>CM061270.1:13327500-18127500 GCA_030848825.1 Tadarida brasiliensis
TCTTTCTTGTTTTCTCATGGAACATCTGTTTCTTTCTGGCACTTAACCACAGATTCTTTAATTACCTATTTTATTTCTCTCCCTGTCTCTGCTGAGGACAGGATCACGTTTTCGGTTTGCAGCGTGTAGCGTCATGCCTGCGACACGAGACCCTCCGTATACAATTGGTGACAGAACCCACGAGTGAATCCTCTCCCATCCATTGTCCCCACTGCAGGAGCCCTGAGAGTGCAGCGTCACCTCAGAGCACATGGGGCAGGGTGGGACAGCGTGTCGTCATTTCCATCAGAACATCCAACATGTGCGCACCTTGCACTCGGGTGTCAGGAGACCCCGCCCAGATCACGGCTGTTCCAGGAGAGGGTGCAGTGAATGTCACACTCTCTGGCTGTCACACGTATGAGCTCTCCCCACTCAGGGTGGGGGAAATACACAGGCATAAAATTAATGCAACTCACTCACAGTCCTTCCTGGTTGGTCTCTATTTTCAGTTGAACCTCCCCTCACAGATAAGATTGATTTTGTCTGTTTCTTCTTCTCCGTCACTTCCCTTCTTCTTCTTCTTCCTCTTCCTCTTTCTCCTCCTCCTCCGCCTCCTCCTCCTCCTCCTCCTCCTCCTCTTCTTCTTCTTCTTCTTCTTCTTCTTCTTCTTCTTCTTCTTCTTCTTCTTCTTCTTCCTCTTCCTCTTCCTCTTCCTGTTCTTCTTCTCCTTCTCCAAATAAACAAAATTTGCCGTCAATTTGTTTAAAAGGGGAAAGAAAGCCTGTTTCTAATTTGTTCTGATACACTTATTAAATGTAATCATACAGTAAAAAAAAAAAAATCAGACGTTATAAACAGCAGGAAAATATTAAGCTTTTGGTGTACAAAGTTTGAATCATAGAGTATGTTTTGTGGACTCTCGCTGCAACGGGACACAGCCTGACGACATTCACAATTACTTGCTAAGAGGCCCGACGTAACCCAGAGCAGAGCGAGGAACCGTCTGCCCAGCGCGCTTCTCCGAGACCAGATTCTGGTCTGCGTCTCCCGAGGATTCCTTTGGCATCAGGAGCGTGGAATTTACAGTTCCCGCTGTCTCGTCCATGTTTTTTATTAATATATTAAGAGTGAAGTAAGCTAATGGAAAATATTATTCACTTTTTTTTTTTTTTGGATGAAACCTCTTTCTTTCCTCCCCTCTTCTTTCTCATCTCTGCCCCACCCCCGACCTGAAGTGTGTAAGCAAACCCCTCTGCTTCAGACTTCAGTGTGGAAAGAGCAGAAGTGATGGGAACCACCATTTCGTTTGTAATGAAAACCCAGGGTGCTGTTGAGGGCCTTGCGGTGATTGATGCCTTGAGAGACGTCCTAAGGCCCCGGAGGTTTTATCCACACCAGAGGAGCTCTGCTTGTGTACTAGCGAGATTCAGGGTGACACTGGACATGAGTGTCACACACACACACACGCTGAGTTAGTTTGCTGGGGCTGCCATAACCAAATGCCTTAGACTGGGGGCGCGAAACAACAGGCATTTATTTTCTCACAATCGTGGAGGCTGGAAGTCCCAGGTCAAGGTGTGGGCCAGGCTGGTTCCTGAGGCCTCTCTCCTTGGCTCGGAGGTCATCTCGTTCTCTCCCCTGTGTCTTCACTTGGCCTCTTTTCTGTGTGTGTCTGTACCCTAATCTCCTCTTATAAGGACACCTGTCATTGTGGATTACAGCCCGCCCCCATGACCGCATTTAACCCTAATACCTTTTTACAGATCCGATTGCCAAATACAGTCCCATTCTGAGATTCTGAGGGTTAGGACTTCAATGTATGAATTTTGGGGGGACACAGTTCAGCCCATAACACGCAAACGCCCACACACTCACGCACATGCTCTCTGTAATGTCGTTAATCCTCACCTGAGGATACTTTTCCATTGATCTGTAGAGAGTGCAAGGGATGGGGGGAGAGAGAGAAAGAGAGAGAAACATCGATGTGAGAGAGACACATCAATTGTTTGTCTCCTGTATGCACCCGGACCTGGGCTGGGGATCGAGCCTGCAACCCAGGTTCGTGCCCTTGAACTGGAATCGAACCTGTGACCCTTTGGTGTGAAGGTCGACGCTCTAACCACTGAGCCACGCCGGCCAGGGCTGTAATGTTTTTATAAGCCTCCCCACAGTAAAATTTTAGTGTTTTTTTTTAAATTTTTTTCTTTATTGATTTTTAGAGAGAGAGGAAGGGAGAGGGGGAGAGAGATAGGAATATCGATGAGAGAGAACATCGATGGGCCGCCTCCTGCATGCCCCCCACTGGGGATTGGGCCCACAACCTGGGCATGTGCCCTGACCGGGAATCGAACCAGTGACCTCTTGGTGCATGGGTCGACACTCAACCACTGAGCCACATCGGTCGGACCTAAATTTTTAGTTTTAACTCGAGGTACACTGAGGGCCAAACTATCAGGCCTTGCAATGGAGAGAGTCCCAACCAGGATGCACGGGGTGCGAGTTCAGTCCACTCCCCAGTGAGGCTTCGACAGCACCTGTCCTTCCCAGCCCGTCATCTGCCTGGCCCCCAGCACGCTCCATGGCTCCCTCTGCCAGGTCTGCTTTGCTGGTTTCTGGGCCTCCCGCACCTACTCCCCACAGCACCCGCCCTATTCTCCCCGTCCTCGGGGCCCATCCCAAGCCTGGTGCTCACGGTCTTGCTCTCTCAGGCACCCACATCGTGAGATCATGGACGATTTCTTATCTGTTTTCCTTTCGTTATTCTTCATTTTTTTGGTTTTCACAATGCTTATGTATTGCTTTCAGTAATTAATCTTAAAAGCTCATTTTTAATTAGAAAATAACCTTTAAGGCATAGGCATGCGCGTGCGTGTACACACTGTTTATAATCACCTGTCCCCAAAGATTGGGAGCCACACATGTAGCATTAAAGTCCCTCGGGAAGGTAGCGCCAGTCCCCAGGCGGTACCTTCTTTGTGCCGGCGTCTTTCTCTAGACCGGAACACACGCTCACGCAGAACTCGATGCCTGGGACGTTTGGAACTCGACCTGTCTTAAACAGGTCACCTCAGAGATCCCAGGGTCCTAGCCGTTGATGAGAATGGGCCTCTGTGGCCTGTTCTTAGGAAATCAGATCAGAAGTCAGCCCCCGGTAGTTTCAGAGGTTGGGGGTGACATCTGGTCACAGCATGGCCTCGCGTGGGGTGGGCCTCTGGTCTTCTCTCTGCTGGTCGATTTGGCTGGGCAAGGGCTGTGGGTCCCGGAGAGTCTTCCCGACGGACACAGTTCTACTCGATCAGGAAGAGGAGCTCACAGCTGAGGTTCACCACCTGGACGAGAAACCAGTTCTGTTGTCTTCACAGAACTGCTGTGAGGTGCTCACAGGACTCCGGGCCTGTTCCCTGGGAGGCTGGCCGCGTCCCGTCCCGGGTCTGCTGCCCTGGGGTGGACTGTCGCCCGGCTGGCGGGGCCGTGTGGACAAGTTAACTGTGGGTGTCGGGGCGCAGAGAGCCTGTTCCTCCCCCCTTACTGGCTGAAGCTATAGCAGAAGGCTCAAATACCGTGTGTTTTGTTTCTTCACCTGTATGATTTTGAGCGCCGAGCAGCCATGCGTCTGTGTATGACGTTGTTTCCTGAGGCTGAGGTCCTGTGTTTAGTGTTGACCTTTCTTTCACAAGACCCTGAGAGATTGTTTAAGAGCATCCCAGCACAGCCCACGGCCTTGCTTTCTTCATCTGTGAAATGGGTACCACCTGCTTCGCAGGGCAGCTGTGCGGAGGCAAGCGATGAAGTGAAATAGCACACGAAGTTGGGGTGAGCTCCCAGCACCGTGTCTGGCTGTGGGGATCCTGGACAGAGGGGCAGCGTGGTGGTGATGGAGCGGGTCAGTGCTGCGGGGAGACTGAGGCAGATCCCATCAGTCAGAACCCACTTCGGTGGTTTGCCCGTGGGGCGGCTTTAACCTAGGCGTGGGCCGGGAGGCAGGGGCCGAACTTCTCCAGGTGGAAATGTTACTGATATATTTACCCATAAATACAGTCCCTTTACCTGCAGGACAGTAATTCAGGGTTCCTGCCGACTCGTGAAGATGCCTTTGCTTCTCTTATCTGTACGTAACACAGCCCGGGAGCCTGCCTGGACTGCCCCGGTGCGGGGGGACAGGGAAAGAGGGGGCGTCCCTGGGGCGGGACACGCTGATGCTCACAGGACCTCGGGGCTCTGCAGGAAATGCTGGCTTCTGCGACTCACGTGACCGGTTTCAGAAGTGAAGCCGGCCCCCCAAGGCGTTAGGGTCCCTGGAGATCGAGGCTGCCTGCAAGGAGCCTCCGTAGCTCAGGGGCTGGAAAGTGGCCACAGGGTGAAGTCTTGTCATGCCCGAGGCAGAGCTGAGGTCTAAATGCAGGGGCTCCGGGAGAAGTGACAGGGCGGGTGCCTCTGACGTGACTTGCTGAGGCAGGATGGATTTGTGGAAGATTTTGAGAGTGGGGGAAGTTCTGGAGATTTAATGAGGAGAGCAAGGAGCTGGAAGAAATGGAACACAGGGGCATTCAGGAGGGGAGGGCCTGAGGCCAAACAGAGGTAGGCTTTTCTCCCTGCACAGTTTGCCTGGGGCTGAGCAACTTTCTCCAGAGAAGCTGATTCTCCCAGTTTGTGCAGAAGCATTATCAACACTTTGAAAACGAGCAGCAGACTCCCGCCATTTAAGTAAGGATTTCAGGGAAAAAAGAGAGGAAAAAGCCTAGCTAAAAGCTCAAGTGTGAATTTGTGATGCAGAGTATTTAATGATATGAAGATGCAGAGTGTCAATTTAGGATTTATATGTTATCTTCCAAGAATCATAGGTATATTTGCTAATTTTAAAAGAACTGGGGGTAGGGTGGGAGAGGAAGCACCGTTCTCCTGTATATTGTAGGGTAGAGTCACTAATACCTTGACGTTAATCAGAATTCATAAGATTTGGAAAAAATTAGCATAATTTGTTGAAATGTTTTGAAAAAATATGACATGCCTATTTTCAAATGTTTGTACTACTGATGACAGTAACACCCAAAATAATATTTATGCACCAAAAGCTACTGTGATAGCTCAGAATTCTTAGAATGATGATTCTGGGTAGGAGAAATAAGCTATTTTCTTCTCGGTTTGGTTTATTTTTTAAATTTTCAAATAAAATGTTAGTCCTTTCTAACGCTGGGATTGCAAATTTAAAATGTGTTTCTTTGCTCTTTCGTTTTGTTTTTGTTTTTGCAACAGGGTTACATGATGGAAAACCGAATCTCAGGCTTGAAGTGTGACACAGATGTGCTTGTGACTTTCGAAGGTGACAATGTTGTCCTGCTGCAGGTAAGAGTCGGGAAATGTTCGTGCTTCCTAAACAGCATGCATTTCAGGATCGAGAACTGTTCAGAAACCTGAAGTGTTTTGTATGCTTTGTCTTCGTCCGAGGTCTTCTTTTCCTGGGCAGGTGTCCTGCCAGGCACTGGGTTTTTGCAGGAATGGAACAGGGGTTACGTTTTTCTCTCCTCGCTGACCTTTGAAGTTGAATTCTACCTTTTTTGCTTTAAGAAAACTACTTGTGCAGATTGAGTCAGATCCTCCTGCTGGGAAGGCTAATCCCAAAGCGTACGTAAGGCCCAGAAGATACGCAGGCAAAAGGTGCGAAAGGAGATGTACAAAAGGAGGGCAGCCCTGGCCGGTTTGGCTCAGCGGTTAGAGCGATGGCCTGAGGACCGAAGAGTCTCAGGTTCGATTCCGGTAAAGGGCATGTACCTCGGTTGCAGTTCAGTCCCTGGCCCTGGTTGGGGTCGTGTGGGAGGCAACCAATCCATGTGTCTCTCTCACATCGATGTTTCTCTGTCTCTCTTTCTCCCTCCCATTCTATCTGAAGGTAAATGGAAAAATATCCTTGGATGAGAATTAAAAAAAAAACGAAAAGAGGGCAGTTGGTTAGCCTCCTCAGTAATCAGAGAACTGCACTGAAGGCATGCGTAGTTCCGCTTCTCTTCGCGATCAGACGGGCTCACGTTTGAGAGTGCGTTGGAGGCCCAGTGTGGGTGCGAACAGAAGGGGGCGCTCATCCATGTTTCTACTGGGCCATGTGGGTTTCTACTTCTGGGACTCTATCTCAGGCAATAATCCTAAATCCTAAATGCAGGCACACACGTTTTCATTAGTACATTATTTATTATAGCAATAATGTTGGGATCTAAATTTTCAACAATAGGAAAATTATTATGTGAACCGTGTTCTGACCACTCAGTGGGGAATTATATTGCCTTTAAAATTGTACTTACCAACAGTTTATTACAGAAATCAAAAACTTACGAAGTGGTAAGTAAAAATGATATAAAATTATATATAGGATGTGATCACAATTAGGTATTAAAAAAAAAAAAAGGAACTTCAGGTTCTGCGAAGATGGAGTGGCCCCGTCCTCCCAGGCCCACCTCTTAACAATGAAACACCCTGGAGGTAACACAAACCAAACCAGCACAGAAAGATGCTGAAAGGGACAAGGAGGCAGACTGCCCAGAAGTAGGAAACGGCCGCCGGTTCTCTGGGTTTCCTTGTTGCCTCCCATGAATCCTGGACAGGCATGATGACCTGAATCTCTAACAGGCACAGACAAAATGTGCTCCAAGAATGTTCTCTCCAGCCAAAGGATGGAGAAGGCGGTGGCCTAATGACTCTGCATCACACACACACACACACACACACCAATTTTAGCAGGGCCTGGCAGAAATTGATCTCCCCCTGACTTCCAGTTTGAGGAAGCAGAAGCAGGCGGCAGGTGTAGCAAGCCGGGGGTGTTGCTGGGGCCGAGCAGGAAGTGTCTTCCATCCCCGGCCTGCTGCAGGAGTGCAGCTCAGGCGCTCCCATCAGGGTAATGTCAGCAGGCCCGTGGGTGAGCTCAGCCTTCATCTCCTCCTGCAGCAATAAGGCCCAGTGAGGGCCGGTCAGGTGGAGCTAATCACTAATGTACTTCAGCCTTTCACCCCAGTGTGAGCAGGGTCCAGTGGAGAGTGGAGCCCTTACTTCCACCTGATGTCAACGAGGCTGAACCAGGACGTGTGAGTCAGGGCTGGTCGCCACTCGCATTACCAACCCCTGGTGTAGTGGGCCCACTGAGGAGCTGGAGTTACCCACTCACATAGCAATGTGGAACCAAATTAGAGTGTGAAGCAGGACTAATGGGCACATCGATCCCTTCTCTCCCTGTCCTCTCACCCCCATACTAAAGGGGCCCAGTGGGAGCCAAGCCTCTAGCCACACATGGCATCGGTGGTGGAATGAGCTGGGCTGGTTAGTACTCCCCCTCCCCCTCCTCCTCTAGCTTTAGTAGGGGCCAGTGGAGGGTTGGCCTCTGCCCTTACCCAGCATGAGTGAGAGGCAGGAGGAGGTGATGGGAGACTGGGCTAGTGGACCCTCTGCTTCCCATCCACTTCCCCTGCTACCAGCAAGTCCGGGAGGGAGCTGAAGTTGCACCCCGGGGTCTGCAGCAAGGCAACGCGAGGCCGTGCACCACTTTTGCCAGAGAGGTGTTGACAGCGCCCACTGGGAAGCTGAACACAGACACACACCCAGACCGTGTGCTCAAGACCAAATGCAGTCTCGCAGTATGATACCCAAAGACCCTGGGTGCACTGGGCAAACCGCTCATTATACCATCAACCAACTTGAATGAGAGAGCAATCGATGATGACACAGAGATGAGTCAGATGTTGGATTTCTCTGACAAAGATTCTGAAGTGCTCATCATAAAACTACTTCAAAGGTAATTACAAATACTATTGAAAAATAAAAATAATAGAACATTTTAGGAGAGATAGAATAAAAATGGACCCAGTATAAATTATAGAATTGGAAAATACGATAACTGAAATAGTGAATTTGGAGAATGACACAGATAGCAGAGGAGAGAAGATGGAGAAGAGACCCTGAAGAACTGAGCACTGAGCGATAGAGTTTACCCAGTCTGAACAGAGCGGACGAACGTGAGCAGTCTTGGGGACCTTAGAACAATAACGGAGAGCGTTTGTATCATTAGTCTAGCAAGGAGAGGATAGTAAATGAGGATGAACAAGTATTCAAGGAAACAATGCCTGAAAATGTCCCAAATTTGTTGAAAGACAGGACACTGGAAATTCAAGGTGCTGAGCAAATCCCAAACAGGATAAACCCAAAGAAATTCACTGCAGGTCGCATCATAATTAAACTTCTGAAAGCTAAAAGCATGGGGAAAATCTCGAAAGCAGACAGAGAAATAGTGCATTACTTTTAGGAAAGTAATGATTTTCTCATTCCTTTCAAGTACTGTCAGAAAAGAACAGTCAACTGCAAATTCTATAGCCAGTGAAAACATATTTCCAGGTTAAAGAGGGAGATAAAGATATTATCAGATTAAGGGAAACGAAGAGAATTTGTTGCTAGCCAATCTGTTCTTAAAGAATGAATAAAGGAAGTTCTCTAAACAGAAAAGAAAATGATAACAAAAGAAGGCTTGGAACTCCAAAAAAGGAAGGAATGTATAAAATAGGGGTAAATATAGTACGCCGTCCTTTTTGTCATGAGTTTTAAAAATCGTATTTAATGTTTGAAGCAACATCACAGCTCCAGTGTGCAAAGCTCAGTGTGTATAGAGGAACTACATCAGACAATTATATTTTTTTAAAAAGGGAGAGTAAGAAGACCTAAATGTAAGTGAGGTTTCCACACATACATACATGTGCACATGCATATCCATGCACACACACGTGCACACACACACACACACACTGAACTTAGAGCAGCCACTAGTAAAACTATACATAGCGTTATACTGAGGGGGAAACCTGATTGATAGAAATGAAAAGAGAAATAGACAAATCAATAATTATAGTTGGAGACTTCAATGCATCACTCTCAGCTATTTGATAGAACTACTAGTCCCCAAATCAGAAAGAATGTGGAAGAACTGAACAACACAATTAACCAGCAGGATCTAGTTGACCCTTGAGCAATGTGGGTTTGAACTGTGCAGGTTCACTTATACATGGTCTTTTTTTATTTGATTCCGTACAGTTCAAACCCGTGTTGTTCAAGGGTCAACTGGCCGTTGGGAATTCATGTATGCAGAGGGCTGACTAATGTGTGGATTTTCAGCTGCACACACGGTCAACCTGTGTGGTTGAAGGGTCAGCTATGTAGAACACTGTACCCAACAAGAGCAGAATACATGTTTTCAATTCTCATGGAATATTTACCTAGACCATATCCTGGGGCATGGAACAAACCTCAACACATTTCAAAGAATTAGGTCACACAGACCATGTTTTATTACCACGATGGAATGACACTAGATGTTAGTAACAAAAGGACCAGAGGAGTATCTCCAAACACATGGAAATTAAATAACATACTTCCGAATAATCCATAGGCCAAACAGGAAGGCTCAAAGGAAATTTTAAAAATATATAAAATGAATGAAAATGAAAATACATCGTGTCAAAATATGTGGGATGCATAAAGCAGTGCGGATAGGAGAATATACAGCATTAAATACTCACTGTAGAAAAGAAGGTGGGCCTCTAGTCAATCATTTGTGTTCCTACCTCAAGAAAATTGAAAAAGTGGAGCAAAATAAACATAAACCAAGCACAAGAAAGAGAATAATAAAGAAAAGAGCATAAATCAATGAATTGAAAACAGTAGTGAAAATCCATGAAACAAAAAGCTGTGCCTTTGAAAAGAATTGACAAAATTGCCAACTCTAGCAAGAATGATAAAATAGAAAATAAGATTCAACCAATATTAAGAACACTTCCTAACTCAAGTTTTATATAGGTGTTATTCCTCTGATACCAAAACTAGACAGCGAGAACAAAAAAGGGAAAACTGCGTATCAGTAACGCTCGTGAACGTAGATACGAAAATCCTCAACAACATTAGCAAGTTGTACCTGGCAGCATAGAAATGAATGACCAAGTGCAATTCATTCCTGCCCTGCAAAGCTGCTTCAGCATTCAAAAAGCAGTCAGTGCAATCCATCATTAACAGTCTGAAGGAGAACAAAATCACAATCATACTGGTTCACCTATTAAAAAACGTTTGACAAAATCCAACAACAATTCATGGTAAAAACTCTTAGCAAACTAGAAATAGAGCAGACTTTTCTTGACTAAATAAAAAGCATCTACAAACATGGAATGCTTTCTCCCTAAGATCAGGACTAGGTCAAGGGTGTCCACTGCCATTACTGTTATTCAACACAGAGCTGGAAGTTATAGCCAGTGCAAAAAGGCAAGAAAAATAAATAAAAGACAACGGTTAGAAGGGAAGTAATAAAAATTGTACTTACTTGCATATTATATAATTGTCTACACAGAGAATTCAAGGAATCTACAAAAAGACCCCCTAGAACTAACAAGTAAGTTCAGCAAGACTGCAGAATATAATATAAATACACGAAAATTAATCTTATTTCTGTATACTAATCAGTAACATGTGGAAACTGAAATTAAACACACAGTATCATTTATAACTGTTCCAATAAAATAAAACACTTAGGTGTAAATCTAACAAACATGTATAGGATCTATATGCTGAAAATTACACAATGCTCTTGAAAGAAATCCTGAAGAAATGGTGATACATATTATATTCATGCATTGGATGACTCTGCATAGCAAAGATGCCAATTCTGTCCAAATTGATCTATGGATTTAATGAAATTCCTATCGAAATCACAACAAAGTATTTTGTAGACGTAGACAAGCTTCTTCTAAGACATCATTAAAATGAGGAAATAGGAGTTTTCGGCTGTCTTCCTGCCAAAGCACTGATTTTGACAATCACACATGGATGAGAGTGCCTTTGTGGGAGTCCAGTGGAGAAGTTCCCCAACACTGTTGGAGCAAAAAATATATCTGCGATTGGACACACTGGAGAGGGAAAGAGAAAGTTTCCCTTCACCTGCATCACCCCTCCCCGGAGGTAGCATGGCTGCGACAAGAAGACCTCAGCCTGCGATTTCTCCCGTGGGGAAAGCAGAGCGTGCCCAGACGCGCAGGACACTGCTGTAGTAATCCAAACAGTCTGGTACTGGCATAAAAATAGATGCACAGACCAGTGGAGCCGAATCAAATGCCTGGAAATAAATCCATGCTTATATGGTCAGCGAACATTTGGCAAGGGAGCCAAGAAGACTCAATGGGGAGGGGATGATCTCTTCAATAAATGGTGCTGGGAAAGCCATATAATCACATGTGGAAGAATGAAGTTGTACCCCTGTCTCATACCACTCGTAAAAATGAACTGGAAGTGGATTAAAGACAAACAGAAGAGCTGAAGCCGTAGATCTCCTAGAAGAAGACACAGGTTGCGTCTCTTTGGCATTGGTCTTGGCAACAGTTTTTTGGATATGACACCCAGTTGTTTGGATATAAACAGATAGGACTAAGTCAAACTAAAAAGCTTCTTCACTGCAAAAGAAACAACAAATGAGAAGGCAACCTATGAAATGTAGAAGAAAATATTTGCAAACCACCCGATACGGGGTTAATATTCAAAATATGCAAGGAACTTATACAACTCAATAACAAACAGACAATCTGGCTTAAAAAATGGGCAGATGACCTGAATCGACGTTTTTCAAAGAAGACATACAAAGCCAAGAATACTATGTTAAGAGATTTTCAATATTATGAATCACCAGGAAATGCGAATCAAAACCACAGTGAGATATCACCTCATACTGGTTAGAATGGCTGTTCTGAAGAAGACGAGGTAATGAGTGTTGACGAGGATGTACAGGAAAGGGAACCCTTGTGTATACTATTAGTGGGAATTTAAATTGGTACAGCCACTATGAAGGTTCCTCAAAAAATTTAGGAGGTTCCTCAAAAATTTTAGGAGGTTCCTCAAAAAATTAAGAACATAACTGCCATATGTTACAGCAATTCCCACTTCGGAGTATTTATCCAAAGGAAAAGCAATCAGGATCTCAGAGGAATATCTGTAGCTTGATGGCCAGTGTAGCATGATGGACAATAACCATGACAATGAAACAACCGAAGTGTCCATAGATGCATGAATGGATAAAGAAAATGTGGTGTGTATATAAAGGAGAATATTATTCAGCAATATCAACAGAGGATATCCTGCCATTTGAGACAACATGGATGGACCTTGAGGACATCATACTAAGTGAAATAAGGCAGAGAAAGACAAATACTGTATGGCATCACTTATGCGTGGAACATAAAAAAGCGAAACTCGTGGAAACAGAGTAGAATGGTGATTGCCAGGGGGTGGGGGTGGGGGAAATGGGGAGATGTTGGTCAGAGGTACAGACTTTGAGCTATAGGATGAGGAAGTCTGGGATCTAATGTGCAGCGTGGTGACTATAACAATCTGTATCACATACTTGAAAGTTGCCAAGAGAGTAGATCTTAAATGTTCTCACCACATCCAGACACCAAATTACAGAGATGGAGATCAGATCAGTGTTGCCAGCAGTGAGGGAGGGAAATGAGAGGGAGGTGCCTGTGGCTGTGAAAAGGCAGTGTGAGACCCCCGGCCGGGTGGCTCAGTTGGTTGGAGCATCGTCCCGTACACCACAGGGCACGTACCTAGGTGGTGGGTTCAATCCTCGGTTTGGGTGTGTACAGGAAGCAATGGGTCGATGTTTCTCTCTCTAAAAATCAACAAAGTAAAACATAACCTTGGGTGAGGATTTTTTTTTTAAAAGGCAGCATGAAATATACTTGGGCTGGAGCTATTATGTATTTGTAGTGGTCACACAGAGCTACACATGTGATAACATTGTATAAAGTGAACACCCACACACACACACACCTGCATCTAAAACTGGCAGAAACAGTAGGCTCGGTGGGTTGTCCCAACATCACTTTCCTGCGTGTGATATTGCACGATAGGTGTGCAAGATACTGCTCTTGGGAGAAACTGGGTAAAGGGTACATGGAGTCACTGCATCATTTCTTACAACTGCATGTGAATCTACAACTATATAAAAAGAAAAAGTGTAAAAAAAAGAAAAAGAAAAACCTATGCATGGATAACTTTAGAAGGATATGTCAAAATATTAGATACAGTTATCTCTATGTTGTAAGGTCTCTGGATGATTGAAAAAAATCTATATTGAAATAATACATTTTGGGGGAGGGGTTAATCCTCACCTGAGGATATTTTTTCCATTGATTTTTTTAGATAGAGTGGAAAGGAGGGAGGGAGAGAGAGACAGAGAAACATTGATGTGAGAGAGACACATCAATTGGTTGTCTCCTGAACTCACCCCAACCGGGGCCAGGGATCAAACCTGCAACCCAGGGACCGGCAAACCAAGGTGCCTTTGACTGGGAATTGAACCCACAACCCTTCGGTGCAGGGGCTGACGCTCTAACCATTGAGCAACACTAACCAGGACCGTAATAAGAATGTGTATAATGAAAAAAGTGCTAACTTAAAGAGTAATGCAGATATGTTTAGAATGGTGTTCAGATGTATAGTTAAGTCCATTGAAAGCTAAAGTGTGCCGTGTACTCAGTGACGGCTCTCTCTCTGCTGCCCACTTATTATTTTCACTTATAAAGAAATCTGTAGTAAAGTATTAATACATGATTTGGGGGGAATTGTTTAAGGAGCCATTTAATTTGGGTAGGTTAAAATGGCCTGTTCTTTTGTCTCCCTCCTACTTAAATGTCGTTTAAAAAAAACACTGGTTAAGATCCCTGGCGGGTTTGGCTCAGCAGCCAGGGCGTCAGCATGCAGACCGAAGGGTCTTGCGGTTTGAGTCTCTAGGCTCGATTCTTGGCCACGTACCTGGGTTGCAGGTTTGATTCCCAGCCCAGTGCAGGAGGCAATCAATCCATGGGTCTCTGTGACATCCATGTTTCTCTCTCCCTCCCTTCCACTCTCTCTAAAGATCAGTGTGTGAGGTTTTTCAACAGCTTTCTCTTGGGGGCGTATATTTTAAACTCAAGCTTGCAGTCAGCCTCACTCGACTTGGACATTATGATTCAGAGCTTTAGCTGCCAGCTCCCTCTGTGGGCGCCATGGAAAGGCGGTTTCATTGGGGGTGGGAGTGGTCACGGGTTCTAACTGTGAACCCAAGTGGAGAAGCAGGGACTGCTTGCTGTTTGCCTGTGCATGGGAGCCGGGCAGTGCGAGGGCGGGACCCTGACCGCGCGGGGGCGGTCCTGCAGGGACACGGGGCCGCCTGCCCGGGAGGACGCGCACCAGGGCGAGAGGCGCAGGCGGACCCACGGGCGTAGGAACCCCCACAGGGCTGCAGGGCCCAGGCTGAGGGCGGAAGCCAGGGCTGGTCCTGTTTCACAGTCTGCCAGAAAGGAGGTCACCAAGAGCCTAAAACCAGGCTGTGGAAGACCTTCTTGGCCATTTTTGCAGACAGACATCTTTCCCACGCGTGCTGGACAGATAGGACCTCGGCCACGATGGAAGCTTATCAGGAGCGGGAAGCACTTGTTTTGGTGTGAGTGGTGTGGGGTGTGTGGGGTCCGAGCGCACTCGGCAGTGTCCGGAGGACTCACAGGATCAGCACAGTCACAGTCCTGGTTGGGATTTATCGCGGCGAGAGCATGAAACCCAGAGCCAGCAGGGGAAGCACAGGGGCAGGCTCCGAGCCGTGGCGTCACCCCGCGGCCTGGGTCTCTGGGCGTGCGAGCCTTGTTTGCCAGGAAGGCTCACGGAGACCCAGCATGAAGGTCCTTTTCACGTCATTTTTATTGTTGACGCTGTTACAGATGTCCCCATTTTCTTGGGCACCCTCTGCCTCGCATGGATCAAGATTCCCGTCAGAAGGGAAGTCGGTGGTAGCATAACCCCTAGTGTCTGCACAAGCCTCTAGGCACCGAGAGCCACACGGATCCGTCCGGGGACGCTGGGAGTCGTCCCCACACCCAAGGTCCCAGAGGCGGGGGGCCAGCCTCGCGAGCGGGCCTTTCTGAGGACGGGGTCTCGGGCCTGCTGTGTTTACTCCTCCCTGCAGTCGTGTCCTGAGACCGGGCAGGTGCCCTTCCTGACTCACTGCTGAGAGAGGGGGACGAGAGGTCGGTGGGTGAGGCAGCCCCAGGGCACCCAGAATGAGCAGGAGAGACACTGGGACACCGCAGCATGCGTGGGAGCACTAGGAGCCGGGGAGGACTCCTGGTTCAGGGTGCCGGCGTGAGCACCCCACTGCTCCTTCCTCTTTAAAAGCCGGTGAAGTGACTGGGAAAAGAACAGAAGGGAACAGTCGCTGGGCACTGGCGGCGGGAGAGGGGCCCTCGGGGGACCAAGAGTCTGCCAGATTTCTGGAGAATGGCAAACCAATGGGATGGTCTCGATGGATCAACCCAGTGGATACGGCTGAGGTGGAAGTTGTTTCTTGGGGATGTCTCTGCAGAGACACCGAGTCACAGGGGTTGAGGGCAGGAGAGGGATCTGGGCGGAGAGCAGGCATTTCTGTGACGGCTCCTCTCAGCAGGATGGCCGCCTCCCACGTCAGAACACTTGACCAGCTCTGGAAACCACTCTGGAAGGGACGCTGGACAGCCTGCCCCGGGAAGGCTTGGTCTCCTGGGGTGAGAATCCAGGACCCTTGAGAACATGAGCTTTGTGTGTGTGTGTGTCGGGGGGGGGGTCAACCCTCTGCTTGCCCATTGTCGACACCCCCCAACAGGAAGCCTGTCAGTGACATGCCCAGCTTCGTCCCCAGAGCTTTCAGGCTGCCCAGCATCCACACGATGGGGACGGTGGCTCTGACCGGTCGCCTGCACTGGTCAGCGGCCAGCCACTGCCTGTTGGAATCTGCCCGTACTGGGGAGGCTTCCCGTCTCTGGACCGGATTCTGCTTCGGTCCCACCTACTGAAGTAGAGAGAGATTTCAGGAGACGAGGGACATGCACTGCTGAGCTCCACCGTGTTCTGTGTGGAAGCCCGTGATTCCAGCCTCTGCCTGAAGACGAGACTGGACTGGGAGGCGCTGGGACTGCTGGCCCGTGATCGAGGACTTGTGGACACCAGGCGCGTGCTGGGGAGTCGCTGCCGGCTTCACGTGGTTCCCTCAGCACGTCGGAAGGTCTTCTGACCCTTTCATTATTTTCCTGGGGCAGGGGTTGGAGGCCCTTGGTGAAATTTAATCATATCCCCCAGCAAATCCAATTACTACCCACACCCATGACATCCCATTTTCACTTTCTTTTGCTTCATTAGAGATTCACCAGGTCAGGAGCCTCCCTAATCCACTTGGGCAGATTTCCTGAAGAATATTAGTCAGAGACGCATACATTGTTCACTGCCGGGCAGGCTGCAGAAATGTCCACGGAGCTGCTGAAAGACCATGTAGGGATCTGGTGTCCTCCAGGAACCTGATGCCCTGGGGAGCTCAGGCCCCAGAGGTGCTTTCTCCAGGATAGTCAGAGACTCTTGTTGTGCTTTTTTATTTCCAAGTTTTAATGTGAAGATTTTAAAACAAATTTCAAGAGAAAAATGGAAAGACTGCTCTAATAACACTTGAGAATATTCTCCACTTCCAAGTGTTAATACTTCACTATATTTAAATATTCTGTTATTCTCATTCTCTCTCTCTCTCTCTCTCTCTCTCTCTCTCTCTCTCTCTCTCGCGTGTGTGTGTGTGTGTGTGTGTGTGTGTGTAACCATTTGAAAGTAAGTTGTGGATATTGGACACATCACCCCTAAGCACTTCAACATTCATTTTCTAAAATAAGAACATTTTCTTACATATATACAGTACCATCTTCATGCTTAAGCAAACGAATAGTAGTTCCACAGTATTATCTCACGAGGACGATCAGACACTTGAGGAAAATGAACAGCATGGAAAAGAAGGAGAGATGAACAAACAGAACTACAGGCGCTGGAGGAAACAGAACAGAGACGCTAAAACGAATTAGTGTCCTAGCGATGTGTGACGGCGTTTTATTCATAAAACAGAAACAGCCTGTATGAAGAATGAGCATTCAGAGAACCGTGGTTCATTGAGCCCTGGTAACCATAGTCCAGAGAATATAGTAAAAACACACATTTGCAAAATGTAAAAAATCCAGTATAAGGGCTAAAGGATACATTTGAGGAAACTTTCTCAGGATGAAGATCAGAAAAACCAAACGAAGAAAAGTAAAAGGGAAAGGCTAATCGATATGGATGATCAGCTTAGGAAATTGACAATATTCCCGAAAGAGGGAACAGAGATGACAGAGAGGCAGACAAAAGCAGAGAAACAAAAGAAGATAATTTTCCAGATCGGAAGAAAGGCACGAGTCTTGAATTGGCAGGAGCAACTGGGAAAGGTCAGACCCTAAAAGATCACCAAGTAAGGACAAAGAGAGGGCCTCCAGACATTAGACTGAAAAAACATTCCTAAAAGAAAGGCTCGGCCTGACCTCGGCACTCTGAGCAGCCGCGAGGGAGGCTGGAACAGCACTTTCCAGCTCCAACGCACCCATACGTCCCCCGCGTCTCGTTCCCACTCGGGTTTGGGGACTCTGCATTTCTTCCCAGATCTGGGTGACGCCAAGGCTGTTGTCTGCAAACAACACTTCGAAGGACAAGGGTCTAGAACAGAATAGAACAATGCCTTTGCAGTTCAGAAGAAAGTTATCTTGAATGTAAAATTTGACTGCTGGACAAATTATTGATTAAATATGTGGTGAAATAAAGACCTACAGATCTTCAGATGCTCAATAAATGTGTGTGCCATGCACTTTCGGAAAAGCATGACTTGTATGAAAGGACTTAATCATTAGAAGACATGTATGCTTTCTGGAGCTAACCCGAGAGGAGAAGGTTTAAAGAAATACCTGGATACCAGTGGTGTGGGAACACAGTCCAAATTGGAAAAGGAAGTCAGGAATCGAAAGGCCTTCAAGAAGGAAGTGATTTTGGTTCGAAATAGGACAATTAAGAAGCAGGAAGATCTTAGGGACGTGATGGAAAAGGTATATGTTTCTTCTTGAAACAAAGAGGGGAAAGTCCATTAAGGCTCTGGGAAAAACAAAAGCACTCAGAAGAGCATGAGCTAAATAGGAAGCAAACTGGGACAGGACAGGAGAGCCTGCGGGACCTTGACGCTGGACGCCTCCCCTTCCCGCAGAACAAATGCTGCTTCAGAATGGTTATTCCTGGAGGTTCGGGTTTGGGTAGGACAAGTTCACTTTTTCTTTAAGACCATTTAATGTGGCGTGCATTTTAAAAGTCAAGTATATGTAAAACCATTAAAAATAGTCTCTCCTTTAAATATAAAAGCTGAAGAAGGGAGGAGAAGGCATGAAGAGTAACAAAGGAAGGAAGAAGCCCTCCCCCCACACCCCTCACTTTCCAGCCCTGGTGTACTCCCCCCCCCACTACTGGGGAGAATTCCAAATTCTTCTGCCAGATAAGCAGGACTCGGGTGCTGGGATGGGACGTGGTGCAGGGTGAGGACTGGACCTCAGCTGGAGAACCCGGACTCTCTCTTTTTAATTTATTTTTATTATTGGAAGTATTACAGATGTCCCTCCTTTTTCCCCCATTGACACCCTCCTCCCCACTCCCCCCCACCCAGCCTTCACTGCACTGTTGTCTGTGTCCATTGGTTATGCACATATGCATATAAGTTATTTGGTTTATCTCTTCCTGCCCCCTACCCCGTTCTTTCTGAGGTTTGGCAATCTGTTCCCTACTTCCATGTCTCTGGAGCTATTTTGTTCATCAGTTTAAATTTTTTTAAATTGTTTTTATTTTTCTTTTTTTTTTAATCCTCACACGAGGACATTTTTCCATTTTTTGTTCAGATAGAGTGGGAGGGAGAGAGAGGAAGAGAGAGAGAGAGAAACATCAACTTGAAAGGAACACATTGAGTGGCTGCCTCCTGCACGACCCAACCAGGGCCGGGGACAACCTGCAACCGAGGTATGTGCCCTTAGCAGGAACCGAACCTGGGTCTCTCTGGACCGCAGGCCGACACTGTAACCACTGAGCCAAACCGGCCAGGGCTTTAAATTGATTTTAAAGATAGGAAGGGAGAAGGAGAGAGAGATAGAAACATCGATGAGTGAGAACATCGATTGGCTGCCTCCTGCATGCCTTCTCACTGGGGATTGGACCCACAACCTGGGCATGTGCCCTGACCAGGAATCGAACTGGTGACCTCTTGGTGCATGGGTTGATGCTCAACCACTGAGCCACACCGGCTGGGCTGTTCATCGGTTTAATTTGTTCATTAGATTCCACAAATAAGTGAGATCATGTGGTACTTGTCTTTCTCTGTCTGGCTTATTTCACTCAGCATAATACTCTCCAGGTCCCTTCATGTCATCTCAAAGGGTAAGAGGTCTTTCTTTCTTACAGCTGCATAGTACTCCATTGTGTAGATGTACCACAGCTTTTTTATCCATTCATCTACTGATGGACACTTGGGCTGTTTCCAGATCTTAGCTATTGTAAATAGTGCTGCTATGAACATAGGGGTACGTATATTCTTTCTGATTGGTGTTTCAGGCTTCTTAGGATATATTCCTAGAAGTGGGATCACTGGGTCAAATGGCAGTTCCATTTTTAATTTTTTGAGGAAGCACCATATTGTTTTCCATAGTGGCTGCACCAGTCTGCATTCCCACCAGCAGTGTACTAGAGTCCCCTTTTCTCCACACCCTTGCCAACACTTGTTGTTTGATGATTTGTTGATGGCGGCCATTCCGGCAGGTGTGACGTGATATCTCTTAGTCATTTTAATTTGCATCTCTCTGATGATTAGTGACAATGAGCACTTTTTCGTATGTCTCTTGGCCATTTGTATGTCCTCTCCTGGAAGGAACCAGACAGTAAACCTGAAGAAACCTCGTCACCAGGGCCCCAGCCTCCTGGCTGTAGGTGAGCCCCAGTGATCAGCAGGTGGAGATGTCAAAAGGCCAGAAGGAGAAGAGTGCAAATTGCCCTGAAATTGGAGGGGGGGTTGGGTGAACTTCGCAGCGCCGTGGTGCGTCAGCACTACAGGGCCTGAGATCTGATGGCCCAGGCAAGGGGTGAGGGGCAGCAGTGCGGGGTGCTGGGCATGGATGACAGCTCTACCTATGGGACAGATCAGTACCCCCTCTTCTCAGGGTCTCTTCAGAGAGAGAGCAGGGCTGGCAGGCTGGGGGCTGCCCGAGCCGGCAGAATTAGGAGCAGATGGTTTCAGGGACCTGCCCCCAAGACCAACAGATGGGGATTTACACCCAGAATCACCCCCAGTGATGGCAGGAAAATTCGAGGGAAGTGTGTGGAATGCGACCCAAGAGGCCCACCTAGTGAGGGCTGTGGATGCCATAGCAGAGCAGACAGGACTGGGCTGGGGACCAAGTCTCCGCCTAAGGGGTGGGGTGGTGCCCAGGCCAGGCTGGTGGCATTGGAAATGGAGAGAGGAGGGCAGCCTGAAGGTCCGCTTAGGGGATAACATTGAGACAAAGCATTTACAAACGTGATCATTTGGGGGCCCCGGAGGGACGTAGGGATGATGCACTCGGAGGAAAGCTGACCCAGGCAGTGTGAACAGCGATCTCGTCTTCTCTTTCTGATACACGGCACTGGCACCGAGTTTTCCATCCCAGAGGTTGTAGCATCGAAGTATTGAAAGCTGTCCTCACGCACTCCAGGCCACCACGGGTGAGACTTTTGGAGAAAGGGAGCCTTCTGGACCGGGGCCAGACTGTTCTTTACTTCTCTGTGCCCTGCAGTGATGCCTCGGTCTCTGCAGCGAGATGGGTTCTGGCATTGTTTTCCAAACTGGAATCCAGAGTTCTTTACAGGAATGTGTTCGTTGTTTGTTTGAATTTTGATGATCTAAACAGAAATCGTCTAAGTGCGTGTTGCAGGTTATCTGGATGACAACCTTATAACCAGAGACCGCCGTGGGGTTCTAGCTCTGGGGCCTGTATATAGAGGCCCTTTGGCACCAAATAATACCCCCCGTGGTCACCAGGAACCGAGCAGGAAAGAAGAGGTGCAGGTTTTCTACGAATGAAATTGTGTGTGTGCTCGGTGAGGCCGAGGGGCAGTGTGTGGTCCTAGACCAGGAATGCCGCCTCCCTCTGCCCTCGGAGGCCTGGGCAGAGCCCAGCCGAAGGAACCACGTCCGGGCTGCACGCCACAGTCCGCCACGTGTCATTAGAGCCGTTGACTTGAATCTCTTGGTTTTGCAGCTTTGCTTGTATTTGATTTCACCGTTTATAGTTGAACAAGAGCTATAAACATGAGGTGTTTATATCTAGTTTTATGTTTGCACGTGTTTAAGTAATATTATAATTTGAAACAACTTAAGTCAACATTGGGGGTCAAGGGGAACTTTTTCCTCAGAGGGGTTTGTACATTAGTCAAGTTATAGAAAACTTCGAGTCCTTTTCTAACGTTCTCCTGGTCGCCCCTTATGTTCCACACTCACATCTCGTCCAGTGACACCGGACACTTGGCTGCTGTTGTTGTTGGGCTTGAGCTTTATAAATGGCCTGACACTTGCTGGCACTGCATGGAAACTTCTAGAACAGGGAGAGATGGGGGTAAGAGGGAAGGAAGGCCATGTGGGGGCCAGGGGCTCAGGGCACGGGTCCTCAAAGGGACGGACTGTGAGCGCCGGCCTGGCCTGGGCGTCAGCGCCCTGAGGGTGCCTGGCACTGTCCGGCTGTCAGGACCTGTGCCCCCTCCCACGGAGTGCTCCGCACACAGCGGGGCCTCCCGGCTGCGTCCTCTGCTGCCTGTCCTCAGTGTTTGATTCCAGCTCCCAGGTCAGCGGGCTCACCATCTCGTTCCCGGACCAGGTACAGCTCTGGGGGCTGTGGGATACCATGGGCTGATTTCTGCACACAGGGGTTTGGCCCCTACTCTGGCAATCAGCAGCCTGGGCCAGGTCCTTGTCCCCCTGAGCCCCTCTTCCCACATTTCTGAATGGGGTGATAACTCGAGGGTTCGTGAGGGACCCATGTTAACCACAGTCATCGGTACAGGCACACCTTGTTTTATTGTGGCTCACTTTATTGTACTTCTCCGATGTTGCATTCTTTTACACATTGAAAGCAAGAACCACCCCACCCCCAGCCAAAAGATAATTCGCTTTATCACAAAACAACTCACTTTGTTTCGGTGGTTTGAGACCAAACCCGCAGAATCTCCAAGGCATGCCCGTATACGTAATGACAAACTCGGTATCTGTCACCTGTTGCCAGTGTCGTGCAGGGCACATAATAGATGCTCAGTAAATGCATAGTGGATCCGTGCAGTGCCAGGGGCCTGCCGTGGCCTGGACCACGTGAGGGGCTTTCCTGATAGCTCTGGGCAGCTTCCCTTCCAGAAGCAAGGTCTCGATCAGGATGGAGGCAGAAAGCCACAGGGCTGTGCCCAGGGCCAGAGACGAAGGTTGAGTGGACTCTTGGAAGGAGAGCAAGGCTTGGGCAGGACTGTGTGAGCCTGGGTCCCCGCAGCCAGGGTGAGGGCACCAGTCTGTGGCAGGAGAAGGCTGACTCCACGTGGGCCAGGTGCGTGGCTGAAAGACACCTTTTGAGACAGATCAGTGAGCGAGTAAGGAGGGGGGGAGAGAGGAGCCTTCCCTGATCATCACAGAGAAGGGATCTACTTGGACTTGCTGTGCTTCTGTGCCTGCCGGGTTCGGGTTCTGACGGGTGCCCCGAGTGCCGTGTTGGAGCCTGTGCTGACCTCTCCTGTCAGCCCGAAGCGCCAGTGGAGCGGAGGTTCCTTGGTCAGCGCTCTAATCCACTGTACTCGGTATAGACAGAGGGTTCCTTGCACATAGTCGGTGCTCCATAAATGGGGGTGGAATGAAGGAAGGAAACACAAAGAAGCACTTTATTTCCTTTTTTTTAAATCCTCATCCCGGGATATTTTTCTATTTATCTTCAGATAGAGTGGGAGGGAGAGAGAAACATCGATGTGAGAGGGACACGTCGACTGGCTGCCTCCTGCACGACCCTGGCCCGCAACCGAGTTACGTGCCCTTGGCCGGAATCAAACCCTGAACTCATTGGTCCGAGGGCTGAAGCCCTAACCACTGAGCCAAACCGGCCAGGGCAGAAGCACTTTATTTTCTGTTGGGAAGAGACCTTGGGGAAATAGATTAAATTTGATCCAGATTTAACTAAACGAACAAAAAAAACTAACCACTCTTAAGTTCAGTTGAGTAGTGCATGGATTTTTGCGGGGCTTAAATCACTGCTTTGGATACATCCATCCTCCTAAATAAAATTCAAATTTACATTTCAGGCCCAGCAATTACTCAGAGCATTGTACGTGTTAGTTTAAAGTGGTTCTTTCTCCTCAACTCCCATTCCCTCCCTCCCTTCCTCCCTTTCTTCTTCCCTCCCCTCCCCTCCCTTCCTCTCTCTTTCATTCTTTTCTTCCAGTTAGGCAATCTTTTTTTTTTTTTTTTTTTTTAAACACAGGTGGCAGGTGGGGTTTTTTTTAATCCTCACTCAAGGATATTTTTCCATTTTTATCTTCAGATAGAGTGGGACGGAGAGAGAGAGTAAAAAACATCCACATGAGAGAGACACATGGACTGGTTGCCTCCCACACGACCCTGACCAGGGCCGGGGACCGAACCACAACCAAGGTATGTGCCCTTGGCCGAAATCGAACCCAAGACTCTTTGGTCCGCGGGCTGATGCTCTAACCACTGAGCCAAACTGGCCAGGGCCTAGTCAGGCAATCTTTAAAAATTTTCCTCAAAGGAATCTTATTCTGAAGTGATCGAACAGGTGAAAAGTTAGAATGCTTGGTGGTGAATCGTGTCCACTGGTCTTTTTGTCAACCGTATACCTGGTGATACCTGAGCTGCCCTCGGGAACTAGGGTGGCCAGGCGTAGGTGTGATACAAATGCGGGACATGCAGGTACACTTGTGTCTGGTGGTTCTGCTGGGACCCCAGGGCCAGGGCCAGCTCCCTGGGTGAAGGGCCCTAATTGGTTTAATGCTCTGCTCTCACTGTCTTGAAATCCTTAATAATTTCTGAACATTATCGTTTTGCACTGGGCCCCAAATTTCGTAGCTAGTCCTGCTAGGGCCCCTTGATTAGGGAGCCCAGTGCCATACGTACGGCTGCTTTGAGTGACTTCACCCTGTGGGGCTCGAACCTGGGTGCATCCCCACTGCCTGGCTTGTCCTTGTTACAGAGTGGGTGACATCTGGTGGCTTTTCCTTAGACACCTGTTTTCTACTCTAATTGGCTCTAAGTGTTCCTGCCTTGGCACCAGATCCTACTTTTTAGTCTTTTTAATCCAAGTTTCACTGAGCCTGGCATAAATCAGTGAGATACTCATGTATAGAGATGTTAGTTGCTTCAGAGATGCCTTGAAAAGCCATTCGACCTAAAACTAAGTCTTATTGATGTTACCTAATGGGTGTTGCCTGATACATGTGATATTCATTATGAATGCGTTTATGATGTCATTTTTTTTTTTGCACAACTGCTCAGACTCAGAGTTTCCACGGCTGTAGATCAGCTTGATTCCACCTGCAGGTGGCTCTTTTTCAAAAGGGAAGAATGTCGCTGTTCTGACAGCCCAGTCCCCTGGAGTTCTCTGAAGAAAGGGCTCGTGAACAGGTGCACCGGGACTCAGTCGTTGGGGATTAATCAGGTGCACAGAGGAAGATAAAGAATGTTCATCTGTAGAACTGGAGAACGGTTCAGCCACAAAAACAATCACCTAGAAAGAAATAACGTCACATGTCATCTTGGGGAAATCCCAGGCGTAGATAATGATGTAATTACTTGTATTGCGGAAAAGAATATTTCACTTTACAGAATGATCTACTTCTGAGTTCATTTTTAAATAATGAGATCTCCATTACAGCTGGAACATTGAATGTATGAAAATGTTCTTGAGCCCTGGCCAGTGGTGCCCAGTGGTTAGAGCTTCAGCCTGTGCACGGAAGGATCTCGGGTTCGACTCCTGGTCAAGGGCAGGTACCTGGGTTGCAGGTTCAGTCTCTGACCCCAGTCAGGCATTAAATGTTTCTCTCTCACATCAATGTTTCTTTCTCTCCCTCCCTTCCACTCTCTCTAAAACCAATGGAAAATATATCCTCGGGTGAGGATTAACCAAAAAAAAATTTTTTTATTGCATTTCCTAGTTTTGATAATCACGGTTGTTGTGTAAGATCACTTTTGGGGTCATCTGGGTGATGGCTAGACAAAAACCTCTCTGTGCTGTTTTAATTTTTTTAACTTTTTGTGGGTCTGTAATTATTTTAAAATAGAAAGTTAAAAAATTGATATATGTGTACGTGTGTGTATATAATATATTAGTGTATAGAACATAGCATAGTATTGGCACACAGTGTGTACACTGTGTACGTGTGTATATATAATATATTAGTGTATAGTACATAGCATAATTAGTATTGGCACGCAGTGTGTACATTGTGTACGTGTGTGTATATAATATATTAGTGTATAGTACATAGCATAGTTAGTATTGGCACGCAGTGTGTACATTGTGTACGTGTGTGTATATAATATATTAGTGTACAATACATAGCATAGTTAGTATTGGCACGCAGTGTGTACATTGTGTACGTGTGTGTATATAATATATTAGTGTATAGTACATAGCATAGTAGTATTGGCACGCAGTGTGTACATTGTGTACGTGTGTGTATATAATATATTAGTGTATAGTACATAGCATAGTTAGTATTGGCACGCAGTGTGTACATTGTGTACGTGTGTGTATATAATATATTAGTGTACAGTACATAGCATAATTAGTATTGGCACGCAGTGTGTATATTGTGTATGTGTGTGTATATAATATATTAGTGTACAGTACATAGCATAGTTAGCATTGGCACGCAGTGTGTACATTGTGTACGTGTGCACACACAGTACATTGTGATGTGGTCAGGATCGCGTGTACAAGGTTAGACAAGCTCATCTGCGTTGCAGGCCCCGTTGAGAAGGTGACTGATCTATCTGTGCCTTTCCCTGGTCATTTATCAAATGAAGTATTGGATCTAGAGAGTGTACAGCTCGAACCCCATGGTAGCTGATGGCTTCAATCATTTAATCCTTCACCAAGGGGGCATCTGCAGCAGAAAATAAACTCATTTTTAAAATCACGTTTTCTTGTCTCATGACCTAGAAACGGAGGAAAGAGGCCAAAAGCAGGAGCAAATAATAAAGGAAAAAAGGAGCAAAACAATCTGCTTTCGTGAAATCAGCCGGCCCAATTATCTATGTTTTCTGTTGCGTTTAGCACCTGAATTGGACGATTATGTCATTCTAATTTCAATGCTTGTCAGAGTGAGTTCATTCGCCCAGTTTAAGTTGCTTGAACCAGAAAGGTGGACGTGGTGTCAGAAGCAGAAGGAAGTTCGAAGGAACTGAACAGATTGTATGAGAGATGAAAACAGGAAGGGGGTTTGTTTGCTCATTCCTCATTCAAAAAAGATACCTCAGCCCCCAGCTCGGGGCCGTCCACTGCTGGACCGCACAAGGGGACAGACTCCCAGCGCTCACCTTCCAGGCAGCAAAGCCAGGAGACCAATCCCAGGTTGCCGTGCTCTGTGTCATCAGGTAGCAATATAGGTAAGAAGAAAATGAAGAAAGGTAAAGGTCTAGAGGTGAAGAGAAAGCCCATTGTAATTCTTGGGGTGATCGTGCTCCTGCACCATTGGGGAGCTAGAGGTAGAGCCGTCGTAAACCTAACGGATGAGAGAAGACAAAGAATGTAAATGTCAGCCCTAGTGACGTGTCAGGGAAACGGAGCTGGGTTGCTGTATCATTGCGATTGGAATTCTAGTTCAAGTTAGCCGGTTTCCCCCATTTCTTCCTCTGCTAGAAGTGTTTTGATTTTTACCCTTATTTTGTATAACAGCCGCCATAAAAGTGTTCATGTTCCTTGAACCCATATATAGTGATTCTTAAACTTATTGGACCTGATGCCCTCTTTTGTATTAAATTAAATTAAATAATTGATTAATTTATTTTTTAATTCTCAGCTGAGGACATGTTCATTGATTTTGAGAGAGAAAGAGACAGAGAGAGAGACATCAAGAGGCTGGCTCCCGCACACACACTGACCAGGGATCAAACCCACAACCTAGGTATGTGCTCTGACCGGGAATTGAACCCACGAACCTTCGGTGCACGGGATGATGCTCCAACCAACTGAGCCACACTGGCCAGGGCCGATGCCCTCTTTTTTATAACAATATTTTATGACAACCTCTTTACTGTCCTGACATGAAGTCATAGATGATATATCTAGAGGCATAATTTCAAGAATTCAATACTTCAAAGGAACCAAAGGGAAGTAATTTATAATAAACCCAACAACATCGTAAGACCTAACAGTGCCACCGCTGTACATGGAATTAGCATGGCAGCCCCTGATGTAGACTGAAGCCAGAGCTATGGACCAGTTACAAGTGGAAACGTCGGACCAGCTTGGGTGTCACTGGCCTAAAGCGAGTCCTGGGGCCCTCCGATTTCAGGGGGCAGAGAGTGTAGTCCTCCCACAGGCCTGGGGCGGGGAGAACCTGAAAGCTTCGGTGTAACTGAGCAAGGCCCTCGGCGTCAGTCCTCTGCCTGTATTTGACCACGTGGCATTCGACAGGACACTGGATGGGATGCTGTCCCCTGAGTTGCACACCTGGCTCGGCCCACCACCCCCAGGAAAGCTTCCCGAGACACATAAGCCTTGAGGAGCTCCCAGCGTTCCCCTATAGGCAGGGCGACTTTCGTGAAAACCTCGTCGCCTGATTCATGGATTTATTCTTAGGTTATAACCAAAAAGAGGGCAGGGCTCTTTGTCTGAATGTATGGATATCAAGGTTATTAGTGACACATTAAAACTGGGAACAACCTAAATATCTGACTGAATAGAAATGTTTAATTACCTATGATTTTTTCCGAACAAAAGATATACGTCCGTTAAACAGATGCCCTCTTTTGTATTAAATTAGATTTGGATAGAATCCAAAATAGCAATGTGAACCAAACTACTTCTGATACACTGCTGATCCAACGCATGTGCATTTCATAGCATCTCTGTACAACACATCAACATATATGAAACGAAGAAGGAAATGTTCTGGTTTCGTAGGAGAATGAATCAGCTATTAATTGCTGTGTAACAAACCACCCCCAAGCTCAGTAGCTTAAAACAACACGCGATTGTTAGCTCGTGGTTCTGAGTCGGCAGTTTGGGCTGGGTCACCGGGCGCCATTCCTCCCTGGCCTTGCTTGGGCCACTCACACACGGCGGTCAGCTGGAGGCTTGCGGGCGGGTTGATCCGCGGTGGCTGCCATCAGCTGGGCCTAGCTGGGCCGCAGGCTTGCCATGGACATCTTCTTTAACAGACCTGGGAAAGCAGGCAGTGTTTTCAGCCCAAATCATAACTTGAAAGCGAAGGAGGGAGGAGACTGATGAGATGGTTTTACGTGTGCATTACCCCACCCCGCCCCAGCCCTAGTCACCCTTAGACCATCAGAGGCAGAAAAGAAAGCCGACCAAACCTCTCTCTGGTCCAGGGAAGGCAAGTCGGCTTCAGCTGAAGCATCAGCTGAAATAAGTGGCACTGGGACCAGCATTAGTGACTGGTGACTCAGGAGGAGGGCCAGCTGGGTCTCCTTAGCTACTGGCCACGCTGGGCGGGACTGAGAGTGGGTGGTAAGCGCCACCCATTTGCTGTGGGGTGAGGGGCCCCTGGAAGGATGAGGTCTTGTGTTCGGTTCCTTTCAAGGAGTTCACTAGAAGCAACCAGAGCTCACCGGGCTGCAGCATGGGAGGACACTGGCATTGTTTACAGTTCTGACAAATGACTGACAAGTGATCAACTGCACACAGGTCGTGGTGCGGGAACTGCTGGCTCAGTACACCAAGCAGGGCGAAGAAAGGCCGCTTGCGAGCCTGCTCCAGAGCTGGGCTGCGTCTGGGGGCGACTCGCTCAGAACCAGGTACGTACCTGCTCAGGCCGTCGCCGCCCTGGGCCCGCAGTGTCTTGTTACTGAGCCCGAGAGTAGACAGCCGTGCCGTGGCACAGCTCACGCGTTTGGACGGTTTACCATTTGGTGTATATACAGTGTGAAACGAACCCTCCTGCACCCACTCCCCAGCTTGAGAAGTACAGCAGTGCTCATTCTGTTCTTCCCACTCGTGTGCCTTCTTTACTGCGTGTTCACTGTTCGAGCACTTGACAGGTGTTTTTTAAAATCCTCACCCAAGGACATTCTTCCATTTATCTTCAGATAGAGTGGGAGGGGGAGAGAGAGAGAGAAACATCGATGTGAGAGAGACACATCGACTGGCTGCCTCCTGCACCACCCCGACCAGGGCCAGGGACCAAACTGCACCAAGATACATGCCCTTCACCGGAATCGAACCCGTGACTCTTTGGTCCGCAGGCTGACTCTCTAACCACTGAGCCAAAGCAGCCGGGACGTGCTTTACAGGTTTCAACGATAAAAATCACGAGGTAGGTTGTTATTTCCATTTCACAGACGAGGAAGCTGAGGCTCAGAGGTTAAGTATTGTACCCAAGGTGGCATGCTAATGAGTGATGGAGCTAGGACTTGTGTCCAGATGGTCTGGCTTCAGAATTCATGCTTTTGGTTGTCTTTATTTGATTTTTTTTTTTAATCCTTACCCGAGGACATTTTTGCATTTATCTTCAGATAGAGCGGGAGGAAGAGAGAGAGAGAGAAACATCGACGTGAGAGAGACACATCAACTGGTTGCCACCCACACAACCCCAACTGGGGCTGGGGACAAACTGCAACCGAGGTACGTGCCCTTAGTTAGAATTGAACCCAGTTCTCTCTGGTCCATGGGCCGACGCTCTAACCACTGAGCCAAACCGGCCAGGGCTTTTTATTTTATTTTTTAGTATTGACTTTAAATTTGATAAATAAGGCATAATGTAGGTGGTATTCTGGGCTTCCTGTTGTCATTCAGTATTTTGTTTCTAAGATTCATCCAAGCTGTTGTGTGTAGCTGAAGAGCTGTTCTCTTCGCGCATTACATTTCACCGTGTGTGTACATCATAATTTACTTACCGTTCTCGTCTCCCGTGGACATGTAGGCTGTGTTTTCAATATTTTGCATGAAGTTCTTATGAAAAACCTTGCACATATTTTCACGGGAAATGTGCGTAGGTTTCAACGGGGCTTTCACATTTAGCGGCCCTGACTCAGAGAAAGAAATCTATTTACGTCACGTGGACACCCACATGTCCATCGAGCACTGCCACCCAGCAGGACAGCCTGTCCTATACTGCCCATCCTGTTCTCTGATATGTTTTAAGTTTTAAAAATTCTGATCTCAGAATTTTTAAACTGATTTCATGACTCATTAGTGATTTTCAATCTGTTGTTTGGAAAACACTCCTCAACAGTATATATTACCTAGGACGCAGACCTGTGGTGGGGTGTGCAGGGTTCAGCCACACCAGACAGAGCCAAATTGTGTTTTAACCTGATTGTACAACTTATACCCCTCCAGCAGCAGTCTCCTGTGAAAACATATTCTTACCAGCACTTGCCTTCATTGGACTTAGTTTTCGTCAATACAACATAAGAAAAAGGTCTCTCACTGATTTTCGATGGCATTTTTCTTAGCTGTGTTAAGCATGTTGATGGCCATTTGCATTTCTTCTCGTGTGAAATGCCCGTTCATGTGTTCTGCCAATCTTTCCGTTTTTGTTGTCTTACTTGTATTGACTCTTAAGGGTTCTTTGTCCTCTGTTGTTATAGATGTTACAACTATACTCTCCAAGTTTGTGGATTCTCTTAAATTTTCTTTATGGTGTCTTTTGGTTAACACAAAGTCTTCCATTACAATTGAGTTTATCAGTCTTTTCTTTTAGATTCCCACTTTCTGCATCCTGTCTACTTTTAGATCAAGAAATATATATTTTTTGGTTTGAGAGTTCCATCTTTCATATTCAGTTCTTTTTGTTGTTGTTAATCCTCACCTGAGGATATTTTTCCATTGATTTTTTTGCATAGAGTGGAAGGGAGGGAGGGAGAGAGAGAAACATTGATGTGAGGGAGACACATCGATTGGTTGCCTCCCACACAACCCCAACCAGGGCTGGGGATGGAACCTGCAATTGAGGTATGTGCCCTTGACTGGGAATCGAACCCGAGACCCTTCGGTCCATGGCCAATGCTATAACCACTAGCAAACTGGCCAGGGCAAATTCTTGAATCTATTAGAAATTTTTGCCTGTGGTGTAAGGAAGGGATCTATTTCATTTTTTCCTCCCTTCGGGCTGTTCTTCGCTCCAGCTCCATTTCCTGAATTGACTGTCCTTTCCCAGAGATCTGCATGGCCTCTCTGGACTTTATTAAATTCTATCTGCAGAGTCTGTTTGGGGCTATTTTCTTCCTGGTCTGTTTGCATATCCTTAATCCAACGATACACTGTTACAATTACACTAGATTTATAATATATAATGTTATTATATAACAAATATGATATAATACTATATCTGAAATATAACTCAGAATTAGTGTTGGCTGTTCTGGGTCTTTGGCACTTTCGTGTAAATTTCGGAATCAGTTCGACAAGTTCCTTGGAAAACAACCTGCAGACAGACACAAAAGGACTAATACCGTGTGGTTGTACTTTTATCAGGTATCTAGAGTGGTCCAATTCATAGACACAGAAAGTGGACGGTGGTTACCAGGGGCTAGGGGAGGAAGGAATAGGGAGTTAGTGTCTGATGGGGACAGAGTTTCAGTTTGGGAGGATGAACAGCTCTGGAGATGGGTGGGCTTGGTGACTACACAACCACGTAGATGTGCTTACTGCCGCTGAACTGCACAAATGATACATTTTGTGTTCTGTATATTTTACCATAACTTTAAAAATCTGCTGGAATATTTTTGACAGTGTACTAAATCTATAGATTTGCATAACATTGACATATTTATAAAATGATCTTCAATGATTTTAATTTCGTGTCTTCCAGAGTTTTATAATTTTCTCCATATATAGTACAGCCTTTCATAGATTTATTACTAGGTACTTTATAATGTTGTTGCTGTCAAAAGAGTATTTTTAAATTGTTTTTTGTTGTCAGTTCATTATAAATGCAGTTGACTTTTGTATATAAACCTGAGCATAAATAAATTTTTTCTTAGTGTGTGCATAGATTCTTTGGGGTTTTTTTTTCATAGACAGTGATACCATCTGCAAATAATGATTTCCTTCTTCTTCCTTTCCAGTTGTTATTCCTTTTATTCTTTTTCGTACGGAAGGTATTCTTTTGTTTTATTCCTAGTTTTAAAAAGAATTAGTTTAACATTTCACTGTGAAGAATATTTGTTGAACATTTCATAGACACGCTTTAGTTCCTAATGAAGCTTCATGTATTGTTATTTTTCTTACTGATTTTTAGAAAAAGAGAGAGAAACATCAGTTTGTTGCTCCACTTATGTGTGCACTCATTGATTGCTTCAGGTATGTGCCCTGACCCGGGGCCAAACCCACAACCTTGGTGTACTAACCGACTTCAGCTACCTGGCCAGGGCCCATTTCTTGTTATTTTTAATGTATTTTTGTCATTACTAGATGATGAATTTGAATTTTACTACAAATAACTTTTTTTGCATTCATTGAAATGATTTTATGATGAATTTTCTTTAGTCTGTTGATTTGGTAACTAACCCTTGTAAATCTTTTACTGTTAAACTACCCTTGCATGCTGTAGAAACACTCCATTTTGTTATGCTGTGTTAGCATTTTTATATTTTCCTGGGCTTGGCTGGCTTGTATTTTGGGGTGGGGACTTGTATATTGATTGACATTGTTTTCCTTTCTTACCCTTTCCTGATTTGGATATATATTAAGGTTTTCTGATCTCATAAAGTTATTGTGGTCGTAGTTTCTTATTCTGTTGAAAATTTTGATAAGTTAATTGATATCTATCTGAGCCTGGGGGGAATATTTCAACTACTAATTCAATTTGCTTAATTGTTCTAAGACCATTTAGGCTTTTTTGTGTCCGTTTTAGTAAATGGTATTTTTCTAAGAATTTATCCATTTGGTTTTGAATTTACTGGTATAAAGTTCTTCATACTATTCTCTAATTATATTTTTCTCTTTCACTAATCCGTTGCTATGTCCATTTGTCATTCCTGAGATTATTTCTGTGCCTTCTCTTCTGTATTGTTGTATAGTGTAATCTCATCAGGTGTTTGTCTAGTTGATTTTTTCTCAAACAGCCAGCTTTTCCCTTTATTGATCTGCTCTGTTGTACCTCTCTCCTACTTCATTAATTATGCTCATAAATGTATTGTCTCCTTTATTCTACTTTTGAGGAGCTTCCATGCTTTTTTCCTTTTGTGTATTTTTAAAATTATTGTTTTATTTGGAGGCGGATTATTGTTCTCCATAACCCAAATGTATTGAACTAATTTCTAAGGAAACTGTTCATTAGAAAATATAATCTTATAATCATGATTAAAAACAGGAAACACAGCCCTGGCCGGTCTGGCTCAGTGGTTAGAGCGTTGGCCTGTGGACCAAAGAGTCACGGGTTCGATTCAGGTCTAAGGCATGTACCTCGGTTGTGGTTCAGTCCCTGGCCCTGGTTGGGTCATGTGGGAGGCAACCAGTCGATGTGTCCCTCTCACGTCATGTTTCTCTCTCTCTCTCTCTCTCTCTCTCTCTCTCTCTCTCTCTCTCTCTCTCTCTTCCTCCTCCTCCTCCTCCTCCTCCTCCTCCTCCTCCTCCTCCTCCTCCCACTCTATCTGAAGACAGATGGAGAAAGTGTCCTCGGGTGAGGATTAAAAACAACAACAACAAAACAAAAAAAAAACATGGGAAACACATAAATGATAGTGTGGGACTTTCCATAACTGTTGGCATGAAGTGAAATGAAGAAAGCTACACTCTGTCCTTTTTTCCCTTTTTGACTACTGCTCAGATTCCTGTTTATTCAAACCGCAGTCTCTCTCGTCAGCTCGCGTGTCCCAGGACGGTTTTACTTACGTCTCTTAGTCTTAATGTCTCAATTTGTCCTGCACACTCTACGAAGTCAGTGCATCTTTTTAATGTCTCTAGTCCTGAGCGGGCCTTTTACAGTTCCGATAGCCTTCTCCCAGTTTATTGGTTGGAATTTTCCAACACCAAGGAGTTGGAAACACAGTGTGGTTTGCGTCAGGATCAGTCCCATCCGTTCGGAGCCTTGTCCTCGGACGGCCACGCGCATCTGCCCTCTCGTTCTCTTCCAGCTGCAGACAGGGCCTGTCCCTGCACCCTGCGTGCACAGCAGACTCACCCACATGCGACTCTCTGCTCCCGGCACATCTTCCCGGACAGACTTACGATGCGCCAAAGGCAGTTTTCCAATTGTAAATATTTGGAAAGTTCCAGTCCATTTATTTTTGTTTCGGTTATTAACCCCACAACCGTGCACATCTCTCTCCCGCACAGTTAGACTCACTGATTCCGGCTGTCTGTGTTCCTCTGCGTAAGTCCCCAGACCTTACTGGCTCAGATTGTTACGGATATTAAGAAAAGCCTTGTCCTCCCTGCTGTGACCTGGGCACTTCTCTGGGCATTGGTGACACTGCGGTGACAGGTTCTCAGCCGCATGGAGCTTACTCCCTAGCAGAGCAGCAGAATGGCTGTCACAGGACAGCTCACAGGAGAAGGCGGGGACAGAGGAAACACGGGCCGGGAACTTCCTGGGGCCCTGAAATCCCTCCAAGTAGCAGCTATGGTGTGGACACCCACGGGGCCCCCTCCTCTGGACCGCGGGAGGAGTCAGTCGTGGGGCACAGGCTCCGTGAGAGTGTGGGGGGCGGGCAGGGCGCGGCTCTGATCCTGGGTGCTTGGAGTGTGTTTGTTCCCAAGTCTCTTACCTCTCTGTGCCTCAGTTTCCTCATTTGCCAGATGGGAAAAACAAACATTTCCGTCTGCTGGAGAAAGTCACCCTCTCTGTGGCACACCCTGCTGTGTGCTTGCCCACACCCCTCACTGTCCCTCTGGCTCCTCTGCCCTTGAGTCTGAGTGTCCCCCGAGACAAAACCCGAGCTTGAGGGTGTTCTGCCCGTGTGACCTTGAGCGGGTCCACATCGTGCTGAGCCTCAGTTTCTCAAGCTCTACGTTGGATAATTATAGTATCTACATCGTAGAATTATTGAGATCATTGAATAATTCACAGCAGTAATTAGCACCGTGCCTGATACATCATGTATTTAAGAAGTATTATTCAGCCCTGGCTGGTGTTGCCCTTGGACCAAAGTGTCGCTGGTTCAATTCCTGTTCAAGGGCACGTACCTGGGTTGCAGGTTTGTATGATCCCAGCCCAGGTCAGGACTCATGTGGGAGGCAACCAGTCGATGTGTCTCTCTCACATCTGTGTTTCTCTCTTTCTCTCCCCACTCCCTTCCACTCTCTCTAAAAATCAATGGAAAAAATACCCTTGGGTGAGGATTAACAAAAAGAAAATATAAGCCCTGTATATTTCTTGCAAACGTATGCCTTGGTGAGGACAAAAGAATAATGACGGTCACCATGTTTTTCCTTTAGTTTCCTGGCATTGAACGTGGACACCGTCGGTGATCTCACCTTTCTGTTGAAAGCAGTGACTTTTCGTGAAAGGGTTCTTCAGCGGAGCTTGGTGGCCAGAATTTATTACAAGGTAAGGATACACCGTGTTATGTTTTTCCTCTTGACGCATGTTTAAGGCACTTTCGTACTGGTGAACTGTCTGCTAAGTGTTCGGGGCGGAGCCAGTGTAACCACCAGCTTCTGGAGCCCCTGTGCCACACTGTAACCCTTCTCTTCCATCTTTGGAATTCCGCCGTGGAAGTTGGTGAATGGAGTCATTTTCAGTCCTTATTGAAATGGAAGAGTCATTGTCTCTGTGTATAATGAATGCATTGTTCTCTGGGGGAAAACTGCGCCAGCCATATGTAAAAATTAACCATGGGATTAGCCTGAGATGTACTCTCTTTCCTAGTAAAACCCTCGGGAGAAGTCTAAAGGGAATGTTCACCAAGCACAGTGCCAGTGGGGCTGGTTTGAGAAAACACCCCCTACCCCAGCAACAGCTGTTTTATCTTCTAAGCGCAACACTGAGTAGACAACAAGACCCAAGAGGAGGATGTGCTTATCCCAACCTCTGTCAGGCTCGGGGTTGGGGCTCTGTAACCTGAAACCAGGGCACTGTTACCCTGCATGGGAATTAGGTCCCAAAAGGGCCAAAACTGGGGCCCCATGCAACTCTCCTTCTGTTTGCACACGATTCCAAGATCACGTCTTCCCGTGCAACACAGAGTGAGTAGCGGGAGGAGGATGGACAGCACATGGGGCAGATATTCCCCTAGGACACGCTCCGGAGGCAGAGCGACCCTGGAGCGACAGTGGTCAGGATCCAGCCTGGTGGGACAGAGCCAGATGGATGAGCACCTGCTGGGAGCTGGGCCAGGGTGGTGCACATCAGGCCACCCTCATGCACAGATCCGGGCGAGGCCCTGCCAGATGCCACCTCGCCAGGTGAGTTTAAGTCACTCCGGGAAACCTGCCCTCATCGAACATGGAGACGGCCAACACGAGAGAGGGTGCCACGTCAGGTGAACGTGCCGTAGCCGCACCAGCGAGCGGAGTTAACGAGGGACAACATGTGATCTGTGACCCACTTGCAAGGCCGTGTGAAGTATAAAGACGGGATGGCAAGAGATCGTAACAGACACAGTGAAAGTGGTAACAGTCCAACCTGTGGATAACAGATGCTCCTGACGATGCGGGAGCAAAAGAAATAGAAAATAGAAAAAATATAAGAATGATCACAGAAGAAATAGAAAAAGATTTTCCTTAATGTAAAAAAAAAAAAAAAAAAATCAAGATTTTGATGGGGAGGGAGAAAATGTCCATATCCAGATACAGCCTGAAAACCTAGAGAAAAGAGGTGATCATGTAAGCAACCAGACAGAAAGGAATCGTTTACCCACAAAGGGAAAAAACAAGGCTAGGTTCCGTTTTCACTCACCAGCTCCAATGGAGAAATAGCTGCTTCTCTAAGGAGGAAACGTCATGATCTGAGCACACTGTTCCAAGCCCAGTTTAATCCATGAGTACAGGCAGTGGAAGGATATTTTCAATGTATCTAAGAATCAGAAGCAATTTCACCCATGTGGCCTTCCTTAAAAATTAGTCAAAGACCTCTACTCTACAGGACACTAAAAAAAAAATCAAAGTTTGCCCTGGCCAGCGTGGCTCAGTTGGCTTGAGCATCCTGTCCACCAAAAGGTGGCGGGTTTGATTCCTGGTCAGGGCACATACCCAGGTTTCAGGTTCGATCCCCAGAATGTTCCTCTTTCTCCCCCACACCCCAAATCAATTAAAAAAAAATAAAAATCTCTCTTTACTTTTTAATTAAAAAAATTTTTTAAATATTTTTTTCTTTATTGATTTTAGAGAGAGAGGAAGGGAGAGGGAGAGAGAGACAGAAACATCGATGAGAGAGAACATCATTGGCCACCTCCTGCATGCCCCCACTGGGGATCAGGCCCCCTGACCGGGAATCGAACTGGCGACCTCTTGGTACATGGGTCGATGCTCGACCACTGAGCCACACCGGCCAGGCTAAAAATCTCTCTTTAAAAAAAAAATCAAAATTAATAATCTAAAAATAAGGACATCAAGATATAAGAGGAGTGATGGCCCCTCTGAAGCCAACCAGTGCATATCTGTTTTAAAAATATAGTTACGAAGTTCAGAGGCTAAAATTGTTTTTGGGAAAAACATGAATTTTTTAAAAAAACCTTGACGGATTGGTTATATGACAGATTGGGTTTGTAATATCCTCTAAGGTGAGATAAAAGCTAGAACGAAGCAAAAGCATGCTCAGCTGCTTTATTGCAGGGCAAGCCAAAGACTTCCATCATTAGAGAAACATAGGTTAAAATATATGTTTCATTAGGTGGAAAGTTAACATGGGTACTAAACACAGGATGCTGGTTATGCAAACCACTGCGGAAGACACAGAAAGGATGAACAAGGGACCAGAGCTTTGTGTCTTCAGAGGCAGAGCAACAAAGAATGAGTTAGAAAGCATGTTCCCGGGGCCTGGGACACCCGCGTGGGGCTCCCTGAGGACCTCCTGGAGGCTGGCCGAGTTCCCGCCGCCTCTGGCTCCTCGGTCTGAGAATTCCTCCCGGGGTTGCCTTCTGAAGTCTGGTTCCTGGACAGTGTGCTACCCCTCGTCTCTTGGGTGATTTGGCAGGTCTCTGCTCCCTGGCCCGGGAAGAGTAATGATTTGATCTTGAAATGCGCTGATCTGGTGATTCCTTGCACACCACTTTTCCATGACAGTACGATCCCTAAATTCAGTCCGCAGTAAGCCACGAGAAGCCTTTCCTGCCACATTCCCCTCCTACAGAGTCGTAAATCCCTTCGGCTCCCACCTCGGAGGGTTGGATCTGAAATGCCTCTGACAGGGAAAGTTTCGGTTCTCTGAGTGAAAGCATGGACTTTCCAATGAGATCGGACACAAATACAATCATACGCATTTTGCATAGAAACAACTCTAATTCTATCAATGGATGTGTAGTTAATATGCATCAAAAATGATTTTTAAAAAGAGTAAATTTAGATTGGGCAATAGCAAGTTTTCAGAAGATGGGTGTATTGGTCTGCTTGGGCTGCCATAACATAATACCAGAGATTGGGGGTGGGGGCGGGGTGGGGCTTAAACAACAGGAATTTCTATTCTCACAGTTCTGGGGGCTGGAAGTCCAGGAGGGAAGAACCAAGAGCCCAGAGGGTGGGTCCAAGAGCCATGGACAATAAAAACTGGGCACAGTAGGACGCACCCAGTCAAGGAACTTCTGACATTTGCTCAGCTGGATTTCAGAACTTCTGTGGATCACTGGCCCTGTGTTCCTCCCATTGTCTTCCTTTTTGAGCAAGAGTATATATGGTAGTTATCTTATTCCTGTGCCACTTTGATATGTCAGCCGGCTAGGGGACAGGTCACTGGTCTCTTCAGTTGACAGCCTTCAAATCGAGAGGAACTGCACTTAAGGAATGACATCTGAGCAGCCTCACCTGTGCCTAGGCTGGATTGATGGTGGGGTTCTGGGATTTAATTGGTGCTGTAATGGGATGAGACTTTGTGGGCCTTGGGAAAGAGTGAGGATGGGCTCTGACAGGCACAGTCCAGGAGGGCCTTTAATGACCCTGCCTGCAGGTAGTCACACCGTTATATACTCCCACACGGTACCGGGGCTGGTCTGTGTGAGCACCAGAAGTGATGGTGTGTCTTTTCTGAGACTGTTATAAAGACACTGTGGCTTCTGCCTTAGTCCCTCCCTCCCCTTCCCCCTCCTCCATCCCCCCTCCCCCTCCCCCTCCCCCTCCCTCCTTCCCTCCCTCCCTCTCACTTGGGGGAAGCGTCATAAGCAGCCCTTGTGGCAAGGAACTGAGTCTTCTTGACAGACCTGTGTGAATGAGCGTGGAAGTGTCTCCTCCAGCCCCATTCATATCTTCGGAGATGGCAAAGACTAGAGCAGTTGACACCGTGACTGCCACCTCCTGAGAGATCCTGAGCCAGAAGCACCGCACCGAGACGTGCCCAGAGTCCCAACCCTCAGAAACCATGTCAGAGAATAAGTTATTTTTTTCAGATGCTAAATGTGGAGATAATTTGTTGCACAACAATAGATAATTAATACAGCATCTGAAAGCAAAATGTGTTCAGTAGTTCTGGCATTGATACACACATTTTCAAAAACAAAATACAAAAAAGATTACTAGAATGTTTTTAACCAACATTTCCATTTGCTAATAGAAGATGGCATTCTTTTCTGTAAATGGGAACACGACCACGCAATGAAATACAAGAGTTTTAGGATCAGGCAGTTCTATTCTACCACTTCTGATGTTTCTAGTTTTTTGGTTATTATAGAGAGTGCCACAGTGACTTGACATACTGCGAAATTGTTCTCTGCACGTGTAACACTTTGTTTCTTCCATTTTCTCATGTTTTCTCTTCAGGATTAGGAAGTCTGCGTCTTCTTTTCATCTTTTTATTGTATTGGCATTCGAAACATAGGTCCACTGTAAAATACTTACTTTTCATTCTGTTTCAGCATGACATTAGGTGCTCTTTGGTGCTTATTCAATAGCCAGAACTTCTCTGCCAGAGAACAAATTGCTCACAAGTGTTGATCGTCTGCTTTGGAGCAAAGAAAACCTTTGCACACATGGTGTGTTTTCTGAACAGTGAAAAACATTTGTAGGCATGTGGTGTGGTGAAGAAATGCAAGGGTTTTAGAGTCAGACAATGATATTTTACCACTTCTGAGCCTCTGCTCTGTACTGTAAATGTGGGATAATAAAAATAGGCACAACACAGCCCTGGCTGGTTTGGCTCAGCGGTTAGAGCGCCGGCCCGCGGACCAGAGAGTCCTAGGTTCGGTTCCCACTAAGGGCACGTACCTCCATTGCAGTTTGGCCCCGGCCCCGGTTGGGGTCTCTCGCTCTCTTCCTCCCTCTCTCCCTTCCGCTCTATCTGAAGATAAATGCAAAAATGTCCTCTGGTGAGGATAAAAAAACACACGCACAAAAAAAATAGGCACAACACAGACCTGTTGCAAGGATAGAATCACGTCGAATATGTTTCTTAAAAAGCATTTTAAAAAATGATAAACTTTGCCCTGGCCGGTTTGGCTCACCAGGTAGAGAGTCAGATTGCAGACCCAAGGCTCACAGGTTCGATTCCCAGTCAAGGGCACGTGCCTGGGTGGCAGGTTCAATCCCCAGCCCCCAGTCAGGGTCGTGTGGGAGGCAACCAATTGATGTTTTTCTCTCTCTCCCCCTCCCTCCCACTCTATCTAAAAAATCAATTGGAAAATATTCTTGGGGGAGGATTAACAACAACAATAAAAAAGATAAACTTTGTACTCATGTTAATTATCTTGGTTACTACCTTTAATGTAACCATTTTAATGGTCAAGTCAATTAAATAGTCATTGAGCAATACTGGCTCCTAGGGCTAAGCATGCGAAGAGCTCAAAGATGATTAAGATATGCTACTTCCTTGGGATAAATCCACTAGTTTAGCCCAAGGGAAAATGGGATGAGTGCTAAACTGTGACAAAACCTACAGGCCTAGAGGAAAGAATACTGACTTCTATATTTTAGTTTGTATTTTTGGCTCAGCCTTTGGTTCAGCTAGCTGTATGTTGGCTTATGTCTGCCTACATTAATTTTGTGTATCTTGAAATAAAACGGTCTGTTCAGCATTTTGAACATTTGACCCAGAGTCTGGACAAGAGTCTTTGGACAGTATCCAAAGGTGGGTGATTTCATCTAGAATGCCAGGGTTTTATAAAAATAACCATGTGATTTTGTTGAGAATCTTTTAAAGAGGCAAAAAAACATGAGTGGGCTTTAGAAATCTGCTTTTCTTCTCAACTTTTTAGTAATGCTCTTTAATTTTCTTCAAAAGCACATTTTATTTTAGAGAATGGTTGGCCAGCTCTATCTGCACATTAAATAGTCCATCTGCCTCTTGCCCTGGAGTGAGTTGCAGAGTCAAGACCCCTAGGTCCTCATGAGAGAGTATGACTTCCCCTCCTGGCCAGAATTTCACTCACAATGAGGCCAGGAAATGTCCTTCAGTGTGTGGGTGGCCATGGAGGAGGTCCAGCCCCGTAACTTTCCTCCGAAACCCCACTTCCCTAATTTTCCAAAATCGTGTTGCAAACATTACTCATCCTGGTGGCCACATCATTTTCCCACGAGTGGGAAGAAAAAACAAACCCATAAACAATGGCTTCTCACTTTGAGAATATTCTATTAAAGACTTGGGTCATTTTATGGAGGAAAATCTGTGGAGAAAATATAGACCCTCAGTAATAAATGAGTTTAACAAATGACTAGTTTCAAATGTGCGCAACAGGAGTTGGACAGGTGCAGGGATGAGAATACAGATGGGGTGAAAATCCTTCTGGTTATAACCAAGAGTTGATTCACGTTCTGTCTCTCACCACACTCGGGGTTCCCTCCTCAGGGTTTATAAAAGTCGGGTGCAGATTGCCCTCCGCCACCCCGAGGGCTGAATCTCAAGGGACAGGGGGATGGTTTGCAAATGAACATCACGCGTCACGGCTCACAAGCCGGGGGCAGCAAGCTGACTGGGAAGCAACCACCCTGAGTTGTTTTTCCTTATTCAGAATTTGAGATCTGGATGGAGAAGAATTGGTAGCGGCTGGAAATCAGGTTCTCCGAGATGTAACTTTTTAGAGCTTTCTGTTTAGAAAAACTACTGTCACCTCCAGTTTTTATTGTTGTGGTCAGTGTGCGACCTGACTGCTCTTTTGGGGACATGTGACTTTAAAGCACTTGCTTTAGATCTTTCAAGCATCACCCACCCACAGTGTTTCTGTACGGGCTGTCTTCTAGCAGAGGATTTCAGCTATTCCGTGTGTTACCATTTTAGACTGGCGACGTCTTCGCTTAGGCCACCGTGTCGGGTTGGAATCTGTGGAACACGCAAGCTGCCTTCGTTGGCAGGTGGACGGCACGCCCGTGGCCCGTGCTGGAGGGAGGGCATCGGGACCTCCGGCAGTCACAGGTCCTCGAGCGCTTTGGTCACGTGGTAGCCGGCAGCCCTGGAGAGGAGCTGGGGAAAGGCTCTGTCCTCGGACCCGGAGGGGACATCCGATGGTAGCTTGCTGGGACTTCTCTGAGAGTGTGAGGGCGGGGACAGGGAACAGAGATAACGGCGGGTTGCGTCTGTTACATTTTTTGAAACGAGCACAGTGGCCTGAACAACAGATGTTTCAGTACAATCTCATGGCACAGAAATACCAAGAGCTTTCTTCCAGAGACAGATCATCAAAGACAGGAAACAGGATTAGAAACCAAACTTCCTGAGTTCATAGTTCGTGTTGATCTCGATACACCTTCTGACTCCTGCGGTGGCGGTGGGTGGAGGAGGTGACCAGAAGCCGGGGACAGCCCGAAGGAGGGGCCTTTGTGTCCTCAGAGCTTGGGTGCTGCCTAAGCAAAGGCTGCCTCGTCTGAAAGTGACCCCTCTCTGCTGACTGGTGCTTGAAATTCCCTTAATGGGAACAGAATCCCATCCCTCAGTGAGAAATAAGGTTAATTTGGGGAAGCTGCAGAGAAAGGGGACTAACCACACATCACAGGAAGCTCTGTGTGGTGGCTGAGGAAGGGCAGATGGTGGTCTAGAGAGACCACCGAGGGGACAGGCAGGAGACCCCAGATGGACGGGCGATGCTGCCTCCGGGCGAGGGTGCTCCCAGCCCTCAGCGCCACACTGTCCTCTGTTTTCTGGTCCTAGAAAATGTTTCTGTCTTGGGACGTTTTCCTTGCTCCTTTCTTCATCCCATAGCAACCCAGTTAACTGTAGGAGTTGCATTTTCTCTTTTCCCCTCACTTCTAATCTTCTCTTTTTCTCATAGAAAGCGTCCTAATTCTCTTTCTAGAGAAACCTATTATGGGTAAAGAATGGAAAAGAAAGAAGAAAGGGGAAGTAAAGAGGAAGGAAAGGAAGAGGAAGTTACATCCCTGACAGCCACGTGGGAAATGCAGTCACTTCTTGGGAGCCAGAGCTGGAGGGTCCCTCAGGGTCATCCAGTCCACCCCCCCCCCCCGGCTTATAGACAGGCAGCCCGAGGATGAAGACAGTGAGTGGCCTCGCCCAGGTAACACAGTCACCAAGAGCAAATACGAGACCGACGTTTGATTATGCAAATATTCTAGTTTTCCTCAGACTTTGCCCACTATTTTTGGTGTCCATTTATGGATCTTCCTAGTAATAATTATAACAGAGGTGTTTGCCTAATGGGGACTTTCCGTTTCCCTTATTTCTACTACATTTATTAATTGGAAGCAAGAGATGTTCCTTCTCCAGTTGCTTATTTATTCCATTTGTAGCTGTAGATTCACAGCTATTGATTCCATGTTTGAACTACAATCCTGTACTATAATTATATCCTTTCTTGCTCACATTGGTCCAGCTTTGGCCGGTGAGCGCTCCTTAAGGTCAGCCCCCATGTCCCTATGATGCGTCCCCATCCCTTTTCTCTCTCTTTCTTTCTTTCATTCTCTCTCTCTCTCTTTCTTTCTTTCCTTTTAATCACTTTTTTATTTTCTGGTACCACAAAATGTTCCCGGTGCATCTTGTATTTGTCCCTGACAGACCTGTAGTCATCCATTTCCCCAAGAATCCCTGGTTCCTTTTACTGGAGAAGAAAAGTATTTAAGAACCAATATCTGGTTGCCGGGTGTGCTAATTGCTATTGGGGTGTCACTGCTTCTACGCCTGCTCTGAAGAGGGAATATATATATATATATATATATAGATATAGATATAGATATATATATATCTATATATATGTTTCCAAACTCACACGTTCTCACAGAGATCTGTATGTATGCATGTTAGAAACCATGAGTTCATGATGGGAGTTCTGATTCACTCAAAACCACGGGCTTTCCCTGTTTCGCATGTATACCCTTTTTTCTCTGAGAAAGTGAGAAGCCTGGCTTTCATTGTCTACGCTATGTTCGCTTATTTGATCTTCCCTAGTGCACACATTCGGTCGTTTCAGGGTAGAACACGGTGGTTTTGTTTGTGAAGCTAGCTTGCAGCATCTAATCAACATGGTATTCTATTTCCAAAGTATTTCCAACTTCCACTTGTTTTTCCTTCTCCACACTTTTCAGTGAGGTTATATTCTTAATTTGCAACACAATTAGGTTCTTTTGTTCCTACATGTCTTCTACGTTGGGGTCCCCTTGCATTCTGGTTGGCTTTAGTCCTTCATGTTTTGGCTATGTGAGAAATTACTAAGTTTCTAGGACTCAAAGCTGCACAGAAACGTATGCTCAGAGAACTGTTACTCCTTCCTCACCCCTACACCCCATTTTTATTCCTTTGTTCCCACACACTTCCTATAGGTGTCGAGTATTTTTAGTTTTGGGGTTATCTTTTCTGTATTTCTTCCATACGCAAAAGCGGAAAACCGTGTTTTCTTGTACAGTATCACTCTCTCTCTTACGATAGCATGCTACAGCCTCCTGCATTTTTGTTCCATTGAACAGTGTGTCCTGAAGTCACTTCCCATCAGTTCGTAGAGATCTACCACATGAAAGAAATAGCAGGGTAATACAGTGTGTGGACGTGCCATGATTTATTCAGCCCCTCTCTAATATGTGCGCATGCAGTTCTTCTGCTAATATTTTCCCATTGGAAATAATGCTGCAGTGAATCACCTGATGCATATGAGTTTTAGTATTGCTTAAGGTGTATCTTCAGGGCGGATTGCTCCTTCAGATTCTCCTTCAGAAGGGTTGTACCAGTTTGCATTTCCCACAATGTTTGTTTCCTCGCAGTCTCATGAACAGAATGTATTCTCATACATTTTTATGTTTTCGAATTTGATAGGTGAGAAATGATATCTCTGCATTGCTCTAATTTACATTTCTGTAATTATGAGTGATTTTGAGCACTTTTTTTTTTTTATATCTCTGTGAGGGCCATTTTAACATATTTTTAATGTATTGCTTATTCATATCATTTTCTCATTTGTCCACAGAGTTTTTGGTATTTTGTCCATCAATTTTTTAAAAATATGTTTTTACTGATTTTAGAGAGAGAGAAGGGAGAGGGAGAGAGAGATAGAAACATTGATGAGAGAGAAACATTGATCAGCTGCCTCCTGCACGCCCCCTACTGGGGATTGAGCCCTCAACCTGGGCATGTGCCCTGACTGGGTATTGAACCGGCAACTTCTTGGTCCATGGGACGATGCTTAACCAACTGAGCCACACTGGCTAGGGCTGTCCTTCAGTTTTTAAGACTACTTTTTATATTAAGGATCTTAGTTTTTTGTCATATTGTAAAATTTTTCTCCCAGTTTATCACTTGTCTTTTGATTTTGTTCATAGTAATTTTTGTCATGCAAAAAAAAAATTTTTTTTTTAATTTTTGTGTGGTCAAATGTAGTAATGTTTGTCTTTATTGCTTCTGGATTGTAACTGGCAGTTAGAAAGCCTTCCCCTACATTTAGGTTAAAAAGGAAGTTACCACATGGAAACCACCATTTTAATGTCCTGAAGAGTCAGCAGGTGGAGTTAGGGACTGTCAGAAAGACTGAAAATTGAAGAGGAAAATGTCAGAAAAGGGAGGGAGTCACAGAGAGGAAACGCCACTCAAATCCTTAGTTGATATCTGAAATATGTGTGGGTGGACAAAACTTCAAAGAGCTCAGGTGATATTTAATTTGGAAGGTTTAAAGAGCTGAGCAGAGAATTCAATGGTTTCCTACCACATAGGAAACAGAATTTGTAGTTTGAATCCTGCCAAGTTAAAGGGGTATGGTAAAATCAGTGGACTAACCACTGAAACCCTTGTAGAGCCATACCTTAGGTATAAAACTATGTCCCGGGGAAAGGAGTTCACCCAATAACTAAAGGTAAAATGGAAAGAAACTAAAGATAAAATCGAAAAGATTCTTCCTGACAAAGCATAAAACCAAGCCTTCATGAATTCAAGTTTATCTGCCAGTGAGTTAACTGCATTCAGGAATAAAACTCAAAACTCTTTAGAGGAAGATAGTAAGATCCACAATGAGTATTATTTACAGTGTCCAATACAATAAAATATTACCAGCCATGTGGAAAAATAGGAACATGTAATCCATAATCAAAGTAAAAGCCAGTCAATAGAAAAGGACCTCCAAAGTGACCCAGATGTTGAAGTCAGGAGACAAGGGCTTTAAAAAAAACATGATGAATTTATTAAAGAGTGAACAGGATATAATAAATGGAATTTCAGGAGAATTATAGAAACTGTAAAAAAAAAAGAAGAAGAAGAAGAAGAAGAAGAAGAAGAAGAAGAAGAAGAAGAAGAGAAAAGAAAAGAAAGAACCAAATGGGATAGAACTGAAAAACAACACTATAAATAAAAACGTAATTGGATGGTATTAACAATAGATTGGACACTACAGAGAAAAGGGCCAGTGAACATGAAGACAGTTCAATAGAATTCATTTGAGCGAAAGCACAGAGTGATAAAAGATTGATAAAACGAACAGAGTCTCAGTGAACTGTGGTGCAGGATCAGACATTCTAATATGCATGTAATTGGAATCTCAGAAGAAGGTGGGAGAGAATGGAACCAAAAAAGTATTAACTGATTTTGTTTTAATGACAGCACACAAATTCAGAAAGCTCAGCAAGATTCAAGCAGAGAGGATTAAAAACAAACAAACAAAAACAGGAGCACATCACAGTTAAACTACTGAAAGACAAAGACAAAGAATAAATTTCGAAAGTAGGCACAGAAGAAAGAACATTAGAAACAGAGACAAATGATAAAATGATGGAGGACAAGATAGCTCTACCTGGCACGTTTGGCTCAGCAGTTAGAGTGCTGGCTTGTGGACTGAAGGGTCGCAGGTTAAATTCCCAGTCAAGGGCACACACCTGGGTTGCAGGTTCGATCTCTGACCCCAGTAGGGGTCATGTGGGAGGCAACCACACATCGATGTTTCTCTCTCTCTCTCCCTTCCTTCCACTCTATCTAAAAATGTAAAAATATCCTTGGGTGAGGATTAACAACAACAAAAAACCCTGGCCGGTTTGGCTCAGTGGTTAGAGCGTTGGCCTGCGGACCAGAGAGACCTGGGTTTGGTTCCCGATAACGGCATGTACCTTGGTTGCAGTTTGTCCCCAGCCCGAGTTGGGATCGTGTGGGTGGCAACCACTTGATGTGTCTCTCTCACATCGATGTTTCTCTCTCTCTCCCTCCCTCTCTCCCTACCGCTCTATCTGAAGGTAAATGTAAAGAAAATGTCCTCGGGTGGGGGTAAAAACAACAACAACAACAACAAAAGATATCTGTAACAGGCTGCTAAAAGGAAAAAGGAAAAAAAAACACCTGTCAACCTCAAGTTCTAGACTTGGTAAAGATACATATAAAAATGAATTAAAGGCATTTTCAGGTGAAGGAAAGCTGAGAGAATTTGTCATCAGCAGACCTGTACTACAATAAATGCTAAGGACAGTTCTTCAATCTGAACAAAGTGAGATTACATGGAAGTTCAACTCTAAAGTAAAGATGAACAGTGAAAATGCAAAATGTGTAGGTAAATACTGATACTTTTTTGCTGTCTTAAACCTTTTAGAATTCTATTGGCTGTTTAAAGCAAAAATAAATATAATTATTTAGGGTTGACAATATACATAGAAGTAAAATATATGGCAGCAGTAGCACAAAAGATGGGATGTGGCACACATGGAATTATTCTATTATACGGTTCTTACATTATACATGAAGTGTTATTAAAGACAGATTGTTTTACAAGAATATATATATATATATATATATATATATATATATATATATTTGTAAATATATATTTATGAGAGAGAGAAGGTAGACCGAGACAAACAAGACAACAAGAAAAATCCTTAGTTGCTCCAGAAGAAGTCATGGGCCGAGAACACACATCAAAGGCCGAACGAGACAGACTACAAGAAGCAGTGCAGTGCACTTGAACCCAACACTATCAACAATTACATTAAATGTAAATGGACTGAACCTTCCAGTGAAAAGGCGGACATTGTCATAGAGGATTAAGAACAAGCAATTCCCATCTATATGCTTTAAAGGTAAAGACACAGACAAGAAAAAGATACAGCATGCAACTAGAACACGAGAGAGCCTGTATTCGTATCAGATACAGTGAACTTTAAGACAAGGTGTATTACCAAGGACAAAGGGTCATTTCATGATGATTAAAAGGTCACTTCATTAAGAAGACAGAATAATCTGAACTAGGTATGCAGCATGACAGACATTTAAAATACATGAAGTAGAAATGGACGGAACTAACGGAGAAACAGACAAATCCAGTAATTGATGGAACAAGTAGGCAGGAATTCAGAATGGCTAATGAAAATGTGAACAACAATATCATCTAACTCACCTATTTAGGATTTACAGACATTTATTGAAAACTATATCCAGCCTGGCTGGTGTGGCTCAGTGGATTGAGCGTCGTCCCATGCACTGAGAGGTCCTGGTTCGATTCCTGGTCAGGGCACATGACAGGGTTTCAGGCTCGATCCCCAGTAGGGGGTGTGCAGGAGGCAGCTGATTGATGTTTCTCTTTCACATTGATGCTTCTATCTCTCTCTCCCTTCCTTTCTCAATAAAATCATATTTTAAAAAAGAAAACTACATCCAGAACTATAGTGCTGTTCATCAGACAAGTCTCAGTACATTTTTAAAAGATTGAAATAATACAGAATATAGTCTCGAGTGACTATTGAATTAGAGATCAATTTAAAAAACCTATCTGTGCCTGGCCGGTGTGGCTCAGTGGTTGAGCATCGACCCATTCACCAAGAGGTCGCCGGTTCGATTCCTGGTCAGGGCACATGCCCAGATTGTGGGCCCGATCCCCAATGGGGGACATGTAGGAGGCGGCCAATCGATGTTCTCTCTCATCGATGTTTCTATTTCTCTCTCCCTCTCCCTTCCTCTCTCTCTAAAAAACCAATAAAGAAAAAAAAAATTTAAAAACCTATCTGGACAAAATAGACTGAGAGACATAGAAAGGAGTATGGTTCAGATTGACAAACCTCAGAGTACAGGGGTTGGGGGAGATGGATGAGATGAACCAAAGAACTTATATGCATGTATGCATAACCAATGGACATAGACAACAATGCTAGGGGTGTGTGGGGGGGCAGGATGGGGAGGAGGGGGTCTAGGGGGGAAAAAAGGAGAAACATCTGTAACAAAAATAAATTAATAAAAATTGAAAAAAAAAACTATCTGGAAAATCTCCCAAATATGTAAATAGTACATAACATATCTCTAAATAATCTGTGAATCAAAGAATCACTAAGAAAATTAGAAAATATTTCAAACTGAATGGGAAATGAAAACACAACTTATGAAAATTTGTGGGCTCTAGTGAAAGAAGTCTTTAGAGGGAAGTTTATAGCTTTAAATGCTTATCTTAGAAAATAAAAAAGGTTTCAAATAAATGCTGTAAGTCTCCACCTTAAGAAGCTTGAGAAAATAAGTAGAATAAAGGTAACGATAAAAATTTGAAAGAAATCAATAGAGTAGAAAACAAACTATAGAGAAAATAAACAAACCTAAAAAGTTTGTTTTCTGAAATGACTGGTAAATCGATCCCTAGCAAGATTGTTCAAGAGAAAAAGAGATCAAGCACTAACTAGCAAGATCTAGAATAAAAGGGGACATCTTAACATATCGTACAGATATTAAAAAGGTAAGAGAATATATTAAGAGTAACTTTATGCAAATGAATTCAAGAACTTAGAACAGCCCTGGTCAGCATGGCTCAGGGGTTAGAGCATCAGCGTGCAGACCAAAAGGTCTTGGGTTCGATTCTCGGTCAAGGGCATGTACCTGGGTTGCAAGTTTGATCCCTGGCCCTGGTTGGGGCGCATGGGGGAGGCAACCAATTGATATGTTTCTCACGTCTGTGTTTCTCTCTCTCTCTCTCTCCCTCTCTCCCTCCCTTCCACTCTCTCTGAAAAAAAAAAAAAAATCAATGGAAAAAATATCCTTGGGTAAGGATTAAAAAAAAAGAAGAAGAAGAACTTAGAACAAATTTCTTACAAAAGGAAAAAATGCAATTCAAAAGCAAGCATAAATATTTTGAAAATATCTATTAAATGAATTTAATTTGTGGAAACATCCCATAAAGAAAGCTCCAAGTTCAGAATGTTTTTCTGTTGGACACTCTCAAACATTTAAAGACAAAACAATACCAACCTTACACAAAACCCTTTTAAAAACCAGTATAAGTCTGATCCCAAGAACTAATAGTTATAATCAATCCAATGAAAAAATGTTAACCAATATTCTTCATTAATATAGGTAGAAATGTGTAATAAAATATTAATGATTGAATCCAGCAACATATAAAAGGTCATATCACCAGGTGGCGTTTATTCCAGGAATGCAAAGTTGGTTTAACATTCAAATACAGTCAATGAAATTTGCAGTACTGACAAAATGAAAGAGAAAATTATATGATTATATAATGCAGGAAAACATTGATACCATTCAACACTGGTTCATGGTTAGAAAGTCTTAGCAAAGTAGAAATAGAAAGTAATTTCCTCAATTTGGGGAATATGTCTACCATGAACATCCTCTCCAATGGGGAAATGTTGCAAGCTTTCCTCCCGAAGCTAGAAAACGGGGCAAGAATGTCCATTTTCTCCACCTCTACTGACATTACACTGGAGGTCCTAACTATGCAGCAAGGCAGGGGAAAAAAATGATATAAAAATTTTAAAAAAAGAAAAAAATGTCCTGACCTGGTTGGCTTGGTGGTTAGAGTGTTGGCCTATGGACCAAAGGGTTGAGGGTTCGATTCCGGGTCAAGAGCACGTATCTGGGTTGCAGGTTCAATCCCCCTCCTGACCAGGGTTGTGTCTCTCTCACATCAGTGTTTCTCTCTCTCTCTCTCTCTCTCTTCCCTCCTTACCTCCCTTCCACTCTCTCTAAAAATCAATGGAAAAATATCCTCGGGTGAGGATTAACAAAAAAATAAAATGGTAAAGAATGAAATAAGGCTGTCTTAATTTGCAGATGAAATCATTGTTGACATCGAAAATATGAAAACAATACAAAACCCAAACACTACCAGAACTAATCAATCAATACAAGGCTACAGAATACAAACTCATAATCCAAAATAAATTTTATTTTTATGTATTATCAATAAACAATTGGAAAATACGTAAAATTAAATTAATTTTACAATATTCTTTAAAAACGTGAAGTTCTTAGGAATACATTTAACAATAGAAATTCAAACAATGCGAGATCCGTGCATTGAAAACTGTAAAACGTTGCAGAAGGTAGTGAAAGCCTAAACGAAGGGAGAAGTAGAGCCCGTTTGTACATAAGAAGACTCAGTGTTGCTTTGATGTTCCTTCTCCTCAAATTGGCCTGTAGATTCAACACCGTCTCAATCAAAACTCTCAGCAGGCAGTTCTTTAGAAGTTCACATACCGATTTGACAATTCATAGGGAAATGCAGATGACCCAAAATGGCCGAAAGAACCCTGAAAAAAGCTGAAGAAATGTGGAGGCCTCGCACTACCTGACTTCAGAGTTTGTGCTGATGCTCCAGTGATCCAGACCGTTTGTGATTAGATGAGGATAAACAGGTAGGTCAACAGAGTACTAGAGAGTCCAGAAATAGACCTACACATATATACTCATTGATTTTTGACAAAGGTATGAAGAGAATTAAATGATGAGAAGATTTTCCCCCCAACAGATTGTGCAGGAAACAACTAGATATCTGAATGGGAAAAAGATTAACCTTGAGCTATTCCCTGTACATACACAAAAGTTAATCTGAGATTGATCACAGACTTAAAGTGAAAGTGAAACTGTAACACTTTCAGGTGGCAATGCAGGAGAACATCTTTGTGGAGTTGGGTCAACTAATTATTTTTTAAAAAGGAGATAAAAAAGTACAAACCATTGAATTAAATATTGATTGCCTGGCTGATGTGGCTCAGTGGTTGAGCGTCGACTCATGCACCAAGGTCGCTGGTTCGATTCCCGGTCAGGGCACATGCCCAGGTCGTGGGCCCGATCCCCAGTGGGGGGCATGCAGGAGGCGGCCAGTTGATGTTCTCTCTCATCAATGTTTCTGTCTCTCCCGCTCTCTTCCCCTCTCTCAAAAATCAATAAAGAAAAAAAAATATTGGTTAATTGGATTTTTTCGAAATTGAAAAATACCTTGTTCTTTAAAAAACACCAGTAAGAAAACAAAAAGGCCAACCATAACCTTTGAGAAATTTGCTGCAATACATGTATCTGACAAAAGACTTTTATCTAGAATAACTTAAGAACTTTTATGATTCAATGATAAAAAGAAAGACTTGAGCCCGGCTGGTGTGGCTCAGTGGTTGAGCGTCGACCCATGCACACAGAGGTCGCCGGTTCAATTCCCGGTCAGGACACATGCCCAGGTTGTGGGCCTGATCCCCAGTGGGGGGCATGCAGGAGGCAGCCAATCGATATTTCTCGCTCATCGATGTTTCTATCTCTCTCTCCCTCTCCCTTCCTCTCTTTCTAAAATCAATAAAGAAAAAAAAATTTTTTTTAAAGACTTGAAAAGCGTTTTCCTGGGCACTTCCTGCATTCACTAGGCTGATGAGCTTCTCTTGGTGGTTTATTCCCTATTTCCACATGCATTCTGTGGCAATACTGTTTCTAAAAAGCAAAATTTCCTCCCTGTATCAGTGCAGTTCAATCCGAAAAGACAGACCAGCAGGAGATACATAATAAAAGATACTGCAAGGAGTTGACTTGCACAGTTGTGATCCAGGGCTGGGCAAGTCTGGAATCCGCAGGGCAGGCCGTGAGGAGGGCAGGCCGTGGGGAGGGCAGGCCGTGGGGAGGGCAGGCCGTGGGGAGGGCAGGCCGTGGGGAGGGCAGGCCGTGAGGAGGGCTGGCCGTGGGGAGGGCAGGCCGTGGGGAGGGCAGGCCGTGGGGAGGGCTGGCTGTGGGGAGGGCAGGCCGTGGGGAGGGCAGGCCGTGGGGAGGGCTGGCCGTGGGGAGGGCAGGCCGTGGGGAGGGCAGGCCATGGGGAGGGCAGGCTGGAACTCAGCACCAGCACAGCTGCTGTCCAGGAAGGAGGAAGACCTTTCAACTGATGAAATCAGGCCCAGCTCTGATTATCCAAGATAGGTTTCCTTCCGCTCACCTACTCGTGGATTTTAATCCCATCCACAGCACACCTTCACAGCATCAGTAGGTACTGAATGACGAGATGGCAACCTAGCCAAACTGACACTTCAAAACCATCATGGTCTCTAAATAATGTAAGTTCTTTGAAAGAAATAAAAGTCAATTATAGTAAAAAAAAAAAAAAAAAAAAAGACTTGAAAAGACACTTCACAAAAGAAGATGAAAGACTGGTAATGAGCACAGGAAACTTTGCTCAATCTTATTAGTCATCAGGGAAATAGAAATGAAAACCACAATGAAACACCGTGACACTGAAGTGGTTTGAACGAAAACGATCGGTAACACTGGGTCCTGCGGCAACATGGGCAACGCGGACTTTCAGAATTGCTGTTGGTAACGTCAGATGGTAATAACCACTCTGGAAAACAGTTTGGCAGCTTTTCGTAAGGTTAAATATATACCTACCCTGTGACCAGCGATTCCCTCCCTAGGTATTTACTCAAGAGAAATGAAAACCTGCTCACGAAAAGGCTGGTACAAGAATGTTTGCAGCCGCTTTATCAATAATAGCCAAATCCTGGAAGCAACTCTGACGTTCATGATCATGAGATTGGGGAAAGCAATTGTGATGTATTCATACGACGGAATTCTACTCAGCAGTGAAAAAGGATGAACCACTGAAACAAGCAGCAACAGGAGTGAACTTTACAGACGTTGTGATCAGTGAAAGAAGCCTGACACAGAAGAATTAATAATGTATGATTCCATTTAATGACATGCCTTGAAGAAGTGGTGACATTCACCGATGGTGATATAGCAGTCAGAGAGTGGGACAGTGTGGCATCGACTAGGAGAAAGCAGTATATGGGGTGTGGGAATCTCTGTGTCTCAGTCTGGTTGGTTACATGGGTTTACATTCATGCAAAACATCGTCAAGCTGTAATCTTAAGATTGATGCATGTTACACATCTGACTGTATGCACTTTATATCTCAGTGAAAAGACTTAGAATTCTAACTTCAATAGTGCCTCAGCATTTAGGCAGGTTGTTTGCATTCGCAGGCTCTTCATTATCCTTTCACATATGAAATTGGAAACTTACAAGTTTCCAACAGGAGGCCTCAGCTAGGAATCCTGATGTATACTAATTGGGGGAAAGAAGAAATGCAACAATGTTCCCTAAGTTTCACTTCTGTGCTAGACACTTTTTTCAATGTCTTACCAAAGCACAGTGCTGGGTGCCCAGACCACCTGGCACCATGGAATCCACAGATCATGGTGACAGATGGCAGGTGGTGATCTAGGCCAGTGGCCAGGATCACAGGAGTCTGGCAAGAGGTGAGCGTTGAGGGCTGGCCCCAGAGGAAGGCAGGCACACCCTAGAGATTCTGACCTTCTATTTAGAGATCTTGACATCTTCGAGGCTGGACCACAGAAAGGAAGGCCCTGGCCAAGGTGGTGAGGAAAGCCTGGTCACAGACAGTCATCCAGATAGGACAAGGAGACAAGACAGAGCTTAGTTCAGAGACAAGCAAATCTGTGGGGACACATGCCAAACTCGGCTCATGATTAGAGAGTATACCAATACCACAGAAATTACATTTTTCTAGTTTATGCACACTAATACAGGTGAGCTTGACTTGGTATAAGTGACTGAATACTGAACAATAGTCTCTCTCTCTCTCTCTCTCTTTCTTTCTCTCTCAGTTTCTCCTGGTATTTTTTCAGGTTTATTGAGATACAATTGACATATGACATTGTGTAAGTTTAAGGTGTACAATGCGATGATTTGATACACGTATATGTTGGAAATGATTACTACAGTGTCAGTTAGCACTTCATCACCTCACATACTTATTTTTATTGGGGTTGGGGTATTTAGACGTCTAAGATCTACTCTCCTAGCAACTTTCAAGTATACAATACAGTCTTCTGAGCTATAGTCACCGTGCTGCACATTAGATCCCAGACTTATTCGTCTTTAACTAGAAGGTTGTATCTGTTGATCAACATCTCCCCATTTCCCCACCCCAACCCCTGGCAGGCATCTGTTTCTGTGACTTCATTGTTTCTAGGTTCCACCTATAAGTGAGGTCATTAGTATTTGTCTTTCTCTGTCTGACTTATTGCACTTAGCATACTGCTCTCAAGCTCCCATCCATGTTGTCACAAATGGCAAGATTTTCTTTTGTCTTGTGACTGAATAATACTCCATCGTTTATATACACACATCGTCTTTATCCATTTATCTATAGATGGACACTTTGGTTTCTTCCCTATCTTGGCTAGCGTGAATAATGGTGCAGTGAACATAGGCTATCACTTCAAGATAGTGATTTCATTTCCTTCAGATAAATACTCCAAAGTGGGATCGCTGGGTCAAACAGCAGTTCCATTTTATGTATTTTGAGGAACTTCCGTACAGTTTTCCATTGCGCCCGCACCAGTTTACATTCCCACCAACAGTGCACAAGGGTTCCCTTTTCTCCACATCCTTGCCAGCACCTATCTCTTGTCTTTTTTATAACAGCCATTCTAACATGTGTGAGGTGATATCTCAGTGTGGTTTTGATTTGCATTTCCCTGATGATTAGTGATGTTGAGCATCTTTTGATGTACCTTTGGCCATTTGTATTTCTTCTTTGCAAAATGTCTATTCAGGTCCTCTGCCTATTTTTCAAATTGTATTTTTAAACTGTTGAGTTAAATGAGTTCCTTACATAGTTTAGATATTAACCTCTTTCACACTGATGGTCTGCAAAGATTTCTCTCCCATTGCATAGGTTGCTTTTTCATTTTATTGTTTCTTTTGCTGTGCAGAAGCTTTTTAGTTTGATGTAGTCCCACTTGTTTACTTCTGCTTTTGTTGCCTGTGCTTCTGGTGTCATATCCAGAAATATCATTGCCAAGACCAATGTCTAGGAGCTTTTTTCTTATGTTTTCTTCTAGGAATTTTGTGGTTCTAGGTCTTATATTTAAGTCTTCAATACATTTTGAGTTAGTTTTTGTGGTTTGCGTAATATAAAGGTCCAATTTCATTCTTCTCTGTGTGGTTATCTAGTTTTCTCAACACCATTTAAGAGACTACCTTTTCCCGTTGAGTATTCTTGGCTCCCTTGTAAAATATTAGTTGACCATATATATGAGTGTTTATTTCTGGGCTCTTGATTCTGTTCCATTGGTCTGTCTGTTTTTATTAGAGTCCCATACTGTTTTGATTACTATAGCTTTATAATATAGTTTGAAACCAGGAAGCGTGATATCTTCAGCTTAGTTCTTTCTCAGGATTGCTTTAGCTATCCGAGTCTTTTGTGGTTCCATATGAATTTTAAGATTGTTTTTTCAATTTCTGGGGAAAATGCCATTGGAATTTTGATACGGATTGCATGAAATCAATAGATATCTTCGGATGTTGTAGACATTTTAACCATAGTAATTCTTATGATCCATGAACATGGGCTGTCTTTCCATTTATTTGTATCTTCAATTTTTTTCATCAATGTCTTATAATTTTTAGTGTGCAGATATTTCATCTCCTTGGTTAAATTTATTCCTAAATATTTTATTGTTTTTTGTTGCAATTGTAAATAGGATCATTTTTATATCTTTTTCAGCTATTTTGTTGTTAGTGTATAGAAATGCAACTGATTTCTGTATATTGATTTTGTATCCTGCAACTTTACTGAATTAATATATTAGTTCTAATGGTGTTCGGGTAGAATCTTTAGGATTTTCTATATATAAGATCATGTCATCTGCAAATAGAGACAATTTTACTTCTTGTTTCCAATTTGGATGCCATTTATTTATTTATTTATTTATTTATTTATTTATTTATTTATTTTTGCCTAATTGTTCTGACTAGGACTTCCAGTACTGTGCTGAATAGGACTGGTGAGAGTGGGAATCCTTGTCTTGTTCCTGATCTTAGAGGAAAAGCTTCCAGCCTTTCACTGTTGAGTATGATGTCAGCTGTGGGCTTGAGTGGCAGTTTCTTAAAGTTCTCTGTGATGATGGGATAGACCCGTCCTGGGGCTTGATGCTACTGAGGCCTGTGGTATTGGGGTAAACAGGAATGGCCTATAACTCTATTTCATTCTACCCTTCCACAGAGCCCATGGAATAGCTGGAATCAAGGACATTGGCAATGAGGGGCAGCCTAGGGTCCAGTGCTTTGCCATACAGCCAACAGCCTGATTGCTGGTGGCGGCAGGGGTCTCCATCAGGATGAGGTGCTTAGGACCAAGCATACAGGGGGCAGATGACTTTAGGAAACAGCAGTGTGTAAAGGAGGGAGTCAGATACATCTCTGTAAAGGGCTCAACACCTCCCTCTGGGCCTCTCCACTGAGGCAGTGCTAAATCCCACCCATCCCCCTGCCAGCTTAGTGGCTTGGTATGGGGACAGATACTTACTGACCTAGGATTCATGCGGCAGCTCTTGGTGAGGGTGACCTGCCTTCCTTCCCTGCTCCCCAGAGCCAGCACCGCAGGGTGCTTGAATCGGCTGTTCTGTTGTTGTTTGTTAATCCCCAGTGTTAAATCACTGCTTCTCGCAAGCATCTCTGGCTGCTCTCCCTGCCCAGCACACACAGCTCACGCAGAGCTTGTCTCGCGTTCTGAAACGTGGGCTGTTTCAGAATCCCTCAAAGGTTGGCCAAACATATTAGCCCCTCAGTGACAGTGAAATAAAAATGCTTTGTTGGGCTTCAGATACGTATTTAAATAAACAAACAAAAAAGATGACCTGTAACCATTTTTATTTTTACTGAAAGGTGTTTGTTTGGAAGATGTTGCTCCCAGTGACAAAGTGCGCTGGGCACCGAGCAAGCTCCGGGGCTGTGACGATGACAGGCGCGCAGACGGAGGGATGGGGGGCGGTGATGCAGGTGCAGGGGGAGGTGCGGTGAGAGGGGTCTGAGGGAGGGAGGCTGCCCCATTCCCTGGGACGGGTGGCACACAGAGCAGAGTGTCCTTGAGCTGAGTCCTGCGTGATCAGCAGCGGAGTGTGCCATTTCGCACCGTCCCAGGCAGAGCGGGGCAGGCCCTCTGAGGCCAGGCATGGACGTGAACGAGCGCCTGAGCAGCAAGCCAGGTGGCCTCCCGGTCCCGGCTAGAAAGGCAGGAAAGAGGGTGACTGCAGCGGCCCACGTGTCCTCGCTGAGCCGTGTGCACCCTGTGAGCAGGGCTGAGAACCTTCCATCTTCCCTGCAGGTGACAGGCGCCATGGCCTGACCACATTGGTGTCGGAAGATCATTCTGGAGTCAGTGCTGAACGGGCGACCCTGTGGAAGGCCACAGTACCTGGAAGAGTTAGGATCCAGCCCAAGCTGTGGGGTGGTGGCCATGAGCAGGAGGGGCATTCGGTGACACCTGGGTTAGTTTGGCGGTGAGAACGCTGAAGGTGGCGTCATGGATGGTCGCCGGGCTGCAGCTCGTGCTCTGGGGGGATAGGATGCTATCGGTGGGCATGGAAACAGAGCCCTGGGAGTTCCCTGCTCTCCACCCCAATCGCCTGTTTGCTGGGTTCAGTCTAAAGCCCCGTGGTGGGGTATTCCGCCTGCCATACCCACTGCCTTTCACTCAGCCCCTAGAACGCCTCGTCCATCGCCTTGCGGGCTGAGCACCAGCTGAGCTGCCGCAGAGATTCAGGAAACAGATCTCGAGGCCTCATTTCTTTCACATATTAAATGTACATCATTCTGCCTTATGTCAGCTTTAAGCCGTCACTAGGGCAGTGAGGTTCCATGGCGTAGACTTCAGCTAAATGCAAGGATCGTGTTATTGAAACAAGATCTCTCCAGCTGACCGTGTTCCAGATGCGTGCATTGGTGCCTGTGAAATCTATTTAAGGCCCCTGACTCCCCCTTTCCACTCCTCTATCCACAGAACAGTTAGGAGGAACTTTTAAAATCAGTAAGCTGGTAAGAAAGGGAGAAACTATCAAACATCTGTTTATTTACATATCTGTTGTCAAAAATCATCAAGATCGATTTAAGGAGCGTGGAGTTCAAATGAACGCCAAATGACCAGAGACAAGTCACCCGACAACCGCTTTCTATTCCGAAAGGCTAGTAATGAGAAGCAGACTCTTCATCTGGCACGGAGAGGGGGAAAGGAGGAGAAATTAGGAAGTAATATAGTCAATTATAGGAGCCCTTTGCCAAGGCCCTATTGAGTTCATGTTCTGACAATTTCGGTTAAGCCTCAGTGGCGAGGAAAGGATTCAGGAAGAGGTGAGATCAAACATGTGGCCCCTACTCCTGGAGCTCTGGTGTGTGTGACAGAAACAGTCAGCTTGGCTGGGAATGGACTCCGTCCCGGGTCTGTTCACACTGCCAGGCCCAGACCTGAGCGTGGAGGACAGTGCGTGAGAGGAGAGGTGCAGAGACCCTGGCAGACGCAAGAAAACTTGACGGACCCCACAACGTGGGTGCAGTGAGAGGCTGAGCGGGCGGCCCTACCGCGTCTCCTCTTGCTGTTTCTCTGCCCTCTGAACCCGCTTTCTCCTTGCTCCCTCCTGTGCATCCACGTCCACCGTCACCCCCATCTGCGTGAAGGGGTTCCTTCATGTGGTCATTGGCCTTGACCACCGCGCAGGTGCGGGGCTGGCCACTGTCCTGCCCGGGTCGGAGCGGCGCTCACACTGCAGGGTGGCAGGGGCTTCCACGGAAGGGTGTGCGCCCTGGGTGGGGCCCGGAGGAGGACATCTAGGCGACGTAGAGGAGGGGAAGCTGGGCGGAGGGACTTCTTGAAACCAGAAGGAGCCAGAGCGCAGGCAGAGAAAATGGCACATGCTAGTGTCTGAAGTCAGACCTGGTTCAGGGCCGAGGGGAGCTGTGTGTGCACGTGTGGGTGTGTCTGAATCACGTGTGTTGGGAACCTGTACCCAGCGCCGGTGGGGGAGACCATGCCTGCCGCTGTGGGGAGACGATCCTGCCGCCGTGGGGGAGACCATGCCTGCCGCTGTGGGGAGACGATCCTGCCGCCGTGGGGAGACGATCCTGCCGCCGTGGGGGAGACCATGCCTGCCGCTGTGGGGAGACGATCCTGCCGCCGTGGGGGAGACCATGCCTGCCGCTGTGGGGAGACCATGCCTGCCGCCGTGGGGGAGACCATGCCTGCCGCTGTGGGGAGACGATCCTGCCGCCGTGGGGGAGACCATGCCTGCCGCCGTGGGGAGACGATCCTGCCGCCCTGGGGGAGACCATGCCTGCCGCCGTGGGCGGGCCGTCTGCAGGGGAGGCCCCCGGAGCCAGGAGGGCCCCTGCCGCAACGTCAGCTGATACAGTGTGCTGTCCACACTTTTGGGGACTGGGGACTAGGAGGGCCTGCAGGAATCCACCCCCAAAACACCATACTCACAGGAGCCAGCCGTGTGTGCTCCAGTGTGTGATTCAGGGGTGTTACTGGACTTTCCTGAGACTCACTGTAAAGCCAGTGTCTTCCCTGTACAGGCACATGGGGTGCTCAGCAAGTCCTGGCGACTGGGCCCTTCGCACCGTGACATGCATCATTCCTAGCTGTTTCCCTAGGAGTCCCCACTGTGCGCCCAGGGGCTCATCTCCCGGGACAAGGGCTCCACTCCCTTAGCCACCTGCCTCCCTCTGAGGGAAGGGGTCCTGTGAGTGCAGCCTGGTGCAGAGCGGGGGCGGGGGCAGGAGTGGGAGGCAAGGGGCCCTGGGTTTAAACTCTGACCCAGGCTCTCAGACCAGACAAGTACCCCACAGTAGGCCCCTCCCTCAGGCCCCCAAAGCCAGGGTACAGCCCTCTCTGAGGGCAGATACTTTCTCCGAACCCATTACCTGCCTTTTCATTTTGTTAATCGTGTCTTTAAAGAGCAGGCTTTTAATTTTTGATGAAATTCGACCTTTTTGTGTCTTATCTCATAAAATCTTTGCCTAACCCGACGTCACTAAGATGTTCTCCCATCGTTTTATTCTAGAAGTTTTGCAGATTTCGCTCGTCATTTAGGCTTATGATCCACTTTGAGTAAACTTTTGTAAATGGTGAAGTTTGTTTTTTCTGTTTGTTTTTGCATGTGTGTGTTCAGTTCTAGCACCAGTTGTTAAAAAAGACTGTTTTTTTCTTTCTTTCTCCATTTAGATAACTTGGTACCTTTGTCGAAAATCATTTGAACACACTGTGTGGCTCTGTTTCTGAACCCTACACTATTTTTCTTTCATCTGTGTTTCTATTTTTATCCCAATACGATGCAGTTGTATTTATGATGGCTTTATAGTAAGTCTTGATATCAGTGTGAATCCTCTAATTTTCTCTAAATTGTTTAGATTATTCTAGGTCGTGTGTATTTCCTATATGTTTATTATATAAACTTGTTAATTTCTACAAAAAAAAAAAGTCTGCTGGGATTTTGATTGGCGTTGTGTTGAATCTATAGATCAATGTGAGAAGCGACGTCTTAGCAATATAGTTTTCTGACCTATGAACACGGTATCTCTGTCTGGGCACTCCTTTCAGACTTTTCCTCTTCAGCGTATTTTAGTTTTCATGTACAGATAGTGCAGTATATTGTAAAATGCATCTCTGTACGTATTTCCTGTTTTTGAGAGTATTACAATGGCATTTTTATTTCAAGTTCCAGTTCATTTCTAGAATATAGAAATTTTGTTTATTAAAATTTTGTACCTTGTGACTTTGTTTAATTTGCTTATTATTTCTAGAAGCTTTATTACATATTCCTTAGGCTTTTCTACATAGAAAATTATGTCTTTTTGGATGAAGATAGTTTTACTTGTTCCTTTCCAACTTCTACACCTTAATTTCTTTTTCTTGCCTTATTGCTCTGGCTGGAACCTACAATCCAGTGTTGAATAGCAGTGGTGGTAACAGGCATCCTCAACTTTTTCCCAGTCACAGGGGAAAAGCGCTTAGTCTTTTATTATTAAATATGATGTTACCTGAGGTTTTATGGTAGATCCTCTGTGGGGAGGTAATTATTTTCAACGAGCTATACTGCTGCCCAAATTTATTTGGGTTTTTCTACAAAAGAAGGGGGGATGGATTTGGACACCCACCAAAGGGGACGTCAGCAGGGGTTTTCTTATGAGTTCATCTCTGTCTTTGCTGTGTGATGATTTATTAGGAAATAAGCTTTTATTTTCATTACAGGCTTTAAGTGTGGGGGTAGCTCACATTAAATGTGACCATGTGTGACAATGCATCCTTATGAACTGTGTATTTGGGAGGCACAGGGGTTGCCAGGGAGCTAACTCCTTGTTAGTCCATCAGGAGGCAGTATAGCCTATGATTAGGAACATGAGCTCAGAAATCTAGACGCCCAGTCTGAATCCAGTTCTGCAACCTTGGGCAGGTTCCTCAGCCTTTCGGTATCACAGTTTCCCACCTACAAAATGCAGATACCAAGAATATCAATAATACCTACCCTCCAGGGCCTCTGAAGACTAAATGAGCAAATGCAATAAAGGGCTGAAAACAGGGCCTGCTGTCATGCATTTTAAGAAGAAGTTAGTTTGCATACAGCTAATTCAGACACAAGTTTTCAGTAGTGGGTTCATGGCTTGAAGTGAAAAACAACCATGCCATTGAAAAGCCCTCTCTCCGGAAACCTTGTATTGAGGTTTTGTAAGGTGGGAGGTTGGCTGTTTGACTTCTGTTGTTTTGCACTGTTGTCTGCGCAGTGAATCCACGTTAGAGAGCTGTGCACTGCACAGGCAGTTGTCAGCTGGGTTTCAGTGGTGGGCGACACTCTGGAGTTAGCACTGAGTCTGCACCTGAGACAGCTTGACCTGATGTGCTTGTTTTGACCCCATGACGGTGGAATGAAATGTGACTTCACACGCTATCCCAGACTACCCCACCTGGACATGTGGACCACTGTGCAGCCCCCATTTGGCTTCAGCCTATTATTTCCTACAGTAAATTAGAATTCAAGGGGAAAGAGGCTTACATCAAAATTAGAACAAAGCCCTGGCTGGTTTGGCTCAGTGGTTAAAGAGTCAGCCTATAGACCAAAGGTTTGCAGGTTCCATCCCCAGCCCCGGTTGGGGTTGTGTGGGAGGCAATCAATTGCTGTGTCTCTCTCACATCAATGTCTGTCTGTCTGTCTGTCTCTCTCTCTCCCTCCCTTCCTTCCACTCTATCTAAAAAAAAAAAGAAAAAGAAAAAATCAATGGAAAAATATCCTCAGGTGAGGATTAACAACAACAACAAAATTAGAACAAAACTTCAGAACAACCATTATTGTAGACCTGCCTGAAGTCTAGCTGAACTATAGAAGTCCTGTAACTAAGGATACACAGAAGAAGCCACATGGAGACTGGTAGGAGGAATAGAGAGGCAGAATGTGCTAGTCCCACACCCACATGTAGAGGTTAAAAATCGGGAGGGATTCTGGGCTGTGGAGGGCCCCCCCTGAGGATCATGGTGTCCCAGCCCCACACCAGCCCCCCCAGTCCACGGTTCTGGTGCCTGGAAGAGAAGTCCCCCTAACTTCTGGCAGTTACAGCTGAGTGAGACGGAGGACTTCTGGAGTCCCAGGCATTCCTATTAAAGGGCCTGTGCACAGATCACTCTCTAACAGACTCACTCCTTCTGAGCTCCAGAGCTGGGGCAGCAGTTTGAAAGGCCACCAGGGACAAATGGAGAAGAACTGAACTGTCTGGCTTCAGGGCGAGGGCTGGAGGGGCAGATTTCTCCCAGACAGACATGCTGGCAGAAGTCATTGTTTCTTTGTTGAGTCCTCTCCCCTGCCCAGCCTGCCCCTCAGCAGGTGGGCACCATATCTGAGTTTCCCTCTTCCTAGCTAACAATGTCCCCACTGTCCTGGTAACTCCCAGAGACCCCACCCAACCCAACTTTTGGGCCCACCCAAGCCACTTCCAGGGGTGTTTTCATACCAATGGCCAGTCTTAGCTCAGGCTACAGACATTTCTAAAATTTCTCCAAGATTCACAAACCCCAAACAAGCAGCACCTGGCCTCAGTGTGCCCTGTACCTCTTGCTAAGCAACCCCAAACCCATCACTAGGGGCAGCAGGCCTCAGTTTGCAGCTTAGCCTCTCCCAGGCACCTCCAAGCCCAGCACAAGTGGCCACCATCTGCAGATCCCTTTGTAGCTCATAACAAGTGGCCCCAGGCAGAGCACAGGCAGCAGCTGGCTTTGCTGGCACCAGAGCTCTTCTTAAGAGTCTATAGAACCAACACACCTGGTGACCAGCTTCAGACCACACCACAGCACCACCCAACCACCTCCACAAATAACACACCCAAAGAGCGTATTCGAAAGACACCAGAGCCCCACGGAACAGTTCCTTTGTAGGGCCAGCCCCTGCACAATAGCTCCTTCACTGTAGTCACGGCCAATCCTCACAACTAATCAGCCTGAGGGTCAATTTTTCTCATTGATGTGCCAACAGCAATCAAGGCTCAACTACTACAGGAGGGCACACATACCCCACACAAGGGACACACCTAAAGCACCTGGCTTAGGTGACCAGGGAGACTGTGCCACTGGGCCCCATAGGACACCTAGTACACATGGCCACTCTACCAAGACTGGGAGACATAGCAGCTCTACCTAATTCACAGAAACAAACAGAGGGAGGAGCCAAAATGAGGAGACAAAGAAACATCCCAAATGAAAAAACAGAATGAAACTCCAGAAAAAGAACTAAACATAATGGAGAAGAACAATCTACCAGATGCAGAGTTCAAAACACTGGTTGTAAGGATGCTCAGTGAACTTAGGGGAAGAGTAGATGAACTTAATGTGAACTTCCGTAGAGAGATGGAAACATAAAAGTGGAGATAGAAAACAAAGAAGAACCAGTCAGAAAAGAAGAACTCAGCAAGTGAAACAAAGACTACATTACAGGGAATCAATGGTGGATTAGATGAAGCTGAGGATTAAATTCATGATTAAAGAAAAAAGAATTTTAAAAAATGAGGATAGTTTAAGGTGCCTTTAGACAACATTAAGCAAGCCAACATTTGCATCAAAGGAAGAGAAAGAGAGCAAGGAATTGAAAACCTGTTTGAAGAAATAATGATGGGAAAGTTTTCTAACCAGATAAAGGAAATAGATACACACGTGCAGGAAGTACAGAGAGTCCCAAACAAGATGAACTCAAAGGGCCTGCACCAAGACACATCATAATTAAAATGCAAAAGTTTAAAGACAAAGAAAGAATCTTACAAGCAGCAAGAGAAAGACAGTTAGTTACCTATAAGGGAGCTCTCATAAGACTGTCAGCTGATTTCCTACCAGAAACTTTTCAGGCCAGAAGGGATTTGCATAAAATATTCAAAATGATGAAAAGCAAGGACCTACAACCAAGATTACATTACCCAGCAAAGCTATCATTTAGAATCAAAGGACAGATAAAGAGCTTTCCAGACAGAAAAAGCTAAAGGAGTTCATCACCAGCAAACTAATACTACAAGAAATGTTAAAGAGATTTCTTCAAGAAGAAGCAGTAGAAAAAAGATAAAAAATACGAACAATAAAATGACAATAACTACATATCTATCAACAATTACTTTAAATGTAAATGGATTAAATGCTCTAATCAAAAGACATGGGGTGACTGAATGCATAAGAAAACAAGACCCTTACTTAGGCTGCCTACAAAAGACACACAGACTGAAAGGGATGGAAAAAGGTATCTCATGAAAATGGAAATGAAAAAAAAAAAAGAAAGAAAAAACACTGGGGTAGCAATACTTACACCAGACAAAACAGACTTTAAAACAAAGGCTATAACAAAAGACGAAGGAAGGACCCAGGATCCTACTTCTGGGTGTTTATCCGAAGAAACCAAAAAAATTAATTTGAAAAAGCATATGAACCCATCTGTTCATTGCAACGTTTTTTACAATAGCCAAGATATGGATCTGAAGCAACATGGATGGACCTAGAGGGTATTGTGCTGAATGAAATAAGTCAGACGAGGAAGACAAATATCATGTGATTTCACTTATTTGTGGAATCTGAAAAACAAAACAAATAAACTAAACAGAAACAAACTCATAGATACAGAGAACATTTTAATGGTTGCCAGGTGGGAGGTGGGTTAGAAGGATGGGTGAAAAGGGGGAAGGGATTTAGAAGTACAGATTAGTAGTTTCAGAATAGTCATGGGGATGTACAGCGGTCAAGGACAGCATAGGCAATGTAATCAACCATATTGTAATCACTATGTATGGCGTCAGGTGGGTACTAGACTTATCGGGAGGACCACTTCCTAAGGTATATAAATGTCTAAGCACTGTGTTATGCGCCTGAAACTAGTACAATATTGTATGTCAACTTTAATTGAAAAACAAAGAATTATTTTTTTTTATAAAAGAGAACAAAGGCTTCTCAGCCCGTCTTTCCCCTGGGCATCTGCCCTAGTAAAGCTGCCTTTCTGTTGAAGTGATTTAAGTCCTGGGTGTGTCCTGGGTGTGGGGCAGTCCGTGCCAGCCTTGCTGTTTGGGAGTGGGGGGCGAGGGGACACTGAGCGCCCGGGCGGGGCCTGCAGCAGCGCTGTGGTGTTGACACATAACGAAGGGCACTTGGGCTCTGGCTGGCAGGCCTTCAGGGGGGCTCCTTAACTTGGACTTGCTTTTTCTTTTTGCCTTGTACTCTTTGAGGGGGTGCAGTCACAACAGACTTTGCAAAGACCCCTTTGCAAGGTTTCCCCACCTCAGTCCCTTCTCGGGCCAGTTCTACTGTGTCCAGCCAGCTGTCTGCCTGCTCTTCCCTAGATCAGGCCAGTGAAAGACTCACTTTACTCACGGAGTGTTTAACAATACGTAGAAGTGCCCTCAGTTCTATTTGGACACGCCTGCACAGTATCTTGTCCCTCCCCTCTTCCCAGGCTGGGGTGTGGCAGCCCATGCAGGGACAGGACAGCTATCTGCTCGGCTCTGGGGCTCTGGCGTGGATGGCCCAGCCTTCTCCTCAGAGGTGTGATGATACAGTTTCGGGCCCGGAGTGTTTGGCCAGCTCTTGTCCTCACCTCTGCTGGAGGTGTCCTGCAGGCTGTGCCTTGTGAGTTGCAAATCTCCAGCCTCTTCCGTTGTAACCATGACACCAGTGCAGAGATACTGATTCAGGGAGTCAGACATTCTCTCCCTTGACTGTCCCGAGACGCCCCAGTTAGGTGGGGACTCTGAGGCACATGTGACATATTCCTCCAAACCGTGCCAGCTGCCCCAGGTAACTGCTGAATTATCCATGGATGGCGGCTCTCCGCAGCGCTTTCCACCAGCGCACAAAGCTCTGTCCCGGGGGGAGGGTCGGGCCCGGGGACTGGGCGCAGTGGGAAGCAGGCTGCCTTCCAGACGGGGCCGGGCTGAGCTCACAGCAAATGGGAAGCAGACACAGGCTCTGACCTGCGATTTGCATGCTCTTTCTTTGCACATACACACACAAAAAGAATTGCTAAAATTGTAAATATCAAACCGTTAGGTTTTGAAACAAAGAAAGGCAAGAAGAAACACAGAAAAGTCAGAAGCGCCACATTTAACTCTGATCAGATAAGAATCTGCCTTTCACTCCACCTGCGTGACTGACGCTCAGCTCCGTGATGTGGCATCTTTCTCTTCTCGTGTGTTTTCTTCATTCCAGTTATGCTTCCTCGTCTCCCTCCAACTGAAACATGAGAAAAGCAAAACACAAAACAAGAAAACCCTTTACTGTCAGAGTGTCTCAGAGGCGTCTCACACAGGGTACCCTGTGAATGCTGCTCGTGAGGTGAACACACGACATACATGCACCATGAGTTCGTGTCCGTGTTCATGGCGAACTCCTGATGCGTATCAAACGCCCCTACCCAGTGCCCACTCTGGAATGTGGCAGGCGGTCGGGAGACGATGTGAGAACAAGCAGACCTCCTGACTACAATGGGGGGAGGAGAAGGGGAAGGTGGGTTGGTTTTGTTGATGAGACTTGTCGTTTGCTCTGGTATTTAGGACTCTTCAGGCGGTGAGTGGCTAACCAGACAATCTCACGTTATCCGTGCACACGCTCTCTCCTGAATTGTATTTTGACCGCCTGTTACCTCTCCAGGATTGGCAATGGGTGGTGGCCACGTTGCTACGTGTGCAGAATTCATATAAACTGGACCCAGGACACTTGTGGCATTTCTTTATCTCATAAACAGCGTTTGTGGCTCGCAGAGGCCAGCCCTGAACGTACCCACGCGGAAGGGGGTGCTGGAGTGTGTGTGTTGGCCCTCCGCCTTGCTGCTGAGAGCGGTGCTCTCGGAATGTCATCAGGGCTTCTTTTCCTTCTGTCGCCCTGACAGGTGGTGACCAAGAAGGAGGCCTTCTTCGGAGCCTGGAACTCCTGCCTGCACCACGTCGCCTCCCTGTCCCTGGCGCACATCCACCGAGGTCAGCAGCTCTGGCTGAGTGTCTGTGACTGAGTGACTCCGAGGTTATCTAGGGAAGGCAGTCCCCACAGTCTGAGCCCTCTTGTTGAATTTGGGATCCCCCAGTACCTTAACTCCCGACGTTGACCGCAGGGCACCACAGACCCCCACACTGAACCCCAGGAGCCGTGCACTTAGCACACCCGCGATTGCCAACAGCGCTGGCAGGAGCCAGCTGGCAGACGGCGGGTCCGCAGCCGTGGCCCTCTGCCCGGCAGTGACTGCTGTTCCCAAATAAACAAATGGGAGGCGCGCACACAGATAAAGGGAAGGCCTTTTAATGGGATCACTGCCTGCAGTATGACAAGTACCAGAGCTAACTACTTAAACCTAATCCCTGGTTCAGCCTTTCAAACCGTGGTCTCAGCCAGAGGCGAGTGTGCCCTCCAGGGGACATGCAGGGACGTTTGGGGACATTTTTGGGTTGTCACATGAGCAGGGGCTGCTGGTGGGAGAGGCCAGGGACGTCCTACAGTGCACGAACAGCCCCACCACAAAGGATAGTTCTGCCCAAAATGCCAGCCGGGCTGAGGGCGAGAAACCCTGAGTGTTCATTCCGATCTCAAAAGACCAGAATCACATGAAACAAAACGAAACCTTGAAAACGGGGTAAGATCCATGAAGATATGGCAAATTATTCTTGAAATTTTGTTCAACCTCAGGACTTGTTAGTCCATCCATCGTCATGCCCGACCCGTGGGGGAGTATGGAAGAAAAAGGCAGGCCCGCCCTGGCCGGTTTGGCTCAGCGGTTAGAGCGTCGGCCCGAGGACCAGAGAGTCCCGGGTTCGGTTCCTGCTAAGGGCATGCACCTCGGTTGCAGTTTGTCCCCAGCCCCGGCTGGGGTCGTGTGGGTGGCAACCAGTCGATGTGTCTCTCTCACTTTGATGTTTCTCTCTCTTCCTCTCTCTGTCCCTCCCGCTCTATCTGAAGATGAATGCAAGAATGTCCTTGGGTGAGGATAAAAAAAAAGGCAGGCCGTGTGTGTTTGCCGTGAGGGTCCCCCTCCCCCAGGCTCACTGCTGACCCAGGAAGGCAGGGACAGGTGTGGTCACCACACAGCTCCAAGGCCTGGCTCCAGTCCTCTCGTGCCCCGGGCAGGAGTCCTTGCCGGTTTCTGTTCAGAGTCAAGCCAGCGGCCCAGGCAGTGTTTCATCGCAGGGGACGGCCCAGGACCCTCCCTCAGAGCTGACCAGCTGACTGCCGTGAGCAGGGCAGGCAGACAGTCCAGCCCTTGGGACCCTGGTGAGCTCAGGACACAGGGTCAGGAATAAGGACTGGAAAAAGAATGTTCGGTGACTGTGCCTGGTTCCTCGTCGGCTGGGAGCCCACAGGCACACCACACCTGGCACCTGCCTTTTTAGTGACCGAATCGAACTGTGTGATGCCTCATAGCAGCCCTGATTCCGGAGGACTTCCACCTCCTCCCCCTGGGCAAGGAGCGGGGCGGGGAAGGCTACGGTTCCTTCCCTGCAGGTTATTCAGGAACAGGATGGGGTTCCCTTGTTTGCATAACCAGACATTTTCATTTGTCTTCAGCCCACTATAAATGAGGCTCAGGGGAACTGAGTCACCTTAACCAAACGCAAACGTGTAAACCAGAATCCAGTGAATTCACCACACATCGAGCCCAGCTGCCAAGTCCCGGGTGCCTGCTCCGTCCTCTGGGGACAGTTTCCACGTGGGACTCGCGGAATCCGAAGGTGCAGAGGCTGGAGTGTCCACACAAGTCTTGGCGGGGGTCTGAGTGTCCACGCCGGCCTCCTGGCCCTGGACGCCTCATCCCGGGCTGGACTGGTGCTCAGCACCAGCCTCACTCCAGGCTGTTCTGTAAGCCACCCTCTTCTCTTGGTGGCTTTTGTTTTTTGTTTTTATTTATGAATCAGGCTGCAACTTCTCTGGGGTATGAAGGAGCACTCATGGCGACTCAGGCCTCTCGTCCACTCTGTGTGGACATCGTGGCTCTGCTCGCGGGCTGCGGTCCGGTGTCTGGGCTCCTCCCCCTGTGTCCTGGCCCCGGCTGTCACCTGTCCCAGGGTGCGAGGAAGGGCCAGGTGGATGCTGGGTAAAGAGCTGCAAACACTCAGAGGTGGGACTGAATGTGAGGAGGACATCGAAGAACCATGAGCACGTGCTCCGCCTGGGACACACTGACCGTCGCATCTCCAGCCGCTCATCCCGCCTGCGGAGAGCAGAAGGAAGCCGAGTGTGCGCGTGGAGAGCCCCTCTCCGGTCAGGCTGTCTGAATTCAGAGGCTTTTTTTAACCCCCATCAGCTCTGTGACTACAAGTGAGTTAATCCGCCTCTCTGACCTTCCGTCCCACCTTTATTTACCAAATGCAGATATTGTGATGTTTACCTCGTGGGGCCGTTGAGAAGATACTCGAAAGCATCTGACCCATAGTTAGTGTCCAGTAAAAATGTTTTATTGCTGGTAATTACTACTCTCCAAACACCTGAGTTCCCATGACCACGGAACATTCAGACGCCTGTTCCCGAGGAGGAAGAAGATGACCCCAGTGTATGAAGTCTTCTGAGGCCAGGAAGGAGCATCAGGGGTTTGATGTTGCCACAGCACAGAAGAAAGCTAAACCTTTTACTGGTTAATAACCACAGTAACAAAGGTGATTATCTCCAGGAAACTGGCCTCGGGTTCAACGCCAGATAGATAGGTTGTGGCTGTTTAAAGTAACAGAAGAAAAATCGTAAGAATTAATTCAGTGGCCACGTGTACAAATCTTGGGAACGCTTTGAAATAGGGAAATGTATTGGTAACGAGGATGTCTGTCAGATACAGAATGGCTTCTCACGGTGGGAGCACTGAGCACCCAGTACCCAGGAAGAACGTGGGCACCTGTCATTGCCTTCCAATAGCAGGGGACCCTCAGACAGAGGCCTGGCGGGGCGGGGTGGGGGTGGGGAGCAGGGGAGCCCCTCCAGCTTCGGTGACTGCCTGATGTTGCCTTTGGAGACGTTGGAAGGAGAGCACAGGAGGGAGGGGAAGGATCAGCCTGTGAATGCGCAGACCTTTACGTCACCCCAGATGAAAATGAGCTCGGGATCCAGCCACTTTTATTAGGAACAAATGGGAAAAAGCCTTCTGGCATCAGTATCCCTGTGACACTTGAGGACTGGGAAAACCGTGTTTGAAATAAAAATGTTAAGCAGTCTCTAGTGGTTTCTGAAGTGGGATGTGACCATTACAATGATAAATTGTTATTTTCCTAGGATACACATTTTTATCTTGCCCTAGAAATAGCAGTTCTGAGGCGTGGAGCTGTCTGAACCCCTAAGGGTGTACCAATTCCTCAACTAAGCACTTTTATTAAATAAATTACATCCACCATCCTCCAGCTCCGTGCAGAACTGTCTCTATGTTGTTTTTTTTCCTTCTTGAAGCTTGTGACTAGTGCTCGTTATGCTGCAGGAAGTCCCTTTCTTGGTTCTTAATAAAGGAACTAATAACTTAGAATGTCCGAGTGAAGAGCAGGTTGTAATTATCATTAGAATTATAAATAGTGTGGATTTCTGCCTATTGGAGGATTACTTTCAGACGCCTCTCAGGGATGTTTTCTTTCCAAACAGGACTTTCTTTGTTAACAACTATGTGATCGCGGGTGTTATTAAAGCATCATTCTGTATGGGACCCGGGAGTGCTGTTCCAGGTCCTTCAGGGGATCAGCACCTCCCCCCCGCATTGTTAACAGGACCCACGTTCTTCACACAAACCACAGTCACCCTGATTCTGTTTCAGTCTGGCATCCATCTTCTGGGAAATTATGGGAATATACTTACCACCTCCTTGAATGTGCATTACATTATGTGAGCTCAGGAAAATGAAACGCCAGCTCCATCCCCAAGTCCCGTGTGAGTTGAGGCACTTGTCTTACACCCAGCTGCTGAAGTCGCCGGAGGCCTGTGTCCTCCCAGCTAGGAGGGCGAACCCGACCTCCGGGGGGAACCAGACGGCGAGTCCACACGTCTTGTTCTTGGAGTGACAACTTCTGCACCATTCTGCTGCCGGCACTGCAGCTCTGGCGGGGCGGAGGGCATGGTGACCACCTGCGGGCCTTCCTTTCCCCGGGCACCCTCCCTGGGGTGCTCGTCAATAGTCCCGGTGCCCTGAGCAGGTGGGCTGGGGGACAGAGGGTGCTGTCCCTGTTGCTGACCTTGCTCCTTGTCTGGCACCCCTTGAATCTGTGGGTGGCAGAAGCAGGCGAGGGGTCTGGAGGGCCGAGACTCCTGCAGACCAGCATCTCGGAGGCCCGACGTTGGGGAGGAACACGGCTGGCTTTGGCTTCTCCATCTGGATCACGTGGCCAACCTCAGCCCCTTCTCTCCTGAGAGCAGTGGAGTCACTGGGTCCCTCACTGCCCATGACTGAACTGGCTCCCGCTGGCACTCCCCCGAGCTCCCCAAGGGAGAGGGGAGAGAGGGGGGAAGAGGAGGGTGGAGGCCGGAGGCACTGGCGAGGTGCCAGGGTCCTTGGTGCCAACACAGATGATGGCTCTGAAGAAGAAAAAAGACATCTGATCGAACGGAAGCCTTGCAGCGCGTGAACCCTTTGAGAGCCTGCCTGGGCCACACTGGATTTTAATCTTGTGCCACACCAGCAAATGGACCCAGGAAAAGAGGGCGTTCTGGAAGGCAGACTGCCCACCAGCGTACGCCCTTGGCCCGGATGCTGGTAAAATGTCACTCATCTTTCGGGCCCCAGATGCTATCAGCCAACTGTGACGACGCTGTTCCCATCCACTGAGTGACTCCTCCGTGCCGGGGTCACTTCTTTCTCCAGAACCTCACAAGGCCCGTGAGGAAACGGGGCTCGGGGTGAGCAGTGGCTGGGATCCCGAGCAGGTAAGTGCGGTGCTGGGATTGCACCCAGACCTGGCGAACCCCAACGCTTTGCTCAGAAGGCTCTTTAGGCGTCAGACTGGGAGGAAGCACGCCCACCCCAGCTCCCAGGCTCTCCTGCCCACAGATGCACTCAGAAGGACGGGAATTCCAGTGTCCTGGAACGTGCGGAGGTTGCTCTTCGTGTATGTATTCAACACGCGCTCTCCTGTGTTAAAACTGGCCTGACCACCTTTCGCAACTCTTGCTGGGTTTGTCTCTGCATAACGCTTCTTATTTTTTCCATCTCACCGGCTTTCGGTAAGGATTAAGTGAAAAAACGTGTGGGACCCCTGGGGCCTCAGCCTCGTGGGAGCGCCGACACGTAGCTGTGCGAATGTGACGGGCGAGCGCTGCCTGGCCCGCCACCAAGGAACGAGGAAGGGGCCACCGTCTACCCAGTTTCCATCGGAAGAAGCTGGGGCACAGAGAGGTTAAGTAAGTTGCCTAGGGTCACACAGCACAAGGAGGATTCCCATCCCAGCGGACGGCTGTCCTCTGCCCGCCGTGCAGGGCCCCGAAGCGCTTGTCTGACCTGGTCTGGTAGCTCAGCACTGCCCAGGAGGCGAGAAAAACAGCCCGCCTTACTTTTTAAGCTTATTTGTTCCTTTGTCTCCAACCCTGTGGTTGAAAACTATACCTTCTGTGACGTGCCACAAATACACAGAGGGCTGACTTCACAGTTTCTGCAGCCCAGGTAGTTTCAAACTAAGGTTAATCAGCACCCACGTTGGAAGGCAAAGGTAACACACACGAAAAACAAGAAAGAAGCAGTTTGTACTGGGTGACTTTATGTTGTGTGTTCTGCTAAGAATAAGACCTTCTGAACGGAATCAGAGTAGGAGCATAGGAACTCTCCATCATCGCAATTCCAGGTATGATCTTGTATGAAAAACGCAATCCCATAGCTCACGTCCCAGAGTGACACGTATTTGCAATACACACGTTCTTAAATTTAGGTCTTAAAGGACAACATGTTCTCGTCTCACAAAACATTCAGCAAATAACCTTTGCGTTCGCATGAGCCGCCCACACAGAACCCAAAATGAACTGCAGAAAAACATAGAAAAAGCAACTGTCTGTTGGTGACCAGATTTTGTTTCAGTTCCTTGAGTATTTTGTCTGTAAATAGTCTTCATGTTTCGAGTGTGACCGTTTTCTTCAAGGTGCCTCCTGGCATGTTCTCACTCCAAGTGTGTTTTGAAAACAAGAATTTAATGTGTAAATCACGGGAACTATGGGTTTTTGGAGGGAAGATCTCTGATACACATGCTTTTTAGATACCAAAAGTGTCAAGATGAAGCATTAAGATGATGTATTCTTTCTTCAGTGCATCTGTTAATCTTTTATGAAATCTGCAGTTTGATAAATCACCGGAGATAAAAACATCATTTTTAACCCAGCGTAGATCCCAAATGTCAGGAGGAAAAATAGTGCCGTGTCTCCTGTGCGTGGATTTGCCTCTCTCTCTGCTTATGAGTTATGGGATTTTATTTGCAGAGAAAACATAATGCTCTATTAACTTGAAAATGATGGCTTTTACTCAGAAACGTGAGATCAGAAAGGGGGGAAAAGCAGCATTCAAGCCTCTGAGGGGTAATCGTTTAGCAAGGGTTGAGATATGCTTAAAGCAGCACCGGGTGGTAGACGGGGAAATGATCGCAAGATAACAACAATCGGGGTTCGCATGGGTGTTCACCTCCCTTTTCTGACGCTTGGCACCCCTGGTCTAGTGCATTGAAATGTGGATACTGAAAATTCGGTGAGGAAATTTCACTTAACATCAGTGCAATCAGAGATTGGTGAAGCTATTTATTGTGGGTTTTTTTTTCCCTGAAAAATCACTCAGAACTTGTCCCTTAAGTGGAGGCCTGGTACACCGGGACACGCCGAACGAGTGGGGGAGCACCCCGTCACCTGCGGGTCACAGCCTCCACGAACACGGAGGCCGTGGGTCCAGCGAGGAGGTCCAGGGAGCTTCGCCCTCCTCTGTTCCAGAGTGACCACGTTACCACAGGCTGCGAGGACTCCACGTGGGAGTCGGTGACCGGTGTGCTCTCACATAGTCACTTGCCCTGAGCCAGAGGCCACAGGTGGCTACCCCTCAGACCAGCTCTGTAGGGGAACCCTGCGGAGGAAGATGAGATGGGCGTGCGGTGCTTAGGCTCCTGGTCCAGACGGTGCTGACAGGCTTTGGCCCCTCCCACAGCCGCCCCCTCCCCTGCGGAACTGCTTACATCTGGAACTTGGCGGCCAGTCATCCACATCTCTCTCCCAGGGCTCAGACGAGGACTGAGGCTTCCAAGATGTCAGTGAGACCATTGCTGCTCGATCCCAGGGCCTGGCCAAGCTGGCCCTTTGCCCGCCTGGAGAGGGTGTCCCTTCCCGTCCCCACTGCTCCTCTGCAGGCAGCGTCCTGACAGGTGTCAGAGGAGTGGGGGAGGATATTTATTTGCTGACAAAATGTTCAGTATCTCCTATTTGTAAGACTTCGGGCTAGGATGACCCAGGACACTTTCCAACGCAGCAGAGGGAGTAAGATGTGAATACCAGGGCCCTCCTACCGTGAGACCTGACGAGCCTGAGAGGTGGGGAGCTGCAGACGTCACAGGACTCTGAGATGACTTCATGGAAGGTTTCTTGGGACTGGGCCTTGAAGTATGAATAGGATCCCAAAGGTGGAAATGTGCAGTGCATTCTGGGAGGAACTACAGTGCAGACGAAGGTGAAGGTCAAAGTGGAGGGCTCATCCAGGGACTGCCTGGGTCCCTGTTGCAGCAGAGGGAAGTGTTGGCGGGGGAGGCGGGGACACGACAGTGAACCCTGGAGAGTGGGGGTGGGGACTGCGTGGATGCTTCCTCACAGAGCACGGCCTCTGCTGCGGGGACCGTGGGAAGCCCGGGAGGGACTGAGCTGGAGAGTGACTTCACACCCAGGCGCTGCGAAGGAAATTCTCCTGGCCCAGGGGCCATGATGCGTTGGAGAAAAGGCCCTGGGTGGGGTGGGCAGAGCGGGGAGACCGAGCGAGCGTGGCCAGCGAGAGAGAGGACGAGGATCTGCGAGGAGGTGGCAGCCGTGGAGATTGAACGGGGGTCTGCTCTGGCAAAGCAGGGTCCTCTTTCCCGTCCTGGAGGAGGCTGAGCCTGGGGGCGTGCTGAGGTCCCAGTACTCGGGCAGAAGGACTTGGTTACTGAGAACCAGAGCATGCCTGCCGAGGAAGAGGCATCCTCTGAGCTCCCACTGTGCCCCGCCGTGGTCATGGAGCAGGGGACTGTGGCACAGGCCGTGTCCTGCCGGCTTTCTGCAACGGATTTTGTGAGCCAGAAGGAGGAGCGGGCCTGCGGCCACAGCAGAGCAGGCGGGGGGACAGGGCCTGGGCCTTCGGCTGGTGTGGACACCCTCCGGGCCAGCTGCACACCCTTCATCACATCCCGACGGGCAGGAGGCTGGACCCCACAACTGCCGGTTGCCAGGGAGCTACAAGCCCCTGCTCCCCCTCTGCTGATGCTGGAAGCAAAGCGAGAGTCCTTCCTGCAGAGGCGAAGCCCTCCTGTTGCTGGCTCTCTCTCCGCGTGTCCCTGCTGTTGTGAGGGAGAGGTGGGTGGGGGACTTCGGAATCCTGGAGCGACAGTTCTGCAGAACGAGCATCACCGCCACACGCAGAGGAGAGACGGAGGCTGAGGGACAGCCGCCGCCGTGACCGCCTTGTGCCACAGAATAAGCAGAGGGTCCGATCCTCGGTGTGGGCACAGGCCAGCCTGACCCTCGGGTCTCCTGGGGAAAGGCCAGCCCAAGCCAGAGACGTGGGACCCACCGCGCCAGTGCCAGGAAAGCCTCAGCCTGGGAAGGCACCGCCCCCAGCTGTCGCGTTCGCCCAGGTGGGACCTGCCGTGCAGGGCAGGTGTCTGCCCCACATTGCTGCTGCCTCGAGGAGACTGGTTCCTCATCCTCTCTGCCCGACTGAACATCTCCCAGGGATGAGCGAAGGCCAGGCCCTGGAGGCTCCAGCAGCCTGTATGTCCGCATCAGGCCTGCACGCTAGCACGAGTCTGTGCCGCTCTATGTGAGGCGAGAGGACAGGACAAGTTTACAAAGTGTTGAAGAAAATACATTCGGTTTTCCTGCCCGGGCAAATGTGGCTTCATTCAACCGGAGGCCGGGTTCGAGTTGAGAATTCTCAGGCTCCCGGAAGGGAGCGGACGCTGCAGCCCGGGCACAAGCCTGCCCTGGCCCTGCCCTTTCCCCGCGCAGCTCCACCCACACTGTGTCCCTCCAGTGTCCACGACCGGGGTCTGTCTGGCCCCCACCAGCAGCTGGCCCTCGGCCACCCCGGGGCCTGGGGCCCACAGCAGGAGGAGGAGTGTGTTTCCCAGGGAAGAGTCTCAGGCGCTTGCACTGGGGAAGCGTGCCTGTGAGCCCTGGGCACCAGAGAAGCGGGGTGTGGGCTCAGGTGGGCACTGGCAAAGGCTGTAGCTGGAGGAACACCAGAGCAGGGCTTGCTAACGCTTGGCACCTGAGGCAGGGCCCCCCATCCCAGGTTCCTACCACAGGGATGGAGAGAATTTGAAAGATCGTTCTGCGGCAGGATTTCTGGGCCCCCGTGCCCTGTGTCAAGGTCAGCTCTACCCACTATCCCCACCTCACCAGCCGCATTTCAAAGAGAAGACAAGCGCGATGGTGTTTGGTGTGTCTTACCCACCCCCGCTGCCATTTGCATCAACCTGTCATAATGAAAGCTGTTCTGGGTACAGCCATTTCCTTGAGTTTGATGTCTCTCCATGTGACAAAGTCCTGTGTCCCTTTCAGAAGTGGCTGCGGGGGAGGGGGCTGTTGCATGTCATTGACATCCTGGCCGCGGCAGCTCGTGTTCAGAAGTGGGGGCTCTCATCACCTGGGAGTGTGTTCTCCCTGCGTTGTGAGGCTGCCCTCCTACACGATGGGCAGAGGATGGACCCGGAGAACTAGGTTCTGCATCCCCTGCTGACACGGGTGGCACGGGGACACTCGAGCAGTGAGCACCACTGATGTTGAATGAAGACAGGGTCTCAGCCAGCCTGAGGAGCAGCCTGCGTGGGGCCCGGTTCTGTGGGCGTGTGCCCTGCGGCACCCCCCGCAAGCAGCCAGCCCTTGAGTCAGCAACAGAGGCAGAGCAGACACCACAGATGCGTTCGTTCTGAGTGTTTTTTCCCTGCAAAGTTGGGAGGGAAGAGGGACGGGAGTGAGACGTCAGGAGTCGCGGCGAGTGTGGCAGCTCAGGCGGGTGGCCGGGCAGGCAGGGGAGGGCCTGCCACAGTGTCTGCCCCTCTGGCGCGGTGGAGGTCCGAGCGGGGGCTGGAGCACGTGTCACATGGACACCTCAGGCGAGGAGATCCGGGATCGGTGCCCGCTTCTGCTCGGCCTCCGGTTGGAAGGTTGGCGTTGGTTGTTAGCGCAGAGGGAGAGAGGTGCTCGCCCCGTGAAACTCGGCCAGCGGGTGCAGGGGAGACGCCGCCTTCGGGGCCCGATCCCACAATGCACTGCAGTCCAGGTCCACAAAACTGGTCGTGACTGTGGGCATGTTGGACGTGACCGGCATGTGACAGAGTCCGGGCAAAGACACAGGCTGTCTCCTGGAGCCCACGGTCTCACCCCGAGACAAAGTCTGCACCTAAGTACTAAAGAACAATTTAAAAGGAAAAACCCAGTGTGTCCAGGTCACACCAAGACATCAGCAGGAAGAAGTCAGTGTGACAGGGAGAGATAGACAAAGCTTCTTAGGGGGGCACAGGACGGGGTGCTGGTGCGTGCCAGGCGCTGCTCCCTGGCAGACGGCCCCCCTCCCTCCTCACACCAGCTCCAGCTGGCAGGCCCCCATCTGCACGTGGGACTGATGAGGAAACTGAGGCTCAGGAGAGGATGCCACTTGCAGCCAGAATGATGATTTCACGTTTGATCCATCTGACGCTAAGCCTGTGCGGGTGACCGCTGCAGAGCTGGGCCCAAGGGAGGGGTAGGATTTGACCAGTTGGGGAGGTAACACAGAGGGAATCGCCTGGGCCAAGGACTGGCCTGGAGTAATGAGAGTGAGGACCATCGGGGAGGGTGGTTGGCACTCGGAAGAGGGGCCGAGACTGGGGAGGTGAGGAGAGGCGAGTGGGCACCAGCAGCGCCAGGTTTTCCATGGTGGCAGCAGTGGGCGAGGTGGTGGGAGAGGGAGGCTGGGCATCGAGTTAGAAGGGCTCTGCAGGAGGGAAGGCGGCCCCTGTGCCGTGGGGCGGGGTGCACCCTAAGACACTGCAGGAAGAGTCAGCAGGCTGGGGGACGTGAGGGAAGCAGACCCGGCGGCTGGTGGACGACAGTACCACGGAAATGGGGTGGGCAGGCTGGAAGCCAGCCGGTTGGGACTGGATGTACCGAGTTCAAGGTTACCGCTGCTCAGCTGCTGCCACGTCTTCTGAGCACCTGGAAATGTCACCGTGGAGTCGTCAGCTGGGAGCGTGGACGGGGTCACACAGAGGCGAGGGCAGGTCCAGGATGCAGCAGCCAAGCAGCAAGTGCTAAGATTTCCATGGCCAGTGACAGCACAAACCTTCACCAAGTAATAGAGCCGCCTTCTAAAACAGGTGGGGAATGTCTGGCCCGCCGGCCATCTGAGGCCCACAGAATCATTTGGTCAGGCCCTGCCGAGGCGACCGCAGGCGGGACTCAAAATTCAATAAATCTAGGAGCTTTTGTCATAGCAATATAAATTTATATTAAGTGAATCATAATAATAATGTAAAGTTTGAGGGACTAGCGAGGAACCTCCATTACGGGATAGACAGGAGGCCTACGGGCACATGGCGGACAGACACGTGTGCTTCTCGTCGGCTGCCGCGGCCCGTCTGCCTGCTTCGCGGTGACTCAGAGGACAGTCGGTGCCGGGCAGGCTGGGAGTGTACACTTTACGAAAGTGTCAACACACTGTGGTGAAACCACGGTGATCCGGTTGATGAGATGAGATGCGATGAGATGATTCCTCGCGACATTGACGACCTTGTCTCCTGCGATGTTGTCGACTTCTTTGTCGACACAGGCGATAACTCCAACCTTAATCCACACGTCCACGATCAGCAACCCTCACAAAAACTGAATTTCAGATGAAGATTAAGGAAATTACAGTGCACAGAAAAGACCTGAAGAGTCGATGAAACGAACGTTGGATATGTTCCAAATCTAAGATGCAGGATTAGAACAGTGATCAAAGCAAAATAATCGCGTCGCTGGCGACACACACACTGGATAGTTATTAAAACTTAAGTGGTGTGACATCCTACAAATGGCGACTACGAAGAAAAGTTGATGCGGAGTGTTGATCTTTCCAGAAGAAATGGACACGTGATTATTCTTTTGTTGAAGTCAAAGGCAAACCCGTGTGCCTAGTTTGTGGCGATGCGTGAGCAGTAATGAAAAAAGCCATCTGGAGCGTCATGACAGCCCAAAACATGCTAAACTCAATGACTTGGGAGGGCAAATGCATCTGGATAAAATCAATGCTCTTCTACGGAGTCTGGAATCACAACAAGCCACTTTCACTAGGCCTCGTGACAGAGACCACGTTACTCAGACGAGTTACGTAGTGAGCGAGCTAATCTCAAAGAAGCTGAGGCCTCGTGCAGAGGAGAGTCTGTGAAAGAGTGCGTGGTGGCTGCTGCGGAGCTGTTAGCTCAGGAAAACAAAATTGTTTCAGAGTGTTAGTTTGTCTCCGAGAACCATCTCAGATCGGATTACTGACTTAGCACAAGATACTGAAAAAACACTGAAGGACTGTGCAGGAGATTTCCAGTTTTTCTCTCTGGCTCGTGATGAGACAACGGACATAGCAAATACTGTCCAACTGGCCGTTTTCGTTCATGGGGTAACTGCAGAGTTTGACACGCGAGAGGAACTGCTGTCCCTGGAAGCCATGCGTGGCACCACAAGAGGTGAGGACTAGTTTGAGAGACTGTTTGAGAAAACTTGAGCTAACATTTGAAAAGTGAAGTGGCCTTACTACAGATGGAGCTCCAGCCATGGTTGGCTCACAAAAGGGTTCATTGCATGTGTCAGGTAAGAACTGAATCATCTGTCTTGATCCAAGTGGTATAATTATATGCCACTGCCTCATACACCAAGAAAGTCTGTGCACAGTCGTTGTGGCTCAACAACGTGATGTCAACAGAAGTGTCATGCATGAATTTTGTCAAAAGCAGGGAGTTTAACAGCCACCAGTTTAAGGAGTTACTGAATGACCTTGACTCTGAGCACGGTGATCTTGTTTATCACTGTGAAGTTCAGTGGCTGAGTCTCAGGAACCTGCTCATGAGGTTTTACAAACTGCGGGATGAAACCAAGCAGTTCATGGAGATGAAGGGAAAACCTGTCAGGGAACTCAATGATAGCAAGCGGCTGTGTGACTCAGCGCTCATGGCCAACATCACCATGTACCTCTCAGAGCTGAACGTCAAGCTGCAGGGCCCCAACCAGCTTCTCAGCTCCCTGCTTTCAAAGAGAAGTCATTTGAAGCTAAATTAGGCTGTGGGAAGCGCAACTCAAAAGGAATAACACGGTGCATTTCCCCACTCTGAAAGGACAAAGGCCTCCTATGACACTTGAATATGCTGGTGAATGTGCAAAACTAATTGAGGCATTTAATGAAAGATTCAAGAAGTGAAAAGTAAACAAATGGAAGTGAACATCTTTGCTACACCTTCAATGTGGAACCAGCTGATGTGCCTGATAACCTCCAACATGAAATCATTCAGCTGCAAAGCACTGAGGAGCTGAAAGCTAGCTACAACCACCTCCCACTGCTTGAGTTCTAAAAACGTTACATAACAGTGAGGAATTTCCCACTTGGAGGAGACATGCGTTGAAATATGCATCTGTGTTCGGAACATCTTACTGCTGCGAGCAGTTCTTTTCCAAACTTGCCATTGCACAGAGTCAAATGTGCTCCAGACCGACGCAAACCTGGAAAAGCAGCTGCGAGTAGCAACATCAACACCAGCTCCCATCACATGCCTCTCCAAAGGGAAGCAGTTCCAGCCATCACATTAGGGATGAGTTAATTAATGTGTGACCAAATATAGCAGGCTAATTTTTGAGTTGATAATTTGGTATGGCCTGAGAATGATGTTATAAATAGTCAAATGGCCCTTGGCAGAAAAAAGGTTCTCCACCCTGTTCTACAAGATCATCTGAGGAATTTGTAGATCATTCTTTACTCTGGCAATGGTCAGGATTCAACATTTGTCACACTAATGATGTCACATTAAAAGTACCAGGCAGCCCTGGCCAGTTTGGCTCAGTGGTTAGAGCACTGGCCTGTGGACCGAGGGGTTGCAGGTTTGATTCTCGGTCAAGGGCATGTACCCGAGTTGCAGGTTTGATCTCTGGCCCTGTTCAGGGTCATGCGAGAGGCAACCAATCGATGTATCTCTCCCACGTCAGTGTTTCTCTCTCCCTCCCTCCCTCCCTCCCTCCATTCCTTCCATTCTATCTGGAAATCGATGGAAAAATATCCTCGGGTGAAGACTGAAAAATAAAATAAAAGTGCAAAGCAGGGCTCATGGTGGTGGCCAGGGTCAGTCATGCTGGTGTGTTCCCAGTGGGTGAGGGCCAGCGCATTTGCAGAATTCAGCAAACTCGGGCTCCTATCTCGTGCTCCAAGTTCCTTTTGAGCCCCTTTTATGGGCAAAGAGTCCCTCGGCGGTGAGCGAGGTTGAGGGAGCTCTGCCCACCTTTGGGGCCCTGTGGAGTTGGGCTGGCCCCCGGGCGGTCAGTGGCTCTGAGAGATTGGATGGGCAGGCTGAGGGGTGCCAGGAAGTGGGCAGCTTTGCGGTGCCCCAAGCTGAGAGGTGGGGCTGTGCCCAGCAGATGGCAGTGACAGGTTATGGCAGGTGAAGCGTGAGCAGCAACTGTGAGTCTGGAAATAAGAGGCCTGCCTGGACGGACTGACGAGGTGAAGCCTTCATGGCCTGCCAAGGAAGTGGACTTGAACCTGAGGGGGGCAGGAACACCTGGGGACATTTTCTCGTGAAACGGTTCCGTGAAATAAGCGTGGAAGGCAGGCAGTGTGTGGTTTGCTGCTTATGTAGACCAAAATAAAAACGGGTGCTCACGGGAGTGAGCCTTTGGCGAGATGGGCCATGGATATGAAGACGGGGAGTGTATTTGTGTCAATTGTCTAGGTGAGTATGGCTTCCACAGCGCATTTAAGTGGGTTGTTAAAATATATTTTTCGCCAGCCTTTCTGAGTTCGTCATCACCATTCTGTGGGGAAGGGATGGTTGGGGACACATGACTTAAATATTTGGGGGGCTGGTTTGCTTGAGTCAACACTGGGGACATGTCGTGTTCATACCAAGAGAAAACTAAAAAGAGAAAACTTACAGCTGTGGGAGTCCTGATGGAAGATGGAGACACAGAGTTTAGCCCTGCCTGAGTCGCAAAGGCAGGTGCAACCCCCTAGATGGAGGTTATAGGACGTGGGGACTTCCTGTGGCCTTTGGGGGACAGGCTGGGCCACATGAGGGCTGAACCCAGGACTCCCCGAGGTTTGGGACGGAGTCCGGCTGACGGTAGTGGCCACGTGCTCTGATGTAATTATGCCCGCTGACATGGCAGGAAGTCGCTGTGTGCTGACCCCACCCCAGTCGGGACAGGCGGGAGCTCTCCCGTGTCACCAAGGAGAGACCACCACGTTGTCCTCGCTGCCAGAGGCGCCCAGGTCTGCAGGGTGGCCCCTCACCCTCTCTGTTTTTTCCCTTCCAGTCACTTTAGAGCAGTTCTCCCTGGCGGTGAGGCGCTGTCCGGACCAAGAGGACCAGGCTCTGTTAATGAAGGTGGGTTATCACACGTCCCGATTTCCTGCAGGCTGTGGCATCTGCACCACCCCGAGGAGAGCTCCATTTGTACAAGCGGGAGTGAATTTATCATCTCTGGATTTTGTGCTCGGCGGGGATAAACTTGTCATCGGCAGGTGGGAGGGTTGCTGGTTAATGAGCACAGCCGTGTCTGCGGAGCTCGGAAAAGTGACAGGAGAGTGGGTGTCAACCACTATCGGGGAGTCTATTAATTCTCCAGAGGGCTCAGTTGGTTCTAGTTAAGCTCCTCTGACAGAGTCTTGATTCTTTTAGCAGATTTATGAGGCTTGGCTGGATTCCACGACTCTCGCCATACTTGTTAATTAAGACAAAGGACTCCATACGCTCCGTGTCTGCCACAGCCTCGCTTTCCATCACCCTGGGGAACGCGACACAAATGAGCCCGTTCATATGCCCCACTGGAAAGGGAATCTTAGGTCACAGATTCCTTGACCTTGAGTGGAAGACAGCCCGCTTCTTTTCTTGGTAGCAATGCTTTTATTTCCTCCTGAGTGACCAAGACGTACAGGTGGGGTGTGACCTACATTCCGGCTGCACACACAGGTGAGCCAGTGTGGGACACCTGGCCGGCCACCGGCGTGCATTGAAACCAAACTTGGCAGAAAACAGGACATGCACACCAACAGATCCCAAAGGCACACGTGTGCTTTTCCACTCACGACTGAGACGTGTTTTCACCCAGACACTGCTTAGACTGACCTACAGGCCCCCCGTTTCCGTGACATCACTCTTTTCCGTGCCCTCAGGAAACCGTGTGTGCCAGGGATTCCGTGTCTTTACCTACACCGCGTGCCAGGTGCCCTCTGACTGTAGCGGGAGTGGAAAAAGGAGGGTGTCACTCTAAGACTTCCAGCTCATTTGCCTAAGATGCGATATTTCTGGTGGTTTTTTCTTTTTTCTTTTTTCTTGCTTTCGGTGATGTTAATCTTTTATAATAAAGAAGTGCTGATCCCAAATCTGTTGGGTCAGTCTGGGAGACCTCGCGTTGTACCCCGACTTCGAGTGGCATACATTCAGGCACACGGGCTCTTCTCGGCATTCTGAGGTTTCCCACCCAAGCCCATTCCCAAGGGTCTCTAACGCCAGGTGCAGCATGCATGTCAGTGGCCTTGAAGCAACAGCTGAGCCCCCTCACTGTTCAAGGTGACGGACACAGAGCCTTGGGCCCTCTCTTCCTGTGCTGTGCAGCACTGTCTGCCCCTGTCCCGTCTTCAGTGTGCTGTGCGCCCCCGGGGGGTACATGGGCGGCTCAGGGGCCGTGCCGGGGAGAGAGGGCAGAGCCCAGAGCTGGCGTCAGGGCACCAGACCTCCCGTCCTGTGTCTGACCGTCTGGACTTGCCTGTCTGCAGCGCCATTCAGTATTTATGTCCCTTGTGTGGGTTTCTGCAGTCTGTGAGACTCAGCAACCGAGGACGGTGTCTGTGGACGTTTCCTCAATATCTGCAGATACTTGCACAGGCGTCATCAAAGCAGTTTCACTGAACTGAACCTGTACTCGGTTCAAATATACTGAAACTGTTCTGTGATTTTTTTTCAGGAGATTGAGGTTTTAATGTCAGATATTGGAGAGCGCCATGTGGGTGTGACCGTGGGTGCAGGATCTGTGTGCTCTGTGGGAGAGCTTGCTGGGGGTGACGGCAGAACGCTGTGACAGTCAGCCTGCAGACTCGCGTGTGCTGACTCGGGTGAGCTGTTCCCTCTGCAGATGACCTGCAGGCATACTGAAATATTTGACTCAACCTTGTTGGGTGAAAAGTGGTTGCAGACAGAAAATGCTGATCTGGGTCGAATATGATGTTTTCAAAAATGGTATTTTGCATGCACTGTTGCGTCCCCACGCTGTCAGAGGTGACTGAGACCTGTGCACAGGTGTTCGTTCTGACTGCGAGGGAGCGCTGTGTGCAGGCGGCAGGGGAATTGCAGAAGGTGAACAGGAACCCTCCTGCTGGGTCGAGGCCAGACGCCCCTGGAGAACCAGGCTCATGGTCTGAGACCCCGGAGATGGCGGAGGCAGGAGCCTTCATCTGTTGACCAGGAAGAGCAGGGAGGGAGAGAAGTGACTCCGCACGTCACAGCCCGAGTTAGCGGGCAGCAGAACTGGAACCAGAGGGTCGCTGGACCCTCAGGCTGGGCTTCTTCCCGGGACCTCCACTCAGGTGACCAGATTCACCGAACTCCCACCACACCACACCACACGGGCGGTCAGACTGTGACGAAACCACAGCTGTGCTGTTGTGGCCGGCTCGTGGAGTCACTCTTGGCTTGCTGTCAATCACACCCGTTTGCAGAGATGCTGCTCCATGACTCAGTTTACCCACCTGCCAAGCAGAGGTCAAGGCTGCCACCAACTTCGAACTGTCCCACCTGCGGCCTGCTGAGGGGCTGGAAACAGGCGCTGAGGGGCGTGACAGCTGTCGTCGGGGTTTGCCTGTCAGTGAGGTTTCACCACTATCTGAACCGTACTAAAGATTCAGACTTTATAAATTACTTATTTGACCCCATTTACTTTTCATGTCCACACTTCCCTATTTCTTCACTCGTTCATAGTTCTAATGGCGGGGAATCTCTCGGGTCCCTGCAGAGCTCATTTGCCCCTCGGCTCCACCCACCACTCTGTTGTGACTCAGGTCCCACACCCAAGCATGCTCAGCAGGTCGCAGTCCCCCTCCCCTGCCTCTGTCCTCCCTCCTCAGCCACAGAGCCATGGCACAGTCTGAGACTCTCCCCTGTCCTGGGACTGCCACGCCAGACCAGGGACATCTTCATCCTTCACAGCGTCTCAGAGTCACCCCTTTTCCTCTGTCCCGGAACAGAGCATCTGGGCTTGATCCCCAGGGCAGCTCCTGCCCCTACTCTGCAGGAACCAGGTGTGGCCTGGGCAGGTCACTGCTCTCTGTTTCAGCCCGGTGTCCTCTTCTGGGAAAAGAGATGAATGAGTTTACCCCAGAGACCCTTCCAGCATCCACACTCTGCAAGTCTACGCCCGGACATGGCCAGCATCCCTGCGATCCTAAACATCCTTGAGAGTGACCCAGCCTGGCCCTTGACCGCCTGCCTCTGGCCTTCTCCAAACTGATGTTCTTGAAGCCCCCCGTCCTATGTGCCACTCTCTGCAACCGTGTCTAGCTGTCAGTCCTCTGTCCTGTGGACTGGGGTGACTGCAGAATTTGTCATCCAAACCTGGACTCGAGAGTGGAAGGGGGCACCATTAAAATGAAGCTTGGATGATGGGCACCAGCCACGCTGTGGGCACAGCAGGGCATTTAGTTAGCCTGGCTTAGAGTCAAGTCCAAGGCCCCTCCCTCGGTCAGAGGGCTCTACCTTGCCCGTTGACCAGGCTCCAGTGCCCGGCCCCGATGCTCCCTGCCCCCACTCCCACCAGCTCTGTCTCCTCTTGAAAACGACAGGAGGGAGACTGTCAGGAAGACTGACCTGCCGGCACCAGTCTGCAATTGCAATCATTTTCTAGATCAAACAGAAGTGATCAACTTCCTCATTTTGTTCTCATGGAGTTTTTCACTCATCTGGCAGCTGCCACGTCCAGTTCGGGTGGGAGGCGGCAGCCCCTTCCTGTGTCCAGCAGCTGCTGGGCTTCCTGCCTCCGTTCGAAAAGCAAGCGGGATGTTGGGGTGGAGGTGAACCTTCCTGAGCAGTGCTGCTCCCTGGGCGGGACACAGAGCTAGCTGAAGGAGCGTTGGCTGATCTGCTAGACCCGGAGCAGGACAGAGAAACCGGGGTTGGCTCCTGGCTAGGCTCTCGCGCTCTGATGACGCAGAGCAAGTGCCTGGAACATCCCCCACGCGGCAGTCCCAGGGTTGGCCCACGGCGCCTGAGGTCTCGGGCTGAGACCCATGTGGTAGGACTCGATATCACACCCTTCTGCTCTAGAAACAGAACCAAGAACCAAACTGCCTGGATCAAAACAAGTAGCACCGTCTGGCGTCTCCGCTCCCCAAGTTGCAGACAGGCGGGCTGTCCCAGCTGCGCGGTGACGATGCTCCCTCCTGGGCAGAGCAATGCTGGCAGAGGGGCGACTGTCTGGGGCGTGGTGTGAGGGCACACCCAGAGCTGCTCTGGTGTCTGCTGTCCCCTGCCAGCACATGCACCAGCAGAGCAGGTGGGCACGGTTGCCAGGTGCAGATGCCCAGGTGGAGGAGAGCTGCAGACGTTCCCCAGGGCAGCAGGACTGGGGTGCTGCCACACGGTGATGCCGCCCCAAGCACAGGGGACGCCCCAAGCACAGGGGACGCACTCCCCGGAGCCCCTCCACACTGCTTTGGCCAGGCTGAGCCCTTTCTCTCTCTCTTTCTCTCTCTAACGATGTTCTAGGAAATTGGACACACTTGAGTCCTTCTTGAAACCGAAGTCCCCAGTGAACGATGTGACACAGCCCCTCGTCCTCCAAGCTTACGAAATCCAACTTTTTCCCAGAAACAGCCATCTTCTCCCAGCCGGTGGAGTCCTGGCCGGTTAGAATGAGGGTTTGCACAAGCAAAAGTGACTTTACTCTCGCATGGGAATGGCTGAGCTGGAGGAGAAAGATTTTTTGCATGACCGCTCCAGTGATTCACCTCCCCTCAAAAGGTTTAGAAAAACCCCACAAGCTAGTTGTCTAGTGTCCCTTCAGTTGTCATTGTCACAAAGCCTTTCTGCCTCACCTCTGCCACCGTCCTGCTCAGCACCCACTCCCCCCACGTAGCCGGGCCCAGGGAGCAGAGTGCAGTTTCGGAACGGCCCGCACCCTTGCAGGGCCTCTGTTTTTGAGCTTTGGAGGAGGCCTCGGCGGCTTCAGTCTGGTGGGGTGCTCACCACGCAACCCTGGCTCCAGAGCAGAGCGTAGCAGGGGACTGTCCCTGCTCACGGGCGGCTGGCAGCGGCAGTTTGAGCCTGTCAAGTGGCGAGGTGGGGTTTTTCCCTCGTTCCTGCCTTCTAACTGCTCTTTCTTCTTTTTCTCAAGCTGTGTAGGTGGTAGCTAGTTTAAGCGCCAAACCTGGCAGCCAAGACTTAGTTACAAGCACCTGCCATCAAGTGCAGGGAGGACTGTGATCTGTGGTGTCCTCTTTCTGCAGGTGGCTCTTTCCTGCCCACGGACCCCACTGTGGCCCCTTGCTGGCCTTTGACAGTGTCCTGGGCCCCTGAGCCACAGGCGGGAGTCGATATCCTGTGTGTGCACCATGCGTGCCCACAGCCGCCACTTAGCCATGTGGGGCTGGTCATGGGATCTGCCGCCCACACAGAAGAAGAGAGTTCTCATTTGGGGTTTGGCCGCATTTCCAAACCCAGGGCAGGATGAACAGTGTCACTGCTGTTGTGGATTCCGGTCACCCAGATTCTGCAGGGTGGCAGGGTCCCCGGTGGTGAGATCCGTATCCCCTGTCCTTTTCCTGCCGCCTGCTCTGCTCCTTGCAAGCTAGGTCCACGTGGGGAGAAGTGAGGGTGTGGCCGACAGTGTTCCTAAAATAGGTCGCTTATACATGTTTACTGAATACCTATTACGTGCCAGGAAGTGTTTTTGTAGTACCTGGCTCACTTGAAGAATATGTTTCTTTTTTTTTTTTTTTTTCATTTAATAAGGAAAAAGAGGTGCAGGTGACATATAAATCGAGTTTCAGACCTTGTCTTCTAGGAGTACGTGGTTTTCTCTTACTCCTGTATCTCTGTGCCATTGAGACCCCGAATGCTTCCGTCCCCTCATTCCTCACAAGTCCCAACACTGTGCCAGGGTTCTGTAGGGCTCATCTCAAACCAGCCTTCCAAAATCTCAGTGACAGCTCTCCCTCCCAGGGGCATTTTTATTTTGGAATGGCATCTTGGGTGCATAGGACTAACTTTGTAAGTTAAAGGAATGAATACCTAATGGTAGAATTTCAGGCTCCACAATAAGTCAACAGAAGAGTACTTTTGGTGGCTGGCTGCACTTACCGGCCACAGTGCCTCTTCAGAAACATTTCTGAGTACCTACTCTGTGCCGGGTATTGTGCTAGGCACTGGGGTGCTAATATCAATAAGACCTGGCCCTCATCTTCAGGTAGCTCCCCAACTAATAACTGAAGCAGGTACTTCATTGCACCCCAATAAACAAGCACATTGGAGTGGGCTAGGTGCTGAGAGGGAGGGAAGGTAGGTAGCTAACGGGGCCCTCATCCAGGGTGCCCACCTCAACGTGGGTTTCGAGCAGCCTCCCCAAGGAGGAAGCGTCTGAACTAATCTCTGTGTCTCTGCAGGGAACTCTGTTCACCAGCAGTGTGGGCTCCCCGTGCTTACGGGTGGGCTCAGGGTGAGAAGCTGTATTCTGAGTTTCCCCTTCATAGTGTTTCGGGTGCACTGATGCACACCTTGAGAGCTGGCTGCCAGAGCGGTGGACCAGACAGCTGCCTGTCCAGGGGCGGGGGCCTCAGGACCTTCCGATCTTGCTGTGCTGTGCACGTTTTCCCAACATGCTATAGCTATCGTGAAATTATAGCATTCACTATTTCTTCCTCTAGCTCGGAAGACTTCCCTGACCCCTAGAGGTTAATGTCAAAATCAGGTGTCTCTGAGAGGAAACCCAGCAGACGCCGGCATCAGCTAATAGTTGCTCTAGGACTGTTCTGAGAGCGCGGTGTGCAGGCCAGGGTCCCGGGACAGAGTGGGATGGGTGGCGGGGAATTAGGAAGAGAAAGGCATAGGACTTCTGCTCTGCTCTCTGGGTCTGCACTTCATCCATCTCCCTCAGGAAGCTCTCCTGCCGGAGGAAATGCCCCTGGGTGCAGCACCACCCGCTCCTGGTCACCTGAGAGGAGCAAACGGGGGTGGATGGCAGCGCAGTGGGAACCTCACACCTGCTCTGCTCTTGACGCTTTTCATCAAGCCTCAGAATGAAGCGCTAAGTGGAGAGCTGGCTGGGGAGCGGACACCGTGTTCGGAAAGCAGCGAGCTCCCCTGAGCAGGGAGAACACGCCTCTGGGGCTCCGGGCCCTGCAAGCCTGGCACGGACACGTGAGGGTGTCCTTTCCTGAACATCTGCCCCCGCTGCCTCCGTGCACAGCTGTAGGGCAGATTTCGTGTCACGCTGTTCTAGAAGACAGGTTGGAGGGCAGGTGAGGAAATTGCTTTAGACAAGTAAGAAAATTAGAAGGATTTGGTGGAAGCCACCTGTGGGAAACAGAGCAAAATTTGGCTCTAAGGGAACTAAAGTTGGTGGGAGTACAGAGCGGGGCCTGGCTGTCAAAATGCTGAAGCGCCCAGGAGACTTTTCTTGAGTGACTCACCTAGAATTGGGGACATTCTATCAGGGAGATTCAGTGACAGGAATCCAGGCTACCAGACATTAACAGAATCACCAAGTGGCTGAGGGAAAACATTTCCCTGCACACAGGGAAGGGGTGTGAGCACTGAAGTCAGGTGGGAACTCAGGCTGACCGGGCGGATAAGGGCGGAGCTCAGCATCACTCGGGCAGCTCCCTGCCCGCAGCCAGGCCACCTGGGCCCCGACTGAAACCTGGAAATGTCTTTCCATCCTCTTACCTTTAACCTGTGTGTGTCTGGTTGTGTAGACCGCATATCATTGGTTCACGTTTTTAAATCCAATCTCTCTTTAATTGTTGCGTTTAGAACATTACATTTAATATAATTATTGATATACAGGGTGTCCCAACAAAATGTATATGGGTGTCTGTAGATTCTATTACATTTTGAAAATGAAATGTATTTTAATAAACACTGGCTTCATAATTATTCAAAGTTGCGTATACATTTTTGGAGGACACCCTATATTTAGACTTCAGACTGCCGTTTTCTTTTTGTTTCCTGTTTGTCCTCTCTGGTTTTCATTTGTTTTCCTTGCCTCACTGTGTCTACTTGAACACTTTGTACAATACCATTTGTATGCATCTATAGCATTTTGGGGTATGTCCCTCTGAGTAGCCTTTTAATTAGTTGTTCTAGTAATACCTAGAAAAAATTTATTATGCAAACTTTAATAAAGGAAAGCCAAAGCTATATTAATATCAGATAAAGTAGACATCAGAGCGAAGGAATGACCACAGACGGAGGGAGACATCACGTAAGGACAAAGGGTCAGTTCACCCGGAAGACAGAGCATTATGACGTGTACACAGCAAAGCCAGAGACGCAAAATCTGCAAATCAAAAACTGAGAGACCTGAAAATAAAAGCAAATACACAACTATAGTTGGAGATGTCAACACCCCTCTCTCAACAGCTGGTAGAACAACTGGCCGGAACCAGAACATACCGAAAAACTCAACACCGTTGGCACACAGGATCTAAGAGGGGTCTGTAAGACACTCCACCTAGTAACAAATCACATTCTTTCCAAGTGCCCACGGAACATACACCAAGCTGTACCATTACTCGGAACATGAAGCAAACCTCAACATTTTCTAAAGTTTTAAAGGAAATTCAAAAATACATTGAAAACAAAAATACATTAAAAATGCATGGAAATGAAAATGCAGTATATCACATTTGTGGAACAGAGCCAAAGCAGCACTGAGAGGGGAATTTATAGCTTACATGAAGTAGGGAAAAGTCTTAAATAGAGAACCTAAGCTACCACCGCAAGGGCCTAAAAACTGGAGAGCAAAATAAACCCACAGAAAGAAGGAAATGATAGACAAGGGCAAAGATCAATAGAATTGAAACAGAAAAACTAGAGAAAAGCAATAAACCAAAGAGTTGGATCTTTGAAAAGATCAATAAAATGTATAACCCTCTCACAAGACTAACGAAGAGAAGACACAAATTGCTAGTTAGGAACGAAACAGATGATATCAGCACACACCCTGCAGACATCAAAATGATAATAAGGAAATACTAAGAACATTCTACACACATAAATTTGTCAACTTATATAAAATGGACCAATTTCTCAAAAACACAAATTACCATACTCAATATGAAATAGATAATTTGAATAGCCATTGAACTATGAAGGAAATTGAACTTGTAATTTAAAATTCTATAAGGAAGAGAAAAATAGTTTGCCAATGCTGAACCACAGAATACTTTTTTCCCCCAAATAACTACTGGAAAGACTGTCGTTTCACTAATCACATTTTGGGATATAATGTTAATAAGCATTCTTTTTTTGTTGTTGTTAATCCTCACCTGAGGATATTTTCCATTGAGTTTTAAATAGAGGGGAAGGGAGAGAGAGATAAACATCAATGTGAGAGACACATAGTTTGGTTGCCTCCTGCACGACCCCAGCGGGGCCACCTTGACTGGGAATCGAACCCAAGACCCTTCAATCCACAGGCTCACACTCTAACCACTGAGCCAAACCAGCCAGGGCTTAGTAAGCATTTTTTTTTTTTATCCTCACCTGAGGACATTTTTGCATTCATCCTCAGACAGAGTGAGAGGCAGAGAGGGAGGAAGAGAGAGAGAGAAACATTGATGTGAGAGAGACACATCGAGTGGTTGCCACCCACACAACCCCAACCGGGGCCAGGGACAAACTGCAACCGAGGTACGTGCCCTCAGCAGGAACTGAACCTGGGCCTTTCTGGTCCACGGGCTGACGCTCTAACCGCTGAGCCAAACCAGCCAGGGTTTATTCAGCATTCTTAAGAGGCCCAAGATGGTGGTGAAGTAGGTGGATGTTACACACACCTCCTCCGAGGACCAAGCTGGAATTACAACTAACAGAGAACAATCACCCTGAATAACCGACTGAAGACCAGCTGAAGAGAAGTCTTAAAATCAAGGATTTACAAAAGAGGCCTGGTAGGAAGAGCAGAGATACAAAAAAGGGCTGGCCCCCTCTCACGGACAGCAGCTAAGATTCTGGAGGGATATAGCTGCGAAAGTTCCCCCTGAGAAGCATGGGGTCTCAGCCCCTAGCCAGGCTCCCAGCCTCGAGCGCCGGAGCCGGGAAGAGGTGCCCACGGAATCTGACTGTAGAAAGCAGTGGCTTTCTGTCTGTGATCTGGCTGTAGAAAGGAGTGGGTTTGTGTCTGTAATCTGGCTGTAGAAAGCAGTGGGTTTGTGTCTGTAATCTGGCTGTAGAAAGCAGTGGCTTTCTGTCTGTGATCTGGCTGTAGAAAGCAGTGGGCTTCTGTCTGTGATCTGGCTGTAGAAAGCAGTGGGTTTGTGTCTGTAATCTGGCTGTAGAAAGCAGTGGCTTTCTGTCTGTGATCTGGCTGTAGAAAGCAGTGGGTTTGTGTCTGTAATCTGGCTGTAGAAAGCAGTGGCTTTCTGTCTGTGATCTGGCTGTAGAAAGCAGTGGCTTTCTGTCTGTGATCTGGCTGTAGAAAGCAGTGGGTTTCTGTCTGTGATCTGGCTGTAGAAAGCAGTGGGTTTCTGTCTGTAATCTGGCTGTAGAAAGCAGTGGCTTTCTGTCTGTGATCTGGCTGTAGAAAGCAGTGGGTTTCTGTCTGTGATCTGGCTGTAGAAAGCAGTGGGCTTCTGTCTGTGATCTGGCTGTAGAAAGCAGTGGGCTTCTGTCTGTGATCTGGCTGTAGAAAGCAGTGGGTTTCTGTCTGTGATCTGGCTGTAGAAAGCAGTGGGTTTCTGTCTGTGATCTGGCTGTAGAAAGCAGTGGGCTTCTGTCTGTGATCTGGCTGTAGAAAGCAGTGGCTTTCTGTCTGTGATCTGGCTGTAGAAAGCAGTGGCTTTCTGTCTGTGATCTGGCTGTAGAAAGCAGTGGGCTTCTGTCTGTGATCTGGCTGTAGAAAGCAGTGGGTTTCTATCTGTGATCTGGCTGTAGAAAGCAGTGGCTTTCTGTCTGTGGTCTGGCTGTAGAAAGCAGTGGGCTTCTGTCTGTGATCTGGCTGTAGAAAGCAGTGGCTTTCTGTCTGTGATCTGGCTGTAGAAAGCAGTGGGCTTCTGTCTGTGATCTGGCTGTAGAAAGCAGTGGGTTTCTGTCTGTGATCTGGCTGTAGAAAGCAGTGGGCTTCTGTCTGTGATCTGGCTGTAGAAAGCAGTGGCTTTCTGTCTGCGAGGGAGAGACTGGAGTCCACTAGAAGCACAGGTGCTCTCTTAAAGAGCCCACACACAAAATCTGGCTTGTAGCACTCACCCTGGGTGCCGGGGGAGGGAGTCATGTGAGGAGAAAGGAGTTTGTGCTCTGGAGAGAGCTGAAGGGAAGCCACCAGGATCCCTGAGCTGAGTTCTCCTCCCACACCACGGATGCCATCTTTCTTAGGTGGAGCATTCCCCTCCGTACAGCAACAGCGTGGGGGAATGCAATAGCCCCACCCTCCAGACTCCCAGTCACCCCAACCTGCAGAGCTCGCACCCTGCTGAGGAGGCAGGTGCCTGGGTTTGGGTGTAGAGGTCTGGGCAGACTCAGGTGGTGTCGGTGGCTGAGTTGTGTGGCTGTGGGATGGGGCCATGTCCTTCACTTTCCCATGAACCTGACTTTTGCCTCACCCTCACATGGCCAAATCTTGGTCTGTTTGGGCCTGACAATATCTGCTGGCCTCACCCTGACAACTCCCTGAGATCCGCCAACCCCACTCTCCAGGCTCCTAGTGGCTTTGCCCTGCTGAGGTCTGAGCAGGATCCTGGACAGACGGAGTTGTGTGGCTCTGGGGAGGGGGCCACTCCCCCCACCTTCCCAAAAGCCTAAACAGCACCTCCCAGTCATGGGAGATCCACTAGCCCCACCCTCCCAGTACCCCCACAGCCCTGTCCTGCTGAGATCAGGCTCTGGGAAAAATCTGGGACGGACTGAGTTGTGTGGCTCTAGGACAGGGAACATTTTTGGCCCGCACCCCCATCTGGTGCAGAGCCCCCCTTGCACATGGCCAAACTGTGGTCTGTCTGGACCTGATAAATTCTGCTGGGCTTCCCTTACAACTCCCTGCGACCCCACCCCACCACAAAGGTATTCAAGCACCCTGTGGTGGCAGCTAGACTTGGTATACCCTGGGACATTTGCCGAGTGGCCTCAGACCCAGCGCTGGCACTGAGTTTGAACCTGTGTCAATCTGGTGAACACCCCTACCTGGTGACTCACTGAGAACTCCAGGCAGCTTGAGTACTTCCAGAGACTCTTCCAGTGGCTGAGCTTGAGAGGCAGCCAGCAGGAAGAAGCAAGTGGAGGCAGAACTCAGGGTGCCTTAGAACTTTTGCTGACCTGCCCTGAGGCCCAGTGCTGGTTAAAGGCAGCCCTGGTGCACAGCTCGGTCCTTCCTGCGCACACCCAGGTCCACAGAGGCAGCCACAAGCAGTGGATTGCTTTGTAGCGCCAAACAGGTTGCCTAGGGCCAGTCACAGGCAGTGACTGACTTTGGCCTGCTCCAGAGTCCCTCCCAAAAGGCTCCAGAATGAACACATCCAAAGGCCAGCTTCGGACAACATCAAAGCAGGATCCAGTTAGCTTCACAAGTGGCATGTCCAAAGGGAGATCTTGGCAGGCACCAGACCCTGCTGAGGCAAATTCTGCTTTGCGTGGTCAGACCTGTACAGCAGCTTGTACACAGTGGCTGGGGGTTGATCCTCACAGTCAGCCTTTCTTAGGGTCGACCCCACTCAAGAACAGGCCAATAGCAATCAATACTCAATAACAATGCCCTGACTGGTTTGACTCAGTGGTTAGAGCATTGGCCCACAGACTGAAGGGTCCTGGGTTCGATTTCTGGTCAAGGGCACATGCCTGGGTTGCAGGTTCAATCCCCAGCCCCAGCTGGGGCATGTGTGGGAGGTATCCATTCAGTGTGTCTCTCTCACATCAATGTTTGTCTCTCCCCTCCCCCCCATCCTCCCTTCCATCCTCTCTAAAAATCAGTGGAAAAAAATATCCTCAGGTAAGGATTTTTTTAAAAAAAAAGATTCAATTACAATAGGAGGGCCCACATAACCCACACAAGGGACATTCCTAGAGCACCGCATTCAGGTAACCAAGGAGACTGTGACTCTGGGTCCCACAGGATGCCTACTACACAAGGCCACCCTACCAAGACTGGGAGTCATAGCAGATCTACCCAATACATAGAAACTAACACAAATAGGTAGCCAAAAGAGGAGAAGACAAAGAAACATGTCCTAAATGAAAGAACGGGAGGAATCTCCAGAAAAAGAGCTAAGTGAAATGGAGCCAAGCAATTTATCAGATTTAGCATTCAAAAAAATGATTATAAGGATGCTCAAGGAACATCTCTTCGTGAGAACTACAAGGAACTTAGTAAGAACTGCAATAGCATGGAAAAGGACATAGAAACCATATAAAACAACCAGTCAGAAATGAAGAATACACTTGGAGGGATAAACAACAGGTTGGATGAATCAGAGGATCAAATCAGTGATTTGGAACACAAAGTAGCAGAAAATACCCAACCAGAGCAACAATAAGAAGAAAGAATTTTTGAAAATGAGGATAATTTGCCCTGGCCAGTTTGGCTCAGCAGTTAGAGCATCAGCCTGCAGACCAAAGAGTCACGGGTTCAGTTTCGGCCCAGGGCATGTGCCTCCACTGTGGTTCATCCCCAGCCCTAGTTGGGGTCGTGCGGGAGGCAGCCAATCGGTGTGTTTCTCTCACGTCAATGTTTTTTTTTTCTCTCTCTCCCTCTCTTTCACTCTCTCTGAAAATCAGTGGGAAAATATCCTCGGGTAGGATTTAAAAAAAAAAAGCTAACAAGCTGAATTCAGCAGCATATTAAAAGGACTGTACACCATGACCAAATGGGATTTACTCCTGGAATTCAAGGGTAATTCAACAAACAAAAATTGATCAATGTAATAACCACATTAACAGAATGGAGGGGGCTGGGAGAAATACATGAGTATCTAAACTGAAGCAGAAGAAGCATTTGACAAAATTCAACACCATTTTATGATCAAAGAAAATACTCAGCAAGCTAGGAATAGAAGAAAACTATATCAATATAATAAAAGTCATGTATGAAAAGCCCACAACTAACATCATACTCGATGGGGAAAGACTGAAAGTTTTTTCCTTCATCAGAAACGACACAAGGATGAGCTGATAAAGCAATTCAGCCAAGTTGCAGAATATAAAAATCAACATGCAGGAATCAGTTGCATTTCTTTACACTAACAATGAACAGTGCATAAAAGAAATTAAGAAAACAATTCCATTTACAACCATCAAAAACAATAACAACATGCTTAAGAATAAATGTAACTCAGGAGGTGAAAGACTTGTACACTGAAAACTATACAATGTTGCTGAAAGAAATTAAAGAAGACAAGGAAATGGAAAGAAATTCTGTGTTCATATTGAAAGGCAATAATTTTAAGATGTCAGTATTACCTAAAGCAATTTACAGATTCAGTGCTATCCTTTTCAGATACCAGTGATTTTTGTTTTGTTTTGCAGAAATAGAAAAATCCATTCTAAATTTCAGATGGCCTCTCAAGGGACCCTGAATAACCAAAACAATCTTGAAAAAAGAAAAAAATTTGGAGGTCTCCTACTTTCTGATTTGAATGTACTACAAACTAAAGTCATCAAACTAGTGTGGCACTGGCATAAAGATAGACAATGGAAAAGACAGACAAAGAGAAAGCAATGGAATGGAATACAGAGTCCGGAAATAAACCCTTGCATATTTGGTCAGATGATTTTCTACAGTGCTGCCAAGATCGTTCAATGGGAAAAGGACAGTATTTCCAACAAAGGGTGCTGGGAAAACTGGATAGCCACATGCAAAAGAATAAAGCTGGGCCCTTATAGAACTTGATATACAAAAGTGAACTCAGAATAGAACAAAGACCTCAATGTAAGAGCTAAAATTATAAAACTTCCAGAAGAAAACATAGGGGGAAAGCCTCATGACATGGGATTTGCAATGATTTCTTGATATGCTATCAAAAGTACAGGCAACAAACTATAGACATATTGGAATTCATCAAAATTTTAAACTTTTGTGTATCAAATGACACTATCAACAAAGTAAAAAGGCAACTCTCACAATGAGAGAAAATATTGACAAATCACATATCTAATAAGAGATTAACATTCAGAATATATAGAGAACTCCTAAAACTCAACAATAAAACAAACAACCCAGTTCAAAAATGGGCAAACTACTGGAATAAATATTTCTTCAAAGAAATATTTGTATTAAATACAAATGGCCAGTAAGTATATGAAAAGATGCTCAGCATCACTAAATCATTAGAAAATACAAATCAAAATCACAATGAAATACCATTTCACACCCATTAGAATGGCCTCTATAAAAAACAAAAACAAAAACAAAAAACAAGTGTCGGCAATGATGTGGAGAAATTGGGATCCTGGTGCACCATTGGTGGCAATGTAAAATGGTGCAGCCATGGAAAACAGAATGGTAATGCCTCAAAAAAATTAAAAATAGAATTACCATGTGATCCAGCAGTTCCACTTCTGGGTATATACCCAAAAGAATGAAAGCATGAACTCAAGCAGTTATCCGTAGCCCATGTTCACAACAGCACTTACTCACAATAGCCAGAGATGGAAGCAGTCCGGTGTACACTGATGGGTGGATAAACAGTGTGGTCTGTACACGCAGCGGAGTATTACTCAGCCGTACAAGGGAAGGGCATTCTGACACAGGCTACAACATGGATGAACCTTGCAGACGTTATGCTGAGTGATAGAAGCCAGTCACAAAAGGACAAATACTATATGAATTTACTTACATGAAGTACCTAGAATAGTCAAATTCACAGAAAGTAGAGTGAGAGTAGCCAGGGACCTGGAGGAAGAGAGAAGGAGGAGTTATTTCATGGGTAGAGTTCCAGTTTTGCAAGATGGAAAAAGTTCTGGAGATGGGTGGTGGCGATCGTTGCAAAGCTAGACAGATGGGCAGGTGGGAGTGGAAGGAAGTTGGGGTCATTTCTGGGTTAATAAGGGTCAGAGAAGCACCTAGCAGAAAGCTCCCCCACAAGCTGCCTAAGCTGTCCGCGGAAAGTGAGGGTGTGGTTCAGGGCCAGGCGCCGAGTGGACTGTGTAGGAGGGAGGGGCCTCGTCCTCCTGCAAAGCTGTGCTTTCTGAATGTCCCCCCTCCTCTTGGACATGGTGAGGCCAGTGCCCTGCAACGACACCGACAGAGGGAGGTTTGCCGGAGTACAGCCATCGCGGGAAAGCTCGGGCTCTGCAGCCAGCTGTCAGACCCCACATGGAAGAGCAAGCCTGTCCCTGTCAGTCTGCCCTCGGCGTTCAGAAGCAGCTGAGTCCCCGTGTCCCCCTGCCCAGGGGCATTCGGCTGCTGGTAAAGGTGTCTCATGGTTACCTTCTCCGGAGCTGCTGCTTCTGTCTCCTTTTGAGTGGGCGAGTTTTTGTTTCCTGCAGACGAAGTTTCTGCACCTTCTCTTTCCTGACACTAGGATATAAGTATTTTAGTCTTTTCCAATGAGGCATAAACTAGGATATACCTTGGGTCTGGCTCTCTGTATCCCGTCTCTGCCTGCTACCATGCCCTCCACGTTTGATCCGCACGACACCAGCACATGGGCATGACTTCACTGTGAGGCTCAGCCCCTATGGACAGAAACTGGGTCCTCTGCCACACAACGTGGGTGGTCTCCTCAGTGTCCAGAGACTCAGAACAAAAAGATCCCCTTCATCCTAACCCCCTCTCCCAGAGCGCTCTGAGCTGCCAGAAAGATCCAGCTGCCATGCCTGTCACCTTTCTCAAGAAGAGAGGCTTTTAAGAAGCCTCAAAAAATATTGAGCAGGTTAGAGCAAAAAAAATAATTAATTAACATCACCGGCCATTTGGAAGGAAAGTCTAATGTGAACAACTTGCTTGGGTGAACAAAGAAAAGGCCACCAGTGTTGACCCTTCCGCCCATTTCCAGTTAAGTACAATAAGATTACTCAGCTCTGAAAGGCGATGAGCTTATACCTGGAGCTGGTGGCTTTGGGGGGACTGGGCAGGTGAACTCTATGCATCAGAGATGGGCATCGTTCCAGTCTGATCCATTTTTAAAAATCACTTCCCTGTTGCAAGGAATGCCCTTAGACATTGCAAAGCCAATACTTTTTTGCTAATGCTGGAAGAATTTCCTTAAACTAGGAGATGGTGCCACTGGCCATCAATTTTACCAGGCAGCAGTGCGGATCCCAAAAGGCTAAAGTCTGAGGCAGAAGGCAGAGCACTTTATCACCGTGAGAGAACTGGGTTGTTGCTGGGGAAGCTGTTGGGATATCACGCTGGTATTACCGTGCATTAATAAGCTTTGTTCATCTTCTCTGACACTAGAGGTCCAGCTCGGGCCTTTTGCTTCAGCTTCTTGCTTATTATGCAGCCTGGGCCATGGATATAAGCTGCCTACTTGTCATAAATTGCAGCAACCTCCATTTTTTCTGTTCTTGGTCCCAGTGGACTTATGCCCCTGGGAACCAGGCTCTCTGAGCTCTTCAGTCCCACAAATGCACAGAGGGCCCCGATGCTGGGCTGGGCACTGCTGAAATTCCAGGACGCACGAGCCACAGGTCCTGCCTTCCTGACCATGTTGACACGGACAAATAATTACACCAAGAGGCAGAATGTGTGACAGAGGAACACACACTGCTGTGGGAAACTAGGAAGGTAAGAGGCAACTTTCAGTTGGAGGAGATCAGGGACCAAGGATTTAATACTGAGAACCATTAGAGGATATAGCCATTTTCAGCCTGGAGTTTGCAGTAACCAAGGAGGACAGGTGTACATAGAAAGATGATACATTTTAATTATTATACAGCAATATGACCTTGTTTATGGGGTATATAGTTCTATGAATATTAGCACATTGATAGAATCCTGTGACTTCCACCACGATCAAGATGCAGAACGATTTGACCATCCTAAAGTAATCCCTCATGGTGTGGCTTAGTAATCATCCTCTCTCCCTCTTCTGATAACTCCTGGCGACCAATGACTTATTGTCCGTCCCTATAGCTTTGTCTTTTTGAGAATGTTATGTGAGTGGACTCATACAATTTGTAATCTTTGGATATTGACTTTTTTCACTTGGCATGACGTCCTTACGATTCAGCCAAGTTCATGCACACGTCAATGGTTATTGTTTTTCATTGCTGAGTAGTATTCCATGGTGTGGATGTACCACCATTTTTTTTATCCATTTGCCCAATGAAGGACATTTGGGCTGTTTTCAGTTTTTGCTGATTGTGAGTAGAGCTGCTATAAATATTCATGCACAGGTGGATATATTATGTAAACATAAGTTTTCATTCTCTGGGGCAGAGTTTCTCAGTCTTAACACTGTTGATATTTTGGGCCAGATACTTCCTTTTTATGGGGGCTGCCCTGTGCTTTGTAGGGTGTTTTTAGAAATATCCCTGACCCCTACTTAGTAGATGCCTATAGATTCTCCTAGTTATGACAAGCAAAATGTCTGCAGACATTGCCAGATGTCTGTGGAGGGACAAAAACCATCCACAGTTGAGAACCACTGCTTTAGGGTCAATGTCTAAGAGTGAATTTGCCAGGTCACATGGTGAATGTGTGTTTACCTTTATAAAAACTTTACATTCCCAGTGGATGAGATCCAGTTGTCAGCATCCTCACCAACACTCGGTGTTATCCGTATTTTTTATTTTTTGCCATTCCAGTAGAGGTGTGGGACTATCTCATTGTGGTTTTCGCTTACATTTCCCTAATGGCTAATGATACTGAAAGTCTTTTCACGTGCTTTTTTTTTTTTTTTGCCATCTGTATATCCTCTGTAATGTAGTCTGTTAAAATTGTTTGCCCATTTTAAATAGGTGTGAGCCTGGGTAAGGCCAGCAGTTGGGGACAAAGCCTGGGAATGTGTCAGTAGTCAGGGGCTTGTTAGGAGCTCTGTGGGGCCAAGTGGGCTTGGGCTTGAGTCAGATGAACCGGCCTAGAGGCTGGATGACCATCTGCCCTGGGTGTTAGAGATGGGATTGTGCTGGGTATCCTCGGCTTGCCTCTCCAGCGTACTCTCCGCTCTCTCCACCTGCTCGGGGCCCAGGAAGTCACGTGCCTCAGTAGAATCTGCCCTCTGAACAGAAAGCGCCAGCTAGAGCAGGGAGTAGAATGAGGCAGGGATATCCCCGCCTGCCTTCCTGTGGGGTCACCTTGGGATTTCTGTGTTCCTAGGCTGAAGGCCACAGCTCCTTGTAAGGTGTCCCTGTCTACGTAGCTCTCTTCCAGGATGCAGTAGCCACTCCCTGACCTCCTCATTCCAAACCTACAGCCGCAGAGTCACTAGCTCTGGGGTGCTGCCCTGTCCCTGTGGCTCTCCTACACCTTTATAAATCACTTACTGCACTCCTCGGGAATCAGCCTAACGTGAACACGTCATCTGTTTCTTAGTTCAACATCGGCTCACACAGGATTCTGGATTGAGTGAGAGGATGAGCTAGATTATTATTATTTTTTAAAGGCTTACTTCTACTACCTTGGCTCTGGTTCCTTATTTCTGACCTTTATCTTTGTATACTCACGAGGAATCAGATGGGGATCCACTTTCTGCACCTAGGAATCCACAGTAAATTTTTTGTAGTGATAAGAAGTTCATTTAGAGACGTGTGATTCAGCTTAGCCACATGATCTACACAATTTATTATTTTTGTAAGAAAGCATGTTTTCTGGATGTGTTGTGGTATTTTTCAGTTGCTCTCACTGTGTCTGTGGGTCAGCTAAACGCTTTATTGCTGTCATATAAAAGAGCCAAAGGAAGCTTACACTCACCACGCAGCTAGTGCCCAGAACTTGGGCAAGGTCATAAAAGAGCCATAATTAATCTTAAATATATTTCATAGACAGGCGGCCAAGCCATACTGTAACTCTTTCTGGGCAGAATGAAGAGTTGAGGCTCTTCATGATGGCGCTATTTCAAGGGTGTCCCAGAGCCTCAGGAAGGAAGAGCCTGTATTGTCTACGTGACTGTGAACCGCGGGATTTCTGAGTCTGATGACCCATGGAAGACATCGGGTCTTTCTGGTGGTGTCACAGTCATCGCCATCTGACTCTGAATAGGAGGTTTTGTTGCTGTTGCTTGGCTTGGCTTTGAGATGATCTTACTTCTAAAGAGTCAGTACCTTTCAGAGGTACACAGTGGAATGCTCATGAGTGAAATGATACGACCGAGCTTCGCTTCACAATCATACAGGAAGGAGGGGACAGGTGGAGTAGAGATAAATCAGATTAGCTGTGGAGGCTGGGAAATGGAGACGTGGAGGTATGTTATACTATTCTTTCTACTGTGTAACTTTGGAATTGTTGGATATTAACAGCTCAATGAATAGTTAATTTCAAATAGTTGCTTGTTGCCACAAGAAAAATCGCTTATTATTGCTTGATGCCACTGATGTCAAGAAGGAATTCCAGCCATTGGCTCAGCGGTTAGAGCATCGGCCGGCAGACCAAAGAGTCTCCGGTTCGATTTCAATCAAAAGGCTTGTACCTTGGTTGCGGTTCAATCCCCAGCCCTGGTCAGGATCAAGCGGGAGGCAGCCAATTGATGTGTCTCTCTCTCATCCATATTTCTCTCTCTCTCTCTCACCCTCCCTCCCTTCCTCCCACTCTATGTGAAAATCAATGGAAAAATATCCTTCGGTGAGGATTTAAAAAAAAAAAGAAGGAGTTCTGTTGAAATGTAATAGGAGAAACATACTGAAACAAAATGTACATGAGTAATGCTATTTTTAAGAAAGTTTAATCAAAACGTGCTCAACTGTTTGCTTTCTTTCTCAACTCATGAAACTAGAAATAAACATTCTGCATAATATCATCTTGAACTGTGAAGAAAAGCAAACGGAAATATGAATTTATATGTTAACATATCTTATGAGTGGACTTTGCTTCTAAATAACCAGGGATGGGGGAGAACTAGGTGAGGTTACAGATGAAAAAGACTGGCCATGCCCGGCTGGTGTGGCTCAGTGGGTGAGCATTGACCCATGCACCAAGAGGTCACCAGTTCGATTTCCGGTCAGGGCACATGGCCAGGCTGTGGGCCAAATCCCCAGTGAGGGCATGCAGGAGGCGGCCAACCGATGTTCTCTCTCATCAATGTTTCCATCTCTCTCTCCCTCTCCCCTCTTTCTCTAAAATCAATAAAGAAAAAAAAAGACTGGCCATGAGTTAATATTTGTTGAATTCGGGGGATGGAGACATAAGAATTGATTATGCTATTCTTTCTACTTTTATATGTGCTTTAATTTTTCCATAGAATGGTTTTAAAAAATAGAACATATACTGCATGTCCAAAATGTGACCATTTTAATTAAGGAAGTATTAACTTCTATGATTGCCTGACATGTAACAATGTGCTGTTTCTCTCCCCGCCATCCCCTTGGATTCTGCATTTTCTGATACGTTACTGTTTGCTCTGTTCCCTCCTCTCGCCCTCCCTCAGTTTTGTCTGCTGTATGGAACCAAGCTGGTGTTCCAGGAGCGCGCCTGGTATCTGGAACACAACTACTTGACTCCCGTGGCGAGCAGGAGGATCCGGGGTCAGGTAAGCGCCCCTGGAGTGCAGCAGAAGCCCTCTGTGGGCCAGCTGCCAGCGCCTCGATTTCTTAGAAAACAGCCCTGGCGTCCTTTATCAGTTTCCACTCGCGGGCTCTTAGCCTCTGGGACTTCACACGTGTGTTTCCATTGCTGCCACAATCATTTACGCTTCAGAGTCTCAGTGCCAAGGAAACGGTTCTCTGTGCATGAACTTCCTGACGTGAGAAGAAGGGGGAATCAAAGGGGTTTTCTTTGTCTTGCCCCCGCCCCCCCCAAAAAATGTATTAAGTGATTTTCATTTACCGACTTCTTATCAAAACCTATTAACTCGTTCTTCATATTCCGGAAGGAGAGCTGTGGTACTTTTATGCCAGGGGTAGTAACGAGAGCTCAACGTGACAATGACAGAGCACCTGACTGTGAAGCTGGGTCCAGTGACTCGCCACCAAAATGCTGCTCTAAAGAACACGACTGAAATGGCGCAGTGGCTGGTAACGCGCTCTCCGAGGACCTCTCTCCGGGCTCTGCTGGGGCTGACACACACACTGTCCGCTCAGCCTCTGCATTCAGGGAGCTCGTCACATCTGGGGACACAGAACTGACTTTCAGACCACAAATAACAGTGCGTGGGAGGAGGGGCTTTCTGATGAACGGGGCCACAAGAATAAGCTCAGAGTTCAGAGGACAGATGTCACTTGAGAGTGAATGTCACCCGTGACCTTGAAGAGGGGACAGTTCGAAGTGGAGGTGGTGGTTCATTTGAGGAGGGGCAGTGCAGGGGAGCCTTCAGGCAGGTTGATGACGTGAGCAAAATCTTAGAAATGGGAGTACTTAGGACAGACACATTAAGGAACTGAAGTCTCGGGTGACAGAAAAACCTGGAGAAGTCCGCAGGAGCTAGATGACCATGGGCCCTGAATAACCTTGAAGAGTCTTTCTCCATTTCAGGAGAGCAGAGATTATGAAGAAAATGGCATGTAAGGATGTCCCAGTTATCTATGCCACGTAAGAAATGATCCCTTAAACTTGGTGGCTTAAAACAATAGCCTTGTATTGTTTCTCATGATTTGGCCGTCAGCCAGGTGGCTTTTCCGTTCCATGTGGCGCCTGCAGGGGCTCTTTGCTGAGGTGGCTTCTTCTCTCCCATGGCAGCCACCTCAGCAGGGACAGCTGGGGCTGCTGGCCACTGTCACTCTGTGTGGCCTAGCCTGGGCGTCCGCACGGCACGGTAGGCTCAGGGTGGCCAAATGTTTTCACGATGGCTGGCTTCCAAGGAGAAAGTGGGAGATGCCAGTCATCTCTAAAGCCAGTCCTAGAACTAATATAAATGACGTCCGCCACATTCTGCCAGCCAGAGGAAATCACAAGGCCAGCGCAGACTGGGGCTGGGGGAAGACCTCTCCTCTCGATGTGAGGAGTGGCGTGTACATCTAGGGAAGAAAGGGATTGCTGGCAGCGGTCTTTGGAGACTACCCTCCACAAAAATGCCCACTTCTGTATTCTTGTAGTGCTTTTTTCATTTACCGGGTCCTCATAGCAGCTAGGAGGTAAGCAGGGAGCAGCCAGCCACTTGGGAAGAAGCTGCATTGTTGCCCTGGCCGGTTTGGCTCAGCGGTTAGAGCGTCGGCCTGTGGTACAGAGAGACCCGGGTTCGGTTCCCGCTAAGGGCATGTACTTCGGTTGCAGTTTGTCCCCGGCCCTGGTTGGTCGTACAGGTGGCAGCCACTCCATGTGTCCCTCTCACGTCGATGTTTCTCTCTCTCTCTCTTCCTCTCTCTCCCTCCCACTCTATCTGAACAAAAAATGAAAAAATGTCCTCGGGTGAGGATTAAAAAAAAAAAAAAAGAAGCTGCATTGTGGGGTGAGATCGGGGTTGCTTGGGTCTGTGTGACATCTCAAGGCTGCCTCCCGCTGATCTCTGAGCTGCCCGCCAGGAGCACTGCCCCTCTCTGGGCTTTCCTACAACTCCCAAGGGCGGAGGCCAGTGGAGCTGGCACCGACCCTGCTTTCCCACTTTCCCACACTCCTTGGCAGGAACTGCAGGTTTCAGAAATATCATTAGCAGCTTCTCGTCACTAAATGTCTGGGACCCTTGCTCAGTGGGAGGTGCACTAGTGAAGGAGCGAGAAGCGACTGGGATGATCGATATCACTGAATCTGAGCTGGATGCCTGCAGTGATAATGCTTCAATTACTGATCCTTTCTCTAGGTGCATCTAATGTACTGGTTAACTCGTCCCATCATATCTTAATCCCAATTGTTAGGATTTTTATTTTTTTATCATCCATGTCACTTTTTAGTTTCCTGTTCCCCAAAGATATAGTCAATTTTGTCTTTTATTTCTTTGTGCATTGAGGCATAGTTGTTTTATAGTCTGTAGCTAATGATTCTAATAGTTTAGGTCTTTACAGGTCTATTTTTTGTCTGTGGCTTCTGCTATGTGTCTAATTATCTTTAATGTGTGCTAGTCATTGTTACTGAAAAGTGATCTGTAAGATTTATATGAAGGCCAAATTGAAGATACTTTCTTCTTCCTCTTGTAAGGCATCTGAATGTACTCTCAGTTTGAGACCCACCTAAACCAAATTAAGGCTTGAGGTTTCCTGGAAGACTCAAAGGGTTCAAATAAGGGCACTAATTTCTTTCTTTTCTCTTTTCTTTTCTTTTCTTTTCTTTTCTTTTCTTTTCTTTTCTTTTCTTTTCTTTTCTTTTCTTTCCTTTCTTTCTTTCTTTCTCTTTCTCCCCATCCCTCCCTCCCTCCCCCTCTTTGTTTCTTTGTTTCTTTCTTTGTTTCTTTCTTTGTTTGTTTCTTTGTTTGTTTCTTTGTTTGTTTCTTTGTTTGTTTCTTTGTTTCTTTCTTTGTTTCTTTCTTTGTTTCTTTTTCCCCTTCCCTCCCTCCCTCCCCCTTTCTTTCTTTTTTTCCTTTCTTTTTCTTTTCTCTCTCTCTCTCTCTCTCTCTCTCTCTCTCTCTCTCTCTCTCTCTCTCTCTCTTTCTTGTTAATCCTCACCCAAGGATATTTTTCCATTGATTTTTAGATAGATTGGGAGGGAGGAAGGGAGAGAGGGATAGAAGGAGAGAGGGAGGGAGAGAGACACATTGACTGGTTGCCTCCTACATGACCCTGACCAGGGCCATGGATCCAACCTGCAACCCAGGTATATGCCCTTGACTGGGAATCAAACTGTCACTGTAACTGCTGAGCTAAACTGGCCAGGGCAGGGCACTAATTTCTTTACCCTCCCCCACAGTTGTAACTCTGGCATTCAACTTGTTGTCTGTTAAATTTCTTGCCTGGTGCTGGCCCTGATTTTAACTATGTTCACTCCCTACCTCACCCCAACCACTGAGAGGCTGTCAAAGTGAAAATTCAGATTTACTGGAAATGGCAAATGCCTTCAAGGCAAATGCAGTTTTCTTACTTGTTTATTTGTCTTGGTTCCAATTTTCCTATAACTTTTGACATTGTTGTTTTGTCAGATCACTGATGTTTTGAAGATATTTTTAAAAATATGACCCTCTAGCCTGGCTGGTGTGGCTCAATGGTTGAGCGTTGACCCACGCACCAAGAGGTCACCAGTTCAATTCCCAGTCAGGGCACATGCCCAGGTTGTGGGCCAGATCCCCAGTGGGAGGCATGCAGGAGGTGGCAGATCGATGTTCTCTCTCATCGATGTTTCTATCTCTGTCTCCCTCTCCCTTCCTCTCTCTCTAAAATCAATAAAGAAAAAAAAATTTTTTTTAAATAAAAATAAAAATATGACCTTCTAGTATCAAAAACAGAAAGTTCCTTCAATGTTATTCCCCTTTACCCCACAACAATCCTTTGAGTGATTTTCATTATCCTTACATATGGAGGAAACTAAGACCCAATGTGTTGAAGTAACTTGCCCAGATTAACACAGCTCGTAAAAATCTGCATCTCTCTGATGTGAAACATGTTCACTTATTTTATTTGGAGAAAAATCTGCATCAGCCAGTAACAACACGCATACCCAGTGCCTAGTTTTTGGTTTCTCTTACTATTTTCAACAAAAGGAACCAGGGTCCTTGGAGAAATGGCTGGTTCTAGGGCTGCAACAATGAATTTGTAAGATGAGCCTGTAACATCCTGAGGGAGGAAGTCAGAAAGTGCTCAAACAAAAACAAAACAAGAAACAAAAACCGCACAGTCATGATTGACATTCTGCTCTCCCATCGATGTTTCTGTTTCTCCATCTCCCTTCCTCTCTCTGAAAAAAATCAGTAAAAATATTAAAACAAGACAAAATGCACAGTCATGGGGGCATGTCACAAGGACACCGGGCAGAGCTAACTGAAAGAACTCCAGTAGCTAAAGCTGGAACAGTTTGAGCAACAAAATCAATAACGTAGTAGTGTGTTCTAACCCAAAGTATAACATAAGTAAACACAAGTCCATCATGATATAAATAAATGATTAAACAGGCAAATAAGTGGGGTAAAAGAGACAAGTATTCCTTACAGAAGAATTCCAAATAATATTCCAAATAAAAGAGACAAGTATTCCTTGCAGAAGAATTCCAAATAATATATGTAGATAACTCCCCCTTTCAGGATTGTGGGTTGGACTTAGTGACTTTGTTTCATTTTAAAGAATCGAGTAAGGGACGGGAAATAGTTCCTATACAGTGGAGAAAGCTAGTAGGTCCATCCTTAACCAAGTGGTTAGGGTTAGTATCATCAGTAATAAGTCATGTTGATCTGATATGTGATGAGAAGAATACTTCACTCTTCCTCAGAACCCACATCCCCAGTCCCAGCAAGAGAAACACTGTCAGGCAAAACCAAATGGAAGGATGGTCTGCACTACACCTGGCCGCACAGTGTCAGTGGATGAAAGACAAGGGAAGACGGGGACCATCACAAACCAGACGAGACCAAGGAGACGTGATGACTGAGTGCAATGTGGCGTCCCGGCTTGAGTCCTAGAACAGGAAAGGACAGTAGTAGATAAACTGGGGAAATCTGAATAAAATCTGTAGTTTGTTTACACAAATGGACCAATATGCCTTCTTAGTTCTTACAATGGGCCGTAGTTACGTAGAATGTGAACATTAGGAGAAACTGGGTGAAGAGCAAATGGGACTCTCTGTTGGAACTTTTTTGTAAATCTAAAAGTATTCCAAAATAAAAAGTTTACTTAAAAAAAACAAGTCAGCATCTAGGATAGCAATCAGCCTGGGATAATTCTAGATAATAAAACCTTTCCGAATACGCAGGAGTTACACCGAAACTCAGTCTAATGGTAATTAGCAATGCATATATTCATACTTTTCAAAATATCTCATTTTATTCTCATAAAGATCTGCAGGGTAAGTAAAGCTGAGATAATCCCCCCGTAACAAATAGGTAAAACTGAGAAACAGGGAAGTTATTTGACTGCCCAGGATTCTAGCGGAGAACCTAACCCTAATCCCAGACGGAGGCGATCAAGCGGGAGGCACCATTCATTGGCAGCCCTACCTGTCGCCATGGGGCGCTAGTGCGCTGAAGGACCTGGGCCCCAAGGCCTCACGAAGGCCTGCCTGACGTCCCAGAGTGGGCAAAACCCTCGCGTGTCCAGAAACCAGCATGGATGTCCAGTGGTCCAACTGAGACTCACAAGAGAGGAGAGTTGGGCTGGATTTCGGTTTCTTTTAAAATTCAAGCCAGTCCCGCAGCCAGCCCTTCTGGGCTGTGATAACCAACTCTTGTCTTCTGTCTGAACTTCGGAGCTGCCAGAGCTGGGCCACCTGAGTACCCTGTGTAATGGCCACGCGCCCCTTGCGTGTGCATAGTTGTCAACCCACTCTGTGGAGTGGGAAGCGGCTGACTCAGCGCCTGGTGAGGGCCAGGCTCCTGGGCTCAACTCTGGTCTCCTGTGCCCGGGCCTGAACTGTTGGGTGAGCTGGCTCCACCTTCGTGCCCTCGTTTTAGGGCCTTGGCTCCAAGGTGGCCTAGGGGCAGGGTCCCCAGGGGCTCCGTCATAACAAGGCCCCCGAGTAAAAGGTTTCTGTCCCCTTCCCATTAAGACTTTCGCAGGGTGGGTATAGAACAATTGTGCGCTTTGTTCTCGAGAAATTTAGTGTCCAGGCATTACCCTGTTTCAGTCTTCATCAGCCTAGACATTCGTATTTATTTGGCTTTAGATAATTATCAGCATTAGGCAGTAACAATCAGCTGAGGCTCAATTTAAGGAGGGAAGCCTTTCAAAATAACCTAACAGTTAATAACTGTGTAACTCCACTAAACTCCATTTACATTTTGCTTTAAAAAAAGACGAAAGAAAACTAAACAAAAATTGCAGCCTCTTAAAATGGTGTGTTTTAAAGCAAGTGAACATTTGGCCTTGAGTTCTCTACTGTACTTTACACCAGCCCTTAACGTAAACTTGAGTTTGACACAGAGTAGCCTCATTTTTCTCATCGGGGTGTTGCTCCCTGAACTCCTGGGCACAGCTGTCGGGCTCGTCCGTGGCCACCACCCTTGGCACAGCAGCTCTGGGCGACACAGGGCGGAGAGACAGTACATGTGGTCGGCTCACACTGAGAATCCACACAGGGGACTTGGCTGGTTTGGCTCAGCGTGGAGAGCGTCGGCCCACAGACCAGAGAGTTTGGGGTTCGATTCCTGGTGAAGGGCATGTACCTCAGTTGCAGGCTTGATCCCAGCCCCAGTTGGGGTCATGCAAGAGGCAACCAATCGATGTCTCTCTCTCACATTGCAGTCTCTCTCTCTCTCTCTCTCTTTCTCCTTTCCTCCCTCCCTCCCTCCCTCCCTCCCTCCCTCCCTCCCACTCTATATAAAAGAATCAATGGAAAAATATCCTTGGGTGGGATTAAAAAAAAATAATCCACACAGAAGGATGCTTTCCAGCCTGTGTGTTCAGAGACCCACAGCCCAGCTGTGGTGAAAAGAATACTTAGCAAAATGTTGAATCAGGTTCTACTTCCTGCCTGGAACCCAAATAAGGGCCCTAGAGGGAGGTGAGGGCGGGGTGCATACCCAGCAGCAGCTCCCCCTCCTACAGCTCGTGCTGGATTGCCTATAAGAGAAACTGTTAAAACCCCAAAAGTCCTCAGGAAGGGAGAAAATAAACACAGATCATGACCACGTCCAAGCAATCTTGGCATTCCCCAGTATCTGATCACTTTATACCCATACCTGTTACCCCTTCACCCAGACGTTGCCTCGATGTCCTGTTTGTATCCTGACCTGTTCACTCTTCCCGAGCGCTGTTTCTGTGGCGCCGCAGGTGCCTCGGCTCCCTGGGTAGTACCCCTCAAAGCCTCTGAGTATGTTCACTGGGATGTGGGCGCAGGTTCACCAGCACAGCCCGGTCCTGTGTGCACCCTTGCTGGCCAAAGGCCACCGGAGCGGACCCAGCACCTAGCAGCCTGGTCTGCCTCACTGAAAGGAACCATCCCTTTTCTCCCTGAATAGGAGCTGCTCGGGGACCCAGCTGCAGCAGGGAAGCTGTGGGAGCCTGTTGATGGCAAGTGACCCCGGCTCTGAGTCTGTATCTGCTCAAATCTAAAACAACCACTAAGCTTTGGTTTCAGTGTCAATGTAGTCAATCACACGGTGGCATCAGGGGGGTGGGGGGGTGGCGTTCAAGTCCTGATGGATGGGGCACACAGGTCGTTCTGAGCTGACACGGCCACTGACAGTGATGTATTCTGGGGAAATGTGGCCTGGAGTGAGAATGCGCAGACCCCAAAAGCCAGGATGCCGCTTGGCTGCCTCAAACTTAGAAGATGGATTATACTCATTTACTCTTTTGAACTAGGTGTAGAATACAAGTGCAGTCTCTGCTTTGTGGCAGAAAGGCTTGGGGTGGAAGGAGCACAACGGAGGAAAAGCTTCCAGGAGAGTTCCAAGCTGGGGAGACGGTGCTGGGAGGTGAGCCTTTCTTCTCTGCAAATCTTCACCTCGTGAATGAGACCCTGCACCTGTACCCGTGAGGCTTCGAAACGGGACACCGTCCCTTCTTCCTGCACAGGCCGCGGTGGCAGACTTCCCAGCCTTCCCTTTCCCCAGACCACCTGGATCAAGGCAGCTCAACAGGTGTTCAGGGACCCGCACCCAAGGCGGCATGAAGTGAGGTGTTGGCCCCAGCATGCTGAGAATGCTCACTGGATTGGGAAGGGGAGGTCAGGTTCTCAGTCCCTGGGCCTCACCTACTACCCACAGACTCTTGCTTTTTTTTGTAAGGAACTGGAGAAAGACCTCTGGCTCCCCAGCCCCATCCCACCCACCCGGAAGGCCCCTCTGACTTGGCTGCAAGCAAGTGGGGAGGTGGTGAGATCTCGCTCTGTCCTCCAGGCCGAGTGGAGAAGCTGGTGTGAGGTGTAAGCATAGGCGCCTGTCCGATCAGGGTGGGGGCAGACACGTGCTTGGTGGCCCTTGGTCAAGAGGCCAGGAGCATTACTGAAATGACATCACACTCGAGTGGTCGCAAGGGGAACACAACAGTCAGATGTTTAAATCTTTTATGTGGCAGCGCCCCCAGAACGGGCTTGAGCCTGCCTTCACTTCTGCAGGACCCCCGGCTCCCCTCCGGGAGGAGCAGGGACCACCTCGAATGTGACTGTATCCTGCCCACCTCCTCTTCCCTGAGCGGGAGACACTCTGGAAGAGAAGGGCAACGTCAGGATGGACAGATTGCTGCCCTCGGAAAGGAGGGCTCTCTTTTCCTCCCCCGCCCCCTTCCCTGGCCCAAGCCCGCTCTCAGTGACATAAAATACACTGTGGAACCTGCGAATGCAGGCCATTCAAGAGAGGTTAAGAAAACACAAGTGGGACTTGGTGTCTTCGACTTGATCAGTAAAAGAGATCCCAAGGTCACCACCCCTGCAGTGCTGGTTTCCTTGCGGCAGCCACCTGGCTGACCCTCAGGCTGTGCCCCCACGGGGCAGCTTTGTGTCTCTGGGGAGTGCACCGGGGTCACTGTTTCCTTCATTCAGGGAGAACTTGTTACAACCTCAGGAGAGAGCCTGCCTGCTTTCCGGAGCTCCAGCTCCGAGGTCTCCAGGCTGCTGCTCTGTCCCGGGGCGTCTTTTCCCAAGAGTCCTGGGTTCGTCCCCTTCCTCCGGGACGCACAGTGAGAATTTCCCACTGGCGGGATTTGTTCCTAGAGTAGCTGTGTTACACAGGAAGGAACTTTCAGGTGATGGAATTCCGCCGTGTCCAAGCAGACAGGGCAGACCCCAGTCACAGTGAAGGACAGGTGGCTTTTATCGTGCTGCCATAATAAAACGTAAATGAATTGCTGAACTGGAAACAGAAATGATCCCTACTCCAGCCATCTGAGTAGACATTAATATTCCAGCTAGAAATCAATATTTTTATAAAAGTAAATGTTTGCCGTTGCTTTTCTTTTTTCTGATGGTAAGTCACCCTTTTCCTTTTGAGAGAAGCAGAGTCATGTACTTGTAAGAGACAATCCTGAGACTTTGAGTCCCTTTTCCGGGTTCCCCCAGTGGTGGCATCTGCAGAGCTGCAGCACAGTGTCAGCCCAGGATTTCCACGGGGACACAGTGACGATGCGGAGCTTCTGCATCACCACATGATTCCTCGTGGGCTCTTTCGTGGCCACCCTCTTTCCCTTTCCCCACCTCCCCTTTAATCCTTAGCAGCCCATTTCCATAACTGTCATTTCAAGAATGTTGTAGAAAGGGGATTGCATAATACACAACCTTTATGGATTGGCTTTTTCCATTCGGCATAATTTTCTAGAGATTTAGCCAGGTTGCTGCCATGTGTGAATGGTCTGTTCCTTTTTCACTGCTGAGTAGTATTCCATGGTATAGATGTACCACAGTTTGTTTAGCCATTCACTCGTTGAAAGACATCTGGTTTTCTTCCCGTTTTTGACTATTAGGAATAAAGCTGTTATAAACATTCATGTGCAGGCTTTGGTAGGCCTATAGGTTTTAATTTCTCTGGAGTAAAAGCCCAGTAATACCATTGCTGGGTTGCATGGTGGATACATGTTGATCTTTTTAAAGAAATTGGCAAACTGTTTTTCAGAGTGGTGTAAAATTTTCACTCCCCCAGCACTGCAGGAGTGATCCTCACATCCTCACCAGCATTTGGTGGTGTCACTATTTTTCTATTTTAGTCATGTTTCATTGTGGTTTTAATTTGCATTTCCCTGATGGCCAGTGATGTTGAACATTCTTTTTTTTATGTGTTTATGGATCATTTGTATGTCCTGTTTGGTAAAATGTCTACTCATGTCTTTTTATCCATGTTCTAATTGAGTCGTTTGGATTTTTTTTTAATTGTTGAGGTTTTAGAGTTCTTTATATATGCTGGATGCTAGGCCCATGTCAGATACATGGTTTGTAAATATATCCCACAGGCTGTAGCTTGTCCTTTCATCCTCTTAACAGTCTTTTACAGAGTAAAATTTCTTAATTTGGATGAAGTCCCGTGTACCAATTCAATTTCCCTGAATATGTGGAGGATGTTGTTTATCGGATTTGGAAGCATTTCAACCTTATATCTTCTAGAATTTTATTTTTCATTCTCTGACTTCTGGAATTCCGCTGTATATGAGATTGCTAACATAACCCCACAGAGCCTGATGCTCTCGTCATTTATTTTTCTCTTTCCTCTCCGCCCCACTTAGAATAATCTCTCCTGATCTGTCTTCAGGCTTCCTGATCTTTGTTCTACAAGTTCTTTCTGCTGTTAAACCCATCAGTAATTTTTATCTCAAATATTCCATTTCTTTCGTTCTGGAATTTTTCTTGTGGCCTTTTGTAGAGGTTACATTTAGCTCATGAAATATCCCGTGATATCTGTGCTTTCTCTAGATTTCGGGTAACATTATCCGGCTTCTTTGCAGATCTTGTAACTGTTATAGTACTCCAGACGTTGTGTATACCATATTTTCTTTTGTTTTTGTCCCTCTCTTTTGTCTTGTGGTTAGGGTGGGGGCTGAGTGTTAAGATTTCCCCTCAAGCCCTGGCCGGTTTGGCTCAGCAGTTAGAGCACTGGCCCGTGGACCAGAGAGTCCCGGGTTCGGTTCCCGCTAAGGGTACGTACCTTGGTTGCAGTTTGTCCCCAGCCCCGGTTGGGGTTGTGTGGGTGGCAGCCAGTCAATGTGTCTCTCTCACATCGATGTTTCTCTCTCTTCCCCACTCTCTCCGTCCCGCTCTATCTGCAGATAAGTGCAAAAATGTTCTCAGGTGAGGATAAAAAAAAAAAAAAAGATTTCCTCTCAAGTCAAGTTGAGCAGGGGCTGCTTCAGTGAGACTGAGTTCACAGGCTTAGCCCAGTCCTGGGAGGATGTTGACTAGAGGCTCAGAATCTTTGGTTTATCTTTGGGTTCAGCTTCTGGTTGTTACCATGGGAGCAAAATTTTCCTGAATCTTTCTACATCCTAACTAGAAGTAGGAGTTCTCCCAAATTGCTTTCGAAATCATTTGGGTCTTTGAAATTAAAAGTTCCAGGGTCCACAGACACTGAATTTCTCCGTAATAACTTTGGACTCCTATTGTCTATTTAGCTCTGGCTGTTTGTGGAGCTTCTGCTTCTTGAGAAACATTTCGATTTGAGAAGGATCCCTTCTGGGGTATGTTCACATTTCTTTGTGTCTGTACTTACAAGGCTGAACTAGCGGTTGGTGAAGATACCATATTCTTTTCTACGAACGGGTGTGAAGCTAATTGTGAAGCTTTATTACAACCACCTAATTTCATATTCTTTCTCGTTTCATGTAAGTGTCTTTGTCTGTAGAAAATGCTACCAGGAGCGGTGTTGTGGTTACTTTAATTCCATTGCCAATACTTTCATATGGTTTCCTGTATTCTGAAGGGAAGACTATGCGCGCTCATCTGCTTTTTAAACTTTTCCTCTTATGAATCAGTAGCAGGGTGAATAAATGTCAGAAGTTCTTATTAAGTGGTTAGTGTGGATGCCGCCGTCAGTGTTCTTGTTTCAGGTGATGGTGATTAAGCAGACTTTGTAATGGAAAACGCCAGACTTTTAAAGAAATTATTTTCATTACTAACTGAAGAACACACAATAATACTAATATTTATAAATATTCTGTCAAACGCACTTGATCCTTGCGTTCTAGAGAGAAAGAAGGTATCATGGCGTGGACGTCACGACATCGGGGTTTAGGGTCCCACTCCTTCACCGAAATGGCCATTTTTAGTAATACTTAGCAAATAACAGAATGTGTGCCGTTTCTTTGAAAAATATACAATAGGAAGACCTTTTTTTTTTTCAATTCCTCACTTGAGAATTTTTTTCCATTTACCATCAGATAGAGTGGGAGGAAAGGAGAGAGAGAGAGAGAGAAACATCGATGTGATAGAGCCACATCGACTGGCTGCCTCCCGCACGACCCAACCACAGCTGGGAACAAACCGCAACCGAGGTACGTGCCCTTGACTGGAATCGAACCGACGACTCATCGGTCCGCGGGCCGACGCTCCAACTGCTGAGCCAAACCGGCCAGGCAATAGGAAGACCATTTTGAAGGTAAATTTGTCTCTCCTCAATTGGACTCTCTAGCTAGGCTGCATGAAGGTGTTTTTGTTGTTGTTATTGAGTAAGGAAGGAAATTTCTCCATTCTAACATTTCAGATTATGCTAAGTGTTTCTGTCAGCTGAAAAGCTGATCAACATAAAATGTAACATATCACCCTGCTGGAGAGGCTCGGTGGCTTGAGGGTCCTCCCATGGACTGAGAGGTCCCAGTTCAATTCCCAGTCAGGGCACGTGCCTGCGTTGCAGGCTCACTCCCCAGTAGGGGGCGTGCAGGAGGCAGCCAATCATGTTTCTCTCTCACATCGATGTCTCCATCTCTCTCTCTCTAAAAGATCAATAAAAACATTTTTAAAAAATGTAACATATCAATTAAGAGAAAATAGCAAGCTAGAGTTCTGATTATTTACTAGAACCATGGATTTCATTGTGCGCTAAGGAAACTTGGCTGTAGACACCATGAGAACGGATGTGTTCCTGGGACCGGACACGCTCTGGCCTGGCCGCCTTGCGGAGCTGGCCGGTGGTCAGTACAGCCCGGAGACAGCTCCCCTCCCCCCCCCTCCGCCCCGGTGGCTGCTGGGTAATGGAGAGAGCTGACTGACGGCACACAGTGCGATGGTGCCCCGTGGGGGTGTTTGCAGTGTGGTCTGTATGTCTGACCACTAGCCAGGCGTCTGTGCCCAGGTGGCAGATGCGCCACTCTGACACCTTAGAAAGTGTGTGGGCAGTTCTTCAGGGGCGGTGACAGGTGGGAGAGAAGTAAGACCGAGGCCTCGGAGCGGTGAGTTTGGAAGTCAGTGTCCATGAGAAGTGGTGACGGCTGTAGGTAAATTACTTGATTGTGGCTCTTGTCACTGATCACAACTTGACAGCCAGTGTGTTGCTCTTTGGAAGGGGTGTGAATTGTGCTTGGTGCCTTGGGGTGTGGCCTGGAGGAGCAGGGAGGCCTGCGGGCCGTGCAGGAGGGCTCTTCCATTTCCTGGAGGGACATCTGCAGAGCGAGTGGCCTTCCCTCCCCAGGAGAGCCCATGCCTCTGGAACACCCTCCAGTCTGAGCCTCCTTGGCGGGTGCAGTTCCGGGCAGGTGAAGCCTTGTGCTCGGGAGGAGTGTGCTGACCGTCAGGCTGGCTTTTCTGCAGCGTGGCAGCTGGCTCTGAAGTCAGTGTCCTTGGCACTGGAGGCCCTCAGGCCCCCGTCACTGCCCTCGTCCCCGTGGGGAATGTGTGTGGCTGGGCAGACCCACGTTCTCCACAGCAGGCGTACACACGGAACCTCCATTCTGACTTAGGGAGAACATCGGGGTCCTCCGTCTGCTGCAGTGGCAGAGGCTTCTCCCAGTGCCAGGCCCCATGCCATACCCTCCGGGGTGGGAACAATGAGTGGGGCACGGAGGGGAAGATGGAGGCAGCGCAGGTCAACAGGGCTGTGAGAGCAGAGAGCTCTGGATTAAAGCCCTTGTTGTGCCAGTTATGCGGTGTGTGACTTGGAGCAAAGGCCTAAATTCCTTCGGCCTTGGCTTCCTCATCTGTAAAATGGGGTGACACCTGCCAGAGCTGCGGTGAGGACTCACCTGGCACGCAGCAGGTGCAGTGAATGGCAGTGCCAGGGCACAGAGAGCCTGGGTGACATCTGTCGAGGGCCGTGTGTGGCTGCATGACACTGTGATAAAGACGCTGGAGGTGCGGGTAGGTGTCCAGCCCAGGCCACCCAGCAGTGTCCTCTGGACCTGGTTGCCTTACACACCCAGCCACCTGGGACGGGGTGTGGAGAGCACAGCAGACACTGCGCGGGAGAGCTGGGTCCTCAGCCAAGGCGGGGGGACGATCTATGAAATGTCCACTGGGGACTAGGATGGGCCAGCACAAGCAAGGAGTAACACGGGGTGGGGGGGCTAAAGGCAGGCAGAGGTGGCCAGAGGCACCTGGCGACCTGTTATGGCCCAGCAGCAGTGACAGCCATGCAGGACAGCCACAAGGAACATGGAAACCTCATTTCACCAATCGCTTGAATCGTATTCCCCATCACAGCGTGCAGACTAAAAACTAGTTGTTGGTTGCATTAAGGCTCCCCTTCTTTTCAAGTTTCCGGCTCAATATCTTGTTAATCCCCACTCAAGTCTTTCGGAAAAGAATGGGCAGAAAAGTACATGATGAGCCCACCAGCATCTAACTATCCCTGAGAAAGTACAGGTTGGCCGCAGAGAGACTCCTGAAAACGAGGCGTCACGGAGAGCTCATGGCCAGTTCATCTGTGGTTTGGTTTGGCAAAGCTTCTGTTTCTGTGCACTAACCAGCCGTGGTGATTGGTACCAAGCAGGGAACACTCTCTGAGCACTGTTAGGACACATGCATTCTGTCACTTCACACAGTTGGAAGCGGGCCAGGAGGGTACTGGCCACAGGCCCAGGACTAGGACAAGGTGGTGCCCAGTTCACACGCCAGCTCCCTGGTGACCTTTTATGGAAGGATTCTCTGCAAACCCCTCTCCCCTGATTTCCCAGGCATCTGAGGTCAGCTTCCACATAAACTGTTCCCTCTATCGTCTCCCCACATTCTGTGCTCATCTGTTATATTTAGCTCTACGATCAGAGGCACTGGATCTGAGCAGCACCTGTGTGCAAGAAGGCATGTACGAGATGCAAGAACAGGTATTATTCTTTCATTGTAACCAGTCCTGACCTCCTCAAAGATGTGCTCCCAAACCTCACTCTTTAAAAGCGATGTTGTCCCAGTGGGTTTAGCACCCTTTTGTCAGGCAGGTTGTCCCTTCTCCTAGGACAGCATGGACATGGGAGCCCACCCTTAGATGGTGGGCGAAGGTGATGGGTGTGCCCCTCCAGGCAGCCACAGCCAGGGGATGTCTCAAGTGCAGGGCAGCCACTCTGCCATTGCTGTCCCTTGGCAGGCAGTGCAGGAGCCTGAAAGGTGACATGCCACCTCCCAAGAGAGTGTGCTCATCTCCGGTGGCCTGACAACCCCTTACTGACCTGAGAGTTTGGAAGGGATTTTAATAAACACCCAGGAAGATACATTCTCTTATTGCCTGGTACTGCCAGAGCACTGGAGGTCAGTTAAACAAAAATTTAAATAAGAGCCAGAGCCTCGTAACACAGTCCCTGATGTCCAGGTTTCAACTGAATGTCATCACACCAAGAACAGGGAAAGTTTCAAACTGAGTTAAAAATGACAGTCCTGGCCAGTGTGGCCCAGCTGTTAGAGCGCTGGCCAGCGGACCAGCGGGTCTCGGGTCTGATTCCCAGTCAAGGGCAAGTACCTTGGTTTGACCCCTGGCCCCTGATGGGGCATGGCTGGGAGACAACCAATCGATGTCTCTCGTCTCTCTCTCACACCGATGTTTCTCCCCCCACCCCCTCCCTTCCACTCTCTCTAAAAATCAGTGGAAAAAAATATCCTCGGGTGAGGATTAACAAAAATAAAAATTAAAAAATAAAGGACAACCAGTAGATGCCAACACTGAGATGACAGCAGTGTTAGGATTACTGGGTGATTTTAAAGCAGCCATCGTAAAAATGCTTCAGTGAGCAAATATGAACACACTTGAAACAAAAATAGGAAGTCTCAGCAAAGAAATTGAAACTGTAAAAAAAGTCAAGTGGAAATTTTCCAACAGAAAATATATGTATATATGTAAATATATATGCATATGTATTTATATAAATATAAAACAGTCATATATAGATATACAGATAAGAACTAGGTGTTCAGAAAAAATAAAGGTGATAGGAAAGCAAAGAAAAATAATATCTGGCTAGGATCTACTCTGGGACAAGGTTAGTAGTCTAAATGCTTTATTATAATTAGCATAGAACATAAACATAGTATTACATATTTGTTATTTCGTTTAATTCTCACAAAATCCTGGGAGAGAGAGAGTACCCCTTTTCTACCCACGAAGGCACTGGGCTCAGCAAAGCTCACTGACCTGTCCGTATTCTTGCAGAGAGCACTGACTATTTCAGGATGGCTTTAGCAGGGCAGTAAACCTATAACCAAGCACCGAAAGGTTGAAGGAGACCTAGTTCGGGTACAGTGCGCCACGTGAGAGAGACAATGGCAGATGTGGCGATTTGGAGAAAGAAAGGAAGAGTGTCCCCTGAAGGAAGATGCCTTTCTTCGGCCCAAGCGGAAGGTGCAGCTTGTGCAGGAGGGGTGGACGAGGAACCAGTGGTGGATGCTCAATCGGGTGCCGTGGAAGGACCTTGTTCAACTCAGTGATTTTGCTTTAACTTGAGAAGCAAATGGAAGAGATCGTGGGATTTTGGGAAGAAGAATGAGCAGATCAAAACAATGCTGGAGGAAGCAATCTGGTGAGGCAGGAACCTTAAGGACCTGGTGAAGATCTGAGCAAGGAGACTACAGAAGAGAGTGGAGAGGGGTCTCACACCAGATTCTGGTACAAAAACAACAGAGCAGAGAAAGTAGGGATGCCTTTTCCACGGATGATAAAGACACACAACAAAAGTAAATCAACCTTTCTCTTGATGGGTCATGTAAATCTGAGGGACGTAGCTGGTAGTCCCGTTCTTTAATGGTCTCAACCACCATCTGGAGAAGGCCGTATTCACACACACAATCATTATGAAAGGGTTCAGACATATCAAAGGGGTCAGATCACCAAATGAGAAATATCTGTACCTATTCCCAGCTGGTCGTCCTCAGGCTGCCATCACATCACAGGTGCAGTCCTCCGACTTAGTTGATGAGGGCATATGTGTTGATGTGAGTACCTTCTTTAAGGACACGCTTCAGAGCTGTTCACATGAGAAACACCTCTGTGCCATGGGGTAATAACAATATCCACCTGGCCCTGGCCGGTTTGGCTCAGTGGTTAGAGCGTTGGCCCGCGGACAAGAGAGTCCTGGGTTCGGTTCCCGCTAAGGGCATGTACCTCCGTTGCAGTTTGTCCCCGGCCCCGGTTGGGGTCGTGTGGGTGGCAACCAGTCGATGTGTCTCTCTCACATCCATGTTTCTCTCTCTCTTCCCCCCCTCTCTCCCTCCCGCTCTATCTGAAGATAAATGCAAAAAAATGTCCTCGGGCGAGGATAAAAAAAAAAAAAAAGAATACCCACCTGGACAGAAGTGGCAAGTCACACATCTAAGTACGTGCCCGATTCCAGGTCCTGTCACGCTCCGCCACCAAGTTTCCGTGTTGATGGGCAGATTCACATTGGAACTGACTGCTTATGAGTTTCTTGGAGACCTTGTAAGACCTTGATGATAGTATTTTAGGGAAAATCAGTTGACAACCCTTTGTTTGGCTGCCCTTTGCAGCTGATGGTGTGGCCTTGACATAATGACCTCACTCCACCCTCCCAGCCGTGTCTGAGGTCAGACTTCTTACCCACACTCCACAGCCAACAGACCCCAGGTCCTGGAGATGAACCCCTTTGGGCCAGCCCTGCTTAAGAGATCTCCGGGAGTAGGGAAACACCGCGGCTCCAGAAGTAAGGTGACGGAAAGGTGTCGGTCCGTTCTGTCACCCCAGCCGGCGCTGGCCGGGCCTCACCAGGCCCCATCTGTGCCTCTCCACCAATGCTGCAGGAGGACCAACGCATTTTTAAGACTTAATCCCTGGCTGCAAATATTTTCTGCCCTCTTTCCCATCCTGGACACTTTGTTTTCACTCAGTGTTGTTGTGGGAGGTCCAAGCCCCTCACAGTGATGGGAAGGACTGGCGGACGGTGGTAAGGCAAGTCCTGGGGATTGGCCTTCTCAAGTGGATTAGGGGAGTGGGGCCCGTGGTGGCCTGCAGGGGGGCTTCCAGCCCACAGTTCAAATCCTCTCCCAGGTACCTCACCACCCGGACACTCATTTATTTGGCTTTCTAAACTACTGGACTCCTTTAGGACGGAAATGCCCTCTCCCAGTTAAACCTGTGTCAGCTACACTTCACTGTCAACCGCGTTCGTTGCGTAATCATAGACCGGTCCTCAGGTCACGAAGTGGCCGAAGTGCTGCTGCCGATGGCCTCACTGAATGCCAATTTGGGTTTCACGGAGGGTATCTGTTTCAGTTACCAACTGATGTGTACATACCACCCTGAAACTCAGCAGCATAAAGTGAGTGATTTCTTGCAGCTCCGTGGGTGGGCAACCTGGGCAGCTCTTTGGCTGGTCTTTGGTTGGATCGCTGTTGTTAAGGGTCTGCCGCCTGATGTGCATACAAGCCTAACCCCAGCTTTTGAGAGAAGAAAGGAGCTTTTGGGGGAGTCAACTGGCGAGGAGGCAGAAGGCGAGGCTCAGATATCTCCCGCTCCAGGACTCAGGGTGGGGTTTTCAGAGGCAGCAGTTAAGGGTCCGCAGGTGTTAAGTGAGAGTGGTGTTGAGCGTTGCTTGGAAGTGGTGTATCTAAGGTTGCAGCTTTGGTTCCAGGTCTTGCTGGAAAAAGGACAGGACCAGGTTCTGCAGCTACACCGTGGATGTGGTCATTTCAGTTCAAAGGAACTAGGGGGGCCAAGATGATGACTTCACTCACATACCTGGCAGCAGGCGTGGCTGTTGGCCAAGGCCCTTGGTCCTTCTCCCCATGGCCTGTTATCCTCCTGCAGCCTGGACTGGGCTTCTGCCCAGCAAGTGGTCTCAGGGTCTTAGGAGAGCAAGGTGACGGTTGCAAGGCTGCTGAAGACCCAACCTCTGGATTTCACACTGTGGCACTTTTCTCTGCATTTTATTGGTCAAGGCAAGTCACAGGCAGCCGGATGCAAGGGATGAACAGAGACTATATCTCAGTGCCTGGGCCAGAAAGGGGTTGATGGAGAGACGTTTCAAGTTGGGGTAAGGGACTTTACACAGAGGTGGGGGACATGGAAAGAGGAAGGAAAACCACATAGACAGAGTCCTAGGAATAGCTGGAGTGTTTCTGCAAGTGCACCGGGCACCTCGCACCCTAAAAATTGGGTTTGCTTAGGAGGCTGCAAAGCTCAGTCATCGCCCATCCTGGGCCATCCCAACCAGAACAAGGAAAATGCAGGGAGAGTCAAAAAGAGGAGGAAAAGAAATAACCTACTGAAACTCGGTGTGGGTGGGAAGCCAAAATGATGTTATAAATCTCCCCCCCGAAAATCCACATATGAACATATCCACATACTGCCCTGTGTGGGCTGAGTGCTTCCACTTTAAGAAGATATTCTCAAATTCCACTCACTGGGAAGTTCCAGTGACTCTTAGGTTCTTACTGTTTTTAGAGCAACACTGCCTCTGCTTTGGGTCTGTCCTTTTAAAAATATTCTGCAAGAATTTACAACTTGTTCATGTTCTTTTATTTTGAAAGGACATCTCTTCATTGATGGTTTTTCAAAAGCTAGTCACCATAATTTTCGTTGTTTGGGTGCTCTGCCCAGCATAACTGGGCCCCATACTGGCAGGATGGGGTGGGGAGGCCTACAACATGCACCGTTTTTACACTTCTATGGAAGTGTGTGTTTGGTAAGAAAACGAAACTTTCATAGTACTTTGGTTAGTCCTAAAGGGCTCCCTGGTAGTAAAAATGCTGTAACTGTATAATAATTACTACTACTTTTGCCCAGCTGGTGTGGCTCAGTCAGTGGTTGAGCATCGACCCATGCACCTAGAGGTCGCCGGTTTTTTTGTTTGTTTGTTTTTATCCTCACGTGAGGCCATTTCTCTATTTTTTGTTCAGATAGAGTGGGAGGGAGAGAGAGGAAGAGAGAGAGAGAGAAATATTGACGTGAAAGGGACACATCGAGCGGCTGCCTCTCACACGACCAACCAGGGCCGGGGACAAATTGCAACCGAGGTACGTGCCCTTAGCGGGAACCGAACCTGGGTCTCTCTGGACCACAGGCTGACGCTCTAACCGCTGAGCCAGACCGGCCAGGGTGAGGTCACCGGTTTGATTCCTGGTCAGGGCACATGCCCAGGTTGTGGGCCCAATCCCTAGTGGGGGGCATGCAGGAGGCGGCCCATCGATGTTCTCTCTCATCGATGTTTCTATTTCTCTCTCCCTCTCCCTTCCTCTCTCTCTAAAATCAATAAAGAAAAAAAAAATACTACTTTAGCTACCTAAGTTTATTTTGTATGAAGATCCTGTGTGTAAAAAGTCCCACAGTGTGCACCACGAAGCCTCCAGTGCCCCGCACAGTGCCTAAAGCAGGCAAGAACCCCAGTGCACACCTTGTAAGTGAAGGGTGATCAGCATCCTCCTCCTCCTCACAGGCAGAGGTGGGAGGAGACCTGGGATCCCTGTGAAATGTGTTGTAACAGGAACGATGCCTGATCTTTCCACCTAGATCCTCATTGTTTGGGGGTTCCTCTTGTCATCAGTGAGAAACAGAGAAAGCAAGAGGAGCATTTTAGACACCCCCGGAATTTAGGTTTAGAAAAAAATCTTAGCAGTCAGTGTCTGGGTTACTCCCTGAACATGTGTGGGTGAGGCAACCCTCTTCTGCACCTGCCATTCGATTCCTGCTTTTAAAATTCAGTCTATTTTATTCTCATTTTTAAATTTGTAAGAATATAGAGTTGAAATCTGCCTCTAATTTCTACCTCGGGACAGTTATTCTGTTTGGCACCAGACAGACCAAACCCATACTCTTCCACACAACACTCAAATAATTGAATTTCCCCTGTTGTTGAATATATGAAAAAAATTGGTTGAGTTTTCTAATGCAAACCCAAAGGAAAAAATGATCTTGAATAATGATATCACAATAGAGTGAAAGGTATAGGGACTACACATCTCATGGTTTTGAACTTTGTGGTTAAAGACTTTGAGAGTTGACAGATTAGTCAGGGATTTGTCAAGAGTATTAATTACAAACTTTGAAATCTTGGTCAGCGAAAGTTCATCGCAGTGCATCTTGCAAATATGATCAAAGTCTTTTCAGTACTGATTTGATGGTGCTTAACCACAGTGCATAAAGAATGAAGTTTTTCATTAGAAATTACTGATGTAATAGAGCACATCTGAAAGGAAGAGGTATTGCTGGACTATTAAAATTCACGCTCTTCCCCCCATGCCACCCTCACCCCCCGTTTTGGTGGACGCCCCCTTCTCTGAGCACTTGAAATTGCATTTTGGACTGCAGCAAAGGAACTGTGGTCTTAACAGCATCCGTGTAGCCCCAGGGATGACTGCTCCCACGAGGGCAAAGGTACAGCTGGTTAAGTGATGTGTTTTAAAACCATAAAAGTAAACCATGAAAACCTGGGATGAACTGTAATTTGGAGTGAAAGAGATTTACAGCTGACTAAAGACTTCAAAAACGGAGAATGGTGTGTAGCTGGTTAATGGAAAGGAGAGCAGTCCGTCTGTTGGTCCTTGTTTAGTTTTAAAAAAGCAATTTATTATTTCTGGTAGCTTTTTTCCCCCTGGGGATAAAAAACATGCACTGGCATCTAAATCATGGAAAATGACATAAAATACTCAATGCAGCGCCTCCAAAATCACTGGTCTGCATCTTCCCCTCCCTACTGCTGGGATGTCTTACCCTGACTTCCAGTGGTTGTCAGAATACACCGGGGATGGGGGAGGGGGGCATGGGCGGACTTCCTTGGTGTTAACCGCAGGTGGTGGATTTCCAGCAGCGGCAGCAGCCAGGTGGAAGATGCACAAAGTTGCCGACACCTCTCTCCGCCCCCCGCCCCCTCCCCCACCACGCAAAGCAGTCGCAGCACTGTTTGGCATTTTAGGGGCAGTGGCCTGCCAACCTGGAGGTGGGGGTGGGGTGGGGAATGGGGTTGGAGGGAGCCGCTGCTGGGGAGAACCCCACAGGTCTCCGCAGTTCACCTGCTCCTACGTTCTACCAGTTCACTTGCCTGTACGCGCCAGAGGGTGGCACTCCAGGCACTACGGAGGGGACTGGAGGCGGCGAGAGGCTGCCGGAGTGGGCAGAGGAAGGGGAAAATAAGTTCTCGAGCTCTGGTCTGGAGCTCCCAGCTGATTTGGAGCCCATCCCCACCCCTTAACGGAATAAGTGGGCTTCTGCCAGACTAGGTGTTACTGAGTTAAGAATTTCTAAGATTAAAAAGGCTTGCGAGGATTTATTCAAGATCGAAGGAAATCCGGCCGCTGGGTGTGCGGGTGCTTGGGGGGGGGGAGGGGGAGGTGTGGGGGGGGGCGTTCAGCCACTGTGAGTGAGCTAACATCTGACCTGTTCCTTTGTTTCGTGTTCTGCAGTTGCTGGATTTGTGTGACTCGGTGAAGGATGATGCCCTGAGGGTGATCTCTGCCTTTAACATTCCGAACACCTACCTCCATGCGCCCATCGCCGGGATCACCAACCCGCTGGCCACCTGGGCCTTCTACCCCGCGCCGCGGCAGCCCCCGGCCCAGGAAAGGGCGCGCTCTAGGCGGCCCAAACCCGGAGCCAAGTTGTAGCGGGCGTGGCGGCAGGGTGGTGGCCCGCTCACAACTGTCACCACATCGCTCCTCTGACGAGGGAGCTGGAGCGGAGCCCGGGCCGGCCGCGAGGGGCCACCGAGCCGGGTCCCGCCGAGGTTGGTGAGCTGCGCCGGCCCGTCGCAAAGGGCGCGCAAGCAGCGCTGCGCCCTCTCCCTGTAACCCGCCCGCCCGCGCCACCTCTCAGGCTTCGGCGGGACCCATTCGATAGTGAGCTCCCTGCGAGCACGCCCCACGGCCCGGTGCCACCCAAGGTTTCCCGCTGCCAACGGCGACTAAGATTCCCAGTGATTTTGAAAAACTGTGGTGCTGAGTGGAAAAAAAAAATCAAAGCACAGAAATCAAACACCCGCGGGCAGAGGTTCAACTCAGCGAACGACGCGGCTCTGGTGAGTCAGAGCCTCCGGGGCTCTGCGAGGAAACGCGCCGACGGACAGAAGCCGGCGCTGGGGGCCGGCTCTGCCAAGCACCCACTCGGCTGGTCCTGAGGGTCGCGGCACCCTGGCCGCAGGACAGCGCGCGGAAAACCTTTTCACCAAGCGCGACTGTACTGTTCTCTAGAAGCGCAGATACCCTGTTTAATAAAGAAATGAAACGACGAGTAGGCTCTCCCGCGGCTTGCCAAGGGCGGGGAGGCGGGCCGGGCAATACACTGAAGGAAGTAGGTTTCGGAATTTGGAGAGACCACCTCCCGACGCCCGTGTGCCTGGCGAGGGCTGCGGACTTCCCATGTCTCAGATCCCCGTGGCCCTTTCTGTCCCAGCCACCCTCCGTCCTGCCGCTCCACCTGTCGTGGAGGAGGCACTGCTCCCTGAAGCCCAACTCCCTCCTCACGCTGCCCTTCCTCTGGGCTTGGGCCGGTTTCAGGAGGGCCTTCGGACGCTGCGAAACTGGGAAGGAAGGGCTCCCGGTCACCAACGCGGGGCCATCGGCCCAAGCTCCCCGGTACAGTCTGGGTGTCGTAGGCAGCCGCCTTCGGGCCGACCTCCTGGTTGTGTGCCAGATAAGAGTGCATAACAGGTTGCTTTCCTCCACGCCTTTGTTTTTTAAAGTGTTCACCGGGTCGCTAGAACGGGCAACGCGGGGGCGGTGGAGCTGCACGGGAGCAGACGACACCGACTGCGCGTTTCTTTTCCGGCTCCTGCCTGCCTTGCCCAGGCCCACGGAGAGCGCGGCGCACCCCGGCGCTCGGCGAGTTGGGGCTCCTGGCGGGCGTAACCGGTTCCATGGCTTGTTCCTGGGGCCGTGCTGAGCGGCTACCTCGCAGAGTTCGCTGCGGCTGCCACCTAGGATCCTGAGCGGACGCTCCAAGCCGCGGTCAGGATAGGCCACCGGCCGCGTCCATGCCTGTTCTTACCCTCCTGCAGCGAAATCGACCCCCCCCCCCCCCGCCACTTGCTCAGGACTCCCCGGAGGGTAAGCTGAGACTAATCTGGGGCTGGTGCTGTCACGCTGCCCTTCTATATCTGTTTACAAACAAAAAACTGGCCAAAGTGGCCAGAGGGCAGAACAGCACCGAGGGCCCTCCCTTCTCCGTTCCGGGGTGCTGGTTAGGGAGGCCACTAAACTGAGTTACTTTAATCCATCTAGCCTAGGCTCCCTCATGGCGAGAGCTGTCCCTTCTCCCGACCGACTTTACCCTTACTCCCGCGCTGCGGTGTCGCAAAGCCTGGGGGACGCAGGGAGGGGGAGCGCAGGACGGCGCACTGGAAGGACAGGTGGAGGTGCGGACCCCGAGACACACCCGACGCGCGCGGGAAGAAGCAGGAGTGGGGTCGCGGGTTCCAAGAAAGAAAGGGATAAGGCGAGCAGGACCGAGGGGCTGGGGGTGCGTTCCCCCACAGCGCTTTCCACGCACGCTCGAACACCGTGGCCGCCTGCTCCAGCCTCAACAAGCCGAGGAACGGTTCCCTGAACCCCAAAATCCTTGAGCATCCCAACTCGGCGGAGGCACCACCCTCTCTCCCACCTGGAGGCCGTGGCTCTTCTTGATCCTCTCTTTTTTTTCTTAAAAAAATATTTTTTTAAGTTTTTTCTTCATTTCCTTATTTTACCTGCTCGGTGCGCGCTCGCTTCCCGTCTCGCACCCAGGCTGCGGAAAGAGGCTTTGGGGATCGCTCGGCGCCCTGTTCTGGACTCTGCCCACGAAGGGCACCTCCGCTTAGCCAAAGTCCGGCGCGGGAGAACGGCTGAGCGGCCCTGCGGGTGGCATGTGGAGGACGACACGGAGGGAGATGAGCAGCCTGAATATCGGGTCCCACCGGAGGCTCTGACTCAGGGAGTGGGGACTGCGGGGATTGCGCAGAAACGCCCTTCTCCAACCCGTCCTGGCGCCTGCCCCAGCGCAGCTGAGAGAAACTCCAGCATTGGGTCCAGGGCTCTGAGCAGCCTCCTGAGGCTCGGCGGGCGGCTGCGGGCCGGCTGGCTCACTGTGCCAGGAGCGCCCCCTCTGTTCCATGCGCACACCGCGGCCGCCACCGGGCAGGCGAGAGGCGAGGATGCACATAGGGGTGGGGGATGGGTGCACACACGGCTGCCGGCAGCTCAAGTCTCTCGGTAAACACACCCGGCTGGGGCAGGGCAGGCGGCGCGCGCAGCGGGAACCCGGCTGGCCGCCCCGCCTTTACCTGCGGCAGCTAGCGCGCGCCGGGGACGCAGCGCCAAGGGGCGGGGAATCGTAGCGCGAAGGGGTGGGGCTGGCCGGTGCGGGGCGGGCCTTGGCGGGGGCGGGGTCCTCAGTGATTGGGCGCGGGAGCGGGGCCGCGGGACCGAGCTGGGCTGCAGGGCCGCGCAGGTTTCACTTCGCTCAGCGCTGCCTCCAGGTCTTGAGCTCGTCTGATCGCCCCGGTCCGTGTCGCCGCTACCGCCGCCGCCGGATCCTCGGAGACGCTCGGCGCGCCCTGCCCATTGCGGCCAGCATCGCCTGGGGCTGTTCGGTTCGCCCCGCTCCCGCCGCCACCACCTCGGCGCCTTCCCCTGGCCCGCGCCCCCCCAATGTCTGACTCTGACTCTCGGACTGAGAAACGCAAGGTAAATACCTCCGGATCCCCGGGCTTGGGGCGGGACGGGACGGGTGGATGACTGGCGCCGGAGCCACACGCTCCACCTCCTGCCCGCTTCCCGCGCACGTGCTGGCCGAGACACACGTCCCCGTCCCGCTTGTGGCCCGGCGGGAAGCGGCGATCAGAGCGCGTCGGGTCCTCTTCCCCGGCAGGTCTACTTTGGGGAGGGGTCGTCCGCGCGGAAGCTGCTAGCGCTTAGTGGAACTGTGGACCAGAACGCGATGCGGCCCTCGGGGTAGTGCAGCGTCTCAGACGGGCCGCTGGAGAGGCAGCGCGCGCTCCCCGCGCCGGCCGGGGAGCTGAGGCTGCTGAGCCGTGTGAGCTAAGCGCCCGGCCGGGAAGTCTCGCGGGCCGCGCGGTACGAGCCGGTCTCTGGCGCGCGGGCTCGATGCGGGGGATTTGCAAAACTGTGTGGGGACTAACTGACGAGATTCGGCTTTTTCTTGTGTACATCAGGCCGAGGGGTCGGGGCAGCCGCTGTGTCCACCCTCTCGGACAGGTCCGGGTCCCTGCCCCGACTGTGATCGCTCTGCGAACGATGCCAGGCTCACGAGCCACGGACAGCGAGAGACCACCGGGGCCTCCTCCACCACCGGGGCGACACGTTGGACGTCCGTGGGGCCGGTCGGGCGGTCTTAGCTATGCGGGCGTGCCCAAGCGCAACCAGACCCCTCGCGGTGCTGCTGGCGGTGCTCTGCCCTTGGGGTTGCCCGCTCAGATTTGGTGCGTGGCCGCGGCGCACTGGAAGGAAGAGGGAGGAAGTTGGAAAGGATGAGTGCTACGGCGGGGAGGGGGCGGCCTCTAGGCGGACCTGGGCGGGGGGCGGGGGGAGGCGGCCAGCGTCCAGGGCCAGAGTCAAAGGACCGCCTGCGGCTCCTGCTTTGTCTCCAGGTGACTAACTCCTCGGGACGGCGGGAGCCGCTGAGGCGCGCGCGGCGTCGGGACGAGCAGAGGGGTAGGCCGGGTAGCTGGGCCTCCCGGGCCCAGAGTCCTGGAAGCCGTCGTCCCCGCCACTGCCCGCGCCGTGTTCAGAGCCGAATTTGTCAACAATCGCCTCGCCTCTGGCGGCCTAGCCGGTAGGCGCCGCCCCCGCCGGGGCCGGCGATTGGCCGAGGCGCGGAGCGTGCGCGCGCGGGCCAATTGGGAGCGCGGGCACCGGCGCCAGCGGCGCGGGGAGGCGGCGGAGCCGGCGGCGGCGGGCGCAGTGCGCGAGGGGAGGAGCGGCCGAGGGGAGGATGTTCCCGGCGGCGGCGGCGGCGGCCGGGGCGGTGCGGGACAGAGTCACGGCGCGTGGAGCCCTGGGCAGCCCAGCGGATCGCGGCGGCGGGCGCGCGGCCAGCTGCGGGCTCTGCGCCGCCCCGCGGCCTCTGAGCGCGGGTCCCGGGCTTTGTCTTGTGCGCCGCCTTCGCGGTGACGGTCTGGGGGCTCCGGGTCGGCGAAGGGTGCGGGCCGGACGCCGCGGGGCCCGGGCCCGAACGCGACGCTCGGAAGGGAAGGGGCGGACGTGAGTTTCGGCCTGCTCGCCGGGAGAGGGAAGATCTACGGGGTGAAGGAGACGCGCGCCGGGGGTCGCCTAGCGTGCGGGGTTACTGTTGAGGTGTCGGGTCGCCGGGGCCGGCTTCGGGGACCCCATATTTGAAGGTGTTCACCTAACAGCGCGGGTGGACTTGGGGGAAGTTTTGCCGGGTGGGTGCATTGCGCTGCCCCCGCGGGAAGGACCGCGGATGGGCGGGCGGGCGGGAGCGGAGCGGGCCGAGCGGGCTCGGAGTTACAAACTCTATTGTGACGCACTTACTACGACGGACGGCCCTTGCCAAACCTCCCCAGACTTGCTGCCCTCAGCACTTTCGGCAGAACAATGGGGCCGGAGCAGGGAATGCGGCCAGCCCCTGCAGTCGCTGCCTCTGCACGCACTCCTGTGCCCCCAGCGCAGGGTCTAGTCCTGGGAACCAAGGAATCAGAATCCTCCAGGGGTTCTGGCTTAGGCCACCGGGCTCAGAGCTGAGCCTTGTGAATAAACTTCAGACACTGCTGCCTCTCCCAAAACTTGTGTCTGTGTTCCAGTACCAACCCCACAAGTCATTGATGTTGTCACTGTGTTTTGTTTGGTGGCAGGAAATTTAGTCCCCACAACACAAGTAGTAATACTTTTATTGTTTTACATGTATTTTTGTTCTTATTTGGGAGATTGTCAGGAACATGTAAAGTAATGACTTACTGTTAAATGACTTGGTATTAACCTTTAATGAGGAGATAAAAATTAACTAATTTAGATATTCATTGTGATTATTATTTTGCTTAAGGTAATCTTAGCTCTTATTTTACTTGCAGAAAAAAAGACCAAATGGCAAAGCAACCTTCCGATGTAAATTCTGAATGTGGCAGAGAAGGTGGACAATTACAGCCCACGGAGAGGCCTCCTCAGCTCAGGCCTGGGGCCCCCACTGCTGTAGAGATAGAACCACAAGGTAATCCTGAAGGCGAAGGGGACCGCTGCCCCCACGGCAGCCCTCAGGGCCCGCTGGCCCCACCGGCCAGCCCTGGGCCTTTTGCTACCAGATCCCCGCTTTTCATCTTTGTGAGAAGATCTTCCCTGCTGTCTCGATCCTCCAGTGGGTATTTCTCTTTTGACACAGACAGGAGCCCGGCACCCATGAGTTGTGACAAATCAACACAAACCCCGAGTCCTCCTTGCCAGGCCTTCAACCATTATCTCAATGCAATGGGTAAGCAGATCTGGGTAAGGGGTAGTAGACTTGTGGTTTGAACATCTACTCAGAGGCTGTGTGTGTGTGGCATTTACAGACCATTTCAGAATCCTCTTATTGATTTATTCCATGTTTTGATGGGAATGGAGGATGTATCAAATAAAACATCAAACTGACATTTAAAAAAATACCACCAGGTTTTGTGGCAGCAGTAAGTTGAGGTCCAAGCATCAGCTTGTTGGGCAGCAAAGCTGTAGTCCCTGCTGCTGTCACTAAGCGTATGACATGGCAAGTTCTCTCCACTAAGATTTCCTTATTAATGACATTCCACTTGGTAGGGACTCCCGTCAGTTACAGCAGATAGCTTTACATAACCAAAAGTGGGAAGAAAGAGATGAGACAAATTAATCGTTTTCAGAACTGACATAGTCAGTGCCAACATAGAACCATGAACATGGTGTGTTTTCTACTGAAATTCTTCCTTGGGTTTATTTTATTTGCTCAGAGTTTGGACATACTGTAGTTCCAATGAGATTAGATTGTGGGTTTTTATTTCAGGGATGAAAGGCAGTTTTAGGGTCTGGACTGGGAGTGGCAAACATCAATGCTCAGAAACACCTGGCTATTCCATCAACGAGGAAGCTGACCTGGTGGGATTAGGGTGAACAGGAGAGCCTTTGCCACCACTTGTGGCCCTGAGGGTGTGTGGTCTCAGTGGTAGGTTTTCTATATTGCAAGATAATCCAGGAATGCAGATTTTAATGCCAGATGTCCTGATGTTTAAACATCGGCAACTAATTTAGAACTTTCAAAACACTGTACAAGCCAGTTAAAAACATCTACAGGCTTGAATAGACCCTTGACCCTTGGCATGTGACTTGGAGTACCAGCAGTAAGGGGGTGAGTGTGTGGGTTCACATCTCTGTTTCCCACTTACGGGAAAGGCTCGTGTCTTGGGTATTCAGCTGGTTCTCGTTTACCCCTGCTCCAGATTAGCCCTTCCTGCTTTGCCCAGATCCAAGCAAGTTGGCAGCATTGTCGATTAAGAAATTCAGTATTGATTCTATTGAAATACAAGTAAGTGACACTTGACAGCGTCACAAGAGGAGACTTTTAACTGCTGGTACACAATGGCAGATCTTGCCTTTGCAAATTCGGTAGGGGTTGGTTTTCATAACCTTCAGTGAGGTGAGACCTGTGCAGGTCTGTCACCATGTCAGAGAGAAAGAACCTTGGAGGGTTGGTCACTTGTCAGAGGTTGTGCACACCTGGGACATGGCAGGCACAAATGACAAAAACATCGGCAGCTACACTGTCTTTGAGTCTCATGCTAAATGCTGAGCAATACAGTCAGCCCTCTGCATCCACGGGTTTCACATCTGAGGCGGATTCACCAACTTTGGATGGAAAATATTTGGTGGGGAGAAAAACCTAGAAGGTTTCAAAAAGCAAAGCTTGAACTTGCCGTGCATGCGCAGAACATTACTCTGAATCCACAAACATGAGGAGTGTGTAGGTACACCCTGCTGTCGCCTACATGCAGATACTGATTATGTGCGGTTTTATATTATGGACTGGAGCATCCATGGGTTTTGGTGTCCGCAGGAGTCCTGGAACCAATTCCCAAGGGTGCCAAGTGGGGACTGCACTTTTTTAGGACCCCTCCTCAGGGGAAGGAGCCAGACATTGTATTACTGCTACTCCTCTCATTATTGCTGTTGGTATGCCTCCTGAGCTCATTTCAGCCTTAGAAGTTTTTGGTGCTTGCAAATGCTTTTCTGCTCTTGAAAATAATCCTGAGTATATGAACCTACAGCATTCTTATTTACTAAATGAGTTCACAGGGCTCGGGTGTGTGTGTGTGTGTGTGTGTGTGTGTGTTTAAAAGCCTGTGTGTTTATGGAGCCTTCGAAAACTGTTACAGTTTTTCACTATAGACCAAACCAGTTTCTGCAGGTGGTGGCTTAATGCACAGAAATAGTTTCTTTTTCCTGTTGACCAGGTATGGGTGAGTTGGTGTACCTTTTAATGTAAGGGTGGCATGATTTGGTGACATATTCTTTAGCGAGTTAATTATAAGGTGTAAGCACCGTTACTTGAGATGACAGATGGAGAACTTTAGAGATCACAATCTGAATTATTGAGCAAAGTTATGGTTATGCCTGTGAAGTACAATAATGGATCCTGAGGTATAGTTTTATAGTGTTAACTACGTTTCAGTAGATTGGTGTGGTAATAATGCATAGGATTAGATGGTCAGTTATAAGGAGTGTGTCTGAAATTAATGCAACAAGGTAAGTTTTCAGAATTAGTTCTTGGGAGGAGGGGCTGAGCTGGGGTGGGGGGACTGGGGGCTGGTGGGAGAAGAGGACAGTCAGAGGTGAGTGTTAGGTGGAATAGCACTTACTATCTTTGTGGTCCATACATTTTCCTGGATATTCGAATAATAGTTCGGTTCCTGCAGGCCACTGACATTTACTGAGTCGGTAGATTGGGTTCTCTTCTTTTTGGCCGTATTCAGTATTCCTTACTCAGCCACATCCATTAAGATTGTCAATGAAGCTTTTGGTAATTTATTGCAAAATATGTTCTTCACAAAGAAGTCTTTGTGATCTTTCCCACCGAATGTGAGGGTATGAAGGGGGTTCTCCTTAGCCAGGGGCACCCATGTCCGCAGAGTTTCTGCTCAGAGACTTGGGTGGAAAACAGCGTGTGTGGGTGTTCCTGCATCTTGTTCCATGAGAAAGGGCCTTCTGTGTGGGACGCACAGCAGCCAGGTGTCTGCACCCGAAACTCCTTCATGGCTTCCTCCACATCTCCGGTTCTTGTGAGGACCCGTTCAGAGAATGTGTGTGAGAGATCATCATTTTGTCACTTGCTGTCCTTTCCCCCTGGGAGGATGCAGCGCCAGACGCCCTCTGAGGAAGAACTGATGATTTGAATCAAAACCACTGACGGGTGTTGGTGGCTGAGTGCCTTTCTGTCGAGCATGCTTTCAGCCAGGTGTGTTTTAATACAAATTGTGCACTAAAAGCTGTACCAGGTCACACTTGGAAGGTGTAGTCATTGCTGTTGGAAGTATGAGTTGAGAATGGTCGGTATAGGGGTGAATGCTAGTAATTAACTCCCACGTGTCATTTTGGTAAATGACTTAAAATGTATACTTGTCCCTGGCACATCAGAATTCCTTGTAGGACTCGTGTTCTTTGTGTCCTTCAGGGTCCTGCACACTCCCCTCTTAGCTGGTCTTTCTGTTTGTGAGCTCTGCTCCGCAAATCCTCACATGTTCAGAGGCATTCAAGATGTGCCTACTAGCCTTTCCTGAGAGCTGACTGAGAACAAATGACATGTCCCAAAACGTCTGCTTCTTCCCACTCAGATCACATCATTTCCGTGAAACTTCCTCCTTTGCTTGCTTTTGTTGACTTAGGAGAGGGAAAGTAATTGACCTCATTTTGTAAGCATCTTCAGCATTCATGAGCTTTGTGGATAGCTACGAGTATGCATTTTCGTTTTACTGATTTCAACTCGTGGTACAGACAGACTTTCAAAAGTGGAAGGTGGGGTGGTTTGGTTCCTCGGGCACCTCAAGGCTTCCTGGAGCCTGCAGATAGAATCTTCTTCGTGGAGACTCAGTTCCTGTCTTCACTAGTTAGGACACTTTGTAGGTCCTGAGTGGAGATAGAAAGTGACAAGAGGAAAAGAAAATTTTCTTTACTGGTTCCAAATAAAATTTAATGATTGATACCGTCTAGACAGTTTGACATCTTTTTTGAAAACACTCTTTATTTTGCAGTAAGTATGGATTCACATGCAGTTATAAAAAATAATGCAGAGCGAGCCTGTGTACCTTTTACTCAGTGTCCCATAACGGCAGTGCCTTGCACAATCGTACCATGTCCACAACCAGCAAAGACATTGATAGGATCCAGCTACCTGATTCAGATCCCACCAGATCCACACGTACTGCTCGCTCTGAGTATGTGTTTACTTCAGTGCAGTTTGGTCACTTGCTTCAGTCTGTGTCACCACCACCCCAGTCAAGACACGGAGCAGCTTCATCCCAAGGCTACTCTTGGTGTGTGTTTATAGCCGCAGCCACCGCCACCTCCCTCCGCTCCCCGACCCCTGACAACCACTGCTCAGTTTCACTTACCGACTCTTGTCATTTCTCCTGTGCTATGGAAATAGTGTCATACTCTACCATGACCTTTGGGATTGGCAGTTTCCACTCCGCATAATTCCTGTGATCCCCCCAACGTGTGTGTCAGTGGTTGCTTGGTGTTGATGGCTAAGTGGTGTTCCACAGTCTGGGTGTACCACAGTGTCACTGTTGACCTGCCGAAAACCTGTAGCTTGTCATGAACTTCATAGAGCAAAGGTTGTTAATTTTCATGCAGTCCGATTAATCAGTTTTCCCTTTTATGGGTCTTGTTTCTGGTGTGCAGTCTACCTAACTTCATCAAGCCCTGGGTACCAGAGATTTTTTTATAGTTTTGTGTATTACATTTAGATCTGTGATTGACATTGAGCTCATTTGTAAGGTATGAGGTTTTTAGATCAGTTTATTCTTTCGAGCACCTTCTTTGGAAAAGGTTGTCCACTCTCCATCTAAGTGCCCTTGTACCTTTGTCAGAAATCAGTGGGCATGTTTGTGTGAGTTTGTTTCCGGCTTCTGTTTTGTGTTCCTCCGCCAACGCGACACCACCGGCATTGCTCGTGGTTATATGCTAGGCGTGACAGTAGAGCGATTCCTCACGTTTTATTCAATATTTTCCAAAAGTGTCTAGTCTAGGTCCTGTGCCTTTTCGTGTAAATGTTAGAATATGCTTGTTCGTGCCTTCAAAACTGCTGCTGGGATTTTGATAGGAATTGTGTGAAACCTACAGACCAGTTTGGGGGAGAACAGGCTTCTTGACTGTTGCATTTTCCAGTGCGTACACAGGCATGTCTCCCAGTGTTTGGGTCTTTAGGTTTTGTCATTTTCCGCATGCTGGTCTTGTGCATGTTCTAGGTTTTAGTTACTTTGGAGCAGTTAACAGTGGTATTGTATTTTATTTTTATTATTATTATTTTTATCCTTACCTGAGGACATTGTTTGCATTCATCTTCAGATAGAGCAGGAGGGAGAGAGAGAGAAGAACATCAACGTGAGAGAGACACATCGAGTGGTTGCCACCCACACGACCCCAACAGGGGCTGGGGACAAACTGCAACCGAGGTACGTGCCCTTAGTGGGAACCGAACCCGGGCCTCTCTGGTCCACAGGCCGATGCTCTAATCGCTGAGCCAAACCGGCCAGGGCAGTGGTATTGTTTTTTTAATTTCCACTTCCACAGGTTCATTTTTGGTGTATAGAAATGCAATTCATTTTTGTGTGTCGATCTTGTGTCCCGCAGCCTTGCTGAACTCGTTAATTCTAAAGGCTGTTTGTACATTTCTTGGGCATCCTGTCCACACAATCATGTAATCTGCAAATAGACACAATTTCATTTCTGCCTTTCTGATTGTGTGTATTGTATTGTTTTTCTTGCCTTTTGGCACTGGCTGGAACTTCTAGTGCTGAGTTGAGTACAAGTGGTCAGAGCAGACATCCTTGCCTTTTTGCAGTCCCAGAGGGAAAGCTTTTAGTCCTTAACCGTTAAGTACATGTTAACTGTATGTTGTAGATGCTCTTTAAAAAGATGAAGTTTCTCTTTGTTCCTTGATCGCTGAGAGTTTTTATCATGAATGGAAGGGTATTGGGTTTTATAGAATGTTTATTTTGCATGAATTGATATGGTCACAAATTTGCTTTTGTGAACCTTTTGATAAGGTGCATTATTACATTGATTGAGTTTCAGCAGCATTGATAACCTTGCATGCCTGGGACAAATTCTACTTGGTCAGGGCGTAATTTTTTCCATGTGTGTGTGTGTAACATGCTGTTTGGTTGTCTCTGACTCCTTGGTGACCCCATGAATGAGTGACGTCCTCAGTCCTGTCCTCAGCAGTCCTGCTCAGCTCCTGCAGATTCACGCCTGTAGCTTCTAGTACGGAGTCTATCCATCTCATATTTGGTCTTCCTGTTTTCCTGCTGCTTTCTGTTTTTCCAGCATTGCTGTCTTTTCCAAAGAACCTGCCTTCTCACAATGTGCCTCAAGTAGGACAGTTTTGCCTCCCACGGTGTTTCAGGCTCAGTGTGCTCTGGGACCCGCTTGTTTGTCTTTCTGGTGGTCCGGGGTATCCGGAGAGCTCTCCTCCTATACCATCTTTCAAATGAATCCATTGTTTTCTGTCAGCCTTCTTCTCTGTCCAGCTTTTGCCTCTCCTTATAGCAGTTGGGAATATGAGAGTGTGGGTGGCTATAGCTCTTCGTCTCGAGTGACACATCTTTGCCCTTGAAGGTCTTTTTAATTCTTCCATTGCTGCCCTTCAGCCTTCTCTTGATTTCTTGGCTGCAGTCTGCTTTTGAATTGATGACAAACAAGGTGAGCAGAGCCTTGACCAATTTCTGTGTCTTCGTTGCCTGTGTGGAAGTTGTGTGTTTCTTCTGTAGTCATGATTTTTATCAGACGTTCAGATGCATCCTCCTCTGGCGCTTTCTTCTCATTTTCACCAGAAGTCCTTTCCGGTCATTGCTGCTTTCTGCCAATAATATTGGTATATCTGCGTATCTTAAGTTACTGGTATTTCTTCCACCAATTTTCACCCTTCTTCCCCTGCGTCCTGCCCAGTTCTTCCTTGCTGACTTTCTGTCTAGCAGTTTTGCTAATTGTTTGGAGTGCAGTGTTGAAATCACCAACCATGATGGTGGATTTGTCCACTTTTCCTTTGAAGTCTAGCAGATTTTGCTCCATGTATTTTGAGGCACTGTTGTTTGGTACTGAGAATTGTTCTGTCTTCCTGTTGGATTGATCCTGTTATCACTGCTTGCTGTAAAAGCCCACTATATCTGATGTTAATATAGTCACTCCGGCTTTTTATGGGGGGAAAAATTAGTGTATTGTGCTTACATAGTGTAGCTTTTCCCTCCCTTCTTTTGACTTCCAACCTACATGCGTTTGGATTTGAAATACGTTTTTTTGTATGCAGCGTATCTTTACGTCATACTGTTTTATTTACTCTGCCAGATTTGTCTTTCAAATGATGTATTTAGACCATTTACATTTCAGGTAATTGTTGGTATGTTAGGGCTTCCCTCTGCCATTTTGTTACCTTTCTGTTTCCTCTGTTTCTTATTTTTAACCTTCCTGTGGGTTATTGGACATTTTTAAAGAGGCCATCTTGATTTATAAATAGTGTTCTTGATAGATTGCTCTATAGTTTTTTAGTGGTTTTTCTAGCTATTATACAATATACAGATGTGACTTTAATCCACTGGTATCGATGGTACCAGGATTTTATGGCTTCAGCTGCAGTGCAGACACCTTACTTTCCTCTAGGTCCCTTCACCTGCCCCACTTTCCAAGACAGGTGTCTTCAATATTTTCTCCATATGTTAAGCACCATCAAGTGAGGTTATATTTTTTGCTTCAGCCATCAAATATAAGTTGGGAAGCTCATGAGAAGTCGGCTGGTTTGTGGTTATTACCCCCACTTCCCCCCATTCCAATACTCCTTTTTCCTGGAGTACTAAGCCCTCTTTTCTGTTTAGAGACCTTCCTCTGGTCCTTCTTCAGTGATAGGCCTGCTGGCAACAGCCCTCTTAGCTCCCCTTCATCTGAGACTGTCTTCCTTTCCCGTTTGTTGTAGAGGCTATTTTCACTGGATGTAGAATTTGCCGTTGACAGTTTATTTATTTATTTATTTTTTCAATGCTTGAAAAACATGCCACTTCCTCCGACCTTCACAGTTTCAGATGAAGAATCTGCCCTCCCGTGAATGGCTCTCCTATAAGAATTGTCATTTCTGCCTGGCTGCTTTCAGGATTATTTTCTTTGTCTCTTAGGTTCCAGGAATTTAGCTCTGATGTCTTGGATATCTTTGGGTTTATCCTTTTGGGGGTTCCCTCAGCTTCTTGAATCTGTAGTTTTATGTTTTGTGCCAAGTTCGGGAAGTGTCCAGCCATTGTCTTTGAACACATTTTCACTCCCTGCCTTCCTCTTCCTCTGGAACTTTGTTGTGGTCGCACAGGTCCCTGGACTCTGTTTTCTCATTATATTTTCTCTTTTCAGACTCAGTAAATTCTGTCAATTTGCTGTCATGTCCACTGATTTCTGTCCTTTGACACTTTCACTCTGTTATTGAGCCCATCCAGTGAGGTGCTTTATTTATTTATTTATTGTTAATCCTCACTCAGGGATATTTTTCCGTTGATTTTCAGGTACAGGGGAAGGGAGGAAGAGAGAGAGAAACATACATCGGTTGGTTGCCTCCCACATGACCCTAACCCAGGGCCAGGGATTGAACCTGAACCCAGGCACGTACGTGCCCTTGACCGGGAATCGAACCTATGACCCTTCCGTCTGAGGGCCGATGCTCTAACCACAGAGCAACACGGGCCAGGGCATCCCGTGAGGTTTCTTCATTGTATTTTTCCGTTCTAACTGGCCTGCTTCTGCCAGCTGAGGTAGACGGTCATGTCGCCCCTCAGCCTTGCTGGTCCTTCCCTGCAAAAGGCAGGCGCCGACCTGCGCCGCTTCCTTGTCTGCCGGGTGACTCTGCTCCCAGCCCCTGCTGACGCCTGCGAGGGGGACGGTGGAGGGCTCTGCTGTCTTGTTTCTGTGGGGTGAGGGGAATAGTAAAGTTTAGCTCCCCTGTGCTTTCTGTTCACACCAGGGTGGGCCAGCTGAATGCCAGTCAGCCCCGCCTCCCACCTCCCTGTTCCCACCACTGATGGTGGGTGAGAGTTCTTCATTCCCCTTCGCGCTGGTGGGGTGGAGGCTCAGCTTGCTGCTGGGGGCCCCCTGCTAGTGCCACCCTGGAAGGGGAATCGGGCATTACCGCTTCCACTGGGCAGGAGCAGTGTGGCGATCAGTCACCTGCTGAGCCTCCCGACACCCCACCCTGGCGTGGGATCAGAGCTGCAGCCCTTGCGCTGGGCTGGGCACAACTGGAAGGCCACCTCCCGCTCACCACCCTGAAACCACGAGTGCGGTGTTGGGCTGGAGTCGGCAGGTGTGCCCAGAGGTGTTCCGTTCTCAGGCCACCTTCCCCCAGTCCTTTGGCTGGAAGCTTGTCCCCGGGCTCTTCCTTGTGGTGCCCCTCCTGGTGTGTGGAGGGCAATGAGGAGTCGCACTCCCGCCCTGGGTTCCCAGCAGCCTCCGTCCTCTTTCCCTGCCAGTGTTGGCTTGTTGTGTTCTGTCCGAGGTTTTCAGTACCAAAGGGAGGACCTGGGGTGAGTGAGTGGGACCAGAAATCTCTGACTTCTCGTGACTGAGTGTGAGTGGAAGTGATGGACTCTGACAGCAAAGTGCTACTCAGAATTTGAGAAGTCCCCTCTTTCACCCTGTTTTTACTCTCTCTGGGGAATAATAGATTTAACACTGGGAGGGGGTGTAGCCATCACCCTGGCCACTGTTTGCAGATAGTAATGGCAGTATCTGTCACGGTGACCCCCACGTGGCCCTGGAGGTGTGTCCATAGGGAAGAGTAAGTCCTATGGTTTGTATGTTTGCACTGGACAGTAGAAAATCCTCCCTTGGCTTGTTTTATATTTTAGGTTGTGTGTGTTAGATTTGAAGATATGCATGTACTTATAATGCCAGTCTGATGCCTGCTTCCTGTCTGCCTTGCACACCACCGGAGTGGAGCTCTTGCCCAGGGCCCGGGTCTCCTCACGGCCTGGTGTCTGTGCACCCTCCTGCGCTGGGAAGGGGCTCCCCGTGGACCACTCCCTGCTGCCCGAGTCACCCCCACACCAGGACTCGGCTGTCTCTGTTCCTTCTTTGTTGGGTCAGCCTCCGATTCTTGACAGTCATAACGTGACAGAATTTCCAGCCTCTTTCACCTTCCGGTCACTGTCCTCTGGTCGTTCTGCTTGCTGAGTGGCTGGGACCTGTGCTTTCCTTCTCTGTGGAGGTCTGGTGGATGCAAAGCTAACCTCTGTTCCTGAAGAGCACGGGGACTCGGCCCTGTGCTGTGCTGGGGGCCGGCCTGTCCGCGCACCACCCACCGCCCCAGACCCTGCCGCAGACATAGCAGTGCACCTGACCGCCCTTTTGCAGAAAATGCTAACAAACTGTGCATGAGAGGGTTCATCGTGGCATCGTTCATACCAGCCAAACCACCACTGACAGTCCTACCGGTTTGGGAACACCCCTCAGGTACTCCTCTGACAGACGGTGGTGCCATCTTCTCAGTGGTGTTAGAACAGTGACATGGGAAATGCTCCTGGCACGGGGTTAGTGGAACAAATACAGCACACAGTGTATATTTTAAATGTTGCTGTCCATTAATCTCACTTTGGCATGCCCAGCCGTGTCAGCATGGCACCTGTGTCTTATTTGTGTGGCTCACAATTAACTGCCATGATCGTTACGTTGGTAAAGATTTCATCCAGGTGAGCTTAAGCTCTCGGCCCATCCCCAAATGTTAGCCCCCTAATCTACTCCTTGGGGGTCTGCTTTTAACTTAACCAAAGGAAGATTTTACTGTGAAGCACCTCCATTCGGCGGCGTCCCAGGTGGCTTCTGCCCGGGGCTGTGGCTGCCTTCCCTGCAGGGTCTGGATGGGACCCCGGCCATCTCTCTGTCCGCTGAGCCACGTGGGCAGACCAGTGAGTCTCTGAGCTCCATGTCCTCATCTATCAAGCGAGGACAGAAGGGACTACCTCCGAGGTCACCGGGAGCTTTCACAGAAGCTGAAAGCAAGCGTCTGGTAGGAACTCGGTCACACACTTCTCCTTGCTCCTCATGACCTGTCCCAGCCATGGAAGGTCAAGCACACGACAGTGATGAAGTGTCCTTTCCTACTTCCCACAACAAGGAGCTGGCATTCCAGGATTCCAGGACGCTCCCAGGGAAGGGAATTCGTCTGGAAGTGCTGCCATGATCCTAACCCCCCAGGTCAGAAAACAAGCAAGACGGAAGACAGTCTTTTCTAGAAACTGGCCTGGTGGGGGCGGGAGGGGTCCCAGTGACCTCTGTCTGCCAGTGAATCGAATGTCACCCTGAGCAGAACCCTGGCTTCAGTGGAAAATTTGGGGCCGTGGAGCAACACCTGGAAACCTACACCCCACCCGACTCTTCCTGACGGTCTCGTGTTGGGACACCTGTGGGACACCGCCCACTCGACTTGGCAGCAGCCCCACTCTGGAGTTCAAGGCGTGTGTTTGGAGGAGGCGGTCTGGAGAGGAAGGCACAGTCTAAAGGACTTTTCCTGCATTCAAAAGAGCACAGCTGTTTTCACAATCCAGGCAGATTATTGCTTGTTGATTTCACATTAGAAACATTCTTTTCCTGAATAGAATCCATTTAAAACAGCTTTCCCCTTTTCTGTGAGAGAGTTATACTCCTTTGGCCATCATTAATTTAAATTGTGGGTTTTCTTCTGAGCGGGAATCGTGAATCCTTGGGAATTTTTCCTCGCATGCTGGGGGGGTGATGGACTCATGCCAGCTGTCAGGATGATGACGCTTCCCTGGTGGACAGGTTTAACCCCGCGTGTAGTGATGTAATAATAAGTTTGGAAGGTTACAAGGTTTTAAGTGTTTGCTTAGAATGAGTGGTGTCCCCCGAGTCCTGTGGGAAGCCCAGGTTCACTCTGTCTTCCCTCTGCTCTCAGCCTGGACCACGTGTGGTTTGACGGTGATGGGAGGGCCAGCCCTGAGCAGGCACGGTGTGAGCGCCAGGCCAGGATAGGGTCAGCGTGTCTCCCTCCCTCTCACCCCTGTACTCCCAGCAGACATGGGCCAGCTGCATGGGTTGTAGCTGCAAAGCTGAGAGTGGGGGCTTTGGTCATGTCTGAGGGAGGAAACAGGGTCTGGCTTGCAGACAGGTGCCCGGCTGGTGTTGGAGCGGGGCGTCACCCTGGCCTTGGGCACTCTGCACAGCCCGTAACGCTTCAGCTTGGGCTTGGCTGCCCTTCCTCAGGAGTGGAAATGGTTTCGAAATGAAGATTTTACAAAGTAGAATCAACCATTTCCATCCGGGGGGGGGGGGGGGTGTGTGTTAAACCAAATAGATTTCTACACCATTGTCCACTGAGTTCCCCTGGACCTTTTTTCTCCTCCCCAAATAAGTCACATTTCTGGACCAGAGCATGCTTCCCATTCCAATTCCTAAAACATTTTAATAGTGAGCAATTTATAGGCTTAATGAATAATCTGAGACTTTTTAAGATGCTTGCTTAATCGGGCGGGGCCTATTTTTCTCCCACGAACGTGCACCTGCGAAGGTGTTTCGTGTAGCCAAGCTTGACAACCTCAGTTTATTGAGTTATTTTTCTCTGGAATAAGAGTGCTGCAGGAAACACCAAAAGGGTTCTTTTCTTGTTTGTTTTTTAGTCCCTTGAGAAATTTCTTAAAGTATGAACCCTGGATATATAGTACATTAGCTTATGTATGATGTTAAAATATTTCACTTTAGACCTCGGTTGGACTTGCAATGGAGCATAAATTCTGAGCTAGGCAGAACCGACCAACGTCAGAGAATGGTCTGGTGTGTGGCTGGAGCCACACGTATTTGTAGATTTAATGAGAATTCGGGTAATTTTCACGCAGCGTCGGAGTGCCCACAGTTCCCTGTGTTTTCACTGAATTTTACCGTGTGTGCATCTGAAGCTCAGACGTGTGTTCTCTCTGTGAGGAAAGCCTGGCGCGCACAGTGCATGAGCTCTGCTTTCTCTCCCGTCCTTTTTCCTGATAGCATGGCACGACTGTGGGAGTGGAAAGTTCCAGCAGGCGACCCAGTCCAGTCTTGGTCCTTCCAGTGACCCGTTACAGCCCCAGGGGCAAGTTCCTCCACCTGGCTGGAGACCAGTGTCCTGTCCTGGTAGAGGAGGGTGTGGGCACTGGAGGAGGTTGGGTGTGGGTGCTGGAGGGGGCGGTGGGGGCTGGCACTTAACAGCCCTGGTGTCATCTGTACTGCGCAGTGGGTTTCTCAGTCCACTTCATCCAGTGTGAGTGGGGCCAGCAGCCCTGTGTTCTCTGGAGGGACCTTGGGGAGGAGGAGAAGTGTGTGAACCCCAACAGGTAGAAGACCCTCGAAACCAGTAGTCTGGAGAGAGTTCTGCACATCTCAGGCTCGTGCGGGTGCTGTGGTGCTGTAGGCTCCATGTTTTCCTGTGTGGACCACGGGCCACAGCCGCTTGCATGACGTTTTGTGGTGTGCAGACTGGGCCCAGGACCCTCCCTCGGAGTTGCTGCTGTGCAGAGGTTTGACGGTGGCCTGCCTGGTGAGGACAGACTGGTCAGTGGGTGGAGGAACGGCTCACACCGCCGTTCTGGTCAAGCTCCCACTGTGCCGCTCGGGTGCTTTGCTGTCTGCAGCCTCCTGTTTCCTTCTGTTTGATGCCGTGTTTTAACTGCTTTTTATTATTGTGTTTCTGCAAAAGGCTGTGGGCTTGCGTTCACCTGTGTCTCTTGGAGGTGGGCTCCATGCTTTCAGCATAAATGTGTTTGGGCGGGACGCACACGTTTTTTGCGTTTTCTAGAGAGGAATCAGCCCAACTGGGACAGAATAGGCTTTGAGGACAAACATTTAAACCATTCACAGTTCAAACAGGACAATTACATCTTTGCGATTATGTAAAATAGTGTCTGGAGTTGAGGTGTAAAATTTGTTTCTCTTCTGTACAGTTGGCTTTTGTGAATTGGTTTTAAGTGGGAAGGTCCATTGTGCCTCCCGCAGGTGTGTCATCGCTGACAGTGCCCCACTGTGTGTGGGACCTTGACAAAGTTTGCGCAAATGCAATTGGTAGACTTCCACAGGGTTTCGTTTAAAGGCTGTTTAAGAAGTCGTTTTTTAGAATTCAGCCTCTGCCCCGGGCTTTGGTCTCACTGTCACTGAGATGAAATGCAGTAACGTTTAAGACCTTCAATGTGGACGTGAAGAGGTTCTGGTCCTCCTTTCCTGCTGCCAGTGTTAAATTTCATGGAGGAAGCCACACTTGCTCTGTAGTCAGGAATTTTTATGTTTGTCGTTTAAATTCACATTTCCTCCCCAAGATCTGATTTTTGGCCAGGAACAACGTATAGTTACCAAAAACTGGTAACTTCAGGTTGTTCTAATGCTTTATTTTTAAGAAGGATCTTAAGCAAATTAATGTATGGAGTTGCGTATTTACCTTTAAAAGGTCTCTGAAACACATTTGTTTCTGTAGTTTTGACGGAGTAAATGCTGAAATAAGTTAACTGTGTAGAACCGTGTCTGCACTGTCGGGAGAAGGGGGTTGGCATTTCTGTCTGTCTGAAAGCTCAGGGCTAGTCTTTATTTGTGCTGACTGTGGGGTTCTTCTTATTTGTTTTTCAAAATCAGGTGGCGCAGTCCAGTCGTCCGTAGTACTCTGACAGAAATGGAAGACTGCAGAAATCAAGCTGCAGCTGTCCGGGTCACGGGGGCCGAGTCAGGGAGGGAGTCGTGTTCTGTGTCCCACCCTGGCCAGACCCGGTGGCCACCCTGCAACGCGCTGCTCGGAGGCTTCTGGAGAGCACCCAGGGGACCAGGGTGGCGACGAGGGTCTGTCCACAGCTCGTGGTAAAAGGCACAGGGGAGGAGCTGGGTCAGGACCAGGTTTGGGGCATGTAGTGGCAGCTTCATTGATTAAAAAGCAGGGTAATGATTAAGGGAAATTATAGACTCTCTGTAGCCCCAGGGAACAGAGTCAGGATGGGGTCAGGGTTAGAGGGAGCATTTCAGTTCTCTGCGAGGAAGAACTTTGTAGCACCTGGTGCCCTTCAGCAAGGACTGGTGCCATAGAAAAGGTCTGGATTGGCTCCTGGCGCGTCACTGGCTTCTAACAAACATGTCACCGTGTGTGGGGGCTGCACAGGCGGGCGGATAACTGGTAGGTCTTCTGGTGCTGAACAGGAAATGAGTAGAGCCCTGGCCGGTGGCTCAGTTGGTTGGGGTGTCGTCCCATACTGGTGGCTGTGGGTTTGATTCCTGGTCTGTCTGTCTGTCTCTCTTTCCCCTCCCCCCCTTTTCCTCTTTCTTCCTCTCCCTCCCTCCCTTCTTCTCTCTCTAAAAATCAATAGAAACATCCTTGGGTGAGGATTAGGGGGAATAAAAAGTAAATGAGTAGAAAGGCCAAGTGTGCTGGCTGAGCACCGCCTTTAGTTTATGTGAGAGAAAGGTGGTGGGGGAGGGGAAAGACACCCTGAACACTGGTCTCCAGCTCCCAGCCTTGGTGTACCGGCCGTTTCCAAATGGCCCGCCTGGAACGTGATCACAGCAGGGCGTCTGGACTTTCTAACTCACAGCCACAGAAAAGCGGCGGCCGTCACGTCACAAGAGTAGGGAGAGAAGCGCTGGCCCTGCCTTGGAACCATCGCCCTGGCGTTCCATCCCAGCAGCTGTTCACCAAGCTCTGTCCCGAGATCGTGCGGCCGCCCACGCTTGACGCTGGGTGCCAGGGAAATGTGATTAGGAACTTCGTGAGCGCTGATGCTAACCACTGGCACTTTCTTTTACGTCTGTTCGCTTTCATTTTCATTCTGTGGCTCAGTGGAATTGAAAGGTGATTTGTCCAAAAAAGAAAATGATCGAGAAGTAGACCCAGCGGGGGGGGGGGGGGCATGTAAATTGGGTTCTGGCTCATTGATGTCTGAGAACCAGCAGAGTTGGGGGTGATGCTGGAGCATTTGCCGTGGTAAAACTTCCCATGGTGGTGGGAGCCCTCCTTCCCCTGCGGCTCACCCGCAGTTCTGGGGCAGGTGACATGGCCTGACCACTCATTGGGTTCCCAAGGACACCTTGGCGGGCTGGTCATTTGTAAGCAGTGGATAACTCCAGATTAATAGACATTTCTGAAGATACTGAAGTAAGGAGACTATTGAGTGAAACAGATCCCTGGGGTTTTATTTCTGCACACGAACCTGGCCACCTGCAGAGGCAGTGCTTCCGCTGAGCATCTTGGAGCGAGTCTTTTGGAATCCGTTTCGTGCTGGTTTGAGAGTGTACAAAGAAATGGCCCTTTAGGACGTCCTTTATTTATGGCTTTCGGCTAAATCAGACTCTCTCTGCTCAGGGAATAAAGGTGGGCCAGCCCCAAGAGGCCAGCCCCACAGTCCTTGGCAAGTGCACTTGCCTGTTCTGTTGTGTGTTTAACACGAGTCATTTCTTCAAAGCCCCACATTCCATGTCTCTGCAGGGGCAGGCATCCCTTCTCAGTTCCGAGTTGAGTATTGATTCTCAGCCTCCTCCATGTGGATGACTTTACAGTCTCATCTTGATTCTGCCCAGTATTTATAGGTTACTGGGCTTCTGGAGACAGTGTAGAGTGAGTGTTTCTGTGAACCTTAATACGGTTTCTGGTTCCTGGTTCCGCACTTTACAGTCCGTAGTGACGTGATGGGAACTCAGAACGGCCGCCACCGCTCGGAAGTGAGAGCTGCACCAGTCCTGTCCCTCAGACGAGACTGCAGTGGTGGGAATTCAAGTGTGACATGACCCCCCCCCCCCACACACACACACACACACATGCCTCATTAGATGACATTTCACAGCACCCCACAGAGGAGGGGGCAGCTGGGTGTTAAAGGAGTGGCAGTAAATCTCCTGCTACCTCAGTGCCTTTGAACACCTGCCGTGGTAACTGGGGAGAAGAGGTTGGGCGTTCAGTAAGAACCAGAAGGTTTGGCTGGCTGATGTTGAGCTCATTGTGAATTGACAATCTGGCTTTTTATTTCCCACCCTGGCAGGCGGTGCTGCAGAAAGCCCCAACCTAATTTCACTATCAGCCACTTAACCACAATATTAATGTTTTCAGTGGCTGAGCTTTTAAGGTTTGAAATTACCGTATGGGTTGGAAAATAGTTCTGTAGCTGAGCCAGAACAGTCTGTTAATTAAATAACACACATCTTTTAGTAGCTGGAAGTTCTTTGGCATTGAAAAATGCCTTCCTTTTCACCTGCCCCCTCGGTATAGAAAAAGTGGGTTAATTATATACTTCATGGTATTCTTTCCTGTGGGAAATGATGTGACCAGTAAATGGTGGATTTCAAAAAAATTTAAATATGTTTTTATTGATTTTTTTTTTTTTTTTTTTTAGAGAGAGAGAGAGAAACATCAGTGTGAGAGAGAGACATTGTTCGGCTGCCTCCTGCACGCCCCCCACTGGGGATCAAGCCCACAACCCGGGCATGTGCTCTGACCCGGAATCGAACCGGGACCTCTCAGTCCGTGGGAGTACGCTCTATCCATGCCAGCCGGGCTCAAAAACTTATTTTTAAGGGTTTTGGTGAAAATTCCGCTAACATCACATTTTTTACAAAATTGCCTGTGCCCGACACGGTATCGTTGACTGGGACGTGGCGCTAGTGAGAGAACGAGCCCTTGGAGGTGGTCCTGGCTCAGGACCTGCTGGGACGGGAGCTAGCCTGGTGTGGACTTCCGTGACAGCCCCTGAGCAGGGCACGTGAGAGCAGTTTATCTTTCATTGTCTTTTTTTTTTTTTTTTTTTAAGTTTTAGTGCCTCATGTATGGAGCAAAATACTTTCTTAAATGCGGAAACTACATGTCCTGTGGGTAAAAATACACCTCATCAGAATTTCCCCTTTGAAGAGTTTTTGCGTTCATGTAAAATTGCCTTAGACGTTAAAAATTGGGCTCCCCGTGTAGCAGTGAGAGTTTTTGTTTCGAATGAAGCCCCAGCGTGTCGATCAGGTGTTGGCCCTTCTGGGTGGTAGGCATCTTGAAAAGTGAGATGTTTATGCTGGGACTTGTCTTTCGTGCAGAGTGGAAATGGAAGCCCAGGTTCTCGTTTTGATAGGTACACTGTGTTACTAGAATGGGGGTAGTTGGGTTGAGTATCCAGATAGGACTAGGGGGTGAGGGTGGAGTGGTGTGTTTTTGAGTATTCCCTGTCCGTGAAGCCCACCAGCTCAGGTGCACCGTCAGGAGACCACACCTGGATCCCTTCACCGTCCTGCTCCCCAGCAGTGGGACAGAATGAAGCACCCCTGGGCCGACCGGCTGACTCATTAGGGTCAGTCTCCTGTGACATGAGACCAAATGTAACAGTCACTGAGATTAAACTTAGTGATGAAATTAAGAAAAAGCTTTCAGTGTATGGTGTGTAAGCTTACTGGTATTCTGGGAGAGTAAGGCATGCATTTTGAGGGCAGTAGACCTGAAGCCATGTTTTGAGTTTGCCCCTTAATACTTATGAGACGGGAACACATATGAAAATGTATCCCTAGGCCTTCAGTTTCCTTTAAAATGATACTTATCTTAAATAGAGTCAAATACTGACCATGTTCTTACTTTCTCCTGTATCTTCCACCTAGACACAATTTTGCCCAGCAAACCAACTGTCATCCTGTTAGGGAGACCTCTCATCACCCTAAATTAAATTAGCAGCACTCCAACCCAGAGGCACTCTCCATCCCCCTTTGGCCGGCTTTGATTTCTCTTTCTAGCACTATCACCACCTGACCTATTACTTATCCATTTCCATAGAGGAAGGGATTTGTCTGTGTCGTTCCCTGCTACCCCCGAGCCCAGGACGATGCCTGGCACGAGGCAGTGCCTCATCTGTATTTGCTGAATGAGGAAATACGTTGAATGAAGTTATTCCATAAAATACTTCACACAGTGTCTGCACACGGGAGGAACTCAGTAACTGTTCGCAGTTACTGTATCAGTACAGAAATTAGGAAACATAGTCTATTTTACATGTCCCTCGTGGAAGAAGCATTTTGGCAGTGCTTTTTGTGTTTTTATATCAAACACAAGTATCTTTAAGTTATTCTTTTTTTACTCCTCACCCGAGGATATGTATATTTTGTTTGTTTTATAATTGTTTTTTAGAGAGAGAGAAACATTGATGTGAGAGAGAAACATCCATTCATTGCCTCCTGGGTGCACTCTGACCAGGGATCGAACCTGCAGCCTAGGTATGTGTCCTGACCAGGGATCGAACCTGCCACTTTTTAATTTAATTTTATTTTTTGGTGCATGGAACAACGCTTCAGCCGACGGAGCCACCCAGCCACAGCTAAGCTATTCTTGAAAGCGTATTTACCAGTTTCATACTTCACTTGATTCATGTACAGAAAGACACCTTGTGGATTACAGTTCTGTGGTCATGAGAACAAACCACTTAATGCGCAAACAAAACTGATTGAAGTTTCACAAGTATTGAGATGATAATTGAGTTCTAGATGCTTTGTCATCTCTCAGACCGCCCGGGGAAGAATGGGAGAGCTGCAAGTAACTTGTCCTCTGCAAACAAACTCAGCTTCTCAGAGTCATTTTATTATAAAGCATTTATTCTTCATTCATATAACCTACTTCATGTGGGTCTTACCATTCTTATCTTTATTTTAACCCCATTTCCTTCAAATATTTGCTCAGAGGCCACCCTGTAGGTGAGGCCTGTTCTGACCACCCCTCCACCTGGCCCCACACTCCTCCTCTGCTTTGACCCTGTTCTGTTGTTTTAAACCATGGCACTTGCCCCCTTACAGCGATTCTGTAATTTACTTATTGTGTTTATTGTCTGTATCTCTCCAATTAAAATGTAAAGCCTTGCCCAGCGGGTGTGGCTCAGTGGATTGAGCGTTGTCCCATGAACTGAGAGGTCCTGGTTCGATTCCTGGTTAGACCACATGCCCGGGTTGTGGGCTCGGTCCCCAGTAGGGATCATGTAGGAGGCAGCCCATCGATGTTTCTCTTAAAAAAAAAAAAATCAATGAAAACATTTTTTTTTTTTTAATGTAAGCCTCTCAGGGGTAGGAATTTTTATCTATTTCGCTTATATCCCCAGGGCCTACAAAATAGTCTGTGACCTCATAGAAAAGTCTTTAAAGAAGAAAGAAGGAAAGAAAAAGCTTCTCCTACCTCCCCAGAGAGAAGATCTTTTGTCACTTCAGAAATAGTGTTTGAGATTAATGTTTAAAAATGCACTGTATTAACTGAGTTTAAGACTACCCTTTTAAAATACAGGAATAAGGTGCCTTTTAAATTCAAAATAGAATTTTTGTTTTATGATCTTACTTTATAACCACGTATTCTCTGTCCATGTTTTCTAGGTGTTATTGCAGGATGTATGTTGGTCATTCATTTTAAGTTTGTGGTTTGAAGGAACCAGAAAAGTATTTGCCTCTCAAAAAAAAAAAAAAACCTAGTTCTTTAAAAAGCCAAATCGTGATAGGTGCTGTTAGAGTAGCTCAGACAGATCAGTCTCCTTTGAAAAGGTCAATTTGCATTGCATATCACTATTCTAGATCAACTTGAAAACAGTACACCTAAGTGTGCACCGGGCAGCTCTTTTACTGACCTGGTGGTGTGGCCAGTGGTGTGTGCTCAGCCTGATCTAAGCCTTGTCCTTGGCCGCTATGACACTCCTCACTCATTAATGTTCTCTGGAGATACGTCTGGCCCCAGGACCTCTTCCCCTTTGCTCAGTATTTCTCACATCTGGTCCTGGTCTGTCTGCACCTGACTCATGGGAGCTTGCAGAGTGCAGGTCTGGGGCCTCCCACAGACACCTCCTGTCACCCTGCCTCACACCACGGATGTGTTTCTATCTGTGTGTTTATTCACGATAACAGCTTGTTTAAGCTACTGCACTTTTCTTTAGTGTAGAAGAAATGTCTATTTATCTCCTTCACTTCTCTCCCCAAAACAGCTGGGCCTTCATCTCAACGGAGAGCAGTTGGATTTGGCCACCAAGGTTCCATGTTTCCCTCTTGGCTGCTGGTGAGGTTGACCAGTTCTCTAGGTCCCTAGGCACTGGTCTGCATAAGCTGACTTCTGCCTGGACTGGCTCCCCATGGTGCTCTGGTGGCAGGCCTGGGCACAAGCCAGACGGCCTTTCAGACCTCATACTTCAGCGGGCTTCTGTAGTTTAGTTCGATATCAAGTATACTTACTTATTAGTATACTTACTTATCAGTGTCCTTGTCTAGAGGAAACAGCATTTAGTTAAATTTTAGCATTTAACCCACAAGAATGTAAGCTTTGTGGCGCAGGGCTTGGCCTCTTCAGTTGCTGTGCCCAGAACACCTGCTGGGACAGTGTCTGGCAGGTGGGCATTCGTGGTTGCTGGTGAATTAGTGACTGTCTGGATTCATTAAGAATTGGGTAGCTTGCAGCACTTCTTACCAGCCCACCATCTTTGTACAACACGGTCATTTTCTGCGTTTCTGACTCTAGGATTGAAAGCACCTTACTCATAACAAAAGCCGTGTGTAGTGAGCCATGAGCGGGCTCTGAAGCCCAGGAGAGGAGCGCGATGGTGGCTCTAAGGGGCCGAGAGGTGTCTGCTGGCTGGCCCGTCACCTGCATGTCTGGGCAGGTGCCTCTCCCTGCAGGGCCGTCAGCAGGATTGCGTCGAGGGAAGGACAGGAAGCACTCTGCAGGCCCTGGTGCAAGAGGCGCCCTGAGAAAGGATGCTTTTCTTCCCTGCAGGAGGGAGTTCACTTTCTAAAAGCTTCAAAAGTCCAGAGGAAAGCTTGATTGCTGATAGTATGAAAGGAACAGTCATGATTTGGTACCTGTAATGGGGTCAGTCCTTAAAGAGCTATAAACCCCGGGAAAGGGAGTCGACTATTACATCACCACCTGGCATCACCTCTACCCCGAAATTACGTGCTCTGTCAGTGTAGTCATTTAAAATGTAAATTTAACAGACTTTTACATAGTAACGGTAGAAATATTTGCGTGACAAAGGTTCAGCCAAAGTGATTTTTATGTGGTTTTTATGTGGTTGGATGTGTGTTCGGGGGCACGCCTAACTTATCCTGAAAGTTCCCATCGTCAGCCCTTACGTTCTGCACCCTGCCTTCCTTTCAGAGCAGTTTTCCTCTGGCTTGATTCAAACTGCAGATGATTCTGGGAAGGATCTGTGTGCGCGCATCTTGTTCACCCTCTCCCACACGCCCCACCCCACATGCACAGGGTGCTCTGCCTTTGTAGGGTCACTGTGTACTTCACTTGGCTGGGAGCTGGGGGACAGATGAGGGGGCAGGCGTTTGGGAAGACTTGGTTAAACTCTTCAAGGAGTTCACTTTTTTTTTTTTTTTTTTTTTATTGATTTTAGAGACAGAGAAAGGGAGAGGTAGGGAGAGAGACATCGACATGAGTGAGAAACATGGATCAGTTGCCTCCCGTCTGCACCCTGACTGGGAATGGAACCCACAACCTTTTGGGTGCATAGGACGACACTCCAACTGAGCCACCTGGCCAGGACCAAGGAGTTCACTTTTAAGTGCTTTCATGGAAGCTATGATGCAACATCAGTTTTATTTACAATGATAAATACAAAATACAAAAAAAATTTCTTTTGCAAAAAATACAAAACAGGAAACTGTATTTATGTCGTGAGATCTGATTACCGTAGGCTCTAAAATATTTTGCGGTGGTTGAAAAGGAACGCAGGTGTTCAATGGCAAGTGCAGTGGGCCCGGTTTAATAGCACGTTGCATGTGATGAGCCGGTTCAGCCCATGAGACCGGTCGCCTCCTGTGCCTTCTTTCTGCACTGCTCTCGGAGTGTGTGCAGCGTGTTTCCTGGGGGCACGTGGAGACCGTCTTCCCGTGCGTGATGGGATGTTCTGAAGACTTGCGTTTTTGTTCCCCTTCATTTTTGGCGGTCACGTGGCTTTAATGGCTCCATTAACGAGCGGGTGTGGACATCAGTGACAGCTTAATGAAAGCCTCCCTGTTTTTCTTCATCAAAGATGCCTTTGCTCTTACACCCAAAACATGTTCTGTCCCCATGTGGGGCTGCAGACTTGCCTCCCTCGGCTGCGTTTCGAGACAAAACCTGCATTCAGGCTTTCGTTTGTCCGTGTGGGGCAGTGGTGAAGTCAGCTGCACCCACCTCCATAGAAACAAGGCAGGCTGCCTGTTGTCTCTCGTGTTCCACTTACTTTGCTTTGACTAGAACGACCATTTCATCTCATAGTCCTCTGTGATGTGTGAGGTTTTCCCTGGCGGTTTTACCTTGTCTTAAGATCACGTGAGTTGTTTTACTGTCAGCCTCAATTTTTACGTTCTCATGAGTTTCCAGTGCATTTCTGTGGTGATATGTATTGTACCACTTGTGTGTGTGTTAGCCTTCTTGAAGTAGAAGTATGGGATTGATTGGCCAGGAAGTTTTTGAATTTGTAATGCTGAGTCTCCAGTTTTGAGAAAGGAAACTATTGCACATCCCTTATTCTTTAACCACAGTTAAGTGACAGACCGTGCCACGATGATCTGTGATGCGTTCCTGTAGCTCTGGAGGTCACGGAGCTTCCAGAAATGTGAGTGCACGTGTGAGAGGAGCTGTGAACCCAGTGACCATGGAAACGATGTGACTCTTGTTTTTGTTTCGTTGCAGCATCTATGCAGCGGTCTCCAACCCTACCTGCAGACCTACCTGCGGACCTACCTGCGGATCTACGCCCAGAAATCTGGATCGCCCAGGAACTGCGACGGATTGGAGACGAATTCAACGCCTACTACCCACAAAGGGTAAGTATGTTCTACTTACCCTTTTCCTCCTCACACCCGCCCTCTCCCGGCCGTGTAAATAAAGGGACTAGTAATCGTTCCATGCGTGTCCCAGAAGTGATAGGTCCTGCCTTGTGTGACCTGCCATTGTTCCCCTTTCTCCATTTGTGTTGTGGCTGAACTGAAGTGATGATAGTTCAACAGGACCCAGTGCCAGGTGGCAGAGGGTTTCATGAGCACACGCCTTAGGCCATCATGCTAAAAAGGGGGTTATTTATATGCTCTGACGTGGTCCCACATAAATGTTACCATAGATTCAGTCCATATCGGGTGTGTCTGCACCCCCTGTAGTCAGCTGGGGTCAAAGTTAAAGAAATGTTTAACTCTCCATCCTCACTCAGCCCAGGAAATGTGCCCTGCAGTTTGCTGTGACATGGGTCAGAGCAAGAGACATTGTCATTTTGGGCCCGTGGCTGTCCTTGGACTGTCATTCATTGAACTGTATTAGATTAGGAGGTGTGCTGTTGGTTTTATTTTATTTTTTTAATTAAGCCCTGTGTCTTACTCTGTAGACGTAGTATATGTTTTGTTTGCCCAGTGGCACTATGTCACCATTTGGACACCGTTTTCCCATGAAGACATTTAAAAGTGTGAAGGCTTTAACTCTGAGAGTCAAATGGGGTCATATGAGCATGTTTGACTACTTCCTGTAAGGGCCTCACTGGCCAGTGTGTGATATCATGTAATTCTGGCTGGTTTACATTTTTTTTTTTTCCTTTATTGATTTTAGAGAGAGAGGGAGAGAGAGATGGAAACATCAATGAGAGAGAACATCAATTGGCCGCCTCCTGCATGCCCCCCACTGGTGATCAGGCCCACAACCTGGGCATGTGTTCTGACCGGGAATTGAACCGGTGACCTCTGGATGCATGGGTTGACGCTCAACCACTGAGCCACATTGGCCGGACCCAGCTGGTTTACTTCTTTTTAGATAACCATGTATGAAGGTATTTGTTGATTTATCTGAAAGGAAGACATTTACCTCTTAATTCTGTAGGAAGGAATTGCTAATACCATTCTTACTCTGCCTTTCCTTCTGGCTCCTTTTTTTTTCTGAACTTTATCATTTCATATAAGTACCTCTTTAAAGATATTTTTAAATCTCTTTTTTCCTCTGGATGGAGGTCATGCTTAGGACACCCCAGTCTTTCTATCCTGCACTGACTGTTAGTGCTATTGCTAAGTAAGGGGATGTTACCTATTAATAGCTTTCGACCATTCCTGTTGACAGTTTCCCATGGGGGGGGGGGGGGTTGTCTTTCATTTCTTCAGTGTAGAATCTCCATAAGGGGGTTAGGGGCTTTCAGAAAAGTCACACTGGCTCCTCTTCATACCTTCCTATGGGAGAAAAGGATGTGTGTGGTGTTTGGTGGGAAATGTCACTTAGGAATTTCTTAACGATACTGTCGTTAGCCGTAATGCTACAGCATAATGCTACACCTGGCACGGCCAGTTCACAGAACATGAGTTCCTTCTCAGCCTCGATCTGAAACGGTCATTGTTTTGTGCAGGTTGATTGTTTTATAATGTGTCAGTGAAGTTACTGTTTCCCCCATTTCCTCCGAAGGGTTTCAGCGTTAGTGTGTGGCAGGGCGGGGCTCTCCTGCTGGACTAGGCGGGGCTCGTCAGGATCAGGGGCCCCTTCAGGAGGGTGGGCTGGCTAGAGCTGAATCCTGGTTCTGGGACTGCCCATAGTCCAGCAGGGAAAGGTCACTGGGGAGCATGGCAGCCTCTCTGGGTAAGTCTGGCAGTGAACTCACAGCAGGCTGGGCCTGCCTCCTTCCCCATCTCCAGGCAGATGTGTAGATGTCCTTGGGACCAGATCCGACTTGGGTGAGGCTGCTCGAGAGATGAGGCCCTTGGGCCCTGGCCTTCAGTTGTCCAGAAGCTCTGGACAGCAAGATGCATCAGCACAGCAGGAACTAGGGCAGAGCCTTTGGCCACAGAGCCGAGTGTGTGTAAGGATGTTTTGTAAAAGTTTCTCGTTAAGCTTCCATGGAGTACCAATGACTCTACCAAGCTGTCCCCTGAGCCTGCCCAGACGGATCTGGTTGATGCCCCTCTATGGTGGCCGTATGTGGTCAGTGATGAGAATGGGCACAGCCATCCCCTCACTAGGCTGTCGAAGGGGTGAGCAGTTCTAGTCACGGGCGGATGAGACACGGACCATGAGGTCGTTTTCATGACCTCGTTCGTCTCCACTGAAGGTGAGATGACAGCATCTCCACAGTCATGTCCCTCCTCCCCTCCTCCCCGAGTTACTCAGTGCGATGTTGAAGATGATCCGTGTCTGTCATGTCAGCATGGACCTGTTTGTTCTCGGTGTGTTTGGTAAGATGACGTAACCCTCATTGCACTCTTTTGCTATATTCTGTAGTTGTGAATCGGTGCCAAGGTGCAGTTGCTAATACAGAGGACTCATTCTATTGGCTGGGATACTGGGGGAAGGAGAAGGGACAGACACACTGGAACTTACACCCTCGTGTTTCTAAAATGAAGGGAAATATATTCTCTAGGTTTTATAAGTAGCCAGTTTAAACCACCAGACTGTGAAACTCGGGGTAGCGACACAGCGACCCCCAGACCCCCAGATGCCTGCCTTGAAACTATTAGATTGCAAACCCATTGTAACACTGATGGTTGGATGTGGGGGAGAAATGTGGGAGGAAGTGGGAGGCCATTTGGGAAGGCGACGCCTTGAATGTATGAGCTGGCTTCACGGGAAGCCATTAGCCTTGGCGAGAGCGTGCCTCGCCGCATTGCTGCTTTAGGGCAGATTTCCACATTTTAAATACTTAGTGTCTTTATTTGCTTTAATACCATGACAGTGCCTTTTCTGAAGTGTTGGTCTTTGACTGCCACGAGCCTTGCAAAGCCTGACAGGATATTCTCCCGTTTTTCCAGTTAGAGCAATAGAGGAAGTTGTCGTGTAGTTGTCATGTGTTCAGGCCCCGGCAGGGCAGTGGGGCAGCGTTGACACGGAGCTGTGGCGTCTGAATCCTGGAAGCAGGAGTGAGAGAGAGGCACAGGTGAGCGCAAGTCCACTGCATGTTCCCTTTCCCGTGACCCAGCGTGATGCCCGGTGACCTCCAGGCAGAAGGACACTCCTGCCCCATCGGTAGGAGCAGCACCACTCCACATCGGCTAATTTGTAACTTTTTGTTCTGAAATAATTTCAGACTGACACAAATGTTGCAAGATGGTACAAAGACTCCTCTTTTGTCTGCCACCTCCGCTCCCCACTGTTAACCTTTGGCCACATTTGCCCAATGCTTCCCGTCCTGGAACCTGTGCACACGTTATTTTCTGAAGTATTTGGAATAAGTTGCAGACATGATTCACTTTTACTCTTAAACCCTTTGGGGTGTATTTCCTAAGACTAAGCGCATTCTCCTATGGAACCTCAGTGTAGTAATCAAAATCAGACTTGAACAGTGTTACAGGAATGTTGTGTAGACAGTAGACCTTGTTCACATGTTACCATTTGCCCCAGTAGTGACATGTGTCCTCAGTGCATCACACCAGGAGGCACAGGGTGTCCGTGTGTCCCTCGCCTGGGACACTTGTTGAAGGTGGTGTTTAAGGACGTGTGGGAAGGGAGAAGAGCTCTCCTCTCGCCCCTCGGTGTTTGTTTCATTTATCAGCTTATGTTCGTGGGTCCCTGCTTATTTTAATTTATTCATTTACATTGTTATTGATTTAGAGAGAGGGAAAAAAACCCATCCATTTGTTCTACTTATACATTCATTCGTCGGTTGATTCTTATATGTGCCCTGACCGGGGCTCGAACCCACAACCTTGGTGTATCGGAACAGCACTCTAACCAACTGAGCTACCCGGCCAGAGCCATGGGTCCCCATTTAATTGAGTGGGTTATTATGTGTTGCACTCGATACTTACTTTGATGCCCAAATGGTCACGGATTTGGCCGGTGGCCACTGTCTGCTGTGTTTTCACCGTGCCATTGAGCTTCGGGTGCCTCAGTAGCAGAGGCCCGCGGACAGCATGTTGTGGGGCTGCGGATGGATTTGTGGCCAAACGACCTGCACGGCACAGTGTCCTGACGGTGTCCTGGCGGGTACAGCTCCAGGACTCTGCTGGGGGTGAGGGCCCCAGGTGAGCAGAGGGCCGACAGTCATGGTCCAGGGACAGGACTTCTGAGAGGCCAGGGCTCTGTCTGGGGCTTTATGAAGAGGGGGCGGCTCGCAGGCAGACGGTGGTGCGGTGCTGCTGCCTGTGCTTCCGCGGCTTGCTCCTTGACTCCGCCTCTTTGCACAGGTGGCCCCGGTGTCCCTCTGTTCCTGAACAGCCTCTGCTAGTGTCTCCACCACTAAAACATTGCGTGAGGGCAAGTCCAGGTCCGGCCTTACCTGCTGGAGGGAGTGTCGGTGAACGTGGACCGTGGTCGGCCGAGGGTGCGGGGCGCCGTGTGCTCACCACCAGGTCTCAGGAGGCCGTCCCCTGGGTGGGCTTCTTGGCCCAGGTTTCCGTCTGAGGCTGTCGAGCGTGCGCTGGACGCTTCAGAGGTACAAACACGTGCTCTTGGGGTGATTCGGCCCGTCCTCTCGCCAGCATGCCCCAGCCCCCGACTCTGCACGGGGCTCCTCTGTTGGTCAGCGGTGGCGGTGGGGGCCGCAGGGCACAGCAGCACGCAAAGCTGTGGCAGACTCTGGATGGGCAAGAGGTGGGTGAAAACCCTCTCGTCGTCTGATCCCAACAAACAGTGTGTCTTTTGTTCACAAGGCCTACTTCCTACTCGTGTCCCAGGCGTGTGCAGGCACGAAACAAAGGAATGACCTGTAGACGGAAGCGGCGCTGAACCAGACAGCAGAGAAGGGGCTCACGCCCGGGTCTGGTGGAAGCCCGCGGTCATGGACGTGTCGGCGCAGTGCACTGGCCCGTGCTCTGTGTGAACTTGAGCTCCGTCTGTGCTGCCTGTCCTACCACGGGCACCTCTGTGCTGTCTGGTAATTATTTTATAAATGATGCTCTTCTCTAGATAACGTGCAGGGGAGAGGTGTGCACTCAGCCTGATGGTAACAGCAGGAACTGAACGTAAAGCCGGAGACGCGTGTTCTCAGCAGCGTTCCTCTGGGGCCTGCACGGATTGAATGTTGGAGTTTAATAAAACAAACTGCTGCTTGTTACTGTCTGCGGTAGGTAAGACTAAGGAAAAGTAGGCTGACCTCAGATACTAAACACACAATACAATATACAGGTGATATGTTGGGGAATTATACCCCTGAAACCTTTATAATTCTGTTAACCACTGTCACTTGAATTAAGTCAATTTAAAAAAAGAGAAAAAGGAGCCCCCTGAGGATGGTGAGCTGTCTCACCGTTGCTCACACGAATTCCTAGAGTGGCAGCTTTTGTAGCCAGGACAGTGAGGAGTCGGGTCGCTCGCTGGGCACCTGCCTGTTGGTGAGTTTTCGGGTGTAGCAAGTGTTTTCCTTGGAGCTGGACCAGGCAGCTCAGTGGTTTCACGGGGACGCCACGCCTGTGGTAGCAGAGCCGTCTGTCCCGGGGCTTCCGCTCTGTGTGACTGTCCCCGAGACCTTCGGGTGGCCTCGGTGAGGGTGGGGTGCACGTTTTCTGAATGAGGCTTTCCGTGACCGTCGAGGATAAAGCGTGGTCTTGTGGGAAAACACAGCTCACGGCCCAGTGTGGGGACCTCGGGGTCAGACCCTGCAGCCTGAGCCATCGTCCAGCCGTGGGGACCCCACTGTGTCAGTCCCTTAGGCACGCAGAGCAGGTTGAACTGGAGCGCTCAGGCAGGCAGCTGGAAAACACTGTCACCCCCTCCCCCTGCAGTCTGTCGTCTGCCACCTTGCACTGTAATCGAAACGTTTCTCTGCTCTCTGGAGTTCAGAGGGGTGCTGGTTCACCCGTGTGGCTTTTTGAGTTCTCTGCCTGTCGGACGTGCCCTGGGCCCCACGGCACGAGCCATCTGGGTGAACAGTGAGACGAGGCCAGGCACTGGTGCGTGTGAGCCGGCGTGGCTGCATCGCGCGATGACGCTCCTGGGGGGCCCTGCTCGCGGCCTTGCCTGGGGGCCGGGGGCCGTGGGCCGTGGGCCATGAACGTGCAGCCAGAGTAGACGCAGGTGCTGGAGGGGGCTCGGAGAGGTCTCACGGGGGATTTAATCTCTTGAGGAGGAAATGAAGACGTCCCCGAGGGGACCTCTGGTCCCCCTGCAGACGCCCTGCCGCGCACTAGACGTCTCCCAGCTGGGCCGGCGCGGAGGTTCGAGCTGTGGTTAGTGTGTACGTCTCATTAGCATGTTTCTGAGGCTGGGTGTTTTGGAGCACTGGCCTCCCTGTTGGCCCTCCTGTGGCCCCTCACAGGTAACTTGGGCCCTTTGTCCAGCCAGCCTGGCCCTAGGCCGGGGCCCGTGCCTCGGGACTGCAGGTGGACGTGGGTATGTGTGAGGAACACCCAGCACACGGCAGGCCCGGCTGAGGTGAGCAGGAGGAGGGGTTAGTGGTCCCACCGAAGGCCCTGACTGCGACAGTTCTTTGAAAGGATGCATCAAAAATAGGAAAGTGGCATGCACGCCAGTGTCGTCTTGCCGTGACATTTGAACATTGCATCACTGCCCGGCTGGGTCCGCGGTGGCCTCAGGAGTCCCCCTCCCGGCTTCCAAGTAGGAGCACTGCCTCTGACCCAGGGGCTCCCAGGCGCCCTGCCCACAGCTGTGCTGACAGCAGAGCGTGCTGGGCACAGGCTATGCAAATGCCCCTTTGCCTGGGTGACAAGCAGAAGTGAACTAGGTCTTGGGCTGCTTTGCAGCAGCATCGGCCTGACGGCTGAGAACAGCCGTGGGTGACGGGGCCACATAAAGCCCAAGCTGACGTGCTGTGGCCTGGTCCTGGGTCTCCGTGGACAGAGGACAGACGTCCCCGGAGATCTCAACACTGCTCATTACACAGGGTTCCTTGTCCTCCAGCCTGTCTCATTCACTTGTCATTTAAAATGCTGTCTAGATGGGTGGGTTTTGAATGGGCATAGGATGGTGGTCTTCCCTTGGGACCACTGGGGCCACTCTCTGTCCCACCTCACCTTGTCACCTCCGATGGTGACGGCGCTCAGCACCGTCCCGGAAGATGCCGTGACAGCCCCTGGGGAGGCAGACGCCATCCAGACGGACCCTGCGTCCTCACTTGCCTGAACCTGGTTCCCTCCATGTCAGTGTCTTTTTTGGTCTCATCGTCCAGAATTCAGTCTTCTATAAATGTCACCACTTAAAGATACATCCTTTTTTAAAAAAAAAAAAGTTTAGGAGATCTTGGGCGTTCATTGTTGAAACCTTGTAAGAAAACAGCTTTTGAGCAAGTTAAATCGCTTCGAGTAATGTGCGTGTGGTGCTCGCAGTCTGGCCCTGCCTTTGGGGTGGGTGGGTGGGCCTGCGCGCTGCCCTGCGCTCGGGCTGGAGCTGAGTCGTTGGGGTCCCTTGGTTCTTGGTTCTCACTTCAGGCTCGGTCTCACTACCAACTGGCTGAGGGTCGCTGTGACGATCGAAAGGCATGTGGCCAGTTGTGTAATTCAGTGGTGGCAGTGAGTGACTCTCCCAGGCCTGGCGTTCCCGGAGAGGAAAGCTGCACGGCAGGTGTGCAGTGTCATCCACCCCAGGTCCCGGGCAGCCTGGGGACGAGGCCTCTGGTGTCCCACATACTTACTTCCCTGGACTGAGCAAGAGAGCACGTTTTGCTGTGATTATTTTGGCGTTAAGATGTAATTAAATCCCCTAGTGTAACCTGAGATGTGTTACTTGGGATGTAAGTGGAAGATGGTCCTCGGTGGTGGCTGACACTGTGTCGTCCTCCGTGCTCTGGGCTGCTGTACGCGGGTGGCACAGGCCTGTGAAACACCCCAGCTCCTGCCCGCACACCAGCCGGGCCGGGCGCCTTCCTCCCTGGCGGGCTGCTCCCAGCGCCGGGTGAGTCACCAGGAGCTGCTCTCGGGCGCCCGCAGCACAGCCCCCGCGCTAGCTGCTGCCCGGGCGAGCCGGTGTCTCTGCGGCCCTGGGGCCTCGCCAGGGAAATGGGAGCCCATGATCCACCGTCTTCCTGTTTTCAAGGGACTGTTCTTGTAGGGAACACCTTGGAATTTGGCATCGTTTTCCATCGTGGTTTGTTTCGAGAAATCGTCTAAAATGTGATTTTTACTGAGCTGTTTGCTCCTTCCCTAGTGCAGGGCCCTTTGACCGTCCTGCCGTGACTCTGGTCTCCTCCTGGAATGTCCTCCTCCCTCCTGAGCAACCTTCTTCCTTTGGGATGCAGCGTGGGGATTGGCCCTGTGCCTTCAGTTCCTGCTGGGTCCTCCAGCCACCACCCCCAGCCACCTCTGGTGAAGGCCCCCCCCTGCCGTCCTGGTTCCCTCCTCGTCGCCCTGGCCTTCCAGCGTGTTGACTGGTTCGCTGTCCCTCACCGGAGCGTGGGCTCCGGACAGGAGGTGCTGCTGCGTTTCTCTCTTGACGGAAAGGAAAGGAGCCTCCGTGTCGACCCCATTCTGCTATCAGCCTGTTGCTCTGGAATGCAGGTGCTTTTCCGTCCTCGAGATGGGAACTTGTACACGCTCCCTCCTGGTTCCAGCGGCAGTGGCTTCTTAGGCCGTCCTCACCGAGGGCAGCGCCCCAGGTCCCTTGGCATGGGCTGTGCATCGCTGCGCTTGCTGCGGTGGCACAGCCCGTCAGACCAAGTGGGTGCAGGCGCCTGCCTCGCATCGGAGCCCGGGGCCCGTACCTGCTGGGAGGCGCGGGGACTGTCGGGGCGGGTTCCTGACGTTGAGGGAGTCACCGTGCAGACACGTGGGCTGGCCGTGAAGTCAGTTTCTCTCAGTACAATTCCTGATCTGGACCATGGAGATGAATTCCCAGCAGGGATGGGCCCTGCACTCAGGTGCCTGTGACAGCCTGTGGGAGCAACAGAGGGAACTGCAGTACACAGGTGGTTCGTACTTAGTAGTTCATGCAGTGCTCTTAGTGAGTCATTGTACTAGGTCTTCCTGCAGTATCTGTGATTTAGACTAAAACCGCGTCACGCGATTATCTGAGAGGTGCTGTTTTTCACGGAGAGCGTGAAGGACCAGGAATGAGAGGGTGTGGACGTCAGCTCAGGCTGTCATGCCAGAGGACCACACACGGGGCTTCAACGGCGGAAACGTGTTTCTTCACACTCCGGGAGGCCAGAAGTCTGCGAGCTCACGGTGGCTGGGGCCCGCCGGACGTCCTCGCCCGGCCATGGCTCTCGTGCCACCTGCCCCGTGTGAGCGCCGTCAGGCCCGGAGTGCTGGAGCTTGCTGTGCGGGGCAGGTGTTGGAGGGCAGTGAGCAGGATGCCCATCCAGCTGTTTCTGAGCTGGAGCTGGACCCTGGGAGCTGGCAGCAGCTTGACCGGCTGTGCCGGCTGTCGGGGGTTTTCTGGGCTGGCACAGCCCTTGGAATCAGGAGCAATGGCTTCCTCCATTGAATATTGTCCAAAAGCAATTGTTCGCTGGCTTAAACGCGTGAGCCGTGTCGTCGCGCGTGCGGAGAGGGCAGGCTTTTGGCACCCTTGTCACAGATGGTGCAGCCTCTGCTCAGCTGTCAGGAGTTGGGTGGGTGTTCCCTCTGCCATAAACCCCTCCCAGCATGTCATTGAATCCCCTTCGTGTCCTTTACATTTGCAATAAAAGCAGAGCTCTGAAAACGACAGATCTCTCGTGATGAGTTTCCTGCCCCGCTGCCCAGCCACCATCACTCGCTGTCCTCGCCGCAGGGGAAGGTGTCTTCTCAGACACTGCCGGTTCTGGAATAGAAAATCGGCGGAGTGAGCAGTGGGATCTGTCCCCGATGTGACTGGCCCCTGGTGGGCGTCATCTTTACCCCTGTCTGGTCCTGCTGAGGCCACGTTGACACCGGGTTGATAGGAAGTTCCCCTCTCGGAGTGATTGTCAGGCTGAGTGCTGTGCACCCTTTCTTCGTCTTAGTAAGTCGTGGTTTTATTTTTGAATAAGCCTCTTTCAAACTATTAGTATTGGTCTAAAACCTCCCCCTAAATTCTTCTCACGTAGAAGCAGCCAAGTAATTTTGAAAGTTAAATCAAAACAAAGCCATCTGGTGTGTGACACAGGCACCGTCACAGGCTGTGGTTCCGGGAGTGCTCTGCAGGGATGGCTGGCGGAGGGCCGATGGCCCCGGCCAGGTCTGCAAGGAGAGGGCCAGTGCCTTGGCCTTACCGCAGCCCTGTCCGTCCAGCAGGTGCTCGAGGCCTGGTGGAGACGGTCTCGGAGGGAGCTGCTCTGGCAGCCGCTGTCGGTGGGTGGTGTGGGGTCTGAGACTGGACCCTTGTCCTCGGCCCGGCTCGTGGCCGGTGGGGCCATGCCAGTGGGGTATTAGGAGCCTCCCCAGACAGAGCAGAGCGCTGGTCTCGGGTCAAGGAACCAAGTAGGGTGACCGCAGAGCTGACCTGGGACGTGGTTGTCACTGCTGGCATGGAGTTGGATGTGCTCTGTCACCACTCCGGCTGCTTGACTGTGCAGACCTTGAACTTGCCTGCAAGTAGGTTGGAACTGGAAGTGGCCCTGAAGCCTCGGACCTGGCAGTCACCTGCAGCTTCCTTCTGCAGTTTCTAGGCTTGTCGGCAGCACAGGGTCACGGGTGGAAAGGCCTTTTTGTTTCTCGTTGTGCTGCTCCCCACCGCGGGGTGCAGGGGCTAGGGGGCCTCGCTGTGTCTGTGACATGGGCATGGTGCTGGGCCAGTGTTAACCCAGCGGAACCACCCACAAACAGCCAGGGCGCCATGGTGCATCAGGGCGCCACTGTATTGAGCTTCCTGGAGCACGTTACCCCAAATCACTGGTTTCTCAAGTAAATTACAGCCCCCAAAATTCATACGTGTCAGTGACGTGAGATGTGAGCTCCTTTGCATCTTCCAAGTTCATTCTTTCCTCTCCCCTGCACCCTTTCGCCCTTCACGGGACCCAGCCTCAGTGGGCTGGGCGGCAGTCCTCGGCGGGGACGCTTCTTTCCCAGCGGCCAGCGCGTCTCCTGACCAAGGCGTGTGATGGCTTCACCTGTGACAGGAACGCGGGGCTCACAGAGGGGCTCGCAGAGGTGCCAGGACTGGTTCTCAGTGAGTTTCCCAGACATCCTTTTGGTTGCTTTATTTTTCTTTGAAGAAGAAGAAGATCATTCGGCGTGCCTGCCCCTTACGGAGCGGCATCTCCTCCTGCAGGGGACGTGGGAAGGCCCCCCGTCCGCCGTCCCGGGGACAAGGCTTGGGAGGCAGCCCCAGCTCAGGCCGAGCTGCCCTCCACGGCCGCCGCGATGGGGTGGGTGCCCTTCAGCGAGGGCTGAGGAAGTAAGACGCTTTCCTCTTGCTGTTTCAGGTCTATTTGAATAACTACGAAGGAGAAGAAGCCCACCCCCAAATGGTTCTCCTGCGACTGTGCCATTACATCCTCCGCCTGGTGAGGAGAATGCAGTGACGACGGGTCCCTGCGGAGCCGAGATGTCTGCAGACGCTTCGCCTGTTCGAGGCCACGAGCCTCCGGTGCTGGGCCATTGCCACGCAGCTGGCGGCCGTGTCCCGGAGGGCCGTGCGTGCGGCACCGGAGCTGCGTGCGGACTGACCTTGTTGGTGCGTCACCAACCACACAGCAGAGTCTGTAATGGAGTTTGTTATGAATGTAAATGAAGAGGGTATTTTCTTTTTTTTTTTTTAAGGTGTACTAATCATGGTTCTTTGGAGCAGGATTTTATGCAAGAGTGGTGTAAGAACAGGTTTTTTAAAAAAGGAAATGGAAATTTCTAACCAACTCATAAATGAATTTTTACTGAGAATTTAAGAACCTGTTATGTCAACTCAAGTGGAAACTGAGCCAGCTAATTTCTAAAGCTGCCTTAGTTTATTTTTACAGGCCTACTGTACAGAATTTCTAGACGTGCGAGGTGTCTGTGATGTGGCCCCTCCCTCCTGCAGCTGCCCCGCTCGCCTTTGTAAAATCATCATTACCAAAAAGTTCTTATGGAACGGAGCTGATGAACGGGGTGAAGGGTCTTTCGTCGACCTGTATGGACGCGCCACTCCCATTTGTAAATACTGGCTCACCTCCCGAATTCAGTTGCATCTGTGGCAGATTTTCGGCCTCTGTGTATGCTTTTCCTGGCGTCCGTCCTGGGCGCTGATGCCCAGGTGTGGCCCGGTGCACCTTCGTGGTGACAGGGTCAGAACGTGACTCTGTATCTGCCTGTGCCGTCCACGGCTCAGTTGGTCTAGTGATAGCTTTCTAACTGGGCAGTACTTGGTACTGGTTCCACATGGTTCGGTGGGCTTGCGTTGTACAAGTGTTCTGAAGAGGTGAGAGGTGGTAACAGACAGTATTAGGGCCCTTGGCACTGTGGCTTTCCCCTCATCACGGGGGCACTGTCAGCACGCGCTCCCACCTGGCTGACGTGCCCTCCTCGCTGAATTTGACTGCAGGTGTCCAAGCTGGAGTCCTCGTGGGAATGCGCACAGGCCGTGGGCAGGGCTTTGAACGGCTGTTTCCTGGGCATCCTGGCTTTTCATCCAACTCAGTCAGTCTGGCCTTGGGTGCCCACCACGTGGTTCCCACTCTCCTACATCCGCCTTGAAATACAGGTCTAACTCTGCTTTGAGCAGAGCCAATAAAAAAGCCACGAGGCGTAAGTCTGAAACGGTCCCTTCTTGACAGATGTCTACTTTACTTTTCTCTTGGGACAGCTGGGTTTTGTCAGGCCTCTCTCCTGTGCCCTTCTCCTCCACGGGCCTGTGAGGATTGCAGTGAGTGGGGGCCCACGGGGTGTCAGTCATTTCAAAGGCAGTTACACAGCGGGGGAGACCCGAGAGACAGCTTAGCGAGCAGGGAAGGAAGGAAGGAAAGTGCAGACCATTCTGTGAACTCTGTTAACTCCTCCAGTTTTTGAAACCTCAGCATGAAACAGCTTTTTAAGAGAAATACGTGATTTTACAAATGAGTCACCAGTGCCAACAAATATTGTATTTGCTTTTGGCCCATTGAAGACAGTGTTTTCACATTATTAAATTGAGTGGAGAAATTCATTCATGTGTATCTCCATAGTTTTATATAAATATATATGTATACATATATGTATATATGTGTGTGTGTGTATATATATATATTTTGCATACTCACTTCTTTCTGTAGGTAGAGATTTGATCCCAAATATTCTTCCTTTTATAAAATTCCTTTTCCCCAAATACTTTCTTGGGGTCTTGAATATTTTTAAAACTGTGTTGAGTCTGAGCTTATGTCCTTGCTAGGTCTGGAGCCCCCACGGGGTACCCAAGGCCACACGGTAGTGAGGTGGCGGTAGAGTGGCGGCCGTGAGCCTGCCGGACACACACCAAAGACGTATACGGTCCCGGGCCCGTCCGCTCCCAGGACCTCCGTACTCGTGCCAGGCTCTCTGACTGGAGCACTTTAGCCTGTTCCTGGGAGTGCGGGACGCGGCCCGGGCCCGAGGGCTCGGCAGCTGCCGTGGCCACGCGTGTGAGGAACTCAGATTCTATGACGTGTAGAAGTACTGAGAACAGGATGTTGTACCAGGACTTGAGAGAGGACTGGATGTCTCTGTACTGTATGTATCTGTGTCTCAAGATGCTTCCTGCAGAAAGTATACCTTCTGTGGTATACCTTGTACTTTCTGTTTTATGTTTCTTTTCTTTTCTTTCTTTTTTTTTTTTTTTTTGTAGAAAAAAATAACTAGCTCCCTTTTGGTAAACTTACGAAATGCGGGTTTTGTGCCTTGACCTCCTCTTCTCATGCGAGGTCTGTAGAAAAGTGTCCTGTGACTATCACAGAAATGCAATAAACACACCCAAGATAACTTCATGGTGATTCTTCAAGTTACCTGTACTCCTGACTAGAAATGAGTTTATGAAGAAACCAGGTAAAAATTCCTTCTGGTTAAAAAAAAAATGCACACAGTCGAACCTTCTCCTGTTTCCCCTTCTTAATATTGTACATATGTTGACTATTTATTAGATTAGATCATATTTTACTCAACAACTGAGCCAAATGTCTGTGTGCAATTATTTCCTTTACCTTTCTTGTAAAATTTTGTACAGCATAAATGAGCAAAAAAAAAAAAAATCACTGTTTTTACTAAACTTTTTCTGAATTAAGGATTGTAAATATTGTAGATTCTTTTTCTGTGTAACGTGTCCTACTGGTTCCTAGTGCTGTAACTTGTAGAAATATTGTATATTTATTTCCTGCTTATTTAATGTCTTAAGTTCTGGAAAGTGTTGACCTTGACACACCCCTGCCCCTGCCATCCCGTGAATTGCTTTAACTCGGAGGTGAGCTGGGAGGTGACTGGTCAGCTCACCGCAGGCCACGTGGTCTTCCCCCGGTGGCCCTCCAGCCTCGGTTCCTGGTATTTCTGGTCAAATGGGTTTAAATTCTTGGGCTTTGCTCTCCTTTGATGAAGCTCGTGTTTAGACACCAGTGAGAGACCATAAATTTGGCAGCCTGTAAAATTCTCCAAGAAACACCCGGTGACTTCCTCTTTGTTCCAAAACACTTACTTCTCATGGAAGCAAATTCTCTTAACTCCAGGCCTTGTCTTGTAAAAAGCAAAAAAAAAGAAAAGAAAAATGTGTTATCGGCAGTTGGGACAGATTTATCCATTGAAAATGTATACCTGACAACTCAGTATTCAGAGGGCAGGGGACAGGTGGGAGGAGACAGGTTGTCCTGCCTCCGGAGGACTTGAGGGCCCTCCTGCCACCAAGCCTTTCTTAGCACCTGGCGAGCTGCGTCCCCCACCTGCTGTGCAGCTTCCGTGCTCCGAGGTGTGGACTCCACTGTCCAGGAGCTCGTACAGGCCCCCAGCCCTGAACCATTGCTCCCTCTGGGTCAGCCTGCTTCAGGTTGAAGTCCTGCTTCAGGAGAGGCTGGGGGCCCCGCTGGGGGTGGGGGGTGTTGAGATGTGGAAGCTTTAGAGAGACTTTCTCATGGTTCGGCGTAGATGGTCTGTCATCCCTGCTGATTAGCCTGGTGCCTGTGTGTACTCATTCCGCACACGAGTGTGTGCAGGGCTGTGTTCACACGTGAGGCTAAACCAGCTGGGATAGCTTCTGTTCTACTCCAAACAGCACAGCATGCAAGAAGCATCTTCCAGCTCCCAGCGAAGTAACTTGACTACTTGTATTGGGCAATTCCACACTGTAGAGGCTCTCCGAAGTTCTGTGTCCAGGTCCTGTGACCACTCGTCACTGTATCCAAACTCATCAGGTACTCCTGTACAAAGAGCACTGATCTGTGTGTATGCTGATTCATCACTAATGTGTGTGTCGGACCCAGCGTATGTAGCCTTTGTATTGCAATTTCCCTGGCTCACTTGTGGTTTGCACTGATGAATTTTGACAGGGTAATTGCCACTTTATTGTGCAATACTGCTGTAAATAACTGCAGATTTTTTTTTAAGAAACTCAATCTTTTATGTTCTTACTGAATTTTATATAAATAAAACTTTCAACTGGTGTTGGTGAGCTGTTTGGTTTGTCTCACAGGAGGGTGGTGGGACAGCGGCAGTGACGTGACTGTGCAGGGCCACACCCACCGTTCACCAGCCACGGAGGGCCTCACCTGCCTGCAGGGTCTCTGAGTCCTCACTTGGAGACAATCCTGTGCGTTACATGTGGAAGGAAACGACTCTTCAGGGGTTGAAGTGGCTGCTGAGACAATACACAGTGTCTACTCACGTGTTCAGATATGACTCAGCCCCTGGTAGACGGGGTATCGGGGGCCAGCTCCGAACCACGTTGATGAGTGATGACAGCAGAGACCCTGCCATCTCACCCTGGCTCAGAGCTGGGGGAAAACCCCAAAGATGGGAGGTCTGCGTGGACTCCGGGAGAAAGGGCTTGTCTGCAGCACCTGCCCGGACCCCAGGGACCTGCCAGCAAGGAAGGGCCCACTGAGGTCAGGCCTGTGCTGGGCACTGGGGGTGAGCTAGTTTAGGAATGCAGAAATTAAAGGCTGATTTGGGGATATAAGCTACAAAATCCAAAGTAAGTAATTGTGTAACTTGCCACTTTTACTCTGGACTAAGTGCTGGGAAGGTTAAAGACCGTGGCTGAGCTTTATTTTAAAACAATACATGAATCTGACCTTGTAATTACCTGTGTGTGTGTGTATATGTGTACATTTATTATTTCAAATCAAGTTGTTCTGGCTCCCAGCCCACTTCCTCTCCAAGGCAGGAGAGTGAATTCTTCCAGACTTCTCTGCAGGGAGTGTGTGTGTGTGTGTGTATGGTGTATGGTATACAAAGGTTTTTGTTACAGAATAGTTTTTTTCATTTCTCCTATTAATGGTTAGTTCTTTATACATTCTGGGTAACAATCTCTTATATGCTGGACATATTTCTCCTTCAATCTGTTGCTTATCTGTTTTTCTCCAACATTATGAAGATTTGCAAACAGAGAAAAGTTAAAGGAATTTCACAGAGAGCACCAGGCACCCGCCGCCTCGGCTCCCACCCACATGTCAGTGTATCTGCTTTGTCACACGACAGCCACCCCTCGACCCATCTCGCTGTGATGGGTTGCAGAGTACGTTGTTGTCATCAGCGCCCATTCTCTAAATACTTCACGTGCATATCATTTCATTTCTCATGAATTTTTTTCAATTTTGAGATGACATTTACATACAATAAAGCATACACGTTTTAAGTGCATTTGCTAAGTTTTCACCAAGGACCCTGACTGCCATCACTCCAGAAAGTTCCCTCATGCTCCTTATCCTCCCTCCCCACCTCCAGAGGCGACCTCTATGCCAATATTTTCCCACCATAAATTAGTTATTCGCACTCATTTGAATAGGATGATGCAGTATGTGGTCTTCTGTGTCTGGTTTCTTTCTTGTTCAGCATCGTGTTTTTGAGAACCACGTGACGATGATCAGTAATTTCCTTTTCATTGCTGAGCCGTATTCTGCGGTGAACAGACCACACTGTGCCTTGTGGATGGACACTGGAGCCTGCACCACTTTGGGGCTCGGGTGAGCAGAGCTGCCTGGACATTCTCGGCCGCATCTTTTTGAGAACATGCTTTATTTTGCTTTGTGTCGTCTATCTAACTGCTGCCGTGCACTTGAAGTGGCTGTTTCCGTTTTACTTTTTATTTTTTTTATTTTATTTTGAGAGAGGAAGAGAGAGATAGAAACATCGATGAGAGAGAACATCGATTGGCTGCCTCCTGCATGCCCCCACTGGGGATCGGGCCCACAACCTGGGCATGTGCCCTGACCGGGAATCGAACTGGCAACCTCCTGGTGCATGGGTCGACGCTCAACCTCTGAGCCACACCGGCCGGGCTGTCGTCCTTTTAGAAGTCAGTTTTATCAGTCTTAGATTTCCATATGTTGTATTCTAAGTACACTTCCCTACACCAAAGTTTTAAATATATTTTTTTATATTTTAGTCTTATAACCCTACAGTTTTTTTATTTTATCTTTAATCCACCTGCAATTTATTTCCTTAGTGCTATGCAGTGTGAATCTATCTTTTATCCCCCATTCACAGCCGAGACCGTCATCATCACCACCGGTGGCCTGGCATGCACCCGAGTCCCGTTTATGTGGTCCTGTTTCTCGGTCTCTTTGTTTAATCTATGTCATTCTAATTACTATAGTTTTACATGTTTCTAATTTCTTGTCCTTATTTTTCAAGGTTGTCATGACCATTCCACTTTTTGTCTTTCATGTGATTTTTTTTTTTTTTAATCCTCACCCGAGGGTATTTTTCCATTGATGTTTAGCTAGAGTGGAAGGGAGGGAGGGAGAGAGAGAGAGAAACATCAATGTGAGAGAGACACATTGGTTACCTCCTGCACGACCCTGTCCAGGGCCGGGGACGAACCGCAACCGAGGTACGTGCCTTGGCTGGAATCGAACCCTCGACTCATTGGTCTTTGGGCCGACGCTCTAACTGCTGAGCCAAACCGGCCAGGGCAGATTCTGCATATTTCTTGTGAGCTTTTCTCTAGGGCGGGGAGTGGGGTGGGTGGAAATACCCAGCATCCAGCCCACCTCTTGCCTTCTTTCTTATATCCACAATTGCACCTTGTGTGCCTGCCTCACCCCACCCCCACCACCTGCTACCTTTGACCTTTCCCTGTCCCCAGTGCAGCTGAGAGCAGGCCCATGGCCTAAGCTTGGCCAGTCCAATGTTCTTCCCAGCTCTTGGGGTCTGAGCAAGTTGGGCAAGGAAGGCTGTGGGCCATGCTTGGCATTCCCTGGCCGTGGTGCCTGGCTGTCCGGCCACCAGCAGGCCAGCGCCGGGTCCCCAGCTTCCTGTTGGTGCTGTGGACGCAGCGCCCGCCCCTCTGGTCCCTCTCATTCTCTTTGTGCTAAATCAGCCAGAGTGGGTTTCTGTTGCTGGCAGTCTCCGCTGACTCATTCCTACCTGTCCGGAAGGCCTGAGTAACAGGCTGCAAGGAGTCCTCCACACACAATAGCAACTCAGGTGTGACGCGGCAGCTGGTGGTTAAAGTTCCCGTTGATCCAGGCAAGAACAGGCTGTGAGACGGTGGGAGTGACCAGGCGCAGTGTGGTCCCCAGTCTTCCAAGGGTCACTTCTCCCACTGCGGCTCCTGAAAACTCTTTCCGAAGGCAAGCCCTAAGTCCTTAGAAGATACGATGTATTAGAATGTCAAAGGCCCCGGTTTCTAGGCCTCTTACTGCGTATTTACATGTATTGCTGAAAGGGATTTGGAAGGATGATTATAGTACAGTCATGACCTGCCTCTGGGAGCACCTTCCCGGGCACGGCCCCGCCCAGCTGGCAGGGGTTCAGGCCAGCGGGCTCCTGGGCAGACTCCCGTCACTGAGCCTGGAGCTGGCCTTCCGTGGCTCGCAGGTAATGGCTCTCGCCCCTGTCACAGGGATTTTAGTAATTATATCTGCAGCCTCTCCAGCCTCTGGACTGTAAGGACCCAGGCTGCGTCCCTCTGGTTCGTCGGGGCCTAGCATCATGCCTGGCACCTCGTAGGCCCTCACACGTGGCCGTGGGGTGAGGGCTGAGGGACACCATGTCTGCAGCGGACTCTCATACATAGAAAAACACAAAGTGCATTCATGTGTGTCATCCTGGGTGCATGGGAGGACAAGGAGATGTGTTAACATACGGGGAATTTGGGTGGGGCTGTAAAGAAATTGTTTATACTATTTACAACATTTTTGTAAGTCTGAAATTATTTCAAAATTAAAAGTTAAAAAATTAAGACCCTCAGTTTGTGCCTAGATGGTGGCGCAGAGCGGACACATGGGGACAGTCAGGGGTGCACGCAGGAGGCCTTGGACCCGCGCAGAGGAGGTGCGTGGAGGAGAGCAGACGGGTGTCTGCGTGGGGGACAGAACGGGACCGCACCCGAAGGAGGCGGTGGCCAGCGTGACGGTGTGGGGGTACTCCCTGAGAAGAGCAGGGAGTGGGGTCAGCTGGGGAGGGCCTGGGGTCCGGGGGGTGCTTGTGGAGGGCTCTGTTGTGTGCAGCTGCCAGCTCAACCCAGGGCTTATCCAGAAACAGTGTTTTCATTTTAAAGGGAAAACGTTGGGTTTGGGGAAAGAAGTCCCAGCCAGATGGACTGTGAACCATTGGCGGAGGGAAGAAACCTGCCGCGTACACATCAGGCATTTACTGTGATGAGCCGCGCTCTCATGAGACACAGAGCGAGGGACCTGAGGGCGGGGGATGGTCACTGCGTGCGGAGCCCCTGCCGGCGTGGTGGACGCCGCGTGGGGAGGACGGCGGGCTCTCCCAGGCTTCTGTGGGCTCTCCCAGGCTTCTGTAAAACGCCCACCTCCAGGGTCCACGCCCCAGAATTCCGGTGGAGGGTTTCGGGGCCACTGAATCAGCTTACTCAGGACGCCCACGGAGGGCTGCAGGAACAGGCCAGCGGCGGCATCACGGGGTCAAGTGCATCACCCCAAGGACAGCGCTCTGAGGACAACACTCGATAAAGTGCCTTCTGTGTGTGCTGTTGCAGTTGCGAAATGTCCAATTCTCATTTCTGTTTCCCTCTGTCCTGCCCTGGCACAGGCATCCACGCTTCCTGCCAAATTCGGGTGAGTGGGAGGACAGAGTGGGCTGGAGGGCCCAGGGCTAAGGCCACGGCCAGCTGTAGGTGAGGCAGCCCTGGGCTCTGAACCCAGGGAGGGCCCGCGATCATCAGGTAGGACAGGGCCTCCTCCTGACAAGCCCACGGAGCCAGTGAGGTCAGAGACGGGGAAGGGCCCACAGCTGGGCTCCTGGGGCGGTCGGGCAGGTAATGAATGAAGGTGTGGCTCACGGTGCACTTGACGCTGGCCTTCCACAGCAGGCAGGACGAATGAGGGGCTCTCGGGAGCAGGAAAGGGATCGTGGTGCCCTGGAAAGCAGAGCAGGACGCTGTGAGACAGGCCTGTGGGGTGCGTTCAGGTCTGAGCACTCAGAGCGGGAACACGGTCACTTGTATGCGGAGAGATCACCGTCACATGGCCCAGCTGGAAGGGAGCTCTTCAAAGGGGAGCATCACTCATGTTCTCGCTCAGTGCTATGCAGGGATGCTGCCGCCCGCCCAGACCTGCCTCCGTGACAGCCCCCACGGGCACCACCCACCCAGGGAGGCTGTCCTGCCGCCCGCCCAGCCCGCAGGGGTTCAGGCCAGTGGGGCTCCCCAACGACCCTCCTGATTCAGGCTCCTGTCACTGAGCCTGGGGCTGGCCTTCTGTTGGCTTGCAGCTAAAGGCTCTCGCCCCTGCTGTGGGGATTGTAATACTTACGTCTGATGTTGTGTCTCTGTGGCCTCTGGGCTGGAAGGGTCCAGGCAGCACCCTTCGGGTTCGGCAGGGCCTGGCAGAGTGCCTGGCACCCAGGAGGCCCTCACACACGGCCGCGGGGCGGGTCGTGCACTTAGATGTGGGCTTGGCCCTGCGGCAGACCGTGTTTTAGGGCAGCCCAGGTCTGTGCTTGGCTGCTGGACCATGATCTGCACTTTTTGCCGCTTGAAAAAAAGTAGTGAGGACACTGGGCCTGTTCAAATGACAGGCTCCAGCCTTTGGTTCTCCGTGAAGCCCCTGTGTTGCTTCACGGTGGCCCCTTTCGCACCCCACCTGCTCGGGCCCCAGGCTGGGAGGCTCCTCCGGACCCCTTCCTTTAACAGCTGCTGCTCCGAGCCCGGCCAGCAGGGTTCTGGGAAAGAACTGCCCTTGAGGGTGGGTGGCTGCGGCCCCCTTGCGGTGTAGCCTCCTGCAGCCCGGTGACGCGTGCTTTGGCCCAGTAGGCTATACTGTCTGGACTTGGTGCTAGGATGAAGCTGCAGTCTCCCTTCGTGATAAGAAAAGGACACGGGGGAAATCGATGCAACACTCCGGGCGTTTCCTGGAACCCCCAGGCTCACTCCCGAACCCCAGTCTTGCTGTCCTCTTCCCCAGTATCCACGGGGCTAGCTTCTTCAGCTTCAGGTGTCTGCTCAAAGGTCACCTTCCCAGGGTGGCCTTCCCCAGCTGCCCGCTCAGCCCGCTGCAGTGTGAGTCTCTGGGCAGGAAGGCGTCACACACACTCCTGAAGTCCCAGCCCCAGTGTGGGGCTCGGAGTGGCCGTGGGACAGCGGAGGAGTCGTGTCCTACCCTCAGGAGCTCAGTGTTTGGGGAGGCCTGGGCTCTCTGCTCCACGAGAACAAGGGCTGTGACCCCATTCCTCATCCCCAGCCTCAGCACATAGTAGGTGCTCAAGGAACCTCTGTGGAATGACATGGAGTCAGGGCAGAGCACGGCTGCCCCGGCACCTGGACAAGTGACGAGAGGACGGAACTGAGTGGGAGCAGGAGAGCTCCCCCGGCCCCCACGGACCCCGGCAGCACCCCTCTGTGGGGCCTGGCGTGCTGGCCTTCGCTATGCACAGATGGAAAGCACCCAGGCAGAATTTTCTCAACCCCCGTCCCCCCGAAGAAATCAGGCTTAACATCCTTCCCTGCCAGGTGGGCCGGGCAGCCCTGAGCACCGAGTCTTAGCGGCCTGTGCCTGTGAAGAGGCCTCTGGGAGCCGTTCTCAGAGCCTCAGAGGACCAGGCTCTCTGCCATCTTCATGGCAGGAAAGTTTAGACAGACAGACAGACAGGCTGAGATGTGAGAGATGCCTGCCCCCGCCCCTCCCCCACAGCGGAAACCTGGGGTTCGGCCAGCAAGGCCTGTTCCGCATGGACCGTGTGGACCAGGGACGTGGGAGCGCCCACAGGTAGAGTCTAACACCTGGAGTCGGCACCAGCGGGGAGGGGCCCTGGGGGGCTCAGCCCCCTTTCCAGAAGCATCCAGACGGAGGAGCGGGTGTGACGTGTGAGGGACCTCGGCCTCCGGGAGTCGTGGGTCAGCCTGTGTCAACAATGCCACACTGACTAAAAATCACCCACTACAGGGACAAACCACTTCCATTCTTATAAACCTGGGCTGAAATTACAGCTTTTCCCTGGAATTACTTTTCAGAATTTATAAATATACCTTGTGAGGAGGAAGGGAAAAGCGTTCATTAGATGGAGCACAACTTTTTTTTAGATTATTTGTGCTTTATTTTGTCTGATTCTGAACCCTTTGAAGAACTGAAGGACTATATAAAGTAAGTCAAATGGTTTCTTTCCAAGAAACATCAAATAAAACCCCAGCTTCAGACAGACAGAATTCTTTACCCGTGTTCCCAAGTGCCGAGAACCCTCTTTTTCATGTTTTCTGCGACTGAAAGTCCTTTTCCTTCAGCCTGCCGTGATTTTCCATTGAAAATGTCCAAAATGGAAGCAAGCCTTGCCCAGTGGAGTGGACTTGGGGTAGGACTCCCACTTGCCGTGACTCAGAAAGGGATTAAGATGAAGGACAGATGGCACTCACTGCCCGTCAGCACGATCGCGTTCTCGGGCTCAGCACTGAAGCCGACGAGAGACAGTGACCTGCTGATTCATCAAGCAGCCTGACCTGCATGCTCGCCCCCAGCCCCTCTCTGTGAGTCCTTGTCACCGCTAGCGGCTGACTCGTTCTGGAGAGGGGGTCCCTCTCCCCGCCCCACGCGCCCACTTCTTCAGGACCTCCTCGGCCATCTTGTCCTCACCGTGGACCACAGGCGGCGGGCACACCACTGTCCCTTCTAGACATCATCTGTGTGATGCTGGGGGCTGCTCTGGTCATTCGTTATCTATCCTATTTCATGCCTGTGTGTTCTGTGCCATCTGTGAAGCTGTGACTGTTGGTAGCAGTGTTTTTCTGTTTTGTTTTGTTTTTCACCCTCACCCGAGAATATTTTTACATTTACCTTCAGACAGAGTGGGAGGGGGGAGAGAGAGAGAGAGAGAGAAACACCGATGTGAGAGAGACACATGGACTGGTTGCCACCCGCACAACCCGAACCGCAACCGAGGTACGTGCCCTTGGCTGGAATCAAACCAGGGTCTCTTTGGTCTGCGGGCCGATGCTCTAACTGCTGAGCCAAACTGGCCAGGGCTGCTTTATATATATATATATATATATAATTATTTTTCTTTATTGATTTTAGAGAGAGAGGAAGGTAGAGGGAGAGAGAGATAGAAACATCGATGAGAGAGACCATCGATTGGCCCCTTCCTGCATGCCCCCCATTGGGGATCGGGCCCACAACCTGGGCATGTGCTCTGACCGGGAATCGAACCGGCGACCTCTTGGTGCATGGGTTGATGCTCAACCACTGAGCCACACTGGCCGGGCTTTTTTTTTTTCTCTTTAAAATGTATTTTTCAGTTACAGTTGACATGCAATATCATATTAGTTTCAGGTGCACAGTAGTGGTTAGACATTTATATAACTCATGAAGTGGTCCCCCAATAACTCTAGTACCCTCCTGACACCAAACACGCTTATTACAACATCATCGACTCTGTTCCCCGTGCTGTACCTTACATCCCTGTGACCGTTTTTATAACTGCCAACTGGCACTTCTTAATACCCTACCTTTTTTCACCCAGCCCACCAACCCCTCTTCCATCTGGAAACTGTCAGTTTGTTCTGTGTCTGTGAGTTTCTGTTTTGTGTGTTTTTTAGATTCCGCATGTAAGTGAAATCATATGGCATTTGTCTTTCTCTTTCCAACTTATTTCACTTAGCATAATACCCTCTAGGTACACTGATGTTGTCGCAAATGGTAAGATTCCATTCTTTTTTATGGCTGAGTAATATTCCATTGTATATATACCACATCGTCTTTATCCATCTGTCTATTGAGAGACACTTATGTTGGGTTACAGTGTCTCTTGTTGAGTCCCAAATACACCGAGCAAAGGCTATGCATGAGAAAATGATAACCAACAGCACAGAGCAGCATTTTTGTCTTTCTGGAGGAAGGGAGAAGGGTCCTGATAGATGAGGCCCCGTGGCCCGTTCCCTGTAGGGGGGACACCGGTCATACCAGGTCTCATGCCACTCAGCCCCTCATGGTGAGACGGCACTGAGTCTGAGCTGAACTCTCACATACATCCAGCCCAGGGAAGAAAGACATTGGCTGTCGGCTCTCCTGAGACCGCGGCCAGCACCCGGTGCTTTCAGACGCCTCTGTCCTGCGTGCCCCTCCCGCCTCCCGCCACCTCCAGGGACACCTCCAGCATGTCCGGTCAGTGCCTCAGCACCCTCCAGATCCTGCTTAGCCTTCAAAGTCTGCCCCACTCCCCCCAGGAGCTTTTCCATCACCTGTTCTGGGGACCCTTCGCTGCTCAAGCGTGTCCCTATGGTCTGGTGTCTCAGGACTCTGCCTCCCATGCACTGGCTTGGTCTCGGGAGCTTCTCGGCACGGGTTTGATGCTGCAGGAACCAATCAACCCCGTGCTCAGCGGCTTCACACCGAGCAGGGCATTAGGCAAAGGAGCAGATCTCACACCACAAGTCCGTCACGGTTCGGTGGAGGCTGTGCCCCACGGTCTCATTCGAGCCTCTACCATCCGCCGAGTTGCCAGGCATTACGGTGGGAGGAAGGGAACCTGCCCACCCAGAAGTGCCACGTGTCCCCCCTGCTCCCGTTTTACAGGTAAAGGACCCCATGCCACACCCAACTGATGCGCAGAAGCAGAAGCAATGGAAACGTGGTGAGCACCCCTCAGGGCCACCACCCCAAATAAGCCGCAAGTTCCAAAAGGCCAGGGTGTGTCTCCTCTGCGTTCTCTTCCTGCGGTGCCTGCCTGACGCTCAGGCTCAGCGGCTGGAGGACCCAGTGCCCCTCTCCAGCCCCAGAAGCAGTCTCCCTTTTCCCAGGAGGGGGTCGGGAGCCTAGGTGATTTGATTTGGCTGGAGCTGGCGGGACGGCCGAGCCTCTGGCAGCGTTTTGGATAAAATGTTTGGAGCTGACCTCTCTGAGCTATGCTTTTTAGCCACAGACCCCAGTTCTCTCCCTCTTGGTGTCGGCCACCTCACCTCCGGTCCCACCCCGACCCTGGGACTCCAGCCTGGTCTCTCTAGAATCTGGACCAGCTCAGCTGGGCCACGCCAGTCACCTGGGCTGAACGTCTTCTACCCGACCCTGAGGACACAGAGTCCTTCACAGAGGCCGGGCACTAGGTTAAGTGCTTTATCATGTCATTTGAGTAATTCTTGTCACGAGCCGGCAAGGAGGCCCCATCACCGAATCCATTTTACAGATATGGACACTGAGGCTCAGAGAAGTTTAAACACTGACCCGAGGTGCCCAGCTTGTAGGCAGGACCTCTGGGCTCTTCCCCGCCTCTCTGACTCCCACCCACCCGCCTCGTGCCCGGCCCAGGCTACAGGCGTGAATGGTGCCAAAGGTCAACCTGGGGCATGTCACGGGCTCTGAGGAACTCAGTGTTCTTTGTGGGGGCTGGAGGGCAGAGATAGTGGTGGAATTTATGGCTCAGGACAGCGGGGCTAAGTGTGACTTTTGTTTGATAAGCTTGGATTTATGTCTTTAGGAGCAAACAAACCATAAAGTGGCAGTGTTCGAATGGACACGGTGGAGTCATCCCAGCCGACCGGGTACTCAGAGGGCAGGCCCAGGAGAGGATGGAGGAGGCGGGCATGGTGGGGGAGGGGCTGGCCGAGCCTCCCACCCTCTGCAGGCTCCAGAGCTCGGCGACCTGGACAAGGAGCTTTGCTTAGATCTTGTCTCTCATCTGAAAGTGGGAGGAGCCAGGCTTGTTTCCACTCTGCGATCCGGTGCCACCGAAACAGCCCGAAGCAGCCCCAGTAGACGGCTCATTAACCATAAAAATAACAGTGATGACAGTAGCTAACTTAGGCTGACACCATGTGCCAGACAAGACGATAAGAACTTTATGTGTATTATCACTTGGAGCTGTCTCATTTCGAGGCTTCGGAAAGGTAAAAGTGTGCCCAAGCTCACCCAGTGCGTGAGTGATGGCTGAAGACCCATCGGACTCCCCAGGCCGAACTCTGAGCCGCAGCCGCGGGGCAGTGACCGAGACGACGCAGGAGGGTGGTAGGTGTGTCCGCCGTGAATGTATTTGCCACGAACATCTTTGCCACAAGCATTTTTACTGCACAACTAATTAGCATAAAGCGATTTCTCAACAAAGGACAAAATAACTGGTTGACAGTTTGGTTTGCTCTGGACAATGTATTTTGTCAGTTTGATTTTTTTTTTCCTTATCCTCACCCGAGGACAATTTTGTACTTATCTCCAGATAGAGCAGGAAGGAGAGAGGGAGGAAGAGAGAGAGAGAGAGAAATATCCATGCGAGAGAGACACATCGAGTGGTTGCCATCCACATGACCCCAACCAGGGCCGGGGACAAACTGCAACCGAGGTACGTGCCCTTAGCAGGAACCGAACCCAGGTTTCTCTGGTCTGTGGGCCAACGCTCTAACCACTGAGCCAAACCAGCCAGGGCTGTCAGTTTGATTTCATTTCTCCTTGACAAAGTCCTTGCAGTGCGCCCACTTGCAGATCATAACAATCTTAGCACTCAGAGTGGTCTCTGCAGTGACAAGCAAACATGGTGGCATGAAAATAGCGGATGACAACAGCTGTGTATAAGCAGATTGCAAAGCAACGGGTAACAGCAGCTTGCACCCTCTCCTAGAAAATGATCCCATCGTTTGCAAATCCCTCGGTGAGCACAGTCTCCCTCCTGCCCATCCACACCAAGTTCAGCAAGCCATGCGGACGTGAAGGAGGAGGGGACCAACTCCCAACAGTCTCCAAGAGCATTCATGACCGATTCTTCCACTGCAAGCTGATACCTCTCTTAATGAGGGAAGAAACTACAGTGAAAAAGAAAAAGTGCAATGCTGAACAAGAATCAACAACAACAACAAAAGAGCGATAATACTATGAACAAAAGATTTAGAAGACAACGCTTTTTTCTTTTTCCAATAGTCTTTTTAATTTTGTGATTCATTTTTGTTCCCTTGTGTTCTTTTTAATGTCCCCCTTTTGTTTTTTATTCTTCTGTTGTTTTTTATGGCAAAATTGCTTTACCGCCAATTAGCTTGCAAAAGTGTTCGTGGTAAAGATGGTTACGGCAAGCATGCTTACGAAGAAAGTACTGGACGTGGATGTGAGAGATGATGGGATCACAAAGACGGTGGTGATAGCGGGGATGGTGGGTTGGTGATGAGAGCAGAGATGGTGTTGATGACTGATGGGCCCACACTCTGCTAATAGCTCCCCATCCTTAGACTCTTCCCAAGGCCCCTGCCTCCCTTAGTTGCCCAGCCACAGGGGACAGGTGGGTTTCAGGAAAAGGCACTAGGTGAGTCTGAGCAACCCCTCCCCAGAGAGTCCTCCCCAGGGAACACTGTGAAGCTGAAGCCTGGAGGCAGCCCCTAGGCAGGTGTGCTGGGGGAGGACCCCTCCAGGACCCACTGAGGCAGACCGTGCTGGGCACAGCTCCCCCTGGCTCGAGGCTCTCCTGGCACGCTGCTGGCCAGATCTTTCCCTCCAGCCTGGCACAGTTCCATGTGCTGCCTCAAGAACATGTCGTTGGTCAGTTTGCTTTGCCATCCATCCACCCATTAACCAGTATTTTTCAACCATGTGCATGGTCTGCCACGTGCCCGGCTCATGTGGTTCAGAGGAGCAGACACGGGTCCGAGCTGTCCCTTGTCAGCTGTGTGACCAGGCAAGTGGCTTTCGTGAGCTACCTTTTGTCGTCTGCAGAGTGTGGGTTGTCGATGCCATTGTGAGCTGAGTGAAATAATGGCTCATCAGAGCCCACTGTGAACACTCCCTCTCGCCAGGCCCCTTCCACCACGGACGTCTCCTCCTGACTCTGTGGCACTGAGGCCCGGGATAGCTTCAGGGCAAAGGCCCCCAAAAAGCTGGTTGGTTCCCAGGACCACAGAGCTATTCCACCCAACACCAGCCTCCTGGGTGTCCTTTCCAGAGTGTGGGACAGAATGAGCCAGGCCTGGGTCCTTCCTCGGGCCTTACAGGGCTGGCCAGCCTGGAGAGGAGATCTGTGAAGAGAACACAGCACGGGTCCCCTCTCTGCACTCCGAGCCAGGCCTGGGCAAGACCGGCACAGTCTGGCTGGCTGATGGTGACTCACCCCGCCAGGCTGAGTCAGGACGCCCTCCCTGGTCTCCTGTGCAGAGTCCTGTGTGTGAACGGTGGAGGCCTGGGGGCGAGGGGGTGCTGGGCTCTCTGCAGACCTCCTTGCTTATCCTGATTCGTCCCCTGCAGTTTGTGTAGGGAAGGGCCCCCCTTGAAGGTTCTGCCTTGGCCTGGTGGAGCGGGGTGCCCCTCAGGGACTGCCCTCACACCCTCGTTAAGATGTCGGGTGAGACCAGTCTGGGGCCTGTGCAGCTGGACATCATCCAGAACTGGGGAGGGTTTGGGGGCTGGGGGTGGTGCACAGGCCTAGAACAAGCCGTCAGGGCCCTTTCGCCAGAATGCCCCGGAGCTGAGCACTGGGAGGGGTTCTACCTCAGGCTCTTGGGGGGGCGTGAGAAAGGATTAACCAGGCTGGCGTGTTCTGTCTAAGCCTTCAGATAAACCCAGCAAAAGCTCCTTCAGTGACTGGCTCTCCCTAATACAGTCACAGCGACATGCACCCACCCCCACCCCAGAGAGGAGGCGTTGTTCTTGACCTTGCCTGTAGCCAGGGCTGCTCCCGGCCGGACAGTGCAGCCATGACCGGTATCGAGACGGGACCCCCGCCGCTGACCCACACAGCCGGAAGCCCCTGCCCTTCTCTCAGCGGACGAGCCCGTTGTCTGGTCTTCCTAACGTGCCCCGGCCTCCGCTGCCAGTCAGGGACCATGCAGATCAAAAGCTCAAGCAGCTGTGGAGCTAATGAAGAGTGTGCAGCAGCCCTGCCTGGTGGCTCGGTGGATTGGAGCGTCGTCCCATACGCCAAAAGGTTGCGGGTTCGATTCCCGGTCGGGGCACATGCCTAGGTTTTGGGTTCAATTTCCAGTTGGGATATGTATGGGAAGCAACTGATCGATGTTTCTCTCTCTCTCCCCTCCTCTCTCTGAAACATCAATTAAGCCCCGGCCAGTTTGGCTCAGCGGTTAGAGCATCAGCCTGCAGACCAATGAGTTGAGGGTTCAATTCCGGTCCAGGGCACGTACCTTGGTTGCGTTTCATCCCTGGCCCTGGTCAGATCATACAGGAGGCAACCAGTCAGTGTGTCTCTATCACATCAATGTTTCTCTCTGTCTCTCTCTCTCCCCCTCCCTCCCACTCTGTCTGATGATAAACAGAAAAGTATCCTCAGATGAGGAATTAAAAAAAAAAAACAAAAAAAAACATATCCTCAGGTGAGGATTAAAAAAAAGAAGGAAAAGTGTGCAGGCGAAAGGACAGGGGGACAAGAAATCAAGACGGTGAGGCTGTGCTGTGTCTGTGAGGATCTGTGCCGACACGGAGAAGGAGAGACAGGGTGAAGAAGGGCGGAAGGAGGACAAAGGGAGACCAGGACAGGAAGACACTCAGAAAGGGAGAAAGCAGGCTCATCCCAGAACCTTCCCACATGGGCTCTGCTGGCCGGGCAGACGAGATGAAGCCTGGAGCCCATGAGATGAGGGTAGAGGGGTTCACGGCAGCTCTGGGGCTCGTGCCCTAGAGGGGTCTGGGAGCCAGGGGGAGCCAGGGAGAGGACCGTTGGCAGAGTCGTGGCCAGGGCAGCCTCTTGACCCATTATCAACTCACACATACACACACACACTAACAAAAGTGTGTCTGTGTGTGCTTTGGAGGTGGGGTCCTTTTAAAATTGTATTCGCTCGTCCTCATTCACCGGGAGTGCTGACCACGAGAAGTGAGGAATACACACACTGCGCTGGCCGCCCCTCCAACCCAGGCCCCCGGGGGCTCGACCCAGAGTCCACAGCCCTGTGCCCTCCTGCCTGGGGTCCCACGTGGCAGGCCCCAGTCCTGTCACCGTTGTGGTCCTCATCCTTACTGTTCCACTGGGAACAGCAGAGTGAAAATGCTGCGTGGTCTGCAGACTCAGGTGTGACCTCCGCTCTGCTCGTACTCCTTAGCGACCTTCTCCATATGACGGGCACGGTGACCTCTACTGCCAGGACCGCTGAGCGTGTGAAATGAAAAAAAGTATGAAGAGTGTCTAAGTTGATGGCAAAATGGGCTGATCTCGTCACTGCTCTGCAAAGTAGGCCAGGTAGGCGTTATCGTTATCAGCATCTGCATTTCATGCATGAGGAGAGCTGGGGCTCGGCCGGGTCACTGACTGTCCCCTGTCCCCTGTGCATTGTACCCGGAGCTCCACTCTCTGCCCCCTCCCTGTGGAAGGCTCGGAGCAGCGTGCTGACGAGAGCTGAGTCCTCGAGGCAGGGCCGTCTAGCGGGGGGACTCCTGGCTCTGTTCAAGCTTCCAGAGGCTCCTCCCCAGAACCAGGTCCAGGAGGGACGGGAAATACTAACCTCAGGCTTCGCTTCGCAGGCCTCAGTAGCTCGTACCCGGGTCTTTCAGGAGCCGGTCTGTGTCCGGAAGGGAGACCAGGCAGGGCCATGCAGAAACCACCACCCGGTTTTAGTCGTGTTTCCTGATCCTTTCGGGGATCCTGCCAGCACTGAATCAGCTGCAGCGGTTCTCAACCTTCCTGACGCCGCGACCCTTTCACACAGGTCCTCGTGTTGTGGCGACCCCAACCATAAAATTATTTTCGTTGCTACTTCATAACTGTAATTTTGCTACTGTTATGAATCGCCATCGGAAATATGTGTTTTCCGATGGTCTTAGGTGACCCCTGTGAAAGGGTCGTTCGACCCCCAAAGGGGTCGCGACCCACAGGTTGAGAACCGCTGAGCTAGAGAATTAAAATGCAGACTCTGGGCCTCAAATCCGCCAAGACCCTGACTTGGCAGGTGTGTGGGAGAGTGAGGAATGGCGGTGTCCGTCTACATGTCAGATGTCCCAGGGAATGCTGCACCAGCCAGGCTTAGGACCCCGGGGCCCCCCCGCAGGAGCATCGCCGCCTGGCAGAGTGGGTACGACCGTGGGCTCTGACGCCCCAGATCCTGGGTTTACATCCTGCCTTCCGCACCTTTAGTGGCTGTGGCTCCTTGCTGTGTTACCTGGACCCCTGAGCCCCAGTTTCCTTCCTCTGTAAAAAGGAGATAATGATGGTCGTGCGACCGGAGCTTTGTGACCATGGGGAAATCGGCTGCACCAGGGCCTCGGCCTACCACACCCCTCCTCCGAAGCAGGGTGGGGGCGTCTTTACTCTTCGTCCACCTCCTGTGGGTGCCCGACGTCCCGAAGCCAGAGCCTCCCACCTGCGCCGGCGCCTCTGCCCGACTTCCCCCTGGGAGTCCACGATTCCACGGCGGCAACGTGAGCGACAGACACACAGGAGGGGTTTTTCCAAAGCACACGTGTGTGCACAGAGGGTTTCTATGGTTACTGCACCCACACTTATTTTTTAAGATTAAAAAAAAAAAAAATACAAGGCAAAACAGCCTGGAGATGGCTTGCTGTCGACTGCCCGCAGGGAGTGGGCAGGCTTGAAGCCACGGTGGGGTAGCCAAGTACCACAGTCCCCTCGGTGTGGCCTTGACCTGCGGCCACTTCCACGGCTGAACCAGGAAGCAGGAGGACGCAGGCCGCGGTTGCCGGCCACACTCATGGTGCCAGAGGCCACACCAGAGACAGTCTGTGATTCTCCCATTCATTTTAGTCAGCTGTGAACTTCAGCCTGGCTCCAGGGACAGGGAAGGAACTGGCATCTGTGTGGCCACGACGGTCACACGTTTCCTAAAATGTACCATGTTTACTTCTTTGCTCTTCAGTTGACGTGACCAAAGGAAGAGCGGTTCCGGTCCCTGGACTGGCTCACAGGAGGGTCGTGTCAGGCAGAGGGACAGCCGGGAGCTCCCTGCGGCTGGCTCTGCGCTCTGCAGCCAGCCCTGGGTGTGTTCTCTCCAGAGTCCCATCTTGGGAGAGTTTCACACCCACGTCTGCCATATTTCCATTTTCCCTGTTTCTTATTTTCTACAAGTCACAGACCCACTGCTTCCCGAGGTTTCCAATTCATTGTATAGATGAGCCTCAGGTGTGCGGCTCTCCACCCCATCCGGGCCGCGCAATCAGGACGCGGGCGCGTGAATTCCCGTGGTAACGGCGCTGCTTCCGCTCAGACATCTAGGAGAACAGCCATGCTCCCGTTTCCTGAGGCGTCTGCAATTGTCTGCACTGACTCACCCCATCCTGAATAGCCCTGGAGCTTGGCATGGTGACCAGCATCCCATTTCCGGATGGAAAAGGGAGGCCCAGAGGGGGTGAGCAACTTGCCTGAGGCTGCAGAGCTGGTAGGTGACAGAGTGCGTGTGCACCAGCCTTGGGGCTGTCTCGGTAAGCCTGGACCCCGGGCTCCTGACCGGGCTCTGCTCCGTGTGCAGCGCAGAGCGCATGGCAAGCCTCTGTGAAGCATGGCGGATGCTTGCTGGTCTGCGCGGAGAGCGAGCCCATCTGCGAACTCTGTCAGTGTGTGCAGTGTAGGTCACTGACACCACAGCCAGTGGATCCCGACCTGGCTGCTTACAGAGACCATCTGGCAGCCCAGTGCCCTGGACCATTCACCAAACAATTTGATCTCCATCTCTGGGAGAACAGGGAGCACTGCTTTTGAAAGCTCTCCAGGTGATTCCTGTGTGCAGCGAGGCTGGGAACCACACCTGTGCCGAGTCAGCTGGACCCCAGGCTCTCCGAGGTCCCGACCCCTCCTTACGTTTTGACCACCTGACAGCCCTGTGGGGGGACTGGCTCCTGCCTCCTGCAGCAGGAAGGGAAGTGCCTTGACGCATGTGTGGTTTTACCATCAAAATGCAGCTGGGATGCTTGTTTCCCGGCCCCCTCCACCAGAAAGTACAACTCGGTACCTGCTTTGCCAAAGCCCCAAGGATTATTTCTGGTAAACATTCTGCAGTCTGTGATGAGATGTGCTAAATAATGTTCACAGCTGCACCTGCTTGATGCTCAAGGGTGGGTGACCCCATGTCACGCTCTGCCTGAAAGTTTCCCTGACTCAGTCACCCAGAGGCTGGACCCTGCAGGCCGGAGGCCCAGCCGAGCGGCAGGGTGGGAGGGGACGGCAGACCACTCTCGGAGCCCTGTAATCCGGTCAGTGTGTTGGCCAGTTGCCACGTGCGTGCTCACTGGGCATGGTGTACTGTAGGCGGGTCTTATTTGGTTGAGCTCTTTTTGGATAAAAAGATTTTGATGACAAAATTTAGAGGGAAAAAATTTTGTAAACTCTCCATCCTTCCGGGTTTCCCCCCCAAAATATACTTTAAAATCGCCTCACTGTATGCAGTGTTACGTCCTACCTTTTTTTTTGTTTAATCCTCACCCGAGGATATTTTTCCATTGATTTTTAGATAGAATGATAAGGAGGGAGGGAGGGGGAGAGAGAGAGAGAGAGAAGAGAGAGAGAGAGAGAGAGAGAGAGAGAGAGAGAGGGAGAGGGAGATTGGTTCGATTGGCTGCCTCCTGCAAAGCGCTGACCAGGGCTGGAGATAGAACCTGCAAACCTGGTAAGGTGCCCTTGACTGGGAATCGAACCCGAGACTTTACAGTTCACAGGCCAGAGCTCTAACCACTAAGCCAAACCAGCTAGGGCACATCCTATGTTTTTAAAATTTACCCTTAGCCTCATTGCTACCCAGGACTCAATAATCATGTTGTCTGACCACCCACTGTGGCTAGCCGCTCAGACTGCCTCTGTCTCTTCACTGTTATAAATTACATTTCAAGGAATAGTTTATACATGTGGCTTTTTCGTTTTTCTGGATTATCTGTTCAATATACATCTATAGAACTGGAATTGAGTGGGAACTTTTCAGTGACTCTGTTACCAAACTTTTTCAAAAGACTTACAGTACTAGCCTGGCTGGAATGTCTCAGTGGATGGAGTGACGTCCCATGGACTGAGAGGTCCCGGTTCGATTCCCAGTCAGGGCACGTGCCTGGGTTGTGGGCTCAATCCCCAGTGGGGGGTGTGCAGGAGGTGGTTGATTGATGTATCTCTCCCACCTTGATGTTTCTGTCTCTCTCTCTCTCCCTTCCTCTCTCTCTAAAAATTCAATAAAAAAATATTTTTAAAAAAGACTTATAGTAAAAAAAAAAAAAAAGCCCTGGCCAATTTGGCTCAATGGTTAGAGCACTGGCCCATGAACCACAGAGTCCTGGGTTCGGTTCCCACTACTCCTGCTCTATCTGAAGATAAATGCAAAAATGTCCTTGGGTGAGGATTAAAAAAAAAAAAAAAAAAGTCATAGTACTAAATAATGCCATTAATACCAGATACATGGCAGATCCCATGAAATTTTACCAGGACTGTATGTTTCTCACTAAGCTATTTTTTGGCAGCTTAATATACAAAAGAATGCCACATTATTTTCATTTGCATTTCTTTGATACTAGCAAGTTCCATTCATTCATTCATTCATTCATTCATTCATTCATTCATTCAGTGATGCGTTTTGTCGTTGGGTGTCCGTTCTGTGCCAGGCACTGGAGAGAGGGCAGTGAACAAAACAGACCAAAATCCCACCCCAAGGAAGTCACCTTGTGAGTGCTTTCCTGTTTGTCTGTTCTCCGCAACCCCGTGATTCAGTAACGACTGGGCATTGGGCAGTTTCCATGCACACCTTAATTCCCACAGCCTAGACAGCCGGGGCTTCTCTAAACCCCACTGGCGGTGAGAAAGTGAAAGCTGCTTCGCTGACATCCCCTGCCCCTCTGCCTACCTAGCCGCCTGGATCTCCAGCCCCTGCTCCTCCAGCACTGGCCTCCTTCCCAGTGTGGGTGGAAGGCGAGCAGAGCTGGGGAAAAGGTGGGCTGGCCGCCACCCAAGGGCTATGCTGTGAGGGGCGCCCCATCAGCTCTGCCAGTCACCCAGCACCCACTCTCTAAGGCTACTGTCTGTGCTGCCTCAGAAACAGCAAGTCACCACCTCTGCTCCAGATAAAGGTGGGCAGTGACGAGAAGGATGGGTGTTTGCAGGGCCACTGAAAGGTGTGCCTGCCCAGGACGTCTGTGTGTGCGTCCTGCCTGGATGCAGGCTGGAGGGTCCCTCACCACCCGCCTGAGAGCCCTGCCCACTCCAGTGTCTGCTTTTGAACCTGCCAATCCTCAAGGTGTGTGTTCCCTCCAGAAAATAAATCCAGAAAACACGGATGTGACAACGTCAGGCATATCCTCAGTAAGTGAGGCTGATCCGAAGCTCTCCCCTCTGTGCGTGGGAGGGTGGGGAGCATGTCCTTGGGGCTGCCTGCCCGAGAAGCTGGTCTTCACATCACAGTCCTGTCGACGTACCAGCCGGTTTATTCCCCTGGGGTTCGGGGCTCCTTCAGCGACTCATTTGTTCTTGACCTTATAAGAATTCACACACCTCTGATACGAAACCTAGAGACTAAATATAAACAAGAAGAATGAAATAAAACACTCAGAGTTAACCACTGTTGACATTTTGGTGTACGTTTTTAAAGGTATGCATGTATGGATATAAAGATTAGATAGATAGGTAGATAGATATAGCAGATAAATATGCAAAATGAGTTCATTGCAATGCACACATTAGGAAATAAACGTCCTTCCTACTCAGCATTCTGTTGTGAACAGTTGTTCATGTCCTTAAATATCCTTCTACAACGATATTCTCCATGGCCACGTGGTCATCCACAGAGCAGAGGATACAGCTTATTCAAACAGGCCCCTTTAAAATAAGGGCACATGGCAGCCTTATCCATGGAAGGTGGGCTGAACTAAATCCAAAGGCTTGAATATTTCCCCAAACTTCTTGAGATAAAAAAAATGATGACGATGATGATGGTGGTCATTACTGGCTAATATACTTGTTCTCTGGAAGTTTCTAATTCCCGCTTTCAGCAAATTTGCCACAGACGCACCAGGTGTGTACACGGGAGCCCTCTCGGACCCGGACAAAGGCAGTGTGGACACCTGTCGGGCTGTGATGCTGTGAGTTTGCTCATGGTGGGGAACTTGTCACCATACACAGAGGAGGCCTGTTCCTTCCGAATTCTTTCTGAGTAAGCCAGCGACCTGGCCTGACATCCTCTCTCCTTCAGGAAACAGCAATAAGTAGAAATCCCTTTTTGGCCTCCAGCGCAGAGCCGGACATGGCTACATTGTTACAACTTGTTTGTGTTTCACTTCAATCTTGCCCCAAATGCAACTGTAGAGAGAACACAAGACTTGAGAAAAAGGCAGAAGTGACATTTGGGTTTGTTTGTAAAAAATAAACTAGGTGCCACCATACTTACAAAAATTGTTGTCTTGTGATCATTTCATAATATATGCAAACATTGAGTCATTATGTTGTACACATGAAACTAACGCTACATGTCAATTATACCTCAGTGAAAAAGAGACTTCTGGCCCTGGCCAGTTTGGCTCAGTGGTTAGAGCGTCAGCCCAAGGATGGAAGGGTCTCAGGTTCAATTCCCAATCAAGGGCATGTACCTGGGTTACAGGTTCGATCCCTGGTCGTGCAGGAGGCAACCAATGGATGTGTCTCTCTCACATCGAAGTTTCTCTCTCTCTCCTCCCCCCCCCCCCATTTAAGAATTAATGGAAAAATATTCTTGGGTGAGCGTTAAAAAGAGAGAGAGAGAGAGAGAGAGAGAGAGAGAGAGAGAGACTTCTGAGCATTCTGAGCATGGCCCAGAGGTCAACTCTTAAAATTAAAACTAATAAATAGTCTTTACATTACCCCAAAAGCAAGCAAACAAACAGATAAGCAGACTAGGAGTCCTTGAACAAAGACGCATTGATAAAATCACACAGCTGAAGTGAAACACACGCTTGTGCACCTCGCCAGAGCTTCCTGTGTGGGTCCACACTGTCATTGTCTTCTTCGGGATTTCTTCCACAGCTCTCCCACCTGCAGTCTGGACTGGGTGCCGCACATGCCCTCCCTGCCCCGTGACGCGGTGCCCAGGGTTCCAACAGAGCCTGCAGTCATGGCCTGTCTTGCTCCCGTATCAACCATCTCGGCCAGTTACGACCAGGAGCTGGACAGCAGCAGTGAACCAGGCTACCTACTAGTCACCAGGGGAATTTTCAGAAAGTCTGGGAGCCGGCCTACCCCCGGGGTCTGTGGGGGCCCGACACTGGGTTCAGCGCTCTCACCAGGGCTGCGCTGTCTCATGGTGCCTGTCCCAGCACCAGGGCGGGAGGACCGCCGGCCTCTGTGGCTGACCTGCCTGCAATGGGCGGTTTGTTCCGATGCTCAGTTTGCCACATGACTACTCACCGAGTCCCTTTTCCTGATTGTAACACCACGAAAAGCTCACCTGTCCTGAAAAGCAGATGTAATGGCATTCATGACAACAGCAGTTTCTGCCCTCTGAACTTCTTCCATGCGCAGGCCCTGGCTCCCTGCAGTCAGTGGTGACATTCGGGAAAGGGCAGGCTTCCCCTCCCTGCTGTAGCAGGAACACAGAGAAACGGAGGCTGGAGTTTGGTAGGATTTCAGTCCAGCTGTGTCTTCCTCCTTTAACCTTTTATTTTAATGCAACAGTTTATTACTATGTTACATTCACTAACAGTGACTGCACGGCCTCTTTGGAAGTGGGCTGAGAATGAATTCCAGATAAAGATCTTTAATTATTCCCAAATAGAGATCGCTGTCTTCATCTTCTAGGACACACTGACCACGCCTCCTTCCTGCGGCCCTTTATTCTCTCCTTCCAGAACACTTTCCCTCCCACGGAGCTGACACGTTTAGTCTTCTTGGCCACATGGCTTGCCTCTGCTCTAAGTGCTGCCCTGTGCGGGGCATTTCCCGCCCCTTTCCTCGTCTCTATGCCACTGCTTGCATCACTGGGCTCGCCCACTCTCAGGGCTGAAGTGCCGTCTATACGTGCATGACTTCCAAATGTCTGTCCCCAGAGTCCGCACTCACGTAGACCGTGGTTTACTCTACGTAGGTTTCAACAGGCATTTTACACTTAAATTTGTCCCAAACAAAGCCCAGTATGTCCCAAGTCTGATTTGACCTCACTCTAATTGTCTGGGCTTTTCAACTTTCTCAAGGCGAAATTCCACGAGTCAGCCTTGCTGCTTCTCGCCACCCTCATTCCCACACCCAGTTCCTCATCAAGGCTAGTTTGACTGCCTCCAAAACAATTTCTGAATGTATCCACGCCTTTCACTCTTCCTGGCACCGCTCAGGTCCAAGGCCCTCCCTCTGTGGCCTGGGTCACTGTCTGGGATGGTCTCTCAGCTTCCTTTTTGGACGGATCTGATCATATCACTTGCAAAACCCTGTCTCAGACTAAAGTCCAAACGCCTTACTCTGACCTAAGACAGCAGTGCTTTGACCTTGTGGATGAGTGGGTTCGACAGGCACAGCGCTCCTGACACCCAGGAGACCCAGCTTTCTCTGTGGTTATGTAACACCTCGGAGGGTTCCGATGCACCCGTCTGAGTCTGGGTTTGTGAGCTCCGTCAGAAAATCGCAGTGGGAATTGCATACGTCTTGCACCTGAACCTCTGAAGTATCAGTTACCTGGAGAACACTGATGAGCGGAAGCCCCCAGCGGTTCCACAGCAGCAGTGACCTGGGGTCATGGGGGCGGCCTGAGTCGGCCTGAGTGGTGGTGACTCAGTGGGGAGGCAGCATGCTGAGTTGAGGAAAGCATGTGAGTTCTCCAGCTAGCGGGGTCTGGGTTCACGTGCTTGCTCTGCCCCGTCCTGCTGAGACCTGGGCATGTGAGCTGCTGAGGCTCTCTGAGCTTCATCGACAGGGTGGGGTATGCGGACCTCAGAAGCTGGCTGGCAGGGTCCTCTGACATCCTTCTCAGCGCAAGACAGGCCCGCGGTTGGTGCTTTTCCCCGTCTCCTACAGACACAACGCCATGTGGTTCCCCATGGATACTGAGAAACAGGGGTGAGGTGCAGAGCTGATGAGGGGTTCTAGGAACCCAGCCCAGGGGTGCTCTGCCCCTCCTTAACCATGATGTGGTTAATCTGGAAGAGGCTTTGTACAGGCACAGCTTTCTCTTGCATCAACTGCTGCTTTAGGTGGCTGTGCCCAGGCAAGGCCACCTTAGTGACAAGACCTGGCACATTTGGGTGCCAAGAACAGCCCCCGAATCTGAGCCCCTCCACAGCAGCTGGGTTGGAAGATCTGCTCAGGGAAGCAGAAAGGGGAAGAGGAGACCAAGTATAATGTTGGAATCATTCTCTAGTGAGAACCAGATCTCCCACGGAGTGAAAAAAATATCGTAAACATTAGGAAATTACCCACACAGAAAAGAAGTATATCATATAGATTACTTACAAGTGATTGAAATGAAGACCATGGGATTTTTAGAAACAAACAACCTAGGAGACAGTAGTGAGTTCTGACACTGAGGTCACTGTAGGGAACTCTAGTCTGTGGGCAGCCCTAGGTACTTTCCACCCATGAACCACCACGCGGATGTAACTCCAGCACAGCTCCATTTCAGATTCTCTAAACCAAAGGGAAAAGCCCCAACTTGAGTTAACTGGCAGCCGCATGCTATAAGCGACCCATATGTGAAAAACAAACAAGTGTTGGAAGCAACCATGTTCTAACACAGTGGTTTCCACCACAGTGATTTGCATAATGCTGCAGAGGGGCTGTCAGGCAGGGCCTGGCACACGTGCCAACTTTGTGTGCACCTGCCTAAGACCAGGTAGGGAGCAGTCACACAAGAGTCAAGTCTCGATACCCTCCATTGCTTTGTTTATTTTCTGAAGCAGCTTTATTGCAGTATAATTGACATACAAAAAACTCATATTTAAAATGTACAATATAAATTTTTACATATGTACATGTCCATGAAACCATCAGAACAATCAATATAGTGGACATCCCCATCACCCCCCCCACCAAAGTTTCTTCAAGCATCTTAGTTATCCCTCCCAGTTCTCCCTTCTTTGTTCCTCCATCCCTGATTGTTTGTTTCATTTCTATAGTTTTATATAAATGGAATATACAGTATGTAGCCTTTTTTTGGTCTGATTTCTTTCACTCAATGTAATTCTTTTTGAGATTCATTCATGCTGTGTGTGTATCATAAATCATTTCTTTCTTTCTTTTCCCGAGTAGTAGTTTATTGAATGGATATACCACAATTTATTTTTCCATTTATCTGTGGCTAAACATTTGGTCTGTTTCTACCTTTTGACCATTGTGAGTTACGGCGTTATGAACATTAGAGCCAAAGTCTTTGTAGGGACACCTCCTTCCTTTTCTCTTGCAACCGAATAAATGTCTGGGACGCGTGCATGTTTAACTTTTTGAGTAACTTCAGACTGTTTTCCCAAAGTGGCTGTATCATTGTACATGCCTACTGGCAGTGTATGAGGATTCCAGTTCCTCCACATTCTTGCCCGTACTTGGTATGGCCAGCCTTTCTAATTAGAGCCATTCTAAAACATGTGTAGGCCTAGCTGGTGTGGCTCAGTTGGCTGGAGTGTCGTCCGGTATACCAAAAGGTCGCAGGTTCAATTCCTGGTCAGGGTATATACCTAGGTTATGGGTTCAATCCCCAGTTGGGGCATGTATAAGAGGCAACTGATTGATGTTTCTCTCTCACATTACTGTTTCTCTCTGTTTCTTTCTGTCTCTCTCTCTTTCTCTCTCTAAAAATCAATAAACATGTCCTTGGGTGAGGATTAAACAAAATAATAAAACATGTGTAGTGGTATCTTGTTATTGTAATTTGCATTTTCCTATGACTAGTGATGTTGAGCAGGTTTTCACGTGCTATTGCCATCCATATCACTTCTTTTGGGAAAATGTCTGTTCAAATCTTTTGTCCATTTAATTTTTTACTGGGCTGTCTGTTTTCTTATTATTGCATTTTCAGTTCATTATACGGAGTTGGGCAAAAGTAGGTTTACAGTTGTGAGACAAAACAATTCATTCTTGTATTATTATTTATTGATTATTGTATTATTTTCCATATAAACAACTGTAAATCTACTTTTGCCCACTCTGTATAGTCTAGATATAAGTGCATCATCAGATATATGCTTGGCAAAAAATTTCTCCCAGTGTGTGACTTGTTTTTCATTCTCTTAATAGTGTCTTTCAAAGAGCAGAAGTTCTTTATTTTGAGAAAGTCTAATTTATCAATTTGTCTTTTATGGATTGTGTATATTCGGTGTCATATCTAAAAACTTTGTCTAACCCAGCATAACAAAGATTTCCTTTAGAGGTTTATATTTTCAGATTTTACATTGAGATCTATAATCCATCTTGAATATGTTTTATATGATGCAAGTTATGGACTCAAGTTGATCTTTTTTTTTTTTTTTTTTTGCATATGGACATGCAATTGTTCCAGGGACATCTGTTGAAAAGGCTGTCTTTCTCCATATAATTGCTTTGTACCGTTGTCAAAACCAGTTGTACAGCCCGGGCCTGGACAGTGTGGCTCAATTGGTTGAGTGTCGTCCTCAGTCGGGTGTGTGTGGAAGGCAGCCAATCAATGTTTCTCCCACATATCTCTCTCTCTCTTCCCTCTCCCTTTCTCTGTCTCTTTCAAATCAATAAAAACATATATTTTTAAAAAACCAACCAGCTGTCAAGATTTGTGTGTGTGCATGTGTGTGTGTATTTCAGGTATGATATACAGAAATACAATAATATTTTACATATTTTTGTATCCTGCAGCCTGGCTAAATTCACTTGTTACTATTTTATTTATAGATTCCTGATAATTTTGTACATGCATGATTATGCCAATGCTGACTCTTTCCAGTCTGTGTCATGTATTTCTTTTTCTTACCTTATTATGCTGGTTAGCACTTACAGTATTATGTTGAATAGGAATGGTGAGAACAGACATCTTTGCTTTATGATCTTAGGGTGAGAAGATTCCATCTTTCATGGTGAGATATTATATTAGCTGTAGGTTTTTCATAGCTTCTCTTAAATAAGATAAGAAGTGCTCTTCTAGCCCTAGTTTTCAAAGAGTTTTAAATCATGAATGGGTGTAAGATTTTGTCAAGTTTTTTCTGAATCTGTTGAGATGATCATATGGTTTTTCTTTTGTAATTAATATAATGACTTACATTGATTGGGTTTTGCATATCAAACCAATCTTGCTTTACTGGAATGAAACACATTTGGTCATGGTGTTTTATTATTTTTATGTATTATTGGATTGAATTTGCTAAATGTTCTGTAGAAATGTTGCATTTTTATTTATGAAAGTTACTTGTCTATACTTTTGTCTGGCTTTGGAATCAGGGCAATGCTGGGCTCATAAACGAGTTGCAAGTATTCTCTTCAGTTTTCTGAGAGTATGTGAGACTTGTTATTCCTCTTCCCTAAGGTTTGGTAGAGTCCACTAGTAAAGTCCTCTCAGCCTGCAATTTTCTTCATGAGTACATTTTAACTACAAATTCAATTTATTCCATAGATAAAGAGCTATTCAAGTTCTTTCCTTTTGAGTGAGCTCTGGTAGTTTGTGTCTTTTTTTTAAATTTTTAATTTGTATTAATTTGTTTTTGTTACAGATGTTTCTCCTTTTCCCCCCATTGACACCCTCCTCCCCATCCCCTTCGCCCCATCCCCAGCTTTGTTGTCTATGTCCATTGGTTATGCATACATGCATATAAGTTCTGTGGTTTATCTCTTCCCCCCCAACCCCCTCTCCTCTGAGGCTTGTCAGTCTGTACCCCACCTCTATGTCTCTGGGTCAATTTTGTTCCTCAGTTTGTTTAGTTCATTATATTCTACAAATAAGTGAGATCATGTGATATTTGTCTTTCTCTGCTTGGCTTGTTTCACTTAGCATAATACTCTCCAGGTCCTTCCATGCCATTTCAAAGGATAAGAGATCTTTCTTTCTTACAGCTGCATAGTACTCCATTGTGTATATGTACCACAGCTTTTTTATCCACTCATCTACTGATGGACACTTGGGTTGTTTCCAGATCTTAGCTATTGTAAATAGCGCTGCTATGAACATGGGGGTACATATATTCTTTCTGATTGGTGTTTCAGGCTTCTTAGGGTATATTCCTAGAAGTGGGATCACTGGGTCAAATGGCAGTTCCATTTTTTACTTTCTGAGGTAACACCATAGTGTTTTCCACAGTGGCTGCACCAGTCTGCATTCCCACCAGCAGTGTACTAGAGTCCCCTTTTCTCCACACCCTCACCAACATTTGTTGTTTGATGATTTGGTGATGGTGGCCATTCTGACAGGTGTCAGGTGATACCTCATTGTTGTTTTAATTTGCATCTCTCTGATGACTAGTGATGTTGAGCATTTCTTCATATGTCTCTCGGCCATTTGTTTGTCCTGTTTGCAGAGGTGTCTATTTAGGTCCTCTGCCCATTTTTTAATTGGGTTCTTTGTCTTCCTTTTGCTGAGTTGTATGAGCACTCTATATATTTTGGAAATTAACCCCTTATCTGATGCATCATTGGCGATATGGTCTCCCATATAGTGGGATCCCTTTCCGTTTTGATGGTTGTTTCTTTTGCTGTGCAGGAGCTTTTTAGTTTGATGTAGTCCCATGTGTTCATTTTTTCCTTTTTTTCTCTTGCCTTAGGTGTTGTATCAGTGAAAATTCTGCTGCATATGATGTCTGAAATTTTGTTGCCTGCATTTTCTTCTAGAATTTTTATAGTTTCACGAGTCACATTTAAGTCTTTTATCCATTTTGAGTTTATTCTCATGTATGGTGTAAGTTGGTGGTCTAGCTTCATTTTTTTTGCAAGTAGCTGTTCAATTTTCCCACCGCCATTTATTGAAGAGGCTGTCTTGACTCCACTGTATGCTCTTGCCACCTTTGTCGAATATTAATTGAGCATAATGTCTTGGGTCAATTTCTGGGTTCTCTATTCTGTTCCATTGATCTATCTGCCTGTTCTTGTGCCAGTACCAGGCTGTTTTGATTACAGTGGCTATGTAGTATAACCTGATATCTGGTAATGTGATCCCTCCTACTTTGTTCTTCTTTTTCAAGATTGCTGTGGCTATTCAGGGTCTTTTTTGGTTCCATATAAACTTTTGGAGAGTTTGTTCCAGTTCTGTGAAATATGTCGTTGGTATTTTTATGAGGATTGCATTGAATCTATAGATTGCTTTGGGTAGTATGGACATTTTAATGATGTTAATTCTTCCAATCCATGAACAAGGTATATGCTTCCACTTTTTTATATCTTCCTCTATTTCTTTTTTCAATGACCTGTAGTTTTATGTGAAGAGGTCCTTTACTTCTTTGGTTAAGTTTATTCCTAGGTATCTTAATTTTTTTGCTGCGATGGTAAATGGGATTGTTTTTTTAGTTTATCTTTCTGTGAATTCATCATTGGTGTATAAGAATGCTGTCGATTTCTTGATGTTAATTTTGTATCCTGCTACTTTGCCAAATTCATTTATTAACTCTAGTAGATTTTTGATGGAGTCTTTAGGGTTTTCTATGTACAATATCATGTCATCTTCAAATAATGACAGTTTCACTTCCTCCTTTCCAATTTGGATCCCCTTTATTTTTTTTTCATGTCTAATTGCTGTGGCTAAGACTTCCAGTACTGTGTTAAATAAGAGTGGTGAAAGTGGGCATCCCTGTCTTGTTCCCATTCTTAAGGGGAATGCTTTTAGTTTTTGCCCATTGAGTATGATGTTGGCTGTAGGTTTTTCATATATGGCCTTTATTATGTCGAGATGTGATCCCTCTATTCCCAAATTGCTGAGCGTTTTTATCAGCAATGGGTGCTGGATTTCGTCAAATGATTTTTCGGCATCTATTGATATGATCATATGGTTTATATCTTTCATTTTGTGGTATGTGGTGTATCACATTTATTGATTTGCGAATATTGTACCATCCTTGCATGCCTGGGATGAAACCCACTTGGTCATGATGAATAATTTTTTTGATGTATTGCTGGATCCGATTTGCTAATATTTTGTTTAAAATTTTGGCATCTGTGTTCATCAGGGATATTGGCCTGTAGTTTTCTTTCTTTATAGTGTCTTTATCCGATTTTGGAATTAGGATTATGCTGGCCTCATAAAATTAAATTCCATAAAATGAGTTTAGAAGGGTTCCATCTTCTTGGATTTTTTGGAATAGTTTGAGGAGAATGGGTATTAGATCTTCTTTGAATGTTCGGTAAAACTCCCCCATGAAGCCATCTGGGCCTGGGCTTTTGTTTGCTGGGAGTTTCTTAATTACATCTTCAATTTCCTTAGTTGTTATTGGTCTGTTCAAGTTTTCTATCTCTTCCTGGTTCAGTTTTAGGAGGCTGTGTGTTTCTAGAAATTTGTCTATTTCTCCTAGATTGTCCAGTTGGCGTATAATTGTTCATAGTATGTTTCGATGATCTTTTGTATTTCTGTGGTGTCAGTTGTTACTTCTCCTCTTTCATTTTTGATTTTGTTTATTTGGTTTCTCTCTTTTTGTTTCTTGGTGAGTCTGGCTAAAGGTCCATTGATCTTGTTTATCTTTTCAAAGAACCAGCTTTTTGTTTCATTGATCTTTTGAATTGTTTTTTTAGTCTCTATGTCGTTTATTTCTGCTCTGACATTTACTATTTCCTTCTTCCTACTAGCTCTGGGTTTTTCTTTTTGTTTACTTTCTAGTTCTTTAAGTTGTAGTGTTAGAAAGTCAGTTAGGAATTTTTCTTGTTTCTTCAGGTAGGCCTGTAGTGCTATGAACTTCCCTCTCAGGACTGCTTTTGCTGTGTCCCATAGATTTTGTGTTGTTGTGTGTTCATTTTCATTGGTTTCCAGGAAGTTTTTAATTTCTTCCTTGATCTTGTTAGTAACTCATTCACTGTTTAATAACATGCTATTTAGCCTCCAAGTGTTTGAATGTTTCTATGTGTTTTTATTGTAATTGAGTTCTAGTTTCATGCCACTGTGATCTGAGAAGATGCTTGATATGATTTCAATTTTCTTGATTTGTAGAGACTTGCTTTGTGTCCTAACATGTGGTCTATCTTTGAGAATGACCCATGTACACTTGAGAAGAATGTATATTCTGCAGCTTTGGGGTGAAATGTTCTGTAAATATCAATGAAGTCCAACTGATCTAGTTTGTCTTGTAAGGACTCTATGTCCTTGTTAATTTTTTGTCTAGAAGATCTATCCAGTGGTGTCAGTGGCATGTTAAAATCACCCACTATGATCTTGTTGCTATTGATCTCTCCCTTAAAGTCCTCCAGAAGTTTTTAAATATATTTTGGTGCTCCTGTATTTGGTGCATATATGTTTACCAGGGTTATATCCTCTTGTTGGATTGATCCTTTTAATATTATGTAGTGACCTTCTCTGTCTCTTATTATGGCCCTTGTTTTGAAGTCTATCTTGTAAGATATGAGTATTGCTACACCAGCTTTTTTTTCATTTCCATTTGCTTGGAAATTTTTTTCCCATCCCTTCACTTTCATCCTGTGTGAGTCTTTCGTTGTGAGGTGGGTCTCTTGTAGCATATATATGGGTTGTGTTTTCTTATCCAATCAGCTACCCTATGTCTTTTGATTGGAGCATTTAAGCCATTTACATTTAAGGTAATTATTGATAGATAGTTATTAGTTGCCATTTTAATTTTATGCCTGTGTTCTTCTCTCTCTCTCTCTCTCTCTCTCTCTCTCTCTCTCTCTCTCTCTCTCTCTCTCTCTGTGTTTCTTCTTCTTCTTACAACAGTCCCTTCAGCATTTCTTGCAGTGCTGGTTTGATGGTGGTAAATTCCTTTAGCTTTTTTTTAAATCTGTGAAGCTCTTTATGTCTCCTTCAATTTTGAATGATAGCCTTGCTGGATAGAGTAGTCTTGGATTCAGACGCTTGCCTTGCATTATTTTGTACACTTCATGCCACTCCTTTCTGGCCTGCATCGTTTCTGTTGAGAAATCAGTTGACAGTCTAATGGGAGCTCCCTTGTAGGTAACTTTCTGTCTCTCTCTTGCTTCCTTTAAGATTCTTTCTTTGTCTTTAATGTTTGCCATTTTTATTATGATGTGTCTAGCTGTGGGTCTTCTGGGGTTCATCTTGCTTGGGACTCTCTGTGTTTCCTGGACTTGTGTGACTTTTTTCTTCACCAGTTTAAGGAAGTTTTCTGTCATTATTTCTTCAAACAGTTTCTCTATTCCTTTCTTTGATTCTTCTCCTTCCGGTATCCCTATAATGTGAATGTTGTTACGTTTTGTATTGTCCCACAGCTCCCTTAAACTTTCCGTCCACTTTTAAAATTTTTTTCCATTTGTTGCTCTATTTGGATGTTTTTCTCTACCTTGTCTTCTAAGTTGCTGACTCGGTCTTCAGTTTCTTCTACTCTACTATTGAACCCTTCTAAGGTATTTTTCACGACAGCTATGTCATTCTTTATTTCCTCTTGTTTTTTATGCATAGCTTCTACCTCTTTTTTTAAGCTGAAGTAGTTCCCCATGAGCTCTTCATCATTCTTATTATGTTGCTTGTAGTTCTCACCAAATTGTTTGAGCACCCTTAAAATCGTTGCTTTGAATTCTTTATCTGACAAGTTGCTGTCTTCCATTTCCTGTAGTTCCTTTTCTGGTGATTCCTCTTTTTCTTTCCTTTGGGTGTTGTTTCTTTGTCTCCCCATTTTAGCCATCTGGTAGCTCTAGACCCGGTGAGGGATGTTTGGATGTGTAGGCAGCTCACTGTATATCAAATAAAGCTACTGTGCCTCCCAGACTGTTCTGTTGCGTGTCGCCTCTTGCCTGCTGTGGATCCTGGAGGATTGACTACTGGGGGCTGGCATTGGTGAGTCCTGGTAGGTGCTGCTGCAGGATCACGTGGGCCCCTCTGGAGCCATGTTCCCAGCTGGTTGCTGGTGCCACCTGTAGCTGTACAGCTCAGGCCCTGTTGGAACCGTGCTCCCTGCCTGTACCGTGGGCAGCTGTGTTGCACAGGCCTCACTGGAGCCCTGGCTCCCCACCGATCTTGTGGGCCGCTGGGTCGCACAGGCCTCTGTGGAGCCCCAGGTCCCACCGCTGGTGGCTGGGGAGTGCTGCTGCCCCGTGGGGCTCAGCTCCTGTTCAGCCTTTGCTGTAGTTTTTGGGGGTGTTTCTCCGCTGTTGGTCTGTGCTTCTGTTGCCTGGGGATGGATGTCTGCTCCCGAGCCTCTGTTGCTGGGGGTATATCTCAACTCTGATCGGGCTGCTACTGTGGGGGATGGTGCTGGGCTTCCGGCCATTTGCGGCTTCTGCAACCAGCACCTTGGCAGCTCCACTACTGTGCACTGGTCTGTGTTGACACAGAGTGTCCACTGGTCTGAGGGTGCCAGGTGCACTGGTGGGCTCAGGTTGCTGGGCCCTAGCTGCTCCCACTGCCTCCTCCCAGGGAAGACCCGGGATCTTCCAAAATGGTGGGACCTCCCCACAGCAAAGGGAGAAGCACCCTGAAGAGCTGCTTACCACGGTAGCCGGCTGCTCCGTCCACAGCACAGGAACCTGCTGCTCCGCGTCTCTGCACTACATGAGTTTGGTCGTCCACCTTCACGTCCACTCACACTCTCTCACACACTAGCTCACTCTCTCACACACTCCCCCTCCCTCCGGCCCTACCCGCCACCATCTTTTTCCCCTGGTTCGGTAGTTTGTGTCTTTAAAAGAATTTGTCCATTTCATCTAAGTTTTCTAATTTATAGGCATAAAGTTGCTTGTAATATTTCCTTATTATTTTAAAAAAATATCTGTAGAATCTGAGTGATGTCACCAATATCATTCCTGATTTAGTTATGTTTTGTCTTAACTAATTTTTCCTGATCACTCTAACTAAAGATTTAAAAATTTTATTGGTTGGCACACAATACAATATACAGATCATGTTTTGTGGAAATGTATACTTGAAATCTATATGATCCTATTAACCAATGTCACCCCAATAAATTTAATTTAAAAAAAAGAAATAGGTTTTGGTTTACTGATTTTTCTTTGTTTTACTGTTTCTATTTCATTGATTTTTTTCACTTTAATCTTTATTATTTTTCTTTCAATGCTTACTTGGATTCAATTTGCTCTTCTTTTTCTACTTTTTTCAAGTGTAAGTTGAGGTCATTGACTTGAGACTCTTTCTTTTTTATTTTTTTTAAATAGACATAGTATTTTATATTTTCCACTAAGATTGCAACAGTGGCATCTTAAAATGTCGATATAGTATGTTCTCATTATCATTATGTTCAAACTACTTTTTTTTTTTTTTTATCCTCACCTGAAGACGTTTTTGCATTTATCTTCAGATAGAGCGGGAGGGAGAGAGGGAGGAAGAGAGAGAGAGAAACATCGATGTGGGAGAGTCACATCGACTGGTTGCCACCCACATGACCCTAACTGGGGCTGAGGACAAACTGCAACCGAGGTACCTGCCCTTAGCAGGAACCAAACCCCGGTCTTTCTCATCCACAGGCCGTCGGTCTAACCGCTGAGCCAAATAGGCCAGGGCCAAACTACTTTTTCTTAACCTTTTGCTTTCTTATTTGACCCATGGGTTATTAAGAAATGAATTATTTCGTTTCCAAATATTTGGGAATTTTTCAGATACATGTCTGTTCATGATTTCTATTTTAATTGCAATTTGTGCAAAAACATACTTTGTACCAACTGAATCTCTTAAAATTTATTAAGCTTTGTATTATGACTCAGAATATATTCCATCTTGGAAAATGTTCCAAGTGCCCTTGTTTAAAAAAAAGGGGGGGGGTATCCTGCTGTTTCTGGGTGAGGTGTTCTATAAACACCAAGTAGGTAAATTTTATTAATAATATTATTTAGGTCTTCTACATCCTTGCTGGTTTTCTATTTACTTGTTATATCAATTATTGAGAGAGAGGTATTGACAACTATAAATGTGCATTTGTCTATTTCTCCTTATCATTTTATCAATTTTTTCTTCAGTATTTTGAAGCTCTATTACTAGATGCATAAACATTCAGGACTGTTATGTTCTCTTGATAAACTGACCCTATATCATTTTGAAATTTCCTTCTTTATGCTTGATGATATTCTTTGCTTAAAATCTACTTTTAGATTTATATAGCCACTCCAGATTCTTTGTATTAGAGTTCACATTGTATATATTTTCCCATCATTTTTCTTTAACCTATTTATGACTTTATATTTAAAGTACACTTCTTGTAAGTAGCATATCATTGGGACTGCTTTTTAAAAATCCAATTTGACAAACTCTGCCTTTCATTGGAGGTATTTAGATCATTTACATTTAATGTAATTATTGATACAATTAGGTTTAATCCTGTCATCTTGTTAGTTTTAAAAAAAATTGTTCCATCTGTTCTTTGCTCTCCCTTTTCTCTGTCTTTTTTGGGGATTAATTGAATATTTTTATGACTAAATTTTATCTCTTCTGTTGTCTTACTTGCTATAACTGTTGTGTTATTTTAGTATTCCTTAGGCATTATAGAATACATCTTTAACTTATCATAGTCAACTTTCAAGTGATATTGTACCACTTCACATATAGTGTAAAAAGCTTACAACAGTATACTTCCTCTTCTCTCTTCCTGGCCTTGATATTGTTGTCATTCATTTTACTTATACACATATTATAAACATCCTTTTCCATCATTATTATTTTTGCTTAAATAGTGGATTACGTTTTATAGTCATGCTTACTTTTCTTTATTCTTTCTGAAGTCCTAAAGTCTTCTGTTATTATTTTTTCTGCTTAGAGCACTTCCTTTACTCATTCCTTAACAGTAGGTCTTCTGTCATATATTCTCATAGTTTCCCTTCATCTGAGAATGTCTTTATTTCACCTTTATTTCTAAAGAGTAAACCTCATAGGAAAGGGGGATGATGGGTGGGAAGAGATAAACAAAAGAACTTATATGCATATATGCATAGCCAATAGACACAGACAACAGTGTGGGGAAGGCAGGAGGTGGGTGGGAGTGGGGAGGAGGGGATCAGTGGGGGGAAAAAGGGGAAACATCTGTAATACAACAATACAGATAAAAAATAAAAAGAATAGTTGATTTCTTGTTTCTAGTCTGTCACATAAGGAGCTTGGACATTATCATTCTGTCCTAACAACAAGCAAAAAACTGAACAAACTGAAAAATCAACAACTCTTCTCAGATCTGTCAGAGAGGTGAGGTCACAGGGGAAACCACTGCTCTCCAAACTGGAGAGACAGACAAGCAAGTACAGATAATCACATCTTATGGGAGCAAAATCTCCCAAGGAAGCAGAAACTTCCATGGGAACCAGTTTGGCTGGAGTAGGGCAAGTACACTCAAACAAATTTCTATTGTTTTGCCACCTTTTATGGGTTCTTTGCTAGGGGAAGCAAGCTTTCCTTGGAGTTGTTTTTTTTTTTTTCTGTGCCTGTTGATAGTTTGGGGTATCCCATTCAGGATGTGTAGGAGACAAAAACAAACATACAGAAAATTTTAACAACCAAACAGGGAATCTCCTGCTGGGTTGCCCCGTGAGTCCTATGGTCTTAGGCACTTGGCTTTATTCTTTATTCTGTATCTTCCTATGTTTGCTGTGCTGTGTTATGTCCAGGGACTTGTCATTGCAAAAGAACGGGACCTGGGAAGAATGAGCCTATTCCATCTCAGCTGGAACTGGAGGTCCTTGATGATGTTTTAAAGACATTAAATAAAAATATATAATTCCTGTGTATCTACTCAGGTAGTTACCATTTCCGGTATTCTTTTGTTCTTTGTGCAGATCCGTATTTTCACCTGATGTCATTTTTCTTTGGCCTGAAGGACTTCCTTTACCACTTCTTGTGTGAATCTGCTGCTGAAGAATTCTTTCAACTTTTGTATGTCTGCAAAAATCTTTATTTCATCTGCATTTTTGAAGGATATTTTTGTTGGGTATTAAATTCTAGGTTGACAGATTTTTATCCTTTGAGAATATTGCAGGAGATATACTTATATAAAAGTATGGGAGCAATGCAGAGTTAAAAGTATGCTACACAATTTTATAAACAATCACAGATATATAAAACAAACAAAATTTATACCTAGAAAGAGACCAGAAGGAAATAAAATTTTAAGTATTTTCCCTTTCTGTGGTGGGACTATTAATTATCCATTTTCTTTCTATTTTCTAGGTTTTTTCCTTCTCAACATATTCTCTAACATGTATGGCTTTTATAATGGAAATTGTTTTATTATATTAAAAAACAATGAACAGAAGTTCTAGGTCAGGCAACTAAATTAACTATGGTGAAAAGTCAGAACAGTGGTCGTTTCAGGGGAAGTTAGGAGGAGATGCTGTGAAAGACACCAGCGCACCTTTATAGGAGAATGGGAATTTTTGTAGCCTCATGGGTCATGGGTTAAACTGCATAAATATTTTTCAAAAATTTAATGTTAAGGGTGGGAGCAGGGAGAAGGGGATCAATGGGGGGGGGGGAACATCTGTGATACAACAACAAAGATTTAAAAAATTAATGTTAAGATTTGTGTATTTCACAGTCTATACATTTTATCTCTAAACCCAAAAGACCTCTATAAATTAATTTGGTTGAGGTGAGGGTAGAAGGTAGATACAAGTAAAGATAAAAGCAGAATGACAGAAAGTGGATAATTATGGAAGCTGGTGATAGGTACATGGGGTTCATTAGACCCTTTTGCTCACTTTGTGTATGTTTGAAATTCTCACAGTAAAAAGTGAAAACACATGAATAGTCCCTTTGGCCTAGAGAGGATGCTGATCACTTTCTTCATTTCCAAGGAAAACAAAAACACGGAGGAAAGGGGAATGCATTGCTATGAGAGAGAGTGTGTGTGTAGCTTAATTAGAAAGATAGTCTTCACTAGAAAACCTCCCACACAAAGAGCATCTTCCTGTCTGATTGCCTTTAACATTCGACCTTTATTGGTTTTAATTGCAAAAGTAATATAAATTCAATGTAAAATAATCACACATTAGAGAAAAGCCAAATTCAGAAAATGAGTTTCTACTCACAGCCCTAGAGAGCTGTACTCTCAACAGTTTGGTTAGCCGTTCAGACTGTGTGTGTGTGTGTGTGTGTGTGCGTGTGCGTGTGTGTGTGTGTGCGTGTGTGTGTGTGCATGTGTGTGTGTGTTGACAGAACAAGCTTTATAGTGCACCTATTATTCTGCTGCTTCCTCTTTTTCCCTTAATTAAGCATTTTACTTGGAGTTCTTTATACAACAGAATAAACAGCTGTTTAGAAGCAGAAGATAAAACCAGATAAATAAGAGGGTCCTTTCTCTTTGGATTCCAAGATTATGTCAATTTTATCCTATTTTAAGATCTGACATGATCTTAAATAGGATTTTTACCTAAATATTTAAATTTACATAAATACTATGCTTTTTATGTATGAACCAAAATAATTAATAACTGACAGCTATGAGAGCCCCAATAGCAAGATCCTGACGCTCTGCGGTGGCAGAGGGGCCCTGGGCCTCTGGTGAGCAGGGGCAGCCGGGCTCTGTGGTGAGGGGCCAGCCTAGCAATGACTCAGCTCAGCAATGACCTGGCTGCATAGGGCAGGCTGACCAAGATGAATTGCTGTCTGAAGGAACATTCTTTCCAGCTGACTAATTGCTCTTTTATGATAATGAAAGTGCTTTAGGTTCCTCTTTGTCCGTCTTATGCAAATAAACTGGTGAGTTAAAGTCACTTCCAGTGCCAAGGACAGTATAGAACCCAGGTCATGAAGGTGAACTGGTTTTCCCTGAATTTTGCATATTTTCTAACCTGTTCTTAACTCTAAAAGATATTTGCCTTCACCTGATTTACATTCAGATGTGTTTCTTGCTGGTCCATGGACCGTTTTCTGTTGCCCCACAGATTATCAATTGTCCCCATTCCAAATATGATGCCTCTGATTTTGTAGTGTTGGCCATCATAGAATATGAGACAAGTCCCAAAAATATGCCCCTCGATGTGGGGATTGAGGAGTAAAAGGGGTGCCCCTTGCAGAACAGAGCTCTGTCTTGGGCTTCTTTGTATCCTCAAAACTTGGCTCTAAGGAGATGACAGACCTCCATAGATGCTTTCTGGTTGATGAATTCTCTCAGCACAGATTATTTAAGAAGATGTTTTGATGTTTCTAAGAGCTAGTTGCAGCGACACATGGTGAGCAATGAGTTCTGATGGGGCAATGTCAGATCCGATTGAGACCACGTTATTGCCCCCCAGTGCTTGGCATAAAGCCTCATGCATTCACCTCCCACCCATCCACTCAGTCGCTAGCTCTTACTACAGGGAGTTCTGGCTACATGTTTGCCCTACGTGCCTGGCCCAGTGACTCCTTCAACTTGAGCCTGCTCTCTGAAGATACGACTGTGGACACATCTCAAAGCCACACTCCACCTCCCTCCTACTGGAGGACTAGGATGCCTTCTCCAGGTCCCCCAAGCCCAGGCACTGTGACTGTCACTGCCCATGAGCGTCTCAAAGCCTGGCCGATCCCCTCTCCTTGGCCTCCTTCCTCCCAGTGCCTCAGAGCCTCTTCCGAGCTGATGTCTTCATTTCCTCGGGTTCCCCCTGGAGTCCTCGGGGCCCATGCCAGATAGTCAGAGGCTGCTCCTTTTAGAGCCAGAAGGCCCCCAAAGAGGTCTTTTGTGAGATCTCCAACCCTTCCCCAATTGAGATCAGCTTGTCATTTCCCCACTTCTTAGGAGCCCAAGGAAATGCTGGTGGCAAAGGCCTGTCCTTGCTTCTGTGACCAGCCTGCCCCCTGCCCTGTCCACACCAAAGCAAAATCCAGTCCCTAGAAGGTCGGCCACCCACCTGGGCAGATGCTCAGTTGCCCTTTTGATCTCCACTTGGCAACTCTCAAGTCCCCACAAAATACTTTTTTTATTGTAACATCACAAAACTCTCCCTATCCTCCACACCCAGGCACGAGCACAGTTATCATTTAGGTGGATTTGCTCGGGCCCCCTGTCCTGCGGAGGTCATTTCATTCACCTGTCGTCCTTAGGTACCCATGGGACCGTGTCCTGTAGCTGTCACAAGCGTTGTTGCTACATTGTTCTCACCATCCTCCATTTCAACACATAACACGATATTAAAACATTTGTCATCAACCATAATTTGGGTACTCCATGACGACTTTCACAATGACAATGGACACTCTGATAAAACTTTCCTCCACATCTTGGATTACTTTCTTCGGAGAGAGGGTCATGAACTCTTGTCCTTCTTGGCACATAACGATAGACTGCCCCCCACGGGAGCTCCTACAAATACGTGCTGTCAGGAGTCATGTGTGAAGATGGCAGTTTTCCCATATCTTTGCCAACATGACAAACGGTCATTAAAATGTTAATTTCTGTTCACGTATGAGGCCAACATATGGTTCTTCGTTGGCATTTCAATGGGATTACTGCTGTGACTATTCAATAATTCTCTGTAGACCAGTTAAGTCACTGCAGCCCCAAGCCAATCCAGTGCCCGGCTGCCTTTCCCTTGGGTTTCTGTCTCTTTAAAGGCGATTTTTCATAGATTTTTGCAAGCTGTTCACCTCTAGCCATCGATGCCAGGGTGTCACAGCATGCTTCATGGCGCCATGGCGGGCTGGTCACTTCTAGCCGCTGGTTCCAGGAACGCCGTGTTTTGTGGACCGGGCTTTATCCTCATTTCCCTTCTCTCAGAGGACCTGGCAGAGCTCTGTCCTGTTGTGGTGAGCTCAGGGACCTGTCTTCCTGGTCTTGAGGAATCAGTCTGTTGGGTAGACTGAGGCACAAGGTCCACGGCAAGACAGGGCGGTAGCAGGAACGGGGTCCCACCAGCTTCCCAGAAGACAAGGAGCCTCAGCTGCATTTCCGACGTGGAGAGAGGAGATGCTACGTTAGAAATGGCCCTGTTGGCCTGAGAGCCGAGTGTTGGGAGGATTTCAGGAAGCCAGGGGAGGGCAGCATGGCTCACTGCGTTTAGGAGAGCCCCTTGGCAGCTGTGTGGCTGTGGACGCGAAGACGGGAAGGCCAAAGGAATGGTCTCACCCCCAGGACGACGTGTTGAGTCCCGTGCCCAGGCAGAAGCAGTCAGTAGGGGGAGGGAGGATGGAGTGACTTTGAGGACATTAAAAAGGAAATGCCCACCGTGGATCTCGTGGTGGGAAAGGGAGCTTCCTGGTTTAGGTGATGGACTCCTATTCTGGGGGAAGGAGTGAGTTCCGTTTTGTATGTGTTGAATTCCAGACACCGAGGAGACGTCGAAGTGTTGTCCTGAGTTGCCCAGAGCCCAGGACAACGGCCTGAGACTCACAGCAGCATCTAACACCTGGTCAGTCCTTGGTGGGTGGGATCACGCAGAGCCTGCTTACAGAGGCCGGGTCACTGACCCCTAAGACGGCAACTGGAGAAAAGGACGGTGCAAAAGAGACTGAGAATCCTGGCCACAATGGTTGGACAAAAAAGAGTTTCTGGGAGGAGGTGTCTACTGGGTCAAATGTTGCAAGGATAGGTAAGAAAAAGGTCAGGAAGGGTCTCCTAGCTGGGACAAAAGAGAAACAGTGTCGGTAGCTAGCCCAGGAAGCTGGCTGGGAAAAGGAACCAGGATGAGAGGGGTATGAGGTCAAGAGAGATTGTATCAAGACAGAGGCTTCAGTGCATGTGAATGCATGGCCAAGTTCTTCAAACTGTAATTCACAGAAATGCAGTCCTCTTTTCCATCTTACAAGGAGTGTCGCGGTTTCTTATGCTGGACGCCTGAAGCCTGCCTGGGTCCGGAAAGTGAGTTTTCTCTCCTGTGTGTGGAGAGAGAGTAGGACAGAGGGACATGTCATACAATGGTCATTGGTGTCAGTTCTATGGTGCCAGTTCAACGCCAATAGGAATCCCCAATTTGGGGTGTAATGAAGAAGGAAACTGTTCGGTGCTAAACAGCTCAATTGTGAGACAGCACAGCTGTGTAAACAACAAGGACCTGCAGCAGCCCTAGGGCCAGGCAGCCCCTGGCCTGGGCCCTCTCCAGCCAGAGAGCTCTGTTCTGCTCCCCCATGTTCTGTTCTGCTCACCTGCTTTTCGCTGTGCTGGTCTGCTCTGCTCATTGGCTCCATTCTGTGCCAGTCTGCTCTGGCCAGAGCTGGTCTGCTCCACCCACATCTTCGGTGTTTCAGTTCAGCCATGGAAACACAGCCCTCAAGTCATTGGTGGAAAGGGAAAGTACACTCCCAGAGTAATCACAGAGCTGACTTATATGGACAGAAGTCCCCACCCCTGGTCCCTGACTGGTCTGTCCTCATGCAAATAAGGACTCTAAATCCTTGCAGTTTGATGGGTCCAAAAGGCACTGTCCTGATTGGTCAGAATAGAGCTACTCTGGTTGGTCAGAGCTGTGAAGCTCTGATTGGATGGGGAACGTCTCAGTCCTATTGGTTGAAATAGGATTCCAGGAACTCCTTTATAAGGGCTGGCTCAGATGGCAGGAACACAATGCAGGCAGGCAGTTCAGTGCAGGCTTCTCCCCAAAGTGCAGTTTGTATGAGAGGCCCCTAGGTAGAAATGGTTGCTAGGCTGTTATTTAAAATTTGAGTCCATTTAGCAAATAGGAGCCCTTCTTAATAGATGTCTTCTTTCTTAGGGTTCGCAGACAGGTGTTCCACCAGCAAACGCCCCCTGACTACAGGGTGGGTCTAGCCCATGTCATTGACCCTAACAGGAAGGACACGGGCAGGTTGGGGAGCCCCAGGTAACTGAGGCTTAACATACAGAGAGAAAGACCTAGGAGGATGGAGACATTGAAGAAATAGGTCAATTTGCCAAATAACCAACGACCATTTCTGAAAAGCCAATTAGCTGAAAGCCCATTTGTTGAAAATCAAATCGCTCAAGAACCAGTTTCCTTGATGAGTGATCCCAGGAATTCACCCACAGCTTGTTCTGATGAATTACTTTAAAAACCATAGCGATTGTGTGCTATGGTGTCTACGACACTTCGTCATTGCTTTGGTTGTGTAATTCACCTGTGTTAGCGGTTTTAGTTTGGTTTGGTATATTTTCACCGGACGCTTCGCTATGGATTTCTCAGTCCATGTCCGCTAAAAGTCAGTTTTATATGGGTTTCCCTATTTCAGGAGCAGGCCACTTCTTGAATGCACAGCGTATTTTCTGGTACCAATGGAGTGGTTTTCCCTCAAGCGCATGTACTGATAACTCTCATTTTGAAGGCTTGTTCCTAGACCGGACTGTAGCTCCCACGCTGGCCCGTGGCCACTGGGGAGCTGCCACGGATGTGTGGAAATTAATGCCGAAGAAACTTGCCTTTGGCCACCTGCCAAGCCGCTTCGAAAAAACAGAGAAGATGCAAATGGTTGTAAATTCGCACTCGAAGGGCAAGACCATCTTTTGTGCCAACCAAAGGTTAAAGTCACAGAAGGCTCGCGCCTTACCAAAACTTTTGTAAGAACCTTTGGAGACGCAGTCCGCTTCAGGAATGCGAATCACAGATCCATAGCTCCAAGATGAAACGGCAGTGGGGAAACCAAGTTGAATTTCTAACCGAGAGAAAAACCAAAGACCAACATGTTGGCAAACGTCACCGGCAATGATGTGCAACACGTATTTTTACATGTTTTGTAACTGGAACTCAGTTCTGGGGGATTTGGCAAGTCTGTGGAGGTGACCACCTGGTTGACTGATTTTTCCCACGTTGACATTTGGTCACTGAAGTTTGGGGTTTGGCAAATTGTCTTTCAGCAAATAGCTCTGTTTCTGAAGAAGAGGGAGAGAGGGGCGAATGGAGAAACTAGCTGGCTCTGGAAAGGGGAGGGTTATGATCCAAAGATGTAGATTCTGCTGGAAAGGAGGGGAAGGAGGGAGGTAGGGCCAGGCACAGAGATGGGCATGAGAGGAGTTAGTCCCAGCGGCTTGGAGAGCGGCGCCTTTTGCTGAGAGGGTGAGGACGGCTGAGGGCAGCCGGCCTGGAGAGGGAGTGCCAGGGCCACGGGGTAAGCAGGTCCTGGGCACCGAGCGCTGTCCATTGGTTCAGTGGGGGCCGAGCCAGTGACCCTCAGCCACATCTGATGTTCTTCTCAGAGCCCACAACCCTGCAGGAGACCAGCTGGATTGCTCTTGGGCTTTGGGGTTTTCTGGGAGGTGCTGTGGGCAGACAGGGAGAAAGTGCGTCAAGGATCGTGGAGGGGCCCACTAGACATAAATGAGAAGCCCTGGGAGCCAGGATGGGCACGGGCACAGAAGAGGCCAAGCTTGTGGGAGAACGTGGCAGCGCGGACCTGGGTCTCCGTGCTGGGTGGGGGAGTCTCTTAGGAGTGACTGCAGGGACAGGCTGGGGGAGAGGCTCGTGGGCGGGAAAACTGGCAAAGGAGTTAAGAGTTTCGAGGTGGAGCAGTGCTGGGAGCCCAAGGGTCTCCCGCGGCCTTGGAGGGACTGGAGCAAGGGGGAGGTGGGAGAGGGGCCTGGAGCTCAGGTTTGGAACATGGGAGACCATGGTGTTCGCTGACTCTGCCACACAGACCCTGAAGTTCCCACAGTTAAGAGCATGACAGAGTATTCAGGGCTGTTCCCAGGCCCAACTCCACTCGCTCCTCCCACTTCTACACGACACACACCCCACCCCCCACCCCACCACCAGCTCTTCTTCCACAGAGAACAAAGGGCTGCACACACTCCTCCCAGGCTCTCCATCTATGTCCCCATCCCTATGTCCTTCCTCCCCGTCCCTGCTGGATGGCAATTAACACAGTTACAACTCTGGAACTCTGCTCTGTTTCTGGGAAGACATGGCCATTCATCCATGAGAGAAGAATAAAATTAATCTATTTCTGCCTCTTCTGTCTTTCTTCTCAGTCCCTGAGGACCGAACCGCTCCCCACACACTGCAAGTTCCTTTCCAGCCTTCACTCTCCCTGTCTACCCTGGAGGCAGCATCAGCCCCCTGCAGGTGACAGGTGCCTCTAGGGAGCCTCTCTCCCCTGATCTCAGCCCAAGTGCATGCTGACTCCTGGGCCGGGGACTGGAAAGCCCTATTAAAATGCTAATATGATACCTGAAGGGGTAAAGCATTAGGGCAGCACAGAGCACTCACTTCCAAGGCTCCTCCTGCTCTGAGCATTGTGGGGGAGCAGCACTAAGAGGGCTGTGACATTTCTACGAGTTCTTCACCTACAAGGATCCATTCCTGGGCTCTCCTGCTCCCAGGCCAGGCACCGCCCAGGGCCCACCAGGCCTCAGAGATGTGGCAGCTGCCGCTCCCCGGTCTCAGGACCACAGTGGTCCTCAGTGGTGCCAGCTCCAGGGCTGCAGGAAGCTGTGGGATTTTCAGCACCTTGTACCCTGACTTCCTGCCCAGCATGGCCACCCCTCCACCCCTTCCAGCCCAACTAACACTTCTGATACCTCAGGGCCCAGTATCCAGCCTGCCCTCAAGACACACCACATCCTACTGCGGTCATTGGTTTAATGTATACCTCCTCTCCAGTCTGCTGCCTCTGAGAGATGAGGACACACCAACCGTGTTCACCACCCAAATCTAGCATGACAAAACTGACCAAATTCGTGGTTTTAAAAGTACAACATTTTGAGACTTCTGCTTCTAGAAAGATGGAACAAATGGAATAGATACACTTTCCCCTATTCTTCCCACTAAGTTCAGCTAAAACCCTTGAGCAACATATAACACAAGCATAAGAAGACTCGGAAAGGGATAGAGAAGAAGGCAGACTAGGACCTCAGCACGCAAATACAGAGGCCATGCGGAGAGGCAGGACTGGAGTTCATCTTGGCAGAATAATAATGAGGTATGGCCCTCCCTCCCAGAGTGGGGGGTGGGGGGAGCTCAAACATCCTAAATATGTGAAGCAAAACGAATTGACCTGCAAAGAGAGATGGGAAAGTTCACAATTATAGTTGAATGCTTCAGTACCCCTCTCTCTACAGCCAACAGAAAAACCAGACAGAAAATCAGCAACGATGTAGAACTCAGCAACACTGTCAGTCCACAGACTTTCATTGGCATTTATAGAATACTCCACCCCAAACCTGCAGAATACACATTCTTTTCATGGGCACATAGATCACACACCAGGATGCATTATATTTTGAGCCATAAAACAAACTTTAGAAAATGTAGAATTGAAATCATTTAGAGTGTGTTTTCTGACTACAGTGGAATCAAAGTAGAAACCAAGAACAGAAATATAACAGGGAAATCTCAAATATTAAACAACCCACTTCCAAATAATCTGTGGACCCAAGAAGTCTCAAGGGAATAGGGATGGAACTGAATGGAAACCAACATTTGTGGGATGCACTACAGCAGTGCTGGGAAGAAAACTTATACTATTAATACTTTCATTAGAAAAGAGGAAAATTTCAAATCAATAATCTAAGCTCTCACCTTAAGAAACTGGAAAAAGAAGAGCAAAATAATCCCAAAGCAAGCATAAGGAAGAAAATAAGGAGATATGAACAGAAGGCAATGAAAATGAAGAAAAAAAGCAAAAGAGAAAAATCCATAAAACAAAAGTTGATCCTTGAAAAGATCAATAAAATTGATAAACCTCTAGCAAAACTCACCAGAAAAAGGGTCAGAAAACCTAAGTTACCAAGATCAGGAATGAAATAGGGGACATCATTACAGACCCTGCAGACATCAAAAGGTTAATAAGAAAATATTATAAATAAATCTGCATATATATATATATATATGCTATATATATATTTAGCAACTTGTATGAAAAGGACCCATTGCTTGAAAAGCAGAAATTACCACAACTTATCAACATGGAATAATAATTTGAACAGCTTTATGACTATTAAGAAAATTCAATGTATTATTTTAAAATTCCATAAAAGAAATTTCTAGGCTCAGGGGTTTTACTGGAGCATTCTACCAAATGTTTAAAGAAGAATTGACACCAATGTCACACAGTATAATCCAGAAAGGAAGGGACACCGCCAAATTTATTTTATACAGCCAGTAGAACCTTGATACTAAGACCAAAGACAGTACAAAAAAATTACACTCCAATATCCCTCATGAATATAGACACAAAAATTCTTAAGAAAATATTAGCAACTAGAATTTAGCACTATAAAAAAGAATAATACTCCATGACCCACTGGGCTTTATCCCAGGCATGCAAAATGGATTCAGCATTCTAGAATCAATGTATTCACAGAACTAACTAATAAATAGCACACAGTCACTTCAATTGATGCACATAAGACAAACCAACATTCAATACCTATTCATGATAAAAGCTCTCAGAAAATAGGAGTAAAGGGAAATTTCCTCAACTTGATAAAACAGCTACAAAAAAACTTAAAACTAACATGATACTCAGCAATGAAAAACTCAATGCTTTCTCCCTAAGACCATGGACCAGACAAGGCTAATTGACATCATACTAGAAGTTCTAGCCAGTGCAATAAAGCAAGAAAGGGAAATAAAAGACATGCAGACCAGAAAGAAAGAAATAAAACTGTCCCCACTTGCAAATTATATAAAGACATGTGTGGAAAATCCCAAGGAATTTACAAAAACTTTTAGAACTAATACATGAGTTCAGTGTGGTCACAGGACTAACATAACAAAAATAAAAAACCAACTGTACATCTATACACTAACAATGAACATATGGAAACCAAAATTAAAAATGCAATACCACTTATAATCACAAAAGAATGAAAAAGAAATATTTAGGTGAAAACCTAGGAAAACATGTTCAGGATTTGTATGCTGATCAAAGAAATCAGAGATGATCTATATAAATGGAGAGACATATTCTATTCATGGCTTGGACCACTCAGCATAGCAAAGATATCAATTTTCCCTAAACTGATACACAGTTTTAACAGAATTTCGATGAAATTACCAGCGACATTTTCTGTAGCTATGGAGAAGATTATGCTAAAATTTATATGGAAAGTCAAAGGAACCACAAAAACTAAGGCAATTCTGAACAAGAAGAATAAAGTGAGAATTACTCTACCCAATGCATACTATATAGTAATAGTAATCAAGACATTGTGACATTGGCAGAGGGAAAAATGCATAGAGCAATGGAACAGAATAGAAAATCCAAAAACAGACCCACAAAAATATGGCCAACTGTATTTTGACGGAGGCACAAAAGGAATTCAATGGACAAAGGAGAAAGAGCCATTTCAACAAATAATGCTGAAGTAACTAGGTATCCATAGGCAAAAGAAATGAATCTGAAACTATACCTCCTACATCATTTTTTTAAAAAAATTAAAATGGATCACAGATTTAAATGTCAATGTAAAACTATAAAACTTCTAGAAAAAAACTTAGGAGAAAATCTTCAGGACCTAGGGCTGGGCTAGACTTGACATTGAAAGCAAAGTGAAGATTGTGACTGATCGGACTTCATGGAAATTGAAAACATTTGTTGGTGAAATATCCTGTTAAAAGGATGAAAGGACAAACTATAAATTAAAATTAATATGTTTAAATAATTCCAATATTTGATATCCAATGAAAGACTCCTAGAATTTATAAAGAACTATCAAATCTTACAAAATTTTTCTATCGGTTTGGTGTTCTTGCGTCAACCACACGCGTACAGTAGCGTGTATAGTTCTCAAGGGTAGAGCTAGATGGATTTTTACACACACGTGTATATTAGAGACCGTCGACCTGAGTGAGACATAGAGTATTTCCGGAAGGCCCCTGTACTCTCTCCCAGCCAGCCTTGACCTCCATCGGCACAGACTGTTCAGCCTGTCCTGGAACATTACATAAATGCAATCATAGAGCGCCTGCTCTTTTGTCTAGTTTCCTTCACACACGATGTCTGGTAGATTCGCCCACGTCGTTGTGTCCACGTGTACCTCATTTATTTGGTTGGTAGATAGTATTCCATTGTGTGAATGTGCCAGGATGTATTTATGTGTTTCATGCCTGATGGACATCGGGGCTTTCCCCCCGTAAGTTTTGTATTAAATAAATTCAGCACCCTTCAGTGTTTTATCTTCATTTTTCTTCAAGATATCTCACTTTTTAAAAAATGATCCAGAACAATAGGCATTCAGCCTTCCATAAACCTGCTCTTTCCTGAGCACAGCTGACCTACTTTCTGACATCAGAAGGTTAAGTCAAGTTATCAGTCAAAACACACATGGAGAGGAAGTGGAAGCAGTGGAAGCAGTGTGTGATCCAGCAGTGGCGGCCTTTGGGGGGCTTCAGGGGTACTCTTAGGGCCTGTCTCAAAGCTGTAAGCTTCCGTAGGCCAGTGCTTGGCAAGGGGGCAGGCAGAAGCAGACAGCCCATGGCTGGTGCTCCAAGGCTCTGGGTGGGACTTGGGCTCCCTGGCCTTCTGCCCTGTGCCCCGAGGCAACCAAAATGAGAGCTGCGAGCGCCAGGAGCCACAGAGTTGTTTTCCCAAGACTTAAAGGGCTTATGTCATCCATCTAACCTTGTGTCTCCGCCCTCAGGACCCTCGGCTAGGTCTTCCCATGGGAGGAGTAGGGGGAGGAGAGAGGAGAAGGTGGAGCTGCCCCACAGGCTAGAGAGGCTGGGGGTGGACCTCAGACAACAGCTGATAGGCAGCTGCAAAGGGAAGTCCAGATGGGTAAACTGAGTGATGTTTGAGAAGCCACTGGGGCTACACAGCTGAATGTTTATGTGACTATAATCAAAGGAAAGGGGAAAGATTTGGGAGAGAGACACCCGAGAAAACTCCAAGAAAGCCACAAGGCCTTGATGAGACTGGCCGATCTGTAATGACTGGGTGTGCTGTGTGGTTGGTGTTTATCCCAGACAAAGCCAGTGCTTTCCCGAGATCTGGTGACAATTTGGGACACATGACTTAGGGGGAAGGGCAAGCTGGGAAGAGGCTGTGAGTCAGGAAACCTAGGTTGAGCCTTAACCTGGTGGTCCTCTGCTCTCCAGCCTTGGGCAGCCTGTCCCCTGGGCCTGCAGAGTCTCTACCGGTGAATGGCAGCTGGACCAGCCCAGCTCTGTTGGCCCTTCTGGACTTAAGAGGTCTGGCTTCTCAGGCCCAGGCTTGCTAAGGCACTGCCGTCTTCACAGTGGCCTTGTCAGCACACACTGAGCGCCCCCCGCCCCCCGCCATTGCTTTTGAACTATACCCAAACATTCAGGTTTGCTTTGGTTCCTAAACGCTTACTGCAGAAAAGAGGAAGTCACTATAGAGTCAAATCCTCATCAAACTTCTCATATTACAGGGCATTGATTTGCTTGATGATTTTGGACAATTTATTTTGAAGCACAAGGTCATATCTGGGAAAGAACCATTGGCTCCAACATCCTCAAGCCAGGCTGGTTTTAGATGCGAATAGGGTCACTAACAGCAGGCAGCTGTTACTGTCGCACCCAGCCATGCTGTACGGTGCTGTCACTGTGCAGATAACCACTACAGACCTAAGGGGTGAAGGCAAAACCCAGTCATCTCAAGCTCCGTTAACATCTTTGAGACTTCATGTCCTTGGGGAGTGACTCGGAGCCTTTTCCTTGGGGAGTCACTGCATCTTACATGGTGCAGCTGAAGTGAGCTATCTGTGGGCGAACTGTGACATAACGGCAAAGGGATCTGGTGATGACAAAGGTACTGGTGCTCTGAAGAATTGGAGTATGAAGAAAAGCAGCATTTCCAGACCTCAGGGCACCAGGCTTCAGAGGGGACCCCACCCTGTCATCGGCTGCCTGTTCCTATGGTCCCTGTGGCAGGATTTCCAGATAACTTGGTGACAGGTTCATGACCACGAGATGCAAGATGGGCCGTCGGAGAGACACCACATGAAACCAGAGTGCAGGTGTGCGTGAGGCTGGAAAGGGTGGAAGGAAGGCCGACTGGCTCTCCCCCAAGTGCCTGATGGCGAAGAAGGGTGACCGGCGTGTGCGTCCTCTCTCTCCTCCTCTTTACCCTGCCTCGGTGGTGACTTCCATCCGTGAAGAGCTCCGAGTCCTCAAGCACAGAGGGTGTCCAGTGGGTGAGGAAGGCCGGGCTCTGTCCTAGGGAACAGCTGCCTCCAGGACCCAATGACCCATAGCTCAGGGGACAGAGTTTGCCCTCCAGCTGTTTCTTCCCCATCACCCAGTTGTCCCTGCAATTTGACTGGCACTTTATTTCAGGGGGGCTGCTATTCTGGTTGAAAGGGAGAAAGGGGCACAAGGCTGTGAAGAAGGTGGTTCTCTATTTTCGAAATGAAGAACTTTAGCCTCTTCACTTCCCCAAATGAGGCTTTCCCTGCAGGCACGTTTTCTGGCTCCGGGGCTGCGGGAAAGAACTGCGGGCTCAGCTCAAATCACAGCTCACTGTTCCTCTCGGAGATAAGGGATGACGGTCTGGAAAGAGCCTGTTGGACGGGCGATGTTCTGTTGGGGCGACAGGATCGGAGGGTCCCCCCGCCCCCGGCCTCCCGGCAGCACAGAGCTCTCGCATCGTTTCGCTGTCTGTGCGCTCGGTGTTGACAGAGTCCAGATCAAGACGAGACTTAGCTTCTCGGTCCATCAGAGGGCATGGCACCCCAGCTGCAGGAGGCAGGGGACGCTTGCATGACAAGTCATGACACGGTCTCTGGAGACATCTCCCAGGTGCTTCCTTCTCCAAAGAAAAGCTCCTCTGTTGGATTAGGGCTCTTTGGAGTGCACCCAAGACTGGCCCGGGAGGGTCCAGGGCGTCTCCCTGTCTGTGCCGGGGCCTAGCTGTCTGCCCCCCTGCAGGCCTCTGCCCCCCGCTGACACACGTGGATGGCACAGCGGCGCATCCTTGCTGAGGCCCAAACCGAAACAACAGGAACAGTGTAAAACCCCTTTCTCAACCACAGCGCTCGCCTGGGGTGTCATTTTTGAGAATACACTTCTCCATTCCCTGAATGGCTACCTTTGCCTCTATGGTTGTGCTATTTATGTGTTCTGAGAAATGTCTGGAAATCCCTTTTCCAAGAAATGAGCTAGCACCTTGGGGACCCTGCTGACTGAGTCTCTGGGGAGACCGTAGGTCAGCTGCTTCCAGCAGTCAGGGTTTCTAATGAGCCTCATGGACCCACACGTCCTGTCACCATATCTAGCCACGTGGACTGAATATCTCTCACCTCAAAACCTCAAAGCTTGGCCCAAACCTCACTCCTGTCCCCCCTCGCCCCCAGCACCACAGCTGTGGCCTGAGAAGGGAGCTTCTACCCAGCTGCCGAGATCTGGAGAGGAGAGAAGGGAGCTGGGTCGGATCTCCTCTGCCCAGGACACCTTCAGGTGAAGACCCTGTTCTTCCAGGCCTGCCCCTGAGTAGCAAAACCAGCCCCTTCTCCACTTCTGAATACCACCTCGAAAACAAGGTATATCCTTAGGCTCATTTGAGGGAATGGCTGTCGGGCTGTCACCATGTGGTTGTGGTCTGAGCTGGCATCCCAGCCCAGGGCGGGTATGTGGTCAATGGAAGACAGGGACCCTATGGCCACATTGACCGAATCCTGGCTCCTGTAGTCCTGAGAAGTGATTGGCACCCACTGAGTCTGTTTCTTCAACTTTAAACAGGCTGTTGTGAGGATAGAGGTAACATACGTATCCCATACTTTGGGATCAGTACGTTGTGGCAGCATTTGGTGATGATGTCATTGTGATCTTCAGTGTCGTCATCGCTGGCGGTGTTCGTATGCATGAAAGATCTTTGGAAAACAGCTCCAGGGCTATAAGCTGTCATTTCTAACTGAGATCCTTACTGGGCCAAAGTAAAGTTAGGTCTAAATTTTTCAGGCGCTGGGTCCGACTTGAGAGATGTTTAGATGCTGCACATCATTGTCAGTGTGCAAATGTGCACACGAGCCTCCTGTAGCTGAGGACGCCGAACCTCACCTGCAGGTCCATGGGTCAGAAGGAGCGGGGTGAATGTCTTTGTTTTGTCTTTTCAAGGCTCCCACCCTCAAAGTACCCACCATTTGACTCCCAGTAAATTTCAGAGTTTGAAAACACACACACACACACACACACACACACACACACCCCGAAGTATTTAGATTTTAGTCTGAATAATACCTTTAAAGACACAAAAAAGTAAGTTAAAAGGCTCAGAATTCTATTTGGGAATGAATCATTAATTTAAAAAATAATATAAACAGATCTTCTTGTTGAGAACATTAAACTAAAGAACCTCCTCAAAAGTGTTAAGATCAATGGCCAGCAGATTCTTTCTTTTTTTTTTTTTTTTTTTTGAATTGTACAAATTCAACTTTATTTTTAATGACCCATTAAATCATGCTGGCCTCTTGTATCCAGCTTTGCCATCTAGGAGGCTGTAAGAAGTCAAGGTGTTCGAGAAAATACAAGAGAACTGAGAAAACCTAGGAGCAATTGTTGGAAAAACCCCTTTAGGACAGAACTGAGATGCCGGGTTGTCACCGACCACCCCCTGACCACAGCCCTGACCCGGAGAAGCAGCGACCGGGCAGATCGTCGGTGTCCGGGGCCAACCTGCGCAGCGGAGCGGCCCACGGGCCTGCGGGGCTGCCGGGCTGCAGCTCCTCGCGGATCCAGGGCAGAGCGGCGGCCGCAGAAGTCTCGAGGTAGACTGGTTATCTCGCCTTAAACCTTTCCAAGCCGCCTACCAGAAGATCTCCTCAAAACGGGGAGATTCTTTCTTTTATTCTTTAGATTGTGTCTTTTATTTTAGATTTGGGAGCCAAAATGATCCAGAAAAGACAATACCTTCAACAGCAGTGATAAGAAGTATAATTTAACACTCAAAGAGTTCTCAAATGCTAAAATTGATCTAGAAGCAAAGCTATTAAATAATTCAATAATTAATTGACTACAAATTGCTGAGCTCCAGAAATGTACATTGGATGTACTTGTGAAACTTTCCAGGTATGTTATTATTAGATACTGCCCTCTGTATAATATATTTTCTTAATTTGGAGAATTTAATTTTATTCTCTGAACCACAGATAAAAAAAAATAACATAAGCACTGTGAAAATTTGATTCCATTTCAGAGCTAAAAATAAGGAACACAAAAAGATATTTTGTCCCCAGAAAGACTTGAAGGTGGCTTAGTAAGTGTAATAATAGAAGGAAAGGAAAAGGTGTTGAGAGAGTTAGGAGAATATTTATATAAATATATGTTTACATATGTGGATGTACTCATGTAAATAACAATAATGACTGACATTTGTAAAGCAACTTACCATTTACAAGTACTTTTATATGCCTCATCTGCCCAACTCAGATGTGGCTACTTTATTTATGATTGATGAAATGAGACTCTGTGTCCAAACAAGAAAAAATTCTCATTTAAGAAACAACATTATCTTTTAAATGTTCATTTAATGGAAAGAAAGTTTTCAAGACCTTTATGTGTGATATGGGAGAGTGAACTCTTACCAGAGCAATGCTTATGCATGTAACAGGCATAGGCCCGGGTGGGAGGACAATTGCCTGAAGGCATTGGAAGTGAAAAAACAGGCGGATTCTGGAGGAGAGCCAATAGCTGGAGGAGGAAAATCATGACCCAGGCATTGAAATGAGCAGGTACAGATTCTGACTATGCTCACGCATGTAAAGGAAAAGGTGTTCTCAATGATGAAAAGTTATGAAAGCTCATCGGAGAAATAGGAACTATAAAAAACACACACAAATAAAATGCTAGATTAAAAAATAAAATACCTGTCTTGGCCGGTGTGGCTCAGTTGGTTGGGCATCGCTCTGAGCACTGAAGGTCACTGGTTCGATTCCTGGTCAGGGCACATGCCCTGGTTGTGGGCTTGATCCCCCGTAGGCAGTGTGCAGGAGGCGGCCACTTGATGTTATGCTCTCACGTTGATGTTTCTCTCTCAAAAAATCAATACAAATACATTTAAAAAATAAAATAAAATATCTGAAATAAGAAACTCACTCTGTGTTTAACCGCAGGATGGAGATGACAGAGGGAAGAGTCAGTGAACCTGAAAATGGATCAAATGAAATGACCCAGTCTAAACAACAGAGGGGAAAAGGTGAATGAGAAAAAAATGAACAGTTTCAAGGCCTGGTGTGAAAATATATAAATGTCTGACATATGAGTAGTTGAAGTTTTACAGAAGAGAGGAAATGGGGCAGGAAAAAAAATCCCAAATATGATAAAAGATATAAAATTTCACATTCAAGAACTCATTAAACCCCATCTAGAAAAACACACACACAGAAATTCACACCTAGGGACATCACAGTTACACTGCCAAATTCAAAAGTGAAGAAAAAAGCTCGAAAACAACCAGATGAAAATGACACATTACATCAAACACTAGAACAAAGTCTGCTGACTTCTCGTTAGAAACAATGGAGACCAGAAGACAGTGAAACAACGTCTTTAAAACGCTGTAAGAAAAAAATGTCAGCCCAGAATTCTACAGCAAAAATAGCCTTCAAGAGTGAAGGCGCCCTGGCTGATTTGGCTCAGCGGTTAGAGCCTTGGCCTGCAGACCAAAGGGTCACGGATTCAATTCCTGATCAAGGGCATGTACCTGGGTTGCAGGTTCAATTCTGGCCCTGGTTGGAGTTGTGTGAGAGGCAACCAATCAATGTATCTCTCTCACATCGATGTTTCTCTCTCCTCCTCCCTCCCTTCCACTCTATCTAAAAATTAATGGGAAAGTATCCTCGGGTGAGGATTAACAAAAAAGAAATAAAAAAGAGAGTGAAGGCAAAATAAAGACATTTCAGGTAGTAAGAGAATTCATCACCAGTAGATCCGCACTGTAAGGAACAAAAGGATGTTCTTTAGGCTGAAGAGAAACGATACCATTGGAAATGGTGAATTTCGAGATAAATATAAAAGACTATATTTTCTCTTAATTTATTTAAAATACATATGCTTATTTAAAGCAAAATGTATAATGCTGTCTTGTGGGGTTTATAATTATGTAGACGTAATACATATGAAAATTATACTAAAAAGAATTATTAGAGTTAAATGAATCTATACATTTGTAAGATTTCTATATGTCATGTGAAGTGGCACAGCCTTAGCTCTCATAGATTGAACGGGAAAGAAAATGTATTGTAATCTGTAGGCGATCAATAAAAGGATGCAAAAAACCTAGGGAGCCACGATATAAATTAAGAAGTGATTTTAAAACATATTAAAATAGTTTAAAAAGGAGACAGGAGCCCTGGCCGGTTTGGCTCAGCGGTTGGAGCATTGGCCTGCAGACCAGAGAGTCCCGGGTTCGGTTCCCGCTAGGGGCAAGTACCCAAAAAAAAGCTTTCTATAAGAAATGGACTTTATGCCCTGCCGGTGTGGCTCAGCGGTTGAGTGTCGACCCATGTACCAAGAGGTCACTGGTTCGATTCCCGTTCGGGGCACATGCCCAGGTTGTGGGCCTGATCTCCAGTGGGGGGCATGCAGGAGGTGGCCAACCTATGTTTATCGATGTTTCTATCTCTCTCTCCCTTTCCCTTCCTCTCTCTCTAAAAATCAATAAAGAAAAAAAAAATTAAAAAACAAACAGAAATGGGCTTTAAACAGAAAGAAACAGAAATGTTCAGAGAATGAATAATGTCCCCATGGCAACAGGAAGCATCAGAATGCTGGGGTAGCTGTCTCAATATCAGAGGAAGTTAACTTCCAATAAATTCAATGAAAAATAATTTAAAAAACAGCAAAAAGAGAGAAATCATGAGTGCTACATATCTATACAGCTCTAGAGAGGGTTGTGTACTAATGACAACCACCAATTCATCAGAAAGACATAACTATAAAGGCGTTGAGCCTAATAACAGAGCTTCAAAATATATGAAGCAAAAATGGCAAGGTTAAAAGGAGAAGCAGACAACTTCACAGTCATAGTTGGAAGTGTCAAAACCTTCCTTTGCAGTCATTTCTAGAAAAACGAGACCTAATTTCAGTAGTCATATGGTAGATGATTTATGCAAAATCATCACCACCTGGACCTCTTGGTCATCACCCAACAAACGCAGAATATACATTTTCCTCCAGTGCAGATAAAGCTTTTGTGGAGAGAAATCCTGTGTTCGGTCACAATAGGCCTTGATAAGTTGCAGCAGGAAGGGCAGACAGAGGAGACCGGACGTTTAAATAAGCTTGAGTGAAGACTCGAGCCGTGGCTCCAGGTCTCGTACGGGGGGCACACACTCACTTCCCAAACAGAACGACGAGACCAGGGCAGGGACTTCACAGCTTCGTGGATGAAACCAAGTTAAAGACAATATAATTCAAAGCCATTCTATCGACGTTATTGGATGCGCTTCAGGTTCTGAAGACCTGGTACCACGGAGGAAACATGGCCATCAGACGCTCTTCCTCGGGAGCCTGTGGGCCGGGATGGGGAGATGGCATAAATCGTTACAGAAGGGCACGTTTTCATTTCCAGGCTCAGACTGACAAAAGTATACGCAGTTCAATGTTGGTTTTGGCTCAGCCAAATGCCTCTTCAGGAAAATTAATGCTGAGGGAATTATAAATAGGCCTCAGTAGCTAAGGCAGTTACAAGGAGGTAAAGGGAAGGAGGTGCCAGGCGTCTCGGGCCGTTTTCAGTGTGTGGAACTTAAAACTGTATACAGGGGGCACTTAAAACATGTTTGTTGATTGGAGGAAAGGGTCCTGCATCTCCAGCACACAGTAGGCACTCAATAAATAATCCTTGTACTGAACTGTGAGCCAGAATGAGGAGGACTTGCCAGCTCCTCTTGGCCCTGAACTCTGTTTCCGAAACTGTTTATGTTCCTGTAGTGGACACTTCAGACGTGAATGTCACCTTACCTTGTCACTAGATCACAGAGAACATGTCAACAACTGGAGCTTCAGAAACGCGACCCTTCTCTAAGACCATCGCAAGAAGAAGTGCACACTGTACAATGTGCTGCCTCCTGACCCGAGACCGGGGTTCCCAGGCACCGTCACCACCCTCCACCATGGGGTGCACTGTGCTGGCTGCCATTCTGTGGCTCCAGATCCTCCATCCCAGCATCACATACACCTCCACGATCCCTCTGCTTCCTCTGACATGTAACCATCTTTCTTCCTGAAACGATTCCCTTTGGGCTTTATTTGAGGAATGTACAGTCACTGAGTCCTTTCCCTCACTTAGCCTGCATCCATATCCCCTGCCTCCCACCACTGACCCCTCTTCTGGACTCACTGTGGTCATAGCAATAACAATAGGTCCCAGATTTGGCAGTGCCCCGTGTTCTGGGTCCTGCATCCATGGGTCGGTCTGGTTTTCATCACATGCCTAACTCAACACAGAACTCAGACACTCTTTGAGATAACCAACAAGCATCCCCTTTTCCAAAACTGTTGGTGACCTTACAGAGGACATTGAGGAGACCAAGGAAAGGTTCACCATACATACTCCAAAGCCAAAACAAACTCCCTATTATACAGTTTTCTTCTTTCTCTTTTGAGACCTCATCCCTGACCCTCCTCCTCCCAGAATTTCCATCCTCACCCAGGAAAACTGAATCCCTACTCTCTTACGTGAAGTAGCTTCTCCACCTTTCTGCAGCCCAGGTACCAGCCTTGGCTCTTACCTAAGGGAACTCCTCAAAACACCTGCCCAACACAGCTGAGTCACCCATAAAATATCACCTCCACCACCACCATTTATCCAGTACTTATCTTGTATCCGGCAAAGGACTCAGCATTTACAAATATTATTACAACGATCTTATGAGTTAGGTAATACAATTATTTCTATTACTGGGTGAGAACACTGAGTTCTGAGAATCACTTGCCAACAGACAGTGTCTACTCCACTGTGTTCCTCTGACCTCAAGTGGGCCCTTGCAGCTGCCAAGCTGTTGATGTCTTCCTAGTGGACTCCTTGTTGCGTTCCCGATAGTAGTGGCCCCCGATGCTCACCAGGTCCTTAATCCAAGGCCAGATGGCCTCTGCGGTTTCTGCAAAACAGTTTCCTTGATGGCCCTTGTCTTTGCAAACAGCCGTTTCACTCCACCCTCTCTTTGCTGAGACCAACGTTCCTTGAGCAGCAACTGTTCTCAGAATGTTTGGTGCGTGACTGCACGATGTCATTTGATCCTCCTCACGAAGCTGTGGGGTAGGTTCTGTCAGTATCCAGAGCCTCCCCCCTTGTTTCTGCCTCCCCAGCTTTAAAACCCACAGCGTTTTCAACTCTGCCCCCTTCCACGGCTTCCTGTCTGGGCGTGTGGGGAGCTCCCGCGCTCTTCTCCTGCAGGGCTTAGTCATCTTACTTGGAAGAGCAGCCTGCTGTGCCTGGCACTGTGGTGTCAGGGCTTAGAGGGACCATCACTCGGAAATGACTGGAGAGCCAATGAGAACACCACTCAGGGAACATGCCCCACTGGCTTCATAATAAAAGAATGAGACCTTTGGGACCCTTCATGTAGCAGTACTGACAGGAACAGTAATGGCAATAGAGTAGAGAGGAGAGCTCCCTTGGCTATTGTTTATGTAGAAACTTCTATCATACTAATGAACAAATGAATGAACAAACAAAAATAGGCTCCAAGACTTCAGTTCTGTATGAATGTTAAGGAGTCTGCCGCAATATCAGCAATGTGTTCCTGGGAGAGGAACAAGGTACGTGCGCTGGTACTTTCTCCTCTAACTCATGAGTCATTAGGTCTGTGGGCATCTACGGGGCCACAGGGAAGCACACACACCTCAGGCTCTGCAGAGCTCCAGGCCCATGTGTTTGGTCTTTGATTGCTGTGGCCCAAAGCAGACCAGTTCATCTCTTTACCTGTGTAACTCAGTTAAGGAGTTCCTTCATAATTCTCCAGAAACAAAAGTGTTCAGAAGAGTAAAGGCTCACCTGGCTGTGCACACCTTCACTAGGGATCACACAACCACAAACTCCACTAAGAACAAAACCCCAGCCTACACTGGGGTGTCCCAAACGTAATTCAAGCTCCTTGATCTGGATTGGGTTTGATAAAGACTGTTCACTGATGATCGTGATGTAACTGAAAAACGCAGGTTCAGCTGCCTGGCACAGTGAAAGCTAAACTTGTGAGACAGGTGCTGGTGCAAAAGGAAAGAAGTTTTATTCAGGTGCTGTGACCTGGGAGAATGGTGCACTCCCATCTCAAAGACAACCTCCTCTTCCTGCTCAAGCCCTATGTTCTTTTAGGGATATGGAGGGGAGGGCATTTTTTCTGTCTAATTATCTTGCTAGCTTTTGGCACACTCTGTAAGAATCTCCCCCTGCACCATCTTGGCCTGTGTGGGGACTCCCCAGTGTTCCCTGACTTCTGCAGTAACAATGATACAATGGAGTCAAACCCCAGAGCTACTCATGTATCATCAATGGACAGCTCATGTCCCTCTGAAGTGGATGGTCCCAGGATGAATAATATGAAGGGACTTTTAGACAGTAGTCAAAATAAATCCCTAAGGAAAAAGCAAACCGCAAAGCAGTGTGTACAGTATAAAAAGGGACAATATGTGCGTAGAACTCCATTTTGAACAAAAGAAACCTGATTCCTGAAGCATCCTAGGGCTGCAGGGGTGACAGGTAGCTGCTCTCAGAGAAAGAGGCTTTTCACTGCTGACTCTTTGGTGTCTTGAATTTTGAACCATTAGACTGCGTCACCTTTTTCAGAAAATTGAGTTACAATTCACATACCATACAATTTACCCCTTTAAAGTGTATAATGCAGTGGTTTTAAGTGAATTCACAAGGTTGTTCAACCATCACCACTCTCTAATTCTGAAACATTTACATAACCCCCAAAGGAAACCTGGCACCCTTGAGCAGTCACTCCCTGTTCCCTCTCCTCCAGCTCCTGACAACCATTAATCTACTTTCTGTGTCTATGGATCTACCAAGCTGGGCATTTCATATAAATGAACCATAAATTATGTGGCCTGTGAGAGTGGCTTCTCTCACTTAGCACAATGTTTTCAGGGTTCAATCCATGTTGTAGCATGTGTCAGTACTTTATTCTGTTTTCTTTTCTTTTTCATTTTATCACTTGATGGACATTTGGGTTCTTTTGGCCTTTCGGCTATTATAAATAATGCTGCTATGAACATGCATGTATGAGTTTTTGTGTGGATATATTTACAGTTCTCTTAGATATATATGTACCTAAGGAGTGGAACTGCTGGGTCATATGGTAATTCTATGCCTAACATTTTGAGGGACTGCCAAACTCTTTTTCAAAGTGGTTGTACTAATTTTATATTCCCACCATCAATGTATTGAGGGGTCAAATTCTTCATATTCTTAACAACACCATTTTTCTATTTTAATCATCCTAGTGGGTGTAAAGGGGCATTTCATTGTGGTTTTAATTTGCATTTATCTAATGACTAACGATGTTGAGCCTCTTTTCATTTTCTTATTGGGTATTTGTATATCTTCTTTGGAGAAATGCCTATTCACACTCCTCATCCATTTTTAAATTGCAATATTTGTCTTTTTATTGTTGCATTCTAATAAGTCTTTATATATTCTGGATACCAGACTGTCAGATATATAATTTGTAAATATTTTTCCCATTTTGTGAACCGTCCTTTCGCTTTCTTGATAATGTCCTTTGAAGCACAAAAGGTTTTAGTTTTATAAAGTTAAATTTATCTATTTTTTCTTTAGTTGCTTGTGCTTTTGGTATCATATCTTAGAAACCATTGCCTAACCCAAGGTCACAAAGACATGCTTTTTTCCCTAAAAATTGTATAGTTTTAGGTATTACATTAGGTTTTTGATCCATTTGAAGTTAGTTTTTGTGTATGGTGTGAAGATGAGTTCTACCTTTGTTTTTCTGCATGTGGATATTCAGTTGTCCCAGCACCATTTGTTGAAAAGACTGTTCTTTTCATATTAAATTGTCTTAGAACTCTTCTTGAGTTCCATAAATATATGGTTTTATTCCTAGACCATCAATCTATCCCATTGATCTATTCATCTACCCTTATGCCAATACCACACAGTCTTGATTACTGTAGCTTTGTAGTAAGTTTTCAAATCAGCAAGTGATTTGACTTTGTTCTTTTAAAGATTGTTTTGACTACTTGCATTTCCATATGAATTTTAGAGTAAACTGGTCGATTTCTCCAAAGAGGCAGCTGGATTTTGGAAGGATTGCATTGAATCCCGGGCCTTTCCTTCAGTTCCTTAGTCATTGTTTCCTTCAGCTCTTTGAACTAAATTCAAAGATTGTGTCTAGTAAGTTCTCTGTCGGGCTTTCTCAGGAACCGTTTCTATTGACTCCTTTTTCCCTTTGGGTGGACCGTACTGCCTTATTTCTTTACATGTCTTGCAATTTTTTTGTTGAAACTGGACATTTTAAATAACATAATGTGGCAACTCTGGAAATCAGATTCTCCCCTCCGCTCTCCAGGACCTGTTGGTGTGGCTGTTTGTTCTTTGTGAAGTGACTTTTCTCATGTAATTCTGTAAAGTCTGTATTCGGTGTCCCTTGTTGCTGCTGAAGTCTACTCGGCCAGCTCCGCGGCTTTGCTGAGGTGCCCAGGATTCTTCACGCTCAGCCAGCGGCTGCCAAGACTGCCTTCGCCTTCTGCTGGTGCAGAATTGTACGGGAGCCAGAGGTGAGAGCTCCAGGCCTTCTGGGTTCTTTTCTGAGTATACATACAGCCCTGGGCATATGCAAAGACTAACGTACTCATCCTGCTCATGGCCTCTAGGCTCCCCGAAATATGTCAGAGCTTTTCAAAGCCCCTCGGGACATCCCATTGCCCAGTTTTCATTTTACACTTTTTGTTTGGCCCATTGTTTGCCTCAACTACTTTCCAGCTTACGTGAAGTTAAACAATTGCTCTGAAATGCTTTTGACAATTGCACTAGAGGAAATGGCTTTTCACACTGGGCAGATTCCAAGTCAGATTAAATAAGGACAGACTTGCGACTGGGTCTGTCAGAAAATCACCAGACTCTGTGATTGTAAGCTGCTGGTTTTCAAGGCCACCGTGGAGCTGGAGAGAGGGCAGTGGGCAAGGGGCAAGGGGCAAGGTAAAATGCCCCAGAGCTCACTGTTCTTAGTGAAATTCAACTGTTTTGCTTAAGGAAACATTTCCTGGATGGCTGCAGGATCCTTTGGTTAATTTCCAGAATTCTGAAAAATGTTGATCCTGGGTGTTTGTATCAGTTTTATCCTTGCTTTTATAGAAGCGAGACCGTTCAAAGGTTCTTACTCCACAATTTTTGCTGATGTCACCAGATTGTATTATCTTTTCAAACATTGTATAAATAAATTAAAATTTAAGATTCTAAAGGAACATATATCAAACAACCTTAACAAGATACCTGGTCCATACAAACCAACTTCTGTGGGTTTAAGTAGAGTCAAGTGATCCATGTACCTTTGTTTAATTTTTTTTTCTTTTATTAATTTTTAGAGAAAGGAAGGGAGAAGGAGAGAGAGATGGAAACATCGATGACAGAGAACATTGAGTGGCCGCCTCCTGCCTGCCCCCCACTGGGGATTTGGCCCACAACCTGGGCATGTGTCCTGACCGGGAATCGAACAAGTGACCTCCTGGTGCATGGGTCGATGCTCAACCACTGAGCCACACCAGCCAGGCTCCATGTACCTTTGTGACCAGAGATCTTCCAAGGCTCTCATGGACTCTAATGTCTTGACGGTAGCCTGTGTCCCCACTCACCCCTCTGCAAGCCCACCACGCAGCACCCAGCCTGCAGGACGCCTCCACTCAGCTGTAAGTTACTGACACTCACAGGTAGTCAAATCTAAGGATTTAACATAGGAGAGTTAACAAGACAGTCAAGAAACTTTCACAGATGGTCCATTCATTGTTGGCAGGCTTGGACTCCAGTGTTGATGCTGAAGGGGTGGGCGGTGGTGGGGTGAGGGGTAGTGATGCTCACTCTTGGGGAGCTGGGTACTCAGGGTTTGCCTTCTAACTGCTTGTCCACACTTCTCAATTATTTCTCTCTTTGATGCACATTCGCTGTTCTGGTCTATGAAGTTTTGCACAAGGGCAAACCTGCACCCCCTAAACCCTTCCTGTTAAGATCCCCCAGCTCCTGCCCCCTGTTTGAGAAAACCTAGCCTGCCAAAAGACCCGCATTGATTAGTTGTTGATAAATAGCATTTCACATCAATTTTGATCAATTCCTGTAGACTCTATCAGCTGTACACATTTGTTATTAGGGAACCAGGCCCCCTACCAGTTCCAAAGACAGAAACAAGGCAGTGAGCTGTACCACATCCATTGGGTTGTGGTCCCATTTTCTAGTAGGCACTTTTCAGCGTAGATTTCAAACATGCATGGGAACGAACCCAGCCTCAACATCGTCAACTGGCGGCCCCTCCTGTACGTCACCTTGAAGTGACGGCAGAAGCCCCCAGCGCTGCTGCTCCTGACGAGATCAGTGTCACCACCCACTTCACACCCCACTCCTGCGTCATCATGAAGGACAGCTTAGACCTTCGATCATTTTGTTTGTAAAACCTTGAGGGTGTATCTCCAGGAGATAAGCGTTCTTTTTTTCTGTGACAGCTTTATCACCGTGTAACTGCCATGACACACTGTGCACGATTAGAGCGTACACTTGAGAAGCTTTGGCATCTTTATGCGTCTCTGAAGCTGTCATCACACCTAACATGATGAACATAAGCATCACCCCAGAGAGACTCCTCCTGCCACCGTCTAGTTCCTCTGTAGTTTTCCAACCCTCTCCCCCAACAGGCAACTGTCAATCTATGTGCTTCCTGTTGCTACAGATTAGCTGTATTTTCTAGAATTTCATATAACTAGAATCATAGGATGTCCTCTTTTTTTTTTGCTTGTCTTCTCCTATTCAGCATAATTATTCTAAGATTCAATCATGCTTTTATGGACCTCAGCAGTTCCTTGCTTTTTGAGTAGCACTCCATGGTATAAATATGTCACGGCTTATTAAAGCACTCAGCTGCTGGGTTCATTGGACTTGCTTTCCAATCTTGATACTTTCACACGAAGCTATTATGAACATTTGGGTATGAGTCTTGGTGTGAATCTGTGCTTTCATTTTTCGTGGGCTGTATAAATAACCAAGGGTAGAATGGCTGAGTCATATGGTAGGTATAATTTTACCTTTCTGAGAAAACAGAGAATGCTCTTCAAAGTGGACATACTACCTTCCTTTCCCGTCAGCAGTGAGGATTCCAGCTGCCTCACACCCTTGCGAAAGCTTGGTGTGGTCAGTCTTTTTCATTGTGCCCGTTCTAGTGGGTGCTGAGTGCTATCTCCTTACGGCTGTCATCTGCATTTTCCTAATGACCAACAGAGTTGAGCCCCTTTTCGTGTGCTTATTGGCCGGCCCTATACATTCTTTGGTGAAGTGTCCGCTCAGATCTTTTGCCCATTTAAAATATTATGTTTGTCTTCTTATAGAGAACTTCTTTATAGATTCTAGATACAAGTCTTTTGTGACATATGTTTTGCAAATATTTTCTCTCAGTCTGTGGCTTTCTTTTTCATTCTCATAAGTGTCTTTTGAAGAGCAGTTTAAGTATTTATTTTTTATTTTAATGAGGTCCAGTCAATAGATTATTTCTTTTGTGATTTGTGTGTTATCTGTTGAACTGAACAAATTGGTGCCCAAACCAAGCTCACTAAGATTTTCTCCCTGTTTCTTCTAGGAGGTTTGTGGTTTTAGCCTTTAGATTTACATCTATGATCTATTTTGAGTTAAGTTTTCATATGATGTGAAGTAAGAACTGAGTTTTTCTTCCTCTCTCTCTCTCTCTCTCTTTCTTTCTTTCTTTCTTTCTTTCTTTCTTTCTTTCTTTCTTTCTTTCTTTCTTTCTATCTTTCTTTCTATCTTTCTTTTGTGTTGCATATGACTGGCCAATTTTCCCAGAACCATTTGTTGAAGATTATACTTTCCACATTGAATTTCCATGGTGCCTTTGTAAAAAATAAATTGACCATATCAGTGTGGGTCTATTTCTGGACTCCCAGTTCTGGTCCATTGACCTATATATCTATCTTGACATAAATCCCACTGATTACTATAGTTTCATAATCGGTTACAGCAATTATAAAGTAAATTATAGAGCTTTATACTAAGCTTTCTGAGAAGAATGCAGGGCTTGAGAGGTTCCTGGCCTCCCCAAAGCACCTGTCCTCACGTCCTAGGGTCCTTGTGCCCCTTTAGTCTATGAGGCTGGAGAGTGAGGGCCCCTCCGAGACATCTCCTGTCCTGACAGAGAGGAAGAGAGCAGGGGACTCAGGAGGCAAAGCCAGAGCGTGGCCTGGGTCACCCAGCACGACCAGTTATTCTAATTTGTCAGAGGGAGGCTGAGGGGTGAAAAGTACCAAGGAGGCAGGTGCCATTGACTCCACACAGAGGAGACTAGAGAAAACTAGGTCACCTGTAGGTTCAGCTAAGGCCGTGGCCACACAGTGCAGGAGACTCACACGTCCCTTTTCATCCCTGTCTCCTTACTAAAGAATAATCCCCGACCACGGTCGGAGGTGTTGGAGGAGGGGATACATTTGAATTGTACTGAGGGAAAAAACAGCCTCTGGCACAGGGCTTCGCAGATGAGGGGCTGACTGGCTCGTGGGGCAGGTCAACGGTGGGGAAGGCGGGGAGGTGAGTCTGGAAGCCGCAGCGACCGGCTTCAGGAAGGCTCTGGAGGAGACCTGGGGCCAGTGGTTCTCACCTTCCTAATGCCCGACCCTTTAATGCAGTTCCTCATGTCGGATGTGGGCGTATCTGCATGTGGGCGGACCCGCCTGGAGACGGATAGAGGAGCAGTGTCTCGGTTCCTAAGACCATCGGAAATATGTGTTTTCCGATGGTCTTAGGCAACCCCTGTGAAAGGGTCCTTCAACCCCCAAAGGGGTCGCGACCCACCGGTTGAGAACCGCTGCCTGGGGCTCACGATCACAGGGCAAGCGGAGACCCCCAGGGTGGAGGAGTGGGGCACTGTGAGAGGGCCCGGCTGAGGTCAGAGCCAGGTCCGCGGCGGCCAGTTTCCTGCTGGAAAAAGCCACGGAGGGAGGGTGTGCCTGAGAAGACCCTGGACCGATGAGAGCACCTGGGACGGGCACTGCTCAGCCCGCACTGGGAAAGCCTGGCCTCCGCACAGAGCTGGGGTGGGAGTGCCCCGCGCCCCGTGCGGCCACCTCTGTGACCCCGGAGCCCCGGTCAAGCTGAGACAGCACAGCGTGACCAAGAGGCTCAGCGCCAGGGCTCGGTCAGCGCCTCAGCCAGGAGCTCCAGGACACTCCTGTAGCATGTGGCCGCTGCTGGCCACAGAAGGGACACACTGGGTCCGACGTCACCGACTCTCCCCACCCAACAACAGGGTCCTCACAGTGTTTCAAGGAGAGAGGTTTGAGTCTCCTTTTCTCTTTTTGCTTGAGTAAAATCCCATGTAAAGCAGCAGCGTTCACATTTCTTTACTTTGAGCAAGGCTGGTCAAAGCGATGATCTGACGGTGGTCACCAAACCCACAGGGCCAGGCCGACAGCTCTGGGGCAGGGCTTCCCCACCTGACACGTGCGCTTGAATTCCGGGAGCTGCCCTTGGCGCCGATGAACCCTGGCCTAGCGCGTTGGGACTGCTGCCCACCGCGTCCCTGCCACGAGTCACGACGCGCTCACCATGGCGTGGCACAGGCTCCTAGCCCAGGAAAGGATGAAAGATGAAAATCCAAACCACCACGAGATGCCACCTCACACCCACTGGGATGGGCAAGTGAAAAGGGTGGACAATAGCGAGTGCTGGAGCAGATGCGGGCTAAGGGGAACTCTCAAGGTTGCCGTGGGGATGTTGGATGGCGCGGCTACTTTAGAAAACACGGTGGTGGTTCCCCAAAGTCAAACGCAGAGTTACCATATGACCCAGCAATTCGACTGCTAGGGGTACACCCAAGAGGATTGAAGACACAGTCACATGACACTTGCTCGTGAATGTTCAGAGCGGCTTTATTCATGATAGCCACAGAGTGGAAATGTTAGCTCAGCGGGGAAGGGATAGAATAATAAAGGGGGAGGTGAGCGTCTGCACGGTAGGGGCCAAGATGGAGAACACAGAGGCCCGGCAGTGTCACCTGGGAAAGGCTAGGGGGTGACCCATCAGAAGCCCTCGAAAGCTTGGGAAGCTGATTGGTTATTTTGAAGACGTGCCTGGTCCTTCCCAAGCCTGAGATAATATAACCCCAGGGAACAAAGAGTTCTCTCTCTCTCTCTCTCTCTCTCTCTCTCTCTCTCTCTCTCTCTCTCTCTGGAACATGACCATGCGTGTCCAGCAGACACTGGGTCCTTGGACTCCAAAGGACTAAGCTTTAATACGAAACAGAAACTCTGGACCCTGGCCTTTGTTTGGGCCTTGATGAAGACAAGACTGGATTTTTTCCCATGGGAGGACTGACAGACATGGGAAACTGGAAGCCCAGGGGCAGCCTTCTATTTCCACCCGAGTAAACCTTGCTGCACCACAGTCTCCTGTGCGTGGATCTGTGGAATGCTTTCCACGCGACCCCGCGAAAGAACACGATTTCCACTGGCGGCAGAAACAGCGCAAATGCCCCCCAACTGATGCCTGGATAACCAAACTGTCCCCATGCGCACAACGGGACACTGTTTCTCAGTAAAAGGAAGGAAGCACGGATATGTGCTACAGTGTGGATGACCCTGAGGACCCTGTCACGGCCCCGGCTGGTGTGGCTCAGCTGGTTGGGCATTGTCCCATGCACTGCAGGGTTGCTGGTTCTATTCCTGGTCAGGGCACATGCCCGGGTTGATTCCTGGTGGGGGGCATGGAGTGGGCAGTCCATCAGTGTTGCACTCTCATATCAATGTTTCTCTCTTCTCCCTTCCTCTCCCTCTAAAAATCAATAAATGACTCTTTAAAAATAAAAAAGAAAAGAAAGCCCTGGACAGTTTGCTCAGTGGTTAGAGTGTCCACCTATGGACCGAAGGGTCTTGGGTTCAATTCCAGTCAAGGGCACATACCTGGGTTTAATACCTGGGCCTGGTCGGGGTCATGGGGGAGGAACCAATCGATGTGTCTCTCTCACATCAATGTTTCTCTCTCTCTCCCCCCACCTCCCTTCCACTCTTTCTTAAAAAATCAATGGAACAATATCCTCCAGGGAGGATTAACAAAAAAAAGAAAAGAAAAAGAAAATGCTGTATCACGGAAGCCATCAAGGGCCACATATTGTGTATGATGCCGTCCACAGGAAATGACAAGAATCAGCAAATTAACGGCGCCCAGGGTGGGAGGGAAGGGGACCGGCAGTGACCGCGAATGGCCACGAGGTTTCTTTGGGGGGATGGGATGTGTGCAGTTATGGTGGTGATGGTTGCACAACCCTGTAAACATTCTACCGGTGGTTCAATGGCACACGGAAAGCCAGTACGCTTGGTGATATGTAAATTCTATCTCAATAAAGCTTTTTTTCAGGTTTTAAGCAATCCTGTGCACAGAAATCTGTCTAACCTGGTCCCGAATTCAAGGTTTTTCTCACATTACACCCTGAGAGACTGCTGTCGGGGACCTTGTGTTTCAGGGGAAGGTGCTTTAGAAAACAGAGGAGTTTGGCGAGAAGACTTTGCTTCTGTGAACACATCTTTGACACCGTGGGGGTGCATCATTTTATATTTTATTTACATTCAACATGTTTATGTCTTGTCTTCCTGGTGTCTTCATAAACATTTTGGGAAAGGAAAGTGTGATTTCTGTCCCTGGAGTAGGTACGCAGTAGACATTGTAAATATCCAAGCGGGACTTTGCCTCCTTCGTGAGTTAATTCAAACATTCAACAAAGTCGAAATGATTGAAGTTTCCTCAAGTGCCAGGCACTGTCCTGGGCGCTGCGGGTACAAGAACGAGGAAGAAAGATTCAGAGCAGCCAAGAAGGGGCCACAGGGTGGGCCACCTCTACCTGGCAGGTAAGTCCCCAAAGTCCTTCCCAAGGCACATCTTTTCATGTAGTCACGATTTCTCCTGAAATCCTTACAGAGCCATCACACTGGAGACCCCTCCTTGCTGGTCCCCACGCCCGCGTTGCTCCAGCACTGGGGAAGGGCTGTTTCCTAGGCTGAGCCCCAGCTGAGAGCTCCCAGTTAGCTGTGTGCGCTCACACTCTGTCCCCTTGAAGAGCTGGCCCTTACAAAGCTCAGTGCTCCCAGGCTGAGCAGAGAGCAGGAGGGACAGCACAGCCAGACGGAGGCCACAGGCTGACCCAGGGCCTTGCTCCACCCCGTGCCCACGGCTGGGGATGACCAGATGGCACTCAGAATTACCAACACTATCCGAATAACTTGCTTTGATTTTAAAAACGTGCCGAATTTGTGTAAGTGATGCCATGAGCTCTAATGCACTCCCCTCTTCAGGAACCTCAGCTGAGCTGCAGGCCCTGGGCTCCGACCAACCCAGTAGCAGCTGGCTCCAGGCCAGGCTGCCCAGACAGACCGAGCTGGGGGACAGAAATCACACAGATGGGGGCTCACAACACAGCCCAGAGAAGACCAGCTGGGGAGGACTCTGAATGTGGTCAGGGGACCTCGCTGAGAGCGCTCAGCAAGGCAGCCTGGGGGAGGGCTGGCTGGAGGGTAAGGTTACCAGCCCCCACTAGAGGACCTGGGGAACCGGTCTGGCCAGCTTCGGGGTCAGAGGGCAGCCTTCCCAGCAGGCCGCCTGGCTCTCTGGAAGCTCCTGGGCCCATCCCACCCCCAGGGGACCTGGACAGGAAGTTTTAGCAGACTGGGCTCCTGAGTAATGCCCATGTACCTTTTCACCCCTCCCCCCAAATGTGTCTGAACACAGGAGAAATGGAGGCCTCCGTCAGGCCTGCACCTGGGCTCCCCGGCTCAGACCCTTGAAGCTCCTGAATTTACATGTAATTAAAGACCCGAAGGCTGACCAAGTTTCCAGAAAATGCAGCGTAGGTCGGAGCCGGAGGCCCACCCCACAGGTGGTTACTGTGCTTTTCCTCGGCGTACGGGCCTTAGAATTTGCCAAGAAGTTTACAGGGGCCAAGTGTTTAGATTGGAGAGGAGACGCTCAAGAAGGACTTGACCATCTTCAAACACGTGGAGGAAACGCCGGCTTTTCCTCCTTCCCCTGCACGAAGAGAAGGCTCCGCTGGGATCCCGAAGGTCCGAGCTCTGGGCCGCCCGCAGAGCCAGGGCCCGTGGTGGGCTCCCTGCCCGACCGCCCAGGACGCCTGCCCTTGAGGCCAGGTGCGAAGGCTGCCCTGCTTTAGACAAGCCCAGGAGGTGCTGCCTGGTGACCGGCAGAGACACAGCAGGACCCTCGAGCTCACCTCACTCACCGTGCCCTCTGACCACCTGCGCGGCAGGTGCAGCAGGGGCCTTGCACCTGGCGATGGGCTGGGCATGAGGGCTCTGGGGCTGAGGCTGTGGCTGAGCTGAACCACCCTGGAAGGTAGAGGTGGGGGACAAGGAAGCTGAACCCCTAGGGGAAGGTGGTGTGGGGGCTAAAAATCAATAAACATTCCTCTCGCCCTCCGAGTTCTACCTGGGCTAATAACCACATTAACAGAGACAGATGAACAGGAGAAAAATCAGATTTTAATACCTGTGCATGGGGAATTCACAGAAGCCTGAAAATTCCAGACAGGGAGGCACCAGTGGGTACACAGGTCATTTGGGACAAAAGAGAAATCTCTGTCTCCCTCCTCCCTAGACACCAAGGCACATCCTGGCGTCCCGGGGCAAGTAGAGGTCTGAGATTTTACAAGTGAGAACAGGGGATTGACAGGTGATTGGGGAAGAGTGGAATACACGGAACACACGAGGCAGGTGCATTTTTGCTAGGCAACCCAGAAGCAGCGGACACAGGGAGAGTGTAATACACAGGCCCGTGCCAGCCGCCCTCCCACCCACTACACTCAGTTCAAACCGGGCGGCTACAGGCAAACATCCCAGGGTTCCCTTAGGGAGCAGGTTTATCCGTCTGAATCTCTTGGGCAGGAGGGGGAGGGTCAAAGGTTCTTTCTGAGTCTTTTGTTTCTTAATAACCACCTTACAATCAATATAACCCAGAAGGCAGCTTCAGGGCAGCGAAATCTTTGGTCCCCTTCTTCCTACTCCCCAGTTCCAGTCACAGGGGTTCCCCAAACCCTTGGGACTTCCTGAGTGTTAGGGTGAGAGGCGCGTCTTTGGTTGTTCATAATAAACCCCTTTCAACCTACCGGAGTTTATGCTAATGAGGTGACTCTTGGTGGCCCCCTAAGTGGCTTCAGAATGGGGGCTGGCTGCCAGAGGAACCAACCGTGTGATCAGAGGGTTGGAGCCTCCGAAGAGAGGAGAGGGACTGGGGACTGATTCAATCACCAACGGCCAGTGACTTAATCAATCACATCCATGTATTGGAACCTCCAGGAAAACCCTAAATGAAAGGGTTCGGAGAACTTCCAGGTGGGTGAATGCATCCAAGTGCCTGGAGGGTGGTGCACCCCACTCTGTGGACTGAAGTGCCTACGCTCAGGGCCTTCCCGACCTGCCTATGTGCCTCTTCACCCAGCTAGCTGTTCGTGTGTCCTTTATGACATCCTTTATAATAGACCAGGAACAGTAAGTGACTGTCTCACTGGGTTCTGTGACCTGTTACAGAAACTGCTGAGCCTGAGGAGGAGCTCGGGGGAACCCCTAACTTGTAGCTCATCAGACAGAAGTGTGGGTAACCGGGGGACCCACTACTTGTGATTGGGAGAGTTTTGTGGAACTGAGCCCTTAGCCTGTGAGGTCTATACTAAGTCTGGATAGTTAGTGTCAAAACAGAGTTAAAATAGAGGCCATCGTGCTGGTGTCTACAGAGAGCTGGAGAGTTGCTTGGTGTGGAAAAGCCAGACTTTGGAGTCAGAAGTGTGAGTAGAGACAGCTTCCTTTAAAGCTCCCTTCATTTGCAGTTCAGTCCATGGCCCCTTCAACTCGCTGCCCCGCATTCCTTCCGCACCGAGACCCAGGGTTCATCCTCAGAACCCGCTTCTCAGTGTCAACACTTTCTCCCCACTCCTGGGGGCTCACTGCGTTGTAGGGTCCGCTCCCGCGTTATTTCACACCTCCCCCATTCCTAAGCAGACTCCGTCCCTCCTTCAAGATGCAACTCAAGTGTCCTCTGCCCAGCCCGGCCCAGCTGCCAGCTGCAGCCCTGCACCTCCCTCCCTCAGCTCTTGCGTGGACCCCACACTGGGGCTGACGGCTCTCCACGGCAGTCCTGTCTTCCCACATGATGTCCCTTGAGAGAGAGGCTCTCTCCAGGACCTGCTGTGGCTCAGTTCCCCATCTACCATCTCAGCCCTGAGATGAGGTTCTCAAAGTCTCATCCCTTGTTTTCAACCTCCTGGTGAGTATCTCCATAGAAACGGCCTTCTCTTTCGAATTTGCTCTTCTCCCATGCTTTCTGCTTGGAAAACTCCCTGCCCGGCCACATCTCCATCTCCCTCGTCCTTGCCACCCATGGTACACCCTGGGCATCTTCATCAGCAGTCCCTCTCCTGTTCATCCCACTGGCCCACCCCACCGCTCCAGAGGGCCCCCTCCTCACTCTGGGGACTCAACAGTTCCGCTTTTTCGTCTTTCACCAAAAACTCTCTTCCCACAGTGCTGCCCTGGTCATCTCCTCACTGTGGCTCTGACCAAGTCACTGTCCTGTCACCTGCTGATCCAAGGTCCAACCCCACAGTGTCTCTGCTCCAGTCCATCTCAAATGGTCCACGTTGCCGAGAATGGCCCCACTCAATTATGCCACGTTTTTCCTCTCTGTTTCCCCACCTGGAAAGTCCCATGATCCTCTGAGCTCCCCAACCTGATTCTCACGAGCCATTCTTCCCATGCCACCAATCCGGGGACAAATGACACCTGCTGTGTGAAGTCTCTCCTGACCTCCCCTGGGGAGGGAACTATGATCTCCACCGTCCACAGCACCTCGGCTGGGTCTGTCTCTGTGATGCACCGTCCATGCTAGAGGTCATGACGTCCCACCCACAGGAAGGACCTGTGCTGTCGGCAGCTCCAGCTGTGGTCCCTAGGGACTGCCTCATCTGTAGAGGCCAAGGTTAGACATTCTTGGGGTGGCCACTCGTCACTGTGGGGTTATAAAAGCAAGTCCATCTTGGCCCTGAAGGGCCATTCTCGCTCCCGAGCTCCCCTTGGGGTCAGCTGAGGCCGTTAGCCCCGTGTCACTGTTGTGTTCTCCCGCAGCCTGTCCCTGCTCGCTCCCCTCCTTCCACAGGTGTTGATCCTGAGAGCATCCCGTAGGAACCCAGTGCACACCTGCCTGCTCGTCTCTGTTATGAGTTGCATTGTGCCCAAATTGGTATGCTAGAATCTAACCCCAGAGGTGACCTCATTTGGAGATAGGGACATAGTGAAGAATCAACTTAAAATGAGGTCATTAGGGCAGGCTGCAATCTACCATGACTGGTGTCTTTATAAAAAGGGGATATTCGGACCCAGACGCACAGATGCAGGGATAACGCCATGCGAAATGAAGACGGCCGTCTGCGAGCTGAGGACAGGCCCGGAACAGACCCTCCCTCACAGCCTCTGGAGGGACCAACCTGCGACACCTGGAGCTCGAGCTTGTCGCTCCGGCACTGAGGGCACATTTCTGTTCAGGCCGCGCAGGCTGTGGCACTCTGTTAGGGCAGCCCCAGCAAACCCATGCAATCTCCACCTCAGTCCACTTCCCATGGGGCCCACCCCCGATATCGTGACTCTGAGGTCACCTTGACTCTGCGACCTCAGCGCTGGCTCCTTGAGGGACACAGTCCACGTGTTCTTAGTAATCGCTGGGTTCCAGCGCACACAGCAGCTACTCAGCCCCTCGCTGCTTGCTCGAGAAGACAGAGAGAAGGGACGGACCGCTCTCCAGGATGCAAGCCGAACGGCGCGGCACAAATCACCACCCGTTTGTATCTTCGCCTTTGAAGTCGTTGGTGCCCTTCCTGGTGACCTTAGCAGACATTTATGAAACACCCACGTTGTGGCCAGCTCTGGGCGAGGTTTTATTGGCGATCACCCATTAATTAGACACAGATCTCGTCCTTGAATCACTCGCACTGTGTTGGAGGAAGTAACGCCTGCCCACAGAGTCCTGGGTCACCCTGCCAGGGCTGAGCGCCCAGGGCGCTCAGGGAGAGAAGAGGTGGGCTGGATGGTGGGCCCTGGGGGGGCCTTGCGGCATGGATGGAGGTTTGTGGCTGTATGTCTTCCTGGTGCTGTGCCAGGGGCTGGGGTCCCACAGGAAGGGAAGTCAGCCCCTCTGCGGGGCTCAGTCTGTGAGCACCAGAGGACTGATGGGAGGAGGCCAGACCTGGGGGAGCCTCAGCCTCGCTTTTCTAGAGTAAATCTGTCTGTGCACATTTTCTCACCATCTTCCTCTATGCTCTCGGTCATTCTGGGGTTTTCTTTGCCAGCCCATCCAATTTTGCAAGTAGACCAACTTGCCTCTTTGTTTTCAGATTTCTGTGGAAGGAATTGGTCTCATTGCTGCTTCCTACCCTTCTGGTTAAGTCCAAAGGCCAATCCCTGCCCCATTTCCCACTCTTCCGCCCAATGCTGCCGTCCCCTGCCCCACCTGTGCCCAGCTGGCTGGCAGGCTGGCTCTTCTGCCCCACATCCCAGCTGGAGGCCCAGGGCCCACAGGCCAGACAGCAGGGTGCCTGGGTGTCCTTGTCCCCAGCCAGCAGGCTCAGCCTTGGCCTACTTCCTGCTCCCCAGCTCTGTTTTCTGGCTGCTGGACACAGGCCACGGCATCGCTCTACACTCTGTTATCTGGAACTCCCCGCTGCTTTGGCTCAGCCTGTGTCCGACCCTGTGGCACTCTGTGTGGGCTGCGAGGGCCAGGCCCCGCCTCCCACTGCCTGGGAAGCCCGCCTGAGTGGAGGGGCTCAATACCCACAACACTGTTGGTTCAGGGGATGTGGGAAGGGGCAGTGAGTGCTCATAGTATACTGGTAAGTGGAAGCTTACAAAGAAGTGTACAAATTGGATCATATATATGCTGTGTGTACACATATTTATATAGATGATGTATATGTATATATGTACACACACACACACACACACACACACACACATACAGGATGAATGAATTGCTCTGCAGTTACACACCACTCGGCTGCATAAGCAGAGAGAAATGCCTGGAAACACACTAGAAAGATATTCAACAAAGTATGAGTGTACATGGCAGTGATAAGATGACAGGTGACTTTCAGTTTCTCTTTTTATTTCGCTTTATTTTCTAATTTTTCAGCAAAAACATGTATTATATAACAAAAAGGAATGGGAATAAAAAAAACGAATGATTTTTCTATAGTGTCTCAGGCAACCCAGGGGCTGCTCTTGTGGATGGAATTGCGTGTGTGGCCGGGGGGGAGGGGTTCTGACCACGTTGGGGGAAGGGCTCTGCCAGCTGCTCAGGCCCCGTGTCTGTTGATCCAGATTCCGTATCACGCTGCTGCCCAGCTCTGGCCCTTCGTTTCCGCACTGGGAAAAGCAGGGATTCGGCTAGAATCTCAAAGACGGCAAATCAGAGATGGCATCTGAGCTGAGTCCTCAGCTAGGCTGGAAACGACGCTGAGCTCTACCCAGCTGCCTTGGGAAAGGTGACGTAATAGATCGAGGTGCCACCCCCCCACCCCCAGCTTAGCAGACAGTGCAGTCCCGCCTTCCTGGGCTCCCCTGACCCTCCTTCAGCACCCTGATCCGAAGTGTCACTGGGGTGAGAATGCCACAGGGAGGGCTGCTCCATCACCAACACCAGCTCCGGGCAGGAATGAGTGGGTGATGGGTGGGTGCCTCCGAAGGCAGAGACCAAGGTGAATTCAACCGCTAGACGCAGGCACACAGCTTAATTGCGGGGGTTGTTTGGATGTGTGAATTCTGCTTCACTGGTACAGGAACAGCACACCAGGTTGTAAGATTAACGTTAGAGACAGAGACCCCCCAAGGCCATCGCCCACGCCGGTTCACCTGCACGGGAAGTGGTGTGCGCAGTTCCCTCACACGGGCTCCCGTCTGCGTCCTGCGTGTCGTACTTGGAACTGTCTTATTACAGTGCAGTGGTCAGATCACCCCCAGGGTTTGAATTCAGAGCACCCCCAGGGTTTGAATTCGGGCTGGGTTATTATGGGCAAATCACTGTGATGGCCCGGGCCTCAGCTTTCTCACTCAAGGGAGAGGTTCCTTCTGGCTCCGTCACTGAGCTGGTTCTCTGCCTCCAGAGAGCCGTCCCTCCTGGGACCTCCCTGACCCATTCCCCGGATGGATGAGTTGAGGCAGCTTCTCAGACTTGGGCTTTTAATAAGAGATCATTTGCACCTGAAAACTGGATGGAAACCTCGAAGATCCTCCCCTTCTCCACCCCCCCATCCCCCCCCGTCCTGCACACTTTTCCTTGGAAGAGAATTTTGCCAACCCCGACCTGGAGATGTTCTTCCCCTCCCCCGCTTTCACTCTCACTGTCCTCCCACATCTGTCGGGTCCTGTCCTCCTGTCCTTCTCTATAGCCCTGCCCCGCCCTGCCCACGGGCCTTCCTTCCTTTAGCTCCTGGGAGGGGACGCTCTGGTCCATTTACCTGTTACAACAGAGCCTTCCAGAAGCTCCCCCTTCCTGTTCCACCTCCTCAGGGTCCGCCCTCAAGGGGGCTCCGACCTGGCTGCTCACGTTGGCATTTCCCCTTCTGCTGGGGGGATGGGCGCCTGGATGCTGACTTAGGAAAACAGCCGGGCCAACAGCTCCAACTACTGTAACTGCTTTCAAGCGTTAGAATGCGTGATGGATGGGAGCTGGCCGTGGCAGGGGCCAGAGAGTGTCGCACATTCACAGGATGCGCTTGGACAAACAATCCAGGACTCAAAGGCCTCCTGGCTGCTGGTGCTTGGCTCTCACCACACCTCATCCCAACGCGCCCCCCCTCCCTAGCTCAACGGACCCGCCCCCGTCGGGGCTGCTTCAGCTCCATGGAGTGGCGTTCTTTCTCTCTTTCCTTTTAAACAGGTTTCCAATATCGCCAAGGGTGTTGGAGCGTGATCCAGCAGCTGGGGGCTCATGGTCCCTCCACCTGGGTTCCCCCCAGACCTGCAGGCAGGGCATAAAAATGGAAGCTGGGAGCTGGGCACAGGGCTCCTGTCCTCCCTGGATCCTGAGCCCTGAGCAGGAGGGCTCCTGGGGTTTTGTAATAAGCCCAACGGTGATCCCAGGGATGGAGCAAAAATAACTCAGCAATAACTCAGCCTGGGGCACAGGAGCTTCGGGAAAAGCAGAATTGCTCAGTGCGTGGCGTTGCAGGGAGCCATACAGGTCGAGTGCCACCTGCTGCCTGGCACCTCCCTGAAACACGGGCACTTTGGGGCTGAGTGGTCAAGGGCCAGCCAGATGCATCAGCTGCAGGAGGGGGTGGGAGGGCTTAGGTCTTGGGCAGGCCTTCTCCTAAGTGGCTGTATCCTCATCACGAGCAGTGCTGCCGCAGGAAATAGCCAGGAGATCCCCGGCCCACTGCCAGATGTGCGGCTGTGCTGGTTTGAGATGAAGGAGCAGCCCCCCTGGCCTGTCCCTCGGACCCAATTGTGCCCACAGGCCCACCTGCAGCCTGGCTCCGAGATGGTTCAGGGTTCTTTCCTTGTTGCTCGTGGCCTGCTGGCAATGAAAAGCAGAGTTTCCTTCCCCATCTTCGGACCTGCGCCCCGCCCTGGGGTGTCTTCACCAGACACCTGCCCGAGGTACTCCTGTCCCAGGTGAGGCAGGTGAGGCCCCGAGAGGTAAGGGAATGCACGTTCACCGCACCAGTGAGTCTGTGGCCGGGCTGGAACCCAGGTCAGAGCTGAGCCCCTGCACTGACCAGTCACAAGCACAGCTGGCCTGAGTCTGGGGAAGACACAGACTCTGACTGTCAGGAACCCCCGGTGGAGGCTCAGACCATGGCGGTTCCTGACCAGGTGTCCTGCATCATCTCCGCGCGGGGAACCGGGAGTGTCATTGAACATGACGTAGGAGTAGAAGTGGCATTGGGGTCTGGATCTAGATGGAAGACCTGGGTTTGATCCCACGTTTGTGCTCACTCATCAGCCCTTAGGCGTGGCCTGTGGTCTGATCACTGAGGTGGAATTGGGTTTAGAACTCACGCAGACCCCTCCAGGCCTAGTCTCCCCCTTGGAGACAGAAGGAGGGAGTGAGGATTAGTGAGGAAATGCTTACTAATTAGTGGAATGCTCAGCCCAGCCGGGGAGGGGACTGTGGCAGTCGACATTCGTCTTGGCATTGCGGGCAGTGGCGTGGGGCCAATCACTTCACCTCTCTGAGCTTCTGTTTCCTCGTTTGCAAAGTAGGGAAGTAAAAATAGCTGATCCAGCTCTGGCCGGTGTGGCTCATTGGTTGGAGCATCTTCCTGTGGACCGAAATGACACAGGTTGGATTCTGTCAACGTAAGAAACGTTCAGACCTGTGAAGAACTTAGTGAGTTTATTCGAGCCAAGCTGTCGACAAATGCCGGGAAGGAAAACCTCAAGGGATTGAGATAATGCTCCGGAGAAGGGCAGTTTTGCACCTTAATTTATACATTACAATTAAAACAGAAGACGTTAAGTGGGTTACGTGAAAGCCACTGGTGATAGATTAGGGAGGAGGAAGAAAGCGAAGAGGGAAAATCTCTGGGACTGGAGGAAAAGTAGAATGATAGACACGTGCTTCCTTTACATCCGTGGGTGCAGGATAGCTAACAATCAACAATTAACGAGGTAATAATAGCAATGAGGGGATTTGTGTTTTTTCTGCCCTGGTGCATAGGTTGTGCCCTGTGGGGTCTGGGAAAAAGGAAGTCACCCCACATTCCAAAGATATGTTACCTTAGATGCCAAAAGACAACAGGCTCCATTCAGGTGAAAGCCAACCTTTGTCAGGGAAGATGCTGGCCTAGGACATGACTTTCTGCCCTAAACTGCTTTTAGTTAAAAACTTTACATTTCAGACCCTCCTTTGTGGTTACTGCAGGTCTCTGAGTTTGCAAGGCTGCCACACAGGCCTGCCCTGAGCTTGTCAGGTTAGCATGTGGCCCCTTTTTGTCCACAGTTCCCATTCAGGGCACATATCTGGGTTGCGGGTTCCATCCCCAGTTGGGGTGTGTCCGGAAAGCAACCGATCAATGTTTCTCTCTCACATCGATGTTTCTCTCTCTCTCTTTCCCTTCCTCTCTAAAGATCAGTGAAAATGTCCTTGAGTGAGGATTAAAAAACCCCACACAAGTGGCTTATCCATGTGATGGACTTGGGCGGCAGAAGGAAACTGTGTGCTGTGAGCCGTTATTCCTGCAGCCGCAGCGAAGTCGAACCTTCTCTGTGCATTCAGTGGCTCGGTGGCAGGTTCGCAGACCTTCCCACAGCCGAGCGTGGCTGTGCACTGGCATCCTGATGTCCAGATGTCATTGCAGGTGTCTGGACAATGTGTCTGAGATGCCACCCCTCTCACTCCCAGCTCCCTGTGCTGTTCCCCTTCTCATGGGTGACAGGCCATCGCGGAGAACTCAGAGAAACATAACGCCTGAGAGAATTTGCAGGCAGAGCCCCTCTCATCCACACGGCATCTTGGTGTAAATAGGAAAAGCAGCCCTTTCCTGGGTCCCTGCCAGGGAGTATGGACGTGGGTGCAAGCTGGATTTCACACGTTTGCACACATGCACACGCGCACATACATGCGTACACACACACACACACAAGTTCCCTCCTGTGTGCACATGGCCTGCATCCAAGCTCAAACCCAGACGCTGTGGGGCCAGGCAGGAGTGTACGTGCACAGGAGAGAAGCGCCTGGGCATGAGGCAGGCAGAAGAGTGGGGACAGCCATGACGGGAAGTCTCAGTGCTGGAGTCACCGAGATGCTGTGGCCAGTTCTGGTCAGTGTTGCCAGGTGCAGGCCCCAGAAAGCCAGGCTTTTAATCTGTCAAGAGAAGCCATAAATCTAGATATCTCTATGAAGTCTCTGGTTTTTAATAGTCACTGTGCAGGTCAGAAAAACACATCTGGGGTGTGTGGGCTGCAGTTGGCCCCTGTGCTGTGCAAAGCTCCATCATAACCGGTCCCTGACACCACCGGGTGGGGACACGCCTCCCCTGCCATCCACCACTTCTCCATCGGGGCTGCTTCTGGTCAAAGCCCCACACCTGGCACCAGGACTTCTCCCTGCTGTCTTTCAGGTGTGTGGGTACCTGTTCAAGGGAAGACCCTCCAAAAGCAGCTCAGCCCATGTGCCAGCACCGTGCTGGGCACACCCCCTGGCTGGCACACCTGTCAGACCAGTGCTGGCAGCCACTGCCCTGGGGATGCCTTTGAGAGGCGAAGCCAACTTCCCAGAGGACATCAGCGGGCAAGTGGGGCCCCCGTGCATTTCCATGCGTAGGGCCGTGTGTTGGGCCCCCAAGAGAACCTGTTCTCTGGTGTTGCCCCTCACTTCACTATTTTCTCCTTTCCAGGATCAGCTGGAGAGTGATGCCAGCCGCTGTCGGTTCTCATGGTTCTGATCACACAGGGCACTTGCTCAGTGACTGTTCTGCAGAAAATTCATATCTTAAGATTTTTATAAGATATTACACAAATAAAATGGTTTTGTGATCCAATAAGTGTGGAGAACATGAAAGAAAAATTCTTTAGTTTCTTTACTGCAGGACTTCTCAGTGCCTTTAATGTGCTGTGGCAATCCAAGCAGCACTTCTAAGATTTTTTGAGGCTGCGGACTGAGTTTGTTCAAGGAAGATCGTGAGGGTATGCATGTGGAGGGCGTGCAATCTGGGCAATGAGGTTGCTCGGAACATGTCACCTGCGCCCAGACCTGGGCCTGCTCGTGCACCCGGCCCTCTTCCTCCTCCAGCCACTCTGGCTTCCCTGTAATTGTATTCCCATATGTGTCCTGTCTGGCTCGACACAACTCTGGCCACTGACTTCCGGAATCCTAAGGCTTCACGGAGGCCGGTGTGTCCCGAGATTGCCTCTCACTGCTGGCAGCCATCGCTGTGCATTCCGGAACGAGCAGTACAAAGGCCCGTGGCCAGACTGGCACCACTGACTGCGTGTGGCGGGACCACGCTCTGCTCCCCTTTGTCAGCCCATGCTCCCCGCGTGGCCAGGGCACCTCGGGGCTCTTGGAGTCCGGTTGCTCTGAGTTCACACCAACAGGCATTTACGGCAGAACAAAGCGCGATTTCACAGCGGCTCCTGGGTGTCTGACACGGTGGACCGTCCGCTGCCACCCCGTGACTTCAGTGCTATTTTCTTTGATTTTAAGATGCCATCAATTGTAAGACACACCATTGTTTTAAGAACAGCTTTTTGTGTGTGTGTGTGTGTGTTTGTTTGTTTTCTTTTTGTGGGAGGGAGAAAGAAAAAAGAAATGCCACATGGAGTGTACTTACTAATTGTAAGACATATCCTGATTCCAGAATAATTAAGATCTGAACAATTGTGTGCCTTGGAATTGAGGAAATAGAGTCTTTCTCCAGGTCAGGGCTGGCTTCCGTTTTCATCGCTGCTGAGGAAGCCGAGATGCAGGCTCCAGGGCGGGGTCCTGGCTGGGTGCTGGCAGGTGTGTGGTCTCGGTGAATGGTCACTGACCGGCAGGCATGTGGCCAGCGCGGTGCTAAATGAGGTAAGTCAGGCCCCGCCGCCACCCTCCCTGTGGGATCTTGAATCCTGTCGGGAGGCATGTGCCCCCTGCACCTTCCCTGAAGGACAGCGGGGTGTGTCCCGTGGGTGACTCTCAGAAGCACGGCAGGGCTGCCCAAGGCCAGCTCAGCCAGCTCTGTGGACTGCTGCCTACACATCACTTCTGCAAGGACACAGGTCCCCACGCATCATAGAGATCAAATAAAATGAAAACTTACTAGGAGTATTTGGAGTACTTCTGAACGCACAAGGACCCTCTCGTGGTCCTGCATCACAGGGTGACTCACCTCCACTTCGTCCAGGAAGGCCTGTCCCCTGCCCGTTTGCCCCGGTGGTCACTTTGTCACACTTTGTCACACTACGAATGGCAGGCGGGTTCTCGAGTAGCTCCCAATGGCCGAGGCAATGGGATGGCAGAGGAGGGGATGTCCAGGGTAAGAGAAGGCCTGGGCAGACGACCAGCTGCCTGGGCGGACCCCGGGATGCAGGGAGTCCTCATGGAGGAGGTGACATTCGAGGTCATTCTTACAGGGCACGTGCGGCGGTGGGGCGGGAGGTTTCAGATGGAAGGGCCAAGGTGGGAGCTGAGCTGGGCTATGGAGGGCTCGCACTTTGTCCTGTCGATCGGCATCACTTTCTTGCTGAGTGATTTTTATACCTTATTTTCAACAAACCAGCCAAAAATATTTCCGCCGCTGCCACGGGCTGTGGCCCATGCCCACCCAGTGCCACAAACACACGGTTGTCTCATGGATGGCAGGTCCCCGGGCCGAGCTCCCGCACAGACCGTCACGCAGACACACCCGCGTGGCCGTCCCTTCTGCAGCAGCGTCCTCCCCCAGGCGTGAGCTCCCTGCTCGTCTCGCCGGGTCTGAACCTCCTCCTCTGAACAGGCCCTCATTCTCCCTGCTTCGCGCCTCGCGCATCTGCTTGTCTCCGGGTCTGTCCCGCTCCCGGCTCCCGGGCAGCCGACCCTCAGCGGACGCACAGGGTTCCCGCTGTTGAGGAGTGACACCATCTCCTGAGTTCTCCCACAGTGGTTATGTGGACATAGCCCCAACATCTTTCTGATTTACGGTTGGGGAAAAAGTCTAAAGGAGGCTAAAGGGATTACCCAAGTTAGGATCTGGGCCAGGAGAAGGGCGAGGGTGCAGAGCCCTGCACTTGCCCCACCTTGGGGGTGACCTTTGGGCGAGGTGCCCTTGAAGCCCACTGGACGCTGGCCGGCCTCTGACCTCGCGTGGAAACCCTACCTCCCAGGACTTAGCAGCCTCCTGCTCCAAGAGGCCAGCCGCTGCCCTTCGGACCCGACAGAGGTGAGGAGGTGGGACCCATCACTCGGCCGGCAGGACCCACACGTGAAGTCTGAGGGCAGGGTCTGGGGGTGGGGTGGCGTGTAAAACCGCAGACTTTCCATGCAGAGGCTCACTCTGGGCACACCCAGCGTCAGCACCTTCTTCAGCGGTTTCTGCAGCCAGGAGGAAGTGGCCAGGGGGCTCACCCCAGGAGGCTACCGAAGGCAGAATAAGCCGACAGCACAGGGATGACCCGGACTGAAAACTGGCCCCTCTCTCTGGACTTCTGTCCCCCCTTAGAATGGCCAGGCCCTGAGCCCAGATGTGGCCCCGGGGCGCAGCACCCACCTGGACCTGAACACGTACCCGGGGCCATCCCTCCCCGATGCGGTTCTCTCCAGGCCAGTGGTTCCGCTGGGGGAGCTCCCGAGAGCCTGTCGTGGGGCTGGGACAGGTGTGTGCTGAACCCGCCACCAAGACGCCCCGAGCCCAGCCTGGGGCTGACTCAGGGAGACCTGGTGTTACAGGGTGGTCTGTCACCCTCCTGCTGACGGGACACCTACAGACACACTCAGACTCCATGTGACCAAGGATGTCACAGACACTCTCTCAGTGAAGACCTTTGGAAATCAGGGCTTCTGAAGGTCGAGTCCCTCCCCAGACACTCTCCCATAAGCACTGGGGGGGACCCTGACAGGCGAGCCCTGGGCTCTCTCAGGACCCCAGCACTTTCCAACCCAGACAAGTGGGGTCTGCTGTCAGACGTTCGGCAGCGTTTTCGCCAAGCCGCCCGCGGTCCGCCGTTGAGCCCACGGTTCAGACGGAGCCCCTGGACGAGCCTTCCACGTCCCTCGGCCCAGAGCGCTCTGTGGAGAGGCCCCACCAGAGGTGCAGAAGGCCCTGGACAGGAACTGCTGTCTTCACGCGGCCCTTTGAAACTGTCCCGGTGACAGGGGAGGGGCTTACATACCCGGGCCCCCACCAGGGCTCCGAGGAAAGCAGAGATGGCAACATCAGGTCTTTTCCTTCCTCCCGCTTCTGTTCTCAGAGAAACAACCAGCCTCTGTGGCAGGTGGTCCCTGAGACGGCCCCCAGTGATCCCGCCTGCCTTGTGCCTGCACCCCTGAGGGCGGGGGACCCAGCGGCTTGCTTCTGAGGATGGAGCAGGGCAGATGTGCTGGGATGTCACTTCTGATAGGAGGCTGTAAGGAGACCGTGGCTTCCGTCCTGGGTGCTCTCTCACTTCCTTTGGGGTCACATGGCTATGGGAGCCGGTCACAGTATCGTGAGGCTGCCTGTAGAGAGGTCCAGGGGATGAGGGACAGAGACAGGGCAACCCCTACAGGAATGAGCTTGGAAACAGACCCCCGCACCCCACAGCGAGTCTCTAGACGTGACCGCAGCCCCCGTCAATGGCTTGACCGCAACTTCACGAGAAACCTTGAGTTGCAGGTGCCCAGCTGTGACAAGAGATGTTTTTTGTTTTTTAATTGATTTGCGAGAGAGAGAAAGGGAGAGAGAGAGAGAGAAACATCGATGTGAAAGAGAAACATTGATCAGTTGCCTCCCCTACGTGCCCGACCAGAGATCGAACCCACAACCTGGGTATGTGCCCTGACTGGGAATTGTTCCAGCCAACTGCGCCACATCGGCCAGGAAGAAACGTTTCTTGTTTTAAGGAGCCAAGTTCGGGTAATTTGTTACACAGCAAAAGATAACCGATACAGCCCTAGCCGGGTTGCTCTATGGTTAGAGCATTGGCCTACAGACAGAAGGGTCATGGATTCGATTCCCGGTCAAGGGCATGTACTTGGGTTGCAGGTTCGACCCTGGCCTGGGTCAGGGTCATGTGGGAGGCAACCAAATAATGTGTCTCTCTCACATTGATGTTTCTCTCTCTCTCTCCCTCCCTTCCACTCTATCGAGAAATCAATGGAAAAATATCCTCAGGTGAGGATTAACAGCAACAACAAAGATAACTGATACAGCTCCTTAGCCTGGCAAGAAGTGCGAAAGGGCGAGGAATTGAGAGATTCTGATAAAGATGAGCCCTGGCCGGTTTGGCTCAGCAGTTAGAGCGTCGGCCTGCGGTCCAGAGAGACCCGGGTTCGGTCCCGCTAAGGGCAGTTGCCTCGGTTGCAGTTTGTCCCCGGCCCTGGTTGGGTCGTGCAGGAGGCAGCCACTCGATGTGTCCCTTTCACATCGATGTTCCTCTCTCTCTCTCTCTCCCTCCCACTCTATCTGAATAAAAAATGGAAAAATGTCCTCGGGTGAGGATAAAAATAAAAAATTAGAAAGGTGCAGATGTCATGGTTGAACATGTGATAGTTGAGGACTTCAGAGAAGGATTTGCAGAGTAATTCAGGGTTGGAGTAGAGAAACGAGAGGCCACATGGAGCCAGTGGTCACACGGGGCGCACGGGGCAACCCCAGTGCGGAGCCCCGGCTTCCTGGCGGGCTTGGCTCGCAGCCCTCCTCCCTCGCCGAGCAGCCCCGGGCCGACAGCGCCGGGCCAGGCCAGTCTGGTCAGAGCCGCAAGCCCTGCTATTTGGGCATTGAGTTTTATTTTTTCCACCATTTAAATGCTGTTTTTATTTTCTTATTTCTTTATTTTAAAAATGTGTACAGCCCATCAAAAGATGTGTGTGTGTGATGTATGTATGTGATGTGATGTGTATGTGATGTGATGTGTATGTGTGTGATGTGGTGTGTGTGTGATGTGTGGTGTGTGGTGTGTATGTGTGTGTGATGTGGTGTGTGTAGGTGTGGTGTGTGTGATGTGGTGTATGTACGTGTGGTGTGTGTGTGTGAGGTGGATGTGGTGTGTGTGTATGATGTGGTATGTCTATGTATGGTGTGTGTGGTGTGTGTGATGTGTGTGTGGTCTGTGTGGTCTGTGTGATGTGTGTGTATGTGTATGTGTGTGTGATGTGTGTGTGGTGTGTGTGTGTGTGTGATGTGTATATGTGTGTGTAATGTGTGTGTGGTGTGTGTGATGTGCGTATATGCGTGTGTGTGTATGTGTGTGTGTGTGTGTGTGTGGTGTGTGTGGTGTGTGTGGTGTGTGTGTGTGATGTGTGTGTGATGTGTGTGTGGTCTGTGTGGTGTGTGTGTGTGATGTGTGTGTGTGATGTGTGTATGTGTGTGGTGTGTATGTGTGTGTGATGTGGTATGTGTACGTGTGGTGTGTGTGTGAGGTGGATGTGGTGTGTGTGTATGATGTGGTATGTCTATGTATGGTATGTGTGGTGTGTGTGATGTGTGTGTGGTCTGTGTGGTCTGTGTGATGTGTGTGTATGTGTATGTGTGTGTGATGTGTGTGTGGTGTGTGTGTGTGATGTGTATATGTGTGTGTAATGTGTGTGTGGTGTGTGTGGTGTGTGTGTGATGTGTGTATATGCGTGTGTGTGTATGTGTATGTGTGTGTGTATGTGTGTGTGTGTGGTGTGTGTGGTGTGTGTGGTGTGTGTGGTGTGTGTGTGTGATGTGTGTGTGGTCTGTGTGGTGTGTGTGTGATGTGTGTGTGATGTGTGTATGTGTGTGTGTGGGGTGTGTGTATGTGTGTGTGTATGTGTATGTGTGTGATGTGTGTGTGGTGTGTGTGTGTATGTGTGTGTGATGTGTGTGTGTGGTGTGTGTGTATGTGTATGTGTGTGATGTGTGTGTGGTGTGTGTGTGTGATGTGTGTATGTGTGTGTGTGCGTGTGTGATGTGTGTGATGTATGTATGTGTGTGTGTGAATGTGTGTGTGTGGTGTGTGTGTGATGTGTGTGTGTGTATGTGTGTGTATGTGCGTGTGTGTGGTGTGTGTGTGATGTGTATGTGTGTGATGTGTGTGTGTGTATGTGTGTGTGTGTGATGTGTGTGTGTGTGTGTGATGTGTGTTTGTGTATGTGATGTGTGTGTGTGTATGTGTGTGTGGTGTGTGTGCGTGTGTGTGTGTGATGTGTATGTGTGTGGTGTGTGTGTGTGTGTGTGATGTGTGTATGTGTGTGTGTGATGTGTGTATGTGTGTATGTGTGTGTGATGTGTGTTTGTGTATGTGATGTGTGTGTGTGTGTGTGGTGTGTGCGTGTGTGTGTGATGTGTGTTTGTGTATGTGATGTGTGTGTGTGATGTGTATGTGTGTGTGTGTATGTGTGTGTGATGTGTATGTGTGTGTGTGTGTGTGATGTGTGTGTGGTGTGTGTGTGTGTGTGTGTGTGTGTGTGATGTGTGTATGTGTATTTCTATACCCACCACCACCAGCCCAGCCCAGGTCGTCACTGTTTTGATGTCTAGCACCATAGGTTCGTTTCACCTGCTTTTGAAGCTGATATAAATAGAAGCTCACTGTAGGTGGGTCTGTTTGCTAGGTGAGTGACTTGGGGTGAGCTGTGACTTTCAGGGCCTTTGTCTCCCCTTCTGTAAGAAGGGGATCATCAGAGCCCCTCCCTGTCTCACGAGGTCACCAGGAGAATTACAGGAACTCCACGTGGTGAGTGTTCGATGTGCTGGCTGTCACGGTGCGTGAGCTTCAGGTTGTTCCTCAGCATGGCAGGCCCTCCTCCCTTCGTGGGGATGTCGTCTGCCCACAGCAGCCTCAGGGCACTGTGGTTGGGTCTGTTTCTGCCAGTTTAGTGACAACAAGAGAGTTTGATGGGTCCCAACAAGTAAGGGAAACGTGTCCAGTGGCGATGGCTGACGTCGAGTGGGCACTGCTTCCACCGGCCAGCCTGGGGCCACCAGGGTCTCAGCTGCCATGTGTGGACAGTATGTGGGTGATGTTACAGGGTCCCAGGAGCCCTGAGACCCAGGCATTACTACAGACGAGGAAGCAGAGGCTCAGAGTGGCGAAGTAACAACCTCAAAGCTTCTAAGCACAGGGGTAGAAACATGTTTCAGAGGGTTTCTGTCTGGCTCTGAAATGAATAGTTTTTCTCATCAGCGCTATTTACAGATAACCTTACAGGTCCAATGCTGTGCATTTCTTCCACGCCAGTCTGCAGTCTCACAGCCCTACTACCCAAAACAGAAAGGACAAGAGACACCCTCTGTTCCGGTTCTCAGGAGTGTCAGGCAAGAGACTTGGCAGTGTCCCTGCCTTCACAGCCATCCCGAGTGACAGGTAGAGTAAGTACAGGAGGCCAAGGCTGGAGGTGAGCACTTCACATTTCAAGATGCTGAAGAGCAGTGTGCTGAGTAGTGACCTGGATGATGTGAGAACCGGTGTGCCCAGGCTGCAAAGAAATTCAGAGGCTTTGAAGAGCACTGTAACTGTATGTATGTATGTATGTATGTATGTATGGATAGATGGATGGATGGTTGGATGGATGGTTGGATGGATGGATAGTTGGATGGATGGTTGGACAGATGGATGGATGGACAGACGGGTGGACGGGTGGACGGTTGGACGGATGGACGGACGGACGGACGGACAGACGGACGGACGGACGGATGGATGGATGGTTGGATGGATGGATGGTTGGATGGACGGATGGACGGATGGACAGACGGGTGGACGGGTGGACGGGTGGACGGATGGACGGATGGACGGATGGACGGACGGATGGATGGATGGATGGACGATAGATGGATGAATAAATGTGTGTGTGCTTTTTAAAAAAATCAGAGTGCACATGGTCATACTAGAATACAAGGAAAATCATAACTAAGTTCCCCAAATAGAAAGCAGATTGTGGGTTCCTTGACCACAGCGGAATAAAGCTTGGGTCAACTACAGAAAACATGGCCAAGCTCACCAGCCAAATCAAAGTGTGAGACAGCTCCTGGTCACATGGAAAAGACTCGCGAAGCTGTCAGGTCTACCCATGATCGTTAAGCTGAAAGTCATCCTGAGAATCTAGGCGTTGGGGGTCCTGGGCCTTGGTGAACAGGAACTGGATTTAGAGATAGGGGCATACTAAAAATAAATGTTTGGTCTTTGTCCCTGGTTCCTGGCACAGAGCTCCTAAAATCCTTAGAATTTACTGTCGTTTCTATGCCCCTGAAATGACCCACACGGCTTTAGGATGGGGCTAGTCAGTGTCTAACCCCAGGGTTAGAGAGTCGGAGGTTTTAGTCCCGCCTCTGACTCCTGGGTGAGGAGAGGGCTGGAGGGTGAGTCCAGTCACTAATGGCCAGTGGTTTAGTCAATCACTCGTGTCATGGAACCTGTACAGCATCCCTAAGTAATGGAGGCTTGTAGCCAGGTGACCGCGGGGAGGGCGCACACCAGAGGGCGTGGCGGCTCTCTGCCTTCCCCAGGCTCTCCCCCCTTGGGCTGTTCCTGAATTGTATTCCTTATAATAAACCCGTGTGATAAGAGAGCACTTTCCTTCATTCTGTGAGCTGTTAGTTCTAGCACAAATCTGGACCTGAGGAAGGGTTGGGGGAACCTGGCTTTATGGTCAGCCAGGCATAAATGAGGGGTAGCCTGGGCACCTCGTTTGCAGCTGGCATTGAAGTGGGGCAGTCCTGGGGGACTGAGGCCTGCGGGGTCTGCCCTAACTCTGGCAGTTAGCGTCAGAACTGAATTGAGTCCCAGGACACCCAGCTGATGTTGAGAGTTGGAGAACTGGTATTGAAACAATGTATTTGGTGTCAGAAAGAACCACACCGGCTTCATGGCTCAGCCTTACCCAAGCAGTCGGGCGAGCCAGAGAGAGAGGGGTGATGGCCTGGTCCCCTCTCCCCTAAAATTCTTATCAGAGATCGGACAGTACCCTCAGCAACTCTGCTGATGTCCGTTTTTTGTTCATTTTCAACTAGGCACTTTCAACACATATCATTGGGCATTTCTGCAGCACAATTTCTATTTTCATGAAAATGTATGATTCTATGAGAATATCTACTATTTAATTTTGGTATCCTCATTTAAGTGGGTACTCATCTCTGCTGCTATGCAGAGACGTGGAAACATGGCTTTGGACTAAAACTTGGCTTTGCATTTACTGTTTGCATTTACTTGGCTGTGTGATTTGATTTAAAAAACATTACCTTGCCCGGCCGATGTGGCTCACTGGTTGAGTGTTGACCCATACACCAAGAGGTTGCCTGTCTGATTCCCGGTCAGGGCACATGCCCGGATGGTGGGCGCAATCCCCAGTGGGGGGCATGTAGGAGATGGCCAATCGATGTTCTCTCTCATCGATGTTTCTATCTCTCTCTCCCTCTCCACTCCTCTCTCTCTAAAATCAATAAAGAAAAAAATTAAAAAACAAAACAAGCCCTGGCTGGTTTGGCTCAGCAGTTAGAGCGTCGGCCTGCGGTCCAGAGAGACCCGGGTTCGGTTCCCGCTAAGGGCACGTACCTTGGTTGTAGTTTGTCCCCAGCCCCAGTTGGGGTCATGTGGGTGGCAACCAGTCGGTGTGTCTCTCTCACATCCATGTTTCTCTCTCTCTCCTCCTCACTCTCTCCCTCTCGCTCTATCTGAAGATGAATGCAAAAAGTGTCCTCAGGTGAGGATAAAAACAAAACAAAAATTACCTCTCTGAGCCTCAGTTTCCTTTTCTATAAAATGACAGTCCTAATACCGTGGCAGGAGGCCCTTCTGTGAAATAACACAGGCCAGAGCCCAGCCAGTGCCCAGTCCATGAGCCATTTGATAGGGGGCAGGCGTGGGCGTTACCATGGCCTTGTGACTCAAATATGCTTGACATCTTATCTGTAAAATAAAGTTCAACCCACAGATTGAACTAAATGTCACAGGAAGGTAATGATGTGCTAATATGGAAGGTGCCAGCTTCCACCAGGGGTTGGCCGCCTCTGAGGCCAGGGCTAAGCAGAAGGGGCATTGATGGGCAGAGAGGAGCTGCCTCCGTCCACCCCCACTCTAGTTGAAGGCCCCGAGCCCTAGGGTCAAGGGAGGGTCCCCAGAATTCAAGCCTGGGTCTCTGCGGGTGCCCCCACGGTGAGCCTGCACCCTGCACACGTCCGCTCCGGTAAGCCCAGCCTTCCTCTGGCCCCTCACACGCCACGCGCCTCGTTTCTCTGTTTTCTCTCACTTCCCTGTATCTCCCTGTTTGTTGGGGAGGACTGAGAGGGGCCCCATTTTCCTTCATACCAGCCAGTCTGTTTCCAGACTCAAAGCAGTTTCTTCAGAGCATTGGTTTATCCTCCAAGTCTTCCTGTGATTTCCGCCAAGTCACACCCCTGCGCTCAGGTGGGAAATGTCCCAGAATTGGCAGCTGGTGACGAGGGGGAGTGCAGGGCCTCGTGGTCCTGACAGTGGCTGGCCGTCCTTCTCATGTTCATTTGGTGTCCACCTTTCCATCCATAATGACGAGGCTTTGATGGGGACGGTGGGGCCCATGTCTGGGCTCCTCTGCGGGTCCCCAGTCCACCTGCTGTCCCCCCTTTCCTCATTCCCAGGGTGGATCTGAGTGCAGGAGTCTGTGCCCAACAGTGAAAACTATGAACGAGTGGCTGCCCTATCCCCTTGAACCCACTTTGGGTCAGTAGCTGTTCCCCTAGCCCATCCCAGCCCCCGTGAGGGTCCCCGGGGACCATGGCGAGGGGACAGCTGCTCTGGCTGGCTTCCTATCCGCACTGAGAGAAAACAGCATGCTCAAAGAAAAGGCATCCGAACTCTAACCTGTGCAAAGGCTGAGATGAGCTCCCCTCAAGTGACTCACTGCATGACACCCCAGGGCGTCGGCCTCGGCCTCCAGGGCCTGCGTAGCCCTGCCAGGGACCCGGAGCCCAGTGGAAAATCTCAGGCCTATCTCCTGCCACGACCACTATCCTTGTTCTCTTCTCAACCTCATTTAAGGAACATGCTGAAAATGTTTTATATGAACAAATACTTTTTTAAAATCACGTTTTGCCAAATCAAAGCAAACTGAACTCAGGACAAGAGGCGGTAGAACTCATCCCTTGATGGCCCTGTCTTCAGCACACACCCCTTTGCCTGACCCACCCCGGAGCCCGAGCCACGCGGAAGGCCAGACGGGGAAGTCCAACCCCAGCAGTTCTTGGAAGGAGACCCTGTGATGCCTGCCCTTAGGATCGTCAGTGCTGGGGTCATAAGGGTCAACCCACATGAGTGACTCAAGTCTTTTTCTGTCGATAGGTCTCTTGGGAGGAAAACATAAACCCACTTGAGCAGACGGGCCAACCCCTCTCTGGAGAAAAGGACCACCCCGCTGTACAGTAATTGATCACCACAGTACCAAAGCCGCATGAAGGGTCCCCTGTGCTGACCGTGTGGAGCAGACGGCGCCCTCCTCTGCACTCTGGTCTGCGTGGGGCCCAGCCTCTGGGTTCCCACCTCACGCCCAGACTCAGCACACCCCGGGGGCTCGCTGCATCTGTCACCTGTGTTTTGTTTGTCCTTGCTGCCCCGGGGCTCCTGCAATGCTGTTGCTCTGTGGGGACTGTCACTGCACATAGGGACACCCCAGAGTCGCAGCCTGCATCTCGAGGTGCTTCCTCTTCCAGGATCCTCCTCGGACACGCAGACCTCCCTGTGCACCTGAACAAGTATGCAGAAGTCTATAACGAACACCCACGCACCCCGTAGCTGCATTCAGTGTTCATATTTCGCCACATTTCTTTCAGACCTTTAACATTACTACATAAAATGTTACAGACACTGCTGATGCCTTCCCTGACCTCATGCCTCGTCCCTGCTTCTCTGAGATACCCAATCTTGAATTTAGTGTGTTTTTTTAAAATATTTTTTTTCCTTTATTGATTTTTAGAGAGAGAGGAAGGGAGAGGGAGAGAGAGATAGAAACATCGATGAGAGAGAACATTGATTGGCCGCCTCCTGCATGTCCCCCACTGGAGATTAGGCCCACCACCTGGGCATGTGTCCTGACCGGGAATCGAACCGGTGACCTCTTGGTGCATGGGTCGACGCTCAACCACTGAGCCACACTGGCCGGGCAAATTTAGTGTGTATTAATCTCAAGCATAGGTTTTAGATTTTCCTACAGTTTTCATTTATAAATAATACATAGATTGTTTTGTTTTTAAATCTTATGGAAATTTACCCTACTGTATATATCCTTCTGAAATTAAGTTTTGTCACTCACCATTGTTTTCAGATTTATCCATGCAGGTATTGCTCTAATTCATCTATTCTAACTGCTGCATAATATTCTATGTGTGAAAGTATCAAAGTTAAGTCATCTATTTCCTATTGATGGTTTTCCAGGTCCTTGTCAACTTTTCACTGCTACACACAAGACTACAGTCAATATTTAAGCACATGTGTGCGACTTTCTCCAGTGTGGATCCCCACACTCCAGAGGGATGGCCCCATTCTACGTCATCAGCACAATGTGAGTTCCCTGTGCTCCCCGTTCGTATCGACACCTGGTACTGGCAGATGAACTCTTAGGCCAATCTGATGTGTTAGAGGTTGTGATGGTCAATTTTATGTGTCAGTCTGGCCAGTCCTTTTCTGGGTGTTTCTGGATGAGATTTACATTTAAAACGGTGGACATTGAGTAAAGCAGTTTGCCCTCTATAATGTGGGTGGGCCTCCATTAATTAGTTGAAGCCTGAATAGAACAAAATACTGACTTCCCCAAGCAAGAGGGAATTCTCCAGCAATCTGCTCTTCAGACTTCATCGGCAGCACCCTCTTGCCTCGGTCTCCAGCCTGCTGGTCCACCCACAAATTCTGGTCTTGTCAACTACCATAATCGCATGAGTCAATTCTTTAAAATAGATCTCTCTCCAAATACGTGCACATCCTATGGGTTCTGCTTTGCTTGATAACCCTGCCTAAGGCAGAGACGGTATCTCTTTGTTGTTTAACTTTGCATTTCTCTGCTTACTGATGAGCTTACTTACATCTAATCAAATGCTCCTTCGACTTTTGGATGGCCTCACCCATGACTTGTCCACGTCTTTTGCCCATTTTTAAATTGGGCTATTTGTTTTATTTTTTCATTGATTTGTAAGTGTTCATATACTCTAGAGTCTGACCTTGTCAATTATACGACTGCATGGCAAATGTCTGTGTCTGGCTTGACATTAACCTTTTTTATGAACAATATTTTAAAAAGTTTAAATGTTTTAAGAAGTTCAATGTAATCCTATTTGTTAGAATAAGTAGTCTATTAATTTTTGCACTAAAGTTTGTCTTTTTGTATCTAGTTTGAGAAAATAATTTCTTACTCTAAGTTTATAAAGATAGTCTTTTATATTTTCTTCTAAATTGTTTGAAGTAGTTGCTTTTTATACTTAGGTATTTAATAAACATAAGATTTATTTCTGTATATGTTGTGATATAAGTATGTAACTTGTTCTTGTATGGATAACATATTATTCCAAAGCTTTTTTTTTTTTTTTTTTTTTTTTTTACCAATCTGTAATGACCTTTCTGTCATATATCAAATTTCTACATGCGCAGGGAAATGTCTGAGGTCTCTGCTTTTCTACTGATCTGTTTGCTATCTCTGTACCAATATTTCACCATCTTCATTATTATCACTTTATAATCAGTCTTGATGAATATCAGCTTGTTTGAATTTCACCAAAAATACCCTTTGAAATTTGGATAAAATTGTCTTGAATTTAGAGAATAATTAAGGAAAGATTGACATCTTTACTGACAAAGTCTAGTTTTTCATTCAAGACATGGAAAACCACTCAACTTACTCATAGTTTCTTTCTTGGCCGAAGTTTTCTCAAAAACAAAAATAAAAAGCTCCCCCAAACCAAAATCAAAACCAAAACAGCGTGCACAGCTTTTGTGAAATGTATGCCGAGGTGTCTTCTAGTTTTCATTGCCAGTGTAAATGAGATCTTGTCTCCCGTCTTTTCCCTAGTGGTATAACGAATGCATAAAACGGTACCGACTTTTATGTTTGGACATTACAGCCAGCATATTTGCTGGACTCTTTCCATTGAAATAGTTTATGTGATGATCCTCTGGAATCTTCTCTATAGCTTATCGTATGTCCTGCAAATAAAGACATTTTTGCTGTTTAGTCAATGCTTGCTTTTATTTCTTTAGCTTGTTTTATTGCCTTCGCTGTGGTTTCCTGAGTGTTGATACGGATGACGAACCCCCTTGTCTTGCTCCTGAGCTGATGGGCACGCTTCCCAAATTTCATGTTAGTTACGGCGTCTGAACATTTCTGGCAGGTGTCTTTGATCACATTCCGGAAGTGCCCTGTAATTCCTATTTTGAACCCTCAGCTCGTTTACTTTAAATCTCATATTTTAAAAATAAATGTGTTCATTTATTTATTTACCTCTAAATATTCTTTTAGTCATCACCCACAATTTTGACACAGAATACTTGTATTACCAGTCTATCCCTCCAAATCTCCATTGCGATTTCCTCTTTAACGTCTGTTATTTGAGTCCCAAACATACAAGTTGATTTCTGTTTTGATCAGGTCGTGCTCAGAGAATAGGGTCTGTGTGATCTGAGGGAATTCTAGCATTTGTTGAGTCTTTCTTTGTGACCTAGTATGTGGCCAAAGTTTTAAATGATCTATGTATCACCAAAGAAAATGATGACTATCTCTGGTTGCAGAATCTTACGCACACACACAGCCATTAGATAATGCCTGTTACTTTTGTTTTCCAAATCTTTTACATCCCAATCTTTTTTTTAGTTGTTTGCTTTACCAATGTCTGATAAAGTTAGATGAGTCAGAATCTTTGACTTTGGAGGGTTCAGAACCAGGCCCCACAGGATGTGGTGTGCAGACTGTTTTGAGCTAAAGGAGACCCTGCGGGCTCAAGGGAAACTTCTGCTCCCTCCTTAACTACCTAGAGGAATTTAAAGCGGGAGCCTGGCCCATGATAACAGTTAAAACCAGAAATGACTTTTGACCTATCTACATGGCAGGACAAACTGCTAATTATGGAACATGTGCTCTCCCTGCACTGGCCCTTTGAAGCCCCCAAGGCCCCTGACCCCCAAGGCCCTAGCTCGAGCTGTCTTATATACACATTTTCTTTCTTTTTTAAAAATATTTTTTCTTTATTGATTTTAGAGAGAGAGGAAGGGAAAGAGAGAGAGAGATAGAAACACGGATGAGAGAGAACATCGATTGGCCGCCTCCTGCATGCCCCCCACTGGGGATCAGGCCCACAACCTGGGCATGTGCCCTGACCCGGAATCGAACCGGCGACCTCATGGTGCATGGGTCAGCGCTCAACCACTGAGCCACACCAATCGGGCTATACACGCTTTCTATCTGTCTCTAAACATCGTGCATGTGGTGTCTCTGACTCTCTCATGTATGTGGGTTCCTATCTATCTATCTATCTATCTATCTATCTATCTATCTATCTATCCATCCATCCATCTATCTATGCATTAAACTTGGTCATTTTCTCTTGCTAATCTGTCTCCTGCCTATATGATTATTAGACCAGCTGGAAGAACCTTGAGGGGAGAGAACAGTTTCTTCCGGCCCCACAACTTGTAATTCTGTCAGTTTGCTCGCTGTATTCTGAGGTGTGCCTGTGTTAGGTACGTATACATTTAGAACTATAATGGCTTCTGAGTGGCTTGGTGTCTTGGTTATTATGTGGTTTCTCTCCTTATATTATAGTTTGTCTGTTATTGTCAGCATTTGTGCAGTGTATGGTTTCCCATCCCTTTATTTTTAGCCTTTCTATGTGGTTTTGTCTCAGATGATCCCTTGGAAGCAGGATATAGCTAGAGTTTTTAGAAACCCAATCTGATCATTTCTCTCTTGGAGTAGGTGAGTTTTAAGTCTATTTATAGCTGCTAGAATTACTGGCATATTTCAATGTATTATTATTTTGCAATTATGTGTTTTGTGTGCTTTTAAAAAAGTTCTTTTTTTTCTTCTTTCTTGCTTGTTCCTCACTCTGTTACCCAATGAGTACTGGAGCAAAGCTGTCTGAAGCGGTTTGTCTGGGTCCTGAGGTCACGAGGGAAGCCCACCTGGTACATAGGTGTAGCCCCTGTCTGCTTCCTGGGCTGAGCGCAGCTGAGCTGCTGAGCGGCTGGCTCGTCATGCTCATTTCTTGCATAAAGCATGATGCTAATTTAAGATTCATCGAAGTTCATTTTGTCCCTTGACTTTACTGGGCACCCGCTCTGTGCCCGCCCGCAGCAGTGGGACCACAGTTTTGCCTTTTGGCATCGACTCTGAAGTGACCGTGCAGCGTCCCTTTGGGTGAGTCCTCACTCCATTGCACCACTGCATTGCATCCTCACTGCATTGCATCCTCACTGCATTGCATTGCACCACTGCATTGCATCCTCACTCCATTGCACCACTGCATTGCACTCACTCCATTGCACCAGGGCTGGCGAGGGGGAGGCAAACGAGGCCCCAGGAGCAAACCTGAAGAAGGCACTCACTTCAGGTGCCAACCCTGCACTGGCAGGGCCCGGAGGGGAAGTGCCTGCTTAAAATGTGCTCACTGGGCACCTCGCTGGCCTCGCCTTACCCTTAGCTCTGCTCTCCACCCCTCCCTACTGCCTCCCCAACAGTGAGGCCACGTACAAACGGTGACAACATGCTTGCTATGTTGTTGTGTTTCTGGTATATTTGCCTCCATCCAAACTGAGTAAACAACCTACAGACCAAAGGAGCCCTGGCTTTCACCAGCCTGCTTGACCGCTGACGTTCCCCAAGGCCCGGAGCTGGAGAACTCAGGATTCTCAGCCAGACTGCCGAGGGCCCGAGTGCCAGGCTCAAGCATCCCTGAAGTAGGCACTGTAGCCACAGGCACGGCAGGAAGAAATGTCTTTCAGAAACAATGGCTTCTGTGCCCTGAGACCCGCCGGGGTCTGGGAAGGGCGGCCTCCCGTGCAGGTGGGAGCGTGGAGAGGAGAGGGCAGTGGGTGGATCCGGCTGTCTGCTCGCGGGCAGGCTGGGAGAGCAGGGCAGAGAAATCACTGGGTGGTTCTACCCAGGCTTCCGGGTGCACGGTCAGGCCTTAACCAATGAGAGACAGAAAGTGTGGTTCTCCTGGATGAGCTGAGGTGGAAGCCAGGACAGCTGGCTTATTGGCATAACAAGGACCACCCCCCTTCACCAGAGCCCCCCCCTTGAGCTCTCCCTAGGGGCTGCCTCAGTTTACTGCTGCCTGATGGCTGGGGCCCAGCACAAAACAGCCCCTCGGGGCAGTCACTTTTCCTCTTTGTTCCCAGGCTGAAAAGGAGGCTGCTCCTTTATAGCAGAAATAAAAGTTAATCACACATTAGACCTGCCTCCCAAACCCTGATGACTTCATTCACTTGAGTCAGGCCCCAGGGGAAGTGTTCACTCTCCAGAGTCGCCAGACCGGTTGGGCCTGTTCTCGGCTGCCCGAGGCTGCCCCGACTCACACAAAGGCCTGGACTTCTGAATAGGGAGCATTCACAGGCCCCAGTCCCTGCAGACCTACTGCGTGCCCTGCAGTCTGGACTGGGTTTAGCCTCCCCGCTTTCCGCCTGACCCCTCCCCCTCCCCCTCCCCCTCCCCCGCTCTCATTACAACTCTTATCTGGCAGCACCATCACCCGGAGACTCCCACACGGAAAACCAGACATTGGGGAGCAGAGACAGTAGCTACAAAATAAAAGTTTCTGCGTTCAGAGGCGGCGATGTCTCCGTTCTGTTCTGACAATTCCAGGCATAGGACTGGGGGACTTGATCCCTCAGAGTCGCAGGAAAACGGGACAAAATTCAAGCTGTGTTAGAATGGAAAATTTCACAGGTTACTCTAGTTTGATCCGAAGTGTTCAGCAAATACTGTAGTGGCTAACTGGGCACCCATAGGGGCCCTGGTTCCCCAGACCTCAGGCCCCCGCCTGTCCCGCCCCCAGAACTAGAGCCTGGTCACATCAGAGCCCTGAGCTCTGCTGGGTCACCTGCGCCTGACGGGGATGTTGCTGAAACCTGTAGGTAATCCCCAGCCCCCCCCCCCCCAGCTTTGGCTGAAACAGGCCTGGGTGTCCTGGACGCCAAGAGAGGCCACCCCAGAACGTGGTGTTGAGGCAGGAAAGCTGGAATGGGGAGCAAAGGCCTTGAGCCCCACCCTCTCCTCCATCTTGGCTGGAACATCACAGAGGCGACCTCACTGACCACCCATTCCCCGGCTTCTTCCTCCCCAATTTCCTGTAACTGGGAGGACCACTAAGAAATCGCTCCCTGGAGAGGAAAGACAAGGACGAGCCGGGTGGGCAGTCACCCCACAGCATCAGAAGCAGAGGGCCACCCTGTCCCACTCGCCTTGCCCACCTTTCACAGAAGCCTCCCACCCAGACCCCACTGGGGCATCCCATTCTCCAGTTCGCCCACCCGCACTCCTCTAGGGCATCCTGTTGCTTTAGTAAGTTTACTGCGTTGCTAAATCTTTCTGTCACGCTCTTGAATTCCTTCTTGTTTCATGACAAGGACCTGGTCGGGTTGAGGCCTCTCATTGGCCTCCCTGGTGCCCCTGGTGCCCCCGGGCAGCGAGCCAGCCGGGAGGTCTTCACTTTCCTCTGTTTCAGTCCCTTTGCCCGTTACTGTCATTGGTGTGGAGTTCAGTCCCCTGTCTGAGCGGAGTAAGTCCACTGCCTGGCCATCGGTAAGTCGGCCCTCCGGCCCAGGTAGGCACCTCCACAGGCCCTGGGGGCTCCTGGGTGACAGGGTACCACAGCAAGCTAGGGACTGATCACCCCTAGCGACCAAATGGACCCACCCTGCTTTGCTTCTGCTTTCTATAAGCACACTTTTCTTCTCCCATTTTTCTCTCTTCTTTTGGGGACCAGATATTCTCAACCCTTGTTAGGTACTTAGCCTCCCGTCTCAGCAGCTCCTCGGGATGTGACATGTGTAATTCCTTGAACTGGGGCCAAGACTTTCTTTGTTTTCACGGCGCTTTCAGGGCCTTTGAAACTTTCACTGGGAGCCTCCCGCAGGGTGGTTAGAAATGTAAATGAGGCTAAGGTAATTGAAGGGAAAAAGCGGGCACTTTTAAAACTGAAGCAGCTGACCCTCTCCCTTCCTCTCTCTCTAAAAACATAAAGAAAAAATAAGATAAAACTGAAGGAGCTGAAGTCACCGAAGCCTGATTCCTTCTCTTCTCCAGCTTCCTTAGAAGTTTTCAAGGACAAATGAAAAATCTTGTCTTCTCTACAATTATTAGTAATACTGTTTATATGTATGGTGAAAAATAAAACTATTCCAAATATTGTTTTAGGATCGTGTGGTCTGGGAAAATATTTGGTATTAAAGTGGTTGAAGTTTGGTTGATGTCTTTTAGTGATAGTAACATAAAATATGTTTGTTTTGTCTGGGTTTACAAAAAGAGGTTCATGTTATTTATTTCTGTTACCAAATTAATCAAGAAAATGTCTTTGGTAACAATTGAGTTTAAAATCTCATAGAATTGTTAAGAACTAATACAAACATGTAACTAAAATGAAGGGTTTTTGATAGAGATTTTCAGTAGTAATTATATATATTTCTAAACATAGTTTTCCAAAGTCTTTGGTAAACTTTAGAGTTTTACTAAGTTAAATGATAAAAATTATTAAATATCTAGATATCTTGAAATAACAAAATACTAAAACATTAATTGACCTAACTTTAACTACTTTTGGCTTCTTATTTACAGAAAAGCTAAAAAATAAATCTGGATCTGTCAATGAATATATCTTGTACTGTATTTGAAGTATGTCTCTTGAAAGTGTAAATGTATTTGCCAATGCAAAAACCTGTTTCTAGAAGTTATGAAATGTGTTCATAAACTTGCCAATCTAAAAATGTTAATTACTTACTTTTAGTTGTTACTAGAAATTAAGGTTTCTAAGAGTTAAGAATTCTAATTAGGTTGGACAGAAATTGTATGGTTTTGGTAATCAAAGACACAAGGTATGGAGATATATATATATCTATATTTCTAATTTTTTTCTTTATTGGTTTTTAAAGAGAGAGGAAGGGAAAGGGAGAGATAGAAAAATCGATGAGAGAGCACATCAGTTGGCCACCTCCTGCATGCCCCTCACTGGGAATCAGGCCCACAACCAGGGCATGTGCCCTGACCAGGAATCAAACCAGCGACCTCTTGGTGCATGGGTAGATGCTCAACCACTGAGCCACAACTGCCAAGCTGGAGATATATTTTTAAGAAAATAGAAAAAAAGTGGGTTGCTTGCTCTGGCCAGTATGGCTCAGTGGATAGAGCATCGGTCTGTGCACTGAAAGGTTACGGGGTTTGACTCCTGGTCAAGGGCATGTACCTGGGTTGCAGGTTCAATCCTCGACCCTGTTCGGGGCACGTGCGGGAGGCAACCAATCGATGTGCCTCTCTCACATCCATGTTTCTCTCTGTCTCTCTCTCTCCCTCCCTCCCTCCCTTCCACTCTCTCTAAAATTCAATGGGAAAAATATCCTAGGGTGAGAATTAACAAAACCAAACCAAAAAAAGTGGGTTGCTCTTAAGTTGGTTATTTCTAAATGAGTTAAAAAGAGGTAAATTAGGGACTGGAAAAGTTATGGAAGGTTTGTAAAGAAAAATCTTGAAAGGGAATTTTATATGGTTAAGTGAAATAATATTAAAATAAATATAATTAAGAAAATAAATCTAAGTATCAAAAATAAGCTAATACAGAACTGGTTTGGTTCTTTTTCAGTTTGTTACAGGGGAAAAAGAAATTTTCCTCTATCTGCCTAAAAAGCAAAGATTCTGTGTTTTATTCAAATAGTTATGTGTCATATTGTGTGAATCAGGTACTTGATTACTTAAAAAAATCTTCTTAATCCTAAGAACTAAAGTTTTGCCAGCCTGTATTTATGTTTGATGATTTTCATTGTCACTTTGGGTAAATAAATAATTTAATATTATTTTCATAATGATATATGATCTTTTGGTCAAATATGCTTGACAACCTTCCTATGATTTAAATTTAGAGAGACTTCTTGTTAACTTAGAAATGGCTTTGAATTATTCCAACGGGCCCCTGGAATACTTTAAGGATTGTTCTCCCTTTCCTTATAAAATTTAAACTAATTAGGCTTATTTGATATGTTTAAAGTACATGGGAAGCTTTGTCAAATAAAGATAAATAACTATGTTCTATGTGTATACATACATTTTTATTATTAAAGTGGATGGTCTAGAGATTATATAAAAGTCCCAAGAGTCTACAAAGTTCTGCAATACAGTAAACCCTCGATTTTTCGGACTTTGATTTAATGGACTTTGGATTTAGCAGATGAAATTTCCAGTCCATATGTCATATGTGAAAATTAACACTCTGTTAATTTAAAAATGCTTTTAACCAAGATTTTCTTATAATTAAACTAACAGGTAGTTTTGTTGTTGTTATTGATCTGCTGTTATTTCTTTTTTTTTATCCTCACCCGAGGACATTTTTTCATTTTTTGTTCAGACAGAGTGGGAGGGAGAGAGAGGAAGAGAGAGAGAAACATCGATGTGAAAGGGACACATCAAGTGGCTGCCACCCTCACGACCAACCAGGGCCGGGGACAAACTGCAACCGAGGTACATGCCCTTAGCGGGAACCGAACCCGGGTCTCTCTGGACCGCAGGCCGACGCTCTAACCGCTGAGCCAAACCGGCCAGGGCGATCTGCTGTTATTTCTAATAAATTTTTGTGCATAAGCCATATGTTGGAAAAAGCACTGTAGTAATTTTGTCAACATAAATAAATATTACATATCTACAACTATCATCTATATATTTATTTATTTTTTATTATTATTATTTTTTTTTATCCTCACCCGAGGACATTTTTTCATTTTTTGTTCAGATAGAGTGGGAGGGAGAGAGAGGAAGAGAGAGAGAGAGAAACATCGACGTGAAAGGGACACATCGAGTGGCTGCCACCCGCACGACCAACCAGGGCCGGGGACAAACTGCAACCAAAGCACATGCCCTTAGCGGGAACCGAACCCGGGCCTCTCTGGACCGCAGGCCGATGCTCTAACCGCTGAGCCAAACCGGCCAGGGCACGTCTATATATTTAAATGCAGGAGTCACCACTCATAAACGATGTCTGGCGAATGATGAATGATTAGCACGTGATCACACCGCATCCCTCGAGGTCATTGGTTCTGTTGTCACGTGGCCGACTTTCTGAAGCCTGTGTTCTGACTGCGCTAAGCTATGCCCAGGCGTGTGCACTCGTTTCCTCACGAGGACTGGTCAGTGCACACATTTACTAGACCTACTCAGTGTAAAATTTAAATTACGGTAATACATATAGGAAACTTGCCTGTGAAATTAAACTTCTCATACAGACTTCATTTTAATGACATAAATGTGTCTCCATGAGTAAAAACAGGTAAACTAGCTAATTTGTCCATTTTTTAACATACGCGTTTAGAAAACTAATTTTATTATATCACAGACTTTTGGCGTAACAGACACCCCCTCAGCCAAATTAGTCCGTTATATTGAGGTTTTACTGTGCTTTCATTTGTAATTCTAATTCTTATCTTAAAATTTTGTTACAGAAAAGCAAATCCTTTGTCAATTGCATTATAATCAGATCTAAAACCATGTCATTCTAAGTTATTTTTTTGTCATTTAGAGACAATCATTATTTTACTCTGATGTGTTTGTAAATATGTTATATCCCCAGAAAGATACATGGAAAGGATCTGACTTATTCTAAATGACATATTTCTGAGAATAAATGTTCAGATTAGACCTTTAAACTGGTTGCAGATGAACACAACTCTAAAGAATAACTGGATTCAGGGACATACTGGCAAATTATCAGGATAAACAAAAATTGATTATGGGACTGAATGAACTGAAGGTAATGATAATTTTTGTAACTTTTTATTAAAAATAGTGCTGATCTTTCATCTTTTTGTTCTCCAGAGATAAGAAAACTTGTTTTTTTTCCCAGAGCAATTTGGCAAATTATACCTTTATAAGCAATATTAATTTATCTGTCGCTGATAAAAATGAGGGTGCTTTTAGGGGGGAAATTATGTTTTAATAGAATCTATAATATATAATTGTGGATATTAGACTCTAGTTCAGTTAATTGTCTTTAAAGTGGTTTTTTTTTTTTTCCTTCACCTATAAACTGAAATAGGTCCTGAATTTTTCTAGTTTTCTTAAATATTTGGCTACAACCCTCCAAAACAATGTTTTCTTTTTCTCCCGTCCTTTGACTTGGAATTACTGAGAATGAAAACTTTTTCTCTGAGCTTTGCAATCACAAATTTTAGCCAAATGACTTTACATAAACTTGAGAAATTGCCACAATAGCTTAAACAATCTCAGTGACCGATGCTGTGTCACCAAGCAGAATTTACCCGAGCACCTGACGACATCATCAGAGACGTTCAAACTGCAGACACGGAGGATCGAGCACACTGCCTGCCTTCATTCCAGCAAAAAAACCCCAACAACTTTGAGCCTGACATCTAGAAATCTTCTCGACTGACAACCTTACTGACTCAGAAACTGGTTTGTAATTTGCTCTGATCACTAACCTTTGCTTTTTTCTTCTGTTTTCACAGGCACACCTCTTACTAAATACATGATTACTTCTTTACACAAGCTAGGCTTCCCTCTGGGGGTCCATGTGCATCACACCTCCTGAAATGAGACAACAATTGAGCTAAACTGACTTGTCTCTAGGACTAAATAATTGAGTCAATGATATATAGAACAGTCTACCAACGTCTCTGGAAAGTAAAACTTCATTATTTAAAAGGCAAGACTGAAGGGACCAAAGTTCCGTCACCTTCAAACTGCTTTTTGGATATTGATTTTAAGCTGTTTATTAGGAAACAAAAGACTAAACAACAACAACAAAACCTTTGACCCTCCCCCCTTTCCTGCTCCCAAGATTCACACAGAAAAATCTGTTTCAGGAACTGAGAGGGTAGGATGTGGCCTTAGCCTAATTTGAATGAAGTATGGTAAACAAAGGGCTTCTGGGAGGGGCCTGTTGGCTAGGTACCCCCTGCGTCCCATTGCTGGACTTGCCTAGGATGAGGCTACCCGTGGGGCTATGGGAACTAACAATGTGAGTCGCTTGGGGACACCCCAGACCAGCATTAGACTGTGTGAAAGCCAAACAGGGGGGCTGTTCCTGCTGCACTCTGCAACCAGGGAGTGGGGAGCCCTAAAGTTTGCAGCTGCCTCTCTGCTCCTGCCTCCAAGAAGCCCGTCTTGTTTCTCTGTCTCTGTCTCTGTCTCTGTCTCTCTATCTCTCTCTCCCCCCCCCCCCCAGACTCCCTCGGGAGTCCCCCCTCCCAGGGGACCAGGAGCCTCCGCCTGGCACCCTGGAGGAGTAAGTTTTCTGCCTGGGTGGCTGGTAGATTTGCCCACGTGGATTTGCCTTTTTCCGCGCTGCCTTTCATAAGCAGACCTCTGAGTGGATCTCTCTCCTGTCCCTGAGGACAGACGTTCGCACCTTCCCCGGAATCCCCGTGCTCCTCGGGTTCACCTGGTTCGAGGGCGCACTGGGACTGTACAGACTCGTCTCCGGTCCATGACCACGGTGGCCTGCCCCTGGCATTCCAGACGTAGTCATTGGCCATGGCCTTATAGGCCCCCCAAAATGGGCAATGCCAGGGATGTCACAGACTTGCTCTTTCTCAGGGCCTTCCTTCCCCTAGCGGCCTCTGCTTGGATGAGTAGACAAATCCCCACCTGGTGGGGAGCCATGGGCCCATGGTGGCAGGGACCACGCTGGTCCACCCCCGGACACCCCGGGAAGGTCGGCCAGACTTATGATGCAGGGGACGCTGGGCCCCTACCTCAGGCCCTCTTGGCCCGCCCACTAGTGGAGGGCTGGTCGGGAGGCCTGCCCACCAGCTCACCACTCTTCTCCAGGCGTGATGACAACCGCCTCGTCTATTCCTGATGCTTCCCTGCTAGGCTGCGTTTCAGCCAACCGGAAGGACTTCACACTAGATGTTTTAAAATGAAACAAACACACAAACAAAAGAACTCATTTTCTTCCACAGTTCGGCATGGCCCAATATGAATTAGGGAACAGGAAATCATTTAAGGTTCCTAAAAATGGGACCCTAAATTACAGCGCTCTCCTTCAATTAGATCTCTTCTGCAAACGTCAGGAGAAGTGGACAGAAATCCCGGACGTGCAGGCCTTCATGGCCCTACCAAGACCCAGAGAAAGGAGGCTCGTGTAGGAAATGCGGTGCTCATTCCCCTCCCTGGGAAACACAGACAACAGACGGTCCCCTCCCTTTGGCACCTCCATCCCTCCCAACAAACACGCCAAAAAGCAGGAAGGCCGGGGACCAGGCCCCTCCCTGCCTAGAGTCCCCTGAGACACCCCCTCTGGCACCTTCTACCCCGCCTGTGAGCCCTCCTTGAGCTCATTCCGAGGTTTGGTCTGCCTCAAAACCTCCAAAGGGAAAGTGGCCCTTTCTCTGTGGCCAAAATTACCCCCAAAATAGCCCAAGTACGTCCTAGACATTAACTGTCATTGACGCAGTTCATGGAGGCCTCAGTCTTCAGGAAAGGCAGGAAAGGCTAATCATACCTTCAGGAACGTCTTAGCAAAACTATGCCGAGACCTCGGAGACGGGGCACGGAGGGTCTCCCAAATCACACTTCGAGCTGAGCCCTTTACATGTCATCCGGGAGGCCCTCCCTGACTTCTGACATATTTTGGCCCAGAGGTCCAAAGCAACTGTGTCATCCAGCCATCCGTCTGAGACAGGCTCAGCAGCCTCTCCCTTCCCTCCTGGCACTGCTGGCTCCTTGGTCCATGGACAGCTGTTCTCCTTCTTTTATTATTTGGTCCGTGTTTTGCATCTTCTTGCTAAGTTTGTATCTTCCAGTTTCATGTACAGATGATGACACGCCAAGGATTCCAGCCCACACCTCGACGTCCATGCTCCGTCTCAGCTGCAGCCACCACGGAAGACTGACCCCAGCCCTTCATCTTCCCGCATGAGTCTCTCAGGGGGCATTTATGAGGCAGGAACATTAGAATAGGGGACAAAGGCCTCAAGCTCTACTCTCTCCTCCTCCTGGAACCTCACAGACGTGTCCACCTGTTCCCCCGTCAGGCCCCAAGGGAACCCCACTCTTCTGAAAACCTTCCTGGGGCTCCCGCTCTCTTGGCCTTTTCTCCTGGAAGGTTTGGCCCCCAGCACACCCTGGCCCGGGCACCCTCGTGCCTGGCCCCTCACTGCCGGGTACCCTGTTTCCGAGGGAGAGGAGCCGGGGCCGATGGGCGACGCGTGAACAAGGAGGACGCTGGGTCCCGACGGCCTCAGGGCACCACCACACGGGGAGCCTTGGATTACCGAGAACCAAAGACCCGGTGCTCCCAGGATCGAGGGGAGAGAGACCCGCAGTGTGAGGGCAGCTCGGGGTGCAGGGGAGGTGGATTGAAATCCACGGGCTAACAGGAGCTCAGGAAGAAACAGGGAAGCCAAGTGACGCTCTGTGGCAGGGAGGGAGGGGGGCAGAGATGCAGGCCAGAGGATCTATCAGCATTCTGCTCAGTTTCGGATCCATCCCGAGTCGCCACGCTCCAGAGGACAGGTGAAGTCCCTGGTCCAGGGGAGACGACTGCCCGGGCCCTGGGCATCGCTGGCAGGGCAGTGCTCAGGGGCCCAGGCCCTGTGAGAAAGGAGAGGCTGAGACACACACGTGTCTGCATTGTAGTGACGGGGAGGCCCAAGCAGACTGTGAATGTGATTCTTCAAACGTGTTTTGTGAAGTGGTAGATGAGCGTCCTGGCCCAGCGCCCTCCGCTGCTGCGCACTCACACGTCCTGGCTCCAGGCTTTGGGGACAGACGAGACTGCTTCCTCGTGCGGCTCCTTCAGAAAGGACCTCCATAGCCTGTGCCGTGCTGGAGAGCACACAGGTGCCTCCCCGGCGGAGCCCTCCGGCGACAGGGAGGTGGGTGGCCCGGCTCTGGACTGGAATGTGACGGGCTGTTCTGCCACCACCGCCTGCTGGCCCAACGTCATTTAACCTGTGCTACAAACTGAAGGCTTGATAAAGGCCACAGATATATACATATTTTTTTATCCTCACCCGAGGACAATTTTTGCATTTTTCTTTAGATAGAGCGGGAGGGAGAGAGAGAGGAAGAGAGAGAGAGAAACATCAATATGAGAGAGACACACCGAGTGGTTGCCACCCACACGACCCCAACCAGGGCAGGGGACAAACTGCAACCGAGTACGTGCCCTTAGCGGGAACCGAACCCAGGACTCTCTGGTCCGCGGGCTGACACTCTAACCGCTGAGCCAAACTGGCCAGGGCCGCAGATATTTTTTTAAGGAATAATAACACTTATTGCAAGTGTGGGACGGGGACACACCCTTCTGAGAAGCGTGGTAAATTCCAATCCCCGCTCAGTCACTGCGTCTGGCCTGTGGCTCCCTAACTCCGTGTGATTGGGCCCGAGGAGGACACCATGTGTCCACTCTGGAAGGGCGACGCTATCCTGATATCAATAACGAACATCACACTGTTCGAGGAGACACTGCCAGCTGAAATGTAATGACATCTGTGGAGCATCCCAGTGTGACCTCAGCACACAGCAGGCGCTCAGAGAATGTTCATTTCCTTCCAGAGAAGCCCTGACGGCTTCGAAGCTACCTGGCTGGGTCCGGGATCAGTTTGCCTTTGCTGAGATGCCAGGCTGACGCAGCGCGGACCTGGCAGCTGCTCTGGGCCCTCCGGGGAGCTCAGCAGGTGCTCCAGGAAGACCCCAGTGCCATCCTTTCAGTGGCCCTCACATCCCAGGCTGGAACCCTCTCCTCTGCTGAGCCCCGAGATCAGGACCGGGGTGGCCTATGTCACCTGGAAGCCAGCACAGCACTTGGTATTTGGAAGATACACACGGCTCTTTTTTTTTTTTTTTTATAATTTATTTTATTATTAATTTGTTTTTGTTACAGATGTTTTTCCTTTTTTTCCCCCATTGACACCCTCCTCCCCCTCCCCTTCTCCTCCTCCCCATCCCTGTTGTCCATGTCCATTGGTTATGCACCCATGCACATAGGCTCTGTGATTTATCTCTTTCCCCCGCCACCCCCCTCCTCTGAGGCCCGTCATCCCGTACTCCACCCTCCATGTCTCTGGGTCAATTTCGTTGTTCAGTTTGCTCAGTTCTCCTGTGTGTTGCCGGCTTCCTCCGTTGGTGGGGGGGTCGCCCGGCTCCCCCTCTCCGCCTGGGCTCCCCCGTGGTCACACGACTCTTTGTTAAAGAACAAATAAATGGTCCAGCCGGTGTGGCTCAGTGGTTGAGTGTCGACCCATGCACCAAGAGGTTACTGGTCCGATTCCCAGTCAGGACACATGCCCAGGTTGTGGGCCTGATCCCCAGTGGAGGGCATGCAGGAGGCAGCCAATCAATGTTATCTCTCATGGATGTTTCTATCTCTCTCTCCCTCTCCCTTCTTCTCTCTCTAAAATCAATAAAAGAAAAAAAAATTTTTTTTAAAAGAATAAATGGGTAGATGGAAAAGAGAAACTCGGAGAGAGAGAGAGAGAGAGAGGGCAAGACAAAGATTACTACTGGTGCTTCGTTTCCAGTCTGAAAATAGTCACTCCACTCATTCTAACCTCTCTCTAGAGGGAAAGTCAACATCGATCATTCACGTGTGGTTCCAAAATGGCATATTAGGGGGGAAAGAAAATTCTTTTGGGCCCTTCTAAGGCTTGCACATATACAATGCAGCATATATGGTAGAATGGTGGTCAGAAGGGGTTTTAATTGGGATCCACCCTTCCCAGCATCGGGGCACAGCTGAGCGGGCGCTGGCTGCCGGGCACAGAGTGGCAGGGGGCAAGGCCTCCCTCTTTGAGCCCTCCCTGCTGCCTTATATTGCTCAGCCTTCACACAAAAGGGCCCATATTTTATAGTGTGGGGATTCAAAACTAGAACACTTTCCTCCCGCCTTCTGAGATCTTCTAAATGGGCTAATAATCAAATTCACAGAGACAGGTTAACAAGAGAAAATCAAGTTTTAATCCGTGCACACAGGGAATTCATATAAGCATGAAAATTCTAAAGGCACCAGTGGGTATAAATACCATTTTGGACGAAGGAGAAAAGGGGCGGGGGGGGGGGAATGGGATATTATATTTCAGAATTGACGACAGGTGATTTACAGGTGATTAAGGAAGTACTACTTGGGGTTTTCCTATTTATCCTACTTAATTCAAATTAGGCTAAGGTGAATATGTTAGTATTTCCTTCCTGGAGCACGTTTCTCTGTCTGAATCTCTTGGGCAGAAGCGGAAGGGTCAAAGGTTCCTTCTGAGTCTTTTCTTTCTTAATAACCACCTTACAATCAACATCCCAAAAGGCACCTTCTTACGTGTTGGCAAACTAATAAATCACATTGCTGGGGTTTAATCTGCAGGTAATTTCTTCTTTATAAAATGTATGTAAGAATAAGCTTTCGCTGGAGAAACTCTTGCACCATGAACAGCAGGAGTCCCAGGGGACCCTCCCACTTTCTGTTTCTGTCATTTCCTTTCTCCATTTTTCTACTGGGCTGTGGTCTTGGCTTATTTTTTCTTACAGGTTGATTAGAGCTCTTGATAGAACCTGGCTACGAATCCAGACTTCATGTGAAAGTATAAACGTTTCTGTCCCTGTGTATTGTTACAATATCATGTTACAAATACCTTCCGCTCGGTGCTGGTCTTTCATCTCGGCTTCTGGGGGTTTCTGATGTTGAGTCGGAGTTGTCACTTCGATGAAGGCTGACATCGGTCCTTCTCTGTTTGCCTTTGTGATTTGTGTCTTGCCTGTGGCCTTGCTCACTGACTCCAAGGTCATAAACATACTGTCCTACGCTTCCTTTTATTTTTTATTTTTTATCCTCACCTGAGGACATTTTTGCATTTTATCTTCAGATAGAGCAGGAGAGGGAGGAACAGAGAGAGAGAAACATGGATGTGAGAGAGACACATCGACTGGTTGCCACCCACATGACCCCAACCGGGGCCGGGGATGAACCGCAACCCAGGTACATGCCCTTAGCGGGAACCGAACCTGGGCCTCTCTGGTCCGCGGGCTGACTCTCTAACCGCTGAGCCAAACTGGCCAGGGCCTATGCTTCCTTTTAAATTTTAGTCTTATTTCAGTGAATAGCCAATTGCCCAGCACAGTGGAGGCAGACTGGAGGGTCCATCTACGTCCCTGTGTTATGGGCAGTTAGACAGACGAGAACCCAGCAAGGATGATGGGCCAGGGACAGAAACTCACCAGGGCAGAAAGCCCCGGATGCCTGGCAAGGGGCAAAACTGGAAAAACAAGAACCTGTCCTTCCCTAGCATATCACTGGCCTTGAGGTTTAGACCCCCTGACATTTTCCTCCCTAAAGATAACATGTAGGGCCCTGGCCAGTTTGGCTCAGCAGTTAGAGTGTCAGCCCTGGGACTGAAGGGTCGTGGGTTCAATTCCCGGTCAAGGGCACGTACCTGGGTTGCAGGTTTGATTCCCGGCCCCAGTCAGGGTCATACGGGAGGCAACCAATTGATGTGTCTCTCTCATATTGGTGTTTCTCTCTCTCCCCCTCCAGCCCTTCCACTCTATCTAAGAAATATCCTCGGATGAGGATCAACAACAACAACAAAAAAAGATAACATCTAGGCCTCAGCTGTGTTTCAGCTCCAGGCCCAGAAAAGCAGCAAAACCAGACAAATGACACCGTGGCTGCCCCAGGACCAGCTGCACTGGACAATGACCCCCTGCCCTGGTGTTGACGTATCCGTGGAGACTGTGACCCTGAAAGAGCACACCTGGAAAGCTGATGAACACTCTATTGAGACCCTAACCCTGAGGCCTCCCCTAAGATTCCCACCTGCAAGAGAGAGATAAATACACACGAAGGACCCAGTGGGCTCTCTTTCCCAGGGGAGCACACCAGCGCCATTCTCTTCCCCCTTCTTCCCTCTAAGGGACTCCACAAGACTTGCAACCAGGGGAACAGTGGGCAGCGGCACCCTGACCGGGCAGCTTGACCCCTTCTCTCCGACTTCCCAGTGAGCCAAAGCAGCCCCGCCTAGCTCTCCTGCTGCTTCTTCTAAGTTCTTCCTTGTTTCACCGTCCTAAGTGTGTTTTCGCTGTGGCCAGTAAATTCTTTCTTATTTTGCTACACTTCGTCTCTTGATTGAAATCTTTCGTCCAAGAAGACAAGAACCGAGATCTTGTCGTCTCACCGCTAACACCTGTGTTCAGAAAGTTACACGAGGTACCCTGCCAACCTCAAGGCCACCTTGACCCCAGACCCCAGGCTGTCCTTTGCAGTCAGCTTGCAGGCCTCCCTTCCCCGCCAAGGTTGTGGGTGGACGGTAACAGAGTCAGTCCAGAGGTTGATCTTGGAACAAAGTTCTGTTTGAACTCCAGATGCTATTTGCTAACTCATGTGAGCATTTTGCCAAAGACTAACTGTCAGAAGTTCCTCTCTGGTTTACGAAGTCTGCTCCTCGGAGAGTGAGGTCTTTGTCTGCCCCGTCTATCTGGCATTTCTGAGAGGGACTGCTTTCTACACAACCTTTTGTTACCGGTGGGGTGCCTTCTGCGTCCCCATCTGTTACCGGTGGAAGTGGAGTTCTTTCAATGTCGCAAAGAAAGGAATTTCCTGAGACTCACATGGGGGGATGAGTGATCTTTATTTCCAAGGAATCAACCCCCTGGGTTTCCAGTGTTGCATTTCCCTCCGTCCCGCCGTGGAAAAAGTCCAGTCTTGTCTTCAGCAGGGCAAGAATTAAGGCCACTGCCCAGAGTCTCCGCTCCATATCAAAGTCTGGTCCAGTTCAGTGTCCTGAGTGTGGAATTGGCCTGGCCCGGGGTCACGTGGCTGCTTAAGGCCATATGGCTGTAACGAGAGGAAGGGCAAGTGCGGGTCGCAGAGCGAGAGAGGAGGAGGAGGGAGAGAACCCTTCGGGGATTATAACTAGGAACTTAACCATTTAACCCTTCAGGATTTTGCGCCCTTGCAGTGGCTCTACCCCACCAGCCAATTATCTTTTTCCTAGGTTAGACTGACAGGCAAGTCCCACCCCTACGTCACCCTGACTTCACTGTGCATGTGTCCATCTCCCCCTTTGTTCAATCCCTTCCCCCAGCGATCTGCAGGGAATGAACTGGTGGTTCCCTGGGCAGCGTGACATTTTAGTTTCCTGGTGAAGCTGCCCAGATGACCTTGCTTACAATGTCTGGCCTGCCCTTTGCCCTCCTTCTAGTATTAATATTAACTAGTTGATTGCGAAGATAACACTTTCATAGGCCAGACTCCCCAAAGAGAGACACATACACTCACAGAAAAAGTCACACCCAGTGGAGAAACATGGCAGAAAACACACCTGATCTCAACCCTGACTTCAAAACCACGGTCTCTAGACTGCAAGGGTTCATCGCTGTTGTCTGCCACTCTCTGAGATTACACATTCAAGTCCCACACAGCAGTCACGGGCTGAGTCTTTACGTTTTCTGCATGGACGCTTGGTTAGTGCTGGATGCTGCATCCCTCTCTCCACTAGAGGACAATGCTGCCCCCTTCTTCCCCTCTTGATGCCTTCTCCCTGAGGAGTTTTAAAACCTGCACCATCGTGAAAAGCAAAGAGTCCCAGTTGTTTCAGAAAAAGACATGAAATGGAAAATCCACTTACTGATCACGAAGTGGTAACTACAGGTCCAGAAACACAAAATGGAAATTTGAAGATGCTACTCAGATCCTGCCCTGGGAGGGGAAGACGCCCTCTTCCTTTTGGGTCAAAACAGAGTGGGTCATTTCACCTTGAATGTAAGTCCAGGCACACTGACATGACAGCTGGCATGGCATTTTTCACCCATGAAAACATTCTGGAAGGAGGACTGTGTCCGCTGAGGCTCCATATAGCAGAATGAGCAGCAGCGGGTGGGGGGGGGCAGAAGGTAGGGAGACTCCTCGCTCTGGCCCTCCTCTCAGGCACCTTACGTGGGTTTCTTTGCCTCTCTGGGCTACAGTGTTCTTATTTCTTGAAAAATGGAGAGGATCCTGTCTGCAACCCTGTGTTTAGAAAATGACATGAGGTCGAATGAAAACTGTGACAACGGAAAGATATAGGTTGTTGACAGCCTCCCATTTGAGAGCCAGACCACCCCCACCCCTGCCTCTGCTGCCCGCTCCGGCTCCCAGTGAACTACTCATAGGGTGTCACATGGACCAAGTCCACCAACTTCACTTTTTAACATAAAAGTTTGAGGTATTAACACGATACAACTTTCATACGTTTTGAAAACTTTTGTAAATTGTAGGAGGTAAGCCCAACATTCAGATTGCTGGGAGAAATGTCTCTCGGGGTTTATGGTTTTCTAAAACTGGGTCTGGGAAACATCTGGCCTCTGAGAAGGCATTTGGGCCCAGAGTCCACAGCAGGGCTGAGGGGAGCCTAGTGCGCGGCACAGAGCCGGGTCCGCAGGGTCACTGCCCGACACAGGCCCACAGACAGGAGGCTGCCTCCCTCTCTCCAGCAGGGCCGGACACCTCCGAAAACCAAATCTGATGCTCAGCCTCTTCAAGTCTTCAAAACGTGCCCAAACTGTTTCTGCCTGGAACCGTCTGTCACGAGTTCGTGTTGCGCACCTGACTGTGTGGAGCTGGTTTTAAAGACACTTCTGCCGTGCTTATGAAATGGGAAAGGGGTCATTTTTTTTTATCCTCACCCGAGGATATTTTTCCATCTTTGTTCAAATAGAGTGGGAGGGAGAGAGAGAGAAACATCGATTGGTTGCCTCCCTCACGACCCTGACCAGGGCTGGGGACAAACCGCAACCGAGGTACATGTCCTTGACCGGAATCGAACCCGCGACTTGGGGCCAGGGCTAAAAGGGGTAATTCTTTTTTTTTTTTTTTTTTGGTACGTGCCCCTAGCGGGAACTGAACCCGGGGCTCTCTGGTCCGCAGGCCGATGCTCTAACCGCTGAGCCAAACCGGCCAGGGCTAAAAGGGGTAATTCTTAAATCCGGGGAATCACTTACAGGGTCTAGTGCTGAGAGGGACCCGAGGCACAGAGGACTGATGACAGCAGAGTCCTGCCAGAGAGAGACCGGGAGGGTGGAGGGCTCTGCACCCGCCACCGGGGGAGCAAGCTCCGGACGTCCTCTGGGACCAGTGGTAACAGGGCTTCTGTCCTGACCAGGCCCCGCCATGTCTCCCCATCTCCATGCTGGGAAGGGACTTCACCCTCCAGCCTCACTGCCTCCCGCTCAGTTTCTCCTCTTGCATTTCTGTCCCCCTCTCAGGGCAAGGTTGGCCCCCCTTCCCACCCCCCAGTGCTCATCAAAAGGCATTCCAGCCAGAGTGGGGCTGGGACACAGGTGACTTCCTCTCTATCAGGCCGGGGGATTATCTCCTCTAGTCAGCCTGTGCCCTGCAGAGCGGAGTCCATCCCGCAGCCTGGCAGGCTGTGCTGGTCATGTCGAGAGGCCCAGGTAGAAATGTTCCCCAAGGTGCTCCCCAAACAAATGTGGGGTTGTGATAAAATGGGACAATAACAGTCTCTCTCCCTGTCCTGGTGTCATGGTCCTCCTTTATCTGGGAAGGTGCTCCCCAGAGGCCAGCTCCTGGGAAAGTCCAGCGTCAAGGAGGACCTGGAAGTACTTAAATGGAGCATGTTGTTCTAGCATTTTCTGTGACTGTATTTCCAAAACTTCACGTTTCTTTCCTTTAGAAACAGTGCCCAAGGATCTGAGGTGAGTGTGTTCTTTGGGACCCAAGGCTCAGCTAGGAGGCAGGGCAGCCGGTGCCCCTCTACCTGGTGTGCAGGTGGCCCCCCACCTGGTGCGGCTTCACGGGGGCCCAAGGGCGCGCCCTTCAGGGTGTGGAATCCTCTACTCCTCGGATCAGCCTTTACGTCCCTTTTCTTTCTTCGCCCACTCTGCCTCCTGCTGCCAGCTGCTATCTCCTCTCCCAGCCTCCAGCCACCCCCGCTCGGTGGTTGAGTCCTGGGTTCTCTGCCCCAGGGAAGACTGGCTGGAGAGAAGGCCCTGGTTGAATTTGCATAAAATGCCACCGCTTTGTGGCGGGTGTGTCCTTCAGATTTATTTTAGAATAGTCATTTTCTGTTTCCTTAGGGAATTGTGTTACCAGCATGACCAGTTTGTTGGAAGGATCCAATAAAAAAAGCAGTGGGTGGTCTTTCAGATTTGGGTTATCATGTAATTGCATTATAATAGGAGGCAGCGCTGGTTAGTGGCTCAAAGCTTGGCCGGCTTGGTTTGAATCTCAGAGTTGCCATGACTAGGTCTGTGTAATTTTGACCTCTTTTTTATTTTATTTTATTTTATTTTATTTTATTTTATTTTATTTTATTTTATTTTATTTTATTTTATTTTATTTTATTTTATGTATTTCATTTCATTTCATTTTATTAGAGAGCGGAAAGGAGAGGAAGAGAGAGAGAAAGAGAAAAACATTGATGTGAGAGAGAAACATCAATCCGTTGCCTTCTGCACATGCTCCGATGGGGATGGAAACTGCAACCAGGGTACGTGCCCCGACTGGGAATCGAACCTGCAATCTTTTGGTGTACGGGACGATGCGCCAACCAACTAAGCCACACCGGCCAGGGCAGCCTTGGCCTCTTTAAACGATTTTAGGGGAGGAGGAGCAGAGGCATGCATCTCTGCTGAGTCCCTGTCCAGTCCTCACATCAGCGTCTGCCACTGGTTAGGGGGCAGGGAGGACTCCAGCTCCTCTCAGGAGAAAGGGGGAGTTGGTGGCTGCCCCCTGGAAATCAGGGGGGGAAATGGGGAGAGGTGGTGTCTCTGTATCACCTACAGATAATCCTTATTTGTGAATCAGAAATAATAATAAAAGCAGTTACCTAATAGGGCTATTGTGAGATTAAATATGTCAACATAAGAAACATTCAAACCTATGAGGAATTTTTTTGAGTTTATTTGAGCCCAAACTGTCAACAGTTGTTGGGAAGCAAAACCTCAACGGATTGAGATAATGCCCCAGAGAACGCAGTTTTGCACCCTATTTTGTACATCACAGTCAAAGGAGAAGACGCAAGTGTGTCGCATGAAATCCACTGGTGATAGATTAGGGAGGGGGAGAAAGCAAAGCGGGGAAACCTCTGGGATTGGATGGGAAGTAGAATGATAGACACACACATCTTCTACGCAGGTGGGTACAGGACAGTCAACAGTCAACAGTTAACTCAGTAACAATGAGGGGATTTGTGGTCTCCACAGAGCGGTGCCTGTGCTTTGAGGGGTCCTGAAGAAGGACAATTACTTTGACACTCCCAAGATATGTTATCACAGATGCAAAAAGACAATAGACAGGCTCAGTGAAGGTAAAGATTGACCTTTGTCAGGGAAGATGCCAGCCTAGGACAGGACTGCCTGCATAAACTCTGTTTAGTTAAAAAGTTTTAATTTCAGACCATGCTTTGTGGTTACTTTAGGTCTTTCATGCGAGGCCGCCACCCAGGCCTCCCCTGAGCTTGTCGGGTTAGCTGGTGGCCCCTTTTCGTCCACAAACAGGAGTACACACACATGCTGGGAACGGGGCCACCGCAGGGGGAGCCGATGAGCACCCAGCAACGACAGTGCAGGCTCCCTGTGTAACAGTGAGGCGCCCAGCCTCTCCGACTCCTACTTGTTCAAGCCTGCTGTGGTGTAAGGAATTATTAGAGGAATTACGCAGAGGAATTCTGTTTGTGGCTTGAATTTTTACAAAAACGGCCCCTTGCCTGCAGGTGCCTCTCCTAAGTAGACGGGGGAAATGTATACTGAAATGATCTTTATCAAAGATTTGCAGGAACCTCAAGACCAGACTCAGATCAGCTGGAGTCAACGGACTGGGGACAAAGAGATGTAGAGATTTCTGGCTCTTCCGCAGACCTGCGCTGGTGCCCAGATATCTGTGGTGTCAATCACCTCTTGCCCCTCCCATTTCCCCTTTCCTTGGCGTAAAAGAAGCCTGACTTCTGTTCTTGCAGGTGGATTTGAGGTACTACTAGGTCTCCCATCTTCTCGGCTGGCGCCTTTTCAATCAATGCATCTTTCCGTACTCCAAACTCTGACGTTTTGAGTTTTGGCTTTTTAAAATGTCGGGCACGTGAACTTTGGACCGGTAACACCTGTGCCACCCAGGAGAGTGTTTCCAAAGTAATTTTCCCTTTCTTTCTTTTTTTTGTTAATCCTCACCCAAGGATATTTTTCCATTGATTTTTAGATAGAGTGGAAGGGAGGGAGGAAGAAAGAAACATCGATGTGAGAGAGACACATCGATTGGCTGCCTCCTGCATGACCCTGATCAGGGCCGGGGATCGAACCTGCAACCCAGGTATGTGCCCTTGGCCAGGGATGAAACCTGCGACCCTTCGGTCCATGGCCCGAGGCTCTAATGCTGAGCCAAACCAGCCAGGGCTCCCTCCTTTTAATCAAAGAGTGTCCCAACAGCCCAGGCACAGTGGGGATCAGGTGTTTTTGTTCTGTGTGTCCAGTGCAGTCTTCTCAGCTGGACTTTCTATTGGGGGCTCAGGACAGTGCATCAGGGGGATGGACATCAGAGAGGCCTTCCCCGTCCGTGGGCACATCGTGGGTTCCCCAGGAGTGCGGAGAGAGCTTTCTCTGCCGCTGGGGAGCAGACCGAGGGCTGTGGTGGAGGTTACACTTTCCCATGGCTCCCCATCTTACCCCAAGAACACACACAGCACCCCCAAGGGGGTCCTTACACCACAGTGACAAGAGGCAAACCTTTGTAAGACCTTGAAAGAAATATCCAATAGCACTCTGTATACATTTAACAATCTCAAGTGAACATGAGAATTATTATTATTGTTGTTATTTTTACATATGTTCTTTTTTGTTAATCCTCACCCAAGGATTTTTTTTTTTTTTTTTTTTTTTGGAGAGAGTGAAAGGGAGGGAGGCAAGGGGAGAGAGAGAGAGAAAACATCGATGTGAGACACATTGATTGGTTGCCTCCCACACGCACTCCCGACTGGGGCCGGGGGTCGAACCTGCAACCCAGGTACGTGCCCTTGACCGGGAATCGATCCCATGACCCTTCAGTGCATGGGCCGACACTAACCACGGAGTCACACCAGCCAGGGCAAGAATTATTTTCAGTTTACGGAGAACCCTGAGTTGGACAGAGCCCGACCTCACTCACCTACCATAGCGGTGCAGTTGGCATCAGACCCTTCCACTGGGTGTGGTGCCAGCAAACGGAACCCGCCCACACCCTCATCTGACTGCAAACCCAAGAGAAGAGCTGGGTTGAAGGGATGAAGAGCTGGTTTCACATGCTGAAGCAAAGGGGGCATCTCGCCCTGAGGGTCTTTTATTGAGAGATGGCATTGTTACTTCACTGTTAGACTTAACCTTGAGTGTCTCAGCTGGGGGCCAGCCGTGCTGCGAGGGTGTAGTGTGACACCTGGGGCCGTTTCCTAAAGCTGGAGGTGACTTGTGACTTACTGGGGCCGATGCAATGGGAGTTGAAGTAACGGTGGCTTTTCTGGAAAGAGGCTTTCACGCCTAGGGCTTGACTCACCACATCCCCTCCCCTGTCACCGAAGCTGACGCACTCCTGGGGACAGGGCCGTCAGCCTGCACCCCTGAGGGAGCGACACTGAGCAGAGCCTTGCTGTTTTCAGACAGACATGTAGCAAGTGCAGGAGAGAGACCTGGGCTGGTGCAGACACTGACTTTTGGGTTCATTTATTGCCACAGCAAGCCAGATGGGTACAACGGCCAGCCAACCAGATTCCCTAACAGCCACAGTGTACACACGCGCAGTGGAGCCTCCTACACTTGGGGCTAGGAGTCCCATCCCACTGACAGATGAGGAAACCGAGGCTGTGCGGGTAGAGTCACAGCCGACCCGGATCCAGCCGCCTGCTCGGCCCGGCAGGTGCCAGGCGCCAGAGCCCGGACACCGGCCTCTCAGACGTCCCTTCCAGGCTGTGCTGACGCGACCCCGTCTTCCCCAGCAGCCCTCTTTATTTCTGAGGTGACAAGAGGCATTTCTCATGGGAAGGGGGAAAGGACCCAGGAGAGAGGAAATACACCCATCACCTCAATCCACAGGGGGCCAGGTCAGAGGTGTGCGGTCACCTGTGCCCACCACGTGGCTCTTCTGTGCCCAGAATCCTCCCCAAAGCAACCTCCCAGCACCAGAAACAAACCTGGGGAGAGGGGTGATGGGCTCCTCCTGGACACCGTGAGCAGCGTGGGTCAGGTGCCCACGGGCCATGCTGGTGACCCTAGTCGTCAGTTCAGGCTGCCATGACAGAGTGCCGCAGACAGGATGGCTTCCAGACGACACACATCTACTTCTCACAGGTTTGGAGGCTGGCAGTCAGGGTGCGGCACGGCTCTGGGGAGAGGAGTCCTCTGGGTGGCGGGCTGCCACCACCTCGCTGTGTCCTCATGCGGGAGAGGGGACGAGAGGACCCTGCGGTCTCCCCCACAGGGCACTGACCCCATTCGTGGGGGCTCCTCCTCACCTACTCACCTCCCCAAGGCCCCACCTCTCATACCATTACGGGGGTGGGGTGGGGGTGTTAGGATTTCAACATATGATTCTGGGGTACTCGAACAGTTGGTTTGTGACCATGGCAAACAGAAGGGAACAGCAGGGCCAGGGTGTCTGTGGAAGGGAGTGCACCCCGCCCACAGGGCACCCCTCTTCTGCTGCACAGCCTCAGTGGGGAGACAACAGTTGTTGCCCATCATGCCATTTTCCAAGAGAAGTTGGAAAAAACATTTTTTTTTTATCCTCACCCGAGGACATTTTTGCATTTATCTTCAGATAGAGCGGGAGGGAGAGAGGGAGGAAGAGAGAGAGAAACATTGATGTGAGAGAGATGACCCCAACCCGGGCCGCCACCCACACGACCCCAACCGGGGCCGGGGACAAAGTGCAACCGAGGTACGTGTCCTTAGCGGGAACTGAACCTGGGTCTCTCTGGTCCGTGGGCCGACGCTCTAACCGCTGAGCCAAACCGGCCAGGGCAGAAAACACATTTTTTATGTGAAAAGCTAGCTCCCCATTTTTAAATTTTGACAAGTCATTAAAAGACTTGAAACTTAGGTATGCGGGCAAGGCTCAGGGCAAGAGGAACCAGCGGGGTGGTGGGTTCGAGCGCTGGAGGGAGGGGCCGGGGCTGTGGCAAAGGCACTGGAGGAGGAGGGGGAGGTGACAGCGGGCTGGCACAGGACCCGAGGCGGCGTCTGCAGCCGTGGCCCCCGAGGCCCTGGTGACGGCACCCCGAGGGCGGCAGAGGTGCAAGGAGGGATGGTGCCCTCAGGGGAGCCACAGAAAGCAGGTGGCGGCCAGGCGGGTGGTGGTGGGGTCGGAGCTGCCTCTGGCACAGCTGCTGGGACCGCGTTGGCACTGGGCCCCCACACTCCTGGCGACCCCGCGCCCATAGCCTGGAATCAGGCGGACAAGCAGGCGCTGGCGGTCCCAGGCCTGGGCACTGTCAGATGGGTCACCGTCGGAATGCTTAGGATTCATCGGCTGGAATGACACCGAGAAGGATGTCTGTCCACCAGACAGCTGTTAAAAGAAACAGCCCAGGAAATGTCTGCCAGCGATGGAGCTGGGGAGACTGTGCAGTGTGACTCGCGGAAGGAGAGAAGGGTGCAGAGCTGCTAGGGTAACGGGGCCCGGGGTGCCAGGGAAGGGTGCCGTTACACCCCCAGTGGGTGTAGGTTCCCCTGACTTAGTCCCGTGTCTCCCAGCTGCCCCACCACCTGTGGTGGCAGAGGCTCCGTCTGGTGGGACAGACCAGGCATCGGAGGGGAGCAAGCAGAGGGGACCACGGCGCCCACCACCCCTCTCCTCCTGCCATCGAGGCCCCAGGCCCCCCACGCAGCAGCAGCCTATCTGGGCACCGATGGGGTAGACCCTGAAGAGGCAGCCCCTTTGGAGGGCACCAGCAGCAGGGAGATGAGTGGGTCTCTGTCCAGATTCCGGCCCAGACACTGAAGGCTTTCCTGGCCCAGACCACCCCAGCAGCCTACCACAGAAGGTGGGGTGGCGAGACCAAGCCCAGCCACGGTCCCACAGAGGGTCCCCGGCCTGAGCCCCAGCACCCACGAAACCGCCTCTACTTCCAGCAGTGACAACAGCAGCCCGTGGACCCAAGCAGCCCACAGCCCAGGAGCCCCCAGCCCCCATCAGCAGTGGGGACCCCACCACCACCATACTGAAGTGATTCCGCTCAAGGACACCCAGAACACCCATCCGGTGAGCGAGCCAAGCGGGCAGGGGGCGGGTCCTGATAAGTTACCGTCATGACTTGTCCATTTCTCTCTCTCAGGTATCTGCCAGGTTTCCAACCGACCTGCACCTTCCCCAGCGCCCTCCCCCTTCCCTGTAATCCATCAAAACTGGCTTTTCCCCGAGACGCAGGAGGGCCAAAGCAGCAGCCTTTTGCTTTTTTCTCTCGCCCACCGAGGGTTGAAGGAAGGGGTCCATCCTTTTCGCTCAGAGGCACCAACTCCCTCCCCTAAGTCAGGCCGAGAAGGACCCAGCCAGCTCTCGCCTCCTCCTGGTTGTTTTTCTTTCCCGCCCGTTTATCTTCTGCTTCTCCTCTACCCCTGACCCCTGAAGCCATCTCATGCCCTGTCATGTGCCACCTGAGCCTCCGGTAAAAACAAAAACAGGCAAACAAACAACTCACGTGTGCCACGTCAAACACTCATCCATACCGTATGTGGTCCCCGGGCCTCCCTCTGGGACCACGGGAAAGATCTAGAATCGCTTTCCCGTTTGAAGGGTGCAGAAACCCCTTGTCCAAACAAGCAGCGTCTGGAGCCGGGGTCACCGCCTGTGTGGGCGGAGCTGGCCGCACCTGGCCCGGGGCCTTCAGAGCCGCCCCTGCAGCAGGGTCTGACGTGCCGTCACCCGGGACTGAGCCCTGGTCTCGGAGCTTTGTCTCCTGGTTAAAGACAGATTAACCTTGTCTGCCTGCTTGACAACTCTCCCCTGGGGACAATGCAGCAAGTCTGAGGACAAGACTCTGAAAAAGGCCGCGTGGGTGGGATGGTGGACAGATGGCTCCCTGGGGCGGGATGGAGCGTGAGGGAAGAGAGGCTGGGTGCACACACCTGGAGGCTGATTTGGCCTATTCCACGGCTCCCATCTGGCCCACCTGGTCCTCCAAGTGGGACTCAATCTATTCCCAGCAGTGCCTGAGAGAGGCCACGAAGCCCACAGGGAGACTTCAGACGGGCCAAGGGAACAGCTGACGTGGAACTCGAGGCCCCTGTTCTCTCCACACACGGAATTGCCATCTCCACGTGGCTGTCAGCACAAAAGGATGCTTACCCTCCCACCCCCACCTGTTTCGACTTGTGCATTTTGAGCACGTTCCGGGAGAAGGCAGTTGTGTACACAGACAGAACTCAGACCACAGTCTGCGCCCGGCTCAGGAAGCCCGACCACAGCCCCCGCAGCCCGCAGCCCCCAGCTGCTGAGGCTCCATCGATAACTGACAGCTGCCCTGTTTTCTGCCCCCACTTCCAAACAGGGCCAACCAGAGAGAGCCGAATGTGCACCCTAACCAATCACATAGGGTGCCCAGCTCCTGCCAGAGGCCACGTACAGATTCCCCGGCACAGCCTCCTGTCAGGGCCACGTGGCGCCATCCCTCTGCCACTGGGATGCGTCCCACACTCCTGCCTGCAGACCCCAGTGATGGAGGCTGACTCCCTTGCTGGAGCAAACGCCCAATCAATGCCTTTGCTAGATCTCACGTCAGTGATTTTGTTCGTTTCCACAATTCACACACACTCACACGCTGTGTTTAAGAGCTGGGGTCGTCCCGTCAGGCAGCAACGACTGAAGTCGTGAGTATAAACACACCCCGTGCACACTGACCCTACAGAACAGACGTGGAGGAAGCAGCTTCCGAGGGATCGATGGACCGGTCTGTCTCAGGTGAAGGGCACAGAGGCCCCAGCGATGCTGGCAATCACTGCGGCCAAAACATCATTAACCTGGAGACCGTGGGGCAATTGTCCTGTGCAGACAATGCAAAATGCTGCGGAATTGGATAAGCGGGGGGTCCTGGGCACAGATGCCCGCAGGCCAATGTGGCAGCCGAGAGGCAGCTCCTGGGACCTGGGAAAGGAGCCATGAGCACGGCGCATGACCGGCTGGGACTCACAGCGGCGGCAGCCTTGTCACCTCCTCGCCGAGCGAGTCTCAAATATTTTCAAAGGCAAGAGGTATCTCATTCTTTGAATCTGTGAAAATGAACAAACTTTCCACCCTCAGCAGGTCACCTGACCTACACCAAGCCTGACTGTAAGAGAGACACCTTGGGAAGGGGACAGCGCTTTCTTGTATAGGAACCAAATGTCACGGCTGGCGAGCTTTCCGTGCATTGCATCTGTATTCTGCAGGGATGCGAAGTTGGAAGTCAAAGAAGTAGAAATGTATGATACGAATTGAAAAGAGGACGAGGGGTCGTTCTGAAATGACTTCCTGGCTCCCTCTCACCAGTCTTTGCTATTTTATTATGTTAAAAAAATTTTTTTAATTTCTTTATTGATTTTAGAGAGAGGGAGAGAGAGAGAGAAACATCGATGAGAGAGCACATCAATTGGCCACCTCCTGCATGCCCCCCACTGGGGATCGGGCCCACAACCTGGGCATGTGTCCTGACTGGGAATCAAACCAGCGACCTCTTAGTGCACGGGTCGACGCTCAACCACTGAGCCACACCGGCCGGGCACCAGTCTTTGCTATTTTAAAGGCTTCTAGAGAATAGTTTTTCTTTGTACAAAACCCCCGTGGGAGCTGCACTGAGAATGGTGCTTGGAGTTTGGCTAACGGAGGGAGGCCAGGAGGTGCCACGTTGGAGACCCATGCTGGCACGAGCCAGGAATGGGACGGTGCTAAAATGTCTCCATTTTTTTAAGGATGTCCGCCGACAACTTAGACTGAGGCCTCAGTTCCGCTCCTGTAACCGGGCTGCCTTCCTGGGATGAGCCAGAAGGAGAGTACCTGGAAGCAGCTCTCTCCGACACTGCACCTTCTGCGTTGTCACGGGACTCGGCAGGACCACGGAGATTGTCAGTCGCGAGTGGGTTGTCCACAAGTTGAACATGCATCTGATGAGTCAAATGTGTCTATTTGGGAGAAGAGTCAGGAGGGTTACTATTTTTCCCTTGAAGAGACGTCCGGGGCTCCTGGCGACGCCTTCGTCCCCTTTCCTACTGGGTAGGCTTTTCTTTTTTTAATTTTTTTTCCTTTATTGATTTTAGAGAGAGAGGAAGGGAGAGGGAGAGAGAGAGGTAGAAACATTGATGAGAGAGAACATCAATTGGCCACCTCCTGCATGCCCCCCACTGGGGATCAAGCCCACAACCTGGACATGTGCCCTGACCGGAAATCGAACTGGCGACCTCTTGGTGCATGGGTCGACGCTCAACCACGGAGCCACACCGGCCGGGCGGGGTAGGCTTTTCCACATTGCATCTGGGCTGAGAAAGCTGTTTGCTCGCTGTCATCCATGGTGGTCACAAGAGGTCTATGCAGCTGGCACCATGGCCTTCTGTGCTCATCTCGGGATAAAATCCTGTGGTCCAACTGCAGACCCAACCATGGGGCACCAACCTCGGGTCTGTCTCTCTGTGACGGCAATGGCATGCTGGGGACTAGGTCTGCTCTCCAAATACGTGGGCTGAACTGTCTTCATTGGCACGAACTGCCCCTCACCACATACTATCTGTCATGGGTGCACACGTGTGTGTCTGCATGGCTGCGCTTTGTTGCTCGGCAGGTGATGACTTTCATGGACCGGTGTGATGGGTTAAAAGGGAAACGGCCACGAAAAGAAGACAGAGCAGGCTGCCCGATGGCCCTGCGCAGGCTGTCTGCGAGGCTTGGCTGGGGGGTGGGAAGGGAGGCTCCCTGCATCAGATGAGTCTGCCCCCCTCTCCCGGTCCTCCTTTCTCCTTTGGGTCAGTTCCTAACTGGGCTTAAGGTTGCAGGAGCCCTGAGCCAGTCTTTCATCTGTGACAGATGATGACCAAGATTGAGTCATCCATCTGTTCGTGTGGGAGCACCTGCCAGACCTGCACAGTATCCATTAAGACCTTGACCGCAAATAGATGCCCCTCCTCTTAGGAGCCTTCCTAAAGCCCAGAAGAACCCAGGCCAGAACTGGGAGAAACATCATGGCAAAGAGGTATGGGGACATCCCTGGGGTCTCTGCCCCCTCACTCCGGTCCTGTGTGCGTTCCCCTTTACACCTATGCCAGGGAGGAGTTCAGACATCACCAGATGCCTTGAAAGTCCTATGGCTACGACTGAGGCTGCTGCAGTCCCCGGCGGCTCCTCTTAAAGGGCCCACACACGGACCATAGGATTGGCCTGTCTTGGCTCCTGCTTCAGATTTTCCTAAAATCTCTCAAACAAGCAGCAGCTGGCCTCAGCGAGCCTCATACCTCTCACTAAGTGGCCTCAGGCCTGGCACTAGGAGCAGCCAGCCTTGGTTCACAGCTTGGCCTTGCCTGGGCACCTCCAAGCCCAGCACAAGAAGCAGCCATCTGCAGACCGCTTTGTAGCTTATGTCCGGTGGCCCCGGGTAGAACACAGGCAGAGGCTGACCTTGCCCCAGAGCCAGCACACCCAGTGAACAGCTTCAGACCACGTCAACTCACCACCACCCAACACACTCACCACAAGTGACACACTCAAGGGGTAGACTCAGTGGGTACCAGAGCCCTGCTGAAGTAAGTCTTGCTCTGTGTGGTGGGCCCTGCACAGCTGATCCTCCAAGTTGGTCACAGCCAGTTTAGGGGGCTGATCAGTCTGAGTAAATCCCTCCCATTGACATGCCAACAAAAATCCAGACTCAATTACCACGTGGCCTGAAGCAGCGGCATGGTCCATGGCCATGCGGACCCCACATGCAGTGGACTGTGGCTGGGAACACAAGCTGAGCCAGTCAGGTGCTGGGCTGCACTGGACTCCAATACAGAACAGAAATTCTGGGCAGTGGCCCTAATCCTGGTCCTGCTGGAGACAAGATGGGACTTCTTCCATGGCGAGACCGACAGAGATGGGACCTTGGAGGGAACCCCCCTTAATTTTACATCCTCAATAAAGCTTTCCACAAAACCTCATCCTCTTGTGGGGGCCTCAGGAAATTCTTTTCCCCGCAGCACCCCAAGAACTCCGCTTCCACTGATCACCAGTGGGGCTGGGGCAGGGCCGTTGCTGCCCTCAGGGGGCAGGCCGGGCAGGAGAGCACTGAGGATCTCGCACTATTTCCCGCTCAGCCTCCTCCCACTGCGGTTGGGAAGGTTCTGGGCTCCGACCACGGAGTTCTAAAGACAAGGGAGCAGAGTGAATGCAAAGTCCAAGACAGAACAAGGCAAGCAGCTCACTGGGACCACCACGGCGGATGAGCACGGCTCTGGGGCTGGCCCGTGTCACTCACCCTGCGGGGCAGTCTTGCATGAGAGAGAACATCACAGTCCTGGTGTAGCCCTTTGGTTTCTCCATGTTTTACAATCATTTGGAAATAGCATCAGCATGCCCAGATGCCAGGCTTGGAGGAGGCCTGCCCTGGAGCCTTGCCCCGCCTGGGTGGGTAGTCCCTCCTGACCCCGAAGAGCCTGCCTGCGGGCCCTGGAGATCCCACTGTGTTTTACCCGAAAGCAAGGGCTGATGGTGTGGACTGGGGGAGAGAAATTCCTGGAGTGCAAGCCCTTTCTGTCCCCACTTGTCAAGTCGGCTGGGGGTCTCCCAGCCCTGCCTGCTGCCTGCCACCTCAGTGCTGATCAATTCAAAAGCCACACTTAGCATCATCCATGTGTAAGCCTTGGGGGCTAGGTCTCGACTTACAAAGACTTGAGGATGGTCCAAGGGCTGAGCTACAGGCCCTGTATAGAGACTACACACACACACACGCACACACACACACACACAAACATACACACACACACACATACACACACACACATACACACACACACACACACACACACATACACACATACACACACACATACACACATACACACACACAAACACACACACACATACACACACACATACACACACACATACACACACATACACACACACAAACATACACACACACACATACACACACACATACACACACACATACACACACAATACACACATACACACACATACACACACACATACACACACACATACACACACATACACACACATACACACACACATACACACATACACACACAATACACACATACACACATACACACACAAACATACACACACATACACACACAAACATACACACACACACATACACACACACATACACACACATACACACACATACACACACATACACACACATACACACACACATACACACACATACACACACACATACACACACAATACACACACACATACACACACACACGCACACATTGTTACATGGGTGTGTAGCCAACAAGCTTTTGGAACACAGAGGAGGGGAACTCCTGCTGTCCCTGGTGTGAAATGGCCACAGTAGACCCTCTGGGTGTCTGCTCAGCTCACGATGTCTTTGTCTGGAAACTGCCTTCCCATCACAGGGCGTGGGGAAGCCTCAGGTAGCCACATATGTTCCATGGGACCTTGAATTTTGTCAGGTTCTCCAGAAAAACAGGCCAACAGGACACACACACACAGAGTGATTTATTGTAAGGAATCGGCTCATGTGAGGATGGAAACTGAGGAGTCCCGAGGACTGCAGTTGGCAAGCTGGAGACCCAGCAGAGCTGAAGGTCCTAGTTCAGCCCGAGTTCAAAAGTCTGAGAACCGGGAGGGTTGATGATGTGAGCCCCGGTGCAAAAGCCGGCGGGCTCCAGGAAGCACGAGGTTTCAGCGTGAACCTGAAGGCCAGAAGACGCCCCAGCTGAAGGCAGTCAAGCGGGAGGCGCTCCCTCTCACTCAAGAGAAGGTCAGCTTTTATTCTGTTCAGGCCTCCATCTGACTGGATGAGGCCCACCCACATCAGGGAGAGCAATGCTTCATTCAGTCCACCCATTGAAATGTTAAACTCATGCAAAAACTCCCTTTGGAAACACCTGTGCAGAAGAATGTTTGACCAAACATCTGGGCACCCTGTGGCCCCGACCAGCTGACAGAGAAAGAACGGTTACCGATCTCGAGCCAATCGGCTTCTCCATCCCGAGGAATTTCCCACTGAGACGGGCGGACCAGCTGGTCTCTGCCTTGGCAGGACCTGGGACCCAGCCGGTAGAAGGCTTTCCTTTCCAGCCTTCCTCCCAGGCTCCTTCTCCACCCTTGGCTCCCCTGAATCTTGATCACGTGCACCCCTTTGTCCTTAAATGAACTTGGGCGGAGTTTTTCTCACCTGTACCACCCCCTGTGAACAGTGGCTCCGTCTCACCAGGCCCTCTCTCCAGTGGGGTGCCCACTGTCCTGACGGGGTGCCCCGCCTTCAGTCTTGCCACAACAACCAGGGTGAACACGGAGACTGGGTCTTACCTGTGTGCCCGCTGTTCCATCACCAGCCACTCATCCCAGAGACCTTTCCCACGGAGGTAGTTACTGACCCGCGGGGCCGGGGCGCCTCCTGGAGCCCCTTCAGAGCGAGCTGGAACGAGTTGAAAGGACACACTTGAACCTCCCGCAGGCTGGCGTTTCCAGAAAGGCGAGGGTAGCTGGACATATGGTTTTAATGAGAATTCTATTTGCTGAGGCTTCTCCCGTCCTTAGCTCAGTACGGGCGACAGAGTTAAGGCTCAGAGGTCAAAGAGCAATGATTTACAGCGAAGCTCTGACCAGGAAGTGGGCCCCGGGAAGCCTGCCTTGGGGACATCTGGGGCGCCAGTTCCCCACACGCTGACTGGGGCAGCACTCTGCTCTCGGCTGCAGCAAGGGGCCCCCTGCTCGCCACTGCGGGTTGGGAGGAGGCCTCTGGGATGACCCAATCTAACCTCTCATTGTCAGGCGGGGACATGGGGACCCGGGACCCGATTTTCTCAAAGTCACTCAGCCAAGCGGTAGGGAGCTGGCTTCACACACGGACACACATTCCAGATGAATTAAAAGCCTAAATATAAAAATGCGACTTTCCAACCACAAGATAAATATATTTATGACCTCATAAATATATGAGGAAGGAAGGACTCCTTAAACAAGACACAAAAAGCACAAACCAAGGAACAAATAGCTGGTAGACTCGACCACATTAAAATGAAGAACTCCTCTCCACCTTAAAAGCAAAGGAAAAGCCGATCTTAATAATTTTTACTAAAGCCACGGAGGGTCTCACGGGCAAGCGTGGCCTGTTCTCTCGGTGCCCGGCAGGGCCTAGGCCCCTTGCAGACATCCAATCCCCACAACGGTGCTGTGAGGTGTGGGGGTCCCGGTCACACAGAGGACGCCGAGGCCAGAGATGCCAGTAGCCTGTCACAGTGACCCGTCTGTTGAATGACAGGACACCACCGGTCACCGGCTCTGCAAACACCTCCTACTGATCTGCCGACTCCCCTCTCCCTCCAGTCCGTACCGTGGCCGAGTGCCCTTTTCAAAATGCAAGTCAGACCGTGTGACCCCATCCTCAGACCCTCAGGGGAGTCCTGATACATGCCAGGTGACACGCGGACCTCTTCCCGGCCAATGAGGCTCTGGGTGCCAGGCCCTGACCTCCTCACGGTCTCTCAGCACGGGGCCTCCTTGCTCGGGGCACGTGGGCCTTCTCCGGGACCGCCAGAGCCGTTTCCTCACCGGAGACACTTCTCACGTTCCCGTGGGGCCCAGGCTCCTCACCCTTAAACCCCACCTCCCGGGAGAAGCTCCCTGACCTGGGCACACTGTCTCTTCCCAACGCGATACTTTAATTTGTACTAACTTGTTCTACATCTGTCTGCTGGACAGACTGAATTCCCTAAAGGGGCACGTTATTAATTGACTGTTCTCAACTGTACCTTGGCTCCAACAGTGCCTGGCACGTGGTACCCACGCAGCGAGGTGTGTTGACTGCGTGGCGGGTCCCCTGAAGTACTCAGCGCAGTCCCAGCGGGCGGTGCGGCCGCGGGCAGCGCAGTGTCGCCCTCAGCCTCGTGATGTCTGAGCAGCTGGCACCTTGCAGCTCTGAGGGCCGCTCACCAGATGCTAGAGGAAAGAGAGCCCTACTGTGCACCCGCCGCGGGGCCGGGCGCGGGGGAGACAGGGCCACGCGGCCCAGGACAGGCAGCGTGGGGAGTGTGGACTCACACGATTCTCCTGGTCTCCAGCCTCACTCCAGGTGGCTGTCCTCCCCACACGGTGGCCTTGGCTGGGTGGCCTCTGGCTGTGAAGGTCCGATGCTGACGGGCTCTGCAGTCGCCTTGCCCTGCCCCTCCCTGGGAGGTCACCCCCTCTGAGTTCTGTCCGTCCACTTGGAGACTCGTCCAGGGAAGCACACTGCCCTCCCCTCCCAAGATGTCCCCACCACGGCCCAGTGATGAAATCCATGGCTCTCCCCTGGTGGGATGGGGGGCGCCAGGGTCCCACTCCATCTGTGCGGGGCAGGGCGGCGAGCGGGTGGGGCCAGCGGAACATGCCCCGGCACCTCCCCGGGATCCCGGTGCTGTCCCACCTGCAGGCTCTCTCCACAGCCGTGTTTGTTAGCTAAGGCTCTGAATTGACCTGGTCTGTCATCGCTTCGACCTGGGCCCAAGGGAAATGGAAATAAACACCTCTGAGGGCATTCGGAAGCAAAGGACAGGGCAGTGTGTCAAAAAAGCTCAGTGGTTAGAGCATTGCCCTGGAACTGAGGGGTCTCGGGTTCGATTCCCACTCAAGGGCACATACCTGGGTTGCAGGTTTGGTTCCCAGCCCGGGTTGGGGTGTGTGTGGGAGGCAACCAATGGATGTGTCTCACATGGGTCTCTCTCCCCCTCCCTCCCTTCCACTCGCTCTAAAAATCAATGGAGAAAATATCCTCTGCTGGGGACGAACAAAAACAAAACAGCAACGACGAAAAGGCTGAGCTGTGCATTCCATCCCGGGTTCTGACGCTGACGAGCTGGGAACCCTGGGCAGATCCGCTGCCCTCTTTGGTCTGCTTTTGCCTCTGCAAAATAAAAGGCCCCCAGCTCTCACCTGCTGTGAGTTCAGACCTCCTGGGGGCTCTGCACGAGGCCAGGATGCTGGACAGGGTGCTTCCCTGGGGCAGGGCCACTGGATGGGGGCTGAAACGGGTCCTGGCCAGGGGCTATGTGGTTCCTGGGGTCAGGGGAGACGCTGACAATGCTGGCTGTTCTTTGAGGTTGCAATGTTCCTTTACAGAGGTCCGTGCTCCCTGAAGCAGGGAGGAAGGACAGATGGCAGGAAGGAGAAGGGACAGCAAGCACACAGGAGGACAGGCAACTGCCAGGTCCCAGGCTCGTGGGTTACCACCATGTTTCAGTGAAGCAGGGAGCTTGAGAGAACTAAGCTCAGAGAGGCTTAGCAACTCGCCCAAGAGCACACAACTAGGAAACGGCAGGGGCTGGATGTGCATCAGGCCTGGCTGAGTGTTCTCATGGTGCCGCCTCTCGTGCAGGGGGTGAGGACAGTGAGCAGAGCAGCTGTGACCGATGGCCCTGCCTGTGCTCCCTGAGTCTGGATCCCTGTCACAGACCTGCAGACACATAGAGAGTTGACCCCGTAGACTGTCCTCACAGCAGACGAAGCATTTGCTGCCAGAGGCAAACATTGGCGTGCCCCTCCGGCTGGCCTGCACGGCAGACTGGGTCAGCGTGTCTACCTCACCGACGAGCACTTCAAAGGCAGAGTGGTGTCTGGTCAGTGGGGTCAATGGCAGCGTCAGGGTCCAAAGGGCTCGGGAGCCTTTCACCCAGGCCTGGGCCCGCCGTTGGAGGTGGAGCCGGGGTTGGACGTGCACCCACGAGACTGCCTCAACACTGATCTGTTTGCAAAGAGACTCCACAGACTGTCAAGGAGAGGTCACCAAGCCAGCATGCAGGGGACGGCCAGGCCAGCATGGGACAGCAGGGAGCACGGCGGGGTGGGCGGTCTGAGGAAGCCAGAGCTCATGGCAGGGGTGGCCTGAGAGGTCGGGGCAAGGACACCAAGGGTCCAGGTCACGGGGGAGTGTTAATCCAAGCAGGGAAGGGGAAGAATCACCTCTGCCGCCCGTAAAGGATGGAGCCGAGAAGGTGACCTTGGGCTGTCCTGCACTGGGACACGTCCCTGCCCTTCTGAACAGACCCAGCAGCCCGGGACAGAGCTCAGGGCTCCCAGCAGCATTCTCTCATCGCTTCCATGTCGTGCGGGACAGGTGCGAGGGTAAAAGACCGGGGCGTCCGGAACGTTGCCACGTGACAGTGGCCACAGGTGATGGGAACCGGGACAGGATGAGGCAGGAGGGCTGTGGATGGCGGGGAAGGCCGCGGTGGGCCCGCCCCCGACGCACCGGGCCTGGCTGGCCGCGGGGAGATGCGGGGAGGGGTGGTCCCGGCCAAGGGCTTCTTCAGGTGTTTGTGTTGGGAGGTGCAGCACACACGCCGTGAGAGGTGTCTCAGCAGAAAGAGCATGACGTGTGTCTGCGCATCCACACCCAAGGATGAAACAACGAGGCAGCTCACAGGGGTCCTGTGTCCCCACTGCTGGCGCCTGCTTCCCTCCAGCGGAGCAGCGACCCTCCTGACTCTCATGTTAGCCCTTCCTTTGCCCTTTGCTTTCTAAGGCTCACTACTTATGTATGGTCTCTAAACAGTATGTGCTCAGTTTCGAGAACGTTTCGAGAAAGTGAGTAGCAAGCACAAACCCAGAGGGCAAAGAAGGGACAGCAGGGCTGGGAGACAGAGGCCCCGGGGGAAGGCCAGATGGGCAGAGTCTGCAGCAGAGGCTGGCTGCGGCTCGGCTCCCCGAGAACAAGTCACCCGTGTCCTGGGACTGGCGCCAGGCGTCAGCGCGGTCTGCCAGAACATCGGTGCCGGCAGAGAAACTGCAACGGGGCCAGTGGGCCAGTGGGAAGCAGCTCGTGTCCTGAGAACCTCCACCCCTTCCCATCCTGCCACCTCCCCATCCCCTCGTCTCCTGGTGACAGGGTACAGGGCATCGGGGCAGAGGCGGCCCCACACAGACACACCAGGACCTGTAGGGCAGAGCCCTGGGGTGACTGAGAGCATGGGAAGGGTAGAGGATTAACCGAGCCTCTGAGGAGTCAGCCCGGGTCACTGGTACCCCTGCAGGGGGCTGAGATTTGGGCGAAGGGGCCAGAGTGAGACCTGCAAGGCGGGGCCCGAAGAGATCTCAGAACAAGATGCCTGCTCCAATGTTCAGTTTGGAGCCCCTTGATCAATTCCTCCTGTGAATATTTACTGACCACCCCCTATGAGCCAGGCACCCCCACCCACCTCTCCGTCATGCCCCCACCCACCTCTCAGTCATGCCCCCACCCACCTCTCCGTCATGCCTGTCACACGCACAAATGTCTTCTCAGACGGAGTTCTGTGGGACATCAGTGAGGGGCAGGGCTTGCCTCTGGGTGTGAGGACCAGGCAGCATGAGAGAGCATCAGACACGGACTGACCCAGCGGAACAAACCTTAGAGCAGGCTGTAGACACGGGAAAGCCCGCAGGGATCGGCTGGCCTTATCTGAAGGGGGAGGGGCGACCTAACTGGGCCACCAACGCTGGCTCCTCCCTCCCTCGCCCACCACGGCCCGCGGGTGCTGGCTGTCTGTGTCCCTCTGGGTGATGGTCAGCCGCTCGGCGCAGGGCCCAGCTCGTGTGTGTTCCCACCCAGAGCCAGCACAGTTTTTGGTCACAATGGAGGGGTTAGAGAGAACTTCTTGAAGGGACGCCATGACATATTTCATCAGAATGCAGCTTTTCTCCGAATGGGATGTTGGTTTAGAACAAACCCCCTGGTTCTTTAGACAAAGCAGGACATTCTGAGAGCAAGAAGGTAGACAGCAGAGGGCTGACATTTTGCTCATGGGGAATATCACCAGTAGAGAGTGCATTCTCTCAGGACGCTTTCCTCAAACTATCGTCATGCAACTATCACAGAAGGAAGAAATCAACACTAAACGAGTGCCCAGGGTATGCACCATGTCTTTGAATCCTGCTGGGTTAACAAAGAAAAGCATCCCTGAGGCCCTGCCGTGGCCTCACCCGGGAATCCCGGGCTGGACTGAGCCTGGGGGAGAGCTCGGGCCGCAGAGTCCACCCTCTGCCACTCCCAGGCCCTTCCTGTTGAGAGAGGAGGTTGGGCCACTGTGGGCCACTGCTCGAGCGTCTGTGCCACTTTCCCTCCCCGTGGGACTCTGAGGAACGAGCAGGACCCACAGGCCAGGATGAGTGCCCCTGTCGTCACCAGGAGGATTGTCTTGGGAAAACCAAGCAGAGCGTGAAGACTCAACAGAGGAAAACCCCCTGGACGGGGCAGAAAATAAAATTCACCCAGCTCACCCAAGCACCAGACAAAACCTCAGCGAAAGACACACCAGCAAACAATAAATGTCACAGGTGCGTGATTCACCGGCATGTTTCCCACGAGGCTGAGTCCAAACGGTGTCACATGAAGAGGAGTACTTCCCACGTCTCCCCTCGAACAACGGAATTTACCTCACAGCAATGACAGCGAGCCTCCGGATGACAAATGTCAGGCAGCCACTCCATAAATGTTAACTATGCTTGAAACAAGCTCATGAGGCTGGATGCACCCTCCTCGAATCCACAGGGGCAAGTGAGGAGCGTGGGCAGAGTCCCGTAGGCAGGAGGGATCTGAGACCCAGATGTGGCTTCTTTCAGGGACCTGACGCCACCCCCACACGATCACTAATTATATTAAAACCTCCAACACTGCAAAATTGCTTAGGTAATTAGCAAATATGGATTGCACCTCTAATTCCGTCTTTAAACTCTGATTTTGGCCCTGGATGCGAAGCAAACAGAGGCATTTGTAACAGCTGGAGTTTAGCCACTGTGGGAGTTAGCATTTCCTGGGGTGGAGAAAGAAAAAACAGACAAAAGTTGCACTAGTAAGTGAAATTGGATTTTTAAAAATCAATGAAGTAACCAGGCTATTAAAATGGAAAATTAGTCTGATGTCATTCTGAAAAATAAAAGGGTTGAGTCACCTGCCGAGCCACTTAATTAAGCACAGGAAGTAAGGAGAGAGCTTGAGTGATTTTGCTGTTAATGTCAGTATTTCAAAATGAGTGAGACATCAGGCCCAGAGCAGTCCTTCTAATCAGAGAGCTAAATCGGTTCTTTCGCCCTCAGGACATCTTAATATATTTGAAGTTGATGAAGAGCAAAAAGAAATGTATTAAAAAGGATCCCAACTGCACCCAAACAGGGAAAAAAGTGAGCTTTCTAGTCTAGGTCTCTAGGGCGGTATGTGGTAAAGGCCCCAGCAGGCAGGGGACCCTCAAAAGTTACATTTTAGCCATCTTAAGTTCATATCACTTCTGGTTAAACCTTCCCATTTCTGTAATCCAGGAGTGTTAATGGGGGCTGGGAGCTGGGGGCTGGGAGCCCCCGGCCTTAGGCACAATTTCCCATGTTGATTTTAGTTTTATTTTGAAATGTGCAGAATCTGAATAAAACTCCAGATATACTGTGTACTGGGTTGAAGCCCGCTGCCTGTGTGCCGAGCTCCAGGTCATCTCAAACCTTCCCACATGTCGCAGCCTTCCCTCCCTCTCCACAAAGATTCTCAGTCTCCCAAGAATGCCTGCGATTCCAGCTGGACGTAGTAAGCCTCCAGAAAGCAACTTCGATTGAAAAGCCAAAGTTAAAAAAACTGGCCATCCATTTTCCTCTTTCTGTCCTGCCTTAGCCCGGCTTTTTTTTTTTTTTTTTTTACAACCTTAACCTTTGGCTCTACCTCGCAGATTGAAAAAGAAAGACAGAATAGACTGAAGAAACTGCATTTTCAGAGTCAGGACAGGCCTACCGATGCAGCCCTCTGGTGCCCAATGAACAGACGAGCCCCTGGGACTCCCCAGACCTACTCTCTGTCCACATGAGTGATTGACATGCTACAAGATGAAGTTGATCACAGCTTTTCATCCCGGGTGTCAATCCCTCTGATGAACAGACTGGCCCCAGAGAATCCCCAGCCAGACCTTTTAAACCATATGGATGATTCCAGCATGAACTTGATACCACAGAATTCAGCTGGTCCCACAACATGGCAGACGTACCCCAAACGCGCCTCATGCACGCAGACGCAGCGTGACCAGTTGGAGGCTCTATTTAGCTACACCATGTTTCCAGATAAACAGAAGGTCTTGCCTTGAAACTCAGCTGCTGGAGTCGCAATAAAGCCTTGGTTCAGGAGCCGAGGAGTCCCATCGAGGCAGCAGCAGCAACAGCTGCTACTAAAGGAACCAAGCCAGATTCTCCCAGCCAAGAATGTGCCCACCTCACCCACATCGAACGCTCCTTATTCTTTATTTCCTGTAGTTTCAGACTCCCACGGCTCCCTTCCACCTCAGCCCTTAGTCCTTTCCGGTTTGGCACAGAACTCTGTCATCACTGAGTCCCACAAGTGATGTCCAAATGCAAGAGCCTCAGCTGGAGAGGGTCTGCCAAGGGCCAGACGGTAGCGTGCGGGTTCTTGACTTCCTGCAGGAAGTTCCACAACACGAGTGCAGGTGAATTTTAGAGGACTTTATTAAAGCTGGGGACAGTGAAACAAGGAAGGGCTGGGAGATGAGCCTAGGCTGGGCTGCTTTGGCTCACTAAGGAGTCAGAGAAAAGGGGCCTTGGGGACAGGTTCAGGGGGGTTGCCTGGGATGAACTGTCACTGCCCATTGCTGCCCTGGTTGCAGGCCTCGTGGGGTCCCCTAGAGTCCAGGAGTTGCATGCCTGTGGTGGTGGGGGGTGTGCTCCTGGGAAAGAGAGTGCAGGATGGGTCCTTTGTCTTGAGGCTTTTTTTTTTAATCCTCACCCGAGGACATTTTTGCATTTATCTTCAGATAGAGCAGGAGGGAGAGAGGGAGGAAGAGAGAGAGAGAAACATCAACATGAGAGAGACACATCGAGTGGTTGCCACCCACACGACCCCAACCAGGGCCGGGGACAAACTGCAACCGAGGTACATGCCCTTAGCGGGAACCAAACCCAGGACTCTCTGGTCCGCGGGCCAACGCTCTAACCGCTGAGCCGAACCGGCCAGGGCTGTGTTGAGGCTTTTATCTTCTCTTGCAGGCGGGAATGTTAGAGGAGGTCTTGGGAGGGTTTCAACAGAATAGTCATCAGTTTCCTAGCTGTGCTCCTTCAGGGTCGTGGTCCTCGCTGATTGGTGGGTGTCAGGGCAGGGGGTCATTAGTCACTGCTGCTGGTCCTGGTGTCGCCCACCTGGTTTCACTACTTTTCTGGGTCTGGAGCTGAAATACAACTGAGCCCTAGATGTTATCTCTAGGGAGGTGACCTCTGCATCCGCTGTAAATTGCTGTCAGTCTGTTCAGCTCTGTCTCAGTTTCCGCCTTCCACTTGCCCTGGCTCACTGGCCTGTCTCAGTTTTAGGTTTGTTATTATCTTTATTATTTAATCTTGCTAGTAGTGCAAACCTTTGGAACTTTAATCCACTGTCTGACCTGTTTTGGGTTCAGCTGGCTAGAGGCTTGTTCAGAAGAGCTTAGCACCAAGACCGAGCACGGATCCAGCCACGTTCGTGCAAAGCCCAGGGTCCCGGACATGCCAGGAACCGCCTCTTTCACGGGAGGTGTGGAGTCAGCTTCACTTGGTCAAGAAGGCGGTCCGTCCTGAGCAAGCTGAGCTAGCTTAATTAGTGGTTAAACCCCCAAACTGGCCATCGCCAGGCAGCTCCAGTGGGGCGGTGCCCTCAACCCTGAGGACAGACCAGCACTTGCCCGGTGTTAACCAAGGAGCTAACGGGGGACGCTCTGTTCTAGCCCCAGCCAACAGCAGGAGTGACTTCCCCACCTGATCTTTCCTTTCCCCGCATCTTGAAATCAACAACGTAGCACCGGGTTTCACTAACTTTCCGTGTTTTTCCCTCGCCCCATCCCACTCCAAAAAAAACTTATGGCTCAGCAAACACACAGCAAATAAATATTTAGTATAAACACTTATTAACCAGTTACCAAACTGAGAACCACGTGAGCTAACCCTAACCCTCTGATGAGGACTGTCCGAAGGCCGCAGCCGCCCCATGCGCTTATCTAACGCCAGAAGAGTCCTGGGTCGCGATTCTGGGAGCTTTGGGGATAACAGGATATCATTCAGATGTTATGGGCAGAGTGGAGTGTGATGGTTAAGAGTGTCCCCAGAAATATTGATTATTCTTACCTGAAAAGTCCTTTCCAGTTAGTGAGACCACGGGGGTCAGGGGTGGGGGTGGAGGCGGGTGGTAGTGTTGTATCCAATGTTGGGGTGCAACATTGCAGGTTCATGTCCCTGAGCTGCTGTCTCAGCCGCGTGACCTGGGGCTGGCGCCTCCTCTTTCTGAGCCTGTTTCCTCGTATGTTAAATGGGACTGTTGTAGGCGGTGTTAGACCCATGGGGTCAGACCAGACCTGGGTTCAGCAACCTCAATACTTGAGTTCTGGCTAGGAAAAAACTCCGAGGCAAGGTCCAAATCATAAGTGAACAATTATGTGGGAAATCACAGAGGTAGAAGAAGTAATTTGTAGAAGAAATGGGCTTAGGAAACAAGTTGTAGAGGTAAAGGAAGGGCCCTTGGAGCTCGGCAGTGAGGAAGGTAATGGTGCCGCCCCTGGGGGAGGAGGTGGGGAGGGAGAGGCTCGGGCATGATTCCAGGAGGGGGGAGAGTGCTGAGGCCTCCATCCTAAGGGTTTTCAGGGTGGAGATTTTAGGGGAGGTCCCAGGGGAAGGAGTGATTTCAAACATCGAGGGAAAGGGAACATCAGTATAAGAAGGAAAACGAGTCCAGGGCAGGCTGGCGACCATGGAAACGTTCTCCCCAAATTGTAGCACAAGCCGCTCTAGACATTAAGCCTGATGGTCTTAACCCTGAGCCAGGGGGTGGCAGGGGCAGCAGGACCAACAACAGGGCACCTGCCCCAGACCCTCCGCCTGGCGGGCAGCGGGCAGCACCAGGCATTCAGGGCCATGCTTTCCACAGACGCACACACTCCCCTCCCCTGCTGGCCCTGTGACTGCGCTGCGGGAACCCCCTCCTGCTGGATGCATGCACATCAAGCTGTCACCTGGCCTTGAATTCCTGTCACCTCTGCAAAGTCCACAGAGGTAACACCTGGCTTTGAGGTGGAGTCAAAGTTCAGAGTTACTGCCAGTCAGTCATGGCAGGAGTGGATGGGAAGGAAGAGAAAGACTCAGGCAGCTGAAGCTGGTATCCCCGGGGGGCAGCCACGCCCAGCCCTCAAGTCCTAATTCCCAGGAGGGCCTGTCCCCTGTCCCTCGGGACTCTCACTGTGCAGCTTATCTCCACCTCTGCTGCTGTAGCCCTGCTGTGGGTGAGCCCACCCTGACCTGCTCCTGCAGCCCTACTGTGGGCGAGCCCGACCCTGACCTGCTCCTGCAGCCCTACTGTGGGTGAGCCCACCCTGACCTGCTCCTGCAGCCCTACTGTGGGTGAGCCCGACCCTGACCTGCTGCTGTAGCCCTGCTGTGGGTGAGCCCACCCTGACCTGCTGCTGTAGCCCTACTGTGGGTGAGCCCACCCTGACCTGCTGCTGTAGCCCTGCTGTGGGTGAGCCCGACCCTGACCTGCTCCCACACCCACCATCCGGTCTGGAATGCCTCTTCTGCCAACCGGGCCCCGACCTGCTCAGCTTCCTGCCCGCCTCTGACCTGGCACCAGCACCCGTTCGTAGGATGCTGAGACCAGGAGCAGGTCACACCTGTCACAAGAGAGCCATTTTGTGTCCTGATCAGCTGCATGAGGAGAAGGGGTAACATCACCAGGCTTCCACAGTCTCTGCCCAGGGCAGTCCCTTGTGTACCCTGGGGGAGCGTGGCCCCTCCACGCCTGAGCCTCAGACGGAACATCTGAGCCGCTGCTGCCAGGGCCTTGAGAGCAAGGCAGCGGCTCGTCTCTTTGTGGGAAAGCGAGGGAGCTTGGGCTGTTCTGCCAAAACTGAAAACCCATGAATTTTCCATCAGGCACCAGCTATGCACGAACACACCCAGGGCTCCTGGAGAGGCGTTTTATGGAGACTCGCATGGGTCCTGACCCTCGGTCGCAGTCCAGGAGGATCTGATGTTTCTCCAGGAGGGGCGTGATTTCATATAATATGTTACTGGGTGTTGGCTGTTCCTCATTCATTCTACTTCCTTTGGGCCCCCCAGGAAGTACAGGCTTCTCCCTCTGTGTTTTGGGCAGGTGGAGGACTAGTCTCCGGAGCCATTTGAGAGTCTAGGAAGCACAATCCTTTCTCTCCTTGGCCTGGGCCATTCACAGAGGGGTATGCGACCTACCGTGGCTTGGAGGCCCTCACCCCAAGTGTAGCATCTACAGTGAGTGAGGCAGGGACAGAGGGTCAGCGGTCCCTGTTGGACCTGGGACAGACAGTCTCTGCCATTAGGAAGGGTTGTTCTGTCTGCTTTCCCAGCCCCCGGGAGCAGCCCGGTCTTCCCTCCCAAATTCCCTCAGCCCCTCATCACCTCCCCCTGCGTTCTTTCTGAGCTGGCTGAGTCTCTTTCTTACAGCGGTGGGCTCCTGACGGATAGTGCGGGGACAGCGCCTAGCCCGCAGAAGCTGCCTCAGGCCTCCGTGGGTCCGTGACAGGAGCCTGACTGTGCACGCCACCGGGGAACGAGATACGAAGTCCTGGCCTGCAAGCATGCCAGACGGAGAGGAGGGTCACTGTCAATACCTGTACCTGGGGTGTGTGTGTGTGTGTGTGCGCACGCGCGAGCGCGCATGTGTGTGTCTAAGAGGTTTTCTTTCTTACCAGTAATTAATAGAATGTAGTTTCCTTTGCTGCTATTCCTCAAAAAGAGGTGACGATGTTGTGCCTGGAGGACTTTCCCTACTTAAGTGACCCCTGATGCTCAAGGAACACCCGTGGCCAGCAGCTCTGGCTCTGCAGAAATGCACTGGCCATTCCACTTGGCCCGAGGAACGTCTGCAGTCACTACGTCTGGTGGCATTGAGGACAGGTCCCTGCAGAACCAAACGCTGACCCTCACCCAGCCACAGGCATTCCAGGGGCACTTCCACGGCTGGGACAAGGCCCTCCGTCTGGAACGCTGTCACTCATGCTGGTGTGGAATGAAGCTGCAGGGACAAAGGCCAGTGGTTCATCCCACCACGTTCTCTATGACTCATAATGATAATATTGATACCGTTGTAGTAACCCAGTTATTAATTAACAGGAAAGGAGCAAAGGGGAGACTGGATAATGTAAGCATGCCGTTTGTACGGCTTTGCCAGGGAGCTGCAGTTTAACACTCTCCAAGTCTGTTCCCCGCAGATCGCAGATCGATGGCGAAGGGGCTGGACAGAGGCAGTGTAGACGCATGCCCAGTAAGGTCTGGGTGACGTGGGAAGGTGCTTGCCTGTCAATCACACCTGGAAACAGGTAATTGGCCAGAATAGGTGTGGCCACGCAAGGGCGAGAAATCTGAGGTACTTACGTCCTAAAGAGGGGGAGTTCCCTCTCTGGGCCCCTCTTGGTCCGCCTTGCTTGTTTGCTGCTGATGCCTGACTCCTGGCTTGAGGGGCTCTCATGCTCCTGCAGTCACCTACATGGCCCAGAGCCATGTGGACCCCACACACGATGGACTAAAGGACTGTGATTAGTCTGATGCTACATGGGACTTAACTCCACCATGGAACAGAAAGTCTGGACACTGGCTTCGCTTTTAGCTCTGCTAAATTCCCAGGTACCCCTCTTCCAGGACTGGACTAAGGGAAATGGGACTTTGCAAACCGGAGGATGTAACTCCACAAAAATAAAGCTTTTGACTACATCTCCTTCTCCTATGGGGGCCTCTGGAAATGCTTATTCCAGCAACACCCCAAGAATCCCACTCTCACTGGTGATGGAAAAGGGCAGTCCATGCAATTCTCTGATAACAGTATAACCTACACATTTCTCTAAATCTTTCTTAAAAAAAGTTTACGACTCAGTGGCATGAAGTACATTCACCACCTCTATTTCCAAAACCTTTTCATCACCTCAAACAGAAAGTCTGTGCCCATTAAACACCAACCCCCACTCTACCTCCCCCAGCCCCTGGTAACCCCCATTCTGCTTTCTGTCCCTATGAATTTTCCTATTCTGGGGACCTCATCTAAGTGATAGCAGTAATCTTTGTCCTTTTGTATCTGGCTCATTTCTTTCTTTTTTTTTAGATTGAAAAACATTTTTTATTTATTGCTATTTAAAAAAGAATATTCCTTTCACTCTTTTTTTAAAAAAATGTTTTTTAAAATTGATTTTTAGAGAGAAAGAAAGGGCGAGGGAGAGAGAAAAACACAGATGTGAGAGAGAAACATCAGTTGACTGCCTCCTGCACGCCCCCTACTGGGGATTGAGCCTGAAACCTGGGCATGTGCCCTGATCAGGAATAGAACTGGTGACCAGTTAATGCATGGGACAGTGCTCAACCAACTGAGCCACACTGCCCAGAGCTATTGATTTTTAGAGAGAGAGAGAGAAAAAAAATATCAATTTGTTGTTCCACTTATTTATGCATTCATTGGTTGCTTTTTGCATGTGTCCTGACCTGGGATCAAATCCACAACCTTGGAGTCTTGAGGTGACACTCTAACCAACTGAGCTACTCGGCCAGGGTATGTCTGGTTCATTTCAATAAACACACTGTTCAAGTTTCATCTAGGCTGTAGCATGTGTCAGTACTTCAGTCCTTTTCCAGGCTGAATAATTTCCCATTGTACATGTCACCATGTTTTGTTTAGTATCTGCTGATGGACCCTTGAGTTGTTTCCACCTTCAGCTATTGTGAATAACGCCGTGCAATGAACACTGCCATCCAAGTATCTATTTGAGTCCCTGATTTAATTCTTCCGGGGATACCTCTAGGAGTGGAATTGCTGAGTCATATGGTAATTCTATGTTTTGCTTTTTGAGGAACCACTAACTTTTTCATAGCAGCTGCACCATTTTACACCCACCAGCGCCGATCAAGACTTCTCATTCTACCACATCTCCAATAGTTGTTATTTTCCATTTTTTAATGATTATTATTGCCATCCCAGTGGGTGTAAAGTAGCATGTCATTGTGGTTTTAATTTGCATGTCCCTAATAACTAATGATTTTTGAGCACACTTTACTGTGTTTTTTGGTCACTTGTGTATCTGCTTCAGAGAAATGTCTGTTTCAATCCTTTGCACACTTTCTGCCCAGCCAGTGGTTGAATGTTGACCCATGCACCAAGAGGTCGCCGGTTTGATGCCTGGTCAGGGCACATGCCCAGGTTGTGGGCCCCATCCCCAGTGGGGGGCATGCAGGAGGTGGCCAATTGATGTTCTCTCTCATCAATGTTTCTATCTCTCCCTTTCTCTCTCTCTAAAAAAAAAAAAAAAAAATCAATAAAGAAAAAAATTAAAATAAATCCTTTGCACACTTTCTAATCGAGTTGGTTGTCTTTTTGTTGTTGAGTTGTAGGAGTAGTTTATGTATTCTGGATATTAAATCCTTATCAGATATACGATTTGCAAATATTTTCTCCCATTCCATAGATTTATTTTTTAATTTTCTTAATAATATCCTTTGGTGCACAAGTGTTTAATTTTGGTGTCCAACTTATCTATTTTTTCTTCTGGTGTTTATGCCTTTGATGTCAAATCTAAGAATCTATCGTCAAATATGAGGTCATGAAGATTCACGCCTACGTTTTCTAAGACTTTCACGTATTGAGGTCATTAATCCACTTTGAGTTAAGTAGCCTATGGTTTGAGGGAGAGGCTGAACGTCACTCTTTTGCAGGTGCTTCTCCAGTTGTCCCAACACCATTTGTTGAAGAGACTGTTCTTTCCCCACGGAGGACTTGGCACCCTTGTTGAAATCAATTCGCCATAGATGCATGAGCTTATTTCCAGACTCGCATTTCTGTTCCGTTGATCCCTATGTCCGTTCTTATGCCAGCATCACACCGTTTGGATTACTGGAGCTTGGTAGTGAGTTTTGAAATCGAGAAGTGTGAGTTCTGTGACTTTGTCTTTCTTTCTCAAGATTGTTTTACGTATTGGGGGCACTTGAGCTTCATCTGAATTTGAGAACAGGCTTTTTCATTTCCGTATTGTATTGAATCTGCAGATTGCTTTGGGTAGAAATGACATCTTAACAATATTAAGTATTCTTACCCATGAACACAGGCTGTCCTTCCTCTCATTCAGCTCTTCTTCTATTTCCTTCAGTAATTTCTAAACTTTCTTGAACCTATTTGTGTCTATGATTTACATAATGCCTCAGGATAATGAGGTCCATATGTTTCCCTTACCCACTACACAAATTAGTGTTACGGCCAATAGAAGATGCTGTCTCTTTCCTCTTTTGCAGGCCCCCTTAATTTCAGTATTTTCAGTTTTGGTAAGCAAACCCCAGTGTGAGCTGCTGAGAGCTTCATGGTTCCCTTGATATCCTATACATGCGCTCTCGGCCCCCATCTTCACAGATGAACATTTCTCACGCTTCCTGGTGTTTCTAGAGTTTTATCAGTGGCCCTTCTCCCAGTTCTGCTGTTTCTGATCCAATAAGCAAACTTTGATCTAAATGTTTTGTACAGCTCAACCTGTTTTAACCTGTGTGTGGGGGAGACCCAAATGGGTCTCCAGGGTATTGAGAGAGAGACCCAGAAGGCCTTACTCCGTGAGCCCCATTCAAAAGGGGAATGTTGACCACATCGCTTGGTGCCACGGCAAAGAGGTATTGGGAACCCACGGGAGTCAGAGTAAGGAGCCCCAGAGTGAGCAAAGAACCCCAAGGAGGGGGAGAGGGCTTCCCGTGGGGGTGGGGAGAACAGAAGGGGAGATAGGGGAGGCAACCCCAAACTATGGCATCAGGGGAGGGGGGTGCTTACACTCACAGTTCATTAAATGTCATCAGAAAACAGAGTTGAAGTTTCATGACGGGGCTTTAGGAAGAGTCTGAAACTTCTGAAAATGAATGCTGAGTTTTAGAGGAACTAGGATATGTTCATGTTATGGGGGGGAATCCAGGATTTTCATTACATTCTTGAAAAGTAGGGGCCGATCAGAGGGCTCCCTCCTCACTTGTTGCTGGAAAGCTCCATGTGGACATGGGGAATTCTTACGTGTACACGGGCCACAGGCTCTTAAACTAGACTCAGTTGCCATCGGCATCCTAAAATTAGGCACTTGTTTTGTTTTTGTGCATTTTTTAGGAGATGCTGAGTCCCTTTCATTGGCTTCTCAGAGGCCACGACTCCAATAACTGAGCGCTTGCCTTCTGTACAATCCAGAGTTGGGCCTTTACCACCAGCAGCTGTTTTCCGAAGCTCATGCTGATGAGCACGTGTTAACATAACCACCTACCTGGTAACCTACAAATAGACAGCAATGACGGCGTGTTCTTTTCTGTTTGTCTCTTAATGGGACCGCTTCTTGGCAATGTTAGACATTTTGTGAAATGTTAGAAATTTTACACAAGCAGTTCACGTTACTTTTCTGATCTTTTCATTACATATGAGCAAACACACGATTTACACTACACACACACACACACACACACACACACACACACACACACAAGAACTGGAAGACAAGCTCCCCAGTGAGGAGAGCTGAGACGTAATTGTGGAAAGAGAGGTAGAGACAGGGCAAGGGAAGGAGGGAGGCCAAGGCAAGAGAGAGGCACGAGGCTTGATACCAGAGAATGGTGCTGAGTCCCTGGGCTGCTGAAGGACCAGGTGGAGAACCCGGAATTTGAGACAAGGACAGAAGAAAAATAATTCAATGGGGGAGCTCCAGACTTGGCTTTCAAAGCTCAGTGTAAAAGCTTCCTTCTGGAGAGCCTCAGCCACCCCTTGCTGGGCTCCCTTCAGACCAGCCACTCCTTAGACCAGTTTCAGACCCAGAGAGACCCACAGCATCTGTCTTGAGTGGCTGGACCCAGCTCCTTAGCCCTCTCCAAAGGCGGAGGACCCCTCCTTCTCAGAAGGTGACCCTGAGAAGACTGAGTGCCCATCAGTCCCACGAGCACGGTGAGTAGCTGACACTCTCCCCCGTGTGTTTTTGAAAGATAAGCTCTGCCAAACGTTCTTCCTCCCCTAACTGATCACGGTGACACATGGACAGAGCTCCCTGGAGCTGGGATCAGCCTGCCCTCCCATATGCCCACACTCCTGCTGCCCCGCTCTGCTGTACGATGGGCCTGGATGTCGGGCTCCCACCGCTCACCCCACATGCTGTTTCCAAAGCAGGACTGTCCGGAGCAGGGGTGTGGGAAGACCTGCGAGGGTTGGTCTCCTGCCTGACACTTCCCTTTTTGTACAATTGCAACTTGTGGCAGAAGCAACTGTGGTGGGCGGAAGCAGACCCGACCTCAGCAGGGTGGCACTCGGCACCCCCCAAAAAGGAGCATCTTCTGCCCTCTGTCTGTGGGCAGAAGAGACCCCCCGGACAGCGCACGAACTGAGGGCCCAAGAGCATGCAGCTGCTCCTGCCGTTTCCAGACCAGCCTTGACCTCGGCCTGCCCAAGGAAAGAACTATTTCCATTCTGACCAACTTGTTTGGAGAGTCTGACAATCGACACCTGTCCAGCAGCATAACACTGAAACCATAAAATCAGCACGTCATGTTTTCCTGTGGACAAGCCACCCTTTTGTTTTTTCTGCTTTTCCATGACGGCTGCTGTTGGCTGCTGAGTCACACTGCAGGTGACACTCAGCCCACCCACATGAGAGCTTTTGGGCCATTTGCAGCCTGTGGTTCCCCCATGACTCAGTAGAATTGGGACATCACTGAGCAGATGTGATGGACGTGACGCAGCCATCGCAAGGCTCGTGTGGAGGTTGAGATTTGCATCTTTGAAGAAGTCACGCCCAAGTTTATCTGGAAGAGCTGAGTCATGGCTGCTTCTGGACAATGCTCGGCTGTAGACGCAGACGGCAAACCCCACACCTGGGGCACCTGGGGGAAATTCGGACGTTTGTATAAAATGTTATGCCCAGTAGACCCAGATCATTCTTTTTCTGATGAAAATGTGTAATTTTCTATAAAACCTTAAGAATCAAAATATAAAAAAGTTAATTTCTTAGGCTAAAAGAATAAACAGGGGTTCATATATTTAAACATTTAAGTCAACTTCCAAATCTACAGTTTGCTCTCAGTTCAGCGCAGCAGTGGGGAGGGTACCGAAGGACAGGGACGACAGGTGGGGGATTTCACAGCACTCAGAATGGGATCAAGGTATCGACCCCTTTAACGTCGACAATGGCCTCCATGTAGTTTGTACGGTTTTGGGGTAGAGGGTCTTTTCCTGTCATCTCAAAGGAGTCAAGTTAAGCATCTTTCAAGATGTTTTCTGTCCCTTGGAGCATCTTTGTCTTTCCTGGCCAGAGTCTAGGAGTTCTGGGTGGCTGTGGAGTCACGCTGGTAGGTGAAGGCTCTGCCCCCTTGCGAGGAGCTGACTCCTGGAGCGTCCTGGGAGTCCATGCAGGTGTCTCAGCCTGTCCTCAGACCCCCCCAGCCAGGCAGGAGCTTCACTAGGGGCATGGCCCCCTCCTCCTAATGATAAATCCCAGCCCTCCATCTCCCAGTCACTTACTTAAGCCTTTGGTCTGCTGCTATTTCTCTTCCCTCCTCCCCACTTACTGGTAGGACTGTTTAGGGGGTGATGGGGGGGGGTCTGAGGGCCAGAATTGCCCACAGCCTCTAGGACCACAGGGTCAGGGAAGCCAGCTCCTGAGGCTTCCCACTGGGACAGTATCCACAGCCCCTCCTGATTGATATGTTTTTATTTTACGGGGCCTGAGATGGCTCTAGCCAGAAGCAGAACAGCCTTGGACAGCAGACGGGTCTCGGCCTTGCTTCCTGACTGCTGGCTCCTGTGCCTCCTGTCCTGCTCTGTCTTCTCTGCTTTCCATTTCCTTCTTCCTCCCCTCCTCCTTCCGCTCATTCCCCTCCCCTCCCCTCCTCTCCCTCTCTGGCATCTCTTCACTCTTCTTCCTCCTCTCTCCCTCTTCTTCCCTTCCCTTCCTCCTCTCCCCTCCCCCTCCCCCCTCATCTCCTCTCCTCTCCCCTCCCCCTCCCTCCTCATCTCCTCTCCTCTTCCTCCTCCCCCTCCCCTTCTCCCCCTCCCTTCCCCACCGCTTCTCCCATTGTCTCTCCTTCCTTCCATTCTCCCTTCCTCCTCCCTTCCCTCTTTCCTTCTTCCTCTTAGGCATCACTTTTTCGGCTGTGAACCCTGAGGACTAAGAAAGTAAGAAGGGCTCCTGGTAGCTAACTGGGCTCAATCAATCAATCAATAAACAAAAGCAGAGGCCAGCAGCCATTTCTGCACAGAGGCCTCCCACGCGGTTTGCAGTTCAGAGAAGCCTCTGCGATCACCAGTCGGCACACTGACCTGCCTGCCAGCCTGTGCTGTGTTCCTGCAGGCTAAGCCAGCCTTATAAAGGAGTTCCTGGAGTCCTATATCAACCAATAGGAGGGAAGCTCTACCCACCCAGGGGAGCTGCACAGCTCCAACCAATCGCTGTAGCTCTATTCTGACCAATCAGAGTGTCTGTATTCTGACCAATCAGGGACCAAGGTTGGTTCTTTTGTCTATATAAGCCAGCTCCCTCTGGGTGAAGGCTGTGGGCCCTTTCCATTTTCTGAGGAGGGGTATAGACTACCTTTCCCTTGCTGAAGCTAAAACACCAAAAACCTCGCTCTGCCCAGCTCTGCTCAGCTCTGCCCAGCTATGCCCGGGGGCCACGTGGAGACAACCATTGCTAAGCAGAGCTGCCTTGCTGAAGAGGGCCTGGCCCTGGGCGGCCTCGTGGCCCGTGGAGCTGATCCACAGCCATGGTTTTCACAGCCGTGCTGATTACCGTGGAACTGTTTTAGTCACACTGGGGATTCCTCCTGGCATTTGAATCGGTGCCAGCCACCATCAGTTGACACAGCCTTGACCTGCTCTAGGACCCAGAGCTTAAGGAAGCCCGAGAGCTTCGCCCTCAAGCCTCACTGGCTCCCCCGGCTCCTTTCTTTCTCCCAGAGGCCCAGGGCTGCTTTTTTGACTTTGGTGAAATGCTGACCACTTATTCTGCCCTTTACAATCTCCCCTTCCAGCTGGGCCAGGCCAGGAGCAGCCCTGTCTTCCCGGATCCCCCGTGGCTGCTGTCCCTAAGGATGGGCATAGGCCTCTCACTGAGGCAAAGCACACAAGTGGTGACGTGGCAGGCACTGTCATAGCCCCGACCTCCACTTTGAATCTGGGGGTGTCTCCTCAGCCCCCTTCCTCATACAGAGGACATCCTCTGATCACCCCGCAGCACCTTCCCCCGGGCCCTGGACCAGCGTGGTGGCCTGGCCGCCTGCCGAGTGCACGACCGGAATTTCCGAGGCCCTGCAGGCCAGGTGGCCTCCTTCCCAACCCAAGGATGTTCCCCCGGGGTGTTCTGTCACATAAATTCTTGCAAGAATCGTTGCCAGGAAAAAAGAAGTTCCCCGAAGAATTGGTGTATTTTCTCTTAGTGACAACAGGAGCTGCTGCCTCTGTTTTCCTTTCTTACCAGGAAGTTCAGAGCCTCTCTAGTGCCCGTCACTGATGATCACCAGCCTCCTTGTCTGTTCCCTTCCTACTGCCATCTGTCCAGTTATGCTCGCGGGTTCCTGTGTGGTCAACCCGAGCCAAGGGCAGCATGCAAACTGGGTGACCGTGGGAGGCTGTCCAGGTGGGCTGCCTCCTGACCCCCTGCCCGAACCCTCCCCCGTCATCCACACGCTCCTGCAGGCTCCTCTGTGGATTGGATTTGGGGTCCTGCACTCGCCAGGCTCTGGCTTTGGGATATGGCACTGTCCAGAGCAATCCTTGGTCCTCTTCACCCCCTGGAATGGGAGCTTTCCAAAGAAAGAGAAAGAATTTGCCTAGAAGAGAACCCCTGCAGAGGCTCCTGGCCAGTGGACCAAGCTTCTCCCCTCCTCTGTCCCACCCCATTTCCCACCCCATCACAGGGAGAAGTGAGGAAGAGGGGATTCAGCAGTTGCGAATGAAGGTCGGTGAGCACAGCCCCCTGGAGGCGGTTCCTATTCCCTCCGGATGGTCTGCACCCCAGCAGGTCAAGGTGCACTGGCAACGGATGCCGGCAGTTTGTCCCCAGGCCCCAGAGCCCAGGGCTTGGAGGTAGCTCTGCAACTTCCTGCTGTCTTCCCAGACTTCCCAACAGAACAATAAACAGGAGAGAAACTTGCAGCGGGCAGGACACCGTCTAAGCGCGGCTGCTCTGCCTTTCCTCACACCCCTGCAGACCACGGGCTCATATCCTGGGGAGATGGCTGCTCCCCGTAAGTCCCCGGTTATTTTATTCAGCAGTTATGGTTGGAGCTTCCCCAAAATGTGTGATCTTGTGTCCGGATATTAAAACCACCCTTTCTTTTCTCATTCATATGCACATCCCAAGGAAGACAGAGATGATTTTATGGTCCGAGTAGGTATGGTGTTGGAGCCACTGACATAGGCAGAAAAGTGCTTCAAACAAAGTGCAAAGTTGACAGCCGGAGCCTGTGGCCTCCAGGAGCTCAGTCAAACCCAAGAGGGAACAGACATCAAGGCGTTTGACCTCCAGACATCACATGTCTCACTGGCTTGTTGGGTAAGAGCATGCATTGGGTAAAAAGTCTTTCTGTAATTCCAGACTTGGCATCAAAGCCTCCATTGTCTGCAGCCCCAGGCCTCTGCCTCAGCACCGGTCCACTGGCCCACTGTCAGCTGCACGAAAGGGCAGGCTCGCTGTCTGGCCACCAAATGGGCCAGTGTCTGAAATGGCCTTATAAATAAACACGGTGTAAGAGGTTTGTGCGCACACATTCACGGAGCATGAGCTCTCTCCGCCCGGGCCCCATGGGTGGCTGGACAGATTTGAAAGGGGAAAGAGGCCACCCAGCATGAGTCCCCTGCCTTCTGTCACCCCACCTACGAGAGAAGTCCGCGCACAGGATGGGCTGAGGACTGACTCGTGATCCATCTCGGCTTGCCTGCTTTTCCAGGGACACTTCTGCCCCAAATCAGGGACAGCGTTTGGGATGAGGCCTGCCTCTTCCGGGACAGCTTCTGCCTCATTCCTTTGGTCCCTGAATTTCCTTCAGATCCCTGCAGAGGCCAGGACCTCGCTTGCTCTAGCCCTTTGCTGAAGCTGGGACTCACTCTGCTCCGCCGTGGCCTGTGCATTCGTCAGGATTCCCAGGGAACAGAACCAACAGGACGTGTATCGGCCCATAGGAGGTGATTTCTTCTAGGAATTGGCTCACATGGGCAGAGAGGCTGAGAAGTCCCATGATTTCCTGTCTGCCGGCTGGAGACTCAGAAGAGCCAGGGTGAAATTCGGCCCGAGTCCACAGAGCTGAGAATTGAGAGGTGTGATGGTGTCAATCCCCATCTGAGTTTGAAAGGCCCAGAACCAGGAGCTGCATCTGAGGGCAGGAGGGGACGGCTGTCTTCCCTTGAACAGAGAGAGCAGATTCATCCTTCGTCCGCCTTTCTGTTCTAGTTGGGTGTCCAATGGGGGTTGTTTAGATGATGCCCACCCACACTGGGGGGGCCTCGAGCTTTGCTCAGTCACCGATTCACATCTAACCTCTCCTGGAAACACCCTGACACACACACCAGAGATGCTTTGCCAGTGTCCTGGGGTTCCTCAGCCCAGTCAAGTTGAAGCAGAAAATGAACCACCAGCCTAGCCTGTCTGCTCCTTTAGTCTTCCTACCGCAGCCTGGGGGTCTTCTCCTGCCCCTAGGGCTGGGCGGGGCCTCCTCCATGCTCCTCCCACCCACCGCTGCCTTACCACCTTGTCTAGGCGGATCTTCCCTGGGCAGGATCCCACCCGACAGGTGTGGAAATGAGCTGTGCAGGCCTTCCGGGGGAGGGAATGGGACGAAGCGGGGAGATGGGAGCGTGGTGGGCTATGCAGCCTCTTTGCATCTGATTAGCTGAGCCAGAGCTGGACCCACGCGGCTGGGCTCACTCCCACGCTGCTAGGGAACAAGACGGATTTTCCAACGGTGGGGGCCCCTGACCCATATGGTGCAGAGTGACCCACACATTTCAGAAAAGAGCAAAAGGAGGGGACCTGGCACATTGCCAAAGGGTGGCCTGGGGTGCCCCCCACCCCGACAACTGGAAAGGAAAAGAGGGTGAGGGTGGAATGGCAGCTGGTTGAGGCCTTGGTTTTCTCTCCACGGGGCCGTTGTGAGGAGTAAGTGAGATGACGGGTCAGATCCCCGGGATGGCGCTCAGCACAGTGCAAGCGCTCCGGAGACTGGCCGTTGAGGCCATCTTTACTTGGAAAGGCTAGGAGCTGCTCTCCTGCCTTTAGTCTCTTAAAAAAAACAAAAACAAAGTCACACTGAACCTTACAAGCAAAAGCTGAAATGTTACAAATGAACGCTCATCACAGACTTGAAATGTCACTTCATTAACATGCAGCATAGTGTCATCCCAGAAGAGCCTCTAGTCCACACAAATGGGTTTGCTCGCCACATCTTTGTCTTAACTACGTTAGGCTTCACGGAAGCCTGTGTATACGGCCCACGCGACCTGTTACTAAGGACTGAGTGGCTGGAATTCAGCAGTGTCTGCGCCTCTGACACCTCCCACAGTGTCAGTGTGGGTGTGACAGGAGAAACTGTTCAGTTTACTTATCATCTACCCATTCATTCATTCATTCATTCATTCACTCATTCACTCATTCATTCATTCACTCATTCACTCATTCACTCATTCACTCATTCACTCATTCACTCATTCACTCATTCACTCACTCATTCAGTCATTCATTCACTCATTCATTCATTCATTCACTCACTCACTCATTCATTCACTCACTCATTCATTCATTCACTCATTCATTCATTCACTCATTCACTCATTCATTCATTCACTCATTCACTCATTCATTCATTCATTCACTCATTCATTCATTCACTCATTCACTCATTCACTCATTCACTCATTCACTTATTCATTCATCAGTCATCTTCTGAACACCTGCCCCACACCAGGTACTGTTTCAGGCGTTAGGATACTGCGATATCAAGACAAAGAAAGACACCTCTCCAAACAGGACATACAAATGGCCAACAGACATATGAAAAAATGCTCAACATCACTAACCATCAGAGAGATGCAAATTAAAACAACTATGAGGTATCATCTCACACCTACCAGAATGGCCGCCATCAACAAATCATCAAACAACAAGTGCTGGCGAGGGTGTGGAGAAAAGGGGACTCTAGTACACTGCTGGTGGGAATGCAGACTGGTGCAGCCACTGTGGAAAACAGTATGGAGGTTTCTCAAAATATTAAAAATTGAACTACCATTTGACCCAGTGATCCCACTTCTAAGAATATATCCTAAGAAGCCTGAAACACCAATCAGAAAGAATATATGTACCCCTATGTTCATAGCAGCACTATTTACAATAGCTAAGATCTGGAAGCAGCCCAAGTGCCCATCAGTAGATGAGTGGATAAAAAAGCTGTAGTACATATACACAATGGAGTACTATGCAGCTGTAAGAAAGAAAGATCTCTTACCCTTTGAGATGACATGGAGGGACCTGGAGAGCATTATGCTCAGAGAAATCAGCCAGTCAGAGAAAGACAAGTACCACATGATCTCACTTATTTGTGCCATATAATGAACAAAATAAGTTGATGAACAAAACAGACCCAGAGACATGGAAGTAGGGAACAGACTGACAAACCTCAGAGGGAAGGAGGGTGGGGGTGGGAAGAGATAAACCAAGGAACTTATATACATATATGCATAACCAATGGACACAGACAACAATATGGTGAAGGTTGGGGGGGGCGGGAGCAGGGAGGAGGATGTCAATGAGGGAAAAGGAGGGACATCTGTAACAAAAATTAATTAATTAATTAATTAATTTTTTAAAAAATAAAGAAAGAACGAACTGGCCTGCTAGCGATGGGGAACAGATCGCAGACAGAACCCATCAGAAGCATTGGTGAAAATTAGGGTGCAAGGCAGAGGACGACCGTGTGGTGCTGCAGGTCTCCGCGGGAGCGTCCATGGCATCTGGCTGAGCACTCCAGGCAGAGGGAGAGGGAAAGACAAGGCTGTGAGGCAGGAGCCCCGCTCATTGACCCGGGTGTCAGGGTTAGCTACCAGACTGAAAGTTGCCCACGGGAATGCAGCTCTCCCCATCCCAGCTCTCTTGGTGGGCAGATGGTTCTCACATCCATGGCCTGGCCTGCAGGGGCCCCTTCCCTTCCCTCCAGGTCTCCCCTCCACCCTATCCCCGTGCCTCCGGGCCTGGGAGCCCCCATCGCCTAGCGTTGGCTGCTCTGCTCCGTGGAAGAGGCGTGGCCTCTGTTCCCCCATCTGTAAAACGGGGGTGATCCCTGCCTCCCAGGAGTGCTCAGAGACTCACGGGCGACGCGGAGAGGAGGCGTTGTGTAAAATGAGGAACCACGGAGCATAGCACATCTGACGTGGGCCGGCCTGGAAAACTTGTAGACTGTCTGCAAGTAAGCCATTTGGGAAACCACTTCCTTTTCAATTAATTTGTTTTTTGGCTCAGAGTGAGAGGACCTCTTGGTTTCTAATGGTTTTGAACATCTTATAAAATACTCTTTGTGATGCAATGAGGATTTTTGCGGCTGTTTTCAACTTTGCAAACCCAGGTATGTCTTTTTTTGCTGTTGTTAATCCTCACCCGAGGATATTTCTCCATTGATATTTTAGATAGAGTGGAAGGGAGGAAGAGAGAGAGAGAGAAACATCAATGTGAGAGAGACACATTGATTGGTTGCCTCCCGCATGACCCTGACTGGGGCTGGGAATTGAACCTGCAACCCAGCTATGTGTCCTTAACCAGGAATCAAACCTGCGACCCTTTGGTGCAAGGGCCCACTTTCTATCCACTGAGCCACACCAGCCAGGGCCTTTTTCACTCTCTTAATGGTGTCTTTCAATGAACAGAAGTTTTTAGTTTTAATGAAGTCCAATTCATTGATCTTTTTCTTTGGGCCTAGAGCTTTTTGTACTGTAGTTGAGAAAGCTTTTTCATGTCTAAGATCATGAAACTATTCTCTTACGCTATCGTTTAGAACGTTTGTTATTCTGCCTTTCACATTTACATCTACTATCTACCTGATTTGATTTTTGTGTCTGGTGTGGGGTAGGGTCAGGATTAAAAACAAAATTAATTTATTTTTATTACAGATGGCCCTCCTTTTTCTCCCATTGACACCCTCCTCCCTGCTCACCGTACTGTTGTCTATGTCCATTGGTTATGCATAGGATTTGTTTTTTAAATGTGAATATCCCACTGACCCAGCAGAGTTTATGAAGAGACCATGCATCCTGTCCTGGCGACACAGCAGTGTCTTTATCACAAATCGAGTAACTGAGTATGAGCGCCTCTTTTCCAGGCCTCTCTTTGCTGTTCCATCGGTTGATTTGTCTAGGCTTGTACACATTTCACACTGGCTTGCTCACTAAAGCTTCAGAAGGAGTCTTGACACGTGTTCTTACTCAAGATTGATTCGGTCCTTTAATTTTCCAGATAAATGAAAAAAAATGAGCTTATTATAAAAAGAAGGGAAAATTCTACTGGAATTTGTATTGAAATTGCACTGGTTCTAAAGATCAATTTGGAGACAATGTCTCTCAATAACACTCCTACAGTTTTCCATTAAATTTCATTGGACTTATTTCTCTGTATTTTTGAAGACCTTTTTTTTTTTTTTTTTTTTTTTTTTTTTTTAGAGCGGATATAGGTTTACAGCAAAATTGAGAGGAAGGAACAGAGATTGTCCTTATAGTCCCTGCCCCACACACGCACAACCTCCTCCGTGATCATCATCCCCCACCAAAGTGATCCACTGATTACAACTGGTGAATCTACACTGACACATCATTATCACCCAAAGTCATGGTCCACTCTTGGTGTTGTCCATGCTGAGTTTGGACACATGTATGACGACATGTATCCACCATTATAACATCATACAGAGTGTTTTCACTGCCTTGAAAATCTTCTGTGCCCCATTTATTCCCTGCATCATTTTTTTTAAAATCCTCACCCAAGGATATTTTTCTAGCTAAAGTGGAAGGGAGGGAGAGAGAGAGAGAAACATCGATGTGAGAGAGACACATTGACTGGTTGCCTCCTGCATGACCCCAACCAGGGCCGGGGACCAAACCGCAACTGAGGTACGTGCCCTTGACAAGAATCAAACCCGAAACTCTTTGGTCCATTGGCCAACGCTCTAACCACTGAGCCGAACAGGCCAGGGCTGTTCCCTGCATTTTTGATGCTGTTATATATGGTGTTTTTTAACTTTTTTGTTGTTTTTCAATTATTTGTCACTATTTAAAACTATTGGTTCTCTTAAGTTGATCAAACAACCCCTCTGCAGTGTGGTCAATCCACTAATTTGTTATTCAAAGTCCTCATTGACAGGAGAGAATTTTTTCAGTCTCTTTTCTCTCCGTTATTCAGACTCAGTGATTTCTATTGTTCTTTCCTTGATTCATTTCATTGATTCTACCTGCTGTCATAGTCATTGTACTACTGAGCTCGTCCAGTGAGGGTGTTTCCTGTTATTGTACTTTTCAGTTCTATAACTTCCATTTGATTCTTTTCTTATAACCTCTATTTTTTTTTTCCTGAGATTTTTCTTTTTTTTTTTATTTGTTTCAGGAGAATTTGAATTGCTTTCTGATGCACTTTTATGATGGCTGCTTTAAAATCTTTTAAAAAATACTTCCACTGTCAGATTTATCCTGGCGTGGTGTCAGCTGGTTATCTTTTCCAATTTAAGTTATCTTCCTGGTTCTTGGTACGATGTGTATTTTTTAAATTGTATCTGGACATCATCTTGCCTTTTATATTAGGAGACTCTAGGTCCTACTTCAATTTTTATTTTTATTTCTTAATCAGGCTACCACCCTGTTTAGGTTTAGCAAGCAGGTCCTGGCCTCGTTTAGTGGGCTGTGGGTCCCATGACAGTTTAATCTCAGATCCTTTGCCATACATACTATTTCAGTCTCCCGGGGCTCTCACTGGTCCTTCCAGCGGCTGCCTGAGGGGCTGAAGGAAATTCCCCAGCTGGTCCTCCTAGTGCCTCTAAGATGGGGGAAGGGAATCTCAGGTCCATGGAGACCAAGAGCGCTTCTTCCAGGCAGGCTGCTTGTTATGGTGTAATCCCCCTGGTTGATGCCATCCAGTCACGCTAGGTGTCTGTCAGTGAGGGAGGAGAATCTCAAGCCCACCAGGAAGGGACGAGCATGAGTCTACCTTGGCTGTCTTCAGGGGCCAGATGGGTAGCAGGGAATGCCAGGCTTCGATCACCTCCTCCTGTGGGATGTGCGGTAGAAGGCAGCATACTGCTATGTTGTTCCCCCAGCCCTAGGATCCTTAACTGGTTCCCCTTTCTCTTCCCCCTTTCAGAGTTTTCCTTTGGTTGCCTCTTAGATTATTCTCAGCGTTCATCATTGTATCTAGCCAGGAGGAGAGGTGGGAGAAACGCGTTTATGCGATCATGTCTGGATCCGAAGTCTTTTCAGTAACGTTTGCATGAAAGAGTTCATTGAGTGAATCAGTAATGAGTCCAACTCCCATTCAATTCATTGACCTAAATATAGCCAGGCTATAAAAAAGGCAACACATCAGAGACGCTTAGAATTGGTAAGATCTTAGATTCTAGTTCACCCTCCTTCACTAAGGAGACAGCTTTTCATAGAAGTAACCAACACAGGGACAGCCTGCTTCCTCCTAAGGGATCATGGGAATTGCCCATGGCTTCCTGGCTGCACTCTGGGCAGGGATATTCGAAGAAAACTTTCCGGATCCATTGTACAGACCTAGGAAGAGAGAGGCAGCGTCGCCGGTTTCAAGTTCTGTAACTAGTCTATTTCAGGACAACGCATGTCCAGCCAGTGGAGATGAATGCAGATTATGGATGGAAAGGACACACATGGAGAAGAGAGGAAGCAAAGGATGTGGGCTTTTTGAACACACATTTCACCCCCTCTCAACTCAAACAAGGAGGCAGAGACCTGCTGTCCAAAGCGGAGACTCTGAGGAAAACCAGCTGAAAAACTTGGCACCCGTGAGCCCAGCTGGCCCTCTGACCCTGCTCCTATTTTAAGTCCATGACGCTTTTCTTTTCTGCACCTGATAGAATGACTTCAGTGCAGACAGAGTCCGTACTAGAAGCGACGGAGTTATTTTTAGACCTGCCCACGTGGTGAGCCTCAGCCTCATCGCTGGATCCTTCAAGGAAACGTAGGGATGGCTCTCCGATGAACACCCCACCTGGTGTCCTACGAGAGGGGACCTTGTTTCTGAGACAGCGTGCGATTTGGAGCCATTTGGCACTGCCAGGGGGCGATTCTTGGCTCCCCCACCGCCTGTCACAGCAGATTATACCCACCGTACAGTAAGCCCAGGCCAAGCTGTTCCTGCCCTCTCGAACTTACTTTCTCTGGAAAGCAGGAGAACACAGCCAGATCCCGGGAGTCCAAATCTGGATTCTGTTGCTCACAAGCTTTGTGTCTGGGCAAATTGTTTTTGAGACCTTAATTTCCCAGTCAACATAAATGAAACTAATAAATGCTCATGGCTATGAGGATTAAGCAAAAGGTTGTAGGTAAAAATGAGGACATAGTCCTGACAATAGGAGGTGCTCAATAAGTTGTAGTTATTATTATTGTCATCATCATCATCGTCGTGCTCAAAGCACTTTTTTAAATAATTTTTTTTCTTTATTGATATTAGAGAGAGAGAGAGAAACATTGATGAGAGAGAACATTGATTGGCCTCTTCCTGCGTGCCCGCCCCGCCCCGGGGATCAGGCCCACAACCTGGGCATGTGCCCTGATTGGGAATTGAACTGGCGACCTCTTGGTACATGGGTCAATGCTCAACCAGTGAGCCACACCAGCCGGGCTCAAAGCATTATATGTTGTTTCATATGGTCTTAACAAGAAATTTATGAGAGAGGGGTTACTGTCCCCTCCTTATAAATGAAAGCAGTGAGACTCAGAATGGCTGGGTGAGTTGACCAGTCCCAGGAGAAGGAAGTCACAGGGGAATTCAGGTCTCTTGCCTCCAGGGACGGTACCTGGGGGCAGCACAGCAGACAGCACCTTGTCATGGACAACAGCAGCAACAAGGACCAGCGACAGCACAGTAAGCAGTTAACTACACACCTGCTGTCCTTTAATACGCACAGCTATAGACTCTGGGTTCCATCACTGACCCATTTCAGATGAGGGACCAAACTTCAGAGAGGTCAGGGAGGGTGCCTAGGGGCATACAGTGGGGAATGGTGGAGTTGGGGTGTCCACCTGGTCTACCATGACTAAGCTACACCCTCAGCCCCTGTGCTACTGTTGATTGCAGCAAACCCCTAAGAAAGAGAGGAAGGGAAAGGGGGAGAGAGAGAGGGATTGATTTGTTGTTCCACTTATTTATGCATTCATTGATTGCTTCTTGTATGTGCCCTGACTAGGATTGAACCCCTAACCTTGGGGTATTAGGACGATACTCTAACCAACTGAGCTACCCGGCCAGGGCTATTTGTAGTATTTTCCTATTTTCTTTTCTATGTGTATCTCTCCTGTTTCATTCCTAATATTGGGGATTTGTATCTTCTCTCCTTTTATTTTTGCCAATTTTGCTAGAGATTATTAATTTTACTGATGTTTCTGTTTCAACAGTTTTTCCTATTGTTTTCCAGCTTCCAATTTTATTGATTGCTATTCTTTATTATTCCATTTCTTCTGTTTGCTTTTTAGTTTATTTTGCTTTTCTTTTTATTTGAAATATCTCCTCTTTTCTGAGTAAGCATTCGTGCCATAAATTCCCCTTTCAACATTGCTTTAGCTGCATCTCACACATTTTAATATGTTTATTTTCATTTTTGTTAGTTCTCTGTATTTTAAATTTTTTCTTTGTGATTGTCTCTTTGACCCAGAATATTTAGAAGTTTATTGTGTAGTGTTCAAGTGTTTGGAGATTTTCCTGTTGATCTTTTGTTTGGATTTCTGATTTTATTCCGTTATAGTCAGACAGTATACCCTATATGATTTCAGTTCTTCCAGATGTGTTAAGGTTTGCTTTGTGACCAAGGATATGGTCTATCTTGGTGACTGTTCCAAGGGCCCTTTAAAAGAATGTATATCTTGCGGTTGTCAGAGCATTCTAGAAATATCAATCAGACCTTTTTAGTTGTGGTGTTGAGTTCTTCTCCACTTCTGATGATTTTCTCTTTAATATTCCTAGTAGTCCTAGTGTAAGGGTGGGGATTTATGCTCCCAATCACAGTTGTGGATTTATCTAATTCTTCCTTCTGCTTAGCTTTTGCTTCATGTATTGTGAAATGTTGTTTGGATCACAGGATAGCTCTTTTTAGTGGATTAATCCTTTTTGTCATTATGTAATTTCCCTCTTTGCCTACAGTTACTTTCTTCTTTAAAAAAGAAAAATTTTTTTCTTTATTGATTTTAGAGAGAGAGGAAGGGATGGGGAGAGAGAGATAGAAACATCGATGAGAGAGAACATGGATTGGCTGCCTCCTGCCTGTCCCCCACTGGGGATTTGGCACACAACCTGGGCACGTGCCCTGGCCGGGAATCGAACCAGCAACCTCTTGGTGCATGGGTCGACACCCAACCACTGAGCCACACCGGCCGGGCACCCATAGTAACTTTCTTTTTCTTTTTTTAGGTAGAGAGAGAAACATCGATGTGAGAGAGACACATCGTCTGGTTGCCACCCACACGACCCCAACTGGGGTCGGGGACAAACTGCAACTGAGGTGCGTGCCCTTAGCGGGAACCGAACCCGGGACTCTCTGGTCCGCCGGCCAAACGCTCTAACTGCTGAGCAAAGCTGGCCAGGGCCATAGTAACTTTCTTGCTCTGAATTCTACTTTGCCTGATATTAACATAGCCACTCAAGTTTCCTTTTGGTTAATGCATACAAGGTACAGTATCTTTTTTCTTTCTGTTGCTTTCAGTCTACTTGTGTCATTAAATTTGAAGTGAGTTAGGGGTCATGTTTTTTAAACCACTCTGCCAATCTCTACCTTTTAATTGATGTATTTAGACCATTTACATTTAAGGTAATTATGGATTTATTAGGGATACGTCTGACATTTTAGTTTCTGTTTGTTCCTTCTGTTTATTATTCTTCTGTTTCTTTTTTATTGACTTGCTGTGAGTGACTTGAACATTTTTTAGAGTTCCATTTTGATTTAGTTGTTTTTTAGTCTATCACTTGGTATTGTTTTGTTAATGATTGCTATATATAAAGAGTCTTTTGCTAGTCAACCTTTGGGAGTGGGCAAGAAGCTGGTGGGCCTGGGTGTCCGTGTGTCACTGGGTGAGGCCAAGGAGACCCAGGGCTTCCCCACAGCTGCGGCTGCGGGTGGATCACACGGTCCACTGGCATGTCAGTTTGGATCAGGAGCCAGAACTGTCCGCTGCTTTGCTGGGGTGGACTGTCTGGGCTATAAAATGGGGACTGGGACCTTTGTCTCTGCTGGGTTTCCCCTTCCCAGACTTCGGTAGAGAGAGCTGGATCGTCTTGAGTTTGGGTTGTTTGTTGTCCGTGCCTTTGGGTGCTTCTAGGTTGCGATCTTCTCCTGTGCCTAGGTCAGGGTACATGGGAGATTGCAAAAAACGCAGAAAACTCAATTGTTGGTTCTCAAGTGTGAGGCTTCTTGCCAGTCTCCCTTCTTTTTGCCAACTTTCGGGGTTCTTTTATCATGGCCTGTCGGACGGTTCCCAGGGGACTGAGCTGTATTTACAGAAATGGAAGAAGGGAAAGTGAGAGTACAGCGTCCAGTTCCAGAACCAGAAGCCAGGGCAGACGGTTTTTTAAGTGTTTCAGACACAGTTTTGTTGCCAGTGGAAATGGGGCCCTATCACAGCGTCGCTAAGAAAGAATTCCCGGGACCCACGTACTGGAGGATAAGGCTTAGTGGTGAAGATTGATTGGGGTTGGAATGGAAGGCTGCCCCCAGGTTCCCAGAGTCTCATCTCTGTCCCTCCCACTGTGGAAAACGTCCAGCCTTGCCTTCATCAAGCCCACAACAAAGGCCAGTGTCCAAAAAGGCTGTGCCATTTGTTCAGTCCATATGAAAGCTGGGTCCGGTTCAGCCTCTCTCCCCATCCGGCCGGCTTGGCTTCTGTTTGCGGCTGCACTCTGGCCGGTGCTTGGCTGCTGTCCCCAGGCTGGTGCTTGGAGTCTGCACTTGCAGTCCGCGTGGCCGCTACGGAGAGAGGACTGGAGGATGAACAGGGTGAGCTCGTGAGAAAGGCAGACAGCTCGCCTTTGTTAGGCTGATTATATTATCTCGGACTTGGGAAGAACCAGGCGCTTTTTCAAAATAACCAATCAACTTCCCAATCCTTGGCGGGCTGGTGCTGGTTCCTCCCCAGAAACAATCCATTTCCTAGACCTTCTGGGTTGTGTCCCTTACCCAGTCCGATCCTTTTCCCAGCCTAGACAGACGGCCTTTGAGGTTGTCATCTGGCTCCCACTGCACCAGCCTCGTGGTGGAAGCTCCTCCCCTGAGCCATCTTGCCTTTCTCTGGGCAGGAGCCCAGCAGAGGAATTTCCCCTTTATTGTTTTATTCCTCCCTCTGCAATGCCTCGTGGCGATCCTTCCTGTCTGCTTTGGGGATTAGGTTCCCAAGGGAGAGGCTGCAGTGGTCCCCTGGGGAGCGTGTGAAGCTGTCCCTCCTGGTGAAGCAGGCTTTTTGTCAGCTCCCTGGTTTATGATGCTTAGTGACGTCTGATTCCCTCTCCTTCTTTGTTAATACCTAGCAACCTACGCCAACAGCTTCTTTCCTGGGTGGTTTTCCAGAGAGCAGAAGCAAAGACGATCAGTGGTGCTTTCTATGATCAAAACCCCACCCTCTGCTTTCTTGGAAGGAATCAACTGCATTATTCAACGCTGTAGTCACAACCCTCTGGCCTGGTCTGTGTTTCATCAGCGGGATATTGGATTCCTTCTGAAAACACAAACAGGTTATCACTTCTTTCTTGGACCAAAAGCTAATTAGCAATGTAAATACTTGTCTGTAACATAGAAAGCAGGTTTCTTTGAGCTCGGCCCATCTCTTACCCAGGGTCTTGAATGAAGAGGGTTTCCTTTGGTGCTAAAAGACTGTGACTACGTTTATCTAGACATAGATTACCTACCATGGAAGTTCTGGAACTTTCCTAATTACAGATGTTTGGCTGCAGGAGTAAAGACCTCCTATCTCATCTTGGGCCTTTGCCCAACCACACAGGATGGGCTATTTTTGGCCCCGTGATACGCTGAAAAGCTCAGTATTAAAACTTGCAGCTAATGCTTTAAATTTACCGGCAAAGACACTGTGCCAACTGATAGAACCCTGAGCCTCCTTACAAAAACACTGCCTTCTACAGCCTTTCCCTCGCCATAGACAATCCTCTGGGTTCTCTTAAGTAACGAGAGACCGGAGAGGAAAAAAATCCAATGGTTTGAATATCTTTTACCTTAAAGACAAAGTTTAGGGAAAGGTAGACTGGCTTTAACATGATTCCTGTCACTCTTTTTTTGGTGCTGTATATTACCTTGTCCCAAGATTTTGAAAACTCCTATTGTTGTGGCAGAAATCCGGTCGGCGGGAAGAGGCAGACTGCACACACTCGGAGGACTAGGAAAGGACTGTTTAATGCGCACCGGTGCTGGCCCAGCGGAGTCCCCTCCAAAGGCTGAGCCCCTCCAAAGGCTGAGCCCCGCGCCCAGGTTCCAGCCGCCTTTTGTACATGATAAGCCTCCGGGCATTTGGGGGCTCTCTAGTTCTACTGTAGTTTAGGCGGTTGGCTGGGTGTAAGGGAATTACAAATGCCAGGGGCGGGGTCTCTGCACTGCCTAAGGGGCTGTCTGCAGAAGGCTTGCCTTCTCACTATAAAATGAATGTATAAAATATTAACATATATAGCAAACATTATGCATTTACATGATTTTAGGCTTAGATAAGTACAGTGATTTATATAATATGGTAAATAACAGATACTTTTTAAATGAAACATTTGTATCTTGACAATGAAATTGACTGTTCACTTGTGAAGTAATGGGTTCGAGTACATTTTATGTTTTTTTTGTGTGTGTTTTTTTTCTGAAATCGCTTTATCTCCACTGATTCTATTAAAATGAAAATTTTCAAAACATAGACCGTCCTCTGGCACTGCGTGAATGGGTACTGTCGAGTGCAGGGTAGAAAGCAACCGCTAAGTTAACATGCTGCATTTGCTACGGGCTCCGTTCACTCCAAATTTTCAAAAGACCCAGAGAAATCATGTACGGACAAGCAACCAGCCTATTACGACTGCTTTTAAAATTATTTTTAAATTCTGAATTGAAGCACACTTAATTTTTTTTTTTAATTTCTGAAAGTGGAACAATTTGAGTGATTTTAATTCAGAAAACGAGACTGTGAAAGTTGACACAAAACCTCAACTTCCCACAGACTTGTATGAAATGAGCAGAGCTGAGAACATATTCTATCCATCTCTTCAACTATTTGTCCTCTCCACTGATAACACAACAGAGGATGACACAGAATATAATACACACGGAAAAAAGTAACAGCTTTGGCCTGTCTTCAACAAACCTAATGTTAAACACAACGAAACAAAACAATAATAAACCAATGGGCTCACAAAGACATCTTTTCCCTAGTTTCTTTGAAGTGAATCTCCTTTTATTTTTTATTTTTGGAAACCTGCAAATGAAGGCTTCTTTGGAAACAGATGAATTTTGTAGTTTCCAGACTCAGAAGATAAACAAAGCAATCTCTCTTCCCTCCCCGCCCCCACCCATCCACCCATTAAATAACCTCAGGCCACAGTCTGGGCTCCCTCTGCTCCCCGGTCTGGGGCGGGGTGGGGTGGGGGAGGGGGACTGGGCTGAGGCCTGAGGGTTGCGCAGGCCAAGGCGGCAGGGGTGGGGTGGGGGGAGGGGAGGGTTGTTAACCACAGAGGCAGCCGGTAGACAATTTCACATGCGTGCCCGCACGCACAAAATTTGCACAGTGGCATCAGGTGAGAAAACTGTTAAAAAAAAAAAAAAAAGGAAAAAGAAAAGAAAGAAAGAAAAAGCAGTGTTTCATCAGCTAAAGAGCAGTCCTGTTCTTTCCTGGTTTGATGTCAGCTCCAAGTGCTGGCTTGGAATTGCCCGCAGCGCGGTTGGGCCTCCGCCCACACAGCAGGCGCGGCGTTCCCTGCCAGCAGCGGGCTCTCAATAGAACGGGAGGGACGCTGTCCACGGCTAGGGCCACTGAGGGCGCTCTTGGAAATGGGTCCCACTCCCTATCACGCCCTCCCCCCAAGCAGCAGTGGTCTGTTCCTGATGGGGGACCCCGCGCTGGCCTTCCTGACCCACCCGCGACTTGCTGAGTGTTTGCTGGAGGCCATCCAGTCCCCGGAGCTGCTTCTGCTGGGTCCTCACCCTTCCAGAGGTGAGCGGCTCCCCGCTCGGTCCACTTTCTGAAGCTCTGACCTTGAGAGCCAAAGGGGATGGATTCTGATGGCTTCTTCAGGAAGGATGAAGACGTGTGGTTCCCATCTCCCCACAACGGGCCCTCAAGAGTCACGCCAGGTCTGGATTTGGACCCGACTTCACATCTGAAGTGTGATGAGTTTAGCATTTTGGGGAGGCTCCCCTGGCTCTTTGTCTTCTCCCCGCTTGTATTCCATTTGGGAAAGCAGTTTCTGAAGTTTTCCAAGTGCAGTCTAATAAAAAGTCGAAACCCCAGGCCAGCTCCTGGGGTGCCCTCCAAACCTGGAGCTCCAGGCCAGTCCCTCCCAGGGTGCCTTCCCGGGCTCCACACCCCCTCTCGCCCTGAGGCGCTGATTCTGAAAGTCCCCCCAGGAGTGTTACCCTGCTCCCCAGGCTCCAGCAGGCTCCTTTTCAGGCCCTGCTGTCATGCACGCAGGTGGGTGGGCACCGAATCAGCACCGGGGACTGGAGCCGTTAGCAGGTGGACTCAGATGAACTCCAGCACGAAGGAGAAGGCACTGTGATCAATAGGAAAGGCATGGCAGCTTAGATTCTAGACAATTTAGATTCTATCCCCAAATCTGCCCTGTCTTTCTGAATGGCTTCAGACAACTTGATAGGTGCGTGACGGTGTCCTCATTTGTAAGACGCGGACCTGGATGTCCAGCCGTCGGCTCCTCTGCTGTGGCTCCTGTACCACATCCCTGCAGACGTTGCCAGTCCCTCACAGCACCTCTCCTGGCTCCCAGGGGGCAGCCCAGTCAGCCACCACCAATCGATCAGAGATGGCACTGAGCAAAGATCTGCGATGGTTTCTTTCTTCCAGGGGTGATGAGTCCAAAGCCAATATATTTCTATTCACTTTGAAGTTCTGGGGAGGAAATGGAAGGAACTGGTGTTATAGGTGATGCTTTTATTTCTTCTTTCACTTGAAATTTGTGACTTTGGAAGAGAAAGAAGGACAGAAGTGTACAGAGGGAACATCTGGGCATGTGGATGGTGTCCGAGTGGAGAGTTGTGTCTCCTGGACCATCGCCCGGATACACCCCAGAACAGCGAGGTCCTGGCAGAAAGCAGGGTGTATTAACCAAATCCAAGAAGAACATGCTGCAGAAGGCTTGCCAGTGTGACCAGAAAGGGTTTAAGTGGAAACTTAGCGGGAGAAAGAAAAGAGCCCAAGTAAATCTATAAAACCAGGGAAGATAGAGCACAGCACGGGAATCTCAGCTCGGACTCTGGACAGCGAAAGCAGTGACTTGCTGACTCAGGCTAAAGGGAGGGCGTGTGTTGGAAGCCCGGAGACGCTCGTGGAGTCCACTGGAGAGCTGGGTTCTGAGCTGGAGAAGCAGGCTCAGCCCCAGACAGGACTTCTTGGACTGTCAGGTGCCTCTGTGGGGAAAGAAAGGGCTGCCTCGCTGCGTCCTGGGCTGCTGGCCTCAGGCCAGCTCGGGACTGCCCTGGGCAGAGGCTGAGGTGCCGTGGACAACACTGTGGCCACCATCTGCTCCCACCGGGCCTGGCACCTGGATTCCCGGTCCATGAAGAGTGCACGGTGGTTGAGGCCATGCTGCGGGGGGGCTTCCAGCTGCAAAAAGGAAGGGGCCATGGATTCTAGGCCACTCAAAATACAGTTCCCGGGAGCACAGGTGACAGAAGTGTCACCCCACAACCACAGTGAGTGACCAGACCTGTGCTAGGAGAGGGCAAGTGTCCCTCTCAGAGAAAAGGAAGACACATAAAATTCAATCCAGCAGGCCAGCTGGGCAGAGTGGAAGGGTGACATCCAGGACTGTCAATAAGTGTGGAAACTCGTCTAGGAGGCTGGGTGGGGTCGAAGGGTAAAGACAGACAGTGAACTACCAGCCAGCAGGCCGTGCGGAGTGGAGCACGGGAAGGTGTCTAGCCATGTCAGACGAGAGTCAAGGTGGGACGTCTGGAGCCGCGGACGAGGCCCAGGGTCACCCATCGCCACACTGGTGGGTCTGTCTTGCTGGAAAGCTGCGTTTGAAGGTCTGGCTGCCCTTCGCTGCAGACAGAGGACATGCCCAGGAGTCCAGCGACGTCCCTCACGGGCAGGAAGGCTCATGGGCTCTTCTCTTGAGGAAAGAAAATCTCTCAATTCAGAGTGGGGCTCCCCCTTATCTGGGCCTGGCGCCAGCTCCCAGAGAGGGGAGCCGAGTCCGCACTTTGGGGTCTGCCTCCTCACCGTGGCTCTGCCAGCTGGGGGCCGGGGACGTGCGGAGTGCTGCCACCAGCGTCTTGCTTCCACGTGGAGCCAGATGGAGACCCAAGTCGCGGGGACACTGACAGAGCTCTGAGCCTGTCCGTGCCCACAAGCTCAACCTTTGGGTGATGCTTGGCGGCCAGCCCTGGAGGAAAGGTCTCTGAGCCAATAGATTCTCTTCTTGTGTTTGAGCCAGTCGGAATTGGATTTCTATCACTTGTAACCAGAGAGGGTTCCAATAATAGGTAGATGATAACACTGATATTAACCCAAACTATGCACCATTTCCTTGATAACAGCTCAGGAAGTAAATGCTATTATCACGCCCGGTTTGACAAGAAGAAACCGAGGCACGGAAAGAGTGGGCACAGTCTCCTGTATTAGCCTGAAGGACTGGGGCTCAGGTGCACGCATATCCCAGGTGAGAAAAGTGATGGGGGAAAGCCCGAATCCTGCTTGTTCAATGCTGACTGAGCCCAGTGAGGGGCAAGGAGAGAAGGACCTAGGAGAAAACAGTGTGGCCACAAAGGGTAGTCACGGCGACCCCAGGCATGTCCAGTAACAAGTCATGATACATGTATAAGATGAAACATCACACAGACATTAAGCATGTGTAGAAGTTTATTTTCTAATGGACACTGCGGCGGAGATCATGACCCCAATATTGTAAAGGGAAATACACACATATACAGAAAAAAAAAAGGCTAAAATTTTATTTTTCTTTCTAGTGGTTATCTTTAGGTGATGAGCTTACAGGTGATTTTTAAAAAAAGAAAAACGAAAGCCATAAGGGAAAATAAATGTAAAAATATGATACTGAGACGTAGAGAAAAAGACCCCGTATTGTGTTCTGAGCGTGTCTGGCACAGTTCATTGCCGGAAACCCCGAATTACACAAAACAGTTGGAGAAGACGATGATGTGTGTCCTGGAACAGATAAGGCTTTGTGGGGGCCGTGACATCTGTCTGTACATGTTTGATGGCTGTCACGTCAGGGTGTGTCCCGATCTTTGCCCTCTGGAACAGCACGTGCCCGCCGCTCAGTGACTGTACCTTCCAGGGAAGAAGATTAGGCCTCCTAAGTCCTCAGAAACTTGGGGCCACACCCGGGACCTCGGGGAGACCCTCCTGGCTGCTGGAGGGCATCTTGGCCCAGGAGGCAGGCATGGACCCCCTCTTCTGGGGGTTCCGTGGAGAGGTCTCTGGTTCTGCATGGGGTCTGGATTTGATAACTTCTTTCTTTTTTTCTCTTTAAGATGAAGAGCTGTAAAATGGTTCATTCTGGGACAGAGTGGAGGAGCCAGCGTGACCACGAACAGACTCAGGGTTTGGGAGGGGTTAACGTAGTCCTCGGGGTATTCCACCTTCCACAGAAGGTGCACACTGGGTTCACCTCCAGCCCCGCCACCCTGCGGCCCCCCACCCTGCGGCCCCCCCACCCTGCAAGCCCCCCACCCTGCGGCCCCCCACCCTGCGGCCCCCCACCCTGCGGCCCCCCACCCTGCAAGCCCCCCACCCTGCGGCCCCCCCCACCCTGCGGCCCCCCCACCCTGCAAGCCCCCCACCCTGCGGCCCCCCCACCCTGCGGCCCCCCCACCCTGCAAGCCCCCCACCCTGCAAGCCCCCCACCCTGCGGCCCCCCACCCTGCGGCCCCCCCCACCCTGCAAGCCCCCCACCCTGCGGCCCCCCACCCTGCGGCCCCCCCCACCCTGCGGCCCCCCACCCTGCGGCCCCCCCACCCGGCAAGCCCCCCACCCTGCGGCCCCCCACCCTGCGGCCCCCCACCCTGCAGCCCCGCGGAGGGTGTTCCGCATTTGCCACCCCAGACCCAGCGGAATGGAAACATCTCCGCAGACGGCTCGGTCCCACAGGAGTGGAGGGCGGGTTTCCAGGTAGAGCTGATTCATCGTCCCTGAGGATTGCGACAGTCAATGCGCCTGTGGGGAGAAGATTGCCGCAAGCACTGTGGCCGGCTGCCACTGGGCTGTGGAGGGGCCGGTGGGAACTGAGCCCTTGCCCCCACCTCACAGACACTTTAGCGGAGCCCCTAGGAGCACTGAGAGACAAGGAGATGAGCAGAGGGATGGGTGACCGAGACCCAGCCCTTTTAGTGTCATTGATATTGATTTGGCCAGTCCAGGTGTTGACCAGTAAATGTCTTTGTTTCTTTTTTTTTTTTTAATCCTCACCTGAGGATATTTTTCCATTGACTTTTAGATAGAGTGGGAAGGAAGAAGGGAGAGAGAAAGAGAGAGAGAAACATCGATGTGAGAGAGACACATCGACTGGTTGCCTCCCGCACAACCCCGACAGAGGCTGAAGATCGAACCTGCAACCGAGGTACGTGCCCTTGACCAGGAATCGAACCTGAGACCCTTTGGTCTGCGGGCCGACGCTCTAACCACTGAGCCAAACTGGCCAGGGCGGAAATGTCTTTCTTAGTTACTCTGGGTTAGCTTCTGTCCCTCACCGCTGAAATGTCCAGACTTTTTACTGCTCACCTTCAAACCAGTGGGGTCTTCCTGCAACGGAAGGAGGGAGATGGCGGAAGGCTGAAAACGGGATGGAATGGGAAGTTAAGCAAACAGGAAGGTTCTATTTCTACAGTGAGGAGTATTTTTTTAAATATTTTAAACCATAGATAAAAAGGAAGGCCTTTGGGGATGTTTCCCATCTGAGCTTCTGAGCGATGCGCAGGTGCAGCTCATTTAAACCCACTTCTGGTCCGGCCGGTGTAGCTCAGTGGTTGAGCATCGACCCATGCACCAAGAGGTCGCTGGTTCGATTCCCGGTCAGGGCACATGCCCAGGTTGTGGGCCTGATCCCCAGTGGGGGGCATGCAGGAGGCAGCCAATCGATGTTCTCTATCATTGATGTTTCTCTCTCTCTCCCTCTCCTTTCCTCTCTCTCTAAAACAGCAGTTCTCAACCTATGGGTCGCGACCCCTTTGGGGGTCGAACGACCCTTTCACAGGGGTCGCCTAAGACATAACAGTAGCAAAATTACAGTTATGAAGTAGCAACAAAAATAATTTTATGGTTGGGGGTCACCACAACATGAGGAACTGTATTAAGGGGTCGCAGCATTAGGAAGGTTGAGAACCACTGCTCTAAAATCAATAAAGGGAAAAAATAAATAAATAAAACCACTTCTGCTCCTCAGAGTGGAAACCCCAGAGAAGGCCATGTGCCAACCAGGCCTTGGGGAGGGGATCAAGGTGGCATTTCACATCAGTGAGGAGAAAGGGTCATTCAGAAATAGTCCCGGGACAACAGGCGGGGCAGCCATCTGAAAAGCAAAAACGTGAATCTATACTTCAGTTATCTCTCTGAACACAATCTACATAGCTCAGACATTTCGATGTAAAAATAAAACCAGGAGAGTTCTAAAAGAAAACAATCATTACTGTTTCACGTCAGAGGGAGGAATGCCTTTATTATTATAAACACGAACTACAAAACCCAGAGGGGACAACAGTTGCTGACAATGACTCCATAACAACCACACTTTCTCTGCACAGCCAAACCAACCATCAACAAGCTCAAAATGTAAACATCACACTGAGAAGAACTATTTTAATCAATATCCCAAAGGGCAAATATCCCTAATGTATGGAGACTCCTAGAAATCAATGGAAGACCGACAATCAAATAGAAACATGGGCAAGGATGTCCATGAACTGGGGAGACGCAGGGATGGGCTGATGAAGGGCCCCAGAGCATCCGAGGAAACAGTCTTCACCATTCATGGAACGAGAAGGGCAACTTACATTTTCACAAAGATCCCTTTTTTCACCTCCAGACAGTCCCATTGTGATCACGTAGCACGTTTGAAAGATGTCTGGAACCAGGAGACTTTCTTTATCCTCGGTGTTTGTAGAATAGTACACTCTTGATGGAGGGCAATTTATCAACATTTATCAAAACCACAAACACGTTTTATCCCTTTACCTGGGGACCTTGCCTCTGAGAATCCGTCCACAGAGAGTCACACACAAGTGTGAACAGTGGAACATATACACGTGTTTAGGCAGCATCGCTTGTGTTTGCCAAAGACAGGACGCAACACACATATCTAACGTTCTGCCACCAGTTAAATAAACCATGGCACAGTCTGCTACCCTTAATGTAACCAAATATAGTAATCTTGGCACTCAAGAGCACCCGACTGCCTGTGGATGTTAGGAGTGAGTTCTCTGGGCACAGGCGCTGAAAACTCCTGGCCCTTCTGGAAGGGTTTGGTCCCCTCTAGGCCTCCCCTAGGCCCCCAGAGGCTGGCTCTCAGGTGGGTTCCAGCAGAGGGGTGGTCCTGGCCTGCGTGAACAGCACATGGCCACAGATTGGCTGCTCTTACAGATGGCCTGGCAGAGATATTTTAGATGGGAAGACAAAGTGCTGAGTGAGAGGCCTGGAGCGACTCCTCTGTGGATGAGCTTACCTGCGGAGCATGTGTGTATGTGCATACATGCTGTGGTTAGCAGGTGTGAGCATGTATGCTGTGTGAGTGCATGCACACAGGCTGTCCTGATTGTGCATGTGTGAGTGTGCACAGGTGCTGTGACTGCATGTGTGAGAGTAGATGTGTGAGTGTGCACATGTGCTGTGCTGTGCTGTGCATGTGTGAGTGTGCACATGTGTGAGTGCATGCACACAGGCTGTCCTGATTGTGCATGCGTGAGAGTAGATGTGTGAGTGTGCATCTGTGCTGTGGCTGTGCATGTGTGAGTGTGCATATATGCATGTGTGAGTGCACATGTGCTATAGTTGTACGTGTGTGAATGCACACATGTGTACACCATGCACACATGGACACCAGGCACATGCAGACACTGTTCTCACCCTCAGCAGCTGCACACATCTGCTCTGTGGTCTGATTAGAATCCCCTTCCAAAACTCACTGCTTATTGGACTTTCTACCAAGGAAAGACCTAGAGAAAATGGTCCCCTGCCCTGTGAGATCAAAGCTACTGGTGCCTGGAGTGGCAGACAGGGCTGACTTCTTGGGAAGAGACACTGCCCAGTGAGATGGAGATGTGGCTGACCTGTCAGTGGATAGGGAAACAGAGGTTTCCTGTGCCTTTGATGTCGGGCCTCTGAGGGGCCTTGCCTGGGCATTCACGCTGTGCCCACTTCCCTGGCTCAGAGGAGCATTCTGTCGGCCCACACTGGGCAGGAAGCACAGCTGCCAGCATCTCTGGGCAAAGTGGGGAGCACTTTCTAAAGGGAAGAAGGAGAGAGAGAGAGAAAGAGACATGGAGAGGGAGAGAGGGATTATAAACAGGAGGGAAGGGGAGCCTGGTGGGATTTGGGAGCAGGATGGAGGAGGACTATTAATGTATTTTCCTGAGGGGAAGAGAGTTTGGAAGCAGAAGCCGGCGAGAGTTTGCTAAACGTGCAATGTGTGGCAGCACCCAGAGCACTTTTTCTGAGAAGCCAAAATATTGCCACAGTCATGGTAGCAGGCACTACACTCCCAACATGCCTAGGTGGGTAGGAGGAGCATCAGAAAGGAGGTCCATGGGCCCACGACTCACATATGCATATGAAGGTGAGTGTGTGTGCATGCGTGTATGCACACATGCATGTGTATGTATCTGTGCATTTATGTGTATGTGTGCACATGAGTGCGCGTGTGTGCGTGTGTGTGTGTGTGTGTGTGTGTTGAGGGTGAAGGGAAACTGGAAGGAGCCCCAGGCGTGTATGGAAAGTAAAAGTACTGAACACCCAGCTCAAGCAATTGTTTTTCTCCTGAAGGCTAAGATTCATGGGCAGGTAGCCAACAGTCACATTAGGATAAGAAATGTAATCTGTTTATAATAAGTTTGAAAAATCCATCTCATTGGTGCAGCGAGTGTGCCGTGCACCACAGCCCGCGCCGCTGGCCTTGGCCTGGTGTCCGTGGCAAGCGCACAGGAGCTAACACGCAGTGTTTGTGAAACCCGTCCTGCCTCTGTCTCAGTCCTCCACTTCCCTCGGGGTGGACACATTCCCAGAGACAACAGCTGGAGTGTCTGCGAGCCAGCAAGGCTGCTGCTCCCTCCCTGGCTGGTGCCACTGCTACTACCGTAGCACAGACTCCGAGTGACCTCTCCAGGTTGGAAGGCACCCCAGAGGTGGCTCAGTCCGCTGCTGGGGAAGCCCAGGTCCCTGCAAACATCCTCCTGCGAGGTCCTGGGCTCCGCGCGGCCTCCCCACTCTGGACAAACGGGGCCGCCTGCCACATTGTGGGGCCTCCACTCATGTCACAATTCTGGGTCTGCAGTGCCCACCAATTTTCAGAACAATAACAAAAGAAAACAACAGCCAGCATGTATGGGGCACTAACTGTGAGCCTAGCACCATCTGAGCACGTCACACACATGACCTCATTGTACCCACCCGCAACCTTCCGGGAGCCGCTGTTACTGCCCATTGCAGATGTGGGAAGGAAGCTGCAGCGCTTCTTCCCACCAAGCCCGCCATGCTCTCCCTCCCACACAGACACCCACAGAGACTCCTCTCTCAGAGCCCTGAGGTCCACTGACACCCCACTGCTCCCCTGGAAACGCTCCCCAGCTTTTTTTCCAGATCCCTCCTTCCGACCTCTGCAAACTCCTATCTCCAAGGAGCACTCGTTCCCTCTATGCAGAACTGAGTCAACGAGAAACTGTGATGGCTAAAAGCAAGGGCGTAGGGCCGGCCAGACGGCTGGGAATTCTGCCTCAGCCTCGCTCTAACCCGGGAGGCAGGGTGGCGAGCCAGGTAAAGGAGGTAAGACAGGAAGAGCCAGTGTTGCACCCGGCAGCTCCGTGAGGGCGCGTGGTGGCACATGTGATACGGCGCAGAGGACACGTGCTAGGTGTCCCACCACCAATTCCACTCCTTCCGCACCTCTGACCTCTCCCACCCAGGCTGGGGTCTGAGAACGCTGAGTGTGGGGGCTGGGACCTCCACGTGCACCCCGTGTTCACAAGCTCCTCCGGCATCTGTGGAGACCATTGGGGATCCGGGCTTCCCCCCCACCCCGCAGTGCAGGGCTCCCCTCCCCTTCCCCACCGGGTGGTATCACGGGAGGCCTGGGGAGTCCGGACCCACTCCGCCTCTCAGCCATGAGGCACGCTGACCCCTCCATTTGAGGGAGCTATGAGTGGAGGCCCTGAGGGAGCCAGAACTGGGGGAGTACCTTCTTCCTTCTTACCTCTGTGTCCACAAAGGCTGAGTGGGGGCCCTGGGCTTCCACCCCCCGGGCAGTGCCCAAGCAGCTCCTCCCACTCCTGCTTCCCCACTGGAGGAGTGTGGGACACCATGCAAACAGCTGAATGTGAGGTCCACGGTCTCCTGACATAATACCCCAATGTCCAGGTTTCCAGAGAAAACCACTCATCACACAAGAACCAGGACGACCTCGAACTGTGTGAAAACAACCGACTCGTAAACGCCAGCCCCAAGTGGACGGGTGTCAGAATTACCTGACACACGTTTTAAAGCAACCACCATAAACATACTTCAAAGAGCCATGACAAGTACTCTTCAAACAAGTGAAAAAATCGAAAGTCCTAGGCAAGAAAGATAAAACAGAAAGAACCACGTGGAAAATGTAGAACTGAAAAGTACAGTCCCCTAAACAACCAGAACCTGCCTCCGGGGAGCCACTGACCAGCAGAACAGAGGGGACGCGGGGAGCTGGGGGCCAGGACCGTGTTAAACATCAGTCTGCACGACACTGAGAGGAGATGGGCTGAAGAAACAGGCACAGAGCCTCGGGGGTGGAGGTTATGATAAAAGATCTAACTTCTGTGACATTGGAGCTCTGGAAAGAGAGGAAAAGAGGGAAGAACTAGAAAAGTACTGAAATTAAATGATGACTTGAAAACATCCCAAATCTGGCAAAAAAAGCATAAACTCACAGATTTAAGAAGCTGAGCAAACTTCACACAGAATACACCCAAAGAAATACATATCAAGACACAGCACAGTCAAACTTCTGGAAAACAAAGAGGAAAAAATCTACAGAAAATAGAGAGAAATGACACTTTACCTATGAGGCAGGAAAAGTTTGAATGACAGCAAATTGTCAGTAGAAACTGGAGAGGCCAGAGCATTTTTTTTTTTTAAAGAGAGTGGAAGGGAGGGAGGGAGAGAGAGTGAGAGACGAACATCGATATGAGAGAGACACATCGATTGGTTGCCTCCTGCGCAACCCCATCGGGGCCGGGGATCGAACCCGAAACCCAAGTACATGCCCTCGACCAGGAATTGAACCTGTGACCCTTTGGTCCTTGGGCTAACGCTCTAACCGCTGAGCAAAACCGGCCAAGGCGAGGCCAGAGTATTTTTAAATGCTGAAAGAAAAACCAATCCGTTCTCAGAAAAAGAAAAACAAAGACGATTTGTCACCAGCTGACATACTGTAATGACAATGGTTAAAGGCCATTTTCTAAACAGAAGGCAAACAATGAAAGAAAGACCACTGGAACTCCAGTAAGGAAGATAAGCAAAAATATTGGTAAATATGATAGACTTTCCTTGTCCTCATGTGAGTTTTGTACATTATGACGATGGTGAGGCACAAACTGGAACTCTGTCTAATGTGATTCTCAACGCATGTAGAAGAAATATTTGAGACAATTATATTATAAACAGAGCGGTTACAGGGATGTAAAGGGAGGTATGCATTCCACACTTCACTCAAACTTATAAAATGATGACACCAGTAAACTGGGGTCTCAGCAGGTGCGGAACAATCGTTTGATAATATCCAACAAAGATTTCTGATAAGAACTCACAGCAAGCTAACAATGGATGGGAAGCTCCTCAGCCTGGAAGGGGCATCGACTAGAAACCCACAGCTAACGTCATTCTTCATAGCAGAAGACCGGACACTGTCCTCCGAGGACCAGAAACCCTCCAGGCCTGTTGCAAGCTGAAGATCCTATCCAGTGCAAAACAGCAAGAAACAGAAAGAAAAGAGACCCGGCTTGGACACGGAGAGGCACAGCTGCCCTTGTTTGCAGACAACATGAGAGAATATGCAGAAAATCCTAGAGAACCAAATGCTCCCAGAGCTGAAAAAGTGACCTAAGTAAAGATTCGGGAAACAAGATTAACCTACAAAAATCAACTGTATTTCTGTAGACTTACAATGAACAATTGGAAATTGAAATTTTAAAAATACCATTTATAATAGTATCAAAAAGTGTAAAATATTTACGGGGAAACTGACAAAAGATGGGTAAGAGTTAGACACTGAAAATCACAAAACGCTGCTGAGAGAAATCGAAGAGAACCTGAATAGATAGATGCTGTCTGTGCTCATGGGTCGGAAGGCTCAGCATCAATAAGGTGTAAATTCTCACCAAACTGATCTACAGAGTCCATGCAATTCCGATTAACATCTCAGCAGGGTTTTTTTTTTTTATCCTCACCTGAGGACATTTTTGCATTTATCTTCAGATAGAGTGGGAGGGAGAGAGGGAGGAAGAAAGAGAGATACATGGAGTGGTTGCCACCCACACGACCCCAACGGGGCGGGGACAAACTGCAACTGAGGTACGTGCCCTTAGCTGGAACCGAACCCGGGACTCTCTTGTCCGCGGGCCAGGCCGACACTCTAACTGTTGAGCCAAACCCGCCAGAGCTCAGCAGGACTTTTTTTTTTTTGTAGAAATTGACAAACTGACTCTGAAACTCCTATGGAATTGCAAAGGACTTAGAACAATCAAAACAACTTAGCAAAAGAACAAAGTTGGAGAACTAACATTGCTTGATTTCAACACGTATTATAAAGTTACAATCATCAGGACAGTGGAGTGAAGATAAGCACAAACGTCAGTGGAACTTCAGAATCCAGAGTCCATCTAGGGGCAACTGGTTTCTGACAAAGGTGCTAAGCAATGCAGTGGAGAAATGATAGCTTTTCAACAAATGTTGAGGGAATGCTGGGATATCCATAGGCAAAAAAGTGAACTTCCATCCACACCTCACACCATATACAAAAATTAACTCAAAATGGATCATCATAGATTAAAATATCTACAGCTTCTAGTAGAAAATCTTTATGACCTTGGGCTAGGCAGAGATTTCTTAGATACACCACCAAAAGCATAATCCATAAAAAAATTGGTATATTGGACTCCCAAAAAAAAAAAAAAGCCATTGTTAGAAAATGAAAACATAAGCTATAAACTGGGATGAACATTTGTCAATTATATATATAATAAGGGGCTTGTGTCCATAATATATGAAGAACTTTCAAAACTCAATGAGAAATCAAACAACCCAGTTCAAAGATGGGCAAAAGAAAGGGAGCAAGAAGTATAAATTGCCAGTTATAAAAATAGTCGCAGGGATGTAAAGTACAGCATGGGGAATGTAGTCGATAATATTGTGATAACTACATATGGTGTCCGATTACTAGATTTACTGGAGGATCACCCTGTAAGGTATATAAATGTCTAATCACTGTGCTGTACACCTGAAACTAATATAATATTGCATGTCAACTGTAATTGAAAAATACATTTTTAAATATTTAAATGGGCAAAATATTTAAACAGACATCTCACCAAAGAAGGAAAATGAACGACAGCCAAGTGTATGGAAAGGTGCTCATCATTACTAGTCATTAGGGAGATACAAGTTAAATGACAAGGACATATCATTACACACCTGTTAGCATGATTGCAATAAAAAGACTGACCATAATAAGCATGGGTGAGGGCGTGGAGCGACTGGAACCCTCACACACGCTGCTCATGAGCGTTTAGAAACAATGGGGCCGTCCTTAACCAAATCTTTTCAAACCCTAATCACTGTCTTAATTCCTTCTCTGCCCAGTTTCCTCTTCCCAGGGCCAGCACACAGGCCACTTCCAGGAACCTGGAGTGGGTCTGGCTTAGAAACCATCTTTCTGGCGCTTTCTTTGAGGCATCAGACTATGAAGTTAGCATGCATCGGGTGGTCAGGACTGCACAGCCCTTTAGGTTTGCTGGGGTGCAGGTTTGAGGTGTCCTGAAAGGCGACCTCCTTCGTGCCCAACTAAAGGGAAGAGAGAAAGACAGCATGAACCAACTCAAGTCTTCTGGACAGTGTTTTGGGGATTGAATACAGCCCGGGCGTCTGCTCCAGAGCCCGTTTCTGCTTGTGTTTCTGTCCGAGTCAGAGGAGGGCCCAGCCACCAAGGACCTGCGCTAAGCTGATAAAGCCCAGGCCCTCGCGCCGGAACCCTGCGGTTTTTCTGTCTTGGGAAGTTCTCCCCGCTGGGCCTCGGAGGAGAGGACTCCCTCCGGGAGGAGGTGCTTTCCCTCGGAGTATCTAGCGCCTCCAGCCCAGGGCAGCAGTTCGCGCCCGTCTGGCTGTGAAACCAGCCCCAGGTGGGCGCGCCGTCCTGTCCCTGCCCGGCGCGCAGGGGGGCGCGCGGTCCCCTGGGCCGGGTCGGGGTGGGCGCACCTGACCGTGCGCGCTGCGGCGCCCGGGACCTTGATGGACTCAGGCTGCCAGCTCTTCTCGGCTGCCTTTTATTTCTCCTAAAATAATTCCGAGGAGTTTAAGTGCCTCTGAAAAGACCAACGAAAATTCTCTACAGATAAAATCAACGCGGGAAAGACGTGCCGATTTTTATTATTATTATTATTATTATTATTATTATTATTATTATTATTATTTTGAACCCACAGTTAGTGCGTAAACGGCCCAGCCAGCCTGGAAGCCCCGGGCGGGCGGAGTCTGCAGAGCCAGATATTTGGGAGTCTGCCTGCTGAGATTCAGGCGGTGGGCAGTGGGCGCAGGGCTCCTGATGTCCCAGCCGCGCAAGTGGCTCAACGGACACGACGGGACCCCAACCCAAGGTGGCTGCACAGACGCAGCAGCCAGGCGGTGTCCTGAGAAGTTCAGAGAAGCACACAAGGACCACTCGCAGCCTTTGCCCAATCTCACTTTTTAAAAACTCTCAACAGCTTCTGACGTCAGTTGGAGGGAAAAACGATTTACCAAAGATTTATAAATAGAGTAATCCACTAATAAAAATAAAAATCATCACATTGTCTCACTGGGTGGCAGAATATTTGTTTTCATTTGGCAGTGATCCATGATTGACTTATTAAAATGTACCCCATGAAATACGTAGGATTCTGTGAATGTCTCCCCCAGTACTGGCTGACTTGCCTCTGTATCACACACCTGGGAAAGTGGACTCTGGCGGCAGCCTTGGTCTGCACCCTTCCCTCAGGCTGGGATCCTGGCTTCTTTGGGCTTTGTCTCTGTTCTGTCCCCTGAGCCCAGAACAGGGAGGCCCTCACATCCACTGGGGCCCCGAGCTCTTCATCTGCAAAGTGGGCCAGTGAGGCTCGGCTCACTTTCCTGAGAGCAGTCTCCTGGTGATGCTCCAGTTCGCAAAGGTGCTGCAGATGGCAGATCTTAGCCAAGTCCTTCTCCCTCCTGCTCCTCACTTTGCCCATCTGTGAAATAAAGGAAAGGGTACACTTTATTAGTAATGTTTCAGTTATTTTACTTTAAAAAACGTTGGAGTCATCATTTCAAAACATCGACACATGCTAATTCTGGAACATGTGTATGAGGATTTTGTTATAGTATTTTCTGTATTCTTCTGTATCTTTCAAAGTCTCCTGTCCCAATAAAAGAAAAGAAGAAGAAGGAAAAAAAACTTTTAAAGACTCATAAGAATTCTGGTCTCCTCCCGTTGGACTTTCTCTGGTTCTGTGTACGGAAAATGCTCAGCGAACCCGGGCATTACTGTTATTCATCTCTGGTCTGTCCTCCTATTACTCCACCCCACCCCCACCCCAGCTGTCCGGGCAGCTGCTTGCTCAGCCAGGCTGTTGACTTGCTGGTGGGATAGGAGTTTTCTAGCTGAAGGCAGGTGATGTCATTTATACTGCTCTGATTCAATTTCATCCTTCCCCCACCGCCACGATCCCCGTCTGTACCAAACAGAAACATTCACCTGTACAAAGAGACACCCCTATCTGTAGTCAGAAATTTGCTTTATGTAATAAAATCCCAAACTTTCTTGGGTTTAACAAAACCACATTGCTGGAGAAAGCTCACATGGACATTTCCACTCCTCTAACTCAAAAACAGCCAGACTAAATTAGTAACAACAACAACAAAAAGTTGTTCCCCACACAGTGTGCTGTGCTCTTAGCAGCACTTTCAGCCTGAAACAATTTCATGCTTGAGTTATTCGCTTATGAAAATAGGCACAAAAAGGGGAAAAATGTGAACAGATCCTCGGCTGTATTATTATTAGTCGGTGCTACAGCTGAGTGCATTCCACACAAAGGCCTGTTATTCTGCCTGAGTATCTCGGTTTTGAACAAAATGTAGCTCACTAATGGGTTATGCTTCATATGGCTTTTTGTAATCATTATGTTGCCATTCTCTGTAATGTATCCTGTTTTTCATTAGGAGTGTGTGTTTTATGTGGCGGGCACTCAAGCGTGCACACACACACGCACACACATCTTCTAAGTCCCCTTTTGTTTGTGGCTGAAAAGAAAGGTCATGAAGCTGTCAGTCATTTTGGGAAAACCCCACCGTATTGATAAAGATAATATCTGGAACTCAGAGTGGTGGATGGATATGAGCGTCGAGTCTGAGAAACTGGTGCCCGGAGCAGTAGGAACCTGAGTAAGTGAAGGGATCTAGAAGCAATCTGAAGAAGGTGGAGACAGGGGGAGGTGCTGACCCATCTCACCTGGTCTTTCTATTTGGGAAAGCAGCGATGGACTAAACTCTCGGGGCAGAGGCCTGTGGCTCACCTGTTGAGTGCTCTCAGCTCCCCAATTACGACAAGATTCCAGCACCCCCCACCTTGCCCCCCCCCCCCGCCCCCGCCGGCTGCCACCCCTGTTTGGGAGGTTTCTGGCCTGGGCTCGGAGGTGTTGCCGCTAAACCAGTGGCCACAAGTGAGTTAAGAAATAAAGGAGCCACATTTTGGGGCTACTGGTTTTTGCCTCTGTAAAGTCCAGAATCGGTTATAAAAATAGCACGCAAGATAACAATCAGGTGAAAGAAACAAGCAGGGGACTTGAAAAGCTCGAAGATGACGGTTTTCAAAAACGAGGGTGAACCACTAGCTTGGTCTGCATGGGGCAGGATCCTGGACCAGGCCCCCAGAGCAGGGAGCCGCCCTGAATTCTCAGTCAGCGGGAGAAGCCCTGGCCTCCTTCCGGATTAGGATAATGGGATTCCCCCCAGACATTGGCGGACCAGGAGGGCAGTCAATGAGCTCTTTTAACCTCTTTGAAGTGCTAATGAATGCTTGGGTTGTGTTCTCTCCTCCTCTTTAAGACCTGTGTGGTGCGCTTTGCCAGGGCTCTCTGCTGCTGGAAACCTGCCTTGCAAAGGTCATTCTGCAGGCTGTGCCCCAGGCCTGGGTGCCTCCCAGTGCTGGGAGCCCAGAGCGAATCCCAGGGGCCCAGCTCTCGTGAAAACACAAAGGTGCTTGTGGTAACTGTCAGCCCAAATGCCCTGTTAGGTGCTAAGCTACACAGGCATGTAAAGCTTCCTGGATGCTGTGTCCTGCAGAAGTCACCAGGCTGGACATAATTCAGGAAGATGGAGTCCCCAAAAGATCTGCCCCAGTCTGCCTTCACCCTCCTTTTCCTAGTGACACACTGGGGCAAAGTGGTTTGCCCTGGGTCTCATGGGCAGGTGGTATAGATTCTCCCTGCTGATGCTGAACCCCCAAGGCTCATCTGCCAGAACCCCTCCTCCACACACACACACACACACACACACACACACACACACACACACACACACTCCTGTCTGGTTGCCAGTGCCAGGGCACGGTCCGTGGGATGGGAACCTAAAGACTGGAGGAAGATGGCTCAGAGGCCACTGAGGTGGAACCTGGTGCCAGCCACAGGGGAAACGCAGGCCAGTGCCACAGCTCTAGACTCCAGAGGCCCGAGATGCCCAGAGGGGACACTCCCAGAGATGGCTACAGGCTGTGACAGAGACCTGGGTGGCCTGATGAGCTCTATCAGGTGGGAAATGGGATGGTGGAGAACAGAAATTGAAACCTGCAGAAGAGCCCATCTTCCCTAGTCCCCTCCTGGTCATCACCTCCGGGTCATCAGGCCCAGCATCTGGCCAACTGGGCCTTCTCTCACTGAGTCCTGGCGCCCATCAGTGAGATCCCTGTCGTGATGAGAACTCCTCCCATTTTTACTTCTACAGTACAGTTCAGGGGAGTGAAGTGCATGCACATTACTATGTAACATCCCCAGAGCTCTCTTCATCTTACAGAAGGGAAAGTGTCCCCGTTAAACATAAACAACTCCTCGTTCTCACCTGCCCCCGGCTCCCACCATTCTACCTTCTATTTTCCATGAATGTGACTACTCTAGGGACCTCATGTGAGTGGAATTACACCATTGTTGTCCTTTTGTGCCTGTTTTATTTCACTCGGCATAATGTCCTCAAGGTTCATCCACGCTGTAGCATGTACCCGAACTGCCTTCCTTTTTAAGGCTGAATAATATTCCATCGTGTGTGCGGGCCACGTTCTGCTTATCCCTTCAGCTGTGGGTGGATGTCTGGGCTGCGCCCACCTTTCGGCGGTTGTGAAAAATGTGCAACTATCTCTTTGAGATCTTGCTTTTCATTCTTCTGGCAATAGACCCGGAAGAGGAATTGCTGGATCATATGGTAGTTCTATTTTTAACTTTTTGAGGAACTACTGTGCTGTTTTCCACAGCAGCTGCTCCATTTTACATTCCCGTCAACAGGGCCTGAAGGCTCCGATTTCTCCAGGTCCTTTCCGACACTCGTTTTCTGATTTTTTTTTTTTTTTACAGTAGCCATCCCAGTGGGTAGGAGGAGATATCTCATTGTAGTTTTGATTTGCATTTCCCTAATTCTTAGTGATGTTGGCTATTTGTATACATATCATGTTTGGAGAAATGTCTTTTTAAGTCCTTTGCCCAATTTTCATTCAGATTAATTGTTTTTTGTCGTTGTTTAGGGGTAGTTCTTTCATATCCTCCTCCTTTTTTTTTTTTTTTTTTTTAACTGGAAAAAAGTGAATGGGTCAAAGAGGTGGGTCACGTACTTGCTGGAGCCAGGGGCAGGGACAGGGACAGGCCGCAGCTGGATCGAACCGTCCCCCCAGCACACGGCCTGGGAGCACACCCTGTGTGCACAGACTCGCGGGCTGAATGGCAGTTGGGAAACCCACGGCGAACACTGGCTGTACACGCTGAAGCGTGTAATATCCACTTTACTGACAGTTCCACTTTTTCCTTCTTGCCCTTCCAAAGAAGGGCAGAGCGAAAGGCTGTTCATGGAAAAATAAATTTAAACGGATCGGCGCTGGGCAACCATTTGCACATCTGTCCTTAACAGGTTTCAGCTGAAACTACTGAAAATATACACACATCTGTTTATGTGGAACCAGTTAGATCTGATGAGATTACAACTTGGAGGGTAGCTACGGATCGGGTGGGGAAACCCGCCCTCTGCTCTCGGCGTCCACACAGGCTGCCCAGGGACCCGGATTTGCTGCGAGTTAGAAAGATCTTCATTATTGGAGATTAGTTACAAACAAACTCAAGATGTCCCACCAGCCTTTCGGCAGCACATAACTCCTGACCGGCCTCCAGTCTGGGCCAAGTGCTCTGTTCTCAGAGAGGGGACCGCAGCTGGGGAATCACTTGTTTCTGAGTAATTCTGTCTTCACTCCCTGACAAGCCGTTTGGGAGGAAGACAGGGTGCAGGCTGCCTGCACGCAGAGCCCGGTTGTCTGTTCTTGGTTTTCAGAGACGCCTAAGGACAGCCGTGTCCCCCGAGGACCTGCAGGCACCCCGAGGCAGCAGCTGCCGTGGGCCCGTCTCTGAGCATTGTGCCTGTTCGTGAGCCTTTCCTGTGCAGCACTCACACCACCCTGCACGGCCGTCCCGTTGCAGGGATGAGAAGACTGAGGCTCTTGGGAGATTTGTCCAGGGCCACACGGATAGTAAAGCATGAGGTTCTCTAAAGGAACAAAGTTTCTCCTCCCGTCTGCATATCCCGTGCAGCGAGGTTACAGCTCAGGCACCCACCGTGCCCAGCGGCAAAGGAAGGAGGGGGGCAGTGGGCACAGCTCATACGCAGCTTTAGCTGTTGATGCTGAGGGTGGGGGTGCAGACATTGTGGGCCCAGATCTTGTGTTTTTTGTCCAGAGAGCCAGAAAATGCTAGATTTTTACATGGTGGCTCAGGTGTTAAACACGAACAATAGAACTCACTGTGGGACCTTCGGTGCTGCTGGAAGAGAGAGGAAAGGATTGCACTGGCTTGGCTCCCTCTCCAGGTGGGACTTGGGGTCCGACTAGCAGGATGATTGTCTCCCAGTGCAGTGGCCTCTGTCACAGGCAACAGGTGCCACAGCTCAGCACCCTGGTCCCTGTTTCCCTTCTGAAGCCTCTTCTTGAATCTTCTTTGGACTTCGTGAACATGCATTCATCTATAAACATGTACCTAACAATCTATCTCTACAAAGTGACATCAGTCTATAAAACACACCACAGGACACACCAATGGCAGTCACACGGCCTCAGAAACAGCCCAATTTGACATCTGATAACATCACCCCCACCCCCCAGGGGCTGGGCTACGACTGGGAAGGTTCTCATTCCTGCGGACCCCACGCTGTGAAATGCACCTATGTTTGTTCATCGAAAACAATCTTTTTAATAAGCAGCTCGGTGGAAAATAATGGTGAGTGGCAACTTGATTACACGGAGATTTTTAGAACAAAGAGTATATTGCTCACTGTGCCTGTTCAATGATAGTGAATTTTAATTAAAAAATGTTAACGTGTTAAATTGATGACAAGCTCGGTGTGACACTGGGACTTTAAGAGAAGTCAGGAAGGAAACTGGCTGACGTACTGGCTCAGCGATCTCTTCAACGTTACTTCACATGTGTCTTCTCTCTCTCTTTCATTCGCAATGTTCAGTTTCAAACAAGTAGGGGCATGGTCCAAGCTGTCAGACCTCTGATGGGGAGGCTGGTGAAGCTGGGGGAGGCCCTCTGGGGGCCCCCACACACCATCCTGTGCAAAGGATCTGCTGTTATCTCAAAGGCCCCTCGAAGTGGCTATTGTCCCAGGCCACCTTGGAAGCCCTTTGAAAGGGTCAGATTTCCTGAGCTACACATGTGGGGCCGCTTTCCTGTGGTTGGTTCAAGGTCAAGGTCATCTTTGTAGGCCTGTTAACAGGGAACAAATGATTTTGAAGCAGTAGATAAATGAGTGTATGGGCCAGCACTGATTGTTAAACCCAGCCCAGGTTCACGTGTTACAAGGGTTTTCTTCTGAGATGACTCAGTACTTGAATAGAAGGATACGAGTGTGTCAGTGCATTGGTTGAAGAAAGGCCATCTGAAGCGGGCAAAAGCAGCCTGCTTCCTTTCCAGACAGGTTTCTAGGACGTGTCCTGCAGCTGCCTGGAAGAGCAGCCGTCACGCTCCAGTCATACAGCCCGAGTTCTGGCCCTGGGGCCCGTGTGCAAGAGGGACGCCGCTGCCCTGGGTCCTGGAAGCCCGACTCACACTTAGGGCAGAGGGCGGACAGCGCGGTGCCGGTGGGGCCGGGATCTTGCGGATGGTGGGACCAGCCTCACAGAGTGGCAGCCTCAGGGAGGGAACAGGTGTGTGGGAGTGGGCTGAGCATTAACCGAGAGCCAGAGCAGAGCAGTGACACTCCCTGGGAAAGAGACCAAAACGCAATCAGAGTCCAGGCCCCAAACCAGGGCCACAGAACAGCAAATGCACAGGCCTTGAGGCTGGACCAGAGCAGTGCGGGTGGGGGAGCCACCGCTGTGCCACGGGGGAGGTGCTGGCTGTGCCTAGGGAGGAAGCTGGAGTCTATACTAAAAGCAAGAGAAAGCCACTGTCGGTTCCAAGTGAGAGAGAGACGTGGCTCAGTGAGCATTTTCCAAAGATCCCCCTGGCTTCTGAGTAGAGTCTACGTGGTGGGAGGCTGGGCTATGGGCCAAGGGGGAGGCAATGGGTGGGAGGCTCGGGGGTTGGACCCATGATGTCTTTCACAGATAGAATCAACTGGGTGAGGAGGGAAGGGGAGGGCCTGAGGACAAGGCTTCTGACCCCCGGTGTCCTCACTGGGAGAAGGACTCAGTAATTTCCAAGAGGTGCGAGAGCTGGAAATGGTGCACTGGGCCTGGCCCTCAGCAGGCACCACAGCTGTGCGGGGAGGGCTGCACTGCCACTGCTCCTTGGTCCCCAGGGCACAGCGAACAGGTGTCTGTGTTCAGCAGAGCTCCTCTGCCCCTGCCCCCAGGAAAGTGGGAAGTAGGGCCTGGGCAGGACGGGCCATGGGGCGGGTGCCCACTGTTCTGAGAAATCATGTGCAGATCCCTAAGCCACACAGTGACTCAACAGACTTCCAGGTTCTTAAAAACAGTTTGATGGCCACGAAAAGGAAGTTCACAGGGTGTTGCTGATGTGGACCGGCCGAACCGTCACCGATGTGAAGCCACTGAGGCCTGTGGTCACATGACTTCCCAGAGTGCAGCAGGTGAGCTGGCCCAGAGACTGTTTTTCAGGCTGAGATCCCTGTGTCGCTCCCTGCTGCGCTGCCCCCAGCCCCGGCACTCACACCTGGGGGAGCAGGACGAGTGAAGGTAGCCGGTTCCCATTCGGGTGGAGCACGCCCTTCGAGCTCGCTGTGGGCCTGGCACGCATGTGCACTGCATCCCCACGGCCCTCGCAAGACAAGACACTTGTGCGGTGTATCAACAAGGGAAACTGGGTCCTACCCTGTGGGGTCTCCCTGGCTGGAAGGCTCCCTGGAGGAGGAGGGCGGCAGAGCCGTGTGAGGATGGAAGCGATGGGCAGGGTTCCAGCTCAGGGCGCAGTTTGGAGAAGGGCACACGACCAGCTTTCTCTGAGCCAGGACATTTTCCCATGTAAATATAGCCCAAGATGACCCAAGACGTCTTCCCCTAGCAAGGAGACCCGAGGTTCTGTTTTTGAAGAAATGACCAGTGGAACCTGAGGCTGTTCATTCACAGCCCCTGATGCCATGGACCCTGGTCCTGGAGAGTGAGGTCAAGCCTGCCCCGTGGGAGGCCATCCTGCCCCCTGTGAGGGCTTCCCTCTGGCTACCACCCTTCAGTAGGCACCAGCACGAGTTGCCAGCCTGCCCCCTTTGTCCAGCAGAGTGAACCGGCCTCTGTTTACCCAGGAAGGGTCATTGTCACCCCAGGCTGGCAGTGAGTGATGCTTCTTCCAACATTGGCAGCCCAGGTTTTCACTCCCACCTCCCCTTGGAACCTAGCTGCAAACGCAGGCCTGCGTTTCTGTCCCGTGTCTGGAAGGTACAGGACACCATGGTGACTCCGGGCTCTGAGAGCCTTTGCTGCTTGCTTGCAGGTGAGGGAACAGCTTTCCGTGTCTGAGTGGGGCCCTGCTCTTGTCCCCCAAGCTCTGGACGAGTTCGCATTTTCAGAGGACTCGCGGTTACCTCCACCCTCCCGCGTAGACGGGGTGTCCCCTGGGGACATACGTGAAGATGCTACAGGAGACACGCGGGTGGTGCTTGTCTTCGAAAGGTTAATGACCAGAGATGAAGACAGTCATGTTAAGTTACACACGGCGAACAGTGAGCAAACCAGGCAAGGAAAACAAAAGGAAGACAGAGAGAAAACACCCATGGACTCATTCCCCTCCTCCTGGCAGCCCCCCTCCCCCCCACACCGCTGTACACACAGACCACAGATCCGGGCATAGTTAAATCTGGCACAGAGGCGGCAGCAAAGAAAGAAAACATATCAAGTTACTCGGAGTCCTGTCCGGGCCCGGCCCCCGGGTCCCGCGCTGGTGGAGGGAAGAAGCGGAGTGCTGCCCAAACGCACACCCCGGGCTCCGCGTTCCCTCCGGCCCTCGCTGGCCCGCCTGGGCAGCGGCTAATCCCTCTGCCGCAGGTGGAGACAGATAAAACACACCGAAAGGGTGTAATGGGTGGCAGGAAACCTTTCTTTTAAAAGGCGAACCACTTCTAGGGAGGAAACACGCGAGGACTTTGCACTGGACGGTAACCTGTTTGCTCAGGGCAGCGGGAGGGGCCCGGGCCAGGGTAAACAGCACCGCGCAGGGCTGCTGGCGGCAGCCCGAGGGGAAGTCTGAAGAGACCACTTCCTACAACACCCTGCTCCAACCAGGAGTGACTTGTCAGTCTTGTGGGCTAGAAGCACTACGAAAAAGGCAGTGGAGAGGGAGGGGGCTGCAAGGGAGAAACCTAAGCCAAGGGGGCCCCTCCTCCTGCAGGCCAGCTCACCTGGCCCGAACCCAGCCTGAAAGGCTGCTCCCTTCAAAGCTCACAAGTGGGGAGGGCAGGCCTGGGCTTCCGAATGCAGCCTTGGTGGGTTTCAGCTCTGCTCGGAGCAGCTGGGCAGGCCGGCGGGCGCAGGCTGGCTGCCAGCGAGGCCTGGTGGAGCCTCTCTGTGTGCAGAGCGGGGCCCCGGGAAGGCCAGGCATGTTTTAGTCATCAGACACTGCCCCTGCCAGCAGGCACTCAGGACGCCAAGGAGATGAGACTTGCACAGAGCATCAGCAGTCAGAATGACACCCGCTTTGTCACCTTAGCTGAGTGGGTCAGGGTGTAGCATCACCCCCATTTCACAGCGGCAGAGGGTGAGCACAACCAAGCCATATCTTGCCCAGGTGGCTACGGCTGCTTTAGAGAGCGGCCCATTCGCAGGACAGGCGCACCTCCGGGGCTGGTCCCTGCAGAGCTCTTCTGGGGCTGTGTCACACAGGGAAGGACCCAGCACATTTCGTCCCTTTCCTGGCCTGTGACTTGATGGACCTCAAACTCAGGTTCCTGTGTAGAAAAGGTGCTGTTATCTGTTGAATTGTGTCCCCTCAAAATTCTCAAGCTGAAGTCCTAACCCCCAGCATCACAGAACGTGACCTTCCTGGAACTAGTGCCTTTGCAGATGTGATTAGCTGAAGGTGATACCAGAATAGAGTGGGCCTCTAATCCAACATGACCGGTGTCCTTACAAAAAGGGGACATTCGGACACAGGGAGAAGGCCAGGTGGACAGGGAGGCAGAGATCGGGGTGCTGCGCCCACCAGTCGAGGTACAGCAAGGATGCCAGCAAACGCTCAGAAGCTCGGAGAGAGGCACGAGGAGACCCTCCCTCCCAGCCGGAAGCCACCCTGTCTCACCTCGATCTCAGACTTCCAGCCCCCCGAGCTGGGAGACGTGCATTTCTGTTCTAACCCCGTCTGGGGAACTTTGTCGCCCTAGCAAACAAATACAGGGGCTGAGAAGGCCAGGACGAGGACACTGGTGTTCGTGGTCAGTTTTCCTTCAAAACTGACGCTGCGCCCCTTCCAGCTCCGCTACGGACCTCTGTTCTGCGGTTCGAACGGAGGGTAAAACTGGGCAATTGCAGGCATGGTCCCTCGATAGCAAGAAGAAAACGGCCCTCTTCCTTTCCGAAATCCTAACCTCCATGGTTCTCAGCAGCAATGATGTTCTGCCTACTTCTCCGAAAGTGTCTCCCAAGCACGACAAGTGCGGCTTCCCCTTCCGGGTGCAGGAGGCCCCTCTGGGGATGACGGGGAGGAATCTCTGTCCCATCGGCCTGGAGATCAGCCTCTCGCTAACTCCCCACGTACCCACAAAGGACTAAAGTTATTTTTATTTACTTATTTATTTTATAAAGTATTTGAGTTATCACACTTTTTTTATTTTTTTATTTTTTTTAATCCTCACCCGAGGACATTTTTGCATTTATCTTCAGATAGAGCAGGAGGGAGAGAGGGACGAAGAGAGAGAAACATCAACGTGAGAGAGGCACATCGAGTGGTTGCCACCCACACGACCCCAACCGGGGTCAGGGACAAACTGCAACCGAGGTACGTGCCCCTAGTGGGAACCGAACCCAGGACCCTCTGGTCCGCAGGCCGTCGCTCTAACCGCTGAGCCAAACCGGCCAGGGCCAGAGGACTAAAGTTATAAATAATGGTCAAGAGCTGGAAGTGTTAGCTCGCCCGGGGGAAGGAGTAAGGGTACAGAGCACCAGTGGGATTCCGTAAGTCCCCTCAGACTAGGGAAGTCCTCCCAGCACGTGCCACCGTCCCAGAATCCTGGCAGCCCCGCCCAGTGATGGCACCTTGAGCACCGTGGTAACTGGGGCTGGAGTCTGGAGTCCTGGCCGTCAGACGGGGCCATGGTGCTGGGCTTGGAGCTCGGATGCCACCTGCTCTCCTTTGCTCTTCAGCTGAAATCCACCTCTTGCTCTCATTTCCTCCCAGTAGCCCTCTTTTCCCCCACACTGTTCTACTGTTTACACACGTTCTGGGTAATTTTTCCCTCACCAAGCATGACCGAATGCAGCAATTAGAATGTAGGATTTTCAGAGAGAGAATCATGCTTTTAGCCCCCCCCCCCCACCTACAGTTTAGTGACTCCCACGTAGAAGGTACTCGATAAGATTGTTGAAGGTTGATTCGACTGAATTTCCCCCGTTCACTCACTCCTGTTACCTGTTCTGGCCCCCAGTCCTTCCTGCTCCAGAGTTCAGCCGGTTGGTGGACGATGTGGGTGTCTCCTGACTTAGACCCCCTACGGAGGAGTGTTCGTGTAGCTCGTTTCCCATCCACTCGGGGACAGAAGAGCTTGTAGACTCGCAGAGCTGGAAGGCCCTTTCGGAAGTTTCAGTCCGTTTCTTTAATAAGAGAGTTCATGGGACTCATCCAAGGTCACACGGCTGGAAAAGCGGCAGAGGAGGGCCAGCCGCTCTGGTTTGACGTGAGGCGAGGACGTCGTCTGCGTGACTGGTGCGGGTGAGGGCTGACAGGTCGTCCTCTTGCTCGGGAAGGTTCCCTGGACTAACCCCTGGACATTTAGTTTAACCTCAACACGCTTCCACGCTAAGTGCAGACACCTTCGTCCCACCTCTTCCCCGGGCTCCGTGTGAACAGCTGAGAGAGGGACCCCCCCAGCGCAACCGGCCACACAGACTGTTCGAGTCTGAGTTGCAGAGACGCTGTCCTGCTCTTCTCACAAGTGCACAGATGTGACTGGCAGGGAGTGACTTCCATGTAGCTGGGCATCTCAGAGGCGGGTCTGTTTCCAGTCAGGGAGGGAGCTTGCAGCCAGCGGCCGTGGCGGTTTGCGGTCCGAGCGCAGGGTCACATCAAGAGGAGGGCTCGTGGTCGGGGTCGGGAGCTGAAGGGAGACTCAGAGGCTCCCCAGCTCTCAAAGAGCCCACGCTCTTCAAAGCTCCGACCCTCCCAGCACTGACGGGGCGCTCTGCCCACATTCCAGGCACCACAGGCAGGGGTGGGGACACGGCTGTGGTCCAGAAGGACAGAGAAGGGATATGGGAGGTTTTCTCATGGCAGATATTTCCCCCCGAGGGTATGCTTTCTCCTTCGGGATTGGACAAGCTCCCTCAGGCACATTCCCAGGCAGGGCAGTGATGTCTGTCTGCTCGGGAGGCCACACAGATGTGTGTGGTGATGGGTGTCCATGAGCAGCTTCTGCCTGGACCTCGGGCAGGTGGGTGCCGGTCAGAGCCAGAGTCAGTGTGGACAGGGGATCGGGAAAAAGGGAAGTGATTCGGTCATAATCACTCTTTAGCCTCAGTGTTCTCATCTGCAAACTGGGGACAATGATAACTTCCTTCCATGATAGTTCTGGGGTTGACCAAATGAGGTGCTTGGCACAGAGAGACGAGGGACAGTGAAGGCAAATCAAACTGCAGTGTACACGTGTGTTCAACTTGACCCCAGCTGGTGTGTGATCAGAAGGACATGTGGAAAGCAGTGTGGTGACAGGGGGGGCCAGGAGGGCCCAGTGCAGTCTGGAGTCACTGCTCACACTCCGCCCCTGGGACGGGTCGCTTCACCTCTCTGGCCCCGTGTGCAGCGGACCTCACACAGCACAGGAGGTGGCCGGGCTCCTGCAGAGGGTGGAGAGGAAGCTGGCAACAGCCGGGTGCTGCACGCACTATGACGTTACTGCTGCTCTCCGAGGAAGGGCCCGAGGCGGGGAGGGCACAGGGAGAAACAAAGGGGGAGGGGATGGCCTTTAGTTTTTAAAATAAACTATTTATTTTAGAAAAATTTTTAATTCCTCGAAAAGTTGAGGAAGTCCAAAGACCGCCCACATACTTCACAGCTAGTTTCCCCTGCAGTTAATATCTTATGTCATTGTGGTATATTTGTCACAATTAATGACCAATATTGATACATTACTATTAGTAGTAGTAGCAGTAGTATTGTTATTTTGTTACTCCTCACCAGAGAATATTTTTCCATTGATTTTTAGATTGAGTGGAAGGGAGGGAGAAAGAGAGAGAGAGGGAAACATTGATGTGAGAGAGACACATCGATTGGTTGCATCCCATATGACCCCAACTGGGGCTGGGGATCAAACCTGCAACCCAGGTACATGCCCTTGACCAGGAATCAAACCCCAAACCCTTTGGTCTGTGGGCTGACACTCTAACCACTGAGTGAACCGGCCAGGGCTGATGCAGTATTATTAACTATTAACTAAACTCTACACTTTATTCAGATTTCCTTAGCTTTTAATCTATGTTCTTCTGCTCCATAATCCCAGGACACCACATGACATTAAGTTGCCCCATCTCCTTAGGTTCCTCTGGTCTGTGACAGTTTCTCAGATTTTCCTTGTTTTTGATGACCTTGACAGTTTTCAGGAGTACTGGTCAGGTACTTTGTAGAATGTCCCTAAATTGGGATTTTTTTTTTCTGGTGTTTTTGTCATGATTAGGTTGGGATTATGGGTTTTGGGAGGAAGACCACAGAGGTAAAGTTCCATTTTCATCACATTCTATCACATACTCATGCACTGAACAGGACTTAGTACTCTCGATGGTGACCTTGATCATGGCTGAGCTGGTGCGTGCTGGGTTTCCCCACTCTGAAGTTTCTTTTCCTCCCTTCCCATACCGGATTCTTTGGAACGAAGTCACCATGCACAGCTCACACGTGTGGAGTGGGAGTCCTGTTCCCCTCCCTGGGCAGAGCGGCTACGTCAATTATTTGAATTGTACAGCAATGCAGGCGTGTCTGTACTCTCCCATGCATGCGTTCCTGTTATCACACTCATACACACCAGCATGGAGTCGTGCACAGTTATTTTATACTTGCAGTGTTCATAATCCAACACTATTTTATTGCTCACATTATTTCAGCTTTGGCCACTGAGGGCTCTTTCAAATGGCTGCGTGTTCCTCCGACACACGTCCATCGCTGGGTCCTGTTGTGTGTCTTTCCGAGCACTTCCTTTCTTCCTGGTGCTCTCTGGTACTCCAGGCTCACGGTGCCTATTCCCTGCCCGGCCAGAATCAGCCATGTCCCCGGGGAGTCCTGTTCTTATTATTGGAGGATGGTATTAAAATCTAAGAGCTGGGTACTGGGTGTGCTCGTTGCTACAGGGCTGGCATCTCTTTTAGGTGCTGTCAGTGGGCAGAGCAAGGAAATACGTGTGTTCATACCAACCCATATCTACAGATATCTTGTGTGCATGGTCTGTATCTAAAGCTAAACATGAGTCCCCATGGATATCTTGATGCTAAGCTATCACCACGTGGGTCCTTCCAGCGTTCTCTCCTTCCTCGGCTGTAACCGCCACTCCACCGATGACAAGCTTGGCTCCCACCATCAGCTGTCCGTTTATATGACTTTTCAATTCCACAGTCCGTGACTAGTGGCTGCGGAATTAACTCCCACTCCCACAGGAAACAGCTTTGTCAAGTAGAATCCAGTGTCGTGTAAAATCCCTTTTGCTTCTGGTCTTACAGTTGCCACTCATTTCCAAAGCTACTTAGGTGGGTGCCTTTTACCCCCACCCATTCACTGGTTACTTCATGCATTTGTAATTCAGTTGGATTCTTTTGTCCTGTTTGGCATTCCATCCCAGAATCCCCCTCCTCTTAAATTTTCAGACATTTTAACATTTCCTAAGATGAGAACTTGAATGACTGGTTTAGATCTCTCTTTTTCCCTAATATATGCATGTATTATTACAAATTCCTGCTATTCTCCCTTCACTGTAGATTAGTTTAAATTTTTGAAAATTTTGTGGAGACAGAATCACACAGTTTGTATCTTTCCCCCCTGACTTCTTTCACTAGGCATAGTCATGTTCAGATGCATCCCGCCTTCCTTCCTATCGCTCGGTGGGGCTCCGTAACACGGATGTGTTCATCCATTTGGTCGTTGCTGTGTGTTTGGATTGTCTCCAGTTTTGAGCATTAAAAATAAAGTTGCTGTTACCATTCACACGAGAGTCTTTGTGTGGACAGGTCCTTCCCTTTCTCTTGGGCCGATAGCTGCCAGTGGAATGGCCAGGGCACGTGGTAAGCGTATGTTGAACTTGTAAGAAATCGCCCATCTGGTTTCCCAGGCAGATGCACCATGTGACAGTCCCAGCAGCAGTGTGTCAGTTTCCGGTTCCTCCACCTCGCAGCATAGTCTGGACTTCCAATCGTAAACATTCTAGTGGGTGTGTGGTGGTAGCTCACTGTTTACAGGGCCACTTCCTAATTACCGCTGACCTTGTGCTCCTTTGCCATTCAAGCCTCTTCGTGGTGAAGTATATGCTCGGTTCTCCTCCCATTTATGCAACTGGGTTGTCTGTGTTATTGTTCATTTTGAGAGTTTTTAAATACTATTCTGAATTCAAGTCCGTGATCAGATACGTGATCTTCAAATATGTCCTTTTCGTCTTCTCCCCGTTGCTCTCACAGAGCAGGTCTTTTTATGGAGTCCAGCATTTTACATGCCAAGCATTGTTGTCAGGGGTGAAAAGCTTTGCCTACGCCGGGGTCTGAGTCTCTCTGACCTCTGCTTCTGCCTAGGATTTCCTCCTACATTTTCTTGTAGAACTTATATCATGACAGATTTTTTAAATTTATTTTTTAAAAATATGTCTTTATTGATTTTTTTAGAGAGAGAGAGATAGAAACATCGATGAGAGAGAAACATCGACCGGCTGCCTCCTGCACGCCCCCTACTGGGGATCAAGCCCACAACCCAGGCATGTGCCCTGACCTGGAATTGAACCCGGACCTCTCAGTCCATGGGACAAGGCTCCATCCACTGAGCCACACCGGCTGGGCTCGTGACAGGTTTAAAAGTAGGTCTATGAATCATTTTGAGCTAATTCTTGCATAGGGTGTGAAGTATTTATCAAAGTTCAATTTTTCTTGTAGGTGGATAGTCAACTGTTCCAGCACCACTTAGTCAAAGGACCTCTTTTTTCCTACTGAGCTGTCTACATCTTTGTTAAAAATCAGTTATCTAGGCCTGGCCGGCGTGGCTCAGCGGTTAGAGCCTCGGCCTGCAGACCAAAGGGTTTGGGGTTTGATTCCCAGGCACGGGCAGTACCTGGCCTCAGGGCGCATGCAGGCAGCCAATCAATGTGTCTCTTTTGCATCGATGTTTTTCTTTTTCTCTCTCTTTCCCCCTCCCTCCTTCTCTTCCACTCTCTCTAAAAATCAATGGAAAAAATATCCTCGAGTGAGGGTTAAGAACAACAAAAAAGTCGGTTATCCATATTTATGTAGGTCTATTTCTGAAATATATTTTTTGTCTTATTGCTCTATTTGTCCATCTGTCTGCCAATACTGCACTGCTTTATTTGGTAACTTTAAAATAAGATCTGAAATCAAGGAATGTTAGTTCTCCAAAGTTGTTCTTTTTCTGAGCCATTTGGTTATCTCAGGTCAATTGTGTTTCTTTAGAAATTTAGGACCAATTTACCGAGTTCTACAAAAACTTAAGGTTTAGGAGATTTTTGTCTAAGATTGTGTTGAGTCTACTTGTCAATTTGGAGAAAACCACCATTGTAACAATAGTGTCTTTGGACCCAGAAAATGGCACATCTTTCTGTTTATTTAGGTTTTACTTAATTCTTTATAGTTTTCCAAATACAGGCCTTTCGCATCCTTTGTCAGATTTATTTCTAAGTTTTTTTTGTTGTTGTTGTTTTTTGGTTACTATGCATGGTACTTTCATTTCAGGTCCTGATTTTTCATTGCTATTACACAGAAATGCAAATGACTGATAGTCTTATATTGATCTTACATCCTGCACCCTTTCCAAACTCACTGATTAGTTCTAGTCGCTTTTTGTAGATTCATATGTATTTTTTGCCATTTTTTATCTGTTCCGTGTGAGAGGATCAGTCTAGTCCCTGCTACTCCATTTGCCCATAAGTGAAAGTTTGGAGGCTCTGCTCGAAAAAGTGTGTCTCCTAAGGTGAGTGAGGCCACGCAGAGTTGTTGTTTAAGTCAGAGCACCGTGTCAGCAAGACAAGCACACAGCGGAAAGAATGAGTCTCGTCTGCCTGTCTGTGGCTCCTGAACGGGGGTGGGGTGGGGTATTTCTTAGAACCCTTTGCCCCAGTAAATGAATGAGACGCATGAGGACTCGGGGTGGGAGCCCCATCTGCACATGGGTGTGATAAGCTCAGCGATGGTTAGCGTCCATCACGAAAGGACCCCTCACCACAGTACGGGGCATACACGCAGGAGAAGACTCTGCAGCGGCTAAAACATGTCAAATCAGTTCACCGGCATGGAAAATGCTTGTGGTTTATCACTGCATTCATTTTCTAATACTGCAGAACAATTTAGCACAACTTCAGCAGCTTAAAACAACACCCATGTATTATCTCACAGTTCTGAAGGTCAGAGGTCCAGGTGTGCTGAACCCAAGGTGTCAGCTAACCTGGGCTGTTCTCTGAGGCTCTGGGAGAGGACCCCCCCCCCAACAGGCTCATCGGAGTTGTTGGCAGAATGCGATTCCCCGTGCGGGGGGCACTGAAGTCCCCGTCCACTTGCTGGCCGTCAGCCAGGGCTCACCCTCAGCTTCCAGAGGCTTCCCACGTTTCCTTGGCTTATGGCCCCTTCTTCAAAGACCGCGGTGGCACAGCTACTTCCTCTTACATTTCGGGTGGTGTCTCTGACCTTCCCTTTGCCTTTAAGGACACATGGGATTACCTCAGACCCCCCTAGGTAACCCAGGGTCCTCTCTCTACATCAAGTCAACTAATAATAACCCAATTAAGTCTACCAAGTTCCTCTTGCCACATCAGGTAACATATCCACGGGCATAGCAGGTCAGCGTATTCATAGGTTCTGGGGATTAGGCGTAGTCCTGGGGACCACATTTCCAATTCTGCCTTACACAGTTCATACAGGCTCTCTCTCTCTCTTCGGTGGGGGTTCTTTCTCCAACCTCTCTTGGGTCATTTTCTCCCTGATCTTCCTGCCAAAAGCTGGAAACAGCGCAGATGTCCTCAGCGCTGAATGCTTGCACAGACACACCGTGGTCCGTGTTCACCTCCGCACCACGGAATAGCACCCAGCACTCAAGAGGGGTGAGCGTGGTGATGCACACAGAGCGTGGGTGAGTCTCCGAGAACCACACCGAGCAAAACAAGGCATCCCTACCAGATCCTGTCTACACAATACTCTTGAAATGACAAAACTGTGAAAACAGAGAATAATCTGTTGCCAGGGGTTAAGGACAGCAGTGAAGAATGGAGGGAGGGAAGCGTGAGCACAAAAGGCCAACGTGAGAGCCCTGGCCGGTTTGGCTCAGCGGTGAGAGCGTCAGACCGATGAGTCTCGGGCTCAATTCCGGTCAAGGGCATGTACCTCGGTTGCGGTTCGTCCCCGGCCCTGGTCGGGTCGTGCAGGAGGCAACCAGTCGATGTGGCTCTATCACATCGATGTTTCTCTCTGTCTCTTTCTCTCTCCCTCCCTCCCACTCTACCTGATGATAAATAGAAAAGTATCCTCGGATGAGGAATAATAAAAAAAGGCCGACATGAGAGATCCTCGTGGAAATAAAGCGTATCTTGACTGTGGTGATAAATACACGAACCTACACATGGGACAAAGTCACGTGGAACTGAACACACGCACACACACACACACACACACACACACACACACTCACACCAGGAGAAGTAAAAGTGCAGCAGCGTAATATCGGGTTCTGATCTGACACTAGAGTTTTGCAAGACATCACTTCTGGGGGAAACCGAGTAAAGGGCGTGCAGAATTTCTCCTGTTTATTTCTTACGACACATATGAATTTACAATTATTTCAAAATAAAAAGTTGAACTGAAAAAGGCGAAGGAGCGAGGAAGGTTTGTCTCAGACAGACAAAAACAGAGGGACTTCGTTGCCAGGAGAGCTGACCTGCAGGAAATGTTCGCGGAAGTTTTTCAGGAGGAGGAAAACGATGTAGGTCAGAAACATCGCCGTGTGGGTCTGCGTGAAGCGGCAGAGTATGGAGAGCAAGAAATGAAGGTAAAAGAGAATCTTTTCTTTTTCATTTTTCTTATTCTCCATTCATCGAAATCACTGGTTGTGGCCTTGCAGCTTTCTTCTTACATTTGGAGCTAAATTTTCGTTCAAGTGTCAAGCCTCACCCAGCCATCCTCAGCCTCTCTAAGGCTTTTACGGAAGGGGAACCACGGGCTGCTCGGCACACGGGTGCACCCAAGGCCACGGTGGTGAATGACAACAGCAAGGGCACCAGTCAGGCAGACTTGAATTCAAACCCCAGTCTGCCTCTTAGTAGCTGTGTGCTGTTGGGCAAGTTACTTAACTTCTCTGGTCGTGGCTCTTATATTTAACAGGACTCTTCAGGGTGGTGATGGCAGTTATAAGACCTGACATATGGGACAGAGACGGCCACACAATAGATGCTAAAATATGCTCCTGTCCTTCTTTATGAGTAGACAGCTTCTGACGGTCTTTCCTGCTGAGTAGACAGTCGGCACACTCACACGGGAGACTTCAATCCTTGACAAAATCTACAACGCTCTGTCGTCTCTGCGACTTCTCAGCTGTCTTCAATATTTAGGCTGGGGACAAGTTCTGCACAAGGCCTTGCAGTTTAGGGACACAGCTCTAGATCCCAACAACCTGAAGACTGTAGCTCCCCTCCCCCATCTTGAGAGTAGAAGCACTGTGCTGCCTTCCCGAAATGTGGCATCTTGGTTTTAATACAATTCTAAAGTCCATTCTCTACCCAGCAGTCAAAAATGGTGTCTTTAAAATGAAAATCAGTTCTCATCAAGCCTCCACTCCCTAAATTCTTCCATGGTTCACACTGCGCTTAAAATAAGAACTGTTCATTGAAGCTCATAAAACTCATGAGATGATCCAACCTAATTTCCCTCTACTTCTGGCTCACGCCTTCTGCCACAGGGCCTTTGCACTTGCTGGTCCCTCTACCTGGAATGCTCCTCCCTCGACCTGAGCATGCTGGCTCTCCGCCTTCCCATTCTTCTTCAGTATCACCTTAGCAGGCAGCCTTCCCCAATCTCTGCACCCCTCTCTCTTCTCCCTGTTTGTCACAAAGCACCCGCCACAATCTGAAATCATCACATACATTTACATGTTTACTTGATTTTTGCCCATTTCCTCCGTCAAGAACATCAGCTCCATGACAAAAGGGACCATGGCTTCGAAATCCCTGGTGCCCAGATCTGGCCCAGCACGCAGTGTGGGTGGCTCCTGGTATCTGTTTGTAAATGAATAACTGTTTCTTCCAAGTCTCACACCTGCAGAGGCAGCCTGGCCCCCAACCCGGGGAGCCTTCTGCAGACGGTGGGTCATCCCCAGCCCACACGTTGTGGACTCGCCCGAAGAACCATGCAGACAGTCAAGTACGGTTCTAGGCCCAAGGACAAAGCCTGCTCAGGCCAGGCTGGGGGCCAGGGCAGGAGGTGCTGAGTCAGGAGTAATGGAGTGCGTCACCCTCATGCCCCTGCAGTCAGGCAGCTGGATGGCTTGGGGTTGGGGAGCGCTGCTCCTTCAGCTGACATCGAGGCTGAGCAATTGTACAGGCACGGATTTATTCCCCTCATCCATATCACAAGTCGCCCCCACCCCCCCGGCTGAGCTGCCCCCACCCCCCAGCGGTCCCCAGGCTGCGATAATAACCAGCTCAGGGCTGCCACTCAGCCCGCTGGGCTCCCGCCAAGCCCGGCAGCCCGCCCCTGCCCCCCACCCATCTCCCTCTACGTATCTCTATCCATGGAGGCTCCAGAAGAGAAATGACTTTTCCATAAAGATTTCATTTTTGTTGGAGCCTATCCATGTCTCTCTATTGTCATAAAAATTCAATAGGAAACTTCTATAAAAGAAGAGGCATAATTAAAAAGACAGAGGGACAGCGCCAGCAGAGGTTGAAGATTAAAGACCAAGAGGCCGGGCGCAGGCGGGGGGATTTTATGAGCTACCAAGGAAAGGAAAACACGCCGAGCAGAAAATGTGCCCAGTGCACGGCAGCCCGCCGGCCCGAGGAGACGCGCCGCGCAGGCTGCGCCACTGGTCTCTGAAGCCCGGGGACAGCACTGGGGCCCCTGCCCCTGCTGGCACGGTGGCTGTCCTGCTCAGCGTGAGGCTGTGTGCACAGGCGCTGGCCTGGAGAGGGCACAGACCCCCAGGAGCGCGGCTGCAGCGGTAGGAAGCTGTTGGAGGCGCGTCAAAAGCAGGAGAGCCCTGCCCGTGCTGGAGTCACAGCGCTCTGGGGACAGGAGAGTCCTCTGCAGCCTCTGGGACCTGCAGGTCCCTGCAGAGGGTCTCAGCTGTGGGAGGGGACAGGTTAGCCCCGAGGCCATCCCCATCCAGGAGTGTGCAGCCAGACGCAGGGCACAGCTGCAGCGACGGTCAGGACAGGCTTTAAAAGGCAAGCTCTTCCCGAGCCAGGCTGGACACCTGCAACGGTGATTCCGCAGGGGAAGGAAGCTGGCCTTCAGACAGGAAGGGTCGGGCGGCTTTTTGTACTTGAAGTTTCTTACGATGTGCATACATTAAAAAAAAATTATGGCAAAAGGATTCTATGGTTAAAAATGATGGTGAAAGCCCTGGCCGGTTTGGCTCAGTGGTTAGAGTGTCAGCCTGCGGACCGAAGGGTCGTGGGTTCTATACCCAGTCAGGGGCACGTACCTGGGTTGCAGATTCGATCCCTGGCCCCTGTCAGGGTCGTGCAGGAGGCAACCAATAGATGTGTCTCTCTCACATCGACATTTCTCTCTCTCTCCCTTCCTCCTTCCCACTCTATTTAAAAATCAGTGGAAAAATATCCTTGGATGAAGATTAACAACAACAAAATGATGGTGAAAAAATTATGTAGACACTTTAAGTTAAAAGATAATACGAGGGCCCAAACCACAGTCCACTGCAGCCATTTTCAACCGGGGTGCCGTAAGAACTTTTAAAACACGAAATACCTGACTGCTCAGTCAGGGGCACTGACCTCTTTTCCCTTAGATTGTCAAATAATAAAATGACAACAGCCAACACAACAGTAGCTGTCCGATGTGAATGAATCAAAATTATACCTATTTTTTTTGCTCAGATCTGCAAAAAATATAATACATTTTTTGGTATTCTGCAGAACTTTAGTAGTTAGTTTATGTGCGCCATGAGATAAAAGAGGTGGAAAATCACTGGTCTAGTAGATACACCTGCTCTGTACCCAACCCCCTCCCTAGGAACAGTGACAGGAATCCTGTGTCTTTGGTTCCAGCAGGAAAAACAAGGGTGTGTGCAGGTCAGGGCTGGGAGGCCGGAGGTGAATCTAAGCTTTCCTCTCATCTTAACAATTAAGAATTGGGATCTCTTTCAGAAATTAGAAATGTGTAATGAACAAAAAGAAAGGAATTTAATAATAGTTATAAAAACGATGGCTCATACTTATATACTATTTGCTACATGTCAGGAACTGTTTAAGAATTTCATATATAATGGGTAATTCAATCCTAATAACGACACTGTGAAGTAGGTGCCATCATAGCTTATTCTACAGATGAGGAGATTGATGCCCAGAGAGGCTAAGTAATTTGCCCAAGGTCACACAGCTAGTACACGTTGGCCCTGGGATTCAACAAGGCTGTCTGGCTTCAGAGTCCACACATTTCTACATTTCTATGATATGTGTCCAGAGCATTCAGAGTCTTAAATTATTTTATTTGAAGAGCTCAGATGATGGTAGAGAAAATACAATCCACAGATCCAAATGGACACATCTGAAGTCTTAGGAGTCCCATGGTCCTGTTCTCCCCACACATAAAATTCCTTCACTGTCACAAATGGTGACAAGGACAAAGCAGGGACAAAACACACGGTCTCTGGGTTCAAGCTTCAGGAGAATGTGAGGGGCAGTCATGAGGGTCAGCCAGAGTGATGGGATCTACAGCTTCAGCTGGAAAATGCATGTTTGCTCAGTGCTGCAGGCCCAGAACAGGAACACACCCATTCACACTTGTCTACCAGGCCAGCGCTCTGCCTTTCTCTTGACCTGGCCCCACCCTCAGGATTAGCATTACACACCAGAGGGGACCCTGGTCCTGCCTGCGCCCTGCTGAGTGTACTGGACCTTTAATCAAAGATGGCTGACTGTTCCCCCTTCCCCCGCCTTCCCCTCTTCCCTGGCCCCTCCTCTGGGAAGCCTTCCCTGCTGCAGCCAGTTTCTGGGGCGCTGTTCCCCATCACTGCATCCTGGCACAGCCCCGTTCCCAGTGTCTTCTGGAACACTAGTCCTGGCTGTCAAATAAGGGCCCCAGGATGCGGGGCCCTTGAGTCTTCCCTCTTTGCTCCAGAGCTGGCCTGGCGGGATGGAAAACAGGTGGGGAAGGCTTTGCTCCTGAGTAGAAGGGGGGAAACCTAGAGCCATCCTGGAGGTTAGGGGCCTCTCCACGCCCCAGGGGCTGACTGGCTTCTCCTTCCTGTGCAACAGCTTCCTTGCCTCCCAGGCCTCTGAGATGGGTCTGAGTCAGTCTGAACCGAGTCCTGGGTTCCTGGAGACAAGCTCCCTGGGGACTCCTGGCAGGTGTGTCCTGGCCTTACCTCCCTGCTTAGCCATCAGTCTTCCCAGAGGAAGCGGAGGACATGCGTGGTAACTCACATACTCACACACACAGCGATCATACTATGTTCGCCCAGGTCCTCCAGGTGGAGGAGGTGAAAGGTTGATGGAAGTCCTTCTGAAGCATCTAAGTATCCAGGGCTCGTGATTGCTGCCTCAAATGGAGACCCTGACTTTTTTTTCCATTTATTTTCAGACAGAGTGGAAGGGAGGGAGAGAGAGAGAGAAACACTGACGTGAGAGGAACACATTGACAGGTTGTCTCCCACACGACCCGTACCAAGGTCAGGGACTGAACCACAACCGAGGTACGTGCCCTTGACCTGAATCGAACCAAGACTCTTTGGTCTGAGGGCCAATGCTCTACCATTGAGCCAAACCGGCCAGGGTGAGACCTTGACTTTTTTTGGGAAAAAAAAATATGGTAGCCCTAGCCAGTGTAGTTCAGTGGTTAGAACACCAGCTCACACACTGAAGGGTCGAGGGTTTGATTCCCAGTCAAGAACACGTAACTGGGTGGCAGATTTGATCCCCAGCCCTCGTTCGGGTGTGTGCGGGAGACAACCTGTTGATGTGTCTCTCTTACATTGATATTTCTCTCCCTTTCCCTCTCTTTCTTTCTCTCCCTCTCTCCTCCTCCCTCCGTCCCTTCACTCTCTCTAAAAACCAATGGAAAAAATATCTTCGTGTAAGGATTAACCAAAAAAAAAAATGTGTAAAATAAACCTAAATTTTTTACTACAGAAAATAAAAACTAAGGAATATTAACATGTGCCTGGTTATTGGAGAAAATATAAAAGAAAAGCAATCCACTTGTTTACCTGACTTCAGTTAACTCCCGCATGACCATAAAAGGCAGGAAGTGTTTGCCTTTGGGAATCGGGTAGACGGGTTGCCACAAATGCACACACAGAAGTTCAAATCCAACATCCAAATACAAAAAATGAACGCGTAGACAAACAAAGGTAAACACGGTGACACACATTGGGTCTGTGCTCCATCACAATCATTCACTGGGTTTTGATGGGTTCTTTCTCGCCTGAGAAAGTCAATGCATCGGGAATCACAGGTACTTCAGAGAGCATGACTGTCCCCAGCAGTTCACATTCTTCCAGGGTGGTGCTCGAAACACTCTTCTCTGAGTTCATCCTGTTCTATTTCTCTCTGCACCATGGTGGATTTCAGAATTACTCCTTCACACTTCGCAGGTACCCCTGCATTCAGAACAAGGTCTGATCTTGGATTCCGATCTCTGTACCCACAGTGAGAGTACATCTGTGTGACTCCAGCAATCACTTTCATCTTCTTGGGCCTTGATAAATAAAGTGGGTAAAGCTATAGCCAACAAAGCGATATGGACAAATCCAACGATAAGGTCTAAGTTCATCAGCAAGAAATACCTATCACTGCTCAAAGTGCCCAGGGCCACCAGCAATTCCCTGATTACCTTTCTCCCCAAGGTTCCTATGTCTTAAAAACCACACTTCACTTATCAATAGGAATGCATTTGCCACCGTGGGTTGGCCAAAAACATATTTAACTATCAAGCAGTGGTCCTGACTAGCAAGGGAAAACCAATGAATGTCTCCATGAAAAATATGATGTAATTCCAATCCAAAGCAATGGAATTTAAGGTTTCAGTTATGGGTAACCGTATACTTTATATTTAGAAATAGTGTTTATAGCATAAAAATTGTCCTTTAATCCTGTACTAGCTTCATAAATCTGTTTGGGACCCAGGGATCTTGAACTATTTACTGAACCTGGTGGTCTCTGAGGTTCTGGCATTTCATGATATTTAGCTTAAGAAATTCTGGCTGTGGTGTCATAGGACAGAGTTCAGGGCTGTCAGAGTGGCTGGAAATTAAGGGGGTAAATCCTAAAAAGGGCCAAAAGTTAAAAAGTCTGAGCGTGGAATTAAACTGCTGCCCATTTAATGGGAGACAGAATTTGGAGTTGAATCTTACCAATTTTTCCAAGAGAGATTTGGTAAACACCTTGGACATTCCACTGAAATCCTAGGGTGGGAGTGGGGAGATTGTCATATCTAGGAGCAAAGACTATATCCTACAATTAAAGATTTTCCCTCAGACTGAGGAAAAATCTAAACAGACTCATCATGAAGAGTATAAAACCAAGCTTTTACAACTTCATGGTGATAGGCTAAAACTAGCTGCCTGCTATTGTCAATGGAAGACAACAGAATACAAAATCTTTAAACCTATTGTTCACAAAACCCAGTGTACAATAAAAAGAAATTAGATATGCAAAGAAACAAAAATTTGACCCATATTCAAGAAAAAAAATTATTCAATAGCAATAGACCCCAAGGTAACTCAGGTATTAAAATTAGCAAACAAGAACTTTCTAGTTAAAAACAGAACTTTATAGTAGTTATTCTAAATATGTTTAAGGACATAAAAGAAAACATTGTCATAATGAGTGAACAGATGGAAAATCTCAACAAAGCTATAGAAACCATTTTTTAAAAAATCCTCACTTGAGGATATTTTTTCCATTGATTTTCAGATAGAGTGGGAAGGAGGGAGGGAGAGAGAAACATTGATGTGAAAGAGACACACTGATTGGTTGCTTCCCGCACAACCCTGACCAGCATCAGAGATCAAACCACAACTGAGGTACGTGCCCTTGATTGGAACTGAACCTGCAACTCTGGTCCACAGGCTGACATTCTAACCACTGAGCCAAACCTGCCAGGGCTATAGAAACAATAAAAAAATAAATAAAAATAAAAGAACCAACTAGAAGTTCTAATACTGACAAGACTCAGAAATAAAAAATTCAGTGGACAGGCCTAACATCAGGTTAGAGGCAACAGAAAGAAGAAAGGGTCAGTGAACTAGAAGACAGGTCAATATAAATTACTCAATCTTAAAAACACAGAGTGAAAAAGACTTAAAAATGAAAGAGCTTCAGTGACACTTGGTATAATATCATATAATCTAATATGTAATTGGAATTTCAGAAGGGCAAGAGAGAGAATAAGCATAAAAAATATTTGAAACAATATGGCTGAAAATGTCCCAAATTTGATGAAAAACATTAACTTTTAAATCCCCAAATCTCAGTAAATTCCAAGGAAGTTAAACACACGCATACACATAGACAGACAGACAGGCAGACACATGCACACTATAGTTAAACTGCTGAAAAATAAAGATAAAGATAAAAATCTTGAGCAGAGAAAAAAAAAAAACATGACACAGATTTAAGGGACCAATGATATGAGTCACACCTGATATTTTGTCAGAAGCAGTGAGGCCATAGATTAGGGAATAATATGATAAAGAAGTGATAATTGCTGAAATTCTGCATCCTAAAATATATCCTTCTAAAAAAGTAATGTAGACATTTTCAGTTAAGTGAAGCGGAGAAAATTTTCGTTCGGAAACATGAGAGGAAGTTATTCAGTCTGATGAGAAATAACATCTTGGGTCTTCAACATGGAAAGAAGATACCAGACATGGTAAGTATGTGGTTTTGTCCTATAGTGTATTTAAAGATAACTGTCAATTGTTTTTGCCTGCTGTCTATATGACACCATATAGAGTCATAGATAGGTGACCATATAGGTGTTAGAAATTAACAGCACAATATTTAGAAAGTCTTCAAGTAAAAGTTAGGTAACACTTTTAGGCTTATTAATTAGAGACTTAAAAGTAAAAGCCTAAAACTGCGGAAGATCTTTGCAATCTTCGGGTAAGCGAAGATTTCTTAGATAGGACACAAAAAGCACTAATCGTAAAATTTTTTTAAATGCTAAGTTCATCTTCATCAAAATCTTTGAAAGAAAAGAAAAGAAAATGAAAGAGACAAGCCACAGACCGGGAGAAGATATTCTAAATATATGTAGCTGGCAAAGGACTTGTATCCAGAATTATAAAGGATTCCTATAAATCCATAATAAAAGATATACAACTCAATATTAAAAATAGGCAAAAAATTAGAATGGCTCTTGACAAATGGCCAGTAAGCACAAGTGACGGTGCTCAACATAATTAGTAATTAGTGAAATGCCCATGAAAACTACACACGATACCATCTCTCAGGCACTGGGATGCTTGCAGTTCCCAAGACTGACCAACCAAGCGTTGGTGATGTTGTGAAGCGACAGGAACCCTCGTCCTTTGCTGGTGGGGACACACAATCACTTTGGAGAATGCTTGGCAATTCCTTATAAATTAAACACAATATTTCTGCTAGGTATTTTCCCAACAGGAAAAAAATATGAGTCTACAAAATGGCTTGTATATGTTCTTAACAGCTTTGTTCATACTATTTCAAAGCGGGAAATAGTCCACATGGCTATCAGTGAGTGAATGGATAAACAAAGTGTGGTGTAATTGTACAGTTGATTATTTCTCAGCCAGTCTGAGGTTAGACACAAGTCACAAGCAGACCTTAGTGCTGTGCTCGAGTTGAGACAGGTAAGAGTAACCCTAGATACCAAGACATAGATGCCAAGGCAAGGGGACACAGCAAGGTCAGAGGCCAACACCTGACAACCAGGAGTGAGGAATTCTGCTTCCTTTTGAGGCTAGACCCTCCTCTCTGATGGCCAGGCTAGACCCTCCTCTCTGATGGCCAGGCTAGACCCTCCTCTCTGATGGCCAGGCTAGACCTTCCTCTCTGACTGCCAGGCTAGACCCTCCTCTCTGATAATCAGGCTAGACCCTCCTCTCTGATGGCCAGGCTAGACCCTCCTCTCTGATGGCCAGGCTAGACCTTCCTCTCTGATGACCAGGCTAGACCCTCCTCTCTGATGGCCAGGCTAGACCCTCCTCTCTGACTGCCAGGCTAGACCCTCCTCTCTGATAATCAGGCTAGACCCTCCTCTCTGATGGCCAGGATAGACCTTCCTCTCTGACTGCCAGGCTAGACCCTCCTTGCTGATGACCAGGCTAGACCCTTCTTTCCGACTGCCACAGGGCACACAGACCCACTTCTGGAACCTGGACTGCACCTTGGAAAAGAAAGAGGGAAGGTGAAACCTTGGGCCGCATCAGCTTAGACCTCAGTGGGTCTAATTTTTAAAACAGTACAAATTGAGGAATCTTCAGTTTGTAAAATGAAATATCTTGTTGCTCCCAATAAGAAGAGGGCCTTGAGTGCAAGATGAGCTAAGGTATAAACAAAAAAGAGAAAAGTTACATGTTTTTTGTACTTTTGACATGCAGTTGAGCTATTCATGTATTAATGATAGAAGATTTAAATGTAAGAGAGGGGCCCTGAGGGGAGTAGCCTGTGAGAAGGGAGGAGAGGAGGGGACACAACGGCCTGAGACCGCAAGGACTTCGGATCTAGAATTTGGGGTTCTGCGCACTGAGGTGCACCCTGGTATTAGCACACGCTACAGTAGCTCCACTCAGCTGTTGCAGCTCAGTACAACCTGCTCTCCCTCGGAAGTTCAAGTGACTTCCAGTGCAGTTCCCCCTCTGGAGAAAGAGTATTTTCCACACTAACTTGGTACCAACACTGAGAAATGCGTCTGTATTTTGTCAAGTATTAAAATTTATTGTTAAAATGAGACCTTATTGCTCTCAGAAAACCTAAAGGTGTTTAAGAGTTCACCGTCCACTCCAGAGGCCAAGGTCCTGGAAAAGCACGGGCCTGTGCCCCAGGAGGCAGAGGTGGGGAGGCCCTTCCCCCACCCTGCACGCCCTCACCGCAAGCATAGCTGGTGGATGAAAGGGGCGTCTCGGTGGCCCCAGGGGCTGATGTTCTTTCATTGCCAGAGAATTCTAGAGACAGGTTGGAACTTGAGTGACCACGTTGCCAGTCAGCTGGGTCCCCCCAGTGTTAGCACTGCCTGTCCACGTCGCAGAACATCTCCCAGTTCCAGGAAAACTATGCTTGGTCACTGAGCTAGGGCAGGAGTTGTAGGTCAGAGGCTCTCCCTCCCACCAGGGCAGCTGCCTCCTGTTCTAGAACCTTCTGTAGGAAAGGCTTTCTGATTCTGCCTCTTCCATTTGTGCCCCGCATGCCTCAGCGTGTTCTCCTGGCGTTGTTATCCTGGATGTCAACCCCCAACCCCAGTGCCTCCTTGGATTTCAGCAGCCGTCTGTCTGTCCTGGCTCTTCTTGGTAGCTCCAGCCCAAGAACACCCAACAGGACCTAGAATTTTATAAGCTTTTTAAAAAAAGACCTGCCCCGCCCATGTGGCTCAGTGGTTGAGCATCGACCCATGCACCAAGAGGTTGCCGGTTCAATTCCCCGTCAGGGCACATGCCCAGGTTGTGGGCCCGATCCCCAGTGGGGAGCATGCAGGAGGCAGCCAGTCCATGTTCTCTCTCATCCATGTTTCTATCTCTCTCTACCTCTCCCTTCCTCTGTCTCTCTAAAATCAATAAAGAAAAAAACATTTTTTTTAAAATAAAAAAGACCTATGAGTTACCTAGTATCCATTCTGATGGTCAAGAACATCTTTTATTTGTTTTGTTTAGAACTATGTAATTCCAAAATGCTTAACACTCATGTGACAGCAACACCCACTTCACTATTTTGAGCCCCCTGACCCTCAAGTAGAAGCCCGATTTGGGGATTTGAGTTTTAATGTTTCTGGGGCATGTAATCCTGGTGGCATAAAACATAGTAATGAGAAGAAGAAAATGGGCCACGTTCACTCCTCTTCAGTTGCGTTTCAGGGGTTCATCTCTGTGGCATGCCTGCAGCTCTGGGGGGACACAGCAGTCCACCAGCAAGAGGATGGTTTGGACTGCAGCATTCATTCATTCACCCACTCACTCGTTCATTAATTCATTAATTCCTTCATTCATGCATTCATTCAGTCATCCATCCATCCATCCATCCATCCATCCATCCATCCATCCATCCATTCATCCACGCACTCATTCACTCACTCACTCGCTCATTCCTTCATTCATGCATTCATTCAGTCATCCATCCATCCATCCATCCATTCATCCACGCACTCATTCACTCACTCACTCGCTCATTCCTTCATTCATGCATTCATTCAGTCATCCATCCATCCATCCATCCATCCATCCATCCATCCATCCATCCATTCATCCACGCACTCATTCACTCACTCACTCGCTCATTCCTTCATTCATGCATTCATTCAGTCATCCATCCATCCATCCATCCATCCATCCATCCATCCATCCATGCACTCATTCACTCGCTCATTCCTTCATTCATGCATTCATTCAGTCATCCATCCATCCATCCATCCATCCATCCATCCATCCATCCATCCACTCACTCACTCACAAATATGTGTGCATTGCACGCGGAGGAGCTTCAGAGATGAAACAGACACAGGAAGCCTGCCGGGCGTCCCAGACTGCACCGCCACAGCTGAACCTCCGCCCTGCCTTGTAGCCTGAACGTCCTGCAAACCGCCTTTCATGAGCACGTGCAGGGAACAAAAAGCTGTTCTCGACCACCAGGGGCCTTGGACTGGGTCTGAAAATTAAACGGACAAAAGCAGATTGAGAGGAGAAACGCGCGAGAGTCTTCATGTGTGAACGCAGACCCGGGACTTTGAAGCCGGGACTGGGGAGAGGGCACAGCCAGAGAGCAAGGTGATGGGCACGGAGGGTGAACTGGGGGCAATGTGGAGTCGTAGTGTCCCTGCGTCTTCCGAGATAAGGACACTCCTTTCCTCCAGATGTAGGGAGGGCACTTCACCCCTGAGGGTTAGGGACCTGTTTCAGTGAAGAGGGGCGAGGGGTAAGGTCAGGGCAACCTTCCAGTGCCTGCCACCTTCTCCAATCGCTTCAGCTGAAACTGTTCAGTGTGCCCAGCACCATGTACTGGGTGCCCTGGCGATAATGCCTGTTCTTGTACAATAGAGAACCAGGGCAGATAGAGTGACACTGGCTCCACCTGCCATCACTGCCCCTCCCCAGTGCTCCCGGGCATGCCCCTCATTGTGGGAACCAGGGCCGGAGGCCAGGACGGGTGACCAAGTCACAGTAGCCCACAGGCTCTCTGGTAAGATGGCACTAAAGTGAACGACCAAGTCCTCCATGAATTCAACCCCGTAGACCATCCTTGGTTCACAGGACAGGGAAGAGACTCTGCATCGGTGAACCTCATCACGGAGGGCAATGGCCGTTCCCTGCGTCACGAGGAGACCAGTCATGGGGTGAGAGAATGGGCAGGCCCCGAGGGGTGCCTGGGGGGCCACAGTAAATGGGCATGAAGCAGGAGCCATGTGGTCAGGTCAGGGTCACTGCCAAGCTGAAGGGTGTGAGCACCCAAATCTCAGCCCGGTGTCCTGATGCCAGAGCTGGGTGGCGCGCCCACCCCTGGCTGTACGGAGAGGAGAGGGAGAACTGGAGCCTGCAGCCCAGCGAGGCACCAGGATCCCGCTTTCCACGGCATCCCACGGCCCCAGAGGAAACGGGGTGCTGCAGAGATGGAACAATGCCGGGGGCCCCGGGACCCTGCAGCTGTCCTCGCGGGGTTTCCTTGCACCGTTGTCACCAGACGTCTCCAGGCACCACCAGGGTGCAGGCTCTCTGGGAGCTGCAGCAGTCAGGCTCCTCCAGGGAGGGCCTCCGGAGAGAACGACACCTTGACTTTGGCGCAGTGACGCTGATCTTGGGCTCTGTGCTGTTTAAGCCACGAAGGGTGGCACAGGAGCCACGGGAAACCGGAGCAGTTTGCATGAGAAGAGCAGGAAGGTGGGGGTAGGAGTGGGGGGCTGACCTGGGGCTGACTGTTCACATCCTGGGACCCCAGATCTGCCTCCTACTGGGGAACCTCCTCCTGGTTGCCCCACCCTAACGTCCCGCATAGGAAGGCTCTCCGGGGCTCAGGGGAGTCTGGGACAGGCTGCGGTCCTCTCTGCCCTCAGCCCCAGCAGGGGGAGGGGCGCCCTGTGGCCGCTGAGTTGGTGCTGGCGGGCAGCCTCGGGCCGCAGCCGGAGCGTGTGCAGGACGGTGCGGGCAGGCGCTGGCCAGGCAGGGTGGGGACACTGCTGGAGCTCCCACACTGCCCTGGCAACAACACGGTCCCTGCGTCTGAACTGGCTGGTGGATTGTGGGAACCGGCTTGTCCTGGGAACGTCCAGATCCTAGGAGGAGCTGCCAAAGCCGGAGGGTGAGCCAAGGTGCTGCTCAGGATGGCGGCCACAGGGCCTCAGGGACGCAGGACCAGCCCACAGGGAGCCTTCAAAAGGGGCACAAGGAGCCCGGCCGGTGTGGCTCAGTGGTTGAGCGTCGACCCATGCACCAAGAGGTCACCAGTTCGATTCCCGGTCAGGGCACATGCCCAGGTTGTGGGCCTGATCCCCAGTGGGGGGCATGCAGGAGGTGGCCAATTGTTGTTCTCGCTCATCGATGTTTCTCTCTCTCTAAAATATTAATAAAGAAAAAAAAATTAAAAAATGAAAAAACAAAAGATGCACAAAGAATCCCAGGTGACAAGGAAACGCTCTCCTGGCCCTTTGCGTCCCAGCCACGGGGGCCACATGTGTTCATCTCAACGCTTCTCATCACAGCCCCGCGTGGAGGGGGAGGGGAGACGCGTTAGGACTCCCTGTCGGAGGGCAGTTCCAGCACAGCTCCCGTGTACTGAAATGGCTTTCCAGTGACACAGTGAAGTCCCGGAATCAAGAGGCCTGCGTTGTTTGCTTCCTCTTGCTCTTTTGGTGACAACAGTAAAACTGTCCTTTCAACGCAGTCCCCCAAGACATCAGAGCTTGACAGTGACGAATGGGGAACAGATGTTTCTGGCCCCTGAGAGTGGCAGCTTCCTTCTGGCCATGTGGGCTCCGGGACCCTGCGGCAGCACCGGGCCCGAGGGTGGGCGGGACCCACTGGCCAGGCTCCCTACCAGGTTGGGCAACCCGGGGCTTTCAGCAGCCCTGGGAAGGAGGCTGAGCTCCTGAATGAGGAACCAGGACTGGCCCTGATCCCAGCCGGGCTCCAGCTCGGCTTTCAGAGCTCTCTCCCCGGAGAGAGGAGGTCTGCTTTCCTCAGCAGCTCTGTGGCACTGTCCCGGTCCCCTACATCCCTTCGACCCCCACCCCCAGAGAACCCATGTGGCCATGGACAGATCGGGCCTAACGGCCAGGGCAGCCTCTTCTTCCTCTGCACCCCCCGTCCCCCTCAGTCTCTGCTCCCCTTGGCACCTGCCTGCCTGACGGGTCACCCCACAGCTGTCCTCCTGGCCTCCACACACTGCCCCACGGGCTCTTTTCACCACTGCCCGGGAGCGCTCAGTGGGAGGTTCGGGGGTCGCAGGGCCCAGGTAGGTGCAGTGGACACAGCCAGGACTGCTCCTGGGCAGCGGGGGCAGGGGTTGGGGGTGCGCCGTGGGAGCCAGAGTGGCCCCACCACAAGCCCCGAGGTTCCTCCACACGCAGCACCACTCCCTGCCCTCCGGGGGAGCAGCGGGGGGCTGAGGGCGCCCCACTCCTCTTCCCTCCACACTCCTGGAGGAACTCTGAGCCCTCCTGTGTGCCGCTCCGGGGTGCCCACGGTGAGGAGGCAGGCTGAGCACGCTCCCCAGGCTCGCCTCCGTGTGCCCTGGCGTCTCACAGCCTCTGGGTGCCTCAGTTTCCCCACCCTTAAACGTTGAGAAGTTCAGTGCTTTCCTATAAAGCTGCTTGTGAGGACTCAGTGACACCGGGCCTGTCGAGTGCCCAGCGCTGGCCTGACACGCGGGAGTGCCCGTTACGGATGGAGAAACCTAGTCAGGTGGCCGAGCCCTGGCCCGAGGGGTGGCGTGGCATTGGAAGCCAGGCCCCCCGACCCGTCGGCTCTCTTGGGCTCACAGCCACTCGCCGGCCCCCTGCCCGTGATGCGGACACGCACCAGCTGACAGCAAGGGAGAGGAGCGGGGCAGCGCCTCACCAGACGGGCCGGGGCAGGGCAGGGCCGGGCGGGCGGCGAGAGCCCCGCGTCTGTGAGCGCTTCCTGAGCGGCAGGCTCATCACCGCAGGGTGAGTCAGGGTCCCTTTCAAGTGGCTGCTGTGCCTCCCTCTGATCTGCAGCCTCGGGGGTGGCCGGCAGCAGCCTCTCGGAGGGGCCCCTCGGGTCCCAGCCTCTGTGCCTGAGGACTTCGCATCCCCCTACCACACCCCCCAGGGCAGGGTCTGCTCACCCCTATTTTACAAGTGAGTTGCTTTGCATCACACAGCCGGTGCGGGTCAGGCTTGGGGTGTGAACTCCCACCGGCCTGGCTCGATGCGGGAGAGGAGGCCGCCCTCACCCTACCTGCGGGGTCAGACACAGGCTGGGTGCTTCTCTGGGCCTGTCGGCAAGTGGGGCCGGGAGGCGAACTGTGGAGCTGCAGGACTTGACCCCCATTCCTCACCTCTCAGGAGGAGACGACGGCGCCCTCTGGCAGGACGCAAGGCCCCACGGATGGGGCGGTGTCTCCGGGACTGGTTCCTGATAAGAGAGGGGTCACAGTGCCCACGAGGGCCTCACCTCAAAGATGGAGGTTCCCTGGGTGAGGGAGACATCACAGGGGTGTAGGACCAGGCACCTTCAGTGGGGGCATGGGGAGCCTCGGTCTGGAAGTGTCCTCTGTCCTGGGGTGCGGGAGCAGGGGACCCAGGGGGAGGAGCGGACCTCTCCCTGGAAGGTACCGCCCAAGACCCACATGGTTCCCCTGCCAGGCGGCCTTTGGGCCCCTGGACTAGAAGGAAGAATTCAGGGGGACTGGGGGAATCCAGAGGAGAGGGAGCAGGGGCGTCCGAGACGCAAACACAGCCCATCCGCACGACACTCGCCAGGAGGTCTGGGTTGTGTGGGGGGCGATTTGCTTTCTGGTTTTGCCTTGGTTTAGGAGTCTTCTTAGTAACCACTACTAGGAAACGCAGAGGGCCACGAAACTGGAAAGAAAAAAAAAGAAGAAGAACCAAACAGGGTGATGATGACAACTACAAATATCTGAAGGTTTCAGTCCCTCTTTCTTGTTGAAATGGACAAGGTCTGACCCGAAGGCCTCACGTCGTTCTCCCTGATGCCCTTTGTCTTTTTGTTTTTTAAAGTAACTTTCAATGAGAGAAAGAACGCACAGCCTCCCTGTAAAGTATTCCACCATGATGAATCCCGGGACCCTGGGCCACGGCGGACAGGTGTCTGGAAAAGTCCCAGGACCCTGGGGCACGGCGGACAGGTGTCTGGCCAGGGCTGCGCTCTCTTTGCTGACGGGGTAGAGCATAGAGTGGGCTGGGTGCTGGGGGCTAAAGCATATGTTTAAAGAAGGGTGTCCCGTCAGTCAAACCCCAAACTTTGCCACATGCCTCTCTCTTTAGAAGCATCCAGAAAGATCAAAATGGCCCCAGACTCTTCCTCCAGACAGGACCTCGGCCTCTCCTGCGTAGCTCTCCTGCCGGCTCCTCAGCCCGCGCCTGCCCTGGCAGGCCTCGGCATCTCCATTTCGCTGGCACTGGGCCCTGGCTCCTCCATCAAGAGTCTTCATAAAACTACCCTCGCTGTGGCTTTGCCACTATCCCTGCGACTCTGAGCCTCCAAGTCCTGCCTTCTCACCGAGGTCTGGGAGGTGATGACCTTCCAGCATGAATGCCCCGCACCTGTGCTCCCGTCAAAGTCCTTTAGTCCCCAACTGCGCCTGCCTCAGGCTTCAGCTCAGGTCTGCGTCCTGTGGGACGAGGCCTTCCTGTCCTCAGGGGCACCCGTGAGGTTCTGGGATGTTCTGAAAGGCCCTATGCACCAGGCCTTCAAGCAGCAGGTTGCCGAAACAAAGGGAGATGCACCGGCCCCCATCCTAGCCCTGTCCTTCCCACGTCTTCCAGGCTGAGCACATTCACATGGGGGTCCTGAGGGGCAGGGCCCCCAAATCCCGACAGGACCACAGTGTGGGCTATTGCATGGCGGGAGCCACTGAGGCGGGCGCCCTCCAGGCAAACAGCTGGGAAAGAGGCAGGGAATCAGCCAGTGTGACACACCTTAGGAGCTGAGGTCTAGAGCAGTCTTCCCAGAGAATGTAGTGTGGACAGTCTGCCTGCGGAGGTCTGGCAAGCTTGGGGACGTGCACTGCTTCCCCTGAGGGCCGAAGCGTGTCCATCCGCACGCTGACAGCCCCACGGAGCCCGGCCACAAGGCCCACGTTTTCCCGAACCGACTAGTCTGGAACAACCTCTTCTGGCAAAATGCCTGTGGCTATCTCCCTGTGGACCACATACTGAGACCCACGGGCCTGAGCTCAGGGGCACCCTGAGCCTCTGATGGGTCAGACAGACCCAATGTCTAAAATCCTAGGGCGCTGATAACACGTTTAATGTTGGCTTGGGTTTAAAACCACGAGGGCTCAAACTGTGGCCCGCTGCCTGTCTTTGTAAATAAAGTTTTATGGGAATACAGCCGTGCTCATTCCCTTCCAGATCACCTGTGGCTGCTCTGTGCCACCGCGGGAGAGTGGGGTAGTCGTGGCAGAGGCCACACGGCCTGCAAGACCTCAGATGTTTGCCATCTGGCCCTTTCGAAGAAAAGTTTGCTAATCACTGGTTTAAAAGAAAATTGAAACTCGCTTTAAAAAACTGACTCCATCCAGCCTCCGTAGCATGGGAAATTTAGATTCTAAATGCCTGTAATCTGCACCAGGTTGTGCTGTGGTGGGTGGTTGATATTAGTGGCCCACACAGGTTCGAGTGTGAAGAAGGGGAATGCGTGTGTGCGTGCGTGTGTGTGCATGTGTGTGCACGCATGTGTGTGTGTGAATGTGTGTATGTGTGCGTGCGCACGTGTGTGTGCATGTGTGTGTGCACGCATGTGTGCGTGGGCATGTGTGCATGTGTGTGTGAAGTGGTTGAGAGTAGGAACAGCGATGGGTGGAGAGAAGTTTACTGATTAAGAACACTGAATTTGGTGTCAGCGGGGCCCAGATTCCAGCTCCATTACTTGGCCTCACTTGATTATGTGCGAGAGACGTGGAGACGACGTCACTGGCTGGACGGGGTGCGTGCACAGTGCCTGGATCATGTGTGCAGGCCCTTTGCCACCTCACAGAGGACTCAGCATTTCTTGTTACGTGTGCCCAGCACAGAGTAAGTGCTTAACAAGTGTGACTCATATTCAGAAGTTATTCAAGAAACCCCTAATCACATTTAGGGGGCAGGTGATATCTGGGAACAACCCCTTTCTTTCCTGGATGGATGTTAGGTGCTAGTTTGGGGTGCCTGTGTGTGACCTCCAGCACGTTCACGAAGGCCGGGTGCGGGCCTTGATCCTCTCACACAGAACCGTGGAGGAGGCATGACCGCCCACAGCCCAAGGACCACCCCCGGGCGAAGGGCAAGGTGTGCACGGCTTTTGTGCTGGAGTCGTGACGGGATGTGTGGGGTCCCGGGCACAGCCGAGCAGCCGGCTGTAGCGGGTATTCATCTGCCACATCCTTCAGTTTTATTGCACTCAGTCGCCTTGTATATTTAATGGGGAAATTTGCTGCAGTGGTTACTAAGCCACAGGGAAAAGGGAAGGTGGTGAGGAGTGCCCTCCGCCCCTGCAGCTGGCAGAGTGGCTCCGCGAATCAGACCCGTGCTGGGTACAATGCCATTTTCCTGAGTTAAAACCGGACGCTAACATTGGAGCAGGAGGTGATTTAGATGCTTAGATGTATGCTGCTTACTCCACAATAGATGGGGACTTTCAGGAAAAGAAGGATTGTCCCTCCCTCTTTTCAAAGCACATTGTCAGCCCACAGTGACCAGGTTCCCAGATTTGGGGTGAGTGTGCGGAGCAGATCCTGTGATCTTCGCCTTTCTGAGCTTGGTGGAAGGAGGGTCGGAAGGAGGATTGTGACGCTGAGACCGCGTTGCTCTGCCCGGCAGTCTGTGTCCACCCTCACAGGCCCCAGCATTGAACCGGGAACGTCTGGCCACTGTCGGCCCACGGGGACTCAGAATTCCCGCGAAAGCCCAGGCTCCGTGCCGAGGGTTTGCTGTCTGGGGCATCGTGGTGACAACTTCTTGGAGCGGATGGCTGGTGACTTAGAGAAGTGAGGCCCCTCGCACCTCTTTTCCCCAATGAAACCAGAGAGGAGAGCCCGTTCCAGAAGGAGGCTCCTTCCCAGCGCCACACGGGGAGCACCCGTCCTGCACCCGGATGGGGACCCAATGAAACACTTCTCCCCTCAGCACGGGAGCTGGCAGGGGTGGGAACAGCAGGATGTCTAGCTGCCAGGGCAGGTGATAAACTGGGGACAGTGATGCCAACCAGACAGGGCTGTTCCACAAACGAAGTTCACCTTTTTAAGCAATTTGGTCAAACAAACCCACTTGGCTTACCAGCTTTGCCACTTCCTGAGGGTCACCCTGGGCAAGTCGCTTGCTCACGCTTGTTCATTTCTCTGTCTTACAAGGCGGATGTTCTTTTCGATGAGTATTAGACTCTGCCTCAGTTGGATGGAAAGATGAATTTAGGAGGGAATCAGAGACTGCATTTTATGCCAAAGTCACAAACTCTGGCATAAATCAAGCTGAAACTCCTACTTCTACAGGCATTGGGGCATTTAGATGACACCCCAACATGTTGCCCTTAGACACAGGATCCAAAGGTCCTGCTGAAAGTGAACACGGTTTCACAGCTTGTTCTTTGAGAGGGTCTCCGGCTCCCAGATCTCGTGGGTTTGCTTGTCCTGTCATTTGAGCCGGTGGGCGGCAGCCGAGGTAAGGTCGGCACCACGTTTTTGTGTTCCCAGTGAACACTAGAATTTCCTGGTTTGAAATACAAGAAAGGCCACGTTGGACTCCAGGGAACAGCCTCCCAACGTGCTGCCATCGGGGAACCCTCCCGTGACGCAGGGGAGCAGCAGGCGTTCCAGTGTGCCGAGCAGCGCGATGCTGAATGATCCGGGAAGGCCTAGTTACCGACAGAAACCTGCCCTTGTCCTCACGGGGCACATTCGCGCCCGCACCGTAACTTACAAGTATTTGTGCAATTATGCAAAGAGCTTTCAAAACAGCAAAGTGCGTGGGCTCACAGGAGCTGTGTTCTGTTAACACTAGCCATGTCGTCTTGGCCTTCGAACCCCGATGTCACCGTCTGGCTGGAGAACCCTCAGCGAGGAGCCTGGAGGGAACGGGCCTTGTGGACACCCCACCCAGCCGACCACAGGCACGGCGGCTCAGCACCACCGTCGCTGCAGGTGACTGTCCCAAGATTCAAGCGCCTCTTACAACAGCACACGCGTTTCCAGTTTAATTTCCAATTTAAATAGTTTGCAATGAATCAAGGAAAGGGGAAAAAAAAAAGAAAAAAGCATCAGCCACAAGCAACTGAATTGCTCAAAAAATTCTTTTATTGACACAGCCTTGCAAACGAATCCTCCAACTCACCAGCCTCAACAAACTTTGCACTGACTGATGCCCTTGTCGGCTCGGAAGGATCCGGCCCGGGAAATGAATGAAATTTCCATCCTTGGGTGTTTACCTGGTGTCTCACCGTGTTTGCTTTGGGAGAGAGGCTGTTTGCCGAGCTGCTGGAATGTGCGCAGCAGTCTGCTGTACCAGCGGCTCGGCCTTCTGGATCCAGACCTCCCGATGAAGGCAGAGAAGCGGAGACCTTGAGTCGTGCTTTTCTGCAGAGCAGACGCCTGTGTGTGTGTGTGTTCATAGCATTTAAAGAAGCAATGCCCCTGGACAACAGGAGGGGCTGCTTTACAAGCAAGATGAGGTCTGATCAGGAGTACAGGTGGATCAGATAAAGATGCCACCCACGTACTGTGGATTTTAGCCAATTCTTTAACTTATTCTGAAAGGAGAAGAAGGGGAGCGGGGTGGGGAGGGAGCGTGTTAGGAACTGACTTCCCTCGGGTCTCTGTGATCACACTTGGTGGCTGGTCTCCATCCCATCTCTGGAAAAGGTGGACCTTGTGTTTCATCTCCTCCTCCTCCTCTTCTCTCGTTCTGCTTCTAAAGAGGGAGGGAGAAACTTTCTTAGAAGTCCTACCGACACTGCCCTATATCCCAGAAGACTTGAAATGTTTGCTCTGTTTGCCTTCCAATGGGAAGATTCTTTGAAAGAGTTCTCCGGCATTCGCGGGACACACACGGCGTTGTCAGCATCAGGAGGGGGAGAGGGAGCGCTGTTCTGAGGCTGGGCTGCTATCAGCCTCAGGGACCCGCAGGGCTTGCCACCACCTGCTACCCTGTCAATGAGACTGTCACGAGTTGGCACGGAGACAGCTTCTTTTTTCCCTCCAGCTATTTGGAAACAAATGATGGATCTTGGGTTTTGATGACCCCTCCATGAGGCTTGAAGGCCAGAAAGTCACATCTTCCCTTCACAGTTCAGGCAATGACAGGGTGGCCTTTAGGTGACACGGTCAGGCGACAGGCTCGTGCCAGAGTCCAGGTCCTCCTCGTCCGGGTTCCCCGCCATTGTCCTCACGGCTCACAAACAGTCTTGCACAAGCCATTGGCAGGGGCGGTGTTTGCAAACACAGACGGTTCTGTCAGCCACCTGCCTGGAGAAGGAAAGGTAGCGCCTGGCGTGTGACAAGTGTATCGGCGGCCAGGGCTTCAGAGGCAGAACCTCAGAGGTGACAGCGATGGGAGGGGAGGAGGTGGCCTGTGGGAGCCTCTAGTGAGAAAGGACACATTGGAGTTTGGACTGGCTGCTTTTCATGTCTCAGAACCTTCCACAGACGACTCTCCTGCCTCTTATTGGCTTTGTAAGTTGTCCTATTTTTGAGTGGGTGTATTTACACATTTTAAAGTTTTAAAAATAAGTTAAAATAAAGCATTTTTAAATGGTTACCAAGTGCTGCAGAAGCAGAGTTAAGAAGCAGAGCAATGAGGTTCAATCGTGCATAAGACTGACGATCAGCTAATAAAAAATATGGGGTTTTTCCCTAGTTCCTTAAAAGTCAGTTCTCAGAAGAAAAAAAAAAAATCATTTACTGTAGGTACCTTGTTTACCAGCAAGGTTAAAGTTCAGGAAAAGAAAAACATCAAAATAGTTACATGAAAGCAAATCAGTGCTCCTGAACCATGTCTGGCTCTGCGATTCCCGGCCAGGCCCTCGCGGCAGTCAGAGGAAGTGGGGCTCTGGCCACTGAGCTGCATTTGCCTGTACCCACACCGCACACATGCCGTACCCACATCCGGTCACATACGCACCACACATGGACACATCCCATGCAATGCACACACCACATCGCACATGGACCGTGGGCCCCACACGCATCCACCCACACCTCCCACGCACCACCGTACACGCGCCACACCCACACACCCACAAGCACATGCACCCCAGCATCTTCACAGGACCACACGCGTGCGCACACACACGTGCCAATGTGCGCACCTGCATTCCACGCCCCCACTGCTGGCTCGACTGCCCAGGGTGGTCCCGCCAGAGCTGCAGGTGACCTGCCGGCACCCTTCCTTCTGAGAGAGCAGGTAGAGTGGAGAAGTCAGTGTTTGCGAAGCAACTTTTTGGGAAAATAAAAAGCAGATGTAAGGTGACCAAAAGACAAGGTGGTCATATAATTTACTGTCCAGACCAGGACATGTCTGAGAGCGAGAGGCGGAGCTGGGAGGAATTGAGGGGCGGTCACTGGTTCCTAATGGTCGTACATGGGACCCTCCTGAGTCAGGGGCTGCTGTAGCCAGAGGCTCCCAAGACAAAATAACAGTAAGAATTGGTGAGGGCGGGGGGCAAATTCTCCTAGTTTGGGCTGATCTATTTCCCTCGTCTTTACTTTTCCTGCTCCAATGGCAGTCTCCTCCGGGGTGACTGTCTTCGATCCCTAACTCTTCCCCTCCCATCTCACTGATCCTGCTAGCCGAGGGGTGGGGGAGCCTCTGAGCACCCCCCTACCTCCTGACCTAGTTCCCCAGAAGAATAAAGATGGTCCCCTTGACCAACATCTACCCCCCCACGGCAGGTGGCCACGCGTGGGCCTTGGAGGTCCAGGTGGGAGCACAGAGCCCTGACTCCGGGGCCCACAGAGCGAGCCAGCCGCTGAGTCGCCTGGATCTTGTTGAAATGCAGGTGCTGGGGCGTCCGCCTTTCTGACCCTCTGACCGCACTTTGAGGAGCAGAGGGCAGTTTTCAGGGAGCCAAGTCTGTCCTCAGCCGGGCTTCTCACAGGGACCTCACGTGCCTCTGGGGGCGGCAGGGCCAGCCTGGCCCGGTGTCCACGACCGGGAGGCTCGGTGGCGGTCACACCCGCTGCAGCAAGAGGGGAGCCGGATTTCACGCCCTGGCAGTGGCCACGCCGATTCTGGCCGCTGACCTGTTTCCAGGTGTGATTGACAAGCAAGCAGCTTCCAGGTCACCCAGACCCTGCTGGGCACGGGTTTAAATTGCTTCCCTTTGCTCCTTTCCTGGTATTAATTAATAACCAGGTTATTACAATGGTATCAATCTGACCTCCAGCTGCCTTCTGTTGTCAGCGGTGCTCTGGTGTCTTCCTCTGACTGCTTTTACTATTCTCAGCCCATTTTAAGGAAAAAAAAAAAAAAAAAAGCATTGGCTTTTGTGTCTGCATGAAATACAAAGCGGCTGCGTGGTGAAGAGCTGGGGGAGACCAGACGGCTCGGGATCTTACCCCAGGAGGCGTCATCACACAGCTAGTTCTGTGATCTGGGTCGAATTCAACCTCAGTTTTCTGACTGGAATGAAAGGATGATGACCCCACCTCTGGGGCCTGTTGTGGGGACTGGACATAGTAATGAACCCCCCTCACCCCCGTATCTGGAGCAATCAGAGCCCGGGGTGGTACCAGGATTATTCTAAGTGCCAATCCATCTACTCCGGCAGTCACCACCGAGAACGTGGCACCTGTACACCTCTGGAGAGAGGTCAGGGACACCAGGCCAAAGGAGAGCCCTGGGACTCGGGGTGGCTTTTGAGGTCCTGCCAAGTCACGTAAAAAGAGAAGTGGGCCTGTGACTATGGAAGCGAGAGCCTCAAGCACAGGTCCCCCCCTGGAAGGTGATCCACACCTCGTGTTTGGAGACACCTGGAAGTCAAGGCTACACGTCCCCAGGTGGCCTCCCTTCCACTGGGCAGAAGCAAGTAGGAGTCCAGAGCGTGTTTCCGTCCAGAACGCTGAAGTGGAGACATTGGTCTGAAAGCTCAGCACAGAGAAGCGTGTTGCCAGTTGCCTAGACCGTGAAATTCTGACGGAGTCCGAGAACCCCCTGGGGGGACTCCCGTGAATGAACCAGGACAGCTGTGTCATTGCAGTGCCTTTCTGGCCAGACGCTGACCTGGGGAACGGGGCAAGCGGACTGTTGCCACCGAGTTTCCATCTCGCTGGAGTTGTTTCCTCTCGCTGGCATCTCTGATGCAGAGGCCACACGTGGACCAAGCAGCACGAGGAGGGAGCCACCTGAAGCCCAGCCGGGGAGCGCGTGTGTGACCCCTCGGCCTGGGAACGAGCACGGAGCCCCTGCTCCTGGTGCTTGAAGTATGTGTGGATCTAAATTCGGAGCAAACAACTTCTGGTTACTGGAGTGAAAGGGAAAGGGCCTGGAAGGCTGAGAACGAGAAAATAGCACCGCCGTTTTCCAAAGCGATGGTTCCTGACAGCTACAGGCGCGCACACGGACGGACGCCGGCTTCCGGGCAAGCCTAGCAGAGCACCCGCCGGCTCACGGTGTTGGGGAGGAAAGTGGTGGTCTCTCCGAGGCGTGCTGAGAGAAAGTCATTCCATGCTAACCTCATTTCCTGTTTTGACGAGCTTCACCAGCACAGTCGATTAGGGGAATGCCCCAGAAAGTGTCTTGCTTTCAGTAAGCATCTGAAAACCTCTCATCGTGTCCTATGTGTACACAAGAGGGGTGGTGATGGTGTGCCCAGAAATCACAGTTGGTAGGACAGCCATCTCGAGGCGGTCAGCTCATGGCCCGGAGTCAGCCTGCTGCCCCTGCGCCCACCGCAGCTGTGCGGGTGGCCCTTCCGGCCGGGCCCCGTGAGGTCTCGGGTGGACAGACCGTCAGTGCTTCTCCCCACTGCAAGTCATGCTTTCAAATGATTCTCGGCAACTCCACACCTGGAGAAGGCTGGGGACGCCGAGGGGACAGCATCAGTCTGTGGCCTTCGAATGCTTCCATGGAGAGCCACAGGGCCCTGTCCCGTGTCCTGTCTGCTTTCCATGTTGAAAATCCGTTGGAGGAAGAGGCCGGGAAGGCATGTTCATGGAATTGGGAATGCACACACCTCCGAGGAAGGCATGGCCCGGACACTCCATGCACAGGGAAACAGTGGGATGAGCGAGTGGGACGTCCGTGCTTCTCACAGCAGGACCCACTCAGGAGCGCGCTGTCCGGTGCTCCACGCTGGGACGGCCGCGCGCTCGGTGTGGCCCCCGACAGCGCACCGGCCCGCACCTCTCCTGCCCATCACCCCGAGCTCGGCCTCTGGCTGCCAGGCACGGAACCCCTGGCCCGCTTAGTGATCGCCTTGTTGTGAGCACACCCTAAGTCAGAGGGGTGAAGAGCTCTGAGAAAGGGAAAGCTCTGAAATTCAAAATAGTATTATTCTTTGTCGTCAGGTGCTTTCCCTCCGAAAAAAGAAAAAAATCTGACAGTCTGCGAGAGAAAAGCAGAAAGTGATTCAGCTCGGGCTTCTGTTTCTCCAGCTTTAACCCCACACTGGTTAAGTGTGCTGGGCGGCCTCAGGGAACCCGCATGGAAGCCTGGCCCCCCCGGGCTGAACCCCTCGCCTGGCAAATCTGCTTTTCCACAGGCTCTTCCCAGAGGCCTGCTCCCCACTGTCCTAAATTCCGGGATTGCACGAATTCGGTAACCTTTCGGAGAGCTCCCTCCCCAGGGCTGGTCTTCAGAGGTGCAAACCGAGCTCCTGGCTGGAGGGCGGTCAGATGACTGAGGTCAGGGCCTTGGGCTTTGACTGGTATGTTCAGTTCTTTCCATCCACCAGGCAGCACTTGAGCCTGCTGCGGCACACGCCTCGGCTCAAAGCGTGGACGAAAACACACGCGTTACCGGAAACTCCTTTCGGGCCCAGTGTCATCCCACCGGGCAGCCGCGCGGTCAGAGGTCCCCCAGGCTGAGCTGTCCAGAACGTTCCGTGACAACATACGTGTGCTCTGTCTGCACTGTCCACGGCAGCCACAGCCACACCTACACTCGTGACAACAAAACTTCAGCTCCCCGGTCACACCCACCCGCTGTAAGTTTTCAGTGGACACATGTGGCCAGTGGTGACTGGATCGGACAATACAGCCCCAGCCAGCAGCTGGCAGCCTGGCTACGTGCTGGCATTACCTGGAGAGTTTTAAAAAGCACGGGTGTCTGGCCTCCATCCCACTCTGATGTGACTGGTTCTGGGGGAGCCCGGCCACTTGGATTTTTAAAAACTCTCAGGTAATTCGCATGTCTGACCAGGGTTCAGAAATATCTAGAATTGTGTGGTCAAATCTCTTCTTTTCCTTCTCCTGTTACCTTTGTGAGCTAATCACCCTGCAGACCCTGTGTGAATTGTTTCTGCTTCTCCCTGAGTCCGTGACTTCCGCCGCCTCCAGGTTATACACGCTGCAGGGGCTGGCCCCTGGAATGCGCAGAAGCACAGGTGAGGAGTGACCAGGTGGGAAGAGATGTTCTTCCCAGATGGATCCCCTGGTTCCAGGGCAGGGGTGTGTCCAGAGGGGCCGACAGGTGTGTGTGAGCCCCTCGGGGCACGTCACAACCCCAGGCTGGGCCTGGGCTCCCTGCATTCTCGGGGCTCTGCCTTGCGGTCCTCAACACCCTCTGCAAGGCCTCCTCTCCTTCTAGAGCCAGGAGAAGTAGAACCCGCAGAGGGGGAAATAAAAGAACACCTGGGCAGGGTGGACTCTGTGGAACCGGGTCACCCGGTCCCCTAGTGTTCCGCTGAGGGAACAGCACCCAGAGAAGTCAGGTGGTGCGCCAGGGGCGAGAGCTGGCAGAGCAAGGGCGACAGCCGCACTCCAGACGCCCCCAGGATGCGTTCCTCCCGCACATGGTCGCCTTTCGTCTTCCAGGAATGCGAGTGAAATCTGCCTCGAGGACACTTACGACCAAGGCACAGCTTGGTGCAGATGAGAGTCTGATCACTGACAGAGCATGTGATTCACTGTCCGCCTTTTCTGCCAGGTGGGTCCTGGCTCCTCAACCCGGCTGCTCCGTCCACCGCATTACCTCACGGAAGGCAATGGATGCAGTTCCCTCATGCAGCCATCCGTGGTTGGGATCCTGGGTGGGCCAACACCACGGTGTTGCAATGAGAAGCGGTAAGATAATGGATCTGGTCAAGACATGATTAATGAGCAGAATGCCAGGTGCTGGGGACAGACCGGGCAATAGACAAACTAGAATCTGCCTTTATAGAGCTGAAATTAGGGGCAGGTGAGGGGCAGACAGCTAATTAATAAATAAACGAGCAGGACGCTTGTTGATAGAGGTAAGTTCTAGGAAGAACATGAAATGGAGTCACGAGGTGGAGAGAAATGGAAGGGCGGGTCCTTGTCAGGACATGGTGAGCACCTGGGGAGGGGATGTCTGGGCTGAGACCTGGATAGGGGTTGAGATGTTCATCACGGTCCACTGAGGAATTAATTCTGAGAAGGTGAACAGTACATGGGGGTATTTTAAATGGTTGTTGGATGTCTGCTAAGTGTAGAAGGGAAGACAAGAAGTGCTGGGAGGAACTTCTGACGGCCTCTTGGAGCATCCCCCCGGAGGGTCGACTGTCTGCTGGGCTGGGGCAGAGGGAGGGGCTCCAAAGAGGAACACGTGGACGTTTACCCATTCCTGAAGCACATTCAGTTGCCCACGTCAGGGCCCAGATGTAAGAAGTCAGGACATCTACATGAAATGACTGTGCTGTCCGCCGTGACGACTGCACAGCCCCCTGCGCTGTGTGGACAAGCCCAGCAAAGCCCACTCACCCACGCGTCGGCTGGAGGAGTCGGAGGGTCCTGCCCACCGCGCTGTCCTCAGACACGGCAGGGTGGAGGCCCCAAGAATCCTGTGTGGAGTGAAGTGAATGGCTGGCTGATGTGTGGAGGGAGAGAGGGAGGCAGCTGAGAAGACAGAGGTCTCCAGGAGGCAGCTCAAGGTTGGTGACGATTTTGAGGTCCCCACTGGCAGGCCGGTATCAGAGTGCACCCACTTCCAGACACCTTCCAGTGTTCTTCTCGAAGGCCAACATGCCAGTACGGACCAGGGAGAGGCCTTCCAGGGAGGCAGAAGGAAAGGCCCGGCAAGCAGGGCTGAGTAGTGAGAGATGCAGGGTACCACGATCCTAAGGCTGTCCTAATGATCTGTGTGGCCGTGGCGGGGTTGACCTGTGGTCCTATGGAAATTCATCTCAAACACGAGTTAGTCTCCTTTGAATTAGTGTTTAAATATAGCTAGTAAGCAAATGATTCATTTTTAAAAAATTTTTCTTTTAATGAAGAGAAAGGGATGAAGACACATGGAGATGGCCAGATAGATAGGGAGCCATCGCGACTAGATCGTGACCGTAACACGGCAGGCATGTCGCCAGCGAAGGCAGAGGCCCCTGAAGTCCGTGGCCATCACTCGGGTCCCCGGGCAGACCTGTCACCTGCATCCTGGCCGTGGGCAGCAGGCAGCAGGCAGCAGGTGGAGGCGCTGGAAGGGGGCTGAGTCCTGACATTTTTTGTCTGTGTCATTTTCGATCAAGTGTGTCATAGAGCTTCCTGTTTCATCTCCCAGTTATTCTGAAACGAAAACATGAAAACACACTGCCGACCGCACTGAGAGACAGCCACTCCAGCGCGTGGAAACCGAAAAGGGAAAGACAGGTTGCAAATGCCACCGTGAGCTGGGGGACCGAGTGTATCAGCATCTATTCAAATAGTGATAATCGACAAACACTGGGGGTGGGGGTGGGGGTGGGGCAACGTTTAAAAATAATTCAGAAGAGACTGAAAAGGCAGAAGTTCCCAGAAGCCCACTGCCTAGTTACTGACAAGCTGAGGTCAGACTCTGGGTCAGGGTCTATCCTGGGGCAACGGAAGCTCTTCCCCTTGTGCCCCTGTTGGCCTAGCTGGAGAGTCACACAGGACTTTCAGAACAACCTGTTTGCCCAGGTAATGCCCTGAGCCTCCTCCCAGGTCCAAAGAGAGTTAAAAGGGGCCACTGTGGAATTGCTACCTCATAAGGATGAACGAAGAGGATGGCACTGACTTTCCCGTCCCCTCTCCTCTCCCGGATGCACATGCGTGAGAACATCATAGCAGACGAGCGTGTGCCCAGCAGCCCCAGAGAGGTGGGGGACCCTGACCAAGCTAAGGCCCCGAGGACAGCTCAGCCTGGGAACAGCTCCAGGGACCGTGGTTCCATGAAATGCCACTTTGCCACTTGAGACCAGCATAGTTTGGTTCCCAAGAAGCACATCATTGGCAGAAGCTAATTTTCCCAAACAAGTGGAAGGGTACTTCCAAAGACAGACAGAGGGTGGGCGACTGAAATACAGACAGCAGCGTCACCCCCGGAGTCCACACTGCAACCCGACAAGCTAGCTTTGCACTTCCGTCTGCTACTCAGAGGCATTTGGGAGGAAGACAGCCCTGCCTTGGGAGGGAGGTCAACTCCAAGCCTGTCTGCTATTTTTGCCATGGTCTCTGTCCAGCTACTCCTGATGGTCCGAGCAGGGAGCAGCTCTGCCCCTGACTACTCAGAGCTTCCTTGGGGGCCTGACTGTCCCTTCCATACGCAACCTGCCCAGATACAGCCCTGAGTTCACCAGCAAACCAGCTACCCCACTCCTCTCCTTCTTCTGACTTTTGTTAATGGCACAAAATTCTCTGTGAAAAGGGAGAGGGGTGCATGATTTTGGAAAAACTCCATCCTTCCCTGAGAGATTCATGCACCATGCACAGTACCATACAAAAGACCCCGAGAGGTTAGGAAATAAGGAAAGCCATTTAAATTAGGGAATTGTGTGCATCCCAAACATTCCTGGAGTAGAGGCCTTTCTTAGACACCAACTTTAGCGGCTTTAGGAATGGCTGAGGGCAGCCCTGCCTGGCCCCTCTCCGAAGGGCTCTCCGTGGCGCTGCAGAGAACAGAGCTTCTCTTACACACGTGGTCCTTGTTGTCCCCATGCTTACGGGCAGTTGTGACAGTCCGTATTTATTTCTTCACACTCTCTATTGATTCCCCCCAATATCTTTGCCCAGTACCCTGTACACAGGAGCTAGCCCATTCACAAATGCCTGCAACCTTTATTATTTTGTCTCAAAGTCTTCATTAGCTGGTGGCAGTGAATACCGGGCTCTCCGAGAGGCGATGGTCTTGCAGAATCTAGCATCCTGTGGAGAACGCTGCCCAGGTGAGTCTGTTGGTGAAGCCAGGTCCTGGTGTGTGCTTGCATTGAACAATCCAGAATGTGGGCCCAAGGTTTCGTACGCAGAGCCTTCCTGGGTGGGCAAAGAGAAACAGGAACTAAAACATGCATCAGTGGCCAGCATGGGAGGAAGGGGAAGCCTGGCTCCTTTAGTTTCAGCATTGAAATTGAGAGGGGGCTCAACAACCTGTGCTCCTTTCCAGCTCCCCCAGCTGTGAGTGAGATCAAAACACCAAGGGCAGCAGCCCAGGCTTCAGTGTGGAACGCCTGGCCATGGGGACTCCACCAAAATCACAGAGTGAGAGGTGGCAGGGCCCTAACGACCATCTGGTCAACCTTCATTTCGTAGGCACACAGAGGAAGGAAGTTGGCCACCTTCCTCAGGTCACACTGGAAGGGACACTGCTGGGATGGAGACCTGAGTCACTCCTATCCAGTCCTAGATTCTGAATATCAGCTTCCCGAAAGGCCTGAGCTAACCCCAGTTTGTCTGGGAGCTTTGGCATGGATGAGACCACCCCTCGGGATTCCGTGCTCGCCTGCTGTCTAGTTAGCACCAGAGATGCCCAAGGTTTGCCCCTAAGTCAGAGCCCATCACACATATGGTGTCCCCTATGCCATTGGGGCTGGGTGGGGACCAGGCATCTCCCTTGTGTTGGGACAGCCCTGGAGCAGCTCCTGGTCACATGGGACTCCCTTACCCTCATTCCAGCTTTGCTGAATTATGCTATTCCTTCGCTCTCTAGTGTTCAAGGGGCCCCAGCTGGGTCTCTCCACTGTGGATACACAACATCGTGGTCCCTTGGATCTGAGGGACGACTTCAGGGTCACACACATCACACTGTGGATGTGGTGCCTCACTAGGGACCTCAAATGCAGCCTGGGGAACCCTCCGGATGCTCCTGGCGTGAGCTTCCAAGTCATGCCATCTCGGAACTGACAGCAGTCGAGGGAAGCTCCTGGCACAGAAGAGAGACATAGCAACTCAGACACACACCCCAGGCTGCCAGTCCCCCGCGCAGGGCGTTTTGCCCCTCAGTGCCATCCAAGCCTCTGCTCCCCAGGCAGTACCTGCCAGGAAGGGGGCAGGAAGACCACAGACCTCACTTTGCTGTGGCATCCGCCGTGCTGCCCACACTTCATGCCGAGAAGCCACATGAGCGCCCCGGCCACCTGCGGGGGCCACGCACACCCTGACTGCTCCCCACCAGGTCGTCACCAGCCCCGGGGAGACGACCAGCACGGGCATCTCCACACCGGTGACTCGTGATGGAGTCTGACTGGGCTGGAAGCCTATTTTTTGAGATTTTAAAACGATTTCCCTGGAGGATGGGGTGTGGACAACACCAGTTCCCAGGAGTGAACTGTTTACACTTGTCCCACGGTTAAAGCCTGGGGGCCACTCAGAAACATGTCGGTGTTTGTCACAGACGCGTTCCAGGGAGCAGTGGCCCGGTCTCGTGTGAAGAACGAGGCCGCTGTGCTGTGGGGGACACTGGCAGGGACAGGGGAGGCCACGCTCAGTGCTCGCCTCCTTTCCGAAGGGACTCCGTTCCCAGAGCTGAGGCTCCTGTGAGGCTTAGCAGACCCAGCTTTCCTGAGGGGACCTCTCCTGAGAAGCAGTTTTTGCAAAGTGTTCCACGCATTACTGCAGACCTCCACGTGGTTCAGAAAGACTCTGCGTCCCTCCACAGCCCCACAGGCCGACGGTGAACGAACACACACAGATGCTCCCGCCTGCTCGTGGGCGCATCCCCACCGGACCCTGCCTCGCAGGCGCCCTCCGGGCTCAGCACCCCTCGTGCCCGCAGATCCGCGCTGTGAGGGTCACCCCTCTCCCCCAGGGCCAGGGGAGCCCAGCAATGAGCAGTAAGCAGTCCCAGTTCCAACCCAGCATCCTGGCGGTGATGCTCAGCCACCTGTGGGGATGACAGGGTGTGCACGGTCGATTCCAGCCCCTGACCCAGTGAGGACCTTGGACGTTTGCCCACCTTCTGGTGCACAGAGGTCCCTCCCGCCATTTGTACCAAAGGTGGAACTAGCGACACGGGTGAGTGACACACAGGCCCCCCTCACTGGATTATTTCCTGCCCCCTCCCCACTACGGCCACTTTCTCTAGTCATAAGATAAAACCCACTTTTCAAAGAATTAAACCAGAAACACAGTTTAGCAAATCTGTAGTCTGGTGGACACTGACAGGCGACATTGCTGGAGTGACCGAGAGATGCCAGGGGCCTCCTGACAGCTGGTTTATGTTCAAGGGTGTACTCAGACACGAAGGGCCCCTCAGCATTAGAGGAAAACATGGACAGCCAGTGGGCTCCTGCGGCTTTCGGGCGCCCAGCCACCCAGAGCCATGGCCCTGAGTGGTTCCCGAGTGGGCCTCCGGATCAGCAGCGTTACATAACCCGCACTCTGTTAGAAATGCAAATTCTCAGGCCTCACCCACACCTTCTAAATTGGAAACTCTGGGGGGTGAGGACTGGGGCCATCTGTTTCACAAGCCCCCTGGTGGTTTAGACCCAGGCCCAGAGTCACCCCTGGTGAATGATACTGGTCCCGTGATGCTCCTGGGCACCGGCCATGGGCTTGGTCCCTCGTGACTGTGGGTGAGCACAGGTTGGCCATCTGTTGATGTCCTCATTTTAGTGCCCACACTCCTCGCCAATGGCTCTCTCCTGAGACACCCCACCCCCGCAGTGGGGGGAAGAGTTAGCAGCCCAGAAGTCACGCAGATGATCAACAAGTTCTTGGGGTGACCTGATTCATCCCTTATCTCCTTTTCTGGGTGCTGCTGCTCTGCATGGCCAGGGCTGAGCACTGTGGGGTACTCCCCCTGGCCCAGGGGACTCTCCCTGGGCATCGTGTGCTCTGTGGGACGGGCTGCACGCTCCCTGGGCCTGCCTCCCCCCACTCTCAGGCCAGTGTGCCTGAGGAGAATACTTGAGCCCTGAGGTCTCCTGGCATTTCTCTTAAACTGGAGAATAGAAAGTGTTTTCCCACTTTGACCTGACCCCTGGGAGGGAAGGGGGACCACGACAGCTCACCCCGACATCTCATCATGCCCGGGTGGGAGCATCAGCAAAATGCTCGGCCCTGGACAGGTAGGAGGCAGCATGCGACCGGGCCAAAACAAAGTAAAAATATGGGTTGTTTATCATTTAAAAAAAAACTAACCTCATACAGGAAGTATGAAAAGAAGAAGAAGGGGGGCGGGGGGAGAGGAGAAGGAGGAGGAGGAGGAGAAGGAGAAGAAGACAAAAACACAGACTTGGGCTGCAGCACCGACACTGGCAGAGGTGGAAGTGCACACGTGTCACAGAGAGACGTGTGTGACTCAGTTTCCATCTCCCACTTGGCGGGGTGGTGGGAACAGGTGGGGACTTACAAATGATGGGACAGAGCAAGGAAAGGAACCCTGGGTCAAGAGGCACAGCCTTGGCAGACGCAGGGCAGTGTGGGTGGTGGGACCGAGTCCCCATCAGGGCCTCCCTGCAGGTGTGACTGTCCCAGCCAGACGTGGAGAAGAAGATGCCTAAAATGGAAACTGCATCGGGGATCATCCCACGCACCTGCCCCTCTTGCCCCACGTTCTGTCCTCCTGTGTGTTTCAGGTCGAAGACACAGGAGTTACAAGGCTGGGATCCTCTCCCCTCGCCCCTTGCAGAAATGCAACTGTGACAGCTGTCGCCAGGGAGACGCCACATCCTGGCCCCACATCCAGGCCGTGGCCCCGCAGCCCCTCAGGACAACACACTTTGCTTTAAGGACACTGAGGCCACCAAGGCAGGCAGGAGCCAAGTCAGGTGCAGAACGCAGAGCCATCTGTCCCCTCTGACATATGGCTCAGCTGGACTTTCAAAATAATTCTTGTCCGCCCAAGAGTCAGCCTGAGGAAAACAGGGAGGCTGAAGACATTTCCTCTTTCACAGCACAGCCTGGGGGACGGGGACGAGGGATCCTCCCCCATCACGCGTGAACACACCGCCAAGCGTGCACGCGCGGGCGGGCTTCTCCGGTCCACGATCGCTGTCACAGAAAGCCAAGGGCTCACACAAGAAAGACAGAAAAGACAGAAAGAAAAGAAAAAGAAAAAATTGCACACCCAAATCTCAAAATAGAACCAAAACCTGCAAATCATATTCAGGAGTCGCTGTGAGCCCACACTGAGCACCCTGTTGAAAGGTTAATAATTTTCCTACCGAAACTGAATGTGGGTTGTGAAAGAACATTAAAATGAAGAAAATTTCCCCGTGGCTGCTATTTTATTATCACCAAAGCCATCGGGTTTCAGTTTGAGTTATTTGTATTTATTTGTGAAAACAAAGATTAAATAAGTAAAAACATAAACCTCATCCTAATTATTGCTCAGGAGTATCTCATTTTTAAGAGCAGAAAAAAAAACACCAAAAACCAAAGAAACAAAAAAACAAGACCATCTCACACACACTCAAGGCAGAAGTCAAAAAACAGCAGGGAGTGGATGCTGTTATCTTTCTGCCGTTTGAAAAGTGTCTTCTCGTGTAAAACCTTAATATGTGAGGATACTATGAAAGTCAATGGGTACTTTTAGTTATTGAAATTTTTGTCAGTTGTGTGCTCAGGTAGAGAAGTATTTTTTTTAAAAAACTGCAAACTATAATTTTTGTTTCACACTTGCCAACATGTAGTAACAGCCTTTTAATGAATTTAATGTTGCACACTTGAAAAAATGGAATTTCAGTGCTGCTTGAAAAGATCAGATTATGAGTGGGGAGACCTCTGACCAGGTGGAGCCTGGAGGAGACGTGGGGTGTAGGTGCAAAGCTGGGTTTAACCCACCTGGTCTCACATGCCAGGTGAGCAGCTTGCTTGTTGAGCTGTTAAAAGAAATCCACTCGATGAAATGGTTAATCAGCATGTACGGTGAGCAGATCTTCTCTTCATGTTACTTCCAGCACAACATAAACATCAGAATGAAAAAAAAAAAAAATGCAAAAAGACCTCCAGTGGTCTCACATCACCGAACAAACTGTTTTTCTACCTATTTTGTGTTGCTGGCTTTTGTTATCAGCCCAATCGGCAAATTGTGGCCAATTTTGTCATGGGTTAAGCAGACATTTTGTTCCCAAACTGCTTTCAACATTGTAGTTACCAAATACAGTTTATGAGAAATTGAACAAGCCACAATACAAACAGAAAAGGTGCCTATTTTTTTTTGTTTTTTATTAAATTAACCCCTTTTTAAGTTCAAAGTGACACACACATAAACTATTTTTTTTTTCTTTTAAGAATTCTAGTGAATTGAAATTCTGAAACAACCTAATTAGACTTTCCTGGAAAAAAAGAAGAATTAATGATTAACCTACTGATTGGATTTTGAAACCAACTACATTATATTCCCTTGATTCTGACCACCACGACACTATGAAACTTGTTTTTAATGACAGTGTAATTTTTGTTTTACATGCACACACATGAAATATCGTCTGAACCCTGCAGAACAAAATTCTAAAGGAGTCGATTGAATTATGCTAAGTAAAATAATCGGTTAAGCAGTTATTTACTACTGAAAATAAACGACACCCACGTAGTTCAAGTTATATATTAATATTGAAACCAAATGGTAGTCTTATACCACAAATCATTTCATAAAAAAAAATAATGAAACTAGCTAAAATGAAAACACAGGGTTTTATTTTATGAAACATTAACTATGAAGATCAAAATGATAGAAAGCTGACAGAGCTTTTAAAAATTTGTTTCTGCCTAATTACAACAACAAATTGAAAATGAAAAAAAGAATGAAAGCACCCTCGCTAAAAATCTAAGAATCACTCATTGGGAGAAAAGCAGAATTTCAGACAAGAGACTGAAGAAAACCCTTCTCTGAAATCCCACCTCATATCTGAAGGTACAGCAATATGTACAACATTTTTAAAATACCAGCATGCCCACACACTATATCTCAGATTAAACCAAGGAGAAAATGACACATTCTGAAACCATCTTCTAAAGTGTCTTTTCCTGATAACACTCAGGCTCATTTAATCAAATTAATGAGTTTCTAAAAAGCCCAAACAACTCTCCATAAAGAGACAGAATTATTCACAACAGACAGCAGACATTTCCAGTTTTTCAGGCGACCCTTGGAACATTAGTCCTTGTTATCTACATTTAGAAAAGTCAAGCTGTCTTTCTCGTGTCTGTTAGAAATACTCCTCAGTGCTCTGGGTAATCTGAGGAACAATTTGAAAAACACCAGTACATTCAGCCCAGTCTTACCCTGAGCTCAAACAGTTGAAAAATTAGTTAATTCTTCTTCCCCCACACTCTTTGCCTCAATGTGCAGTCACATAACCTATTCACATTTTAAAAATCTTAAAGTAGTAAAGAGGAAACACACCACAGAGAAGAAGTCATTGCTTCTGGGAGTGGATTTCTACCTAAAACACAGACCAGCAAAGAAACAGTTTTTAAAAGAACCAAAAGCCAGTAACAAAATTCAGGGAGAACACTGCAAATACATATTGACTGACAGGGAACTTAGCAAGAGGAATTTTAAACCCTGGAGAAGACTAGACACATTTGCAGCCAGTGCAAAACATTCTCAGTGAGCTAGCATTGCTCCTGGTAAACTTGAACCGAGGTCGATTACCAGTGTAACAACAACATCTTCTCCCCAAGGTGATGTGTTAGACTGTTAACACCAGACCTGATGCATGGGACTCAGAATTCACTCTTCATGTTTTTATGTTCCAATTCTTTCTACAGCAAGTGACTATTCTGCTACTTTAAAGCTAGAAGCCAGACATGGAAGAACAAACAAACAAACCAAAAACCTTTTGAATGGACACGACAGCAAAGATGAGGGGCGTGAGAGGACACCGGGAGGCACCTGCACCGGTCACTTAAGACACGTTCCGTACGCGCAGTCCAGCCTGGCATACCTGTGCTGGCCCCTACCCACCCCGCCCAGCACGCCCGAACTCTCACGTTCAGAAGGAGCCTGACCTCCACTAATACTTGCCACTCTTTCAAACCACACAGCTCCCCTTTCCCCGACCAAAGACTTGGGGAATGATGGTGACTTTAGTCATCTGGAAAGAGTGAAACATGACATGATCTTGAAGCACTTTCTTTAGAACCGTTGTCACTGTAACTCGGTGTTACCACAATCAAAAAGGCCATGGTCACGGAACAAATTCGAGTTCACCCTGAATCGTATCTGTAACCTGGGAATTTCTTACGAGCAGAGCAGCACCGTACAAAAGCTTTCATTGAACATATATATTCAAAGCACTGAAAACAATTACACTTTTTTTTTTGCAAGTATATACCTCAGAATGTGAACTCCTCCACATTAAAAACTAATGTTTTTAGCACAATTGCTTCACATGCAACCAGCTAATTTGTTCTTCCCTTTTTTCACAAAATGCATTTGTTAACACCAAGATTTTAAAACAACATGGTTATATTTAGAGGCATTCCTCAGTGTGAGTAGAAGAGTTTTCTGCTCATTTACTAGCTGTACCTTTTACTTGAAGCCAATCTAGCCTGTTTGAAATAATGACAACAGTTTTGTTGGGAGCAATCTGGTTTAACTGTAAAATTAGAAAGACAAACTTTTTTTAAAAAAGCAAGTAATAATTTCTAGAATCTAGAAATAGCTACAGCTGTAAAAATAAAATAAAATAAAATAAAATAAAATAAAATAAAATAAAATAAAATAATAATAAGACAGACAAGGGGAAGAGAAACCCAGAAACTCCTAATTCTTGACTTGGAAACAAGGGTCTCTTGCATTTCATTTTCTATTTTCCACCAAGAAAAAGCAAATAGCTTTCTAGTCACACCATGAAATATATAACAAGCTTAGGAAGTTTGTAATATTAAATACTAGTCTGTCTAAGTGAACACAGAAACATGAACTGTGTTTCTTGTTAGTGTGAATCCAATTCACTGTGTTGAGAGATGTGAGCTGACAAAGGCAGACCCTGGACCTATGATTTAGGCTGTAAATTGGGCTGGAGCTCAATAATTCTCTGATGGGCTGTGTGAGCACAATTCAAAAGCACCGTGGATACCTCTGGACCATGAAGAGTGTAGTATATTTCTGAGCCTAAAACCTTTCATTGATGTTGGCTTGAAAGCTGTTTAATTAGCTGTAGAATGCCAATCTCTTCATCAAAGCCAGCTGAAAACAAAACTGAGAGAAACAGCTTGTGGTTTCACAAAAATGTATTTACATGAAGTATATTTTAAAGGGAGTTCGATCATTAGGGCCAGTGTCATTTGTGATGTGCGGGTGGACTGACATTTAGAGATGTCAGAGGCTGTCAGATTTATCTCCAGTCTACACTTAGTGGAGATCAACCACTGCTGTGAGCACACCTTGTTTTGTTGCCTCCAGCCTCGAAATCTGAAAAGATTGAACCCTTATTTACCGAACACAAATCTTCCCCATGTCCTCTCACTTCCTTACCTACGACGGCTAAAAAGAAAGTGGGGCCGTGGGTGATGAGCGGAGGAGAAGCCCACTTTCACACCCCGGAACCGGGACGGTGAGCGAGGCGGGGGAGCCCGTGGACAGAGCTCCGAGGGGAGCTCCTGACCAGCACGAGGTGTCCCCAAACGGAGCCGGGTCGGACTGCCAGGCCACCGCTGCCACTCGGAAAGCACATTCTGACAGGACGGACTTTCCCCCACTTGACACTTAGAATTGCCGACAAGGAAAACCCAGAGTGACACCAAACCTTTTACCACGAGTTAAGCTGTCTGAACAGAAGTCTCTCAAAGGAGCAGCAGAAAGCACCCCAGGTGGCCATCCCCCGGCGGGCTCAGGACTTTTGTCCGTTTGCTCAGCAAACGAGAATTCATGATTTACATTGTATGGAGAGATGGGTGACTAGCAGGAGAGTGGAGTTTGGTGAAGGCATTAGTCACTCTTTTGCAAATGCCATTCTCTGTCTTGCTCAATTTGTCGGGAAAGGAAATTAAACTCTAAGACAAATTAAGAGGGCAGACCCACGTGGAAGTGGGCCTCTGCAGCCAACGCGCCCCGAACCACAGAAGCCCCTGCGTGGGACCGCACGGTCTCAAACAGAAAGGGAAACGGCCATCGGAGCGATGTGACAACAATGTACACTCAAACAGGAACTCTGCTCCTTCCACCCGTGCACCTGAACTCGCACTGCACCAGTCGGGGGTCCCAGCCCGGCACAGGGATGCAGGGGTTATGCAAAGGGAGCAACACAGTTTTGAAAGGGTTACAGAAAAAAACAAAACCAAACCAAAAAATGCTGTATAAAACTGCATTACTCATCAATTACTTTTCATAGTTTGCTTTAAAAAGGGCTTCTCCCCAAACCCAACCCTTTCGTTGTTAATCATTTTGTTTTCTAAAAAAGAAAAGAGCATAACATCTGTTCAGTAGGTTACCGTGCAACCCCATGAGAGCCCAGCCTGAGGGCATCCTCACGGGGTCCCGCCAGAGCAGCTGGAAGAGCAAAGGGTGCCGAAGCCTGGGGACACCAGAGGACAATCACGATGCCACCTATAACCTGCTCCACAACTGTCTTATTAGAGGGAAATAGCAACTGTGATTTCCTTTATAAACTCAAAGGCACCTGGACTTTTAAAGTGTATGCTATTTGTTTGTTAAGAGCTCTCTTCCCCTTGCCTGTGCTGTGGCATTTGTTTGAGAAGTAACAAAGACCAGGAAATACCAGGAAAGCTGGTCTCCAAGGAGGGGTGCAAGGAAGGGGTTTCACCCTCCTGCCGGCACCGGAGCTCTGCCTCTAGACCTGAGGCCCGTTCTGTCAGCTCCTTTGAACATCAGACTGAGGTTCTGAGCCAGCGCACAGAGGTCCCAGGGACAGCTGGTCAGCAAATTTGCTTCATGGATTGGTTTTGCAAAGGACAAATAAAGAAAAAGAGAGTTACCACCGAGCAGGAAAGCATTTGTGGTGGAACTCATCCAGAGTGGCAATGCTAGCCTGCAAAATAAAATGTGGAATCTTCACTTCACCAACCAAAGGGACTTACTTCCAGAAAGGTCTGCACCTCCTTCCACCTGCCTGGGCCACCGGCATAGACAAGAAGCCCCTGAGGCCACGTGCTGCCTCGTGTCCTTCCCTCACTGGCTGCCTCTGCTGTTGACACTGTTCCCACTGTGTTTGTTAGGGGATGCTGCTTACAAAGCTTTCTTTCTGCTGCTGGCTGTTGCTAGGGAATGAGCCCCAATCTTTCAGGAGACAGAGCAGCAATCCTCACTTGGCAATGAGCACCAGCAACTCAGTTTGGTGACAGGGTAGAAATCAACCTTAAAAACATCCGCGTTGACATTTCCTTCAGCAGGAATGTATATGTTCTTCATCCTAATGTTGGGTTGGTGCCTTTGGAACAGTGTTCATGTCCCCTCTGAATGTCCGTCCTTCCTCGCCAACCCTGGCGCCCCTGGTGACTGTGGGCTCTTCGAACAGCGTGGCTGTGGGTCTCGCTCACTTGTCAGTCTTTATTTACTTTTTTCTTTTTTTCTTGGAGAGAAAAGCAAACCACATCATCAAAGCATTGAAAGACACAAACTGGAGGAAACCGAGTTTCCAGGCTTTAAGCAGACGGTCCTTACCCACAATTTATTTCCAAGAAATGACTTGGAAACCACTGTCATTTTCCTGAGGGTTTCTTTAGAAGTGTGACATCGTAGCTGCACCGATGACCTGCATTTGCTTCTTGCCAATGATCTGCAAAGAGCAACCTCTGTCCTCAAACCCGGACTCACCTCGGTCTTCCACGTGGCTCCCTAGCCCTTTCCTGTGCCTGTCACGGCTGTGGCCACCGAGCGGCCCTGCTGGGCACCGTGACCTGACCACCCACACCAGATAAAGTCCTAACATCGTTTCTGCTGTGAAAGGCGCCTCCTGGTTCCTCTCCCTGGCAGGATGGACTTGTTACCAGGCAACGCGAGGCCTGGTGTTGCGGCTGTGTCCTGGGAGAGGCGTGTGTGTTCATCAAACTACTAGCGGGGTCCCAGGCTTCCCTTCTGCCAAATTGCGGGGGTGGGGTAGGGGGAGGATGTTTGGGGACAGGCCTGTCCCAACAGCAGGCAGCCTGCACGATTTCTCCCGGGGGACCGCGGACTGCTCTCCCTCACCAGGGTCTCTTGCTTGGCCCACAGTCCCAGCTGGGAAATTCAAGTTGGGTTTCTCTTATTTGCTGCTACTCGGGCCTTCTTTTCCCCCTGTAGACTAATGTATTAAGAGGTGGTTTCACTGTTTAATTCATGCCCATTTATTTTAGAAAAAGGATACAAAAATACCTTTCTTTTAAAGATGCCATTTAGAGATTGTTTTAGAAAAATGCTAAGAAAAGAGGATATGAGGGCCCAAATGAACAAACAAAAGGGAAAAGAGGAGAAGGAAGAGGAGAAATTTGGGAAGAGAGGAGGGAAAGAAGGCGGGAGGGGACGGGGGAGGGGGTCCCACAGAGGCTGACCGCATCCAGAGGTAACCTGGAGGGAGCCGCAGCTCTGTCCTCCTGCAGGTACTCACTCCAGGGCGGAAAGGCAGGTGTGGCAATGAAAGGGAAAGGAGCTTGGGTCCCAGAGGCTCCTGATTTTACGGAGCGCGATGCTTTCACGTGGGACAGCGGCTCTTGCCTGCTGTAGACATACGCCTTTGCCTACCAGCACCGCGAGGGGACTGTTCAGAAAGCAGGCCAGGGCGTGCAGCCGGGCCGATCCCTGGGGGCTGTGCACATGGACTGGAGACCCTGCTGTGAAATCAGTGTCTCTGCCCCCAGGGGAAGAGCGCATCCCAGGTGCTCCCAGGCCGCAGGGGGCATTTCCAGGCACTTTTAATAAACTGGTTTTCATGGAAAATGTTTCGGTATAATTACAGTTATATGGAAATCTGTAAATTACTTAGAAAATAAAAAGATGGCAATAAAGTAAGATGTACTCCTCTGTGACTACGTATGTAATTCCTACTTGTGACCCCCGGACGCTCCTGCACAGTAAGAAAGAGGCTTTCGCGGGAACACTGACCACCAGGTTTGGGAGCCAGGAACAGAGGCATGGAGGGGCCACCCAAGTGTCCAGCAGCTCCCAACCCAGGGGCTGCCCTGACCGTCCGGCTGCTTGGAGGGTGCCCTGTACGAAGCCACCACCGTCGCTAGGGCCAGAGGCTGGGCCCGGCCCCACGCCCCGCCAGCACACACCTGCTTTGCCAGTTTTTCCTGCTCGGTAGCTTTTCATTGTCACCTTCTTTGCAATGTCACTAAAACTGGTCTGCCAGTTTGTTTTTCTTTTTTCTGATAAGCCCATTTCACACCCCGATGGACACACCCCTGTTTGGAAGTTTATTTCTAATATTAACTTCCAGGACTTCCTCCCGGGTTTCGCCCCATGACTCTGAGTACCCTTTACATCACGCTCTACCCTTCCTTACCTCCGGGGTATCAGTCACCTTCACAGTGTGACAGTGACATTGTTTTCCTGCCCAGGCTCCCACGTCTCGGTCTTGAGCCTCTCTCCACAGACTGTCCTCAGTGACCCTCCTGCAGACGCCTGGGCTCTCTGCCTTTCTCTGACCTCCATTTGAGTGTTCCTAACTGAATGGACCCTTTCTGAAGGAGCTCAGAGCTGGGAAAAGGTATGAGATGAGGAGAAATAGACCGCAGCCTACAATTTCCAGGTAGTCTGTTACAGAACCAACCACAGAAATAGCCTGCAACTGCCCTGACCTGGAGGGTGGCATCTCAGGCTCCCCACAGGGGTGGCGCACCATCGCCCGTGGCAGATCCACCGGAGGTACCGCCTGCCGTGCGTGCTGTTTTTCTGAATGGCATTTACCTGGGCAGTGCTGGGACTGGGCGTCATCTCCCAGCAGGGGTATTTCAGAAAGCAAAAGGCAGGCGGGCTTTTGATTTGCAGCTCTGCCTCATTTGGAAAGAAAAAGTATGTCATGCTTTTGCTTCACTGAGATGCCCGTCTCACGGTAGGCACTGTGGTCCCTTGCTCACGCCATTTCTTCATTCTTTTTTGCAGCTCCTCCCAGAATGCTCACGGCTGGCACGGGGCATGGTGTGCCACAATAAAGCCCTGCACGGTGCGGTGTTTGCTGTTAGGAGTAGGTGCGCTGAGCATGAATGGGACAACAGTTTGTGTGGAGTTAAATATAAATAGTGTTCATTCCACCGAGATGAAACTTTAAAAAAAAAAATCAAATGTGGCTCAAGAACTTGTTTAATGATAGGACATACATACTAGAGTAAAAAAACAAAGGTGTACCACAGTAAATGCTTGTGAATTCTTTTCCAAGGCCATGAAGTGATTATTGAAATTTGTTTCGTGAGGGTTGAGCTCCCGAGCTAATTAAAACACATGAAATGTCCTCACATGCCCAGTGCTCACACATCACTCCCTTGGTGGAAAGGCACACTGATAACAGTGGATGTCAGCGACATAGCAGAGGCCGGAGAGCATGGGCTGACCGTCACAGCCAAAGCTCGTGCACAGCCGTGCCCACAGGCCGGGAGGCCTCGTGCTGTCGCTTAGGGAGCCCGGGGCTGCAAACTGCTAACGGCAGCCACTTTGGTTTCAAATTTGACTGTCCCATGAAATGAAAGCCTCCCATCTAATGGCACTCTGGGGTCACAGGGCTCAGGGAGGCCCGCCTCGAGTCTGGACCCTCCCCAGAGTCCTACCATCTAACTCAGGAACCATCTACATTAAAGGCTGCAGGAGTGACACGTCCTTGTATAGGTCCTTATGGGAAACTGATCTAATCAACGGCATGAGAATGAGAAGGAATGGCCATGCTGGGGAGGCAGCAAAGGGTCCTCTAGGAGCCCTGCACGAGGCTCAGCATCACTTGGGGTAGTACCGCCCCTCCAGCCTCGGGTCCGGGACCTGTGAAACCGAGGTCTGGACTCCATGCAGGCTCCTGAGATTCCCCCCTCTTATAATTCCTTACAAACTCTATCTGGCATCTAACTTTATTATACACAGTAATTCAAATGTCCTCTTTCCATTCTGTGCATGCATTTTTTTTTTTTTAAACTGGGGCAACATATGCATAACATAAGATTTGCCATTGTAGCCATTTTCTAAAACAGAAAGTCTGTCCCCATTAAACAATAGCTTCCCATTCCTCCCACCCCCAGCCCTGGTCACCTCTGTCACACTTTCTTTCTCTTTGAATTTGACTCCTCTAGAGATCGCATATAAGTGGAATGATGCCTGTCCTGCCCCATGTCAGTTTCACAAAAACAGAGCTGGCCCGAGCAACTCTGTCACAGATTTGAGAAGTGGAAGTTGAGTGCAAATATGTAATTGCACCTCAAGCATATGAGAAATGTCAGGGACTTACTGCTCGGGTTTGATAAAAGACACTTTTAAAACTGGTGTTGGGAAAGTCATATCAGAAGTAAAGCAAACCAGCCTGCGATCTCATACCCCGTGAGCACTGAGCACACGTTCTTTCTCGCCACTGAGTCAAGTCACCGAAACAACAGGAAACTCACGGTGGACCCCACGCCGGTCCCCGCTGATGTGACCGTAAGCACAAAATGCAGTGAGTAATTCCCCAGAGGATGGGGCAACTAAAGTTGATTATTTCGTGTTTAAGAAATAAAAAGGAACCAACAAAACAGAGGGGGAAGAGAGAAAAAAGAAAGTTTTCTTTGTTGATGGGAAAGGCAAGTTTTAGTTTTAAAATGCATCTGTTAATACCAAATAGTGTTGATAAAGCTAGCGTGTGTTTTGTACAATAAGGAGCTGTGTGCATCTTGCTGATTTTCTTGACTTGTGTGCTAAGGGTGAATCGTAGCATCACAGAAAAATTAATAGCACAGGCAAGCAAACATACATTAACTGAACAGGTAAGTCAGTATAAAAGAGTCATACCATGAAACATGAGTGCACATGAATATAGAAATCACTGACTCAGAATATGAATTATTGATTAAAGAGGATTATTTACTATTTGCTACATCATAACGACAGCAAAACATGTGAGTGCCCATCTGACATCTGAAATGTAATTGTACATCATTTTGCCTTCGATCTGAAAGAGACAGATGTGCAAAAACAATGAGGGCTGAACCGAGAAGAAAAGATGGAACCCAAATGCTGCATTTTAATTCAGAACTGGGCAAACATCAGCTTGTTTTAATTTCTGAACCCTCTCCTGTTAGGCAGATTATCACACAATGCCCTTTTGACATTGAAAAGAAATAAAAATCAATCAACTAATATTATTTCTTTTTTTAAAAAAAGCCTCAGTTTGTATTTTGTATGTATATATGTATTTATATTAGCTATATAAAATATACAGCATGCAAATATATGATATATAAATATGTTAGAGTAATCAAGAAGATTTATTAACAGGCTTCCTAGGAAAAAGGGAAAAACCTAGAAAAGCACATTCTTGATTGGACACAATTAATTGTAGGCTCCCTTAATTATCTGGAGGGAGAGGTTAGAGAGGATATATATTTTTATGGAAGAGAATGGATTTCTTGAACCAACAAACAAACACTAAAACTCTTAAATGACGCCACTGAGGTCCCTACTGGTTCCTCCTTTCGGGCAGAACTCAGCAACCCTGTAAGGTCCAACGACCCTGTTCAGGGATGAGAAGGCAGCCCAGCCACCCCAGGGCCAGCTCTGCGTCCAAGCCCGCTTGCCCCGTAGGATTTTGAAATCACTGAGTCACTAACTAGACCACATGCCAAGCCAGGAGTGATCACTTACCAGAGAGAAAACAGCTATGTTTAAAACGAAAGCACTTATCAACATGGGTCTAAAGCTGATAAAATGACCTTTGGGAAAAAGTCAGACTGCAGCAGATAGAATCAGTTTCCAATCCCTCCAAAAATGTGAAATGTCAAAAATACAATGTGCTGAGTAGGCTGGGTGCACAAATGGAAATCCAAGCAATTTCACAACAGTGCCGTTGCGAAGGGTGTTTAGTCATGGTGCATTTCTTGGTAGTAATAGCCACACTTTCGTGTCCTGATGGCAGAATCTAGGAACGTGTGACCTTCAAGGACCCTGGAGTGGACATCTTGTTTCACACACCCCTCCTCACCAAACAGTGTCACCGAATGGCGGGGAGTGTGTTCCAAAAATAATCATTGATCACAGATTCAGCTCCCGTTCGACTGTGAAACCACAGCAGGGGACGGGCGTCTAAAATGCCTGCAGGAGAGGGGGGGTGCTCCAGAACGCTGGCATCTGTGGGCGAGCACAATATTTTCTAATGAGTAAGACTGAAATCAGTGAAAATGCTCAGCGTTCAAGAGCAAAGTAACCTATCTGCTCTGTAACCACGGAGCTCAGTCATCTAAGAAAAGGCTTAATAATTCATGAAAACAGAGCCCAAATAGACAAAAGTAGCCCGCTGCTTTTTGCAGGATATTTAAACCTGACTTCACTTTTGGGGTTTCATCAAAATCTGCTCACAGACAGGGCAGGGCTCTGGCTTAGGGAGCATTCAGATGCCTCGTTGCTGGAACCTGGCATTTACTGACAGGGGCCCAGCGAGGTGGATAGACTTCTTGACTCTGAACAGAAAATAAAATGTTAAAAATAGCAATGAGAGTACCAAACGTCTGTGTGCTCAAGCCTAGAGTGGGCCATGTGTTCGTGAAGCCAACTGCCTCCAGGAGCAAGGACGGCTGCACCCTAAGGCAGGGTGGTCAGCCCTCCAAGAGTCAGGCTTGTTCCCAGCTCTGCCACAAAAGGCCCTTTCCACGGGGGGCTCAGCATGCAAACCTGTCCCCTCTGGCACCTCTGCCCAGCACCTGACGTAGCCCAGACCTGCCCCACAGGGCTGGACCCAAAAAGGACCAGGGATGTCTAATCCACGGAATCCTACTATGCCAAGGGTCTTGCTCTTCTCCTGGTGCAGAGTACAGAGGAAGGGTTTATTCACTCTCTCCCACTTTTGACATTAATGACAACTACTTTTTAAAAAATGGCATTGGACTCATCAAGCCTGGACCCCTGAGCCGGGTCCACACACTGGGCCCAGCACCGCCCGTTACCTCTGCCCAGGCTCGTGCCCTCGTGCCCACTGCGTCTCTCCCTCCTTCTGGAGCTTCGCTTAGTAATAACCACAGAAACCAGAAAGACAGAGGAGCCGCCTAGGACAGGCACAGCTGTCTGGGGTTGTGCTGCTCGTCCAGAGGCCCAGGCTTGATGGGAGCAGAGGCTGGGAGTCAGGATCCCGGGCGGGTGGGAATTCAAAGTCTGCGTAATGGTGGAGGGGAAACGGTGCCCCTGCTGACCCGGGGCTCTCTTTGCCCCGCCACCCCGTCAGGGACCTTGTGTACACTCCAGACGGAGCCTGGCCCTGCTCCCTCCCTGGCCCTTCTATTTCCTCAGCTCCCACTTTCTGCCACTCTGCACCCCAGTTTCCTGCCTGGTACCCCTGTTATGGGAAACCTAAGGAGGTGGCACCCTAGTGGGGGCAAGAGGCACAGCTGAGGGTCGAAGGCTCCAGGCTGGTTCTGTGAGCCCTCACGCTGAGGTGGGGCCATGGAGGACATAACCGGCCCCCGGGGACAGGAGTGAGGCGTCCCAGCGCTCCCCCTTTCTGGCTGCCCGGCTTCCAGGCCCAGCTCACACGGGCCAGGACCTGCTGGGGGCGCAGGCCGGGGACAGGAGGGGCTTTTAGGGGCTCACCCCTCATCTGTCCTGGGTCATGAAACTGAGTAACGGCTGCTGTGATGATGAAAGTCATTATTCTTTAAAAAACAAACAAACAAAAAACAGAGTAAGATTCAGATTTTCTTAACAACTTGTTCAAATGGCCGCAGATCAGGGCTGTGGCTAATGAACTGCCCTAAGGATCCACAGAGGTTTGCACATTCCTATTAAACTGTCTGCTCCTGGTTTTTCACACACACACACACACACACACACACACACACACACACACACTTGTGTACTCAGCATGAGGAGCAAAGAAGAAAATGCATTTCCCATAGGAATGGCTTTATGTTCACCACCTTAAGATTCTACAACTTGGTTGGAGACAAATAAAGAGAGAAGAGCAGGACTGCCGAGCAGGCCCGGGCGCTGAGCCGAGGCAGCAGCTGCAGGGCGCCGGGCGCCTCATTTCTTTATTAACACCACCACCTACAGGGGCCGCCTTGAATAGGCTCTGCCGTGCGGCCCATGCAGCCTCACAAGAAAAACAACATTCAGAACAATTGCACCACGTTTTTTTCAACTTCCTGTTTATTAGTGTTTTATCTAAGAGCAGAACAGAAGTCTGTATAAATGGAGGAAAAGAAAACAAAAGCGTGCACCAGAAAGTCTTTCAACACACTCCCAGAACATCTGGTCAAAGGCTACTGAACTTTGATTTTTAAAACTGAACCTACTTCGGGTCTTCACATGTCTCCGATGACAGAGGTTAAGATGAGACAAGTAGAATTTATTATCTTATCAAAAGGATATACCCTTTGAGAGGCTTTGAAGTGGGCTTGTTTTCTGCACCAGAAAAGTCCACATTTTATCAGTGGGATTTTGCATTTTGCTAGACGTGCCCACGAATGCAATGGAAATGCAGCTGTCTCGCGTGACATCTGTGGCTGAACTGGGTTGTGTTAGAGAAGGGTGAGGGTGTGGGATCAAGGTGAAGGCCGTCCATTGGGGTCCCCAGACTCAGAGGAGGACAAAGGGCTGAGACACCTGTTTTTCTCCTCCTGGCTGTGGGCCCCAGCTCAGGTCATTCCAGCTGAGGTCCCTGCCGCATCACCAGTGGCTCCTGTAAACTCCACCCTTCTTCCTCACTCTGACCCCAGCGTGCTCTCCGGGCTCCCTCCCTGCCCACATGTTGCACGGGGCTCACGGCTACTGAGACGGAGGGAAGAGAGATGAATGGCCACAGAATTTAAAACATGATGGCCCCATTTCTCTTGAGAACGGCCTGGGGTGCACAGTCTACCTTTGTGAATGTGTGTTCTTTAACTGCCCAGCCTCATGGAACTCTTTTTAAAAATTCTCTTATCCTAAACTCTGCTGAGTCTCGGTTATTTTGAACAGTTCTAACATCAAGTTTTCCCTACTCAAGAAGGACACTTAAAAATTTGGGATCGCTCTGGCCGGTTTGGCTCAGCGGTAGAGCATGCGACGAACAAGTCGTAGGTTCGATTCCGGCCACGGACACGTAATTCAGTTGTAGTTTGTCCCCGGCCCTGGTCAGGGTCGTGCAGGAGGCAACCAGTCGATGTGTCCCTCTCATGTCGATGTTTCTCTCTCTCTCCCTTTCTCTCCCTCCCACTCTATCTGAAGATAAATAGAAAAATATCCTCGGGTAAGGATTTTAAAAAAATAAAACATTTGGGATCACCAGCTCAGGGAACTGCTTAAGAGTTTTCTTCGGTGCCCCAATAATCAGGAGTTTTATTATTATTTTCCCTCCGTGTCTCGCTCTCTTGTGACATTATGGCCTTGCCCAGGTGTTCCCGAGACTAGTGACCCCGATCACACGACCGTGAGAAGAACTACATGAGAAGAGGCCTCCCGTGTACGGGGTAGCAAGAAGCGTGTCAGCAGATGGGGGGCGCATGAGTCAAAGCCGACCTAGCAGTGCTGCCGACCAGCTAATCCGACGCAGACTGCTAATGCCCTAGCACAAACAAGAGTCGTTCCGAGTGGTCGACGGGGCAGCGAGGGAATGACAGTGGACTGGACAGTCACAGTGAAGGACGAAGCTGACCAGATCATGTGGCAGCCGTCACTGCGTGCTGGTTGTGATCACGGAGGACTCAGAGGATGTGCCGCAAACACGGAAGACTAAGAAATGTGCTGTTGCTTTGCCCGGTGGCCTCGATGAACCCTCTTAGTGGTCAAATCTGGGAAAGGAGACTCTTACTGGAGAGAACATGTCTCTGGCATTCCTGCCTGGCAGAGGAGGACCTTGAGGGGTACCTTCTGCTGAGGGAGGGCTTACTTCTTGGGCACAAGCATAGACAAAACATGTTGTCAGCATCGGAAATACTTCTGAAGCAATTCATTGGTTCTCGCTAAGTGACACAGAGGAAGGCAGACAGATCAAACGCCCCCGTCTGCTTTTCCGACAGCAAATGTGGGCGCGTGACATCAGAAAGTCCTCCACAGACACAAAGACAGCTCTTTGAGCCAGTAGGGAAGGAGCCGAACGCCTGACACCAGGAGCTGGGGTTGCAGGGAGGGCAGACAATCTGTGACTAGAAACTGTCCAGCCACCAATTTCACACTGGGTTTGGGGGATAATGGGCACGCTGCTCAGTTTGCAAGTGGCTACTTTGTAAGCTACTGAGTTCCCAGCCAGCCTACAGAGGAATAGCTACTGTGACAATGATACATCAGTGGTTGTTTGGAAGTCAAGAAATGGCTCCTTTGCACACCGATAAGCTTAAACTTAGTGGGTCATCGGCGTCACTGAGTAAAATCTAGTGGACATCTGTGCTTTGCTTCCCTATGTCCCACACTTAACCTTCATTGCTCTACCCCCAGGAGAGGGTAAGGCAGGTAGACATCACAGTCACCTTCCACTGTGATTGGCTCAGGGATAGACTCATGACCTCAGCTGGTCCAATCAGAGTGAATCTCAGCGCTTCTGCAGATGATGCAGGGACCAAGCTCTTCCTGCTGGATTTGGACCAAGAGGACACATGGCAACCAGCCACCTTGAGACCACGGGACTTGAGTCTGTTTGAGAGGGGAGTTAGCACACAAAGAACGGAGCCACGAGGGGCAGAGAAAGACAAATGTCTTGACTCCATCTGAGCGGTATTTATGCCAACCCCACTGTGAGATTGCTTCCTAGGAGATGGTAAGCTCTGGATTTGGCTCAGACCACTTTCAGTTGGGTTTTCTGTTACTTTTAACCAAAAGTCTCTTAATTAAATCAGAAATGCCGCTGCAGTTATATACTATCCACCCTTAAACAAGAGGGTCCACCGTGTGGATTTTCTTCCTTCATACATGTACCTGGTGTTTTCAGGAGCCACCCCACTTAACCGAATGTGTACCAGAAGAACCAGTCAAGTCCGACCAAGAGCAGTTCTCTCCGTGAGACACCCGAGCACCCACGCTTCCAGATCGGTGCCTCAGAGACACCTTGACAACCGTACAGTAGTTATAAGGGAAATTAAAGCGGAAGTGAAAACATACAGAAAATAATAGGAAGCCAGAGGAAACGGTTTCTCGAAACAGCGGAGACTAAGGAATGACAGGATATCATCATCAGACCTCTATTTTCAACATTACTTCCCATCCAGCTATTTTAGAAAATACTAATTCCCAGTCTCCTCTTCTCACGAAGACACCGGTCACAGCCAGGAATTTTATTTTCTTGGGGGCTCAATATTCTTTGCTGTGGAATATGACCAAGTAGGACAGGTGAGGGGAGCTGGTCTCCGTCCAGCCAGATCAGAGCCTTTGTGGGCTTGTCTCCAGGTAGGATTCCAATCTCCTGGTCCATCAGATGTCCTCCCCTGCCGCCCCAGGAGAGAATGCTGATACAAAGGGCAGGAAAGAACCCGCTGCGTTTCACTGGTGCCCGTCAGTCTATCCCCTAGTCCCCTGTCAAGCCTTCTAGTGGTTCCCAGTCCGGGGTCCTCTCCCTGGCTCCAGAGCCAACCATATCAGCCTCCCTGCAGCGCTGCTTTGGCCGTGGAGCCCCCCACTCTGGGACCGCCAGTGCTCCCTCTGCCTCCCACCCTGAGTTAAAATTCTCCGTCCAGGTTGAGAAAGACCCAGTGGTTTGCCCCTGCCCTAGCTACGCAACACTTTCTTCCTCCCATCCATCTATCTGTGTTTTATTCAACAAAAATACATTGGGCCTTGGCCAGTTTGGCTCAGCGGTTAGCATGTCAGCCCTCGGACCAAAGAGTCATGGGTTCAATTCCCATCAAAGGCACATACCTCAGTTGCAGTTCGATTCTTGGCCCTGGTTGGGGTCGTGCGGGAGGCAAGCAATCGATGTGTTTCTCACATCGATGTTTCTCTCTCTCTCTCCCTCCCTCCCGTTCTATCTGAAAATCAATGGAAAAAATATCCTCGGGTAAGGATTAAAAAAAAAATACCTTGGGCACTTGTGTTCATTTACAAAGGTTGCCATAACATAATACCACACTCTGGGGGGCTTACACAACAGACATTTATTTTCCCACAGTTCTGGAGTCTAGAAGTCTGAGATCAAGGTGTTGGCTTGTAGATGGCCTCACGTGGCCGCCCCGTGTCCCAGTCTCCTCTTCTCACTAGGACACCGGTCACACTGGATTCCCATCCACTTGGCCTCATTTTAACCTAATTACTTACTTAAAAACTCTCTCTCAAATACAGCCGCATTTTAAGATATAGTAGTCCCATTTTGTACGTGGTTTTGCTTTCCGTGGTTTCAGTTACCCACTGTCAACCAAGGTTCAAAAATATTAAATGGAAAGTTCCAGAAATAAACAACTCATACGTTTTAAACTTCGTACCGTTCTGAGCAGTGTGATGAAACCTCTCGACGACCCGCTCCTTCCCACCTGGAATGGGAATCATCACTTGTCTCCACACGGTCTATGCTCCCTGCCTGCGGTCACTCCGGAGTCACCATGGCATCACAGTGCTTGTGTCCCAGTGACCCTTATTTTACTTAATAAAGTCCCCACACAGCAAGAGTAGTGATGCTGGTGATTCGAATGTGCCAAAGAGAAGCCATACCTGCTTCCTTGAAGTGAAAAAGTAGGAATGTATAGGAAAAAGCAGTCTGTAGAGCGTCCCGCGCTCTCCGTGGTTTCAGGCATCCGCTGGGGGTCTTGGAACGTATCCCCTGCAGATAATGGGGGGCTGCTTTACAGGGGTTAGGGCTTCAGCGCATGAATTTGGAGTGGGACACAATTCAGTCCATAAGCACCAATACGATGCCATAGGGTCTAGTGCAAGGCTAGGCGCGGTAGGCATCAAACCAGAGTAAGTTTTCTAACTCAAAGCAACCCAAGGGCAGGGGGGCATCTGGCTTCCCCACAGCTGGTCTCTGCGTCTGGCAGGGGAGGACTACCCAAGTCAGAGAGCTCCAAAATATATTTTTCATGATTTACTGGGAGGCTTTCCAGTACCAACCAGTGAAATCCCCATCAGCATAGCTTGATAAAATGTTCTTTTTAGTGTTCTTTTACTCATTTTATGCTCTGAGTCATGTGTATGAGGATTGACGTGTCCCTGTGTGGGGCAGGAATGCCATCCTCGCCAACCGTAACCACATCACACTGGCGTGAGATCTAGGTGATGAAAAATAACCAGGGTCCGTTAAAACGTGGTGTATCGTTAGGTGTGAACCAAGGTCCCTGTTTTATCCTTTTCTTCTACTGTCATTAGAAGAAGCAGCCACCTTATGTATTTATCCAACACTGGTACCCAATCCTTCCTGGCTGAGTTAAACACGAGTTCCTCATTGAACACCCCCGAGACACCTGCAGCCAGACCCTCCAAGTTCTCTGTGCTCCTGCATGCTTCCTTCATAGTATGGCTTAGAGACATATGCACTCTGGAATCCAACAGTCCGGCTTCAGATCCAGGCCCTGCCACCTGCCTGCTGTGTGACCTTGGACAAGTGACTTAACCTCTCTGTGCCTCCTTTTCCTCATCTGTAAAATAGGGATCATAACAGGACTTCATTCATTGGTTGAATGAGGATGAAATGAGATCAGGTCATCCACATGACGAACTGGGCCAGAGCCTGGCACACATCTGACCCTTGGGAACCAGGAGTGCTGATACCACATCTTTCAAAACTTTCTGCCCTCCCAAACTGTGAACTTCCCACGAATAAGGGCTCTACTCTTCAGGGTGTCGTGGTGCCTGGGTCATAACAATCATCCAGGTAATGTGTGTGAAAATAAACACTCGTCATAACCCAATTCTAGCTTTACAACTGGTTTTCCCTCCTTCTTCCGAAATGTAACAAGAAAAGTAACACAGACCAAGTTAACTCAAGAAAGACCCCCTGCTCCCCTCTTTTGGCCTCATCCACAGCTGCTCAGTGTAAACAGCCCACAGACGCCTGACAGAATTACACGTGTAAATTACCTTCTTTTCAATGTTCCACAAAATAAACACTTTTAAACAACAAGTGGCTGGTGAAAGCTATACTCATTCCAGTAGACTGAAAAGTAGTACCATGATGTTCAAACGGAACAGCGACCAACATGTGTACCCGACAGTTCCTGGACAGCACCCTCCTGGCCGCTCACTGCCACCTCCCTGGGGCTCTGCTGCCCAGTGACAGGCTGGTCCCAGCTCTCAGGGCTGTGAAGCTCATCTTTGGAGCATGAGTCACCCCCCCACACACACACACATTACGATAGTAGTTATATTTTTATTATCTGGTAATTTAAAAAATACATGTAAAAGAATTTCTGTTGTTTGCGTGAACAGAGGCCCTGGGAGAGAGAGCACGTGATGCCAGAGTGGGTAGCTGTTTAGTTATCCTCGAGGGCTGACGTGCGGGCGGAGCTCAGAGTCCTCGGGAGCGTCTCGGGTCCCCGAGAACCCCGTGGATCTGAGGTCTCCAGAGTGAGGGCGCTCTCAGAACATGCCCTCTGTCCGTCAGCAAGGAGACAGGCTGACTGCTGGCTTGAGGATAGCAAAAAGGACCACGGCTGCGGAAGGTGTCTGTTCTTACTGCTCTCCAAGGACTGCGTCTATTGCACAGCGGGGAATCGGTGCTCACAGCCCAACTGTCCTGCATGGAAAATATCCCGGCGTTATCCCTCCCGAAGTCACCTTGCCACTTGCAGACCTCAGCTAGCCACCCACCACAGAAACTTCAAGGTCACAGAATCGTCAAATTCCTACCAACCAGAACGCCTGGCAGCACCTCAGGGCGCAGATCCAGCTGGGGAAGGTGCTGGTCCCTGACCCCAGGCCTGGGCCTTCCTAGCACTCCTGGGCCCTGAGCCACGAGGACCCTCGGGGGTCATGCTCCGGAGCACTCCAGTCGACTCAGAACTGACTCTCAAGGGAAACAAAAAAGGCAACGCTTTACAAACGATTGACCTCGCTTTTCTGACTTGCCCTGCCACATAAGAGGAGACGCACCGAGCCAGGTTCAAAGATGCACCAGGGAAAAAGGCCTCCGTGTTCCATCCCAGGGCGAGCCCAGGGAGCCCGCAGGCCTGAGCTCTAGGGGTTGATTCTGGTGCACACTTGGCCCCGGGGCCCCTGGTCTGGCCTTCCCCCTGCCCCGTGGGCGGTGAGGGCACCACGTGTCCGTGGGGGCGTCCGTGGGCGACAGTGCTGACGTTAAGAAACCAGCCCCACCCCACCGCAGGGTTTCAGTTTCGCTAGGCAGCAAATACATTATGCAAATTGTTTTCCTTGTCCACACCACCCCCAGCCCAGCCTCCCAGCCACTCTGCACCCTGCAGTCCGTGTGCACCATGTTGTCTTCAGGTGCAGCTGGGAGACGGCCTTCTCCCTCACAGGCCTGGGGGAGCATCAGGCAATGAATTAGCAGCAGGGTCAGGAGCAAACCCTGGGGCTGACACCACACTTCGAACAGAAATGGGGTCTTGAGCAGCGTGCCAGGAATTGCACAAACGAAGGAAGGAGGCAGATGGGGGTGTGCAAGGGGAGACGGGCCCCAGAGAGGGTGGACAGAGCCTTGGGCCCTTCGGGGTCTCCTGGGGTTTGAGAAAACAAATGTCTGCTTTCCATTCCAGTCACACTGCAGAAGCCGGGATGTCCAGTCATTTTTATCTGAGTTACGTGTCATTCATGTGCAGTTTGATCACGTGATTTGAGGTAACATCCACTCGGATGAAAAAAAATCCCCAACTAGAAGCAGTGTGAGTAAAAGTTGGTGGGGTAGAGGGGGGCCACCAAGGGGTGCCTTCCTTTATTCTGATGTTAGATAAATTATTCGGGGATATTTTAATATAAGTTTTAGATCTGAAGAATGCTTTAAGCTGTAAGCATTATCATTTCATTTACGAGCTCCACATAATCTTGGTGAATGATTTTGAAGGGTTTCCTGAAAGGTGCCAAGGGTTTGCGTCTGCAGGGACACAGGAGAGCCGTCTGCAGAATCTCAGCTCTGCTTTCCTCGGAGACCTTCCTTCTTGGTCCCACTGACACAGTGTTTCATTTTCAAGGTGCCTGCAGCGTTCCTGAGATGCTCGCAGCTGCAGTGAAGGGCACACGAAATCTAGTTCCAAGTTCTTAAAAGGATTGTAAACTAAGCTGTAGGTGGGAACGTTTATAAAACAAAAACTACAGAAGCGCAGACGCGTCTCAGGAAGCCCTGAGGGGTAAGAAACCCTTAGTGACCTGTCTCTCCACTTCAAGTGGACCCTGGCCCACACTGAGAGGGGCGCCCTCCTGCCTTCACTGCAAGGCAATCAAAGTGACAGGAGAAGCCCGTGCGTCCTTGGAGGGACCCCGGGACCCTCACAGGCCGTTTCTGCCCCCGTGGAAGGTCACGGGCACGGTGGGCCAGGTGGATGCCTGCGGCCGCACAGCACATGTGCACTGGCTGTCCACGAATCCCTGCCAGGCACCGGCCGAGCGCCAGCCCTGCGCCAGGTTCGGAACCAGGAGATGGGTTCCGTCTCCGCTGCAGGTGATCAAACCAAGGCTCTGGAGAGGCTAGGTAACTTGACCGAGGTTCTGAGAAGGCCGGAGTCCAGGCATTTGTTTTTGGCCCTCATGCACTATTACATCTTTGGGGGAACAAAATACCAGACGTGCAAATTCCACCCAACTTCCGAACATTTACTCCGGAGCAGTGCTTTCCCTGCCAGTGCAGGCAGGCTTGTGGTCGTCACCCTCCCTGGGCTGGGGCCCATCTGCTCAGTTCTGGGTTGTGAGACTGGGGATCTCATTGTTTCCACCCACCAAACCCACGAGCTCCAACAGCTCCGGCAATAAAAGTAGCGAATGTGGCGGGGGGGGGGGTGGTGGTTAAGGTTAGGGGAAGGAGAGGGGGAGTGGACCTTGGTTCAGGTCTCTCTAGTGTCCTGGCCCTGCAGAGAACCCCAGGATGGAATGTGGGAATTGGGGTCTCCTTCCCACTCTGCAGGGGACCCTGTCCTCTCCCTTCCCTTCCCTCTTTCCTGAGGAGCTTGGAGATTGTCTCTCCATAGCTACGGGCTGAGGGAAGGGAGACAGCCCCCTGTATCCCCATGGGAACATCAGTGGTCTTCACAGCAATTTGCACAGAATGTTGCCTATTGCCGGTCAAAGTCATGGACTATCAGCTATCCCAGTCTCAGAATCCCCCCAAGGGCGAGTGAGTGGGCTGTCACTGGATACCCCTGGGCCATCCCTGGGGCCGCCTTCTGGAAGTGGGTCTGAGGTCCAAACCACCTTCGCCCCTCAGGCTGGGCCAACAACCTGCTCTCAGTGGGAAACCCTGTATGAGGACTCTCGTCAGCCCGCCCGTCAGAGCCAGCTGGGCAGCTCAGGAGCAGCTGGGAAATGACTGATTCTTGTGGACATTCTGCTACTGATTCAATTAAGTCGTATAAAATGCCCTCCTCATCCCTTCCGGGTGGATTCTGAAGGTGTCTGGGGTGACTGTGGTAGGTTCTAAAGAGGAGGGAGAAACAAAAGTTGGAGCAAACAAAAGAAGGCTCAACTGCCCATCGCCTAAGAAAAAAGAGAGAGGCCCAGGCGCCCAGGTCAGGTGAAGGAGGAGGGAGGCACAGAAGATGAGTGGGGATGAGGCTGAGGAGCCGTGCTCAGGCACGGGGGGTGGGGGTGGGGGGGTAGATGGAGGCGAGGCTGCAGGGGAGGAGACCAAAATCAATGTTCTCTTCTCAGTGCACACGGGGGAGGGAGCTTGGAATCCAGCCTGGGTGTTGAGCCTGGGACTGGACCCTCGGCCTCAGTTTCCGTGGCCATTTCCCAATTACAGTCCATAGGAGTAGATCAGGCAATTTCACCACCTGCTCCAAATGCCTATTTTTAATAGAAAATTAAATTGGAAGATTTAAAAAATGTGTCCTCAAATAAGTCTTTGGGAGTATACATGTATTTCTGTACATCTATGTGTTTGCACACATGCATGCAAATACATCCATATAAATAAATGCAATCTAATCTAACGCTGGTATTGGCTACAAGATTTTAGATCTTCAAGGTTAAGGAATGTGTCAGTCAAGATAGGCGAGGCTTTGCTGGGTGACAAATACTACCTCCCATATCTCAGCAACTTATCCCAACATAGATCTATTTCTCACTCACATTGCATTGTCCAACCCTCTCGTTTCATTCTTATTTTTTATTTTGCCAAAGCAAGTCTCTTGGCTACGTGTAACTTCAAAAAGGCTGGGCAGCTACAATCTACTGCGTGTGTGCAAGAGGAGAGAGAACCCTGCAGACAACACTGAAGGCAGCCATGGTGAGTGATGAATGACAGCGTGCAGAGAAGAAATCACAGCCCAGGGCCCGAGCAGAACCATTCCGATGGGGCTGAGCTAACCTTCCTGAGCCTGGCTCACATGTGTTTGTTGTACATCTTTATTTTAAAAAGATATTTTATTGATTTTTACAGAGGTCAGTAGAGGGAGAGAGAGAGAGAAACATTGATGTGAGAGTGATACATCTATCTGCTGCCTCCTGCATGCCCCCTACTCCACAACCTGGCCATGTGCTCTGATCAGAGTCAAATCAGCAACCTTTCGGTGCACGGGACAGTGCCCAACCAACTGAGCCCCACTGGCCAGGGCTGTTGTACATTATCTCATTGAATCCTCACAACCAGCCTAGGTGAGCAGCATCAAAAGCCCCTTCACAAATGAGAAAACTGAGATGCAGGGAGGTTAAAAATTGCCCAAGATCAAACGGCAACCACGTGGCAGATTTCAGATTGAGACCAAGGGCTCTCCGGCCCCAGACGTGGGCTCGGAACTCCCCGTTGGCTGCTTTCAGATGGAAGAAGCGGAAGGCCCCCCAGGAAAGCAGAAGGCCCCCCAGGAAAGCAGGCTCCGAAAAGTGTGGTCTGACTCCCTGGGGAAGGACGGCTCCAGAGGGCTGGGTCTCCAGTGCTCCGCTCTCCCCTACAGCAGAATGAGATCCTATGCAGAAAAGTAGAGGACGCTCACGCAGACCGTCACAGCCACATGCCCGAGCCCCTGGAGTGGGCGTGAATGAAGCCTGGAGAGGGTGCGTGAGGGAGCTGGAGCCCACGCACAGTAGGCGCTCGGTGTTGTGTTTGGAACTGATCTCGACAGAGCCCTGGCGGAGACTCCCAGGAGGCACTCACCTCCCTGGGCGACCAGAAACAGAAGAGCCTGGGTTGTAAGAGGAACCAGGACTTTCCCACGCCTGTTTCGTCCAAGTTATGTCCATCCCAGGCGGGGGAGTCTAGTGGTCAGAGTTCTCCAGAGAAGAGGATCCAGCAGGATGTGCATATGGAGAGAGAGAGGAGGAGAGAGCAAGTGTATGTTAAGGAATCGCTTTATGCAGTGACAGAGGCTCGGCAAGTCCAAACCCTAAGGGTGGGCGGGCGGGCTGGAGACCAGGGAAGAGTTGCATTTTGAGCCCGAAGGCAGTCTGCTGGCAGGACTCCCTCTTCTTCGAGGGACTTCCACTGAGTGGATGAGGCCGACCCATGGGGAAGGGTAATCTGTTTCACTCGATGCCTACTGATTTAAATTTTAGTCTTATATAAAAATGAACTTGACAGAAATGTCTAGAACAACGTTTGGCCAAATATGTGGGTACAGTGGCCTAGCCAACCTGACACATTAACAGTAACCGTCACAAGGACAATAAGCAGCATGTGAGGCAACTGAGGCCCAGGACGGGGGTGGAGCCGGATGATGAGAGCTGGGCCCCACCCCTGCCTCAGTGGCGACGCCCTCTGTAGTCCCTCAGCTGGGAGATGAGCTCCCAGAGCCACCAGGCTGGGCCCGTCATGTGTTCATAAAACACGGGCGACTCTGGTGGCCACTGAGGGCAAGAAGGTGCCTCCATAATCACGGAAACTTATGTTTGCCCTTGACAAGATTCGGAAGCACCAGAAAGAATGCGTGAGAAGACCTTAGAAAGGAGGTGGTGAGTCTCAGGGCCAGCTGGGTTACTAGGACCAGGTCAGCTCCAGCTGATCTTATTTTCTGTGGCACAGCCCCCAGACGGGTAGGTCAAGGAACTATGGGGAGTAGCCCATTTAGGCTTCAGGAAGGCACACGGCAAGGAAATCCTGGAAGTCAAGACGGACCGATATGTCCGGCAACACGTTTAGTAATTTTGCAGTTGGTTGACTGACCCAAGAATTCTAATGATGTTGCCTGGAGGGCTGTCTCCCTCCGGTCATGCTCCAGGCCTCCCTCCTTCGCCCTGTCCCCCTTTCAGTGACGTGGCAACACTACAGTCAGTGTGTCCATCAGATCTACTGATGACCCCCCCCCCCCTTGAAGGGACAGTGCATTCACTGACTCACAAATAATACCAGGACACTTTGATGGGATCAGATAATGGCAAAGTAGAGTTGGATAAGGGTAGTATCAGGTTATGTACTTTTGTGTGCAAAAAACCCTAGCCTCATATGTTTAGAGTATAGACGACTAGTCTTTTGTAGCAGAAATTAAAGAGGAGAAAATTCTTACATGATTTCATTAATAACAGATGCAATACTAGCAAAAGCATAAGGTGTCCCCAGCTGAGCAGAGGGCGCCCAGGTGCCTAGCAGGGTCCTGGAAGGTGGGCGGTGGGGCCTGTCTGCTCTGAGCTGGTCAGGTCTCACCTGCAGCATATTATTTCTAAGATCCACCGTTTTAGAAGGATGGAGGCAGCTGAGAATACTCAGGGGGCAATGAGGGGATATGTTTGCTAGGTGTCAACCAGTCAAAGGAGCTTTGGGCCTGGGACTGTCTTGGAAGGACACGAGAACAGCCCGCTTGGACTGTTCTGTACCAAGGATCAGAACATGGACCAGCAGTTAGCAAATTTCCAGTAAACAGACTCTTTCTTTCTTCTTCTTTTTTTTGTCAATCCTCACCCAAGGATATTTTTTTCCATTGGTTTTTAGAGAGAGTGGAAGGAAGGGCAAGATGGGTAGGAGAGGAAGAGAGGAAGAGAGAAACATCGATGTGAGAAAGACACCTTGCTTGGTTGCCTCCTGCATGCACCCTGACTGGGGCCAGGGACTGAACCTCCAACCCAAGTACGTGCCCTTGACCAAGGATCAAACCCATGACCCTTTGGTGAGAGGGCTGATGCTCTAACCACTGAGCAACACTGGCCAGGGCTAAACAGTTTCGATGAAAACCAGAATTGTCCAGCCGTTAGGAGATGGCCTGGTGCCTGGCCACTGGAGGAGACATCTCGGAGCAGAGTCCAGAGGGACTGTGCAAGCTGGTCATTGGGTCTTCTCTAACCCTGGAGGAGGGTCTAGGAAAGAAACAACAGCTTCATGAGATGCCACAGCAAGTGCAAAGAGCAAAAATAGTGACGGAGCTGACATTCCGTGTACCTACTCGGTATCAAAGTCTATGTGAGGAGTTTTACATTTGACAGGCGTCACCCTTGACCTCCACCTTGCAGACGATGATGTTGAAGCTGAAGGATGCAAACTGAATGACCCTAACTTGCGTGACTACGAAGCAGTGGGCTGGAAATTCCAACCCTGTTCTGTGGGACTCCTGTGATCAAGAACCAGTACTTTCCAGGAAAGGGCCAAGTGTGCTGTGTGGAGCACAAGACAGAAGAAAAGTCTGGGAGAGATCTAAGTTGTTCGTTCAGATAGTCCTCCCCTCAATCAATTTCTCCGTGAATACAGCATGTGGGAGAAATTGCCAAACACCATAAAGCCAGGCAGAATACAGGCCAAGCGCACCATCAAAGCAGCTAAGCCTTTGGAAGATGAGCGTACCCCACTCATCTACACCATGCGCAGGGAGAAGACCTGGGGAGGGTGGGCCCGATGGAAGCTCTCCTGTGACGGCCACAGAGCTGTCTCGGGAGCAGGAAGCACGTCCTGTGTGGAGGAGGCTGTGTCTCAGCGAAGGCAGCTGAAACTGGCAAGGGTCTGCCTGACCCCGGAGCTGCCTCTGTCGGAAGGACCAAACAGGTCAGGCCATTCGGCAGGCGACGAGGCCCCAGGCATCAACTAGGAGCCTCATGTTCCCACAAGCACAAGATTCATCGCGCCTGCTTGCGCCTGGCCATGGGTCAAACTCTGCAGCAATGAAGGTGTTCTGTTGGAAACCAGAAAGGGATTTGACACGGGGGCCAACAGAATCCTGAATTTGTAGCGACCAGATTTAAAGCTCAGAAGCCCGCAGAGAAGAATGCAAAGGTTTCGTCTCTGTAATGAGCGTGATGTTGGACAAACATCTCATGCAGCCACTTGCTCCACGATTCATCCACAGGTGAGATAAACACAGGGAAGCGGGTCTTGTAAAGCCTACTAAAAACAAACCGTGTTCCCGTAAAAGTTGTATGTTGAAGTCCTAGCCCCCAGGACCTCAGCGTAGGACTATATTTGGAAATGGGGTTTTAAAGAGGTAGTTAAGTGAAGATGAGGACATGCGGGTGGGCCCTAACCCACTATGACTGGTGTCCTTACAAGAAGAGAGGAGCACACAGACATGTGCACAGAAGAAAGGCCACGTGCGACGCCAGGAGAAGGCAGTCGGTCGTCCACGGGCCACGGAGAGAGGCCGGGGAGGAAGCACACCTCCCAGCACCCTGACCTTGGACTTCCAGCCTCCAGAGCTGCGAGCAAACACATTCCTGTTGTTCAAGCCGCCAGTCGATGGTCTTGTGTTACGGCACTCCTAGCAGATTAATGCACAGTTCAAACTTTGTTTTTTTCTACTTGGTTACGTTGAGTTGCCAGGGGTCTAGGTTTTCTATCTGCTGGGCCCTCAGACGTGACCGAAGCAGCCCTAGCCTGTTGGTACTCAGAGGACCCTCAACCCACATGGTCTCAGCCGACATGAGAGCTCTGATTTCACAAAACTTGGTAATGTCCTTCCAGTGGAATCCTAAATAACAATGAAAATGGTATAGAGCCAGGACTTCGTGACAGCTCAGAAACACACACATACCCCACAGAGTCAGCCTGGGACACTGGTCCAGAGAAGCCATCGAATCCATGTTGACCCTGTGACAAGTCTGTGGTGGTGGGGAAAATGCCCAGCATCACAAAAAGAAAGACCCAGGAAGGAAATTCGGAGTCATACGAATGCTGTAATGTGTGATCCACAAAGAATATTCCAAACGGATCTGGCTCTTTAAAACAAGGTTTTTGCTTGTTTGTTTTGTTTTGCTTGATACTTGGAACCAGCAGAATCCACTACTCACTAACTCAGCAACTTGGCCGAAGTGTTAGAAAGGACTCACACGGGCCTGTGGTTTGGAAGTCACCTTTTTGCTGCTTGAGGTTGAGTTTTTATTTTTATTTTATTTTTTCCCTTTATTGGTTTTAGAGAGAAAGGAAGGGAGAAGGAGAGAGAGAGAGATAGAAACATAGATGAGAGAGAACATTGATTGGCTGCCTCCTGCATGCCCCCCACTGGGGATCGGGCCCTCAACCTGGGCATGTGCCCTGACCGGGAATCAAACCGGTGACCTCTTGGTGCATGGGTCGACGCTCAACCACTGAGCCACACCAGCTGGGCTAGGTTGAGTTTTTAGCTCTTCTTTTGCAACAGCTTTTCAGGCCCACAGAGTATTTTATGGGCACTTAATAGGATGACAAATTCTAGGTGAGAGATGTTAGAAACTGTCAGGCGCCAGGTGGGGGCCTGGCTGGGCCACAGCAGTGACAGTGAGGGCTCTTCTCCCTGTGGCTTCTGCACGGGCTCCAAGCGTAATCCCCAAAAGGAATTTCAGCTGCCTTTTGAGCAAGGTCAACCCAGGCAGAAGTGTATGTCCCGATGGCTTTGCTGTGAGGGGCCTATTTCCGTCACAGCAGGCCTGAGCTGGACAAACTCACCTTTCCTGCCGAGTTCTGCACCTCCCGCCCATGCACCCAGCCTGGCTCGCCCACCTGCACACCTTTGCACCTGCTGACCCCGTACCTGGACAGCCTGTGTCACCACTGCCGCACCCCAAATCCACCTTCCTCTCCAGATGCAGCCTCCTTTGCAAGGCCCATCAGACCAGGGTCCCCGCCTCCCGAGCTCCAGCCCATGCGACCCAGTCCTCCTTCAGCATTCTCCTTTCCACCTCCGTGTCCTCGCCGCTCTTCCGAGGTGGGAAGCTGTTCCCGCCAGGATTCCTTTCTGATTCATTGCTGCGTCCTCATCCGTACCTACGGCGCGTATTGAAATATCTGTGGTTTTTCTGCATTCAGATCTCGTGACTTCCTCATTGCACTGCAGAAATATTTTTGTACTGTATTCTGGTGTTCTTTATAATGTAAGATGACTGTCGTGTCTGCCCTTCCACCTACGAAACACCCCCATCATTCGGTCCTGGTTATATGCCTCGATGGAGGGGGCTTAAGGTCTCAAGTGGCCAAATGTCGGCATCTGAGGGCACGTGAGAGCACGGTCACGTGTGGATGTAAGCACACATGCACGTGTGCACGGGATGAGGCCGCCAGGAGGGAATGCACAGAGGACAGAGGCTGACTGCGTTCTTCAGGCGACGGTCTGGAGTTGCTGCATTAGGTCCGAACACAAGCCCTTAGTCTAAGAAACGCTGTTCCACAAATGCTCTCCATCTCCTGCGTGAACATTGAGCCCCGGACTCTGTGACTTCCAACCCACAGGGCCTGTGTGAAGTATTATCTTGTTCTTTAATGAACAACTTCAATGTGCGAAGTTGTGAGACTGCAGGACAAGTGAGCAGTGGGTTTTGCTGCTTCCAAATGGTAAGAAATGCGCTTGTTTTATTTATTTATTTTTTTAAATTTTTTCCTTTTATTGATTTTTAGAGAGAGAGGAAGGGAGAGGGAGAGAGAGATGGAAACATCAGTGAGAGAGAACGTTGACTGGTCGCCTCCTGCACGTCCCCCACTGGGGATCGGGCTCACAACCTGGGCATGTGCCCTGACCGGGAATCGAACTGGTGACCTCTTGGTGCATGGGTCTATGTTCAACCACTGAGCCACATCGGCGGGACGAAATTCACTTGTTTTAAAGAGCCAGCCCTATGGGAATAAACCTGATTAGTTGCATAGTAAATGATCGTGTCTGGGATTGTAGCCCTCGACCAGCAACGGTGAGCTGTCCATCCCAGCAGGAAGGCCTGCCTATGTCCCCCGCTTCTCCTGGACACGATGCAGTCTCCACATGGACAACTGGCCAAAGGAGCGGGCCACGCTGCGGTGGTTGGCCGGGCGCAGCGCCACAATGAGCTCCTGGCATGCAGGTGTCCCCATTGGTTTTTGGTGGCTGCTCATCCAATACACACTTGAGGGAAAGAGGGGGAACCCCTCGGTAATAGTCTTAATGCTTGGGCGAGAGAAGCTACTTCCACTCCATGCCCACCCTCACACGGTCGCACTCATTCTCTGGACCCATCTGCGCAGCTGGCCCAGGTGCTGCCATCTGTTCTGAGCTCTTGAAAGTCAGCGGTGACCTGGGCAGCCTGCAGTCTCACATCTCAGCCAGGTCTCCACGCCACCACTTCTAGCCTGCTGGTGGCTCTTGTGTGTCCATTCCGCCGCCCCACCACGGTCCAGCCCATTACTTCCTGGCCACGCTGTGCTTCTGTGCTGCTGAGGGTGCCTTCCAAGAGGGTACAAGGCACGAGTATGGCTTTACGTCAATTCTCCCCACAAAGCCATTTTTCTAAAGCTGCAATTCAGCATCCTATCCTCTGCTCAGACCTCTAAGCAACACACACAGACACAGACACACACACAGACACAGACACAGAGACACATACACACACAAAGACTCACACAGGCACAGAGACTCACACAGACACAGACACACACACACAGAGACACACACACACACAAAGACTCACACAGGCACAGACACACACACAGACACAGAGACTCACACAGACACAGACACACATAGACACAGAGACACACACACAGACACAGAGGTACACACACACACAGAGACACACACACAGACAGACACACACACAGACACAGAGACATACACAGACACAGAGACTCACATAGACACAGACACACACACACAGACACACACACACACAGACTCACACAAAGACACACACAGGCTGAGACTTACACACAGATACACACACGCACTGACATGTAGACTCACACAGACACACACACACAGATTTGAAGGGAACCAACGTTTTGCCACTTTGAAGCTGCCTTTTTGAGATATTGATTTTAAGCTGTTTATTAAGAAACAAAAGACTCAGAAGGAACCTTTGACCCTCCCCACTTTCCTGCCCGAGAGATTCAGACAGAGAAACCTGCTTCAGAAAGGCAATTTTCGGATGTTCCCTCAGCCTGATTGGGGTTAAGAACGGTAAAGAAGAGGGCGTCAGGCAGGGGCCTGTTAGTTAGACACCCCGTGTCCCGCCGTTTCTGAGCCGCCTGGCAAGGGCTCACCTGTGTGTTCTGCTCCTCCTCACCTCCCTGTAAAGCTAAGACCTCAACTCCCCCTATCGCCTCTCTCCAAAATGTCTTACCTACCCAATGGTGCCTCGCTGTCTTGGGCATTTCCACGCCTATGTGGATTCCCCAGGTGCACGTATCAAAGCTTTGATTTTCTCCTGTGAATCTGTCTGTTCCTCTGATGATTAGCCCAGCCAGAAGAACTGAGAGGGTGGGAGGGAAACAGCAATGGTTTTGCAGCCCCACAGACTCATTCACACACACGCTGCCTGCAGGGGAAGGACCAACACTGTGGTCTGGCCGTCCAGGCTCTAACTAACCTGCCCCCTGCTCTGGCCGCCAGCCTGGGACGCACCCCGCATCACTCTGCTCTCCCCCGACCGTTTCCTCTCCTCCCACGTGGGGCTCTTTCCTCATTTGTAAATTACAATCCAAATGTCACTTATCTTTCAGCCAGTTTTAACACATTCCTCCTAATCTTCTATGATACTCGTATGTTTTGTCCCAAATTGCATTCTTTGGAACTCTGGCGCTATGAAATTCTCCAAGAAAAGGAATATCTGAGAAGATGACACCACTAACTACTTTTAGCATAGACTGCCTACTTTATGCCATTTGGGTTATTTACAAAACACATTTTGGATACTTACAAAGCATGGCCAAAGGCCCTGAGAAGTCCTGTAGTAAAAAAAAAAAAAAAAAGTTTCCCTTGGATCATCCTGGATGTTCGTACTCTATGTTTGAATGGATTGTATGAGACATAGCAGTGACTATGGTCTGCACTGCGCAGCTGGTCCCCTCCCCTCCGGTACTGCCTTTATGGGCACTGACACCTTATGAACAATTGCCCCGCAGGTGGCCTGAGCATGAAACAGCAGAGAGGCACCAGCAGCTGCATGTTCTGGGTGCTCCATTTTATAAGCCGTCTTGTTGGTTAGCTACCAGAGCCCAGGGACCCTGCAACAGGGGTCCCTCAACCCGATCTCAGTGGGTTCTCCTCGGCCGGAACCTGAGCTGTGAAATCTAGAAGGAGAACTCACCAGACAGCCGTGGATTCAGGAGCCATTAGCTGGGAACATGGGCTGGCATTGTGGCCCCCGATGGTTTCCTGTTAACTGGACAGCATTCCCCCTACACAGAGCGCCTGAGCCTGCTGTAGGTGGGGGCGGAAACACCCTCTGACGGGTGCTCTCCAGGCCTGGATCCTGAGGCCAGGCAATGCCGCCTGCAGAGGGAGGGCCAAAAAGTGGCAGGACACAGAGGGGTGGCGAGAGGAGGATCTGGAATGTGCTCTTCCTCAATCCCTAGGACCCCCCTGCCCCAATGCTGCACGTCTTATATTGTGGCAGAGAGGCCTCCCACTGGTCCTTCAACTGCCTGACTCTCAGTTTGGGACCCTGTAGGGCAAGGGCTTGTCTGAGCATCGGTTCCGTAGCGCACTCAGGCCTCCTGCTGGCGGCCTCCTGTCTCTGCAGGTCCTTCTAGTCCCCAGAACACGGCCAGGCACAGCCAGCCCCGCGGCTGCAGGTCTCTACTGGGGCAGTCTCACCACAAAGTCTATCCCTGCCCCTTCATGTCTCTAAGCTGTTCTTAAGTTACATTTCATAATCACAAAGCAGTAGGGGACAGTCCAAGTCACGAAGGCAATTGCACTTCACCTACTGCTGGCGCCAGCCTCCGCAGGGCTCCCAGGACCCTGTGCTTGGGGACTGCAGCCACGTCTGGGCTCCCAGGAAACGGCCGGGACGCTCCTGAGATCCAGGCCCCACCACAGACACGTGGCCCAGTGCAAAGTGAACGCGCTGGCCCTCGTAGAGAAGCTTTAGGAATTCCAATGTGGCGACAGCAGAGTTAAAGCACGTGCGGGCCTTCTGAGCACGGCCCTGGCACCTACCTGCACAGGGAGGACACCCGCAAGGCTGGCCGGGAGGCACCTGCCACGGACCCAGGAGGAGGAGTGCTGGGGCCTTCCTGGGCTCCCCCTAACGTCTTCCGGGAGGCAGGACAGCGTCCTTTCCAGGGAGAGCCTTCTTTGAAAGGCTGGGCCTCTGGGGGCCCTCCCCAAATATTCACCCTCCAAAGCCCTTGGCTGGCGTGATGGCGCTTCTAACCATCTGGTCTGACTTCACCTCCACACTTCAGCGGGGTCAGGCTCCTTCTTACAGGTTGTGTCTGTTCCTACTCTTGAAATTATTTTCACTGATCTGTTTGTTGGGGCCCCAGAAAAATCCAAGCTATTTCTTCTACCTGGATCACATGTCTATTTCATACTTCAGGTCAAAGCTTCTCAACAGGCAGGTATCCGTTCGATTCTGTCACTCCCAGTGCCCACGTGTCTTCCAGGCCGGCGGACCTGGCCCGAGCCCAGTGAGGGCGGCTGCCTTCCGGTTAGCTGGGGGCCTGCTGGATCCCCTGCTCCGAGCACCCCTGAGTGCTGCACGGGTGCCTTCTCTCCTCGGCTCTGCGGTCCCTCCACTGCCCACTGTCCGCCTGACCCTTCCTGTTTCCATCTCCTGTCGTCTAGAGGCTCTGAGCGCCCCGCCAGCCCTCAGCCCCGAAGTCACAGGGCTTCTGAAAGGCCGAGACGTGGTCAGGGCGCTCTCTCCACATTCCAGACAAAATTTCTGATTTCACCCTTTCCGATTCCTCCAACATCAAACTTTTACACTTAAAATACATTTTCAGCAGGAAAAGGTGGACTGCTTGATAAATGGTGCCAAGAAAAATCGCTGTCCATTTAGAGAAAAATTAGATACCCCTTCCCCACTTCAAATCATCAATACAAATAAACTTCTGTGGAACTGGTATTCTAAACCTAAGAAATGGAATGATCAAATACTAGGAGGAAACATGTGGGGATACTTTTGTGAGCTAGGAGTGGGAGCATGCCTTCCAAGCAAGCCAAAAACCCGGTGTCGGGAAAGCAGTAACAGGTGAGACTGCATGGAAGTGTGGTCTGCTCGGCTCTCTCCCCAGCGCAGCCAGAGGGGCTGCCGCCACGTATGCCCACCTGCCGTGGTTGTGGGAACTGCTCCGGCTTTCTGACCAGGAGGAGCAAGCGGACTACTGAGCCCCATAACCGAAGGCCTCAGCTCCTGTGGCTGCAACCCGCTGATGCACCGCCGGACGGTGGGCCTGGAGCTGGGCTGACGGCAAAAGTGTGGTGGTCGTCAGGAAGTGGAGATCTGGCCAGCGAAAGCCAGCCACTTCCTATGTGGACCGCCATGAACAAGAACACAGGGGCCACCCTGAGCAGCATCCAGCATCCAGCACCAGCATCCAGCATCCAGCACCAGCATCCAGCATCCAGCACCAGCATCCAGCATCCAGCATCCAGCATCCAGCATCCAGCACCAGCATCCAGCATCCAGCATCCAGCATCCAGCACCAGCATCCAGCATCCAGCATCTAGCATGTGATCCGAAAGAACAAGTACTGCTGGGATCTGCGTAGGGCCGCCATCCACAGGCCAGCACTACCCTGCACAGCAGAAGCCCTGGCGGTGAAGGGAAGTGCGCCCACCCCACCAAGACCTCCTGAGCACCCCCCCAAGACCTCCTGAGCATCCCCCCAAGACCTCCTGAGCACCCCCCCCAAGACCTCCTGTGCACCCCCACCAACACCTCCTGTGCATCCCACCAAGACTTCCTGAGCATCCCCACCAAGACCTCCTGAGCACCCCCAAGACCTCCTGAGCACCCCACCAAGACCTCCTGAGCACCCTCCCAAGCCCCTCAACAATAAAGGTGTCAGCTGACTTTCCTCAAAAAAAAAAAAATAAGTTTTTCTGTAAATAACACTCAGTAAAAAAAAGAAAAGTAAAAATTAAGCAATAGACTGAGAGAAAATATTCACAGCATTTCTATCAAACATTTAAACCCAGAATATTAGAAGAGTTCTTACAGTTCTTACAGAACCACAATCAAAAAAAAAAAAAAAAAAAAGGAAGGAAGGAAGGAAGAAAGCGGGTAAAGAATATGAGCAGGAAATTTATAAAAGAGCAGTTAACAGGCCACAAACTTCCTTTACACCAACTCTCCCTGGAACAACCTGCTAGTTTATGTATTTGTTTTTTAAGTCATTATTTCTGAAAGCTGGGCTTAATCTTTTAGTTTTGTTCAGTGCACAGCTACAGTCTTATCAGATTTATGCCATAAACCTCTTCAGCAGGGAGGGCACATTTTAAAGACACCGTAAAGGCAGAGCCCTTCTGAAGAGAGACAGTTGTGACTACAATGGTGGGTGACCACAAAAAATGAGCAAAGGGTTCTAAATGAACTATACTATTCTGAATTTTAAAGAGTAGTTATGTTATTACTTATGCAATTATGAAATAAATACAGGCCTGGAAGGAAATGAGCCTGAATAGAACTGCAGCTGTACTAGTGGGAGGAATACGGCATCATTTTCTTTCCAGCCTTTTCTCCCAAAGTCCTGGCCCCTGTCATCATGATGCCCAGCCAGCCCTTCCTCTGCCCTGGGACCTCCACCCAGCACCTTCACCCTCAGGAAACCTGCCACCTGGTACACCGATATTTTCTCCTGACAGTACCTTAATGGAACAAGGCATTACCGTTCCACAGACACATTTTTTTTACATGCAGATTTTGCCTTGTCTCAAATAATGCTCTGAATTTTACAATAGAAACATTATTTAAACGTTTAAAAGCCGGCAGTTGGAGGAGCAAACTGTGGCAACCAGGGGTCCTCAGCAGTGCGTGTGTTCCCTGCCCAGCCTCAAGGGCATCCTCTGTCCTGGCTGCTCCCCGGGTCCCCATGTGAGGCCCAGCACGTGGGTGCCACTTGCGGTGGCCCTGTGCTGAGTCTGGGGCCCTCTGCTCCTGACTTTGATGTCAGGTTTCACTCTCTTGACGAAGAATCATTGCTAAAGGTGACCCTTGTTACTAAAATAACTTTCCATGAAATACTCTGAAAGCGGCGTCTTGACTGTAAATGGCCCCGTGTTATAAGAAATGCCTGTGTTTGTGTGTGGTTACATCTTGTGTAACTGACTTTACTGACTCTGCCGGCTTTTCAAGGTGAAAATCGCTCGTTTTTGTCATTTCCCAAACCTGACCTTCTTTCACTATAATGTGGCAACTTCTCAGTTCTTTAAAGTCCTTTTTTCTCTAAGTTCTCGCGAATTAACAGTTCCTGTTTTTCTGCAGTGCTCGTTGACCCCGTGTGTGCGTGAGGCTTGAAGTCAGCCGTGTTCGAGAACTAGGAAGCTGTGTGAAAAGTCCCTGCAGAAAATGTGACCTCCCGGCCGCGTGGCGGAGCCTCCGCCCGGCTCTGCGCCCGTGGAGAGCACACGGGAGGAAGGGAAAGCAGCAGGAAAATGACGCTGTGGTGAAAGTTCCGACCGGCGTGAGGTTCTCGGTGTGAGGTTAGATGGCTCCCCTCACGTGGGGCCGTGGCTCAGCCGCCCGCCAGGGGTAAGCCCCAAAGGCCTGCTCTGGGACACCCTGGGAGCAGGATCCTATCACATTTCAAAACAAATGCAAAGGCCAAATTTTGTCCTGAACCTCTTCGTTTCTATAGTTCAGGGAAAATTAAAGTGAGAGCATTTGATTCACTTATATAACAAAATGATTTTCTGCGCACAGGTTGATCACGCATCCGTGGTCAGCAGATGTCTCCTGAGCGGACAGTCTATGCGGACTGGGCCTGGGATGGGTGGGCAGAGCCCTGGGATGGGTGGGCGGAGCCCTGGGATGGGTGGGCGGAGCCCTGGGATGGGTGGGCTGGGCCCTGGGATGGGTGGGCGGGGCCCTGGGATGGGTGGGCGGGGCCCTGCCGCGTTGGGAAAGGTGTTCGCTGTGTTCATCTCCTGGAGTCGCTGTCAGGGGACCGCACAGGGCACGGGAGTGCGCAGAAGGCGAGAAGTCTGAGACCGAGGTGTCTCAGGGACACGCTCCCTCTGAAAAATCTGTTCCCACCTCCACCCTGGCTTCTCGTGCTTCCGGTCCTCGCTGTGTGTGTGACTGTCCGAATGTCCACTTCTTGGAAGGACCCTGGTCACACTGGAATGGGAGCCACCCTACTCCAGTGGGACCTCTCCTTAACGAATTACATCTACCATGACTCTATTTCCAAATAAGGTCTCATTCTGAGTTATTGGCAGGGGTGGGGCTTCAACATATAAATTTTGGGGAGCCGCAGTTCACCCCATAACACACACAGAGGCCTAAACGATGACTCACAAAGTCTGGACTCCCACTCGCTTTCTTTGTCATTTCCTGTGCCTGCCTGTCCTGCAAACGTACCCCCCTGAAATAAGTTGCCCTAATAAACAGGGATTTGTTCGCTTCCTTCTCCATCAGTGGCAAGGTCTATGCTAGAAGGAGTCAAATGAAAGGTTGTTGAAAGTGTGGAATTCCATACAGCTCAAAACCCTGCTGCAGATTCAAACGCTTCTCACTGGGAAGGCCTCCCAGGGAGGCTCCGGGCCCCTGGCCTCGGGTGGGAGCCCGGCTGGTGTGCCTCAGCAGGGACAGGCAGCCACTCCCGGCCTCCATCCTGCCTCTGTCCTCTCAGCCCCCAGGGGCTCAGAGGTAAAATCCAGGACGCCCCACAGGCCCAGGCTCTGAGGACAGCTGTCTGCTGAGTTGCTGTGGCCACGGCACTGGTTGGCCTGAGACACTAGCTCCCCCACTTGTTAGCTGTGTGACCTCAGGCTCTGCTTCTTCTGAAAAGCGGGGATCCTTGATTAGGGTTGTGGGGTGAGCTAAAGTGTGTGAGACCCTGAGAAGAGGTCCTGGCCCAGAGAAGGTGCCTGCGGTGTCTCCTGCCACAGCCAGAGCACCGACTTCACTAGTGACATTTGTTTAATTGAAAAGAATTCTGAGATTAATTCTGTGAACACCCAATCTCCATTTCCTCGTCCCTCTATTAATAAAATTTGACATTAAATTGACTTGGAGATCCGGGACCCCCATGAAATACAGGTCAGAAGTCCAAGTCAGAGCTCACCTTTCTGGCCCTCGGCGGCTTTCCAGATCGTCACCTGGAAATGAAGTCCAGCTCTGGGGATCATGTCTCAGAGCCACCTGACCCTGATGATGGCAACTCGTCCCTGCCCCTGGGACTCCACTGGGGCAGAGACCACACGCTTCTTTCCCTGCACCAAAGGGCCTGTCCACCTGTCCTGTGAGCTCCTGGACAAGCACCGACCCCCTTCCCCAGGCTGTGGGAGGGGGGAGCCCCACCTGAACCCTGTAGACCCTGAGAAAGAAGATGCCTACTAAAAATGGCTCCTGGTGGTTAACTGGGCTCAAATTTTAAAAAACAGAGCCTAGCCGCCATTTCGGGCAAACTGTACTTGAGGGAGAAGCCTGCACTGAACTCCCTGCCTGCACTGTCTGCCATCTGAGCCCGTCTGCATAAGGCAGTTCCTGGAATCCTATTTCAACCAGTAGGACTAGGGCTTTCTCCAACCAATAGGAGCTATGCAGTTATAGTAATCAGCCTTTTCACCAACCAATCATAGCAAGCTCATTTCTGACCAATCAGGAGAGTGCCTTTTAAACCAATCAAAATTCAGGGATTTGGAGTTCTCATTTGCATGAGGATGGGCCAATCAGGGACTAGGAGCAGGGACTTCTGTCTTTATAAACCAGCCTGTGGAGTGTACTTCTTTCCACCGAAGACTGAAGAGGGCATATCCCCAGCTGAGCTGAAACATGATGTCTCCGGAGCAGCAAGTGTAAGCAGACTGGCACCGAGTGGAGCAGACCAGAGCAGAACAGACCTTTGAGGAGAGGAGCGGAGCTGTCTATCCAGAGAGGGGCATGGCCCCAGGGCTGCCTCACAGCCAAGCTGTTTTCACAACTATGCTATATCACAGTTGAGCTGTTTTGTACTAAATAAAAATTCCTTCTTCACCGCACCCCACACTGGGGATTCCTGTTGGTGTTGAAGTGGCACCAATGAGCATCATTTGACATTCCTGAGGTTGGCAGCCCCAAATGCAGGGTTGCCGTGCTTGGAACATACAAGCCAGAAACACGCAACCCAATTCTCTCGAGAACAGTAAAAACAATTGTGATGGTTTTAGTGGAAAATAGGAAAGAAAAGACAAGATGACGTTTTCTTTAACTAGCTGCTAATATTTGCATAGGGAAACTGGGCAGATACCTAAGAAATGAAGGGTGACAGAGGGTGGTCGGCGGAGCTGGATGGTAGACAGCGGCAGTGACTGTGATTCTCACCCGGCACCTTTACATATAGTTTCATTTTTGAACCTTATTCAAAAGAATTAGTGAAAGCTGGAAACTCTATTCCCTATTCACCACATTTGCAGATTAAAAGAGACAATCTGTGTGCTCAACTCAAAAGCACCGACTGAGTTGAGTACCCCTCCCAGGTGACCACCTTGAGGTACCCATGGCAGGGGGCTCCCACCACCAACCCGAGAGCTCCCAGCCAGGTTCCCTGAGGCCATGGAAGAGGTGCTTCACAGGGGCTGCAGAAAAGGTGGCCTTTCATTGGCACAGTAGACTGATTCTCCCAAAGGCTTTAATCTGCATGTGGTCTTGGAAAATACAATCCAGCAAGGCCAGAAATTGGGCCTCTTGCAGATTGCGGTGTTTGGGATGAGGGCAGGAATTCTAGCTCTGCCTTGAGCTGTGCATCTTCCAACTCATCAGAGCCTCAGTCTGCTCATCTGCAACCTGGGTTGATCACGCTAGCCCTCGTGGGGAGAAGATGGGGTTAAACTCATTAACAGAAGAAGCAGCCAGCACACACCTGGCCCATTAGAGGGCTCCATAAATATAAAATTTGTCCCCACCCCTGTCAGGAGCGCTTTCAAAATGAAATGGATTCACCTGCATACTAGGCAGCATGGTTAATCTCCCCTAAGACCTGCAGGAGAACGTGACAGTCACTCTGGAGGGGAGACAGTGACTGGGAGCCTCCTGCTTTGCAGTCACCTCTCGGGCGGCTGGGGGGCAGTCTGCACTCATTCTGCATCTCACCTCTTTCCTCTGCAGTGCAGGCACTTCTGGGACTTCAAAGAGACCTCCGCACAGAGGCAGCCACGAGTGTGTCAGGCCCAGATCAGTGGCACCAGCTTCAAAGTCATGTCCGAAGTGAATGAATTGCACCCAACCCACAAACTCAAGGATGTGGCTTTGTATTAACAACTACAGCAACAATCGCGGACAATAGAGCCTCAGGTAACCTGCTGCTAGTACTTAATTACCAGTTGTCCAAGGTTAGCTGGTCTGCCAGAAGCTCTTTGAACTTGAGGGTGGCAGGACGGCTGCCCATTAGAAGTCTGGCTGAAACGGACTCATCGTTACCCACCCCATTTGTCTCGAGGATCCCAGCACACATATGATTTATGATCGGTTTCATTGCCCTTCCATGCACATCAGTGAGACCTCTCAGCGAGGTGAGCTGTTCCTACATAGCAAGCTGTCCCAAAATGCTAGACACTGGCAGCCTTGGAGACAGTCACCATGGAGGCCCACAGTCCGCTCTTTGTCTGCACGGGTCCTCGGGTGTCTCGGTAAAGATGTGAAAGGGAGACCTCTCCCACCTGCCCACGCTGTGTTGCCTCACGTGTTATGTTAGAGAAAAAATGGGCCAAATCCGAAACTAAAAATAATGTCAAGTTCTACTGAGGTTAAAAAAATGAAAAACCAGCGAAAAGTCAGCCCCTCAAATGCAAAATGAAGGAGGTGCGGCTTTGCACGTCCCCACGCTAACGGGCGGGGAGATCAGCCCAGCTGGGGGCCCAGGGCGGCCGTCCGTGGGCCTGTTGGCCAGAAGCTCGGCCTAGAGTTCAGTCCAAGGGCGGTCACTACTCATGGGAAGAGGGACGTCAGAAACCTGCCGTCTGTGCCAAAGAAGGCAGCAGAAGGTGAAGGTCGCTGGTCACCTCACCGCCACTGCATCTTTCAGGACCCATGGGAAGCAGAAAGAGCTTGAATGCAAGAGGTGATGCCCGCACCCTGGAAGGACTTGTGTGGACGCAGCCGGGTGGGGACAGAATACTCCCTCAATGAGCCTTACGGACTGCGTTGGATTAGGACCATAATAATGACCATGGCTGTGACTAAGTGGCTTTGAGTGCAAATGCCAGAAAACAGGCTGACACGGCCCCTGGGCTGTGGGCTTGGAGGCAGGACTGTGGAACTGCCGGGAGGCCAAAGCCGGAGCTCTGGGCCCGGAGAGAGGCCACTCCGTTCACGAGTAAATGGCAGGAAGGCATCAGTTCCATACTAACTGCGGATACTATTGACTATCCCTGATGTGGACACTTTTCTGAGAATTTTTCATGCAGTAACTTCCTTCATCCTCAAAATAACCCTCTATGGTCATTACTCCTGTGTTCCTATTTTACAGTTAGGAAACTGAGGCCAGCAGATGCTGAGCTACTAGCTACGTGGTGGGTAGCTGGCTGGGCTGCGGCTCAGCTCCAGCAGTGATTTCATCACGCTGCCATGGCCTCCCACCAACGGCCGGTCCACGGGACCGGAGTAAACAGCACTGCTCCTGGGGGAGTGGCCAGGGAAGTCCTGGACCCCAGAGGCTGCCCCTCCAGGGACCAGCCTGTTCTGTGACGAGGCCTTTCTGTAGCACTCTGGCCCTCCTGGGGCTGACCTCTGCCTTAGGCACGGAGGGGACAGTGCCTGGGGCCCATAATACTCTTAAAATAAAATGTTTCAGGTGTTTTTGTTGTTGTTAATCCTCATCCAAGGGTATTTTTTCCACTGATTTTTAGAGAGGGTGGAAGGAAGGAAAGGGGGGAGAGAGAGAGAGAGAGAGAGAGAGAGAGAGAGAGAGATATCAACGTGAGAGAGACACATCGATTGGTTGCTGGGGCTGGGGATCGAACCTGCCACCCAGGTATGTGCCCTTGAGCGGGAATCAGACCCCGAGACCGTTTGGTCTGAGGACTAACGTTCTAACCACTGAGCCAAACTGGCCAGGGCTGTTTCAGTTTATTTTAAAATTAGGAGAAAACCCTGAATATAATGAAAATGAATATATAATAGTGAATCTGGTCTGAATGGCATTCATTTTCATACTAAGTCAGAACACGTTTTTCATGAGGAAGGAGCCATGGATATCACCGTGCAGCCCTGAGCCCTTCCCATTGGACCAGAGACAGGAAAGGCAGCTTCACACAGAAGGGACCCTGACACCCCGATACACCCTCTTAGTGGCCCCACGGGCTGAATCTCAGCAGTGATTTTCCCACCTCCCTCTGCATCATGCAGGTAAACCCACTCCAAAAGTCGTCACATCTCCAGGCAAGCCCCTGGCCTCCCAAAGGCCGGTGACCGTCTTCCCTCTCTGCTGTCCTTACCAAAAGCAGTCCTGGCTTCCTTCCTCCAAGCTGTCTCGTGGTTTCAGTACGGCTTCTGAAGCTCCAGCCCTTGCCTCTGCCTTCCACGCAGCCGGAAGGACGGAAGTGGGGGACATGACGCTAAGCCTCTTAGATGTCAGACTCCTTTAAGGAGCGTTCCTAGAATCCCCAGCTGGCCATTGGCCACCTTGTCTGTAAAGGAGCTGGAAGATGGAAGAGTGCAGCCAGGCCCTGAGGTGGTGCAGAGCAAGGGAACTCAGGCGGGGACTCAGTCCCTGCTGGAGTAGCAGCAGACACTTCCACCTGTGCTCACGGGTCCTCACGGCCCTAACTGTGCCACCAGGCACCCAGGTGGTGGGGAGCAGAGGCTGTGCCATTTCACCTTCTCTGACTTTGACCAGGAGAATGATGTGCATGAACCCTGTCCCTCGAACCCGAGCCCTGTCTCCTTCAGCCACTCTGCCCTCCGCTGCACTGTCACCTCGCCTTGGCCAGGTCTGGACAGGTTCCTGGCTGCAGCGGGACTGGAAGGGTGCGGTGCTGCCTTGAGCACGGGTGCTCTAGAGAAGCTGGCTGTGGGCGAGGTGCGTCTGAGCCTGGACACAGCTGGGATTTCTGGTGTGCCCTCCGGGGGAGAGTGCTCAGCGTGGGCTTGATTCTACACTGGGGTCCCTCGAGGCTGGAGGTGCTGAGGGGATGAAGCAGCCCCGCCTCCCTGTGCCCATCTCCTGGGGCCCTTAAAACAGCCCGAGAGTATTGGGTTTACGTCTATTTTACCAAAAAGCCATAAATAGGAGAGACCTTGTCGGCCAGGTCACCCCCACATCCCTGGGGCAAATAACCAGACTGGGGTTCCAAGCTGAGCTCCTCCACTTACTGACAGAGTGACCCTCAGAGTCTCTCTGAACCCCTCTGTGTCTGGGTGACGGGAATGACAATGCTAATTGCCACCCACAGTTCTGCGAGGACTCAATGAGGTCATATTTGAAAAGCACCCAGAACGGTGCCTGGCGCCAAGTAAGCGCTCAATAAACACAGTGTTCGAACGATCATTCTTTTATCGGGTAAATGAGAAATATTTGCAAAAGGCATGAATGAAAAGAACTCCTATTTCGATATAACACAAAAATCAAACAGTGATTTCTGCCCTTTTGCATGCCCTCCTCCAAGTTGTTCGAAGCCTCCGGACACTTCTGGGGGGAGCAATGTGGTTATTTCACAGAGTAGACCCTGGTCACAGAGGGGCTAAGTGACTGGTCCCCGAGTCCATGAGCAGGACTGAGAATCTAGTCATCTTTGGGAGCACTCTGCCATGGGAACGGCTTGTTGCTCATCCTGTATCCATTTTCCTGGGCTTCCTGTGTTGTCAGCAACCCGTGTTGTCAGGGGCAGCAATATGCCCGGTTGAAAAACAACATTTCCCAGGCTCCTTTACAGATAGGGTAGTCAATAAAAAATAAAGGCTGAAAGGTTTAGTTGGGGATTCTAGGAAAGCTCCTTAAAGGAGCCTGACATCTAGAACACTTAACATTTTATCCCACCCCCACGGCACCCCCCCTTCCCTCTTTCCTCCTGTATGGAATGCAGTGGTGATGGCTGGAACTCCGGCAGCTTTCTTGGAACCATAGACAACTTTGAGGAAGAAAGCCAATGCTAAGATGGCAGAGCAGGGAGGTGGACGAACAGGCTGCCTGCTGACCTTCGCCCTGGACAGCCTGCCTCCTATCTTTTTCTGTCGGAAAGAAAGTAAGCCTGACACTGGTTGGAGCACTATTTTCGTAAAGCTTTTATTTATATCAGGCTGAATTATGGATGCATCCCTCTCACACTCTGTAAGTGATTTGTCTACTGAGAACAGCTAAAATGATACATTTTGCCTTCATTGAAAATTCCAATACTTTAAGTATGATACATTTTGAAAGGACAGGGTGGGGGAAGGGGCTAGAAGTCTGTAGCAGGAGCCTCACCTCAGGGTGCTCAATCCTGAAAGCAAAAGATAAGCAGGAAATGGATGAGATTTGCCATAGTCATTAGCTTTTCTAATTATAGAAGATGCATTTAAACCCCTTTGAAAAGTCCTGGCCAGGTGACTCCTTTGGTTGGAGGGTCGTCCCGTACACCGAAAGGTTGCAGGTTGGATTGCCAGTCAGGGCACATAACTAGGTTGTGGTTTGGTCCCAAGTTGGGGCACGTTCGGGAGGCAACTGATTGATATTTCTCTCTCACATCAATCTCTTTCTCTCCCTCCCCTCTCCTTCCCTCTAAAAATCAATAAAAACATATCCTTGGGTAAAGATTAAAAAAAAAAAAAAACACACAGGAATCCTCTGAGACCAGGCAAGCCTGCTACCAGGTCCTCCATCCTGCACGCCGAACTTCCTTCTGACCTGGCTTGGCTCCCCTGTCCTGAGCTCTGTGGTCCCAGAGCTCTGCACCTATGAAGAGCCTGGTCCCAGCCCGCAGCCCTGGGCCGAGCGCGCCACTGCCCTCCCATGGCACTGTGGGCAGAGGATCCTCTGGACTGTGGCACAGGGGGCACACTCCCCGCATATGGGCTCCTGTTACAACTGACTGACACAGTACGGCCAAGGCCTGGCACTCCCAGCCAGAGCCTCTGGAAGGGGATGGGCGGAGCCCTGGTGCCTTCCTCTGCCGGGGCCAGGAGGCAGCTGAGCAGAATGAGTGCGATGATCGGCTCCAAGGCACTGCATGGCCGTGAATTGTCTTCGGAATTAGCAAGGGAAGGCCATGTTATGCGCACTGTGGTTTTAGTTTTAAGTGTGTCTTACTTAATATTCTCAATATGAGTCAGCTCCATGAACTGTGATGATTTTCAAATAACCAGAAGTTGACTGTAGCTGGCTTTAGACAGGAAGCGTGAGTCCACCCTGGGGGCAAGCCTGAGACTGCAGGTCCTGGATTTTTTGGTCTGTGGCCTCAGTGTGCAGAGTCACAGGCTGGACTCTCCTGGTCCCCTGCTTCTCCTTACCTCACTCTCCTCTCCTGCTGCAGGTGAGCACCCCCCCCCCCCCCCCACCGATGCATCTGAAGAAGCTGCTCTGATACACTGCCTGGTGGCGGTGATGTGATGGCAATGGCTGCCCTGACTTCTAGAACCCCAGGTATTCCTGGAGAGAGCCAAGACGCATTTCCCATGGACCTAATCAGTAGCTGTCTTGCAAAGGCAGAACACAGCACGGAACTGAGGACATGGAAGGGCTCTCACGTCAGGGGCATGGGAGCTCATTCCTGTGGATGCCGGCCGGCAGGGCGCAGCCCAGGTAGAGCTACAAAGGTACCGTGATATTTCTGAGTCAGTGAACGTGTACTTCACGTTATTGAGCCTCCTGTAACTCAGGTACTGAGCCATCATCACTGATCTTTACAAGAACCCACGAGGCAGGAACTATTACCATTCACATGTCACCGCGAGGAAGGGAGGACACCAAGGAGTTAAGTAGCTGGCTCGACGTGAAGGTGAGCTCACCACATAGCAACCACTAGTGGAGACACCTGTCAGGTACCATGGAAACCTGCCAGCAGGAAGTCAGGTGTTGGCGAGGGTAGAGTGAAGACAGAGCCAGCAAGCCACATGCCGGTCCCCAGGCTAGGGCACCTGACAGCAGGGCTCTGGGCAACTTCCAAATGTCATCAAACTGTCAGCATCTTCTTTTTGCAAAGAGGCCCTTTTAAGTATCTGCTCAGTGTCTCTCACAGAACGCTTCCCTCTCCCCTCACCGCCCCATCCACACTCAGAATCAGCTCTTCTCGGTAGTCGGGAAAATGGCACAGCAGATAATATTAAGAAATGCTCTATTTCCAGACATGATCATGGCCTTATTTCTGGCCCTTTAAAATAGCTCTTTCTCCTGCTTACAAAAGTGATCATATCAGTTCACTGCCGGCTTCTTTCTCAGGGGTGAGAGGTGAGCCAACCCCCAGCCTTCATACCACTGCCCGAATTCTACACAAAGGAAGACACTCAGTGTCTAGGATAAAACCAGCCTCCTCAAGCCACTGCCCAACAGTGCTTATTTGGGAGAATTTCAAGACACGGGACCTGGGGATCAACACACACCCAGCACCCTCAGATCTCTGAAACGAGGACAAGAGGAAGTGTTTGTGTGGGAAATGCCGAGGCACCTCTCAGGAAGGCAGCCACCCTTCTCAGGCCCTTCTCTCCACGAAGATGATCCTTCTCTGGGTACTTCGGAGGACTACTCACCAAGAGAGAGAGGCCGGGCTGGCCTCCCACCTTGGAAACCCGTGAGGTCTGCCTTGCCAAGGCCCCAAGTTGGTGTGGTTGTGACTCTCAGCCTTGAGACAACCACCGTCTCCATTGGGATGGCAGGGTCCTGCCTGAAAAGCCATGGTGCCAACTCAGGGGCCGAAAGCCCAAGGCTCTCAGAGGTAGGTACAAATAGAAGCTGGCAGAGCAGACCTTGCTGGGGCCCTTCGGCGTCCAGACCCTGGTAAGAGCTGGCAGATGCCAGCTCTCTGGGTCCACCCTGCAGCCCTCCCAGGCAGGCACGTCCACAGTCTGGAAGCCCGAGCCTTCCAGAGACTGAGCGGCGGGGTTTGGGACTCGGCCCTCAGTCCTCCAGGCACAAACACCCTGTCGGGGCGGGTCCAGCGGAACTCGACGGTGGGCTGCATTCCAGCAGGACTGCATTTGGCCCTGAGCGGCCTGCCTGCAACCGCAGCTACTTTGTCTTATTTTTATTTTCCTAACACTTCTCTCATTTTATAGATAAGAAAGGTAAGGTCTGAGGAAGATCACCCCGCTCTCTGATTTCGAGTGGACAGTCTTCCCACCCTACACGCACACGCAGAGTGCAGCGTGAAGCTCACCTGTGAGCGCCTCTCCCACTCGGTCCCTTAGTGGGTGTGACATCACAGGACACCAGAGGCAGCCTCAGCCCTGAGCCTCCCCAGCCCGTCATAAACTCTGCATTGTTTATTTAACAAACTGTATACTCAACCTAAAAGCACCACCATCAGCTAAAGGAGCTGGTCCTGGCACGGGGACCCTTCAGCAAAGGGGTCTCTCAGTGGCTCACAGAAGAGCTGGGACCGGAGCTGGGAGGGAGGGATCCAAACAGGGTAAGTGTCCAGAGTTGATTTTCAACAAAGAATCGAAGAGCCAAACCCTCCTAGAAGGGGCAGCCAGCCAGAGCGCCGAGCTGGGGGTGACCGGCCCTCTCTGAGCTGCTTCAGTTTTAGAATTCGGGTGCTGACTCATTGCTAACCCAGGAAGCCCACGCACTCAAATGACTGTACTGAAAAAGCTCCCCGTCATCCTCTGCTTACTGCTGTGCAGCTTTTCAAGCAAATTCAAAAGGTGTTTATCTTAAGGTCCTGATGACATTTTAACCGTTTTCATTTACAGTAACTAGAACGACGTTTTAAAATATATTTATATATCTATTTCCTGTATTTTACTTGACAGTAAAGCGAAGCCTGATCAGAATAGTAACAGTCTGAGAAGCACACGTCAGGGGCAGCTCAGGCCTCCACAGCTCAGCTTACCTTGCCCTCACCCCTGCCCCAGCCCTCAGCAGTTTTTCTTTCTGGTTCCACCACACTTTGTGATGTTCAGTGTTCAGAGCAAGGACAAGACCTACAAGAAGTTCCTGGGATCATTCATATGCCTTTAGAGAGGGAGCCAACATTCCGCCCGTCTGTTGTAGTTCCTGCACGAACACGGGGCAGCTCGGACCATGCGGCCAGAAATTGCTCAGAGGCTGTTTCCTCCGGTTCAGAGAGGCGGAAGCGGCCCGACCTCAGCACCCCTGGGCTAGCACAGATCCCCACCTCCATCTCTGAGTTCCCTGACGCTCCAGACAGGAGTCTCCCACTGACTCTTTTCCAGGCAAGCATCCCTGTCTCTTCCAAGACGACATACTATATAGGACAAGCATCGACGTTCTCACAGTTACCAACTCAGAAACTTCCCCAGGCAATCAGGCTGAAATACAGTAGCTGTGGGGGTGGGGACAGAGGCAGCCACTTCTCTAAAACGATGGCTCCTCCAAGTCTGAATGAAACACAGTATCCACTCCAAACGCAACCGCTTTGACACAGCAGAGACTCAGGCAAACTGCAGAAATGATCATAAAAGTGACAGAAGCATACTCACCAGGGAGAGGCTGCTGGCTCCATCTGCCCAGGAACAGGGCAGTGACCATCTGGAGACAGACACCGGCTCGGGCACAGCCTGCCTGGAATCTGTTTGACATTAAAAAGCAATGACCATACAGTCACTGAATTCCCTCCATTCCCAATGATGTCCGTACGATTGAGACTAGGGGGAAAAAAAAAAAAAGGAAAGAAAGAAAGAGGCGCACACCTCAGGCTTAGTTCTCACTGGAACGAGATGACTCATGCTGACTCACAGCCGCCACTTCCTCTCCCGACATTCTCTTCATTCTTGTGAGCTGGCTGCCCGTTCCCAGGGTCTGTGCAGCCTTCCAGGAAGGACAGCCTTCCTGGCCCTGCGGAGAGACCCGCGGCCTCCCTGCCGCCCCAGGGGGATAGGCTTTCTCTGAGGCGGTTGAGAACAACTGGAAAATCACATCATGATTCTCGTGTGCATTTGAATTTCAAACATACACGGAAACCGTTGTTACGTATCAGAGCTCCTGCAGGAAACCGGTTCTTTCAAGGCGTTTCGGGGAAGGGAGAGGAATGGGATGGTGTCTGACCCTTTAAGGAGCTTGGGTTTGCTGTTTCCTTCTGCATATCTTCCTCGGATACAGGAAATCATGGAATCTGAAATCAGGGTCTCTTCAAAGCTGTTTCAACTGACGGCGGCTGGTGCCAGTTCACCGCCTGTAGGAATTCTCAATGTGGGGTGCAGTGAAGAAGGAAGTTTATTCCGTGTCAGCATCTCGGGTGTGATGCAGACCATGTAGACAGATCTTTGTTGCACAATTCATTGCAGTGTGTTTTCTTTAGGGAAGAGTGGGAGTGGGGGTGGGGCAGCGGCCCCCAGAGCAGTTCCCCGGGGGACACCTGTGCAGCGTGGGGCCCAGCGGTGCCATGAGAGGCATGCGTGGTGCCAGGAGGCGCAGGGCCATAGAAGAGGGGCCCGGCCCGTGTGGCTCAGTGGTTGAGCAGCGACCCATGCACCAAGAGATCGCTGGTTCGATTCCCGGTCAGGGCACATGCCCAGGTTGTGGGCTAATCCCCAGTGGGGGGCATGCAGGAGGCAGCCAGTCTATGTTCTCTCTCATTGGTGTTTCTCTCTCTCTCTCTCCCTCTCCCTTCCTCTCTCTAAAAAATCAATAAAGAAAAAAATATTTTTAAAAAAGAGGGGTTGTGTGTGTTATTTTAGCCCAGTATGTGGAAAGTCAGCCTTTATTTGTGAAGACTTGTATTGTCAATGTACTAATCTCTGGGGGAACCAAACAAATACTAATTTTTAAAACCACTAGCAGTGAATTTAAAAAATTTGAAAGAGTTGGGAAATGTAGGCTCTAAGAGGCAGCCACACCCTTCTGCTGGAAACACCCAGCCAGAGGCATCCTCACTTTGCCAGTGGTTTCTTCCACAGCAACGCTGTTGCAGTGAGTCTTCCAGAACATTCCAGGGCAAGGCCTAAGACATGAGCTGGGCCTCCTCCACGGCGGCAGTCTGAGCCACCGCCCGCACGGTGGGTGGGACCCGCTCCTCCCCGCAGGGTCACGAGTGCTGCGTCTGGACCCCGGCTGACCAGCTGTCCCCAGAGCTCTTCTCACTGGGGCAGGAAGGGGGAGAGGGGGGGAGGCTGTTACCCATCTATTAATACCCCTGGGACTTACCATGGCATGTTCTAGAGTGCCTCTGCTTTCAGCTGCCTCGTTCCTGCGTGTTGCATCCGGGTGACATGTAAAACGTGGAAACACTTTCTAAACAGGCTCTTTCGCGAGGGAAAAAGGCCCTGTAAAAGTGTAGGTGTCCTTGAATTCAGAAAATAAACACGTTTCACTCCTAAAGACAGTGCACAGTCTGAAGACAGCCCATCCCAGTTCTTATGAATAGTGACGGGTCACATTTAAGTCCGTTTTATATGTGCCGGTCAGCCTCCTGAACATGCAAAGTATTGCAGCCTCTGATCCTCCAGACAGCCTGCGAGGAGGCAGTGACACCATCCCCACTTCCCCGCGAAGAAGCCGAGGCTCAGAGAGGGCAGGAGCCTGCCAGAGGCTGCAGAGCTTGCTGGCGTCTCAGACCAGCTGGTGTCAGAGTCCACATTCCTGACCACAAAGGACTGTTTGAAATCTTTCTTCACGCATCCCCCTTCCTGATAACGCATCTTCCCAAACTCTGCAGACGTGTGCCAGGTGGAGGTACTTTCTATTCGTTTGAGAAATACATAAAAATTCTAGCCTCGGGCTGACCTGTCCCTTAGGACCATAACAATTCTCATAAATTCCACTAGAATTACCACTGGCACATCCCTGAAAGTACCACGAGGCTGCACAGGACACCAGTGCTCCCAGAGACAGTGCTCCTCCGGGGACACCTGGGCACCAGAAAGCACCCCTAAGGGTCCCTCCTCCACTGAAGCGTCAGGGCTCTTCACCACCCTCCCTCCGGGAGGAGGCCCATCCCCAGATGTCAGACCCAGCCCCTCACCTCTTCTCACTGCACTTCTTCCTAGGACTTTGCTCCTAATCACATGCAGGCCCTTTCCCTCCAACGTGTTTAACCTTCTCCTGTCTGCAGGCCTCAGCACAGCTCAGGTCCCTCCTATCTGCACCCTCCCTCCCACCCGTGGTCCTGTGGAGCAGGCCCCACGGCACCCCACACGCCGTCCATCCCCCCTCCCCCTTGGTAGCAGCCAGGACATTTGGTGGGGATGGACTCTACCCCCACCCAGGGAGAGTTTCCATGGAGCAGAGCAAAACAAGGAAAGGAGGGAGGGAGGGAAAGGGGAGGAAGGGAGGGAAAGGGGAGGAAGGGAGGGAACGGCAAGGGAGGGAGGAAGTGGCACATGTTAGAGGATTGGTGTGAGAACATCAACGAGACAGCATGGGCCTCCCTCCAGGGCTGGACCCGTGGGCTGCCTGACCTGTGAGATGATCCCTCTCTGCACCCAGCTGGGAAGGCCATCAGTGCCCAGGCTGAGCACAGAGCTGCCTGGTGCCCTGGGACAGGCCTGGGAGTACAGAAGTCCTGCTGTGCCACAAACACCTTCAACACCACACACACACACACACACACACACACACACCCTTGACATCCATGCAAGTTGTGTGTATTCATGCTTGTTCCTCTGTATTTCTACGTGCTGTTGCATTGTATGGATGTGCCATGGTTGTTTATCCATTCACCTGTCCAGGGACATTCTTAACAAATAAAGCTGTTGTGGTACTTTGTGTGCAGGTTTTTGCATGGACACAGGTTTTCATGTCTCCATGGCAAACACCGGCAGTGGGCTGCTGGCTCACATGGTGACCCCCGTCTTTAAGGACCTCACAGGCATCGTTCTGTTCAAGTGAGCGGCATGTTACGTCGTGATTATGCTCCCGCCCTTGACCACTGTCTCTCTCCTCCCCATGGCCTTTTGGCTATCAGCAAGATGGCCAGCCCTGATTTCCCCTTGCTCATTGAGAGACTCCACGTCCCAGCCCCAGGGCCGTTCACCTGGGCTGACACCAGCGGTCACCAGCGGCTGTCCCTCTGAGCCCCCAGGCACAGCCAGCATGCCCACAGGCGCGCGTTCAGAGCTGGAAGCACGGCCTCTCCTGACTGCCTTCCACCTTCTCTGCACCCATCGTGGCAGTAAATGTTTAACAACCCAAGCTCCAAATAGAAATGAATGAGACAAATCCCAGCTGGGGGTGCTTGCCGGCCTCTCGGAGGTAAACTCTCCCTCCTTTGCCAGTTGTGAGCTGCCAGCACGGTCACTGAAAGCGAGTTGGGAAGAGAAGCTTCCCAACAAAATCAGCTCTCAGAACAGGACCGGCTGGCTCCAGCACACATCCTCCACCACCAGCAACCCCCTGACAGCCCTTGTCCCCTGGGTTTCACACAGGAACGAACTGGCCGCCTGTCTGGGATCCTTGAAGAGGCACTTACATCGACATCTGAAAGGGTCAGATAAGATCAGTTGTCCTCCGCTCTGGGCGTGCAAAGACCCCCCTGAGTGCTCGATGGAGCTCCAGGTGGCTCTCCAAAAGCGCAGTTCAAGTTGCCAAATGGTCCTCTGGGCACAAAGACCACGTGTGCTGACTCGGGACTCCTTAGGTGCCAGGCTTGTCGGGGCTGGGATCCTGGGGCCAGACGACGGACGTCCAAGGAAACCTCCAACTTGAAACCTGGCCGTTTGCACTGACACACAGCATGGTGCAGAGTGACATCTGACAAATTAGGAAATCGGTGCAAACAGACTCCAAACTCTCAAGGTCACACCTATTCCTTGCGTGAAGTAAAACATGATGGAACCTCAGAGTCGAAGATGTCATGGCTGACGGCTCGGGCCAGTAGCCTCGCAGGCACCAGGTCCCAGTGCGGAGCAGGGGCTGTTCTGGAAACCGCTGGGGCTCTGGCCCTGGGTGCTGGGCTCCAGGTCCCAGGCTACATCGCTGGGACCCTGGCACACGGCGCCTTCCCAAGAAGGCAGAGTCCAGGCTGGTGTGCAGAGACCTGGCTGTCTTCCTCAGAACAGCACAGATGCCCGTCTCGGGAAACATCGACTCAGGTAAGTCCTGTTTCATCCTCTGATTCGTTCCCTCGGGACACTGCTGGAGGAGAGCAGAGCTGAGAGCTGTGCCCAGCTACACAAGGGCAACCCTGGCAGCTCAGCTTCTACCCCGAAAGCACCATTTTAGACGTCAACTGACATCTGTGCTGCTACGTGGTCCCTGTCACTGGCAAGTGGTACAAAGAGAAAGAGCAAAACCAAGCACTCGGTATGCCTACCTACAAGTTTTTCTAATTAAGATCTTTTTTTTTTTAATCCTCACCCAATGATATTTTTCCATTGATTTTTTTTTTTTTAAAGATAGAGTGGGAGAGAGGGAAGAAAAAAGAGAGAGAGAAACATTGATGTGAGAGAGATACATCAACTGGTTGCTTCCCACACGATCCTGACCTGGGTCGGGGATTGAACCTGCAACTGCAGGACACGCCCTTGACTGGGAATTGAGCCTGAGGCTCCTCGGTCTGCAGACTGACGCTCTAACCGCTGAGCCAAAGGGGCCAGGGCTCGAGATCCATTCTGAGCATAGATTATAGTTTGGCGGATTTCTAGTTACTCGAACATGAATCTGAGTACTCCTGGAAAGGGACTTTGCAGATGTAGGTGAAGCCACGCAAACAGACCGTAAGAGAAGGGAATATATGGGCGAGCCCTTGAAAAGCAGAAGCTTTTCCTTGGCTGCAAGGAAGAGGAAATGGGGGACTCGGAGCACACACGGTCATGTGGTCAGAAAGGAGGTCTTCAAGAGCTGAGAGCCCCAAGAACATGGGACCTCATGTGTCCAGCCATCAGGACCTGGACCCTGTCAACAACCTGGATGAGCTGGGACCTTCACAGGCGAGCCCCGTCCCGCCGACACCCTGCTTTCAGGTCCTCCGCGAACGCCACCCGGCTGCTGACCAGCGGGACGGGGAGCTCAGTGTGTGGCGATTTCTTTACACAGCATTAGAAAACTAACACACTCAGCCTGTTGTAAAATTGAGACGATAGTAGTTGTGATCTCAGGTTATTTGAAAATTAAAAGCAAATATATGTAGTGCCTAGAACAAGCAGGGCTATCTCCAAGTCTGGGCTATTATTCATAAATGCCACCGACTTGGTAACATGCCAGATGTGTGTGGTTGGCTATTTGAAAGCCGTGCCACCAATACAGTGTCTGACTCACAGGATACAGTTAAAAGTCTAGAATTTTAAATGAATGAATCACATTCTAAAAATGCATCATTAAAAAAAACAACAAAAAAAAAAACTCAGTGCCTACCAATGAGCCGCATGATTTTAAATATTACTTAACAAAGCAGACCAGAATAAAGAAGATATGAGACTATATGGAGAAAAATAAAAGTTTCTAACTCAGTCATCCAACAAATATTTAATGGATGTTTGCCAGGTGCCAAGCACTGATGTAGGTCTTGGGGAAACCCCAGGAAAAAGGGCACAAAAGGTCCCTATTCTCATGATGCTAACCTTTTGGTGGGATGAGACAGAAAACTGCCCCCCAAAAATGCAAGCTAGTGATATGAATTGTGCAAAACATTAGCATGGGGTAAGAGAGAACTACTCGAGATTGGCTAGGCCATCTAGAAAGGCCATTCTGGAGAGGTATCATTTAAACTGAGATCAGGCACAGCAAAAGAAACCAGCATCAAAATGGAAAGGGAACCCACTGTATGGGAGAGCACCATTGCAATACATCAGATAAGGGGTTGATTTCCAAAATATATAGAGTGCTCATACAACTCAACAAAAGGAAGACAAAGAACCCAATTAAAAAATGGGCAGAGGACCTAAATAGACACCTCTCCAAACAGGACACACAAATGGCCAAGAGACATGAAAAAATGCTCAACGTCACTAATCATCTGAGAGATGCAAATTAAAACAACTACGAGGTATCACCTCACACCTGTCAGAATGGCCGCCATCAACAAATCCTCGAACAACAAGTGCTGGCGAGGGTGTGGAGAAAAGGGGACTGTAGTACACTGCTGGTGGGAATGCAGACTGGTGCAGCCACTATGGAAAACAATATGATGTTTCCTCAAAAAATTAAAAATTGAACTGCCATTTGACCCAGTGATCCCACTTCTAGGAATATATCCTAAGAAGCCTGAAACACCAATCAGAAAGAATATATGTACCCCTATGTTCATAGCAGCGCTATTTACAATAGCTAAGATCTGGAAGCAGCCCAAGTGTCCATCAGTAGATGAGTGGATAAAAAAGCTGTGGTACATTTACACAATGGAATACTATGCAGCTGTAAGAAAGAAAGATCTCTTACCCTTTGAGACAACATGGAGGGACCTGGAGAGTATTATGCTAAGCGAAACAAGCCAGTGAGAGAAAGACAAGTACCACATGATCTCACCTTTTTTGGAATATAATGAACAAAATAAGCTGATGAACGAAACAGACTCAGAAACATAGAAGTATGGTTCAGACTGACAAACCTCAGAGGAGGGGGCAGAAGGGGAGGGATGAGATAAACCAAAGAACTTATATGCATTATGCGTAACCAGTGGACATAGACAACAATGCTGTGGGGGGGGGGGGTCGGGAGGAGGGTGTCAATGGGGGAAAAAGGAGAAACATCTGTAACAAAAATAAATTAATTAATAAAAATAAATAAATAAACTGAGATCGGAAGGATGGCCAGAAACCATCCAGTGGCATTGAGGGGGACAAGGAGCCAGCTAATGCTGAGGCCCCCCCAGGCAAAAAGGAGCCTGGAAGGTGGCAGGCCTTGAAAGAGGGCAGCATGGCTGAGGCTTGGTGAAAAGCAGGGAGAGGACGGGATGGCGCTGGAGAGGGTGGCCAGGAAGGAACTCGGGTTTTATGCCAAGTGCACCGAGTAGGCACTGGAGGGTTCAAACAGGAGGGTGGCGTGGTCTGATCTGATCTGAACTCTCCAAGGCCGACTCACTGCTGAGTGGAGCGCACCTGTGTAGGACAAGGGGAAACGGAGTCCAGTGTGTCCCGGTGGGAACCTGGTGGTGGCGGCAGAGGTGGAGAGCTGGGGGCCTCCTAGAACACAGTCTTGGAGGTAAAGTTGATGAGTGACTTGGGTTGGGGCACGGCCCTTAGAGTTTGGGTTTGAGCAGCTGAGTGGTGCTGCTGGCTGAGCTGGGAAGGTGGAGGAAGGACAGACGCAGTTCGGGCGGGGTGAGAGCGTGGGTTCTGTCTCAGCCACCTTGATTTGGACCTGCCTCCCAGACATCCATGTAGAGAGGTTGAGTAGGCCAGAGTTCGTGTCCTAAAGATGGAATTAAGGGTCTGGATGAGAGAGGGGTAACGTGTGAAGATGGGAAGGGAGCCCAGGGCCCTTGGCCAGCGAGGCTGGAGGAAAACCAAGAAAAACGGAGCTGGGATGGAGAAGGCAGCCTGGGGCGAGGGGTGCTGCGGAGAGTGAACGATCCCGGAGTAAGTACTCCCCGTGACACGGTGCCACTCCGTCCTGGCATACACGTTGGGGATGTTCCGAGGTGGTTGTCTGAATCAACTATCTCTGGTTTGGTGCAGACAGACTTACTTTTTACTCTCAAGAAAAACATGAAGCACAATTGTTATTAAGAGCCAAGGCCGTTAAATCTTCCCTTCTTGGCTAACAGGAAGAGCTGATGCAAGTTTTTTCCCATGGTAAACGGCGGCCAAGGCAGTCTGCACCACTCTGCACTGTTCGGTGTAGCTGGGAAGTCCTCAGGCTTGATCACGGGTGGCGCCAAATCAAACCAAACCCTCCGCGTCCAAAGAGTCCTTTGGTCTCTTGCACACTGCCAAGAGGAGAGAGCCCACCCCCGAAAGGCCACCTGCACTCAGAGCCCAGGGCTGCTCTCGAGAGTAGCACTAGCTTCGTAATCTTCACTTTGTCTCACGTGAACACAGACACCCCAAGCCATCTGAGTTTTTGCCTCTTGAAAAGCTCATCATTAAAAACTCTAAGGGTACTGCTAAAAAAACTGCACACTTCCTGATGACCACGGAAGGGTTACTAAACGTAATAAAACATGGACTTCAGACAGGGCGTTGATCTCCAGTGGCTTTTAATGAAAACTTATGAATGAAATATCTGATCTTGTAGGGACCACCCCCACCACAGAAGGAGTTGCCGATGAACGACACACTCCGGTCCCTGTGTCACTCACCCAACCTCACGGGCATGGCCTGCCCCGCTCGCTGCAGGGTCTGCCTGTCTTCCCACCTCCCGTCCGCCCTGCACCACTCCCTCCTCTAAACTGCTTCTTTCACTTTTGTGATGAGACAAAGCCACAGACCAGACTGGGCCACTCTCCAGCTTTCACATCTGCACAGCTTTGGGGGGTCTGCGTAGGGTTTGAGGCTTTGTCCCTGAGTCAGACAGACCCAGATTGAAACCCAGCTCCCAAGTGAGTGTCCTTGAGAAAGTGACCTTCCTGAGCCTGCGTTCCCTCATTTGTGCGTTGAGAGTAACCGTGGTCATAAGAGAGCTTGTCCCAGCATTTTGATATGGGTTAAATAACGATGTAGGCGGGGTGCTCAGAGGCCTGGGCCCCGAGTATACACCCAGGAAGTGGCGGTCTTTGTAGTGGATAATCTGTCTAACAGCACCGTTTCCTGATGGACCCTCCCCTTCCCCTTTATGTGGTCCTGGAGGTTCTATCATCCTGGTGACTCCCCACTCTAAACCACCTATCACACAGTGGGCGAGTGCATCGACCGAGATCCTTTCTGGCTGCACAGTAACAACGGCTTAAGTTAGGACTTTGTTCCTCTCTCGTGAAAAAGCAGTGTGGCTGGGTCACACGGGCTGATGTGGCAGCCCCAAAGTATCATTAGAAACCCGAGCTCTTATCTTCTGATCTACCATCCTGGGACATGGCTCTCAACCTCAGAGTGACCTCATGGTCCGAGATGGCTGCTGGAGCTCCAGCCATCAAATCCATGTTCTCTGTATTGAGAAGTGAGGGAAGGCAAAAAGTGTATGACGTCACCCCACGCCCACCATTATGGAGTCTTGCTGAAAGTTCTACATACTAGTTTCATGTATAAAACTAAGTCCCATGGCCTCTCCTAGCTGAAAGCCAGTCTCAGAATGTAGACTTTTCACTGGACACATTGCCACCTGAAATACAATGTGTCTTTGAATTAAGCGAGAAGGAAGAAGCCATCTTAGTTGACAACTAGCAGTACCTGCCATGGGATGGGGCCAGGCTGAGCCATCAATGTCCTCCCATAGGACCTCGTCTATGACACTGGGAAAGAGAGGGTCCACATTCCCTACGGACCACGGACTGGAGAGGCACAGTCACACACGTAGAGGATACTGTCAGCAAGGGACAGAGTGTGCACCGGAGTGAGGCTGCCAACTGACATCCCTTCTCCCCTTCTTGCTTTTATATTTTACTGTAATCCTTTCCCTTACACCCCCCAACTAGACTGAAAGGCCCTGGAGGGAAAATCTTGCCTGCCCACTGCTACAGGTGAGCACACATGTTTGTCCCTGGATGACTGAAGGAACAGCAAGTGCACTAATGCTCGGCAGGTACACAGTGCTTTGAGCAAGGGCTGTAGGTCTGGCTGCTGGGCTGACCTCCTCCCTCTGCCTCTATTGCCTCCATGGTGTAATGTAATAATCATGATACTTCTGTCAAGGGATAACCCACAATTTCTGGCACATAGTAGGACCTCAATCAGTGTCCGTCATTTAGGTTATTACTGTTATTACTGCATGCCATTGACTGTGAGGTGCACTGTTTTTCTTACATTGTAACTACTTTTTCACTATATGATGTGTCATGATTTTATTAGCACAGGTTTTTTTTCACTTGGTGGTGTATGAAATTATACTCTGGGTTATAATCAATGATGTCTGAGAGTCAATGGAATTGTTATTATGTAGAAAGGAATAGAGAGAATTCAGAAATTCAGGGCCTTAAGAAGTCGAAAGAGTCAATGGCCTATAGATCCCAAATGGGAAGAAATGAGGCTGGGGTGATCTTTGAGAGACCAAGGCCTGACGTGACCCAGGAGATGGAGGGAAAGGCAGGAGGACCTCCCCACACGGTTCCAGGAAGGCTCAAGGTAGCCACGGTCCAATCACAGGAGAGAGAGTGGTGAGGGGCAAGGAAGGAAGAAATAAAGCAGGTCTGAGACCGATGTCTTGGCAAGGACTCTGGGTATAATTGCAGCCATTGGGTGTGGAACCGTCTAGAAAACAAAGGGTCAGAAGCTGACTGTGTTTGTATTGAACCTGAATTGTCCAAGAAACTGTGAACGAAAAACTCCTTTGATACGTAGAACGGAATGTTATTTGGCCACAAAAAGGAATAAAGTACAATCCACGCTACACCGTGGATGACCTTGAAGATGTATGCTAAGCGAAAGAAGCCAGTCGAAAAGACTACGTGCTGTATGAGCCCATTGGAGTGACCTGGCCAGCGAGGGCGGGTCCACGGGACAGACAGCAGTCAGTGGTTGCCAGGGGCTGAGTGTGGGGCACCTGCTAAATGACGGTTTCTTAATATGTCCCTAAAGGGACATTCACTCCTGATGGAGTTCATTGAATTCTTATTTTTGCTTTCTTATCGTTTCTGTGTTACTTTCGTTCTGTAGGCGATCCATCCACGGGTTCCCCAACCGACAGTGTCTGTTCAGCGTTCGCCCTGCTATGGGTGAAAAGGCGTCTCCATGGAGGCACAGCCGCTGGTTAGAGCAGCGACGTTCTCTCATCAGCTGTCCGTAAAGCTGGAGGGAAAGTATTCAGATGTGAAACCATGTAGGTTTTCATATGAGGTTTATGTTCTTACGATTATAAAAGTTATAAATACTGTCTGGGGATGATCTGGAAAGTGCAGAAGAGGGCAGATCCGTAATCCCTCCTCTCAAAGCCAAGCCCTGTTAATGTTTCCGTGTGTTTCCTTCCTCTCCCTCCCCCACCCCGGCTCTGTTTACAGAGCCGTATTTGTACTGTATACATAACATTGTGCCCTGCTTTATTTCACTTAACATAAAACATAAGCATTTCCTCTGTTATTAAAACTCCCCAGTGCCCAGAGTGGAGGCCCGTTTTCTGGTGAAAACTCGATGGTCCTCATGGGCTCATCACACCGGTCTCCCTCCCACAAAGGCCAGGTCCCCCTAGCTGAACAGGAACCAGAACTCAGACAGCCACGGGTGGGGGGGACGTGACCAGCCTGGCTCAGCTGCCCACTCCCCGGGGCCAGTGCGTTGACTGCTGCTCAGCCCCATAATCCAGAAGTTCTTTGCTGCACACACGCTGGCTTTGAACTTGGGAGGCAGGCCAGGCCGCAGCAGCTCCAGGAGGGGAAAATCCAGACACAAAGGAAAAGGAAGCTAATGCCAGCGATCGCGTATGAGAGAGTGGACTGCTCAGTGTAATTTCCAGGAGAGAAGGGAGTCGTCCTGACTCACAGCCACAGCCCGAGGAAGGTGCCCGGTGGGGGCCACCCTGTCTGTAACACGTGGCGAGCACACCGAGGGTGCAGGCGCCTGTGGCCTGGACGAGGGCCGGCGGGCAGGCCGCTGAGAGCACGGACGTCCACCCGCAGTGGACCCGGGCTGAGTGCCCTGGCGTGTGCTTTGGCTTCTCCGAAGTGAAACATGTCTTCTGCAGGCTTTGTGGATCTGTTCACATCTGTGTCCCTAGTGCTGAGTAGGTGCCTGGCTCATTCTGTAGCATGCAATAGATTTATTGAATAATAACTCTTTTTTACAAACTCCCTTAAATGTTGACAATGAGCACTCGATCTGCGTTTGTGAGCGTTTCCTCCGGGGACGTACACGTGCTGCGCAGTCACTCCGCCAAGGCACGCGTCAGGGCGAGGTGACCTTGGCTTCAGCAACGAAGGACAGAGGGACATGTGGGGGTGGACACTACGCCAAGAAGGGAGGTGCAAGTGGCCGGAGATAAATTTTCCTATTCCAGGCTGTACTTTAGCATAAGTGTCTTCTCCAGATCTCTTCTTCCCCGTTTCTTCTTCTTCATCCCTTCCAAGTTCCAAGGACCCAGAACTCAGGTTAGTCCCGTCATTGGTAAAGGTAGGTCGTGTTAAGAGTTCACTGTATCTTCAGTGGGCAGGCCTGTGTGCACGCTGTACCATGTCATTTATGGGGAAATGCAAAGACAGTACTGACTTTCAAAGAATACTCTGGGCCATACGTACACTCCCAAGGCAGGCGTCTGTCTGCAGAACTCTATGGGCGTCTGGACAAGTCAAGACTGTGGACTCTGGCACGCCTGGGAGAACTGATAGGAAGACAATAGGCAGTGATGTGTAAGATACGCATATTCCCTAAGGAAGGAAATTATAGCCAAATGCTAAATAGAAATGTGTCGTGGTCATCATTTTATCCTCATCACCATCACTATTATCCGTGTGGCTGGTGTATGCTTACCTCCTACGGCGCCCCTGGAGCTGTGCTCAGCCACGTGCCTCGTCTCATGAAACCCACCAGCTCTGGAGGACAGGCACTTCATAAACGAGGAAACTGAGGCCCAGAGATGTTCAGCAGCTCACCCAAGGGGGCACCGGATTGGCAAGGACCTGGACTCCTAACTAGGCATTATAGGAAGGCAGAGAGAGGCAGACGGGACTCCAGGGCCCTGACTTAGGCCCCTGGCAAAGCAGGTGAGACTGGGCCCTTCAGAGCTGTCCAGTGCTCAGAAGACAGCTGCCGAATGGCCACGTGGTGACCCAGTTCCTAAGTACCTTTCACACTCAACTTCCCAAAGGTGCGGCAAATATTTGAGTTAGGCTTCCTGAGCTGTACTTAGGAGGCTGCTCTTGTGATTTCTGTGCCTCCATTCAGAGCACTAAAACTCGGAGGCTGAGAGTGGACAGGGTGGAGGGGGACTGAAATTCCCCTGCCCAGGCACACAAACTCACGAAACACAAGAGCAACAACTGACAATTGCTGTGAGGGCCACAAGACTGACTGGAGGGGCAGGTGTGGTGGTAGAAAGGATGGGCAGTCAGGTGTCTCTGTGGCCACGAGAGGTGGGAAGAAGCTAGAGGTAGCGGGCACTTTGCGATAATGGTGCGCGTGGTTGCGTCTCCCAGTCTCCATAGCAACTAAGGGATGGGCATGGAAATGTGAATTGAGCTTGTTGGGTGGCATTTGCTGGAATGAGGGGGACAAACAGCAGGCTGGTACTCTTTTTACCTCTTTTCCCCATTCCCCCCTTACTGTACTGTCACTTCGAATGCAGACATGATGGTAGGAGCTCCAGCAGCTACCTTGGGGCCATAAGCAAAAGGCTAGAAGAACCACAATGTCCTCAGCCTCTGAGCAAAGGCGAGCAACCATCTGCCTCTGGACTTCTCATTATGTTAGAAAAGTAAACCCTATGCGTTTGACCCACTTGGGTCAGGTCTGTCCCTGGCAGCTGAACCCAGTCCCTAACTGACAAGCCCTTGGTGGTAGGGAGCCTCTGAGATGGCCCCATCTTATCATGGTGCCTCATTCCTCCTGGGAGGCCTCGTCGAGTTAGAGGAGTATGTCATAGCTCCCCAGCTTGTATCTTGGGGTTTATTCCTGTGCTTGACTAAACAGCACATTCGTACGTACTGTCAAGGCCAGAAGCTGCCTCCTGCATCCACACTGTTGTGTAGTTCCTCTCCTTGAGTCTGAGCTGGACTTACCGACTCTCTTCTAACCAAGAATATGGCAAGCGTGAAGGAATGTCACTTCTGAGAGTAAGTTATAGAAAGTCAGTAGCCTCTGTCTCGAGTGTTCTCGTATCCTCGTCACGAGGCAGCCCTGTTGGGAGACCCACATGCAGGGGCCCGAGGCCAGCCAACAGCACATGGGTAAACTTGGAGCAGCCCCAGCAGCCCCAGCTGAGTGAGCAGATGAGATCGCAGCCCTGGCCCACAGATGGACGGCAGCTTCATGAGAGGGCTCGAGCCAAAGATGTCCAGCTACGCCATGTCCAGATGCTGACCCACAGAAATTGTGATAATCAATGTCTACTATTTAAAGCCTGTTTAGATAACTAATACATCCTTCCAAAAAGCAATTTTCTTGGGTTAATATTTAAGTTAGGGCCTATTCTCAAAATCTTCCACTGTGTGACTTAGCACACACCGTCTTCACTGAAATACTGACTCCTGAATAGTAGAAGGCTTGGAATAGAGGTGGCACGTGATGGGTGCTCAATAGATGAATGAATGAATAAATGAATGAATGAATGAATGACAGAAACTGCACCTCACTGAGCTGCAAGTACCCGAGGCCTCAGTAAATACTGAACAAAGCACCCGGGTAAACAAGCAAGTGTATCACATGAGCCAACCATGATTAGAACCTCAGTAATTTCACTTGGTCAGCACTTCTAGGCCCAGCTCTGTGATTTTCTGAAGGCAAATTCCTCCTGGGAGGCCTTATTAAGTTACAAGAGTATGTAATAGCTTCCAACATTTATCTTTGGGTCTAAAAGCAAACAAAAGCTTTATTTATTACTGTGTCCAGCTAAATAACACATTAATAAGATGTGTTCAGGCCAGAAGCTACAAGTCAAATGAACAGACTGACAGCCACAGCCCAAACTTGGCAACTTCCCTAATAATGTATGTGCTGATGCAGAAGTAAGGGCTGGTTTCAGAACCGGCTTCAAGGGCCGTGCAAGCGTCGATGCAGCTGTCGGAGAGGCAGCCAGTGACAGAGGCTGTCCAGAAGACAAGACTCTTATGTCAGGTGGTCCAGTTTTCCATGTCATTGTCCAAGACAGTTAAATGGTGGCCTGAGGCAAACTATACAACCTACAGTGTGCTTTAGTCTAGAGCAAGTCTATTTAAAAGCTTTGTGCCAACCCGTGTTTGTTGGCCAAATTCTACTTTTGTATTAGAGGGGTCAGGGCAAGAGGATTTTGCAAAACGGAGATAGTGAATATGTTGGCTGGTGAGGAGGCCATGGGCAGGGGAGAGGGTGGCTGAGTGAGGGCTCCGTGCTCAGCCTGATCCCCCCACATTCACCTTCAGAAGGGCAAGAAGGACACACTAAATGCTATGGTCAGGATCGCAGCATTTCCATATGGTGTCTGTGGTAATATATGGTATACATGGTAAATAACCTCAAGGTTATTTATACGGCAAGGACGGTATTTCTTAATCTATTCTCTAAAGCCAGTTATACATTCAAAGAAAAACCTGCTGAGGCTTTTTGTGTGATTTGCTTCAGCGCATTGAGTGATGACTGGTGGTCCCTAGGGTCTCGCAGAGCGCTCAGAGGAAATTCTACACGAGGGGGCTGGGGACTTTCCCTGGTCTTCTTCTGGCAGCAGTTGGGTGCCCTCTGAGCCCTCGTGCTGCATGCCCCACCCCCGCAGGACAGGTCCCCGTGGGTCTGCAGAACAGGGCTCCTGTCCTTGACATGGCAGCATCTCCTGTGTTTCTTAGGAAGACTTTTATCCCGAGTAGCAACAGCCTAGAAACATAACTGGATTCTATTAGTAGCCGCAGAGGAGAAGGGTTGCTCCCAGCATTATTCAGGGAAATAGCTAACAGCGAGAATCATCTCTTAAGTGGGCTGTCCTCAGGAAGACAAAATGCTCTGGGAGGCCGGGCTTGCTCGGGCCGGTGTCTCACTACCAGCTGCCTTAGTAGCCAGGAGAGGAAAGGAATTCTTCAGTCACACAGCTGCTTACTCCTGCCAACGGGCAGAGTCCTCTCCTGGTACATGGCCAACCTCATCGCTCTGGAGATGCCATCGGTGAGACCACCAGCCAGAAGGACTGTCCCTTTCCTCAGGTCTGTTGGCCTGTTTACAGGACAACTTCACTCCTCAGCCAGCAAAGGAAAACTTCCCCACACTCGCCATGTACCAAACTTCTTCCCCTGAAGAAGCCAAAGGCCTCCTTCAAAAGGCAATCATGGTTCTCACGCCTCCCCGCCGAGGTGCTGAGCCTGGGAACACGGCCAGGCCCACAGCTAGGGAGAGCGAGGGAAAGCCTGAGAACCTGCCAGGAGACAGCGTGGTGAAAAAATCACACACACACACACACACACAGAAAATAGCAAGTGTGGATGTGGAGAAATCGCCACCTTTGTGCATTATTGGTGGGAATGCGAAATGGTGCAGCCCGTATGGAAAACTGCATGGAGCTACCTCAAAGAATTAAGAATAGAACCACTTTATGATCCAGCAACTCCACAGCTGGGTACTTATCCAGAAGGATCGAAAGCTGGGTACTCAAGGAGATATGTGCACCCCATATTCACAGCTGCTTTAGCCACGATAGTTGAAGGATAGAAGCAGCCCACATGTCCATGCCGGCTGACCGGATGAACAAAACATGGTAAATGTATACAGTGGAGTATTAGCCTTAAAAAGAAAGGAAATTCTCACCGCTACAACATGGATGGGCTTTGAGGACACCATTCTAAGTGAAATAGGCCAGTCACAACAAGACAAATACTGTCTGATTCCAGGTAGGTACCTGGAAGAACCAGAGTCACAGAGACGCAGAGCGGCTGCGGTGCGGGCGCGGGCGGGGAACGGGAATTCGTGTTCAGTGGGGACAGTGTCAGTTTGGGAGGAGAAGCGGTAGCACTGGCTGCAGAACTACGGGAATGAGCTTAATGCCCCCAACTGCACACTCAGACATGGTTAACAGGACACATTTTATGTGATGTATATTTTACCACAATTAAGATTTAAAAAAAAAAATTTTTTTTCTCTATTGATTTTTAGAGAGAGGAAGGGAGAGGGAGAGATGGAAACATTGATGAGAGAGAACATCGATCGGCTGCCTTCTGCATGCCCCTCACTGGGGATCGGGCCCACAACCTGGACATGTGCCCTGACCGGGAATCAACCCAGTGACCTCTTGGTGCATGGGTCGCCGCTCAACCACTGAGCCACACCGGCCAGGCACAATTAAGATTTTTAATCAAAAAAGAAAAAAAGAAAAATCAGGTCATGTCTTGCATCTTCAAAGAACATCAGACCCTGAGCAGGCTCCGTGGTTGGCCCCAAACTCCAGGCTGATTCCACCTGTCAGAGCCGCTCTGGGGAAGTCGGTACCGGGACATAAGATGGTCCTGGTGCCGGAAGGAGAATTCCCAGGCATTTCCAACGCCCGTGTCTGAGCACCATCTGCCAGACCCCTCCCCAGACCCAGAACACCCAAATGCACTCACAGTGGGTTTCTAAATGTGTCAGCTCCGGTATGTGAGGTGAAATGCAAAAAAGGTGACACCAAAACACGTCTCCTTGAAACTGCTCGGAAAGGTGGTGGTCAGTGACCTAGGACGGTTTCAATCCCACCACTAATTCGAACTAGTCAGATGTCAATTCTGTTGGAAAGCTGGAGGAGCGTGAGTTTTATGACTCGGAGTCCAGCAGCTCACTTCATGGATGACGAAGCCGAGCCCAGCTTTCCCAGGTGGCCCTGTGGCCGGTGCTGGGGCCAAGAGGTCCCTCCGGCTGGGTCCTGGTTCCTGCCTGCCTGCTCACGTCAGGTTCTCCCAGCTCCGTTGGCTTGACCGTGATGCCGTACCCTGAACTCACCGCATGTGTTCTGTGAGGTCAGCGTGAACAGAGAGCCGATCAGAGCCTGCCCCAATCTGGAACCCTCGCGAAGGAGTCCCCAGCACTGCCCAGCCGTGTCTGTGGGGGAGCCGGCCTCCCAGGCAGGGTCTGGGTCTCTTTCCTTGTGCAAAATACCAGTCAGTTACCATGTGCTCCTCCTACATCGCTGTGACTTGGCCTGTTATGTACTTCAGAGGCAGAAATTCTTCCCACGATGACCACCCCTCCCACGCCACTGGTTCCAGTTTGCATTGTACATTTGGTACCTTGGGGCATGTCTGCAAATCTAGAAAATGCCACATCCACCACTGTCACCATCCACAGGACTATGTCCCATCTGCTGTGTTTCTTCTGGTCTCCCTGCTCCCCTGGGACCTGGGCTGGCTGGGGACTGGCCTGCTCCCACCCCTCCCCCAGCCTCACAGTTCGACTCTCTCTGATTCTGTGAGACACTCTCAAATCTTCCCGTAAATTCTCCCTCTTTCTTACTACCAAAAGGCCCGACAGACACAGCATCTGTCCCCTGTCTTTCTACAGCCAAGCGACCAGCAGCCCAGATGACAGATTTCACGTGATGTTTACAGCTTCATAGAGCTGCACGGAACATGGAAGTGACCGTTTTCCCATGACCGCAGTCACTGACCACGGCGTCAGCCCAGGGACCAACACTGTGATGACATTGTACAATCTCAGCGTCCCTCTCACGTGGGGGATACAAATTCGTGTTTCTGTAGTTCAAAGCCGCCTGGTGAACACGGGGATGAGAGCAAGCCCAGTCGTTTTATGTTAACAGCTGAACCAGAAACAGAAAGTTCCTCCACTGGGGCGCAGCTGCTGTGGGGCGCTGATCCCGCCCCTGCCGTCCTCGCTCCGTGGTGGCCCAATGCATCACAGGACAGCGGTTATGTGCTCTTGCCTAGAACCCATAAGACACCGTGGGCGCAGGGAGAAGGGGGTGCAGTCACAGAGGTCCCGCTGCAATCTCAAGGGCATGGGGGCACCTGACAGGCAAGGCCACGCCATGGGCAGCAGGTCCTGACGGGGCCGGAGAGGAGACCCCGTCCGGGCGGCATTTCAGTGTGTAAACCCAGAGACAGAGCCTGCAGGAGACACGGCGCCCTCCCCGTGTCGCTGAACATCTCTAAGTGTTGGAACTCATCCAGCAAGCAGTGTGGGGGAAACGCGGAATACCTGGGACTATAAAAGATGTAACTGGGTATTTGACTTTCGAATCTGGATATAAGTTGAATGGTATAAAATAACGTGTCGAAGGTTGTACACAGATGGAATGTGTATTGTGAGTTCACTTCATCGGGGTGACAGAAACGTTTTAAGTGCTTGGGAAGGTTTTGCTGGGTTAAGGAGTACTTAAGAAGAAAAGAAAATAGATGAGGTGTGTGTATGCAAGTTAAAATATTTAGGGGGTATAGTTGCAGGTGATACAATATGATTAGTGAGTAGAATAACCAAATTTATCATTTGAACTCCAAATCTTAAGGAAACGAGGTTTTGAACATTTAAAATTCTAACATTCATTTTTCAACTCCAGTGAATCATACCTGGCCTTCTCTGCACACACTGGCCGCCCTCCAGGACCCCCCCGACTCCTACTGACCGCACCCGGCAGTTAGAGATTTTATAAAAAGGAAAGGGTGGGGGGTAAAAATAAAAATAAAAAAAAAAAATGAATGAAATGAATGAGTGGGGAGTGAAGAATGCATTCCAGGCGAGGGGCGTCCAGACACGAAGGAGACCAGTCAGCAGGAGGAGAGAGCCGGGTTCTTTCCCCGAGCGCTGGAGGCTTCACCTGGCTAAGCTCAGTCCAATCGCACGGCAAGGGCAGTGACTTCACTGGGCGGAGGGGGCTGGAGGGACAAGTGGGGTGAAACGGCAGGGCCCAGACCATGAAGTTAAGGATCCCTGTCTCCGACTAGGACTCACACCTGGGTGGTTTCATCATGTCTCCTCCCAGGAGAGAAGCAGGCAGCCTCTGCAGGCTGTGGAGGGGAGGGGAGCCGTAAGAAAACGCATCTGGCCTTGGGCTGGAAGGTGGACTGGAGCTACAGAGGATGCAGGAGCAGGAGCAGCGGCCGGTGGGAGAAGCAGAAAGGAGAGCATCAGAGATGGAGAGAGAAGAGGGGAAGACCCCACGGCGGTTGCCCCCAGGCACCTGAGAGATGATGATGGGAGGAAACAGGAGCCGGAGGCAGGAGGGAGCGCCCCGTGGGAAAGAGGACGTCAGTATTTGGTGGGCGGTGTTTTCATGTGCAGGGCCAGTGAGACCCCGCAGAGATGCCCCACTGGGTTGGAGCCCCAGACCTGGGATTTGGACCAGCGCAACCCCTGCACAGTGCTCCGAGCAGTCAGGAGGGGGCTGGCGAGGACTCACCAGGAGGGGTGGAGGGAAGGCAGAGGGAAGGGATGACTCCATGGAACCCTCTCCCACCCATCTCTCACTGAACACACATGAGAAGCCCCAGCACCCCAATCTCCAGCCAACAGGGCAACTCTGCAAACTGGGTGATTTTGCCCCATCTTGTAGATAAGGCCACTGAGGCCTAAGAAACGATGATTCTTGCCCGAGTCCTAAAGCTATCGGGTGGGAGACCTAAGCCTGTGGGTCCCTACGGCCGCTCGTCGTTCTGGGGGAAAGGCCGGTCCCTCAGCCCCCAGTGAGATGTCTGCGCTCAGAGCCGAGGAGGCTGGGGCTGCGTTTGGTTACTGGATTACTGGTAGTTTCACAAGAACTTGGCACATCTGTGTTTTAGGGGGAAAAAACAAAACTATTTTCAGGTTCCAGTGAAGTTATGAAGTCTGGGGAAGTATAAACAGTGCAAAGCTGGCGTCCGTTCACAAAGGTTCAGCGCCCCACGACCCCCCGGAACCAGGCCGAGGAAAACCCCAAGTGTGCACAGGGGAGGCAGCCCTGTCAGACGGGCCAGCAGGCCGCGTCGGTGCAGTTAGCTTCTTCCTCTCTTGCTTGCCGTATAAAAAAGTTAAGCCAATGCCATTGTGATGAAACCAGTCCCAGGAAGTCCCTGGGACCTGGTTCCTCCTCCCACGTCTTCCAAAATGCAAATACATTTCCTAGGGCCTCCATCCACTCTCCATCAGTGAAGACACTGCCAGTCACTCCGACTTCCACATGGGAAGTGTTCGAGAACGCGTTTGTCAACCAAAATGTAGTTCCCGCGTCACATGATGGGGTCGTGGCCAAACCCCCAGGCCCAGCCCTGGGCAGCCTGGGGGCCGGGGGCAGTTCTTCCCGATGGGAGCTAACAGAAGGGATGTGGGTCTCACCCAGGCCAGGGCTTCTGAGAAGCAGGGGGGTCTCTGCACCCCTTCTGCTGGGGTCCAGAACGGTGGAGAACAGTGAGATGGGGAGCCAGGGTCTCTGAATGGCTGCAGAGGCCAGAGCCTGACAACTGGATGAGAGAGGTGAGCCACTGGTTCGCTGGTGTTTATTTGCACAGCGGCTGGACTTACTCTGTCTGCTATCTGTGTCTCTGTATTTACACGTCTGCATGGTGTCGCATTCTTTTAAGCAACTTTGCGATACCCGCGCAGCTTTGATCCCGTTAGCTGCATTTGCACCACAGGAGGGCCCCTGGCTGGACAAAGGACTCGAGGCAGGCCAGCCCTGCCACCCCCTCGCCCCCTTCACCCCCTGCAATTAAAATATTCTGCCTAAACAAAAACGGATTTCCATCCAGAACACACTGCCCACATCGTGCATGAGTGTGCTGGTCCGCACAGACGGCAGGGAGGCCCTGGCTCAGCCCGAGTCCCCGCCCCCAAGCTGCCGAGGCTGCGGCTGATTTTCTCCACAGCCACTCACTGTGCTGCCCAGGGCCCCGGAGCATCTGAAACTCGGCTGGATCCCTGCAGGGCTTACCTTACAGGGCCTGCAGCACAGAGGCACTTCCATGAGCAAGTCACAGAAACAGCCCAGCACGGATCTGAGCTGCTGTGAGTCACTCTTGTTGGTCAACGGGGAAGTCGAGGTTCCCAGGCTTTTCCTTCCAAAACTGTTTGGGCACAAGGTAGCTGGTGGCAGGGGCTTGGGAACAAGTGGGGATGATGCCTCCTCCCTCTGCAGCTGGTGGTGTGCAGGTGGGAGGGAAGAGGGGAGAGGAAGCGTCTGAGAATGATTGACAGAAAGGGGACGAACATCAGATTTTACAGAAACTCAAGGGAATCAGCTGAGACTAGTAGGATAAATCCAGGTAGGGAAATGGGTCTTAAGACATGCCTGACCTTTAAATCCATGTAAGAAGTCAATGTGGCATGGCAGGAATTTAAAATATGTTTTATCTAAATTTGGGAGGGGTGTTTATTTATTTTTTTTATCAAACAAAAAAAGTGGTTGCAAGTGTGGGCTGCTACTGGGATTGAGAGCATGGGAGAGTGTTATCTGCATCCATGGCCTAGGAAACACTTCTGGGCTTTCAGATCCCTGGAGGATGTCCGTGAGTTGCCGACTCGGACTCTGCACGACCAGGGAAGCCCAGGAGTGTGCCTGTCTTACCTGCTCCCTGGGATGCCACTGCTGCTGGTCCCAGGACTGCACTTTGAGTAGCAAGGGTCCAGCGCAATGCACAGACCGCAGGAGCTGGGGAGGAGAGGCACGGTGTCTGATCTGAGAGCCGGGTCTGCAGAGACACGGTGGCACCACGGAGCTCTGCTCTGGTCCCTGAGACCATCAGGGTTGCAGCCCACACGCTGGTGCTCACATAGGAAAGAATCTGTTCAAACCCCTGCTCCAGATTTTCTTTCATACCTGACATCGTACGGGTAATACATTCAATCTGGAAGTTTGAACACCGATTCTTGAAGTTTCCGTTTGAGTCTCAGTTACAGGAGTCACTTTTAAAAGCAAGTGTCTGAAATACATTCTGATATCCAGGCTCGGGTGCCAGCCGCGTCCTTCACGCCACAGACATGGGTGTGGGTTTTTAATTGATATTAACATGCTAAACGGCACTCGAGTGCTCAGAGCTTGAGACCCCAACATGAGTGTGATTATCTCATTCTTCATAAACCTGACAGCCGCAGACCGCCAGCAACGTGCTGTGGGCACCCGAGCAGGGGGTTCAAGGACACTGAGTGCAGCCGGTCCCAAGGCGCCTTTCTCTAATCCCTCAGTAGTCAGCTGCCACCTTGAGCGACCTTGGAGCTACAGGGAGGCGCTGCTCTCATTGTTCTTTGTCCTCCAGCTGTATCATGTGATCTTTAAACCGAAAAGACTTCCAATAAAAGCATGCTTTATAAGTAAGAAAAGTTAACGGCGCCGTTTCTTCGAATATCTGCTTTCCTTGGGATTTAAATCACGTTGCAATTTTTTTTAGCAAACTGTCCCCCGTATTCTGAATGAAACAAAACAGAACATGTGGCTACACGGAAGCCCTGGCCAGAGGGAGGTCTGGACGGACCAGGCACAGCTCACGCTGAGCTGGGGAAATGCTGGGCGCTCCAGGAGCAGCCGTGTGACCTGCACCCAGGAAGATACAGCACAGGGCCCAGCTGGACCAAGGGGGGCCCACATTCCCGTTACCAGCTAGCTACCTGACCTTGTGCTCCTCATTTGACCTCGTTGGGTCTCCATCGTGATGGAGTGCCATATCATGCATAAAGGGCCAGCGCATGACAAGCCCCCTGCCCTTGAGCTCTTATGCCCTCGGAGACTTTTCACCTGTTTGCAAATCGACACTCTCATCTGAAGCCTGTCTTTCTGAGATAAGGGAGATGTCCCTCGCCTGGCTTCTTTCTGATTCTCAATCTTTTCCACCCAGGTGGGGGAAATCCGCTTCTGTACCCAACATTACATTATTTTACCCATTTTTTTCTTTTATGGTGCTTTTGGTGTCCTCCTTAAAACATCTTGGCCTTTGCCGCCCTGGCCAGTTTGGCTCAGTGGTTGGAGCTCAGCCTGCGGACCAGAGAGTCCCAGGTTCGGTTCCCGCTAGGGGCACATACCAAAAATAATAATAATAAATAAATAAAATAGAAATCTTGGCCTTCGCCAAGATCATGAAAATAGTCTCCCGTTTTCTTCTAAAAGTTGATTTGTTTTACCTTTCACAGTCAAATTAGCCATTCTTCTCAAACTGGTTTTTAACACCATTAAACACCAAGATTAATCTGGTGTTCGGGTATCATTGGAATATTAATTTAGTAGTGTTTGTCGTAAGTTTTATTTGTTTTTCAGTAGAAATAGGAATTTAGAAAGTACTAATTTCCTGGGTGGAAAAGAAATGATAAACCCTAAAATTATAATATTGTTCTAGTTTAACTTTAAGATAGTCAAAGTTTCAGAAAACAGTATTGCCATTTTATGAGACCCAAGGAGAAGTCAATTTGCCATAAGTATTAATTACATACCGAGAGAGAAGGCTCGTGGGAGGTGAATGAATCACCGTGACTGCTTAAGACACACCCATTCATTCATTCAGCAACATTATGCATATTATGAATACATTTTAATAAATGTATTTATATAAGATACGTATACTTGCTAGCTATATTATAATCATCACATTTATTTGTACATGTTTAGATATTTATTAATATTTATTACATTAAATACATTTACAGTGATGTGCTCGTCAAGACACAGGATTGGCTTGGGTGAAACTGGGGAAATTCTGAAAAGGATTCAGCCTAGCCACCCTACGAAGACACTCAAGGTGTCACAAGGGTGCAATGTCGGGCTTTACTCTCTGCCTCTGAGCATTGTCATTATTTCAAAGCAGTGCCTTGTAGGTCGCAGATGGGACTCTGTGCACCAGAAGAGAACGTGGCCTTGGTCTAAGACTCTGGGGTTTACGGTGTAGCCGTGATGTTTGCCGTGTAGCATCCGAGTCGGAGCCGGGACGTCACAGCACGTCACAGAGACTAAAGTAGACAGATGTGGCAAAGCTCAATTTCTCCCACTGGGAACTGGCTTCAGATGCTGGTTTTGCAGGCGGCCAAGCCACTGAGTGGAAGAAGCAGCTTAGTGACCCTTCTTCTGAATATGAAGAGGAATGAAATTGCGAAGTAACCCAATAGCCTTGGGTAAAAAGCGAAATTAAATGTCGTCTGATTTACAGCACCCCAAATCACTTTTTAATGTTTTTTTATTTTTATTTTTTTAGAGAGAGAGGAAGGGAGAGAGAGATGGAAACATTGATGTGAGAGAGAAACATCAATCGGCTGCCTCCTGCCCACCCTCCACTGGGGACTGAGCCCGCAACATGGGCATGTGACCCAACCGGGAATCGAACCGGGACCCCTCAGTCCATGGGACGACGCTCAATCCACTGAGCCACACCGGCCGGGCCAAATCACTTTTTATTCCAAGTTGTAAATGCTGTCATCGTGATCCTGGCAGGCTCACATTAAAGCAGGAAAACTTGCTCCCCAAGGGCGGGCTCAGGCCAGGGTCCCCACGCCATGAAGACGTGGGCATGGCCCGAGGCGAGGGCCAGAGGCCTGAGCGCTCTGTCTGCCTGAGTCTGAACTCTGGCCCGAAACAGAGTCATCAGGATATTCTGAACCTTTGTAAAGTTTGCCTTTATTTCTGCCCAGATAAAAGACTGGTTGTGTAGCCATATACCTGCATGGCGGGTGGACATCTGAGAGGACCCATTTTCACCCCACGATCACTTTAACCAAAACTCCTGGGTAAGACTCATGACCCAAAATACTGTCCGGCACCCTGGTCTTGAACATGATGAGTTCTGAACTGGAAAGCTTTTCCAGAGCCAGAATCACGAACGAGTGTATCCAGTTCTCGGACTGCCCGCGTGGGGCAGGCAGGCTGTGTGACGGGCAGAGCCACGCCACGCGGGGACCACGGACTCTTCTTGGCTCTCCTGTCCACGCCCCGTGCTGAGAACGCATACTCGGTACACAGCTTTGCTCCACTGTGATGATGCTAAGCTGCTCTCCCTGATAATAACAACATGTATGATTCGCGTCTTTTAACTCCAGGAATAAGCACCCGAGACCCCCGCTCACGGGGGACACTCGGGCGTGCTCAGCTGTGATGGCTGGCCGCGCCAGCTTGCCAACCACAGTCAGGAAGGGAGGTGAGTCGGTCCTCGGCCCCCTTTCCATCGTGTTTTAGGTCCCCATTCTTTGCTGCTTTTTAGGGAGTGTGCCCTAGTCCACCACCACCACACCGGCAGAGTCAGCCCCCCACAGGACAAGGAGGCCTCGTCCTGGCTGGCTTCTTGTTGACGTGAAGAAGAGGATGGAGTGAAATCTGCCAAACCCACTGGCTCTTTACCTCGGTGTCAGCAGAAGGACCCCACGCTGCCCTGCTGGCCTTGCACGGCCTCCAGGTCCCCACTGCTCACCGACGATCCAGCCTCCCTGCCTTCTGTGATGCGACCCTGAGCAGCAGAAAACGCCCCGGTTAAAATTCCACGAGTGCTACAGCTTAGACACTGCGTCAGTGAATCCCGCCCCAGCTCCTCTCTGGCCAGCATAGGAAAGAGATGGTTAGCGCTCGGTTAGTCCACGAACGGAGCAGCTCCAAACTGCATCCCGAGAGGTAGCAACCATGTCCGACAAGGAATCTGGAAACTGCCACAGTGCCCGAAACTGTAGCCGGAAGTCTTCCCACTACGATGGAAAACTTGATTTGATATTTTTGGTGGGGAAGGGCGACACGAGCTTGGACACGAGAGGATGGAAGCAGCGGGTACAGTGTCCCCAGTTTTCACCTTCATGACTCCGGCAACTCCACGTGGCCTCTGCAGAGAAAGCTGTGCTCTTACTGAGTGTGCACAGAGGGGCACGCTTCCCGGCCACTTGGCCTCTCGGAGCTAGGCCACCTGCAGGCTGAGCGGCCAGCTGGCCGCCGTGTTCATCTCCCCTGCCCTCTGCTCAGTCACAGCCCATCTCAACAGGGAGGATGGAGGGAGAAATGTCAGCTGACCATTTTCCGGGCACGGGCCACCTGACCTTCGACTGTGGTTGTGCTGAGGGCATCACTCTTGGAAAAATCCTGTCCTTCCTGCACTGCAGTTGAAAATACTAGGTTGTATCAATTGCCATTCAAGACACAACCCGTGGTATGTCAGACACGAAGGAAATAAAAACCGCTGACACTCTATTTTGCAAGGACAAATTAATTTGCCCCAGAAATGGTGTGTTTGCCACCAATCTCATTAAAAGTACCCTGAGATTATCAGGAAAAAATTAATACAAGCTGTTGGTTATCAGCTGCGTCATTTCGGCTCCCAAAGGCAAGTCCTGCTTGTCAGTTTGCTGCTGGGGGCAAGGACAGGCGTTAACAAAGAAAGTCACATTCAATTAGAAACCGTCACCGGGGCTGGCATCTGTGCTTACTGTGCACGGATCCGCGCGATGAACAACCACACCACTGCTTTTGGTTTTGAATTTGAAAGCAAGGGCCCTTGGGCAGCAAAGGGATCAAGTTCTCTCTCTAACATCCTGCTAAGAAGAGCTGTTTGCCTAGAAAGTTTGGAAACTGAGGCTTTGTGTTGCTGAGTGTGCTCAGGAGACAGAGGATTAAATAATTATTTTTTTCTTTATTGATTAGAGAGAGAGGAAGGGAGAGGTAGAGAGAGGCAGAAACATCGATGAGCGAGAACATCGATTGGCCGTCTCCTGCATGCCCCCCACTGGGGATCGGGCCCACAACCTGGGCATGTGCCCTGACTGTGAATTGAACCGGTGACCTCTTGGTGCATGGGTCGATGCTCAACCACTGAGCCACACCAGCTGGGCTTAAATACTTATTTGTAAAGTGCCTTGGAAATACTCATTCACCAAGATGGGGTGGTTGTGTCTGCAAGGTGGCAGTGCCAGCGATGTCCCCCGCCATCCCCGTGCACAGGTCCCCTCAGAGCCTCTCCCCAGCTGACCCGCCTGTGCTGTCCATGCAGACACTCATCTACCGCCTAGGACAACTGCCACGCTGACGGCCCACACGTGTCTCCTGCAGCCTCCAGCGAGCAACAGGCACACGCCCAGCACCACTCACGGCCCTGGGAACAAGTAGTGAGCAAGAGCCCCAAGAAAGCAATCCTGTTCAGTCGTGTTTCATAGGTAAGCAAATTTCATTTGGTTCCCAACCTTCACATTTTGATCATTTGGCCTGCGAGTTACCTCTGAGTTCAGTTCATCCAACACTTCTCAGGAGGAGCCCACTTTCCAATTCTTCTGCACAAGCAGCCGTTGCAAGTGCTCATTTGCACCCCTTAGACCCACAGACCAGACACCAGGGGAAGACCACAGCCCGCTGTGGGCACTGGCCCCAGGGCCTTTGCAACTGCCACTTGAGCTCTCTTCCTCCCAGTAATCTCAGTACATCATTTCTCTCACTTCCTTCAGGTTTTACTCCAAAGTCACCTCGTTCTGGGTGAGGCCTTCCTTGGCCATATCCCCCAACCCCACTGCTTCACCCCTTCCCTGCTTTACTTCTGTTCCCTTCATGTCTATACCCCGCATTTACGCGCCGTGTTCATTTCTTCCTCCCTCGCTGGACTGTCAGCTCCCTGAGGGCAGGGCCCCGGGTCTGCGCCTGGAAGACGTGCTGAAGGCAGCTGGCGCTCAGCTGGTGTTTGCTGAGTGCCTGCAAGAAGGAACGAGAGCCTCGATGTTTCTAGTGACCTTCCAGCTTGGCCTCTCCGCTCTTTAATGCACACAGCTGAAGCTTCTTATCACACGCGCAGAACACGTTCGTTCTGTTTCCTGCTCGTTTTTATAGAGTAATAGAAGCAAAATGCAAGAGGCCACTTGGAAACTGGACTTCGGTGCCTGGGGGCAGCAGGGTCAGGAGAGGCTGGTCAGGCAGTTTGTAAAAGGATTGATGTCGTTCCTGTTACAGGACCGAGTATATTCGTGCCCAAGGCCATTCAGGTATTTTTGTTGTAAAGGGTACACGTTTTCAGAGACATAGGTGGAAGTCCAGGGGGGCCTTGGCTGGAGTTGGCCTGCTGATGCGTCACCGCTGCTAGAACTAGATCCCTGGGGGGAGGGGTCTAACTTGTCACATCACGCCCACTGCAGCACCTTGCACACGTCTGTGATAGCAAATGTCCAGAAAAGAAGCATGGCTGACATGACTGACCGTGGACTTCGCTCCTTTATCCTTTCTGGGCTGTGACCCCCAGGCCCACAGCCAGGGCCGATGCTCTCAGTGCTGTAGCCGTCCTTGCCCTGTGCTTAGAGGCAGCGGGGAGGTCCCGGGCCTGGGGATGGAGAGCCAGGAGCTAGTCACCTGGCTGGCCTGAGATGTGCGTCTGGAGACAAGTTGAGCTCCAGCTCCTGCGCCTCCAGCCGGGCCTTCCCTCCCAGTCCTGGAGCCCAGCTGTCCCCCTCGTCTCTCCTGCTGTGCCGTCTGGTTTAGGCTGCGGCCTTCACCCTGGCTCTGCATCCAGGAGGAACCCAAGCCCCTCCCCCGAGCACGTGTCTGTGATTGACAGGGGCTGCACTCCCGGGTCGGGGCCCCGTCACCCCAGCAGGGAACAGTGGGTGATGTTTTCTGCTTCTTTCTTATCTGAGCGCCTCTCTGGGCACCTGTGGCTCTTCGGTAGGTAGAGCCACACCTGCAAGTCAGTCTTGGTTTCGCCACGGGCAGGAACGGCTCCTCCGCGCTCCGCCCGCCAGCCGGGGCACTTCCCTCTGACGCTCCAGGTGTCTCTGTCGGGAGGGCCGACCAGTGACACTCCCGAGACGTCACATCCAGTTTCCCACAATGGTCCAAGAACACGCAAGGATAACTCTCGTGGGCTGAGAGGGCCTGGAGATGAACCAGTAACACCACCTTCCGATCCTGCCTCTGGTCTGGGCCCCGGGGACAAGCCTCCATCAGAGGCTCGTGCGGCCAAGGACGGAGCCACTGAAAACAACTCTGTTTACCCCGGACAGGGTCTGCTCCGGGGGACTCCATGGCCAGAAGGTTCCGGAAGCCCTGGGGTCCTTGGCGGACGTGCACTGGGATGGGTGTGTGAAAGCCCTACCGGCAGAGGGAGCAGAGACCTGTCTGGAGCCTCCAACTCAGAGAGAAGATGTCCACATAGCAGGCGGACCCCGAGGGGCGGCGCGACTACACCTTGTGGGACTGGAGTGCTGCTGAGTCACTGAACAGTGCCTGTCCCAGAGTGTCCTTCAAAAGCAAGCCACTGAAACCAATGGATGACTTTGGACAGAGACCCGGCACGCCGTCACTGCCGTGGACATGCGGGGGGGCCAGTGGGCACAGAGTGGACTCTGGGGTGGCTTCTACGGGGTGAGCGAGACAACTTCTTCCACAGTTAGAGTGAGAGACCTAGACCCTCCATTTGAAAGAAAGACACAGCTAGGATGGTGGAGAGACCTAGACCCTCCATTTGAAAGAAAGACACAGCTAGGACGGTGGAGAGACCTAGACCCTCCATTTGAAAGAAAGACACAGCTAGGATGGTGGAGAACACCTTTCCTCGTCCATCCCAGGAAAAAGCGTGCCCCTGGGATGGGACGGGCTGGGCCCGAGCTGCTCTCCGTTCCGTACCAGGAGTGAGGGTCAAGCTGCCGGGAGGCTGCAGCTCAGTGCTCTGATGAGATGCATAAATCGGCTCCTCCACAGTGGTTCCAATTTCCCATTTCACTTCACTCGACCTCTGACCAGCTCTCTAAACATCATCCTGGCCTGAAACCTGAGAAAACTGGATGATGAATATACACATCAGGGAACCTTACCACCAGCCCTCGACTCACCTTCCCTCCTAGGGCTTAGCCTGGCACTGCATTAACCTTGACCTGGAGCTGGGCTGACCTAGACCTGGAGCTGGGCTGACCTTGACCTGAAGCTGGGCTAACCTTGACCTGGAGCTGGGCTAACCTTGACCTGGAGCTGGGCTAACCTTGACCTGGAGCTGAGCTAACCTTGACCTGGAGCTGGGCTGACCTAGACCTGGAGCTGGGCTGACCTTGACCTGGAGCTGGGCTAACCTAGACCTGGAGCTGGGCTGACCTTGACCTGGAGCTGGGCTAACCTAGACCTGGAGCTGGGCTGACCTTGACCTGGAGCTGGGCTGACCTAGACCTGGAGCTGGGCTGACCTTGACCTGGAGCTGGGCTAACCTAGACCTGGAGCTGGGCTGACCTAGACCTGGAGCTGGGCTGACCTTGACCTGGAGCTGGGCTAACCTAGACCTGGAGCTGGGCTGACCTAGACCTGGAGCTGGGCTGACCTTGACCTGGAGCTGGGCTGACCTTGACCTGGAGCTGGGCTGACCTAGACCTGGAGCTGGGCTGACCTTGACCTGGAGCTGGGCTGACCTTGACCTGGAGCTGGGCTGACCTAGACCTGGAGCTGAGCTAACCTAGACCTGGAGCTGGGCTGACCTAGACCTGGAGCTGGGCTGACCTTGACCTGGAGCTGGGCTAACCTAGACCTGGAGCTGGGCTGACCTTGACCTGGAGCTGGGCTGACCTTGACGAAGGCTGTGAGCCAGAGCACAGGGCAGCCAACACGCCATGGGTGTGCTGTGTGCTTTCTCAGCATACCCATTTTATATTTGTGTGGTATTAAACTTTTCTGCCAGTAAGTAGAAAACATAATTTTTGTAAAAACTGAGAAACAACTTGTAGGCGAGAGCAGATATTTCAGAAATGAGTCAGAGTCGTGTTTTGCTAGAAGAATGCTAATGAAACGCAGAGCACATATTCATGAAACTGATAACACGCCCTCGGAAGGAAAATCACTCTTATTAGACATCTGAACTTGAGCAAAACATTCATGCCATTGATTAAAATATAATGGACCGGCTCCGGCTCTAGCAGCAAACTCGAGCTTTCATGTCACTACCGCAGGAAGATGATTTTTGGGTGCCGCTGAGAACGTACATCTTTCTGATCATCTGGAACAGTTCATTCACCTCTGAAATTCATGGTAAACCCCAGCAAGGAGCTCGGAAGCATCGGAGCCAGCATGCAAAGAGCCAACTCCGCTTCCCCACCACAACCTCATGCCCGGGTCCCACATAGACGCAGTGTTTACGCCCCCCGTGACCCCTCGAGAAGAGGGTGCACTGCCATCCCAGAGCCCTGCCACCACCAGGGAAGGCGGGGTGCACTGTCTATGAAGAGTCAAACTAGTTACTAAGCTTGAGCATGACAATAACAAGCTGCCTAATTACTGACTGTTATAAACGAAGCGAATGGTAGCGCATTTGAAATTCATATCACCTCGGGCACTGCCGTCGACAGCCCTGCCCGCTTTGGGGAGCAGTCCACCAACGCGACGTGGGACGCAGTTCCTGCTCGGGAAACCTCCGGCCTTGCTTTCAAAGACATGATGTGGCCACCCTGCCCTTCAAGGGGCTGCTCTGACCGGCTCTGCTCCAGCCCCACCTTCCTTACCCCTGAGGGTCTGCAGCTGTGGATGGGGCGGGCCCATGTGAAGGGGGTCAGATGACAGAAATCCAGAGAGAGGGCAGGTGCACTCACTAAACCATGCCCAGAACTCTGGGTCAGAGGGCGGTGTGACCCCTTCCAGAATCCCGAGGCGTGACATCTGAGTGGCTCAGCCCCACAGGACACCTCTTACTTCTCCGGGAGCAGCTCCCAGGAGACGGCAAAGCAGGCTTTACACGACAAGCTATTTAAAACCAAGGTATAGGCCGAGTGGGAATGCTGGGAATGTCTTTCTTAAACTTCATGAATTGATTTGATTTTCCTTAAAATCATAGTCATTGCGATTATGTTTAAGAAGAACAAGAGTTCTTATAGAGATACATACTGAAATATTTACAGATGAAATAATACAATGTTTGGGATTTGCTTTTTAAAAAATCCAGAGGGGCCCTGGGGGGTTTGGCTCAGCGGTTAGAGCGTTAACCTGTGGACCAAAGAGTCTCGGGTTCGATTCCGGTCAAAGGCACGTACCTCAATTGAGGTTCGGTCCCTAGCCCTGGTCGGGTCGTGCAGGAGGCAACCAATTGATGTGTCTCTCTCACATCGATGTCTCCTCTCTCTCTCCTCCTCCCACTCTATCTGAAGATAAATGAAAAAAATATCCTTGGCTGAGGATTTTTTAAAAATCATATTAAAAAAAATCCAGAGGGTGGCAAGATGGGGTTCCTAATGTAATAAAATTGACTATAAGTTGATCATTGTTGAAGCCAGGTGATGGGCCATGGGGGTTCATTATAGTATAGTCTATTTTTGTATATGTTGGAGATTTCTATGACACAAAGTTAAAAATTAAATATTGTAAGAGATAACAAAGGTCTTCCTCTATCTTATCAGACAGTTATCTAGTTTGAGACTCAGCTTCCTTTAACTCTTTAAATTTGTTAGCAGATTTCTAAATCACGAGGTTCTGGTCTTGCAAGAAGGAAACCACAGGGGTAGAGCCTTCTCTTCCCTCCCGTTCCCTCCCCTCCTCTCCTATTCCTTCCCCTCCCCTCCCTCCGCCTCCCCTCCCCTCCCCTCCATTTACTCCGCTCCCCTCTCCTCAGGGATTTCGGGTGAGGGGCACTGGCACCTCCGCCCATTCAGCAGACACACTCCAGCGACACTGACGACACTGACGTCACCGCATCACCCTTGAGGGCACACTGCCACATGAGGCAGCCAGGCCTCCACCTTCAAACACCCTTTAAAGAAACACCCACAGAGCTCGACTATTGACAATCTATAAAATATTTTCAAAATCATGAATGATAAAAAATATTCATGATGGCGTTACTGAGACACACAAGAAGAACTCTCCTGTGTCTGCCACCTGCCCACACTGACCATCCCTCCCTCCTTGGGGCCGGGCAGGTGGGGTCTGGACACAGCAGGTGCCCCAAGTGTGAGCAAAACTGAACTGAGCTCCTGCCAGTTACACAGACCAGGTGGGATCTCTGTGGCACCTTCGTGCACCCACTGAATCTTTCCCATTGTCACAGGCAGGTCCCTAAAGCAAATGGACACAGATGAAGATAATATTAACTGAATTAAGAAACACTTAAACACTTAAATCTATTAACTTGATGAAGAAAACTAAAAAAAAACCAAACTATTCCTGAAGGAGCAAACTCTCCGGGAAGAAGAAGAAGAAGGCATCTGCTGGGAGAGGGATGGTGTCACTTTAAAACATTTGCTCCAGTTATCATAGCCTTGTAGGTAGACAGGACGCTTTGCCAGGAGCCAGACAGCGTCTGCTGGATCAGTGTAACCGTGGGGGGAGGGGGAAGGGGCTTGATGCAGAAACAAGGCAGGAAAGTTAATGACCAGCAGATGTGAACGTGACCTTCGCCATGCCAGCGCCCCTCTGTGGAGCATGCGCTCGGCTGCGCTGTCCCGGGAACACTCTGTCAACTCCACTTTGTGAGAAGAACTGTATCTTGAATGCCTGAATGCAATTTTGTTTAAAAGGAGTCTGTTGCTAGGTGTCTTAGAGGACTTCTGGGGTTATCTGTGTGACTTCGGGCCGGTTACCCAACTTCTCCACGCACCACTGTCCCCGTTTATAAGACAGGAATAACAACGGGGCCTCCTTCCTTGGCTGGTTGTGAGGATTAAGCGATTAACACATTTGAAGGACTGAGAACAGTGCCTGGGATCTAGTTCGTGCTCAAGAAAGCCAGACCCCATTGTCATTCGTTTTCAGATGGGAAGAAAATGGACTCAGTTCTATGTGCTCACTCTCCAGAGTACAAATGAAACACACGCAAGCACGCACGCTCTGTGACGGCCACCTGTTACAGCTAATAACCAAGGCCACCGTTGCGGCGTGTCTCTGAATGAGCTCCCAGTGTCCTCCTGCCCCCCGAGTGGATTGTCTGGCTCCGGGCCAGTTACCCCATGTCCAAACAACCTCCTGAAAGATGACTTCTGTCACCTGCTCAAATACCTTCAATGACTCCCCTCTGACTACCGCTCCAAATCTGACTCAAACTCCCTTTACATCTCTGGAAGCCCCAACCCAGTGGCCTTGAAATCTAACTGACTAACAAGGTTTTCTCTGAATTCTTCACTCCCTTTCTCTTTTGAAGCCTCTGCTAAAATCCCAGTTAGTCCTCCAGACGCGGCTCCAGGGCCTGCCCCGCTGACTCAGCTCAACAGGTGCAGTCTCTTCCTTCCCCGCCTAGGAGTCAGTGAGCGTCTGAAGTGAACGGTGCCCACTACAACGCAGGTGGCCAAATGCTCACAGTGAAGGTCAGACTCTACACACACAGCTGACAAAGTCCACCCGGCCAGCTCTTTCGTAGAGCCACCTGGTACAGTGCCGTATTCAGAGTGGGCACCCAATGAAATGCTATCTTTTTTCTATGTGACAACAGGTGTGTTTCCTTAAGATGTTTCTTCCCCATTTCCAGAAAGTTTTGTAAGCTGAGTCTCTCTCCTGAGTTTGGGGTGGTCCAGTGGGCACTCCAGACCCAGTGGTGCCCAGTACTGAGTGTTTGAAGACTGGACCAGGTCAGCCCGACCCAACCAACACCCACTGTGTCCCAGAGGCTGGATGAGTTCAGAGGCCCTAGCACACAGCATGAGAATCCACAGACTTCTCCAACTCTTTCAGCTGCCGACCTGGGACACGGGGGGTGGGGGAGCCTTTGGAGAAGGAAACTTGCATTTGATTAACTGTGTATTTACCCAGAAGAAAGTAGGGTAAACCAAGAGAATCCACGTTGCTTTCAGCAGGCCAGTTTAAGGTTCACCCCCATCCTGCCTGCCATCAGCAGGAAAGGATGAGATCCCCATAGAGAATTCTCAAAATGAAATGAATGATTATTTCTGCACCTCTGAGTGGCAGTGTGACATGTTTGCTCTGCCAGAAGTATGTGCATTGTGGGAAGCCCAGTACACAGAAGGAGCTTAATTCATGCTGCTGGTTTAATAAATGTTTGTCCTGGATGTGCTGGGAAGCTCACGCGTGGAAACAGTCCCACTGGGAGTGTGTGCCAGACAGAGCCATACTGACGTGAGACGGGGGGGTCAGAGGACACCTGACTATAGCCCAGAGACCCAGGTTTCCGGGCCCAGTCCTGGCACCTAGCAGCTATGGGATCCCTATTGAATTGTTAAACTGTTTGAGGATTCTGTTTCTTTCCTTAACCTGTGGGAATTGGTTAAAATGGTTTCTAAAACTTCTCCATTAATTAGTAATAACTATAATGTCAATAAACATAGATGTCTATTGAGCACTCACTAGCTGCCAAACACTGGTATTTGCCTTATTTGCATAACCCCAATTCACCCTTAAAGTAATCTTATGAAGGAAGTAAAACTGCTACCATCTGCAAAGATATGGTTGTTCAAATTTAAATTCCCAAAATCTACACATTATTGCAAATTATAAATTTTAGTGAAGATATGAAATGTATATGCATTTAAGAACTAAGAAGTATAATTAAAGAGACACCATTTATAATAGTTTCAGAGAATTGATAGATTTCCTGAGAATAAATCTAGCAATAGGTATGTAAGACCTCTAAAAGGAAAAGCACCAAACTTTATCTCTCCTAAATAAATGGAGAGATATACCATGTTCATGGATAATATGATTTAACATTGTGTGTGAGCTATACAGTGAGTGTAATTCCTATCAAATTCCCAATACATTTCTTTTTTTTATAAGAAAATTTTCTTTCTTTTTTTAAAAAATATATTTTTATTGATTTTTTTTAGAGAGAAGAGGCAGGAGAGAGAGATAGAAACATCGATGTGAGAGAGAAACATTGATTGGCCACTTCCTGCACACCCCATACTGGGGATTGAGCCCACAACCTGGGCATGTGCCCTGACCAGGAATCAAACAGGGACCTCTCAGTCCATGGGACTGAGGCTCAATCCACTGAGCCACACAGGCAGGGCCAATATGTTTATTTAATGGTACATAAAAAGATTATTCTAAACTTATCTTAAAGAGTAAAGGACCAGCCCTGGTCGGTTTGTCTCAGCGGTTAGAGTGTCGGCCTGTGGACCAAAGAATCGTGAGTTCAATTCTGGTCAATTCTGCTGGGTGCCAGGACTGGGCCTCAGTTGTAGTTCGGTCCCCGATTCTGGTCGGGGTCGTGCAGGAGGCAGCCAATTGATTCTCTCTCTCTCTCTCTCTCTCTCTCTCTCTCTCTCTCTCTCTCTCTCTCCCACTCTATCTGAAGATAAATGGGAAAATATCCTAGGGTGACTGTTAAAAAAAAAAAAAAAGAGTAAAGGACCAAAAATAGCCAGGCTGTTTCTGTAAAAGAAGTGAGGGGGCACTTACCGTACCAGAAATCTGGATTTTTGTGAAGCTGGAGTATTGGTTTATGGACAGAAAAAAATAACCATGGGATATGAATGAGATTCCAGAAGAAGACTCAAGCATATAAAGAATTTTGGTAGATCACAGAAGATAAAGGAGGCCAATGAGGAGAACAGAGACTGATAAACAAACAGAGCTGGAAAAAAATAGTTATCCACATGGGGGAAAAAAAAGACTATCTCCTTCAAACTCTATCTCAAAAATAACCCCAAATTGTTAGGGAGTTAAATATATTTTTAAAAACTTTAGAATTAATTGATGATACAGGTGTACCTATCTTTTGTACCTTACAATGGCTAAAGATTTTCTTACAGAAGCACATGAAATTGATTGTAAAGTGATTCATTTAACTATATCAAAATCAAGAATTTTTGTTCACCAAGAGATGCCCTTAAAAAGTGAAAAGATAGGATAGAAACTGGAATAAGATATTTGTAATATCAACCGCAAAGATTTAGTATTATTAATATACATAAAACTTTGCAAATCAGTTTTTTTTTAAAACCACAAACAACCCAGGGTAATAAAGAGGGAAAGACACCAAGAAGTATTTCACAGAAGAGGAAACATATATGCCCAATAAATTTATGAAGAGATTGGTGAGGAAAAATGCAAATCAAGACCGCAGTGAGATAACATTTTATACCCACTCAATTAGCAGAAAGTAAAATGTCTAACACCATTCAGTGTTGGGGAGGATGAATCACAAGGCATTATATCTTGATGCAAATTCTTTAGAAGGGTTTGACATTTTCTCCTAAAGTTGTACTTTCATATGGTCTCTGTCATAATTTCCTTCAAGATTCTCAGCCAAGAGAAACCCTTACACTTGTGTAACGGCAGATATGCACGAGTATGATTATATAGCCCTGCTCTAGCTAACACACAGCTGGACCTTCCCTTCCCTGTGCCCCTGGGTGGGACAGCGGCTGACCTCACTGTGGTGTATTCACCCCCCTGGGAGGTGGCAATAAGGACAAGTGAATTACAGGGACACTGGATGGATCCCAGCAATACAACATGAAGTGAAAAAAGTAAGTCCCCAAAAGTAAGTCCCGTTCTATACAGAAGCATAAAACCAAGTAAAGAAATGCGTGAGACTCGAAGTGATAATTACCTCAGGGTTGGAAAGAAGGGATGAATGAGATATTGACCATATGGTGAGATATGGTTCTAATCATAGCTTTCATTTGGGGTGGTGGGTCCTGGGTGTTCATTACAAGATTGAAATAACTAGTTACATGGCTAAATAAATGACAAAGATAGCCACACACAGATCAGAGGTGGAGACCGCAAGCCAAGGATAGCAATGAATTAAATTTTCGAGCTCTGAGAGGTGGGCAGTGGGATACCCTGTAGAGTAAATGCTGTTATTATCTGCCAGTCACAGGCATGGAAACGGGGGCTCAGACTGATTTAGCAACTTCCCCCAGGCCACACAGCTAATAAATAGCAGAGCAGGGACCCAAAGCCAGGGCACTGATGACACCCATACAGTCAACAGGCAGCCATGAGTCCATGTGTTTACATGTGGCCTGTTCACGAGAAGAAGCCCCCTGGTGCTCGTGATGGGTGAGTCCCCCATTGTAAACCGGGGTCATTGATTGCCGCATCAGGTCTCGAGGTCATTCATTTGCCTTCATGACCTGGAGGTCTTGGAGCGCCCATGAGCTGATGTCCCCACCCTCACCCAGCCCCACACGCTCAGAGTATCTTCTGGCACCTTTTCAAATCATTTTCATATTTTTTTCTGAGCAGTTTCATTTTCTAGGCCTGTTACTTCAGAACTCATTCATCGGGCACATGTGAGAGAAATGCCGCTCTACACTGACTAAGCATATGAGTAAGTTTGTATTTTAATAGCACCATGTAGGAGGTTTCTTTATAAATGAATGGGAAGGTGGGGGCTTGCTTGCAAACTGCCCACAGACAGGAGCTAAAACCTGTAAAAGCATGCTAATGCAGAATTACTCTTCCGTTCCAGGGTAAGCTCTGTTTTGTAATATCTTTTGCAAGAAATAAAAAACAACAAGTCATCTTTTTACATGGCAGCTCTTAACCACGTCTGCTGTCCAGCGAGCCACACACACAGACGGCAAATTGACCAGGAGCCCACTGTGGTCTGAAAGCTCGTGCAACAGACACGCTCATCTCCACTGGAGGGGCTGGTCTGTGCGCGGGCACCGTTACTTCGCCTCGCCTTGAGCTGCCAAATTACAAAATGACTTGCAAAGAGATCGGGCCGTGATTGAGCTGTATGCAGCATGGCCCTGGGAAGGGCTGTTCGGAGTCACCAAGTGTTGTTAACCATGTGCCCTCTGTTCCCGGCTGGCACAGTTGTCCTCCCCTGTCCCTGAGGTCGGGTCTCTAGAGGGCAGCACTGGGCAGAGCTGCGGCTGACACAGGTGCATGGACAGGGCGGGGCCTCCAGGGGAGGCTAAGGGCGGCTGTCCTGGAGTTGGGTTAACCGCCCATCTAAGGGAGTGCTGTTTGTACGTTTTGTAGCCTCAGGAAAGTGCCTGGCTCCTTTTTCCAAGAGATGGAGCCCGCTCACAGTGACGGGGCAGGGGCTGCAGTCTGCTGGCCCCTTCCTGGCAGAGAACTGACTCACCACTTTGCAAAAACTTCAGTATCCACGTCTCACTCTCAGACTTCCTGGCCACAGGGACACAAAAGTCCTGCTTTCCCAGATAATGGTCATTGTCCTGGCAGTGCTTCTATGGCCAGGGCTGTCCTGAGTCTTCCCAGACAATCCCAGTACTGAGCCTCTGCCGAGGCTCCACCGGGGGCCCCATTCCCACCTTCTCCCCCTTTCTCCTGCAGACCCTGGCTGCCCCTTCTCCCTGAGCTTCTGCAGGCCACCAGGCCAGGGACTGCACAGGTGGGGCCCATGCCAGCGGTCGGGGTGCACTGCCACCCTGTCTGTCCCACTGTCTCGTGGGGAGCAAGGTGGGGTGGGGCCCCAGCCCAGAGCAGCCTCCTGTGGGGGGATTTTCCTAAGGAGCCCTTCTCTATGTTATGGATTGAATGTTGTGCCCCCCTCCCCAGAGTCAGGTGTTGAAGCCCTGACCCCCAATGTAGTAGTGAGATGTGGGGTCTTTGGGGGTGATTAGGTTTAGATGAGGTCATGAGGGTGGAGCCCCATGATGGGGTTAGTGCCCTTCTAAGAAGAGGAAGAGACCAGAGATGACCCTCTCTGTGTCTTGTGAGGACAGCACCAGGTGGCCGTCGTCAAACCACTGTGCACAGTAATCAGCAAAAACACAAGGGTCAGGATGCATGTGGACAGTGTGGATGCGACCAGAGAGCGAGGACGGTGGCACCTCTGTCCCCCGCCCAGCTGCCAGACCAGAGGACAGGCCACTCATGAGCCTCCCCTCCCCCACACCCTCAACTTGAAATTATGTAAACTCTGTTTTCAAATAGAGAAACTTTGTATTATTTCAAAAGTTTCCACCCTGGCCAGTGTGCTCAGTGACTAGAGCATCAGTCCGCGCACGGAAGGGGCACAGATTCCATTCTTAGTCAAGGCAGGTACCTGGGTTGCAGGTTTAATCCCGGGCCCCAGTTGGGGCACGTGTGGTAAGCAACCTATCAATGTCTCTCTCACATCAATGATTCTCTCTCTCACCCCCTCCCTCTCACTTCCACTCTCTCTAAGAATCAATGGGAAAGATATCCTTGGGTGAGGATTAACAACAACGACAGAAGTTTCTAACACCCCTGACTCCATTTCTGTAAAATTGACTGCACTGGTGAGGTGGGGCTGCCCCCCACTCTTGTTGCAAGACCTCCAAAAGCAGGTGGTATGGTCCTCATCAGCCACAATGACAGCAAGCTAGGGGGCCCCTCTGGAGTTCCCCAGTCTTACCCTGAAAGGAGAGGCCCTGGTCCTGAGCGCCCTCAGCTGTGAACGCTTCCTGTCTGGAGTCGGTGGCCCCGTGAACTTGACCATGAGTCCAGGGCCCGCCAGCCCTTTCGCCTGCCCCAGCGCTCAGGAAGGTGAGCACTCCAGTGTGTCCCTTGTTGCTGGGCTGCACCTGCCACCTGGCCAGGTTTAGCTGGGGACACACCAGGCATTCGGGTAGGAGACCCTCCACCACTCTGGGCAGGAAAACGGTGCCCAGAGGTTTCTAATTGCCTCCCAGGCCTGGCTTTGTACCCACCAGTGAAAGCTGTAGAATGGGCCCTGCCTGAGTCACCTTCTCCCCGACCTTCCCCATCACACTCCAAAAGCAGCCCCAGTGTTGACCCTCCCTTGGCTCCGGACCCCTGAGGGTTTAATCCTCCTCTCTGTTTAACGTTCTCATCTCCACCTGAAGTCTTTCCCCTAAAACTTCCTGCAAACAAGGATCAGAGGAACTCTGCTCTGAGTGGCAGGAGGCAGCTCTCCAGCTCCGGGAAGCAGGCTGGCTGGGACCAAGGGCTTGGCGGCAGCCTGGACATGCCCACTAGGTGGGACAGATGTGTAAATGCGTCCCCGGAGCCACTGGAAACCCCTCGGCCTTCCCTGGGCCCAGGGTGCCTCTGCAGCAGACACCTGTGGACAGCTCTGGGGCGCAGAGGGACCAGGAGGCCGGCAGCTGGATTCAGGGTGCAGGAGCCTGGGTTGTGGAGGTGGTGATGTTTGTGGAGGGGGTGGGGGAAGGAAAGGAGAGAGGGTGGAGGAGAGAGAGGGGATGGGGATGAGGGAGGGAGAGGGTGGGGTTTTGGAAGAAAACACTTGAGAAGAGTCAGCAGGGTGTCCAGGAAACAGCTGGGAGGGGGGACCTGGGCAGCCTAGGGTCACTCCACAGTTAAGGTGATTTACACCATCCTGGGGAGGCCTTTGGCAGGCCTGAGTGAAGGACATAAACCAGGGTCTGTCCCCTGCAGAGAACGGCAGCTACCAAGGAAGTGTCCCTTTCTTTGTGGCACCTGCAACGCAGGCCCTGGACAGCATGTGTCCCATTTTAGACTCATTCCCACTGAACCTGTCCTGCCCACCGCCTCAGTCATGTGAGGGGCACGTGCCACGTGGCGCAAACATGCGAACTTCCGTGGACTTACACACGTGTCCTCTATCTGTCAGGACCCTGGTATCACAGGTTTATCTTATTGTTGACAGTGTGACAGTGTCCCCCATTGCCCCCCATTGCCCCCCTTTCCCCCCAGCCCCGCCCACCCCAGGCCTTCCCACACTGTTGTCTGTGTCCACGGGCTATGCACATACGCATATACGTTCTTTGGTTCATCTCTTCCCACCTCCACCAGCTCTCACATGGTTTGTGTTTGTTTTTCAATAACATCATGGAGATCTTTAGGCACCAAAGAATGAATGAAAAGAAATATTATAAATCAGAACCCCTTTAAAAGTTCTGTTACTAAACTTTTATTTTTTTTTATTATTATTATTTTTATCCTCACCCGAGGACATTTTTCCATTTTTTGTTCAGATAGAGTGGGAGGTAGAGAGAGGAAGAGAGAGAGAGAGAGAAACATCAATGTGAAAGGGACACATCAAGTGGCTGCCTCCCGCATGACCAACCAGGGCCAGGGACAAACTGCAACCAAGGTACGTGCCCCTAGCAGGAACGGAACCTGGGTCTCTCTGGACCGCAGGCCGACGCTCTAACCGCTGAGCCAAACCGGCCAGGGCTGTTACTAAACTTTTAAAAGAACGTTGCAAATGATGGTGTTTGTCTGAGGAGCACAGGCGTGCCCTGCCCCCCAGGGAGGGTCCCCGGAGGTGCTCACTGGCGGGCACTGCATGGCTGAGGGGCTGCCACACACAGATGGCTCTGCGGGACCTGGGACCTTGGAGGACATTCACCTCCCCACGCAGGAGAGTGCTGGGGGCAGCGCTGTGGGACCCACTCCAGGACTCCTGGACACGTGAGACTGGGACAAGCGGGCCCGGGAGGAAGACAGGAGGGGCTGGGGGAAGGAGAGGGGCTCGGATGACAGCACAGCCAGTGTCCAGGACCAGCTCTCAGTGCAGGACACAGTGCGGAGACTCTCGAGGCAAGTCCGTGACCTCAGAGAGGCCTGGCTGGCCTGACCCCCTGCCTCTGTCCAGACCTTTGCCAGGTATCATTTTTTTTTTTTTAAACAATTTCTTATTGCGTGTGAAATTATATCATGATTGTTCATTTACTGTCGCCTCCCGCTCCTGGAATCTAACTGAGTTCTGTGGTGACAGCTCCCAGGCTCACTGACACGGCCCAGGGTGTCACCCCCTGGGTGACGTGCAGTGTCCTGTCCCACAGATCACAGGTGAGTAACCGAGGGCACAGATGCCAGTACTCTGCAGGAAAATAAGTAAGAAGTGATGCGTTCAGCCCGGCTGGTGTGGCTCAGTGGTTGAGCGTCGACCCATGCACCAAGAGGTCACCGGTTCGATTCCCGGTCAGGGCACATGCCCAGGTTGTGGGCCTGATCCCCATTGGGGAGCATGCAGGAGGCAGCCAATCGATGCTCTCTCTCATCGATGTTTCTATCTCTCTCTCCCTCTCCCTTCCTCTCTCTAAGATCAATAAAGGGAAAAAAAAAAATTGTTTATTAATTAAAAAAAAAAAAAAAAGAAATGATGCATTCAGAGTTCATCACCACTCCTTGCCTTTGCTTTTGATATAATTTACTTAATTGAAAAGGTTGATCTAATTTTTAATAGTGACTGTGATTAACCACCAGCTCACATTTCTGAAGACCTTCGAGCCAGTCCGGGCAGCTACACACCCCTCTGCCCTGAGTGTCCCCAGAGAAGGGGCAGACAGAGGGGCCCAGGGCTCAGCCCTGCCCAGGCTCCATCAGGTGGGCTCACAGGCCCGGAACCCAGGGGCTCCCACCGGGAAGTGGCGCCGAGACTATGAAACCCGCTCACAGTTGACCCCAGCTGCAGGCTCCTGTTCCCACGTATACTTGAGAGACGAGACGCGCTGGCCAGAGGCCCCGCTGGAATTTCCGGGCTGTGGCTGCAGCCGGCCCGGGAAGGATCTGACTGTGGGAATCTGCTGGCAGGCCAGCAGCCAGCGCCCAGGGGAGGGAGCAGGGACAGCAGACCTACTGGGAAGCCCCTAGAGAGGCAGGAGCTCCGGGGGGGCCTCCCAGGGCCAGTGCTGCATTCCCAGCCCCCAGCGAGCGAGGGGCTCAGGGGTTCCCCAAGGCTGAAGGAGTCGGCTGTGAGCAGGGAAAACGGGAAGGGGAGATGCAGAAAGGTGGCCAGCCCTGGCTGGTGTGGCTCAGCAGTTAGAGTGTTGGCCCGTGGACCAAAGAGTCTCGGGTTCGATTCCGGTCAAGGGCACGTACCTCAGTTGCGGTTCGGTCCCCAGCACTGGTCGAGGTTGTGCGGGAGGCAACCAATTGATGTGTCTCTTTCACACTGATGTTTCTCTCTCTCTCTTCATCCCATTTTATCTGAAGATAAATGAAAACATATCCTTGGGTGAGGATTAAAAAAAAAAAAGGTAGCCAGTGCTGGACCCTGACTCCCCCTTGTCATGGGTCTGCACTTTGCTGTAGGCCTCCCCCACTTTTTGAAGCAGGAGCACCGACCGTACCCCAGAAGACCCCAAGCTCCTCAACTGTCTTGAAGACCAGACCGTGCCTTCTCCCCTCTCAGCAAGCCCACCTTTTAAGTTTCCCAGGTCTAAGGCCAGCAGCAATCAAAAGGACCCACACAAAGCTCACAGAGGCGTCTGGGCCTGGGAAAGGGCCCAGGAAGGCGGAGCCAGTCCGCCTGGCCTTGGCCTTGGTCCACTGTGAGACTCACGGAGATGGGGGCCTGGGCTAGATCCTTGCAGAGCTGCAACCCGCAGAGAAGGTGGCGAGGCCGACGCCCCAGGCCGGCCTCCGGGAAGCCGGGGGCTCGGTGAGCACAGGGTGCCCAGTCCAACTCACACTGCAGACAAACAGCACGTGATTATTGGTGGAAGCCTGTGTCACACATTGTAGAGGGCGTATTTATACCAAAAATTACTCACTGTTTATCTGATCTTCAAATTTAACGGGGTGTCCTACTTGTCTGTTTTTGCTAAATCTGGCAACACTAGAAACAGGTCTTCTTATCCCCTTATGGTGTAGATGTGACATGTACCACATTCTCCCCTCGAAGGGGAGACAGAGTTTTCACGGTACAGTTGTCCCAGGCGCCACCCTACATGTCCCCGGGCACACAGCTCATTTCATGGCTCAGGACAGGTCGCCAGGATAACCACCCACCATGTGAAACCGTCGCAGCTCCTGCCCCGGGCCGGCACTGTGCAGGGGCCTGTGTCCGGCCGTCACCGGGCCCTGGGTTAGGTGTCATTGTCATCATTCCGCACCTCACAGACCTCACTGAGCTCCAAAGGCCAAACCCAGGCAGGAGAGACAGGACTTGGAATTCTTTTTTGTGTCCCTTTACTCTTTTGTGGTCAAAGAATTTCATGCTCATGATATAATGTGAAAAGTAGAAATAAGTAAAAAAAAAAAAAGCCCAACGTGGCCTCCACAGCCCAGTCCACTGCTTCCTTTTGGAGATTCATTCCACATGTCCAACATCCTGCCTCAGGACTGGGCCGGATCCACCGAAAGAGAGCACTGCCCAGGGTCCCCGGGGTGCAGTCACACTGCGGTCTCTCAGGGTCGAAGGCAAGAAAGACCCCCACCCCACCCCACCCCTCTCCCTGCAGCTCAGACATCAGCCCTTGTGCCTTTGGCCCGGTTCACACTCCCAGTTCTTAGCATTTGAAATCAGTTCCTAAAAGTGTGTGTGGTTGCTGCTTCCGAGAAAAGGAAGGGATGGGGGACTCCAGCACAGAGGGCGAGGGGAGCGCTGTGTGAGCTGAGCCCTGCTTCTCATCCCCTGGACTCCTCAGCCCACTCCCCCCTCAGAGCAGCTGGCCTCCCGGGCTCCCAGGACGGAAGTGCAGACGCAGAGGGACGCACGCTCACGGTGTCTTCTCCAGGTCCAGAGAACGTTTTGTTGTTCCCAGACTGCATCGATGTAAACTTCCAAGGGGGTGATGGTCGCTTCGCCCCGAGATGCTGCTATGAAGGGGGTAAGGGCATCTGAGAACGCAGGGCATGTGGCAGGTGTTCAACTTCCTGCGGCAAAAATCATGGGCTCACACAGCCATCACCTCTGCTTCCCCTAACCCCACTAAACGATGAATAACATAAAAGGAACAGCAAAGAGGACGCTTGCTGGAGGGAGAGGGAGGAAGCTGTCACCCATGTGCCTGCAGAGACAGGGTGCCAACAGGAAAGGTGCAGACACCTCGTGGACTCCACCAGGGCTCCCGGTGCCTGAGGAAGAGGGGTGCTGAGAGAAGGAGGGCCTGGCTCATGGTCTGTGCATAGAGCTGGACCCTCCAGATGCCCTCCTCGACGCCCAGGGCCAGTGGGAGACATGTGGATGAAAATGATGCCCCCTTCCCCTGACGCAGACCTGGCACAGAGCAGGCAGAAGGCACCTTCCTACCCTCCCCAATCTTACCCCTGGCCAGGCTGGAGAACATTCATATATGACGCTTAGGGTCCACTAGTGACAGGTTCCACTAATGAAACCTTACAGTGAAGTCTACTCATCAGTGAGACCTGCCCTCTCCCCACCCACAAACACCTGGGGCTTCCAATTGAAATTGCCATCCTAAATTATCAGTAAGAGTGCACCAGGGTTGCCCAGCACTGGGAAATGCTCTCAGTGCGAGAAACTCCGAAACAAACACATGGAACCAGAGACGCAGAGACAACAACACAGAAACAGAAGGAAACACTCCAACAAGAGCAATTCCTTGTAAATTAATATTCTGACACAATGATTACAATTCTAACTACCGTAAAGGGGCCATCGACAAAGATCTGCCTAAAAGTATCTTCACTAATAAGCCAACAATTAGCAGTCAAAACGTATTCTATAAAAATATAAAAGTCAATTTTAAAAATCCAACCAAAATGGATGAAAATGGCTGAGGGCGGCGGCAGGCACCTGCTCTTCTTCAGTATTTTCAAACCAGGCGTTTAAATTGGAGGTAATTATCGATTCCTGTGCAGTTATAAAAAGTATCGCAGAGGCTCTACGTTCTCTTTACCAAGTTTCCCCCAACGGTAACATCTTGCAAAAGTGTAGCACATTGGTTCCACCAGCATATGGACTTCAACAGAGTCCAGATACAAACATTCCCATGACCACAAGGACCCTCGTGTTGCTATTTTGTATCCACACCCACCTCCCTCGCGCCCAGCCCACACGTAACCTCAGTATCCATTCATCTGCTCTCCATTTCTGTAATTTGTCATTTCAAGAAGATCATATACATGGAATCAAACAGAATGTAACCGTTGGGGGCTGGCTGTTTTCACTCAGTATGTTGGGTGTGACCCAGCTCCTCCACATCCTTGCCTGCTTTAGATATGCCACTGTTTTCTACGTTAGCAATTCCCATGGGTGTAGTGACATCCTGTCATGCTTTAACGTGCATTTCCCAAAGGCTAATGACATTGGACATCTTCCCTTCATAAAAGACTTTCTGAGTTTACAGCTTGTCTTCCATGCATTGAATCCGGTCCCCACAGCTCTTCCAGAAGTGCCTGGCCTGACCCTGCCACGTGGGTATAGGGAGCTCTGGCCTGGTCTCAGATGAGGAGGGCGCAGCCACGAAGGCTGGGGGCAGGGACAGTACATAATCAAAGAGAAACCAGGTGGAGCCCTGAGCACCGAGTCAGAGGAGAGAGTCAAAGCCCAGGTGAGGTGGGCAGAAATTCTGTAACAGAAAGCAGTTGTGTTTGGGGCGTTTGTTTGTGGGGGGCGTTTTCTTGCTTTTGTCGATTTTACTTTGTTTTTGAAATCATTTATTTTTGTAATGCTGTGAAACTTTCACTATTTGTCTGATATCTGTCCATCTCAAACAGGCATCAAAAGTCATTCACATATTCGTGAGTCTTCTTGCATCCTTCAGACGAGACGTTCACCGGAGAGGGCATGTGACCTGTCCCCAACTTGGCACTTCACCCACACTCCAGGGGAAGGAGAGGCCCAGGACCTGGGGGGGGGGGAGCTGGGATCTGCAACAGAGGAAACAGGAGGAGGGGCAGTGGGACAAGGGGCCCTCTCCTCCCACATCCGCAAGCCAGCTCGACTGGCTCTTGAGAGATCTGAGCTCTCTCCCCAGTGAAGCCTGGGATGTGAACTCACCCGAAGTCCTGGTCTGAAACTTCAGAGAAACCCAAGCGTACAGGGAAGGGCCATAGAGGAGCTGCTGAAGGATGAAACCAACAACAAGAGGCAAGAGAGAAAAAAATGTGAGTTCTGGAGACGGTTAGCCGAGCCCACGGTGGTGAATAACAGCTTTGTAAACGTCTACCCAGTCAATTGCAGAGCATGTGAATTTCATAAATGGGGTGGTTCCGATGGAAACAGGCACGCCTGACCACAGTGATGAATGGAGGCCATGAGGACCTTGCAGCCTTTCCTTTACGGAAGACCCTCAAGGACAAACTGAGTGGACACCTGCCTGGGCTTGGGGTGGTTTTGCGGAAGCCCCAGAGATGAACACGTGGTACATACAGATGACGCCCCTGACCCTGACTGCCCGTGCCCAGAAAGAGATAAACGGGCAGTCCGCTCTGGGATCCAAAGGGCAGTGCAATGGAAACAGCCTGAGTGAAGAAATTCCACCGCCGAAACCCGAGAGGCCGAACAGGGTGAGGATAGCATGAGCTCGAACGGGCAAAAAATCCACGTGGGTGAAGTGTGTGTGTAGCAAAAGGATTGGGCCCAGGGGTTTGACAGGCCTTGGTCAGGAACCTAATGAACGCATTTTTGATGAGTCAGGTCACAAGGCATCCGGAGGTGTGCACCTGAGCTCTGGTTTACAAGATAAAATGACTACAGTCTTAAAAAACAGAAGTTAAATCTCTGGGTAGAGCGATGATGAGAGATTTTTATTTCCCTTTCAGAGTTTCCTTGGATGAGCATGTAATCTATCCATAATCAGAGACAGGCAGGAAGGTGGTATTTTAAAGGATGGTATTTATTTAGGCCCTCTCCTTCTCATTCTAATTTTTATTGGTCTCCCAATTATATATTTTATTTTTTTTAATTAAAAAAATGTTCTTATTGAATTTAGAGAGAGAGGAAGCGAGAGGGAGAGAGAGAGAGAGAAACATCGATGAGAGGGAAACATCAATTGGTTGCTTCCCTCACGCCCTCAACTGGGGATTGAGCCGGAAACCTGGGCATGTGCCCTGACCAGGAATGGAACCTGTGACCTCTTGGTGCACAGGACGAAGCCCAACCAACTGAGCCACACCTACCAGGGCCCAATTATATGAGTTGTTAGACATCAGATTTCCTGTTGGGTGACAGGACATTTCCTACGCTGGGCCCCTGCTCCTGAGAACGCGCACAGCCAGCCCCCCAGAAGATGCTGGCCTGTGTCTCAGGCCTCAGCTCCCTGCTGCGGGTGCTAATGTCTAACCACAAGCCAAGGCGCCGTGCCAGAAGTGGGCTCGTTGCCACGCTGGCTGGAGGCAAGCGCTGTCCAGCCCAGGCCACTCTGCTCAGACACGGCCTCCAGCCAGTGTCTGTCCCAGGAGCCCGGGGCTGCCCGTCTGCTGGGTCAGGCAGCTGGTGGTCAACTGGGGCACACACAAGCTCCCTTCAAGGTCCTCGTGTTCCTCCAGTGCTTTCCTAAATAACATGAATTACGGCAGCAAGCGTGAACAACGGACTCCCTGTCCTTCCTTCCCGCACTCAGACAACGTCAGGCTGTCCAGACAGAAGGACGGGCGGGCGGAGCTCTTCCCCCAACAGCGATTCATTTCCAAAGGCCGTCCTGCAACATAAAGGAACTCAGACTTCCGTCAAACGAGGACTTCTGGGTCTGAAGACTGTAGAACAAAAACGTGTTTGGAAATTCCAAGCCCGGCGAGGAGAGAGTTGGGGTCATTATAGACCCATGTCTCCGCTGGGCTGTGTTGCCTGGGTCTGGCCTCGGACTGGTTCTGTCGACTTTCTGAGCCTGTTTCCTTCTCTGTGAAATGACAGTAATAACACGGACACCAAACAGGGTCGGGTGAGGATCAAACCCAGCACATGAGCTGGCAGTGTGTGGCGTGCTGTCAGTATGGGGTTATTACCATCACAGGCCTTTCTAAAGGAGAAAGTTGAGAGAGTGAGGGTTACCACCCAGGGGATGGGTTGGCATGAATGGCCACCATCCTTTGTGACCAGCCCATGGAAAGTGCCTTGGGAGGAAAACTGGCCGGTGACCACCACGAGGGTCATGCCTGTCATGGGGCAGTGACGGGGCCCTGGCATCCAAGGAGTTGGGAAAGCCATGCCATCCCAAATGCTCCCCCTTTTGCTGAGGATGGAGCATTTGCCAGAGGTCCTGCCGGAAGCTAGGGCAGCAACGGGATGCTTCCGGACATGTCACTCATCATACCTGAGGTTCGGTTTCCTCGTTTCTAAAGTTGGGACCAAAACTGAGATGCTAAAAATAAAAGTTCAGCCCAGCCAGTGTGGCTCAGTGGTGGAGCGTCGAGCCATGCACTAGGAGGTCGCCGGTTCGATTCCCGGTCAGGGCACATGCCCAGGTTGTGGGCCCGATCCCCAGTGGGGGGCATGCAGGAGGCAGCCAATCGATGTTCTCTCCCATCAGTGTTTCTGTCTCTCCCTCTCATTTCCTCTCCCTCTAAAATCAATCAATAAAAAAGTTCATGTGAATAGCCCAGTGGCTCTCGGGTGCACTGAGGCCAATCTTCCCACACGGTGAGTCCTGAGATCACACCATATAAACCACGCGTGCGGCTTCTCCAGTGACCCTGAAGGTGTGGACCTGACTGTGTCAGGCAGTGTCAGGGGTGGCGGCTGCAGGTGACAGTCCACCTGTGAGGGCCACACCTTTGCAGCTGGGGATGCGACGACTATTTCTCAAACACAAACCCTGTGTCAGTGCCCTCCTAGGCGCTTTGGGTCCTCTGGGTGGAAGGGAGAGCAGGGCTAAGCCGGTCTGTCTCCGTGGGAAGGCAAGCAGACGTGGAGCTCCACGTGGGAAATGATACTAGTCAGAGAACAGTAGTGGGTCAACCGCCATGAACCAGTGACAGGACACCTGACAAACACTCACAGTCTCGACGTGCACTCCTTTTAGCCGGATGCGCCCGGCCCATCTGGAACGTCTCGTGCCGCTCGGTGGTATCACAGGGTGAAAGGGTTTTGAAACAGTAACCTGACTAAAAAAAAAAAGAACTGCAAAATCCAATATAACAAATTCTGAGAGGGTACAGGAATTGTACAAACTGCTAAGAAACTGATTTACAGGCCTGGCTGGTGTGGCTCACTGGATGAAGCATCGTCCCTCCGATGTGATTCCCGGTCAAGGGCACGTACCTGGGTTGCAGGTTCGATCCCCGGCCCCAAGTACTGGAGGCAATTGATCGCTGTGTCTCTCTCCCATCCATGTTTCTCTCTCTCCTTCTCTCTCTCCACTTTCCCTCCCTCCCACTCTGTCTAAAAATAAAAATGAATGGACAAATATCCTCTAGTGAGGATTAACAACAAAAAAGAAAAGAAAGAGATTTACATATGTCTGACTTGATTCGGATCAGAAAAAAAATAATTACATAATCCTGTTGCTTCTAATCATTATTCAAAATTCAGAAACTGTAAAAGATGAAAAAAAATCCACTACGTTTAAATAGAACAGTAACAACTTTTCCATGGCAAAAAAAAAAAAAAAAAAAAAAAAGCCACGGACAAACATGGACAGTGACTAAATAGCAAAGCAGGATAAAACTCTGCAATTCATGACACAGACCAGAGACGATCACCTTAATGTGTCATGAGCTCCCAGAAATCAATAAGATATTTCACAGAAAAGGAAATGCAAATGGTCCTTAACATGAAAGCACCATAATAAAAGTTAAAACTATAGAGATCGAATTTTCTACCATTCGGGTTGGTAACACCGCAGTCATCGGCTAGAGCTGGCTCTTATCAGCTCACAAGAACTGATTATTACATTTTCAGGAATTTCGTATGCCATTGTTAAAATCAGCCATTACTAAATTTTTAATTACATAAACTTATAATGAACATATTGTAATAAAAACAAAAGAACTAAAACCCAGAGCTTCCTAAGCATGCTACAACATTCCACGATCGCTCTGCTGCCTCCGTGTCTCCTGTCTGTGTGTTGGAAATGCATACAGAGCTGTGCCATCATTGGATTCTTCCCAGCTCCCAGGGACATCGTGCTGGTAGCCTGAAGTCAGCCTGAGTGGAAGTATTTACACCGTGGAAATCAGCAGACCCTACAAACCAGAGCTTTTTGGTTTTTTGTGTTTGAGATTTTTTTGGGGGGAGAGGTCGCTGTTAAACAATGATCAGCACACCACTGCAGAAATCTCAAGTGTTAATAGCGTGAGGAAGGCCAGAGGAGGCAGGCACCTCATCCACTGCGGATGAGAGGGCCCAGGAATACTGGGGACCCTGTGGAGGGCAACGGGGCCACATGTGCCAAAATGAGGAGAATTACGCCCAGTACCTCCCCTTCTGAGAAGCTGTCCTACCGCTCTGCCCGGGTGTGTGAGAATGCGGGGAATGTGGGGTATTTAGCAGGGCTTGTAATAGCAAAACACACCCTCAGCCAAGAGCATTCTCGGGGCAGGTGAATGCAGTGTTCTCCGACAGGGGCAGCCGGTCAGCTGTGCAGCCTCGACAAGGGGAAGCATCCAGGACAACGACATGAAAAGATCTCCAAGGCATGGGAAGTGAAAAAGCAAGGCACACAGCAGGAGGCTGCTTTTTTGGTAAAAGGGGAAAACACAAGGTATCTCTGCTTATTTGTATTTGCATAAAGGGATGGACTGGTGCCAATAAAAACTAGTCACCCCATTCAGGAGGCCGTACTGGGGCAGATGGGATGAGTGGGAGACAAACTAGTCTCTGCATACCTTTTTGTGTAGTTTTGATTCTTCAACGATGTGACTTTATGATCTATTAGAAATGTTTGCGTTAATAATAGTCTTCTTGCGCTGTGATTTAGCACGCATTTCTGCATCGGCCTCCCTGGCCTCGAACCTAGGTCAGAGAGCTGGGCTTCAGGCCTGGGTAGGGGTTGGGGCCGGAGGGCGCCTCTGGAACAGTGACAGCACACATCCCAGCACCTCCTTTCAGGCAGGGGATCCCCCTTCCCAAAGAGGGCCTCTCCCCCTCCCCGCGTGTTGTGTCTGCCGGCAGCTTTGAGCAGTTAGGCTGAGACGAGACAGCACTGCAGACGGAGTCCTGGGAGGGCCCTGGATCTCAGGCCCCGGGCTCACTTTCCCAGGCACATGTATGGCTCCCCTCGGGCCAGGTTCCGTCCCTGGGTTCCCGGGGGAGAAGCAACGTGCCTGGATCCTGACATCACAACGCGTGCCCATCTTTTTCCTATAAAACAACTCCGAGTGCCTGAGTTATGCATCTTACCGGGAACCACGTGCTGGCTGATTTTGAGGTATTATCCCCCAAATGCATATATATTATGCCAAGAACCCATCAACTGTGAACACCTCCGTGCTCCGAGGGCCACAACACGTTCCTGTCACCGCACAAGCCGTCCACATAAAATTCAAAATGTCTCACGTTTTATCTTCCAGTTGTATAAAATTTATCGATCTGTAGAGCCAGGAACAGCAAGAGGACATATATTTAAGCTCCTGTCTTTTATTACTGACCCAGCTGACCCCGTGAACCGGCTCAGATTCATCATCACGTCCAGTCACCAGGGTTTATGGCAACTTTTAAACATGTCGCTTAACCTGGAGTTCTCACGGTTCAGGACGCGTTGGAAGTCTGATTTCAGGACCAGAACAAACAAATGGCTTAAGTGCTTCTGCACATCACTGAGAACTTGAGTTCCCCTCGAGGGGATTGTGAACTGTGGGCCACGGAAACTTAGGGAAGGGCCCGGCACTCCCCGAATTTCTGCCTCTTCCATGTGGGAACAAAAGGCCCAGCTCTCTCTGGCGAGGGGAGGGGCGGGGGCGTGGGGGGCAACCCTGCTTTGTCAGGGACTTTTAGGAAAATAATATTCAATTGTACCTCTCCATGTTTCAAAGAAAAAGTTACTATTGATCAATGGGAAAGGAAGTTTGGGTTTCTTTTAAAATGCCCTTCAGTGCTATTTACCTTGAAGCAAGTATAAACAGAACAGTCATCACTGGGCACGGAATCAGCCTCTGTTCGCTATAAAAGCGGGAGGTGGTTTTAAAAATACCAGCACTATGGAAGAAAACAAGCACCCACGGGCGTCACACTCAACAGGTTCTAGTGTGATCCGTGTGAAATGTGAGGCTCAGTGGGGTCTCCTCGCCCTCCGCTCCTTCAGCTCTGAGACCTAGGTCATGCTCCGTGGGCCACCTTCTCCCCCCGGCCCTTGGCTCAGTGCGCTCTGCCACCCACCCAATCGACCTTTCCTTGAACTTGGTTTGTGACAGCACCTCCAGGCTCAACGACCTTGTAGGCTGCTTGAACCCAAAGACAAAGTTGAAACCTGTCTGTCTACAAGGTAGAAATCCCCTCTGTCGTGTGCTTCCGATCTTAAACCCATAGTGACATTTCCGCTCCAGGTAGCCCAGTGAACCCTAATGCGCAGCTGCCTCCAGATTTTGCATAGAAGAGCTCCCCAAAGGGCTCCCCAGGGTCAGCCCTCGGGATGAGCCGGCCTCTCCCCGCCCAGCCGGCACGGCTCACTTTGGCCACGCGGCCTCGGGCTGCCTGTCGTTCTGTGTGTGGCATCGCTCCCACAGCACTGCACACCTGAGGGCAGGTACCGTGTCCCACACTAAGTGTCCTCCCTGGGATCTAGCCTGATGCTTACGAAGAGTAGGTACTGAATAGATAGGTTTTGAACAGAACTAAATTTATGTGCACACATATTCAGGCTGTAAGCTAGAAGAAAAAAATGACGCAGACTCATTCACTCCCTGGTGTTCTGTGGTTTACATGTGTCCATTTTTTTAAGTCGCTCTAGTGTTCACCTTCCTCGCGGTCTGGAGATGAGCTGCCCCGGAGGGAACGCCTGGCCATACCAGTAGAGAGGCGTCACACATCTAGAAGTGACCGCTCCCTCACTTGTGCCTCTAACCCAGACCTTTGTGTCGCCTTTCCCAGAGCACATGAACCCTACAAGGCAGAGTGCACCTGTCTGCAGGGTCTCAACAGTGATACATCTCTGAGGTCCCAGGACCCACAGGCACACAACGGGAGCTGAGAAAGTGCTTGAGGCAGCAGGCAGCAGGCTGGCTTTCTCCATTCGGAGCGAAGCTGGCTCAATCCCGCGGGCCGATGAGAATTCGTATGTATTTGAGTTTCTAAGCCCATTCAATAGGCTGGAGGACACAGTCTCTTTTAGGCACAGCTGTTTTTTTTCTGCTCTGGTTCTGAGCGAATCCTTAGTGGCCAGATTCAAAGCCCACCGTCCGCAGCTCTGTCTGCTCCATCCTGGGAGGGCCAGCCCTTTTGGAGCAGAAAAGCTAAGACTCTATCTTTGTCTGCTTGGGCTTCAATAACGAAATCCCACAGACTGAGTGACTTAAACAACAGACATTCATTTCTCACAGTTCAGGAGGCTGGAAGTCCAAGGTCAAAGTGGCGGCAGGTTTTTGGTGACAGCCTCCTTCTTGGCTTGCAGACGGCCCCCTTCTCTCTGTGAGCTCACCTGGCGGAGACAGCAGCTCTGGTCTCCTCCTCCACCTCTTATACGAGGCCCCACTCCCACGACCGCATCTAAACCCAATCACCTCCCAGTGGCCCCACCTCCAAACACCATCGCATGCGGTTAGGGCTTCAAGGTGTGAATTTCTCAGGGACACACATCCAGTCCAGAACGTCCATCTTTGCTCTGTGGGTCCCCTCCACCTGTCACCGGAGCCTTACGGTGAGGACACAGCCTTACAGAGCAAGCTGAAAATAGTCAGAAGGACATCTCCCTTTCGTCTGTGAGGACAGCAAGCCCATGAGCACACTCCATGGCTCCTGGCGGTGGGCACCAGGAGCTCAGACCAAAGCACACGCTTCTCATCATGGTAACAGGCCATCCGTCTGCCAGGGGAAATAATGAGCATCATGCGAGGAAACAAAAGGAGAAGGAAAGAAACCACAAGAGAAAAGACTGCTACTAGAAACAAACGCTCCACAGTGCGACCCCAAGAAGTGACCGAGATGGCATTTGCAGGGATCCTCAGCCAGCCCAGGACTGTGTCTTCAAATATGAGAATGTCAAGGAGATGAACGGGTGAAATGGGTGTCCCTTCTCCGAGGTACTCACTGGTCTCGATATGACACTTGCAGATCACCTCTTGGGTGAGTTTACTAGGACCTCTGTCCTAACCAAGTTCCACACACTGAAAGGCTTAAATGACAAACACGTATGGTCTCCCAGCTCTGGAGGCTGGAGACCCCAGATCAGGTGAGGCGGGGGTGGTTCCTCCTGAGGCCTGAGGGAGGGTCTGTCCCAGGCTGGCTTCTGGTGTTCGCTGGCATCTTCGGTGCTTTGCTGTACAGGCACCTTCACTGTCTGCCTTCATCCTCACGTCCGTTCCCCTTGGGTGCCTGTCTGGCGCAGACATCCCCTTTCTATAAAGACACCAGTCATGTTGGGGTAGGGGCCCATCCCACTCCCAATATGACCTCTTCTTAACTAATTACATCTGCAACAACTATTTCGAAATAAGGCCACATTCTGAGGTACTCGGAGTGAAAGCTTCAACATAGGAATTTGGGGGTAACACAATTCAACCCATACCATTCTGTGCCTGGCCCTAGATTAGCCCTGGAGATAGAGAAATCAGTACAGCCTGGCCTGGGAATGAAGCAGTTCCCTGTGGGGAAACTGAGGCTGCATTCACCTCTGTTCTAGTTGTGAACACATCAAAACAGATTCGAGACCAGCGCAAGTCCAGATGCCCAGGACCTACAGGATCTACCAGCATACACTGGGACGACACCTTTTCAACAGGGGAGCAGGTAGGTTTAGGGGAGATTTCCAGATTCTGCAGGTCTAAAAATGTAGGCAGTAAGTCGGCACAGGGGAGGGAGGCACGCAGGTGACCCGATCTGCACGACAGTGAGAGAGGCTCGAAGGATGGACGCAGGTGAGAGAGCCCCTTCTCTGGCTCCAGGGAGGGGGAGCTGCCAGGTGGCACTGGGGAGATGATGGGAGCTGGTCCCTGAGAAGGGGCACAGCACGGGCCAGGCCAGCAGAAGGACCAGCGGAGCCGACACGCGGACCGGCGGGTCCCAGGCGTGTTTCCGAGAACCCCGGTTTTGCACACTGTTCAGATGGTTTCTTGTCACCGAGCTGGTGTCTGTGGGAAGTGAAAGTGTACAGTACAGTGGTTTCAGAAATAGGTGTTTATGCACCTAAAAAGCTATGACAACCTTAGGCTGGCAGACGATTTTAAATGTTAAAACGTATTTAAGCAAAAGAGTGTAACTGGGTTTCTTAGCTTCTGAGCATTTCAAAGTAACCTCATAAGCACTGAAAAGTGATTTTATTTTTACTAATATATTCTGGAGTTTTCTGCCATCTGAAGAACCCAAATTTAAAACAACAACAGCAAAGTCTGAACTCTGATCTGATTGTATTGGAAGAGAAGAAGCTCTCCTCGGCCTCCCCTTGGGTAGATGTGGTGAGAATTCCTGAGAGGTCAGCAGGGCTCTCCCTCTCTGCGGTGTCCTCTCCCAGGTCAGGTGACAGGGTCATTCCCTGTGCGCTGCTTCAGCCAAAGCCCACTTAGCAGAGAGCAGGGAAGCAGAAGTCTCCACTCACGTCTGAGAGCACAGCTGAGGCCCCGGGATGAGGCCAGGGTCCCGGACGAGCGTGTGGCCCCCAGAGTACGTTTCTGGCCCAGCTGCTGAGCAGTCTCCTGAGGGGACCGGAGGATTCTGGGGAGGGCCTGTGCCCCAAAGCACGTGCCACGGCCACAGCGTGCGATTTGGGGGATCAGTGAGCAGAAGGATACCCTCTTCTTATAAGGACACCAATCAGACTAAGTCAAGGCTTACCCTCACAGACTCATTTTAGCTTCATCTCCTCTCAAAGACCTTATTCCAAGTAAGATCCCGTTCTGAGGTGCTGAGGGTTAGCACTTCAACTTATGAACTGGGGGGGGGCACCGTTTGGCCCATAACAGATGTGAATAGTTACATTTTCTTTACACTTTTCTCTTTTTCTTATCGAACTTTCCGCCAGTAAACATGTATTACTACAAAATTGATTTTAAAAGAAAAAATAGAGCACATGAAAGTTCCTTGTGTCTAGGACCCACGGCAGAGCGTTCAGGCGGCGCCCCGGGAGGGGTTGCCCTGCCCTCCGTCCCCTGACCCCCCACATGCCAGTGACTCGACACCTAACTGTAGACAGCCTCCCGTGTGAGGGGTCGGTGCAGGGCGATCAGCTGAAAACGGTCACCTCCTCTCCCCGGGGCTCCAACTCACAGGACCTCAGCGGTCATCATCTGTCCACACGTTCAAGTGGCGGCTGCTCTGTCCCACCTGTTTGCACGGCCAGCCAGAGCCGAGCCCAGTGCCCCGCAGGCGCCCACCTGAGCAGGCCTAGAGCCGGGGTGAAGCCTCGCACCCCTGGGCGGGCTGGCTGTGACGGGTGACGGCTGCGAGGCAGGTGCACACAGGCTCACAGCCGGGGCCGGACGACACACCGCCAGCTCTGGACCCTGGTCTCCCAGTGGAACAAAGGGACGTCCGTGTTGTCCCACTTAAAAGTGAGTCAAAGGCGCGGTCTGTGCCAACATGCCTACATCTGAGACAGCTGGGCCACACTCTGGCTAAGGACGAGAGTTCCCGCCCCTCCCATTTTCGTTGTAAAAGAACTTTAACTAGAAAAAGAAAACCTCTCATAATCTCTCTGTCTCAGACCATATTCTTCCCCCACCTTCTTATTTGTTCCTCTTCAAGTGCACTGCCTGTGTGCGGAGGGATTCACACAGCAGAGCAGCAAGACAGAGGGAACTGAAGACTTTCTTAATAGGAGGTGATTTTGCAAGCCCTCCCTCCTTCCAACACACACACACACACACACACTCACACTCATACACTCACACACACACTCACACTCATACACACACACTCTCACACACTCCCACAAACACACTCATACACTCACACACACACACTCACACTCACACACACTCATACACACACTCATACACACACACACTCATACACACTCACACACACTCACACTCCCACACATACACTCATACACACACACACTCATACACACACTCACACTCATACACACACTCACACTCATACACACACACTCTCACACACTCCCACAAACACACTCATACACTCACACACACACTCACACTCACACACACTCATACACACACACTCATATACACACACACTCATACACACTCACACACACTCACACTCCCACACATACACTCATACACACACACTCATACACACACTCGCACTCACACACGCACTCACACACACACTCACACACACTCATATACACACACTCACACTCATACAGACACACACACTCCCACAAACACACTCATACACTCACACACACACACTCATACACACACTCATACACACACTCACACTCTCACACACACTCATACACGCACACTCACACACACACCCATACACACACTCACACTCACACTCACACTCACACTCTAGGTACAGTCGTCCCTCGCCACTTCGCACTTCGACTTTCGCGGCTTCACTCTATCGAGGTTTTTTCAAATATATTCATTAAAAAGTTGATCGAGACAGTGAAAATGATACAGCACATGCTCAGTTGTCTGAGTCAATTATACACCCCTGTATTACAATTACAATGAAAATTCCTGTACGTATGGACTGTAGGCCTATGTATTCGAGCACCCCAGGAATCCTTCACCGCCAGGTGTGACCGCTAGAGTCTGGAACGGATTAGCTGCGATAGACGAGGGACGACTGTATTCGGTTAGCATTAACCAAAGATCAAAACAACATCAGCCTTGACCTTGACTCACAGGGACCAGTGGGCACGCCAGCGCCCCGGTGCCCTCCCAGCCTGCGGTATCCCGATTGTGGAGAGGGTGGCTTTGTGGCCAGACCACAGGTTCAGTCACAGGTTCAAATCCCACACAGGCAGCTCTCCCACCTCCACACTTCAAATGTGGGCCAGAAGCCCGAGCGCTGGGCCAAGCAGGGGCCTCCGGCTGAGGACCGGAACGGGGTCTTTGTCCCGGGAACACAGGAAGTTGGTTCCGAGGTCACAGCAACCAGCAGCTTTCACTGGCAGGCCCCAAGTCCCAGAACGATCCAAAGGAAACAGGCACGGGTTTGGGAGCAGACTCTGCTCACCACACGGCTCAGAGGCCGAGGGCCGAGCTCGCGGCGGGGCCTCCGCTCCCCCTGGCCCCGATCCCTGTGTTTTCACAGTGACGAGGGAGGCAGGAGATGACTTTCCTGCCTGTCGCAGACAGAAAGCACGCAGGTGCCAGCCTCACGGAAGAGGCTTCCTGCTGTCCCTTCGGGAGGACCTCGGCGAGGCGGACACCAGGCCTGTGGGCAGTGAGCTCAGTGACAGTGGCCCCTCGGCCCCGTGACCCCCAGCTTCCCCTCCACAGTCAGTTCTCCACTTCCCCTTCACCGTGAAAACACATGTACGGTGCAGACTGTCCCTCTGTGACACCCTCCGTCACCGTAGTGTCATTGTTTTGACAGCCTTCCCCGGGGTTTCCTTTCACTCCCCCGGAGAGGGGGCATCTCTCCAGAGGCACCTGGCTGTGATGGTCCACGTAGAAGCAGGAACGTGCTCTGGACCAAAACGACGTCGTTTTCCCGGGACCAGGTTTCCTGGCCCATCGCAGCTCGCCCAGTCAAGTGTCTGTCTGTGGACAGAACTCCTGCTGAGGGCCAGGCCCTGGGGACAACACGGACAGGCCTGCTTCTCCTCCTTGCCTCTCTCCTTCCCTCCTTTCATTTTCTTTCTCTTCTTCATCAAAGAGACCAAATGGAAATAAAGCTGAAGGATCCTGCGGGTGCCCTGAAAGCCCAGCAAACACCCCAGAGACCCTGCAGGGAGGGACACGGGTCCCTGCATCTCCACGTGATGTCACCAAGGCACAGGCACCCTCGCGGGTGATCAGGAGGGAAGCAGGGAACGTTCACTGAGTACCCACCGAGTGCCAAGTGCGCTCACAGCCTGTGAGGCGAGGCGGTAGGATAGAGCTGAGCTGGCGTGGCGGGGGAGGTCCCGCAGAGGCAGGGCTGGAGCTCAGGTCTCCGCCACCCCGCAGCCGAGCTACGCATAAAGCCCCCGAAGAGGCTTTAAAAGAAAACACAAAAAAACCAGTGACTTTTGCCAAAAGGCCACAATAAAAAGAACCAACACCTATACATTCAGAGAATCAGTGATATACGCATCACGCGATCATGAATACATCCTCTGGCGCGAGGGAGAGGGAAGCCTGGATCATCCCGCTCACAGGAGCTGACTGTGAGATATTCTGGAATTCTGCAAGCTGACTGTTAAACCATTGACGGCTGTAATCTGCCATGGTGGGGGTCTCTACACCACTGGAATCGGTGAACACTACAAACAGGGCCTTTCTTTTTATTTTTTCCCCTCTCTTTCTTTTTCCTTCCTTCCTCCCTCCCTCCCTCCCTTCCTTCCTTCCTTCCTTTCCTCCGATCCAGTTTACCAGCACACCAGCAGGTGACCTTACAGATGCTGAGTGGAAGTGACAAGCATAAAGGAGGATGCACGGGTCCCATTTACAAGGAGTTCAAGAACAGGCAGAGCTGAACTCCGGTGACGGAGGTCCACGCGGTGCCAGGAGGTCTGACGGAGAGGCTGGCAGAGCGGCACACTTTGTGTCCTGATCCCTACAGTGGGTATATGGGAGTGCACAGGTGTGCAGGCGTGAATATCCATTCAGCCTCACACCTGTGACGGGCATTTTCCAGACACAGCCTCGTAACATTTCCACACACCTTGGAGGCGGGGAGTGTAGGAGCAGAGTGCAGAGTGAACCCTTGGGAGTGAGCAAATGAGGCTCACAAGGCGACTCCCTGAGACGGGCTCAGCTCTGCCAGCTCGGGCACGTCCCCGAGTCCCTCTGGGCCCCCGCTTCCCCCATTAGATAGAAAAAACAATAAAACCTCCTTTTCGGGTGGCTGAGGAGGTTAAATATGCATGACATTGCCTCAGACACTGTAAATATTCAAAACATTGGCCGTTATGTATTTTTATCTTTATTAGTCATCAGTCCCAGGACATAGGGAGAGAGCAGAAGAGAGGAATTGCCACCTGTGGACGCCGTCAGAGAAGACACCCCATTTCCCCACCGGGGGTCTTTGCCTCTGTGCTCCCCGGGGCTGGCTAAGCTCCCTCCTGACTCTGAAGGTACGGGAACGGGCTGGAAGCCGGAGCAGGCCTGGGGACGTGACCGATCAGGTGCCCGCGGAGGAACCCGCCCAGCTACACCCCTGCAGGTCCCCAGTGCAGCTCTAAGGGAGCCATGACCATCGGGAAGGGCTGAGCAGTCTGGTGGGGGCTTAAAAAGGAAGGTACGTGGAGAAAACACGAGTGAGGAAAATCATGACGCCCCCTTTCCCTCAGTGGGTCGTGACAGGCCAGCGTGCTTCATGCCGTGACCCCAGTGTGCTTTTCACCAACCCCCTTTGCTCTACATCAGACTAACTCGGGGTTCAGAGAGAATCATGGGCTCTCAGAGGTTAAAGGGGCCCAGAAGGCCATCTCATCCAGTTACCCACGGAGTGCCTATGTTTTCAAACCACTTTGCTAGCCCGGTAGGTGGCCGCCGACACTCGCGATGTTTGCACACTTCCAGTAACAGGGACCTGCCGTCCCCTGGGGCGGCCCGAGGCGTCCGTGCACAGCTCTGCACACATCACCATGCCAAAGGGAAATGGGCCTGGCTGTGGCCTCAGAGCCACCCAACAGCATCCGGACGCCTCTTCCCCGGAACGTCCCGTGTCCTGTGCACACACCTCACACCTGCCCCTCCTCTCTTTCCTTAGCTCAGCCATGCCTTTGGAGGAATGCCTCCACTTCCCACATATAACGGGCTTCCCACTTTTCCATTTCTAGTCTTGCTCCCGTAGCTTTAACTAGTGCAAAGACTGAAGAACATTATTTCCTCAAAATCTTTTTTTCTTGAAAAGAATTTTTACCCGATCCATGGCACCCAGACCTTTGTCATCGGCCCCTGTCCATATTTCGAGCCGTGTCTCCCGACCTGGCTGCACCTGCACCCTCTCCTCCAGCGGCAGGGGCCCCTCCTCCTGGACCACGCACCTGCTGTTCCCTGGGCCTCGCCCGTGCGGGACTCTCGGCTCCCAGTGACTGCTCACCGCTCCCTTAGCTTCCCCCGTCCGTGCCCAGCACCTTCCCTGCAGGGAGCCCCTCCTCCAGGGTCCCTCTGGGACTTTCTCTCCGCCTGTGCCCCTCACTGAAATCATTGCTTTGCATAGCCCTCTCCCACAGGGCTGGGGAACCTTCTTTCTGCCAAGGGCCATTTGGATATTTATAACATCATTCGAAGGCCACACAAAATGATCAACTTAAAAATTAGCCTGCTGTGTTTGGTCAGGCTGATTTGGTGAGGAGCGTGATGTCAGCTGGTACGGATTTCGCGGGCCTTGCATGGCCCGCGGCCCAGGCGTCCCCCATCCCTGCCAGACAGTGGGTTCTTGGGTCAGGGGCCACTTTTTCTTTTCCATCTTTCAGCACTACCATCCTTCTCACACCTGGTAGACGCATCGTTGTCAGTGAATGGTTTTAATTTTGTCTGAAAAACCAAGTCTGCCAACTATGTGTTGGCCATAAATTAGCTGGTTGTGTTCCTTTAAGAAATGTCAAGAGTACATTTCCTGATATAAATCACAGTTTGTGTAGACACAGTTTTGTTAAGCAACGTGTTCAGATGCTAATCTGACTTGAGCCCACTAGATGAAGGCATTTCTCAGCAGGGATTTCTAAGAAGAATGCTCCGCAGAGGATTCCAGGTACACGGTGCAAGTTGTAAAACACCGTATAATCGGCCCGCAGTACACGGGACCCGGCCCGTCCAGCGATGCTTTCATAGTCCTGGAGTTCGATCACATTTACAAATTAACAATCCACTAGGCTGGAATCCGACACAAGTTAGTTAAAATGAACAAGTCTCTTATATTTAAAACTGTAACATCAGAATTTCAGCTCATGGGAAGACAAAGTACATACACTTTTTCAGTTCCTAGCTAAGTTCAACTGAAAGCCCTGGACATGAAGTATTATAGATAGATAGATAGATAGATAGATAGATAGATAGATAGATAGAGCGAGCCTCTGAAATGTGGTGAAAAGGCAGACAGGCGAGGGAACTCAGAACCCAATTAACAAAACAACAGTGAGTTCTCTGAGGTGATTAATTAATTAATTATTTTTTTAATCCTCACCTGAGGATATGTTTATTGATTTTAGACAGAGAGAGAAGGAGAGAGAGAGAGAGAAACATCGACGTGAAAGAAAAACACTGATTGGTTGCCTCCCGTACACACCCCGACCCAGGAGGGAACCCACAGCCTAGGTATGTGCCCTGACCGGGACTCGGCAACTTTTTTTGATGTATAGGACGATGCTCCAACCACGGAGCCACCCAGCCAGGGCTCTCTGAGTTCACTTTTTGCCTTATATATCCTAGACTTGCAGCTGAAGACGCCAGAAAACGGGAAACACCAGTGGACACAGGCAATTGCAGACTGAAAAAGCAGATGACTAAAAAAAAATCAATTAACCCAAACAAGAGCTTTCCCTGTCCGACCGAAGGACAGAAAAAGAACAGACTAGAAAGACAGCAAACTTTTAGATCTCCCTACTCCGGTCAGATACCACAGAAAGGATTGTGCCCCCCTTGCACCCACACAAGCAAAGGCCAAATGAGGAGCCTGGACTGCTGTCCTCAACAGCCGTCACGCGGTGCCTGTCCACCTGGCGGGTGGTAGGTACCAGGAAAGGTTGAGTGGAAAGCTGGAGCTTCCATCCCCGACCACAGTACGAAGCACTTCCTGCCACAGCACGGCGTCAGTGGAGACCACCCAGGAAGTCTGGATTTCCACCCTAACCCTGGGTTAATGAGGCCTCTCCCTCCCTGCTGAGGTAGTCTCAAAGGAGAGTGAAGTCGGGATTTTCAGGAGAGCCCAGCAGTAACGAGGCCAGTGCCTGCCCCACCCCCAAGTGGTGTCCTTTGCGGCCACAGGAGGGGCAGCAATGAGCCACTCCTACCCACCTCTGTGAATACCAACACAGATGTCAGAGATGTGAGATAATCTGACAAAGACTTGAAAGCAGATAGCATAAATGTGCTTCAACAAGCAATGGTAAATGCCTGTGAAACCAATGAAAAAGTAGAAACTCTCAGCGAAAAAATGGAAAGCCTCAGCAAAAAAAAAAAAGGACTTTTTAAAAGAACCAAATAGAAATTTTAGAACTGAAAAGTAAAATAGCTGAAATAAAAAGCTTCGTGGATGGACTCAAGAGCAGAATGGAGGGGACAGAGGAAAGAATCAGTGAGCTACAAGGTAGAACAATCAAAATTACTTTTTCTGCCTGACGAAGAGAAAGTAGACTAAAAAAATCAATTAGCCTACATTATTGATGCTGCAAAGCACTGCTCTCACCTTCCACAGAGAGCCAGACGGAGGAGCGGCTCCTGGGCTGTGCTCACTGCCTGCACCGTGGGGACAGGCCTCTGCCACGAGGCTAAGGCTATCGGGGTCTCAGCGGTAGCCTTTGGGGAAGATCAGAGTTTCACAAAAGTGAATATTCCCTTAATCCAAACTTTCAAAGTGGCTTTTATTTCAATCATATAGGAGAGGAGGTTTTCTGAATGGATTGCACAGTCACGATGGATCAAAGCCTGAACTCTCGGTGCCCCATCCTTTGCCGCGGTCTGTGTCCTGCCCTTGGTCTGGCTCAGCAGCCAGGTTTGTCTCCCACCTGTTTTTTTGGAGTTCTGTCTCCTGAGTACTGGCAGCCTGCCAGCCGTCACTCCGACTTCAGGGCACCTCCTTTTGGAAGGCCCCTCATTTCAATCCCTCTAATTTGCTGAGGGTCAAGGAAAGCACATGGCCAGGACATTTTTTGTTCTAAATTCAGAGTAAACTGATTATGAAGGAGCATCTAACAGACATGTGTTACAAGCCAGAGCTTGGGTACTTGGACATCTGATAACATGTTGGCAGTTTGGTGGCTTTGTTACTACAGCCTTGTTGTTGACCACGTTCCAGATAGTCGGGGCTCCTAGGAAAGTGGCCTCTAGATGAATGAAGCATGTTTTCACACGTTTCGTAACCCCCCACCCCCTCCCCATGCAACACCTAACAGTTTTAAGCTCAAGACATGAAACCAATAAGTCCTTGTTAGGTAAAATACACCAAAGTAGCCCGGCCGGTGTGGCTCAGTGGATTGAGCATCGTCCCATGGACTGAGAGGTCCCGGTTCGATTCTCGGTCAGGGCACATGCCCGGGTTGTGGGCTTGATCCCCAGTAGGGGGCGTGCAGGAGGCAGCAGATCAATGTTGATGCTTTTCTCTCACATTGATGTTTCTATCTCTCTCTCTCTCCCTTTCCCTTCCTCTCTCTCTAAAAAATCAATTAAAAAATTTTTATGCCCTGGCCAGTTTGGCTCAGCAGTTAGAGTGTCGGCCCACGGACCAGAGAGACCCGGGTTCAGTGCCCACTAAGGGCACATACCTTGGTTGCAGTTTGTCCCTGGCCCTGGTTGGGTCGTGTGGGTGGCAACCAGTCGATGTGTCTCTCTCACATTGATGTTTCTCTCTCTCTCTTCCTCCCTCTCTCCCTCCACTCTATCTGAAGATAAATGCAAAAATGTCCTCGGGTGAGGATAAAAAATAAATAAATAAATAAATAAAAATAATAAAAAAATTTTTAAAAAATACACCAAAGTAAAGATACTTTTTTCTACTTTTCTATGATAAGAAAATAGCGGGAAGGACATTTTACAACACTCCAAAAGAATTTGTTTCTGTGCCATAATCCAACATGACAATTTCAACCCAAACTAAGATCTGACAATGCCACCTGGTCACAGCCCTTCTGCAAGAGCGAAGGCGAAAGGGGGTTTTCAGCTGAGCCTTGTTGGAAATGAAATCCAATTATAATTAGCGTTAACGGTAGGGGATAATGCCACTTCCAAAATGTGGAGCACTCCTATCCAACCGAGATTTTAATTATGAGGCTCAGTGCCAGGGACCTTGGAACTCAGAGAGGAAACCTGGGAGACCACACCACAGGCCCTGGAGTGCGGCCCAGCTGGTTAACAGACACGTGTGACGTCACAGGACAAAAACAGCAGACAGCCAAGTACTTCTAAACTCACTTGTTTGGCCTCAAGCTGGTTTCCTATTAACAGCACACATGGGAGGACAACGCCAGTCACCCCTTTCTCTTGCTCCGTCTCCCTGATGCACAAGCGTTACCTGGATGACTCAACACCCCCGCAGACACGCCGATTCATGCTGAGGCCTCCCGTTCCCACCTTGCAGCTGCGGGATGTGGACAATTACATCACCTGGAGGCCCTGCTTCCTTTTTCGGGCTCAGCCCCGTCTCTCTCCCCAGAGCCCTGAGAAGAGACGCTTTTTAAGGAAATTGGCCTCCAGCGCCGTTGCGTAAGTGAACTGTACCCTTCCATAGCCATGTGGCCTGGCAAGAGTGGGGGAGCTTGCTGTCCTCCAAAGAACACACGAGTGCGCCTCCCAAGAGGGCCACCGTGTGAGTGCCAATCATGCAGAGGGTGCTTACAGCCAGCAAAGACCAGGGAGAGGGCACAGAGCCGTGCCAGCTTCTTCCCAAACGGCCCTAGCACAGGGGGTGGGAAGCTAGGAGAGGCAGCAGGCAGAGGAGGGAAAAAGCAGACTTTGTCTGCACCCCTGCCCAGGGATGGTCCCCAGAGCCTGAGCCAGGCCTGCGATACAGAAACAGACGCGTAGAGGGAATTTTAATAACTGGCTCCCTTTCCTGCTCCCTCTCTCCTGGGTTCTTAGACTCTCACTTCCCTTTTCAAGCTTACTCTAGGAAGAGATTTGAGAGGAAACCAGCCAGAGCACACATGCCTTCCTTTGCTCTCATTCCAAATCTCCAGCGATGACAATAAAGTATGCTTTATAAAATAAAACAACCCCTCGTCGGGATAGATCGCCAGAAAAGCATGCCCAGAGGACCAGAAGCTTACAAGGCCCTGTGAGAGACGAGATGAGCTGGATGCAGAGCCCACATCCAGACTGCCGGTCCTGTCCCATCACACCCTAGATTGTGGTCAAGGACACACGGCACTTAGACAACCTCCAATGCAACACTGAAAAACACATCCACAGAAGGACAGATATTTAAAGAAAACGATCATCATGAAAGAAGCATCAAACTCATAAATGGAAGAACAAATAGTTCAGACAAAGAATCTAGAGGAAACAGAAGAAAACATGAAAGTAAACATAATCAATTTCATGCCAATCAAAACAGAAATTAAAAAGTGTTGTAAGTAAAAAGTACTGAAAAGAACATTGGTAAAATCTTCCAGGTATAAGAGAGGATAGGCTTTATGAAGAAGAGGGAGGAGGAGGAGGAGAGTACAGGGAGGGAGGGAGAGTAAGGAGGAGGAGGGAGAACAGAAGAGAACAGAATATTCTATACCCAACCAAACTATCATTTAACTGTGAGGGGGGGGGAAATTCCGTTATGTCCTGGTAAATTGAATTATTGTGTCCCGTTCTTCACTCCCTCCCTAGGCTATGGGACCTTAAATGCCTCCTAGCAGAGAAGGAGAAATATACACCACACCCTTGGCTTTAGACTTGGCCATGTGACTTGCTTTAGCCAATGATATGTGAGCAAAAACCTAAGCCATCATTGCAAGGTCTGGCCCAGCCTCTTGAGCTCGCGTGATTTGCCATGAGAAGAGTATGCCCCAGGCAACGGCTCCTCCCAGAATGAGGTACATGGAGCGGATCCAAATCTGATTTACAGTTGAAGCCAAGCCCTGCCAAGCCCATCCTGAAGCAGCCAAACTCCAGCTGGCCAACAGACCCACAAGCCAGCAAAACATATGTTTGCCATTATAAGTCACAGGACCATGGATTAATTGTTATATAGCCTTAATGCAGCAACACCTAATTAACAGTAACAGAAAGTTTACTCTTCAGGCCTGAAATGTGAAAGTTGGTGGGTCATGGTGTGCGGGCATGCTAAATAGCAATCTTAGACGGTAAATAAAGAAAAATTGGGATTATATAAAGAAAAGGGGTGGGGGATGAGGGATATCCAAAGGGAAAGGCTACACATCACCGAGCCATGGGGTATTGGGTCAATGATGGCAGCCCAAGGAGATGGAGCTTCGTCCTTATATGCGTCCACTGGCAGGAAGCTTTTGTCGTCAGTGGGTTTGGGGTCTTGGTTGGTGGGTTTGGGCAGGGGGTTGGGTCTACAGGAATGCGGATGTGTGATGGGGTGCTTCTTCAGTTCCTGGTGTCCCCTGGCATTTTTTGTCTGGCCAGTTCTCCTGTGGCGGGAAGTTTGGTCTTTGCTCTCCTGGGGCGGAGAGTCTTGAAAAATGGCCATTAGGAATTATTTTGCCTGTGTGAGTCCTAACAAGGCCCTTTGTCTGGAAGAATTACTAAAGGCTATCCTTCAGCAAATGCAGTACAATCCAAGAGACAGTCAGGGAATTTTAAAAGTGATAGAAAAGAATAAAATATATAGTTACATCTACATAGGTACGGATTGTAAGAAAAAATGAACAATGATCTTGATGCTCATTCCAGATGACCTGAAAATGACAGGCGGTGAGGGCAGCGAAAGGAGAGTTAAGGTTTCATCGTGCTCAGCTGGGAAGTAGGGGATGAGCAATGTAAATGTAGTTAAATTAACACTGGTAGGGAAAACAAATGTCTAAATAAGTGTAAATTAAAGTTTTAAGGGTAATCATTAGAAAAAGAGAAAATTGCGATGTAATACTTTCAATCCATTAAAATGAAAATGAAAGCAAGAAAAAAAACAATCAAAAGGCAAACAATATTTCTTGTATTAAAAAGCAGAGGACTGGGTAGCGTTTTAGAGATAAAACATGGAACACCACGGCAGGAATAAATTCAGACGTCGGTAAACACAAAAATTCAAGGTGAAATCCTTCTATCAAGGCGGAAATTCTGGGATTACAAGACACTCTTGAAACAAAACAATGCAAAAAGGACAAAAAGGAAAGTTAAAAAGAAAAAAGCAGACAGACACTAAAACATCGCCACTGGGGCAATGTCGCTGCCAGACAATAGAGTTCAAAGATAAAAGCTTCAGAGAGAACAGAGAAAAACATCTCTAACTGACACAAAAGTAAAGTCTGTATTGCAATTGCCAACCTTGATGCACCAAAGTGTTTGATACAGAAACTGATAGAAAGTGGAAAAATGGACCCCTCCACCTCACAATGGATGCTTTCACAGACCACATCCAAGACTCAGCAGGTAAAATAGACCCCTCAACAAGACAGGATCGAGAAGATGTGAATGATGTAATAAAGAACGCTGTACCCACAAGCAGAAAATACACATTCATTTCAAACACACAAAACCCACAGAAAAATTGGCCACTATTAGGCTTCAAAGAAAACCTCAACAGGCTTTCAAGTAGAAAGTTCCCAGGGCATCTTTACTGAACACTATTCCATAAAATATAAATTAATAGCAAAAGAAGAGCCAAAACCCCAATTCATCGGAGAACTTAAAAACAACAGAAATGTTCACCCTGGCCGGTTTGGCTCAGCAGTTATTAGCGTGTCGGCTCTCGGACTGAAGGGTTGCAGGTTCGATCCCCAGCCCCGGTCAGGGTCGTGCAAGAGGCAGCCAATTGATGTGTCTCTGTCACATCAATGTCTCTCTTCTCTCTCTCTCTCTCTCTCTCTCTCTCTCTCTCTCCCCCCCCTCCCTCCCTCCCTCCCTTCTACTCTATTTAAAAATGAATGGAAAAATATCCTCAGATGAGGATTAACAAAAAACAAACAAACAAAAACCAGAAAAACTCAAGCGGAATAGTGAACTATTTTCAAACAAACAGTGCTGAGCATATCAAAATCTGTACATTGCCTTCAGAAAGGTCGGCTGAAAAAAATTTAATGCAAATATTAGAAAAACATTTTAAATAAAAATGGATGCAATAAGTATTCAACTCAAGAGGCAAATAATAATACAAGCCCTAGCTGGTGTAGTTAGAGCATCGTCCTGTGAACTGAAGAGTTACTGGTTTGATTCCTGGTGCAGGTTCAATCCCTGCTTAGGGCGCATACCAGAGGCAACCAATGGATGTTTCTCTCTCACGTCAATGTTTGTCTCTCTCTCTCTCTCCCCCTCCCTTCCTCTCTCTCTAGAATCAATGAAAAACATATCCTTGGGTGAGGATTAAAAAATAAATTTTTAAAAAAGAATCAAATAAAACAAACTAGCAAAGAAAACTGTAGCATTAATAAATACAACAGCATAAATAAATTAGTTGCTTAATTAACCCAAAGATGCTTTTCTTGAAAACTAAATCAATAGCTAGATAAATAACTCTTTAAAGCTCTGAGAATTTAGGGGTGTGTGTGTGTGTGTGTGTGTGTGTGTGTGTGTGCGCGCGCGCGCAAGTGAATATGAAATTTATGGGATCTCAAATCAGTAGGAAATTATATACATTCTGTTGGGATAATCAATAAAGTTTACTGGGACAAAATTAAGTTGAGACCTCACCCAATACACACAAAAATGAAGTCCAAATGAATAAAAGAACAAACATAAAGCACACACTAGCATCGCAAGAAATAGAACATTTTTGTAAATTTAGGGTAAATAGAAATAAAACGCAAAGGCTCTAAAGAAAAGGACTCTGCACACTTTCCAATTGTGTACCACAACAAAAATTCAGTTTCCAAACAACAGAATGGAACAAAACATTTGTAACATGCCTAACAGTTAAAAATTTTGCATCCAGAATTATAAACAATGTAATAAGAAAAAAGTAACAACCTTCAAACAAACAAACAGAAGGCTGTGGACAGGCAAGTTACACAAGGAGAAATAGAAACTGGGCAGTGAGCACAGGAAGGGATGCCAGGCTCGCTGCCCTCTGCCCTCAGGACTGCCCCTCCACCTGGCTGTGGGGAAGTGCGAGGGCAACGACAAGCATCGAACCTTGTACTTGAACCCTTTTAAAGAGATTTGAAAAGAGTGATGGAGGAGGAGAGCTCTGGGCGGGTGCCAAAGGGAGGCATTAGTCAAGGATGTCTCCTCCAAACTCTGAGTGGTACTTAAAGGGCCCCTTGGACCCACCACAAGCTGTGCCTCACAATTTCTGGAAATTTGACAGCAGCACACACTCTTTTGTGTTTCCATCTGCATCGTAAATGGATCACACTTTGTTTTCCTCTTTGGCTCACACATTCCAAAGTGAGTCTTACGTGTAAAATTATTCTTGAAAACTCACCCGCGTGTAAAGCAGACCACAGCGCTGTTGTTTTTTTCATGCAAAAAGCACCCAATCCTTCTTCCCAGGGTTGCAACATGAAACCTAGTCAGTGTCTTAGAAACCACAGACCAGGCTTGCCCACAACAGCATCACTCCCAGGGGCCCGGGCCCGCTGAGCCTGGTGTGAGTGCTCAACCGTGTGAGACCCGAAGGCTCAGCACAAGATGCAGAATTCATAGCCAGAAACAAAAAAAACAAAAAACCAGGGAACATGGGCCACGCCAGGGGAGGACACGGCAATTCTATCAGTATTCCTAGCACACGGCACATGACGTCTGAGGACACAGCAGCCTGTCCTAGGACCAGCCCTCACCTCCAGAAAGCACTGCATTAACCATCCTGTTTGTATTTCATTGTGGTAAAATGCACACAACCTAAAATTTACCATCTTGAACATTTTTATGTGGACTGTTCGGTGGCGTTCAAGTATATCGACATTGTGATATCACCAATCCCTCCATCAACCCACAAATCTCTTCATCACTCCAACTGCAACTCCGTGCCTGTTAAATAATAACGACCTACACCACAGTCCCCAGCTCTTAGCAATCACCGTTCCAGTGTCTGTCCCTATGAATGTGACTCCTCCAGGTACTTCATATAAATGGAATCATCCCAAATTTGTCCTTTTGTGACTGGCTTATTTCACTCCGCATGATGTCCACAAGGTTCATCCCTATTGTAGCATAAGTCAGAATTTCCTTCCCTTTTTTTCTTTTTTCCCTACATCAACAAATAAAGAAGAGTTTATTTAACAAAATCAGAACCCCTTGTACATGTAAAACAATGATGCAAAAGTTGGTGACTGGTCGAACAGTTCAGGTTCCCATTTCAAGCTGTCTGCTATTTTTAGTTGCATTGATTCTGTTCAAAAGAACGCTTTCCTTACATCCTCCCACGATGGGTCTTTAGTCTCTCTCGCTGGTACCCGAAATGAAATTGTGCATAAGGACTGACTAGGCAAGGGTTAAAATACTCTTTTAAGTTGTTTTGCACCGTGAGAGAGGACACACAGTCTTACATATTTCCTGGTGCATGTTCTTCCTTAAGAAAAAGAAAAGACAGTATCAGTAGTTTAAAAAGTGCTCCTTGAAGCAGCAGAGAAATACATTCACTAGCAGCCTGGGCCAAAGAGCATGGCAATGGCAAGATGTGTAAAATCTTTGCAGCATTTGACCACAATGTATCTCTGAAAAATTCTCCCGTTCTTCAATGTAAGTAAATGTTTGTTGATCAAAAAGTCAGGTTGTGGGGAGATAATGATAATATGTGTTTAAAATACTAAGATGCCACCCTAACTGGTTTTGCTCAGTGGTTAGAGCATCAGCTTGCGGACCCAAGGGTCTCGGGTTCGATTCTCCGTCAAGGGCACGCACCTGGGTTGCAGATTCGATCCCCGGCCTTGGTCAAGGTTGTGCGGGAGGCAACCAGTTGATGTGTCTCACTCACATCCATGCTTCTCTCTGTCTCTCTTTCTCTCTTTCCCTCCCTCCCTTCCACTCTATCTTAAAAAATCAACGGAAACATATCTTTTGGTGAGGATTAACAAAAATAAATTAATTAATTAAATTAAATATGAAGATGCCAACGAACGTATGTTTAGTCTCCCAGACTGTGAACTTCCATCTGCGGGTTTTGTCAGAGGAAACCAGCTGCAGGATGGACAGAGGGATCTTTACTGACAAGAAGCGTTTCGGCTCCAGGAGGGCTCGGTGTAACAGGAGACAAACCACAGTAAGGCCCTTACATAGTTCATCGGGGTAGAAGAAAAGAAGACACCAACCCGGGTATCATGCAAGTTTCAGGAAGGTCAGACATTTACGGCAATTTAAAATCTTGCCTTCCTCAGTATGCGCCCAGCCGGTGTCCTCCCTGAACCGTCAGTCTAATGGACGCAACTTGAACCTCGGAGATATCAAGCCCTCTTGCTGGCGTATTCTCATTCGCTCTTGGTCGCTGATGAGTGTATTTCACAGAAACAATAAGGAAAAGCAGGAAGGTAGCTCCTTAAATAGCTGCCAGAAGGAAAAGTAATAGTTCAACTAGAAGTCCACACAGTCGCTCATCCTCCTGATGGCCTGATGGACACCAGTGCCAGCAGGCCTGAGCCCACCAAGGACCCAATGCCAGAGAAGGAGAAGAACAAGCCCAGCATGGCGCTCTGCGTGGACCCGGGGGCCGCCGAGTACACAGACTCTAGGCCTGCTGTGTACCTGCAAATATCTCACCGATGCCAATCAACACAGACTGTGGGACCGGCCACCACATTGGCACGTCTACGGCAAAAGACACATTTCCAGTGGTCTGGTGAATGGTTTTCTCTTTCATGACATCCAGCCTTTTGTTTTCCAAAATCCCAGCAGGGAAGACAGAACACATGACAAAGGGCATTCCAACAGCGACCCCTTTCTAAGGACAGCAGCAGCAGACCCTGTCTTCCCAAATGGGAATTAGCAGGAGCTGCGTGGAGCACGGCCAGCCAGGCTGCCAGAACCGTGGGGGCCGCCGTAACACTGGAGATATCTGGACTCCTCAAAGACTTTGTAAAACGTGTGTTTTCTGCATTTGAAAATATAGAAAACAGGCGGGATCTCGACAAGAGGTTTCACATCTTCCCTGTTGTCTTTCAAAAACGGCCCTCCACGGGACAGCTGCCGTGAATCCGACAGCCTTGGTTTAGAGTTCTGGTCGCCAGGAGACTCCACGGCCTCCAGCAGCCGGCCCTGCCCTCTGGCCCGCTCCACGGACGGCACGGATGTGCCCAAACTGTGAACCTATCGGAGAAGGCACTGCCACGGGGCAGCCTGGTGATGGAAAAGCTCTGGTCGCAGAGGAAGATCAGCAAAGAGAAGCTGATGCAGACGAGGGGGATGTCGCAGCCAGTCACAGAACCCCAGTTCTGCCGAATATAGGCGGCGCCTTAGAGAGACTACTGCACCCAGATTCACGCTCCAGTAAAACCAATTAAAGTGCCTTTTTGTGGCTTCCAGAACTCGATCTTTAACTTGGCTGGTGCGAAGGGCATGATGCTGGCCTTGACCCCAGCCCTGGCCGACCCTGGAGAGCACACTGAGCCCAGCAGCAGCGGGGGGAGGGGGCAGGCGTGGCAGGGCAGCACCGGAGCAGTTGAGGATGAGCGTGAAGCCCAGGCTCCACAGAACTCTGCGTGCGTGGCAGGCTTGGCCAGCAGCAGGAAGGCCAGCAATCGGGTAGAGCGCCGAGCTGAGCTAGATGCCACGAGCCCTGCCAAGCCACACGTTGGCCAGCCAGCGACCAAAGGGCGACACCAGGTGGGGTCCGTGAAAAGCCACAGCAATGCCTGGCTGGCCTGCACGCCCTCCCGGCCCAGTGGCGCGCCATTCAGGACCAGCACCAGGTTGGCGGTGACACCCCCGAAGGAAGGCAGCCTGCTCCGGCAGGTCTAGCAGCAGCGTCGCAGCGCACACCGCGGGCCAGCTGCAAATGCCACCAGCGAGCCCCCGGGCAGCAGTGCAGGCTCTTCTGTGCGCCAGCCCCAGCTCTCCAAACGCCCTCCTGCCCGCTCCATAGCTCTGCCTGGGCGACCTTTTCTTTTTTTTTTTTTTGTTTTGTTGTTGTTGTTCAGATAGAGTAGGAGGGAGAGAGAGTAGGAGGGAGAGAGAGGAAGAGAGAGAGAGAGAAACATCGACGTGAAAGGGCCACATCGAGTGGCTGCCACCCGCATGACCAACCAGGGCCGGGGACAAACTGCAACTGAGGTACATGCCCTTAGCGGGAACCGAACCCAGGTCTCTCTGGACCGCAGGCCGACGCTCTAACCGCTGAGCCAAACCGGCCAGGGCCGACCTTTTCTTTTTTAAGGCTGAATAATATTCCGTTCTGTGCAAATATCACATTTTGTTTATCCCTTTATCCTTCGAGGGGACTTTGGGTTTTTTCTACCTTTTGGCAATTGCAAACAGCACCGTAGGCCTTTTCTTAAAGGCACCCAGAAGATTCCGCAAGCTAACCCATTGCAAAGGCTTAAAGTGACCCTTACTTTCCCCAAAGTAGTCCCATGTCTATTCTAAAATCTTGGTGTTGCATCCTAAGGTCATCTTTTCCTGTTCACTGAAGGCTCTGCCTGGGCTCCACCACAGCTGTGGGGCTCTGAGCAACACCTTCACCCTTTACCTTTCTGCACCTCGGTTTTCGCATTGTTAAAGGGGAAATCCTTGCAGGGCTTGGGGAGTAATAAGTGAGCTACTGCACAGAGAGTGCCTGGCCTCAAGCCTGACGTAGTAAGAGTGAAACATTGGTATCACTCTGAAATAAGCATGTTTGTAGATTCAAAAATTGCAATCTTCTACACTCAACCTCAGTTCTTTTAACTCCTCTGGATGACTATATTTTCTGACTAAGCCCCGTGAGTGTCTGTGTCTGTGTGTCTCTGCTGAGTCAACTTGTCAACTTTCATGAACAGAGATGCCAGCTTAGCCATCCACACATCCTTCCACAGAATGGCTCAGGCCTGAGAAGTGAGGGCCATGTGATGAGAACCAGTCTGAGGATACATCATTTCAGCACCAAGATTTCCTGGTTCCATTAGATGGCCCTCTCTTAAATTGCTCCTATTTCTGGCTATGTTTGCCCATTTTATAGTCAAAACAAACACAGATACTATCTCTTCTCAGCCAAAAATAGCCTGTGTAATCCCATCTCTGGCAAATTAGTTCCTGTATGCAATCAAGGGTCACATAGCCAGTGCCCAGATTTGCCAAGCATTGTGTTGGGGCCAGCCACAGGCTGTTGTCCATCAGTGGCCTCTTTTGCCTCACAGTCAGGACCTTCCCTCCTCCTCCAGGATCTTCCTGTAGGAAAAGTTGACTGTGGTCCACCTACTGTAATCACAAATTAGGTTCAGCTTTTCACAGTCTCTCTCCCACCCAGCAGTCCCAGTACGAGGAATCCCACCTCACTTCAGGTGTCTCTTCCTGTTGGTCATCTTTAAGATGGAAATACTACCGGGAAAGGTAAGGAGGTCAGCAAACAGGAGAACAGACTGCCTTTACCCTGGGGGATGGAATCATGGAAGGGGTTGACCTGTGGGGGCAAATCTGGGTTTGAATTTTAGCTTTCCCACTTATAGCAGTAGGGTGGTTATCATTAAGGTTTCCCTGCTCACACCACTTCCCCAAGGGGCTAGGGCATCTGTGACCCTGTCCCTTGGCCATAGGTAAGGAAATCTGGAGAGAAATGCCTGACCCACAGCCTTCACAATACAGTAAACAGCCAGTGGCAAACCCTCTTTTTCACATTGGCCTTAAATGACATCAGTCCAGATGGACTTAGTGGAAATTTACAAAACATTTCATCCAAGAACAACAGAATGTATTATTTTCAAGTGTACATTCTCCAAGGTAGATTACATCTTAGGCCACAAAGCAGGTCTCAATGAACTTAAGAAAATTAAAATCATATCAAGCATCTTTTCTGACCACACATAGGAAACTAAAAATCAATTGCAAGAAGAAAACTGGATAAAAACACAAACATGTACAGGCTCACCAACATGCTACTAAATAACTAATGGGTTAATTAAGAAATAAAATTGAAAATAAAAAAAATATCTTGAGACAAATAAAAATGGAAACACAGCATTTCAAAATCCATGGGACACAGCAAAAGTAGTTCTAAGGGGGAGATCTATAGCAATGCAGGCCTACTTTGAGAAGAAGAAAAAAACCTCTCAAATAAACAACCTAACCTGACATCTAAAGGAATGGGAAAAGGAACAAACAAAGGCCAAAGTTAGTAGAAGGAAGGAAATAATAAAGATTAGAGAGAAATAAATGAAATAGAGATCAGAAAAATAATAAAAAAGATCAATGAAAGAGCTGGTTCTTTGAAAAATAAATAAAATTGATAAACCTTTAGCCAGACTCATAAAAAAGAAGAAGAAGAAGAAGAAGAAGAAGAAGAAGAAGAAGAAGAAGAAGAAGAAGAAGAAGAAGAGAGGGCCCAAATAAAATCAGAAATGAAAGAGAACTTACAACTGACACCACAGAAATACAAATTATCATAAGAGAATACCATATGTTAAAAATTGGACAACCTAGAATATATTGATGAGTTCCTGAAAACATACAATCTTCCAAGACTGAATCAGGAAGAAACAGAAAATCTGAACAGACCAATTACTAGTAACCAAATTGAATCAGTAATAATAATAATTATAATATTATTAGTTTTATAATAATAATAATTATTATTACAATAAATATTATTATTATAAAACTTCCAAAAAACAAAAGGCCAGAACCAGATGCCTTCACAGGTGAATTCTACCAAACTTTTAAAGAAAAATTAATACAATCTTTCTCAAACTATTCCAAACAATCAAAAAGAAAGGAATGCATTCAAACTCATTCTATGAGGCCTATATTACCCTGATACAAAAACCAGACACTACAAAAAAGAAAATTACAGACCAATATCCCTGATGAACATCGATGCAAAAATTCTCAACAAAATGTTAGCAAACCAAATTCAATAATACATTAAAAGGATCAAGTGTGATTTATTCCAGGGACGCAAGGATGGTTCAATATCTGCAAATCAATTAATGTAACACACCTCATTATAAAAACAAACAAACAAAAAAGAAAACCAGCCCTGGTCTGGTTTAGCTTAGCGGTTAGAGCATCAGCCCATGGACCAGAGTTGCAGGTTCAGTTCTGGTAAAGGGCACATACCTCAGTTGCAGTTCGGTCCTCAGCCCTGGCCCTGGTCAGGGTCGTGCAGGAGGCAACTGGTCAATGTGTCTCTCTCACATCAATGTTTCTCTCTCTCTCTCTCCCCTTCCCTCCCACTCTATCTGAAGATAAATGGAAAAAATATCCTCAGATGAGGATTAAAAAAAACAGACAAACCACAAGATAAAAATCATATGGTCATCTCAATAGATGCCAAAAAAAAAAGCATTAGACATAATTCAACATGTACTTGTGATAAAAACTCTCAACAAAGTGGGTACAGAGGGAACATGCTGCAACATAATAAAGTATATTATGACTAACCCACAGCTAACATCATACTCAATGGTGAAAAGCTAAAGGCTTTTCCCCTAAGATCAGAAACAAGACAAGGATGACTACTCTCACCACATTGTTCAACATAGTATTGGAGGTCCTAGACGCAACAATCAGACAATAAATGAATAAATAAATGTCATCTAAATTGGAAAGGAAAATGTAAAACTGTCACTATTTGCAGATGACATGATACTATATATAGAAAACCCCAAAGATTCCACAAAAACCCCCCCACAAACCCTCTTAGAACTAATAAATAACTTTAGTAAAGTTTCAGGATAAAAAATTAATATACAGAAATCTGTAGCATTTCTATACATTAACAAAGGACTATCAGAAAAAAAGATTAAGAAAATAATCCCATTTATAATTGCACCAAAAAGAATAAAGTAAATAGGAATAAATTTAACTAAGGAGGCAAAAGACCTATTCTCTTAATAAATAGGACATTAAAAAAGAAATTGAAGAGGACACAAATAATGGAAAAATATATCATGCTCATTGGTTGGAATAATTAATAACATTAAAATGTCCACACTACCCAAAGCAACTACAGATTAAATATTAAAATACCAGTATCATTTTCCACAGAACTAGGACAAATAATCCTAAAATTTACATGGAACCACTAAAGACTCTAAATAGCCAAAACAATCTTGAGAAAGAACAACAAAGCTGGCAATATCATGTGCTCTGATTTCAAAATATACTACAAAGCTATAATCATCAAAACAGTATGGTTCTGGTACAAAACAGGCACACAGATCAATGGAAAAGAATAAAAAGTCCAGAAATTAATTCATGCTTATACAGTCAACTAATTTATGGCAAAGGGGGCAGAAATATACAATGGGGAAAAGACAGTCTCTTCAATAAATGGTGCTGGGAAAACTGGACAGACATATGCAAAAAAGTGAAGATGACCACTTTCTTAAACCATGTACAAAAACAAGCTCAAAATGGATTAAAAACATCTGAAAGCATAAAACTCCTAGAAGAAAACAGGCAATGAACTGCTTTACATTGATCTTAGCATTAACTTTTTTTTGGATATGACTTCTTGGGCAAGGGCTACAAGAGCAAAATTAAACAAACTGAGTTTCATCAAACTAAAAGGCTTTTGTACAGCAAAGGAAACCATCAACAAGACAGAGACAACTATTGAATGGGAGAAGATATTTGCCAATTATATATCCAACAGAGGTTAATAACCAAAATATATAAAGAACTTCTAACAACTTAACATTTTAAAAATCCAATTAATAGATAGGCAGAGGATCTGAAGACATTTCTCCAAAGATATAAAGATGGCCAACAGACACAAAGAAAGATGCTGAACATCACTAATCATCAGGGAAATGCAAATCAAAACCACAATGAGATATCACCTCACACCTGTCACAATGGCTATCATCAATAACTCAACAAAAAAGTGTTGGCGAGGATGTGGAGAAAAGGGAACCCTCATGCACTATTGGTGGGAATGAAAATGGGTGCAGCCACTGTGGAAAGCAGTAAGGAGTTACCTCAAAAAATAAAAATGGGCCCTGGCCGGTTTGGCTCAGTGATTGAAGCATTGGCCTGCGGACCAGAGAGTCCCGGGTTTGGTTCCCACTAGGGGCACGTACCCCCTTCCCCCCAAAAAAGAAAAAAGAAATAAAGAAATAAAAATGGAACTGCCTTATGACCCAGCGATTCCACTTCTGGGAATATATCTGAAAATACCCAAAACACTGACTCAAAGGATATATGTACCCCTATGTTCACTGTGGTGTTATTAACAATAACCAAGATTTAGAATCAACTCAAGTGTCCAACAGTAGATGAGTAGATAAAAAAGCTGTGGTACATTTACACAATGGACTATTACTTGGCTATAAAAGAGAAGAGAAGACAGCATGGATGGACCTGGAGAGCATTATGCGAAGTGAAATAAGCCATTTAGAGAAAGACAAGTACCATATGATTTCACTTACATGTGGACTCTAATGAACAAAATAAACTAACAAACAAAATAGAAACAGACTCATTAGACAGAGAACAGACTGACAGGTGTCAGAGAGGAAGGGGGTTGCAGGGCCGGGTGAAAAAGGTGAAGGGATTAAGCAAAAAAAAAAAACCCCAAAACTCATCAACACAGACAACAGTATGGTGATTACCAGAGGGAAGGGGGGAAGGGAGGTAGAGGAGATATAAGGGGATAAATGGTGATGAAAGAAGACTTGGGTGGTGAACACACAATACAATGTACAGATGATGTATTATAGAACTGTCCACCCGAAACCTATACAATTGTGTTAACCAATGTTACCCCAATAAATTCAATAAAAAGCAAAAGAATTGCTAAAGGCAAAAATAAATAAACCAACAAAACAAATGAACAATCAAAACAGAAACAGACTCATAGGTACAGGGAATACACTGAATTTTGCCAGCGGGGAGGTAGCAGGGCAAGGGCAGAAAGAGTGAAGGGGTTTGAGAGGTAGAGAGGTACAAGCTTGCAGCTATGACATAAATAGGTCACGGGGCTGTGGTGCACAGCGTAGAGAAGTCAGTAATATCTTAACAACTGCACGGTGGCAGAGGGTGCCAGACTTATCAGGATGATCACAGCGTAAGGTATAGAAATGTTGAGTCGCTATGTTGCACACCTAAAACTAATGTAATATTGTATGTCAACTATACTTTGACCAAAAGAAAGTAAGTTTATACTAATAAAATGCAGCCATTAGGTATTTTTTAAAACAGAGGCAAAATCATTGGTTAGACATGTGGTGTGAGAAGGACTCAACCCACCATTGCTGGCTTTGAAGATGGGGGATATGAACCACAAGTCAAGATACGCAGCGGCGTGTGGAAGCTGGGAATGAATGGCCCTCAGTTTCCAGCCAGCAGGAAAACAGGGAGTTCAGTCCTACAACCACCCCACAAGGAACTGAGTTCTGCAAACAACCCAAACAAGCAAGGAAGCAGGTTGTCCCCTGGAGCCTCCAGAGAGGAACGCAGGCCGGCTGACACCAAATTTTCACGTGAGGAGACTCATGTCGGACTTTGATTTGCGATTGTAAGGTGATACACTGGTGTTCTTTAAAGTCGCGGCAGCCAGAGACACTGCTGCAGGTGGGAAGGATGTGTGCATTGCGTCAGGCCTGTGCTGCGTGTCTTCCATGCATGATCACGTTTAATCTTCACTGCAGCCCTGTTAGATAACAACTGTTACCATCTCCACTTTATGGATGGCAGACAGTGTCAGAGAGAAGCTCTGTCCCTTTCCCAAGGTCACACAGCCACTAAGTATGGAGTTGGGATTGGATTCCAAACGGATCAGATTCAGAGGATTGTCCATAAGCCACTGTGGAATTGTGCCTCCCCAGGTCCCAGGGCCCAGCACAGAGCCACTAAATAACTGTTGGTCCCCTAAAGCGCGCACACACACACACACACACACACACACTCACATGCACATGCACACACAGAGTAATAACATCCTGGCTACCTTCTGCTGCTCCGTTATTGTGCTTACTGACCCCGAGTGCCTTTTTAGAGGAATGTCTGCTTGTTTTGCTTGGTTAGGAGATCGCTTAGAACTTGGTTTTCTAGGTTCTGGTAACATGGTGTAAACCAGGAAACAGGGTTTCTAAGTCCAGTAGCTGCTCCAATGAGAAAAAGCACCACATGGAAGGTGCTTGTGCCACTTTAGAAGGAATTAGAACCTTAGTCGACACCCCCTGCCACTGCCACCACGGGAGATCAAGTCCATTGACTTCAACAAAATGAATCATCTTAAGAAACCTTTTTCTTTTTTTAAGTCAAGGGAGCCATATATAAACCTAGAATTAAAAGTCTTTGGTTAATAAAGGGGAGAAAAAGAATCCCTAATCAGTAGTGTGTGGTTCCTTTCACTGTCTGATGAAAACCAAGATGACAGACATCACAAAAATTGTGAATTGACACACAGGAGGCAAAAATATCTGACATTTCTTTGTCACTAATTCTCAGAATTCTAGAATGGAATGACAGTCATCCTAATAAAGCACGGTTTGCAGCCTGTGATCTGCCAAATTACAAAGGGGTTTCACCCAGTGTTAACCCCTCAGTCACTTCTGTTTTTCACTTTTTGTAAAGGGCAGCATGACACAGCAACCGTGACCCAGGGAAGGACCTTCGCTTTCTATGAAGACCTATGTGTCAACCCTGCCAGATCACTCACTGTCTTCCCACAGGGCTTTGCTGGGGTATACAAAGGAAACTTCTCTGTTTATTTGAAAGAACTAAATCTGCAATTTTGTGGGATGTGGACAATCCCAAAAATGAAGAACCCTTCAGTCCAGCAAATAACAAATTAGGAAAGAATTCCTAATGGCTTTTCCATGAGGACCATGCCAGCAACCTCAACCGGGAACAAGGGGCGGGGGGCATCAGGAGAGACAACATTCTCACTGACATCCTTCCTGTGATTCCTGAAGAAAAGAGAGAAAGCACAGTTTGACTTGCTACCCAACTATCTGTAGGCCAAGAAGAAAAGAGGAAATGCATATTGAGTATTTAGCATACCGCAGATGCAGCAGCCGTTAACATGCATTGAGTTGGGCGCTCCGCGGTGCCCATTACATGCATCATCTCATTTGTTATTCGCAGCACTGCTGACAGTCCCCAATATGCAGATGGAGAAACAGAGGTCCAGAAATCTTCCTGTCTCAAGGTGCTTCAGTTAACGGACAGTGAAGCTCAGACTGAAGCCTGGGGCAAGACGCTTTCACACCCACCCACGACCGTAACTGTTACAGATGACGAACCCTCGTCCCTGGTGTACCGAGGCCCGTCCTTCTGGAGGCAATGGAGACAAGGTTGAAAACCACGTTGTCTTTCCCCCAAATGAAACAGGTTTAAGGAAGGTGTGTTGAATGTAGGGAAAGGCCACCACTGAAAGGACTTCCTACCTGGAAAGTGAGCAGTGGACCGCCATGGGTGTGCCCCAGGGTGGGCTATCAGAGTCGCACAGGCTTGCAGTGGACTGGGACAAGGACAGTGCAAGGAGTCAAAGGGGAACTGCTCCTGGGGCCTGCAGATGAGAGGCTGGGTGGGCTCTGCTGAGTGGGCTGGTAAGAACCCAAGCAGACCCCAAATCTCACCTGCATACAACACCCTGCCAAACAGGCCTTCCTCTTGCATGGGGACCTATTTGCTTTCTGAAAATGAGAGACTTGGTGTTCAGAACAGGAATGCAGGGCACAGAGACATGGGGAGGAGCATGACCAGAGGAGGGAAGCTAAGCCAAACATCTTCCTCCCTTTCTCCATTTTCTTGTTAATCCTCACCCAGGGATATTTTTCCATTGATGTTTGTACAGAGTGGAAGGGAGGGAGGGGGAGAGATAGAGAAAGAAACATTGATGTGAAAGAGACACATTGATTGGTTGCCTCCCATACAACCCTGACCAGAGCCAGGGATTGAACCTGCAACCCAGGTAAGTGCCCTTGAGGAGCCCGTGACCCCTCAGTGTGCCGGCTGATGCTCTAACTGGTGAGCCAAACTGACCAGGGCCCTTTCTTCATTAGTTAGTAGCTTACAGTCAAGGAGAAGCTTTTAAACAGTACTGGTTCCCTTCTTTTTAAAAACAATTTCTTTCTCACCACTACATATGTCTCTCGAGGAGGGAAAGAAGTTTCCATTTGATGAGAAGACTGTGCCAAGGAGCTCCTACTGCTCCAGAAACAATATAGAGATATTCCTTCAGTCATGATTCACTGGGTACCCACTCACTGGGAGCAGGACAACCAACATCATCTCCATACTCCTGGATGGGAGGAAATCCTGGGGGAAACCTTACAGATTAAGCAAGTCTGCTCTGTCTGTGAGCCCTGAGCAAGCTGAGAAGCTACGAAGATGGTTGACTTTGAGTTCTGTGCACAAACATATTTTTTTTTGAGAAATCTCACAGACCAATCAAACTAGAGGAAGATCTAAAGATATTTTATGTCAGTGCCTTCTTTTACAAGTAAAGAAAATGTCCTGAAGAAAGTGGTCCCAACAGTTTCAGGGACCTGTTCAAGAGAACTAGAATAGTGTCAGATCAAAAGCTGAAGCCTACTTATTTCCATTTTGGCTTGATCATCCATTCAGTCTGATTCATTCATTCATTCATTCATTCATTCATTCATTCATTCACTCATTTATGAAACACTTGCATGCCAAGAACTGGACTTGGCTCTTCATCTATCTAGAATGAAAGGATCCAAGGTTCATATAAATGAACTTCATTGCCATTATTTAAATTAATCATTAGAAGAGTTGCAATTTTTTGTCTTTCGATGTTTTCTCGTTTGATCCTTGTCTGACCACCTACCTACTAGTGAAAGGATCCAAGGGGATATGTGTGGAGCATTGTGGTATCTTCTATGACAAATTACAGAAAACCCAAGACAAAAAATCCTGAAAGCAGCTAGAGTAGGGAAGACATATTATCTTAAAAGGAGTAACAATGAGTAACAGTTAACTTTCTAATAAAAACAATGGAAGCCAAAACAAGGGAGTGATGTGTCAAGTGCTGAAAGAAATGTTACAACGTAGAATTCTATACCCAGTGAAATATCTTTCAAAACTGAAGGCAAAATAAATAACTTTGAAACTCAAGTCCCGCCAACAAAAAAAGAAAGAGTAGTTATCAAAATAAAACCCACACTGAATGAAATACTAAAGAAAATTATTTAACAAAAGACAAATGATTCCTCTACTGAAAGAAAGAAAGAGAGAGAGAGAAAGAGAGAGAGAGAGAGAGAGAGAGAGAGAGAGAGAAAGGAAGGAAGGAAGGAAGGAAGGAAGGAAGGAAGGAAGGAAGGAAGGAAGGAAGGAAGGAAAAAAGAAAGAAAGGAAGGAAGGAAGGAGAAAAGAAAGAAAGAAAGAAAGAAAGAAAGAAAGAAAGAAAGAAAGAAAGAAAGAAAGAAAGAAAGAGAAAGAAGAAAAGAAAGAGATAACTACAGAAATAAAAAAGGAACAGGCATACAATGAGTAAATGTAAATAAATATATTACCTTATTGTACAAAACAATAATGATGGTTTAAGGAAAATAAAATATATGTGGAATGAAAATTCATGATTAGTATAACAGTAAAGTTAAAGTGTTCTAAGGTCATCAAATTAATAAATGATAACAATATTTATTTATATTCAAGGGTAATAGGCCAAGATTATAAAACTAGCAAGCTCATGGAAAAGGGGAAATTGAATAACAAAGATATTGTATTAATACAAAAGAAATCAACAAAGGAGAAAAAAGAAACACAAACAGATAATATAAGTAGAAAACAAATGATAAGAGGACCTAATTATATAACATAGAAATAAAATAAATGTTCCTATTAAAAGAATGAGGCGACATCAGCAGAAGTGGAGAAGCAGGGACCTCCAAAAGTTTGCCCCTTCATAAAAGCAATTTTAAAATTGGTAAAATTTCTCCAAAGAAACTTTGGAAATAAAACTCTAGAAATAACCAACGACTTACAGCAACCCGGGGAGCATTTAGTCAAGGAAATCAGCTAACTCTCATAAAGAAAAGAAATGAAAGGCATTCAATTCCAAAGGTAAAAGTAGGTCTATTTGCAGGTGAGCTTATACGGAGTGGGCAAAAGTAAGCTTAGAGTTGTTCATATGGAAAAGAATACAATAATTAAATAATAATACAAGAATAAACTCTGTGTTTTGTATGTTCACAACTGTAAACCTACTTTTGCTCACCACTGTATATATTAACCCTAAAGAATCAACAATAAAAACTGTTAAAGCTAATAAACTAGTTCAGCAAAGTTAGAGAATACACAATATTTGAAAATTGGTTGCATTTCTATATGCTAGCAATGAACAATTCAAAAATAAAATTAATAAAACAATTCCATTTACAATAATATTAAAAAGAAAAATAGAAAATGTTAAGCAACAATGTACAAAAGTTGGACAATACAACTACAATACTTTGTTGGACAAAATTAAAGATCTAAACAATGGAAAGACATTCTATGTTCATGGATAAGAAGTCCTAATATTGTTAAGATGGCAATGCTCCCCAAATTCACCCACAGATTTAATGCAATCCAGCTCAAAATTCCAACTGCCTTTTTACAGAAATAAATGTATTCTAAAATTCATATGGAATTGCAAGAGACCCAAAGCAACCAAAAACAATCTTTAAAAAGAACAAATTTGGGGGACTCACATTTCCAGATTTCAAAATTTACAAAACCCTACAAAAAGCTATAGTAATCAAAATAATACGGTCATAGAAATGTAGACTTAATGCTCAGTGGAACAGAATTGAGAGTCCAGAAATAAACTAGTACATCGATGATCAATTGATGTTAACAAATGGTGCTGGGAGAACAGGAAATCCACATGAAAATGATGAAGTTGAACCTGTACCTCACATCATATACAAAAATTAATTCAAAGTAGATCAACAATCTAAATATATGAACTATAAAACTCCTAGATGAAAATATAGGTGTAAAACTTCATGACCTTGGATTAGGCCATGGTTTCTTGAATATGATACCAAAGGCATGAGCAGCTGAAGAAAAAATAATTTAATTGGATTTCATCAAAATTGAAAACCTTTGTGTGTCAAAGGACACAATCAAGAAAGTGAAGAGACAACCCACAGAATGGGAGAAAATATTTGCAAATTATGTATCTAATCAGAGTCTATTATCCAGAATATATAAAGAACACTTACAACACAACAATAAAAAGACAACCCAATTAAAAAATGAAACAGAATTTGAATAGAAATTTCTACAAAGAAGATATACAAATGGCCAATAAGCACATGAAAAGATGCTCAACATCATTAGTCATCAGGGAAATGCTAATTAAAATCATAATAAGATATAACTTCACAATATTTAGGTTGGCTTTTATCACACAAAAATGAAAATAAGTATTTGAGAGGATGTACATTGCTGATAGGAATTTCAAATGTTGCAGCTGTTATGGAAAACAGTGTAGCAGTTCATCAAAAAACTAAACATAGAATTACCATATGGGCCCTGGCCAGTTTGGCTCAGCAGTTAGAGCTTTGGCCCACAGACCAATGAGTCGCAGGTTCCATTCCTGTCAAGGGCACTTACCTCTGCTGCAGTTTGTCCCAGGCCCTGGTCGGGGTCGTGTGGGAGGCAACCAGTTGATGTGTCTCTCTCACATCGATGCTCTCTCTCTCTCTCTCTCTTTCTCTCTCCCTCGGGTGAGGATTTTAAAAAAAGAAAGAAAAAAGAAAAAAAAAGAAAGAATTACCATATGATTCAACAATTCATTTGTCCAAAGGAATGGAAAGCAAGGACTCAAATACTTGTATGCCAATGATCACAGCAGCATCATTCACAATAGCCAAAAGAGTCAAACAACCCAGTGTACATCAACAGTCATTATAGATAAGCAAAACAGGGTATATACATATAATGGAATATTTCAGCCAATATGTATGAACCTTGAAGACTAATTATGCTAAGTGAAACAAACCAGACAGAAAAGAACAAATATAGTATGGTCCACTTACAAGAAGTGAACAGGCAATCTGGTCTAGACCAACTCATTGAGACAGAAGGTAGTAGAGGTTACCAATAGGGCTGGGGAAGGGAGAATGGAGAATTACTGCTTAATGGTTAAAGAGTTACTATTAAGAGTGATTTTAAAAGTTTTGGAAATATAAGTAGTAGTGATTGCAAAACACTGTGAATATAATGAATACTTAAAAATTATTAAAATAGTTAATTATATACATATAAGCACAGTTTTAAAAAAATCCTCACCCAAGGATATGTTCCCATTGAGTTTTTTAGAGAGAGAGAGAAACATCAATGTGAGAAATACTGATTGGTTGCCCCCTGCACACGCCCCGACCGGGTATCGAACCTGCAACTCAGGTATGTGCCTTGACTGGGAATCAAACCCACGACCTTTTGGTGTACAGGACAGCATTCCAACCAACTGAGCCACCTGGCCAGGGCTATATAAGCAAATTTTTAACAAATCAATAATGTAATATACCGAAGACAATGAGTTACTTTAAATAGGTGAATTATTTGGTATGCGAAATATCTCAATAAAGCTGTTAAAAATTTTAAAAATTAAAAGCACAAGACCTTTACATAGAAAACCATAAAATATAACTGAGAAAAATTAAATAATGTATGAGTAAATGGAAGACTGTACCATGTTCATGGATCAGAAGATTCCACATTGTAAAGAAATCAATTCTTCTGTAATTCATCTACAGAGGCAATGTAACTCTAATCAGAATCCCAGCACGGTTGTGTGTGTGTGTGTGTGTGTGTGTGTGTGTGTGTGTGTGTGTGTAATGTGACAAGTTGATTCTAAAATACATAGAAATACAAAGCCCAATGAACAGCCAAGATAATCTTGGAGGAGAACAAAGTTGGAGAATTTATACTGCAGATATCAAGTCTCCTTATTAAACTACAGTAATGAAGACAATGTGGTTTTTCATGAACAAACAGACAAGTAGGCAAATGGTACAGAATAAAGAGTAAAAAGAACAGACTATCACATACATGTTCACTTGACTTAGAGCAATGATTCCACAGAATGCAATAGGCAAAAGATCTCCCCCCCCCAATAAATGTTTTTGGGCCATTGGATATGTATGTGGGAAGGATGAATTTTGATGACTACCTGACACCATACACAAAAATAAATTCCTGTAGTATTATGAGCCTACATGTGAAAAAATGAAGCAGTGAAGTTTCTATAAGATTACACAGGAGAATAATTCTATGACCTTGAGCTAGGCAAAGATTTCTCAAACAGGGCACAAAAATCACTAACAATTATTTTTTAAATGGCTATGTTCCTCAGAGGGAAGGGAGGTGGGAGGGGGAGTGTTGAAAAGAGATAAACCAAAGAACTTATATGCACAACCAATGGACACAAACAATAGTTTGGGGAAAGCAGGAGGGGGATGGGAGGAGGAAGGAGGGGTTAATGGGGGAAATGGGGGGGGGACATCTGTAATACTTTCAACAATAAAGATTAACTAAAAAGAAAATCTACTTCAATTATCATAGCCAATTATACTAAATACTTATTTGTTTCTAGTGTATGTAATCACATATTATTTTTTTAAAATTGCTAAATTGAAGTTTATTAAAATGAAGATTATCTGTTCAGAAAAGAGACACCATTCACAGAGTAAAAAAAGCAAACCACATACTAGGAGAAGGTAAGTGTAGCAAATACACTGTATATACACCAAAGGACTCACTCATATCTAGGATATATAAAAAACTCTCCAAATCAGATAAAAGACTGATGACCCAACTTAAAAATTGAGCAAATCAAGAAGAATCAAAATGGCAGTGGAGTGAATGGAAGCTACACAGACCATCTCCCAGGACCAAACTGGAATTACAACTAAAATAAAGACAAATCATCAGGAAAAAGCAACAGAAAAGCAGCTTGCAAGGACCATACAACCAGGGACACTGAATCAATCCTGGTAGGATTTCGGAGGCACAAGAGGGGGGCTGGGAGCCCACAGACAGCAGCGGTTTTAGCTGTGAGCAGCACCCTTGGGGTTAAAGCCCAAGCCGGCTCCACAGCGCAGAGGGCCGGGACAGAGCGCTAAAATAGCCACAGCCACTCACCTTGGGCTCTGGCAGAGGGAGGGCGGACTGGACAGGAACTGGGTGGGGACACTCAGGATTTGGAGGGTGCTCAGAACTTTTGCTGAGTTGTGGCCACGCAGGAAGGTAGCCAACTTACTCCTTCCCAGGGCTCTGGGGAGAGGCGGCAGCCCCTCCCTCGAAGATTCAGCCCCACCCAGGTGGGCTGTTGAAATGCAAATTGAGGCTCATTAACTACCAGCATCTGCCCCACCCTCGGGAAATCCTCTTATCCTGAACACCTGAGGGAGGTTTTCATTCAACTGAGAACCCAAGGCTCTTCAAGTAACCACAACTAATAGCCTCTAGGCAAAAAGCTAGAGGATAACTTAACCTTTTCTGGGCTTGCAAATCTACCCAGGAAAGTTAGACTTGACAGTGGTGTTTAACGTGGGTCCTCCCATGTTCATCCAAACCCAGTAGAGGGAGCCACAAACAGCAGAACACCAACATCCACAGGGAAAATTTGGCAGGCTCCAAAACCCACTGAGATAGCCAAAATGGTGAAACAAAGAAACAAATCCCAATTGAAAGAAGAAGAGACCTCTACCGAAGATGAGATAAATGAAATGGAGTTAAGCAAGTTAACAGAGCTAGAATTCAGAGCCATGATCTTGAGGAAGCTCAACAGCATGAGTAAGGACATCAACACTATGAGTAAACACATCAACACCACAAGTAAAGACATAGAAACATTGAAAACCAACCAAGTGGAAATGAAGAAGCACCAAGAAGAAATGAAGAATGACATAGCAGAAATAAAGAACACATTGGAAGGACTAAACAGCAGAGTAGAGGAAGCTGAGGACTGGATCAGTGAATTAGAAGACAGGGTAGAAAAAAATCAACCAATCAGAAAACCAAAAGGAAAAAGCAATTAAAAAACAGGAAGACAGCTTAAGAGAACTGGGGGACACCTGGAAACGTAATAATATTCACATCATAGGAGTCCCTGAAGAAGAAAAAAATGAGCAAAGGTTAGAGAATATATTTGAAGAAATAGTGACAGAAAACTTCCCTAATTTGGTGAAGGAAGAAGGCATTCAAGTTCAAGAAGCACAGAGAGCCCCAAGTAAGAAGAACCCAAACAGGCCCACACCAAGACACATAGTAATTAAAATGCCAAATATTAAAGACAAAGAGAGAATCCCAAAGGCAGCAAGAGATAAATAACAGGTTACCTACAAAGGAACCCCCATCAGGCTATCAGCTGACTTCTCAACAGAAACACTACAGGCCAGAAGGGAATGGCATGAAGTAATCAAGGTCATGAAAAACAAGGATCTGAATCCAAGACTACTCTACCCAGCAAGGCTATCATTCAAAATAGAAGGTCAAATAAAGAGCTTCCCAGACAAAAAAAGGCTAAGGGAATATATTAGCACCAAACCAGCACAGCAAGAAATGTTCAAAGGACTACTGTAATTAGTAGAAGAAATAGGAAGGAAAATAGAACCACACTAAACAAAAATGGCAATAAATAAGTACATATCAATAATCACCTTAAATGTAAATGGATTGAATGCTCCGATAAAAAAAACACAGAGTAGCTGATTGGATAAGAAAGCATGACTCATATGTATGTTGTTTACAAGAGAACCACCTCACAACAAAAGACTCACATAGGTTGAAAGTGAAGGGATGGAAAAAAATCTTCCAAGCAAATGGAAAGGAATAAAAAGCTGGGGTAGCAATACTCATATCTGATAAAATAGATTTCAAAATGGGGGCCATAACTAGAGACAAAGAAGGTCACTACATAATATTGAAAGGATCTATCCAACAGGAAGATGTAACCTTGGTAAATATATATGCACCCAATATAGGAGCACCAAAATATATTAAAAATCTTCTGGAGGACTTCAAAGGAGAAATTGACAGCAATACAATCATAGCAGGGAACTTCAACATCCCACTGACATCACTGGATAGATCCTCTAGACAAAAAATTAACAAGGAAACAGAGACTCTAAATGAAGCACTAGACCAAATGGATTTAATAGATATCTACAGAGAATTACACCACAAAACTACAGAATTTACATTCTTCTCAAGTGCACATGGGACATTCTCAAAGATAGACCACATGTTAGGACACAAACTAAGTCTCTACAAGTTCAAGAAGACTGAAATCATATCAAGCATCTTCTCAGATCACAATGGCATGAAACTAGAAATCAACTGCAACAAGAACATGCAAAGACATTTGAACACATGGAGGCTAAATAGCATGTTATTAAACAATGAATGGGTTACCGAGGAGATCAAGGAAGAAATTAAAAATTTCCTGGAAACCAATGAAAATGAACACACAACAACACAAAATCTATGGGATGCAGCGAAAGCAGTTCTGAGAGGGAAGTTCATAGCACTACAGGCCTACCTCAAGAAACAAGAAAATTTTCTAATAGACTATCTAACCTCACAACTTAAAGAACTAGAAAGCAAACAAAAAGAAAACTCCAGAGCAAATAGAAGGAAGGAAATAGTAAAGATCAGAGCAGAAATAAATGACATAGAGACCAAAAAAACAATTCAAAGGATCAATGAAACAAAGAGCTGGTTTTTTGAAAAGATAAACAAGATTGATGGACCCTTAGCTAGACTCACCAAGAAACAAAGAGAGAGAACCCAAATACACCAAATCAGAAATGAAAGAGGAGAAGTAACAACTGACACCACAGAAATACAAAGGATCGTTAACAAATACTATGAACATTTATATGGCAACAAATTCGACAATCTAAGCGAAATGGACAAATTTCTAGAAACACATAGTCTTCCAAAACTGGACCGGGAAGAAATAGAAAACTTGAACAGATCAATAACAACTAAGGAAATTGAAGATGTAATCAAGACTCTCCCAGCAAACAAAAGCCCAGGCCCAGACAGCTTCATGGGGGAGTTTAACTGAACATTCAAAGAAGATCTAACACCCATTCTCCTCAAACTATTTCAAAAAATTCAAGAAGAAGGAAGACTTCCAAACTCATTTTATGAGGCCAGCATAATTCTAATTCCAAAACCAGAAAAAGACACTACAAAGAAAGAAAACTACAGGCCAATATCCCTGATGAACATAGATGCCAAAATCCTGAACAAAATACTAGCAAATCGGATCCAGCAATACATCGAAAAAATTATTCACCATGACCAAGTGAGATTCATCCCAGGGATGCAACGCTGGTTCAATATTCGCAAATCAATAAATGTGATACACCACATAAACAAAATGAAAGATAAAAACCACATGATCATATCAATAGACGCTGAAAAAGCATTTGACAAAATCCAGCACCCATTTCTGATAAAAATGCTCAGCAATTTGGGAATAGAGGGATCATATCTTGACATAATAAAGGCCATATATGAAAGACCTACAGCCAACGTCATACTCAATGGGTAAAAACTAAAAACATTTCCCTTAAGAACAGGAACAAGACAGGGATGCCCACTTTTGCCACTCTTATTTAACATAGTACTGGAAGTCTTAGCCACAGCAATCAGACATGAAGAAAAAATAAAAGGGATCCAAATTGGTACTGAGGAAGTGAAACTGTCATTATTTGCAGATGACATGATATTATACATAGAAAACCCTAAAGACTCCATCAAAAATCTACTAGACTTAATAAATAAATTTGGCAAAGTAGCAAAATACAAAATTAACGTCAAGAAATCGACGGCATTCTTATACACCAATGATGAACTCACAGAAAGAGAAACTAAAAAAACAATCCCATTTACCATCGCAGCAAAAAAATTAAGATACCTAGGAATAAACTTAACCAAAGAAGTAAAGGACCTATTTGCAGAAAACTATAGGACATTGAAAAAAGAAATAGAGGAAGATATAAAAAAGTAGAAGCACATACCTTGTTCATGGATTGGAAGAATTAACATCATTAAAATGTCCATATTACCCAAAGCAATCTATAGATTCACTGCAATCCCCATCAAAATACCAATGACATATTTCACAGAACTAGAACAAATACTTCAAAAATTCATATGGAACCAAAAAAGACCCCGAATAGCCACGGCAATTTTGGAAAAGAGGACAAAGTAGGTGGGATCACAATACCAGATATCCGGTTATACTACAAAGCTACTGTAATAAAAACAGCCTGGTACTGGCACAAGAACGGGCATATAGACCAGTGGAACAGAATAGAGAATCCGGAAATTGACCCAAGACATTATGCTCAATTAATATTTGACAAAGGTGGCAAGAGCATACAATGGAGTAAAGACAGCCTCTTTAATAAATGGTGCTGGGAAAATTGGACAGCTACATGCAAAAAAATGAAACTAGACCATCAACTTACACCATACACAAGAATAAACTCAAGTGGATAAAAGATTTAAATGTGACTCGTGAATCCATAAAAATCCTAGAAGAAAACGTAGGCAACAAAATTTCGGACATCATACTCAGCAGAATCTTCACTGATACATCACCTAAGGCAACAGAAACAAAGGAAAAAATGAACACATGGGACTACATCAAACTCAAAAGCTTCTGCACAGCAAAAGAAACAACCATCAAAATGGAAAGGGAACCCACTGTATGGGAGAGCATAATTGCCAATGATACATCAGATAAGGGGTTAATCTCCAAAATATATAGAGTGCTCATACAACTCAACAAAAGGAAGACAAAGAACCCAATTAAAAAATGGGCAGAGGAACTAAATAGACACCTCTCCAAACAGGACATACAGATGGCTAAGAGACATATGAAGAAATGCTCAACATCACTAATCATCAGAGAGATGCAAATTAAAACAACAATGAGGTATCACCTCACACCTGTCAGAATGGCTGCCATCAACAAATCATCAAACAATAAGTGTTGGCAAGGGTGTGGAGAAAAGGGGACTCTAGTACACTGCTGGTGGGAATGCAGACTGGTGCAGCCACTGTGGAAAACACTATGGTGTTACCTCAAAAAATTAAATATTGAATTGCCATTTGACCCAATGATCCCGCTTCTAGGAATATACCCTAAGAAGTCTGAAACACCAATCAGAAAGAATATATGTACCCCTATGTTCAAAGCAGCGCTATTTACAATAGTTAAGATCTGGAAACAACCTAAGTGTCCATCAGTGGATGAATGGATAAAAAAGCTGTGGTACATATACACAATGGAGTACTATGCGGCTGTAAGAAAGAAAGATCTCTTATCCTTTGAGATGACATGGAGGGACCTGGAGAGTATTATCCTAAGCGAAACAAGCCAAGCAGAGAAAGACAAATATCACATGATCTCACTTATTCGTGGAATATAACAGTCTGAGGAACAGGGTAGACCCAGAGATGTGGAAGTAGGGTACAGTGTGACAACCCTCAGAAGAGGGGGGTGGGGGAGGAGGGAAGAGATAAACTACAGAACTTATATGCATGTACACATAACTGATGGACATGGACAACAAAGCTGGGGACGGGGTGGGGGGGATGGGGAGGAGGGTGTCAATGGGGAAAAAAGGAGAAGCATCTGTAACAAAAATAAATTAATAAAACTAAAAAAAAATAGAATAAAATAAATCAGTTAAGAAAAATCAATAAATAACTATTGCAAAAAAAAAAAAAAAAATTGAGCAAATCATGAAAACAGGCACTTCACAAAGGGAGATACCCAAATGGCCAACACACATCTAAAAGGGTACACAACATTCTTCATCATCAGGGAAATGCAAATGGAAACTACTCCACGCACTCCAGAGAATAAACTAATAAGGCCAAGTGCTGGTGATGATGCTCAGCTAAGGAGTACTCGACTCACACACTGCTGGTGGGGACGTAAGTTGTTCCAGTGCGTTGAACAACGGTTAAGCAGTATTCACTGAAGCTGAACGTAAGCAAACCTTAGGACCATCAATTCCACTCCCAGACGCATACCCACAGAAATGCCCACACGCGTTTGGCTAAAGACATGTTCATGACACCATTATTCATGTTAGTCCCAGACTGAAAGAACCCAGACTCTCATCATGGGAGAACAGATAAAAAAGTAGAATGTGTGAACAAATGTATACAATGCCACTCCGCACAGCAATGAAAAAGGAATAACTACCACTGTCAGCAACACGGAGGAATCTCACCGGCGGAATAGTAAGCAAAAGAAGCCAAGCTCAAGCGATGATGACATACTGTGTGGTTCCATTTATCCAAACTTTTTAACAGGCAAAATCAATCCATGGTGAGGGAAGTCAGGCCAGTGGTAACCTTTAGGGCAGACGAGGTGCTCCGTGTCTTTAAACAGGTGGGGCTTTCATGGGAGTTGATACGAATAATCCAGCACGATGCACATATTTCTCCCCATGTATGTTACACTTCAATTAAAAGGGTTACCAAAAATAGCTCTGCAAAGGCCATCCAGAAACGTCCAGAGGAGTACAGTAGACAACAGTGCAGGGGAGAGGGAGGCTGAGCAGAACCTGTGAGCAGAGTCCAAAAGCATAACCAAGATTCCCTTCACGGCAGGCAGCTTTGGTGGAGATGGAGCAGCTGCCTCTCTGCGTATCAAAGACAGACCACTTAGAAGAGCTGACCTATCCACGTGGAAACTTTGTCTTATTTGCTTCCTCCCCCTAGTTTTGAACCACACCCAACTCCTTTCTTTCTGATGGCACACAAAGAAGGAATGTGCACACAGGGAATTGACTGAAAAATGTCTCCGAAGATGATGGGGAACGTTGGGCAGCTTTGGAAGGCAGTGTGCAGCACTGAGCTCCAGTACCTAGCCCTGCTGATCTCGGAACCCGCACGGGCACGGCGCGCACGGGCACGGCGCGCACGGGCACGGCGCGCACGGGCACGGCGCGCACGGGCACGGCGCGCACGGGCACGGCGCGCACGGGCACGGCGCGCACGGGCACGGCGCGCACGGGCACGGCGCGCACGGGCACGGCGCGCACGGGCACGGCGCGCACGGGCACGGCGGCGTGTGCGCCCGAGTCAGGCAGTCTTCACACTCCACATGTATCATTAACTTGTTTACAAACCTTGGAAACATGTTTTACTATCATCATCCCCAATTTACAGATGAGAATACTGAGGTCCAAAAGCGCAGGCACCTTGCCAAGTTCCCCTCGCTAACCAGTAGTGGAGCTGGGATTTGACGCACACGCCTCAGGGCGGCACTGCCCCACCTCCAGGCTGCCTCTGCAGATGACCATGGTCAGCTTCTGCAAGACTGGGATTATTTCTGGAGAAATATTCTTAAAGACTTCAAATCACCGATCTAATACTAAAGCTAGAAGTCCTCAGTTAGTTCGATAGAGCCGGAAACTGTGGCTTCCGATAGTTCTGTGCTGGGAGGGCGGGACCTGCCTGGGGCTCTGGCTACTAACAGCCCTGCCCCAGCTCGCCCCTGCCCTCTCCCACCCTCCGAGCCCACGGTCTCCAAACCTGTGCTCTGGTATTCATTTCTGTTCAAAAATCACATTTCAGTGACTCCTCGTCAATCAAGGCGCAGCTCATTATTAAGCTGAATGAAGACAGGCTGCCCAAGGTTATGGCCGTGGTGATAACCTCGGTCGTGGTCTCTGCTGGATGCGGGAGCAGCCTGCCGGCTCCGCCGCCTCCTCAGCACACATTGGCTGTCCTTTGTCCTTGAGTTTCTCTCTGAAATGTCGTTGCTCTTCTTTGATGCTAGTTTGCCTCAACTTTTGGTAAGCAAAAGTTTCCCTTTTTAGGAAAAGAAAGAGAAGTCAGGCAACCTGAAGGAACAGTTTTGAATTTCTTTTTCGAAATCCGATCCATACCTGCAGCAAACATAGATGGTCACGGCTTCCCACCAGGAGAGAAGAACGGGGGTCAACAGGGACCCTGAAAGACTCTCAGGAGAGTTCCTCCAGCCCTCACCCCTCGAGGGTCTTCAGTTGGTGCAGAGGTTTCCAAACTTTATTAAAGACCAGATTTCTTTTTTTTTTAATCCTCACCTGAGGATATTTTTTTCCATTTATCTTCAGATAGAGTGGGAGGGAAAGGGAGAGAGAGAGAGAGAGAAAGAAACATCGATGTGAGAGACACATGGACTGGTTGCCTCCCACACGACCCCAACCAGGGCTGGGGACAAACTGCAGCCGAGGTACGTGCCCTTGACCAGACTCAAACCCATGACTCTTTGGTCTGCAGGCCGATACTCTAACCTCTGAGCCAAACTCGCCAGGGCAAGACCAGATTTTTTTAAAAAACAACACCTGAGCTTCCCCCCGCCTATTAACGCTTATTTATAATGTTATGGATAAATCACTCCCCCAAGAGTCTTGCTCTTATTACAATTACGGGTATATAATACTCTGGTTTCTCTTCAGATCGTATAAATCTTTCACCTTTTACAGCTATGGGTATATTTTTTTATCTTCTACATGTATTTATACTGTACCTTTTCTATGTTTAGAACCACAAATACCACCGTGTTACAACTGTCTACAGCATTCAGCACAGCAACAAGCTGTCCTATGCAGCCCAGGTGTGTGGTAGGCTGTGCCATCTGAGCGTGTAAGCACAGTCTAGGTGTTCGGACAGTGACAACGCCTAACGACACATTTCTCAGAACATACCCTTCACACGGAGCCTGACAGTGCAACCATTTCCACTTGGGTTCATGTGTGCTGTTGGCCAGCAGGTGGGTTAGGTGGGGCTGCTGTGTTGGAGAAGCACGAGGCAGGAACGTGAGCCACTTGAATTTGCCACCATGTAGTCGACCTTGCCGCCGAGGTGACACAATCTTGTCACCCTTGAAAAAGGCAAGGAAACATATGGGTCTCCCTGATGAGGAGCGGAGGCTCCTGGACATGGCGGGGGGACCAGAGCGTGCCCACTCCTGGCCTGCCACCTGTGTCCACCTGTGTCCACGGCAGAACCAGATGCAGGTTTGCGCTTTGTTTTCCGAGGAAGGGTTAACGAAAGTAACGACTGAAAATGTCTTTGCCAAACCCACAAAATGCAATCTCAGCCCCAAGACCAAGTGGTTTCAATTCCCTGCCCCCTCCCCCCTCCTGCCTTCGAGGTAAGTTCGGGCAGGCAGGCGGCGCAGAGGGCAGGCCGGCGGGCAGGCTGTGCGGAGGGCAGGCCGTGCAGAGGGCAGGCCGGCGGGCAGGCCATGCAGAGGGCAGGCCGTGCAGAGGGCAGGCTGGCGGGCAGGCTGTGCAGAGTGCAGGCTGTGCAGAGGGCAGGCCGTGCAGAGGGCAGGCTGTGCGGAGGGCAGGCCGTGCGGAGGGCAGGCCGTGCAGAGGGCAGGCCGTGCAGAGGGCAGGCTGTGCGGAGGGCAGGCCGTGCAGAGGGCAGGCTGGTGGGCAGGCCGTGCGGAGGGCAGGCCGTGCAGAGGGCAGGCCGTGCAGAGGGCAGGCCGTGCGGAGGGCAGGCCGTGCAGAGGGCAGGCCGTGCGGAGGGCAGGCCGTGCGGAGGGCAGGCCGTGCGGAGGGCAGGCCGTGCAGAGGGCAGGCCGTGCAGAGGGCAGGCCAGCGGGCAGGCCGTGCAGAGGGCAGGCCGTGCAGAGGGCAGGCCGTGCAGAGGGCAGGCCGGAGAGCAGGCCGTGCAGAGGGCAGGCCATGCAGAGTGCAGGCTGTGCAGAGGGCAGGCCAGCGGGCAGGCTGTGTGGAGGGCAGGCCAGAGCCACCACTGGCCCTGGGGCCCCCCACAGCCTCGCCAAGCTGCTGTGTTTCTAAGGACAACCTGGCCGTGGCCCTCACTTCTGTTCCATGTCATCGTACATGAACATTTCTTTCTTTAATTATCAGCCACAGGGTGCTGGTCTAACTGGTTTCTTCACGGAAGGCTATCAGCACAGCGCCCCTGTCTCTGGACCGTCCCTCACTCCCGGGCAGAGAGTGACCAGAACGCCCGTGGCCGGCCCTGAGCCAGGAGAGTAGGCCGTGTGTCTCTGATCCAGGAGATGGGGGTCTCTCGCTCTCTCCCTTTTTAAAGAACTTTCCAGATGTCTCATGCCATACCCACCCTGCCTTTCGGTTGGGTCCCCCACACCCTGCTTCCGTCGCTAACGTAGCTGGTTTCCCCTGAACACTTTCTAAGCTGGTTCCCTTTGGGTCGCTAGACTCCGACACAGCTGGCTTTCCACCCAGCTCCCTGGAGACAGAGCGGAGAGACCCACAAACGTCGCTCCTCTGAGCCTCAGTTTCCTCACCGGGGTCTGGGAAGTGCAGACACAGCGCCCGGCACAGAGTAAATGCTCAGTAAGCAGCGTCCCTGGTGGTGGTGGGCTCATCCGTGTCACGGGTGGGAGAACGGGGAACCGACAGAGTACATGCCCTGTGGCTGTACCCTCTCAGTTCACAATGAGGCGCCAAGGCCCAGAATCGGGGAACTGGTGCTCAGACACGTGTAGGCACCTCTCACACCCTCGCTCTGGGTGGGCCACGCCGAGCAGCTCTGCCTCACTGCTGTCAGCCCAGGGGCCCCTGTGCCAAAGGCCCCGCACGGACGTGCCCAGGGGAGGGTGCACGGCGGTGGGGGGTGTGGGGGGACCTGGTTGACGTGACACGCCTTTTATATCCAAGAGATGCTTCTGATCACAACTACCAAGTCAACTATCTAAGAATGAATTATGGCAAAGCGTCTTCCGTGCTCACCTGTCCTACTGAGAAACAATGAGTGTAATAAAGACAATTATAATAACTTAAAAAAGCCACCAAGGTCAAAGCCCGTGAGTGTGTCACTCATAGTCCCGGACATGAGGTGTTTGTGGAAGGGTCAAACCTTAGGGAAGTGGCCCCTAAGATGCTCTGCTCCCCTAAGAGCCAGCCAGGCGCAGTCTTGGTGTTGTGAGCGCCATCCTAGTCCATCTCCGAACTATTCAGGTTTTCAACTAAGACCTCCTCTCAAGACAGAAAATTCGGAACATTGACCGAATTTGTCCTGACTATGCCTCTTTGAGCTTTAAGAACTGTTCAGGAACCCTGGCCGGTTTGGCTCAGCGGTTAGATTGTTGGCCCTCGAACCGAAGGGTCGCGTGTTCAATTCCGGTCAAGGGCACGTACCTCAGTTGCGGTTCGGTCCCCGGCCCTGGTTGGGGTCGTGTGGGTGGCAACCAATCGATGTGTCTCTCTCGCCCACTCTATCTGAAGATAAATGGAAAAATATTCTCAGGTGAGGATTTAAAAAACAAAAAACTGTTCAGGAGATGTGCCACCAGCACGGGGTCTGCTGTCCTTCATCCCCATGACACAACCCAAATCCTGCCATTCCCTGAGCTCCTGCAGAACCAGGGCTACACCAAACCTTTACCAGCCTTTCTACTGAATTTGGATGACAGCCCTCAAAGGCAGGTCCTGTCTCCAGCCCTATTTCACCAATAACAACTGCCAGGCTCTGGGAGGGCAGAGCCTTGCCCAGCAGTGATCAGAGAGGTGGAATTTTCTCACCACCTTCCTTTTCCAGGGAGGGCTGGAGATGAGTTCCATCACCTGATGTGATCAAGTCTGCCTGCGATGAAACCCTGGATGAAACCGGGACCGACGAGTCTGGGGGCTTCCTGGTTGGTGAAGGGACTGACGAACTGGGATGGAAACTTCTGCGCCTGCCCCTCCCCCGCTACAGAATTTGCTGACTTGGTTATCTCTTCATCTGGCTGCTCATTTGTATCTTTTATTATAATAAAACAGTGATGGTAAATGTAGCCCTTTCCTGAGCACTGTGAGTCATTCTAACAAATTATGTGAGTCATTTTAACGAATGATGGACACTGGAGGGGCGACCGTGTCCAAATTGCAGCCGGGCTGGACAAAGCGTGAGCAGCCTGGGACCGGGACTTGACTGGTGTCTGAGAGGACGGGCAGTCTGTGAACTGAGCTCCGGGCCTGTGGGTCTGCCTACTCTGGGTCATGTCAGAATGGGACTGACTGTAGGACCCCCAGCTGGTGTCTGAGAACTTGTGTTGACATGGATGTGCCCTCCACCCCACAGCTCCTGGATTGAAGGATCACATCCCGTTTCTCTGATCATATGCCTGCTTCCCGATGCGGTAGCACCCACCACACACCTTGCTCCACTCAGACACTTCCTGCTGGTACCAGGTTGGGAAGACGGCACCAAGAAGGTTGCTTGGGGTAAATTCATCTGGGGCATAGCCTAGCCAGCTGAAGGTTGAAATTCACAATGAGAAACTCAAAAAGCTAACTACCGGCTCCCCAAATAGGGAGTTCTCAGAGCTGGCCTAATGCAGGAGCTCAGCTGATACATTGTGGCCTGGCCTGTGTGGCTCAGTGGTTGAGCGTCGGCCCATGCACCAAGAGGTCGCCGGTTCGATTCCTGGTCGGGGCGCATGTCCAGGTTGTGGGCCCGATCCCCAGTAGGGGGCGTGCAGGAGGCAGCCAATCGATGTTCTCTCTCATCGATGTTTCTCTCTCTCTCTCCCTCTCCCTTCCTCTCTCTCTGAAATCAATAACAACAAAACATTGTGAAACATTGTGGAATACCCGTCACCTGCAGTGTGCTGGCGGAGCCCCCGGATCTGTTGAGCGCTGTGACAGCCTGACCACTGCCAGGGTCATCGTTTCTTGAGTTACCTTCAAGGTATGCTGGTGACAATTCGAGACACAGGAGCCTGCTCTCATGTTGAAAGCTTGGTTAGCCTGGCGGAGACCCCCAGCTCTCACTGACCACTTGTCGACATGGCCGGCAGGCCTGTACATCGAGTCTCTCTTTCTCTCGTTAAACAAGAGCCCAGTGATGGGAGACGACTGTATGTTATTTTCACAAATCTGTTAGGAAAACATAGCCTTATTTAGGATGATTTTTTTTTTTCTTTTGAAACCTGGCCTGTGATTCTGTCTTGTTCTCCTAACTTAGCACGTAAAACTCCCGATGTCCCTGTGTTCCCTCTATATTCTCAACAACATCAAACCGAAGGTTCCTCCAGCAACAAAACTACATTGCAAGCTTACGTTTCCAGACTGCTTTCACAACGGCCCTTTCCCTTTTCTTTCCACAGCAGAAAAGCTACTACAATTTTCCTTTTTAAGTACGGGAGGACAGAAGTCTCCAACATAATAGCAAACACGTGTTAGACATGTATTCTGCATGGGCCTCCACATGTCCTTGTATTTCCCCCCTTTGGTCCTGTCAACACCCTACGAAACCCATGCCCTTAGTGACCCACTTTACAGATGAGAAAACTGAGGCTCAGTGGAGCCAAACAGATTACTCAGGGCCACACGTGGTGAGTGAGGGGCAGAGCCAGGCTTCTCACCCCGAGCACACGAAGCCACCTCCACAGGCTCCTGGGGCCTCGTTCCCTTGGGTGATCATCCAGGGTGTAAGCCTTCAAGTCAAGCCTCACCTACCATGTCTCTGTCGGCTTCTTCCCTGCCCCAATTTCCTCCTCCTAAGATTCCCCTTGTGAGGCTGCTGGAGTCAAGGTCACAGGCAGCTGATCGCGATGCTGCTCACTGCTCAGACCCCTGGCCTCTCCCTTCACCTCGGAGCTCCTCCTCCCTTCTTGCTCGGCTTTCTCCCCTGGCTCTCCTGCTGCCAGGACCCGCCCTCCCAGCCTTGTTCCCTGGCACCTGCTCCTCCCTGGGATCCCCTGTGCTCCCCTCGACCCTCACAGCCACACCCACTGCCATCTCGCCGACCACCACTTCCAGGTGGGAACTGCAGGTGCCAGGGGTCGGGCTAAAGCCTTTGATTGTCCTCTGTTTGGACAAATTACTGGGGGCATACGGACCCAATAAATAGTTGTTTAATTGGACCATAAACCCATAAACAGGAGTCACTTATGGTCTAAATGAATAAGGCATTGAAACCACGAGTAATAGCAGAATAAGAAGTCCCGATATTCCAAGCAGTCTGCCAAGCACTGAACACGCTTCTACCTATTTGGTCCTCACCACAATGCTAGGTCAATGCCCTTTTTTACCCCTATATGTATTTATTGAGTTTTCAGAGAGAGGAAGGGAGAGAGAGATAGAAACATCGATGTGAGAGAGAAAGATTGATCAGCTGCCTCCTGCACACTCCCAATAAGAATGGAGCCCACAACCCAGGCATGTGCCCTGACCTGGAATCGAACCGGGGCCTCTCAGTCCATAGGATGACCTTCAATCCACTGAGCCAGAGGCCGGGCAAGGTCAATGCCCTTTTATTCCCAGGTTGCAGATGGGAGAGCTGAGTTCCAGAGAGGCCAGAACTAGGACAGAGCTCAGTGTGACCTCGGTCAGGCTCTGACTCCAGTCCTTGGCTCCTCTGCCCAATAACTCACTGTGACCTTGGTCAGAGCCCCCGTCCGGCCAGTCCTTGTCCTCTTCTATGAAATAAAGGAATTGAAGGAGGTGATCCCCAAAGCCCGTCTCCACACAAAGATGCTGAGGCCCCTCTGGAGCTCTCCCACTTGTGACGTGCACTCTGCAAGGACAGTCACAGAGCAGGAGACTCAGACTGTGTCAGCACATGTGACTCACCAGCACTTCCTGCCGACGAGAGAAATGTCCTCACAGAGCCCTGGACCGAAACCTTGTCTCCTGCAACCTGGGGAGGGTGGCTGAACAGATGGAAGGGGGAAGCACAAACCTCTTTCTCAGGATGAGCATTCTGTTTTTTCTTTTTCTTAAAGAATAGTTTATTGATTTTCAGAGAGAGGGGACAGGAGAGGGAGAGAGAGAGAGAAACATCAACGAGAGAGAAACATCAATGAGAGAGAAACATCAATGGGCTGCCTCCTGCAGGGGCCTGACCGGGAATCGAACCAGCAACCGTTTGGTGCACAGGACGACACCCAACCGACTGAACCGCACCAGCCAGGGCAAGATGATCATTTCTAAGTCTTGCTTTGTTTCAGCGGTGAAAACATGTGATTTGGGCCTGAGAGCAACACCTCATGTTTGAACTGTGACCAGCTCTGAACTGAAGACACCAGCCGTGAGAAGGCACTTGTTATGTCCCACCCAGGCTCCAAGGCGGGGTTGAGGCCTTGAACCCCCAGCCTGCTCCCTCTGGCTCCCTTTCGCAGCTGCCTCCTGCCCAGGAAGCCGCTCCCGGGCCTGTGTGGATCTGCTTCTTCCCTGACCTCCCAGCCAGCTGCGGCTCCCAGGAGCCCGAGGAGGAGCCCGGCCCTCTCACCCAGCACCTGCTTCTCCTTCCTCTGGGTTTGGGCACCTGCAGAAGCCACACTGCCCACATGGCCGCCTCTTGCAGCTCTTAGAAGTAACAAGGTCCCAGACGGCCAGTGGACAGCAAAGGTGGCCCTCGCTTTGCATTTCTCCCCTTCAGGATGAAGGGCAGGCTGTCTCGATTCGTTAGGGCTGTTATAACAGAACATCACAGACGGGCGCAAACACTGACGCCTCAGAGTTCTGGGGGCTGGGAGTCCGTCCAAGGTCCAGGCACCCGCAGGCCGTGTCTGGTGACAGTGCCTCCCTGGACTGCAGGTGGTGTCTTTCTACTGTGTCCTCACATGGCGGGGACAGGGAGATCATCTCGCGGGTGTCTTTTTACAGGGCACTCATCCCATTCACCAGGCTCCACTCTCAAGGCCCCATCACCCCCAAAGGCCTCGCCTCTTAATACCATCACCTGGGGGTCCAGACCTCAAAGTGTGGATTTGAGGGCACACAGACATTCAGTCCGTAGCTTGGGGCAATCAGGAGATCGTTAGAGCTCACAGCCCTGACACTCAGCTTCTGAGTCAAGCCAGGATCTGCAGAGAAGGCGCAACTGACAGGACAAACCAGGACCGTCTTCGGGTCTCAGACCGGGAAGGGCGCACTGTAGACCCTCCGGGAACCGGCAGGGAGGGCAGAGAGGCCTCAGGGAGCTGGGGGCCTGCGGCCACTCTGGAGAGCCACCTGGCCACATTGCATGTCTGTTCCCCCTGAAGAAGCAAGTCTTCTGTGGGCCAGAATGAAGACAGGGACACCAGGAGCCCGCCACAAATGCTAACGCGCCAGCAGCCTGGAACACAGGCAGGAGAGGGCTTTGAACCCCTCCCCCCCGCTGCCCTGTCTTCTGGGGCCCTCATCTGTGAACTGGGTCGGGGTATTTGCTCGGAGGGTCATTAGGAGGATTCAGCGGGGAACCCATGCAGCATTTCCCAAGCTGTCACCCTCAGCGCTATTACAACTGTTCAAAGGTGCTTTGCTCCTATTTTACTTCCACAGATGTGCACGTTCACTGGTGACCAGCAGGGCACCTGTGACAACACGGTTCACTCCGAGGCTGCCTCCCTCCGCTGGTTCCACCCAAGTTTATTCCCAACATTGTGGCAGCTGCTTTGGCCACGTGCCCAGCAGGGGGGACCAGACGGACACAGCCAGCACCCTCAGGGCCCGGTCTGTGGGCAGAACACAATCCACCTTGTTTTTTCCATCAGCGTCGGAAAGACCGAATGTGCAATCTTCCACTAGTGAGCGACGTCCAGGCAGTACCTGGACCAGGCCTCCTTCAAGACCAGGCCTCCTGTCTCTGACCGAGTCTTCAGCTGTATTCCTTTGCTTCGTGGAAGTGGGAGTTCGAACTCACCAGAAATCTCTGCCTTGCCTTTGGAGGTAGTTCGCCTCCGGGTCTAGATTTTCCACTCTACTTTTTCAGTACGAACCTCCTCTGGCCAAGTCCTTTAAAGGCATCTGCCCAAATTTATTTCCCCAAAAGCTTGGCTCTTTGCCGTCTTGGGGCCTGCCGGGATCGGTGCAACGCAATGAACCTACAACCACAACCGTACAGTGGTTGGAGTGAGGGGGAGCTTTGCAAGGGAGCAGAGAGCTCCAGAGCTTAGGGCACAGTCCCATTTATTAGCAGTTCCGTTCCCCCAGGTCACAAGTGGATTTATGTAAAATATTTCCTTGAGGTGGCATCTCTGCAAACCATACAGCCTAGCTTTGTCTCTTGCTCTTTACAGTGGAAAGAGACTTTGAAGCCAAAAGATATTCACATGCAAATGAAGCCTCAATGCTCCTAGGCTGGCCAGGTTGCTGAGAATGCATTCACACAGTGTTGTAAAAATGTCCATCTTCCAACCCCCAACCCCACAGCTCTTAGAGGAGCATGAGGAAAATAGACTCCTGGGGGGGGGGGGGGGGTGAGGAGCCACTCCATGGCCTGGGGGGAGGGGTTGACCAGCCACTCACTCCATGGCCTGGGGGGGGGGGCTGAGGGGCCACTCCATGGCCTGAGGGGGGAAGAGTCAGACCTGCCCTCCCCGCTCTTGGCTGGGCTTTGAGTTGTGAGTAAGAGTGTTACACACACACACACACACACACACACACACACACACATTCTGAAATCCCCACACCAGTCTTCAGTTCTCTCATTTTACAGGTGACTGGGGCGGGGCGATTAGCTTTGGAAACAGTTAAAATACCAGTTCCCCACCCAGGACCACAAGCCACCCTCTGCCCCCGGGAGGAGGGCCGTGAACATCCCGCCTGCCAGGACCGGCTCGATCAGGGCTTCTCTCCACAGATTCCTGAAGGGTGGCCCGGGGAGTGGAGCTTCTCCAGCCGTGTCTTCCTCGTAGATCCTGGCCTTTTTTCTGTGCCTTCACTTGGAGACTGAAGTCCTTTGTTGGAGGAACGGAGAGAGCATACCCGGGATCTGGAGGCTGTCTTCCTTTGCTCTGCAAGGTATTATAATTTTTTTAAAGTAATAAGTGGTCAATATTTTAAAATAAGGCATTTTTGCATTTAAAAAATTCTAATTCTAGCTTCTTTGGGGGGAAAACAAATCAGAAAATCTGTCAATAATGGGCTGTCACTTTCCCACAGCAAACATGAGTGGCTTTGTTCCATTGAGAGGGGCACGAGCTCCAGGTGCCCACTGCCCCCAGTCCCCTTTGCCGCACAGCCAGCGCTCCGTGCCCACTGCCACCGCCTGCTCGTTCTGGGGGCACGTGAGCTCGCCCCCCAGAAGTAGGCCTTGCAGCCTGGTTCTCACCTCGCACACCCCTCTCCAGCTTCAGACTCCCCATCCTCACCCCAACGCCCATCTAGTTGCTCCTCAGAGAGAAAGAAAGAAAGCTTCAGTGAGCATCTGGAATGTGACAGATGTCAACCTGGCCTCACAGTTTAATGTCTGCACAGCTGTGCAAAGACGCAATGGTTGTGAACAAATGAAGGATTTTGCCATCAGACCCGGGTCTGTGTGGATTTTAACAAAACAGGATGTGTTTCATATCTAAAGACAGTATGCACTTTTTCCCCAGTCAGTAAAATGTCAAGGGAGACAATGCCCAGCAAGGTTCTCCGACACTTATTATCCAAAAGAAACAAGACCTGCGCCACTGACCCCGAAGATAAGATGTGTCAGCAATGAGCGCAGAGAGAGACCCTCGGAAAAGCCCGCTTGGCCCTGGCACAGGAGCAGGGTGACCGGGCGTTGACCTGGGAGGGAAGGCTTGTCACCCCACGAGTCCTGCAGGAACACCTCACAGCCTGTCCAGCAGGTCTTCCTGAACTTGGATTATCCCGTCGCATTCCAATTAGACCTTGGAAACCAAAACATTTGCTGCCTTCACATCTTCTCTTCCTGTCTCACTCCCTTCAGTGTCCTTCTCTGGTGCCAGCCCAGGAGGGTGGCGGCGTGGCCTCTCCCCGCCACCCCCAAGGCAGCCCTGCTCTCTGATGACACAGTTATGATGTTTCTCCTTTGATTTACGTTTTCATAAATGCCCCCCGGGGAAACTCATCAGAGTGATGAAGTGTGATGGAGCGCTGTGTGTGCAACGGGTTGACAGGCTGAAGACCCGGGGCCCTGTCTTCAGGTGGGAGTGTACGAGGAGCTCCAGTAGAGAAGCAAACCAGGAGCGTGCCTCAGACTGACGCACGAGGGGCACAGGGGGGCCCAGAGCCCCTTCTGCTAGTGGCCTTTGAAGCCCACCTCTCCTCCACCCTCAGGGGCGCATCACAGGCTGAGGGCTGCACAGGTGCCTCTGCTATGAAGTCGCGTCCACACGTGCGTGAGAGTGATGACCGTGTTGCTGGAGAAGGTGGCAGTGGAAGTGGTAGTGATGGCAGCAGGGGCAGGGATGCTCACTGTGGAAGTGGTGTAAACAGAGGTGGTGGAGATGGAGGTGGTGATGTGATGTTGGTGGTTGGGGTCGGGGTGACAGTGGTGGTGGCTGTGTTCATGGTAAAGGTGGAGGTGGTGGTGGAGGTGATGGTGATCACTGGAGTGGTGGTACAATTGTAACTGTGGTGGTACAAGGGGGTATGGAGGTGGGGTGGCAGTCATGGTGCTGCTGGTGGTGACTGTAGTGATCGTGGTCATAGTGGGAGCATTATCCCAAAGGCATCGGTGGTGACAGTGGTGTGAGTTGTGGTGATCGTGGTAAGGATGGTGACAGTAGCAGGAGTTATAAACACAGTTGTACTGGAACAGAGTTTATTAAAATGATCTCAGTTTCAGGCACTATGGTAGGGAAACTAAGACGGTGAACCCCTTTTTGGAAAGTATCACCTTCCAATTCTGTTGTATTCTCAATGGTATACATACTGCCATAAGGCACAGAGGGGTACTCAATCAATGTAACTTAATTTGACATCCTTATGTTTTAAAGGAAGCGGCAGATCCAGAAAATTCTCTTAGGATAGCCCTAAACCCAAAAGGACACATGCTAGGGAGAGAGAAAAATGTTTCTCTGAAAAGGGGATAAAGGCATTTCAATACAAAAGAAAGAAATAGCAGAGGAGCAGACTATTAAGAAAGCCCTTGAAATGAGGGAGGTGGATACTGACCTCACCCAGGAAGTAAAGGAAATAAGAAAGTGCTCGTGCGCTGAGCCCCTGCAAGGGAGGCACGATGCCCCCACATTCTGCAGGGAGACCGGAGGCGCTCACGGCCAACATGGCCGCGGGCCAGAGGCGCTGCAGCCGGTCTGGCTCTGTCCACTGCTCAGTGCTTGAGCAGAGGTTTGACGTTAGCAGGGGACCAAGAATCCCACCGACTGGCCCTTCCTGAGCCCCGTTAAGCCCCAGGCAGTGTGGGGTGGTCCTGTTGCTGTCCTGCATGGATTTGTGACCGGGCTGTTTCACCTTGGTTTTAGGAACCTAATTGCCCAGCTTGACATCTGTCTCAGGTTTTCACTGAATGGATTGTGGCCCAGATGTCCATGTGCAGTTGGGTGCCTTTCCCTGTGCATCTGGTGGGAGATAATAAGGACCCAAACTTGTATGCATTGTGTTTGCCAAGTACATGACCAGCCAACACCGAGAGACGGCCCATGCCTGCTTTGGGTGTTGGCAAAATAGAAATCAATATCTTCATTCTTCCTCTAGGTCACCTCCAACCGTTAAGTCACATCACCGTGCAATCTAGGCCAGTACTCCCCACCACCGAGGGCCCAGCTTTCCCCAATCTTATGTGATTGTTGCGGCTCTCTTCTATACAGAAAGAAAACGGGAAATATTGTATCTTTTCCTTTAAGTTGCTGACTTACTGATGACATTTTGAAAAATATTTACATTACACACACACACACACACACACACACACACACACCAGAAAAAGTCCAGTGCGGAGCGCTTACTGCCTGGCACCTGCCTGGCGACCTGTCCCTGCTGCCTCTCCAGCACCGCGCAGTGACCCAGCCCCCAGGCCTTGCCCCAGCCAGGTCTGCCCGACGCCCAAGTCCGCACCATTCCCGCAGAGCCCATCTGCACCTGGGTGTGCCCAGCACGGCCTCAAGAAGGAGGGACGCGAGGCGGAGGCCCAGGCCGTGGTGGAGGCCAACACCGGGGGCACTGACTCCTGTCGCGGGCTGCCCACCTCTCTCCATCTGAACCCAACAGATTCATTGTCCATGTGTCTGTCCTTCCCTCTCCTTTAGCCCGCTCCTCTGGAAGTCTTGCTTCTAATGAATACCATGGCCATTTTCTAAACTAAAGGAAACAAAGCAATACTAGAGGGGAATTCTCACATCTCCGAGTGTGCACGGAGTCCCTCACACGCCCTAACTGATGCTCCCCGATGAGTCGAAGCACAGCCGAGCCCGCCCACCCCCCACCCTGGTTGTCACCTCGTCTTCTCCAAGGCTGCTCTGGGGGGAGGCTAAGCTCTGACCCTCTAACACCCACCCCCAGCAGAGCTGGGGAGGAGATCCAGAGCCCTGTCCTGGAGTGCTGTGTGTCTGGAGGTGCGTGTCCCTGGCCTGGAGCATCCCTTCTGCAGGTGGGCGGTGGCCTCCCTGGGGCAGGCCCCTTGGGGGGGGGGGTGCTGGTGTCCTGGCAGATTTGACAGAAGCACCGACCCCCCCCCCCACAGCTCTCCTTTGTCCTCCATCCTTATTTAATTTGCATCACAGTGTGTTGAATCTCAGGTAAATGGGGTCTAAGGTGTGTGGGGAGAGCTCTTTATGTCCACATCAGAAATTCATTGTGTCCGAGTGAGGCGGCCGGGGGTGTAGCCTACACCGCTGTTAGAGAAGCCACAACAGTTAGACTGCAGTACTAACTGGACGCCATCTGTCCAAGACGCGCACGCCCCGCACCCTAAGTCTCCTGGCTCCTCTCGGTTCCACGTAGTGTTAAACACCTGCTTTCACACTTTCAAAAGCCAGCTCGGAGCAGTCAGGGCGTTGTCTCCTAGAAACCCCGCATCCCATTCCCAGTGCTTTGGGCGCCCGGAGCAGCCAAGCTTAGCGTGTGCCGTCTCAGGGCCTGCCGGGATCGGTGCAACGCAATGAACCTACAACCACACGCTGGTTGGAGTGAGGGGGAGCTTTGCAAGGGAGCGAAAAGCTCCAGAGCTTAAGGACGCAGTCCCATTTATTAGCAGTTTTGTTCCCCCAGGTTACAGGTGGATTTATGTAAATTATTTCCTTGAGATGGGGTCTCTGCAGACCATACAGCCTAGCTTTGTCTCTTGCTTTTTACGGAAGAGACTTTGAAGCCAGAATATTTTTGCATGCAAATGGAGCACTCAGTGCACCTAGGCTGGAGAGAGCATGAACACAATGGTGCAAAATGTCCATCTTCCAACCCCCAACCCCACATCTCCCCCTTTTCTGTTTTCTTGAAATTGTGGGGTCGCCAGGGCTGTGGTGGTCAGGAGCGTCATCACTCACCTTTTGGCCTTCTGCATAGAGGACACCATTCACCAGAGTCCTCGGAGAACCATATCGAGTCCCCGGGCTGGAAAGGGTGCACAGGGTCCGAGGTGGGCACAGGCAGGGCGTCGCAGATGAATTTATAGACTGCTTTCTGGGCAGACTACAGGGCCTGCAAGAACTGTAAGAGGGCGAGGGGAAGCAGAGTGGTCCAGTTTTCACCGGTTACTAAAGTAAAATTGTTTTAAGGTTTATACCTTCTGCAACTTTCCTAGTCCTTTCCCTGACATAAACCTGAGAGCTTGCACAATCTATTTGCTGTCTGCACATGGCCCAGTTTTCCTTCTCTTCCTCCCTATTTAGACCCACACATTCCTGCTTCTCTATGCCTTCTCCTTTTCCCTGTGACTTTACTAGACATTACCTGTCTCTCAGGAGTTTAGTAAGCTTGGTGTAACCTAAGTGGGTAGTCTGGTGCAGCTGGTTGACTAAAGTCTGACCTAAGGCCTCTGGGACTAACAACCTCCCATCAGGCAGTATCCCTCATCCATTGATTCTCGGGTGGCTTGCTGCCTCCCAAGCTTTCTGGTCTGTAGCAGATTTTCCTTGCCCCATCAGAGAGCCTGGATTAGGGCTAAGAGTCCAGGCCGTTGGGCTGAAGTTTCCCTACTTAATGACTGAGACCAAATGATTTAGTCCAGAGTCATTACTGCTGTCCCAGCATACCTGATTTCTTCCTGGACATAGCTGCTCCCATCCATAAACAATACCTCTTCTGACGATGGCTGTGGAACATCCTTGAGGTCTGGGAGGGCCGTCTGCACTATGTCGATTACCTCCAGGTTGTCCTGTAGAGGTTTCTCTGGGTCATCATGCAGGAGGCAGGCTGGCCGGCCTGATGGCCAGCGTCTTGTAGAACTTGATGTGGAGCTGGCCTGGAGTGGCAGTGGCCAGTAATTGAGCAGTCACTGGAGAAGATCACGTCCAAGTAGGGGGTATGGGCCCTCTGGCATGACCAGAAACGAAGGAGTCACAGTAATTCTCCCAAGGTCCATAGTCCTCATTGAAGTCCAGGGATAGGTTAGCGGCTCACTGGCCCGGTCAGGACGGAGTCTGCTGCACCAGTACCTATCAGGAGACTAACTAGTTTGTCCCCAATTGTCTTGTATTCTTGGCTCCCAATGGCTCAGTTGGAAGGAGCCCTGGCCCTGTCATTTTTCTAAGTAAAAACTTTACTTTGATCCTCTGCACCTGACCTTGCTCTAGTCTTTTCTATCCCTGATCGGGACCTAGGCCTGCCATCCTGACCCTTCCTCAAGTTTTCCTTAAGGCTGCTACTATCACCTTTGCTAATTCAGCCAATTGGGCCAATAGGCCTAACAGGAGAACACGGTGAAGTGTCCAAGGCAGCCCTCCCCCCCAGCAGTATTTGGGTCCCACCGTGGGCAGAGGGATGGGAAAATTTCCTCTGGTTTACAAAAGGACGCAGGAAAGGGGAAGAGTGTTTTTCAACTCTCTCCAAGAGCACTTCATGCCCGCGCCTGGGATTCCTATTTTCAACTCCCCAAAGTTCAGAGAAGCCTGTAGGAAACTTGCTGGTGCCAAACCCCAGTGGCAGATGGCAGATGAGCCGCCCGGCTGGCACCAAAGGAACACGCCCCTTCTATGGCCTGACCGCCCTCCCCGGGGAACCCTGTGGCCTCCGGGTGAGTGCCTGTGTGCCCGTCCGCCTGCCGCCCCCGTTTCCCAGGATGAGGAGCACATCACACCGGACCCCAGTCCCGAAGCACGGCGCAGTGCAGGGGCACAGAGCGGCCCATGGGCAGGGACGGCCACTGAAACACAAATGACTCTGTTAACTGCCTGTAGCAGCCAAGCTACAAAATCTTGATATGGCCCTTCAATATGCAACCCAGTGAGGTCTTCTGGGCACTAGGGCTGCTATCCATGATTACACTAACCGTAACAAAATTGAGGGAGACACAGTAGGGAGGCAGATGAAGACAAAAACAAGGGAAGACACACACAATTGCAGTCACACAGTCACACTCACACACCGTTTGAATTTTCGTCCAGAAATTTGCCAGTTGGGAGGCGATCAGTCTCCCCTTCTGCCCCAGTGGCGCGTCTGAATGAACAGAATTTGCCAGATTTGAACCAGAATTTGCCAGATTTGAACCCCTACCTAATGTCTCAGGGGGATTCCCAGGAGAGGAGAGGCTGTGCTGCGTCCGGCCCTCTCACTCATCCAGATAGACCGGTCACCCAGAACACACCTCCGGAGACTTTACCAGGTCTCCTTTAATCTTTTTGGGGATGTCTTGGCATCTCCCAGCCATTCATCAGAAACCCAAGTAGGATCTTCGGGGCTCTGAAACTCAGGGGGTGCCTACCCGGAGATCCGGCGGTCCGGCGGCCGGATCAGGAGAGGCTGCCCGTCCTAGGCATCTAGCCCCTGGTGTAGCAAAACACCAGGGAAACTCGCTGGGGCCTCCAAATGTTGTAACTGCTGCTGCAGGGCTCAATAATATGGGCAAGTAGCATAAAATACCTACCCTAGATTGGGTGGAGATTTTAGATAAGTAAGCCAAAAATATTCTCTGGGGTAAGAGAAGCCCCCATTCTAGTTAGCATTTCCTCAGAATGTTGTTGAAACTGCTTAAGGCTTCCGCAGGTAACCCTAGAAAGGGTTTGAGAGGGGCCCTGGGACCGAGTCCAGGACCGAGTGCGAGTTTTACGATCAGTGTCCAAGGTCAGCTGTGTCATTTGGGGAGTCAGGTTGAAGGGCAGGTCCTTCCTGTCCATGGTAAGGTTTTATCCACCAAGCCGCCAGCCACTTGGGACCTGTAGGAGACAAAACACAAGCATACCCCCACCCCCAGCCAGTAACTCTGCAGGACCTTGCCATTCAGGTCCTTGCTGTGGATCTCTGTACTGACTAAAGGCTTGGGCCCTGTGGCAGAAGCCTTTTGTTGAAAATGTCGCTCCGCAGCTGTAGTGCCAAAGCGATCTCGATTTAAAAAATTTGAGGTATAGATTGCCAGAGAAAGCTGATTTACAGGGGGTTCACCCATACTCCCTCCTTTTTGTTTTGTAATGTATAATTTTAAAGTAGCATGAGCACGTTCAACAATAGCTCGTCCTGTAGGGTTACAGGGGATGCCAGCTTCATGGCTAATGCTCCATTGTTGGAGAAATAATTTAATGCTTTGAGATGTATAGGCTGGCCCGTTATCTGCTTTATTTTCCAGTGGCACCCCCATATGTGCAAAACAGGACAGCCAGTGACTCTTAACGTCTTTGGCTTTTTCCCCGGTAGCGGTGGTTGCATGTAGAAAATTGGAATGGGTATCTATAGTAACATGTACCCACTGAACAGAAAAAGCGAATTTCTCTCTATCGTTAAGAACCAAAGGGATAGTGAAAAAACAATCTTTAAGATCTATAACAATTACATGCCAATTTTCAGGAATCATTGTAGGATTGGGGAGCCCAGGCTGTAATGCTCCCATGGGTTGTATAATAGCATTGATTGCTCTCAAATCATGGAGTAATCTCCATTTACCACCTTTTTTAGGAATTACAAAAATGGGAGTGTTCCAGGGACTGACTGAAGGTTCTATATGACCTGCTTCTAATTGCTCTTTCACTAATCTGTTTGCATGTAACAATTTTTCCCCTTTCAAGGGCCACTGATCAACCCATACTGGCTCTGTTGTTTTCCAGGCCAATGAAAGGAGGGGAATTTTACCAGTGACCCCTAGCCAAAAGGCTGGGTTTGAATAACCATTCCCCATTGAGAGAGAAGATCCCTTTTAGGGGAGACTCCATGACATAAGGTTGAATCCATCCTTTTTGTCCATCTGGACCTACACAGGAAAGGGAGTGAGTACTTTGTTGAGGAGCTTGAGTTCCTCCCACTCCTGTAACTAGTAGGGGTACTGGGACTTTAGGCCATTCCTTAGGCCATTCCCATGTTGTTATAATAGAAATGTCTGCCCCTGTGTCCACTAATCCTGAAAATAGTTGCCCTTGTGTATTAATGGAGAGCAAGGGCTTTCTGGTGTTAATAGCCGCAGTCCAGAGAACATCACACTGACCAGCGCTCCCAAACCCTGCATTCCCTCTTATTGTGAAGTTGGCTCCAGGAACCCAGTAGGGTAACAAAAGGAGTTGAGCTATTCAGGTTCCTGGTGTTAATACATGAAAGCCCACAGCCTTAAGCATTACTTTAATTTCTCCTTCAAAATCTGAGTCAATTACCCCTGGCATCACTTGTATTCCTTTCATTGTTAAACTAGATCTTCCAATCACTAAACCTACTTTCCCCTCGGCATGGGGCCATACACTCCTGTAGGAACTAAACGAATATCATCAGACTCCTTAAGGATTAATTCTGTGTGGTGATAAGATCCAGGCCGGCACTTCCTGCTGTGGAGGCTTGGAGGTCTCCAACCCTCCCTTTGAACTTCCACGTGGCGAATTGGGCCGGAGTCAACACTGTCTTTGCTAGTGCGTCCAATCCCAGGGAGTCATCAGATAACTACCAGCTATTCCCTCCGACATTCCTATAGTAAAGGAACTTTGCAAACCATTCTCCTCTATGCTTTGCCTGAATTCTTTAAAAACCTGATAGGGCAAACATTCGTGCACAGGTTGTTGACCTGGCTGTAATATAGCTGGAAAAGCACCAAGGTCGCCTGCTTTCCTGGCCTCTATAAGAAAGTCCTCCATTGCTGGGCGTGGTGAGGCTAAGAAATCCTCCAGAAAAGGTGGAGGAGGGGAAGGGGAACTTTCCTCCTTTGTCGCCCATGCGGGAGCAGTCGGCTGCTGGGACCAACCTCCTTAGTTAGCGGCTGCAAAGCTGTAAATACCAGTCGCCATGAAAGAAGGGTCAAGGTGGAAATTTTACACCCTAAATCTTTGCGCACCCTAGAAGTTTCCCCTACTTTGAACCACATGTCCGAATCCAATGCGCCCTCCTTAGGGATCCACGGGCAGAACTCCTGTGGTCCCTCAGAAGCTGCAAGAGCTTCTGCCAATATGGAGCACTGAGCTGCCCTCAGCAGCTGTTGTAAGACTCACGCACAAAGTCGCTGATCCTTAGAAAATCCCGACCCCACGCCGTCTTAATGGAAACCCCTCACGACACTAGATATGCTGGTAGCTGTCCCAAGCAGGGGGCTGGCTCAAGAAAACTCTTTCTCGAGTGAAGTTTACTTTGGATCCGGATCCCTAATTCCCCTCCGCATACCGTTGCGTTGCTGATGGCGTCGAATCTCGCCGCTGCATACCCGAGTCACGTTGGGGTCACCACTTGCCGACTCGGGCCTGCCGGGATCGGTGCAATGCAATGAACCTACAAACACACGCTGGTTGGAGTGAGGGGGAGCTTTGCAAAGGAGCAAATGCTCCAGAGCTTAGGGCGCAGTCCCATTTATTAGCAGTTTTGTTCCCCCAGGTTACAAGTAGATTTATGTAAATTATTTTCTTGAGATGGCATCTCTGCAGACCATACAGCCTAGCTTTGTCTCTTGCTTTTTACGGAAGAGACTTTGAAGCCGGAAGATTTTTACATGCAAATGGAGCACTCAATGCACCTAGGCTGGAGAGAGCATTGACACAATGGTGCAAAATGTCCATCTTCCAACCCCCAACCCCACAATAGTAGACCTTGGGTGTTGTCCATCTGTCCTTGCGCCTGCGCCTCCTCCTGCATGTCGGAGGCGTCGTGTGTGTTCTCTCCAGATGGAATCAAAGCCAATAAACAACATAGTGATTTCATACCGTGAAAAATAAAATAAAAACCAAAAAAAAGTGACCCCTGGTCTTCCCATCAGCAGACCAGCACTGCTGACATTGGTGTCCAATTATTACAGGGTGGGCTCAGGCGTGAATTGGGGATATTTTTTTCCTTACAGAAATAAGTTTAAGCTCTCTAAAACAAATTTGCATCTTTTGTTTAATATAAAATAAAGTCACAAGCCATTAAATGTAAAATAGCATCCATTCATTCTTTTGGCAACTTTTCACTGGGTACCTGACACCTAGGCGCAGGCCAGGGCCAAGGGGATGAACAGGACAAGGAATTTCCCACCTCACATCTAGTGGTGAAGGTGGTGTCACACTCACAGTGAACCCCAGGGAAGGTTAAGTTGGGAAACTGAGAACGTGGAGAACTGAACGCTAAGGGCTTCGTGCTCACGCCAGATGCCTCCTGAGCATCCACTGATTCTGTCCCACCAGCCCTACCTCCACAGCGCTGTCTTTTCCACGGCACGGTGCACACGCCACATGACATGCTGACTTGGTGTGAGAATGAATGTAGATTTAAATGTGTTTGGTTATGAGAACTTGCAAGGTAGTTTTAAGAAACTGTCATAGAATAAGCGGGAATGATCCAAGGTGTCTCCAAACCAGCTTTCGAGTCAACCGATCAAGCCAGCAATTACAACCCGAAACCCCTCAGAAGTGCCACCGGCTCGGGAGCCACGGCCAGAGGTGAGGTCTTGGGCTGTGGGTCCTCCCCAGGAGGGACAGTCAGCATGAGGCTGCAGCAGGCCTTCCATCTGCTTCCAGCTCCAGCACGGAAAGTCCTGAGCTGGAGGTCCCTCCGTGGTGGGAGGGCACTGTGACTTTCGGAGAACACAGCCACCAGGAGATACACTCTGGCTGAGTGAATGCCTTTGTGCCCAAGGGCAGCCCCAATTCAGGCACTTCCTCCCTGGAGACCGGGCCTGGGAGAGGTGGGCTGCAGCTGTGAGGCGTGGACAATCCTAACAGAAGTGCAAGGACAGGGACTCACACTGCTGACCAGGCACATGTTGGGAGCTAAGCAAGTTTCACAGAGATCACGTTTAACAGAACACTCATCTACTGATGGACATTTACACAATGGAGTACTATGCAGCTATAAGAAAGAAAGATCTCTTACCCTTTGAGACGGCATGGAGGGACCTGGAGAGTATTACGCTAAGCGAAATAAGCCAGTCAGAGAAAGACAAGTACCACATGATCTCCTTATTTGTGGAATATAATGAACAAAATAAGCTGACGAACAAACTAGAGACATGGAAGTAGGGAATAGACTGACAAACTTCAGAGGGAAAGGGGGTGGTGAGATGGGGGTGGGGGGAAGAGATAAACCAAAGAACTTATATGTATTTATGCATAACCAATGGACACAGACAACAATGCGGGAGGAGAGGGGAGTGAGGAGGAGGGGTCAATGGGGGAAAAAGGGGGAAACATCTGTAATACTTTCAACAATAAAGATAAATGAAAAACATGACGAGAACAAAGGCAGCCTCTGCACTCCACTTTTCTGTGTCCCAAAAAGTAAACACCTGTGTATTAGTATAACTTAACCCAACAGCTAATTGAGGCCGCATGCCCAGAGGCCCTCTGTAGAGAAGTGTACAGGTTAAAATTTTAAGTGAAGCTGGAGTTTAAAAAACAATTTAATTCAATTGCACAGGACCAAGCATAGGCCTGGCATAAACAGGTGCTCCGCATTTGTGGATGACTGACTCTGGTGTCTGAATTAGACACAGTGTCCTACGAGTCCCCAACCATTGGCACAATTAAACTGTGGCCTCAAGCACAGACAGCACCTCCTGCCTTCATCGCCACTGCTGAGTCCGCAGATTCCAATGCTCATCTCATTCAGAAACACCTCACAGACACACCCAGAAGTAGTGTTTTATCTGCCACCCTGGGACCACTCAAGTTGACACACAGAATTAACCACCACACCTTCCCTGGGCACTTGAATGCACCGGGCTGTTAAAAGAAATTACTTAGATTTGCGCATACTGCTGTCGAAAGGTGTCCATGAAACATGAAATTTAAGGAAGGAAACTGCTGTAGACAAACATGCATATGAGGGCCCGCCTTGTGTTAAGTAGCATGCTCATGTATTAGCGTATGTTCGTGTGTGGAAAGAAAAAAATCTGCAAAGACAGTCAACTAATTACTAATGGCGGTTACAGCCAGAGGAGGTTGTAGGGTGATTTTGACTTTATAAATTAATCTGCTGATTGGTTATTTTTGTGACTAGCATATATTATTTGAAGGTGAAATAAAAATTATCCATTATTTGAAAAACGAATATAGATGCTTGGATTTGCTTAGTGATGCCGACTCAGATATTTCTCATAAGCAGTGAGGTATTTGACTTCAAAAACACAAGAATATTCATGATGTTTACCTACCTGGGCAAAAGCCCTAGAGACCCTCTTGCTCCTGTATGTAAGGAAGCCGCAGGAGGGCGAGCACAGGGGCTCTGCTCGGACAGCCGAGGGCGGGAACATCCACAGCCCACGGATGGCCCGAGTAGAGCAGGGCTTGCTCGGACCAGCTAGCCCTTGCCGGTCTGGCTCAGCGGTTGCAGCGGTTCTCAACCTGTGGGTCGCGACCCCTTTGGGGGTCGAACGACCCTTTCACAGGGGTCGCCTAAGACATAACAGTAGCAAAATTACAGTTATGAAGTAGCAACGAAAATAATTTTATGGTTGGGGGTCACCGCAACACGAGGAACTGTATTAAAGGGTCGCGGCATTAGGAAGGTTGAGAACCACTGGAGAGTGTCCCTGGGTTGCAGGTTTGATCCCCTGTCGGGGTGCGTATGGGAGACAACTGACTGATATCTCTCTCTCTCTCTCTCCCCCCCTTCCTCCTTCTCTAGTCAATTAAAATCAAAAAACTTCTCCAAAGAGTTCTTGCAAAAAAGACTTGACCTTGCCGCTAGTCCAGCCTTCGATGAACTTCCACTGTCTGGGAAAACAACAGTGGAAGATCAGGTTTGCTCTAGTCTGAAAGTTTGTGTCCCCCCAAAATTAATATGGTGCAAATCTAATGTCCAAGGTCATGGTATTCAGAGGTGGGCCTTTGGGGAGGTTAAATCAAGAGGGTGGAGCCTCATGAGTGGGACTAATGACCTTATAAAAGTCCCACAGAACTCCCTCTCCATCCTTTTCTCCCCCACCCCCACTCTCTTCCTCTCTCCACTCCAACACACACCAAGGGACGGCCATGTGCGGACAGAGAAGGCAGTTGTCTGCCAGCCAGAGAGAGCGCTCTCACCGGAACCGAATCTGCCGGCACCTTATCTTAGACTCCTCAGCTCCAGAGCTCTGAGAAACACATGTGTTTGCCGCCCCGTCTCTGGCATTCATTCTCTTACAGCAGCCCGAGCTGACTAAGAAAGCAACTGAGATCTCCTTTAGAAACTCGAATCACACCCAAAAAGTGCACAGGCACCCAGGACAGCATCTGACCCAGCCCCGCCCCCCGCCCCGCCCCCTTTGCCAGTACCAGTGGTTAACTAAATATTTTCAAACTGCCTTACTAGCCTGAGCAGAAAAACGTAACTATCACACGAAAATACTACACTTGTCTTTCTCAGCACCATCATTGTAAGAAAACCTTAGTTCATTCCTTAAGTTTTTCCGACAAGAAAAGGGGAAGAAAGCCAATTTACATACAAAATTCACTTTAGGGTAGAAAAACGAGGCTTTTCAGATTTCAAACATTGATTTTGTGATCATTCTGGCCCGTGGGGTCTGTATAAAAAGATGAACTGCTCTCCCAAGTGCACAGGGCTACCTCACCACACGTGTTCTTAAGGTCATAAAGGTCGGCTCTTGTTGCTGTATTAGTTTTCTTTTTTAAAAAAAATTTTTTTTCTTTATTGATTTTAGAGAGAGAGGAAGGGAGAAGGAGAGAGAGAGAGAGAGATCGATGAGAGAGAACATCAATTGGCCGCCTCCTGCATGCCCCCCACTGGGGATCAGGCCCACAACCTGGGCATGTGCCCTGTCCGGGAATCTAACTGGTGACCTCTTGGTGCATGGGTCGATGCTCAACCACTGAGCCACACTGGTCGGGCAGTTTTCTATTTCATTATATGAAATTATCCCATACTTAACAGCTTAAAACAACACCCATCTAACTGTTTGTTAGGTGAGAAGTCCACAGATGGCGTGGCTGGTGTGGCTGGTGTGGCCGAGTTCTCTGCCCAGAATCTTGGGAGACTGAAATCAAAGCATCAGATGGGTGTATTCCCTTCTAGGGAACATTCTGCCTGTAAGCTCATTCAGGTTGTTGGACGAGTAGTTGTTGGACTTAAGTCCCCATTTCTTTGCTGACTGTCAGCCAGGGGCTCCTTTCAGCTCCCAGAGACCAGCTGCATTCCCTGCCACACGGCCCCTCTATCTTCAAAATCAGCAACGGAGAATCTCTCACATCAAGTCTCTCTCACACTCCAGATCTCTCTCCCCAGGAAGAGCCCAGTCTCGTCTAAGAGCTCACCCGATTAGGCCAGGCTCACCCAGTATTCTCTCCTTTCCTTAAAGTCAACTGACTGGGTGATCTTTTCTTTATTTAAAAAATTTTTTGAAATATGTCTTTATTGATTTTTTTTTAGAGAGAGAAAAAGGGAGAGAGAGATAGAAACATCAGTGTGAGGGAGAAACATCAATTGCCTGCCTCCTGCACACCCCCTGCTGGAGAATGAGCCCACAACCCGGGCATGTGCCCCGACCGGGAATCGAACCAGGACCTCTCAGTCCATGGGATGACGCTCAATCACGACACTCAATCCACTGAGCCACACTGGCCAGGCTGACTGGGTGATCTCAGTCACAGCTGCAAAATCCCTTCCTGGCAGCAGCTAGATTGGTGTTTGGTTGACTAACCAGGAGAAGGTGTGTGTGCCCGGGGTGTGGTGTGTATGTGTGTGCCCTGCGGGGGGGTGGGGGGGTCGCAGCCATCTCAGAGTTCTACCTACCAGAGTGGCTTAGCCTGCCTCATTGTCTGCTTTATTCAAACAGAGCAGGAAAAGGTCCTTTACTTTTAATTATTTCAATATGCCAGAAAATGAAACTCATTTTGGAGCTGACAATCTATTCTGTGGCCAAACTGGCAAAATTTCAGAGAACAAAATAAAATGCAGCCTATTCTGAAAATGGTCTCTGCAGGGCCTCGCACTAAGGTCTCTTACCAGCGTTGCTATCATCAGGACACCTCGGACACCTCAAGGCACCGCGAGGCGCTCCAGGGACAACTGCGGGCCTGCCCAGGTGGGCCCAGCTGTCATCTCCCCAGCAGTCCCTGCTCCCAGAGGAGCTCCGATGACCAAAACCCTCACTCCTCAAAGTGCGGTCCTGACCAGCAGCACCCGCGCCACCTGAGAGGGCGGACGAAATGCAGAATCCCCGGCCCCAGCCCATGTGCTGAGCCAGAATCTGCCTTTCAACAAGACTCTGGATGACTCATGGTCCTGTGGGGTGGGGGGACACTGGTGGAACACCGCACGCCTGAGGGGCAGACGCAACTCTGTCTGCTGTGTCAACCCCCCCCACCCCACCCTGATGACAAGGTGGAGACCAAACATGTCACACCAAGTGTGGTGACTGCGGGGGGAGGGGGAGGGGACAGGGGGATAAGTGGTGATGGAAGGGGACTTGCCTTGGCCTGCTGAACACACAATGCGGAGTACAGATGACGCGTTGTGGATTGTGCACCTGAAACCTGTATAACTTTGTTGACCAGTGCCACCCCAATACATTCAGTAAAAAGAAAACAAAACAAAACACGTCACACCCTCCCGTGCAACTCCACACGGGTCTCTGTCCAGGCCCAGCCTTGCTGATGGGTTAGATCCACACTGCACGTGGCCGTTTGAGAGGACTCTGTCGACCCCGACGACGATTCCCTGAGCCCATCCCCACTCCCTGCTAGGCTCGAGCCAGTGCATGCGGGGGCCGTGGGGCTGGCCCGGGCAGCCAGCTGCCGAGGTTGCTGCCCTCCTGACTTACAGGCCTTCTCTGTGACATGGGACAGCAAGTGCCGACGGCACGGGGTTGGAGGGGAGGCACCTGGCATCGGTGCCCAAAATGCCAGAGAGAGAATGTGAACAAGACGAGGCTGCCCGCTCACTGCCTGACTGACCGCAGCTTTGAGTTGCCAAGGCCAGCCTTCACAGTGTCCTTCAGACAGGTCTGCCAGCGAATGGCAGTCCCCTGTGCCGAGGACCGGCATGCTGGGAAGCAAGCCCCTGGGGCCTGGCCAGCTCGGCCCTCCCGATGCTGACGGCACGCTGTCTGCAGACCCCGTGGCAGTCACTGGGAGGACACCTACACGCTGGAAAATCCTGGGTTTGAAGTCTAACTCCCCACTGTCCAGTCACATCACAGCTCTGGCAAAGTGCTTGATTTCTCAGAGTAACATTTTCCTCAAACACCCAATCCTGTGGGTCTGGCTTCCCCTGCCGGGTGCCCCATGGCTTCCCGAGGCAGGGGGGGGGGGGCTGCAGCCCCACCCTGAGGTGCTCACTGGGGTCACTCGGGGATCCCCACAGAAGGAGGAACCGCCACCTCGAGTGTTGCCCCCCCTGCATGGAGGAAAGAGCTTCCAGAGAGCTCACACTGGCTCCGAAGCTAACCGTGTCACTTTGGCTCACAGCTCTTGGCCAGAACCGTCTGAGCCCACCCGGCCACAGGGCAGGAAGTGGAGCTGCAACTGGTCACCGAGCGCCATTCGTGATGTGCCAGCCCAACGGGAAAGGCTGATGGCATGTGGGTGGTCGAAAGCCTCAAAGCCCCCTCTGGTCCCCCTGTCTTCAAACATCCTGAGACAAGGGGTCATGATCAGGAGCCCCAGGGCCCCTTGTCCTCCTGACTTTTGACAGACAGTGAGGGCGCAGGAGGGCCAGGCGCCGTGGCTGCCAGTATGCTCACCGCCTGTCCTCCCCACCTCCGGCTCCACCCGGGGCCGTGGGCCGCCGTGCTGGCCTCAGTTTCTTCTCTCGTGCAGCAGGAGGACAGGCTCGTGGTGGGACTCAGACCTGCGGCCAGGTGAGAGGTTCCCCTGGGCCAGGAGACCCAGGACCTGGGTCTTCAGGTTTGTCATCGTTAGAACAAGGCTGGCCCTGCCAGGTCCCCGAAGCGCAGCTCTGCTGACGGCTTAGGCTGGGTGGTCTGCATCCTGGTCGTGGCACCGTTCCTTAGCAGCGGTGACTCGGGGCATGTCGCTGAGCCTTGCTGGGTCTCAGTTCCCTCGTGTGCCCCTGAGGCCTTAGCATCTCCCTCCGAGGACTGTGACGGAGGACGAGGATTAGAGTCAGGGGAGGCAGAGTCGTGGGGGCTAAGCGTGCAGCCTTCACAGCCGCTCCCGTCCTGGACGCCGGCTGCCACACCCCAGGGAGCGGATGGACGCGGGTGTGGCTGGACACGCCGCGGGGCTCCCTGTCCAGACCTCACTGACTGCCCTGCGCTGTGTCCCGGTGCCACCCGTGTACGTGAAGTGCCCACAGCACTGCCAGCCCGAGCACACGGAATGGTCCCTCTCAGGTGGACCTCAGTGCACGGCCACAGCTGGGGGACGCTCAGGGGAACTTGCTGGTCACTGCCAGTTTTCTTCCTGTGAGGAACCAGTTCTTCCACACTCTCCCGGCCCCGTGACCAGGCCGTGTACAAGGGGAGTTCTGCACGTTGACCCCACAGACACACGTCCTGACCGCGGTCAGCTCTCAGAGCCGTCTGCACTCTTGACTGGGGTCGTCTCGTGGACAGAACCAGGTTTGGCCTGTGGATGGGCGGATGTCCCAGCCTGGCGGAGGACAGGATCCCCTGGTCCCTTCACGCGCACGTCCCACCCATCGACCGCGGCCTCGGGGTTCCCAGAAGCGCTGCTCACAGGACGCGCCTCGGCGTCCCTGGCAGACCCCGTGCCAGGCTTGTTGACAACGGAGGGCACACACGGTGCAGAGGACAGAATCTGGCTTTTATCCACGTGCTGATTGGGGCTCGTGAGCATGTGATATTTCACACCCCCACATTCAGACATCAGCAACATTTAAGGGCCCGGCTGCGAGCAGCTGGCCTGCTGAAGCACCCACTTCTTTAAAGGGTATTTTCGTTGGTTGTTGTTTTGAAATATGACAGCCATTTTCTCGTTTTGAGCAGTTTAAGAAGAAAAACATCACCTGTCCAGGAAAACCATTGTAACCTGCTGTGTTTCAAAGGGGCTAATTTTGGATGGGCCTCAGACGTTTCTAGATTTCTAGAACAGTCATGTTCTCAGAGGGAAAGAGAGAAGCACCCTTTACCCACCGAGGCTGTGACTTCTGCGGCCACCTTTCGTGCTTTCCAAATGTCTCATTCACGGGTGGATTTCGTCAATGGGGGACAAGGCCTCTTGGGGACACTTAGGGAATCGGTGGGGCCTGTCCTGTTTCACCATGATGGGAAAGGGACATTGACAGCATCAGCCAGATACAATCAGGAACTCCAGGAGGGTCCCTCACATCCTGCGTGACTTTCAAACATCCTCCTTCATACCCGTGTGGGTGGAAATCTATTCCCTATTACCTGAGCCTGAACCGAACTCCTTTTGCCATGTAAACACTGTGTATTTTTCTCACTTGGTTTAAAATACACAGAATCACCCAGGATCAACCACTGCACACTTCGAGAGAAGACTGCACTTTGGTCCATTTAAAATTTTCCCAAGAGCCTGGACAATCGGGGCGCAAACGCTGTGGCTTTCCGGGGGTCCCAGTGGGGAGCCCACGCCCTGGCGCTGTCATGTTTGTGGTGATTCTACCTTTAGCAGCAGGCGGGTGTGTGGAATCACTTAGGGGATCCTTCGCCCAGCAGGGCACATGGACAAGGGCTGACTTAGAGGGTTAAGTGAGGAAAAGAGGGCTGAAATCTTATCTTAGGTCCCCCAACATTTAAATGTACACTACTGACCCAAAGCATAACTGGGTCCAAGAGAGAAAAACGTCCATGTGTTAAAAGTTCCTTTGGGGGCAGAATGAGTCAGTGTAATTAGAAATCGGATCCTGTGGTCTCCAAATCTCTCCCAAGAGTCTGTCTTCTGCACCAACAAGGACTCTGGTCCACCAAGAGGCCACCTGGGCAGCATGTCCTTGCAGGGGACAGCCTCCCTATTCTCAGCAATTTCTCTTCCTGGTGAAGGTCAGATACTCCATCCCCAGTCTGAGGACAGAGCCTGGATTCTGTACAGACCGGTGCCCTGATTCTTCTCTCACCTACCGGACAGAAGCCCATCGCCTAGCGCTGAGCCCAGATTCGGCTCCAGCTCCCCTCTTTCCAGCCAGGTGACCTTGGGCCGCGTCCTCGAGCTAAGCCTCTTTCTGCTGAAGGAGGACGGGAGTTTCTACCACACAGGGCTGTAGGGAGGGCTCTGTGGGGCAGCAATGGTCGTAAGGCAGTGTTTAGAGGGAAGGGGCTCCCCCTTAGCCACGGTGACCCTCCCATGGCTGTGATCTCCAGAGTCCACTCCCATGGGACATGTTTGGTGCAGCTCTGGGCTCCAACGTAGGGTGAACCCTTTCTTTCACTTTCCTTCCCAAGTGATATCTCATCTTAGGGTCCCTGGTCCCACGTGGAATCATCCAAATACCCCACTGGGGTGTTACTGGAAACTCTGGCCAGCTAGTCCCCCTCATGGTCTCAAAGGGGCGCCCCCCTTGCCGGGACTCCTGTCCCCAGGCTGTGTTACAAGGTTCTCCCACCAGGCATGAGCTCTGGACGGCAGGGCTGTTACCTCTGTCCTCCCGAGCTGTGCACACACCAGGTGCTTGCTAAGGACTCACGCTTGGGTGGGTCGCTGGACGGACAGACCTGACAGCAACTCAGCCCAGGTGGGAAGGCCCACGTCGAGGACCGTGGTTCCAAAGTGGGTCTGTCCACTCCCCAGGAGCGAGGGGTGCTGCCCCCTGCCTGAGGCCCTCTCTCCCAGGCTCTCTGCAGCTGCTGAGACAGTAGAAGCTGGTGGTAGTTTAGGTTCATCACAACATCTCAAATCATTTTCCTAACTCTTGGCCCGGCCCCTCAGACCCTTTGCCAAGCACTTTCCTCCCTGGTTTTTTAACCCTGGGGAAATGTTATCTTCATGTTTCCAACTCATTTATGCTCAGCTCATCAAAATGCCATTTTATAAGAGCTGTTTGAACTCTGAAAAGTCTGGGAAGCGTTCCCCTCGTATATTTATGTGAAAGGCAGCCAGGGTCCTCCCTTTATGGGGTGTCCCGCCATGCTGTCGGGCAGTGTTCCCCTGCTCACCCCCACAGCAACCTGGGCAGGTGAGGAGCAGAAAAACCTCAGGCAGAAGGTCAGGCCACCTCACCTCCACAAACAAGGAAAAAAACTCTTGGACCCAGGTAGGAGATTTGCGTCCCCAAATGCAAACATTTTCAGGAAAAAAAGTCCTCTGAGCAAGGTCCCTTAAATGCTAATGAGGAGTCTCCCGAGCTCTCCAGGTCGGTGCTGGAAGAAGGGGGGTGTGTTCAGAGACAGGGAGGCTAGGACTCTCAGCTTCGCGGACTCTCAGCTTCCCAGGCCACTGCCTCCTGACTGTATTGCGAGGTGTACATGAGATGTGTCCCCAGCACATCTGGGGCCTGCCCTCTGCACACCTCCAGCTCTCTCCACAAGCAACACGGCATCAGAAAGAGAGGGAACACATGGGATCTGCTAGAACACGCTTCTCCAGGACCTGGGCTGCTCCCTCCCGCGCCTCCACCCCTCCCATCAGCAACCCTCCAAACGGAAGGAGGGAAACAGCTTCCTCGCCCTCACTCCCTTCTCCACGCCCTCCCGTGACCCAGTTCAAGCCTCTCCTGCTTGAGGGGAGGAGGAGCACCAGAAATCAGAAGTCCGAAAAGCAGAAATCGTTGAAATTGGAAATGGAAAATTAATAGAGGAAATCAATGAAACAAAAATAGACAAACCTCTAGCAAGACTGCCAAAAATAAAGAAAGAGAAGACACATATTACCAAGATCACGAATGAAGCATGACGTAACCACAGATGTAGCAGACATCACATGGAGTATAAGGAAATAGTATAAACATTACATGTATGAATTCAACCACTACCACAACTCACCCAACATGAAATAGATGCTATGAATAGCCTTATAACTAATAAATAAATTTAGTCCGTAGTTTTAAAACTCCCTGAAAATAATCTCCAGGCCCAGATTATTTCATTGAAAGGAATGTTAACAAATGTTTAAAAAATGTTTAACACAGATTTAACACAACTTTTTCTTGAAAATAAAAAAGAAGGAAACATCCTTAATTTATTTTATGAGCTTTGTATTACCTGATATAAAATCAGACAAAGAGAGTACAAAAAAGAAAACTACAGACCAATATATCATAAATATAGATGCTAAAATCCTTAACAAAATATTAATGAATAAAATTTAGCAGTGTATAAAAAGAAAACCATACAACCAAGTGAGGTCTGTTTCAGAGATGCAAGTTTGGGTCAATACTCGAAAATCTGTCAGTGAAGCCCACCATTAACAAATCGCAGTATCATAGAAATTCAAGCAGAAGACAACATTTGACAAATTTCAATACCCTTTCTTGACAAAAATCCCCAGAAAACTAGAAATAAAGGGGAATTTCCTCAACTTGATATACAATATCTACCAACAACTACAGCTAATATCAAACTTAATGATGAAAAACTGAATGCTTTCCACCGAGGATCAAGAACACGGTAAGAGCCCTGGCCTGTTTCGCTCAGCAGTTAGAGTGTTAGCCCTCAGACCAAAGGGTCTTGGGTTCAATTCCCGGTCAAGGGCACATACCTGGGTTATAGGTTCAATCCAGCCCAGAGTACCACAGGCAATCGATCGATGTGTCTTTCTCACATCCATGTTTCTCTCTCTCTCTCCCTCCCTCCCATTCTATTTTAAAAGAAAAAAGGTAAGGATGTCTGCTCTCACCACTATTATCAAAGTAGTTCTGGAATTTCTAGCTAAGGCAATAAGACAAGAAAAGTAAATGAAAGACTTACAAATCAGAAAGGAAGAAAGTATAGTGTTGCTCTTTACAGGTCTCCATAGAAAATTCTATAGAATCTACCAAAAATAGAACAAAACAGAAAAGAAACCACTTAGAACTAATAAGAATGTTCATTAAGATCACAAAGTTAAAAATCAACATACAAAAATTAGATGTATCTCTATATCTTAGCATGAATACATGAAAGCCAAAACTAAACATACAATAGCATTTACAATCTCTTTAAAAAATGAAATACTTAGATATAAACCTAACAAGACATGTGTAAGGCCTGTATGCTAAGATCTAAAACCTACTGATGAAAGAAACTTAAATTAAAAAATAGAGAGGCACACTATGTTCATGGATGGTAATACTCATGTCAATTCTCCCCAAATTGATACACAGGTTTCATGTAATTGCTACCAAAATCTCAGCAAGATATTTGTAAATGTAAGCAAGATTATTCCTAAGTTTTTATGAAGAACAAAGGAATGGGAATAGCTAAAACAATTGCAAAAAGAAGTATAAAAATGGGAGGAGTCATTCAACCCACTTCTAAAACTTACTATATAGCTACAGTAATCAAGACTATGTGATATTGGCAGAGGAAGAGACACATAGACCAGTGGAACAGAAAACCAAAACAGGGCCGCACACAAGAACAGCTGACTGATTTCTGACAAATGTGCAAACGCAGTTCTATGGAGGAAGGGTCCTTTCGACAAAGGCTGGAGGGATTGGATAGCCAAAGGCAAAAAACAAAAACAACAACAACAAAAAACCCTTGACCTACACCTCACATCTTGTACAAAAGTTAACTGTAAACAGATCACATATTCAAACGCAAACCGTAAAACTGTTTATAAGAATACGTAAGGGAAAATCTTCAGAATCCCAAGCTTGGTAAAGCGTTAGTACGCTTGAGGCCAAAAGCACAATCCATTAAAGGAAATAATGGATAAATTGGACTTCATCAAAATTTAAGACTTTTGCTCTGTGAAAAAGGATGAAAAGACAAAGTGCAGGTGGTGTGTTTGTTCTCTATTGCTCCCACAACAAGCCGCCACACATGTAGCAGCTTACAACACCCATTTGTTAACTTAGAGGACAGTAGCTCTGCTCTAGAGCTGCCCAGCAGGAGGGCTGGGTTCCTTTCAGAGGCTCTGTTGACTCACCTTCCAGGCTCGCTCTGGTTGTAGTTCAGTTTCATACAGTTATTGGACTAAGGTTATGCCCTTTGCTAGCTGTCAGCCTGGAGTCATTCTTAGCTTCTAGACATCTCCTGCATTCCTTGGCTAGTGGTCTCCTTCCTTCATTTTCAAGATTAGCAATAGTGGGTTGAATCTTTTTCATACTTCAAATCATTCTGACCTTTGCCCCTTCTCCTCCTCCCCCTCTTCTTCTTCTTCCTCTCCCCACCACACCTCTCTCTATCTCTATCTCCCCTCTACCTCCTCTTCTACTTTTAAGGACTCATGTGTTTACATTGAGTCCATCCAGATAATTAAGGATAATCTCTCTATTTCAAAGTCAGCCACTTAGTAACATCAATTGCATATGAAAATTCCCTTTATAGTAGTACCAAGATTTGTGTTTGAATAATCAGGGAACAGGAATCTTGGGGTAGGGAGAGGATAGCTTTAAATTCTATCTGCCACAGTCTTGGAGAAATTATTTGCAAACCATATATCTGACAAAGGACTCATATAGAGAATATATATATAAAATATACACACACACACACTCACAAAATTGAACAGGAAGAAACTATCGAATTAGAAAATGACCAAAGAGACATTTCACCAAAGTGGATATACAAGTGGCAACTACTCACATTAGAAGATGTTCACCAGCACTGGCTGTTAGGGAAATGCTAAGTAAGACCATGGTGAGATGCCACTGCACACCTATCAGAATTACTGAAGTGACAATAGTGACAATGTCAGATGCTGGTGAGGAGGTGGAGAAACCGCACTACTGGTAGGAATGTAAAGTGGTTCAGCCACTTTGGAGAATGGTTTGGTCGTTTCTTAAAAAACAAAACCTATGCTTATCTTATGACCCAACAGTTATAACCCTGGGCATTTAAAACAATTTTTTTTCTTTATTGATTTTAGAGAGAGAGGAAGGGAGAGGGAGAGAGACATAGAAGCATCAATGAAGAGAACATCAATTGGCCGCCTCCTGCATGCCCCCCACTGGGGATCAGGCCCACAACCTGGGCATGTGCCCTGACTGGGAATCGAACCAGCGACCTCTTGGTGCATGGGTCGACGCTCAACCACTGAGCCACACCAGCCGACCCTGGGTATTTATTTCAAAGAAATAAAAACTTATGTCCACACAAAAACTCACACACAAATTTTTATTATTGCTTTATTTTTTAATAATAGTTAAAAACTGGAACTAATCAAAACGTCCTTCGATGTATGGGTGAGTGATTAAACAAACTGGTACAATCATATATGAATGAGAGAAAGAGAAATATTTTAAGGGATTGGCTCACAAAATTGTGGAGGCTGGCAAGCCCAAAATCTTAGGCTCGAAGGCTGGAGACCAGGGAAGAATTGATGTTGCAGCTCAAATCTGAAGGCCATATGCTGGCAGAATCCCCTCTTCCTTGGGGGAGGTCAATCTTTTCTCTGCTAAGGCCTTCAACTAATCGGATGAGGTCCACTCACATTATGGAGGGCCATCTACCAAAGTCTACTGATTTAAATGTTAATCTTATCTTTAAAAATACCTTCACCACCCGGCCAGTGTGGCTCAGTGTGGGCCCGATCCCCAGTGGGGGCATGCAGGAGGCGGCCAATCGATGTTCTCTCTCATCGATGTTTCTATTTTTCTCTCCGTCTCACTTCCTCTCTCTCTAAAATCAATAAAGAAAAAAAAATTTATAAATACTTTCACTAAGATGAGTAGATAAAAAAGCTGTGGTACATTTACACAATGGAGTACTATGCAGCTGTAAGAAAGAAAGATGTCTTACCTTTTGAGACAACATGCAGGGACCTGGAGAGTATTATCCTAAGCAGAATAAGCCAGTCAGAGAAAGACGAGTACCACACGATCTCACTTATTTATGGAATATAATGAACAAAATAAGCTGATGAACAAAATAGTTCCAGAGGCATGGAAGTAGGGAACAGACTGACAAACCTCAGAGGGAAGGGGGATGAGGGGGGCGGGAAGAAATAAACCAAAGAACTTATATGCATATATGAATAACCAATAGACCCAGACAGCAGTGGGGGAAAGGCAGGAGTGGGGTGGGAGCAGGGAGGAGGGGGGTCAATGGGGGGAAAAAGGGGGACATTTGTAATACTTTTAACAATTAAGATTAAAAATAAATAAATAGCCCTGGCCGGTTTGGCTCAGCGGTTAGAGCGTTGGCCCTTGGACCAGAGAGTCTCGGGTTCAGTTCCCGCTAAGGGCACGTACCTCAGTTGCAGTTTGTCCCCGGCCCTGGTTGGGGTCGTGTGGGTGGCAACCACATTGATGTGTCTCTCTCACATCGATGTTTCTCTCTCTCTCTCTTCCCTCCTCTCTCCCTCCCGCTCTATAAAAGAAAATAAATAAATATAAAAATACCTTCACTAAAGCATATAGAATAACGTTTGACCAAATATCTAGGTACCATGACCTCATCACAGTGACACGTTGAATTAACCATCACCACAGAATACTACTCGGCAGTAAAAAGAAATGGACTATAGGTGCACCCAACAGGTCGGAGGGGTCTCAAGGGAATTCTACTGAATGAAAAAATACCACCTCCAAGGTCACACACTCCATGATTCCGTTTTCATAACATTTCACAATAACCAAACTATAGACATGGAAAACAGATTAGTGGCTGCTAGGGGCTGGGGATGGTGGGGAGAGAGGGGGAGTGTGACGAGAAGGGGGTCTTTGTGGTGATGGGACAGTTCTGTGCCTAGATCGCAGTGGCGGCTTCTGGAATCTACATGTGTACTAACTATAACACAGTTTATAAAGGGCATAAAACTACAGACACACAGAATTGTGTAAGCTGTAGCCAGTGGGGTCACCTATATGAAGGGACACAGAACCTCTTTGCACTATCTTTGCAACTTCCTGTGAATCTATAATCATTTCAGAATAAAATTTTAAAATAAATAGAACCAAAAGGATGTGTAGCTAAGAGTCAATAGGCAAATTTTCAATAAGCATGTCTTCCTTCGGAAAGAATACAAATGTCTTTCTTGTTTATTTTATTTATTTATTTTACAAGCATGTCCAAAGCATTCCCCGTGGAAGGGATTTAGACAGGCAGCGGTTAATGCCGGGACGCCCATTGATAACCGTCAGAGGAGGCGGAGAGGGAGCGCACTGCCTGAGGAGGTGTGAGGGTGCTCTGCCTGAACCCCAAGAAGCCACAGCGGTGGCCCGACCCCCAGTTGTCAGGCCCCGAAGGGAAGTGTGAACCCCTCCATCCCTTCTTTCTCTCCCGGTGACTCTGGGGGTGCATGGTGGCCACGGGGCCAAGGGCAGGGGACAGCGGTCGCTCTGGAACCAGAACTCGTTCTCTGCCATTTCCTCACCGTCGTAAGACAAACACGACCCTTTCTTTTCATTTCTATCTAAATAAACCTATAAAACATATCTGTAAATACATCGACACCATGTCTGCAAAGCCACACGAGCCTGTGTGAGTAGATCCCGTTCAAATGGACGTATCAAGCCCAAGAAGATGACCCGCACAGCCCGCCCTGAGCAAGTGCTTTGTAACTGCTAGTGGAAAAATACAAACAGAAAACATGTCTTTTCGAAGCCACGTGACTCGTTGGAGCTGACCCTTTGGTTATGGGACTAGACTGTGTTCAAGCTGCCCTTCAAAGAGCACTTGGAAATGAACATGACAACCGTGTGCACAGGATGTTAGGGGAGCCTCAAGGACCATGGAACAAGAGGCCAGCTACTGATGGCCTCCGTCAGAGGGGAGGACAGGGCTAGGGTGACATGACGGGGCTGGCTCACGGGGAAACAGCCCACAGTGAGGACTTTGTCTCCAGTGTCCCCGTCCCTCGCTGGTCGAGATCCTCCTCCCTGTCTGACCCACCAGCCTGGCAGTAATCGACCCCCCAGCTCCGTACCTTCTGCTGGCCTTCCTCCCTCTCGCTCCTGAGGAATGAGGACGCAGGTTTGGCTGGTCTGCTCCTGCCTGTGCTCACTGGATCCCTCCTGGCTCACAGTTTGGATACTGATGCAATCCACTTAGCGTTGGCTCCTGTTCCCCTCTGTCACTAAAAATTCTTGGAAGACATAATTTTTAATGGCTGCTGACATTGCCCGGACCATCTGCTTACCTGATGTTGGCACTCGTGCTGGCTGACCTCGAATCCTCCTGGTCTCAGACCATCCAGCGGACCACGTACTCCCACGTGTGGCCGTTCTCGGGAATTCCATGTGGTTCGTGGGTCCCAGCAAGTCCACTGTTTTGAATCTAGGCATCTACATATCAAAACATGACAGACGCAAGAAGGAAAAAGAAGCCCTGCAATAAAGTTATTGTGACCCTGACGCTACCTGGCCTCTAGCCCACATGCGGCTGCCCCTGGGATATTTCCATTCAGCTTCGTTCAGATGATGGAGAAAAAGCCAACCCTCTTTCCTACGCGGACAGTGACAGACATGTGACACGCAGGCCCGGGAGGTGTATTCAAGAATCCTGGAGTCACAGATACTTTTAAATAATTATGTTTACCACACAGAAAATGTATTTATATACCAGACATTGAGAAAAACATCATTTAAAAGCACTTAAAATAGCCAGGCCGATGTGGCTCAGTGGTTGAGCGTCGACTCATGCACCAAGAGGTCACCAGTTCGATTCCTGGTCAGGGCACATGCCCAGGTTGTAGGCCTGATCGCCAGTGGGGGGCATGCAGGAGGCGGCCAATTGATGTTCCCTCTCATTGATGTTTCTATCTCTCCCTTTCCCTCTCTCTCTAAAATGAATAAAGAAAAAAAATTTTTTTAAATAAATAAAAGCACTTAAAATATAAAGTGTTTAAAATAAGGCATTTTCTATCCATCTCAATAGATGCCGTGATATTAACATTATTATCACAAAGTCACTTACCCCTGGGGAGGCTGAGCAGGTCAGGGTGAAAGTTGACACGTCAAATCCTCGCAGCAGCAGTGAGGGCGAAACCTTCCCCTCGCCCGTCCTCAGTTGGCCTAAGGAACACAAAGGACAACTCACTACCCTGTGAGTCAGAAAGCTCAGGAGACACACTCAGGATGCGTGTAGCAGTCCTGTTTGCTGAGCACACGCTGGGTGCCAGATTCTGCACCAAGCCCTTTGTACTAGAAAACTATCCCCTCCCTTTTGTGGCAAGATTTGGGGCTCAAAATGGCAAGGTAAGGAATGCTAGTCTGCAAATGCAAGTGCTCACACCCAAGAGTCTGGAACAGTGTATGGAGCCAGCAAACAGTGTCCCTAAGCGAGGGTCCCCGAGCCCCTGCCCTCCATGTAGGTGTCTCTTGGTCCAATGCAGGAGAAGCCCTCCACCCTCTCCGTTCCTGGCTGTTCCTGGGAGCCGGGCCGCCAGACCTGGTTCTTCTCAGCCTTGTGCCGCCTGTAGAAACAGACGAATGGGAAGCATTTGCAGTTCCTTCTCCGATCGCTCTGTGCCAGAGTACCTCCCACCCACACTCTCCCAGAGCTACGTTCTTCCATCAAGGGGTGGGGCGAATTCCTTTCTTCTCGGTCCAGGCAGTCTTGGGACTTGCTTACAACCAAAAGCATGAGGCACAAGCATCACACCTGGTTTCCTGAGCTGGGTCATCAAAGGCAACACACTCCAGCTTGCAGTTGCAATCCCAGACCCCACATCAGCCGTGTGACCCCCTGAGGCCACCACGCCGAGAGAACGGCAGGCCACACGTGGGTGCCCCGGCCGACAGCCCCGGCTGAAGTCCCAGCTGGCGGCCAGCAACACCGTCACACATGCCAGCTTTGGTGAGTCCAGGCCTCAGCCTGAGTCGCCCCCGTCTTTGCGTGTCCCCGGCGGAGCCCCAGCCATGGTGCAGCAGAGACCGGCAAGAGGCTGGTGCAGCTCGTAAGATGTTACTACAAGGACGTGGAAGCAAACTCACTAATGAGTGCCATCACTTCTAAAACTATGGTTCGTTGGTGGTCAAGAAAACAAATTCCCCTGAAATCCCAGAGCTCATACATGAGAGAAACTTGAAGTAAGGACTAAGTGGTCCCAAAGTCACAAAGGTCACAGCTCCGTGGAAAAGCTGACAGGAGAACTTGGTGGGTCCCAGAGGCCAGCCTGCAGGCTCCTCGCATCACCTCCCGCCTTGACCTTGGAACTGCAGAGGGAGGCTGGGTCTGCTGACCGCTGGGAAGGTGGTGTCCCGGCCATGGGCCCAGCAGGTGGTGGGGAAACTGGGCGTCAAAGAGACTAGTTCCACCCTCTGGAAAGAAAGCAGAGGTGAGCCCGGTCCTTGTCCCCGGTGGGTGAGACTCGTGGGGACATGCACGGCCCCTCCAGGGAGGGGAGGCAGTTTCCTCCCCTCAAGGTGACCACGAGGAAGAGCAAGAACCCCACACATCTCACTGAGAGGTGAAGTGCGGCTGGTCCTTGTCCCCAATGCACGTGCGGTTACGTTGTTCTCACAGCTCACTCTCCTCTGAGTGAGCGCACCCACTCCAGGGCCCACAGAAGGGCGACCACTCCCCTCGGCCCCCAGCTCGAGCCTCCCGACTGCTCTGAGAAAGCCCTGGGCTTGGCCGGGAGGGTCTGCACTGGCCCCCAGGCTCCTTTCTCCCGGGAAGGAAGATTCTCCGAGGACAGGCCAGGCCTGGCTCCTCTCTCCCGGCCACACGCTTCTGCGCACAGAGTGAGAGAAGGACAGAGTGACCATGGAGGAAGGAAGGTAGTGGTCACTGGACGTGTTGGGAGTGTGCAGGGAAGACGCTGCTGTCGCCTGAGGAGGGGGACACGGAGCACACACAGCCGAGCTCACCCGACACTCTGCTCCCACGGATGCCAGGGAGATGGGGAGGTGCATGCACAGCCGCTCGTGGGCCCCCCTCCTCCTGACCCTTCTTCTGGGCCCCACCCTCCACGCCCCTGTCATGTCTGCTCTGGGATGAGGAGATTCGGCTGGGCAGGTAAGGGGCAAGTGAGCATGTTGGGGTGGTGATGTTCCCGGAGCTACTGCCAGACAGACAGACCAAAACCAGGCGTTAGATTCTTCAGATGAAAGAATCAACACTCCTGCTGGCAGCCTCCGAGGGCGCTGCCCATTCCCTAGGAACAGTCAGGCGCCGGGCAACATGCCAGCAGCTCTTATTTGAGTGTCTCACCCGGTGCGTTACCTGCTGCAGCCACACGCTTAGCCTGGGACCAGTCCCCACACACGACAGTGCTCAGTCAACGCTGGGCAACTCAAGGGAGACCTTAGGAGTAGCTTGTGTGGATGTAAGACCTTTGTCCACCTCTGATCCCCAGCCTCTGGGTCTCACCAGCAGGACAGATGCCCCCTGGGTGGCCAGAGGCTAAGCAGAGCCATCCATCCCTGGCCTTGACGGATGTCTCACAGCCAGGCGGCAGGGGCGCAGAGGTCCCAGTCTGGTGTGCTCACCCCTCGCAGCAGCCGCCCATCGCCTGCCTCATTCACACCATCCACGTCCCTCCAGTCTTCACATGTGGGGAGAGAAGGCAGGAGACGGCCCGACGCTGACCAGGGAGGCACTGACAGGGGTGTCACCCTGCACCACCTCCTATCTCCCACAGGAAGGCGGCTCTGTGCCGGGAGTGTTCAAGGCCTGGGAACGCAGCAGCGGCCAGAGCACCGGTGACCGCCGTAACTGTTCCCCGGCTGCAACCCGGGCTCCCCCTGGAGAGCCACCGCCAGCTCCCTCGGAAACGACCTCTGTGGCATTCACGTCGACTAACACGGGGCATCTGACTCACCAGCTGCACTGATTCTTCCTGCCAACTGCAGGGGTGTGGCAAGGCAGCCAATCTTGGGAGCTCCCAGCTGTAGAAGGGAAAGTCCAAGCACCCCACGCCTTCCAGGGGGCCCCACAGCCTTGGGTCTGGCTTGGTGGCAGACGCCTGGGAAGGTGGGCACTGGGCAATCACTGCCGAGCAGCCCAACCAATGCTCCAGGCTGCAGATTAAACCCCGGCCCTGCAGAATGGTGTCTAAGGTCACAGACAGGGTCACACTGCAGGTACCGTGAGGGGGACACTTGGGGACCTTTGACTCCTGGTACAAAGGCTCCCGGTCTGTGTTTCTGGTGGATCCCAGCCACTTGCTGTCCCCAGGCCGAGGGCCCGTGCTGGCACCTCCCTCTCTGTCCTCCCGTGCACAGAGCAGCCGTCACTCCTGAAGGTCTTTGCAGGAAGGCCCGAAACTCATCTTTTCAGGCCCAGAACCCCAGGGAAGCCTCGGCCCCTGCGGCTGAGAGGCGGGATCCTCGTGTCTCCTGGACTGGAAGCACGGAGGAGAGCAGCGACCTTGGCACGGGTCGAAAAGCCACAGGGCTGGCTGCCTGGCCGCGTGGAAAGACAGCCCACAGCAGTGTTTGGACAAACGCACTGCTTTTATTTCCGTCCAAAAAGCAAGGGAACCCAAGGTGAGAGCCGTCAGCTCGGCGGGCCGCGTGGAGAAAGTTAAAGGCAAGGTCAGAGCTCACATGCCCACGTCCACGGGGGAGGGGGGGGGTCGCTCCCGAGGGTCTGGGCCAGCGAGGGAGCAGGTTACACGCATCCAGTGAGTGATCGCGCCAGACATTCGCCCTGTTCATGGGATCACGGGGACCTGCGTCCCAGGCTCGGGAGGGCCGCTGTGCCCCCCACTCGGGCTCTCCGGACCGGGCCGCCGTGAGACAGCACGACGCTCAGAGCAGCCGGCAGCGTTTCCAACAGACACCCAAACACCTGTTTTTCTTGTGAAGTAAAAACAAGTTAATAGTCACAGCAAAACCATGAAAGAAAACCACAAGTGACCTAAGGATTTCTGACTCACCGAGCCCGTTCTCTGACATTCCACCGGCAGCCGGCAGCCACCTGCAGCACCCCGAAACTGCTGATGGGCAGTCCTTCCCTCCGCCGGGCGATCACCGCGTGTGCCCGCTCCCAGATGGCTGGCCTTCGGGTCGAAAGAAAGAAGAACAACAAAATAAAACCACCTTCCCCCTAAGCCCAAGTGACTAAGAAAAGCTGGCAGGGACCCTCCCTCAGACCATAATTGTGGGAAATCTCTTGCAAAACAGTTTTCTCTGCAAGATAAACTGTCTGTTCCCAGCAGCGAGAGCCACACCCCAGAGAAGGGCGAGAGATTTCCTTTCAGAAACCCCCAGAGCACACTGCACATGCTCCCTCCTCCAGGCCGGGGAATGGGCGTGAAGACGGCCACCCTGAGACGGAGATATGTGCTTTTTGTCCTTAAAAAGACGAACACGGCCGCCAGGGTGGGCACGACACCTGAGCGGCTCTGGAAACCGGGGTGCGTTCGTGCCAGCCCAGTCTGAGGCTCCCCAACCTCCTGTGGCGGAGGGCACGCCACACGCCGGGCACAAGCCGGGCCCTGTCTTCGCTGGCTGGGCTCATGGCCGCCGGCCCGCTGTCCGGGGCAGCACAGTCAGCCAGCCCACAGCCATCCTGGGAGAGGTGGCCAGCGTGCAGTTGAAGTGGCCACATTCTGGGTCACTTAGCACAGGTCGCAGGGTCACACCTGGCAGGAGCCGGGCCTGGGCCATGCCAAACGCTGCCTTCCTTGGGCTGGACCACAGGCTTGGTGGGCTACGAAGTGCTGTTTCTGGGCCCTCTGACACCAGCAGAGTCTCCCCTCACTTGGTGTGACGGGAACACTGAGGTCACTGCAGGGGCCGTGAGGGGCGGCCCACTTCTGTGTGCCGTGGCCCAGCTCTGCCCGTGGGCCCCTCGATCCTCCAGTCGCCTGCCCTGCGGTGCCCCTGTGACCCCAGCCCAGGCACCCAGGGACACCTCTGCTCCCTGAAAGCTGACAGTGGGCACAGGCTCAGGGCCTGCAGCCAAGGCAGCTGCTAGGGACTGAGAGAGACCACAGAGGACAGGGAAGCGGGGGACTGCCTGGGCACCAGGGCGAGGAGGGGCTGGAGTTCCAGGCCCGCGTGTGCGAGCCCCGCATGGCCCGTGCTGTGAGCATCCTCTGAGGGCACAAGGACGCCGTGCTCAACGAAAAGTCCCTCCCTCCCTCGGCCGCCTCTCTGCACAGAAGCTCCCCTCCCCGTGGGTCTGGTTCTCACCTCTGCCCCGGGTTGGTTGTCCTGCGCCCGGATGAGGCACAGGAAAGGCACCCTTCACCCAGCAGCTCCTGAGGTTTCTACCCCCTTTACAACACGTGACCTTTCCATGTAGGATCACAGCCAGCTTGGAGGGGGGCAGCTGCACGCCCCACGAGACGCGGGAGGTCTGCGCAGCCCGGTTCGGCGCCGCGGACATCAGGAGTGACCGGCCACCGCTGTCAGTGGGCGCGGGCGTGAGCTCAGCATGTGCTTCTCCCGCCTGGCGGCGCCCGGCACAGGCCAGTGCCCTGGAGAAGGAGGACTCCGCAGGGTCTCTGCTCGGACCCTGCCCCGGGGGGCCCTCAGCCCCTGGGCATCTGGAGGAGAAGGGAGTCACGGGCCGCCTCCCTGGTGCCGGCTGCCACCTCATTTCAGCCTCGGGGCACTGGCTGCGGCAGTGGCTCGTTTCTAGCTAAGACACTCCTACAAATCCTTTCCATCGCATTTCACAGGAGTCAACCTAAATTTGAGCAAAATAGTGTCCCCCTTCTCTAGCCCTTAGAAGCTGCTTCATCCCTGAGGCTCTGAACTCAGCAGTTAGCAGGAAGAAAATCTTGCAAACCTGAAGGAAAGAGAGAAACCATCTCCAAAGGCCCACAGCCCCCTCCAGACACCCTCGGGATGCCTCTGTGGGGTCCACAGGCTTGGGATGATGTGCACAGTGACCAGCTGCCACTTCCTGAGGCAGCGTCCAGACGGGGCCTCGTGTGCCCAGGGACGCCCGGCCCCAGGCAGGGGCAGAGAGAGACAGAAGTCACACCCCCTGCACAGGACCGCTGGTCACAGCTTGACTTGTGCCTGATAGACCGAGTCTTCACAACCCGGGGACCCTAAAGGTGAGAATAACAAAGATCTAAGAAGCCAACCAAGTGCATGGAACGTTCTGGAAAAGAGCTCCACTCCAGACATGTATGGTCATTACTATTATTTCCACAGGGGAGGACACAGAGCAAATTCTCAATGTTCACTCATTTCCGTCCTCCTTTGTGCCTTTATCTTAAAATAATGTCCAATCTTGACCTCTTCCTTCATCTCAGGAAGGACAGGAAAAAGCAAAATGCACGATAGGCCCCGGACTCTCCCGCAGGCCCAGCCGCGGCGTCTCAAGAGCCAGTCTGAGCTAAGAGCCTTAAAAAGGGGGTGCCACACTTCTGCCTGGCCACGACCTTCCTGCACCCCACTAGAAGCAACCAGTCAGAAACTTGGGTTTATCTGCAAAGACAGTCACTGAAGCTTCCTATGGAATCGTCAACATTTGACACAGTGTATTCGTCTGGCAACGTGAGGTTGGACCAATAAATGATGGGAGAAAGAGCAATTTCAAGCTGGTGTTTTTCGAGACCATTTAATGATGCAGAAATGGAGTTATGCTGCAATGTTAAGGGGGACGCTATAGCTATACAAAATTATATGTACGACGAATTCCAAAACCACAATAAAATCGCACATGTATGTGTGTATACATGTAACTGGAAAGAAATACGACAAAATGTCACAGGTGGCTATCTCTGGAGGGTGAGCTTATGATTCATTTTTTCTCTCCTTCACGCCTTCATTATTTTCTATAGGTTGTTGTTAAAATTTTCCCCCAAAATGACAAGAAAGACATTTTCCATCATGAACAGTGCAAGTCTGAGACTTTTCTATAGAAATGTTTCTATTTGAACTTTTCTAGGAAAATTGTCTCCGTGGAACGTCAGTGAAGTCTGGCGGGTCTGACTTCGCGCTCGTGGGACGGGCTCGCCGGCTCGCCCACCTCTTGCCCTTTCCAAGGAGGGGGTGGGGTAGGATCGCAGCCACGCTGAAAACTCACCCCCCGTCTCAGGACACTTGTGCCACAGCAGCCAGTGCTTCTTGTCTTTCAAAATTCTTTTTTTTTTTTAAATCCTCACCCAAGGATATTTTTCATTTACTTTCAGATACAGTGGGAGGGAGGGAGAGAGGAAGAGAGAGAGAAACATTGATGTGAGAGGGACACATCAACTGGTTGCCTCCTGCATGACCCTGACCAGGGCCAAGGACGAACCACAACTGAGGTACGTGCCCTCGGCTGGAATCGAACCCACGACTCTTTGGACCGAGGGCCGACGCTCTAACCGCTGAGCCAAACCGGCCAGCGCTCAGAATTCTTTTTAACGCTCTAGCGAGATGCAGGGGAAGGTTGTGTAATTATGCTGTTTGCAATGGGGGAGTTTATTCAAGAGAGAACAGTGTCAGTTTAAGGTGATGCTGGAGTGTGACCGTGGCCACAGCCCCCTGTCCCACGACAGCTCTGAGCAGTGGGCAGGCCCCGGGTGCCGGTGCAGGTGGAGCAGAGAGGAGGCCGGGCCGACGAGCCCGGGGCCCACAGAGAGGCCAGGGTGTCTCCCCTGGCTGGGACTCAGCGGCGCTGAAGACCTGTCCCTGCCAGGGCTGCCGTCACCCACACCCCTTGGGCTCGCCCCCTCACACGGTTAGATAACAAGCTTGCTCCTTTGGTGCAGGCCAGAGAATGTCTGCAGACCCTACACATCAGATATCGGACCCACAGCCGCGCAGGGACGCCCTGCTCCTGCCCCGAAGCCAACCACCCGAAGGACGAAGGACGTCTGTCCCGCGGGCCGGGGCCTGTGCACGAGAGGCCATGGCGTGCGGTCAGCCCGGTCGGCCCAAACGCACACGGGGTGTCTCCTGAGTGGCCAGGCCACCCGGGATCCCGCCTCGCTGGCCTCGCCGGCCCCGTGGGCTGCAGGGTCTGAACGTACCCCTCTGCTCACTGCCCTTCCTGACGGGGGACTTGAGACAATGACATGAGACCACGAGTGAGCGCTCTGAAGAGTGAAAAACCTACATCCATCCAAGGTATTTTGATTTTCTAAACATAAGTTTTTTCTTATTTTTTTATTTTTCACTATAGCTTACATTCCATTTTATTTGGTATTAGTTTTGGGTATACAGCATACCGGTTGGACAACCCTACACTTTACCAAAAAACAACAGCAACAACAACTTTTTTTCAAGCTGCAGAGAGTAATAACCCTGAGGGTGTAATCGCGGTGACCTCAGGAAAGAGCTCGTCCCCACTTCCAGCAGAGGAGGCAGACGGGGAGGGAGGAATGACGGGCGCCCGTCCTCCTGACAGCAGACCCGGGTGGTGGGGCGAGGTGGGCAGAGGAGGGCAGAGGCCCGGCCTGCAGGGACACTCTGGAGAGCCTGGAGGGGGACATGGAGGTGTGGGGAGAGAATGGAGAGGCCCAAGGTCGCGGGGGTGTGCAAGGCCCGGTGGCTGTGGCCTGTCTGTGTGCTCCCACCCCAGGGGCTGTGAGCACTCCAGGTGCGGGGCTGGGGCGGAGCCCGCCGGAGGAGGCACAGGGCGCGGGTGGAGGGGCCTTGGCCACCAGTGTGCGCTGATTTCACATCACAGGCTGAAGAGCGGGAAAGGCGCCTAAACCAATATTTCCCAAACTATACCCTGTGTCACCAGCATCACCACAGAACGGGCGCTGTATGGTAAAAAATCCAGGGAAATTCCGGCTGAACACACTGAGCACTGCTCTTCCCGTGGGTGTTCGCGGAGCCTGTGACAGTCTGGGGAGCTTTGCAACGGAAGGACACGAGAGTCTGTATTTTCCGCTCACAGTTCACCAGGGATCCTTCTCTGTGAGACGCCTACTGGTGTCTGGAACACAGTTCACTGTTCATCACTTTAAAGAAAAGAGAGGCCCTGGCCGGTTTGGCTCAGCAGTTAGAGCATCCGCCTGGGGACCAGAGAGACCCCGGTTCGGTTCCCGCTCGGGGCATGTACCTCGGTTGCAGTTTGTCCCCGGCCCCGGTTGGGGTCGTGTGGGTGGCAGCCAGTCGATGTGTCTCTCTCACATCAATGTTTCTCTCTCTCTCTCTCTCTCTCTCTCCCTCTCCCTCCCGCTCTATCTGAAGATAAATGCAAAAATATCCTCGGGTGAGGATAAAAAATAAATTAATTAAAAAGAAAGAGAAGCTGAAAGGTGGAAGAACTTGCCGAAGGTCACACGATGTCCTGTCTGCTCCCCCATGCCCCTGCCCAGGTGTCCACCTGCCTGCCAGGTGACCTCCCAACACGCCACCTTGTCCTCATGCCGCTGCCCTTCCAGGTCACCCCAAAGTGCCGTGCAGCTCGTGGAGCTGAGCTGACACTGAGCTGAACCACATGTCCCCGTGCTGACGTTGATCCTGCATCGGTTGGACTGACCCTGGGGCTCTCGTGGGCATTGGTTATGAGATGGATTGTCCATCAGGAGCTGCCAGAGCATGAGAATCTAACCAAACAGGGGGCTTTTGAAAGCATTGCGGACACCGGCTCATTCATTCCCTCCTCAAGCATGCTTCTGTCACTCCCCTCGATGGTCCACAGCAAGACGGAGACCGAGGACACCTTCCTGCCGTGGGCCAGGACCCAGGGCCAGCCCCGGAAGAGAGGGTCCTGTTTGGCGCTCTCACAAGAAGGCAGGATGGGGAGAACTTTAAAAAAACTCGTCTGGGTATAAAGGACCGTGTAGCCTGTCCTCTCCCCATCTCCTTGCTGCTATCTGGACCAGAAAACAACAGGAATTGTGATCTTTCTTTGTTGGACAGAAATCAAGTTCTGAGCTTTTCGGGGCTTCTGCAGCGGCCCTCGACTCAGAACCGCCACCACGAAGGTGAGGGAGCAGGAAAGAGGCGTGCTGGGCCAAAGTCAAGGACACAGCAACGAGAGGCGAGGGGAGACAGGGCCAGGAAGAACTGCCCCCAAGACGCACAGGTGCCACACACGCCATCAGCGCCCCACCAGAGTGCCTACCCCACCCCACCCCTTGGAGATGCGAAGGGCAAGGGCAGGGCCTGGAGAAGGCCACCCAGCCGGTCACCTTCAGCCACGAACAGCCTCAGCGCACCAGTGCCCCAGCGAGTGGGGTACAATCCGCTGTTCTCTCTCTGCGAACCGGGGGTGAGGCAGCTTGGTGCACCCCTGCAGGGGCATGCTCCCCGGCCTCCCCTGATGTGCCTTTCTAAGTATCGCCACGACGGAGGTCCTAGGCTGCCTTCTGTCCCCCAAACCTCACCGTGCTCTGGTGCAGGTTTGCGTGAGGAAAAGCATCTGCCGTGTCATTCATGTCACTCGGTCGGACGGCGGCCGCATGCCAGGGGCCATGCAGAACCCGGCCGAGCACCGGCACGGATGTCCACGGGGGCCCTATTCTCAACCCCCCTCTATGACGAGGAAATCGACGGAGGGAGAGTTTACGTCCTTGCCTGGGTCAGACAGCTTGGCGACCGAGCCTGGGTTCTTAACCTCTTGTCATCCTGACTGAAAAAATCTGTGGATAATCAGCCCTAGACATCCATCGAATTGTTAGAGAGGACTTCTTACAAAATACTGGACACTCTGCCTGGGGTCAGGAGGGAAAGCAGCGATGAGAAGTACAGCCCTGCTGTCCCCGCGGCCGCCTAGTGTCATCCCATTTGCATAACAACGACGCACACGCCACCTGGTCCAGGTACAGAGGCATCACCTGGTCCAGGTGAGAGAGGACAAACCCGGTGGCCGTCACAGCCCTCTGCACGGTGTCGTCTCTGGGGGGCTGGATCGTGACCAAAAGGGACTTTCTTCCCTGTGTTTGTTTGCATTACCTTCATGTTCAGTATGGACCATTTCCTTTCACAGAAATCTTTAGAGAAGGCCAGAGTTTAATCCCTGTCCTCGAAGTTCGTTGTCAAGTTGGGGTGATCTGCCGTAAGCTGATGAAAAGGAGAACGTAAGGGCTGGCCCTGACGGGAGAAGGAAGGACTCCGAGCCGTCACGTGTGTCCGGGCCCGAGCGCGGCAGGTTGCGAGGCAGAGGCTGGAGCAGGGACCACGCCAGCTGAGCTCACGAGGCCGGGAGGTGTCTCTAAAAGGTGAGTGGAAAGTTGGTTCTGGTGTGTTATTGTTTTTATTGAACTAAAAGTGTTCAAAACATGATGCAAAATAACACACCGCTGTCCTTTTCCCCCGCAGCCACGGGAAAACTGCACACCACAGACCCAGAGGTTTTCTTGGAAGGTCAGGGTTGGTGAAGGGGCCAGGCGGGTCCCAGCTCTGACGTGGGAGGAGCAGGGTACCCACAACTGCCCCAAACCGAAACCCAGCAGAGGAAGCTCTGGGAACAGAAACCACAGGCGAGTCAGCCGGCGGGAAACGTGGACAAAGCCTTCATCCTCCTCCCGAGACTTGGAAAGAACTTTCCAGGGAAAGAAAAACTCACTCAGATCTCAGATCACATGCGTTCAGAGTCCTGACTGCCCCCCTGCCCAGGCTGACAGTGGGGGACGCCTGGGAGGACTCCACGTCCCGCCTGGTCCCCGCACTGCGAAGGAAAGCAGAGAGAGTCACTGGAGAGGGGACAGGAAGGACGAATGGCCACCATGGCACCACTGTGTTCAATCATGTTCATCACTGTGATTCATCGAACCCAGTCCCTAATCATACAAAATGAAGTCTTAAAGGAAAAGTAGGTGCATAGTGATGTGGGGGGAGGGGCACAGAGAGACAGTCCTGTCCGAGGTCAGAAACGCACCCTCCCGTCCCGCGTTGACCCCGATTTGAGCTGGTGACTCCATCAACCTCGGAGCGCCAGGCACTGGGCCAACACTGCAACGATGATCTCGTTTTGTCCTCGTGACCCGTAAGGGGGCTTCTATTATCCCATCTATGGACAAGGACCCTGAGTGCCAGGGCTGAGGACACTGCCCGTGTCTCCCAGCAGTAAACGCAGAACTAGAATTTGAGCGCAGCCGGCCGACTCCAAGTCCCAGGTCTGCAAACTGCCCCAAACATCGCAGCATGTGGAATGGACCTAGGACCGGACTGATGCCCAGCTCAACACAGAGCCAAGTCTGAGCTGGGGTGGCAGCTCCCCGAAGGGTTCGTCACCCCAAAATGTCAGCCGCGTGTCTGGGACCGGAAGCGGGCCGTGCAAGGTGCATTCCAGGCCTTTTTCGCCAAAACATCCACAGAGCCCCTGCAGACTTAAGTGCAAAACCAGCGCAACAGCCGCTCGGGCAGGAGAGCGCGCCAACGGAGTGGGGGCAGCATCGCTGGGCAGACACTGCTCTCAGAGTCTGGTCCCAACCGCAGTGTGTCCTGCTCAGCCGACCAGGTGCCATTGGCAGGTTTGGGAGGCTTGGCAGAAGTGACTGTGTGGCGAGAAATGCCCGGGGTCCTTCATCCACATAAGGTCCCTACCTGTGCTCTTGGCCCCCACAAGTCTGCACGCCCCTGGAGCCCTGCCAGCAGCAGCCCCCTGTGGCCCAAGCCACCTTCGGGGCCAGGGCTGTGCCTGCCTTCACCCTGAGCACCACCGCCCACTTTCAGCTGCTTGAGGCTCAGGGCTCCAAGTCCCCGGGTGAAGGAGGGCAGACGGCAGATCTCAGCCCTCAAGGAGCCAGCATTCCCCTAGGACAAGCCCTTCCCCCAGGCCCCCGGGCCCACAGTGTCCCTGTGTAGCCCATGCGTCTTCATTGGCAGTGGGTCCCACAATTTCCTCGGCTTCTCAGACGGTCCACCTGCTTAGGGATGAGTCCCAGAGGAGAGGGAGAGATGCCTTAGGGAAGACCCCTCCTGTGGCCCCTCAGCATGGCTCTGAGATTCTGGACAGCATCCAGTCACATCGAAAAATGAGGCTCAGACTTTCCGCAGCTGCCAGCCCAGGGTCCCCACAGTGAGAGAAGGGACAGAGGCCTTCCCACACGCAGAGGCCAGCTCTGGGATGGGGCCCCCCCAGGGGAACGTGGCCCTCTGCTGGGCCTGCTAAGTACGCTCTCTCTATTCCTACACTAGCACTTTCTTTCCGTCTGCTTATTAAATATTCCAGTGATAGATCAGTCCTTATTGTGCAAACTTACAGAAGGCGACAGACAGTCTGGGGCACGCACACACCCGCAGTGTCCCGGAGGCTGAGCTCATTCACGGGCCCAGCAGCCTGCAGCCAGCGACACCCAGCAGGCATAGGGAGGCGGAGGGGGCAAGAGCTGCAGTGGGCAGCCTGAGGGTGCCAGGGGAGGCCGGACAGGCCAGGTGGTGGAGGAAGAGGGTGCTAAGAAAGCCCAGACCCCTGAATGGCCGCGGCAGGGCTGTGTTGCTGAATCTCAGCCTCCTTTACCCAACTAGTGTCTTAGGAATTAATTACCTGATGGCTCCAGGCAGAATCCAGGAGCACGGAGGCAGCCGGAGGCGGTGCGCGGAGGCGTGAGGAGCGGCAGCGTGTTTGATGTGTCAGCATTGATGCCGAGTGTCAGCAGGACCCTCAGGGGATAGATTTGGACCTTGAATATCTCCTGTAGCTCTGACTGCATCCGGAGCGACCCGCCCTCCCACAGAAGACCCTGGCTGTGACGAGTTCATCAATGGAGAACAGTTAAGGGTGAGACTACTTCAAGAAGCCTCTAGGTTCAGGGCATCAACCTAGTACCCTGATATTTTACAAAGATCAAAGTAAGTGAGAATTTGGCAATGCACAGTTGGAGACAAAGGAAGCTTATGAAGAAGTTCAGGAAAAAAGAGAACATTGAAAGCACGGTGAGACTCCCTGACTGACTTCGAGTTTGTGTTCATCTAGGCTCTTTCCTTGCATCGTGGGCAGCGTCTTCCAAGGGGCTTCACTGCGTGTTCAGTAAAGATGGTTTTGTGCGACAAACTTGACAAAGAAGAATTGCCCATCACAGAGCTCACTCGTCACGACAAAGGGAACTAGCCGACAGTGATGACAGGAAGGGAGACTCGGGGCTGAGGCGTTAGGACCAAAGGCTGCGGACAGAACCGGACATGCTCAGAATGCCAGAGCCGACCCAGTCTTCGTGGAGGACGGAGCCCGTGTTTTCCGAGGTATTTCGAATGACGAGTATGGATAACACGTAGCTGTATGCGTTAGGTGATGAGTCCTGTTTTCAAGAACATCTGAAAACGCCGGGGAAAAGTCTGCCGACTGAAAAGTCAAGTTCTCGACTCTCATTCTTTGTCAAAGGTTTAGCGTGCAGCCTCCAGGACTTTATCTATGTGCATACATTTGTAATAAAATGTTGCTACATGTATCATTCCACCACTTGCTTTCTTTAACACCTTGTCATAAAGAGCTTGGCTCTGCTTTTCTGACAGTGTACAATAAATTAAGCTGTTTCAACAGCTTTGGTTAAATGCTGTATCACTGTCTCACAACCTGGGAGGAAGCCGGCTTTGCAGGGGTCTGTGATGGGGGTCACACCTGGGGGCTTGGGCTGCATTTTAGTTCAGAAATGACCTGGGAAGTCAAGTCACCCCATGACCCCTCTTCTGGCCAGATTCTCTCTACCTCCCTTCCCCCACCTCACCCCCTCCGGGCTGAGGTAAAGGCAGGTGTTTCTAGTTAGAGCCCAGCCTTCCCTAGGGGTCCCAGCCCCCATGTGGAGACACCAGGGTCTGGGTGCCCCTGGGGTGAGCTCTTCCACAGAGGGAACGCTGGCATGGCCCATGGACACTGCTCGGCTCTACCGCAGAGACATGTCACCGCCACCTGCCACTGTGACACACCCCACGACAGTGGTAATAGTGAGTCCCTTCCTTGGGGCCACACAGGGCTCACTGCTCTCCACATCCTCCTGGCGACAGCCCCAAGGAGCAGACAGCGCCATCTGCACGGTCCACGTGACGCCCAGAGGCCCGCAGGAATGGCCAGCGTCCTGCCACACCTGCCTGACACCTGAGACTGGCGCCCAGCCTCGTAGCCAGGAGGCCTCCCGGAGAGGCTGCCCCTCCGACCATGGAGCGGACATCGCCCAGCGAGCCCTCCGCACACCGAGAGCCGTTTCCCTCCCGAGGAACAAGAGAGTCGCCGCGAAAACGCAGGCGTCTGCCCTGCTGACCCACTGCACAGCTTCCAAAACCGGGCCAGGGGACTCACTCCCCAAATGCTTCACTCGATGGCTGGCTGGACGAGTGGGTGGGGGAGAGGACGGGACACCAGGTGGGGAGAGGAAGGCTCCTCGTCACACCTGCAAGGTCATGGCACTCCGCCTCCAGTGGTGGGGGAGGGGCACGTCCATGTCCAGGAGGCTCACTGACAGCCTGTGGGGCACACCGGCCACATGAGGCCAGGACCTTGCTTACTTCCTGTCCGGCCGCGTATTCTGACCTCTACAGAATCCCGAGATGGGGCTTGGAACCAGTCTCCCCCACCTGCAGCCAGGCTCCTGTGCCCCCCTCGGTGGGTGCGGGGGTGGGAGCTCTTCTTTTGTGTCCTTCAGCCCCTTCCCCCACTTTGGTGTGGTCAGTGGGGAGGGAGAGGCCTCTCTGTGGTCTGGGCTCGGGCTAGAGTAACCACAGACAAACAGGCTGTTACTGGGGAGATGACAAGACCTCGGTTCTTGTCTTCTTGAAGGAAAGATTTCGATCAGGAGACAAGGTGCAGCAAAGCCAGCAGGAATTTACTGGCTGCAGCGAAAACACTCTCAGGACAGTGAAATGAAGGGCAGAGGGGCAGCAGCAGAGCCTGGGCTGGGCTGCTCTGGCTCACTGGGAAGTCAGAGAAAAGGGGGCCTGGAGACAGGGTCAGGGGAAACCCCGGGACGAGCTGCCGCTGCCCATTGCGTCCCTGGTTGCAGGTCTCATGGGGTCCCTTAGAGGTTAGGAGGGACATGCCTGTGGGGGAAGGAGGGAAGGACGGGAATGTCCTGGGCATGCTCCCTGGGGGAGCGCTTGCTGGTCCTTTGCATTGAGGGTATCTCTCTCTCTCTCTTGCAGGTGGGAATCTTAGGGGAGGCCTCAGGGTTAGGGTCTCAATAGAGTGTTCATCAGCTTTCCAGGCGTGCTCTTTCAGGGTCACAGTCTCCACGGATACGTCAGCACCAGGGCAGGGGGTCATTGTCCAGTGCAGCTGGTCCTGGGGCAGCCATGGTGTCACTTGTCTGGTTTTGCTGCTTCTCTGGGCCTGGAGCTGAAACACAACTGAGGCCTAGATGTTATCTCGAGATGAAACCGCATGACCAGTGATATGCTAGGGGAGGACAGGTTACGCTGGGGTGAGGGCCTTGTTTTCCCAGTTTTGCCCCCTTGCTAGGCACGCAGGACCTTCTGTCCCTGGCCCATCCTCCTCGCTCTGCTCACATCTGTCCAACTGCCCATCACAAAGCTACCGAGCCTCTCCTTCCCGAGCAGCGTTCCCGGCGCTCTGGTGTCAACGGCCCTCTGCAGTGTTGCCTGTCTCAAAACACGCGCAGTAGATGCACGTCAGCCGGGGAAGGGGTGCGGAAGGGGAGAGAAACTGATCCCCTTCATTTAGCCCCTCATCTATAAATTCTCAAAACCCACTTGTTGTTATACGAGAAGCTGGGTCCTACCTGATCAGGTAAGGTCGCATACTCATTTCAGAATGGCAGCCCTGCCCCACCCCCGTCCCCACCAGGGTACCGTCCCCCACCGAGCCGAGTCAGTGATACAGAGCCAGCCCACCTTCCACGAGGCAAACGATGCAACAGGTACGAGACACCACACCACGAACACAGCTCCCACCCAAGGCCCCTCCAAATAGGAACGTCTTAAATGAGACCCAGGAGGCGAACACCGGTAGGAGTTGGAGGCCTGAGAAAGAGAAGGCATGTGACAAAGCAGCATGTTCCATGATTCCCCTAATCTCAGGACAGCCCCTCTGTGAATTCAGAGTAGCCCAGCCGCCAGCCCGGTCCGGCTCCGTGTGGCCCGGCGGGGCCTCCCCACCAGGAAACGCGCCCACTCCACGGGAACAAACCCCACTGGGAGCTACAGCATCTGTCCCGGCCCCAGGCCACCTGGGGCCCAGCCGCACCCTGGGAGCCACAGAACTTACAGCCCACTGACCGAGAGTAGAGCCCAGTGTCCTTGGTTTAATTTTTCTTACAGGTGGTTTTGTTTTTGCGTTTGGTTAAGTTTTAGAAAAACAAGAACCACTTCCAAAGCCTCTTAGTGCAGAAAGCTGTTTCAACTTTGGGCCTGAGGAAAGGCAAACAAGGCAATTTCTGGAAAGCTGTGGCCCCAACCCTCCCAGCCACACCCGCCTCAAAGATAAAAGGATGGTCTCAGTGCTGTGACCCCGCCACTCCAGCAACTCGGGTCCCCCCCCGCCCCCCCAGAACAGTGATACTTCACAGAGCAGTGTCTTCCTATATGACCCTGGAGGTATGGAGCCATCCTTTATCCTTATTTCCAAGTTTGGGATAATTTTTCTTAACATCTCCTCAGCTCCCTACTGGCAATTTCAGTGACTTCCAGCAAGTCGATCGCTGATGCCTGGGTTACAGCTTCATGACCAGGACTTTGGATAACCAAAACACAGGCTAGCGGACAATGCCACACCTCCATGAAAATGAACCACGTATTAAAAACTAACCATAATATTAAATCGCCAATTTATTTATTTATTTTAATTTTTTTTTCTTCACTGATTTTTAGAGAGAGAGGAAGGGAGAGGGAGAGAGAGATAGAAACATTGATGAGAGAGAACATCGCCTGGCCGCCTCCTGCACGCCCCCCACCAGGGATTTGACCCGCAACCTGGGCCTGTGCCCTGACTGGGAATTGAACCGGCGACCTCTTGGAGCACGGGTCGAAGCTCAACCACTGAGCCACATCGGCTGGGTTTAAATTACCAATTTAAAGTGGCCAAATACAACCGAGAGAAAATTTTAAAGAAATTCAAATGCCCAGGTACAACTTGGCACCTTTACACACCTTTATCGTAACCCATCTCCAGTTCAGCTGGTCTCTCCCACTTAGCTTTAAAGAGACTCTGACTTTTCCTCTAAGGTCAGTCTACAACCTCAGGCCTCGCCACTTGGGTTAAGGTTACAGAGTGAGAGCTGAGGAATTGGGGCGGGATCACAGGACAAGGGACTGAGCCAGACTCCAGACATCAGAAAACCAATGGTGAAATCGTATGTTGGATCTGAAATACAGAGGGTCACCCACAGCCTGGCCAGCATCCCTCTCCTGCAGCCTAACCCTCCCACACTCATCCCTGCCTCCATAGCCCCAGGCCACCCTCCAGTCCGCGCCTTTCTCCTGTCTGTCTAGATTACCACAACGGTGCTCAGTGTCTGCCCAGTCCAGTGCCCCCAGCACCACTGACAGGTTAATTCATGCAGCAAATGCTCACTGAACAGCTTCCCAGCGCCAGCACTGTTCTAGGCAGGTCCTGGCGATGATCAGAAAATAAGACAAAGTTCTTTGCTCTCACATATTTCCTTAAGAGCAAGGAAACAGTTAACAAAAGTAACTTCCCGTGGCGGTAAGTAACAAACAGGCAGGGTTTGTTAGGGAGAACAGAATGACGGAGGGTTACTTTATTGCAAAAATTCACTAAATTCCTTGGGTAGCAGCTGGCCTCTTTGCATCCCAGTGAAGCTGCAAAAGCAATGAAATTCTTCCGGAAACCCAAGTGAACTAGAAATTTTTTGAAATGCTTGAGCAAGTCTCTGAAATAGAAATGTTTTATTAAAAGTTTTCCTGTGTTTTGGTATTTTAATAAAGACCACATAATGTGAGGCTTATTTCTTGGTTAGTAAAAAGAAAAACAAGAAGGATGGGACTACTGCTGTTTTAGTAGTTTGCTGCGAAGCCTAAATGCCGCAGTGGTTCTCAACCTTCCCGATGCCGCGACCCTTTAATACAGTCCCTCATGTTGTGGTGACCCCCAACCATAAAATTATTTTCATTGCTACTTCCTAACTGTAATTTTGCTACTGTTGTTTTAGGTGACCCCTGTGAAAGGGTCATTTGACCCCCAAAGGGGTCGCGACCCACAGGTTGAGAACCGCTGCATATGGTAAAGGGTCTGAAGGGAATGAAAGGGCTAGTCATGCAGCTCTCAGGAGGAAAGTGCTCCTGGTAGAGAAAATAGCTGGTGCAAAGGCCCTGGGGCAGGTGCGCACTTGCTTTTAAGGAATATCAAGGAGATGCATAAAGGAGGAGAGTGTGGACCTAGTGGACTGGGTCAGAGGTGAAGATCCAGGGGGCACCACAGAGCACATCGTGCAGAGACTTGTGGGCTGTGGAAAGACTTGGAAGGCTGTTCCGAGGGAAGTGGGGAACCATTGGAGTGTTTTGAGCAGGGGAGTGGAACAGCCTGCAGAGGGCACAGGGAGCAGCAGGAGGGCAGTGGTCCCGACGGGGTGGGTGTGACAGTGGCTCCGAGTGCCAGTGGGGGAAATGGGCGGATTCTGGGTGTGTCAAAGGGAGCCCCAATCTGAGTCAGGTGTCAGGTGTGAGAGAAAAAGAAGTCAAAGATGATGCCAGGATTTTCACCCCTAGTAGCTAGGAGACGGAGTGGTCTTTTCCTAAGATTGGGAGGGTGGGGCCAGGAGGAGAAGGGTTGCCACGACCCCCAAAGCCCATCGACTCTGAAAACCTTGTAGGAAGTTCTAGCCCAAAGCCGGGTCCAACAGTACTTCCATCCCCATAACAACTTCTTCTCCCCCTCCCCCTCCCCTATCCCCTCCCTCTCCCTCTTCCTCTTCTTTTTTGTTAATCTTCACCCAAAGATATTTTTCCATTGATTTTTAGAAAAAGTGGAAGGGAGAGAGAGAGAGAGACATCGATGTGAGAGAGACACATTGATTGGTTGCCTCCCGCACGATCCCAACCGGGGCTGGGGATCGAACCTGCAACCCAGGTACATGGCCTTGACCAGGAATCGAACCTGAGACCCCTTGGTTCACGGGCTGACACTCCAACACTGAGTCAACCGTCCAGGGTGGGTAGGGAGTCAGTGTCACCAGGTGTGAGACACACAGCCATTGACCCCAAGCCAAGCATTCGACAGCAACCTACCTCAGCCCAGACACTTGTCATCTTGGATTGAAACTTGACCCTGCCGCTCATGGGATGACGGGCAGGACAGGACGAGGTCAGCGTGCTGTGCAGGACTCCATGCGTGATCTGACAGCCACAGAGAGTCTTCTCTCGCTCTCAGGCATGATCTCAGCCCAGGCTGAACCTGAAACTGGCTTCTGAGGCCCACGCAGACCTGGGACACGAGGGCTGCAAGGACACGCAGGGGCCCGACTCCCATGGTGCTGCGGTGGATGTGCTCGGTTTCCTCAGGGGGACGCGAACCTCGTGCAGCACGCAGAGCTCAGAACTGGGGTCATCTTGTCCACAGACAGGTGACCATCTTTTGCCTGGGAGCCGTGTTACCTTCACTGCGCAGGGGACCCAGTGAAACTTCTTTAAACCGTTGCACAGAGTGGGCGTCAGGAGGGCCAGTGACGTGTCCTGGGCTGAAAATGCTACAACCTCCTTGGAGAACAGTTGGGCGGCATCTTACAAAGGTAACATGCATCTGCCCTGCGACCCGGCAGATCTGCACCTGGTGTCGGCCCAGGAGAAATGGACACAGACGTCCACACGGAGACCTGTCTGTGACCGCTCACAGCAGCTCCGTTCGTCCTCACCAACCAGTGGACACGCTCGAACGCCATGAGCTGGTGAACGGGAGGCCCCGTGGTGGTGCCCTGCAATGCCGACGCTCCGCACTGAGAAGGCCTGACCCCTGACACGGAGGCGTGGACAGGTCCCACATGAATTAGACCGCGTGATAGAAGCCAGACACAAACACTGATCGATTTCATTAAGATGACATTCTGGAAAAGGCAAAACTAGCGATAGAAAACGGGTCATGGCTGCTGGGGCCACGGTCGGGGTGGCTCCGAGAGGTTAGAGGGAATTCCTCGGGCCGATGAGTGTCTGTACCTTGTTTGTGGTGAAGGGTACACGGCTCTGTGCAAATATCAGGGTACGCTCAGGGCGCCCTTACATGGGTTGGTTGTATTTTTTGTCGATTCTATCTCAATGTTTTTGAGTCCCACCTCCGTTCTCTGAAAAGTCAGTCTTCAAACCCTGCGTCTCTCCTCCTTTCATGCACTTGCCGCAGAAAAGCGTGGCTCCGTGGAGCGAGAGGCTGGGAGGAAATCCTGGCCCCCTGGCCCTCCTAGAACAGGGTGGTCTACACCAGGACAGTGAGACGCCCCCAGAAAGCCAGAGCAGGGCCCACGGCCGGGCCGCGGATGCTCCCAGGAAAAGCAAGCAGACACGAAGCGCTCCACCCGCGAGGACGCGCTCCATCCCCACGGAAGAGGGGTGTGTCCCGGGCGGTCACTGGGTCAGCATCGCCTGGAGCACGGCCAGAGACAGAGCAGGTGTTCCAGGGCCCAGAGGAGAACGCTGGCCTCAGGTGTCAACCCCGTGAGACCCTGGACCACGAGAGACAGGCCAGCACGATCTTTAGATCTTTAGAAATCGGCGAGACCTAACATGAAGCGCCCCGAGGAGGAGGAGCCACGAACACCCGTAATTCAAAGGAGAAGGACGAGTTCACGAGACTCAAGGGGATCAGGAGCACAGCACATGTGAGCACCGAGCCATGTCACCGGGAGGCAGTGGCCAAGTTCTGGAGGACCAGGGCCCTCTTTCTTCCTCACTAGGAGACAGACGGGAGCTTCTTACTTAGGGAGCGCACGATGAGGTGTCCCTGGATCATTTCTGCAGAATTACACGAGCAGCGAGCCTGGGAAAATTCTTGAGCAAGAATACGAGGTGCCCACGGCTGGTGTTTGCGGGTCAGCACGCTGCCCACACTCCCTTCCCACGGCCCCGCCCTCCTGGACGGCTGCTGGGCAAACACAGGAGAACCAGCGCTACCACATTACATGCCAACCACCGGTACCCATTTCTGTGAAGTCACAAAGAAGTCATCGCAGATTTTCCTGAAGCCAAACCCCCGAATAACACCAGCAATACCACAGTAGTCCCCTAATTAAAGGATGCGACTGCCAGGCATGGGTGACTGAGGGCCCCCCGCCCCCACCGTGGCACCTCGTCTCGGTTGAACGCCACCCACATTCCCAATTTCAAAAGCCACAACCAAACTCCAGTGAATCTGCAAAAAATGCCCAACTCAGCAAAGAACACCCAGCCTTCCCGTTTCCCAGGGCTCCCTGTCAGGCTGGCCCTGCGTTCTGCTCCTCTGCCTCCCGGGGGGGCAGGTCCCCAGCCCTGCAGGAGGAGAACGGCCCGCCGGCCTCGGTTGGTCCCCGAGGAAGCGCTGTGAGAAGGGAAGGAGCTAACCAGGGCATGGACGGTGAGGGTGGTGCTGCGCTCGGCCGGCCCTCTCCGTGTCCCACCCTGTCCAAAGGAGGAGGCTGTATTTTGAATCTCCTGCCCTAAAGCTGAGATCCAAACTCGGCTTCTTCCCAGAAAGGGAGCTGCTCACATTCCAACAAGTGCATTTCAGAACCACAGCCAAAGACAGAGGCCTCGTGCCGGGGTCAGGGATGGGGTGCCGTGGGGGTGCGGGCAGGTGAGCGTCCCCAAGGGCCCCGGCCGGCCCGCCGCCCTCGCAGGCTTCCTGCATCCTTAGGCCCAGCCTCAGTTTCCCCATCGGAAAGCAGGGTGTTCTGCTGTCACACAGCGTGTCATACAGAGAGGGTGGGATGGAATCAGGGAAAGGCAAACTGTGAACTGTTACTGGAACAGCCGTGTGAACCTCCATTCACTAAAGCCGTGAACACACACAGCCCGATGTTATCAGCCAACAAACATCTCAGTGCTTACACTTCTCAATAAATTATGTCATTATTTTAATAATAAAACCGGAATTCTCGCCCAGCCGGTGTGGCTCACTGGTTGAGCATCAACCAACAGGTCGCTGGTTTGATTCCCGGTCAGGGCACATGCCCAGGCTGTGGGCCCAATCCCCAGTGGGGGGCATGCAGGAGGCGGCCAATCGATGTTCTCTCTCACGGATGTTTGTATCTCTCTCTCCCTCTCCCTTCCTCTCTCTAGAATCAATAAAGAAAAACAACACTGGCATTCTCCTGCCCTTGAACGAGCTGTAACTGCCCTGGGCAGCAGACTCATTGGCCCACTGCAGGGATGAAGGAGAAGTCAGAGCACAGCCCCAGGAAAGCTGAACCTTCCCGAGTCCGAGCCCAGGTCAGCCTGGAAGTGGCAGCTGCGGGGGTACTTATCCCTGCGGGGGGCAGAGTCCCCACTGGAGCTGGAGCCCGGGCTCACTGCCTCTCGCCCACTGCAGGGAGCATGTCCGTCTGCCTGCCTGCTGGCAGTGGTCACTGTCCCCTGAACGCAGGGGAGTGAGCATGACTGAGCTCCCATACCCATCTGTCCTCTCTCGCCCCAAACTTGGGCTCAGCAATACTCTGCTCCCATCTTGTGCTGAGCAGATGACTGGAGGACACAGAGGGGGACGGTGATGGTGCCTGTGATGTTCCAGACACTTCTCCGTGCATCCCTGGCTCATTCAAGCCTCTTGACACCTCCGACACCGCTACCATTACCCTCACGGTGCAGACAAGGGAGCTGAGACGCAGAGAAGGGGAGGAACTCGCCAAGGACACAGAGCAGGGCCCAGGCGCAGGCCTGCCGAGGGCACCGCCCGCTGCCCCAAGGCCCGGCACTCAGCCATTCCCGGAGAAACTTTATGCCGACCATGTGCCTGCTTCTTCCGTGAGCTCAGCTCCGGGAGGGGAGGGCAGGCTGCCTGGCTGACTTGTGTCTGCCACAGGGCGTATCTCTTGGAGATGCCCAAGAACGTGTTTAAATAAATGAATCTAGAGATAAGCAGCCAACCCCCGACAATCATGGCAGGTGATTTGGGAGAACTGGGAGCTACCACATTCCAGGGAGGGGACTCCTGGGACCCACGTCAGCCTGACTCCTGTCCTCAGAGGATCTGAAGCTGCATCCTCTTCAAAGCAGTGTCCTGGTGAATCCTCAGGAAATGCCAGGGACCCGAGACAGCTCCAGATGAAGCCGCCCTGAAGTGTGTCCTGGGGGGAGGAGGTAGATGTGCCCACACACAAGGGCTCTGTGTGCCAGGCTCTGCAGAGAGCGCGGGGCGGGCGGGAACGCCCTCTTTACCCTCACACCACCGTCATGCAAAGATACCAGGGAGCCTAGCCCACTCCAGAGAAAGCCCTAGAAAAAAACAAACTTAGCGTCCGCACACTATTGCTCGCCCATTAGGGTGGCTACTACTAAAAGACAAAAACAGCAACAGAAAATAACTGTTGGTGGGAATGTAAAATGGTGTGACCGCTATGGCAACAAGATGGCAGTTTCTCCAAAAATTAAACATAGAATTAACACAGGGTCCAGCAGTCCCACTTCTAGGTACACACCCAGAAGTTCTGAAGGCAAGGCCTCGCAGATACTTGTATACCGTGGCCGTAACAGCATTGCTCACAGTAACAGAACGTGACAGCCACCCCCTGTCCGTGGACAGACGACAGATAAAACGTGGTCTATACGTGCAATGGAATATTATTCGGCCTTAAACAGGACGGAAACTCTGACGCGGGCTGCACACGTGAGCCCTGAGGACATCGTGCTGAGTGAGACAAGCCAGATACAAAGGCCCAATGCTGTACGAGTCCACTTATGTAAGGCACTCAAAACAGTCAAATCCAGAGAGACAGGAAGTGGGACGGTGGTGCCAGGGCCGAGGGAGGGCGATGGGAAGTTAATGTTTCGTGGGGACGGTTTCAGTTTTACAAGAGGAGATGATGGTGACGTCCGTACAGGGCGAATGGACTTAATGCCACTGAGCGGTGGGGGTGGTCAGCCTCACGCGCAGTCACAAGTGTGTGGTGTCCACACGCGTTAAAACACATACCCGAGCCTCACTGCACCCTCGCCGGCCACACTCCGCCTTGGTTTGCCGTGGTGTGTCTCCCCTCCAGCTTCCTTTCCATCTGGTGCCGATTTGACTAATGGCAGGATGAAATTCAAGTAAACTCTTCTCCCAAGAAAGGACCAACCCCAGGAGCAAGCGACTTGCCAGGAGCAAAGATGGGAAAGTAAGCCAGGGCCAGTTCAGAAGGTGCCGCCGGGCGCAGGGCTGGGGGCAGGCACCCTGCCCTAAGGGAGGGCCTCTCATCCCCCCCAAACCTGCCATTTGGGGGAGGGGCAGGGCAGGGTAGACCCCGGACCAGGTTACAGTCCACAACACGCATTATCATTGTCCATCCCGGTTCTAAATGTTCCTTTCGATGAGTCACAAAGGTTAACTGCAGGCTCTTAAATTAAAAACCCGCAGGGTGTTCCTTTTATAGCCTGTCCTCAGGAGACCTCTCAGTGTTCCCTCTGTCCTCATCCCCACTGGCAGCTGCTCCTAGCATGCGTGTTTACAGAAATTCCAGTAGTTATTGCATGTTCCTTCCATGTGATTAAGCGTTGCCAGAGCCCGGCTGGTTAGATCTTCCTCTGGAGAAGCCCGAGGCAGCATAGCCGGTGTGCAGCTTGTGCCACCTACTGGCCAGCGGCGGGATCACACACCGGACGCCAAGGGGGTGAATGGGTCAGAATCCATCTCACCCGCCCTGTAGGGCAGGAGGTGACTAGGAAATGACCGCAACCAACTGCCCCACCTGTGCTCCAGTCACGGGTCCCTTGGGTCTCCTGCTCCCAGGAGAAGGGCACTTGGGGATGAGGGGACCAGGCATTGAGGCATTATTCTCCACGTGTTCTGGTGACGAGGGGCGTATACCCCACTATGGTCTGTACTGTAACACTGGCCATGTGGCACTTGACAAATGCTACCCAAACCTGGGTGTGATAAAATAAGGAGTGTGCCCAAGCAGCCGCTCAGCGTCGGGCTTCTGGGGGGCCTTCACCGAAGTTGGAGGACACAACACAGGCCAGGTGGAAACAGCAGAAGTGCTGCCAGGCCCCAAGTGACAGGGCCTCGGCGCGTGCCAAGGACACAGCGGAAGCAGCCTCTGCGCCGGGTCCGGTGCACCGATGAGCCTCAGCCAGAGCGTGGACGTGAGACAGAAAAGGAGAACCCCTCCGATTCTAATTCTCTTTCTACTGCTCATTGAGGGTGTGAGGAGGGAGGGTTCACTTCCAGGAAGCCGGCTCCTGTGGATGGATCCGGGTCTCCTGGCCGACATCAGAGCCGCCTCTTTGACCTGTGACCACCACAGGGAAAAGATGATGTCAACAGACGGGAGGAGGAACTGGATTTCCAGGCTGCAAAAGGGAAGAAGGTGTAGAGCAACGAGTCACAGAAGGGACTAGCTTCTCCCTGATGCCGTTGGCCTGCTGAGTCCCAGCCCTGGGCCGTTCCCGGGGGCCTGGGCTTCTGCTCGAGCCTGTGGGTTAGAGCTGAGAGCTGCACGCCAGGATCCCCTTGGCTGGGGCAAGGAGTAAACTGCTCATTACAGGATAAAGATAGCACAGCAAATCACCGAGTGCTGGAGAAAGAGGCCAACCAGGGCCACCCTGTGCAACTGACCCAGCAGGGACAGCCCTCCGGTCCCATCTTGAATGAGAAGACCATGGCCATGGCAGGCGCCCAGCCCTTGCCCCTCCACCACGGGCCACGCCAGCAAATGGTACCTGCTCAGATTCAAAATCTTGAGTGGGCACTCATGACCACCGGCCCCTAAATCACATGTTTGCACCTTAAAAGCAAGGAAGGCTGTGCATGTAGTATTTTGAGATTGGACACTGGGGGCAGGATTTACACCGTGGGGAGCTATCAGACTGTGGAGAGCATGTCAGAAAGATGTGGGGGAGCTCCAAACACGAGGTGCAAGCCCGCACTCACACTAACTACTGTCTGAGCCACACTCCGGAGGAACGGGGCTGACCCCGCCTCCTTTGGATGACGGAGGGAAACAGTGCGTGGCCCGGGGAAATCCGGGACAATGTTGCTGTTCACCAACAGAATCCTCCACGCAGGGACCCCACACCAGCTGTCACACCTCTGGTCACTGTCCAGCAGGAATCCGGGCGGTGCTGGGGCTCACCTCATTGGTCCCCCCTCTCTCAGGGACCACTGTTCTGCAGGGCAATGAGCAATGCCTTGAAAACTGGTTTATTTCACTTTTCCATGTACTTTGTCCTGTTCAGTTATTTGGGGGGCGGGGGAGGGAATCCGGTCCCTATTACTCCTTGTTTTGTGGAAGCCGAGTGCAAAGCAATGGTTCTTGAGGCTTGAGAACTGGATAAACGCTGAGTCCCTCTGTCTGTCAGGCCCAGAGGACGCGACTCCCAGCAAGGTGCCTTCTCAAGCCCTCCAACCCACGGTTTGTCTTGCTTTGACTTTTATTTATTGAGTTTAGAGAGAGAGAGAAAGGAAGGGAGAGAGAAACATCGATTTGGTGTTCCACTTATTTATGTGCTCATTGGTTGATTCTTGCCTGTACCCTGACTGGGGATCAAACCCACAACCCTGGTGTGTCAGGATGATGCTCTAACCAGCTGAGCTACCCGGCCAGGGCCCAACACATGGTTATTTTTCATGTGTGTGATAAACTGTGTGATGGTCCGCTTCTTCGGGCGCCTGTAGTTACATAGCTACACCTCTGTCATGGCCTCAGAGTGGTTGGAGTATATAGTTAACCGTGAACAGTGTGGGCACTGACCCCTGCACAACTGAACATAACTTTTGACTCCCCCAAAACTTAACTACAGTTGTGCCTCAGTATCCTCAGGGATTGGTCCAGGATCCCCAGGGAGATATACTTATATATATATGCCCTTCTATAAAATGGCATAGATCAATGCGTAGAGTCGGCCTCAGCATCCACAGATTACCAACTGTGGATCAAAAGTACTGTTTTTCCCTGCAGTTGGTTGACTCCCCAAATGTGAAACCCAGGGATACAGAGGGCTTATTGAAAAAATCGACATGTAAGTGGACCCGTGACGTTCAACCCCATGTTGTTCAAGGGTCGCCTGTGTTTCCTGAGTCCCCACTGGGGAAGTGTCCCCACACGTACGCATTGCTCTGTGGTTCCCGAAGGCATCTCTGTGTTGACTACTTCACTGCACCGTCAGGATCAGAGGCATTACCTAACTGCCCGAAGTTACTCAGATTGGTGTGAATGACTTGAACCCAGGACACCTGGTTCCTGGTCTGCCGCTCACTGGGTTCCACCCTGCTGCCTCCCAGTGCAGGACGGTGCAGAACCCACTCTGGGCAAACAGCAAGTCCTGTGGGATGGGCGCCCGCTCTCCTCTGCTGTACCTACGTGAGACCTTGGTTCTTCCCCGGGCACAGAGGGCAGAACTGTGACAAGGCCTCCGCCTCCTCTGATCTCAGTAACCAGACATGGCCTGGTCAGCAGAGCATAGAGGGAAGTGTCATGACCCCCGATCAAAGATGTGTTTCAGGAAACCTGGCTGCCTTCTCCACGTGCAGCCAGAGCAGGGGTGGCGTCCACCTCACACACACGCTGCACGCACTGGTCCACCCCACAGCCGCTGTCCGTCCCTACTGTGGGATTTCACATAAAAGTTGGAATTTCTGGTTTCTTTTGAAATATAACAAGGCCCCGACCCCCAGAGTATGAACTCCGTGATCTAAGCCAACATACAGAACTGGGGAGGGGGCGGGGACCGCAATTCCCTTTGAGCTGCCCTCTGGCGCCCTCTGGACTCCAGCTCTACGCTGGGCTCACCGTGGGTGCTGCTGAGTGGCCCCAGGAGGCGTCTGTGTGGAGCCCAAGCGGTGGCCATGCCAAACGGCCTTCCCTCCCCCATGTCGCTGCGGATTTCCAGGAAATAAAGGTTTCCAGAATACAGAGCCTGTACAAAGAAGCCCCTGTTCGTTCCCCTTCCACTCTCCCATCTCACACCCACACACACACCACATTTTTTAATTGCCATCCAAGCGTCCTATCTCACTAGGAGAAACTCATCTGGTGTGAAATCCAAAGACTATAGGAGGCAGGAACCTCGGGAACAGCGTCCCAGGGAGCAGAGAAGATGGCGGCCCCCGCTCCCTCAGCCCCGCACCCCACGGGGCAGTTCTCAGGGGCACAGTCGGAGGGAACCACGGCAGAGCCTGGCCCAGGGTCCCGGTGCAAAGAGTGCTCTTCAAGGGACCTGGTCTGCCACGTAGGGCTCGCGTGTGGTCGTGGGCTGGGCCCTGGCGCTCTCAGGACCACTGTTTATTCATCAGTAATGGATATGTTTTAATAGTGAAACATATTTTAGTAGTGAAATCTAATTTTTCAAATTAATCTTTCAAATTAATTTCCCCACTGATCCGCAGTCAACAACACAGACCCAAATGCAGCTAGGCTACTGGAAATGATGAAGGCAAGTCAACCCCCTTCTTCAACTTGACACTCCTGCCACCACCCCACAAAAGTCTGGAAAGCCTTTGGGGGGGACCCACCCATCTCCTCCCCATGACCACCCCCTGTCCCTGAGTGCTGCCATTCCCCTAACATGCCTCAGGGCACCCACACCTCGCCCGGCAGTCTGTCCCACAATGCCCAGTTCTGTTTGTTTAAAAACTTTCCTACTATTTGTGGCAGGGGTGCCAAAATCATTCAAGGGGAAAGAGTAATGTCTCCAACAGATGGTGCTGGGAAAACTAAATATCTACGTCGAGTTGGACCCCTACCTCACACCATGTACAAGTATTAACTCAAAGTAGGTCAAAGACCTAAATGTAAGAGCTGAGACTATTAAGCTCTTAGAAGAAAACATAGGTGCCTGGGCCGGGTGGCTCAGTGGGTTGGAGCATCATTCTGTACACCAAAAAGCTGCAGGCTGATTCCTGGTCAGGGCACGTACCTAGGTTACGGGTTGGATCTCTGGCAGGGGCATGTACGGGAGGCAACTGATCAAGGTTTCTCTCTCACATGGATTTTTTTTCTCTCTCTCTCTTCCTTCCTCTCTCTTTAAAATCAATAAAACATATCCTTGGGCGAGGATAAATAAATAAATAGGCATAAATCTTCATGACTTTGGATTAGGCAATCATTTCTTAAACATGACACCAAAACCACAAACACGGGAAAAAGAGATAAATTAGACATTACCAAAATTTAAAACTTTTGATGCTTCAAAAAGACACCATAAAAAAAGTGAAAAGACAAAACATAAATAGGAAAAAAATATTTGCAAATCATATATCTGATAAAGGAATTATATCTAGAATACATAAAGAACAATTATGACTTAATCATAAAAAGGCAAATTACCTATTTTTTTTTCTTTATTGATTTTAAAGACAGAGAAAGGGAGAGGGAGAGAGAGAGAAACATCAGTGAGAGAGAACATCAACTGGTTGCCTCCTGCATGCTCCCCACTGGGGATTTGGCCCACAACCTGGGCATGTGCCCTGACCGGGAATTGAACCGGCGACCTCTTGGTGCATGGGTCGATGCTCAAACACTGAGCCACACCAACCAGGCATAAATCACCTAATTTTAAAATGTTTAAAGGAGCCCTGCCAGTGTGGCTCAGTTGGTCAGTGTTGTCCCATGCACCGAAGGATCTCAGGTTCAATTCCTGGTCAGCGCACATACCCAGGTTTCGGGTTCAATCCCTGATTGGGGCGCATATAGGAGGCACTGATTGATGTTTCTCTATCACATCAATGTTTCTCTCTCTCTCCCTCTCCCTTTCTCTCTCTCTAAAATCAATAAAAACATATCCTCTAGTGAGGATTAAAAAAATAAAATGAAATAAAATGGTCAAGCCCTGGTTGGTTTGGCTCAGCAGTTAGAGCATCAGCCCGTGGACTGAAGGGTCACGGGTTCGATTCCTGGTCAAAGGCATGTACCTGGGTTGCAGGTTCGGTCCCGGGTTTTGCGGGAGGCAACCAATGGATATGTCTCTCACATCAGTGTGTGTCTCTCTTTCCCTCTCTCCCTTTCACTCTGTATAAAAAGCAATGGAAAAATATCACCCGATTAACAAATAAATAAATAAATAAATAAAGTAAAATAAAATGGTCAAAGGATCTGAATAGAAATTTCTCCAAAGGAGCCCTGGCCTGTTTGGCTCAGCGGTTAGAGCGTCAGCCTGTGGTTCAGAGAGACCAGGGTTTGGTTCCCGCTAAGGGCATGTACCTCGGTTGCAGTTTGTCCCCGGCCCTGGTTGGTCGTGCGGGTGGCAGCCACTCGATGTGTCCCTTTCACGTCGATGTTTCTCTCTCTCTCTCTCTCTCCCTCCCACTCTATCTGAACAAAAAAAGAAAAAAGAAAAAATGTCCTCGGGTGAGGATAAAAAAAAAAAAAAAAAAAAAAAGAGAAATTTCTCCAAAGGAGATATACAAACGGCCAACGACCACTCTACCACTCGCCGTGAGGGAAATGCAAATCAAAACTACAACGAGATACCTTTGTGCCCCTAGGATGGCTATAACCACAGACACGGGTAATAAAAAGGTAATCAAAAACAGAATGTGGAGAAACTGGAACCTTTGCATACTACTTGCGGAAATGTAAAATGGAGCATTCACTTTGGAAGACATTCTGGCAGTTTTTCAAAAGGTCAAATACAGAGCTATTGTATGACCCGGCAACTTCACTCCAAGAAAAATGAAAAAATATATCCACACAAAAACGTATACAATGATCACAGCAGCATTACTCATAGTCACCAAAAAGTGGAAACAACCCAAATGCCCATCAACTGAAGAACGAATTACTAAAATGTGGTGCATCCATATGATGGACTATTATTTGGCAATAAAAGTTGAAGTGCTAACATGTATATGTAACATGTATATGTTACAACATGGACGGACCTTGAAGAGAGCATGCTGAGTGAAAGGAGCCAGTCAACAAAGAACCCATGGTTCTGATTACATGTACATGACATGTTCATAATGGGCAAAGCTAGAGAGACAAAAAGGAAATTAATGGTTGTACAGGGCTGGGCATGAGGATGAGAGAGTATGAGGAAACTGGGGTGATGGGTAAGGGGTGTAGGATTTGGAGGGGTTGTTGAAGGGATTCTAATATTGACTGTTGTATGGCTACACAACTCTGTGACTAAACGAAAAGCTACTGGATTGTACACTTTCAGTGGGTGCATCGTATGGTATGAGAACTACATCTCAATAAAGTTGTTTAAAAGAAAAACATTGCCTCCGCTTCTTAAAATGTACACTTATTAGGTGAGCCAGCAATTCTATTTATTTACCCAAGGGGAAGGAAAATATATATCCACACACAGACTTGAATAAAATGTTCGTAACAGCATTATCCATAGAAACCAAAAAGTGAAAAAGCTCAGATGTCCATCACCTGCTGAACAGCTAAACACAATATAGTTTATCCATACAATAAGTCTCTGTTAGAATAAGCAACCAAGCGCTGACGCATGCTACACTATGCATGAAACTCTCGAAGACATGCTTAATGAAGGAAACCAGACCCCAAAGAACATATATTGTATGATTACATTTATATGAAATTTCCAAAGGCAAATCTGTAGAGAAATAAAGTAGATTAGTGGTTGCCTGGGGCTGGAGGGATCTTTGGGGTGATGGAAATGTTCTAAAATTAGATAGTGGTGATGGTTATTCAACGCTGTGTAAATACACTAAAATTCGTTGACTTGTGTATTTAAATTGAGTGTGTTTTATGCTATGTAAGTTACACATCAGTAAAGCTGTTTAAAAATAGCTGGGTTGAAGAAAGAGGGGAACAAAGAGATGAACAGATGTATGATAAAGCATTTATAGTAAAGTGTTCATTTAGAGTCTAGGTCATATGTATACAGGTGCTTATTGTACAATTATTTCAACTCTGCTGGATATTTGAAAGTTCTCATAATACTATAATAGGAAATTAAAAAAAAATGTCTCTAATGAACTAGAGAGTCAGAGCCTTGTACTATCTGCCCATCAAGGTTAGTTTAGCTTCTCCATGTGGCTGATCTTCAAATATTTTTGAAAGTACTTCTTAAATCTTAAAAAAAATCTTGTCTTTATCAGGCTAAATATATTTCATTAGCACAGATTACTACAGTCCCCAAATTAATCTAAAGACTTAATGCAATTCCTTTCAAAATCCAAGAAAATATTTTTATATACGGAGATAAGTTCATTGTTACATTTATAAGGAGAGGCATAGGACCTAGAATAGCTTAAGCAATCTTGAAAAAGAAGAACAACAGCTTACTCAATGTTAAGGCTTACTCTACTGCTGAGGTCCTGCCTCAGCAGTCCAGGGTTTCCCAAAGGCGTGGACGGAGTCAGTGAGAGAGAGACGCATGAGTCAGAAGTCTTAACCACCTCTGCTGCTTAAGGCTAGCAGAATCTTTATTTTTATATCTGCAGCTTACATAGCAATTTCCTTCTTATTGTTTCCCCTAAACCTTTTAGGCAAATAAGTATAGACATTCTTTTGTTGTTTACCCAACTCTTAGGTATATTACATGTTAATTAACAACTATTTTTATCCTCTATTTCAGTCTCTGTCAATTCCTCTCGGACTCCTGACCTTTCCTCTTATCTAAGATCCTTCCAAGCTTCCATATTCCTATCCTAAATCTTTATTACTTTCTTGCTTTTTCTTCCTGCAATCTTTTCTACCATCTACATCATTAGTCATCTACATGTTACTTCTATAATGATTTCTAACAGACAGCTAACAGATAGAGAAAGCAAAGATTAGTCTCCTTCAGTTGCCATCCTGCATTTTTATTTTCCCATTACTTTATATCTTCAGTCACTGTTCTTCGTGATTCCTGCCTCGCAGTGAATCCACTTCTCCAGGGACTATGTCAAACCGTGGAGCTCACCCGGGACTATGTCAAACTGTGGTGGTCGCTGTTCCAGTGACACTGCTCCCAACACTACAGCTACAGTTGTTGGGACATGGTGGTCGTGTGGAAGGGTAGACACAGAGGGCAATGGAACGCAGTAGAGAACCCAGACACAGACTCTGACTCCGGACAAAGATGCAGAAACAATTCAACGGAGAAAGTTGCCTTCTCAACACGTGGCGCTGAAGCAATAGAACATTCAAGTCAAAAACTCGAGCTAACCTCACACCCACACAAACCTCACACAATTAACTCCAAGATCACGTACCGAGATGTAAAATGTAAAACTAAAGCTCTTATAAAATATGCACAGAACAAAACTTTGGAACCTAGGACTAGATGAAGCACTCTACTGACACCAAAAACACACACTAGAAAAGAAAAAAATGATGAACTGGCCCTCATCACAATGTAAAATCGTGAAAGACCCTGTTAAGAGGCTAAAAGACAAACTACACATGGGTAGAAAATATTTGCAAATCATATATCTTACTTGTATCTAAATATATTAAAAGCTCTCAAAACCCCAAAGTAAAAGTGGAAACAATTCTATTAGCAAAGATGAACAAATACAGACGGCACATAAACACATAAAAAGGTATTCAACATCATTATCTACCAGAGATACGCCAATTAAAAAAACCCACAACATATGGTTAAAATAAAAACTAGTGATAACGCCAGATGCTGGCAATGATGTGGAGAAATGGTCAGCTCATCGTTGCTGGTGGAGACATAAAGTGTTAGGGCCACTCTAGAGGAGTGTGGTGGATTCTTACAACATGTTCCACGGGGCCACGCAGTACCACAAAGCAGTAAGAAGAATAAACTATTAATTTACGCAATAACTCAGTGATTCTCAAGGGGTTTATGCTAACTGTGAAAAGGCAACCTCAGAAGACTATACACTACCTGTTTCTATTTCTGCAGTATTTTTGAAATTACAAAATGATAGAGATGGGAAAGAGATGAGTGGGTCCCAGGGGTTGGGATGTGTACTATAAAAGAGTAGTATCATGCCCTGGCCGGTTTGGATCAGCGGTTACAGTGTCAGCCCACGGACCAAAGAGTTGTGGGTTCGATTTCAGCCAAGGGCATGTACCTCGGTTGTGGTTTGGTCCCTGGCCCTGGTTGGGTCGTGTGGGAGGCAGCCAGTCGATGTGTCTCTCTCACAGCAATGTTCCCCACCCCCCCACCCCATCCCTCTCTCTCCTTCCCACTCTATCTGAAGATGAATGGAAAAATATCCTCGGGTGAGGATTTAAAATAGATCAATAAATAAAATAAAATAAGAGTGGTATCGTGACTGTTCCACATCTTGGTTGTGGTGGCATGTGTGGTACATGTGATAAAATCACACAGAACTCAATGCACACGTACGCAAGTGCATATGAAACGGAATACGGTCGATGTTGTCGATTTCCCGTTGTGACTTGTGCTATAGTTATGCAGGTTTGTACCACTGGGGGAAATTGGGTGAAAGTCATATGGGATCTCTCTGCATTCTTTCTTAAAACTGTGTGTGAATCTACAATTATCTCAAAATATAAAAAGTTAAAAAAAGTTTCATCTTAATATGCTCATAGCTAATCACAAAGAAGAAGACCGTGAAACACCTGAGTAACTTATTACGGATGAGGAATTAATCAACTTTTCCTTTTGTGTTTCCTCCACGTTCTGATACGTGGAGGTAGCCCTTTCATTTGGAGTCACTGACTGATTTAACAAGACGAGTTGCAAAGTGGAGGTAATGTGGGGTAACAGGTGGCCAGGTGCTCGGGCTGGAGTGCCTCACACAGCAGAGCGCCTCCTGGTGGAACGGTGTGCCACAGTGACTCTGGCAAGGACCTGGAACGTGGGGAGCCACCTGATCCCGCAGACTTGGCCACGACCAGGACCTTTCCGCACTGTCCTGAGGCTATGCTCTGGGTGAGTGAGGGCCTGGGTCCTGAGACCACGTGCCCACACAGGTGGGCGCCACCCACTCCTGCACTGGACGGGGCGTGGATACCGAACCAAGTCCTCCAAGGAGTCCCAAGAGAGGTGAGTGGGATCACCTGTCTCCAGAGGAGTGACTGGGGGTGCAGCAGGAATAACAACAGATCTCAAACTTGGGGGACGAGAGGAGAGGTGGGCAAAGGGAGAAGGCAGTGAAAATGGGAGGAGAGCAGAGTGGACGCTCCCAGAGACCTCAGCGGTCAGGGCAGCCTTAGAGCCTCGGGGGCCAGGACAGGGGAGGAGGAGGAGGGGGAACCCCATGCTCAGGGGGTAAGTGGCCTTCTTGAGGGGGCAGGAGGCACTGCCTCAATCAGCCTCAAGGGTCTTTCACACAGGCATGGCCTCTCCGGCCATATTTTTGCCAGGCTGGATTGCCCATGATTTTATAGTGGTTCATGGGGATATTTAAGTAGAGCTGACGGCAGAAATGTAAGTATAGAAGGTCATCCCATTTGACCCGAATGGAAATGTGACAGGCTCAACCGTCCCTGCCACTGGCCATTTGTCCCTTGAGCACCAGTCAGACACGAGTTCTCATCCCAAATCCAAAGTGCTCTCGCCACGGCCGAGGGTGAACCTGAGACAAGTCATCGATTCCTCGTCGGTGAATCAGGTAAGTCCTACGCCTTACCTCACAGACCATGACGAGGCTCGAAAGAGGTCATTCTCAGTGCACGGATCAGTATCCGAAGTTCAGGAAGCAGTCAGTAACTGTCAGCTGCTCCTGTTGCCACTTTAATTATGATTTGCTCTCACAAGGAGCAGGTGGAGCAGAAACGGCTCGGTCGGAAACAGGTTGGGAGCCCTCCGTCTGGCTTTGTGGCAGAGAAGACAGGGTCCCATGAGCCCCACGTCCACTGCCCCCGACTCTCTCAGCCCAGACGAGTCCGAAGGGAAGGGTGTGCATGGAAGGAAGGGCAGGGTGTGGTCATTCGCTCGAACCCTTGCCCCGAATAAAGGTGTGGGAACAGCAGCCCCAACTCTCAGGAGTATGGGTCAGCCAGGTGAGACAGGGAGGTCACAATCCCGTCCACCTTGGTCACCATCAAAAACTTCCGAGAATAGAATCTCACATCTGTCTCCCCAGCGGGGTCCTTCTGTCTCCACAGAAGGGTCCAGGGAAAAGGCACAGGACAGCAGCTGTTCCTTGGCAGCGAGGGTAAAAAATAACTCGGTCCCTACACTCTTCTACAGACAAGTGCGAAGGGAAGGGGGTCCTTCTTCCCATGCTTCCAGATGCCGAAGGTGGGAGGAGCCCAGTGTTTCCCAGGTGGGCCCCTCCCCTCTCCCCGCAGCTCTGGCCTCCAGTTCTGTCCCTGCAGAGTCCACCTCTGAGCACACCACCAGGGAACGAGGGGCCAGGAGAGGAAGAGGCTGCTGGGTGCAAAGGCAGGTGTGTGTCCTCAGGTCCCTCTGCTTCCTCGGCCTTGCACGGAGCACCGGTTACTGCTGAGTGAGTAACCTCTTGCCACCTTGTCCTCGGGAGGCTGGGTCCCCCTCAGGGTGAGCTGCAACAGGACGCAGGCCTGCAGAGGGCCAGGTTCACGCGCACAGGGAGTCCTGTTCCCGCAGCTGCCCTGGGGAGCAGCCCCTTGGCCTCCCGTCGACCTCAGAAACCACCTCCAAGCTGAGGCCCTGGGAGCGGGGGCAGGAGAGGACCATATGGACTGTCAATCACAGTGAGGGGACGAAACTCAGGACGAACAGGAGCAGGACACCCAGTTACCGTCCTGAGGACCAAGACACATTCTACTGACTCCTGGGTGTGTGCTCGGAGCTGGAGGGTGCTCAGGGCCTCCGACACTGAACCACGGGGCAGTGGCTCTGGGTCATGCTCAAGCCGCCCCCCAGCCCACCCTGGCTCTCAGCTGTGAGGCATCCGGGTGGCACCAAAGGGGAGCAACCCTGGTTCCTCTGTGGTGCTGACAGATGCTCCTCTCAGGTTTGGGAGGGAGGGCTGAGGCTCCCAGCTGAGCGGTCGATGGTCAAGACATTTCAGGACAGACGACGCTGCCCACCGAGGCACACCCCTCTCTCTGGCTGGGATTTGAGACAGTGAGGAAAGGACAAACCAGAACTTGCTGGCTCTGTGCTCAAAAAGGCAGGAGACCAAAGACAAACCACGTGGGCGGAAGTAAGACGCAGAGCAGGGGCAAAGCAGGCGATGGGGCGTGAGAGCTCCGGAACGGGCACTCCGCTCGGGGACCAGTCAGGGCTTAGGAACACAGCCCAGCACAGCACCCGTGAACACAGGCAGCTATTTCAACGTAGTTTTACATGAATTAGGTAAACTTCTAAAGCTCAGCCCTCCAGCCTCACTAGCCACACTCCGAGGGCTCAGTCCCCACCCGTGGCGAAGGGCTGTGCACTGCCCAGGACAGGACATTTCGCCTGCACAGAAAGTGCTCACCTGAGGCCAGGCTGGCAGGTGACCTGTCACCCCCCCACCCTCCCTGCTGCGCCGTCACGGTCTTGGGCACTGACAGTCCCTGGTGAAGGACCGATGGGACCCATCCTTCTCAGGTCTGCACGGGAAACGGCACCTGCACGACAGTGTGACCCCAGAGGAGCCAGCTGCGGGGGGTCAGGCCAGGTCCTCGTTCGGAGAGTGAGGGAGCCCAGGAAAGGGGGCGGGATGCCTCGAACTCTCCACCGCCAGAGGTGCTGCCACCAGGTGGGCGGGAAGCCTTGCACAGTCAGCACACGAAGTACCAAGGCCACAACCACGCTTCCGACTTGAGGCCAACTTGCTCAGCTTTGAGATCTGGGTCCCATCTCTGCAGCAAACAGTTACCACCTCCCATGCCTTGGAGATTAAGTAACAGAAACGAAAGCCATGCCCCAGTGGAAACTCACTCTGGTGTCTCAGTGGAAGGCACAGCAGCTGGGTCTTCTGCTAAGGCTCACAGCCTCCGCTGCCACCAGACAGGACCCGGGGAAGGTTCTGGCTCCCCTTCCCTGATATGCCCCACCGCCCATGCTCCCTTCTCCCGGCAGGGCTGCTCCAAGCCCCCATCCCTCCACCTTCTTTCCAGAGGACCGCATTCTCCAGAGCTTCCTGGAAGCTGACATTTTCCTCAAAGTGTCTGACGAGGTATCCGAGGTATCCGCAGCACACGATGGCGCGAGGGGTCCGCAGTCCCCACTGGGGGCGGGTGCAGAGGAAGACGCTTGCCTGGGCAGGGGCCTCCCTGGGAAGACCTGCTCTGGTGCCATCTCCTCCCCCCTTCCCTCAGCTCATCCCCACCCATCCCCAGCCTCCACGGCCGCCCCTCAGCCAGTGGGCCCCGCCCTGCCTGCTGTCCACGGTGGTGGAGTACTTTGGCGGCGCCGGGCTGCCTGGACACCTCTCCAGCAGGATCCACTTCTTCCCGGGCCGGTGGGCGCCCACCACTCCTGCCCCACAGCCCCCCGATTCCACTGCCCACGCCTGACCACCTCAGGGGACGCTCCCCGTGGCCAGAGGACAGGGCCGGCAGGGAGCACACAGGGCCATCGTTCAGAGCCGCCTCCTCTAAATCACACTCTTCAGAGACTGTTTCCCGTGGTTTACGTCTAGGTTTCATCCGGATTTACCTGATTGGGGGAGACTGCTGATGACATGCACAGCACCCTTCCCCTGGGCACGGGTGGCACTGGATACTGGGCATGGAGCCCCGGCTGCACAGGGTGTGCGGAGCCTCTGACTCGGAGAGGAAGGCAGGCCAGGTGCGCTGACAGAAGCCAGAGTTCAGTTCATCCACAGGCTCTTCACTGAGGACCAAGAACTACTGTTTATGTCAGGAACCTCAAAATTCCAAGGAAATCGCCTCTCAGCACAATTAAAGCAGCAGTGATGGGGGCCCCCTGGGGTGGCATGGTGATGGCGACTTCCCACTTGCCAAGCTCCTTCCCCATCTGCACCACGGGCAGGGTCTGCCTTCCCTCTGCTTCCACCACCCCCTCCCCCTCCCAGACAGGAAGCTGCTGCCTCCTTCCCAGGCTCCAGGCAGCACCCACCGGCATGAGGGCTCCTCCCTCAGACCTGCAGGACAACAATGCAGGCAGAGCCCAAACCACAGCAGCCCCGGCACAATGGCCCCAACCTTCGGGAGGTGTCAGCCAGCAGAGGCCCCGACCCCCAGGCGTCCTGAAGGTCAGCAGTAAGGTGGAAGGGCACCCAAGGGGACCAGAGACCGAAGCAGGAGCCTCTGTGGACTAAGGACTGGCAGGGGAAGAAGGGATGGAAGAGAGGAGGCAGAGGGGAAAACACAAGGAGAGAGAGGGACCGCCCATTCCCGACCATCGGCCCCGGGGACAGGTGTGCCGGGAGCCCTCCTGACAACCTGCAGAGCCTCGTCCAGGGGAGGCAGGAATTTCAGCCACAGGACCAACAGACGCTTGAGCCCACTCACTGTGTGTCCACCTGAGGCTGCCGGGGGATGAAGGGGACAACTGCGTGCCATTGCATGCTCTGACACTGTAGAAAACAGCCCAACTTTCAAAATGACAGAAGGGAGAGAAAAAAGGAGGGATTGTGGACGGGTGCTGGGGGGAGCGGGAGGTCCCAGGGAGCCGTGGATGCTGGAACCAAGGTGAAAGCCGAGGTTAAACAAAGAGGGTCTCTGGGGGCCCTGTGAAGGTATTAGTGTTGAAGCTATTGAAAACCACCAGCCATCCTACATGCTAAGAATAATGTTTAAGAAGCAAAGAAAACAGACCAAGTAAAGACACAGCAAATATAAAAAATACACTAAATAACATAAAAACCGAGATTGAGATTGGTCATACTATTTGTATTGATAAATTTAAATTTGCTACTAAAACATTTTTAGACAGACTCGCAAAGCAAAACCCAGCTGGATGTGGTTTGTAAGAGATTATCCTTAAACCATTCGAGGTGCTAATAAAATAAGGGAGCAACACAGAGAAGATGCCTCAATGAAAGTAGGACTTGTGATCTTGACACAATTCAGGCTCCAAGTTCTTCAGAGACCGGAAAGGACACCGGGTGGGGTGGGTGGGGGCCAGGGATCAGGCCCAGTGTTAAAGGTGGCCCAGGGGTCACTGCAGTGTGATTTGCTCATTCCCGTGAGGGTCTGACAGATACAGTAGCTGGGACACGCCCCTCACCATAAGCTATGAAGTCAGGGGTTTCCATACACAGGGTGAGAAAGTGGCCTATTCAAGTTCGATTAGGCAGCACCAAGGGAAGTTCTGTGGGCTGAACCCAGTGTTTCCTGCTCAGGCCTGGCCTCTGTGCCTGAGTTGCCACAAGTTCATGCCTCCACACAGATGTCAGCATCCATCAGGAAACAATCATCTCTCTGACCGTGTCAGTGTACTGCGTCTTTAGTGATGTCCATCGACGGAGGCAACTGTGTGCATTTCCAACTGTGTAAGCAGTGAAGACGGACGTGGAATTGTAAGCTAGGAGCCATACTGTGTGACACACACTGCTGGCACTCAGCAGCGCCTGGTCCTCCTGCCCTTCGAGGAGGAGTGGAGGAGTCGTCACACGAGGTGGAGCAACGTGCCTACTTCCTGCCAACAGGCTGTGGCTGGAAGTGACGTGGCCACTTCTGGGCCGAAGCACTTGAGAGCCAAGGGTGTTTCCCCAGCTCTTCTGCTGCCACGGCTTCAGGAAGGCTGGGACGGTAAGAGCTACACTCACGGTTTGCGGAGAACCCGTCAGCAGCTGAGATGTTCTGATGATCCCAGCACGCCTGCCCAAGAGCACACTGCCCAGAACAGCCTCTCTGCTCCTTGCCAGCTAATCGCCAGGCCCAACATACGAAGACAATGCTGTCTCCAGGCTGTGTCTTCTACAATGCTCCCTTATGAAGCCCAATTTTTGCTTTTGTTAACATTCAAATCACCATTCTCCCTCATACATAAGAGTTCATATGTGTGCAAGTAACTCCAGTCATTCTTCAATCAGAGAAAAGCATACAAATTATACACAACTGAGAATGAAGAAATAGCGAGAGTTGCCAAGATACTCAGTTCTTTACGTCTAGATTCAATGGAATGTCTATAACCTACCATTTTAACTTTTTTCTTTCATTTTCAGTTAGAGGAGAAGAACTACGTATGAAGGGAAGCACCCGCCTTCCCACGCAGGAGCGCATCCCCGGGGCAGTGAGCTGGTGGAGCCTTGAGCGTCTAGAGCAGAACCACTCGGCCTCTGGGTGCAAGCCTGGGCCATGCCAGCCCCTGCTGCAAAAGCAAAGGCCACGTGTGTTTTTGCCAAAATCTCAATGGAAATGTTTCTATTTGTAAACGCCACAGTTCGGTGTGGACGTGGGCCGTGACTACAGCCTCTGCCAGTTTATGGTCCCAGCGGCCACGCAGGACCCACGGAGCACATGTCGCAGTCTGGACAACAGGGAGCTTGCTGCCTTCTGTGCCGGAAACCACGATGCTGGAGACGCCTATACACGAGCGTCGTCACCATCTAGTCCGCAGACCTGCTCTGCGCCTCGGGTGGAAACAGTTTCTGAAGCCGTGTCTGTGGTGGAGAGTTGGTTTCTCTGTCCAGCAGGCTTCGGGTTGGGCAGTTCTCCCTTAGGACACAGACCTCCCATTTAAGGTGATCAATCACACTTTCTGGTACAAACTATGTTAAACAGGACAACTGTGACATAATGCTGAAGGCCTTGCTGATGCAGAAAGCTTTAAGAGCTTCTTTTAAACTTCATTTTTGAGCATAAAGTCACTTCTCTTGAATCACCATAAATGAAGGACTTCAAAAACCAATGTCCAGCCCAGCTCCCACTGCTCTAGTCTCTGGAACCCCAAACGAAATCATCAAGAGTTTTGAAAACAAACCAAAAAACTTTATTTAAAAAAGTAAATTTTAACTCACTTTTATAGATCATGTGTTAATGCTGACAGCAACAGTCTGGAATATTTAAAACACTCTGATTTTAAAATACATTGAGGTCTGTGCAGCTCATTTCCCCCTGAATATATTATAAAACTTACAAATGTTTCTTTAGCTGTGTTGTTTGGTCATGTTTTTCTGCAGAAGTCAGGTTGCAGGGCAGGCTTTCCACCAGACATGATCACAGAACCATTGGCTGTGGGTTTCCCAGGAGCAGAGGAGCCAATCTCAGCAAAGCCCGCACGGGCATCTTCAGCTGTTTGAACTTGAAGAGGAGTTCCGCGAAGCTGGTGCTCCCTGAAGAAACGCAACGGACGGAAAGGTCATGCCTCTGAACAGGTGCAGCCCCACATCCTCCTCCAAGGCACGTCGGCCACCACCAGCCACTATTCCCTTTAAAAACAACTGCCCAAACACAAAATTTAAATGACGAATTTCCCTAATGCATTGTAATTTGATATAAAAACTTAAATTCACCCATTCTGTACTTTAGAAAGTGACCTATAAATAACTATATGAAACTATTTTTATTTAATTACATGTATCATTTAAATCCAATGAATAAAAAACAAAATAACTTTAATAAAAATCAATTAAGAGAGAAGAAGAATATGAACACTAAGTTTATTAGTATATACAGATGTTTGGGCTCTGTGAAGAAAAATCCATCCTTTTCTGAATATAAATAAAAGTTTATATATGTGTAAAGTTTAGAAAGTTTTTGTTCAAGAAAAGGTCCCAAAAAGTAACACCTACCCATGAATGAAGACAAAACACCCTAAAGAAAATAACTCACTAGAAATGTCTCCTACCAAGAAACTAAAAAACAGAGTGTTAATAATGCAATGAAGAGAGGATTTAGGAATGCAGTACCTTCCAGTCCTACAGATGGCAGGTGCCGGGGAGCTGGAACCGAGTGGTAGACAAGGAAGCAGGCCAGCATGCTCAGCTGAGACTCCTCCCAGGGCTGCCCGCTGAGATAGGCATGCACACACACATCGCCCCCAGCTGCGAGAGAAACACCAAACACCAATGAGACCTCATACCGGGCAGGCAGAAGGAATGCCTTCTTTTTATTCTTTTTCATCAAGAGCTCAATGAGCAGTACCACACACTAGGCAGGCACTATGCTGGGCATTAAGGCTATTGTGGTCAACTGACAGAGTGCCTGTCACTGCAGAGTTAGAGTTGTGGGGACAGATTACACAAACTAATGCGTAACTGCACACTGTGGTGAGTGCTATAAAAGTGCAGCGGCACACTGCAGCTGTCTCCCCAGACACCCACTTCATCACCCTGCCCTCCACGTGTAACACTTGAGGGGACTGACTTCAGCTCCAAGACTAGATTCTGATTAGTCTCGACCAGAAGTTCTCAAACTTGAACCTGGAGAGCTGATTAAAACACATGCAGAATTTCTTGAATGGGGCCAGAAAACGTAAGTTTCTAACAGGTTTCCAGGAGCTGCTGCTCCGGGGACCACTTATAGAGCCAGTGGTCTGGGGCCTCGGCTGTCCCGTTCTCCCGCCAGTGACTGCTCAGGGCCAGGCAGACACGAGCCACTCGGCGAAGGACATTCTCTGCCACGGGGACTGACTGAGGAACGCGAAGGAGTTGCAATTCAAGTCCAAGATGTGAGATGCTGGACATGTTTGCTGGAGGCTCTGGCAAAGCTCGAAGAAGCCATTCTGCTCTTCCTCTGGGCAGCATGCTGAGCTTGAGGCAGGGAACTGTTAGAGTCACTAATCTAAGTTCTTGCTTCAAGAAACTGGAAAAAGAAAAGCTTGCTTTTGGTTTATTTTGCTTTTCTTTTTCCAGTTTCTTGAAGCAAGAACTTAGTATCTTGAGACCGTTCCTCATTCATATTGTGAGCATTTAGTGCTACAGCTTTTCCTCGTACCATGACGACGCCCACTACCAGATCTCAGAATTTACTCTGAGCCTGCAGGAATTAAGACAGTGCAGTCCTGGCATAAAGACAGACAAACCGACCAACTGAGTCCACAAACAGATTCACACTGATTATTCAGGCAACTGATTTTCAACAAAGCCCCAAAGCAATTTTATCAGTCTTTTCCACAAATGGTCCTGTCCTGGAATAACTGGACATCTGTATTTAAAAACAAAAAACAACCAACCAACCAAAACCTCAACTCCTACCTCACACCACATCAAAGATTAATTTGAGATGAATCATACACCTAAATATCAAAGATAAAATTATAAATCTTTTCAAAGAAAATTTAAAAAAATGTTTATGACCTGGAGTAGAAAAAACTTCTTGGACAGCTCTCAGAAAGCAATAACCATAAAATAAACTGATAAATTAAACCTCATCAAAACATAAAACTTCTGTTCATCAAAATCACCCTTAAGAAAAAGAACAGGCAAAAAGTAGAACATATCTTTAAGCCATCTCACAAAGAACGTGTAGCCAGAATTTGTAGAACTCCTAAAACTCAATAACCAAAAGACGGCCGATTTAAAATGGGTAAAGGTTAAACAGACACTTCACAAAGGTGTATGGATAACAAAAAAAGTGCATGAAAAAGTAGTTAACACCATGAGTCACCAGGGAAATGCAAATTAAAAATAAATGAAAAACCACTACCTTCACTAGCCTGCCTAAAATTAAACCAACTGACAATGCAAAACTGCGCTACAGCCCCTGCTGGCGGGGGCGGAAAATGCGCAATTAAAATAACGGACTGTAGTGATGGTGCAGGTACAGACGACAGAAGGGCGCAGAAAGCTGGTGCCAGCTGAGGCCGGGGGATGGGGCTTATTAAACTACTCTGCTTACTTGTATTATGCTTTAAATTTTCCATAATAAAATACTAAAAACTTAGTAAAACTTCTCTAAGTTCCTAACTTAAAACCCATTTTCTTTGCTCAGGTTAAAACCTAATTAAGCCCAGCCGGTGTGGCTCAGTGGTTGAGCATCGACCCATGCACCAAGAGGCCGCCGGTTTGATTCCTGGTCAGGGCACACGCCCAGGTTGTGGGCCAAATCCCCAGGGGGAGGCATGCAGGAGGCGGCCAATCGATGTTCTCTCATCGATGTTTCTCTCTCCCTCTCTCTCTAAAATCAATAAAGGAAAAAAAATTACAAAAAAAAATCTAATTAAGAAGACATACAAAACATCTAGACAATATAATAAATTCAATGCATTTCTGGATGAATGACTGGCCTGGGCTATTAGTGAGTGACCTAAAAGTCCATGTAAGAATTTGTGACTTTAAGGCACAAACATGAATGACATCTCCATGCTGATGCATAATACGTTCTACATCTTCACTGAACTTACTGTTCTCCATCCCAAAGCCAACAGCTGGTTCTTCTGAGAGTGGAGAGTGTAACTATGAGTTTTAGAACGTGGTGGTACCTAACTAGAAAATAAACACCGTTTGGCAATCAGGGCAGCACATCTGGTGGAGGCTCAGAGCGGTGCTGCAAACCACCCGGTGCCCTGAAGAGCAGCAGGAAGGAAGTGGTTCGGTCCTATTCTAGAGAACGCGCTAGTGCTGCCAAGGTTTCACTGCGTTCTATGAAACCTGCAAATCAGAGATTTAAGGACATATTTCTTAACAATAGCAAAGTTCTGCTGTAGGTAATCAAACGCTAAATTGACTAGAAACGAGAAAACCTATAAAATAACTTGTATTTTCCCCCAAAGTGAGAAAAAAATTGTATTTAAAAAAAAGTTTAAACTGTGTGATCTCTTGAATCCCAAGAGGAAACGATAGATGGATACGGGTGTTGAATATAAACACTGGGAATCTGAAATTGCTGTTTTCCAGAAATTTGTTTCCTAGTATTACAGGTAGATATTCAAACTCTTAGGTTCTTGACTACTAATATGTTCAAGAATCAAGAATTGTTACTACTGTTACTAGGGTTAATGTTTACTCAAAACAGGTTGCTGTCAGGTATGTATCAGAAGCATGTGAATGAACTAAAAAGAATAAAATCAAGGAGTTGACTATTAAAAACCACCTTCAGCCATATGTCCCACATCAGACAGTGTTCCATAAACCACAAGGCCCCATCGTGTGTCTCGGGAAGCAGACTCACTTCGACACTGTTATAAGTGACGTCACAAGTCCCTGCAATCACAGACAGCACTTCCACGGGTAGAAAGTCACTGCTACGTGATGTCCCAGGTTCTCATGGACTCAAGAGTTGTAAAGCAAGCATTCGCTCAATAAGCACACATCAAGTTTTCAGTGTATGGGGGCAGATACAGAAGGGGAAGAAGACAGCTGCTGGCCTCAGGGCGGTGACACCCCTCCGAAGCGAAGACAGAGGCCAGAAAGAAAACACGACCTGACGCTAGAGAAGGTAAAACAGATTCTTAAGTGTCAAGTGCTATTTAAAATGCTATATACGTTCTCTCCAGGGTTTACAGAGCAGAGTTAAACAGGTTTTTAAAGAAGCTGAAGTAGATAATCAGTCTACTTCGCTAACGGGATGGGTCACATCCACAAGCACTCTGGTTTCTGCTCAGATGTGTCTTGCTTGCCAATGAGGGCATGTTAGAACAGGAAGGCTGAGTCCCACCGTTATCTTGAAAGTGCATTGGCACAGGCTCTTATACCTTGTAGCCACTGGTCCAGGGTGTTATCGACAGAGCATTTCACAACGGGCAGGAACTCAGAGTTCATGAAGAGCCCTCGCTTCGGGTGGTTCTGCAGCCGCTCCTGATGGCTTCTGGAGCTGAAAAACTCCAGCACCAACTTTATCTGCCAAAGTTCAGAGGTCTCAGACATTTCTCTTCTTCCCAGTCTTCTTACAGCCTTGAGGAGAGAAAAGGAATACCTCTTGGTGGCAACCAGACAGGATGTTCCTCCATAGACACCTGCCCGTGACAGCAACAGGGTAAAGGGTCAGAGGTAAGAGGAAAGCACACTCCCAGCCAGCAATGGCAAACAGCTTGCGAGCTGGGTGCTGCAGGGACAGGCGCTGTGGGAAGCAGTGCCAGTGTGGATGTCACACACTGACACTTTGTATTCAGTACTGTCGGATACCAGACACTGAAGGCATCCTGTGCCTATGTGATTATACTGAACATTGCCTTTTAGTTAGCATGTTACTTAGCATGGTGTGATTTCCAGGTCCGGGGGATTGTCCCCTGACTAAATGTATTTCCCACTTGGCTTTTCAGTAGGGATAACTGTGCCATTAGATGATTTCCTGTGGCTTTAAGCACTGAGTCCCAAATGCTTATCTGTGAACTCACTGTATCATATTCACATGAAGAGCCGTTCGAAACTATAAATTCTGGACCTCATCCCAGAAATTCTGATCCAGTAGCTACAAAATGGGCTTCCAGGATCTGTATTTTTAAGATTTCCCAGATAAAATTTAGTCAAGTTAGAAAACTACTGGCTTAGCCTAACTGCAAATTTGGGTCTGAAAGATTAAAAAGCCTTATGTGTTACTAATAACCTAGAGAGAATAAACTGATCCGATCCTTTAGGAAAGCTGTCAAGCATCATTTTCCTTTTAGGCTCTTTTAAAACAGCCACACAGACACACACACACACACAGACATACACACACACACACACATACACACACACACACGAGTAAAAATGAATTCCAGCTCCCTAAACCACAAACGGTGTGTAAGCTCTCGCTGCCATCAGCAGGGCACAGTTTGTTCACGCCCTGCTCACTGGCACGGTCTCCTCCACAGACTGGCTCTCAGGAAGGCCAGAGCCACCAAGGAGAACGGGAACCCTTGAGTAAGAGAGTCCACAAAGGGCACGGCTGTCATCATAAATGCTGAGCTTTTCTGACACGCACCAAGCTTTCAACTTTCATAAAGCTTCATTCTCTGAGTTTCCAAATGCAGAGGAGAAACTAAACAGATGAACACTTGGGAACCTCATCTCCCGTTCAGGACAAGTCTCACCAGAAGTGAGACAGGTTTCTGAGCCCACCTGATCCATGGCTATGTATGCGGGCAGCATCTCTGGCGTCTCCTGAGTAACACACTCGTAGAGGACTGAAGAAAACAGATCCAGAATTTCCTGTTTCTGTCAAAAAGAAGAAGCTCTTTGTAGCACATCAATGCACAGTCCAGAATCAATTCCAGAAGTAACTGCAGAGCAACTACATGGCCCCTTCTTAAGCTCTGCGGTGAATGACAGAAAAGGGTAAAACCGCTAGCTCTTTATAAAATCACAGCACATGCAACATTAAACATCAATAAAATACACCCAAAATTAAGTCCCAAGGGACAGGTAAGGATGTAAATACTGTGGAGATAGATAACTGGATCAAGACTTGGGTTGTGCTGGCAAGGGCAGGATCCAGAAAGGGGACCCAGTACCCAAAGATGCAGTAGGAACACGGAGCAGAACAAGTCTGGGGGAGGCAGCAAAGTCATGTCCAGCTGGGGCTAAGGGCAGACACGAGCCTTCATCAGAGACCTGTGGCCCTGGGCACGTGACATCTCTGAGTGGCAGTTTCCTCGCCTGTAAACCCGGAATGATAACTACCTACCTCCAGTGTGAGAACTAAACGAGGAAATGTCATCAAGTATTGATCAAAGTGTCTAACACAGGTACCCCTCCTTTTATGGTGCTTTGCCTTACTGCTCGTCACAGGTGTTGCGTTTTTATAAACTAAAGACAAGACCTTTTCCAACAAAAATATTACGACCCGCATCACCGCGAGACCCACATCACCACGGTGGTCTGGAACCCCACCTGCAAAATCTCCAAGGTATGCTTATATATAGTAAAGAGTCAATAAATTAGAGGGGAAAGGTCATTCCACTTTACCCTCTAAACAAGAATGTATGCTAGGTTCTATTTTAATCCCATTTTTTAAAATGAGGAAACTGCCTCTGAGAGAGGTTAAAACTTTTCTCAAGGCCACACTCTGGTAGGCGACAGGCCATCAACCCCAGATCACTGCATCCCTACATCCAGTCTCTGCCATCCACAACGATGGATTGATTAATCAGTGATCTGGGCAACCTTTGAATCCTGAAGAGAACGGTTTTATGACCAACAGTAAGAAGGGTTATAAAATACAGAGGAAACAAAATAAAATTACATAAATAAAAGAAAAGGGTTTAAACACTGAAAACATAAATCAGTACAAGAATGGACATAAAAAAGTAATCACCTATTAAAACTAGTGTCTTAGAAATTTTAAGTTGCTTCTTCTATCAAGGTAGGAAATTACTGAATTTAATAGTTTTAGACTATGGGAAACTCTATTATTTGCCAAGCAAAAATCTTCCAATGTGCCTGAGGCATGCCATCAATATCAAAGATAGACAGGGGTACTGTGGCCATAATTCCAGTCTTGGGGCTGAGAAAACCATGTAATACATACCTGCCCCATGTTCACAGTGGGTTTGCAGAAATATTCAGCAAATGACAGAAGTGCTGGATCTGAAGTGAATGCTGAAATCGTTTCAGGCTAAAAAATAAACAAACAACAACAGTAAATATAAGTAAGATATAAGGATTATTTTTTTATGCTTCAAATGGTAACCTAGCCCTGGCCGGTTTGGCTCAGCGGTTAGAGCGTCGGCCTGCGGACCAGAGAGACCCGGGTTCGGTTCCCGCTAAGGGCACATAACTCAGTTGCAGTTTGTCCCCGGCCCCGGTTGGGGTCGTGTGGGTGGCAACCACTCGATGTGTCTCTCTCATATTGATGTTTCTCTCTCTCTCTCCCCCCCCCCCAACTCTATCTGAAGATAAATGCAAAAAAAAAATAAATAAACTGCTGTCTCCTTACTTGGAAAAACAAAGACTGCCACTCAGTCCTCCGCTGCCACTGAGCCAGCTAGTCTGTGTGCCGCTTCTGTTCTGTGTAACTATCCTTAGGGGTCCCAAATACTTTACACTGCTTCTAATGTATCTCCAGTAGCAACACAGTTGCTCATGGAATTTCTGAAAACGGGTTAAATTCTGAAATTCTGACGGTAGATCATGGAACACATTTCTAGTGTTGGAAGCTTATTTGAGTTTTGAAATGTAGAGCAAAATATGTACTGGCCCCATGAGAATGAGACTGCTTCACACACTCTTTAAGTATCTATTCATTCCATATACTACTCTGTTAGCATTCAGATACTTGGAGGACAAAGCCAATAAAATAAGGTTAACCCTGTCATCATTTTATCTTCACCAAGATTTAAGCAACAAATGGAAGTTTAAAAATGGAACTAAGTGTTACCCTGCAAAAATATTTTTCTGTTTTTGCCATGAATTAGGTAAATTTTGACAGCTAAAGATTAGTAATTAAAATTATTAAACTAGCCCTGGACGGTTTGGCTCAGCAGTTAGAGCGTTGGCCCACAGACCAAAGGGTCGTGGGTTTGATTCTGGGTTAAGGGCATGTACCTGGGTTCCAGGTTTGATCCCCGACCAGGTCAGGGTCATGCAGGAGGCAACCAATCGATGTGTCTCTCTCACATCGATGTTTCAATCTCTCTCCCCACCACTCTATCTAAAAATCAATACAAAAATATCCTCAGGTAAAGATTAACAAAAATAAATAAAAAAATAAAAATACTAAACTAACTACTTTTATAGTGTTACAATACATTGTGACTCTCCCTGCGGTTAGAGGTTAATCGTCCTCAGAGTCCTGGCGCATGGCCCATTTTACTGTGGTTGCCTCTTAAAGCAGCACAGACCCAGGGTCACTCAGTCTTTACAATCTGCAGTGACGAGAGGGAGCAGATCCGCCTAAACAGTGCTATCACAGAAAAGGAGAGCTAAGGGATGTGGAAATCTCCCCTCGCCTTCAGTTTTTACCAACCCACACTACCTTGAAAGCCCGAGCTTCAGAGTTCCTGTTAGCAACGGTCTGGGCCAACAGACTCTGCCATCCCATTGGATCTTCCTTGTAGGAGAGCTGGCCTGCTCTGAGCTTAACATATAACACCCCATCCTTGGAGAGGATTGACCTGAAAGGAAATAAGAATGAATTTAACATGAGGTATTATTGGCGGTTCTTGCTGGAAACGTCACATTTCCCAACACCACGTTCATAGGAGATGAAGTCTTTACCATTTTCCACTAAGATAAATGATTATTTACTGTGTCTAAAATTAAATCAGTCCCTATGAAAAAGCCAAAATAAATTTGTTTTCTTTGGTGTCTAGATTCATGGAACTTGTTAAATAAGAAGGCATCCTGACTGTCTACTCATGTGTGAGCTTCAGAGGCAGTGTTTCATCTGACATGTCCTCATGTTCCCCAGATCCCTGAGTGTTATGCGGGGACACAGAGGTCCCGAACAGCTACTGATCGGTGTGCAGCAGGAAGAAAACGATGCTGCAACTCTACAGACAAAACAACACAGAATACAACTATTACATAGGCAGTTTGGAGGAAATAGAAAGTGGGATTAAACTACAAAAACTTTTGCAAGCTTGTTAAATTTTCTGGAAATATAAAGACTTAATTTTCATACCACCACAGGAATAAAATTATTAACATTCTCTTTTCATTAAAGAAATTACTTAGATACGACGATTTCTACCCAAAACCAATCTACCAATCTTAGTTTTATAACAACGATCTAACAAGAGAATGGTAAAGAAACGCAACAGAAGCTGTCCTCTAACAAATCAACTCAGCTGTCATCAAGTTCCCTGGTGGGCATACACATCAGCCTTATTTCCTTAAACTAAGTCGTTCATTATTGCTTCAACACACAATTCCATTACTGCCCCAACTCAAGTCACTTCAAATTTCTCAATGAATAAACAGACATATTCAGGGTTTTATTTCTAAATTAAATTTTTTACTTTCTAACACAACTGTTTCAAGATATGGTCCTGGATGAGATAGAAGGATGACAAGAATCATATACTTCTATTCACTTCACTGATACCTCTGAGAAAGTTAATATACTTACTTCAAGTGCTGTGTTCCTTTGCTTAAATCTATGAGCAGTTCCCAGTATCGTGGGCCTTTAACTTTAATCTGCCAAAATAAATGTAAACATTGTCAACCCAATGCTGAAAAAGTGCTAGTCTGACAAAACAAAATCCATGCTCCACAGAGGAAATAAGAATAACTGGGCTGGAAAGAGACATGGAGAGGTTAACAAGCTCCATTTCCAGACAAAGGTGCATGTGAGCCATTGAGGCCATCTGACCTATCAGGAAAGACCTTCCTGACTGCCCATGACAACCCCTGGGGCTGGCTTTCCTGTTGCCTGCAGAACACTGAGACAGCGGGAGAGCGGCGGCAGGCACCGTGTCCAGCTGTAAAGGTGGCAAGCAGCAGCCCCGCAGCAGGCCAAGGAGATGGATGAGGACACCAAGGCATTCAAGCAGAAGCAAAGGAGGTGAAGAAACTTGAGGAGCTAAAAGCAAAGGCTACGGGGAAGGGCCTCCTGGCCACAGGAGGAATTAAGAAATCTGGCAAGCCTTGGCCAGTGTGGCTCAGTTGCTTGAGCGTCATCCTGTGCACCAAAAGGTCACCAGTTTGATTGCCAGTCAGGCACATACCCAGGTTATGGGTCCGATCCCTGGTTGAAGTGAGGGAAGCAACCAATTGATATTTTTCATACTGATGTCTCTCTCTCTTAAAAAAATTCAATGAAAACATTAAAAAAAAAAAAAAAAACCTGGCAAAAAAGTGAGCTGTTCTTTGTACCTAGGGCAATGGTGACCGTTGATTCTATTTGTTTTAACATCTAGACTCCCTGTCATAACACCTGTTGCCCCACCTATAGCTAGAATGAAGTGTTGTCTTGGAGCCTGTAGATTTAAGAATAAACTTTTGTAACAAATAAATAAATAATGACCATGCAGTGGCTCATCCCTTTAGTTCTCACTCAGCCATTTCAACCTCAGCGATGAGGTGGGAGTACACCCAGCCTAGAGTCCTGCCAAAGTGTGTTCCTCAGTCTTTGTTCTGTCCCGAATTCCGTACTGCCTGGAACTAAACCAACGCATTTGAAAAATAAAAAAAACCAATGAGCAAACAAAGGCTTTTGTTTAGCTATCTTTTATGCTATGTTGTTCTGGTTGAATTTATCCCTTAGATAGAGCTCCCTACATCATATCCAACTTACCTGCTTTAAAAGGTGGAGCTCGGGAAGAAGGGTGGGGGCCATCAGCTCTTCTTTGGTTTGCTCATACCACTGAGTGCCCTTCACAAATATAAGAGGAGAGTCACATTCACTATGGAGTTAGGGCAGCGATTTTCAATCTTTTTCATCTATGGCACACGTAAACTAATTACTCAAATTCTGCAGCACACCAAAAAATATATATTTTTTGCCAATCTGACCAAAAAAAAAAAAAAAAGGTATAATTTAGATTCATTCACACTGGATGGCTGTTGTCACTTTTTTATTTGACAGTCTAAGGGAAAACAGTGCCCCTGACCACATAGTCAGATATTGCATGCTTTGAAAATTCCTGCAGCACACCAGTTGAAAAATCACTGGGCTAGGGGAAGCTACAAAGAAGAAACATCTCCACTCTACACTTCTTTCCCGCAGTGTGTACACAGATTATCCAACAGCATAAAATCTTCTCTGATACTAAGTCTCAAAGGGCTCAAGCTTACAACCTTCTGTGGGTCCACATCACCTTCTATCACTTCGAGCCCTGCACTCCAGTGAATGCCAGCCGTACTGCCAACCTGCATTTGCCAGGCCTCATGTTGTCTTCTCTGCTGGAACCATGCCCCTGTGGTTGGCACACATCAGTCCAAGCACAGTGGCTGCCTTGCCTGCCGCCCCCCTCCCCGCCTCCTACCAATGGATGGAGCACTGCTCTGCTCCCCCTGCATTCAGTACATACCTCCGACTACCCCTCTATTCTTATAGCACCCATGCTAGACAAGGACCATGACAGTGTCATATTTTGAATCCCAGAGCCTAGCACAATTTTGATACATAGAAGGCACTCAACTGCTTCTGTAAATGAGGAGCCTGACTGGCCCGCAGGGTATGTGAGAACTGTGGAGGCTTCAGTTTTTATGAGGGCTCAACTCATTACCGTCATTTTTTAAAGGACAACACTTTTGAAATATTTTGACCTGCAAAGATGAATGAGAGGTAACAAAATTACAAATAAATGACGAGAAAAGAGTCACCTTATAGGTAACTTCCAGGAGGGCATAGCAGGGCGTGTTTGTGTCCACGTCCACAGGCACCAGCAGCCGCGGCTCCGCAGCCAGCACATACAGGTGTCGCAGGGCCTGCAGATGATACCTGTTCACAGAAAACAGACAGGAGGTAACCAGCAGGTGACAACAGCTCAAGCTCCACATCCTGCTGTGGCTGACAAGCTGAACCAGACAGATGCTAGCATGCTATCTTCCAATGACAGTTATCCTGATGGAAGATGAGGAGATCCAATTAGAAAGTCATGGAGAGCCCTGGCTGGTTTGGCTCAGTGGTTTGATCCCGGTCAAGGGCATGTGCCTGGGTTGCAGGATTCCCCAGCGCTGACAAGGGCTGTGCAGGAGGCAGCCAATCGATGTGTCTCTCTTACCACTGATGTCTCTCTACCTCCCTTCCACTGTCTAAAAAAAAAAAAAAAAAGTCATGGAGAAATTCTTTAAAAAATTATAGACATTTGATGCTTTACCTAAGAATTCTTAACTTGAGTTTTTAGTTATAAGGTTTTATAGGGTGATAAAATTTAAGATAAAAATATGTAGTTATAAACTGATCACTTATAAAATCAGCTCTCAAATATCCTTTTCTGCTCAACACAGGCATCTCTTTTCACCTCCTGAGGTCTTTACTTCTTCCTTTCTTTTTTTCTTAAACACTGGTCGGGAAGAAGGGGGAAGAAAGTATGCCAGTTTTCCTGATAGGAAAGCTCTTCTACAAGGATGCACACGCACAGAATATAGTGCACCAAAATATAGCGGGTGAGATTATGACAATATCTTTCTTTCTGTGTATGACTTCTGAGCTTCCAAAAAATTTTTTTAAACTTTAAAATGTATATTTTAGAATTTAAACACACAAAAATTTTTTACATTTTAAGATTCCAGAAAAGGATAAAATGAAACTTCACATTATTTTTTAAATTTTAGTTATAGCAATACCCTCCCCTCTTCCCACCAAAATCTACCCACCCCTACAAATCTATTAGAAACAAAATCAATCATGGACAGAAAAAAACCTGGTATTTATCGGTTACATAGAAGTTCTTAGTGCTTAACACCAAACTGCTTTGTTTAAAATAGCTAAACCAACTAACACTATGACCAGTAATATGTGTGGTTCTCCATTCTACCTTAACTAATAGCTCACCGTAACAACTCAAAAATCTTTCCTAAACTGCTATAGTAATTTAACGATAATGTCCTTTTTTTTATAATTACATTCTTTATTTTTATTTTTTATTTTTGTTAGAGATGTTTCTCCTTTTTCCTCCCTAGACACCCCCCCCCCCCAAGCACTGTTGTCTATGTCCATTGGTTATGCTTACAAGCACAAGTTCTTTGGTTTATCTCTGCCCTCCTCCCCACCCCCCTCTGCTGAGGTTTGTCAGTCTGTATCCCACTTCTAACGATAATGTTCTTATGTGACAACTACATTAAAGTGTGGGCTTCAGTCAGGCCACTTTTGTAAAAGAACTTTGTTGTGGGTTACAATGCAGTTTAAAATGATGGCTTTGCTACCACAATGAGGCTTCATCCCTGGGAGCTGTTGGGGTGCCTGCAGTGGAGCACACTGGTCATGTCAGATGTCACTGGGATGCAAGCAGCTGCTTCCTTCCCTGCTCCACGTGTGGGAGACCTGCCGCACCGCCTGGGGAAACCGCAGCGTGGCGGGTGGCTGTGCGCTGCGGGCAGAGCCTTGGCACTGTCGGACTGCTGCTATGCGTTTGAGGTTCTACTGCTCACTGCCACCTCTCGACTGACTGATACTTTTGCTGCACTTTGCTTTTCTTGTCCTTTCCATGTCATTTACACAAAACTTCTTGGCATTCGTGTAAAAGAGAGAAAAAGGGATTCATATAGACACTGCCACTAAATCAGACAAATTTCTCTCTCTTGGAATTATAGCACAAAACGTATCATCTTTAGCTCTTCTTGGCTACTATCTTTTGCCTGATCAATTTTTCCCTAAAGATAACTCAGTTGGTCTACTTCTGGATTTAGAGCAGATCTACTTATTGAAGTACAGTGAAAGACCAACCAGTAATGAGATGTCCAAAGTTCTCTTCTGGTCTAACACTTTGTGAGAGAAACTTTTAAAAATAGCCAGAAAGATAACCTAGTTTAAGAACACAATAAAGCTAATTTGGAAATGAGTCCATGAAACCAAAACACGATCAAAGTATTCCCGTGGAGAGCTTAGGAAAGATCACATGGGACAGAATGACTGGACTCACCGGTTGTCAGTGCTGTGGGCTGGGAAGTGCGGGTAGAGGGCACAGAGCAGAGCGGCGATGGAGGAGTTTGAGGTGCTCAAAGAGTACCTGTGAGACAAATTCAGGCGGTACATACAGAATTAATGACACTGTCAAACTTTCGAAAATCAGGCAAATGGGGTATTTATTGTGGCAAAGCATACTGATGGCAAAGCCGTGAAAACACATGTCAGTGCTATGAACATTTCACTTCTCAGTTCACAAAACATTTTACAATCATGTACTACTTAAAGCAGAAGCAACACCCCACAAATGCTAAATTACAAAATTTAAACTAATAAGCCAAGCTTTAACCTAAAATAGTATAGTGAGAACCATGAATGCAATCCTAGAGATTATAGACATTTAACAAGTCATGTATAAAGTACACCCTCTCTTCTCCAGTTTTATATACACCTCTTTATAAAATTATGAACGTTACTTTTAAAAATAAGAGTTTTTGTTTTTTTTTAACTGGGTATCTCAAAAGTTCTATTTCTGTGAAGCATGAGCATTTTCTTAGAATATTTAAGTGAAAAAGGCAGAAGTTATTAAAACGTGGCAATGATTGCATAAACTATTTCTCAAACTACAAATAGTTTTTTGTTATCAATGATAAACTTATTTTATAAAAGTCACATACTCTTTGTAAAGTAAAATCTTCCAAATTAGCCCTGGCTGGTTTGGCTCAGTGGTTAGTCTCAGCCCTTAGACCGAAGAAGGGTCACGGGTTTGACTGCCAGTCAGGGGCACGTACCTAGGTTGCAGGTTCAATCCCTGGCCCTAGTGGGGGTTGTGCAGGAGGCAACCAGTCGATGTGTCTCTCTCATATCAATGTTTCTCTCTCTCTCTCCCCCTACCTCACTTCCACTCTCTCTAAAAATCAACGGAAAAACATCCTCAGGTGAGGATTAACAAAAAAAAATAAAACCTTACAAATTATTTTAATGTTGCTCAAATTCAGCATGGCAAACAGGGAGCTTAGTCTAAAGTTCTAGAGTTTTTCTTACAAATATTTTGAAATTAAGATGGCAAATAAACCTACGTGAGTTCAGAAATTGTGTCAGTGGACCAAGGTCACATACACTGGAGCTAAGAAAATGCTGGGCACACCACATTCACAGACTAGAAGACTCAACACTGTAACAGATTCAATGCCTTCCAAACCCATGGAGAGACTCAGTATAATTCTGATCAATGTTTTATCAGGTTATTTAGTGTGAAAGTCACAAACCAATTCCAAACTGATATGGAAATGTAAAGCACCAAGAACAGAAAAACACACTATTGAGAAAGAAATCCCCGTTTGGAGGGTTTCCTCTACCGCCTATCAAGACTTACTACAAAACTACAGTAATTACGACAATGTGCTACTGGTTCAAGTGCAGAAACACACACCCACTGGACATAAGAGCCTAGAAATAACACATGTATACGAACACTTGATTTATAACAAAGGTGGTTCCACAGCAGTGGAAAAAAGATAAACTTCTGAATAACAGTAGGCCATTGATGGGAGGAAAAAATCCAGAAAAATCAGTTCCAGGTAGGTTTTAAATCCTAATAAAGGAAAAGCTAAAAAACTTCTGGGAGACAAACAGAATATCTTCATTTGGGGTGGGAGGGGTAGAAAAATATTTCATCAGAAGGACAAAAAAAGTACAAACCAGAAAATAAAAATAATAATTCTGCTCATCAAAAGACATCATTAAGTCCTGGCCGGTTTGGCTCAGTGGTTAGAGCGTCGGCCTGCGGTACAGAGCGACCCGGGTTCAGTTCCCGCTGGGGGCATGTGCCTCGGTTGCAGTTTGTCCCCGGCCCTGGTTGGTCATGCGGGTGGCAGCCACTCGATGTGTCCCTTTCACATTGATGTTTCTCTCTCTCTCTCTCCCCCTCCCACTCTATCTGAACAAAAAATGAAAAAAAAAAGAAAGACATCATTAAGAGAGTTAAAAGGCAAGCCAGAGTACGAGAAGAAAACGACAACTGCAAAACTGACAGAGGCCTCAGGATCACAATGATAAACCAATATGGGGTGGACAAATGACCAGAAACAGAAAGAAGAGAGGCTGACAGGGGCTGGGGGAAGGGGAAATAGAGGAGTTATTGTTTGAGTGTATATGAGTTTCAGTTTTGCAAGACAAAAATGTGAATATACTTAATGCTACTGAACAGTACATTTAAAAATATTTAAGGTGTTACATTTTACGGTATTTTACCATAATTAAAATTTGAAAACTAAATAAACCAACATGAAAATAGGTGTCAACAGATTTGGACATCACACGAGATTTTTAGTTGGTCATTATCATTATTCAGGGAAAAGGAAATTAAAACCACAAAATACTGATACCAGATGGCTAAAATTAAGATGACTAAAAACAAGTGTTGACAAGGATGGGGAGCAACTAGAACGTCATATGGTGCTGATGGACATGTAAAATGGCATGACCCCTTGGGAGCCCTGATGGCATTGTCTACGGAAACTGAACATACATATATACCCTATGACCCAATTCCACTCATGGATGAATCTCACAAACACAGTGTTGAGCAAAAGAAGTTACAAAAAGATACATAGTGCACAATTCCATCTAAGGTGTTGGAAAACTAATTAGAGGTTATCTTTGGGCAGAAGTCAAGTACAAGTGATTGGGAGGGGCTGAGTGGAGTGAAAACGGGTGTTCTGAGCTGTATCTTGATCCACGGCGTACTACTGCAGGTAGTTCAGAGCTGTGCTTCTATGATTTGTAAACTTTTCTTCTGTATGTGCATCTTTATTCAATGCAGATCATTAAAAGCCAGGGAAGTCTTATAAAAGGATAAGGGGGTCAGGAATGACAGATAATGGAAAGAGAGCGAGAAGTTGAAAACTAAGAATATCCCATACAGTTTGTTGACTGTAGTGTTCATGACCCTTATGAGAAAGCACTTTAATAAAAGGGTAAAATCCTTAAATAGTGGGGAACAAAAGGCTTAGCAATGAAGTGCTGAATTCATACTCTTCTGAGAAATGCAGTTTTGCTAAGTGTTAGAGAGAGGGTGGTAACTCTAAGTAGGGTGTAAGTTCATGGCTAAACAATAAGAAACAGCCCTCTTAAAGTGTACTAATGCCTCAACATGAGCTAACAGCCAGTCACAATAAAAAATGTTCATGCATCTTCAAATTCAAAGTAAGTCCTCTTATAGATCTTGCTCATGAGACCTTTTCATTGAAGAAATACATATTCACTTACCTTCCTCCTCCCAAAAATAGAATTCCAAGAGCCATGTGATGGGCTAAGTGGAAGCCATAGTTCATTTCACCACCTGTTTTCATGTGCAAGAAACGACAAAGCTGCAAAACCTTGAGGTTCCCCGAGCCAGCCATGACCATGGCCAGAGACAGCAGCACCACACTCAGGCACGTTTCCAGGTTGTACGGACCTGTCTGGAAATACGAAAAGAAGACTGCTGTATTACATTTCTTTATTATCAACTGTCATGTTACACTTCTTTATTAACAACTGTTGTGTTACATTTCTTCATTATCAAAAACAAAGTTGGCTGTCATTAGACTACAAATGTTTATAACTTAAAAACTACAAAAACAAATATTTTCTCTGATTATGAAATTTAGGTTCAAAGTAGAAAATAAAATACAGTCAGTTCTCAAAACGTCTACCATCTTGAACAATTCAGTTCTAGACCAAGCTGTTCACAGAAAAAATGGCTCTATTTTGGAACAGAACTTCAGTTCTCCACCTGACAACCTTTTCAAGCTGAGACACCAGCATGACAAAAAGGATCTCTCAGGCCACAAACAAAGGAGAGAATGCAAGTCAGTTTACTGCTAAACCTCAAGGTGCTTCCTTGTTGTTAACATCTCAGGAAATTGTGCTGTTTGTTTTTTTTTTGTTTGTTTTTTGCTGGTGAAGGATGATCAGCACAATTTTATTTCTTTATTTTAATATGTATGTTTTTATTGATTTTTTTTAGAGAGAGGGGAAGGGAGAAAGAGAAACATCGATGAAAGAGAAACATTGATCGGCTACCTCCTGCATGCCCCCTTACTGGGATCGAGCCTACAACTCGGGCATGTGCCCTGACCAGGAATCGACCTGGGACCTCTCAGTCCATGGGACGATGCTCAATCCACTGAGCCACACTGGCCAGGCTGATTAGCACAATTTTAAAACATAAAGAGGACATCAAGTGTACTGATGTTGCTGAAGGTGTAAAAGTGCTCAGAAAATAACCACCACAGGCAACTGAAAAGGTAGAAAAACTGTTGTTGATTTGGATAAATGAAAAGCAGTTGGCCAGTAACAGCATTTCAGCATTTTGGAGGCAACGATATGTGCTGAAGATGCTGGAATGAGTGTTGAAAGTGATTCCTTTAAGGTTAGTAGGGAGTGGTTAGATAAAGAAAAGAAATGTTGGTTCATAGATTAAACAGCACATTAGACATGTAATGTATATAAGAAAGGCTAAAACGGAATCAGTTAGGGGTCTGGAACTGATTAATCCAATTTACATTATTTCTAATGGGAAAAAATGATTCAGTTTTCGAACAAATCACTTCTCAAACAGCCTTCCCGAAGAAATTAAGTTTGAGAACTGAGGTTCCACTGCATCAAAAAGGTAGTAACAATCACTTGGAACAGTAACACCAAAAGAGAACTGTAAATATTTTGCCTTTTTTTCCCTTTCAAATCTTTTCCTGTATTTATATACATATTTTTTTAAAAAAAATCGAAACATTACTATACATAATATTTTTAACCTTTGAAAATATATTATAAGCAATCTCATAACAAATTCTTTTAGAACACGATATTGAGAGCTCCATTGTATAACAATGTACAAATATACCATAATCAAACTTATTTAACTACTTTTAGACTGATGTTTCCAATTTTCTCATATTATAAACAATGTTGCATAAATCTGTGTGGTTTTTAGCAGGAAATAAAATCTTGCAGTCTTCCTGCCACCAGAGCAGCAATGCCTCAAAAACAATTACATCTTTACTAAATACTAACTTTTACCAATATTCAGTACTGAGACAGAATGGGAGACAGCATGACAATCCATGAAGGATATGACTTTTCTTATTCGCTTGTCACAAGAATTAGAAACCTGTGCATCCTTAAGGGCAATGATATTCTCACCTAAATAACATCCCCAAACAAAAACACAAGGATAAGCCAAAACCTCATATCTCCCATTCTAAATTCAAACAAACTGTAGAGATTAACAACATATAAGTAACTGAATTATTAGTGAATTTTCTTTGAGTTTAATTTTATTCCCAAGAAGACTCAACATAAAAAGACTTACCACAGAAGCATTAGGTGCAGACAAATAAGTCATAAAATCTTTTGCAAACTTATGCTGGATAAACAAAAGAAAAAATTTAAAGTTAAGGGGAAGCATATTAAGACTTTGTGCAAAAAAAGAAAACAGAACAGAATAAACTAAGCTATTGCTTACCAAACAGTTAAATGCTGATAAGTTTTCTGAGCCAGCAAATCGAAAACCCAGGGACAAACAGGCTCCTGCAATTATGTAGACATGTGCTTGCCTAGAGACAGAGTACAAGAAATTTACTATTGTCATTATTCTGCCTGAATATTTATTATATTATCTTGGGGTAAAAATAATAACTACTCCTTTCTCTAAACCAGTTTCTATTCTTCTGAGGATGCTTAATTGTGCCTCTACTCAATCAGCAGGTTCCCGTGCTGTTTTCTTCAGCAGAAACACCATGTGGCCCTTACTGATAAAGTGTGCCTCTTGCCTGGCATGTTCCATATGCAGCAAAAGAAAATAATTTTAGAGAACACGGCCATGTTTTTAATGGAAAGGATAAAAAAGGAATATGTACAAGTTAAAGCTCCAATATTGGTTTTTGAGGGCAAGAGAGCTACACTTCAGAGACCTAAACAAAAGCAAACAAAAAATTCATCTTTCTGAACATCAGATCAGCAATGGTTAGAAACACAGGGATTCAGAATTACTCAAAAGTCAAGAGCAGTACTGCTCTTATAGAGTACTTCCCTATTATTTATCTGACAGATGCTAGGATAGCTCATTTGTATTCCACATTTCATAACTTACGACAGAGTTTCCAGATTCAAATCCTCTGAACAAGGCAATTCAATTTCACTGAGGGAGATACTATTTTCTCTTATAATCTGTGAAGATACAAACCAAGAATACCTGAACATTAATATTCAAGTTACAAATATTTAATGATCTGAAAAATAACATACTGCTTTTCATGGCCAAGTTTATATAAAACAAGCTTTGCCAAACCATTTCATTCAAAGACCTATATTTTAATCATATTCATGCAACCCAATTTCAAATCTAAGATGGCCCAATGAGAACAATAACTGAATAGGACTGAATGAACATAACTAGAAGACTTAAGCATATTCTGAATCACAAGCAGAGCAATAGCATTTTGCACCCGTGAGCTGAAACAAAGGATGGTGGCTGTAGAGGAGAGTTGGGGCAGGGGTGCAGGGAAGCAGTGGGAAAGAGGAAAACTTGCTGGGACAGCACTCGACTCAGACACATACACATCCGCGTCATGGGACGTTTCTAGCACTAAGCATTCCAGAGGTAAAGTTAGTCACTAGATTAATTACCCAAGTTAAACTGAAATGTCAATGTGTTCATCTGCAACTACTATGTAGAAACACACCCCTTTCCTTTTAGTATAGGTAGTGAACAAGAATTTATTTAAAAAACAACAACAACAACAAAACAGAATATCTAGCTTTAACAACCAAGAAGAGATTTGATCTGCTTCACTTAAAAAATACAAATAAAGAGGAGGTAAAAATGGCGGCGGGGTGAATGGAAGCTACACAGACCATCTCCCAGGACCAAAGTGGAATTACAACTAAAATAAAGACAAATTATCGGCAAAAACCAACAGAAAAGCATCTGGAGAGATTCCGTATAACCAGGGACGGAAAGAGGACACCAAATCGAGCCTGGTAGGAACTGCGGAGGCGTGAGAGGGCGGGCTGGGGGCCCACGAACAGCAGCTGAGGGCTGCTTAGGTTGTGGGCAGTGCTTAGGTTGTGGCAGATTAAAATCCCAAGCCAGCTCCACAGTGCCAGGACAGAGCACTAAATTAGCTATAGCCACCCACCCTGGGCTCCGGCAGAGGGAGGGCGAAATAAGTCAATCAGAGAAAAACAAATACCACATGATATCACTTATTTGTAGAATATAATGAACAAAATAAGCTGATGAACAAAACAGACCCAGAGACATAGAAAGGAGAATGGTTCAGACTGACAAACCTCAGAGCAGGGGGTGAGGGGGAGGGATGAGATAAACCAAAGAACTTATATGCATGTATGCATAACCATGGACATAGACAACAATCCTGGGGGGCGGGGTGGGGGGTGGGAGGAGTGTGTCTAGAGGAGAAAAAGGAGAAACATCTGTAACAAAAATAATTTAATTAATAAAATTTTTAAAAATACAAATAAAAAAGAAAAAGCTACATGTTTTCTAAACATGAAAGCAAGTACACAGAACAGAGGAACTCTGATGATTTATTCTTATCATTCTTTTTAGAAGACTGCTCAGGAGAATAACACTTCAGGGTGCTTTCTATGATAAAACAACAAATATTCAGAAGTCACTTATGATACAATCTTCTTATGTAGTAAATATCACCAAATCAAAAAATTCCAACTACCTTTTCTCTTTGATAATCTCAATAAGGTAAGCAATTAAGTTGGCTATGTAATATAAACTGATAACTACTTCTACTATTCTTCCTCTCCAGTCTTTATTTTTAATTTTTAATGCTATTTACTCAGAAATTGAGTGACGTTCTGAAAAACTGATATAACTCCAAATTTATTACTCACCATATATATATATGGATAACCTGGTTATAACATTCATATAAATTAAAGTGTTTATAATATCATACAGGAATGAAATGCTTCTATTTTGTCAGCAGGCATTTGCAAACTCTGTGTTTTTTTTTGTCGTCAAAAGGAGCTTGAAGGCCTAGGTTTGAATCCCACAGAGCCACACACTAGCCCTGTGACCACAGGCAAGTTTCCCGACTGCTCTATGCCTTCCCTGTGAAATGAGCATTATAGGGGTTCCTACCTTTTAGGTTTCTGTGAGAACTCGAAGACTTAATCTACTCAAAGCTCTTATAATAAATGCCTAGCACTTGGTAAGTCCTTTATAAGTGTTAGCTATTATTATTATTGACCAGTACCACCCTTATCATAACACCACATTGATCATAAACCATTTAAAAGTATCACTGAGAACCTAGGTTGTAAATAACTGTATGGGGGAGGGGAACCCTCTTCAATCTGGTCCTTGTCATCTTTCCTATGGTTTCCTGAAGGTGAGGCACACAGGAAATTAATAAGACCACCACACTCCTCTGCCCAAGGTAAAAACCTCAAGATCTGAAGTCCTACAGCTAAGTCTCAATTTGACCCCACCCCTTACTAGCTCAGTGATTTTGGACCAGTCTGTCCTCTTTCAATGTAACAGTAATGTAACTGAACTCTAGCCACTGTGTACCAGCTGCCAAAAAGAAAAGGATGGAAAAGAAACAGTAGCTGACTTTGAGGAGTTCACAGTATAAGGATGCAGACATTCAGAGAAGAGTTCATCGCTCCCACCCACACATGGGGGATAATACCTAAACAATGTACAGCACAGCACTGCACCAGACAGGTGGAATGGAGTCTTTTTGAAAAAAATGACAGTAAGGTATACCTAACATATTTATTATTATAACTATTTATTTAACTAATACATGCATTAAAGGCTGCAGGTTAAAAAGGTCGACATACAAGTATCAGTTTCATATTTTGTATCAATTGTACAGCAGCAAGCAATTGGAAAACAAAATTCTACAGAAAGATTCCACTTACTGTACACTAAAATAATGTAAAGTAGGAATAAACTCACTAAAAACTGTTTAAGACCCTTACCTTTCTGAGAGAAATTTAAAATGGCCTCAATAAACAGAGATTCTATATTCTTGGATTACAAGACAATATTTAGCTATCTATTCTCCATACATTTATCTATAGATTTAACACAATTTCAATTATAACCCACCAGATTTTTATATCGATACTGATGAGCTGATTCTAAATTTTATATGGAAATGCAAAGGACCTAGAGTATTCAAAGAAATCAGAAAAAAAGAACAAAAATGGCAGCCATGCACTATTTGACTCCAGGACTTACTACAAAGCAAGAGTAATCAAGAGTATGATACTGGCATAAGGACTGACAAATAGATTAAAGGAACAGAATACAGAGCACAAAATAAACCCACACTTGTGTGCTCATCTCACTTTTGCCAAAAGAGCCACAGGAATTCAACAGGGAAAAGAAGGTGTTTTCAACAAATGATGTTAGTATAACCCAATATCCATATTTAAAAAACAAAAACCTCAATGCCTACTTTACATCATAAACAAAATTACTTTGAGTTGGATGCCATAATTATACACAAAAGCTACAATACTGGAACATTTAGAAAAAAAGAACAAGAAAAAAAACAAAAAAAACAAGAGAACATCTCCAGGACTTGGAGTTAGACAAATGTTTTTTTCATAGGACACAAAACACAATAACCATAAGATAAAAAACTGATAAACTAGTCATGATCAAACTTTGATAGCAAAAATATTACTAAGAAAACAGGCAAACCACAGATCGGGAGGAATATTTGCAAAACATATATTTGAGAAAGAATAGGCTTCCAGGATATATTAAAAATTCTAGCAATTCTATAATAAAAAGACAAAAATACAATTTTTTTTTTCCTAAATGGGCAAGAGATAGGAACAGATGCTTCACACAAAAGGATACATGAAGGAACAATTAGCAAATGAAAAGGTTCCCTTGTCATCAGTCAGCAGGGAAATACAAACAGAAACTATATACTAAATATCATTACATATTTACCAGCATAACTAAAATTAAAAAGACTAACACCACCAAATATGGGCGAGATGTGTAGCACCAGCATTTTCAAACACTCTTGGCCAAAGTGTAAAATGGTACAAACTCTGGGAAAAGACTCACCAGTTCTTATAAAACCAAATGCATCACCTACCCTATGCCTCAGTAATTCCAATCCTAAATATTTACTCAAAAGAAATTAAAACATAAGTGCAGAAAAACATTTGTATAAGAATATTTATGGTAGCTTGATTCATAATGGCTAAAACCTGGAACCAGCCCAGGATCCCAACAAAAGAGAATGGAAAAAGAAACTGGTGTATTCATACAATGAAATACATCCTAGTTAACAATAAATGGGATGAACCACTAATATCTCATAATCATGCCGAGTGAAAGAAGTCTTATACAAAGGGTTTACACTATATGTGATTTCATTAATATAAAGTTCTACATCAGGCAAACTAGTTTATTCTGGAAAAACATCAGAAAACTGGCTGCCTTGGGGGAGCGAGGGAGTGAACAGACCGAGTAGGTGGGGGAAGGAAGGAACTGCTGGTCATTTTGATGGAGGTTTGTTTCCACAAGCATATATATTAGTCAAATCTTATCAAATAGTATACTTAAGATCTGTGCATTTCACTGCATATAAATCTTATCTTAAAAGGGAAAGAATGTAAATAAACACTGAATTCTAGTTATTGATACACATGCTAAGATATTCAGGGAGAAGTATAAGTACTGTCTGCAACTAACTGAAATATATTTAAAAAATGATGGACTGGATAGAGGAAAAATAGATATGTAGTTAAACAAGTTTATACAGTAAAATACTAATTGTAGAATCTAACTGGTGATATGGGTGTTTCTGTAAAGTTCTTTCAACCTTTCTTTAGTCTGAACTTTTTCTTATTCAAATATTAGGAGAAATTCTCTTAAGCTTTCCCAAGGATAAACAGACTTATTTTATAAATAAAATGGAACTGACACCACCAGAAATGGACTGTTGATTAAAGGGCAATATTTATTCATAATATTTGATTTGGAGTTTTTATGGAGTCTGCTTATTTGTAACTATTTGGCTTATTGGTTAAATATGCCATAAAGTAATTAAAATAATTTATTATAAAAGAGATTTAAAGTGTCACAAAGTAAAATAGCATCTTAGATAAATGTGTATCTTATTAGGGTAAAAATGACAAAAATACTTTTTTAGGGTACTTTGGTATATTTTTTAAAAACTACAATTTCTTGGGACTTTAGGCCAGAAAGAAAGGTTAATCTATGATCAGCACAAAATCTTAAAAAGTTCCTATGTTTTCAAGAGATACTATAATCATCAATATTGCCTTCCTAAGAAGTATTTTATAGGGTTTTGGAATATCCCACAAGAAATCATAATTTTATACCATTAAAGACATAACAATATTTATCATATGTACTTACTTGAGGAACATTGCTATCAACCCACTTGGAATTTGGTAAAATATCATCCCACAAAATGAGGCATCGAGCAAGTGTCTTTAAAATGTAATACAGATAAAATTAATTAGAGCAGGCAAAGTTCACAGATTTTATAAACAATGATAATGATAAACAGAATAATTTAGAATCAGTTCCCAAATGATGGTAAACATGAAAACTAAAATAAGTATATAGTATCAACCTAAGGCAATCATTAAAATAAACGGAAAATTTAGATTTTAACACAAAAAAGCTACAATTGAGCTGACTGCCATCAAAATTTGGAGAAGCCGGAGAGGATGTTTTAAAACATTTCCATAAAAGAAAAAAAGAATCATAGCCCTGTCTACAAAATGTCAAGGCTTTCATAGGCTAAAAATAGACAAATTTAAACATTAAAGAGGGAATAATTTAAAAGGTAATTATGTCAAAGAGTTACTGTCATTAATTATACCCTTAATAGTAATACTATACCCTTACTAAACCTGAAAGCAGTCGTGAAGCCCCAGTCACTTGCTGCTTGATAGGAAATTTTGAATAATAATGTGTTAAGCTGAAATGTCAACTCCAAGTATTACATGTCAATGTGGCTGCCTTTCCAGCATTCCTACAGCTAAATGTGGGGAACTTCAAAAGAACACTACCAATTACATGTACACGATGAATTAATAGTAAAAGGTTCCCTTGTAGAAACATGTACATTTACAACTAAACCCGAGAACCACACAGACTCCTCAATTAGCAGAAATGAAAAAGTGCCAAGTACAGTACCCTAAGCAAGAGAAACTCTGGTTTCACAAAGTCCAGCAAATACATGGTGTCGGGAGCTCGAAGCCAGTCGGCAATGGACCTGTTAGTGGAAGATATCAACAAGCACACTACTCAGGAAGAGGCAAAATAATCAAGAAGCCCAAGATGGATTTTGCATTTCTTCCCACTCCATCCACTGTCCTAGTTTTTTTGCATACATAATACTTTACACCCTTAAGCACAACATTTATTACGTATGTATGTCTTACAATAACATAAGCCCCATGAGGGCAGATGTTTAGTTTTGTCTTGTTTCAGTGCCAAGAAAGCACTGACATACACATTCATCCAAACAGTAGATGAACAAATGCCTGTTCTTACCCACTTTGTTAATTTTGAATACATTCACTTTTTCTAAGAGGAAGAATTTGCAATACTGAAAACTTTCTTGAACCTCAGGATATTTTTTAAATTAAAAGACTTAAACAAGGTTTAATGTCCCCTACCCAACTTACATTCCTATGCAAACCGTAAAAGAATAAATGCCAAACGTCTCCTTTCAAGTGCCAGCACTAATCGTGGGGATTGGGAAGGTAGATGGGGTAGCCACTAGGAGAGCTTGAACTAAGTAGAAACCATTTTTATAAACAAGAACAAGGAACAGAATAATGCTAAGTATTTCTGGCTTCACCAGTCCTCACAATGACATGAAAAATTAATGAAAAGCAATTTGGGCATGTTTTTGATTGTCAGTGACAGCAACTAGAAAACAGGTATGAATAAAAACTGGCAACTATATTGTCAAATATCATTAAAATAGCAATATCTATTATTTCTAGATTAAAGTCTATAAAATCTATAGTATCTGAGAGAATTAAAATCAGGTTGATCTAGCAGATGGGAAATAAGCATAGTAAGATACTTCAGTTTTACTACTGAGGTTACAAAGGAAGTCACACTGTCTTGGACAGGGGTGGGGTCAGAGACACAGTACCTGTTATTGGTTTTTAAGTAGATCATAGCCAAAGCAAGAGTTGCACCTGGACAAGTTACATCCACATTTATGGTATCTCCTTCCTATGAAAAGAAAAGTATATTCATGTAAAAGAGTTGTGAATTATTACAAAATTCTTCTGAATACTAGCCTATGCTTAAAATTAACATATTTATAAAGGTTGGTATGAAAACTACTTTTAAATTATTGCTCTGATTTGGACTTACTTTGATTTGATAACTTGGAGATTTATGTTTCTCCCTGTGCATTCCTGCTTGAAAGCGCCTATGACCGCCAACCATGTACTGATAAAGCTGCTCAGGCACATTGAGGTCAGACATACCTATCAAATTACTGCCATGCTGGAAAATTAAATAACAGACATGTGAAAGGAAGTCTTAGGAAATAAGGTCCACAACACATACAAAAACAAAAGAATGAACTAACTTCAAAGTAGGGTATTATGGGTTCTTTACTCAATTAAAATAACTATTATTCATGAGTTAATACTCAAGCTATTAATAATTCACATTAAAACTACAATATTTATATGTTGAAGTTAATACTTTCATATCACAAAATACATAAAGGCTTCAAAATACAGTTAACTGCACTAACAGTCAAAGAAAATATTAAGTATGTAAATGAAACCTGAACTATGAGCATCTGAATTGTTTCATTATTATGCCTATGACCATTTGAGCAACAATAACTAAAATAATAAAAACAACTTATTGAAGACTTACTCTGTTCCAGGTACTATTGTGTGTCTAACACTGATTAACTTACTTAATATGACAATTCTATTAAATAGCTACTGTTTTATAGGTGAGGAAAATGAAGCACAAAGACTGAAGCCCCAGGTGACAGAGCTAGCCAGGCAGGGCTGGATATGACACGAGGCAATTGGGCTCCACGATCTATGGAGCTGCTTAAACACTAGACAACAATGTAGTTAAATGACAGGACTCACTGGTCAGGATGAGAATTCAGGTAGGTCCCAATTCCCATTATAAAGCTTTTCCATTGAATCATCTGCCTCTTTAGTTCATGTGTAAATGTGAAGAGTCAAACACCTAACCGTCAACTTGCTTTGCATAATCTAGTTTCAGTATAACAATGTATTGGTGGCTCTTCAAGGAACCCACATTCCAGCTGACAGTCACTGAATGAAAGACTTCTGATAATTCTATACCATGTCTCACGGATGGGGTTAAAAATGGGTCAACACAGTACCAAATTCTGTCACAAAACAAATGCCACTGTAGCAACATTCTACCAGGTCAGTGATCACCAGTGGGCCAAGAAAAGGCTATGGCTTCCCTCTAGCAACTATTACGGACTCTTCAAGTTCCCCATCATATACACATTTTTCACTACTTCCTGTTTGACTGGACTGTAATGTCTTCATTTTATGTCTTAAAATCTTTTTGAGAAACCTCATTCCCTTAGTTCATTCATGAATACTTCCATCTAAGCCAGGGAAAATAAACCTGAAAGCCCCACTCTTCACTACAATTTCTATTTCCAAACCTAACACTTTGAAAAACATCCAGAAAGAGCGAAGAATCAGTTTATATCAAGTCACAGTACAGCAGAGCAGTATTCAGAGTCAAGTGTCAAGATTATTCTTCTCAGCGCAGAGGTCATCACTGAAGCCTTGGAAGGCACAGACTGTGCTTACCCCCAAGCAGACCATGCCCAGGGCCAAGCCAGCAGCTAAAGAGTAGGACTCTCTGTCAGTGCAGTACTCCATTTCAGGACCAGGGGGCCGTCCTGTGAAACAGGAAATAACATGGTTCAAGCTGGCCTTACAAAACCTTAATTCATAATTGTTTTAGAGTTAACTTTCTAGTAAGCTGCATAAGACCTATGGATTCAATATAAGCCCATTCAGAAAGATATGACATTAGCACAAATGGTGTCCACATCTCTGTTTACTACAAAATAAACTCCAAAATTATTCTTTTAATTTTCTGATTTGAAAGCAGTAACTTTAAAACACTATGAAACTTTGGATTTGATTTTTGTTGTTGTTAATCCTCAGGATATTTTTCCATTGATTTCCAGATAGATTGGAAGAAAGAGAGGGGGAGAGAGAGAGAGAGAGAGAAACATCAATATAAGAGAGACACAAAGACTGATTGCCTCCCACATGACTCCCACCAGGGCTGGGTATCAAACCTGAAACCCAGGTACGTGCCCTTGACTGGGAATTGAACCTGTGACCCTTTGGACTGCAGGCCGATGCTCTAACTGCTGAGCAAAACTGGCCAGGGCTAGGTTTGAATTTATACTTTTAAAAAGCACCACATAACACTACCTCTACCCTTTGAGGCAGGAAAATGTATTATATATAAAGATCTCTCCCTCCAAAAAAAAAAAATTCACATTCCTGGGATTTTATCTTCGGGGAAAAAAAAAAAAGTGCAATTAAAAAAAAAAGAAATATTACACAAAAGTAATCAGCATAATGTTTATGCATGATAGCAAAGAATGAGAAACAACCTAAAAGACCTGAAAATAAGAAAATAATTAGGCAATTTATTGACTATCAACTCAATGATATTAAACAATACAAAACCAATATTTGAAAACATTTATGACAATGATATATGAAAAGGGCAGTATAAAAACACTGTACATTTGACAGTATGTAATTATATAAGAGAGCATACGTAAAACAACCCAGATTAAATCCTCTATTTACAATATGAAAGAGTGTGCTATGGCTGTATGATATATGATGATATCATCAGATACCATTATAAAATAGGCAAAGAATGTAAATTACCTCGTAGGTGAACAAGTTTTCAAAGCCAGTCTTGAGTATCTTTTATCTTTCATTTTGTTTATGTGGTGTATCACATTTACTCTTGAGTATCTTTTAAATAAGTGTCTCCCAGGCCAACAACTTATGCTGCTATATATTTTGGTAACAGGAAAATTTCAGTTTTCAGAATAATTTATTTCATCACTGTAGCAGACTAAATTGTTTGCTCCAATACTTCATGGCCCTACAGTGACAGTGCATACACGCTCACACTCTCGACAGAGTCTCACAGTGGACATGTGACTGGCTCTGGCCTGGGATCTCAGCTGGCACAATGTTAAGCCAAGGCCTGAACTGTGCTTCCATCATTTGGTTCTCCCTCTGCCTTCTTTTGTCACCATACAAGCAGCACACCCTCCTACCTGGGCCCCAGCATAAGGCACCTGGAGCAGAGCTGGAGCAGCAGTCCCACAGGTCTGCAGCCAGAAGCAGAGATACCCAGGGCAATTGTGCAGCTATTTGTTACATAGCAGTATTGTGGCAACAGCTGACTGTTACAATCATTCTAGAGAATAAAGTATCTTCAACAATATATCCTCAAATATCTGTAGAAAAGATCCTGAATAGGATAGAACAAGACATGTAAGGATGTATCTAAACTACTGCCCATACTAACAACGCCAATAGCATCTCCACTGGTCAGGAAAAGACGACAATGCAGAAAAAGCATTTCATCAACAACATAACCACGAGCATGTAAAGGAGGAAAGCAGGAGTCTATCATTTCCATTCTCTTGGAAGTGGCTTTTGTTCAACAGAATAAGCACTGTGTTTTGGGACCAAAATCATCAACTTGGAGGTTTAAGTGCAGACCACTGCCAGACATTGCCTGGCAGAGACCCCACAGGGCAGGTTCACATGTGATTGAGATCACAGGCCACCTCATTAATAAGATCACTGGAACTCAATACAGAGCTGGGGAATTTAAAATGAAGACTAGCCCTGGCCAGTTTGGCTTGGTGGTTAGAGCGCTGGCCTGCAGACCAAAGAGTTGCAGGTTTGATTCTGGTCAAGGACGTGTACCTTGGTTGCAGTTCGGTCCCCGGCCCTAGTTGGGATCATGCAGGAGACAACCAATTGATGTGTCTTTCTCACACCGATGTTTCTCTCTCTCTTCCCCTCCCTTCCTCCTACTCTATCTGAAGATAAATGGAAAAATATCCTCGGGTAATGATTGATTAAATAAATAAATAAATAAATAAATAAATAAAAATGCAGACTAATAACCTGCACAGTAATACTAGCCTTGGAAAACATAACATGTATTTTTTTTATTAGTAAGATCATTCTATCCTCACATCAGCTACTATTTTTTTCCTTAATTTTAATGATTTTACTATCATTCTTACTTTGGTGCCTATGGAGTGGAAAATGCATGCTAATAAAGACAGCACTATTGATGCCATACCTATTTCAGCCAGCAGGACTTCCGCAGTATGCCTGTGAGCTGTCCCTTGATATACGAGGCCAATGCCGACCACGGCAGCCACCTGGACGTTGTGAGGAACATCAAGTTCCGTGGACGTTGGGGGTAGGAGAGCAGGAATGTGGATGCTAAGCAGCCGTGTAATGGACATATCCATGGTGCCCAGCTTAGCAGCAGAAACACCAAGGAGAAGTCCAATGCTTGTCATTTCATGACCCTAAGATAGAAAGGAGATAGAAACAAGTTACCACCAAAACAGACACAAAGTTTTAAATAAAATACTGCCTACTAGTACTTTCAATAAGTGCTTTTATGTGACAAGCACCAAGAATACAATAACAAACGACACAGACACAGTCCTTGTCCTAATGAAGCTGGAATGCGGGGGGAGGGGGGGGTGTCCAACTAAAAACATACCAATATATTATTAAAAAGTAATGCATTGAAAAAGCACAAAGTAATATGAAAGAGTATTTTAAAGGTACCTAATTTACATTAGGAGGGGCTGAGGAATTACTAGGAATCTCTAAAAAAGTAAAATTCACAATAGGACCTGAAGGATTAGTACAAATTAGCCAGGAAAGTGGCAGAAAGGGGGCCACTCACCTTTAGAAAGGGAGCGAGAATGTCAGGAGAGAGAACATGTAAATGGCTGAGGTGATTCAGAAATAAACCCTCACACTGATGATCGAGTGACAAGGGTGCTGAGACAAGCCAATGGGAAAAGAACAGTCTTTTCAAAACACAGCACTGTGATAACGAGAGCCACATGACGAAGAATAAAGTTGCACCCCTTCCTTATACATGAAAGTTACTATAAATGGATCAGAGAACTCAGTGGAGGAGCTAAAACTAAACTCTTACAAGAAAACATAGGTGCAAATCTTTGTGACCTTGAATTAACCAATGACTTGGATATGACACCAAAAGCACAGCAACCAAAGAAAAAATGGGTGAACTGGACTTCGTCAAAATTAAAAACTTTTATGTTTCAAAGACACCATCAAAAAGTGAAAAAACAACTGGAAGAATGGAAGAAAAATGTGCAAATATTTTATCTGTTAATGGACTACTATCCAGAATATATAAAGAATACAACTCAAACCCTCCTGGTGTGGCTCAGTGGATTGAGCATCATCCCATGGACAGAGGTCCCCCCTTCCTCCCTCTCTCACCTCCACTCTCTCTAAAAATCAATAGAAAAAAAATCCTTGGGTGAGGACTAATGAAAAAATATAAATAAATAAATGGCTAGTCCCCATGGTTGGAGCATGGGGAGCAAGGGGAGACTGGTACAAAGTAAGTCTGGAGAACCGAGTAGGATTACTTAGGCTTCTAAATGTACATTCAGAGCAATGGAAGACCATTACATAGTTTTGACCAGGGAAGGGATATGTTCCAATTTACACTTTAGAAAAGATTACTCTGCCTGCTATGAGAAGAATGGATTTACAGATATAAGAATAAAGAAGGAAGAGCAAATCGAACAATTAGCAGTTACTGCAACAGCCCAGGTGAGGCACAGTCCCAGGAGTTGGGAGCATGAGTCCTCACCTTGGTCAGGTAGTCATGGATGTTGAGAGTAGCCAGCTTAGTGAGGTGCCCATTCAGGCCCAAGGCCATGAGGAAGCCAGCATACTCATTGGCTAACTCAGCATGCTTGGGCTTATTGTAAACAATCCAGGCCGAGTCGATTTGGGAGGCTGGGGCTATCTTCAGGCCAGCAGCAACACCATTATGAAAACTGGCCCAGCTTGTCATGTTGGGAGGCACATCAATGTTCCCACTGTTAAGGTCTACTGTTGTGTTCCGAGGAGGGGCACGCCCTATTTCAGGAAAACACATTTAAAACTGAGAGAATAGAAATTTACAAAACAAAAATTGTTAAATTTGTATTTTTGAGAACAGATATTGCTTTTTCTACATTTGAAATCCTTAATAATACCAGGTTACTATGAGTACTGAACTTTTATACATGTGAGTCAAACTTGATGCAAGGTGGAAAAACCTTAACTGCTTAAAATAATTCATTGTCCTTTTTGCTAAAACACATGGGGCTATAAGATAACTGATACCAATTTCACTTTATACAGATCCGATTAGCATACTCATTGTTTTAAAATCTTTCTTTCAAACAGCATGAAGCTTATTAAAAAATAAAACAAAGACTAGCATCACAGTTAAACCTCATGAACAATAAATTCCAACATTGGTTGGTGACACTGATGTTAATTTTAAATATGCCACACCATATTTTTCTCAGGACATCAAGTGAAAATGACATTTTAAAAAGAGACAAAGACCTTTACAAATTTGCTCTACCTCTTATCTATATGTCTCTCTATATATACAATATAGATATCTAATTACATGCTATTGTTAACACCACCAAATTCATTCATAGATAGTACTATAAAAAGCATGATTTTATAGACTTGAGTAACCCAGTGAAGCATAAGAGAACTCACTAAATTTCATTACGTGGTCAATGTATTTAAGAGCAATTCAATGTAAATTCAATGGTCATGATGTTACATTCTCTTTGAATTTCCTGAGTCTGGTTTTGACCTACCCTGTGTATAGGCAAATTAAATTCTTTTTATATTTTTAATATTCTGTATTAGCTCGTCATGAATATTTAAAATAGATATTCTAAATATTGCATAAACTTACACAGTTTACTAGAGGTTTGAAAATATGGTTTTATTTTTATTTTATTTATTTATTTTTATTTTTTTAATTTTTGTATCCTCTCCGGAGGATATTTTTCCATTTTTTGTTCAGATAGAGTGGGAGGGAGAGAGAGAGAGAGAAACATCGACATGAAAGGGACACATCAAGTGGCTGCCTCCCACACGACCAACCAGGGCCGGGGACAAATTGTAACCGAGGTACGTGCCCCTAGTGGGAACCGAACCCAGGTCTCTCTGGACCGCAGGCCAACGCTCTAACCGCTGAGCCAAACCGGCCAGGGCTGAAAATATGGTTTTAAAGGAGTTCTGGAAGTTATGTAAAATAAGTTTCAAATAGATGCATAATGTCTTACTTGGAGTTTATGTACATGTATACACACAGAGACACCAACACAAAGTAAAATATATGACTTTACCATTCGCTTTTTGTACCTAAGAGCTAATTCAAATGTTGGTGTATGACAGCACTACAATGGGTTACAAGTTCATCAATTATACTCTTACTTTCTCAAAAAAAGACATAGAAATTAATAATAAAAAACAAGTAAACTTACCAGAACAGCAATTCATCATAGACATAACACATAATATTTGCACACAAAATAAAATAAAAGGCAAATGGTAAAGCAATAAGAATTCAATGTATTCTTCAATAAGAATAACAACATACAAAACTACAACAGGTCTATCTGGGTGGCGATACTTGGGTGTTAACATTTGCTAATTTTGCAGGAGATTCTTTTCTAATCCAGGCTTTTTCTATGAAAATCTTCAAATAGTTGAAAGACTTATAAAATAAACACCTATATACCATGCCCAGCATCAAGATTCAACTGTTCAGATTTTGCCATAGTAGTTTTATCTCTGAGAGAGTACAGTTAAAATAGTGAAGGTCACTCTGCTTGGTGTGCCTATCAATAAAATGACAGCTCCAGACTAGGTGTGGTATTGGAGAAGAGAGTGGGTTCTTCATTCATCTGGTCTCATTTTCTGCACATTGTTGAAAGCACAGTTCTCTACAAATCTGATGAGGACCCAGGATTTTTAAAATTATGTAACTTGAAATATACATTAAAAAAAATTTTTTTTTTCCTTTACTGATTTTAGAGAGAGAGGAAGTGAGAGAAAGATAGAAACATCGATGAGAGAGAACATCGACTGGCCGCCTCCTGCATGCCTCCCCACTGGGGAATGGGCCCACAGCCTGGGCAAGTGCCCTGACTGGGAATCGAACCGGCGACCTCCTGGTGCATGGGTCGACGCTCAACCAATGAGCCACACCAGCCGGACTTGAAATATACATTTTATACAGATCTCATAAAACCACATGCACTATGCTTTAAGGGATTTTCAAATGATAATTTTGACAGTACATGATCGTTACCAGTAGAACATATTCAAACTAATATCAGGTGAATGGGCACTCTAAAACCTATTATAATCAGTAACACTGGTAAAGTAGCAGTCCCATATCTGGCAGAAGTAAAAGTTCATGCATCCAATCAGAAAGGCAATGTGACAATTTGCTGAACCAGAGCCTTAACATCTTGCTGTCCTGGAGCTCTACTTCTAAGCAATTTCGTAAAAAATAAGATGAATACACCTCAACATATATTTATAATAGCAAAAAACAGTCATTTCCAATAATACCAGGCTGTTTATATAAATTATATTCTATGAAATGAAATACTCTAGAAAAATAAAAATAAAGTTGATTAAAAATATCTGTATAGGCCAGCAGGTGTGGCTCAGTGGTTGAGTGTCAACCTGTGTACCAAGAGCTCGCGGGTTCGATTCCCGGTCAGGGCACATGCCCAGGTTCCAGGCTGATCCCTGGTGAGGGACGTGCAGGAGGCAGCTGATCAATGTTCTCTCTCATCGATGTTTCTCTCTCTCTCCCCCTCTCCCTTCCTCTCTCTCTAAAAATCAATCAATAAAAATATTTTTTAAAAAAATATGTGTATTCAATACTTACATACATACATAAATACAATTGTACACATATATAGGCTACAGAAGGATGCTCAGTATACGGTAAATTTTTTAAATAATTTCTAACAGAGTTAGATTTTCTGATAATTAAACAAATATAAAATTATAAAGTAGAGAAATAAAATTTGGAAACGTGTACAACAAAATGTTAACACTAGTGAACTCTAGCAAGTGGGACTACTGGAAGTAAATTTATTTTCTTGTTTTTGTATGATCATATATTCATAGTAAGACATAAGACATTTTTAGGACTAAATATTTTTACATATTATACTTTAAGATTATTTAAAGTTCAATAATCTTACTGAACTTTCTATGAACTTCAAAAAGTTCAAAAAAACAAATTTTTGGGGTGGCAATACTTGGGTGTTAAACAAATTCATGAATCATTGTCTTTTTAAAAAAATACATTTAGTTAAATTTGCATAATTTAAAATGTGTTTATGACATCAATCCAATGTTACCCTTAACAATAATATCTTCCTAAACTTTCCAGAGTGCCTTTCTGTATCTTAAAATGGTCTCATTAAAAGCAAAAATTAGTCATGGGCTACATTCTGCTTCCCTCAATGTTTAGTCTGATTTGCTATTTGAGCAGCAACAACCACTAGAGCAGCTATTAACAATATGTGAAACCACTGGGGATAATAAGAACATTTCATTTCCTTTCTCACTGAGCCCAGAATGTAACATACCAGTCAAATTCAACTTAGGAATAGGCAATGGTTCCGTTGGAACAGGATGGTATGAAAACAAGGTAAACATCCCTCGTCCTACTGGAAGAGCCATAGTTCGCTGGCACAACTGGAGCAATCTAAAATACAAATTAAAACCAACATATGGAAAAATTTTAAGCAAAACAAACTGAAGTGCAATCTGTAGGCAAGTATTTCAAAAGAAGGCGTGGTGTATAAGATGAAGTGACATCCAGGAAATCCATACAAAGATGTGGCTGAATCACCCAAACACGGACATTCTCACTTTAATGCTCTCTCCCCACTTAGAGACTCTAAGGGGAGACCTAATTCCTTTCTTTTGTTTCCTATGTGCTTTGAAAAAAAAACCCAGCTGGGGTAGCCCAGCCAGAGTGGCTCAGTTGGCTGAGCGTCGTCCTGTGCATCAGAAGGTTGTCTCTGTCTGTCTCTCTCTCAGCATGTCTCCTTGGGTGAGGATTGAAAGAAAAAAAAAACAAAACTCAGCTGGTCTATAAACCAAGCCAACTCTCCCCAGGTATCCAAAAAGAGAAACCTAAAGCTCTACTCTAACTGTTGCTAACCCTCTCATAGGAAAACATTATACTCTGGGTTGCCTCATGGTGTTATTTTCAGTCTAGCTGCCCTCAATCATCTGGGTTCCTCCTCACATCCTTTTTACCAAAAGCGATTCAGAAGTGCCATATCCGTGGCCTGTACACAAGGAAGGAAAGGAAGGCCCTACACTGAAGGTCAGTGGATTTCATGGTGTCTCCAGGGAAAACACAGAATCAGTTTCCCTTATATGACAGCTAGGATTTATAGGAATGATAGCATTATGTATCAGTGATGTATAAGGTTCAAATGGCTTCTATGGGCTACTTGTTTCTACATTAAAATAAATCACATTGTGTAGAGCCCCTTAAAACAAAACAAAGTCAAATTGTGAAAGAAGGGACATCATAACCAGGAATCACTTAACACAGTTATACCTGAAGACACAGAAATATCCCTTCGGAGGCTAACATTTTCTCTGCAGACAAAGCTATTCACAACATCCTCCCTCCCTAACTGTACACACTCATAGCTGCTTTTCTGGTTCACTGGTGAGGAAAATTTTGCTGTCCAAAGATTCTCTGGGAACACTGCCTCACATTAATTTAGAATCCTGGAAATTCAAGGCCAGAAGGCAACATCCCATAACAATTCTTTAGCAGAAATCTTACATATAATCTGCATTATCATGATGAAAATAATTAATACGGTATCCTTTCCATTTATGATGCTAATGATTACAAGATGCATCACTATTTCATAAGGTACCAGGAAAGAAAAAACATCGCCATTTAAACTACACCTACTGACTCAAAGACATTCTGATTTCAGAGATAGTAAAATGTTAAAAAAAACTGAGCAGCACAGAATGAAGTTTGTTCATAACGACTGACTTCACTGAGCTTCACTATGCGCTGGGCAGCGTTCCCAGCATTATGCAGCAATAACTCACTTGATACACAGAACAACCATGTGAGGTTACGAATGTTGCACTCACGCCTCCTCTTATAGAGGCAGCAACGGAGGCAGCAGAAGGTTAAGTAATTGATCCAAAGTCACCACCAGATATTGGCCAGGCATAGCTCAGAGTCCATGATGTATACTATGCTCTCACATCTCTGTCATTCCATTTCCTCACTTATAGTGACTAACAGTTGGGTCCATATGGGGAGGAAACAGAGATAGGGAGATTATAACTGACTCAGACCTTCAGCAGCCTGAGGCTAAGTGTGGATGGTCCTTCCCTGGGGGTAGTAAGTACCACAGTAAGTAAAGAAAGGAGAAAACAGTGGTAGAGATGACCGGTAGTGGAGACTAGGCAGATAAAAGAACTGAAGAAAATTTAAAAATCTAAATTGAACTATCAACAAAACAAAAAGACAATCTACTGAATGGAAGAAGATATTCGCCAATGATACATCTAATGAGGGGTTAATATCCAAAATTTATAAAGAACTCACACAACTCAACACCAAAAAAACACAAACAATCCAATTAAAAAATGAACAGAGGGCCTGATTAGACACTTCTCCAAAGAGGACATACAGATGGTCAACAGACATATGAAAAGATGCTGAAGGTCACTAATCAGCACAGAAACGCAAATTAAAACCACAATGAGATATCACTTCACACCTGTCAGAATGGCTATCGTCAATAAATCAACAAACAGGTGTTGGGAAGCTGTGGAGAAAAGGGAACCCCATTCACTGTTGGTGGGAATTCAGACTGGTGCAGCCACTGTGGAAAGCAGTATGAAAGTTCACCAAAAAATTAAAAATAGAACTATCTTAAGACCCAGCAATCACACCTGGGTATATAGCCAAAGAAACCCATAACACTAATTCAAAGAGACACACGCTCCCCTATGTTCACCGCAGCGTTATTTACAATGGCCAAGATATGGAAGCAGCCCAAGTGCCTATCAACAGATGATTACATAAAGATGTGGTACATATACACAATGGAATATTACCCAGCCATAAAAAAGAATGAAATCTTGTCATTTGTGACAACATGGATAGGCCTAGGGTATTATGCTAAATGAAATAAGTCAGACAAAGACAAATACCATATAATTTCAGTTATATGCAGAATCTAAAGAACAGAATAAACAAACAAACAAAACAGAATCAGATACAGAAAACAAACTGACAGTAGCCAGAGGAGAGAGGGGTGGGGGTTGGGTGGAAAAGGTGAAAGGATTAAGGAGTGTAAACTGGTAGTTACAAAATGGTCACAGGGATGTGAAGTACAGCACAGGAAATATAGTCAATAATATTGTAATAACTATTTATGGTGCCAGGTGGGTGCTAGAATTATTGGGGGGACCACTTTGTAAATCATGTAGATGTCTAACCACTATGCTATATATCTGAAACTATATAAATAAATATATAAAATAAATTGAATTTCAACTGTAATTGAAAAAAAAAAATTAAGCTGAATTATCCCAAGGCAATGACTCTAGAAAGTCAGCCATGTTACACTGATTACTATTGAATCTTACAATTTATCAAGGGATAAATGAGTATTAGTGACATAATAAAGAATGTAAGTTTTAGAGAGTAGCAAAGAGAAGGCTTATACAGTATTACCTAGCACTATTAGAGTTTCTAATGGGAGCAAGAAAAAAATACTGGTGTAAGTTTAAACTACACTAAAAACAAAAGAAAACAATAGCAAAAAAATTCAAAATATTTTCCTGATCAAGAAACCCAAGAATGAGTTCAGTGTTTTCCTTTATAAATTCTTAAGGTAACTAAGAGCAAAATGGTTTCAGGTTCACCTTTTCTAAATAGCAGACAGCTATATTTCATGAAGAGGAGGGTCTGAAATACAACACCTTATTAAATGCCAAAATATTTTTAAAACATATAGATTACTAAGCTTGGATAAATACTTAAAATACATACTTTTAACTTTAAAGTATCTTTTTTCGCATTTTAGTGTTAAAAACACACACACACACACCAAAAAAACCTCTGATGAGAGGTAGGGTAGTTCATGGTTTCCATTACCTGTTTTCCTTTTCCTCGATGAACTCGTGGTCACTGAGCTCAGGGTACTGCACCACGTTGACGCGGACGGGATGTGCACTTTGAAGGAGCCTCCGCACATCTTGCACCCTTAAATCTTCACTCCATATGAGTGACATAACCTCCTGATTCATGTCGTTCATGCCATCATCTTCCTCCTCAGTCTCTGTTCCTGAAGGAACATCTGATGAGAGCACCTGAGTAACAGACTTGGTTGTAGTGACAATTTACAAACCAGTCAACACGCTCTGACTGACGTGAGCACGTCCAGGATGACAACTCTGTCCATCAACACAGAAAACTATGCATTCGACAGCAGGCTGACCGGGATTTCCAATTCGTACCAGGACTCTAACATAGAACTCACTTTTACAGCACAATTAGATTGCCCACTTAATATTCTTTATTGAGCTAAGAGAAAAAGTTTAAATTTAAGACAAGAGTCAGGAGGAGGATTCCTTTGAAAGAAAGGGTCTGAATAAATTGTAAAAATCTGAATATATCCTAAACATCTTGAAAAGGAAACACATTGCCATAAGTGAAATATGACTCCTCCCCCATTATTACTTAAGAACCCACGCTAATTTAAATATTATCTTTCATTAGTATAAGCAGAAAAGAAAAACATGAGGAATATGCACCAAGGGTTGGAGGAAGCTGAGCAATACTTTCTTCTTTTAGTGCTTTAAATACAATGGCTCATGGCTGTTTTTCACTTTTGTTTATAAGTATGTTTCAAATAAAAATGTCTTAAAAGGGAAGGGACTGAATGTGACAAAACAAATGAAAAGGGTTCATTCCTTGATGATCATTCTGTCCTCATGAGCTCAGCATGTGCTTAAACATGAGCCTTCCCAGTCCCAGTAGTTCAGACTTCAACACAGATGTGAATAGCATGAAATCTCCTTTGCTCTCATAACGTTTTATATTATTTTAACAAAAGATTAACTCCTGGTTAAAATATCAATTTTCACAACATTTAATATGGAAACAACACTAACATGAAAAATTAATAATGGCAGATATGGCTAAATAATCCCTTTTATTTAGTTCATAAAAATTCATTATGGTTCCTATGAAATATCTAATTTTAAAAAGAAACTACATTCTGATGGGTGAGTTAGCTATATAGTTCAAAGAGCTGATAAATTGAATTCAGTTGAGTTATACAATATAGCATTAAATAACTGAACTAAATGAATTTAGATAGAATTACTTAAAATGACAGTTAAATACAGGTGAATGATTATCAATACCATTTGGTTTCAGTGCTAACGATGTTACACTGCTCTCACTCTAGTACGTGAAAGAGGTCTAAAATGCTAAAACCTATCTTGGTCAAGGAAAGGATAACCGTATCATTAACAACAACAACAAAAATTGTTTTTTTGTTTAAAACAAGACAAACACTAATTCAACTAAGAGATGTTATGTAAGTGCAGACTGAAGAGCGATACCTGGTCGGGCCCTGTTGGAGACTCGATCCCCATGGAAACAGATTCTGACACAGATCCATGAGGCAACACTAATGTCAGAAATAAATTTTGATACAGGTTCTGAAGCATCAGTAGTTAAGACCTGATGTGGGTTATAAACAGTTACAATGTGTTGATTACTATCTGTTGGTTCAAAGGCTAATGAGAGATGAACTGAATCTGCACTGTTGCCAGGCGTGGAATTATCCCTGAACCCTCCTTGATGCTCACGGTAATGCAGCACTACTATTTCTGTTTTTAAAGTTAACTTGAAGTCTAGAAGTTTTAAAAGTTCCATTTTTGTTTTAAAAGTGGCTGATTTTAAAAGAAATAACTGGAGAGTAATGATGTATAGTTCACTTTCTACTTGTAGGTTCTTAGAATCCATTCTCTAAAAAACAGACTTATTAAACACTGATGGACAGTATTCAGAAGGGGTAACATTAACACAGCTTTTAAACAACTTAGTATCCCACCCAATCTTTTTCCTAGGGCTTCAGTTTTATGTGATTAAACATATATTTACACCAGTCAAAGGTAAAATTCAAGAGAGCCAACCCATCAGAAATATATGAAAGAGAAAGTAGTTATATATTAACTATTCAAATTCAGGATCTATGTGCTCTCCCTTTTCCCATATAACAATTACAAATCAGTTAACTACCAATACAGTATGAGTCATGGTAGTTGTTCTACTGATCAGCACTTGTCCTGACTCAAGGTGAAGAAAGGTCCAGGAAAGATGTAGCATTCCACAATCTCCTGTTCCCATGCTTAATTTACAATTAATAACATCTGTCCAATTATAAACGCTACCTGGCACATAATGTAAAAAACACAGTGTGATATATACACTTGCAGAAAGACTTAAGGAAATGTAGGCATTTCTACTTTGATGTTACTATGGCTAAAACTGAACCTTGAACTTTCTGGGTTGACACTCACAGATTTCCCTTTGGGTAAGTTTCCTTCACAGGCCTGCTTGGACAGGTCCTGACGTCCAATCAAGAGACACACAGCCTCTGGCCAGTCTGCAGCAGGCTGCTCGCGACAGTGATAAATTGCATCTCTGATGGGAAGAGCAATTCCAAAGGGAAGAGTTTCCAAGTCTCTTAAAGTGAAACCTGACAGTGAAAGGAAGGGAGAACATTTTTCATTTAGACTTGCCACTCTCCCAATTACCCTGAATAAAGGTAGCAAACATCTATCCTGACAAGAAAGAAAGAAATTCATTTTATTTATCAAATTACCAGGCCAGTGTCTCGGTATCAGGGGTTAGTAGAAAAGATCTCTTTACAAAAACGCTAGAAAACCTTAAGGAAAAGACAATACACTAGGAAAATCACAAAGGATTGTAAGTGATCAGGGAAATGCAAACTAAAACCACTAGAAAACAGAAGTTCCCACTCGCTTGACAGACAAATATTGAAGTCAATCAATACCAAATGTTGGCAACTATGCAGAACAACAGTGATTCTCGACCAGTTGGTGGTGGTGTGTACCAGTACAAACACACTGGAAAACACTTGGCATGTATAGATAGATAGGTCTACCTCTATGGTCCAACAGTAGCCATACAGAAGGTTGTGCACATGTGCACCAGGACACAGGTATTAACACATTCGTTAGCAATGTTGTTTCACTATGGCAAAAAAAAAAAAGGGGGGGGGAAGGAAGGAAACAGCCAATTGCTATCATCAACAGAATGGATATGTTTACATTCATTCAAACAATGAAGTATATAGCCATGAAAATGAATGGCCACCTGGCCAGTGTGGCTCAGTGGATGAGAGGTCCCAGTTGGACTCCTGGTCAGGGCATGTGCCCGGGTTTTGGACTTGATCCCCAGTAGGGGGTATGCAGGAGGCAGCAGATCGATGTATCAATGTATCTCTCTCACATCAATGTTTCTATCTCTCTCCCTTCCTCTCTCTTTAAAAAATCAATGAAAACATATTTTAAAAAAAAGAAAACGAATGACATACTGCTACACAAGTCAACATAGATGATCTTTAAATACTGAGTGAAGAAAATAAAATAACAGAAACACATTTATATGTATGCCCACTTACATAAAGTTCAAAAATGTAAAACATTAAGCAATATATAAAGATAAAACTACAAAAAATATGAGAAAAGGAATACAAAATTTAGGTAGGGCCGTGGTTACCTCTAGGGGTAGGGTGTGCGGAGGACACCATGCAGTAGCAAACACACAGCGGCCTTCGACCACACTGGCAACGTTTTATTTTTAATGGTGGGTGACCAGTACATCAATATTCATTTTGTTATTCTCTAAACATTTCACACATTCTTTTGTGTGTATGCCACATTTCATTTAAAAAATTTTTTCAATCTTCATGTTAATTTTATTTTTCCTGAAATAATTTTCTAAATTTTGTAAATTATACATTATTAATATAGAAAGTTGATTAAGGTAAAAATGTTTCCTTATATGAGAATAACACTTTTATTAAATATTCTGTAATATATATAGATAGAACTCATCCAATATTTTTTCAGCATAGGTATCCTATTTATAATACTAATGACAATTATTGTAATTTTCAAGGGGGCATACAAAAAAGAACAATGAAAAATGAAGTCATTTAAAAGTCTTCAAGAATTCAGAAACATCCTGTATTTATTAGAGCATTACTTTCTAACAGAAACATCCTCATTTTTTTATCTTTCATATCAGTAATTTGATTTTTTTTTTTAGGTCTTTATTTTTGTGAAAAACTTCTTTAATACTTTCCTGTTTGAAACCTAGGAGCACAGGATTAGGATTAGAGAATAGAAAACTCTCTTCTCCCCCCTCCACCCATGAATCTTCGTCTTGGTGCCTCAAATCCCTGGCCTATACCCGTCCGAAGCACGCCTGCAATGCTCATACTATTACTTTTAGGTTTTGCCAGAAATACTCCCTTCTGATATCTGAGTATGACAATGGCTTCGGTTTGGTGTGCAGTGACTGATGCTCTCCATTCTGAGGCCGAGAGACCAAAAGCTGGTACGCTGATGTCGTATGAAAGTTGAGACTGTCAGGGAAAGGAAGTGTGGCTTGACAGGCCATCATCTCAACCCTGTGGGACCCTCGTACTGAGAGCCCCTCTCCTCATGCCTCCCAGGCCTAGCTTGCTTTGAGGAAGCTGGGTTTCGTGAGAACGGGGTGTCCAGAGAAAGCAGGGGGTTCTCACTAACATTTCAATGACGCATAAGAAGTAAAGACAACCTTACCTACATTAGCCATCCAGACGACTAATCTTTCAGCTAGACTAGAAACTGATGGAGAATGCTTGAAACTAAACCTGTGAGAAAACAAAACACAGTTATTAAACAGAAGAGTGACACATAATCATGTTTTATATTTTTAGTATAAAAGCACAATCTGAATAAAAGTCACCTGTTTTCCTCTTGTTCTGCTTGTGACTTTTGGGGGGCTGCAAGGTAACAAAATGAAACTTTATTGTGATAGTCTTCCTGGTAAAGAAAATACATAACATGCTGCAGAAATTTGGAAATAAAGCTTTGTTAACAAACAACTCCTAGAAAATAATAAAACAAACAGGCTGGAAAGTATAGTTTCCCTGAAGCTAAAATAGTCCTCCTTAGACACACTAAAAATACAAAGAGTGTTAGATTTTTAAGTTATCCTGGCCTCTGAAAATCAGTTGTGGACTTAGACCAGAACAGTGTAAGATGCAACCTCTAAAAGGAGGCAAGCTGTGGTCTCTAAAGCAAGCACTCAGGAAATGTTTTTTCATTTCAACTCTGACATCAACATTTTAAAAATTTCGTTTGTGAAGCCTAACATTACACTAACTTACCTGGAGTTATTCTCGATAAATAGTGTGAGGATTCATCAGAAACAGAGCTTTCATCACCAAGAATGTAGAGCGCAATACTCTGTACAAGAAGAAAAGGAACATCTTTTTTGAATGACTGAGGTATTGCTACATACAGGAAAGTTCATCCATTTTAGGTGTACAGCTCTGTGTTTTGACAAACGTCACACAGGCACATAACCACTATCACAATCATGATACAGAATACTTTCCTCACCCCAGAAAGGTCTACGGTGCCCTTTGTGGTCCATCTGCTCCTCCCTACACCAGCACAGGAGACAACTCATCTGTGTTCTGTCCCTGTAGTCTGCCTCTTCTACAGTGTCATGTAAATGGAACCATAATGTATGGTCCTCTGTTCCACTTCGTGAGTGTGCCTTTGAGATCCATCCACATTAACCACATCTACTGGGAGTTTGTTTCTTTCTACTGCTGAGCAATATTCCATTATACAGATGTTCCAACTTTGTTCATCTGCTCATGAATGGATAGACATCTGGGTCGTTTCCAATTAGGTGAACCCTAACCCTCTGACCTACGACCCTCTGACCCTAATGCTTCTCCCACTTCTGCCTTCAAGGTTCTCATTTGAATATCTGTCCCAACACCAATATCTGTACCTGCAGCAGCACTTTCTTTTTTTTTTTTTTAAAGGAAGAAGTAGCGTGATTTTACTGGAATTTTAGTACAAAGCTGGGGGATCTTATTTTTATTTTATTTTTTTTAAATCCTCACCTGAGGATATTTTTCCATTTGTCTTCAGATAGAGTGGGAGGGAGGGAGGAAGGGAGAGACAGAGAGAAACATTGATGTAAAAGACACATCGACTGGTCGCCTCCCGCACAGAGCCGCAACCGAGGTATGTGCCCTTGACTGGAAACGAACCCATGACTCTTTAGTCTGCAGGCCGACACTCTAACCACTGAGCCAAACCAGCCAGGGCAAAGCTGGGAGATCTTAAAATTCTATATACCAAACCAATACAAGCACATCAAATGATACATTCCTAAATCTAGTTGACATCATATCTAACAAAGAAAAGTTATAATGTGAATATCTATAAGTTGAATAATATAATTTAGGTTGAAGGCTGAAGAACTTTGGCATATCCATAACACTCTGGCTCCCCTCTTTGGCTAGATATACACTGGGTCCACCCCACTGGGCAAAGCCAATATATTTGGTGGTTTCACTTAAACGCTTCCACACCAGCAGCAAGAAATGCAAAAGTTCTGGGATTAAGCTGCTTCGAATACACTGTGAATGTATTTAATGCCACTGAACTGTACACTAAAAAAAATGGTTAAAATAATAAATATCACGTTAGGTTATCTCATCATCATTTTTTTTAAAAAGCAGAATCACTGTTCTGCATGTCAGAGCCACAGGGGTTCTGAAGCCTTCCTCAACATGAAGCAAAGCAGAAGGCAGAGTAAAAGAAAGATTGGGGAGGGGGATCCACTGACATGTGGGAAAGGAGACAAAAGCATACGGTTCTCCTGTAAGCCTGGGAAGGCCCCCCTCCCTGGAAGGGTCCATAAAGGACCTGTGAGCAGGCTGATCCAGGGCAGGGCAACTGAGAGACAGGTACTTAAAAATCTTCACCTTTCCAGATGCCCTTTGGTTCTACTCGAAGGTTTGACCATGGATATGTACTAACTATTCAAAATGAACTAATTTTTCACAATAAATAATGATGTATTTCTCTTGGTGGGGGGTGGATTGAAGTAAGATTTGGGAAGCTACAGACAGCTGGCTGGCTAAAAAATTTAAATAAAAAAAGCAAAGGAACTAAAGTAGTTAAAATAATATTGAAAAAGAAGAGTTAATCCAGTGATCCCACTTCTAGGAATATATCCTAAGAAGCCTGAAACACCAATCAGAAAGAATATATGTACCCCTATGTTCATAGCAGCACTATTTACAATTGCTAACATCTGGAAAAAGCCCAAGTGTCCATCAATAGATGAGTGGATAAAAAAGCTGTGGTACATATACACAATGGAACACTATGCAGCTATAAGAAAGAAAGATCTCTTATCCTTTGAGACGACATGGAGGGACCTGGAGAGTATTATGCTAAGCGAAATATGCCAATAAGAGAAAGACAAATATCACATGATCTCATTTATTTGTGGAATATAATGAACAAAATAAGCTGATGAAGAAAATAGACCCAGAGACATAGACAGGAGTACGGTTCAGACTGACAAACCTCAGAGGAGGGGGGCAGGGTGGAGGGAAGAGATAAACCAAAGAACTTATATGCATGTATGCGTAACCAATGGACACAGACAACAATGCTGGGGGGGGGCAGGATTGGGAGGAGGGTGTCTAGGGGGGGGAAAGGAGAAACATCTGTAACAAAAATAAATTAATTAATAAAAAAATAATAAAGACTCTTTTTCTAAAAAAGAAGAAAGAAAAAGAAGGGTTAATGGAAGGAGTCACATTAACCAGTTTCAAGACTTACATATAAAGCTACAGTAATCAAGACTGTGAACTGCAACATAGATCAATGGACCAGATTAAAAGGCCTAGAAATGGATCCACATGAATGTGGTCAACTGATTTTTGACAAAACTGTAAAAGCAAACAACGAAACAATAATCTTTTCAACAAATGGTGTTAAAAGATATGGACATCCAAACTGAATAAGAACCTCAATCTAAACCTCACATCTTATAAAAAATGAAAAAAATGGATCATAGTTCTAAATGTAAAACATGTAACTTAAAACTTCTACAAGGAAACAGGGAGAAAATCTTATGTCCTGAAGTTAAACAATGAATTCTTAGACATGACATCAAAAGCACTATCCATAAAAGAAAAAACTGGATAAATTGGGTTCGTCAAAATTAAATATATTGGCCCTGGCTGGTTTGGCTCAGCAGTTATTAGGGTGTGGGCCCTCAGACTGAAGGGTTGCAGGTATGATTCCTGGTCAAGGGCAGGTACCTGGGTTACAGGATTAATCCCTAGCCCCAGTGGGGCTGTGCAGGAGGCAACCAATAGATATGCCTCTCTCACATCGATGTTTCTCTCTCCCCCTCTCTCCCTCCCTCCCTTCCACTCTAGTTAAAAAATCAATGGAAAAATATCCTTGGGTGAGGATTAAAAAAAATTAAACATTTTTATTCTGCAAAATAAACATTAAGAGGATGATGAGACATGACAAGCTACAAACCAGGAGAAAATATTTGCAATCCACATATCTGACAAAACTTCATTATCTAGAATGCTCAAAATATCACTAGCCATTAAGGAAATTCAAATGAAAACCAAATGAGATATCCCTACACATCTATCAGAAAGGCAAAAATTAAAAATCACAACAGCAGCAAACACTGACAAAAACGCAGGGAAACTGGAATGCTCATACACTGATAGGAAAATGTAAAATAGTACAGCCACTCTGAAAAACAGTTTACAGTTTCTTAGAAACTAAATATAGACTGCCCACCTCTGGGTATCTACCCTAGAGAAATGACAACTTATGTCCACACAGAAACCTAAACTTGAGTGAGATTATAGCAGCTATATTCATACTGCTGATACAGGGAACACCTGCACGAATCTCAAAAGCATGAGAGAATTTGTGTCGGGAGGGAGGGGGTCTGTTCTGTATCCTTGTTACGGGGGCGCTTACATAAATCTACACGTTTGCTGGAATTCACAGAACTGCACACCAAATTTTTAAAAAGTTAATTTTACTGTGTGATAATTTTTAAAACTGTATTTTAAAAGAAAAAAACAAACAAGTCAGGCAATACTATGAGTACCTACCAAAACTACAAGTCGGCTTCTTTCACAGATGCCAGGGAGGTAAGGGTAGGGTGGCATTGCTTCACCCTTCAGACAAGAACTCACCCACTGGTAAATACTTGGTGGCTCAGAAGTAAAAAATGATGGATGATGCATAAACCCTGTTTGACCTTTAGAATTAGATAAATGTTTATAAATATACAAGAATACAATAAAACAATGGTATTTTATTCTAAAGAAAAAATGTTTTCAAATGACAGATACTGTTGATAAATCAGAATATTTTTCCATATTTTCCAAAATGCTCCATGTTTTTTGCCACAGTAAATAAACTGACTACGTTATAATATGTAGAATCTGAGTGACTATGGTTTTATCCTCTACTGGATGGAAATTCAGCAAATTTTGGTGCTCAAGGCATACAAAGAATCTAACCAAAATTTTCTGCCCTAACAGGAAAGGTGAGAAAACAGAAGAGAAAGCCAGGCTTACTCTCTGTTCTAACAATTGGGCCCCAATCCTGAGTCCCTTTAGCTCAGGGTCTAAGACAAGTACAGTGGTCATGAATATGTTCCAATATGGCAACCACTAGCCCCACACAACTACTGAGCACTTGAAATGTGGCCAGTGCACATTTCAATATCATTAACTTGAATGACAAGCACAGGTCTCAGACACGGCATCCTTGGCAGTGGAAGCTCTCCAAGCTTTTGCAACTCAGAACCTTAGAGATGGGTATAATTTTCCCCACACACTGAGAAAGTTATGGCTTGCTGCAAATCAGAGAACAAGCACAAACTAAAAACTGTCTGGTGGAAAGGCCCTGCCCCGACTTAAGAGGTAATGTAAGAAAAATACAAGCAAATATAACTACACTGTTCACAAAATCTTTAACGACACGGATGCCTACCTTGACCAATTGTGCACACCTGTCCAGTAGTTCTGACAAGTGTTGGGTAATCTCTGTAGTAATGATCTAAGTAAGGCTCCAATTTTAAGTCCCTAAAACAATAAGAACAAATAAAATAGAAATAACAAGGAAGGTATTACACAACATTTCCCCTGAACAGAGTTAGGACTCATCAAACTTTTCAATGTAAAAACTTACTTATGAGAAAGAGGATAATCAAATCTAGAGTCTGTTTATTCTATTTCTGGACTTTCCAGTGCTCAATATGATAAATGCAACCTGAACTCCTCTTGACAGACAAATTTTGTGGAGGTAAAATTACTGTGAAAACACTGTGGTCTAGTTTCTCCTCCATTACTTATTAGCTGTCTGATCTTCAGCAAATCATCTCCTGAACCTCAATATTTTCTTCCAGAATATGGGGAAACACCAGTTAACTCACTGTGATGTTTTAAAATTAAGTAAGATGTGTGAAAAATATCTTATAAAATATAAAACATTACACAAATGTTACTTATTTCAGAGAGCCCATAATTAGGGTTTGGAAATCATTTCATTACAAAACAACTTTCATGATAGTAATGATTTGTCCTAAGAGAAATGGACCAACAATTAAAACTGCTGTGTCTCAGAAAACAATTTTAGTATCTCAAGGACAATCACAGAAATTAGAAAATGTGCTGTAATCTTGACTCAGATGTTGACATTTTGATTCCATTCAACTTTTTTTCTCAAGGGTCACAAAGGCTTAACACCCAAGTGTGACCTTTAGAATGCAGTGTCAAACACAGGGTGCTCGCAAGGCTGTTAAAGTGCATTACAAGAACAATCTAAATGTTGACCTACCAGGAACCTGGAAGACAGGGATGACCACAGATGGCAACAACACACAGCACAGCAGAGAGCCCACAGCTAGCCAAGAGTCATGTTCTTGGAAACACTCAGACTGGTTTTCTCATCACTAAACAGGGGTCGTGATCCCTACCATGTTTGACAATTTATGTAGCTAAACTACGATTCTGAGAACTGTAAGCACTATCTGAATGCAGGTATTGTTACAGAACAGCAGGTACTGTTCTAAAACTTCCACCACAGTGCAGCCAGTTGTCCTGTCAACATGAAATGCTCAGCAGATCACCCCCATTGAGCTTAGGACAAAATTGGCAACCCTGCCATGACCCACAGGCCCTTACATAGCCAATATCTTCAAATAGTTATGTGGTTTATAAAAAATGTCCTGGATTTTTAAGAAGGCTGATTTCAGAAATTTACTTACAAGGTTCCTCTATAACATACACGGCTAAGATCGAGTCACCTAAGCACTCCTGGGAGTTTTCACTCTACAGAGAGTATTTACCTTGCCAACTGAACAAGCAGGTCAACAAGTGAATGAATTCCTTCCCCCATGAGAGTATTCAATTTAAGCTCCTCATAGACAAGGTGAAGAACAAAAAACATTGCAGGTATGTGAGAGAAGAGAAGTGTAGAAGAATCCAGACTGAGATTCTGTGACAGGTCCTCATCCTTCATCTGAGAAACTTCCAGAGGACTCAGACATAAAGATCTATTCAGAAGGTGAGACTCAACCTTCTGGTGGTAGTCTGAATTCAGTAAATATTCCCAGTCCTGAGAAGAAGAAAAGATATTGATTTTTAAATCATGCCTCCTTGTAACGTCATTAAAAAATATTCAATTAAAGCAATTCAAGTTCCCTTTTCACATTAAGTTGATATAAGAATAATGCTGAAAAATAAAAAGAGCATCAAAATAGCTAAGCGATTTTTGTAACATTCTAAATCCTTTGCTTTGTTGTCCTTTGAACAGTCTTCAGAGCATCTTCCCCAGGAGGAGAAGTGCCTCTTCCTCCCACTCAGACACCTGCAGGCCACTGCAGGGTCATTTGCTGTGTCTCAGGGAAAAGGAGGCTCGAGGAGAGGGAGACAGGGAATGGGGAAAGGCCAGTCAGCGGAGGAGCCAAAACACACACAACATTTATCAATTAAGTTCAGCATTTCATATGGATGCAGTTTGTGGTACCCCAAAACAATTACAATCATAACATCAAAGATAACTGATCACAGATCACCATAACAAGTGTAATAATAATGAAAAGGTTTGAGATACTGCAAGATTTATCAAAATGGGACAGAGACATGAGTGAGCAAAGATGCTGGAAAAAATGGCACCAATAAACCTGTTCAATGAAGGGTTGCCACAGACCTTCAATTCTTAAAAAACACAGTATCTGTGAAGCGCAATACAACAAGGTACACCTGTATACACAAATCAGTAGGAATACCACAGAAATGGGAGACTAGTAAAAGTATCTCCAAGTCAATTTACATTAGCAAGAAATAATACTTACCTCATCAGATCCCGTCTCAGAAGGCCTTGCTTTTTTGGGTGCAATTACTGGGGAAAGTGATCCTTCGAAATCAAACTGGAAGATAACCCCAAAAGAGAAGACAAAAATCATATAAAGTTGTCACCGTCAACTGATCAACTAAAAAGATTCACAAATCAGTTCCACCAGCTATAGAAATTGAGTGATCAAAACTCATTCTTTTGCCTGGAAAAACATGGTACAAATACCTTTCTTGTAGGATCACTGTGAAGAGTAACTGAACCCATGTATGTAAAACACCTAGCACAGTGCCAGCGCTCACAGGCACTGCAACGGGAGTTTCCTTTCCCCCTCTACCTCTCTGATGGCCTGCATCTTCACTCCTTCAGAACAAGGACCATGAGCCATAACCAAATATGCCATGTCTCAAAGAATCAACCCAATGTTAGCCACATGCCAGAATGAAGCAGGCATTTATTTAGAGTCTGTCTACAGTGGACAGTCTAACAATTCTGTGGCAGAGACAGGTAGTTTCTTTCTAAAACCTGTGTCCTCCTACTTCTCCTGGACCCACAGCCAGGCTGCATATTTCTGCCTCCCTCAGAGTTAGGTGGGGCCGTGTGGGCGTGACTCTGAATGAAAGGGATGTCACCAACCACTTCCAGGCCCAGTTCATGGATACAGTAAGCATGACTGCTCCTCTGGGCACTTGAACCCTGAACCTGACTAGATGGAGACAGCCCTGCGGCCATCTTGGAAGCCTCAAGTTGAAGATAGCACACGCTCCATCAGGCTGGGTCCCTAATAACTGTGTGGCCTGTTTTCTGCTAAGAACTATCCTATGAGTAAGGCACATTTTTATTGCGTGTGAGCCATTATATCTTTTGAGGCCTTTCTGATATAGTAGTTAGCCTAGCCTAACTAATACAGTTACATAAGCGCAACTTTCTGAAAGTTCACTTACTCAATTCCCTCTGGCATAACCTTTGCCATCTCTGCTACTTCTCATGGTCACCTCATCAACCATAACTCTAAACATGGCAATGCTATTTTCTTATATTCCATAAAACCTATGTATATTTATTTATCAATTATTTCATTTCCCTAAAAGTTGATTTCTAAATAAAAATTAAATGTAGGTAGCAATGAAGTAATTTTAAAACTGAATAAAGTAATTTTTAAAGCTGATCAAGAGAAAAGGCTTTCTTTCTTGTGAAGCATTCAAATGAAACACAGCCCATCTCACAAACAATATTATCAAAAAAAACAAAACTGGCAAAACTGAAATCAAAGCAACAGATGACATACTAGTTATATCTTACTTAAAATTTCAACCAAAATACAGGATAGGGCAAAAGTAGGTTTACAGTTGCTTTTATGGAAAATAATATAATTAAAAAATAATAACACAAGAGTAAACTTTCACATATTCACAACTGTATAGCACACAAACACACACAAGCATGCACGCTCATGTACATGCACACACACACACTCACACACACACTCACACACACAGTGCCTAAGTCCCACTGTCAGAATGTCCCTGCTATTGTTCCCAGATTCACAGGACCTGAAACTATGGAACAAATGGCAGAAACTGTCTGATACAGATCCCTCTTTGTGGCATATACAGATCTGCTTTATTTTCATTATTTTAATAATTCACAAGTCAGCCAACCCTGTTCTATACTCCTGTGCATCTCTGACCTCCATCTATCATCACCTGTATGCAAAATATTTATCTATCTGCCTTCCTCTGAGCCTGTCAATGCCATGAGAGGAACTATCTGTCTTGCCTAATGCATGTCTGAAAAGCCTGGCATCATGCCTGACCCATAGCAGGGGCCCAGTATCTATCTAATGAAAATATGAGCATCCCAAGGACATCAAAAGTTGGCCCCAGATGCAACCATTCACAGAATGTAAAAAGAGAAAAACATCATCTGGTCCAGTGTTCTCATTTACCACATCAGTAAATTAAGGAAGGTCCAAAGAAATGCCAAAAATCACATAACTAACTAGTCACTGGCAGAAATTTTGTACTCCCTATTTTCCATCCCATTCTTTAAATGAAAACAACAACAAAAAAGAGGATAAAGGTGGACAAAGCAAATGAAAACAATCTGACAATGAGGACTGTCCCATCCTGAACTCTGGAAGGACAAACGATAGCAAGAGTTGAACTATGGCCTCTTACAAAATGAATGTCAAAGCAACCTGGGCTCAGAACTGACTCCCTTGTTCCCTCCTTTGGGACTACCACGCAATAAACAGGTCAGAGAGCCATGTATTTCTTTACGAAAGAAAACACGTAGGTGCTCAGACCTCCCACAGCACGGAAACATGAGGGGCACTGGTTCTCTGCTGGAGAGTGGAGCACAGTGATCTGCGTTCATCAACAAGTTCTAAGGACAGTAACACAAAAACGACAAAAAGCTGAAGTGGACTTGATTTTTCTCAAGAAAACTGCAGATTTTTCTCCCATGCTACAACAGACACAAACTATTAAAACTATCTCATTCAGATGGAAAGGGCATTTATTCGACAAATGTTCACTGAGCATTTCCCTATGCCAGGCCCTGTGCAGGTCCTCGGGATAGTGAAGAAAACAAAAACCCCTGCCTACGCAGAACTGAAATTCCAGTGGGAGGAGGAGAGACACACAAACAAAATAAGTAAAATATGTAGCATATTATATTTAATTTGTGCTAAGAGAAAAATAAATCAGGTAAAGGGGATAAAGTATGGAGGGGGAGGGAATTCTACCTAGAATGGACAGGGCAGACTACGCTGAGGTGACATCTGAACAAGACCTAACCTTCTCTCATCTGGGGGAAGGCCTCTGGCCTCTACTCAGAGCAGGATGGGAAGGCGCTGGAGGGTTCCGAGCACGAGTGACATGACCTAACCTTATGCGACAAGATTACTTTGGCTGCTGGGCTGAGAAGAGACTGAAACAGGCAAGAACATGTAATGCAAGTCAAAAAATAAAAACTATACGTGACCAATGAGAATCTGGAAAAACCATTCCCATTTACTTACACAGAAATAAGATAAAACTTCTCACTAAATTGGCAAAGGTTCGCCACACCACCAATCATCAGTGTGGTGAAATAGGCACTTTTAAATGATGCTAGTGCGCCCTGGCTGGTTTGGCTCAGCGGTTAGAGTGTCGGCCCACAGACCAGAGAGACCCGAGTTCGGTTTCCGCTAAGGGCACGTACCTCGGTTGCAGTTTGTTCCCGGCCCTTGTTGGGGTAGTGTGGGTGGCAGCCAGTCGATGTGTCTCTCTCACATTGATGTTTCTCTCTCTCTCTTCCTCCATCCCTCCCACTCTATCTGAAGATAAATGCAAAAAATGTCCTTGGGTGAGGATAAAAAAAATTAATAAATAAATGATGCTAGTGAGAATGTCGACTGGAAACCCCTTTCTGAACGTTATTTGACCTAGTAATCCCTCTTCCAAGGTTATGCCTTGGGAAATGACTAGACATATAAAAATGTGTGTGTAAAAGAATGTTTGCAAATTACTCATAAGAGAACAAAAATGGATTCAATAATGTTCACTTATTAGCTAACAGTCAAGTGTGATAAAACCACATGGTAGCCTTTTGATGATGATGATGAAATTAGGGTTTTATTTGAAGGATGTTTTAAAATATGGGAAGTTTTCACTGAAAGGCAGTAACAAAAATGTTTAGAGTGGCCATCTCTGTGCAGTGTTATTTTCCTCTTCTGAATTCCTTCATTTTGAAAGTTCTCCTCAATGTGTGTCCTTTCATAATGAAGAAGAACAAATGATATTTAAAATGGATTTGCTAGTACTAAACTACAATGTACAGATGGGGACAGCTGAGTTTCCTGGACAAGAAGTGATTTCTGCAGAGTGACCCAGGCAAAGCTGTCTGGAGTGAGCTCCAGAGACGGGAGGAAATCAAGATGAAGGCACGCCCTCGCTGATTTTGTAAATAACCATGAAGGGCCTCCTAATGAAGTCTCTGGGGCAGGAGATGAGGTACCACAGCTTTCCATCATTAAAAGAGCAGACACTCAGACTAAAGCACTTTCACTCCTTCTCAAATCAAACCTTCCTTCTCACACCAAGCAATTTGTGTGAGAGAAGAGTCTGGGCTTCAGAAAGGAACACCGAGCCATGAGTCAGCAGACTCAGTCTCGGCCCAGGTTTGAGCACATCTCCAGCCTGTGATCTCTTTGTGATTCCGTTTCTTCATCAATAAAAGCAAGACTATTACTACTAACCCTAGCATAAACTGCAGTCATTTTAGAAAGATAAAATGAGAAATAATCAAACACGCTTTGCCACGTTATAAAAATGCAGTAATAATTAGTAGTAAGATGTTATTAAATATGAAATGATATCCGATTTACAATTTAGATACAGTAAGCCTTAGCATTATTCCATTTTGTTGAATAAGATACATCTGTTAGAAAACTGATCTGCTAAAACTGTATTACTATTTATGCAAACATTACATGGATAACAACAGAATAATTCAGAAGAAAAACAACTGGATGTACTTACATTTCTTGTCCACGCTAAGCGGTCTGTATTATAACCCATCATGTTCATGAGACAAGTCACAAATAAATTCCACTCTGAGTGATAGCTGGGTCCCCCTGGAGCACTGTGGACACTGTACCACTTGACCAGCATCTGAACAGCTATTTCTTTGGGCAGGATAAACTTAATTGCTTGCAAACATGTTTGTACTGTTAAAAGTAAAGATTACTTTTAGTATGCTTCCTATGCATGCATTTCTCCTCCCCTTTTAATATGAAAGTTTTTGAACTACGACAACTACATAAAGGCCAATTACTGTACTGAGAGAACTGTCATTAAAGAGCCACAGGGCCCTGGCCAGTGTTGCTCAGTGGTTAGTGTCAGCCCGTTCACCAAAGGGTCTCGGGTCTAATTCCCAGTCAGGTTGCAGGTTCAATCCCCAGGCCCAGTCAGGGCACAAGGAGGAGGCAACCAATCGATGTGTCTCTCTCACATCAATGTTTCTCTCTCTCTCTCTCTCTCTCTCTCTCTCTCTCTCTCTCTCTTTCTTCCTCCCTCCCTTCCACTCTCTCTAAAAATCAACTGAAAAACTAAAATATCCTCAGGTGAGAATTAACAACAACAACAAAAGAGCCAATAGATGCTTAACCCATCACTGGAAACCTAAAACCACTACTAAAGTCCACAGGATTTGCAAGAGGTCTCAGAGCAGCTTTCCAGTCATTGATTTTGGATCAGAAATAAGGTAACCTAACCTGAGACAGAAGTGATTGACATCCACTGCCCCAGCAGTTATTAACAGCTCCCCATTTCAGCCTCGAACATTCCTACTTTGGACAATTAATTAAAGGTCATTCTATCAAAATACAATTTCTACCAAATAAATTCATATGAAATATTGCTTTGACAGTTCAGTACACATGCACTAGTCAATGCCTTCTCAGCTAGCAGGAGAGAGGTTCTCCATGAGTGAACATTCCTGTTAACCAAAGCTTTGCAATGCTGAATGGTCCTACAGCATCCAGAGTCTGAAATGTTTTCCAGGCTGTCTCAGCCCCTTCAGTACCACGTTTCTCTTAATGACTCAATGTCACTGTATGAGCATCATGCTCCGCTGTCCTTCAGTGACACCTCCAGGTGGCAAGGGTTGCTGCTGTGAAGGGCCTGGGCCTGCTTTTAGTAGTAAATGGCCCCAAAGAGCAATGTGCTTGTATTCTCCTACAGTCTCTGTAGAGGATTCTTCCCTTCACACTGTCAGTGTCACGGGGCCCATCCTTTTTCTCATCAATTTGCTATGTGCATGCACACACAAAGGTTGGAATCAAATGAAATAAATGTTAGAAAAACAATCAACCAAATCTATCACAGCTGAATCCAAAACAAGTATAAACCAGATACTGCCCGAGGGGCTGAGCAGCACTTTATAAATAAAGCACAAAAACTTCTATTTGGCTGTGAGAGAGTATGATTTCATTTTGGTTTTAATTATTTTCTTTAATCTGCTCTTAGTTTCTGTATATTTTGATTAGGCTTATTCTTCTAGGTACACAGCCTTGTGATTACTGACTAAATACCTTTCAGAAAACCAAGGTTATCTCTATACCAACTCGGAATATCATTTATCACGCCAATGAGAGGTATTTCCTACAACGAAAAAGCCATTCTGGCCTACTTATCAAATTCCAGAAATCACACAATCTGCCAGTGCTTTGCTTTGGCAGTTAGATTTTAAAACTAACAGATGTCATATATTGTCTTTTGTCACATAAGCATTCTTATAATTATGTTTGTTGGCAAATCCTTTCAATTACAGTTTTATTATTCTATGCTCAGAAATATTTTCCAAACTACATTTCAGTAATAATTCAAGCAGGCTCCAATTGCGTTAAAACACCTGACTGTATTTTTACTCTAGTATTTTTATTCAATTAAGGCAATTATGTTCAGGTCTCAATTGTTCTAACAATTGGGCAATTTAGGATTAAAACCATCAAGTGTGCCAAAACTATTTTAGTTGCTTAGGCTTCCTTGTTTCTCAGATTTTCTTGCAAGAGGCAGGCTGGTGTGCTATAATCTCACTGCATGGCATCTTCAACATAAGCAAAGGCAAAGAAACAGAACTAGCACATCCTTCAAGTCTGGTCCGGCCTCACAGTACATACAGTAAATCCTTGACTTTGCAGACCTCGATTTAATGGACAAAATTTAATGGACAAAATTTCTGGTCCATATGTCATATGTGAAAATTAACACCCTGTTAATTTTAAAATGCTTTTAACCAAGACTTGCTTATAATTAAATTAACAGGTTATATTTTTGTTATTAATTCACTATCATTTTTAACAAATTTTAGTGAACAGACCATATGTTAGAAAAGACACTATAGTAATTTTGCCAACATAAATAATTACATATCTACAACTATAGTCTATATATTTAAATCCAAAAGTCACCGCTTATAAACAATGTTCGAGGAACAATTAGCAAGTGATCACACTGCATCGCAAGTGGTAATTGGTTCTATTGTCACATGGTGACTTTCTCCAAGATTTTTTAAAAATATATTTTTAATGATTTTAGAGAGGGAGAAGGAGAGAGAAACATCGATGTGAGAGTGAGATATCGAATGGCTACCTCTTGCACGCCCTCTACTAGGGATGGAGCCTGTAACCCAGGCATGTGCCCTGAGCAGGAATCAAACCAACAACCTCTCAGTGCATGGGACGACGCTCAACCAACTGAGCCACACTGGCCAGGGCATATTCAGTATAAATTTAAAATTACTGTAATACATATAGAAAACTTTTCTCTAAAGTTAAACTTTTCATACATACATAACTTTTTAAAGTATACAAATGTATCTACATAGGTAAAAACAGATTAACTAATTTGTCAATTTTTTAACATACACATTCGGAAAACTTATTTAATGATATAACAGACACCCCTCGCCCGAATTAGTCTGTTACATCAGGTTTTACTGTACACACGGAGGGGATGTTGCAGAGGGCTCCTGGCTCTTCACAGCCTCTCTACAAAGAAAAAATCGTCATCCCATGGCTTCAAAACAGAAAAAATTTTAAAATCCCAATTACTAACATAAATTAGCCATGACTCCAAATCTTACAAATCAAACTAAGATACATAGAATTCAGGCCTGCTCCTCAATCATACCTAATTCAGACGTGGCAATTTCAGGAAGAGTGATCCTCACCATGGAGCCATTACTCAGCTCCTAGGAAAAGAAGAGAAGAGACCAGAGCAAGTAAACAGAACCTGTGCATCTAAGACTCTGAATGCTTAACAGTAGCTGATGCTTTGCAAAATTTTTGCCTGTCAAAGCAAAATTCAATAAAATGAATGAAATAAACAGTATTTTTCAAGCAGAAGTGAATACTTCCAAAATTCAGAAACTGTAAATGTGTATAATTGTAAAACACTTACAAAAATTCTACAAAATGAATTTTGTTGTACTATACAATTTTAATGTACTATACAATTAATTACTAATTACAATGAAATTAGTAATTAATTGTATAGTACATTAAAAGGTGATAAATGCTGTGAAGAAAAATAAAGCATTCTTAAAATTAAACAAACAATTTTCATTTCTAACAAAGTTTCTAATTTTCATATAGACACTAAGAGTCACCATCACTAAAAAAAGGAGACTAACTTCTAAGGAAAAGACAAAAATCATGACAAAATTCAATTTATTGAACAAGCTGTTTTCAATAAACTTTTAATAATATAAAAACTTTTTAAGTTAAACAGATTTACTTCAAAGTAAAATAACATCATAAAAAATTTTAAACATCATGAGAAATGTTTGCTTTCGTTTTTCAGACACATTCTGGATTCTGACAAATTTGAAACGACAGCCATATCTCTTAGAAATCCACCTAATCTACGTAATTAATATACATATACTTACTAGCGTCACTCTGTTACGGACAGGGTCTCTTATAGAATGAATGTAAGTTCCAAGCTGTTGGAAAGTACAATCCTCATTATAGATAGAATCATGGAGTTTTGAAGAATCCCTTAGTTCTGGAACTGGGGACAACAGAACCACCTACAAAAAGTCGTAAATAACACATATCAAGTTTTTTGACTGACTGATTTGTTAGAGAGGGAAGGAGAGATAGATAGAAACATCAATGAGAGAGAGATACATCAATCAGCTGCCTCCTGCACACCCCCTACTGGGGATCAAGCCCACAACCTGGGAATGTGCCCTGACCAGGAATCGAACCGGGACCTCTCAGTCATGGGATGACGCTCAATCCACTGAGCTACACCGGCCAGGCTATACTAAGTATTATTTGAGAGGTGAAGGAGAAACTTTATTCCTTTTTGCATACAGTCTAACAACTGCACATAATGATTTACAATCATTCTGCTCTTGGTAGGATGACGGGAGACAGGGTTAGCCTGAGTTTGCAAGGAAGGCAGGGCTACAGGAAGAGAAGGCAGCAACACTCTGGGCAATCTCACGGGGCTAGGGACGTAGACTGTAATGTGAGGAAGGCAGGGCAGACATGACTGGAGAGTCCGAGATGTCAGAGAGAAGGGAGAACAACAAGAAAGCAAAGAACTGAGACAGCTACTTAGTGATGCTTCCTCTACAGGCAAATGTCTCTTCTGAAAATGGAGAACGACATTTTTTCCTCAACTGTAGATGTGCAAACAAAAATGTTAAATGATCTTAGTTACTAATTACATGCAGATGCTTCTTATTTTAAATCTAGTCCTGACCACCAACCTTTTTGTATTCCTTAACTCAATTTACAGGAAATTTCTAAGTAACTATCTTGTCAATGATGAGAGCCAATCCAGCATAAGGTATATTTATTATATTCCAGTTTCTACCCCAACGGCTGCCCAAAAACTGAGCTCCACTGATCCTGAATCCACATCTAGCTGCACAGTCTCCCAGAGAAGTGGGAAAGTCATCAGCCCGTGTGTTACACTGGGCTGTGGTCTGACGGCTGCCATTGTACTGGGCTGCTCTGCTCATATCACCTCGTCCTGATTAAATAATACAAAAGGCCAACTATGGAGCTTTCAGAGGCAAATTGAGGAAGTACCAGCTGGCCTGGTGCTCCTCTAAATGAACTTGTCCTCTAAGCGAATTTGTTCTTTTTTAGAACTTAGAAAATGGAATGAATAGCAGGATAGATGTGTGCTGAACCAGTTCACCCAGTTCCCTTCTGCCTCAGCTCCCTCCCACCTCTGTTCCCTCCCGCTTATCGCTAACTGCCTCGGCTTTTGTACTTGCTTGCTTGCTCTCCCCCAAGGCCAACAAGAACTGCCAGTTGCAGAAGTTTGTAACAAGCCCCCTATAAAATAAAAAAGTAGCTGAAAGTCGGGGCTGATCTCCGAAAACTCGGGATCAGTCGCCGGCCGGCTTTGCTCTCTATTTGGCTTTAATTTGGCTCTGGTGGTCTCTGGGTTCTCTCATGCCACAACACCATAAATAAAGACACTAACCATTCCTAAGTTTACGAAATTCTAAGAAAGCTGGAAACCATCTTATGTTATAAAAGAAATTCTTCTAAATCACACAAAACTCTGATATTTTTACAGCTCCCCTTCCATGAGTTCTGCAAGTGTCTGACTTAAAGGAAATAGCTCAACACTGCATGTGTTTAAAAAAATAATACTCAGTGAGCAGCAAAAGAAAAAAATAAATTGGACTTCTTCAAAATTAAAAACCTTTGTTCATCAAAGAACATAAAAATGAAAACAAAAAAATATATAATACTCGGGGCCTAGACATTATCCAACATAAGTCTCAGCACCAACCTTCACTCTGAGCTGGCCCTAAACATCTGCACTCAGATGTCTCTCAAACACAGCCCGCTCTTTCCTAGGCTTCTTAACCTGGTACACACAAGATCCACCCAGGTTGCTCAGAGGACTCTGAGACTGTTCCCCAGCACCTCGCCCCAGCACAGCACACATCCAGCCAGCTGACAAACGCTGTCTTTTCTACCTCTCCAGCCTCTCATGTCACTCCTCTCCTTTCCAATGTACTGCCCTAGCTCAAGGCTCTTTGCACCTCTTTTTTTAAAAATATTTTTTCTTTATTGATTCTAGAGAGAGAAGAAGGGAGAGGGAGAGAGAGAGAGAGACACATGGATAAGAAAGAACATCGATGGCCACCTCCTGCATGCCCTCCACTGGGGACTGGGCCCACCTGGGCATGTGCCCTGACTGGCAATCGAACTGGCAACCTCTTGGTGCATGGGTCGACGCTCAACCACTGAGCCACACTGGCCGGGCTGCACCTCTTAAATTAACACGGTCAATATCACTTGGGATCTAACTGGGTATCTTCAATACCAAGATAAACTTACCTAAAACACAGATCCCAACACTCATAACTCCATCCTCAAAAACCTGTAATGCTTTGGTGACTGCATTGCAAATAAACACCACTTTTATATCCTTTCTTTTTCTAAGAGAATATAATAAGAGTGCAAATCCCAGATCAACCACTTATTAGCTATAGGACTTGAGACAAGTAACCTCCTTGTATCTCTATGTACTCATTTGTAAAACAGGGATCAGTATCTTCTCAATGAAGCTGGTCTAAGAAATGTTAATACATACAAAACACTTGGAACAATGCCTAGCACACAGAAAACACTCAGAAACAGGTTATCATGGGGATCCTGCCTCACCCAACAGACTTCTTGTACTTTCATAAGCATGTGTTCATTCCACCCCTAGACATGTTGAGTCTTGTGCTCTGAGAAGGAGATGCAAACATGCACACAGGTGTTTTGTACTCTCCGGCCTCCATGCCTGTGCCCTGTGAATCTCTTTCCCAAATGCCCCTTCCCACCTACAGACATCCCACTTACCCTCATGATTCAACCCGTCAGATGGACCTCTCCCAAGATGAGCTTTGGTTCTGCCACACTGATCCATTGGGATGTATCCTCCTATCAGTAAATCTCTCATGGGACATTTTATTTGTCACTCATAAGTCTTAACAGTGTACCTTAAATATAATTTCTTAGGCAGACTCTACATCTGATCCATCCAAGTAAATGGTGAGATCCCTAGATGGAAAAGCATGCCTTCTTGTCTCTCTAGCACCTTCCACAGTACCTTCCACATGCATGGGAGGCCAGTGCATGTTGACTGAATCCTCTGTGCTCGAAAACATGTATACTCTACAAGTATTAGCTAAACTTCCAATTCTGTCATTTAAAAAATAAATAAATAAAAAGATATTTGTGGAAAGAATATTTGACCAAACTTCTGTAAAACACAATTTTTAAAAAAATAATTTTTCTTTATTGATTTCAGAGAGAAAAGAAGGGGGAGGGAAAGAGACAGAGACATTGATGAGAGAGAATGTCGACTGGCTGTCTCCTACATGTGCCCAGCAGTGGGATCGGGTCCACAGCTTGGGCATGTGCTTTGACCAGGAATTGAACCAGGGACCACTTACTGCATGGGTCAACACTCAACCATTGAGCCACACCAGCGTTAAAACACTTAATTTTTGACAACACCTAATTCCTTTCTCACCTCATCCAAGGATCCAAGCAGTTTACTCAGAGGTGTAGGGGTGCTGACGCTGTCGAGTGGAGTGCTGGGCCGAGGCATCGCATTGGACATTGTCAGGGAAGGAGCTGGCAGTCCAGGAATAAAAACCTTTCCCACCTTCAAGCAATAAAAGGATGGGGGGGGGAAAAATATATATATATATATATATATTTATTTATTTCAAATTTTATGCTCACCAACCATACTAAAAAAAATTTTTTTTTTTGCATTTATCTTCAGATAGAGCAGGAGGGAGAGAGGGAGGAAGAGAGAAACATCGATGCGAGAGAGACACATTGACTGGTTGCCATCCACATCACCCCAACCGGGGCCGGGGACAAACTGCAACCAAGGTACGTGCCCTTAGCGGGAACCGAACCCAGGACTCTCTGGTCCGCGGGCCGACGCTCTTACCACTGAGCCAAACCGGCCAGGGCAATACTAAAATTTTTTGAAAATTAGTATTTTAGTAATGTATCAAATTTCACCATCCAACTATAAATGTCTTGGTATAATCTGTCTCAATCTGAGTCTTTCTCTTCATTACTGAGATTTTTTTTTTCTTTTACAGGAAAGAGGAGGAAATACTCAAAACTAAAGAGAAACTTTAACAATATACACATTTATGTCAATGTATTTCCCAAAAGCTAATAAAATTACAAAAGTTGCCCAAATAAAATACATAGGATTAAAAAACAAACAAAATAAGAACGAAAACTAATGCATACAGGGTGGAACAAAGGTACATTTACAGTTGTGAGGACGCAAAGCAGAATTTATTCTTGTGTTATTACTGATTAACTGTTGTATTATTTTTCATATGAACAACTGTAAACCTACTTTTGCCCCACCGTGTATACATATAAAGCTTTTAAAAAGCTATCAGGGACCTCCAGCTACTGAAAACATGGAGTACGCACATTCTATGCTATGCCTCCCACTAATTACAACAATAAACTGCATGAAATTTAGAATGCAACAGAAGATTCTGAAAGGTGAGGAAAGAAAATTGACTGGCTAGGGACCTGAGACCCAGGAATGAGCTATGATGAATTCCTTAGGTTTCTGTTTTTGTTTCTTAAACTCCTTACATAACTAGGCTTTGCACTCATGAGGGGCCTACAACCCAGAAATGCCCACAGGGGCAGGCCAACAGGGGCCCCACGAAAACCTTACTCTTTCTAGCCAAAGTGTTGGGAAAAGAGTGACTAGGAAGGACAAAAAACATTTTCACCATACCTGCCCCACTCCAGGCAACACTAGGAAACAGCCATGGGCTCAGTGGCCTCCTTCCTCATCAAGAGCTCTGGTCTGCAAACTCCCTTTCCACTTGTGAGGACTAAGTGAGCCCTCCCCCGGCGAGGCTGTGGGCCAGGCCTACCTTACAGTAACTTAGGAGGCATCTCCTCTCCTCTTCCACGAGGCTGTCCCTCCCCTCCCGGTGGTGTGCAGCTGCTGTGCAGGCAGGAGCACTGCTTTCATCCTTGCTCTGCAGGAAGGCAGCACACCTCTCCCCTCCCCTCCTGCACTGTATTCCTTCCCCACCCTGCAGTACAAGGCAGTAACTCCTCTCTGTCCCAACTAGGGGGTGAGGGGAGAAATGGAGGGTGGAAATAGAGAAAAGGATTTTCTAAGTATGTGTATGAAATGCTGGGCAGGCCTGAGCAACCCATGTATGAAACTGACCAACAATGACACCGTAAAATATCTGAGAACTAAACACTGCTCTGAAACACCACTCAGGTCTCAGACTGGCCTCTGGGTTGCACAGAAGTTGAGGCAAAATCTCATTATGGGAGCAGACAAAAAAATAGGCCCAAGAAATACTGCTCTCTCTGAGCAAAAGATCAGGAAAGGGATAGCCTGAGAGAGAAACCTTTTGGACAATAACCAACCTGCTCCAGACAAACACCATGCAGAAACTGGGGCCTGCCTCAGCCCTGTCGGCAAAGTCAAGCGGGGAGCCTAGATTTCCATTCTCACCTGGCTGTAAATAAGGCACCAATTTGGGGGGCAGGGGCAAAAAATAAATAGTACTGTGGATTACCAGGAATGTAAAAAGCATTCAGAATTCTCATCCACTGTTGGAAGCCAGGAGTAGGGGGAGATGATGTAAAATGGTACAGCCCACACTTTAGAAAACAATTTGGCACCACACAGCCAAGGTGAATAGTCATATACTCTAGAAGCTAGGGGACACATATAAGGATTTTTTTTAATACGTTTACTGATTTTTTAGAGAAAGGAAGGGAGAGATCGAAATATCAATGTGAGAAAGAAACATCGATCATTTGTCTCCTGCATGACCTCCACTGGGGATAGAGCCCACAACCGGGGCACGTGCCCTGACCAGGAATCGAACTGGGACCTCTCAGTCCATGGGATGACACTCAATCCACTGAGCCACACCTGCCGGGCTATAAGGATTTTTTTAAACCGTTGTTTACTAGAAGAACAGCAGAAACAACACAACCTTAGTAACTGGTAAAACAGTAAAGGTTTTGGTATCATCATACAATGGAATACCATGTGACAGTGAATGAGGACACAAGAGCTACACATCGAGGTGGATGAATCTAAAAATAGCACAATGTTGAGCAAAATAATAAGTTAGAGAAGAGTGTATGCCGTGGGTCCTTTACATAAAAATTAAAAATAAGAAAAACTAAACAATTCACACTTTAGTGATAAACACATAATTGCAAAACAACAAATAATAAAAACAAAGGACTGACATATTGCAAATCAGGACAGTGTGTATCTGGGGGAGTCAGGGAGATGCGGATACGATGAGGAAAGAACCCCCAGGAGACAAACGATACTGGCAGCACCCTATTTCTTAACCTGGGTCGAGCTTACATGGATGTTCTCATTATTCTTCAAACCGTGTGTATGTATTTAAATTTCATAATTTAAATTTGTGAAATTTACATTATTCGTATATACATTTCACAACTGATCAAAGATCCAGCCAACACAGTACACATTTAATATAATGAAAACATGACAAAAAATTTCAGACTCAACAAAGCTACCCATACATCAATTTCAAAACTACACTCTTTGTAACACTTCCACTTAACTTTTTCTAAAAATAATCTACCTATACTCATCAAAGGTTCCCCGTCTGTGCTGGCCTCCCAGTGCCAATCCATCTCATGTGAGTTCTAGATCTCCAACTTAGGACTAACCTAAATTGGAGATTTCATTTTCAACTCTTAGAAAAATCTTCTGCCAAACCCTACAGACAGGAGGTAACACATATTAAATATCAAACCAAAGCAACATTACAAACTCCTAACTAAGGAGGCAGCCCTGCGAAAGGCTGCTGCTGACTCACCCGCACCACTCCTGTGTACAGCACCAGGTTTCCACTGCTCTCCAGGACCAACATGGTGTCTATCTTCTACAAAAAGGACACAAATTTTATTTTCCAATCTGTGAAAATTACAAAGCATAATGATTTTCAATTTCTCAAGAAAAGTGCCTGCGCTTACCTCCACTGGTGCTGCGTCCTTTGCCTGTATGTTGGTGACAGAGCCAAAGATGAGCTGGGTTTTATCATTACTCTCTTGAAACTTTACACAGCTAAAGATCAAATTTAAAAAAACACAAAGTATTAACACATGCAACAACCTGTACTGATCTCCAGGACTTTATGCTGACTGCAAAAAGCCCATCTCAAAAGGTTTCATACTATAGCATTCCATTTATATAACATCTTCAAATGACAAAATTACAGAGATGGAGAACAGATTAGTGGTTGTCAGGGGTTAGGGAGGGGGTGGGAGTGGTATCTGTGCCTATAAGAAGAAGAAGGAGGGAGATCTTTGAGATATTATAGAAGTTCTGTACCTTGATTGTGGTGCCTGCATAAATCTACACAGGAGAAAACTTCCTGGAATCACACACACACACACACACACACACACACACACCCCCATGTAAAACTGATGAAACTTGAATAAGGTCTGTGAATTGTACTGATGTCAACTTCTTAGTTTTGATCATGTACTATAGTTATGTAAGATATTATTACCTCTGAGCAAAGAGTACAGGGTACACGGGACCCCTCTACTATTTTGCAACTTCCTGTGATTTCTAATTATTTCAAAATAAAACAATAAATAAAAGGGCAAAAGACATGAATACACATTTCACCTAAAAAGATAAGTGGCTAATAAGCACATGAGAAGATGCTCAACATTATAAGTCATGAGGGAAATGTAAATTAAAACCACTTCAACCCACTAGAATGGCTACAATCACAGAGACTGACAATACCCGATCTTGTCAAGGAGAAACTAGAACCCTCAAACGTGGCTGGTGGGAATGTAAAATAGTTCAGCCTATTTGGAAACAGTCTAGCAATTCCTAAAAAAAGCTAAAAATGAATTTATCATTCGACCCAACCATTTCACTCCTAAGTGAAAGAAGCTAGCCACAAAAACTGCATTTTGTATGATTCTATACAATGTCAGGAAAGGCAAATCCACAAAGGCCAAAAGCCTACAGAGCAGTTGCCTGAGGTTGGGAACAGAAATGAGACTGTAAATCATGCACAAGGGAGTAAATCATTCCTAAGATGAGTGAAATTTTAAACTGGATTGTGGTGATGGCAGCACAACTCTGTAAATTTACTAAAAATAATTTAACTGTACACTTAAACATGTCAACTTTATGGTATATAAATTTTTGTAAAGGAAGGAAGGGAGGGAGGGAGGGAGGAGAAAGAAAGAGCAGCCCTACATTTATTTACACAAATCAATGGGAATATGCACTTACCGTAACTGGAGCTGGGACTCCACTAAAAAGCACAAGAACTTCTGCCCACATAAGTCAGATGTAATGAACACTTTTGAGGCCTGAGAGTTTTTCTCTCTGCAATAGATACATTAATGAAGTAATTGTCAGCATTGGTTCAAATATCTACCACGGTAACTATTAAAAGTCTTTGAAAATATTCTGCAAAAAACCTAAAAACTACATGGGCCAAGCAATAACCTTAAAGATCCAAAAACACTTCCAGAATTTGAATTTCATGATGCCTGAGATTCCTTTCAGCTATTTGATTCTTGAGTCCACTCCACAGCTTTTTTGGGGGAAATCACAATACATGTAATCAACATCAATGAACTTTTTACTTCCACAGTATGCAACTCACCTACTGATAACATAATGCAGATTTGAATTCCTATCCCAAGGGCCAAAGGAGTCAGACATTTCATAACATGCCCTCTCCTACTTCTCTCTCAGATTAGGTTCTATTGCTTCACTCTTCTTTAATCACTACCTCTAACTGCCAGATTTCTCCAGAGTGGTGCAGAAGACCAGAAACCTGTACGATAGGGATCTGCAATACATTCAACTTACCAATAAGGCCTTTCAAGGTAGGAAAGGAATTTTTTATTTTATATATGAGGACCAAAACAGAGAAGCTACTTCAACAGTCTTCCCATCTTTCCTTTCCCCCACCCCCCTCTAACAGCATGCATCTGCCTTCTGTCTCATAGACCAGAGGCTGTAAGGCCTGCGCTCAAGCCCCTGCCTGTGTCTGATAAACACCACCTTCTTCCTCCCCAGGCTAATAGCTCCACCTGTGCTCCTTGCTGGTTCCCTGTCCGTCATCATTTCCTCTCCCCTGCTTTCTCTGTTTTGGGTATGCTCCTTAAAACCTACTCTCTCATATCAAGATAAAAGTCAAAATATGAAGATGGACTATTAGATGATATGAAGGACTTATTATTAATTGGCTGGGTGTAACAGTGGTATTGTGGTTGGGTAAGGAAATGTCCTTACTTTTTAGAGAGACACTGAAATATTTAGTCATGAAGATGAATTTTCTTTATGTAGGTCAGCATGAACAAAACCCTCCCCTGACCCAGAGCCTCCATCTGGCTAGTTGTGTATCCTCACTGCCATTCAAAGGCAATCTCCTTAACAGTCTCTATGTCTATGTTCACTTCCTCAGCCCATTTACTTTCTCCATCCCACTTCACTCCACACCCTGCTCCCCAAGTGTCCGGGCCAAGGACACTGGCGAACTCACTGCCCTGCAGGAACCTCCTCTCTGAGCTCACCTCTCAGACCACACTGACCAGCCCCAGGCAATACCGGCACTTTCTCTGTGAAAGGCTCTTTTCTCGAGTTCCACATTTCTTTCCTGCTGCTTCTCCCGCCTGACCTCTCTTGCTTTGTCTCTGAACTTGGTCTTTTTCCTCTTTTCACCACTAAAATTTTAAGTTTCCAAGACTTCAGTCCCTAGCCCTCTTCTGACTCTACACCATCAGGTTAGGCTCTAACTGTATGGAGGTCACAGACCCAATCTGAGACTCTAATGAATGTGAAAACTCTCTACACACTACCATCAAACACCTCAAATCTGAGAGATTATTACTGAATTAAAAAAGAAATAACAAATGACAAAAAATATTTTATGATCACTTTAATATCATTAACGTCCTCTCCTGAAAGAGAAGTGGCCTTAATACACGTCTATGTATTTTTATAAGTATTAATAACTGAATATACTAAAAGTAAGTTTAGGAAAATATCAAGTATCTTCTAAAACTCTTAGCAACATTTTTCTTTGAATATAATAATATGTGCTCCAAACCTTGTATTAGTAATCACTTCTGTCCATAAATGGTCAATACAAAGTTCAGGAACAATTGGCTCTGTTTCTGGTGCAAGAAAAGAGCCACTGGGATTACTATCTGGAGAATGAGAAATACTGTGTCTCCTTGGAGATTGATTATGGCTTGAAATGTTGAACCTCTGCACCCCCGTGAAAGAGTGCACTCCTAAGGCCGGGGAATGAGCACGGCTGCAAAACAAACAGGAGAGAGGGCATCACAACCACAGCGAAGGATGGTATCACACACTTCCCAAACTTCTGGGTATGGACAGCATTCATGGCACAACCCCAGACAGAAAAACAATTTCTTAAGAAAGGAATAATTACTTCATGTTAATGTGTTTACTATAGTCTGAAGATTTCCAATTCTTCTTAGAATTCCTTCTTTCAAAACTGAAAATTAGTTCATTTTTTCTCCCTCAAAAAATGAATTGTTTACATCATTCAAAAGGTCTAAACTATGTTCCTGTACACTCACACATGCATGCCAACAACGCTACATTCCTATATCAATAGACAGACAATAGCTAGAAAGAGAAAACCAAAAATGAAAAGCTAATGCAAATTAAGACAAAATCTTATCAAAATATTTTTGCAACCAATATTCATTAAACTGCTGACATGTAGTACAAATGAGATAACCAATTTTATGACAAGCAAAGGTCGCCTCCAAACATGACTCACTGAAAAGGGGTAACATAGAACTGGTAACACAATTGGAATAATGGCTGTCTTCCCCCAAAATCTACCCAAGGGCTGGCAACAGAAATTTTAAATCCTTCAAAACCAAGAGAAAGTTTTGAGAAAGTTATCTTTTTCTTGGGCTGTCTTGTTAAAACAAGGAAACACCCCACACTGGAGTCCCACCTTAGAGCCGCCATGTTGGAGATGGAAGGAGAACGGGAGTGCAGACTGGGTGAGGAGGTGGAGCGACTCTGACTGTGGATGGAGGAGTAATTCTGGAAAGGTGAGGCCACAGGGGAATCTCCTTTGGACAGGCTTCTGAGGTTCGCTGTGAGGGAGCTACTGGGGGCCGCAATCTGAGGAGTTCCCCCCTGCTCAGAGAATTTTAAAACAGCACTCTCTTCCTTAAGTCAAAATGAGAAGGGAGGAAAAATAATAATAATTAGATTAAAAGGGTAAATTCCTTGTGAGAACTCAGGGTAGATTTGAGTTATTAAGGACACAATCTTTCTTTTCCCTAAGAAGCTCAATCTATTTCACAAAAACAGGCAAAGGTATTCAGTATTAACTACCCTTCATCCTTACCTCTGCTTTGACTCTCCGGAGAACCCACACAGAATGCAGACTCTGAACAGTGTCATAGGTCATCACAATGGAGGGGTCAGTGCTAAGAAAAACAATTTTCATTGCATGATCTACAACGTATTGCACCCGTGATGAACCAAAAAGACCTTAAAGATAAAACAGAAATAATCAGGTTTTGAACAATGGACTTTACAAAATTGTTCTTTATAAAAAGACTTCTTGCAATTCCTAAAGATCAGAGAAAACAAGCCAATTAAAGCACAAAAATCCGTGAACATATTAATTAACCCTGAATTGTTAATAAACTTACTTTGGGCATCAAATTCCTCAGAACACATTAAAGATGAGAGTGTTACCAGTTTCAGTTTCACATACTTGCAATTAAAAGGTGAAGATTTGTGCTGATCTACCATTAAATTCATCAGCCTCAGCTGAAAGGTCCATGATTCCTTTAATAACCACCTCATTTGTCAATTTCAATCTACTATTCTGCCAAGTTTGACTTCCTTACTGGTTCTCTTCTTCTGTATGCAGTCTGTCCTCTATAATAACCACTCAAACAGTGCTGAACAGTACACCTGTTTCTGCTTTACTGATTATACATGCAAACTAAGGCTATCCTGGTGAGTTCAGTTTCCGATTCTATCTCTATAGTACCACGAAGTGACTTCTCCGTCCGTTTGACAACGTCCTGTATGATCCCCTCTCAGTTAATTTAGAAAATAAAAATATACAATTATTTTATAAAAATAAGTACTTTATTTTAAAAAACCATTCATAATCCCACCATTTCAAAATAGCCACCATTAATACACCAGGTGGTATTCCTTCTAGTTTTTTCTCCTATGCATATACACCCAGTTCTGTTTTTACAAAATCAAAATCCATTTGTACTGTTTTATATCCTGCTTAACATTATGAATAAGTAATTCCTGAGGTAATTAAATATTATTCAAAACCATGATCAATAATGGCCACATACAATTCAATCACAGGTGCTAACACATTTAAGTTGTCTATAACTGTTACCAATATAATATAGGATTATCAACAAAAGTTTTTCTGTAAAAGACCGAAGAGTAACTACTTCAGGCTTTGTGGATCACATATTTACTCTGTTGCATAATCTTTTTTTGATTTTTCTAAACTCTTTAAAAAGGTAAAAATTATTCTCAGCTTTTAAGCCTTAGGCTATGGCTTGCCAAGCCCTGATATAGGAGATAAACACCTTAGTGATATTTCAGAATATGTACTGTACTTGAGATAAAGTCCTAAAAGTAAGAATAAAACAAATTTTTTTTTAGCTTTCTATCCTTGCTAGTCACAATTACCTATCATGCGTGGCCACATTAAAAATTTTAAAATATGCAACCAGAAATACCTGCAGATTAAAAGTTCCCAAGCAAATCAGGTTATTATGAGCAGGGAAAATGAAATATTAAAATTTACAAAGTAGGCCCAAGAACCTATATTTTTTTCTTCAAAAAAATAAATAGCCCTTGCCTTAGCCAGTTTGGCTCAGCGGTTAAGAGTGTTGGCCCTCAGACTGAAGAGTCATGGGTTCGATTCTCAGTCAAGGGCATATACCTGGGTTGCAGGTTCAATCCCTGGCCCGTCAGGGTCGTGTGGAGACAACCAATCAATGTATCTCTCTCACATCGATGTTTCTTCCTTTCTCTCTCTCTCTCTCTCCCCCTCCCTACCACTCTATCTAAAAATCAATGGAAAAATATCCTCGGGTGAGGATTAACAAAATAAACAAATAAACAAACAAACAATTTTAGTTCATCTAAGTATTATTAATTTACTTATCAATCACTGAGGAACAGAGTCTTCTACAGGTAGGTCAGCAAACCTATCAGTAATCCTGATCAATTTATAGGCCCTACTTTTAGGAAAAGAATAACAGTTAAAACTGTTAATACCATAGTATTCAAGCAGTTCTTACTTTCTTAATCCTCACCTAAGGATTTTTCTATTTATCTTCAGAGAGAGTGTGAGGGAGAAAGGGGGGAAGAGAGAGAGAGAGAGAGAAACATCGATGTGAGAGAGACACATTGATTGGTTACCTCCCGCACAATGCCAACCAGGGCCAGGACCGAACCACAACCAAGGTATGTGCCCTTGACCGGAACTGAACCCATGACTCTTTGGTCTGTGTGCCAACGCTCTAACAGCTGAGCCAAAGAGGTCAGGGCAAGCAGTTCTTACTTTAACATGAACTAGTTTCATAATTAAAAAGTTATTTTGTAAAATGCTTAAATTATATTATTTTTATGAAACAAGTCAAATTTTTATAAGTACCTACATTTTCTCCCCACCCCCAAATACAAAAAAAAAAAAAAAAAAAAAAGGAGCTATGTAAAAGAATGTCTAAAAATACACTTACTTCCAGATTTATAAACAAGTGGTGTGATTTCATCTAGTGGATGCAGCATGCTGAACATAGTAGGTAAAGGTTCTCTAGTAATAAACAAACAAATAATCAATCGTCAATACAAGATAACTCCATTTGTGCACAAATTTTACACCTTCCTTGCAAAGAAATATCTTCTCCACATTACATACCCTCTCATAAAAAACAAAACAAAAAAAAACCCTCTAAACTCTCTACATACTGTTTTTCAAAGTCTCTTCTATTTCATTCCTAGAAATCCCTCTTATGAAAGAGTCTAAGCATACACACACTGAGGGAAATCAATACCGGCCAGGGACCATCTGCCAACAGCAGTCATAACATTACAGAACCAATGGGGTAATGGCATAACACAGTCTGGTGTTTTTTTTTTTTTGTAACCTCTCTTAGCATCAGTGTGTCTTTGGAAGTTAAGAAAGAAATTCTGTCTCCTACATCTATTTACACAAGAGTGCACTTAAAAAATAAAAACCTCCATGTAAAAAATAAAGAGGCTACATGTTTTTAAGGAGTGGTTAAAAAAGGGGTGGGGGGAGACAGGCCTTCTATCTAAACTCTGAAAGAGGTTAAAATCTGTAAGCAATTTTCTAAAGACATAGTATCTACTACCTGCACCACACTGTGATAAGGCACTGTATGCCCCTGCCCTTCACTGAGCTCATAACTGATTCCGGAGACAGGTAAACACACCATCAATAAGCAACTACCGTTTCTTGCACTTCTAATGCATATTAAGCCTGTGTTGCAGGTTATATACATTAGCTCACTTAATCCTGCATAAATCCTAAGATGTAAAAGCAGTATTTCTGTAACAAATAATAAAATGAAAGCCAAGAAAGCTCTGATGATTTGCCCAAAGAAGTACAATGAAAAGATGGCAGAGCTAAACATTAAGTATTGTTATCTTTAAGCCATATATGCTTGCTCGATTTTACAACTTGGTTGGGGGGTAGCTGTCAGTGATTCAGTACCAAGTGAAGAGTAGAATTCACAAGTGTGCAACACTGAGATGAGAGAAAATGGCATAGATCTACACTGTTACCATGGAAATTATCATCATCCCAAACCCTTAGGGAAACAATTTCACCTCAGAACCAACATAAAAAAGCCCAAATAATAATATTCTGAACTGAGTAAACTGGATACCTGGGTGGACCTGGAGGTACCTCATGTGAAGAACTGCTTCGTTCAAACAACAATCCGTATTTGGTGGGCCAAACATTTGCAACCTGCCAGGTAAAAGGATGGGAAAAACAGAAGTAAAAGAAACTACTCTTTATAACATGTTTTCGGAAAACAAAATAGAACATTAGATGTTCTTCCAACTTAATAAGAGCTTTACAAAATAACATGATCATTAACTATATTTTTTAAAAGTAATTCTAGACGCCCCCACCGCGGGGGAACCCAGGTGGAGCGGGGGAGCCAGGAGACGCCCCCACCGTGGGGGAGCCCAGGCGGAGCAGGGGTGCCGGGCGACCCCCCCCACCACGGGGGAACCCAGGCGGAACGGGGGTGCCGGGAGACGCCCCCACCGCGGGGGAACCCAGGCGGAGCAGGGGTGCCGGGCGACCCCCCCCACCGCGGGGGAACCCAGGCGGAGCGGGGGAGCCAGGAGACGCCCCCACCGCAGGGGAGCCCAGGAAGGGCAGGGGTGCCGCGACCCCGCCACCACGGGGAAACCCAGGCGGAGTGGGGGAGCCGGGAGACGCCCCCACTGCAGGGGAGCCCAGGCGGAGCGGGGGAGCCCGGCGACCCCCCCACCAACGGAGGAAGCCGGCAACACACAGGAGAACTGAGCAAACTGAACAACGAAATTGACCCAGAGACATGGAGGGTGGAGTACGGGATGACGGGCCTCAGAGGAGGGGGGGAGGCGGGGGAAAGAGATAAATCACAGAGCCTATGTGCATGGGTGCATAACCAATGGACATGGACAACAGGGATGGGGAGGAGGAGAAGGGGAGGGGGAGGAGGGTGTCAATGGGGGAAAAAAAGGAAAAACATCTGTAACAAAAACAAATTAATAATAAAATAAATTATAAAAAAATAAATAAATAAAAAAATTTTAAAAAAAGTAATTCTAATAAGCAAGTGTAAGACAAAATCAAATCTAAGGAAAAATTCAATCTAAATTTCCTGCCAGCAAATATCAGCACAAAAGTGACAATGTGATAAAATTTTAACATTAGCACTAGGCATGAAAACGATGATGAGAAACAGGAAAAAGACTAATGCTGTCATATGCTTACTATAACCAAAATTATTTCCTATGTATCACTTCAACTGAAAAAAATACCTCAGAAAAGACTCCATAATTCACTCCACTAAATTACTTTCATTGCAAAGAATGGAAAAAAATGGTAAGCCACTAAAGCTGCTAAATTTTATTTTGAGTAAAAATAACATCCTTGATAACTATAAGACATAAGAGCAGTAATACTTCTGAAACCAATTAATTCAAGCATATTTTTCAACCAAACACAAATACATGCAAACATTCAAGTTTACCTGAAAAGGTAAAGAAGCTATGTAATCCTTTCCTTCTATGCTATGCATGTTGATACATGAGCTTTGCAATATACATATACATTTTTCTACTTCAGCATTACCTGCAAGAAAGAATATATCAAGATGTATGCTTCCCCCCCCCCAAAAAATACCAACAATCACAAATTACAATTCCCAATAACAAAAATTCTTAATAAACAATATAAAAATGCTTAGGCAAAACCACTATTATTAGTGGCTACTTCTTTTGGACAAACAACAAAAACAATGAGATACACATTTAGAATCAAAAAGTGCAATAAAACTTCAAAAAGAAACTTACTGTAGGCTTTTTCAGATTTATCTTGTGATATAATGAAGTCACACCACAATGCCTAAAATTAAAACAAAATGCTTACCAAAGAAAATTGTATCTAAATAATAACCTATAAACTAAAAGTATCTAAATAATAATTATGACATCTACATAACAATTGTCTCATCAGCTCAACACATACAACATGGGAACAAAAAAAGAGTAAGATAAAATTAAACTAATTAATGATAAATATTACAATAAAAGATAAACTATGTGTGCAGATAAATTTTATGAAAAGGGAAGACAAAAATAAAAAATATCTACCAGACGAAGCCTTGCCACAAAAGTGACCTCAAACAGTGGCTCAACCTGTATTAGACCCTATGTCCTATATAAAACTGAAGATTATCAAAAGAGCTATTTTATAATCTCCAGACTTACTTAATGATCTTATCATTCTTAGACATTCCTAAATTCACTTTAGAAAAATCTTTAGAAAAACTAACATTTCCCTTTCCCCTTACAAAATATAAACTAGGAAATGACACTGAACTTTCACTGGCATACCTAACAATCACTTACTGAAATTACTTAATGGCATTTTATGGGTTTTTCTCCAACTGTGGTAAAACACACATAACATAAAATTTACCATTTTAACCATTTTCAGGTGTAGAAATTCAGGGCATTAAGACATTCACAAAGCTGTGCAATCTCTTTGCTATTCATTTCCAGAACCTTTCCATGATCCCAAACAGAAACTGCCAGTTCAACAAGAACGCCATTTCTCCCTCCCCCAGCTTCTATTCTACTTGCTGTCTTTATGAATTTGCCTATTCAAAGCTAAGTACCTCATGAAGGTAGAATCACACAGTACTTGCATGTTATGTCTGGCATAATGTCCTCGAGGTTCACCACGCTGTAGCATGTCAGAATTTCCTTCCTTTAAAAGGCTGAATATTTCATTATAGGCATATACCACATGTTGTTTATCCAGTCATCTCTCCGTACACACTTGGGTTGTTTCCAATTTTGACTATTGTGAATAATGCTGCTAGGAACACTGGCGTTCAACTTTTAGAGTCCCTGCTTTCAATTATTTTGTGTCTATATACCCACAAGGGGAATTGCTGGATCATATGGTGATCCTAGGTTTAACTTTTTGAGGAACAGCCAAACTGTTTTCCACAGTGGCATTTTTTACTTTGCCACCAGCAATGCACAGGGTTCCAATGCTTCAACATCCTAATCAGCACTTGTTATCTTTTCCATTTTTTATATAACAGCCATCCCAGTAGATATGAAGTGGTATCTCACAGTGGTTTGGATTTGCATTTGCCTAATGATTAACGACGCTGAGCATTGTTTCATGTGTTCATTGGCCATGTGCGTATCTTCTTTAGAGAAATGCCATTCAAGCCCTCTGCCTGGTTTTAAACTGAATTGTGTGTTCTGTTGTTGAATTTAGGAAAAACAGGCACTGGAGCTGCACTCGCACCTGAAACATCCAAAATCTATTCTGTACCTATTACTGTCTCAGCTTCCTTTTATGAAATCCCATCCTTCCAGTCTCTGAAAACAGATGTATGTTCACCCTCTCCTTTACTCCCAGTGTCTCAGACATTGCTAACCCCTTGCACATTCCCTCAGCTCTGTCTCTCACCTGTCTTCTCTCTTCACGGAGCCAATCTTTTCCCCCTGAACTATCACAGAACAGTATCCCTGACAACATTCTCCCTACTCTCCAGCCAATCCTACAAATTGCCACCAAAATAATATCTTCTTGAAATACAAAAGTGAAGATGTACTTTCCATTTTAATGTCCTTGGCAGGCTCCTTCTGCATACAGTTTAAAATCCAGGGTCCCAGGCACATACAAGGCCCTTCAATTTGGATCCACTCAGCACCTGCAAGCATCTCTCCACACCCAAACCCTGTGTACATCCACTCTGAACTTAGAAAACATCATGTTTTTCCATAACTCTTTGGCTGTGATTGCCTCCACCTGGAATGCCCTCCTTTTCCCAACTTCCAGTTCAAACAGCAACTTCTTTGAGAAATCCTCCCTTCAGAGCTCAGTCCCCCTGGCTCTCAACACACTGTGGACACACAGCTAATACATGGCACTTTTGTTTATCTGAATACAGCATTTTAGTTACTGTTTATTTGTTCATCTTTCAACAGTATGAGCTCTTCAATGGCAGACACTGAACATCCATCTTTATCGCCTTAGCATCCAGCACACTGTCTGAAACAGTGACACTAAATACTTGCAGAATGAAGGAAGGGATAAACTAAATCTAAGTCACATACACCTGGTATTGTTTCTTAACCAAAATAAAAAATTATCTTTCTCCATACTAGCAAGAAGACTAAATAACAATGTTTTCCAGACCAAAAGGACTGAAATTACAAATCTTATTCTACTTACAATCGATCTTAAGGTAAAGGAGGCAAGAGAAAAGACACCATACATCTAACTGCACATCCATAGAATCTAGTAAACGGGCAATCATTCCTTGAAGAACTTAAGATGGAAACACAGAAGCAAAGAACTACTTGGACATCATCATGCCACTTTTCATGTCTATACTAACCATATGGTTACATGGGGGGAAATGATCATCAAAATGATCACTGGCTTCAATACTCCAGGACAGAAATGATTTTTACACATGCCCTCAAGTTTAGAAATAATTCAGTTTATCCTTCCCAATATATTGTTAGAAGAGTACAATGTTCATCAGGAAATAGTTAATGGGGGGAAAAAACAAGAGCAGTGTCCAGGTACCAAGATTTTAGTGTTTACCAATAAGGAACTTAAAATTAGAGTCTTAAAATCTCTTGACAATAGCCCAACAATTAATTCAACTACTATAAATGTATTCCTTTATCCCCCAACTTTTTATTCTAAAAATTTTCAGTAAGAAAAGTCAAACCAGTACAGTGAACACCTGTTTCACCTAAATCTAACAGTTGTTAACATTCTGCCGTATCTGCTTGTGTGTGTGCATGTGGGGATTTGGGCTGGGGGTGCTGACTACCTGAAACTGCCCACATCATGACACTTTGCCCTACACACTTCATGAATTTCCCAAAAACAAAGATTTTCTCCTATACACTGCAAAACCATCACGCTGCCTAAGAAAAAAATTTTCTAACATCACCTAATATTTAGTCCATTTGCAACTTTTTCAAATTTTCCCCAAAACATCTTTTTTAGCCAATTTTCTAGAACCAGGATTCAAAGTTCATTCAACAAGGTACAAAATATATTGCATTTGGTGATGTCCCTTTAGTCTCTTGTAATCTAGCATAGGCCCCACCTTTTTTTCCCATGCCTAACTCTTTAAAGAGATCAGAATGTAGACTGTCCCATATTCTGGATTTGTCTAATTGTTCCTCATAGCGGTTCTTTCTTTAACTTTTTTTTTATAGAAAATTTCAAACATATACAAAGTAAACAGAGTAATATAATGAATCCCCATCAGCCAGCTTCATAATTAACAACTTCTGGCTGTTGTTATTTAATGTGTGCCTCCACCCACTCTTCATCTCATGACAGTTTACAAACTGACCCTCTAGCCCTCATGTTTCCTATAACTGGAAGTTAGGTCTACACACTCATGTCAAATATTTTGGGGAAGAAAACTGAGTAGATGATATAATATCTTCCTGCTGCAGTACAGCTGTAGGTATATAAAAGTCCTCTGTCCCTTATTAGTGATGGTAAACCCACCATGTTGTTGAGATGGAGGACAACACGCAGCTTCAAAGTAGAGATACATTTTTTTCTTCGCTCTGGGTGACACCTGGTGCCATGCTAACACTTTTCACCCAATAGCATTCCTATCCATTTACAATCTTGTCTGAATCAGAGATTACACTGGAGGGTGCAGAATGGTGATTTTCTAACCCTACCACTCCTCCTATATTTATTAGCTGGTATTCTTCTTTAAATGAAAAAAAAACCCTTTTAATGAAGGATTTTCCTTCATTAACTTTTTAGGCTTCCTAAAAAGGCAGGGCAAATGCTTAATTCTGTCCCTTTAATTACTAATTTTTAGAATACAGTTAGGTGTAATAGCCAAATGCAATGAGAAAAAATTCTGTTTTTTTCATTTACCTTGGACCTGAGCATTACTATGAAACTGATTTTTATTTATTCAACACTTTGCAATCAAATATAATCATGTGTTAACATATTTTTGTACACTTAATGTCTTATAAATTTTTATTGACAATAACAAACTGAATTACTTGAGTGTTTAAACATTACCATTAAATTGACAAATAGTGTAAAAAATGATGCTATAGAAAATAAATAAAAATTTTATTTCCCTACCATTATCTTCACTACATGTTAAAATGTACAAAGCTACTGGGATCATTATACACTGTTTTTTATCATTTCTGTTAAATTTTAAAGCAAAAGCTTTGTTTTTTTAAAAAAAAAAGTATTCAACAGTCAATCAAATACTAAAATTCAAATCAACTCACCTGTTGAACAGGACTATCCACTGTAAAGGCTTTATAAACAGCCAATGCCTGGCTTTTACTTCCTCTGCTCCAGATCACCATATTTCCAGCCACATAGAGTTCCTCGTCATAATCCACTTCCCCAATTTCGCTTCCACCTTTCCTTAACTGCCAGCTTTCCTTAAAAATTGACACATGTAAGACAACTTCAAGCACTGTTTTTATTTATTTTTCAACATTATGGAGCAAGAGTTATTAATTAAAATTGAACAGCCATCCAGATACAAGTCTCCTACTCTCTCTTTGCCTGTGGAATAAAACTCAGTCCAAGCCCAACTCTTAGGTTTGGTGCCACTGATTAACGGGGGTTGGGGGGATGAGTGTGTCTATTATATCTTATAGGATTTCATAAATGAGAATTTACTCAAGAATTCTCTGTTATATTACCATATTATGCTGCCAAAAATATAAACAAAAAATATACATTACCTATACATCCAAAAATTAAACCAACATTCTTGGGAGATTAAAAAGACATATTAAGCATATGGGGGGGGGTGATGCAGAGGGGGCAGTAAGGTACACATGGGACACTGGGGGGGTTATCCACCATACAGATTTCCCTACTTTACAACTGCATATACATTCACCTTCCTGCCCTTGTCCCAACCATCAAAATGAACAGGGCAGAAAAAGGTTTAGACTTCTAACTACACAGACTTTCCCTCTCTGAAATTTTGGTATCTCAAAAGGGATATGAAAATGGAATTAAGATGAGAAAGATTGACTGTTTAACATGCACTTACTTCTCATTACCCTACTGAAAAACTAGTACTGTATCTTCTTATGTGGCATTTCTTATCTCCTCTAGAAACATGTAAGTTTTTAGCAGCAGGGACCATTTCTAACTCTACTACCTAATCATCAAATAACATGAAATCTGGTCCCCACATACTAAGTGAAGAAAAAGAAGTTTTAAATGGACCATTATCACAGTAACTCTCATTATAAATCCATGAGATCTATGTTTAAATAAACAGCCATGACACTACAATACAAAAAGGTCATTATTTTTAGCCTTGATAAAAATGACCAAATCTTAGCCTCTGCCCTGGAAGTAGCATCATACTCCTTCCTCACTTGCATCTGGGAAGTCTTAAATTACAAATAGATTGCATCTCTCTACGTCTCAAAAACAAACAGAGAATCGTAATAAAACCTTCTGTTTTTCGTGGATTGTAACCTCCTGCAGGGATCCCACCAAGCCAGCAGCACCATCAGACGACCATAACTCAGAGGCTGGTTGCAGCTGCCGAAGCTGAAGGTTCAAAGCATTAGGGTGGTGTTTGCAGTGGTCTCGACCAAAAGGAACAAATTCCTGCAAATCCCCAGCTGCAATCATTGTTGCCCTTTCTTCATAGAAGTTCGACATGGGTTTCAGATATCAACATTATTTCTGTATGAATTCAAACACATTCTGGTCAGCTGTCGGAGTCAAAATCAGAAGAAAATGATCATAAAAGTTTACAGAAGAATCATAAATCCTTAGATGAGGGTCACACAATCCTATTACACTATAGGTTGTAGGTGTACAAGTAATGATATCAAAGAGCATTCCAGATCTGACTCTTTCAGGTAATTACAGTTATCATTTTACAGTTACCTTACACTATCATTACATAATTAACATTACAGCTACATTTTACTTGCAGATGAATCAACAGACAATTAATACTGTAGGAAACCAATGAGTTCAGACAAACACTTATGTCCCACAATACCTACCTATGTTTCCTACTACTACACACTAATTTCTCCACACCTCACATTTAAGTATTTACACAAGTTTTACTTTATAGTAAATGGCTCTCAACATTTAAGGACATTTCTGTTCAGATGCTGGAACCTCATTTGAAAAGCACACCTAACAGATCACTGACATATTGAAATAAAACAAACAAACAAACCCCACATATTATTCTAATTCATCAAAAGCTGAACTACTTACTACTTTAAGAGACTATCAAATATCATCAGTAATTCTGAGCCCCAATCTACCTAAACATATAACCAAAATCAATCCCAATTTCTGGTCCAAACCCAAAAGACCAAGGCATAAGTAATATAACTGGCAATGGGACAGTCATGCTTGTTTGCAAATTTCAGAGTCCTAGCTTTGAATTAACAATCTATTACAGTTCAGCTTATTACTACAAAGAAGTGGATGAGCTGTGGGTGGAAACATGCCCACTTCCAAAACATTTCTACAAACAGAAACTGAGAGCCAGTCAAATTCCGACACGGTATAATGCGGCATATGAGGTGGACACCAGTTCTGCTCCGAGACAACAACCGTGGCATCACGGTTAAGTTGCAATCCTCAAATACAGAAATCAAAACAAATATTCATGTCAGCACTACAGACAACCTTTAAAAACAGTGTTTGAAATGGCATTCACAATGGAAAGAGTTTACTTAATTCAACTTTGCTTCTCCTCTGAGATCTTTTTGCCACCAGCAGCTTTCTTGGCTGCAGTATCTCAAAGCCTCTGGTTCCCACTCAGCTCCTCTAGAGTTGAGGTTATTTTTGCTGTGAATTAAATGTTACTTCTGAGATAACTGTCACAAACAAGACACTTTCCTCCTGAGAACTCAGTATTGAGAACACTTAAACTTGGGACATGACCGAGATAGTGCCTTATAAAACTTACAAGAAAACAACACAATTCAGCTGGTCTTCCTATATTCTAGTCAACAGGACAACCAACTTCTTAAGACTCTGAGAGAAAATTACAAAATTATTAATTACAGAATTATCTTCACAGTGCAATGATCATTTTGTGCTGATTAAGGCAATACACTTAATTGTTGTACAGCCACAAACTTGTGTTTACACTTACCAGGAGCAACATATAAAAAGTACCGCATGGAACGGATGTGCTAAAAATCGGGACATCAGCGTTGCTGGGAACGAGAACTACCTGCCAGCGGTAACGCGAAGCTGGGTCAAGAGGAACCCCAAATGCACAGAGAAGGCACCCTGGGCTGAGGCTCTGCAAGCGCAGAGCTTGCTCGGAGGGTCGGAGACAAGCACAGGTGAGAGCCTGGGCCTCAGACACCCTGTGGGAGCGGAGGCCCACTGCAGCCGAGGCCGCACACGGACACCGTGCAGCTCAGGAAGGAGGCGCGGCGCCCTGCCCACAGGCCACGCCGCCAGGGCTCCGGGCCCGGCCTCGGGGAGGTGCGGGGTCCGGGGACACGTGCGACCCCCAGCGCCGCCGGCCGGGCCCCCTACCTGAGTAACTCGGGACGCGTCAGGCGCGGCGAGCCCGGCTGCGCCCCCAGGGCAACAGCAGAGTCGTTCACGGGGACTCCTCCGCCGCTGCAACTTTTCATTCCCTCTCCTTCCCCTACTCCCGAGGAAGAGCGAGCAGCAGCTGAGGACAGCGGGCATAGGGCTCCTCGCTCAGATAAGGCGCTCAAACGGAGGCGTCCATCTTGGCTTCCCGTCCTGCTTTGCGCAGGGCCAGGGGGCGGGGCCTGAGAGACTGGGTCTCCCGGGAGGCGCGAGCCTGCGCTCCCGGCGTCTGCGCGTGGGGATCGGGGAGGATGCTGGAGCCGACCCCGCTGGGCAGCAGCACCTCCTTCCCGCCGCAGCGCCCCGCCCAGAAGCAGGACCAAGTCGGCTAGGGTCTGTATTGTGACAGGACCTTCCTGGTGTCCACATCTTCTCCAGGTCATGTCACTCCGAGCCTGAACTGCCCCCCAACTCTGAACTACCAGACTTTCCCGCTAATTTTGCTGACTCCCACCCCCAAGGAGATGTACCTGCCTCCAGGTTTGGGGGAAGTGAGGCGGCCTGCTGATTTTCTCTCTTTGCTAGTGTGCTTTGACCCTGTAGGGCCTGAGCCTTTGGAAAGTTGGAGGAAGATAGGGAGGCGCTCACAAAAACATTGTGTGCAATTTCTGAGCTTCAGAGACACACCCCCAGGTGATTCCTAGACCTGGGTTAAAAACCCCAGCTTCACCTTGCCCTCCTTCTCCGTGGATTTAACTGTACAATATCACACTTACGGAAAGTAGAAAACTTCCTTGCGCTCTAATCTCCCATTGCGTGAAATCTCTAGATTAAAAATATCCATAGAGCCCTGGCTGGGTGGCTCAGTCGGTTGGAGCATCCTCCCATACACCAAAAAGGTTGCGAGTTCGATTCCCAGTCAGGGCACATACCTAGGTTGTGGGTTCATCCCCTAGTCAGGGGGCAACTGATCAATGTTTCTCTCTCTCTCTCTCTCTCTCTCTCTCTCTCTCTCTTTCTCTCTCTAATCAATAAACATATCCTCAGCTAAGGATTAAATATATGTAGTCATTTATCTGAAACCAAACCTAGCTGCCCTGGCCTGAGGAGGATACAGGGGGAAATTTTGATCCATGGGAACAAGGCAGGAAGGAGCCGTTTAGGTCTCATCTCCTCGTCCTCGGGCGCGTTGCTCTGAGGCATGGTTTCTCCGCACAGCCTGTCTGATGTCCTGTGTGACTGAGTGGGTACACGGGCCGCAGTCCACTGAGATTCTGGCAGCCTGTGGTGAAGCAGCGCCAGTGCGGGACTTCTCATCCTCCCCTGCTTCCTCCCCTCCCCTCATGCTCTCTGCCTGGGGCTAAAGCATCAGCACTCATCAGACTTGACCCCAGCTATGGTTTCTAGGGAACCTGGCAGCACAAACCACAGAGTGTCTTATGCTGCTAATCGTCCCACCTGTGAGGCAGCATCACTGACAAGGTCACCCAGCTCTCCCTCCTGGTGTTGCCTTGTCTGCGCATAAACCCTCTCCAGATGCCTCTCTGTGGCCTCAGCTGAGAATGTCCTCTGTAAGGACACCAGGTCTGTGCTGACAGTTCCCTCCAGTCTTCCCAAAGACCCCATCCTCAGGTGCCAGAGCAGCACTGCCTTCCCAGCAGAACGTGTCACCCTGCCCCCGCAGCACTCTGGTGTCCCTGACAGCACTGCCTGGACTCATGATCTGACAAAGCCACTTAAGAGAACAAATCCTTCGGCTTCTGCTACGACCCACTCTGCTCATGGGGGTTCAAACCTCACATCCAGTGGTTTCAGAGAACAGTCGTCTCCTGTTTTCTCCATCCCCCTCCCATTCTCTTCTGCTGCCAAGTCAGTCGTCCGTTCCCTCAGAGCACAGAAGCCCTGGCATGGACTCCCGCAGGCCACCAACTCACTGCTTTTCCACTGTGTCCTGCAAACAGAAGCAGTGCCCTTCAAGGCCCCTGAGGTTGCATTTTGGATACAGACACAGATATGTCCGATACTGTAACACAGACCTCTTTGGTTGATAACTCATCCCAGTTGTTAGCAAAACTCTCCAGATATTATTGATATGCAAAGAAAATGTGAATAGATCAAATTCCTATTTCTCACTTTTTTGTTTGTTAATCCTCACCCTAGGATATTTTTTCCATTGATTTTCTTTTTAGCAAGAGAGAGAAACATTGATGTGAGAGAGATATCGATTGGTTGCCTCCCGCATGCACCCCAACCAGGGCCAGGGATCAAGCCTGCAACCCAGGTGCGTGCCCTTGATCAGGAATCGAACCTGCAACCCTTCCGTGTGCAGGCCAATGCTCTAACCGCTGAGCCGCACGGGCCAGGGCACTTTTAATCTACATATAACAAAATATATAATTCTTTGCATTGGTAGCTATTGCTACATAACAATATCACCACAAATGTCATGGTTTAAAATGACAGATTTATTATGTCACAGTTTCTGTGGGTCAGGAGTCTTGGCCCAGATGGGTCTTCCTCTTAGTGTCTAAGGCGGCTGCAACCAGGGCATTGCTTGGGATTGTGGGCTCATCATAGGTTATGCTGGGGACAGTTCTGCACCTGGGCTCACACAGAATTCAATTTCTTTTAGTTATAGGTCTAAGGGTATCAGTATTTTTCTGGCTGTAAGCAAAGGCTGCCCTCAGCAGGGAGAGGTCACCCACTGTTCCTTGCCACATGGGTTCCCCAACATCATAAAAGCATGCAAGGCAAGAAGGCAATAGAGAGAGTCTACTAGTAAGAAGTCAGTCACAATCCACAATTATCTAATTTCAATAGTGACATCCCAAGACACACTCAAGGAGAGGGGATTACCCAGGAAGCAGGGACCATTGAGGGCCATCTCAGAAGCAGCTGATTACAGTTTCCAATAACCATCTGATAAATATAAATTCTTAAACTACTCATTTTAGCCGAGAGAGTGAACTGTGTAACAGGTTTCCTCTCCTCTGAAACATTGGCTCTGCCTCCCCTCAGCCCTTCCTTTCTGGGCCTTCACAGGGCCCAATGGCTGCCACTCTGCCAAGTCTGCAGAGCCACACGGCTGCCTCTGCCAGACTGCACAGGGCCCATGGTGCCCCTCTGCCAGACTGCATGGGGCCCATGGTGCCTCTCTGCCAGACTGCATGGGGACCACGGTGCCTCTCTGCCAGACTGCACAGGGCCCTACAGGTAAAAGTGATAGAAGATGGAGCCAACTGGAGATCATAAAAAAAATTAAGTATAACATCATCAGTGTGCACATCTGTTACTCGGCCAGGAGGTATGGGCACACAGTAAGAAAGATAATTCACATGGCAAAATTCCAGCTTTACCAACTTTCTAGGAAACATTGGGCAGTAATTTCCCAGCTACCATGGACAGCAATACCCTAGTATTTGCTTGATACTTTTAATCTTTTGGGGCATATGAGCATATATGTCATTTGAAATTTGGTGAATTAAAGTAAAATTTAAAACGTTAAAAATCCTATTGCCAGGACCCAGTCCCCTTCTCCACCTCAAGCAATCATAACCAGAACTAGGGCTGCCTTTGCAATAAAGCAGCTCTAGCTGGCCCTTTTGATTGAATACTGCCATCTAGAGGCAATGGATGTAAACACCTTGCTCTATGCCACAACCAGGAACCAGAGAATTGGATGGAACTCGTGGTGGCGGTGGCGTACCACATGGGAGAGAACAGAGCCAAATACTTGGTTTCAGCCAACTCTCTGCCTGGCATGAATGGGTAAAAAAAAAGCTCTCTTCTGTTCCACCTATAGCTGTAGACCTCAGTCACCTAGGCTGGACGAGGGGCCACCTCCTCCGTGAAGCCTTGGCTGTGTCTCCTGAGCCCGACTCTCAGTGCTGAGCCAGGCCTGTGCTTGCTGCCCTTAGAGCACTCCTCAGTTGGGCTGTGTATGTCTGTCTGTCCCTGTCCCTCTGCTACCCAGACTATGAGATCCTGAGGGCAGAGGTCTTGTTTCATGTCTAGAGCCTGGCCCGGTGCATGGTATATTTTAGGTGCATAATATATAATTAATTGTGCATTCTATTATATATAATGATATATAATTTATGAAATAAAAATGAGTAAGTGGCAGAGTAAATGTCAATCACTTTAATAATGTCAGCTCCAAGAGAATGAGACACCTACTCTTATTAAATCATTTTCTTCTCTTTTTTCAAAAGAAACCTTTAATATTATAAATTGAAATTACTTGCATTTGTGAAAAGAACAAAACTAGACCAGTAAGGTTTATTAAATACTGGTGAGATATTGTGGCATTGAGAACCTATATTTGGTGAAATGAGAGGTTAACAATACAACCAGTTACCAGCAGGGCATATTGTTTGTCTAACAATTACGAAAGTCCCTACATGTTTTCCAGGGCTTGTCAGTCGGCCAATCTGTAAATAGGTCAACTCCTGCATTTGCTTCTATAGATGAGGGTCTTCTACTCTTACTTTTTTTTTTTTTGAGGGATATCATGGTAAGTTTTATAAAGCATATATAACATTGAACTTTAAATTTTAAGAATGAGTTACATTTGGATTCTTTCACTGCCTTTCATTGTATTTGGATTATGCAAATTGACTTAAAAAATGAGTTTATCAAAGAATCTAATTTTTCACATGTAACAAAAAAATGTTCCCATATGACCATCTTTTGTTTGTTTGTTTGTTTGTTTGTTTGTTTGTTTGTTAATCCTCACCTGAGTATATTTTTTCCACTGATTTTTAGAGATAGTGGAAGGGAGGGAAGGAGGGGGAGAGAGAGAGAAACATCGATGTGAGAGAGACACATCTATTGGTTGCCTCCCGAATGCATCCCAACCAGGGCTGGTGATCGAACCTACAACCCAGGTACATGCCCTTGACCGGGAATCAAACCCTCGATCCTTTGGTGCACATTCACCAGGGCAACAATCTTTTCTCTCTTTTTTTATATGTTTAATATTATTTTGTATTAGTTGCAGGTGTACAGCATAGTGCTTAGACAATCACATACTTTACAAAGTGTTCCCCCTGATATTTCAAGTACTCCCCAGCGCCATACATAATTATCACGATATTATTGACAGTACTCCTTATGCTGTATTTTACACGCCTGTGACTATTTTGTAACTACCAATTTGTACTACTTAATCCCTTCACCTTTTTCACTCACCGACCCCCACCCCAAACCTCTCCCATCTGGCAACCATATGTCTGTTTTCTGCAACTAAGTCTGTTTCCATTTTGTTTATTTGTTTATTTTGTTCTTTAGATTCCACATATAAGTGGGATCATATGGCATTTATCTTTCTATGTCTGACTTACTTCACTTAGCATAATACCCTCTAGGTATATCCATGCTGTACAAATGGTAAAATTTCATTCTTTTTTATGGTTGAGTAATATTCCATTGTATATACATGTACTACTTCTTTTTTATCCACTTGTCTATTGATGGGCACTTGGGTCGCTTTTATATCTTGCTGTTGGAAATAATGCTGCAATGAACACAGAGGTGCATATATTCTTTCAAATTAGTTTTTGGAGTTTATTTGGATATCTACCCAGAAGTGGAATTGTTGGGTCATAAGGCAGTTCCAATTTTAATTTTTTGAGGACCCTCCATACCATTTCCCATGGTGGCTGCAACAAACTGCATCCCCACCAACAATGCATCAGAGTCCCCTTTTCTCCACATCCTCCCTAACGCTTGTTTGTTGATTTATTGATGATAGCCATTCTGACAGGTGTAAGGTAAGATCTCATTGTGGTTTGAATTTGCATTTATCTAATGATTAGTGCGGTTGAGCATCTTTTCATATGTCTATTGGCATCTGTATGTCTTCTTGGGAGAAGTGTCTATTTAGATCCTCTGCCCATTTTTTCAGTTGGATTGTTTTTTTGGTCTTGAGTTTTATAAGTTCTTTATAAATTTTGGATATTAACCCCTTATTGGGTGGCCACTGGCAAATATGTTCTCCCATTCATTAGGTTATGTTTTCATTTATTGATGGCTTCCTGTGCTGTGCAAAACCTTTTTAGTTTGATGTAGTCCCATTTGTTTATTTTTTTCTTTTGTTTCCCTTGACCAAGGAGATATATCTTATATATCATATATGTCATATATGGCATATTATGTTGTGGTGTGTTGCCTTTATTCCCACTTTGCTGAGAGGTTTTATCATAAATGGGTGCTGTATTTTGTCAAATGCTTTTCTGTATCTATTGATATGATCATGTGATTTTTTTTAATCCTCACCCGAGGATATTTTTCTATTTATCTTCAGATAGAGTGGGAAGGAGAGAAAGGGAGAGAGGGAGAAACATCGACTGGTTGCCTCCTGCATGACCCCGACCACGGCCAGGGGTGAACTGCAACCGAGGTACGTGCCCTTGGCCTAAATCGAACCCGCGACTCATTGGTCCACAGGCCGCCACTCTAACTGCCTAGCCAAACCGACCAGGGCATGATCATGTGATTTTTATCCTTCATTTTGTTTATTGCTTTATCACGTTGATATATTTGCAGACATAGAACCAACCTTGTATCCCAGGGGAAAAAATTCACTGTTTCAAGGTGTATGATCTTTTTAATGTATTGCTGAATTTGGTTTGCTTATATTTTGTTAAGGATTTTAGCATTTATGTTCATCAGGGATATTGGCCTGTAATTTTCTTTCTTTGTAATGTCTTTATCTGGTTTTGGAATCAGAATAATGCTGGCCTCGTAAAATGAGTTTGGGAGTTTTCCCTCCTTTTGAATTTTTGGAATAGTTCAAGAAGGATAGGTGTTAATTCTTCTTTGGTGTTTGGTAAAATTCACCTGTAAAGCCATTTGGTCCAGGATTTTTGTTTGTTGGGAGTTCTTTGATTTCTGTTTCAATTTGGTTGGTTGTAATTGGTTTTTTAGATTTTCTGGTCCTTCTTGATTCAGCATTGGAAGAGTGTATGTGTCCAGAAATTTATCCATTTCTTCCAGATTGTTCAATTTGTTGGCACATAATTATTCATAGTATTTTCTTATAGTCCTCTGTATTTCTGTGGTGTCAGCTGTCACTTTTCTTTGTTCTGATTTTATTTATTTGGCTCCTTTATTTTTCTTGATGGGTCTGGGTAAAGGTTAATCAATCCTTTTTATCTTTTTAAAGAACCAGCTCTTGGTTTTATTGATCTTTTTTATTGTTATTTAAGACTCGATTTTGTTTATTTCCACTCTGATCTTATTTCCTTCCCTCTACTGACTTTGGGCTTTGTTGTTCTTCCTTTTCTAGTTCCTTTAGGTGTAAAGTTAGATTGTTGATTTGAGATTTTTCCACTTTGAGTTTCCTTCTTAAGACTGCTTTGTTGTGTCCCATAGATTATGGGTCATTGTATTTTCGCTTTCATTTGTCTCAAGGTATCATTTGATTTCTAAATTGATCTTATTGTTAACCCATTCATTGTTTGGTAGCATGTTATTTAGCCTCCACCTGTGTGTGTTTTTCAGTTTTTTTCTTATAATGGATTTCTAGTTCCATACTAATGTGATTGGAGAAAATACTTAATGTGATATCAAACATATGATGAGGAACTGAATTGTCTGACTTCAGGGCAAGGGTTGGAGGGCAGCTTTCTCCCAGATGGAAATACTGGCAGAAGCCATGGTTCCTTTGCTTAGCCCTCCCACCACCCAGCCTACATATGCAGGCAGGCACCAATCTGGGTCTCCATGAACCTAGCTAATACTGTTCACCCCACCCTGGTGATTCCCTGAGACCCCACCCCACCCACTTGCAGGCCCACCCAAGCCACCTCCAGGGGCTTTCCATACAAATGGCTTGTCTTGGTTCATGCTTCAGACTTTTCTAAAATCTCTCAAAGGTTCACAAACCCCAAACAAGCAGCATCCAGCCTCGACATGTCCCACACCTACTGATAAGCAGCTCCAAGCCTGGTACTAGTGGCAGCCAGCCTCAGTTCGAAGATTAGCCTCCCTTAGGGACCTCTAAGCCCAGCACTAGTGTTAACCATCTGCAAACCACACTGCAGCTCATACCAAGTGGGACAGCAGTGGCTGACCTTGGCCTGCACTAGAGCTCCTCCCAAAAGGCTCCAAACCAACTCACCTGTGGCCAGCTTCAGACCATGCCAGAGCACCACCCAACCACCTCCACAAATGACACAACTAAAGGGAAGACTTGGCAGGCACCAGAGCCCTGCTAAAGCAAATCCTGCTCTGTAGGGTCAGCCCCTGCACAACAGCTCCTCCACTGTAGTCCTCACAGCCAATCAGCCCGAGGGTCAATCCCGTCATTGATGTGCCAACAGCAATCAAGGGTCACCTACAACAGGAGGGCACACATGGGACACTCCTCGTGGCACCTGGATCAGGTGACCAAGGAGACTGTGCTACTGGACCCAAAAGGACACCTACTACATTAGGCTACTCTACCAAGATTGGGAGACATAGCAGCTCTACCTAATACACAGACACAAACACAGGGAGGCAGCCAAAATGAGGGGACAAGAAACATGTCCCAAATGAAAGAACAGAGCAAAACTGCAGAAAAAGAACTAAAAATATGGAGACAAGCAATCTACTAGATGCTGAGTTCAAAGCACTGGTTATAAGGATGCCCAAAGAACTTGGTGAGAACTTAAAGATAGGAACCATAAAAATGGAGTTAGAAAACATAAAAAGGAACCAGTCAGAAATGAAGAATACATTAGAGGGAACCGACAGTAGACTAGATAAAGCAGAAGATCAAATCAACAATTTGGAAGATAAGGTACCAGAAAACACCCATCATAACAGCAAAAAGAAAATATAAAAAATGAGGATGGTTTAAGGGGCCTCTGGGACAATATGAAGTGTACCAACATTCACATCATAAGGTTACCAAAAGAAGAAGAAAGAGAACAAGGAACTGAGAACCTATTTGAAGAAATAATGATGGGAAACTTCCCTAGGTGAAGGAAATAGACACACAAGCCCAGGAAGCACAGAGAATCTGAAACAAGATGAACGCAAAGAAGCCCACACCAAGATACATCATGATTAAAATGCCAAAAGTAAAAGACAAAGAGAATCTTAAAAGCAACAAGAGAAAAGCATTTCGTTATCTACAAGGGAGCTCTCATAAGACTGTCAGCTGATTTCTCAACAGAAACTTTTCAGGCCAGAAGGGATTGGCATGAAATATTCAAAATGATGAAAAGCAAAAACCTACAACCAAGATTACTCTTCCCAGCAAAGCTTTCATTTAGAATTGAAGAACAGATTAAGACAAGAAGTTATAGGAGTTCATTACCACCAAACCAGTATTACAAGAAATGTTAAGCAGACTTCAAGAAGAGGAAGAGGAAGAAGAAGGAAACATAAATATGAATAATAAAGTAGCAATAGCTGAATATCTATCAACAATTACTTTAAGTAAATGAATTAAATGCTTCAATCAAGACACAGGGTGGCTGAATGGATAAGAAAGCGAGATCCTTACATATGTTCACTACAAGAGACTCACTTTTATTGAAAGACACACTAAAGGTAAAGGCATGGAAAAAATAGTTCATGCTAATGGAAACAAAAAAACAATCTGGGGTAGCAATGTTTTTATCAGACAAAATAGACTTTAAAACAAAGGCTATAACAAGAGATAAGGACCCAGCAATTCTACTTCTGTGTATTTATCAGAGGAAACCCAGAACACTAATTTGAAAAGACATATGCATCCATATATTCATTGCAGCATTATTTACAGTAGCCAAGATATGGAAACAACCACAGTGTCCATCAATATGTGAATAAATAAAGAAGAAATGGTACATATATAAAATGGAATATTACTCAGCCATAAAAAAGAATGAAATCTTGTCATCTGTAACCACATAGATGGACCTAGAGGGTATTATGCTAAGTGAAATAAGTCAGGCAGAGAAAACCAAATACCATATGATTTTACTTATATGTGAAATCTAAAAAACAAAGTAAACAAAGAAACAAAAATGAAAAAAAACTCATAGATACAGAGAACATGTTGATGGTTGCCAGTTGGGGGGGGGGATTGGGGTCTGGATGAAAAAGGTGAAGGGATTAAGAAGTACAAATGGGTAGTTACAGAATAGTCATGGGGATATAAAGTATAAGATACTGACTATAGTCAATAATACTGTAATAACTATATATGATGTCAGATGGATACTAAATTTATCAGGGTGATCACTCATAAGTTTTATAAATGTCTAATCACTATAGTGTACATCTGAAACTAATATAATATTATATGTCAACTATAATTAAAAAATAAAAATTATTTTCGAAAAAATTTTCTGGATGTTTGAAATTATTGGAAAGTAAATCTATTAGAAACAACCATGTCAGTATCAGGCCAGAAAAGCAGAGAAGACATCAAACTTCGTTATAGAGGCCAAGCCCCGTGCAGACTCAGTTCACCCAGAGTGGTGAAGCTAATGGCCCTTGTAGCAGTCCACATGTTATTAAGAAGCACTGTGGGAAGGTTATATTAATAGCCACTGTCTTGGGTGTTGTGAATGACCTGGGATGTTGTAAACACAGTGGGATTTTTTAATTCAAATTTTCCACATCACTCCACCAAACCACCATTAGAACTAATAAACAAATTCAGTACATTTGCAGGATATAAAATCAATATACAAAAATCAATTGTGTTTCTATACACTAATAACAAGCCATCAGAAAGAAAAATTAAGAAAACAATCTTATTTACAATGGCATCAAAAGAACAAAATAATTAGGAATACATTTAACCAAGGAGGTAAAAGACCTGTGTGATAAAAACTATAAGGCATGGATAAGAGAAATTGAAGACAAAAATAAATGGAGGGAGATCCCATCCTCGTGGATTAGAAGAATTAACAGTTAAAATGTCAATTCTACCCAAAGCAATCTATAGATTCAAAGCAATCCTGTCAAAATTTAATGGCATTTTCACAGAAATAGAATAAACGATCCTGACATTTCTATGAAATTATGAAGGGCCTTGAGTAGCCAAAGTACTCTTGAAAAGAACAGTGCTGGAGGCATCATGTTCCCTGACTTCAAACTATATAACAAAGTTATAGTCACCAAAACAGTGCAGCATTGGCATAAAAACAGTCACAGATCAATGGCGCGGGATAGAGAGCCCTGAAATGAATCTGCACAAATGATGCTGGGAGTGCTGGACAGCCAAATGCAAAATAAAACAAACAAGTGACACAGGACACTCTCTGACACTCCACAAAAACCCACCTCAAAAACAACAATTTTCTACATCAAACCCTTCCTCTGCTGGGCCCTCTGAAGACTGACACCCCTTCTATCCCCCTCCTCCCACCTCCAGCAGTCCATGCACACTTTTCCTCACCCTGTGCCGTGGGGACATTCCCCAGCGGGTCCTGAGGAAGCGGAGCTCCTGTCAGTGTACACAAGGAACCAGCTCCCTGGGTCCCCCTCTGTGGGTGCTAGTTGACCAGCCATCAGATGGGAGAAGCTGTCAGAGTAGAGGGAGCAGGTGTATCCCCAGAGCTGAGGCATGTTCACAGTCACCATGGAAACCTCAGGGGGAGCTTCAGCCAGGGAACAAAGCTGCAGTTTTTTTGTGTGTGTGTGTTTTTTTTTATCCTCACCCGAGGACATTTTTTTTTTTTTGCATTTATCTTTAGATAGAGTGGGAGGGAGAGAGGGGGAAAGAAAGAGAGAGAAACATCGATGTGGGAGAGACACATCAACTTGTCGCCACCCACACGACCCCAACCGGGGCTGGGGACAAATGACAACAGAGGTACGTGCCCTTAGCGGGAACTGAACCCGGGACTCACTGGTCTGTGGGCCGATGCTCTAACTGCTGAGTCAAACTGGTCAGGGCCAAAGCTGCAGTTTTGAGAGTGACCAGACTGAATGACTATGGGCCTCTTCTTTGCCCCTCCTCCCTGTCCTGCAGCTTACCATTTGGGAGCCATTTCCTTTGGATGAGTTTACAAAAAAACAGATGTACTGCCCTGGCTGGTTTGGCTCAGCAGTTAAAGTGTCAGCCTGTGGACCAGAGAGACCCGGGTTCGGTTCCCGCTAAGGGCACGTACCTTGGTTGCAGTTTGTCCCCGGCCCCGGTTGGGGTTTTGTGGGTGGTGACCAGTTGATGTGCCTCTTTCACATCGATGTTTCTCTCTCTCTCTTCCCCCCTCTTTCCCTCCCGTTCTATCTGAAGATAAATGCAAAAATGTCCTCAGGTGAGGATAAAAACAAATAAACAGGTGTACCTAGAGTCGGCAAATTTATCATAAGTAATGAAACAAGGAGGTGAAACTTGTTCATTATTTGATGGAAAAAGAGTTGCAAAATGGCTTTTAAATCATCTAAGAAGAGTACTATGGGAAGTGCCTGTCCTTTTCCATGTTCTCAGAATACTGAGAAGAAAAAGGGGGCAATGAACTGTGATAAGGTGTACCAGGTAATAAAACATTTAAAGCCACAGTTATTACCATTTCATCGGAACTAGGACACTCTCTATTATAAGGTGCACCATTGGTTCATGTACACCAAGAAAACACTGTCAATTAAAATTCTCTCCCCCCCCCCCCACACACACACACACACTCCAGCTGGATCAAAGGTTAAAAAACAAAACAAGTATAGAACTAATCTGGGAATACAAAATTGTATATTATCGGAATAGAGAAGGCCTTTCCAAGTGTATGTCTAAACTGAGGGGCCACACAGAAAAAAACTGATTGATAAATCTCACTGTTCCAGAAAACACACACAAACCAGCTGCCAGGCAAACTGCACCATCATCAAAGTGAACACGACAGAAGTCGAGCTGGGGAAACAGACTGGCCACTCCCACCACGAGGCACAGCGTTCCTCATAGAAACACTGTAGCGCAAACGCAGGCTGATGCTGTGGACCCCCAAAGGGACACGAGGGCTCTCAGGCCCACCAGATGGCATCGCCTCACCCAGAAAGACAGGGACCGGCTCCACATCTGCCAGGGCCGCCTCTCCAGGTGCCTGGCTCTGCCCCCCGAGAGGACAGGCCCCGGAAGACCTGAGTGGCCAGAGAGAAGAGTGAAGGGTGAGGAGACAGGCTGAATGGAAACTACACCACAGTGATACGGGAGCCACCAGGGCAGCGGCAGAGACGGTGGGAAGGGCTGAACCCTGCCAAAGGGCTCCCCGGTAACTGGCACCCAAGAGCTGGGCCACCGATGGGTGGTGGAGATGGACCACAGTGGCGAGGGCCGAAGGGATGGTTAGAGGCTGGCAGAGAAGACGATAACGAAAGTGATGACGAGCCCAGCTTCAGTGGAGGATGGTGGAAAGAGACAGAGATTACGGGGGAAGCGGGGAGGCAAGGGAAAGGGCCTGAGCTGGCGATGGGGAGGAGCTGTGTGAAGACCGGCAAGAAGCAGGCATCCTCTGTTGCCTGGAAGGAGCACGCAGAGCAAAGATGCGATGGGGAAGGAGAGGAGAGAGGGAGGGGTGACCAAGAGCAGATCTCAGCCCTGTCGGAGAGCGACGATGGGATGGAAACAGGGAACCTTGAATCTAGTCAGACAAGACCAGTGTTGATGTTGATGGGGAATGACGGAGATGGCCGGGCTGCGATGGGAAGAGACATGGGCTGGAGACACTATGGGGCAGACAGGGCTTGCAGGTACAGGACTGGAAATACACCACGGAAGGCAAGAGATGCCAGCTAAATCTGTGCTTGGAAGGCAGTTATGCGGAGCTTTAAATGAATGTATTAGAATGGAAGAAACAGAAAATCAATCATCTCAGCTTCCATGTCCAAGAATTTAAAAAGAACAGTCAACTGAAAAAAATACAGAATGGAGGCAACAATAAAGATAAGAATCAATTAAAGAGAAAAAATACAACAGAAACAAATCAAGCTAAAATTTTTTAAATGCATAATGTTAATAAAGTTAATAAACCACTAGCAAAACTGATTTAGGACAAAAACTGATTTAGGAAGAAACACAAATAACCAGTATGAGAAATCACAAGACGTTTTCTTTACGCAGCCCGTAGACCTTAACAAGATCCCTTACAGGATTTTGTAAAATAATTTAGGAGTAAAATTAGATACCAGAGGTCAAAATTCACCATGCTATAAAAACCAATGTACCAAACGGACCAAAAAAATAACAAAATTTAAGGAAAACTCATATATCTACTAAATAAATTAAATCACTTGTTAAAAAGTCAAATCAACTAACCAATAAAAACAATAAAAGCACCCTGGCAATTGGAGCGTCGGCCCATGGACCAAAGAGTCTCAGGTTCGATTCTGGTCAAGGACACGTGCCTTGGTTGCGGTTTGGTCCTTGGCCCTGGTTGGGGTCGTGCGGGAGGCAACCAGTCAATGTCTCTCTCTCTCTGTCTCTCTCGCCCTCGCTCTCCCTCCCTCCCTTCCACTCTATCTGGAGATAAATGGAAAAATATCTTCGGGTAAGGATTTAAAAACAACAACAACAAAGGCTTTCCACGATCAAAACTCTAAGCCTGGAATTATGAAATGTTCCAAACAATTAAAAAACAAAACAAAACCACCAGCTAAATTTCCCAGGTTTGCCCAGTGTGAAGAAAAACAGAGAGCTTAATACATTTCTTTAGTGAGGTCACCATTGCATTGGCATATTCCCACCAGGATAGAAAATAAGTAAAGCGGAGGGCATGACTTACACACACAGAGACGTAGATATTCTGAGCAAAATATTCTATGAGGTAAGCCATATAGGGAAACAGAATAGATCACTACCAAGAGGAACATACTAAAACATGTAAGCATGGTTAAAATTCAACAATAAATTATGTGAAACATTCCATTAAGCAGAAAAACACTAGGAGAAAACTCATACGATCAGTTAGAATGAATGTGAAACCGTGTTTAATAAAACGCAACGCCCGGCATAAAAACAACTCTAAGCAAAATCATAAAAGAAGGCAACTTCCTCATTTGACTGTTTTTCTAAAAAGAACATAAAACAAACATCATAATTAATCCACGATTATTGAAAGCTGTTTCCCTGGAAGCAGAGACACACAAAGCTGCCAGCTTTTCCTAGTTCTATTCAATACTATACTAGAGGTATAGTCAGGGCAATAAAACAGGAAAAAAGAAATAAAAATGCATAGAGTCAACTTTTAAACAATAAAATCATTATTATGTGTGGATGGCACTTTCATATACATGGAAAATACACCATAATCCAAAACGATTACAATTAGTAAATGAATTTCAATATGTAAAGTCAAATTATTACTGCCCCGGCTAGGGGGCTTGGTTGGTTGGAGCGTCGTTCCTGACACCAAGAGCGATGCAGGTGCGAGTCCCCGTCAGGGCATGTACTTGGTTGAGGCACCTACAGAAGGCAACCGATTGATGTTTCTCTCTCAAATCTATGTTTCTCTCTTCCTCTCTCCCTTCCTCTCTCTCTAAAATTAATAAACATACCTTCGAGTGAGGATTTAAATTGTTTAAAAACTCAAATTACTGTGAACCAGCAAGAACAAAATAGAAAATGTAATTTAAGGAGACTGGACTAGGAAACAAGTATTTACAAGATAAACGGGTCAACAAATGATTAATTTATATAATAATATCGTTTTAAAACGTCTTCAAATCAATGGAAGAAAACTACAAATGACCCAAGGAAAATGAGCAGAGAATATGAGGAAAAAGAAAGGCTCAGAGGCCAAGATACAACCGCTAAACAAGTGAATGCACCCAGCGCAGGTAAATGCAGGCTCCAGGTGACAAGGCCCTCACAAGGACTGAGAAGGACAGGATCCCAGGAGGCAGGACCACCTGGAAGGTAACCGCACACCCTGCTGAATGGAGGTTCCGGGTCCCAAGAGACCAGGGCCCCTGTGGAACTGCTGCCCACAACCTGTACCCTCACTCCTGCACTGGGCACAGCCCCACGTGACCACCCTCATGCCAGGGAGGATTCTGATGGGCTGCGTCCTCTAGGACGTCACGCACGGGCACTGTGTCATCATCGCTGGGACACCTGCGGTTCCTCTGAATTGTGGCCGTCTTGACCATTCCCCGGCTCACAGTCCCCCCAAGAGTCCTCTTAGTGGTCATCTCCCCAATCCTGGACCAAAGCTGAAGCACCCCTGCTTGGTATGGAGAGAGAGCATCCTTGTCAAGGGCCAGAGCTCAGGGGAAGCTGTCTTTTACCATGAAGTGTGTTGTTAGCCGTAAACTTGATTGAAATGTACTTGGTCAGATTGTGGAAGTTCCCTTCTGCTCCTGCTGCAATGAGAGTACGTGCGATGATTGGATGTTGAATTTTGTCCTGTTCTTTTCTTGCATCTATTGAGATAGTGTAATGTGACAGTGAGATAACCAGAGACGCACGGCCGAATTGTAAAGGAGCACTTTATTTCGCCGGCGGGCTGCGGAGGGCATAGTCTCCCCTCAAATCAACAGCCCCAATTCTTCTTGGTCATCCCATTTTAAAGACAGAAGCCCCCTCCTCCTTTTGCCCCCTCCCCTCAGGGAACCAGTACAATAGTGGGAGCAACAGAGACTACAGAAGTCAAAATTAGCATTATTCACCGACGGCACAAGTACCTGCAAATACCTATACTCAGGAAACTGCAAATACCTCCCAATACATGGGGTAACTATAATCTTAGGCAAAATTCCTTTACGTCTAGGGGTAATTAACCTATTATTGGAAGAATATCGAGGAAGGTCTATTGATGATAAAAATAGTCATTTAGTCGCCTTAACCAAGGGGCCTACGTACAATGGAATCTAGTTGCCTTAGTCTTGGGGCCCAGATCAATAGTAATATTGTTTTTTCTTAAGTCTGTAAATATAGTGCATCACATTCATTCTTCCATAGTGAACCACCTTCAATTCCTGGATGATCCCTAGTGGATAGTGATATTTTACCTTTCTATATATTACTGAATATTATATATTCCTTTTTCACCCTTTTAATATTTGATTAAACTTTTTATTTCAAAATAATTTTACACTCTCATGCTGCTGTAAGAAATAATGCAAAGTGACCCCATGTGCCTTTACCCAGATTCCCCCAGTACAAATGGGGTTAGAGCCAGACCAGGTTAATGACCCTGATACAGTTCAAGACACCCGTTTCCATCATCACAAGCATCCTTTGGGTTATAGTCACGACCACTTCCCTTCAGGTTACACCTTCACCTTAAAAGTTGGCGATCAAGCTGTTATTTGTACATTATTTGTACAAATCTGTCATTTCAAAAGTGTCATATAAGTGGAATCATAAAGTATGCAACATTTGCTGTTGATATCTCTCTTGTTACTGCTGGAGGGGCAGGGGCTAAGGTGAGGGACACTTTCTGGTTTGCCACCTCATAATGTCTGTACCCTGGAATTCGACTCCAAGCATGTGTCCCCCCCCACACCCACGGAGAGGAAAGTGCCTCTTCCATCTCTCACCCAGGGGGAGGTGTGGATCACATTAGAGAAACCCCCAGGAGAAAACAGCACGCCACAGAACTCGAAAAGAGAAACACAGATTTGATCAAAACAGTCATTTGGCTAACAGGTAAGGACAGCATCTACAGAGTCTTGGGGGAAAGAGGGCCTCAGTGGAAAATCATCCAGTAAAGACTCTTTACAAGGAGATGACTTCGAGGAAGTTCAGGAGCAAAGGCAATACATTTTCTGGGCTCCCCAATGTAACTGGGTGACACAGGGTGATAATTTGAAACAGAAAACGGCTCTACTTCCTCCCGGCCCATGCCCTATCCCACGGAGCCCTGCATAGCTAGGCTCAAAGAATACTTTTCCTGGCGAGTCACCTGACTGAGTAAACTACAGAGATCCACCTCCCTCTCTCTGCCCCAATGGGAAGAGGAAGAGGAAGAAGAGAGTGAACAGAGCCCAGGAGGGGAAAAGTGGGAGGAGAGGGTCTATGGGGCATTATGGGATTATTTCCCCTTATGCTCAAAGTAGGGCGAGGTGGACAGGTGGAACTTGTAAGGAAGTCTGTGGCTTTCCACAATACAGGGAGGCTCAGGTCTCCTTGTCTGACTAGAAGGGGAGTGATCGCCCCCCCCCCCCCCACGAGTCCTCTCTTCTTGGCTGACCTTAGTTTCTGGCATCCATGTCCTCTCGTGTTGCTCCTGGAAGCAGGTAAGCATGGACTTCTCATCTGCCGGAAGCCCAAGGGCAGTTTCTCCCCCTCTTTCTTACTGGTCAATGAATGGAGGGGCAGCTGTAGCAGGTGCTTGGACTGATCAATAAATGGTGGCCAAGAGCCATGTGTGGTGGCCTGCCGGTGCTGCACAGTTGTCACCCGGACCACAGAGAAGGCTCAGGAATACTGGTCAGGGTCTGTAGACCAGTAGCACACACCATCTGGTCCTCTCCTGGCTGTGTCCAGGGAAATGGATACCCGATTGGTGTCCACTAAAAGGAAAATTACAAGACCAGGGTGGTACGAGGGGGGACTCTGACAGCAGCAGAGGCCCTGCAAGCTGGGGCCTGTTCTGGGGAGGGCTATCATATTCTTGCTGCGTCATGTTAGTTAAGAGGAATGAGCAGGCAACTGACTTGGGACTTGGCAGCTGGGGGGAATTATGACCTCACTTATTAGAAAACCCATAAAACAAAAAGTAGAGGGGGCCTCCTACCCAAGATAGGAAACATAGAGGTTATTAAAGGAAAAACAGGCATGTCTGACTCGTGGGAAAATGCAAAATACATTGTGTCAAAGGCTAACAGAAAAACATCAAGAGAAAAATTACAGACCTGAAAAAAATCGTAATGCCCTTTCAAGGTCTGTAAATTCTGAAGAAAGGAGAGAGGGAAAACAGAACAAGCATGAACACATTAGTTGTCTTCAGCAATCAATAAAGATTCCACCTACTTAAAGAAACTGCAAAGTAAATAAGATAGGATTCTCCACCCGGCCAGTGTGGCTCAGTGGACTGAGTGTCTTCCCATGGACTGAGAAGTTCCAGTTCGATTCCCGGTCAGGGCACATGCCCGGGTTGCAGGCTCCATCCCCAGTAGGGGGCGTGCGGGAAGCAGCCGATCGGTGTTTCTCTCTCTCCCTTCCTTTCTCTCTAAAAAAATCAATAAAAACATATATATATATATATATATATATATATATATAGTATTGGCGGAATACATACCAGCTCCATGAAAGTTCCCCTCCATATCTCGCCCTACACTCACTCAGCGGGTCAGATGGGACATGGAGCAAACTGACAGAGACTCCCTCCTTGACCAAATTCTGCTCAGGCTTCCCTGAACTCTTGTCAATAGGCCACGACTTTTAGCTTCCACCTTTGTCTCTGCATTGCTCAATTTTACCACGAATCCTGTTTAATCAGTTTAGCACGAGTCCTTTGTCCTCCAAATCTGATCACCCTCAATATCTGATGGGGTTCCCCATTCTCCACCCTCCCCCGGGTGATGTCTGATCACCCTGGCCGCCTTTAGCAAAAATCCTATTAGATCGGTTTAAGCAGGGTCCTCCTCACACCCTTACCTCTGATATTTTCTCTTAGTAATTTTCCATCCACAAACCCCTCACCATGCTTCTTGGCTGTAAATTCTCACTTGCCCAAGCTGTTTTCAGAGTTGAGCTCAGCTCTATACTGAGGTCTGCTTCCCCGTTTGCAATAGTCCTGAACAAAATCTGACTTGACTGCTTGACTGCTGACTAGCTCTGATTCTTCTTTAGCAAAAACAAACATGGGCAATGAAAGGAGAAGTGTTGACACTTGTAGGCAACTGTCAGAGGTATCTCTCTGGGAGAAGAAAGGATTCCCAGGTCCACAGTGATTATGAGGGAATAATCTGAACCCCAGAAGTATTTTCCCATTGGAATAGTTCTCATGCCCACGTAGGTTGTATGAATCCATGTACATAGAGACAAGGGAAAGGAACTCTTGGGTCCTGAAAGGTCTGAGCTGGCAGGAGATCACATCCACAATGCAAGGCCAATGTAGAGAAAAAAAATTCTATTGCATGCATCTGGGGGCAGGTGGGCTGAGCCTGAAAAAGGAATCAGCCTCAAATAACAGTTGGGGTGTAGGTTATATACTCTGCTTCCAGCTTCTGGCAGTTCCTCCTGAAGCACTCTGCCTGGCCCATTGTCCACTTTGCAGTTGGACTGGTCTGGTATCTCATCCTGCATCTACTGGGTGATTCATTGTCTTGAGAATAATCCAGATAATCTGTATTCAACAGAAGGCTGAGCAAAGGTCAAATCCGTACTTACGAGAAGGCTGAGCAAAGGTCATGCAAGTAATGCATTTTTCACAGTTTCCACCTTTTGCAAGCTTTTGCCTTTACCCTTTAAAACATTATTAACCCTTTAAGGTCCCAGACCAAGGCTGGAGACAGCCCTTTGAGAACTCTTCCTTGCCTCCATGCCATCAAGTAATAGAAACCTGCCCAAACTTTACCTCAGAAAGGAAGGCAAGAACATACCAGATATAACAGACAGGGAGGGATTCAAGAGATTTGCTACATCAGAGCAAGAGAGTCATTAGAACGAGCTACACCAGTTTTTCAAGTGCAAAATGGCAGCTAAGAAAACATACTATAGGAAAAGAAGGATGTGTATAAGACACAGAGAGAACCTACTCTGGAAGAAAGCATAACCCGAGAAAAAAGAATATCCTCACAAGCATGTATGAAAATACTTAATAAAACTTAACTCCATTAACTGAGACCCCCAAACTTGAGATGAAATCGTTGATTGGGTGAAAGGGGAGATTTCAAAGTTGAGCAAACAAATTGAGAACTAAACCAGCATAATTAGAGAACGTTTTTTTCAGTCCGCCCAGTTCATACACAACAAGAGGCCGAGGAGTGGGCAGTGGGCTGTCTGCACTTTCTCCACGGAACTGGTCCCCGTGGCCCCAGGGCTGGCCCCAGGCAGACAACACAGACCTGCAGGCTCAGACGAACCTCCTGTGTCCCACTGCTCTGGGTCTTGCCAGAGGAAAGGGAGTGCGGAAGATTCCAAGAGGAAGTGGCCGGACCATCCTCCAGTCTTGGAAGACACCTGTCCCTCCACTGTTGCTTCTCCAGTTCTGCTCTGTCCGTTGGCCCCCTTCCTGCAACCTCTTAACCTTCCCCTCACTGGCCTCCCCCTAAGGGGGACGCTCAAATATCACCTCCAGTCTAAAGTGTGGTTCCCTCTGGCTACCACACTTTGCTTTCTAAGTTAAGATTGTTGCTTTGAAAGAGTGTCTGCTATCTCTGCCTCCACTTCTCCGCCTTCCTCCACTCCTCCACCCACTACAGTCTGATTGCCCTGCTCGCCGTTTCACTGGAGATACCAAATCGCCAAGGCGAGTCCTCAACTGCCACGCAGTCGCCAGCTCCAGTGTCTTAACCCTTCTCTCATGTCCGCCCGCGGGGTCAGGCACTGTGTTCACTCCCTTCTTGAAACTCCCTCCTTTTTGCACTGGGGAGTCTGTTCTTTCTGAATATCCTCCAGCCTCTCCGATTGCTCTTTCTCTATGTATTTTAAAAAATTTTTGTTTTCTTTATTGATCTTTAGAGAGAGAGGAAGTGAAAGGGAGAGAGAGATAGAAACATCTATGAGAGAGAACGTTGACTGGCCGCCTCCTGCATGCCCCCCACTGGGGATCGGGCCCACAAACTGGGCATGTGTCCTGACCGGGAATCGAACCGGTGACCTCTTGGTGCATGGGTTGACACTCAACCACTGAGCCACACTGGCTGGACTCTACATATTTTTTTTTAATCCTCACCCAAGGATATTTTTCCATTTATCATCAAATAGAGTGGGAGGGAGGGAGGGAGAAGGAGAGAGAGAAACATCGATGTGAGAGAGAGACATCTACTGGTTGCCTCCCGCATGACCCGACCAGGGCCGGGGATGAACCACAACCGAGATACGTGCCCTTGACTGGAATCAAACCTGCGACTCTTTGGTTCCTTGGCCGACGCTCTAACCTTTGAGCCATACCGGCAGGGCTTTCTCTATGTATTTTACTGAATACATTTTTTTTCTGTCCTCCCTTTTCTTGGCATGCCTAAAATCTCTCTTCGGTCCTCTTCTTATTCTTTGTCCCAGTGGGCTTACCTCTGTGAAAACATCACTGGCTACAGAGTGTGCTGTGACAAAGGACTTACCAGGTACTCTGTGTAGGAACCTGGGTCCCTGATCCTCCCAAACTAACTTCAGCTTGGTTGTCCCCAGAGGAGATGTGGCCTGGGAAAAGTCTCTCATTACGATGTATCTGTGTCTGTGGAAATACTCTTTGTTAAGGAGATCACTGAGGCAGGACTCTGGTCCAAGTTGATGCTGTTTTGTCAGAAGTTACACATGCTTTTCAGAGTTTAAAGGTCTGAGAAATGAAGGCACACCTCATTCTGTGAGACCCCACCTCTGAGAGCCCTCTGCAGCCTGGATCAGCAAGGCAGCGGTAGCCCTGCTGGGTCTCCGCATGAGCTGGGTGTGGTGGGCTGGTGCTTGGGGTCATTCTCCAAGGGAAGGTCTGTAAGACTCCGTGGCCACATTAGTTTCCAGGTTGTGAGTGTGACAGTCCCAAGTAAAACATCAGAAGAACCTGAGTCAGGAAAAGTGCACAATGCACACTTGGGGTGGCAGGTTAGTTGTATGGGGCTCAGATTATTGGTGAGGAAGGACGCCTAGTGCCCACCCTCCTTGCTGTGCACACACGTGCACACACACACAGGCACACACACGCTCACACACACCAGGTCAAGGAGGGCGGTGAAAGGGAGGCAAGATGGAGTTGCAGCCCCGGAAGCAGCTCGGGGCCAGCAAGATGCTCTCATCAGGGCATCAGGAAGCCAGAGTTCTCTTCTGAGCTCAGTTCACAACATCTGTATGGTCTTGGTCAAGTCACTTTCCTCTATGCACCTTGATTCAGTCACTTGCAAATGAGGAGACAGAACTGTGTGCTCTCTAAGATTCGTCCCAGTTCTTCATCTCAGGAGTCTATAGATATAAATTAAGGATCATTAGCTCTTGTGATTGGAAAAGCTGCACTTACCCACTTTGGCCACGAGAGGGAGACATTCGATCGTTCAGCGCTGGGTTTTACTTTCTTAATTTAGATTTGGTAGCTAGAGGGTACTCGTGCCCTGTCCTTCAAGCTGACTACTTCAAGGTAAGGCAAAGGAATTCTTGGATTTCTCCATTCTCTTCATCATCTGTGATCATCAGAACAAGTCAGATGAAGTCACTTTTTCCAGTTTAACAATAATTTATCAACAAAAAGTCCTATAGAATACATTTAAAAAGGAATGTTCAAAATAAAAGTAATCTCTTTAAACCTTGTATTGGATCATTATGATTGCAACATTAAGTGCTGCTTATATGATATTCATTTTAAAGTGATTAGAAATTTATGTATTCTGTTCATCTCAGCATTATTTACATTAGAGAAAAATCAGTCACTAGGCAAGAATCCAAAAATAGAATGGTGGGAGAAAAACATGGCTTCTTTAAATAATAATAGTCACTGAAACGATAATAGTCACTAAGGGTAATGACATAAGAGACACTAACATATTGTTGATTAAAAAAATCAAGATAACTTAAAAATTATTATTATTGTATTTCAGTCTTAACTATACACATATAAAGATAAGAAAAACCCCCAAATTTTGGGGGAGCTTATCCTTGTTAATGGGATTATCAGTTTTAGTTATTTTTCTCTTTTTAATTTTTTTTAATGCTTTTCAAATTCTCCAGTGTGGACAGGTGTTACTTTTGTATTTTATTTTTTTTAAATATGTTTTCATTGATTTTTTTAGAACAAGAAGAAGGGAGAGAGATAAAAACATTGATGGGAGAGAGATACATAGATGTACGCCCCCTACTGGGGATCGAGCCAGAAACCCAGGCATGTGCCCTGATTGGTAATCGAACTGGGACCTCTCAGTCATGGGACAACACTCAATCCACTGAGTCACACCGGCCGGGCTTACTTTTGTATTAAAAAAAAAAAAAAATCTCTTATGCACTTTCCAGGGAGTTCTAGAACAATCCTATCTGTATTTCTGGCATCAGCGAACACTGAGCGCACCCTTGGCACCATCCATGTCTCGGCTCTCCCTTGAAAACAGCTGTGATGAAAGACTGACTTCTCCCTCCCTCATACAACCTGTTATGTGTTTGGTTAGTTCTGATTATAACATTCCTGATGCAGAGCCAAAGTCTGCCCTGTCTCCGTCCCATCCATCAGTTCAGTTCTGCCTCCGACACAAAGGCCACGACAGAGCCTCCCAAGTCTGAGGACAGCTCTCAGGACTCCTCTGTGTCCTCCAAGCCCCACCGCCACCACGGACTCATTCATTCTGTTAGTGTTCAGGAGCCAGCTAAGTAAACGCTGGGCCCTGAGAGTCAGCAATGAGCAGAACCCAGACTCGAACGGAGGGCCAACCAGCCATTCAGCACCGTGTCCCAAGCTTCCGTGGAGTAGCAGGGGCCGGAAGCGCCCGAAGAGGCATCTCCGCCACCTTGCAGGTTAGCAAGGCTGCTCCAGAGAGACAGCTTCCAGACTGAGAGCTGGAGGGGAGGTGGGCGGGGAGGAGCGCCAGGGAGGCCGGAGGATGTGCAGAGGCTCGGGCAGAGAAGAGGCACTCCGGGAGGCCGTTGTCCCCACCCCTTCACTCCTCGTGCAGGCTCCACTTTGTCAGGGTCACTCCATCCTGAGAGCTACTTGGAGACTCAGACTTTTTCATCAAAAATTTTATCTCCTCCCTTTGTCTGCCCTAAACACTGAGCCCAGTAAGTCACAATCATTCTTGTTGGATGAGTGAGTAAATGAACACAGTAACACTTTGCAACCTGATGAGCGCCTCAGTTTAAAGGGGGGTCTCCAGCCCTGGCCAGTGTGGCTCCGCGGTTAGAGCATACGCCCACGGGCCGAAGGGTCTCGGGTTCGATTCCAGTCAAGGACATGCACCTGGGTTGCAAGCTCGATCCCCAGCCCTGGTCAGGGTCATGCGGGAGGCAACCCATCCATCTGTCTCTCACATCAATGTTTCTCTCCCTGTCTGCCCCCTTCCTCCCCCCTTTCCACTCTATCTAAAAATCAATGGAAAAATGTCCTCAGATGAGGAGTAACAACAACAAAAAATAAAAAATAAAGACGGGTCTTCAATTTTCCCTTCCTTTTTCAGGTAGAAGTCAGTGACCTCTTAGAGCTTCAGGATGCTGTAAAAAGTACAATCATCCTCTTGTTTGACTTGGACACTATTTTCACCCACTCTGTCATCATCATTATTATTTTCAATCCTCACTCAAGGAAACATTTTTATTAATTTTAGAGAGGGAGGAAGCAGGAGAGAGAGGAAGAGACTTCTGGTGCACAGGAGGGTGTGCCGACTGAGTCACAGGCCAGGGCCCCCCTGTGTCATTATTGATCTCGAGTGGCCCATTATATAATTCTCCATCTTGTTTTACTTTCTTCCATTTCAACTAATTCATTTATTACAAGGGAAAGGAGCACGTGATGTAAAGGCCACAAGCAAGACTTCCCAGACCCCAGCCTCTCTCCCGAGAGTCAGCCACTGCTCTCAGCTTCATGAAGTCCCTTCTGCAGAGACTGTGCATGTGCAGACAGGTGCATCGTGTTCCTGCTCACAGGCAGCAGCATGGGAGGCCTGGGTGCCACGCAGTCGGCGCAACAGGTGAGGTGTGAGATCCTCGTGCACATGGAGCTCCCAGTGGATGGGTGCAGTAAAGTGGGGGGGTCGGATGGGAGGCACTGCAACCAGCACATGAGGGAAGGGTAATGTGGAATGATGCCACCACGGAGGAACAGACAAAGGGCGATGCATGTCCTGGGTCTGTGTTCTGGTCAGGGCGAGGTACTATCTCACCCTGGACCAATCTGTCCAGCCGCCCAGGTGTTTTTTCACAAACTAGAAAGAAGAAGGTGAGGCATACACAATGCAGCTATTTCTTTTTCAAATCATTTCTAGTACGACCAAAGTGCTAGTTCTGGAATGAATAGGCAATGCTAACCCGCAGAGAGTTTACAAACTCGTTAACTAAAGAGAAATCAATGGAAATATGCTCTAGTTAAATTCACAAATCTAAATGACTAACACAGGTAAGGGGAAACCAGACGAATATTTCCGTTAACCACAAATGTGACACAAACCAACAGTGTGGTGTGGCTGTCGGCTGAATTCTTAAACACTTCATTTTAAACGGACATCACCTAATTCCTGTCATTCCGAATGGCATTTTTAAAATCAGGGATTTCCAAATAAAACATTTTTTGGAGAAGAAAAAGTGTGTTTTCCATGTCACATAAAGTCGGTATTAACAGCTGCAGGTGTTTAATCAAGAGAACACAAGCTCAAAGTGGCCGTGGTGTTTGGCTTCGGCCAGTTGAAAGGTCACTTGAGAAAGTTTACAGACATATTTGACAGTATTGCAGAGAGCAGAACCCGTTCAGAGGATGAAATCTCCTGGAAAACCCATCTTCATTCAGCACATGGACAAACTCCTTAGAAAGAGAAGACAGTAATGGGTGGGCAGTCGCTGAGGAGAGGTCCCCCTGAAACTGTGACCTCCCTGCGTGCACAGCAATCTGAGAGGATGGGCAGATGCTCCGATGAATAAGCTCACACTTATGTAGGTCGAGCCCTCTGTTCTAACTCCTCCTATGTCCCTCCCTTCCATGCTTTCCATCAGGCATCTGACTCTTCCACGCTCAGAAGGAGGCGAGTGTTACGGCCGAAAGAATTGACGTTTGTTTCCAAACGCACAGACCGAAAGAACTGGCGAGGTTTGCAGAGAAGGTAACAGAGAAAGAGCGTTTCCCGGTCGAGGAGCGCGAGGTTTGGTTTTGTGATTAAGGAAGTGAGTGCGACCATGGGAGACCCCTGCAGTACTAGAAAGAAGCAGCATTGCAGAGTGTTCCTCCCCTAGTACTGACAAAATGAGAGGCCAATAAAAAACCAACAGTAATCAAACGAGGAAGGGACCTAACTTAATACGTAAAGAAGGTGGTGACTCAGGAGAGGGGGAAAAAAAAAGAAGATTCTGGAGAAAAGCAGAGAAGGACAGCTCAGCTCAGCTCCTAATTTGGCCTCCAGCCCCATCCTCCACACCCACCTCCAAATGCTGAGGATTGTCACTAATCCACCCAAATGCATCCATGTCCCTCTCTTGGCTGGTGACTGGCGGGCATGGATGCTGGGGATTACAGGAGCAGCAGAGCAGAGTGGCCTTTCTGGAGGAGAGGCCGGCTCCACACTCAGTTGGGAAAGCGAGCCTGGAGGTGTCCTCGTGGTGCTCGCACCCCTCCTGGTATGGGACCTGGGGAAGCTGTCAGACAGCGAGCTGCCCTCGGCGTCCTCGCCCACGCTCAGACCCGTAGAGGACCTTCATCCCACTCCCATCCAGTCCCCCAGCTACTGGAAAAGTTGGTGGTGTTACTGCCATTCAGCCAGGGCCTCCAGGAGCACACCTGCAGGTGAGCAAGTTGGGGTTGTTACCCGTTAAATCGGGAAGAACATACATGCAGGGAAGCAGGGAATGTGGGTGTCTCAGTAAGAACCTCCAGGAAGTGGGCTGCTAGGTGATTGGGGGGAGGGGTTAAGCTTTGTTGTGGATTCCACGTTGTCAGAAGCAGGGGTAAATCTAGGATTAAATATCTTAGTAAATTTTATCTAGAAGGTCAGAAAACAATATGAAGTAAAGCATCGGGATCTGACATCAGAAAAGTTCCCCGGGACAGTGACGGCGGAAGACGGATACCGTGGCCTGGGACGGGATGGGCGGCCCGAGGTGTGCTGCCCCTGGAGGAGCTGGCCACGGGCCGATGACGTTGGTTTTACACCACCTCTCCCGGTGTCCTTTATCACAGGATTAAAACCCTCAGACCAGCATATTGTTATTATTATTTTTAGTTTTTGTTAATCATCACCTGAGGATATTTTTCAATTAGTATTTTTTTTCCAGATACAGTGGAAGGGAAGGAGGGAGGGAGGGAGAGAAACATTGATGTGATCGATGCGAGAGAGACACATCGATTGGTTGCCTCCCGCATGGGGCCGGGGATCAAACCTGCAACCCAGGTACGTGCCCTTGACTGGGAACCGAACAGGCGACCCTTCCCTCCCAGGGCCAATGCTCTAACTGCACCAGCCAGGTCGAAACCAGCATATTATTTTAAAAACTTTTGGGAAAATGCTACTTTTAGAGACTATGCCGTGGAGAGTCATTATACGCCTTGCTATCTCAACTGTCTTCTGATTCTGCATTTGTCAGGAATCCTATCTATATTTTTCCTTAAATACTACACATTTTAAAAAATCCTAAAAAGTATCTAAGACTCCGCCTCGCTGCTGCCTACCCCTCGGGCCTCCCTGCTGCCTGGGTCAGTGCCTTCCTCAGAGCCCCAGGAACCCGCGATCTGGTCACACGTGAGTCACGCTGGGGCCGTCGTTTCACGTTCTGTCCCGGACCACGAACTTCCAGAAAGCAGCGGCCACATATTCTGTAACCACAGTCTGCACGGGTCAGTGAGCTTTATAGAAAGGCTCATTTTTGTTCTTATATCTGACCAAAGAAGAACACGGAGTCATCCGTCCATTCTTGGGAGGAGGGTCCTATCCATCAGCGGGGCGGTAAGCAGGCCAGGGGTACTTTCCCAGCCGGAGGGAACACGCTGTGTATGGAAGGGTCCAAGGAGCCACGGGCCAGACGGGTGAGCACCCCCCGAAACCTCAGGACGCACCCTTCGGGAGGCTGGGGAACTTCGGGGTCGTGGTTGGGAGTGGTCGATGGAGGACAGGATCGCAGTGTCCAGTTGCTGGGGTATCTGAGAGCAGGGACAGGGACAATGACCGGGGCTCCTCAATGGGTGGATTAAGGTCAACCTGGGCACAGCCTTGGGAAAGGAGAGGCGGTGTGGGTCTCCTTATTTGGAGGAGGCTGGGGTGTCAGGGAGGACCTCAAGGAACCGAGGCGCCAGGAACCCAGGGAGGAGCACAGAAGGAGTGGCATCACCACAGAGCCCCCTGGCCAGTGCCGCCACCAGGCAGGAAGGGACGAGGGGATGGTGGCAATAGCAGCAGTGACCCCTCGGGCACGGATCTCGTCTGCTCCTGGGGCCCCCTGGCATGGACAGTGTGGGTCTTCCTAAGACCCAAGGCTACCCATTCAGACAGTTTGGCTTCTCAACCTGTTTGATTGAATTCGCACAGCAGTTCATAGCAGCTACAGTTACCTGAACCAATATCAGCCTTGCAGAAAACCATGATTCTTCTATGATGATAACTGCCTTTTTAAATGATGGTGATTGCTTTCTGAAACAAGTTAATTTTCTCATAATATTCCCTTTCTTTTTTGTTGGTTGGTCAAGCCAGACTATTTTAGTCATACTTTTAAATAAAGAATCAAATCTTGGTTTCTGTTCTGGGATGAGTATTCCTTCCAGTGTCGATTTTGTTTTGCTGAATTTTTTCACTGTTACCATCAGTTTTTTGCAAGGGCTGAGGGATGTGTTGATTTCCTAACTATTGTAATTACTCGGCTAGGTGTTCCAGGGAGGGTTTTCTTTTCCTTAAAGCGGACCCACGCTGCGTGTTGCACGCTCACCGCCGCTTTCCCTGCGTCCTGAACGGTCCCCGGTTTATCTGGCGTCTCCATCACCCCGGGACTCCTTCAGCGTCTCGTTCTCTATTTGTGACTGTGGAGTTACTGAGTACGCATTCTCCTTGTTTGTCTGTACTTTTTTGTGTGTGCTGGAATTTGATTTTTTAAAAAAAATCCTCACCCAGGATATTTTTCTATTTATCTTCAGATAGAGTGGGAGGGAGGGAGGAAGAGAGAGAGAGATAAAAACATCGATGTGAGAGAGACATATCAACCAGTTGCCTCTTGCATGACCCTGACCAGGGCCGGGGACCAAACAACCGAGGTACGTGCCCTTGATCGGAATCGAACCCGCGACTCTGGTCCAAGGGCCAGTGCTCTAACTGCTAAGCCAAACTGGCCAGGGCTGGAATTTGATATTGACCATGACCACATCTGAGACAAACAGACAAGCAGACCAACACAATCAGTTGCCCAGCTTCAACCCGCAGGACTTCTCAGTGGGGACTCAGTAGCAGGCAAGAGAATGCGACCCCAGGGTGAGAGCCCTTTGCGGGGTAACACCAGACAGTGCCTCTTCACCCATCTTCTTCAGACAAAGCCCCCAGAAAGCTCCACCAAAGCCCCTGAGCGCCAGCAGCAATGAATGAAGAGGGCTAGACCTCCTCTGTGGCCTGGAAAGCTCTCTACCCTCGTGCACTTGAGAATCTCCTCGTAGACATCTTTGCAAAGATCAGCGCCCAGGCCCCACCAGAGACACACGGATGGATCTCTGGGCACGGGCAGCTGCCAGGTTTGCTGTCACAAGGCTGGGGAGCCGGCTGCCCAAAGTTGCCTTAGGAGATATAACTGCTGGGAAAACCCTCCTGACAGCTGGGACGGTGGCAGAATGAACAGTGGAAAAGGGCAGCCACGGGGGGGGCCCATGAGGGGAACAGGAAGAGTGGGGTGAGTGGGCTTAAAGCCAAGCGTTAGCATCTAGTGGTCCAGGCTGTGGCTCTGCGTTACTGGACTTCTCTTCCTGCCCGTGACCTGCTGGCAAAGACAATGTGCTTACAGACCTGAGCATTCTGAAAAAGGTGTTGGGGTTTTGTGTCTTCCAAACAAATTCGGTTGTTGTCCTTTCCAGTGTTCTTTTCTTTAGGAGTTCTTCCCTCTTGGGGGTTCTCTCTCCTTGACAAACTTTCCAGGCTGTCAATATGGTTGTTAAATTGCACTGCTGTCTGAATTATGGAAATTAAGTTATCTGCTTTCTGCTTGGTCTCTTTCCCTAATTTCATAATCTGTTCCCTGCTACCTTCATTCAGCTGTTAATGGCTTCCGTTTGCGTCTGAGGTTCCCATTGTATCACGTCCTTCACACGCCGAAGCTCATTCTTCTGAGCTTTTTCGTTGAAGAGGAGAGAGCCAAGGCCGGAGCTGGCCACGTGGCCTTGGACGGACTTCCGGCTCCCAGGCGAGGGCGCTGCCCCAGCCAGCGTGGGGCGGTGAGGATGTGGGGGTCTGTGTGCTCCTGCGGGGCTCTCCCACCTTCTTCCAGAGTAAATCACACTATTCCTGCATCTGGAAAACTCATGACACACCGTCTTCCCGTCTTGTGTTTCCGCTTGCTCAATTTCCTCCCTCCTTCATTCATTCTTTCTTCCTCTCCCTCCTTCCCTCCCTCCTTCCACCCCTCCCTCCTTCCCTCCTTTCCTGTCTTTCTTTCTCTGCCTATTATATTTAGCTTGAAAACCTGGGCCAAGGAACCCAGCTGCTCGTGTGCACCATTGCAAGGTCCAAGTTGAAATCTCTCAATGTTAATTTTTTTTCTAGATCTCTGGTCACAGTTCTGGATTCATAGATATCTGCAGGAAAAACTTAGGTGTTTTGTTGTTGTTTTTCCCATTTGGCCAGAACCAGGAGCCCTTCAGAGGGATTCCTGGAATAAGAAACTCGTCAGTGCCCGGCCGATGTGGCTCAGTGGTTGAGCGTGGACCCATGCACCAAGAGGTCGCCGGTTCGATTCCCAGTCAGGACACATGCCCAGGTTGTGGGCCCAATCCCCAGTGGGGGGCATGCAGGAGGCGGCCAGTCGATGTTCTCTCTCATCGATGTTTCTCTCTCTCTCTCTCCCTCTGCCTCTCTCTCTAAAATCAATAAAGAAAAATTATTTTAAAAAAGTCACTTGTCAGTAATGACGGCTTGAGCACTGGCTGCCCGACAGCCCCCATGTCGGGTTCTTCCTGACTTCCCTGGGAGCCTGCCCAGCAGGGCCCAGCACCCACGCCTCCATCGGCGGTTCCTTGCTCATACCTTGAGCACACTCTTTCAGTCTGATGATTCTGGTGGCTGGTCTTGAACTGAACCTTGTTCCCCCTCCTCATAGGCTCTGCATAACACCCCAACATTACCCAATCCAGTCCCTGGGCTGTGGGTCTGGAGTTAGTACCCGTACCCGCCCCATATCCTCATTACCAAGTACAGCCAGGCTCTACTTCCACTTCCAGAGCGAGTGCCTTGTCACCGTGCAGGGGAATGTCTTCCCTGAGGAATTCATCTCTGGGGTGAAGCTGAAACGGGGAAGCAAACGACAGCCAATCCTTCTCCCGTGTACATCTGTTCTGTTACACGGTTGCTAGGTTCAGTGCCAAGTATCACTGACCACTCCTCAGCCAACGTGAGCTCACATCCTCATAATCCTCAAGCCCAGGCCACAGTTTCCCGAACCACTCAGCGCGACGAGGCCATTGTAAAGTCCACCTTCTTCCGGGAGCACATGGTAAGGGACCACTACAGAGAACGTGCTGCCCTGGGTCACGAAAGCATCCGTTGCTCCTATTTTTGGAATAACAGCATCTGATGGTTTTCTTCTCGTGAGCTGTTCTCTCCCAACTCTCAGCCCTTTTCTTCCGATGGTGCTGACGCATACCCCGCTCTTGGGAAGGGACCAGGACTCAATCACCCAGTGTGAGCCTGACGTTCCCTTGGCCAGGGACTGGTATGAGAGCAAGCCAGATTTGCAGTCACACCCGTAAACCCTCTGTCACCAGAACATATACATTTTCCCTTTGTTTTAGCAGCCCCGGGGTGGGTGTGCTGCCGCAGCGTGCTAGTGGTCCATCCATCGGAGCCCAGTGCCTTCGAGTGTGTGCCAGGCAAGGCCAGCAGCCAGGCGTGCAGGACCCTTGCGCCTGGCCTCAGGTCTGTGAGCAGCTGCTTTGACTGCAGACTTCTGGAGAGAAGAGGCATCTAGGAGGCTGGTGGGGTGGGCTTCGTGAAGGCAGATGGGTCCACCAGCGGCCACCAGAGGTGCCTCCAGACCTGCCCAGGGCGCCAGCCCCCAGGCCTGTGCTCAGACCCCCTTCCCAGCCGGGCCTGGTTGAGCCTCTTTTCACTCTGCTGTAGCAAGTTCAATCACGCACTCCCCGAGTCGCTTTTCAGGCCCAGTCCAGACGCAGCGAGCTCTTCTCACCGACACCCGGGCTCCGCAATCTTGCCTTCTCCTTTCACAGCTCGTGACCCGTCCACTCTCGGTATTCATTTCGTTATTGCCCATCTCCTCCGCCAGACACAGCACACACCCCGGAGTGTGAGCCCCAGGAAGACGCCGGGTCTTTCTTCCCTTCCACCTCTAACTCCCCAGCAGGCAGCACCTGGGCAGCAGCCGAGCTCATCGCCACGCTCACGGGGGCATTTCCCCAGCGGGCGGCACCGGCGGAGGACCAGAGGACTTCAAGTCCCGCCAGGCGGTGGCAGCGTGCGCCCAGTCAACCGAGAGTCTCCGCCCGCGGAGAGCCCAGAGCCGGGGCGGCTGCCAGCCACCGGCCGCCTGGCGCTCCGTCCCGTCCCTCTGGAAGAACCCACGTGTGTGAAGACCGGCCATCAGACCACGGGAAAGGGGCTTAGAACCTTACACCGGCCCCACCCAGCTTCAGTTGTCCCGTCTTTATAACGAGCACATTGATGGTATCCCCAAATATCTGGCATCATTTAAAAACTGGCTGCAAAATAATTTAAAAAGAAAAATTCCAAATGCCAGAAATAAAGCGCTCGAAAGACTGTCAGTAGTGAGGGCAGAGACCAACGTCTGGAGAGGAAGTGAGCTAAGACTGGGGTGTTAGTTACGATATTTGTGGATCAACTCCTGTCTGCCTAACCATGCAGCTAAGCGTAACGGGGGATATAAAATAAAAAGGCACACTCCTTGCCACTAACAGGCTTCAATAATAATAGTAATAAACTGTAATAGTAAGGTCCTTTATTAATTAAGTTATTATTTTTTAATCCTCATCTGAGGATATTTCCCCCCCCTTTTTTAAAGAGAGAATGGAAGAGCGGGAGGGGAGAGAGAGAGAAACATCAATGTGAGAGAGACACATCGATTGGTTGCCTCCCACACAACCCTGACTGGGCCCAGGGATTGAACCTGCAACCCAGGTATGTGCCCGTGATCAGAACTGAACCTGAGACCCTTCAGTCCTTGGGCTGACGCTCTAACCTCTGAGCCAACCTGGTCAGAGCAAGGTCCCTTATTTTTTAGTATTTATTTTAAATCCTCACCCCAGGATATTTTTCCATTTATCTTCAGATAGAGTGGGAGGGAGAGGGAGAGACAAAGAGAGAGACAGAGAGAGAGAGAGAGACATCGATATTCAAGAGACACACGAACTGGTTACCTCATGGACAACCCTGACCAGGGCCGGGGATCGAACCTGCAATCCAGGTACGTGTCCTTGATCAGAATTGAACCTGAGACCCTTCAGTCCATGGGCCAACGCTCTAACCTCTGAGCCAAACCAGTCAGGGCAAGGTCCCTTATTTTTAAAATAAAATTTCCCCATATATTTGGGAAGACCAACATGAATACCCAAGACATGCAAAAATAAAGTGTTAAAATTTGGTAATTCACACCATTAAAAATTAAAGTAGCGGCATGGAAAGGGAACAGAAGAAATGCCTTGGAGAAAGACGACTCGGGTTTGAATCCTGCTCGGGTCTCTGTCAGTCCCTTGATCTCTAAGTGTCTGGTCTCAGCACGTGACGTGTCCCGTAAGTGTTAGGATACATGTGTGATCGTGAGGAGTGACCGGATCCAGAATTCAAACAGGCTTTGTAGTTCATAAGGTGCTGTGCTAGGTCGTGTATTATTGGAAAGGCTAACTGTGCACCGAACGGTAAGAAAGCCTGAGCAGGAGCGGGGGTCACTGTGCACTCAGACCACAGGGGTGCTTCTCTGAGACGGGGAGGAGACCACGCTCTGCCACCCTTCTCCATCACTCCCGGCAAGTCTGCACCCAGGAGGTGCCCACCCAGGAGCAGGAGGGTATTTTGCCCTTAACAGGGGGATGGGTGTTCTCACTGGGGAGCAAGCCCAGAAACCCTTCCCTCCCAGCTCGGTCCTCTCCACACAGCGGAGAGCTGTTTTCCACCAAAATGGAACTAATCTTATTTCTGGTAGGACCCCTTCCCCCGCACCTACACGTATTAACATCCTCAGAAGAAAGGCTCTCAATCCATCCAGGATCTTATTATTGCCTCCATAATGATTATAGTTATGACTATGACAGTCATTATAAGGAGAATCAGCCATGTGCAGTAAAGCAAAGGAAGGACGGACTCTGGCTCTGAGCACAGTTACAAGGCAGCACAGACAGAAGTATCGTGGCCCTGCTCCCCGCTTCCTCCCAGCGCATGGGGGAGCTGGGTGTGAGCAGCAGGGCTGAGAGGGACGACACTACAGAGAAAGACCCCCTCCTCCTCCCTGGCCCGGCTTTGTCCGTTCTCTTTTCCCAATGTCTCTAGTACCCCTCGCGTCCTCTCCACCGCTCTGAGTCTGCCCCGGCTCAGGCACTTCCTGCTGGATCATTGCAAAGCCCACCACCCACCTCCCAGCCTCGGGGCTCTCCCAGCCCCTGTGGTGCTACCCCAGATAGCTGGTCTCATGCCACTGCCCTGTTCAAAGTCGGCAGGAGCTCCTCACTGCTTAGGCAGTGATTCTCAGCCTGTGGGTCGAGACCCCTTTGGGGGTCGAATGACCCTTTCATAGGGTTCACCTAAGACATAACAGTAGCAAAATTACAGGTATGAAGTAGCAACGAAAACCATTTTATGGTTGGGGGTCACCACAACATGAGGAACTGTATGAAAGGGTCGCGGCGTTAGGAAGGTTGAGAACCACTGGCTTAGAGGATATATGTTGAAATCTTCCGATGGCTCAAAAACTTTGGCAGACTGGCCAGTACTCGTCCCACGCAGCCCCCAGCCAGAAAGACAGGTGCATGTGCTCGTGTATACGCTACTTGTTCGTGCTTCTGTCTGAGCTCGTTATTCTCTTATCCGACTATGCAAAGACCTCACCATCCTTCTATCCAACGGCCTTCCAGAGGCCTTCAAAGCCAGCTCTGGCCACCTCCAAATATTCCCAGTGTTGGAATTATTTTCTTTTCCACCTCTACTCAAGATATGCTGCCTTGGGTTTGAGTTACTAAGTTCATACTGTGAGTCCCCTAAACTCTGCGGTCCCTGGAGGCCAGACCTGCACCTGAGTCACCTCTCATGCTGTATTTAGCAGCAGGAAATAACTGGAGCCCAATAGGTGCCCGATGAGTTGAAAGTGTTTCATCACCTTCTTTTGACTTATGCTGGCAAAGGCCCCGTGAGACGTGTGCATCAGTGTAGGGACCGTGGGTGCTGCACACGGGCATACAGAGGCCGAACACCCAGTGATGGGACCGTGCACAGAGCTGAGCTCCAGACACGAGAGGCAAGGACGAGCCTGCGCCGGTGGCACACTCTGTGGTGTGCCCTGGCCGGCTCCAGTGGGTCATTGAAGCAACATAGCGAATAAGAATCTAGACCCTGCGTCTGGGCCCTGGCTTCATCATTTGCACCTGTACAATCCTGGGCAGTTTCCTGACCTCTCAGAATCCGCTCCCTCGTAGACTTGCAGAGGATGCGTTAGACAACACCATAGCTCACGTTAACTCAGGCACATCCTAATACATAGATAGAGCTTTGCTGTGATCAAATTGGCGCTAAGAGCAGTGAAAACAATGGACTCAGGTTTCTTATTTTGCGCCTGGGAATAGGACCATCCCAGGAACAGGGAGGAGAAGGAGAGGCTGGAAAAACATGCCCTGGTCGGCTGAGCACATTCCCAAGATGCCAGGCCACCCAGCAGCATTTCCTGAGCCCAGGCACTGCCACTCCCCGCCATGCCCTGGGAAAGTGCACACACTGAGCTCATTCCCCGAGCCACTGTCTCCTGTTCTCAGGCCCAGTCATGACCCTCACGAGCTATTTGATACCCAAAGAGCCAGGGATCAGCCAGGTTGATGTGGGCCAAGGGGTATCTTGAAGCAGGAGAGGAGAACAGTGTGCTGGGGAGAGTTAGAGTCGGTGCATGGAAGAGATGCCTCCTCACTTCTCCAAACCAGGCGAGTATTAACTAAGGTGGGTCCAGTCATCCAAGTGAGGGGCAGAAAACAGGGAGGCACAAAGAGAAGGCTCACAGGCGACTGGGAATCAGGAGACACCTGCTTCCTAGGGAAGAGCTGCAGACGCTGAGAGCTCAGACCCTGAAGTCAGGGCGCCTGCTCTGGGCAAGTCATTTAAGTGTTTGCAATTCATTTCCTCACCTGTAAATGCACTGATAGTGTCTGTATCATGGACCTGTTGTGAGGGTTAGATGAGGTAATACAATAAAGTGCTCACATAGCACACTGCAAATGGTAAGTGCTCACTTGGTTAAGAGGGTGGGTGGTGGTGGTAATCTGAGCCTGACACAGACTGGGTGGATATTTTCATTCCCATTTCACATTGTATAAACTCACGCTTAAGACGGTAAGTGTCTTGCTCAAGGTGAAGTGGGCAGCACGTAGTCGAACTTCTAACTCAGTTCCGCTCTGTTTCTGCCCAGGACCCCAGCAAGCGATCCAGATGCTCTAAGGAGGAGGAGCTGGGACCAGAATGGACATTCTTCTTGGGAAATCAGAGGACAAGGAAGATCCAAACCAAGGAGGAGCTCGGCCTAACGTGGGTGAAACATTAAAACCACTCCACACCATGATGCAGACGTAGGTAAGACCATGTCTACCAGGAAAGTCTCTCCTCTACGTGCTGAAATTGCCAGCTCGTGCAAGATTTAACCACTCCCCCTGCCAGATTTGTGCACCTGAGGTCATTTAAGTCATGGGAAGTTTTGTTACAAGGGCCCGATGTAAGGTTTCTTCAAGAAGAAGCCCAAAGTCTGTGGGTCTCAGCAGCAAAGTCAGGGAGGCTTCGATCTTGCCCCCAGGGCGATGTCAGGAGGGCCTGAGCTGCAGAAAAACCGCCTCTCTGTGAGCCCCTTCTGTGGGCCGTTGCTGTCCCCCAGGTGAAATCTGCCCAGTAGAAGCATCCAGGCAGTGTTTACTGACCAGCTCACTCAAGGGCCAAGGGCAGGAGCTGTGGCTGGTGTGTGTTAGGACTCAGAGGAGCTCACCTTTGACTTGTCATTGCTTTGGCCCCAGTGTCTATGATGGCAAGACAGGTGCTCCATAGGTACCTGTCAAATGAATGAATAGGGGTCATCAGCATTGAAATTGAGCTTAGTAACCCTCTGGCAGCATCTCTCTCCGTCGGGCCTCACAGCAGCCTGAGAGTGCCCCTTGGTGCGTGCTCTTACCCACAGACACGCACCAGGTTCATTGGGGCATCCAGCCAATGGGATGGACTTTGAGCACAAACCCTGGAGCCTGGAGCGCTCCACAGGGCAGAGCGGTGGGGGGACTGGTGCGTTCCCCGCTGAGTGCAAGCTTTGCTTCCTTCCTCTCGTCCTCCTGCTCGGGCTTTGAGGGAACGGGAAGTTTGAGCCCCTGGGGCACCCCACCTTAGGTTGTCCTGGCTGCCACCCTCACCAGCTCTCTGAGTGGAGGAACCAGGTGAGACTTGTCAGAAGGGCTGTGGCTTTCCTGGGGGCACCTGGACACGGGGGCCCGCTCAGCTCCCTGCTCGTGACGGTCCCAGGCGAGTCACAAAACATTTCTGTTCCTTAGTGTCCACATCTGCCTCCCAAGGTGTGGTGACGAGGACTCGATGACAGTGGGAACACGAAAGGACCTGGGGGGAACCGGACGTATTACAGGTGCCAGAAACTTTGTTGTGAGGGAGAAATGGGAAAACGCCTGTGAGGTGCTTATCAGGGGGCCTGTGTTCAACGACCACCATCCTACAACCATTGTTTCTGACCAGCTGTCATCTGGGGTGATGTGCCGACACGCTCACAGCAGAGCGCCCCTCTCTGGCCCCCATGTTTCCTCCTCCCCGGCCCTGTGACGGCCACCCACCCCACTCCGCGCTCACCATGCTCCCGACTGCTCTGCCCCCCCCCACCCCAGCCCATCCTCTGGGCTCCGGTCTCCTCCAGCCTGGCCCCTCCCCACTCTCACGGACCTTGCAGGGCCACTGCCTCTCAAAGAGCTGTCACATCCGTCTGGCAAAACCCCGGGCCATGCCCAAGTCCCCACATGCCCGTATGACCCTCTCTTCAGCCAAGTTGCAATCATCTCGTGTCCATTCTGGGTACACGTCCCACCTGAGCAATTCAAAACCCCTGCCGTGTTCTGCCACGGAGTCCACACTGGCCTTCCCTTCAGCAGGTGACTTCGCCTCCCTGGTTCCGACAAGTCAGGAAGCTCCCTACACCCGTCAGGTGAACGTAGGGACCACGGCAAGGCCATGGGGGATGGAGGGGGCGAGGAGGAACGCAGGGCATGGCACAGGAGGAGGTGGCCTGTGTGGGGCCTGTGACGCACTGACCGGGATCCCCGAAGGGCCTAACGTCCAGCCTGCACATTGTAGCTACTCAGTAAACAGCCACCTTGCTCATGCCCTGTGTTAACCTGTGATAAATACAGTTTATTGTTTCCAAACCGCCCCAAGAACGCTGCTGTCCAGGACCAAGGCACCCCCATCATCTTCTGGATTCCATGTTAGGCAGGAATTTAAAAGGGGGAGGCCTACCCAGCTCCTATAATGCAAGATAACATGCCAGCCATAACCTGGAGTCCCGGGGGGAGAGGGGGGCCGTGTACCAGATCTGTCACAGGTTTGTCCTGAAGGAAAAGGATCAAAGGAGGCACAGGGCAGGTGGGGGGTGTATTCTGACTGTCAGCATCAGGCGTCCTCAGAAGTCGTAACTTCCAAAGGCCTGTGCCGTCAGAACCGCGGGTTGCAGCCCACGAGCCTTGCTGGAAGCAGCGTGTCTGCTGCTCTGGGGGCCGCCGGCCCCGCTCCCCCTCTGTGCACTCGGCTGTGGAGTGGGATACAGGCCGGCGAACCGCTGTGTGGAGGAGGCGACCCAGAGGCTGGCAGGGGGGTGTGGGGCAGGAAAAGCGGTGCAGGATGGAGTCTGGAAACTGGCTTCTAACTGAGGCTGCGCAGCTGACTGCGTGTGAGACAAGGAGGGAAGGCCTGTCTGAAACTGGGGAGTTGGCCCAGACCAGTGGACTCAAGCTCGGGTGGGTTTCAGATCATCACCCAAAAGGCTTATGAAATACAGATGGCTGCCCCTCCCCGCCCCCGCCAGCGCACACACGCGTGCACACACACACACACACACATACACACACACCCCATCTGGGACCCAGCAGGTCTGAGTGGGGCCCCAGGCCGAGTCTCTAACAAGTTCCCTGATGGGGCTGATGCTGCCAAGCCAGGGACCCCACTGAGCACCGCTGGTCTAAGTGACGACTCCTAGAGCTTCTTCTAGCTCTGAGGTTTTAGGATTCCAAGAAATACATAAATAGGAGAAGAAATTACAAAATAAAGGCGAATTCCAGAAGAAGTGAGAGGAAAAACTTCCAAACGCATACCTGAGATGTGGCCACAGGCAGGTGCCCCATGTTACGGCCCAGGCCTCCCGGGAGGGGCGCCGTCCTGCCGAGCTGCTTGCTCCTCCCGTCTGTTCTCGGGGTTTGTGCTCATTTGCTTTTCATTGGAGTCTACGTCGGAGACCATATTTCATGACGCCAGCTGCTTGAGTCTGTAATGAAATACTTTATGTGAAGGCATTTTGCAAATATGAAGTAGAAGGCAGAGGGGGTATTCTTTTTCTAGAGGGGTCTTTTTAATGCATGTTTATGTTTTCTGCTTTATCTCCTTCAAAACAGCAAATGATGATTGTGAAAAAGACGGAGATGTAGTTGATGGGGGAGAGTTGAATGGGATGGAATTGAACTGATCTGAATTAAATAAGAGTTGTGTTATCCCCACTCATAGTAACTAAACACTGAATGAATGTGGGGGGGAAGCCAGGTGGCCCCGAAGACTGGGACGTGGAGGGAAACAGCAGTGCAGAGCGGTGTGCAAGGGCCATGCCTCCAGAACATTCCTTCCCGAGGGCCTAGAGCCACATGAGATGGGGGCTGCCATGTTTGGGACCCTGACCTCACATGAGATGGGTGCTGCCATGCCTGGGACCCTGACCTCACATGAGATGGGGGCTGGCATGCCTGGGACCCTGACCTCACATGAGATGGGGGCTGCCATGCCTGGGACCCTGATCTCTGCCCCAAACGCCTGGGGCCTGTGGTCAGAGCATTTGGTGGCCAGGTCCGGATGGGAGCTCCAGGTTCCTGACCCCTGGCCAATGCTCTCCCACCATCTCAACATCTTTCCATGGTCTTGGAGTGTCTTCTCTATGAGCACAGTAGAGCACCTTAGACGTGGACCCGACCCCTTTCGTTCAGGTTTTCTGTCTATACTGTGCACTTCCTCCTTCCAGACAGCACTCCCTGCACACACAGAAGCGTGGAGACCTGCGGACTGGAAGGCTGGCAGGATGCAGTTTGCCCAAGAATAATATCACCCAGACCCTGGGATGACCAAGGTCCCCGCCCTAGGCCCTGTGACTTCGAGGGCCTTGCTCTGGCCTGCTAAACCATGACTCTTCCCATGAGATGAGGAGTCCGGAGGACCACGGGGACAAGCCCAGTGGGCGCGCCCTCCCCACCTGGACCATGACCCGCTCCAGTACACATGCCTGGGCCGGGGGGCGGCTGAGGGGCGGCTGTTGTGGGGACGGAGGTAATGGGACCAGCTCAGCTGTACACCTGTGCACGAGGCCCCTCAGGTTTGAGGTCAGAGCTGGGGATGGGGGGGCATGGTGGGCCTCAGACTCGCCTGTAAAACTGAGTTAAGTGCCAGTGTGTCAGAGGAATTGGCTTCTGTGTGATTGGGAAAGAGGACGAGGAGAGGCCAAGCAAGCCAGAGCCTTGGCAAAGTCTCAGGGCCTGCCTCTGGGGGGTCGACGGCCCTCCCCTCCTGGCGGAATTGTCCGGCGTCACTCGAGAGCCCTCTCCGAGGGGTCAGCTGCACTCTTCACCAGTGTTGTTTCAAGCCCAGGTCCCAGGTGCTTCTGAGGACACTGGTAAGTGCACTGCCCGCCAGGGTGGCGCCAGGCGGCCCAGGACTCAACAACCCACGGCCTTCTCCTGACCTCTGCGCGGGACAGGGCGGCAGGACCCCCAGGGGAGCTCCCCGGGCAATGTGGTATGAGGCCCGGGCCTGTTTTCTGTGGGTGTCACTGGAATGTAAGCCGCTGGGGCAATGGGTTACCCCCAACCAGATGTGAGCGGTGGCTTTGGGCTCAGAAAGTGAGCTGAGCAAAGTGTCCGATGGAGGGGCCCCAGCGTGGCCGCCTGCACAGCGCCCTCGATATCAAGACCGTTACGAATCCTCACACTCTTTGGTCCGTGACTTCTATTGCTGGGAATTTACCTCAAAGAAGTCATCAGAATGTGGCCAAGATTTTCCTACAGAGTTTTTTTTTTACTGCTGTTTCATTTATAACATCGGAAAGTTAGACACAACCCAAGCGGCCAATCGTAAGGAAACGGTCACGCACATCGTGACACGTCCATACGGAAAAGCTGGCAGCCGCTGAAACGGGCTCAGGCCCCACGCAGGGACACGAGCGATGTCCGCGTGTCAGTGCAAGGAGGAGCTGGACACGCGCCCAGAGGCGGCGTGGCTCGATCTCGTACAGCACGCGGGTGCCCACACCCCACCCACACGCAGGAAGACGCGCCCCACGGGCTGACAGCGCCTATCGTTGCATGCTGTTTGCCAGCTATTTTTTTAAAATTCCCTTTCTAGGTTTTTCAAATTTTCTGAAATTTGAAAAGAAAGCATTAAATAGTCAGTCCAATCGTTATAATCAGGTAAGAAGTATCAAAAACATGTGAAGGGCGGTGGTGTGCTCAATAGCCGCTCCCCGGGGAGGCGGAGGCCCCCCTAATCCCTGGCCAGGATCAGCTGGGCTGCTGCGTGTGACAGCAGCAGGTGACAGGGACACTTACTGAGGATCGGCGCAGGTCAGTCAAGATGCTCCAACTCTGACAGTCAGAGTCAAGGTAACCCCTGCCGTGATGCTGCTGAGAGAGGGAGCTGGGATCCGAGCCAGGACTGGCTGCCCCGCAGTGCCGTGTTGGAAAGAGCTTCCTCCTCCCACAGGAGCCAGGCCTGCTCTAGATCCCTGTCTACACGTCCAGCCACATCCTGTCCTGGATCGAGACGCAGGTAGGACACCCTGTGATTTGTTACAGAGACGTTTCTCCTACAGATGTGTGCAGCCTCTGGACGGACACCTCTCCGGGACAGCTGCTCAGGAGTGGCTGGGACACAGCTGAATTCTCAGATTCCAGTGTCCCCGTCGCCAAGCGTCTCAGAGGCCACTTATTATGTGGATCAGAACCCCAGCTGACGGACTCCCTTTCTAAGTTACGGAACAGAGTTCTTTTCCTTCCCTGAGACAGGAAGCTGCCCTCAGGGGCAAACCGACGACCCCGCCCCTTCGCCGTGTCACTCATCTGCACACTGTGTCACTCATCTGCATGCCGTGTCACTCATTTGCAGCCTGTTTGGCTAAGTTGTCAAAGAGCATGTCACCCAGCTCCAAAGGAGGCCCAGGTCAACGGGTACCATCAAGAGGACCAGACACCAAACCTGGCACAGTGACGTGTCTTTCTCCCACCAAGACTTTGGACTTGTAGAGAGTTACCTGAGTAAGTGAGTTCTTATTGCCCTGAGGGACCTTCAATGGGTCTCAGAAAAAAATTAAGCAAGACCAAATGTAATAGTTCTTAGAACTTTCTGAGCACTGATGCATTCCTGACTTATCACTGCTGCTCCTTTCCCTCCCTCCCTCCACACTACACCTGCACACATGTGCACAACACGCAAGTGCGTGCACACACACACACACACACACACACACGGTTTCCCATAAGGGCTCTGAGTGTCAACTCATTTGAGCCGTTCCTGGCTTTAGCCAACAGAACGTGAAAATCAAGGATTGTTTCCAAGAAAATCTGCCTTAAATATGAGTGATGAATGTTCTCATGGGACAGGCCCCACCAGGGGACCCCTGTCACCCTGGGGGAGACAGACATACAGCCTCCATTTGCTGACACCAGTCTATCAAGGGATTCAACTTTAAGGGTCAATGTCTCCCATCTCAGAACTGGGGCGGGGGTGGTGGTGCTGGGATGGGAGGGTAGAGGGAACAGCACATTTCGTTTTCTGGTTTCTAGGAATTTAAAAGAGGCCTTTAGTATTCTATAAAGTAAGCTATATTTCCAAATCCTCTTACACCTGAAACATTTTCTCAGGAAAGGCAGCCTTCGGCCTGAGTACATATTTATGAGAGTCAGAAATGCCAAGTCGGACCACTGCAGGACAGCCTTCACTGCCGACCTCCATAACATCATCTCCAGAAAATCTAAATATCCCCCTGCAATGGGTCTCCATCTGTGTGGCCTTGGGAGCTCATGTGACATCTCTGGATGTCACTCTCCTGCTTTACAAAGTGATGGTGTAATCACCAAGACACCTCCCAGCTTTAGAGTGTATGATTCAACCTGACTGTGAATTGATCTAGATAACGGATGGCTACAATTGCTGGTCAAATTCCACGCCCTGCTTATTTTTGTAAATAAAGTTTTATTAGGATACAGCCATGCCCATTTGTATGTATTATTTATTGCTGCTTTCAAACTACAATGGCAAAGTTGAGTACATTTGGCTCTCCATATCCAAGGGTTCTGCATCCACAGATTTAACCAACTGCAGATCAAAAATATTCAGAAAAAATGTTACACTGTTGATGACATGTACCATGCAGTCAGGCCCCTGCTGGTTGATAGTCGTGTCTGTATTGAACATGTATAGACTTTTTTCTTGTCATTATTTCCTAAACAATAAAGTATACTAACTGTTTACACGGCATTTATATTGTATTGGGTATTATAAGTAATCTAGAGATGATTTAAAGTATACAGGAGGATGTGCATAGATTATATGCAAATACTGCGTGATTTTCTATAAGGGACTTGATCATCTTCGAATTTTAGTATCCGTGTGGGTCCTGGAACCAATCCCCTGCAGACGCCAAGGGACGTCTGTAATTGCAATAGAGCTATCCACAAAACCAAAAATACTTAGTCTGCTTTTTTTACAGAAAAAGTTTTCCAACTCCTGATCTAGACCATTAGACTCTGAGACAGGCTGAGTGGACAGTGAGAAGCCAGGTAGTCTGTAGGGAGCTCATAGCAATACATTCATAGGCCAGGAATCTATTTATACTTTCAGCCTGTTCCACCTCTCGGGATCACACAGCAGGCAGCAAACTTATGGAACGTTAAATAGAACTTTCTTGTCATTGTCCTAAAATTGCTGCTTCTAAGCTTCAGTGAGTGCCCCCTTGGCAGGCACATCTGTCTCCTCCCTCTCCATTCCCCCCACTACCCCGTAGAGTTCACCACATCCCTGCTCACCTTCCTCTTCCAGCCTTTACTGTGTGTGTGTTTTATTAAGTCTGTCCTCAAACAGAAGCCTCTCCTTCCCCTTGAGTGTTTTAATTGCTTCTCTCTGGACCATGTCCAGGTTCTTTATGTCTCACAGGAGACTGTGGCCAGAACTATACCCTCTCAGGAGCAAACTGGTTTCAAGCAAGGAGGGGAGTCTTGGCAGTGGGGCCGGGGTTGGGGCCAGGCTTTGTGGACGACCTGGGTTGGAATCCTGACCCTTGAACCTTCTAGTTACATGGCCTCTGTCACTAACAGCCAGCCCACCTCCATAAGCTCTAAGTTGGCTGTGTATAGTGGTGAGCAGGTGAGGAATGAAGCGCAGCTTAAAACCTGCACAAACGGCCTGGCTGGTGTGGCTCAGTGGTTGAGCGTCGACCCAGGCACCAAGAGGTTGCCGGTTCAATTCCCGGTCAGGGCACATGCCCAGGTTGTGGGCCCGATCCCCAGTGGGGGGCATGCAGGAGGCAGCCAATCAATGTTCTCTTTCATCGACGTTTCTCTCTCTCTCTCCCTCTCCCTTCCTCTCTCTCTAAAATCAACAAAGAAAAAAAAAACCTGCACAAATGCACACTTAAGATGTATAGTTAGGTGGCTGGTGATGCTCTATGCGTGGGCTCCTGGCTTCAGAGGAGTCTGCTGTGATGTCAGCTGAATGTTTGGATAAGATAGATAGATAGATAGATAGATAGATAGATAGATAGATAGATAGATAGATAATAGGCAGATAGAGATATACATTTGAAATCGCAACTGACTTCTCTGAAGATAAGCGTGTCTTTATATATGTATGCATTTCTATATATTTGAGTTAGGTGTGCATATATACACAGTTGCATAGTGTATATAAAATATACATACTGCTTTATACGCACATTTATTTACATATGACAGGGTGGGGTAAAAGGAGGTTTGCAGTTGTAAGAGAAACAGTTTATTCTTGTATTCTTATTTATTAATTATTGTATTATTTTCTATACGAACAACTGTAAACCTACTTCTGCCCCACTCTGTATTTAAGACGGACAAAGTGAATCTCATTCCCCACCTGAGCGCTGGGCTCCCGCGGGGCCCAGGCCCCCCACGCTCGCACACTCGGGGGCTGTGTAGACACATCACACTGCGGGGTGAAGGGACCCTGGAGCCACCATGCAGCCTAGAAAAAGCTGTAAAATTCTTGTGAGTTCATGTTTTAAGCTGAATGGCTCTCAGAGCCCTTGTTCCAATACTTCTTTAGCAAACATTTATTGAACACCTAAAATGAGCCAAACCCCTTGAAATAGGACCTGTCCTTTGCACCCCGAAGTATCAGTTTACAACTCATTAGCCATTTGACAGGCCAGCTGGGAGCACAGGGTTGAAGGGAAAGGGGATCGTGGAGCACCCGTCCTGAGCCGCTGTCACCTGGAGGGAAGCCCACGAGAACAGGGTCCATTCACACACCGGATGTGCACCTGGTGCTTCGGAACCAGGGACTATCCCCTGTTCTGGGCTCCGACCTTTGCATGGGCATCCTGTGGGCACAGTGGACTCATTTTCCCCTGAAGCGGTCACCTGAGAGGGCCTTGCAAGTCCCTCATCTGCCCCTTAGCTGCTAGGGCCACAGCAGATATTGGCCATGAGGGGCTCTTGTCCTTAATTTCAAACACAGACACCCAAGGAACATGCTCTAAGCTGAGCGGAGCTCAAGTGTGTCCCCGCCTCAGCCAGGATTAGCCCTGGGTAAGTCTGTGTTTAAAAAGCAAAAAAAGTTTCCAAAGGCCTCTGCTGGGGGGGGGGGGAGCACTGCCCGGAGCAGACCCCTATCTCTAATAGGGATCATGCATTAATGACAGAGACTGGTCCTCGGGAAGATTAAAGGCCTGTATAATTAAAAAGATAAGAGCGGGCCTGGGAGAAGGAAATTGGGATTCAATTAACACGCGCACTCTCCCCCGCCGCCGCTCCCCCGCTATCAAATGTTCCTCTGAGAAGTGCCCTCTCCACTTGAGAGAGTGAAAGGCTGAAGGGCCCTTATTTATGGCCCGGCTGGAGTGGGCCCCGGGCCTTGCCGGCTGGGGAGGTGTTTACTTAGAGCCAGGGAGGGGAGGCAAGCAGCACAAATCCTGCAGAAGGAGCAACAAGGTGCTTTTGACTCCTCTTCTCTCCTGTCTCAGCTCCTCTGATCTTCCTGACAGGGGAAGAAAAATACTCAATAGAAGGTCTATTTCCTTCCTCCTTCAGCCCGAGGCTGACACGACAGGCTAAGGGTCACTGCTGAGAAGGCTCTGTGGGGTTATTTGTGTTGGGAAACTGGGCCACTTCCTCCTTTCTGTCTTTCTCAGGTTTCGGTGGAGGCAGAGGGGTGATAAGGTTGGAGCCGCAGCTGCTCCCAGGGCTTGTGGAGCTGGACATGGGGGTGCCCGACCCCGGGAACCTCGCTTCTGCTGACCTCCTGGAGGACTCCGCAAGCAGGGCGGCAGAGTTCCCTGATGTGCACAGTGTAGCTGGAGTCGGCAGGGGGAGGCCAGCCTGGGGGGCTCCAGCACAGGGCAGGAGCTGTGGCAGTTGCTTCCCAGGTGCCTTTACTTGCAACTCTCTTATTTCATAGCTGACTAGTGGTCTAGGGCGCGCCAGGCCCCCACGGCCTGCAGAAATGGAGGTCTGTTTGCATGAGTGGACTATGGTCTGAAAGGCTGTTTCTGCTGAAGGATGCGAAGCCCGTGAGCTCCTCCCTGACTCTCTGTCCACAGGGGCCGGTGGGAGCCTCAGTCAGAACCCTCCCCACCGGAAGCAGCTCCCAGGCAGCTGGTGGGGCCCTTGAATCTATTTTCAACCAGTCCAGGGGGGCCCATGAGCCCAAGGAGGATGGCCTTGAGGAAAGCAACCCGGGGCATCTGGGAGCAAGAAGACAGAAAATAGTACGCCAGCTGGAGGAGTGGAGAAATTTGCAGATAAAGCACAATAATCGGGGTATTAGCTCTTGCTCCACGCCCAGTTAATCATCTGGAAGCTGTGCTCAAGGTTGCACATTAGCCTCACTTAATATGCCGCAGACACCTCGAGCTCGAGATGTTTGGAGCCAAACTCCACGTTTGAACATTCGGTATCTTTTCCTCCCGTGTTCCCTGTTCCGGCAAATGCCCCCGTTTGGACTTTCTGAGCCTTGGTTGCTCGATCCACAGAACAGAAGAGGTAACGCAGCTCTGCCCCCTCAGAGGTGACAGAATCAGACCGAGAGCCCAGAAACAAGCACATTTTGGAAAACAACACAGGAGGCAGATGGCCAAAGCTGGAGACCTCAACCCTCCTCTCCCTCATCGCCCGCAGCAGTCAGCTCCTTCCTGACTCCCGAAGCAGAGCCCACCCGTCCAGGGGAAATGAAGATGCGGTGGCACCAAGGAAACTGGAACGGGCTGCACCTGCGAGAGAGCGACCCATGCAGCCCAGCAGGACCTGGGCTCCCAGGTCTCTCTCAGGTGCAATGCACAGCCACCTACTCAGGACCCCACCCGAGACTGGAACAGACTGTGCACATAGAACAGGGGTTGACAACTAGAGCAGGAATGTTAAGCTGCGTGGTGGGGGAGAGGAGCTGCCTAGTAGCCTTGCTGGAGAGCTCTTTCCAGCAAGAAGAGATGTGACAACAGAGTGAAGACCTGAGATATAATCAGCTGTGTCCCTCATTTCCCAGAAGAACCATTTCAACCGAGAGAAGGTGTAGATGTCAGCCGCCAAGATGACTTCCTGGAATTCATGTCCCTCTCCCCACTGTTCGGGCCGACCTGTGTCGCCAGGTGGATGCTAATGAACTCATAACTGTGACCGCTGAGCCTAGATCTTAGCACACATGGCGACTTCTGCCTTGGGTCACTCGCTGCAGGGAGCAGCTGCGTGGCGTGAGGACACAGGCAGTCCTACGGAGTGCCGCCCGGTGAGGAGCTGCACCTCCTGCCAGCACCGCGAAGCAGCCATCTGGAAGCTGATGCCCAGCCCCAGTCAAGCCTTCGGGCGATGCAGCCCCGGCCAGTGTCGTGAGGGACCGAGTCAGAACCTCCCAGTGACGCCACATCCAGATTCCTGACCCACAAAAACTGTGCGATAATAAATATTTGTCATTTGCATCCACTGAGTTTGAATAGATCACTAATACAGAGGTGGTATGTCACCAGATTACACTCAGGGACCTTGGTGTATAGACACGGAAGCGCATAGCCCAGTGCGAGCAAGGCTACGGGAACGCCAGGGAAGACAGACACAGTCAAATCCTGCTTTTCACAATAGCTAAGATCTGGAAACAGCCCAAGTACCCATCAGTAGGAGTGGATATAAAAGCTGTGGCACATTTACACAATGGAATACTATGCGGCTGTAAAAAAGAAGGTTCTATTACCCTTTGAGACAGCATGAAGGGACCCTAAGAGGACAAGTGATTCCATATCTGTCATAATTGTATCCACAATTATGGTCTCATTTTATTCTTATCCTTGTTCCGTCTGGCCCAAAGGCAGAGAAGCTGCAGCTTGGGGAGTTCGCATTATGCCCGGTGGCAGAAACGGGAGAAGCAGCCAAGCATTCTAACATCTAGTCTTTTCTCTTTGCACACAGTCGAGCCACGGAAATCACATGACGTGAATATCTGCACCCTGACCCGCTGTCTAGGGCTTGCTCTGTTTTGCAAGAGCTGGTGGGATGCTCTAAGGCACAGATGGGACAGCAGCGCACGTGGGTCAGGGAGCTACCCCAACTTCAGCACAGCCTGCTAAGCTCGCCTGAGTATTCCCAGCCATCGCCCCACAAGCCTCAACTGAGTGCCTGCCACATGACAAGTGTCAACGAAGCCACGTCTACAGGATGCATTTCCTAGAGGCACAGCTCCATAGAGAGCCAGGGGTTGAAAAAAAAGAGAGAGAAAAGAAAAAATAAGAAAGCTCTAACATTTGAGCTTGAAATGTCACAGGGAGCCAAAGAACTTGTCTGATGGATTGCTCTGTCATCTCCAAGCCAAAAGAAAAAAAATTTCAGATCCATCAATTTGTTCCTGCCCTTTTTAATCCAAACAATACCTTACAGCATCCAAAAAGCAAAGAAATTATTTTCTTAGGCATTCAACAGTGTGTGTGGGTTGCAGAGCAACTTCACCAGAAAGCAGCAAGTGAGAACCGCAGGATGTTCAAATGTCCACACGTATTATTGATTCAGATTATATATATAAAATATACTACAACATATATGCGGGCCTACGTGGTGCCAAATGTAAATTTATTCACTCACTCATTCATGGGGCGCCTAACGTCTACGCGGCTCTGCCTTAGACCTTGAACACAAAGGGACATGAGTACACGAACTCCAGCTACCCAGGTCGAGATCCGCTCCTGCCTGCTCTGGACCTGCTCCTCCCTCTGACTGGCTTCCCGGTCAGTACGCACGTTCTCCAGCATCTTCTCCTTGGGCCACACTCTAGGCTTCCACCGTCTGCCCCTTGGAGCAAAGGTTTGGCTCTTGAGCTCAGTTGGGATATAGCTTTCTATGCAGTCAGCTGAAAAACTCCCTCCCACCATGAGGTACACGCTGCGGACGTTTTGAGAAGGACACCACTGTAGCTTGGTCTCACCACAGCAGCTTCTAAACGAGGTGCCATCTGATGAGGCGCTGCTGGTCCCCAAGCAAGTCCTGCCTTCCCTCATGCCCTGGTCTTCACTCACACTGCTTCCTTCCTGGCCGCTCAGTCCGTGTGCGCGCTCCCTTTCCCATCATATTTGGTTCCTTTCTCTCCGTGATCTGCTCTCTATTCGAATGACCCACGTGGGCATCTAACTCTTCTCCTTCCCTGGGAGTCATCGTCAGGCGTGAGTGTGTCTACGTCGCAAATAATGTCTAACACAGGGAATAACAAATCTTTATCACAACGACCATCATTTTCTACCCTCACTGTACAGACGATGAAACAAGGGCAACGAGAAATGAAGTAGCTGCTCAGGGTCATACAACTGAGTGGCAGAACTGGGATTTGAACCCACGTCATCTGACGGCAGAGCCTGTGCTCTTAACGCCTTGACAAGACTGGAGTGTGCTGCGTGCTAGTGATTCCATATCGGTCTGTTTGTAATTCCTGCCTACTTCTATTTTCTCTAGAGATTCAAGTCAGTAAACAAAAACTCTTTTTTACATTCTTTCAAATGTTTTATGACAGCAAAGAGTATTTTTCCTCTGGGTTTTTTTTTTTTTTCCTTCTATCGATTAAATATACCCATTCTCTCAAGTGTTCCATACGATGAGCTGCTTCTGGCTCCCTCACCGCCGTGGTCACCCTCTGTTGAGTATCCCTGAGTGTGTAATGATTCTCATGGAAGGTGCAACCTGGAAGTAAATACAATACTTCAAGTACGGTTCAATGAGCGTGGAGTAAAATGAGATGACGATTCTCTGCTGGAGGTGGAGCAGATGGCAGATGACAGGGTTTCGGGGAAAGCCACTTGTAAGAGGACAAGGGTGATACTGAGTCAGAAAGGAGACAGAAAACAATTAGGGAGGCTCCGGGAAGGGTATACTCCAGTAAACGTGGGAAGTGATGTGAAAGCTAAGAGAAGAGGGAGTTTGAAGAAGCAGGAGGGAGGGTTCAGGAGGATGAGAAGATGGGCAAAGCTGCTGGTTTGGGGAGAGACACCGGGAAAGCAGGCAATGAGCCAGCAGGGTGACCTCTTGTCCTGCCCTGTTACAAACGGAAAGCGAGGAGGACAGGGGCTGGTGGGAGGTGGGGCAGCAGCAGGATCAAGTGAAAGGTTGTTTGTATGCTCTGGAGATGGGGCCAGGGTGCTTTCGATAAAGAGGGAAGAGTGAATGAAGAAGGAAAGATGGAAAGTTGCTGGAGCCAGTGTGGGACGGAGGGAGCAGACAAGGTGGAAGGTGAAGGAAGCCTTCGCAGGTAGAGACAGACATATCCGAGGGACTGAAGGTGCCGAGAAGGGGAGCTGATAATAACCCTCACTCAGTGCTTTATGGCCTGGTGCCACCTTGGCATGTGAGCAGGTGTCTAGCCAGTCTCGCCATCGTCCCCAAATAAGTACACCCCTGGAGGGCAGTGGCCCTACCTGGAAGTTGACGGCAAATGCATGAGGGGAAACCCTTTAGAAAATATTACCATCTGTGTGAACATGAAACTTTAAAAGCTGTTCACATTTTTCGAGAGTTGAGAGTTTGGCAGTTGCCTGAGAGAATGCCCAGCCCCAGTTCTGCCAGATATCCGGGCTCAGTGACAATGTTTTCTGAACCCCAACTGAGGTGTGTGATCTGACCTACAAGCGTGCATGTGGGGATGATGGGACTACATATCTGAAACTGGCCCAGCACGGATAGTAGAGTCACCATTTGTGCCGTAATGAGAGTCTGAGTTGGCCGACCTGAGCTGAGTCCCGGCAGCCTTCTTTGCTTGTTCTGTGAACTTGAGCATCTCAGATTCCCAGAGCCACCTTCCAACCTCAGACCATCTCATGGTGTTACAGGAATCAAACAGACCAGTCTACTAGAATGGACCAAATGATACAGAATCACTTTATAAATTATAAAGTGCTGTTTGTTATTATTAAGATATTGCCCGGACATGGTAAGAGAGCCATTTTTTAAGTGAGACTCCAGAGCCTGGAGTTGAAGCATTTGACGATGACTTGCCTGTGTGACATTTTTCCTCATCTGCCATTCTCGACTCAGAAATACATAACAAATTCCCCCTGGCCAGTTACCCTCAATCATTTTTAACAAAGAAACTTCACAGCCCCATATTCTCTCAAATGAGTTTGGAACGAAGTCAGTAGGTTTGGGGAAGAGAGTTTGGTAAACTGAAAGTAATCATTCATTTGGGTCCTAGTCTCATTTCATGACCTTCTTTGGGGGTGCGGCAAGGCACATCTCTCTGGGCCCGTTCTTATGCTGGGCACTTTTACATCCTTTCAAATGCAACGTAACAGTCTCTTCAGTGCAGCTTCTGGGGCTTGAAATCACTGTTCTCATTAAACAGATGAGGAAACTGAAGCTCAGAAAAAAATTACACTGACAATCCTCAGAGCTGGGAATTTAATGCTTTTCTTCAAGCCCAGTATTCTTTTTACTATATCACCCTTATAAAGAAAAGGTTCTGTCAATCAGATGAATTATTTTGGGCTCCTTCACACAGTATTTTGATTCAAGAGCTTCACTGAGTCCTCTAGTCCATCAGCAGGGGTGAGACTGACAAATTACCCAATGGGATGGACTGCAGAACCCAGACACCCTGTGCACGGACACCAGTGAAAGCGGAACACAGTTCAGATAGAGAAAAGGATAGAACGTCCAGCACTCCTTGCTGGGACAACTGTTAACCATAAATAAAAACTAGATTGGAATTCCAGTTTACAGCATATCCAAAATCAGTTTAAGGTGCTTAATAACTTAAATGTGAAGAGTAAAACTTGAAACTTTAGAGGAAAATGTGGGTGAATATTTTTATAATCTCGGGATAGGAAATACTTTTATTGTCAGCATAAAAACTAAAGCTCATAAAGAAAAGATGTTAACTTTGACTATTTTGAAATTAAGAATGCAGATTCATCCTAAGTATCTTAATGTTTTTGTTGCAATGGTAAATGGGATTTTTTTTTTTTAGTTTCTCTTTCTGATAGTTCATTATCGGTGTATAAAAATACCATCAATTTCTGGGTGTTAATTTTGTATCCTGCTACATTGCCAAATTCATTTATTAAATCTAGTAGTTTTTTTGGTGGAGTCTTTAGGGTTTCTTTGTACAATATCATGTCATCTGCGAATAACGACAGTTTTACTTTCTCCTTTTCTATTTGGATGCCTTTTATTTCTTCTTCTTGTCTGATCGCTGTGGCTAGGATTTCCAGTACTATGTTGAATAAGAATGGTGAAAGCAGACATCCCTGTCTTGTTACTGTTCTTAGAGGAAATGCTTTTAGTTTTTGCCCATAGAGTATGATGTTGGCTGTAGGTTTGTCATATATGGCACTTACCATTGCAACAAAAAAATTAAGATACTTAGGAATAAACTTAACCAAGGAGGTAAAAGACCTGTACTCAGAAAACTATGGGACATTGAAAAAAGAGATAGAGAAAGATATAAACAAATGGAATAATATGCCATGTTCATGGATTGGAAGAATTAACATCATTAGAATGTCAATACTACCCAAAGCAATCTATAGATTCAATGCAATCCCTATTAAACTACCAATGACATATTTCACAGATCTAGAACAAATATCACAAAAATTTGTATGGAACCAAAAAAGGCCCCGAAAAGCCACAGCAATCTTGAGAAAGAAGAACAAAGTAGGAGGGATCACAATACCGGATATCAGGTTATACTACAAAGCCATTGTAATGAAAACAGCCTGTTACTGGCACAAGAACAGGCATATAGATCAATGGAACAGAACAGAGAACCCGGAAATTGACCCAAGGCATTATGCTCAATTAATATTTGACAAAGGAGGCAAGAGCATACAATGGAGAAAAGACAGTCTCTTCAATAAACGGTGTTGGGAAAATTGGACAGGTACATGCAAAAAAATGAAACTAGACCATCAACTTATACCATACACAAGAATAAACTCAAAATGGATAAAAGACTTAAATGTAAGTTGTGAAACCATAAAAGTCCTAGAAGAAAACGCAGGCAGCAAAATTTCAGACATTTCACGTAGCAGAATTTTTACCAATGAGTTGTTGCCCAGAGCAAGAGAAACAAAGGAAAAATAAACAAATGGGACTACTTCAAACTTAAAAGCTTCTGCACAGCAAAATAAACCAGCATCAAAATGAAGAGGGAACCCACTGTTTGGGAGAACATATTTGCCAATGATATATCTGATAACGGGTTAGTATCCAAAATATATAAAGTACTCATACCACTCAACAAAAGAAAGACAAACAGTCCAACTAAAAAATGAGCAGAGGACCTGAATAGACACTTCTCCAAAGAGGACATACAAATGGCCAAGAGACATATGAAAAATTGCTCAAAGTCACTAATCATCAGAGAGATGCAAATTAAAGTGACAATGAGGTATCTCACCTCATACTTGCCAGAATGGCTACCATCAATAAACTAACAAACAACAAATTCTGGAGAGGATGTGGGGGAAAGGGAACCCTAGCACACTGCTGGTGGGATTGCAGACTGGTGCAGCCACTGTGGAAAACAGTATGGAAGTTCCTAAAAAAATTAAAAATTGATCTGCCTTTTGACCCAGTGATCTCACTCCTAGGAATATATCCTAAGAATCACAAAACACTAATCAGAAAGAATATATGCACCACTATATTCATAGCAGTGCTTTTCACAATAGCTAAGATCTGGAAACAGCCCAAGTACCCATCAGTAGGAGTGGATATAAAAGCTGTGGCACATTTACACAATGGAATACTATGCAGCTGTGAAAAAGAAGGATCTATTACCCTTTGAGACAGCATGAAGGGACCTGGAGAGTATTATGCTATGCGAAATAAGTCAGTTAGAGAAAGACAAGTATCACATGATCTCATTTATATGTGGACTCTAAAGAACATAATAAACAGATAAATAAAATAGAAACAGAGACATGGAAACATGAAACAGACTGACAAACCTCAGAGGGAAGTGGGGAGGGGTGTGGGAAGAGATTAATGGAAGATCTCACATATATGCATTACCCATGGACACAGACTATAGGGTGGTAAAGGCCTGGGGCTGGATACAAACTGGGAGGAGGGGGGCACTAGGGGAAAAAGGGGGGACATCTGTGATACTCTCAATAATAAAGATTTTTTTAAAAAGAATGTAGATTCATCAAAGTACACTCTAAAGAAAATGAAAAGACAAGCCACAAACTGGGAGAAAATATTTGCAACGCAACATCAACAACAGATTTTCAGAGCAGAATTTCTGAAAATCAGTTAAGAGAAAGACAATTTAACAAAAATAGTCCAAAGAAGTTGTGGATAGTCATTTCACAGAAGAAGAAACACAAGTTGTTAATAAACACACACAAAGTCACTCAATCTCACTAATCAGGTACGTTAAAATTAAGACCACAGTCAGAATCCATTTCACAACCCCAAAACGTGAAAGTCTGGTAACACCAAGTGTTGGCCAAGAAGGGGCGCAAGCGCCGGCTCCTCCTGGTGGGGGTGTACCTGATTCAGCCACACTGGAGCCGCTCAGCGCCGTCCAGCGCGTTGGAAGGTGCGCGTGCTCTGCGGCCTGCAGTTACTGCTCTGGGTGCACACCACAGAGACGTAGCGGCCTGTGCAGCCAGACGCCGAGAAGATCGTCCACAGCAGCATTGCTGCGATGGGAAAACACACTAAAAAGCACCAGTGGAACCAGTGTTCATCAACAAGACAATGGACGAATAACCTGAGACCTAGTCTTCCGCTGGCAGAGCACCCAGCCTTGAAAAGAAGTGCAGGCGCCAACATGGACCCACAGGAACCTCACAAACCACTCAACAAAATGAGAAAAATGAAACGGCACGAGCATATGCCTTTCATGACACCGCAGACATAACTTGAAAACACGAAACATGCACAGTCTGTTGTTTGGATGGCATAGATTTGAGGCCAACTACAAAGAGCGGGGAAAGGAGCAATGAACCCAGAATCCAGGACAGCGGTCCTGCTGGGAGGACGGGGCCCGAGGCTTCCAACGGCTCTACAGGTGACATTCCATCGCTCAGGTTTCGTGGTGTTTACACTGGTGTCTGTATCAGTCTCTACATCTTACATATGCTGTATAGGCTATTGTGTGAGCACGAGTTGGTAGAGGACACGCATGAGGAAAATTGCTATCCACAATTCAGAGTGAACAGTTATCCAGCGTCGAGGGCCCAGCTCACCCAGCACAACACTCAGCCTGTCTGATGTCCAGCGCCTGGCACAGCAGCTGGAACGTCACAGATGCACAGTAATCACTTGATAAGGTAATGACTGGTGGAGGATTGATTGGATGGAAGGGTGGACAGATGAATGACTGACTGAGGTGGCCAGCGCAGAGCCTAAGTAATGGGAAGGTATTTAACAGAAGCTCGAGGGCAAATGAGGGAAGGATGCAGAAAGCTAGGACTTGAGATTGCGACCAGAACTTCCTTTCTCCTATTTCCTAAAGGTAGTCAATCAGGTAAAATTAGCATAATCTAATTTAACGTAAGCCGACTGGAATCCTTCTTTATTAAATGGAAAGAAGACTATGAGTATGCTAATTCTGTGCAGCCTTCGCCCACCATCCCACGCTCACCGGTCAGCTGACCCTCCTGCCTTGCCCTGAGCCCTGCTCCCCAGTCCGAGCTGATTCAGTCTTTGAATGCACTTTGACTATGGTCACTCTTTACCGATTAGCAAGTTCCATGCCCTTCTGGGCCCTACCAGGCTGTAAGCTTGACAAAGGGAAATGTGTCTTATCATCTGTTAATCCTGCGTCTATTACAGCATTCGGAGGTCACGGGGCCTGGACACCTGCTTCTTTTTCTACTAAGAGACACTGGGATGTAGTCTATTAAAAGCAGTGAAGCTAAAGTCAGCAACTCCAAAACTCAAGTGTTGATAGATGGGAGGCAGAGGACTCTGAGAATCAGAAGGAAGGCAAAAACACAAAGTGGACTCTAGGCTGATAGTGGCTAAGTGTAAAGAAGCAAAGCAAACCGAGCCCCGAGGCCCTGCTGATGCCCCTCAAGCCAAGCAAGTCTGATGCACACGCATCGCCTCGCAGGCCACCTACGGCCAGGAGACAAAACGGCTCCACAAAGTTCGGGCTGGGAGATCTTTAAAACATTGACTAAAACTCAGCTTGGTCACAATAGGGCATTCAAGACAAACATGCTTTTTGGTATCTACTCCTGGAAAACACTCATAGCAGGGCACCTGGGGAAGGACAGGCAGGTCACAGGCCAGGAATAGGCGCAGAAACAGAAAGGTGAGTGAGGGTGTTGGTGACACCATGCACAGAGAAGTGTGGCCCCTGGATGGAATAAGTCACACTGCTAATCTCTCGGTCTGCACGGATCCTGTACTAACTCCGGTGTGATGACCACGGCTCGGTTGAAATTCTTCTAGCAGATACTGCTGGAAACTATTCTTCTAAAAATCTATCCAAGTTGCTTTATTTTTATTTTTTTATGCACTAAATACTTCTTAACATTCAATTATAAAAGAGCTCAAGGAAGAGACTAAGTTAGAATTCATAATTGTTCTGGTCTCCCCCCCCCCCCTTCTTCCTTTTTGGAATATTCTCAGATCTTGGCTAGTTTAGGAGGATTGGTAGAAGCTGTTATTGTTCGGCTCTAACAACAGCCACGACAACAAAGCAGTCACCGCGGGTGGACCAGTCACTGTTTGCTGGCACTATCTTACTCCACAAATGTGTGTTATTCTTGTAATAGTCACAATAGTGCCCTCAGATCTGGATTATTGCCCCATTTTCCATATGAGAAAACTGAGTCTTGAGCGTTAAAGTAGCCATTACTAAATGATAGAGAAGTGGTTAATCCCCAGGGCCAGCTGATTTAATCTCCTTCTAGTCAATATTCACAAAGAGACGTCTCTAAAGAACTCTCAGATGTGGTCAGATGGTTCTAAGCACTTTGAGAGCAAAGCCTGACCATGGACACCTGTGGGTAGGAAGTAGCACAGACTGGGCACGTGCAATCAGCATGCCTGCGGGCTGAATTCTGCTCGGAGACCTCACAGCACGCCAGGGCTTTGAGAACATCCACCAGTGAAGACTTCCCGCTGCTGGTGTTCTTTCTTCCTTCCTTTTCCTCCTCTTTCCCTTCCCCTTTCCCCCCTTTTCCTTCCTGCCTGCCTTCCATGAACTAAACACTTACCAACACCCACTTTGTGCTAGGAGCTGGGACACCGCGATGCAGTAGACAGGGACCCACACTCGGGGACTTGGTGTGTAGACACGGAAGCGCATAGCCCAGTGCGAGCAAGGCTACGCCAGGGAAGACAGACACAGTCCAATCCACCCCCTGCTCTTGTGTTCAGCGCCAGACGGCAGGGCCTGGTTTCCAAACGGGAGACAGCGCTCAGGTGCATCTGTCTGGCGTGTTTGAACAGGTCTGCAAGTGAACCAAACCACATGTCACATCGAGGGAGGACAGTGCGACCATCGAGCCAGTGGTGGAGGACAGAGAGGGGCCGGGAGAGAGGCAGAGAGACACAGTCTCCATGGGAAGGGGCCGGAGGCCCGGCAGCAGCTTAGCGCTCAGCAAAGTTCCTTCCTGACCAGTTTTGCCCCGCCCCCACCCTCAGCCCCAGCATCTCCCAAGGAGGACTGTGACTACTTCTCTCCGTCCTTAATCTTGTGAGAAGGGAAAATGTAAATTGTGTCAGCACAGGAGAGCAGGAGCTAGAAGCCACCTGTCAGGTGGAGGGGAAGATCCATTCCAACATTTATTTATTTATATATATTTTTATTATTATTATTTCGAGAAGAGGGGAAAAAAAAAACCCCAGAAATATTTCCAAAATGTCAACACTATTAAGGAAATCTGAACACCTTAATCCATTTAAATGTCAGCTTGAACCAGGCGCTGTTTTCGGGAGGGGAGTGTGAGGAAGAAAGGAGGGGCAGAGGGAATTAATGCCAGATTCCACATAATCTATCAAAGTTTCTTTCTTTTCTTAATATATTAAATATTAAATGCTTCTTTGCATCTGGGTGAGAGAGGAGAGAGAGAGGGACCAGGGTGGAACTCATAAATGCCTAGATAATTGGTTTTGAGGGTTTTTTTTTCTTCTTTCTTTCTTTCTTCTTGGCGGATTCTCAATTTCCCTATAAAAGAGAAAATTCATTTCCAGCCGCTAATGTAATGTCAGCGTGCTGTTTACTAAGCATGGATGATGTATAGGGGACACTACTTTCAGAGGACTACTTAATGATGCATAGAATTAAATCCTGAGCTCCTCAGCTGAGCCTCCTCCCTCCCTCCTGGTTCCCAGGCTCCCGGTGCATCCTGGGAGGAGCAGGGCTGGCATAACCTGTCTCCTGGTAGCTAGAATTCTGGGGTCTCTGCCTACTAAGCTTGAAAATAGCACCTTAGCCTCTGTAGACACGTTTGCCCCTGGTGTCATCTGGGATGAGCTCCTGGGCAGGAAGGAGCTGATGGACAGGGGGACAGATGGGTGCTCAGTGCTAGGGCGACCGATGGGGCACTGATGGGAGGCACCAGGTGTGGGGGGCAGGGCTGGGCCAAGTTGGAGCGCCCTGGCAGGAAAAGGGCTGACGGAGAAGAGGTGGAGGTGGAGTTTCTCTGAGCTTGCCCTCTGCCCTCTGAAAACCACAGCATTCAGATGTCAGGGAAAATAGATGTGGGCAGTTCAGCTGGGTCCCCGGGGCCTGTGCGCTGTCGCTGCCAGAGCGGCGCCCAGTCCTGCACCAGCCCGGGGTTGGCGTCGCTCATGCTCGGCACTGGGCTGGGCAGCCCGAGGGGGCCTGGCTTCCCCTGAGGGGTTGCACCCTGATGTGAGCCCTCTGTCCTCCCCTGGAGAAGGGACTCAGCCACGCCACCTACGGAGACCACCAACTGGGGCGGCTAGCTGGGTCCCTGGGACATTGGGAGTGAAGGTAGGAAGGCAAACACTGGGACAGGTGCGCTCAGGGGAGGGGTGTGTGTGGGGGGGTGGGGTAACCAGACACTCAGTCCCTCTGAGTCTGCTCCAGGGGCTTGGCCCCCACCTTCCTACTGAAGCTGGCCTCCTTCCTCCCCTGGGTGAGGCGGGTGTCCTTTGTCCTGCCAGCGAGTGGTGTCACTGAGCAGTACCCCTTTCCGGGCGCCCCAAACTGCTTTGGCCCCTCAGCACTGCGCTCCTTCTGGTAGCTGGTGGCCCTGTATCCGGGCACCTTTCGTCCCCCAGTCAGCACATGGACGGGCACCTTTCTCGGTGGGTGGCTCCTCCTCCACATATTTCCACTCCCTGACATGTCCCCTGCCTTTCGTGACTCCAAGCCACTCTCCAGCCTCCAGGTGTCACCTGGGGCACCAGCCCTGGGACACATCTGCGGGCACCTGGCCGGAAGCGCGCCGCCCCTGTGGTGAGCTCAGTGTGGTCCCCATTGCCACCCCCACAGCTGCCAGTTCTCCAGGCTCTCAGATCAGAAAACTTAGTCACCATTGTCTGTTTTCTTCTTCATCAAATCTGTGAAACATCCCCTGGCTTCCCTCTTTCCTACTCATCTCCGGATGCAGCTCTGGACTCCTGCCAAGGTCCCAGCTTTCCCCGCCCTGCTCTGCCCACCCCGGTCATCCTGAGCTCTGAGCCTGACTCACTCACACACCACTGCCACCTCGTCATCTCACAGAGGCTGGTCCACCTACTCACCTGTGTCCAGACCGCACGGTACTGAGTGGACCCCGCTTCAAAGGAGAATCAGGCCTGGGGGGCCATCAAGCACCAGCCGTAACTGTGACCCCAGTTGGAGACATCGAATGTCTCCAACTTGGCAGAAGGGAGGCCAGAAATTGGAGTCCACTTTGAAAATCTGAAGTTTCTCTGCAGCAGAAGGGGAGATGCTGATACACACAGAGGGGTGTATCTGGAACCAGTGGACACAACTAAGCTGGATTTTAGCAGAACTTTCCAACAGTCAGAGATAGCCAGAGACAAAATTCCCTGCTCCTCTCTCTCTGTGTGTTCCAATAAAGATCAAGGGTCACGTGTACCGATGTCATAGAAGGACCATGCGGGGTGAGGCAGGAAGAATTTTCCTAGCAGGGCTTTCGGGGTCCTCCCCCACCAAGGTCCTGTGCGGTTCTCTCTGACTTCCAGGCCCTCCTACCTGTGGCCTCAGCTCTGTCCCCTTTCTTGTTCCCACACCCCCAGCACGTGTCCAGGCAGGCCAGGTTCTTTACCGTCCACTCGTGCTCAGAGCGAGTTTTCATCCCGTGGCCTCCCTAATGAAGAATGGCTCTCACTGGTCCTTCAGACCCACCTCCTACAGGAAGCCCACCAGGCTCTAGTCTCGCCCACGTTTGACTCACAGCCATTCTACCACGTGACCTTGTACTGTACTCCCTCTCCCCAACCCCAAATTCCTCTAAGACAGAATCACTCTTACCCCCTATAATATATGATTTTTGATGCTTCTTTCGCAATCTCAGAGGATCTCACACAGACCCTGGCACACACTGGCCATTCACAAATGTTTGGTCCGTCGAGTAAACACTATTACATACACGTTGTCACTGCCCACCTTGAGTCTTGCTCTGTTAGCCCTGCCAGCTAAGAAATGTCATCCAAAGAAAAAGTCTGCGCGTGAAAATTCTTGCTCTCTGTCATGTGCTGAGTAAAATGTCAGCTCCTGAGGCTGACACGCGGATCCCATCACGTTCTGATCATCAGCTACCTTTTCAGAACGCTCCTGCCACCCTCACAGCCAATGGACACTCCAGGCCCTGGCCATGTCCGGCTCCCCTGTGCCCCCGCCTGGAATGCCCTTCCCATCTCTGTTCATCTGGAAAATTCCTGTTCACTCTTCGAAAGGCCACTCAGAAGTCACCTTCTCGATGAAGCTTTTTTCCTGATGACCTCTCAGGCCGTGTCTTCACTCCCCGTGTGCTCCCGTGACACTTGGGGCGCATCTCCATTATACTGCTCACCACGTGTTATTACAGCCAATTGCGTGCACGTATGCCTTCCCCAGTCTTCGATGTGCTTGCCCTTCAAGGGCAAAGGCAATGTCTGACCCATCTCTCATCCCTCTAGTACCCAGCAGAGCGTGAGGCATGTAGTAAGTATTTAATTACTAGGGAAGGAAAGAGGGAAGGGATAGAAATTAAGGGGATGAAGAAAGAGATGGAGAGAAGGAAGGAAGGAAGGAAGGAAGGAAGGAAGGAAGGAAGGAAGGAAGGAAGGAAGGAAGGAAGGAAGGAGGAGGAAAAATCGTGAGCAGTGGGTGCTATACAAGGATCTGATGAGGCATGTTTGCCTGACCCACAGGTAATAAATGGCAAGAAGAAGGCACTTTGAGATACTTTGTGGGTCTGAAAAAAGATATCTTTGCCTCCTCTCGGAAACATTCACTCTGGCACGTGGTTTCAGCTTCCTTGCATTATAGTCCATGCGAATTAAAGCAAATTATTCTTTCCCTTCTGGGACCCTGATGTCCCCCGTGCGTAAGATGTCCCCCGTGCGTAAAACAGAAGACAGTATTTCTATGAAGGCTGGGGATCTTGGGCGATGGGATCACTTGGTGCAGGGACTCAGGAGCGAGTGTTGCCCAGAGCTGCTTTCTTCAGCCCGTGGACTAGGAAGGTGGTCCTGACCTCACGGAGCAGCTCTCCCGGCTGCCAGTTCTCAGCAGCGAGCGCCCTCAGGAAAGCTCTGGCCCTGGGCTCCCTGCAGAGTCAGTGCTGCGAATTTGAATAACAGAGTTTCCCAGTTGGGCCAGAGCAGAGACTCGGGCTCAATCTTAGATGGACTTGAGAAATACCTCTCTCCCAGGAATCTACCTGGATCCTTGCGTACAGCAGCTGAGGCACTTCCCAGAAGACTCGTGTACTGAGCCTGCATAGTGACGGATATGCCTGGTGAGCTCCTCGCGGAAGCCCATTCGTGGGAAGGAATGGCAGGGACCTCGCGAGGTCATCCACCATCAGGAAGTCTCTCCAGGTGGGCCAGACGCTGCAGCAGGGCCAAGGGTAGAGGGTCGTGGTGGCATTGTGTGTGGCATTGGAGTTTCTTGAGGGACTTGACCCAACACAGCTATCATGAGGACACAAGGAGAGAAAAGTTCTGTGTGTTTGTAAATCGGAAGAAGTGTTTCAGTAAATTCGGATTTTGGGGAGATACAGGCCACCCCCTCTGAGATCTCCCCCAACTGAGCATAGAGGATGCAATGTTCTCACATCCTAAGAGCGTCAGTGGTTGAACCAATCAGCCGTGGCTTCAGATGACAGAGCCCCTGGTGGTGGCATTTCTGGGAAGAGCAAAGCCTCTTGCTCACCAGTGGAGGTGATGACCCAAAATCAAAGAAGCCAGGCCCAGACTGGAATGCCTGCACAGACTCCCCCTGGGTTTGGGAGGAGGAAGAGACAGCAGGAGAAGGTGGGAGCTCAAAGGCAGCAAGATTCCCAAGTAATGAGGGGTCTTCACCTGAACTCACAGGCTGGGGAGACTCAAGACATATTGAGAAGGCACGGTTTAGGCGCTGTTGTCGTTGTTGTTACTGTTGTGTGACCTTTTTTTGGTGGTTTACATACAGGAGGTGATCATTCAGACCAGGAGAAGAGAAATAAAATCACCCTGGCAGGTGCTCATCGCTTGGGTCAAGTCCTGACACCTACAGCTGTGTTCTCGAAGTTCAGGCTCTGTGTGGCGGCCGGTCCCCCTAAAGTCCCACGTGGGACACTGGCCTTAGCCCGGAGAGCCAAGTACACTGAGGAGGAAGTGGCGAGGGGGAGGCGGAGCACAGGGTCCTTTTCAAGGGTGTCAGAACACCCTCAGAGCGCCCTGCATTAACAGGGGAGACTTCAAAGGATCTCTAAGGAGACAGGCACCTTGCCACCGCTGGTCCAGCCAAGAGCGCTGGTTGGCGCCACCTGTGTGTGTCTGAGGGCTGTTCCTGCTGCGTGGGCACAGCCGGCCTCTCCTCGTGTTTGCACTGTTTTCCAGAACGCTTGATTTCTCCCCACCAAGATGAATACATTTCTCCGTGTTACGTCTCCTAGATTTGACCCTTTCCTGCCTTTTATATGACACCCTGATTTCTCATCCCCTTCGTCATCCAACCCTTACTTCATCCGCCACCATCTGACCCACCTCCATTTCCAGGGCCTTTGTCGTCAAAAAACGGCACTGGCCCAGGGAGAACGTGAGGACTGCACAAAACCTGCCCACTCGCGTGTCTGCCCCTCTGTCCAGCATTCCTCTCCGCCACGCCATGGGTGCTGGTGCTCCCAACCTGGCCTGTGGGGCTCAGGCCCGCCTCTTCCCCGAGCCTCACACTTCCTGCCCATCCCAGACTCCAGTGTCCTGTCCTGTAAGCATTTTGGGTCTAAAGGTTAGTGGCTAATGTGAGTTCCAGTCCCCTGGGGTTTTTTGAAATATTCTCCAAGGCAGAATATTTCCATTCAAATCCTTCATGTTAGGGGTTCCTGAGACACCCACGTTTCAGTTCTGTGGAACTGCTAGGAGGCTGGTCCCCACCTGCCCACACCTCTCCTACTCTGTCTGGGTCACTCTCAGGTCTGATCTGTTTCTCAGTATTACTGCTCCTGGGGCTGGGGTCTCCACATTGGGACCAGTCACCAGCCAGCCCCACAGGAGACCGTCCCAAACCTGAAGTGTCTGATTGTTCCAGTTACGTCAACCAGCAAAGAAACTTATGTACTTCCCTCCCCACACCTCTCTCTCTTATTCACTCATTCGTGATCACCTGCTTCTAAACCAGTTTCATGTATTTTTTTTAAGTTAAAAATAAAAAGTCCTTGCCCCAGCTAGATGGCTCAGTTGGTTGGAATGTTGTCCCATACACCAAAAGGTTGCGGGTTCGATTCCTGGTCCGGGCACATACCTGGGTTGCAGTTTCGATTCCTGGTCAGGGCATGCACTGGGGCAACCCATCAATGTTTCTCTCTTTCTCTCTCTCTCTCTCTCTAAAAATAACTAAAAATATATCTTAGGGTGAGGATTAAAAAATAAAAAGAACTTAAAAGACCCTACCTTGGGGCTGTAATGAAATAGGGAAAATTTACCCCTGTGGATGACTTCTGAGACAGTTCTAAATGACTGAAATTGGACATTAGGGATGGAGAGAGTCCCAGCTGTCGCCCACACAGCCGAGAGTGGGAACAGGCCTTTCACAGAGGAAGAGGGAGGGAGGATGGGGGTGGCATGAGACAAGGGAGGGGTTGAGTAAACCTCCCCAGACTGGGAAATGAGACCTGGGGACGGGAAACACTAGCCGAGCCGCCTGTGGCCGTGAGGACTGGCTCCCACGCCTCCCACAGCGGCACTCCCCACACAGCGTGCGCGGACAGCAGAAGGGAATCCAGACAGCCGGGCGATTAGCAGGGGAGGGAGGGAGGGATCCGTCTGAATGCCGAGCTCAGTGCACGGTGTGCTGAGACGTCCCCCAGCCAGGTCCGGATCTGGGAAAAGCGTACCTCAGTTCCCCCGTTTGTACACCATCATAACCAGTGTTAAGAGCCTCAGGCTTTGCACAGTTCTGTACCTGATTCACTCCCTTTCTCCTCGGCACCACCCCACGAGGGGTCCTCTTAGGGACACCACTGCACAGATGCGAAAACCGGGGCTTGCAGAGGAAGTGAAGAGCCAGAGGGTACACACGCATCTGCGACTCAAACCCAAGTCTGCCGTTTCCTCTGCTGCTTGCCTGGAGGTGTGTAGAGCTGTCCTCGCCTCGGTGCTCCCTTGGAAGACAGACCTCATCCTGGGCCGCCCCTCCACGGTTGGCTCTGTCGGCGGGCTGCGGCAGGAGGAGGGGAGTGGGTGTCCTTGGGTACTAGGTCGGTCAGTTGGACAGTTGGCCGGTGATAAGCACCCACGTGCGTGGACCACACCTCCCGGTTTATAAGTTTTTCTTACACGTACTCTCTCGACGTTCGCAGCAGACTTCGTATATAAACAGAGCAAGGTCTTCTCGTCTATGACGTGAGCGTATAATTGCCTACCTTATATAGTTGGTGTGGAGATTAAACGGTCAGAAGAGAGCTCCTGGAACAATGTCAGAACAGATTTATCTTTCAGCACCCGTGAGGTCCCTTCCAGCTCTCCACAAGCCATGGCAGCCAGGACTCAGCCCGCCAGCTGCCTTCCCCACCTGGCCTCCTCTCAGGAAGGTGCGGGTCTTGTGTCCTGTGCCTCCTCTGGGCTACCTTCTCCCTTCCCACTTCTCCTCCTGCCTCCCCACCGCCATGCCCCCGAGCTGCAGGTCCCAAATGGACTTACACGTGGTACCGTGTTTTAGGGCAGGAATCTAGGGGAAGACTCCAGGTTTGGAGTGGGTAAGGGATGCCTTTGAGTGACAGGACTCAGATGTGGTTGGGGAGGGAAGGGTTCAGGTCACTGAGAGGAGGAAAAGTACATGACACCGAGGGAAAGGAAGGTGGGTGTACACGAATGGGTACACACGTGCACGCACATCTCTGGCAGGAGTGGTCTCAGCAGATGAGCCCCTGGTCGTGCTAGAAAACAGCTGCTCAGGCAGCCTGTTCTCCAGAAAAAGTTCATTCTTTTTCAGGGGATGTTTAAAATACATATAATCACATACAATATATAGAAACATAACTGGTCTGGCTGAAATGTGGCCAAATACGCCTGAGGACCAGCTCCGTGGCTTGCCCTGTAGCCCTCTCATTTGCCCCTGAGGTGTCGATTTTTAGGAATCCACAGAATAGTCTTGAAAAAACACAGCCTAAACCAGAGAAGGAAGATATGCAGGATTTGGGGTTGGGAGATGGGGGGCCATGGTTGACCCTCGTCACACAATGCGGGCAGTTGACAATGCAGCTCTGTGGGGGGTGGGCCTGGGTTTCCGGTGACTTGGTGGAGTCCCTGACCCAGCGCTCGGCTGGCACACCCACACTCCTTGCTTTGAGAGACTGACCCCTTGCTTCGTAGGCCACTGCCATTTGGATTTCCTGTTGCATGCAGGTCAGCTGAGGTCCTAACAGACCCACCACGTTGGCCATCTCTCTCCTGACGTCTGCCTCCCGGCTGACCTCCCAGTCTGATGCTTGCTTTCCCCGGGTCCCACCCATGACTTGGCATCTCTTATTCTCTTCCTGCCCACCAATCATTCAAGATGCCGTTCCTGCCAGGTCATCACCGTACCCCGAGGTCTCAGGTCCATGCCCGGCACGCAGTAGGCACTCGTTGAACATTTCTTAAGCAAACAAACGAATTATCTCACCAACCCTGCCTTGTTCCCATTATCCTACGACTGCTCAGCCTACATCTCAAACCCTGACCCTTTGGCCCCTTCCTATCTCACAGTTCTTATTGTCTATGGAAGATCTCTGTTGGGTTGACCTTCCACCCCTGCAACAAAACTTGTCTGGAGTGGAGCTTGTTATCTTTCCTTCCAAACCAGAGCCCCTCCCACTTGCCTACTACTGCTGGCAGCTCAATTAGCCTTGGGACCCACAGCCATCGCTCTTCATTTTTCCCTTTCCTTGGCATTTACTCCCTCTCTGCATCTTGCCTGTTCTTTTTCAGCAAGGTCTCCCCGGCTCCAAGGCCTCGTCGGCACCGCCCACTGGGGTCCAGGAGCGCCCTGGGCGGGAGCGCGGTCAGGCCCAGCTGTTGCCAATGCCTTGATGCAGATGTGCACGAAGTGAGAGCCGGGCACTGCACAGTCACAGAGGGCACTCAGCGTGGGTGTGACGAGGGAATGAGGCCACGAACGAAGGACCCACTCTGGCTTCTCCTTGAGGAGAAGGGTCGTCTGTGTCCTGTCTTCCCAAGGTGAACGCAGTGATTCTGCAGACTGACTTGGGGCGAGTCCTAATTCTTCAAGTTTGTTTTGTCCTCAAAAGCAACCTGGAAACATGGCCCTCTCCCTTACCTTCACACCACCCACTCTCTCCCGTACTCCTGATTCTGGACCTCTGCCCTCCACTGAGCGGCACCCACGGGGCAGCTGGGGAAGCGGGCGAGTCCGGGACTCCCTGGTGGCCCCCACCCCCGCGGCGGGCCCCCTGGCTTCTGTGCACCCAGCTTCTCGACCTCTGTCCAGAAAACATGTTCCTCTCCCTTCAGTTTTACCCTGTGATGCCATCTCCAAATGCACAGCTAAATAACAAAAGAAAGAATAAAGAAAGAGTAACTTCTTCATGGGCAAGGCCAGCTCCAGCCACCCCCACTGCAAACCCCAGCTCTAAACCTCCCTAGAAGTTCGCATGGAGAGTGGGCAGGGCTCTCCCCTCCGATGTACTCTGGGTGTAACTGCACATTCGAGACGAGCCTGTGGCTTCCCCGCACCCCTGCACACCTTCTGACTGATCCGTGCAGGGCTGCGAACCTTCCTGAGAAAACAACGTGAGGTGTGGGCATCACAGGCATGTGTGGTGGCACTGAGGGGTCTTCGTGGAAGCCACAGGGAAGGGAGGAAGTTCAGGACCCCAGACCCGAGCAGCAGGTGGAAAAGGCTCCTCACCGGGGAGGCCAGCACCCCCAGCTCACTCGGCCCAGCCTCCCCAGGGCCCAGAGGATCTTCTGCGGAGAACAGGCCGCATGAGTGTGCAGTGACTGTAGCCCCTTGGGCTCAGACCGCTCAGCACCTGCAATGGAGCCACACGGGAAGAGAGGAGCCTTTTCTTTTCCCATTTGCAGGCACTCAGCTCATGGCTACCCAGAGTGAGTGGTGACAGCCACCCTTCAAGGGCAGCTTGAGCAGAGTGCCCATGGCCAATAAGCAAGAAGCATCAGCAGATGAGGGCCATAGAGGTTCCTGAGAGCATCATGACCCCCAGGCCGGCCGAAATGATGGGAGGAGCCTGGGGGTCGGAGGGCATGGCCTCGAGTTCCCATAATGACCTCTCCAGCCCCAGGAGCCGGCACACAGATCACAGTGACCTTGTACCCACGGCGGTGAGCTGATGGGGCATACGGGTTACATCAGGATCCTCCAGCTCGCGATACACTAAGCAAGTCCACAAGCAGGAAGAAAGACCGACAGGACCACTGGCTTCCAGAGCCCCGAGCACATCTGAGGAGGCGGAGTGCTTGTGGACAATGGTGGACAAAGGCTGGGGCGGGTCAGGGCCGCACGGGAGGGGAGGATTCGGCAGGAAACCAGTCGCTGGTGTCCACCCCCACCCTGACTGGCGCTGTCCTGGGGTGGTGGGGAGTTAGGGTAGGACAAAAACAGTGGGCACCTTGGTGACCAATATTCCAGTTCCTCCTTTTCATGGCTAGGCAACTGGGCTTCTCACCAAGAAAAATAATGAAAGTGGAAATTGGATGGCACACCACACAGGCCCACACGCATTAGCCCACACAATTCCCACAACATCCTGGGAGAGATGGCTGTCCTCACTTTCAAGTCAAAGAAATAAGGGCTCAGCAACACTAAAGGACCCCCAGGGTGCCGTGCCCCCTGCACGCACGGTGCTACGGGTGGGGGCGTGGTGACACCGTGCGAGCCGGCCATGCAATAAACGCCATGCATACGAAGTTACAAATATTGTCAAATACGAACTGAGCAGGCTCTGGAGTACTGGGAGGTCCCATACCATAGGGGAAATGTGGGAGTCGGGAAAATAGGGGCCAGTGTTGGGTGTGCTTCAGAGGTTGTTAGAAATACAGGTGTGTGGATTCTGCCATACACTACGAATCAGAATTTCTGACCCGCTCCATATTCAATATGCTGTCCAAGTGGTTCTGCTTTACCTGAAGGGTTGAGAACTCATGATCTAGACCAGGGGTGGGGAAACTTTTTCTGCCAAGGGCCATTTGGATATTTATAACATCACTCGTGGACCATACAATACGATCAGCTTGAAAATCAGCCTGCTGTATTTGGTCAGGCTGATTCGGTGAGGTGCGAGATGTCAGCTGGTATTGATTTCTCAGGCCTTATATGGCCCACGGCCTGGACCTTCCCCACCCCTGATCTAGACCACAGTTGACCTTAATTTAGCTATCAAGACAAATAATAATCCCCACGAGTGATGTGGGTGAAGCTGCCCTGTTACTGTGCTGGGCTCTGGCCCCATCTGTCTGCCTCTGACCCGCAGCATCCCTCCTGGGCCCTCAGAGGCGGGCCCCAGGCGGGGCCGGTCTTCAGTGTCCATGCAGACACTGGTCACTGCCGCGACGAGGAGAGACTTTGAGAAGAGGCTGGAGATCCAGGATGAAGAGCATGTATGTCCTCGGTAAAGGCCAGCAGAGGCCGGGAGCCTGTCTGAGAAGGAATTATGAGGGACAAAAGGGAGTCTGGGGTGAAGAAGATAAGGGCGGATAGAGAAAGGGAGGCCAGCTGGAGGAATGCAAACAGCTTGCATCTGGGATTTGGGGGAATGAGGGGTGACGTGACATGGTTGAAGGTGCTGTGAGGGGAGCTGCTGGGGAGGTGGCCGAGGGGGAGGCTGCTTTGAAGGGGGCCAGTGCGAGAGCCCAGAGCGCTCCAGGGCTGGAGGGAGGGAGAGGCAGGTGGGGGGCAAAGAGTGGGCCTGTAGTTTCTATACCAAACTCAAACTTATAACTAATAATCTTTTAAAGACACACTCTGGTCCCACCGTTCTCAAAATTTTGATCTCAAGATCTTTTTATGCTTAAAAAAAAAAAAATGATCTGGCAGCCCAAGAGCGTTTGTTTATATGGGTTATAGGTGTCATATTTATTGTGTTATAAATCAAATCTGAGACATTAAAAATATATATTTATTAATTCATTTAAAAGTAATGAACTCATTCATACATAGATGATTCAAAATATATCTGTGATAATGTAGATAGTGTATTTTTATGGAACATAACTGCATTTTCAAAGACCGGTGGGCTGAGCGTCGTAACTGCACGTCTGCTCAAAGGCAGGCAGCTGGGTCTCGCACCTGCTCGTGCGTCCGGGGCGTCGCGAAGTGCTGTTTCGGTTGCTGTGCATGAACAAACTGGCTTCACGAAAATCCGTAGCTGGAACACGGAGGAGTATATTAATCACCTTTCAGGCAATCGTGGATATTCTTCTTGATACTTCCTCAAAATTCAACAAATGGTCGTCCCTTAAAGGGTAATTGCGCTGTGGACTGAGGTGTGTACCCTCTCACCGGAAAGGCATCGATCTCCGCCTCGCGTGGATGTTTCACCCGGGCCGGATTGGCAGCCTCACGCACCGGTCACTTGCCAAACGTTGGCTCACTGGTGGGCAGTCCTCCCAGGCCACAGAAACCCCCTGCACACCGGTGAGCAGACGCAAAAGGCAGAGGCAGACAATTCAGGAATAGTGCCGACCTGAGAGGGTCTCAGAGTCCAGGCGCACGGGCCACCCTTGGGAATCACTGCTGTGCAGTAAGGACCTGTCCTAAACTGGGAGTTGGACAACCAGGGCACATCCCTGAACATCTCTGAGCCTCCCCAGCCAAGCTGGGTGACTCAGTCTTTCGTGAAAATTCCCCACGAATCCTCCCACCCCGCCTTTCTTTGCTCCGCCTGAAATGTGTCCTTCTCGGAGGCCCAGTCACTGAGCCACCCCCTCCACGACGTGTTCCAGGCGTCCCCCAGGTCCTTTGTTCAGACCTCTTCTGGGGGCCGTATCTCACTGAGCCCTGAGAGAAAAGGACCACCCCCACCACCTCGGCTCCCACCACCCCTCCCAACAGCCCTCGAGTCCCTGGGGAGCAGAGACCCCGTCTTGTCCGGGCCGTGTCTCCTCCAGCCACCAGCCAATGCCTGCCGAGGAGCAGGCGCCCCGTGCAAGTGAAATTAATCGGTGAGCATGGTTCAGAAAGACCCATCTGTAAGGCTGAATGGATATTTATGGGAGAAGAGGCTGGGAAGAGGTGACTGGGAGGTGAAGGAAGAGGAATGATGGTAAATGGAAATAATGAGGAAAGTGATAGAAGGAGACAGAGAGGAGAGGTCAAAGAATGCACCTCCAGGCCGCAGAGAGACAGAGATGGGTGTGATCAGGGCGTGGTAAGGGGTAGGAAGGGCACGGGAGGGTGGGTTGAGAGGATGGGGGAGACGGGGAAAACAGCATTCCATTGTGTTAGGAAACTGAAGGATGGAAATCCTGAGATGCCAGTGGGCAGAGAAGGCTGAGCCCTGGGCAGCACTGGGACGCTCGCTTGGGAGTGAGGGGCGTGAAGGGGGAGCGAGGAAGCTGGCCGTGTGGCCGCGCTCCTAATTCTCTCCCCCAGCAATGCTCCCAGGCACCCAGGACGCCCGGTGAGGAATGAGCCTGCATGGCACAAGGGGAAAAGAGCAAGAGACTCAAAGCCTACGTTTTTTCTCTCTTCAAATATTTGCAGAGCGGGCGTGTGGCACGGGCCCGGGGAACACGGTGCTTATTGCTCACACTACATTAAAATTCAGATTGGCTTTGCAATATCCCCGGCATAACTGCTCTGTGCTGATATTTTTATAACTCTTAATATCAAACAAATTGCCTCTTCACTGAGACAGTTTAATGTGACGGGGGCCGTGCCCACAGCTTCCTCACGCCGGCCCCATAAAGATCATCGTTCTGTTACTGGGGACAGAGGAGCCATGAATTTCTTATCAAAAATACGGCTGGATTATGCAGAGTAAATCTCAGATTGTATGAAAGGGATCATGGTGTTTTAATTTCTTTTCTCTCCCCCCACTCCCCTCCCTGTGTCTTCTCCTCCTAATAAAATGAAGTGGCAGGGCGGTGGGGGGGCTTCAGATCGAATCAGCAGCTGTGATTTGGTCCCCTGTTTTTTGTAGGCCTCTTTCCTCTGCCCAGTGGATGCCCTCATCCCATCCCACCCTAGACAGATGTCACCTCGATCTGATGGAGAAAGAGATTTGGATGGATTTTCCCAGAAAATCCTACTGTGCTGTCAACTTCAGGGTCCCCCTGTTTGGGCAGGTTCTGCCCCACTAGCCAGTGGGCAGCAGAGAGAGGGCGACAGGTAACACTGTCCGCTGCTGCTCCCCAAGCTCAGTTCATCAAAGACCCCTCTACTCTCCAGCCATGAACTGCTAGGTAATTGGAAAACAGACTCTATTGAACAATGGGCTGTCCCTGTCATTTACAAATCAAAGACCTAGAAACCTGGCAGTCAGAGCAATCCATCTGAGACAGTAAGTATTCCTATCGAGTTGGTGTAAATCAACCCAAAACAAAGAAACTTGACATTGTATTACCCCGAGATACTTTATTGTAGGTAATCCAAATATTTTCCAAATATTGAAAATAGTTCATGGACTCCTCCCACCTCTGTGGCCAAAGACAGACCCTTGGGACACTGAAGTTTATAACAAATGGCATAAGATGTCCCCAGAGGCCCCAAGGAAAGATTGATTGAGAGAGACCTCCCAAATCAGAGATCTCAACGCAACCCATGCAATTTTATAATAAAAGTGCTGATGACAGCCCGAACCCAAAAAGCAAATCATCAAATAATTTTGGATCATTTTCCAGCCTTCCTGAGACCCACACACTCCAGACTAACAGACATACAGAGGGACACCTCAAAAGTGATGGTCACTTGGGGTACCTGTGGGTAGTTACTGAATCTTGAATTTTTTCTCCTTCTTTACACCTTGAGTCCCTTTCCTCTCCACTCATGCGCTCCTAGACGCTTATACTAGACTCTGAATAACCACCGCACGTACAAGTTCTACATTTTAACACAGTTTGAACTTACAACACACTGAACACCAATTAGGGGTAGCTTGGCCCGTGATTCTAATTTGGTTCGTGTTTTATTTGCAAATGTGTTACCAAGACTCAAGCAAAATAAGACTTTTCTGCAAATATGATATCTTTTTTTGGTTCCTATAGCAGCCGAAGCCTTATCTACCTCTCTTGCTTCCAGAACATTCTCAGAAGGCCCTGGTTCACAGATTCAGGTGGTCTCTGAAAAACCACCAAGTTCTAGAAGGGCTGGTGCAGGTGGGCTTCTCAGACCAGGTCCCTGGGGTTGTCAAGCTTTCAGGCGTGTTACAGCGGATTCTTATGAAGCCAGGAAGAAGCAGAGGTCACTGCGCTTGTCACTGACCATGAGAAGAAGGGGTGATTTGGATCATCCTAAAGTTAGCACATCTTTATAATAGCACAGATTTAGAAAATATCAAAATGAACAAAAACAGATGCCTTGCGGAAAAAAAAAACTGTTATACAAAGAACATACAAACATATAATAAAAGAGTGTATCCATGTAAAATTATATCTCAGCCCTGGCCGGTGTGGTTCCGTGGTTAGAGTCGGCCCAGGCACCGAAGGGTGGTGGGTTTGACTTCCAGTCAAGGGCATGTACCTGAGTTGTAGGTTTGATCCTTGGGCAACCAATCAATGTGTCTCTCTCACATCGATGTTTCTCTCTCTGCTCCCCCCACCCCCACTCTCTCTAAAAATTAATGGAAAAAATATCCTCAGGTGAGGATTAGCAAAAAATAAAAAAATTATATCTCAGAAGACTATTTGACATCATTAGAAAAGTATGCACAATGTATGGAGTGGATAAAACAGGTAAAAATGTGTACAATATGACCTTGTTTTTTGAATATATGTATTTTTTAAACTGTGATAAATAATAAACTATAGAATAATAGGTGATTTTTATTTCTTGTTTATCATATCTCTATTTTCTTACTGTTTGACAGAAAAATAAGTGTATGGCTTTTGAAATAAGAAAAAATAGTTTGAATAACTGGTTCCAGTGCACATCCCACTGGGGTTAATAATAGAGCCTTGAACTTGCAAGACAGCAAGATAGCAAGCGGTGAACCAGGAGGCATGTGGTGGCCGTGGCTAAGGTGCCACAGGAAAACCACAGACCAGCCAGCTGCCCTCCGGAGCTCACAGTCTGCTACCCAGAGGCCAGAAGCTAAACCCCCAGGAGAAGGGGGGCAGGAGGCGGCACTTTGCTCTGTGAGGGCTTCCCTTCCTCCTGTCCCCTGAGTGGTACTTGTGCCCAGGATATGAACCTTGCTGAGGTCCCATGGGATCGGGTATGGCTGGAGCAGCCTGGGCCTCAGACAAGCCTGGGGCTACTCCCTGTTTGTACTCCCCCCCCCCGCAGCCCACCCCACTGCTCTCTGTCACCCACCTGCTCTGCTGTCTGTCTCCCCTACCCCCCCAGACTCCTTCCGTCACTTCCAAAGACCTGCTGCTCCACCCCAAACTGTTGCTGGAGAGGTCTCTGCCCGGTTCAGGGCCGCATCCCGGGAAGGCAGAAATGCACCCAAGGCTGCAAGTTCTTCTGGCGTAGGGTGTCCCTGGAGTTTGAGCAGATGGGGAGCCTCAGCGGGGCGCACGTGGGTGCGTTTCTGGGAGGAAACCAGGCACCCCCCGCTCTAACTCGCTGCCATCCAGCGTTTTCTTCCCCCAGTGAGTCTCTTAATTTTGCTCATTTATCTTAAAGAGCTCTGTGAACGAGCGCCGGGGGCTCCGGGGGGGCCGCACGGGGCTCCGACACCGACCCCCACGTCGCCTCCCAGAGGAGCCATCCAGCGTGGACCAAATCTCATTTTCCTACAAATAGTTTGTCAGAAGCAGCAGGGCAAGTAATAAATCACCAAGAGCAAGAGCTGAGAGGGAGGGGGCGCGAGGGGAGGCTGGGGGCGCAGATGGAGGAGCTGGGCAGGGAGGGTGGGCGAGGGCACCCGGGGAGGAAAACAAACAGAAAAGGAGGGAAGGAGATAAAAGAGACAAAGAGAAGAGGAGGAGAGCGGTATGAAAGGGAGGAGGAAAGAAGTCCAGAGAGAGCAGGGGAGAGGGGGAGAGGGAGGGGGGAGAAGGGAGAGAGACCAAGTGAAAAGAGGACAGGAAAACATGAGAAAGACAGAGGGGTGAACCAAGAAGCAGGAGAGATGGAGGAAGATGAGGAGAGAATGGATCCAAAGGTGTTCCTAGAGAAGAGAGAGACACCTGTGAAAAATCAGACCACACAGTGGTGGGCAGGAGCGCCCCGCCCGGTACCACCTTCCGTGCCCTGAGCTGCAGGGGCCCTGTGGTGGGCTCCTCCTCCTCCTCCCAGCCCGGGCCCTGCTCCTACTCCAGGTCCACAGATGCAGGATGGAGGTCCAGTTGGGTCGTCCTAGTCCACTGTGCTAGCTGGGCTAGAGAGAAAGCCTCCAGTCACTCACGCGTGTGTGTGTGTGCATGTGTGTGCGTGCATGTGTGTATGCGTGTGTGATGGAGACAGAGGGAGAGCCCACACCTCAACGATGTGATGATCTGTGTGGCCTTAAGCAAGCCACTTTCCTCCTCTGTGCCTCAGTTTCCTAATCTAGAATAAGGAAATGATATTTGTGCCCAGGTCTAGGAGGACTGGAAAAGGTAACCCACGAGGAAAAGCATCTAGCACACAGTGCAGGCTGTTGATTAGGAAGGGAGCCTCCCTCGATTGTCTGTGGTCAGTGAACTTGGCCTGGGGGCCAGGGCAGGGCCTTGCATCTGCGCACTGCCTGGCACCCCCGCAGCCTGTGATCCCGGGCCAGGCTCTCTGATCCTGCAGCTGTCAACGCGAGCACACTCCAGTGCCTTCTGCGTTGCCTTTGGCCTCCTGGGGAAGCTTTGAACAGTGGTGAGATCATCATCATCAAACTCTCTGGGCCTCTGAGGTGAAGGCAGCCTGATAGGAGGACCCCAGGGGTGCCCGCCCTCCACTGTATCCCCGCCCCCAGCTCCACCTCCGACCTCGGGAACTGTGGGCTCCCAAGGCTGAGTTTCTGCTTCTCCTCCTGTTCACCCCCTCCTCCCTGGGTGCTGGGACACAGCCCGCACTCCTGCACTCTCGGGGAGATTCAGGTACCTCACAGGTGGGCGAAGGGAAGTGGTACCCGTGGGGCTGCGCTGTGAAGGCGAGTCTCGTCTGGGTGGGACACAGAGCTTCCCAGCCGCTAGCACAGCGCTGGCGCACAGTGGGCCCGCGGAGCGAATAGAACGTGTTTAGTATCGTGAGTATGTATTCACTCATTCGCACTTCGTGACTGTAGGGAAGCTGTTGTTATCCCATTTTACAGATAGGGCAGCCAAGACCCAGAGTCCCCAAACCAGGAAGTGGCAAAGCCGGGATTTGAAGCCAGGGCACTCTGTCTCCAAAGCACCTGCTTCCTCCACTGCAGCCCAGGGCCGGGCACCTGCCTGCCAGCATTACTCTCTACCAGTCCGCTGACCCAGGGCCTCCTGATGCCCCTGCCCTCTGCTCACCCTCTGGGTTCTGGAGTGGGGACCCCACAGGGCACCCCATTTGGGAAGCTCTGTGTCACTGGCATTGTCCTCTAGCTGTGGCTTCAGGCTATGCCACTCTCGGCAGACCCTCAGCACCCAGGCCTCACCCTGCTTAGGGCTCTGAGGAAGAGGCCTCATGCCTCTCTCACTGCAGCCTGGGACCCGGCCACCTGCTCTGCTCTCCTGCCCTCTGACCCCACAGAAGGTGGACATCCTCTGGGGACACCCATGTCCAACCCTGACAAGGAGCAGAGCCCAGAGAGAGAGAACCAGGTTCCACTCTCCCGCTTTTTACCAACTGGATGACCCCGGGCAGTTCTTTCCCCCTCTCCAGGCTCCTCAACTGGAAAATGGGGATTGGAAAATTCCAAGCCTCACTCCCAGGGCTGTCGTGAAAGTCAGTTAAGGCAAAAGCTAGAAAGCATTTCACAAGTGAGAGGCCTCTTGTTCTCCGCTTTGGTCTGGTGGCCGATTCCCCAGCGCCCCCTTCCTCCCATCCCAGCTGTGCACACGGTCACCGATCCTGGGCCTGAACCTGAACCTGAGGATGGCAGGTGCCTCCCAGCTGGCTGCTCACGGGGAACCCACACGACACCCCCGAAGACCCAGGCGGAGGCTCACGAGCGGTTCTGGGTGAGGCAGGGCTAAGGGCTCTGGCGTGAGTAAAAACATCAGGTTTTCAAATCCAGCTCTATCACATGTAAAGTGTTAACGGGAACAGTCCTGTACCTCTTCAAGCCTCAGTTTCCTCATCTATGAAGTGGGATAACAATAATAACAATGCCCATCTTATAAGGTAGATAATGTGTATGTAGCAGTAGGCACCTATTAAGTTCCCAGTAATGACTACTATCATTTCCCCTTATTTTTGTCTTGACTCCCAAACAATGAATCAATGTCAAACTTTGCAGCTTCTCGTGTCTTTCTGGTTGTCCCAGTGCTAGTACCTAGTTTGCATCCTTGTCTCTTCTCCCAGCTTCCAAACCGCCCACCCCACTCTGCTCGGGCCCCGTGACCCCGGGTGTCCAGGGCACCAGACGTCCAGAGGAGGTGCCCTCTTCAGTGGCAGGATGGTGAGTAAGGTGGGACAGGTAGGTGACCTACCCAAGGTCACAGAGTGCTGTCAGAGCCACTTCTAGACCCCGTGCTCCCCGGGGCCATCCTTTGGATTATCCCCACCCACAGCCCCGATGGGTCTTGACTGTGCCAGCCTGGGACTGGCTTCCCCTGGTCCAGCGCCTTCCACCGAACACCCTCAGGGAGGTGCCCACGGGCCCTGCTCCATCCCCGCTTCTCAGCCCCTGCAGTCACCCTCACCTCAGCCTCCTCTCTTGTCTTGTCCGGCCTTCCACTGCCTCCTGAACTCCACAACGGCGCGTACACTCGTGTGTGGGCTCACCCTGCTGTCTGCACGCGAGCCTCTGCCACACGGCTGTCCCCTCCAGAAGCTCAGGAGTGGTGAGCTCCAAGTGCCCGCCAGCCTCCCACCCCAGCCTCCGGCCCAAGCTGGCTCCTTCAGGCCTTGAAGCCTGCCTTCCTCCAGGAAGCCCTCCCAGACTGACTGGGGAAGACTACTTCCCAGTGCTCCCAATGGCATTGCTCCTCTCTGGAAACTTTACACGAGGTATTTTTATCTCCTTCTTTCAGCTGGACTCCTCTCTGCTGATAGAAAATGGCTACCATTTTATTATTTTTTAAAATGTTTTTTATTGATTTTTTTTTGTTTTAGAGAGAGGGGAAGGGAAAGGGAAAAAGAGAAACGGATGTGAGAGAGAAACATCGATTGGCTGCCTCCTGCAGGCCAGGGCTAAAATGGCTACCATTTTAAAGTCCGTTTCAAAATACATGTTATCTTGCCCTGGCCAAGTGGCTCAGTCTGTTGGAACGTCACCCCATGCACCAAAAAGTTGTGGGATTGATTCTCGGCCAGGGCACACGCCAGGGTTTCATGCAGGAGGCAACCCATTGATGTTTCTCTCTCACATCAATGTTTCTCTGTCTCTAAAATCCATACACATATCCTTGGGTGAGGATAAATAGAAAAATAAATAAATAAACAAATAAAATACATAACATCGTGTCTATGTTTGCTGCGTGTAGAAGTCCACGTGGCTGTCCGGCTGCATTTTAAGCCCGAGGCAGACCTCAGTTCCCTGTGACTCGTAAGGAGTCAAGGCCCGGAAGGCCGCCTGCCTGGAGGAGGAGAGGAAGTCACCCTCAGAGCTTTGCAGACACCAGCAGAGAGCAGGTGAAGCCCTGGGGACATCAGAGAAGGAAAGGCCACAGCTAGATGTGAGAATCCAGGAGAAAGCGCCTTCGGCTGCTCACCTTCAACGCAGACAGTTCGAGGACCAGTGCGACACCCCGCACGATCGCGTCTCTGACCCCTAGCTGCGTTTGAACCGCGTCTTCTTAGGAGACACCCCACTCTGCATGGAACACTTTTCCAGTGGGGTTTGGACGGTCACGTCTGTGTGCGGCTTTGCTCTCTCTCTGCGCTTCCCTAGTGCAGACTCTTCCCGAAGAGCAGCCGGAGTCTGTCAACGTCGTGTCCCCTCCCTCCACACATCCCCTGACTTAACACCTTGCACCGAGTAGTGCTCAGTAACTGTTTGTTACAGGGACGAAAGAAAGAAGGAAAAAAGAGAAAAGAAGAAAGAGAGGAGAGAGGGAGGAAGAGAGAAGGAAGGGCTGGAGGGAAGGAGGGGAGCGTGGGGAGGAGTGAGGGGAGGGGGCGTCTCAGAACCGCTCTCAGGTGGAGACACTGTGAACGATGCACAGGCTCCCCAGTCTGTCTCCTCTCCCGGCCTGGGAGCAGAGTTATTTTCTGTTGTCACCCAGGGATAGAGCCCCTGTCTCCAGCACCCTTTTTGGTAACCAGCCCTGTGGTTAGCACTGAATTTGTGTTTCTGATGAGAAGTAACAGCTGCAAACCCATTTGCATGATTAAGATGGCTCCGATCTACAAACCTGAGCAGGACCCAGTAAGATGTAAGAAGCCCATCAGTACCGCCACTCCCTTAGGAACAGGAGGCTGCCCAGCACAGAGGAGTGCCAGCAGCCGGGGTCCTCTGGCCCAGACGCAGTGGCGGCCAGGTGACAACATCCTCTCCAGGTGTCTGGAGGGCCAGGCTTGGAGCCTCACACAGCGGGTAGTGGAAAGGAGTCCACTGAGCTGTGAACCAAATGGAAATGTGTTCCCACATTTCTCTTCCTTTCTCTGAGACGTGGGGACTTCAGATTCCCTTGCTCCTTTCTCCATAGCCAAGCGGGAATCTGCCGCAGAATACAGAGGTGAGCAAGGCCCAGGGTTCTGGTGCCAGAGCTGCTGAGACAACGTGTTGGACAACGTGTTGATTCAATGTTGTCCTCATCTCTAAACGTGTTTTAGTCAGGGTGGCCCCATGTCTCATCGTCAGTCCTTTCAGACTCTCTTCTTGAGCCAAGAAGCTGCAATGCCGGTTGCAAGAATTTGTGTTGTGTTTTTTTTTGTGTGTGTTTTTTTTTTTACAGTAAAGCTTTAGACTGAAGCTCTCATTATTTCAATTCTAAACTAATTCTTCTCCCACCCCACGAACCTCTGGACTTTTCTCAAGTGTTGTCAACCACATGAGAGTCCAGTCTGCTCGGAGACTCTGCCCTCTAACCAGTAGCCTGGTTCCTCCTTGTCACACTGCCACACACTGTCAATGCAACCTCACCCACCCATCCCTCCAGCAACTCTTTCATTGAACACATACAACATGCAAGGCTGCAGGAGAAACTAACATGAGAAATGCAGTCCCATCTTGAAGACACTTCTTTACAGGAGAAAGGGTGTAAGCAAATAAGTAAATAATTATGTCATGCATTCCGTACAAAATAATGCCCGAGAATGTCAGAGTTGATCAAAACCTTAGAGGTTATTTATCTAGCCTTTCAGATACCCGATTCCTCATACATTGGCCTTACAAATCAGATCACAGCGTCATCTTTGCAACCTATCATTCGGAAGGCCAGTGTTCCGCGGGTATAAGAAAGAGGTCAGAGACTGTAGGGAATTGTCTAGGAGCAACACCTGCCTTCCAGGGCTTCCATGTCCCTCCATTCTGCTGGTCCTTCTAACCCAGAGTTTAGTCTCTCCAGGCCTCAGTTCCTCCCTCTGTTAAACGAGAGGGTTGGACTGCATGACTTCTGAGACCCTCCAGCTTTAGCATTTTATGATCTATGATTACAACTGAGATGACATTGCTCAACCCGCTGTCCAGAGGGTGACCCGCCAACTTTCATAAAAATAATCATCATTAACCTATCATAATTGGTCAATAAAACCATCACAGTTTTATAGCATGACACTGGGAACCTGCTGAGACCAACACTATTGATGAGCCAAGTGGAAGTTCAGCCTCAGAAACAAAAAGTCAAGTGGTCACCGCTAGAGTTGTATCAGTCAGAGACAGAGACGCAAATGTATTTTGGTTGAAATAAGAGCAGCTAATGGAGACACGGAGTGACATATAAAACAGCCTTGGGTTGAAAGAACACGGCCAACCAGATTGGGGGAGGGGGCTTTCTGGGGTGCAGATTGGTACCAGAGGAGCAATCAGAGGGCTTGCTCAACTGGAGAAGCATATTCCTGTCTCCCTTCTCCTGGACCCTTAAAGGACCACCACTACCTTGTGAGGCCTGGCAGCCTGTGGTCAGTGAATGGGGGCTGAGTCCGCCTTCCAGCCTCTCTGACAACGGTCTCCCACCCTTCCCCAAGAGGCTAAATCTGTTCAGTATCTGCCCCACCTGTTACATCTGGGGACCATCTCTCATTCCTGACGCTGCACTTGCTCCTTGACCTTGACAGAATTCCGCTGATCTCTTAGGCGCACCCCCAAGATTCTCTTGTTGCGTGTCACCCCCTTCATAATAAAATGAGAGTTATCAGGCGTTACCGCCTACCATGTGCCAGATGATGTGTGTACTTTATCTCACTAATTCCTCACGGCAACCCTGAGACTGGGATTTTCCTCACCCTTTTATAGCTGAGGAAACGAGGCCCAGAGAGTTGGAATGACTTGCCAAGTTACTAATAACTTCACCAGTTGGTGAAGCCAGGACTCAAACCCAGGTCTGCTTGCTTCCAAAACTCTTTCTCCATCATCTAAACCTCCACCCCATTGAGCACCCTGGCCATGTCTACCCTGACTCCCCTGCTTCAAGAAATAATGAGATGGCTACATTGTCACTTATCAAGGACTTCCCCTTGGCCGAGGGGAGAGACAAAATGCCCACAAGAGGAAGGTGGAAGTTGAAAGCTGTGAGGGGTGTTTGAGTGGCGAGCCAAAGCGCCCAGACAGAAACCACAAGGACACAGATGACGAGTTGGAGGTCAGGAGGTAAGAAGCCAGGGCAGTGCCAGGGGGCAGGCAGCTCAGGAAACCAGTGCAGCCGCGTGAGAGGGGGTTTCAGCAAGGGCACATCCTGCCAGGGGGAGGGAAGTCATTATGGATGCTGCACGTGGCTGGACAGGAGATCTGGAAGGTCAGCCACCCAGCTTCCACCACCCTGTGTCACCTCTCCGAAGCCTTCCAGCCAGGTACAGAGAGCTAGGCAATCTATGTGTGTGTAACATCAGGTAGAAAACATATATAGTAACGACCAAGTTTAAAAAAAAGGAGTGGCCACGTGTAGACCTACAATCTATACCCCTACCATCTTCTCCCATGAAGATCGCAGAAGTATTGTTACAATGTTCAAAGCCAGCCCTCCAAAGCGACTTAATAAATGACTTGAGACACATTACAGGGAGGCCCTGCTTTCAGAAAAAAAAAAACTTGTCAGACAAATGTGTGAATGCATCAGACTTCCTTCTGGAAGATTCTTCGGGGTACTGTTTGAGTCATCCGACTTCACTTTAGAGCTGTGTTTACAGAACGCGTCTGCTGTGCAGAGAGGCGACACTGCGAGAACGTCGCCCCGCGCGGCATTGCAGACAGCCGTGCCGTGACAACCTGCCCACGCCGCGGGGGCGGGGGGGGGGGTGCCTTTCGACGTCCCAGAGCACTGCTCATTCTTGCTAGTGTGGTGTCACTAACCAGAGAGATTCCAGAAACATATGCTCGGTAGGTAAACAAGGAGTGACTTTTTATTATGTACATATTTAATTAATGCTCATATTAGTATAAGACAAATCACGGTGTCGTGTGTGTGTTCTAGATGCTTCATTAGCAGTACATAATATTGTTAATGTTTTAATGAGCTGCAATAAGATGGTCTCCGCCAGACACTCTCATTGAGCAAAGTCCCTAATATACAAAAAACACCAGTGGGGGGCACAGGCTTTTCCAGCAAGGAGGACTGTTCTCTTGAGTCGTCTGATATTGTTCAAACCACTTCCCTCTCTAAGCTTTCATTTCCTCATCTGTCACTCTCAAATGGGCCACCCTCCTGAGCCTCACTCTCCCCATGTTCCTCTCCTGTCTCGTTCCAGCAGCTCTGACCTTCGTTGGGAGCCCCAGTGTCCCCCAGGCTCCCTCCTCCCTCAGCCTCTGCCCCTGCTGCCCGCCGCCCCTCGCTTCCTCCCAACTCTCAGCTCCGCAATTCAGATCTCGGCTGAACCTCATTTCCTCAGAGAAGGCTCGCCGCAGAATCCACAGGCCATACCCTTCCTTACAGCCCACATCTGTATGATTCTGTGGCTCGTGCTTACCTCCTCCCCAGGACTACAAGCTCCCGCCAAGAGAGGCGTGTGCTCATCCTGGAACCCAAAGACTAGAGCACAGTGGGAGCTCAATGAATATGCGCTGGGCGAAGGCATACAATTAACCAGTCAACTGACATAAAATGGGAGACACCCACCTAATAATAATAAGAGAAGAACAGCTTACTCCCATCACTATGCTCTCCTCCAACGTATGGCTCTTACCCTCAAATACTCTCAAATTATAAACACCTGACTGTACAAACATTGCGTTTTTTTCTGCCATTGCCCACTGCCAGCCACGGATCCACCCAGCCAGGGTGTCCTGCGTAGACAGCACCCCAGTGTCCAGCTCCCACCTTCCTGTCTGTCCCTGAGTGTCATGCTGTTCTCTGCTCTTTGCCTTTCTCCTTCAGGGTCTAGCGCAGAGGACCTCAGGCCATTGTGTTTATTGAGCCAGCTATCGTTTGGTGTCTTTAAAGAAATCTGTACACTTCCTTTCCCCTCATCATCCCTCCCTCTCTTACCCTCTTCTGCCTTAGTTATCCTATTTGTGAGCCCAAAATTAACCTTAATCATGATTGGTAAATGCCAGAGCAGTGCTCAGGGGATCTGTCTGAATCATGAGAGGAGAATGGGATTAGATATCACGACGTTTTGGAACATCAGGGTCCCCACGAAAGTCTACCATTTAGCTCCCCTCTAGGCGATTCCATTTCTTCAAGGGGTCGGCTTTCAGAGTGAATGCAGTCTATTCATCGCTGAGCTGCGTCGTGTAATTACTAACACAGCACCAATGTGACCTGAGGGCTCCTTTTCTTGTCCACCTGTGGGATCTCAGCTGCACTCTGCTGGCTGATGTGGGAAGTCCAAGGATTTATAACACTGTTTCTATGCAAAAGGCCCAAACTCCTGAGCTCCTTTGTAACTTTCATCCTTCCTTTTGAGCTGCTGGAAGCAATCTCATAATCAGGGAGAAGATCTGTGGGAGGTAAGACCACCCAAATTTTGAAGAGTGCTGGTAGCGTCAGGTCTTGTTCTGGGATCCACACTAAGCTCCCAAACCCTTGACCTGGAGTAAGCTCCCAGCAGCGCAGGTCCTGGGGTCCCTGACAAATAAACTCCATGCAAACCTGCAGCAGCAGCAGCGCTGCGATACTTCCCAGAACTGTCTCCATGCCTGAGGGTGTCCCCTTGGCCTGGGTCCCTTGTGTGGCTCTCTTTCTGGGAGAGCTGGCTTGCCCTCTCTCATCATCTCTCCTTATCATCCAGCCCTCAAGGGAGCCTACAGCCTTAGTTTCATAACAATCACAGCGATGCCCTTTGCAAACACTGCCTACAACTTGGAAGGTGCGAGTGAGTGTCCCACTTTACAGATGAGTACTCAAGTAAGTGCCAGGCTGGGCAGGCAGCTGAGCTGTGGATGCTGCGGCAGCCTTCTCCTTCTAAGCCCTGCACCTTCTGTCCCTCCCGGTCTTGTAGGCTGACACGTACATGTCTGGGCTTCTTATTTGAGGGTACTTTACACAGAGTCAGGAGAAGACAGAGAGTCCAAGTGGTGAGCGTGGTTCGCATATGGAGGAACCCAAGGTGAGCCCTGGAGAAAGATCACCAAGGGGCCAGTTGAAGGGGTGACAGGCTACAACAGGGAGCAAGGTAATGGATCTGGAACGAGAAGCCAGCAAAAGGTGAACAGTACAGAGCAGGCATCTCCAGATGAAAGAATCAGGATGGGGGCTGGGAAGAAGGATGGTACCCGGGCAGAGCACACCTGTCAGTCATGTCACTGATTTCAGGCAACTGGGACACCAAGGGAGACAGCCTCACAGCCCCTCCTGGACAGGTGCCTTCATACATGGGGTGGGGGAAGGGCTCTGAGATGCTATGATGCTCTGAGATCTGGTACATATACACAATGGAATATTACTCAGTCGTGAAAAAGGTCCTGCTGTATACGACAACATGGACAGACCTTGAGATATTACACTAAGTGAAAAAAATCAGGCAGAGAAAGGCAAGTACTACATGATCTCACCTATATATAAAATTGGAGGGGAAAAATGAGCTCATAGAAACAGAAAAGAGATTGGTGCTTGCCAGAGGCAGGGGTAGGAGTGGTGGGTGGGGGAGAACGAAATAGGTAAAGGAGGTGAAAAGGTACCAACTTCCAGTTAAAAAGATAATGTCATGGTGATATAATGTACAGCATGGTGATGATAGTTAACGATTCTGTATTGCTAAGAGAGTAGTTCTTAAAATTTCTTATCACAAGAAAAACATGTTTGTAACTATGTGTGGGGGGCCAGATTAACTAGACATATTATGGTGATCATTTCACAATACATACACATATCAAATTGTTGTTGTACACCTGAAACTAATACAATGTTGTATGTAAATTATACCTTAAAAAATAAATCAGGGGTGGCTCTGAGAGGTTATGTAGGAGGAATAAAGACATTTGAGATGGCTAATCCCAGCCGGCCTCCGCCCTGGACTGCAGGCTTGCGTTGGCAGAGCAGGCCTTCCAGAAGCGGGACAGCTGGCTGACGGCGGCCGGTATCTCATCAACCCACCCTGGTTTCTGCTGAGCAGCGAACCACTGCTTATGGCCACAGATGGCTGCGGTGGCCTCCCTGCGCTGTCTCTGGGAGGAAGAGCCACAGCCTTCTTCACAAACTCATTTCAGCTCCTAGACGTCTAGTCTGAGGCTTCTCTGCCCCCAGTCCCACACCCCCACCTCAGCAGGGGAGTCACCATCCCTACAGTCCCTGTGTGGGCTGGCAAGCCATTTTACCTTTTCACAATCCTGCTTTTTCTTTTTCCACAGGGTGCCCAGATTCACCTTTTTTTTCCTGAAAAAGAGGAACCTCTGGCAAAAGAGCAAGGAGTTGGAGCACCGTGATGGCCTGAGACCGGTTCCCAGGGGGGAGGTGTCCAGTTCTGCCACTTAACCAGCTGGGTCAGCCGGGTCTTGTGGCTTGACGTTGCTGATCTGTGTGAGGCGGACAGGAGCAGTGCCCACCGTGCAGGTTCCTGATCTGTGTGAAGCGGACAGGAGCAGTGCCCACCATGCAGGTTCCTGATCTGTGTGAGGCGGACAGGAGCAGTGCCCACCGTGCAGGTTCCTGACCTGTGTGAGGTGGACAGGAGCAGTGCCCACCGTGCAGGTTCCTGACCTGTGTGAGGTGGACAGGAGCAGTGCCCACCGTGCAGGTTCCTGGTCTGTGTGAGGCGGACAGGAGCAGTGCCCACCGTGCAGGTTCCTGATCTGTGTGAGGCGGATAGGAGCAGTGCCCACCATGCGGTGTTCTCAGGATTAAGGAAAATCCGGCGTATTCGTACCTGGCACAAGGTGGCTGTGCCTACTACTGCGTCAGCCTCATGCCCCTCCACACACTACAGTACTGTCACTCGCATGGTTTGTGCTTCCAACTGCGTGAGGACTTTCAGGAGCCCTTCATGGGGACTTCTTCCAGCTGCACAGTTTGCATGGCGCTTCCATACATGTGGTCGCATTGAGGTCTTAGAATAACTGTGTGTGCTGGGTTATTATAGTCCCCACTGTACCATTTTAGTCTCTTTATCTTAAATGAGTATGCTGTATAACATGTTTTGAATCAAATCAATGGCAAATAGATTCAAATCTTGAAAGATTACACATGGTTCCTGTCCTGGGGACCTTAGAGATGATTTGGCAGAGTGCATACACACACACGCACACACACACACACATACACACTCACGCACGCACACCCTCACACCCTCCATGCCCCACAGCAACTTGGCCAGGCCAGGTGTCCAGTGAGGTCCCTGCCCCCTGGTCCCTGCAGCTCTGTGAGGTCTGGGATCCTGCTCCCTGTAGGTTTACCTGGAAGTCGGGCAGAGGTTTCTTAACCAGGATCGAGAGGGGGGAAGAGGAAGGCGCTGACGTCGAGCACCTTCTCTGTGTGGTACGTGCATTCTGATCACTCTATTTAGTCCCAGGACTGTCATCCAAATGCCCAACCTTTGCCAGGCGGGTCTGCGTGTGCCCCACGCAGGTGGCCCTGTGCTGGCTGGCACTTCGTGTACATTAAGCCTCTCAACACACTTCTGTTTCACCCTGCAGTTCGTCTCAGGAGCCGCACCCTGATATCACAGTAAGTCAAAGCAAACATAATTACCAGGAGAGAGAAGGTACCTGAAAAGAGTTGCATGAAAGCACAGCAAAGCTACATAGACCACAGTGGCTCAGAAAGTCAGTTTACAAAGCTAATGACCGTATGCTCGGCCCTCGGCAGGCCACCCACCTCGTCCCGCATACCTCAGCCTAAGGAGCAGTGATCTCTCACCTCCCGGGGGTTCAGTGCACCCTTCTTGCAAAGCCCCACTCTGAGAGAGACGTGTTTTCCTAGAAAGACAGGTGGGAGGCTTGGTGTGCAGGGATGGGACTGTTTCCATGGTAAAACCTCACTGCCAACATGTTGCAATCAATAGAGGGATGGCTGTCTCTTGACAAAGGTTTTCAAAGTGACGATAAGGATGCAGGAGAAAATAGTGTTGGTGATGTTGAGAAACGTCGGAAGAGCTTTAATTTCATTCATTCTTCATTCATGCATTCATTCACTCAAAAGTACTTGATAAGTACCTGCTACAGACAATTTTCTTGACTGTCAACCAAAATTGTATGAATCCCCATGTGATTTCGTATTGCTATTTTGGGAAATTAAGTACAAAAGTGATCATGAGTAACTTTTTTTTTTTTAAACCCTCACCTGAGGATATTTTTCCATTTATCTTCAGATAGAGTGGGAGGGAGGGAGAGAAGGAGAGAGAGAGAGAGAGAGAGAGAGAGAGAGAGAGAGAGAGAGAGAGAAGACACATCGACTGCTTGCCTCTCGCACGACCCCAACCAGGGTCGGGGACCAAACTGCAACCAAGGTACGTGCCCTTGACTGGAATTAAACCCGCGACTCTTTGGTCCGAGGGCGACACTCCAACTACTGAGCCAAACTGGCCGGGGCAGAGTAACTTTCTTGGGCAGTTTCTAAAGAACCAATGGTGCATCTGCTTAGATGTGGGTGTTGGTACGGGTATGGATACCTCTAGATATTTTGTATCATCCACACTGTCCTGTCCACAGCAGGGAAGATACTTGCAGGCCACTCTGTGCAGTTGCCAGAGAAAACACACCCACAAGTAAACCCACCGTCATGTGCTAGTGTTGGGACTAACCCTCTAGCGCAGAGATGGCCAGGGGTTCGGCGAATGTGGGAACGCCACTGACGAGGGTGCCGGTTAAGACAGACTCCGGGCCAGTGTGAATCAGAGGGAAAGAGTGCCTTGGGGTCCAGGGAGAGGGTGTTGGGCACCCTGGCTTTTCCATCTTGAAGGCTGCATGCACCCAGCACCCTTCAGGTCTCCTGGTCAGAGTCCTCCAGCTGTTCATTATCCCCTAAGAAGGCACTCACGCGGAGGGCCGGGCTCTTTCCGGGGTGAAGATCTGAGCTGCAGAGATGAACCACGCCGCTAGAGCGACATGCCGATCTCCCGGAGCCAGACTGTGAGCGGCTGCTTCCCTCCCTGTCCATGGAGCCGGCCACGGGAGAAGCTGTGCCTTCCCCGCAGAGAGCAGGGTCAGGCGCCGTGCGGGATGAACGAGCCCGTGGGCTGTTCTGCGGGGACTGGAAACTTGCCCCTCATTTGGCCGGGAGCTGATTGCAGACGGGCAGCTCCTTATGTTTGCTCTAAAGACAGCTGCATAGCTGACCTCACATCTGCACAGGGGCCTAGCAGTTGTTCCTGCTTCGTGGAACACAGGCCAGGCCACCCCTGCAGGGTCCCGAGGGGACGGTCCTGGTCTGCCTGGCAGACAGCGGGCAGGCAGGCTGGCAGAGCTTCCTCAATGCCTGACTGAAGGAACCGGGAACAATCCAGCGTTTTCTTCCCTGCCTCAGATCAACCTAGGGTCCACTCTCCCCTTGGCTCAGGGCCTTTGCAGGAGAACCACAGCCGGCCCTGCTGGGCCCTGACCCCACGCTCCCCTGAGGTGGTCCTGCTCAGTCCTGATTCCACCGCTGGGTGGGAATTTGGATGGACTAAATTCTAGTGTATCTAAGCTGGAAGAAACCTTAAATATCTTGAGGCCAATCTCACCGTGATGTGAAAGAGGAGACTGACCCTTAGTATACCCAAGGACACACAGCTGGCCGGGCAGGGCTGAGCCGACTCCCAGGGCTGGTCACGGCCAACTCCTCTCACATCTGATCCTCCCCTGAACCCTACGAGACATTCAACCCACAGCCGTCTGGGGCCCCGGGACCTTCCTGGGCAGGTCTCACTCCGCTGTTTTAACTCTCATTTCTATATCCTTGGCACCAGCCTCTAGTTGAAAGTCCAGACCTGTTTTCAGATACGTAAAGACTCCTCAGAGGCAGCCTGGCAGAACCGTAGCCGTCCTCTCCTCAGCTGTACCGTCACCTGTGTTCCTGTCTCTGGCCATTAAGTTCTTGGTGTGGATCCGTAACACAGCCCAGACAGGTAGCCACGGGGGCACTTGCTCTGGGGCTGGCCACTGGGGTGACTGGCTTCCCCTGGCGGACTCTCGGGGAGTGGGCCGGAGGCTTGGACATCTGACACGTCTGTCCTTACCCGGTCTCCGCTGTCCACGCCCAGGAGGGTGTTAGAACCCAGTTCTTCCCCAGGTAAAGTGGAACCTGCTTCTCTTTAAATTCCACAGGACTCAGCAACTCGGAACATGGTCCCAAGCCCCAGACCAAACACCTTCTCTTCTCTAGTCCAGGCGTCTCCAGGGCTCAGGACTCCTACAGCCTGGTCCTCAGACCACCCAGGCGACACCTGGTGATGCTCCCAGAGGGGAGCCCCACGCACGGTGCTCAGAGGGGTGGGATGGAGGAGACCCCCACCGTAGTCCTGGCAGTGCGGCTGTCCGGGAGTGAGGCTCTGCCCGCTGTGTGGACAGACGTCCCCAGGACCTCCTCCCCAAGTCCTCCATGAAAAGGGGTTCCGTTTCCACGGGCAGCGTCTCCCCGCCCTCGGCCACGACGCCTGCCCCTTCTCCTGCCTCTCCTACGGCTTTCTCAGGGTCCTCCTCACACCCCGCTCTTCCTGGAAGTGGGCTCTGCCTGCTGCTGGCTGGAACCCCGGAACCGGGGCGGGGCGCGGAGGGGGGCTGCCCCTCAGTGCTCTCTGTAAGACCAGGGGCCTGGGCTGGGCGGCCCAGGTGTCTCCCCGCCCACGGGGCCTAGTGTGCAATTGCGTCAGTTAACTTCATCACGGCTCTGGGTTACCTCACCCCACCCAGAGCTTGTTTCATAAACACTCGGTCGTCCGGTTGAATCGACACGCGGTGAGGACTAGAGTGGACCGGGGACGGTAGGTGTTGATAAGAATGGGCAGTTCTTTCAGAAACAGGCAGAGGAAGGGGTACTTTTCCCCAGAGTGACTCATGTGGGTGCAGGGCAGGTGGGGGGGTGGAGGGGACAGGAACACTCGGAGGGAAAGAGGCGGAGAGGTTAATATGCTCCTACCTCTTGCGGGATTTATAGTCTGGGCAGAGGTCAAAAAGAGAAGGATTGGAGGACAATGGTCATTTGGCCAGGAGCTCAGGACCAGGGTTTGCAAGCTGCCCACATCCCAGCTCTGAGCCTCCGTTCCCTCATCTGCAAATGAGACAACAGGAGCCTGAAAGTGTGGCTGAGCTGCTTAGGAATGCAGAGTCCCAGGCGCAGCCCTGGGGCTGAACCACCTTTCAGCTGATTCTCCCGGCGCTGGCGACACTGTGCACGCAGAAGGGTGAGGAGCTCGCCCTGCACAGCCTGTCGTGGTCCCGCAGCGGAGGCGGCCAGGCCGGGGTCAGACTGCTGCGCCACACAGCCACACGGGACGCTTGGAAACCTCGTGTTCCCGGGGCCTTTCTGGGGGACAGCTTAGCCTGCGCGTTGACTGAAGCAGTAGTTACCTAGATGCAGATATTTGTCAAACTCACACATTTTAATGTCTTTATATTATATCTCAGTACAGTGGGTTTAAAAAGAAAACGATCTCTAAACCGAAATCATTCCCTTCCAGCAAAGCGGCAGTAGAGAGAACGCCGTATTCAAGGACATCAGGAATGTCTCACATCACAGTCCGTCTCTCCCCCTGAAGAAGGGCTGTGCTCAGGCATAAATGAGAGGTGGCATGTGTTAAAATATTATGTTAAAATGTGGTATGGTAAAATATTCCCACCTGTCTCTCTCTCTCACGCGCACACACACACACACACACACACACACACACAGTCCCAGTGCCACAGTCCGTGCCAATTAGGTCACAATTTCTGGGTGTCTTTAAGCCTCTGCAGGTAATGCTCCAGGGCCTCAGCAACCACTTCCTGTGGCTTCGTCGGGATTCCGAGCGCCCAGCAGAGTGCAGACAGCATGTGACACGGTATGTCCCTGAGTAACTTACAGTCTGGCCTGGGACACCAGGCAGGGGCCTGCATGAAAAGAAGTTAAATTATAACTGCGGAAGGGCCTGTCCCACAGCTGGGGGAGTCTGCGTCACCCACAGAGTGGCCAGGCATGGCCGCCCCCTAGGTTGAGAGCCCTCCTCTTGGTTCCCGCCCACCCCTGCTTAAGAAGACTCAGAGAGGTTCCCCAGCTCCCCCAGGTCACACAGCTAGGAAGGGAAGAGCTTAGGCTGGGCTCCAGAAAGTGCCACATGCCTGCCGTCAGGTGGCATGCTGAGCTCTCCCCGACCTTGCCGCTTTGCCAGAACCAATCGGTTACTGAACTGGGAGGTGCTCCCACCTGGAACAGGGAGCAGAGCTGAGAGCGGTGTGTGTTGGGGTGTCTCCGGGTGATGTCCACTGGCAGACAGTGTGGCTGATTGGAGAGTGCAGGAGCCTGGTGCCCCTCGGGAGGACCCACCACGGGCGAGGGGAATAATTCAGCCCCAGGAGGCGGGCAGGGCAGCCCGCGCCCCTCCTCCTTCGCCAGGGCAACGTAGCACGTCAGACAACACCGCGGGGCCTCATTACCGGCTGCTCAGCCACTGTCCTCCAGACAATGGCTCCGGGCCCTGGCTTTGTGTGGGGCTGCCAGCCAAAGTTATTAACCCCAGGAGCTGCCTTTGAAGGACATCCAAGGGAGGGGTGAAAGGTCACCCGGAGCAGTGCAGGGAGCGGAAGTGGGAGGGAGAAGCAACACAAAAGAGAGGGATGAGCCCCTGTGCTCCTCCCCCTCCTCCCTGGGGAACCCCAAACAGCGCTGGGCCCACAGGGGGGTGTCAAGAGGAAGTTCCTGCTGCTGGTGCAGAGCCGGGAGGAGCAGGGATGGCCGAGCGTCCGACGGGCCTCAGCTGTGCGTGTGGACGGGACACAAGCTGCAGTGGACAGGACTGGACTCTGGAGAGAGCAGGAGGAGGTGGCAGAGGCTGGGCCTGGGGCTTCTCTACTCCTCAAACTCATCAAACCCCGATATCCATGCCACCTGCTTGTCCCCCGTCCCTCAGGGAAGCAAGTGAGATGGACAGGATGTGCTGGCCCAGGGAACCCTTGGGTCTGGGCGGTACAGGTGAGGACACCAAGGCTTAGGGCTGCCCAGGCCACAGACAGAGCTGGAGAGGTTTGCATGGGCATCTAATGACAACCTGGACAGGGACACTGATGCCCAGACCGGGAGAGGATGCACCAGGAACAGTCCATCGATGGGCAGAACTGGAACCTGGTGCTGTGTCCACTCCCCGCCCTGGGGAGAAACTGGGCCCCCGACATTCAGCTGCAGTCTCCATCCTTGCTCCAGACTCCCATCTCCTGGGTTCCTGTGGGGGTCCGGGCTTCCTGGATAATCCAAAAGCCATGGCCCCCCTAAAATGCCAGACCCAGGGAAGACAGCCTTGTCCTGCCTCTCGAAGGAAAGAAAAGTGGACAGTGCCGTTCCCAGAACAGCCACCACCTGCGCCAGGCCGGCCCCTGCTCTGCCCACCCAGCGAGAAACACCCGGGTCAGAACCCGCACGCAGAGCAGAACCAGAAGGTCCAAAGCTCCGGGTCATGGGGCCCAAAGAGGCCGTGGCTCGTCCAAGGTCAGAGGGGTCAGGGCCAGTTCGCTGGTCTCCTTCTCAAGGCCTCTCCTCTGGCAACACAGACACAGCAGGGGCACCCGGCAGTGACAAGCCGGGGTCACCGCTCCCTGTATTTGCACACGTAGGGGTTCGACAGGGACGTATAAATGATTCCACTCAACTCTCACATTTAAGGTCATACATTTTTTTAAATTAAAAAATGTTTCAGTTCCATGGTACGTTGCTCGGAGGAGAGAAGAAATAGAAAACGCCTGGGTGTGAGGATTCCCCGGGGGCTGGAAGAGCACAGAGAGCAGCCATCGGGGCTGGGTGGGGGCCAGTCCCTCTCATCCTTCTTCCCCACTTCCTCATCCCAGATCCTGTCTCCCTTCCCTCTGTTGTCCCGACTGTGCGCCCACCACAGCCCCATCCTGGTCCCGCCCCACTAGACGATGTCTCTCCAGCCTCCTCCTGCCCAGCTCCCGACCCCGGACTTCGGCACGGTGCCCTCCCCTCCGGCCACCGAGGCCTGGCAGCTTGCCACCAGCGGCCCTCTCCCACCCACCCAGCCCCAAGGAAGCCGAGCACAGACCACCCTGTCTCTCCCCATCCTCACCCCTCACTGACTTTCTAGACGTCCTCCTGATCTCAGCTGAGCTCTTTACCTCTCTCCCTGCCCTGGTCTCGGGCTCCTCCCGGCCAGCTGAAGACTGCCCGAGGGTTACTGGCTAGCACAGTTGACCCGAGTGGGATAAACAGCCAGGGGAAGACCTTTTTTTAAAAATTTTTTGACAGTATTACAGATGTACCCCATTTTCTCCCCACTTTCCCCTTTCCACCCTACCCCTACCCCACCCCAGGGCTTCATCACACCATTGCCTGTGTCCACGGGCCATGCATATGTGCATATATGTCCTTTGGCTAATCTATTCCTGTCCCTCCCACCCTCCTCTGAGATCTGTCGTCTGTTCCATGCAAGACCTTTATGTTAACAAACTCAGCAGATCAAACTGAGGTACAAGTGGAGTCTCTTCTCTCATTCTCCCTCCCTCTCTCAATCTGTCTGTCTCTACCACACACACACACACACACACACACACACACACACACACACACACACACACAGCCTGCACCAAAACCCCACGCACGCTGCCTATGTCCCTGGTCGTTCTGGCCATCCTCCTTGTCTCTCCAAGCCAAGGACACTAGCTCCCTGCCCTCTGCCTTAGGTTCCCTGTCCCTAAAACCCCAAAATACGGCAACTCTGACCCAAAATAGTCAGCTTCTGCAAACTGCAGCAGAAATAGGGGAGGCGTTTGTTCTCCCATCGGCGTGCTCCTTCCCTTCAGCACCCTGACCCCAGGGGCACCGAAGTCAGGGGGTAAAGTGCCCGTGGGAACAGGGCTCAGTCCCGTGAGTGTCCCAGGCCCGCTTTGGCCTTCTCTTTACTAAAGCCCAGAAGGCCAAACTTTTCAGAATTTGGTAACAGATTAAAACCCAAGCCAACAACAACAGGAGGAGATGGAGGGAGAGAAAAGCAAATGAAATGTTAAAAAAAAAATTTAAGCAATACTTGCATTCTCATTAGTAGGAACATGTGAGACGAAGCACGTTATGTTATTAGGCATTCTCGCGATTCAGTAAACACAGCTGAATAAATTTATAAATATCAGCATTAAGCGAGATTTAACGGGAAGCTGTTTATCTTCTGCCTGTCAGGCAGGAGGCCAGGCTGCCATGCGTCCCCCTCCAGCCGCAGCTCCTCCGCCTGGCCCAGGTGAGCTCCTGGGGTGGGAGGGGCTGCGGAGCAGGCCTGGGCGGTGCTAGTCCGAGCCTCAGTTTCCCCAGCGGTATGGCGAGGACTTGGGTGACCCCAGGACAATTTTTAACCTCTCTGAGTGAAAATTCCTTAACCGCGCACTAAGAAATCATCGCTGAACTCATAAGGCTGCTGAGAGGACCACAGGAGTTACTGCTTTGCCTGGCTCCCGGGAGGGGCACAGCCACACAGCGTCACCGCTTCCTTCATCCAGAGCTGGGACTGCAGCCTCGATGGGAAGCAGAGAGGTGGCAGCCACGGGAGACACGGAAACGGAGAGGGGGCGGGGCTGGTGCGCATCCTTCCGTGCTGCGGACACGGACAGGTGGGACTTGGTTGCCGTGAGTCCGTCTCTCAAACCTCTGTTTCCTCCTATTGCATCCTGGACCCGTTTGTGGGCTCCGTGAGCAAACAGCACAGATCCCAGAGGCCTTCCCTGACCACGTGTCACCTCCTGGAGCCCTCAGGTCCCTGTGCCTAGACCCGGTCCATGCCTGGGCACCCATTTCACACACACACACACACACACACACACACACAGAAGAATAAAATAAATTAAATTAAATGTAAGATAAAATAAAATCTGTAACCCTGGTCTGTCTTGCTGAGTAGAAACTGCTGCATTGAGACAAGGCAGAGTACAGGCCCCAACGGTCACATAAATACAAAGGTGGGCAAAAGTAGGTTTACAGTTGTGAGTATGCGAAACAGAGTTTGTTCTTGTATTATTGTGTTATTTATTTGTGTTACAACTGTAAACCTGAAAGAGGCCTTAAGATCCCAACAAAGTCCTTGAGAACAAAACATATACTTGGCGACCCCAAATGCTCCTTGTCTTCTCCCTTTGCTGGGCCCTCCAGACCCTAAGGATCTACCCAAGACAATATCCCTAGAGGTTTCCTGAGATGCTTTGCTGCTGGCCGGCATGTCCACGGTGCTGCGGGTGGATGCTGCTGGATGAGATGGGCAACGGGACTGCCTCCCCAGCCTGCTGCAGGCTGGTGAGCTCAGAGCGGCTTCCTCTGCCTGTCCCGGGAACGGCCGTCTGAGCCCGATGCTCTCCTTTCTACAGAGAAGGTGAATAAAGGCAGGTAGCCTGTAAGGGGGCCACACAGGGGGCCCCGGGGAAGTCTCTCAATGTCTCAATGGCTGCCTCCTTGTCGAGGAAACGAAGGGGTGGAAGCAGGTCATCTCTACAGTCCACTCCAGCCTGAATCTTAAACATCACCATTATTATGCTCTCTGGCTGTGCAGGGAATGGGGGTTCTGGGAGCTGAGCTGCAGAGAAGCGGCATCATCTGCTTATTTACAGATCCTTGAGTGCCAGTGGATTGGGTCTCGTGGCTGAGCTGAGCACCCAGGCAAATTCCAGCACAGCCCCACCTTCGCAGGAAGCCAGCTGTGCGCGAGGCACGCTACCAGAGGCTCAGGGAAAACACGCAGAATTAAAGTGCAAATCTTGTATTCCAAGTCAAACGGCATACGAGAGAGGAAACTTGGGCCTCACTGGTTATGGAACTAAACTGTCTGCTACTTATACCTTTCCTGCTGTTGCTTTGAGAGTCTCAGCCAACAGAGGCAGGGAGAGCCCCGATTTCCCCTGGCCTCGACAGCCTGCATCTAGGGAGGGGATCACGATAATGGCAGTAAGGACCTCTCACTGGATTGGTTCCACCCACTCTTGCAGGTGCCTGTCTACTTTCTAAGTGCCACAGTATGTCTGAACGTCTTGGAACAATTTCACGAAGACCTACAGAGATGCTTGAAAAATAAGGAATGGGAGGACGGTGGTGTTTGTACAAGTAATAGGGAAGCCAGGAGGAGAAGCGAGTTGTTTCTTTGATCAGGGTGTGTGTGTGTGTGTGTGTGTGTGTGTGTGTGTGTGTGTGAAGAGGAAATGTCACGCTTGGGATTTGCTACCTTCGAGGCTCTTCAGTGATTTCCAAGCGGCATGCTTGCTTTGAGCTCGGGAGACGGGCCAGAAAGAGATACGTGTTATCTACTTAGGAGAGAGCGCTGGAGCATGGAGGCTGGGAGTTGGCCGGAGCAGAGGGAGCTGAGAGAAGAGAACATGAGCAAGTCCCCAGTATTCAAATGCACCTTACACTGGAGACGGGGACAGCAGGAAGAGCAGCGAAGAAGGCACACCCAGGATGGTCCTGAAGGTGGGAGAGCCGCAGGCGTGCCCCATGACCTGGATCTTGGGTTGGCAGAGGGCTCAGGAAGGAAGGAAAAGTGACCATGACAAATACTTCAGGGCAGTCACAAGGACAGGGACTGAGAAGAGCCATTGAATTTGGCACTGGTGACCTCCAGGGAACTGTGTGAGCAGCACGGCGTGGAGAGAACCTGATTACAGGAAGCCGAGTAATGAGCTGGCGGCAAGAATAGTTAGGCAGCACTATGGCTCAATTGTGCCCCCAAAAAGATATATTGAAGTCCTAATCCCTGCTACCAATAAACGAGAGTTTATTTGGAAGTAGGGTAAACAGTTAGTATGCAGTCATTGGGATGGGCCTTTAGTCCAGTCATTTCAGAGCAGGACGCCGGAAGTCACTTTCTGGACCCTTTCACTGTGAAGATGAGACAACAAAGTCCTGCAGAGGAGTTAGGGGTGAGCAGCTTCCACAAATTTACAACGCTGGCTAGTGGAGGAGTCCTTTCTCAGTAATTAGTGGTGTGTGTGTGTGTGTGTGTGTGTGTGTGTGTGTAGGGACAGTGTAAACAGCAGGGTGAAACCGTATCTTCTCAGTTACCCACACCCATGGGAAATCATGTCGTGAGTGCAATACAGTCACTTCTCCCCCTGGTGGCATCTACCTGAATTACAGGCAGAGTCCAGCCAGTGGAAAGAAACCGGGGGACACTGTCTGGGGCTCCTCCACAGGCTAGACCAGCTTCTCAGGGACTCGTTGTTTTCTTTGCCTTAGTCCTCAGGGAGTTGGGGCGTGTGTTGCCCCTTCCGCTCCCCTTATCCCACTCTGTGCTCCCCCCTCCCCCCGCTCCCTTTCCTGAAAAATGTATAGAAGCTAGGGAGAAAGTAACACGCAAACCTTGTGAAACTGAACCAGTGCTGGTCTGGTCTCCACTTCTTTGAAGACCGTGAATGGAAGGACCACCCCCTCCACACACACAGACAGGAAATGCAGGGACTGCCTTTGTCTCCCACTTTGAAAGGTGAGTCTCACCAGCCTCAGCTGCTGCTGCCCTCACCACCACCATCCTTCCAGACTGGTCTCCAGAAAAGGCCTGTGACCTCTCCTCCAGATGACCCCTTGTCTCAGCCAGAATGTCAGCCAAAGCAGAATCAGCATCGACTGCACTCCGAGGGACATCCCTGCTGTCCCCAGACCAGCTGCTGGGAGGATCCCCTCTGGGAATTGATCACAGTCACATCTGAAATGCCAAGAATGAATTGATGGGCGCGCTCACCAAACCTGTGTCGGTGCTGGAGGCGGGTTGAAAGCTTGAAGAAGTCAGTTTAGGACAAAAACGAAAGATGAAATTCTGCTTTCTGCTCTAGTGGTGAAATAATTCTTTGAACAGGCTGCTGACAAAACACTCTTATGGCCAAGAGTAGAGTTTCTCGGAGCAGACAGGAGAATGAGTCGAATACCGGTTTCGTATTGCCATGTGACAAATTACCGCAAACTCAGCACTTAGAACAACAGACATGTAGTGTCTGAAGGTCAGGAACCCAGGAGCTCCAGAGCTGGTGGTTCTGGCTCAGGGGTTCTCGGGGGGTTACCCGCAAGCTGTCAGCCAGGCCGTGGTCATCTGCAGGCTTGACTGAGGCTGGGCGACCTGCATCCACAATGTCTCCCCAACACATGTGTTGACTGGAAGCCTCAGGTCCTTGTCACATGGGTTTCTACATGGGGATGTCTGAGTGTCCTCGTGACATGACAGCTGGCTTCCCCCAGGACAAGTAACCCAAGAGACAGAAGGACAGAAGCCTCGTCTTACAACCCAGCCTCGGAAGTGACATCTCACTTCCGCCCTACTCCGGGTCATAGAAACCATCCCTAATGTAACGTGGGAGGTGCCCACACAAGGGGTGAATGCCAGGAGGCAGGGATCACGGGGACCATCTTGGAGGTTGACTACTTTTTAGGTGGTAAACTGAATGAAACGTGTCCCTCCAGTTTATGGACTAGAGCTAAAACTAGAATTACTCATGAATATTGTGGATCAGCGGTTCATCAAAGTTCTCCTCCAATGAAGGCACCGTGACTCTGAGATTTATTAAAGCAAATATTTTTCTCGGGAGGCGTATGATGATATCAACCCAAAAGCCCACACTGGGCAATCTGATGGAGGCCAATCTCCAAGAAGGCAAAGCCTGGAGATTCAGGGGTCTCATCCAGGTTCTACTTGCCTTTCAGATGGTCTTCCCCAACCCCCTCGTCTCTGGAATCGGAGGGTCTGGGTCCAAACCCTGGCCCCAACTCAGTAGCTAGGTGACCTTGGGTATGTTATTTAGCCCATCAGAAACTTGCTTTGTTCATCTATGAAACAAATCAACATAATCTCATCAATTGCTCATGAGGATGATAAGAGATAATGCCATTGAAATGTGCTCTGTGGCCCTGGCTGGTCTGGTTTCAGTGGTTAGCGTCTCAGCCTGCAGATGGAAGGGTCATAGTTTGATTCCCGGTCAAGGGCACGTACCTTGGTTGCAGGTTTGATCCCCGGTCGCAGTTGGGGTCATGTGGGAGGCAACCAACTGATGTGTCTCTCTCACATCGATGTTTCTCTCTCTCTCTCTATCCCTCCCTCCCTCCCTCCCTCCCACCACTCTATCTAAAAATTAATAGAAAAATATCCGCGGGTGAGGATTAACAACAACAGCAAGAAAACAAAACAAAAAAAAGAGGAAAAGAAAAAATAGTGCTCTGTGGGTAGTAGCTGCAGCTATTGTCTATGGCTGTCTCCCTATCTCCCCACATCCTGCAGCGCACCCATGGCAAGGGAGATGGAGAAGGGAGGGCTCAGTCCACTCTGGGAATTGTGGCTGAGAAAATGCTAATGAAAGACTTCCATCTTCTATTTGGCAAGGAAGGGAATGAGCTACTGAAAACACACCTCAACACAAGTCCTGAGCTCACCCGTCCCCTCCTGGGCCTACGATAGTGTGAACTGAATGCCTGGGGCCCGAGGGGTCCCAGCTCCAGAGGCTCCACATAATCAAGTGAGAGGGCATGTGGCCTGCTTTCCACTGGAGTTTTGCAGGAGGGGCTGACATCATACAGCCCTAGTGTTGACACTCGGGAAAAACACAGGACACAGCCAGTGAACAAGGGGTCTGAACCTCTTCCACATTGGGTCCATATCTGTTTCCTCCTCTGTCTGTAACATGGAAGGCTGGTTGTAGCTCTGAGCCCATTCATTCATTCATTCATTCATTCATTCATTCATTCTTTATTGATTGTCCACTCTGCATCAGATACTGCATAGATGAAATCACAGTAATCCTAGTACCCCACCCAAGGTGCCCATCTCTCAGGCTGAGGAAGTGAAAGGGATCTGTAGAAAGGAAGAGCTAAACTTCCCTTCATAGAGGTCGGGAGGTGAGTCTTCAGAATCAACCTGGGAAAAGGGACAATATAAGCAGAGATAAGCACCTCCTCTTCCTCATCTGTAGGAACTAGGCTGTTGTTCCGCCGGTGTGGCTCAGTGGTCGAGCGTCGACCCATGCACCAAGAGGTCGCTGATTCGATTCCCAGTCAGGGCACATGCCCAGGTTGTGGACCCGATCCCCAGTGCAGGGCATGCAGAAGGCGGCTGATAGATGTTCTAGCTCATCGATGTTTCTAGCTCTCTCTCCCTCTCCCTTCCTCTCTCTTTAAATCAATAAAGAAAAAAAATTTTTTTTTTAAAAGAACTAGGCTGTTATTCTGCTCTTGTCTCCCTGGCCTTGAGACATTGGGGCAGCGGAGGGGTGGGTATCCGCCTGGTGATGGCGAAGACGGGGGGAGGCCTGAGCAGGCTGCTGAGCAAACCAGACCCACGAGGCTGAGGTGACTGTGGGTCAGAAGCAAACACCCTGAGCTAGAGTCTCCCGGGCCTGTGTCTCGTACTCTGGATAGCGCATGAGCACCTAGAAGGGAAGGAGTCTGGTCTCCCCAAGGTGCACCCTTCCTCCCCTCCTGAGTGGGACAAGGTGGGCCTGGGAGACCAGCTAGCCTGTGTTGAGACCATCCATGTGGCCTTCTGTGAATCTGCCTGAGTTTTTCTAAGCATCAGAATCTTCTTTTCAATAGTGATAAGGGAGGGTCTGGTATAAGGGCAGTTGGCAGCCTGCCTTCCTATGAACCCCAGAGCTCCTTCAGGCAAATTCTTACTGCCGTCACAGGTCCTTGTGTTCTCGCCAACAGTTTCTCCCGTGGGGCCTTAGTTCCTTCCAGGCAGGCCTTGTGACTCGTCCTGAAATACCACAGGAACTCGGTGCAGTGTCTGGCAAACATATAGGTCATTGGAAAACACCTGCCTTCCTCATGGATTCAGAGGGGCAAGGAGGGCCTGCCCTGGCTTGGCAGGACCCAGGGAGATGTGTCTGTAACGCGCTTCCTAGAGGGGATCGGGGACTGAACCAGGCTGGCGCAGGGCTGGAGACGCTGCCGCTTGGCCTGACTGCCGCCCAGGGACCCGGGCGCACAGGATGGACGGAACTCACGGGAAGGGAGCACCGGCTCAGCAAGGCTGCCTGGGACTCGGTGCAACCGCGCTCAGTGAACCTCCTGCTGGTTCTGAACTGAGGCTGCGTAAAGAAAAAGGTCCCGTGCAAATGAAGACTGAATGCTTTTCATTAAAGGAGGGAGCATGGAGAGGAGCCGGCGAGGAAGGAACTGGAGCAGGTCGCACCAGCTGCCGGGAGGGGGGCGGCGTGGTTCACCCTTTCCTCAAGGCCCTGCTTCCACACCGCTCCTCCCGCCCACGCAGAGGAGGGGGCGCCCACCCGCCGCGTGGGGGACGAAGACCAGCGCCAGGAAAAGGGAGGGCTCTTGTGTGCTTTGGAATAGCTGCGATGTGGCGGACTGGCTCAGGCCCCGGGACCCAGCTCTCCGACCCCACGTTTGAAATTGTCTGGTGGAAGCGATTGGCCCCAAGTGACTGGGCAAGTGAAAAATAGAGCCAGGCTCTGAGTCGCAAGCAGCAGTGGGGCCCAGGGTATTCGTGATCTCATCTCATTTACTCCTTAGGCAGCCCTTGAAAGTACCCCCATGTCATAGGTGAGGCCCCTGGAGCTCCGGGGCTAAGTCCTGGGGCAGGACCCGCAGCAATGGCAAAGCAGACCTCCAAGACCACCCCACTCCAAAGTTCAAGGCCTGGGGGCACCCAGGATGGTGCGTGGTGGGAATGGCACACACAGCCCTCAGACAGCACGTGTAATTGGTGCCCATTCATTGTCATGCCCCTCCCTCGCCCAGACTTCCCTTCACATGGGGGTCACGTGGTGGGGGTGTTCCCCTGGAGGATGACTCTGGAAAGACAAAGCAGGGGGCACAGAAATCATGTGTTGGGCCCCAAGGGCCAGGCGTACAGGCAAGAGTATCTGGTCGTCTGGGTCCTGGCTTCTGGGCCAGCTTCTGTGCCACAGGAGAGGTGGGGAAAGGCGAGGGCTGTGTGCTGTGTCGCTCTCTCTTGGTGGAAAGGTGTACTGAGGACGTGGCAAAGCAGAACCAGGGCCCAGCGGTGCTGCTTGGCCTCAAGCTCCTTGATTCGGATGCTCTTCTTGTTTGCATTCTCTACGCACCAGGCGCTCAAGAACCTTGCAGTGTACCAAGCAAAGGAATATTCTGTACTCACCTGCCTGTTGAAATCAAGACTGCTGTGGCCAGCAAACCGAATGCCGCCCCACTGTGCCATCTTCATTGGAGTTGGCTACGATGACAAAAATAAGCAACCCGAGCAGGGTGGTCTCTCACAGTCACCCGCGTGACTCTTCACTCCTGAAGGACAGTGACGAGTGCACGCATGTGGTACAGGTCCCTATTTCATGGAAGATCATCTCCCCTCAGGTACGCAGACGTCGTCACCCCCATTTTATGGATGAAGACACAAAGGCTCAGAGAAGCAAGGTGGCGGAGGGCCACTCAGCCGAAGGTGAAAAAGCTGGGGCGTTCTCCCTGACAGCTCAGTCTGACCCCCGCCCCCTTCCCTGCTCCCTGAGACTGGAAGGGTCACCTGGAGTCCAGCAGCCAAACCCTTGCCTAGTGGCCTGTGGAGGGTCCGCTCTGTGGAGGAAAAGCCCCCTCCCAGAGTGTGAATTCTTGGACCCAGTCATGACAGGAGGAAAATCTTTGGATTTCTAAAAAGATCAGTGATCCACAGTCTTTACCACCCAAACAAATGTTGGAGGACAGTGTTAATGTCCAGGTGTCACCAGTCACAGTAGTGGTCTTATCAATGTCGGCCACTCTTCATGGGGAAAGATGGGCTCATTGCCTCCTTCTCCCATCTACTTCTCCTTGGGTCTCGGGGCAGGCCCTTCCGCCCCCAGGGCCACTGGGACAGCACCCTCCCCAGTTTGGGGCCCCTGTAAATCAGGGTTCCAAAAAGGTCTGGCAGTGATGGAATAGGGCGTGGCTTGGCAAGGGGACCTGCATGTTTAGCACAATGACCTGATTGTGTGACTTGTTCCAACTCAGCAGTGCTCAGATGGTCACATGTTCCCCTGGCAGCAGGTGCTGTGACCTTTGCCCAGAGTTCTGGAGCCTTCTGTGGCAGGACTGAGTGCCAGAGAGGAGGAGGATCCGGGGAGCCACTCCCTCCACACCTCTTTCTGACTCTGGTCAGGGTCTGAGCCCACCTCCCGCCCAGACGCTACTCAGAGGATCCTCAGCTGCCAGAGCCAAGAAGGGACAGTCAGACACCGTCCCCAGGTCAATGCTAAGGCTGCTGAGTTCCTGCTTCAACCACCAGCTGCCAAAAACCAATGAGGGGCATGCGCGGCTGAGACTTTGGCCCAGTTAACTGCTGTGTGCCCAGTGACCGGATGCACCCCATCACAGTGAGGTCATCGAGTTGTCCCCGCCGACCACATTCCTTCCATCAGATGTCAATCAGGCCAGCACAAAGGTTTACCGGGCACCTCCTGTGTGCCAGGCACTGCTCTAGGCACAGAGAACACAGAAGTGAGCCAAACTGCCCTCATGCCCCTTACCTGCCTCGGGGGAGACAGGTGATAAACAAGGAAGTGACATGTCACCTGTCAGATGGCGGAGAGAAATGAGCTGAGTCACGGGAGAGGGTTGCAAGAGTGGGGCTGGAGGGTCACTGGGAAGGTGAGTTCAGTATTGGAGGTGGGGGGCGAGCACCAAGCCCACGGGAAGGAGCGGCACCAAGGCCCAGCGTGGGAGAAGCCTGGTGGACGCGGAGACAGCAGAGGCCAGCGTGGCCGGAGCAGGGTAGAGGGCGAGGAGAGGAGACTCGGAGGGACGTGAGCGGTGTGTGTGGTGGAGCAGGACTTGGCAGGCGGTGTAGGAGGTGTCACGCTCTCTGCGCTAGGAAGCCCGAATGTGAGCTGGAATATATTAGAATTTCATGCCTGCTCTAATCCATAGAATAACGCATTGTATTATATACAGTGTTATACAGTATTATATGGAAGACGCGATAGCGGTACGTGGGGATACACGCGAGCACTGCCGCGTGCGTTCAGTGAGATAATGGGCATGGCGGCGTGTACTCACTGTGGAGAGGGGAGGTGTGCCAGGCTGCAGTATCACTGCAACCCCTGGGGATTCCGAGTGCTCTCACACGCCGGAGTTCGTAAGAGCCAAGCCGAGGAGATCAAGAAGGAAGCTGTCCTTTCGCACTTCGTATGAAAATGAGAAAACTCGGGTGTGGAGAGAATGGTTTTTGCTCAGGGCACAGCTCGGGAAACTCCTTTGCACTGTGACCTGAGAGTCAGGACACTGTCCACCTCCCACACACTCCGTCTTTATGGAGATAGGAACACCAAGGCCCAGGTAGGTCGAGTGACCTCCTCACGGTCCTGAGCCTGGGACCCTAACCTCCTGACACTCAGCCACGACTTTCTAAAGGCCCTGTCTAGAGGCAGACATGTCTTCTGTGACTTTCCACCCCTCCTCGTCCTGCTCGGCCTTTCCCTGTTGCTCAGCCTCAGGGCTACTGTCCGTGTTTAGAGTGGGGGAGGATTTGAAATCCAAACCCTGGCAAGTTTAGGCCCCACCTTCTCCCTGTCCTGTGAGCCCACCTGTGCGGTCTGGGTCCTGGACCAACACCTGCCTCCTCTTCTACCTGATGTGACTGCAATCAGACAGAAACGTCTCCTGGGCCATGGGGAGAAGAGCCAGGTGGCCCTGCAGTGGCCGCCACTTCTGGGGGACCAAGCTCTGAGCCTCCAGAGGACACAGGGAGATAGGGCGGTGCGCTGAGACTGGTCTTCACAGCGCTGGGTCCTTCCGCTGCCGGACCAGGGTGCACTGGAAGTCCACGGACTCGGACAGCACTTCCACCGCCCATCGCCACCATAGATCTCCCACCCGCAATGCTCCTGGCCGCCCTGGGGGGGCGGTGATGGCAGCACAGCCTTCCAGCTGCACCCCATTCCCCACACTGCAGCCAGGACAACTTTCCAAAACATAAGTCTGCGGTGCCTTTCCCCCGCCCCCCCCCGATAAAATCCCTGTACACACTCCCCTCTGCTTCTTAGAGTCAAGTCCACATTCCGTAACTTGCCTGTGAGGACACTTGGGATCTGACCCTGCACACTTTCCAGTTCCCATCTCTCCGCCCCCACCATGCTTGTGCACACACACACACACACACACACACACACACCCTATAACTGCACTTCTGTGAATTCAGTTCCCTAAATGTGCCTGGTGCCCCCTGGCCACTGGACCTTCCCATGTGGTCTTTTTTATTCTTCCCATACCAGAATGTTCTAGCTTCACTTCCTCCCATCCCTCTATTTGCCCAACTGGTTCCATCTCTTCCTTTTGGTCTCCACTTTGAGGTCCCATCTGAACAGCCAAGACTGTGAGGTGTCCTGCTCTGCGAGGTGGGGGACACACTTCCCGCTGTCCACTCCGACCCCATCGCACATGTTTGTTCCATGATGACATGACTCTTGTTTTGGTCACACTGTGTCCCCAGGTCTAGCAGAGTGCCCAGCGCTTAGTAAATGTTCAATAAATATTTGTACAATGACATACATGGAAAACGAGGGAAGGAGAGAGGGAGTGAAGGGGAAGGAGCGAGGGGCATTATATTCATAGTCATAAGTGCTCCAAATTCATCATCCCTCACATGTCTCTGTTTCTTAACAGTTTACAAATCACTTTCACACCACCCTGCTGATAGGATGTGAGTAATACATGCCTTTTTTAAAAACTGAGAATCAGAGTGAGTGGCTGACTTTCCCAAGGTCACACAGCTCAGGGCAGGGCTGTGTCACAAAGCCAGGTCTCTCTGACTGAGTTCACAGCTTCTCGGGTTCTGGAAGAGAGGCTGAGTCCCAAGTATGGGGGCCCGCTCTCTCTCTCTCTCTCTCTCTCTCTCTCTCTCTCTCTCTCTCTCTTGAATCTCGAAGGAGAGACTATAATGCTGAACTCAGTCACCCAATTTGACCTTTGAAGGTGGCTTTGGGATCTCGGGGCTGAGGTCACCCTCCCTTCCTGGGCAGCCAAGGATGGTCTGGGGGTGAAGGGCGTTCCCCCATCAGGTTGCCTGCCCTGAGCTTCTGCACCCTGGTCACTGCCTGGAGGATTAGGGAGCCTCACCAGCTCCCTCTTTTTACCTGCCCAACCTGCTTACCTTCCATCTTCAAAGGTATAGCCAAGAGCAATGACAAGGAAAGGCAGACTGAGCTTGTGGGAAGCCCATGTGTCTTATTTTAAAGGTGCCCACCTTGTGCTTCCGTTATTCTGTTTCTCATTCCCAACTTCTCCAGGCAAAGATTCACACATGTGTCCAAAGAGTTCACTGTAGAACAATTTTTATTAAAAAATGAGAGAAAATATCCATGGAAAGGGGGACAGTTATGTGGAACATTTACACCCACCTTTCGGGCTCTGATGGAAACGTTGAAAAGAGCAAGGTTGTGGTCTGTCCTGATGGGAAAGACTTTCCGGACGGGGTCTGTCCTGATGGGGAAGACATTTCGGACGTGGCTAAGGGGGAAGCAGCGTGCAGAGCCAGACTCCATGCGGTGTGCACTGTGTGCGAGGAACGCAGCCTGGAAGCAGTCCTCATTCCCACGGGCGCAGACAGATGTGAACAGGAAAGGTCTGCCAGGACCAATCCCAAATGATAACAGGGTTACCTCAGGCTGAGGAGGGAGACATTTATCACCTCTGTGAATTATTTATGATATTTTACGTGTATAAAATAAAAAGAAAGAAAGAAAAACAGAAAGAGAGCTGGAGAAGCTCTGACTTCTCACTGAATCAGAAAGTGGCAGTTAGGTCAGACAGCGCCCACCAGGGAACCAACCCAACCTGTGCCCTCCCAGGAAGGATGCCGTATTCTGACCCCACCTCTGGAGGCACGGGAACTCTGGGAGGAGACATCTGAGGCTGAAGAACTTGGTAGCCCTTCCAGACAGAGAGCAGGTTCTGGTCCACAAGTGCAGTCTGGGTACTCTGAGGACTGCTGGGTAGGTGCACCCCAGAGCTGGGCTAGGTGAGTGCACACCCACACACCCAGAGCTGGGCCAGGTGAGTGCACACCCAGAGCTGGGCCAGGTGAGTGCACACCCAGAGCTGGGCCAGGTGAGTGCACACTCAGAACTGGGGCCAGGTGAGTGCACACCCTAGCTGGGCCAGGTGAGTGCACACCCACAGCTGGGGCCAGGTGAGTGCACACCCACAGCTGGGGCCAGGTGAGTGCACACCCAGAGCTGGGGCCAGGTGAGTGCACACCCAGAGCTGGGCCAGGTGAGTACACACCCTAGCTGGGCCAGGTGAGTGCACACCCAGAGCTGGGGCCAGGTGAGTGCACACCCAGGGCCAGGTGAGTGCACACCAGAGCTGGGCCAGGTGAGTGCACACCCAGGGCCAGGTGAGTGCACACCAGAGCTGGGCCAGGTGAGTGCACACCCAGGGCCAGGTGAGTGCACACCAGAGCTGGGCCAGGTGAGTGCACACCAGAGCTGGGCCAGGTGAGTGCACACCCAGAGGTGGGGCCAGGTGAGTGCACACCCAGGGCCAGGTGAGTGCACACCCAGAGCTGGGGCCAGGTGAGTGCACACCAGAGCTGGGCCAGGTGAGTGCACACCCAGAGCTAGGGCCAGGTGAGTGCATACCTGAGGCCAAGTGAGTGCACACCAGAGCTGGGCCAGGTGAGTGAACCCCAGAGCTGGGGCCAGGTGAGTGCACACCCAGGGCCAGGTGAGTGCACCCCAGAGCTGGGGCCAGGTGAGTGCACACCAGAGCTGGGGCCAGGTGAGTGCACACCTTAGCTGGGCCAGGTGAGTGCACACCCAGGTCTGGGCCCTGTGTTCCCGAGGTTGCCCTCCTCTGTCTCCTCACCCATGGCCACCTTTGGAACCTGTCACTGTCTCCTGGTGTCTGAAGTATGGACAGTGACAGCACCCCTAGGTCTGTGAACAACACCCTGTCCTCTTTTCCGGGCTAGCTTTACCTTCAGTTGCTAACATTTACTGAGCACCCACATGCTCCAAGCACTTCGTCCGGTTAATCATCCAGTGCAACACAAGTACCGTGATTAGTCTCACTGCCCAGTTTCAGAGAAGGCAGACGACTGCACAAGGTCACACAGCAGGGCAGGAATCTGCCAGGATTCCAGCTCTGCGCCAGTTCCCAGCCCTTAGTCACTAGTCAGTTACCACTGACTCCTACACTGTCTGTAAGAGGGAAGGGCAGGTGTGCCAGGATTCAGGAGGGAAAGGTCCCTCCCACCGGGTGAGCCTGAGGGACGTGATTGCAGGGAAACAGGAGTGGAGCAGCTGGGGTCAAAGTCTGCGCAGTGACAGGGAATGTGGATGGAGCCAACAGAGCCATCAGGGCGCAGCTCTCCATGGGCTCGAGGAGAGGAGTTCAGGACAAAAGAGGCCCTGCTACAGCACACAGATAGGGAAAGTGAAGAGTTCTAAAATAAAGTTCGGGAGAATGTGCAGGTGTGAGGTCTGAGGATCTGAGTAAAACAGGGCCCCCACTGTTGCTAACACTGTAAGATGGCATTGATATTTGCTGGGCAATGAAAACGTATATGTTCTCACCATTAGAAAGTGATAAATAGGTGAGGTGATGGAGGTGTCCATGAACTAAACAGGGATTCTTTCACCGTGTACACATATCAAGTCACCATGTGTACACTTTCAATATCTTACAATTTTTAATATGTTACCATTTTATTTGTCAATTTTACCTCAATAAAACTGAAAAGCAAGAAGGAAATGTACAGATGTGTGATTCACTGGCTCTCGCCACCACGGTGTCCGGTGTCTAAGCTTTGCCTAGCGCGCGGGAATTCAATTAGGGGCAGTGGCTCCGACTGTCTCCCCTCCTTTCATTCACCTGTCCTCTCTGACTGCCTAGGAAACCGGCTCCTTACCCAGGATCAAGCTTCCTCCCAAGGCCACTGGTGAGCCCTGAAACGAAGAAGAAGACTGTTTTCCTAGTTTGTTCCAGTAGTTTCCCTGGAGCATGCCCACGTGTGTGCCCTGGAAGCACCCTGTGTTCGGAAGACAGAACACGGGCTCAGGGTTCAGATGAGCCTGAGTTCAGATCCTGGCTCTGCCGGCGCCCGAGTGACCCACAGTGATGTTATGTCCCAGTTGCCTTAGCACTCAGCTTCACTGGGTGTCGTAGGGAGTCAGTGGGGTTGCACCCGAGGCACTGGCAGCACCTGGCATTCAGGAATACTTCCTCAATAACAGTGAGCAAGCTGCTGTGGGTAGGAGGAAGCAGCACCATGCTCAGAGGTCCCTGCAGGTGAGGGTGAGCCGCACAACACCAAGGCTGGCCCTGGCGCTGGGTCCTGGGGCCTGGAGACAGAAAACGGGCGCACAGCCCTAACTCTTGGGGCTGCTGGTCTGCAGCAGAATGCAGGACGCCTGGCCAGGAGCAGAGCCCAGGCCCAGGATCGCTGTGCTCAGACGTGCGGCCTTCCTTCTGGGGCAGGCAGGTCCTCTCCTCAGGCCCCTGGGCACTGCCGAGGGGCAGGGCAGGCTCTATTGTGTGGTCTGTGCCAAGAGCAGGACCTCTGGCACCAAGGCCAAGGGGAACAAAGCCAGCCGTGAGTCTGATGAAGAGCCCTGTGCCTGGGTTTTTTCCCTGGCGCCTCCCCAATAACAGCTGTCAGGAAGGCAGCCCACTCAGGTGCCCAGCCTGGCCCAGGAGGATTCCTGAGTCCCGCCTCCTGCTGCTCTGGGCTAGAGGCAGGGGCCTGGCGGAGGGGAGGGCATTCCTGCAGAGGGAGCTGCCCCCACTCCTGGTGCAGGAAAGTTTTCTAGCCACAGGGGTCTGACCTCACCCTGGCCACACCCTGGGTTCCAGAACCTTCTTCCTGAAGGGAGGGCTGTGGGTGCTGGGGAGGGAGTGAATAGGCTGGGAGAGCAGAATTCCCAACAATTAAGGTAAGGCCTGGGCCACCAGCGCTGCTCCTGGGACTGAGTCATCTGCCCACCAGCTAAGAACCTTGGACTTCTGTCCTGGAACTCTTTCTCATCTGCACAATAGGTTTCGAAAGGACCTAGCTCATTATTTGTGATTTTTTAAATCCTCACCTGAGAATATGTTCATTGATTTTTAGAGAGAGAGAAATATCGATCGGTTGCCTCTCCTACCTACCCCAACTGGGGATCAAACCCACAACCTACAATGTGTGTCCTGACTGAGAATTGATCCCAAAAACTTTTTGGCGTACTGACGATGTTCCAACCAACTGAGCCACCCGGCCCGGGTATTTGTAACTTTCTTAAAAGCTATTATTATTAGAGAAAAGCCTGACCTGTGTTATCCCCTCTCTGCAGGGCCCCTTTCCTCTCCTGATCACCTTCTGCTCCCGGGGAAGCCCCTTCCTAGTCACCCTGGAGACAGCGCCCCCACCCCAGCCCACCAGGGGGCTGCAGGTGGGCAAGGAGCTCAGGAAAGATATGCCCAGGACACCTCTCCAACCCGAAACCAACTGGACACCTGCCACCAGTGGCTTTTTCCAAAGTGCTTCCACAATCGCGGCCCTCTCCTTTCACCTGCCAGGACCTGCGTTTCTATTTCTGGGTTGGAAAGCCCGAGGGGAGGGGAGGGTCAGGAGATAATTAATGATTGATTCTCTGGCACAACCACCAGGAGGCCTCAGGGCAGGCGGTGGCCATTTCCCGAGGTGAGGGGACAGGGTAGACCTTCTGTGTGGTTGTGGCACCTCTGGGCAAGTCCGAGGGGAGAGGGTGCCCTGAGCATTCTGCCCTCTGCTACACCCCAGAGTCAGCGAGGCTGGAGGCTCTGCCCCTGTGGGGCCCCCTTCCGCCGTAGGCTGTGCTCCCTCTTCCAGGGTCCCCCTGGCTGACACCCCTGCCCCCGTGCAGCCCACAGCACCCTCCACCCACAGAGCACTCGCTGGCCCTTCCTGCCAACAGGAAATCACCTGTCGGTCACCTGGGGGCTCAGGTGGCTGTTTGGAAAACTCACAGCGCTTTGGGGAAAGGATTAAAGGAACCGACTTCTACAGCAAATTCTAGAGCAGCTTTAACTCTGCCCTCTTGGAAGTCCTGCCTGCCTTTGTTGTCTAATAATAATTAACTTCGTGCCTAGCCGAAGCTCTCAAAGGGCGCTCACATCCATAACTATTCACCGCACAGCGAGGTGGGGCAGGGCCTCCGCACACGCCTCACCTGCACCCACACCCCAAAGAGAGGAAACTGAGGCTCAGAGAAAGGACGGCCCCTCCGGTGGAGCCAGGGCAGAACTGCTCACCTCCCAACTCCAAGCAGGAGTGGCCGGTTCCTTCCCAAAGGGTGTACTTTAGTCCCAGGAGTGCTCACCACGTGGTGGGGGGGACAGGGCAGGTAACCAAGGAGGGTTCTTGGGGGCAGAAACCTTCCCCCAAGACTGGCCTCTCCGAGGTACATGGGGAAAGGGGGAGAGGCCCATGGACCATGCTGGAGTTCAAGGGGCCAGGAGGTAGGACTCCAGCCGCCCAGTAGCCAGTGGCAACTCTGAGCGGCTCCTCAAAGACCCCAAAGCACCTGCTCCCCACTCCGTCAGCCGGAGCACTCATCCTGATTCGCCTGAGATGGCTGGTTTTAGCACCCCAAATCCCACATCCAGGAAACACAGGCCCTCAGTCTCACCCCAAGGAGCCCGACCACCAGCTCAGTGGATTTCAGCTGAGTCCTGGGGGGAAAGGACCAGCTCTGGAAGGCTCAGCAGATCAACCTAAAATGTAAAAACCACAGAATACTCACTGGACTTCAACAGTGGCCTGGGATGGATATTAAACTCTTTGAATGTTAAACTGGAAAGAATCTACATTTCCAGATCTGTCAAAATGTTAAAGGCAAGCCAGAGTGACTTTCTCTTCTCTATTTATTTTCATACTGGCAACTAAATAAACTTCCTTGGAAAAATACTGGGTTAAAAAAATTGTAACTAGGCTTAAACCACAGGCTGCCGGTTGACAATCTCGGCACGAAGGGCTCGTGGACATAAAATCTGAGAAGGCCTGGGGAAGAAAGTGTTGGTTCTAAAAAGTGTATTCTCCATGTCCCACTGATCTGAGACTCTCTTAGCCATGATGCTAAATTTATTTAGAAATTTAAAGTAACGTCAAAGGAAGGTTTGTGATTTTCATTCTTAACTAAGGGAATCATGGCTTTTTAAAAGTTTAAGAAAAAACCATAAGAAAGATACTTTTAAAATGTATATGTCTATCAACCTCTTCACCCTGGAGAGAAAGAGGCTGGTACTGAGGTGGGTGCTGTTAATAACCGTGTGTTTTCTGGTTAAAGAGAACTGGGAAATGGCAAGGACCCCAGGCTGCTTCCCATGGATACCAGGAGGCAGGGCCGGAGCAGTGCGGGCCGAGCTCCTCCTGCCTGTGGCCTGTTGGCTCCAGAAAGGCTCCTTGCAGAGCTGCCCTGCAGTCTGGGGGGGAGGTCCTCTCAAGGTGTGCGGAGGTAGGTTTGCACACTAAGTTTTCATATTAAAACGACTTTTTAAAGATGAGCTCACACATGGTACAAGAATGTTTTGATGACTTACCGGGTTTTGTCCTTTGAGAACTCTTGCCAAAAATGGGGGTGGGGGGGCTTGTTTTGTTGATGGGAGAACAGCATAGGCAAGATGGGTGCCTGGGTTCCATGGTTGCTGGTACCTCTCAGCCCCTCCTTTGGGTGGCCCCTCGAGGTTTGCACAACTGTTGGGATGAGGGCTTGTCAGGCTCACCCTGGAGCACAGCCGGGGTGGGAGCGGAGCCTGTTTGAGGAGTCCACACTCCATGAGTCCCCTACAGAAGCAGGGGGCCAGTTGCCACAGGGCGGGGGACCTATGCTGAGATCTGCTTCCATCTCAAAACCCTCCAAACGTCTCTCCGGGGTCTGACCAGAGAAGCAGGGTGTCTGGACATCTGGAAACCACAGAGCAACTGTAAATAACAATTTTAGAGAAGCTTTTAAAACAATAAAGCATCTACTGTTTTTATTTAGAGACATTCAAAAATGTGGAGGATCCATTCGGGGGTCATATGTATTCTTTTTCTTTTCACAAAAAGATTAATTTCTGCTAAACTGAGAAACCAGAAAGTCTGGGTGGGAGGAGGAAGTGAATTAGCCTGAAAGATAGAACTTTTTTTTTTTAATTAAAAGAAATGTGTGAATTCACACACACACACACACACACACACACACACACACACCTCCTTCCTCTGCCCCTTCCCTTCCCTGTCACCACAGCAGCTCCAGCCTCTGTGCCAGAGCAGCACAGCCCCTGGGGACAGGAGCACCTCTGTCCTCTGGGCTGTAACCCTGCGTCCCAGAGCCTGGCCCGAGACTGAGCAGGCATCCAGGCCTTGCCCCCACACACAGTGGTGCCTGTACCCCACTTCCCTCCTGTGAGGAAGGAGGGCAGCTTTCACCACACTAAGGGCTCCTCAGTTCCACACAAGAGACCCTTCTCATCCACACCCGGCCCTCACTCACCCGGGCTGCTGACCCCTGCACACAAGGCCAGAGGTCAGCTCAGTCCTGACCCTTTCTAACACCCTTCCACGCTGAGGTGAGATCTAGGTGCTGAGGTGAGATCTAGGTTCTCACCGCCAGGCCTGTGAACTCTTCTCCCAAGTTCAAAACCCTCGAGGAGCAAGAAAGAGGGCTGGTGCTGTGTGTGTCAGGGAGAGAGGGTCCTGTGAAATGGGTATGTGACCATTGTATTACCCTAGTAGAGTTGGGTGTGGACCCTGTCTGGTGGTAAAGAGAGAGGGGTTCAGGGGTATTCAGGGCTCTGCCCTGGAAGTGAGAAGGTGAGCAACTTCTGCCTTAAGAAGCAGGCATGAAAGCAAAAGTTCCCTCCTGTGAGAGAAAAGGCGGCTTGCCTGTGAGCAGACCAGGAGTGAGGGAGGATCTGGCGTTGCAGAGCCACGGTACCTCTCGCCTCTGGTGGTCGGTGACCCAAGGAGGACTCAGAGACCCGCATCTTCAGGCCCTGAGGTCTCCATCTCCCATCCCTTGGATATTTCCAGGCCTGCTGAGTTAGGGCTCAGCTGCCTCCCTCTCCTCTCCGCTGGAAACAGAAGCTCCAGAGAATGTTTGTAACTCCTGAGTCCACTCAGCCATGTCCCCCTTGCAAAATCCTCCCCTTCCCGCACCCCCCTGCACCCAGGCAGCCAATCCGCGGGCGGAGAGCCTCTCCAGACCCTTGTCTCAGGGCCCTGGCGGGATAAAACCGGTGGCGATGCCTGGTGGATGGGAACAAACTTGGGACCGAGGAGAGACGCGGGCCCAGGGCACCCTCGCGGCGGACCCAGGCACTGAGGGCCTGAGGCCGCCGGCCAGGTATGCTGCGCAGGGCTGGCTGAAAGCTGGCTGGGGGAGAGGGGTGTTCGAAAAGGGTCCCAAGAAGCTTTTATCCTCTCAAGTTAAACTGGATGAGGCCGGGGCGGCAGAGGAGGAGGCACCCGGGCTGGAGTTGGGACTCTGTTGGCAGACCCCCAATGCCGGACCCTCCGGACCCTCGTGTGTGCTAGGTCAGGCTGAGGCTGGCCACACTTCTAAAACCCTCCGACTCCTGCCTCGCGACGAAAGCCAGGGGACAGGGCCTGGGTGTAGGTCTAAGGCAGCAGACATGCTCTCATGCCCTTTCCCCTGGGTCTGCAGGGCAGCAGCGCAGCGGATGCGGCAGGGACCCGAGTGAGGACTCCTGAGCCCCCGGCGGGCCGCGAGCGATCCTCGGCGATGCCTCACAACTCCATCAGATCCGGTAAGGACGCGCGTGGCCGGACCCCGAGCCCCGCGTCGTCGTGCGTCCGTGCGTGCGCTCGGGTCAGCGGGGCTGGGGGCGTGCGCGTGCGACCCCGGTTAGTAGGGACGCAGCTGGGCGCCCGGGGCCTGGCTCTCCGCTGCGACCGCCTCGCCGCTCTCGGGCCCTGGGGTTCCCTAGGCCCGGCGGAGCTGCCTCCGCAGGCCTCGGTTTCTGCGGGCCACGCAGAGCGGTGAGGAGCTCTCTGTGGGGTCAGAGGGGTTTTCCTCACTCCCAGCCCGGGCTCGCATGCCCCGTGAGAGTGGGTCGCGCCCTGCTGGACTTGCAGCTCCCCTGCTCCGACCACGAAGCCCTTGTCGGTGTGCTCACAGCTCTACTAGATCCCCAGGCGGGACCGTGAGCCCCGCGCACCTCTCAAACCAGCGGGAAAGGAGCCCGTGTTCCGGGGCCTGGGAGCCGTGGGTGAGCTCGGGGGTTCGGACTCCTCCTGGCTGAGCGCGGGGCAGGCGGGGAGCCGCGCGCGAGGCGTCCGACCTTCGAGGACGGAGCTCCCCGCGGTGCCGAACCTCTTCCCCACGGCGTACGGGCCTAGGGCCTTCGACCGCGCTCGGGGTCCCTGTCCGCGCCACCTGCTGTCTCCATCTCCTGGACCCGGCCGGGGCCGGTAAGGGGTAGGGGTCTGTGTCGGGAAGGAGCCCTGGGATCAAGCTGATGGCGCGCTGGCATGGCCGCCCGGCGCGCAGTGAGGACAGCGGGCAGAGGCACGGCACGGCCGCGGTGATGGATGGAGCCGGGGCGGCCGCGGGGAAAGCGATTTATGGGGCCAGGGCGCAGCGCTATCGATTTGGGCCGGCGAAGTGAGAGGAAATCAATATTTCAGATGAATTCTCGGCGAATATGAAGTCCGCTCGGCAAACGGGACATTTGTTATAATAAGGAGGGTCGGATCCGCACGCGTGCGGCTGAGATCTCTATTGAGCCAGAGCGCGGCAGTCCAGCTTGGCGCAGCCTCGGCTCCGGGGGCCTCGGCTCCACGGTGTGGGGCACGGGGAGACCCGGGGGCCGGCAGGTTTCTTATTCGGGTTTATTGCGTGGCAGAGACCGAGTCAGCAGTACGCCACCCCTCACACTGCCGTCCGTCCGCGGGCCCGGGTTGGAGACCTCGCGACTCGGAGCCCGGGAACCGAGTGGGGCTGCCCTGCACCCTTCGCTCAGCCGCGCCCGGGCTCCCCTTGCGCTCTTGGACCACTTTCTGAGGCCAGGACCATGTTTTCGCCCCCTAGTCTTTAGCCAAATCGAGTACAATACCGGGCGTCGCCCGCCTCGGGAGCAGGACCGTCTTCCAGGCCAAGCGCGCCGGGTGCGGGATCTCACGCCAGGCTGGTCCCGCCGCTTCCATTCTGTCCCCGGTCGACCTCCAACCCGCGCCCCACCTCGCCCCACTTTCCTCTGACCTTACTGGCGGTGGTATGAGTGGGTGCTCTCGGACCCCAAATTTACCGCAATGGACCAGACCCTTTGAGAAATAAGGGAAAGTCGCAATATCTTGCACTGGGTTGATTTTGTTTTCGATACTTATTTTCATTCTAGAAGCACTCATTAGAGTAAAATGGGAATAAAAGAAGGAAGGGGGAAAAGGACATAATTTATTTTCATTTTAAGTCATCAAGGAGCCCAGCTGGTGCGTGGATTCCTGTGAGCTCAGAAACAAATCGCCCTGGTTTTGGGGAGGGAGCAGTGCACCCCGCGGGTGGAGGGCCCAGGCGGTTTCAGTCTAGGGGAACCAAAGGGGCTTCTCCTCCCACCCCCAAACAAAGAAAGACCTAAAGCTGAGACGAAGGAAGAACAAGACTTTTCTCCTTTGGTTTAATTAAATGCTAATAAAACAGAAGAGAATTGCCTAAAATGCAGCTCAGAGGGTTCAAGGCTGCTTCTGTTTCTTTTCTAAACGCTTTATCGGTTAACCAAGTGAAGTCCCTCTTTCTCACCAGTTTACTTGACGCTGTTGCCCTGTCTGTACAGCTCAATCCACAAACGGACACCTCTGGGTTTGGTAAACCCATTTCTGGCTTAAGTGTTAGCGCTTCTTTCCCCCAGCACTTCCATTTCTGAGGGGCATCACCTGGAGATCCCCGTCTAAGTTTCCTCTGGGGCAGGATGGGGTCAGGCCACAGGGCCGCGATGGGGAGCAGGGCGGGCACACCACCCTGAGTGTCCTGCCTCTCTGCGCTGGGCCGCTGGCCCACCCTGGGCTCCCTCTAGGCTGATCTTGCTTTGCAGATAGGTCTTAATACATATGCATATGTTTTCTACAGTTTTATTCTGAAGGGATGTGGAGAGGGAATAGCGCATTATTCTGGTGTGCACTGGTCAGCAATGGGCTGAACGTGCCATAAAACCCAGTGGGAATTTTGTAGCATCCGGGAACTAAAGATCCTCTAAAGCAAAAACATTTTTTAGATATTCAAAGAGGCACGATAAACGCCACATAAATATTAAAACGCAAACAAGTCTGTACCAGTGAGGAAGAGAGTTTAGTAGAGCAAGCAGGTTGTCATTAAAAGTTACGTGGATCAACACGCCGCAGCCCTGCGCCGAGCTCCTGAGCACTGGTTATTCAGGTGATCAGAGGAGACTTCAGGTTGTGCAGGAGCGTGCCTCTAACTCCCCAGAGCTGCGACTCGAAGCCCTGTGCCCTCCTCTGGGGTTGTGGAAAGGAGGAGAGGGACCAAAGGCATTTGAGGAGGGTCTGTTTTCTTCCCAGTTTACTAGCGTGGGATGGAAGTAAGGTCTTCCTGAGATGGCCAGTCTGGACGAGCATAAAGAGGTACTGGGGTTCTTCAATTCATCTTTGTTTCAAGATGATCCAGCCTCCCACCCTCCTCAATGCAAGTTAATTAGGAGATAATTTAGCTACCTTTTGAATTAGTTTTAAGATAAGTATCTTTTCAAGCTTTGTCACTTTAATTGCCCCACTGATTGATAAGAAGTCATTATTTCTAATTGACACTTTTTGATGTCTATTGGAAGCATTTATTTGGGACTTTTTTTTTTTTTTTGAGTGGAAGGAAAGTTAATTAATTTTATCAGTCTATACCCAAAAGGACTCTGCCTAATTTTGCTGGAGAGGACAAAGGAAGTAAAGGGACACAGCACAAAATTCAATCTCATGGAATTTTAATGATTAAGAGATATTTTTGTTCAAAGGAGAGCGCCTGCTAATACAGTAGTATGTCAAAACTTCGTGTTTAGGGTCTCCATCTCCGGTTTTAAAGGACACATGTCTTACAGGTGTGTGCTTCCCACGGATATGCAGTATTCACGACCCCTTTCTACGCTGACTTCATTTTGGAGGTTACGCTGCTTTGTAATTCCTTCTTGTACAAAGTAAAATCAACAGGACTCGGTATGCTTTGAATAAACGGCATTATTTTTGTCAGAGCTAATTGTAAAAATGATTTACTAATAGTCATCCTTGTTCTGTAATTATTGATAGAGTTGAGTATAAAGGTGAAACCTGACTTACGGTGATATGCCTTTTCATACCTAAACCTCGGGGTAAACAGTTTAATCATTCACACCCTCCAGAATATGTTACTGTGAAAGAGAACGAAGGGGAAGCATTAATAAAAAAAGAGAAAGAAAGAAAGAAAGATGCTGAAAGGAGGCAGTGGGAGGGGGCAAGGGGAAAAGCTGGCTGGAAAAAAAAAAGAACTTATTTCAGAAACGAAGGTAGCCAGGTGCATGGAACCTTGGCTATTCAAAAAAGAAAATCAAAATTCTACTTCAGAACACATCCTTTGGAACACAATACCTTCCGCCGCCCCTAAGCAACCCCTAACCACCAGGGGAACCCCCACTTTTCTAGGCATTGTAAAAAGAGACAGATCTTTGGGGACAGCTGGTCTGCATCTCTGGTGTCTGGATGTCAAAGTCCTGAATTGCATCCCTGAAAAGGGAGCAGGAACTATGCACTGAGCTCTGGGGGCTTATGAGCAGATTTGCGTGTTTATTTTATTGTTAAAGCCCCTGTGGTCGTCATTCCTGGTTGTGCACCCACAATCTTTTCGTGGATAGACTTGTAACTCACTGACAGAGGAAGGTATTTGCACATTCGCCCAGAGTGCACGCCCGAACCGAGAGCGGCACAACCGGACAAGGTGCCCTCCCCACCAGGCTAATTGCAGCCGGTGCCTTTCTCAATCATTTATGTGTAAAATCTTGTCTGCTTTTAATGCTGTTTCTCTGAGATTACATGGAGCTGCAAGAATGAGGAAACATTTTAGATGAAAAAGAAATTTAAGACATACAAACAGTAGATAATATCACATACCAACCTCACTATTAGTGAAACTGAAAAATATATAAATAATGCAAAAAAAAAATCAGCAAGGGAGAGTTTAGTAATGGAAAATTCCCCTGCAATTAAATGAAACAGTAATTCAGTGGAGATATGGCTGAATGAATTAGCATTTATTAATTGGTTCCCATAAAAACAATGTATGTGTGTGTGGTTGCAGGTGTGTTTAAAGTGTCTATTTTTTCATAGAAAAAGTTTCTCAAATATTCATATCAAATTATGGTAGTGATCACATTCTATTTTGCAAAAAGTCCCAGTTCTCTCACTGGTGAATTTCACCTGCACAAAAAGAGTGTAGGGGTAGAGAGAGGAGCCCCTTTAGAGGAGAAGAATAAAGACGCCCCTCTTATTTTGGGACGTTTCCAAGTGTGAAGCCAGTGGGGGACATGTTGGCAGAATCTGCTGTGATCAGAGACATCCAAACCTGTCCTAGGTGGTTCATCTGCTCTGGGGCACAACTACCTGAGGCAGGGCTGCTCCATGGCTGTCCCCCCTCCCCCCCAGCCTGCACCAGCCTCCGCCCAGCTCAGGCAGCAAATGCAGTTTGTAATCTCAGGAGGAGCTTGGCTCAGCTTGACTGTGCGGGGATGTGTTTACTCTCTCTCGCCACAGTTGGTCTGTCTTCAGTTCTGAGCATTTTAAAGCTGCTGTATTTATTAGTCCGAGAGGTGCCGAGCTCCCAGTTGCGCAGAGAAAGCTTTGAGCTCTGTGCTTCCGAGTACACAAGGAGCCGGAGGATAAAAGAAACCTTTTCATTTACGAAGGAGAAAATGGTTTTAAAGGAAGGGGCCGGGGGAGTGTGCCCCCATTCAAGACTGTACTTTGGTTTGGTTTCAGTTGAGACTTGGGGAAAGGCTGAGTCACCCCGCCCCCACTGCCTTCAGAGATAGAACTTGAGGATGTAAAACACCTGCTAAAGAGAAGAGAATGCACCCCACACTCAGCATTCATGGTGAACGGCCTTCGCCCAGGTTCTTTGGAGAGGGAGGTAAAGACATTCTGCCTGAGGGTGCGCAGTGACTGTTTCCAGCAAAGGGGCTGGATTTCTCTTTGGGGAAGGGGTACAGAGAGCCCCAATCCAAGAATCTCCATTCCTGAACACTCTTCCAGGCCCATCCCAGCTCATCTAGCCCATCGTCAGTGACCCCTGGGTGGAGTCTCTGAGTCAGGGTTGGGCAGAGGCATCCACCCTTCCTTATGTGTCTGGGGCCACGGCACTTTTAAGTAGATATTGAGGGTTTGTAATTATTTCCTCAGGTCCAGACTTAGGGCCGACAAGCCTGTTTGGGTTTCTGAAAGCCCCCCCAGACCCCTTCCTCAGCCAGGTGGGCACACGATGAGCAAACGTCTCTTACATGGGCCACACACCAGAGCAACCTTCACGGGGCAGTTTCTGTTTTACATGCTCAACTCCCATCACTGAATCTGGCTTTACAGTGACCGCGGCCCCTCTCTGGGCACCTACTTCCTGAGGCATGTTCCTGGGTGGGTGGGGGGATATTTGGGTCCTGTTTCTGCGTTAATTCCCGAGCATCCTCCCACAGTCACGAACACCACTCGAGATGCCAAGCATGGCGAAGGCTCAGCACAGCCAGCCCCCAGCCGCCCCAGCTCTGCCAGCACCACTTTTATATCTAAAGAGAGAGCTGAGTGTGCCCTGGCACCACGAACTCGCAACAAATGGAAGTGGGCATGGGAGAGGCACGCCCTGGGCTCCTTGGGACTCTCCCAGGCAGGAATTGTTACTGACACCTTCACAGAAGAGAAGGAAACAGCGCTCAGCCGGCTGATCTGACTCCAGCTCCCCTTTCCATTGCCCCCTTCCCAAGTCCAGCTCGTCACAATTCCCCGTGGCACCAGATGGTTTGCACCTGCAGCTCCACTGGGGGTCGGGACTGAGCCTTGGTGAGAGGGCACAGGGCCTGAACGACAGCGGTGGTGGCAGGCAGGGCCTTCGGTCTTTCAGCTCGATTTCCTAGCCAGTGACCCCAACTCTCCAGCTCAGTTAAAATAGCCCCCCTTTCAGTGTAATTCTGTCTTCCTATCTGCAAAATGGGAGAAGTAACCTCTATCTGGATGCCACCCCCGGAGGTTCCTATGAGGAGGAAGGAGACGATCAACCAGCAGGAAAGTCGAAGAGAGGGGGCTTTCTTTGAATACTTTCCCCCAGGCTGCTATGCCCTCCCCCCCAAAAAAACAGCTATCCACAGGCACCTTAATAAACCACAGGCCAAAAAGAAACGTACTCCCGAGCCTCTCCAGGCCACACTTGGCCTCCCTGTTGGGTTCATTTCACAAGCTAATGGTCCAGTGGGTGTGATGAAATCAGCTTCAGAGTTGCTGGGAAGACCCGTCCGTGAAGTCAGGGGCCTTCACTGGGCCCTGCCCCCGGGCAGCGAGTGGTGGGCACTGGGGGTGCTGGATCTCAGTTCTGCAGGTTTAGGCTCAGCCCCTCTGCTGCTTCCTCACAGTCCCTCCGTTGGGTTCAAAACCTAGTCTCGTGCGCCTTTGGAGCCTCGTGGAAAATTGTCAGGGAAGAGGTTTAATTGTAGTGTTTCCTTCTCTGCTGTGGAGAGTGGGCCGGTGGCATTTCTCACATGAAAACCCTTCTGTAGTTCAAGCAGAGAGCTTGAGGAAAACCATTTCTTCCCTCCGTTCTTTTAACTCTTTTCTTTCTCCCGTCTTCAGCCGCAAGGCTCATCGGCTCTGTCTTCCGCCCTGTTCGCCTAAGTGGCCTTGGAGTGACCTGAGTATTTAGTGCTGATTAGTCCCCTGGGACATATTGTCGCTGTCAGACCAGCACAGCAGAGAGGTCAGGGAGCTGGCTGGGTGAGGTGTCGGAGAGAGAAACAGCTTAATCTGCTGTCATCATGGGAACCGTGTATTTGCACAAGCCCAGGGCCCTCTGTGTGGCTGGATTGCTCAGCTTCTCCAGGAGGGCAGCAGAACCATTATTCCAGGGTAAACTCGGCTGTGAGGTGTCCAGAGGGGCACTTTTGAAGTCATGGTGAAGCAGGCCGTGTGGCAGCCTCCCCATCTCTGCAGGAGCAGGAGGGGCTGGCCTGGGAGGCGTTGACCTTGACCTAACCTTGCTGCTTTCTCCCTGTGTGACCTGAGGCAAGTCAACTGTCTCCCTGGCCTTGAATCTCCTCCTCTGTATACAGTGCGAGGGCGGCTCAGGGCTTCTAGGAAGCACTGAAGGTTAGACTGGGACCTCCCCTGGCCCACAGCGGCTCCTCAGAAGATTGTCCCTGCTCTGTGCAGTGGTCACCAGGGAGAGTCTCCAAAACCCTCCGGGGCAGATGCCCACACCTTATATTTTCTTAGTATTTTCTGCGAAACTCCATGAATAACTTGAAACCCAGTGTTGAAACTTTGTTTCAGTTACATTTCGGGACAGACCTTTTAATATTCCATGTAGACAAAACACAAGGCTCCCTGCTCGGGGGTTTTGGACTGAATGAAGGGCTGCTTCCGAGCCTGTGGCCGTGATCAGTGGCTACCACAGCCCAGTCGGGAAAAACACGCCTCGCTCGTCGTACCGGGGGCCCGCCATCGGGGACGCGCCGGGCTGGTGTGCAACGGGCTGCTCGTGGATGTGCCGTCGGAACCCACACGTTCTAGGGTTTAGCAGACTTGGTCTTGGAGGAAGGACGGGCTCACAGGGGCGGGCGGCTTTCTGTGTGTAGCTGAGACAGGACCCCGGGAAGACGTGTTCTTAACGGACAGAGAACACGTTTATTTTTTTTAAATGAAAATGTACTAATTTCTGTCTTCTCCCCCCTCCCCACGCCCCCGGCTTATATTTTCCTGCTTTGTGCGATGCTGTTCTAGCTTTGGCATGGTCGCCAACCAGGCTGACGTGTGGAAGTCCACAATGAGCTGAGCACAGAGCACTGGCCCCAGCTCTGTCCTTAGCCCCGAGATGGCTCTGAGAACTGTCCTGGAGGTGGCAGGAATGGGGCGACCTCCTGACGCATTCTTGGTGTCTGGCTGTGACTTTGCGTGGGAACCCGGCGGGTGACTAAGGCTGTGTGGGAGAGTCAGAGCAGCGGAGGTACCAGACTCAAGCTCAGAGCCAGCTGGGATCCGAGGGCCAGGGATTCCGTTCACTTTAACAAGCCGCCTGCCGTGTGCAGGGGCCACGCATCCACTGCTGGGTAGTCAAGGTGGGTCACAGGGTAGGAGGGCCAGGAGCCAGGGTCTCGTGATTCCCTCCCAAGTGGACAGATCACCACCAGGAAGGGAAGGAACCAGACCAAACAAGTCAGTGGGGAGCAAGGACTGGACACGAACACTCTGGTTGGTGGGCACACCGAAGCCATTTATCGGAATGGTCAGCCATAAGACCACACGTCGCCAGCAGCGGCAAACCTCATCCAGCCGTGAGCCTGGCGGGTCCCGGGCGCTCCCTGTTCCAGGAAGACAGCCCTGAGCCTGTGGGATCAGCGGCTCCACTGTGGGCTCCTCTGGCTCTAGATGGGGGGCTGGCCAGCGCCGAGCAAACGTTGCTGAGCTGTAGCCGCGAGTGCCATGCAGACAGGCCCGCTCCTGCCAAGTCAGAACCCTCACTGGACACTCGATGCCTAACCCCTGTGCCCTCAGAGGCTTGCAGATTGCAGGAAGCCCCTCTGGGCCTCCCGTCCTCGACAGTGTGACAAGGCGTTTGTGTGACATTCTGTGATGACGTGACGTTTCCCATGCCAGGAAGATCCCATGCCCCCCTCCTGCTGGCCACAGAGCTGCCTGGACAGGCCTCCCTCACTGGGCCCTGGGCACACCCTTTAGCAGGGGCCCTGGCTCTCAGGAGTCCTGCTGACAGCGAGTCATTTGCTGTCCTGGGGGCCTGGCGGATCCTGTTGGCTGGAAGGCGTCCATCCCCTCAGAGACCCGAGGCCAGGAGCACGGCGTGCCCCTGCCCACACTGCTCTCCGTCCCCACCTCCCTGGAAGTCACTGTACCGCAGCGTAGACACAGCTGTGTACAGCCTCCTATTGTTTGTGTGTCGTCACTCCCCCATGTCAATGGTGCTGTCTTGAGGCCAGGGAGCCTGTCTGTCCCCCTGGGTGGCTGGGCCTTCCGGGTTGGACACGCCTGGGTTTGCGTCCCTTCAGCCACTTTTACCTGGGTCACCTCACCAGGACGGTGGGCTCCTGGCCCCTCCTCTGTGGGCTGCCGAGGATGGACTGAGCTCACGTTTGTAAAATGCTGAGTCACGAGCTCCTCACACCCCAGACTCTCAAAGCTCAGGCCTTCCGCCGCCTCTTTCCTGCTGCCCACTCCCCAGGCCCCTGGCACGGCTCTGTTACGGCTTCCCTCTCCCGGTGTCAGAACGTTGACCTCCGTGCCCTCACCTTGTACACTCGAGCTACCCGAGTGCCTGGAAGGGCGTACCTCACGCCCCGCGGAGCTTCATGGACTCCTGTTACACCCATGGGCCACCTGGACTCGGAGCTGGTCCAGGCTGGAAGGGGTTCCCAGACAGGGAAACGGAGACCCAGAGAGGCGTGCCTTGCCCAGACCCCACAAGTTTCGAGGCAGAGCAGGGGCTCCACGCGGACAGCCGGGGCTCCTCCTGCCTGGTGCTGCCTTTCAGAGCCCGCACAGCATGCAGCGAGGGCGGACCCAGCCGAGCCAGCTGCACCCACCCAGGGCGGCGAAAAGGGGCCTCTTTGATGTGGACTGGTGAAGCTGTACACACAGATGCACACGCACACACACACACACACACACACACCCCACACACAGACACACACATGCATGCAACAGACACACTCAAACATGTACATGCATGCACACAACACAGACATAGACACCCACATACTCACGCATGCACACATAGACACAACACATTCCCATACACACAGCTGTACAGACACACATGCACACTCACACATCCAGCCAAGGCCGAGGCACGAAGGAACCCGGCGGCACAGTGTAGGAGGCTCACTCCCGGGCTTGTGCCAGGCCAGGGCCGGCCTGCGAGCGAGGGCCTCCTCCACTGTGTACCCGGGTGTCTGCTGTCCTCCCCTACCCCTGTGCAGGACATACACACACGGGGACATGGGCTCACACACGTGCACAGCACTCTCCCCTCACACGTGGACACACTAGAAGACGCTTTTACCAAGCACGTGTGTGCAGAACACTGTCCTTGGTCTGTCGGTGAAAAAAAAACGGAGGCCAGAGAAGTCCCCGAGGCTGGGAAATCATGGGAGCAGCTGATGGGTCCAGGTTGAGTCCGCACTGCTGAGGGCTCCCATATGGACACGGTAGGGAAAGTGGGGTCCGAGGTATGGGGGAATCGGCTCTGGGCTGTGAACCCTCTGTCAGTTTCGGCACGAGGTCACTGAGCTGTGGCCTGCTCTCCAGACCTGTGGTTTGAAGCCTGAGGAGAGGAGCAGGGTGCAGACGCACCTCCCCGCCGGCCTGCCACCTGCCGTAGGGCCTGGGTGGGCCCGGAGCCCCTGCAGAGACCTTGTTTTCAGATGACACCCGGGGCAGTCATCTGCACAGTCGGGCCAGTGTCAGATCTGCTAGCAAGGCTGGGTCTCAGGGGTGCAGGGTGGCTCTTCCCAGATGGGACAGAGTCAGGGTCTTCGGGTGGGCAGCAGCAGGACTTGCCCGTTCTGGAATCCGGCCTCTCTCCCTCCAAGAATGGCAACACTGAGGGCAGGTGGCTGGGGGCTGTCACTGCCGGCAACCTTCTGCCCTCGCCCGGAGCCCCAGTCCCGACCCCGCCCCGCCCCGGCAGCCCTGTGCGCCTGACTCTCAACCCGGGTTCCTGAGACTGGGCAGAGGTGCTCGTTGATGTAACGAGACCAAACAGTGGTGGCAGGAAAAAGTACATTTGTGGGTTAAAAAAACAGCCTCTGGAGTTAAAGGTGGAATTTTGTTTATTTAGTGGCCACTGCCTCGAGTGTTCCCCGGGACCTCAGACCTGCGAGGCAGCACGTGGCAGTGCCCGGTGCGTCACCTGGGTGCCCGTCTCCTGCCAGTGTCAGGCAGCCGGTGTCGAGGGGAGGTGGGCGCTGCCTGGCGTCCACAGAGTGGCCGTAGTGCCGAGCGCCGTGACGTGCCGAGGGGCAGAGGCAGCCCGAGCATTCCCGTCACGGAGCGTTGACACAGCACCATCCAAGAAAGAGCTAGGTCCCTGGACACACACAGGAGAGGGGGCTGCTGGACCCGGGCCTCCTGCTAGCCAGCGTCCCTTGCCCGTCACACCTCATGCAAGTCACTCTCCTGTCTCAGCCTCGGCTTCCCTGGTACAGACCTGGGGCCATGACGCCCCTCAAGATGTCCTCCGCAGACCCTGTCACCCCGAAGCCTCCTTTCAGCCACCTGTCTTGTCAGCTCGGCATGTCACTGCCCAGCACCACAGGCTGGCGGCTCACACGCAGACACTTATTCCTCACGGTCTGGAGGCTGGACGCCCGCGCTCAGGTGCCGATGTCAGGATGGCCTCCTGGTTCGCAGACTGGCCTTCGTGCTGTGTCTTCACGTGGTCTTTCCTCGGTGCGTGGGCGCGGAGAGAGGGAAGCTCCACTCTCTTCCTTCGCTAATTAAGGGCACCAGTCCCGTCCCGGGCCCTGCCCTCGTGGTCTCATCTAACCCTCGTGACCCCTCTCACTCCAGTCCCCTCCCAAAGGCCCCACCTCCAAGCACCGTTATGTTGGGGGCTAAGGGCTTCAACATGTGGGTTTAGGGGGGACATGAACATCCAGCCCATAACACCACCCACAGAAGTCATGATTTATTTTTCTTCTTCTTGGTCCACTGTCCAGAGGCAGTCGCATTCCCACCCCTCCGTGTTGGATGACAGCCCTCTCCTCTCCTCTCCTCCTGGCCTGTTTCTCCCCGAGTGGGTGCTCAGTGTGCCTGGATCACCTCCGGTCTCCCTGCAGCTCTGAAGAAGCACCTGGCGCCCCTCGGTCTCTGCCTCTGGCTCCCAGCGCCCCTGCATTTCTCAGGGCTCTGTGCAGTCACGGCACCACCTCTCAGTCACCCCGTTCCCAGGACGTGTTCCCCCATGCACCCCCGGCCACACCGGCCTTGCGTTCTAACCCAAATCCCTTCAAAGGCGCCATTACACGAGTATTTAGCTCAGTGGGTAAATAGCTACTGAGGCCTTCGGAATGGCAGGCGTGGAGTTCGGCTTTGGGTGACGGAACTCGAAAGATCGTGCCTCTTCCTTCGCGCTGACATTCTGCAGAGGGGGACGGCTTCGTGCGGACCCGCACGGATGCAGTGCGCTGGCTGTACGGGTCGGGGAGGGAGCCTCCCGAGTCGGGCAGGACTCCACCAGGTGACCCCGGGAGACACCAGCAGGAGCAGAGACGGGGAGTCCTGAGAGAGTGTGCAGCTCAGGGCCCTGAGTCAGCCCAGGTGCAGGGGACAGCAGTGGAAAGACAGGTGGGTTCAGACAAACTGTGGGCTTTGACAGGAGAGGGTGCAGGTGTTCTGACCTGCCATCGGGAAGCCTGGGTCGCGAGGAACAGGTGCGTGAACCTCTGTCCTCACCTGGTCGGCTGCACACTCGAGTCGGCACCTTCCATGCTCCCTCGTCTCTTGTGCCAGAGCCGTGAACCTGCCTCCTCTGCCCTTGGGTTCGTGTCCTCTTTAGTAAGTGGAACGGCCGTGGCCACTGTCGGTGGCAGCTGGAGGGTTTGCATGATCAGAAAGCTCTGCTTCTCTCCCTTGCCAGCCCTGCCAGAGACCAGCCTGGTGGTTTTCCAGAATCCCCTTAGCGTCCTGCTTGCACTCCCTGTCAATCGGTCAAGAACTGGCGTTCACAGGAAACTGCTGGTGTATATTCCAAAATACACCACCTACGTTCCCACCTCCAGCCTTCACCCATTCGATGGCTGCTGCCTGGAGTACCGTCCCCACTTCCACCCCTGGCAAAGCTCAGTCAGGTACCACTGCTTACCCAGAACCTTCTCTGGTACCCTCACCTGTCCTGGCCGTCCCATCTTCTTCCCTCTGCACCTTCCCTGCCCCTCCCTGGGCCCTCAGGCCCAGGACCCCTCAGGTGGCTTGTCTTCTCACGCTGAAGCCCCACCTCGGAGGCGGGCACAGTAAGAACGGTGGTTCTCACTCGGTCCCCAGCGCCTTACACAAATCCTAAATGCAGCGAGGGCTCCACAAACGCCTTTGCTGGTCGTTTTTATGTAATTCTACAATAACGTGTTCTGTTGTTTTGCCAGCTGACCTAACTTGTACGTTCATGTTTTGTTCATGAGGTTTTCCTAACAGGAAGCGCACTGATTCCTTCACATGATGTTGCCGTAATTACTCTTCTATTTTCTTTATACGTGGCTACTAGGGACTGAGGACACAAAGTTCCCTTTTAGGGAACTTGCTGCGGTCATCAAGGCCTGAGGTGCCCCCGGGACACCTCCCTGGTCCTGGGGATGGACCTCGGGCTGGCCTGGGCTCAGATGTGGGATGGTGAGGCTGCGGTAGCAAACCTTGGCAGCCCTGAGTGAGTCTGGCCAACGCGGGACCCTCCTGGCAGACCTCAGGTGTCAGCTTGACCGGGTGGTCACTTGGGTTTAGGGCAGAGCATCTGTGAGGACCAGCAGGTTGGGATAAAACTCCCCAAACAGTATCCAGCACAGTGTAGACATATAGTAGGTGCTCACTAAATGCTTGTACAGGTGTTTCTCAGTGTGGTCTCTGGTTTGGCGTCAGAACCCCCTGGGGCCTGGAACCAACACCTTCACAAGCTCTGGCTGAGTCTGATGTAGGTCAGCATTTGAGAACCACAGACCCAAGTGGGACCCTCGAGGCCCACCCAGAGAGCTCTCGCGTCACTGGCGGGAGGACAGCCCTTCCCCTCGCAGGGCACCCGCCTCTCGGAGATGTCCAGGAGTGGACCTCGGGTCTGCTCCTCAGTGGCCGTTTACCCTTCAAGTTGTCGCCTTCGTGTATAAAACGGGGCGCAATGCACCAGCCCCACATTGCCATCAGGGTGTGAACGCCAGGGCCCAACTGGCACGTGTTGAATTGAATTAAATTCAAGACTCGCTTACCTGGCAGCACTTTGAAAGGGTCCTGCAAACATCAGATGAGCTCAGAACCCACTTTAGACTGGGTCCCCACGATCTTCCTGAAGGCACGAGAAGCCTCGACGTCCTGGTGGCCTCAGGGAGCCCAGCCTGGTGGAAGGCTGCGCTGTGCTGATGTGGGGACACGCCTGCACCTCCCCATGGTGGAGGGGTCGGGAGCGGAGGCCAGAGTGGTGGCTCCTTGGGTTGGGTGGGGACGTCAGCGACACAGGCGCCCTTACAGTGGGTCAGAGGTTAGAAAGCATTTGCTCTTGGCCTGGCTGCCGGAGCCTGCCTGATGCTGAAAATGCACTCGGAGGGGCAGGAGATACCCCAGGAGAAGGGCCCAGGGGCTGCCAGCCTGCTGTGTCCAGCGTTAGAACCCTGCTTATCTGCACAGTGGTTTCCTAGGACCTCCACGACAGAGTGCCACTAACCACCAGACAGGCATCATCTCGTGGTTCCGCAGGCTGAAAGTTCAAGGTCAAGGTGAGGCAGGGGTGGTTCCTTCTGAGGCCACGAGGAGAGTCTGCTCCACGCTCTCTCCCATAGCTTCTGGTGCTTGGCTGGCATCTTGGTGTCCGTGACTCGTGGCAGCACAACTCCAGTCCTCACCTGGCATTCTCTCTGTCTCTCTCTCTCTGTCCCTCTCTCTCTCGTGCCCACATTTTACCTGCTTACAAGGACACAGTCACATGGGATTAGAGCCCACCCTAATAATCTCATCTTCACTTGATCATCTGCAAGGACCCTATTTCCAAACAAGGCCACATTCTGATGCACTGGGGGTTAGGATTTCAACACTTGAGATTCGGGAGCACAGCTCAGCCTGCAGAAGCCTGGGTGTTGCATGCTCCTGGTCTAGCGCAGCCCACCGCCCAGCCCTGACCCAGACTCTCGGCGGGTTTCGGTCCGAGGGAAACCAGCTGTAGGAGCCCTGGTCTGAAACCGGCAGAGAGGAGGAGCTGACAGGGGTGCTCACGCCCTTCCTGCTATACCCACCCAGCTCCCACACAGCAGGCACCTACTTCCCGAACCCGGGACCCACAGGAAGAGCCTCACGTCTGGGGCCACCTAAGGAAATAAAACTGGCAAGCAAACCAGTTGATAAGAGGGCCAGAAACTCAGGGCGTGCCGTGGTCTGGACCCATTCTGCCCCCTCCCTGCGACCTTCTTCCTTCACTTCCTGCCAAGGGGGCCCCAGTCCAGATGGACCCAGGGTTCCCAGGGCCTCCTGGGACATGGCATGAACAGGGACCTAGCTCAGAAAGCTGTCCAGCTCCGTGACACTAGATGGGCGTCTCACCTTCCCGGCCAGGGACGCTCTCAGATGAGCCCCACGACTCTGGCTCGTGTCTACCTCGGCATTGGTTAGCCAGAGTGCCCCCCGTGGCCATCCACGGGCCCACTGTGTGCGGCTCGCGCCTCTCTTCCACGGGTGAGCTCAGGCCGCTCCCGGCAGTTGTCTACGTGGAGAGATTGCCCAAGGCCCCCACAGAGCTCTCTGCACCCTCTGTGCCCAGCCCGAGCGCTGCCCTGGTGTTGCAGATGTTAGGGCTGGAGGACAGTAATGATCGTCTGCTCCCCTTACGCCAGATGTGGAATCTGAAGCCCAGACAGACAGGTCAGCGAGGAACCCCGCCTTCCAGTTTTCAGCCCTTGAGTGTCCCCCCGAAACCACAACCCACAGGCTGTGTCTGTTCCCTCCGCTGCCTGCAGTGTCCTCAGACAGTGACAAGCAGCTTGTTGAGAGTACAATCCACTTTGCCACGGTTCTGGGACTCCACTCCGCGTCGACAGGTGTGGAAAGCACAGATATGCAGTTTTGTCACAGATTTTGCTCAGTTTGTCAGGCTTGAAATAGTGGTTCTTCTTCATTTGTCCCTAGCTGTTTCCCTCCTCAGGACAGCCAGCCCCACCCTGTGCTGAGGGCTGTGCACTGCACACACCCACACAGACACACACAGACACACAGACACACACTCACAGACACATACAGACACACACAGACACACAGACACACACAGATACACGCACTCACAGACACACAGACACCCACAGACACACACTCACAGACACACACAGACACACAGATACACACTCACAGACACACACAGACACACAGACACCCACAGACACACAGACACAGACACACACTCACAGACACACACAGACACACAGACACACAGACACACCCACACAGACACACACAGACACACGCACTCACAGACACACAGACACCCACAGACACACACTCACAGACACACACAGACACACAGATACACACTCACATACACACACAGACACATAGACACCCACAGACACACAGACACAGACACACACTCACAGACACACAGACACACAGACACTCCCACACAGACACACACAGACACACGCACTCACAGACACACAGACACCCACAGACACACAGACACAAAGACACACACTCACAGACACACACAGACACACACTCACAGACACCCACAGACACACAGTCACACACTCACAGACACACACAGACACACAGTCACACACTCGTACACACACCCACACACCACCGGTGCTCCCAGGGCTGTGGAAAGCACTGCGGAGAGGCATGCGCGTGGATCTGGAAACCCGGGTTCTGCGGCGTGGCGGGGTTATGAACCTGCGCGTGACTCAAGGGTGCAGACTGTGTCTTCTGCTCAGAATCCACCCCCTTCCCCACACAGCCTGGAGTAGCAGACACAGAGTGGGTGCTTATTGAACTGAAATCTAATGAACTGAAAATTGCTTTCATATGGACCCATTTTTTAGGAAACAGCATTAATATCCACAGGCCTCTGACCCCAGAGGGAGTGAACTTGCAGACTCCTGGCCCCTGTGCGTGTCAGCCCCACTGGGGCACCTGCCTCGCCCGCTCCACTGTCTCCCAGTGCAGCGGCCCCGCCCCTCGCTGCAGCCCGGCTGCCCGGAGCGGAGTCTGGGGCATCGAGAAGCACCCTGAGGAGCCAGGGCCAGTGACCTCTAGTGAACCCCCGGTGAGCGCTGGAAGTTCATGCTTAATCAATTAATTACTGCTCTCAGTATATATTTATTGGTCATCTACTGAGTGGATGTAAACTCTGGGCAATCACCAGAGGAACTTTTTAAAAATACAGACTTGGGGACACTGTGCCCAGAGTCTGGCTGGTCTGAGCAGAGGTGAGAAGTGGTCCGAGCACCCTGGGTGGCTCTGGCAGCGGCCGGGCAGGAAGCATCACTGGCCGTCCCCCCGAAGGCCAGCTGTGCCGTAGGTGGGACACGGCACCTGGATGGCAGGCAGAACACGGCCCGAGGACGAGGCTCGGATGGAGGCTGGACAGGGCGGTCGGCCGGGAGACGGTGGGGATGGTGAGGTTCCTGAGAGCTGGTCCAGGAAGGCTTCTGCTCCGGGCAGCAGGCCAGAGTCAGGGTGAGGAGCAGCCACCCCAAAGCCCCCTCCAGAGGGGACACCTCACCTCTTCAGGACCTGCGAAAGCTGGCAGGGGCCTCCAGAAATCTGTGAGACAGTCTCAGATGGGAACCTAGCCAAGGAACCCTTGACCTCAGCGACCCTTCGGGGCTCGGAGCAGCCCATGTGTGTCCTATTTGCCTCGCGCTCTCCAGCCCTGCGTTCCGGAGGCATCCGCACCACACAGGGTTTCTCGCCAAGCGGCTTTATTCTCGGGGAGCTTATCGGTCTATTGACAACTGCAGCAGCTCCGTCCTCAGAAATCCACTGGGCATGGGACATCCTGAGAGGGAGGTGACAGGGTTAATCTGAGGGCTGGGGGAGGCAGGAAAGGCCGGGAAACCACGCAGTGAAGCCAACCAGATTAATAGACGAAGAGAGAGGGGGGTAGACCATTAGGAAGACAAAGAGAAAATCATGCTGGAGCAATAGAAAGGGAAATCTAATATCAACTAGGGAAAAATAAATGGAGATTAGGGCAAACAAATTAGCTTTAATGGGTTCAATGCTAATACAAGAATAACAGCGAGCTGTGAATGCCTTTGAGGGGAAGATGGGTAAGGAACCTGAGCAGTCATGCAGGCAATAAAGATGATGCAGGGAGGGGACAGGCCGAAGGAGCCAAAGCCCTGGCAGGGAGAAGGGACTCTCAGGGTGAATGGCTGGGAGAGGCGGCGGGAGGGGCTGCGTGTTTGACCAAACAGGACCGGGGCAGGGAAGGGGCTGGCAGGAGATGAGAAGGGTTGGAGGGTGATCAGCAGGGATGGAAATAAAAGCAAGGCAACTGGAGGAGACTGAGGGCAGAGGGATAAAACCCAGAGCAAAGGCTGGGGGAGTGGATGGGAATGAAGAGTGGAAGGGAATAAACCAATATGGAAGATGGGGAGAAACAGAACGAAATTAGATTTGTTCTCTGATGAAAGAAAATCATAGAAAGGGAAAATTATTCCCCAACAAAATGAAAAGCTGGCGAGGATTTTGAAGTGGGTTTTGGAAAGCACCCATGCTCGGTGGTAACACGAAGCCCCACTTGCTCTTAGAGGGGCTGACCGTTGGGGAACAGCCCGCTGCCAGGCCAGGCTGCGGGAGGGGCGGAGCCTGGCCCCCGAGGAGCTGTTCTGCCCCTGTCGTCACGAAGCAGCCTCCGGCAAGTGACAAATGGGCTCTGCTCCTCATCTCCTCATCTGTAAAGTGGGATAATGTGCTACCTCCTTAAGGGCTGTTATGAGAATTCAAAGATGCGTTTGTCGTGCTCACCTGGCTCCAGAGTAAGCACCTCCCACCACCTGGCTACAGGTGTTCCTGCTGAGCACTGTCTCCCGGAGGAGGGGGCTGAATACTGACAATAGCCGTGCTCCCTTCCTCCTTCCCCTCTTCCCTCGCCTTTAAAGTCCAGCGCTGTAAAATCCCAGCCGCATTGGGTTGATTCCCAGCCAGAGGCGAATCCAGGGAAGCGTCTTCGGCCACCTTTGTCTGCCGCCCCTGCCCCTGCCCCCAGCAGCCCTTCCTCCCTGTTGCAGGTGGGAGGACAGTGCTAACCTCCTGCCCTCTGGGCTGATCCCAGGAAGGCATCCAAGGAACCAGACTTCTCATCTCATTGTTCCCAGGGCCTCGGGGCCCCTCCGATTGGTCAGGACTTCAGAGTGTGGGTGGCTGGGAGCTGGCCTCGTGGTCTCACCACCTGGGGGCCTGGGGGCTGCAGGGACGTGCATAGAGGCCCCGCCTAAGGAACCAGCAGGCAGATGTGAACCGTCAGCCTCCTCACGTGAGCCTGACACCTTTAATGTTGACGTGGAAGGCTTGACAAAAGAGCCGACAGGAAGGCCCTTGCAGGAGGGCAAACCTCTCTGTCCCTGGCGGTGCCATCTGCAACCCCCTCTTTAAGCAACTCTCGCCTTTGGAAGACAGGCAGAGCTCTGCTCAGGGCAAATAATGCGCGGGCTCCACTAAGCGTGCTGCGGGCCGGCTTTCTTCCCTCTGCTCCTCCTTCCGTCCTCCCTTCACTCCAATATTAACTCAGCCAGCATTCACTGGGTACCTGCTGCGCATGGTACTAGATACTAGGGTTTCACAGATGAAGCAGCCATGTCACCCCTCAAGGGGCACACAGTGTATGCAACAGGACACAGCCAGAATAAATACACACTTATATTCTGCTACATGTAGTGGTAGAGATTACGCCCTGGTATGTTTAAAAGAAAGGACCAGAGCCCCAGCTGGTGTGGCTCAGTTGGTTGAGCATCATCCTGTGCACGGAAAGGTCGCCGGTTCGATTCCCAGTCAGGACACATACCAGGTTGTGGGTTCGATCCCCGATCAGGGTGCGTACAGGAGGCAACCAACTGATGTTTCTCTCTCACACGATGTTTCTCTCTCTCTAAAATCAATAAAAACGTATTTAAAAAAATAAATAAAAGGACCAGAGCAAAAAGCAGGCCTGTGGGCGGTAGCTTCCTCAACGAATTCAGGTGGGAGTATGAACCGGTCAGCAGGAGTAAGGAAAGGGCACTCAGGCACAGAGGACAGCGTTACGAGGACATGGGAGGATTCGGATGCCACAGAAGAACAGCAAGGCATCGTGCGGCTAGGGCATCAGACCCCAGTCTCAGCAGGAGGGAATCGCGGTCAGCCAGGTCAGCTCCTGAGGGCACGGTCCTCCAGGCTCGGCAGCTTAGACTTCACCCTGCAGGTGATGAGGCCGCGCCCCACGGGTTTTCCTGAACATGGGAGCGGCACGGTCAGGCTTGGGGTTTAGGTGTCCTGCTCCCCAGCTAAGGGTCTCATGTGCAAGGCTGGGTACAGACTCTACCCATGAGTCCAGGTGACTGGTTAACCCCTACTCACCTTTGCCCCAGAGCGTACGTCACTTAGATGTTCTTTGGTCTTGCCTCTCCCCCCACGATGTTTTAATACTGCTCTCTGCTGCGTCCTCCTGGCACCTGTCCAAGCAACAATTGCACGTTGATGTGTCTCCTCTTCCTGCACCGGAAGCTTCTTGAGGCAGCATCAACTCCATGCCATCAGCTCTAGGAAAGTGCTTGGCAAGTGGTAGACGCTCAGTAACCATGTGCCAAGTGGACGCGTGAACGCACGCATGCCGGGGTGGCTGGGCAGCACCGGCAGGGAAATAGGAGGCACGATGTCATGGCTTGGGGAGGACTCTGGACGGGCAGCTGGAAGCTAAAGGCGGTTCATTCACGTGGCGTCTGCTTACGGAACACCTAATACAATGTATACATGAACAAAACAGACAAGGTCCTGCCCTCGCGGAGCATTCAGTGTGTGGGAGACGTTACTACTCATACGTGTAATCACGCAAATACACGTAACATTAAAACGTGGATGATGCCACCCGTGAAAGGTGCGGGTGCTGAGAACGTCTGAGCAGAAGGCTGCTCTGTGCTGAGCGGCCGGGTGGCTGGAGGGGCGACGAGACTGCCGGGCGGAGGGAGCACAGGGGACGCACTGGAGAGCGAGCCTCTTCGTCAGCCAGGAGGTGTCCGACAGGAAGTTGAATATAAAAGTGGGGGAAGGTCTGGCTGGAGGTCCCTGGGCCGCGATGCCATCGGCGCGTGGTAGCTGGTAAAACAGCGAGTGGGGGACCACTGAGAACACTGTGCGGAGTGAGCACAGCCCTGAGAAGATACTAGGTGTGCTGGGACAGACGGGCAGAGGACCTGCTTGGGAAGAAGCCACAAGCGTGTGGGGAGGTGCGGGAACCTGAAGACAGCATCGCAGTGGGGACTTCTGCAAGAGGGCGGACACAGCACGGGCCCAGCCTGAGGCACACGGCGAGGGACCGCTGGACACAAGGGAGGACACGAAGGAAGCAGGGCAGCATGTATGAGGCATTTTGAGAAACGTGGTTGGAAATGATAGGAAGCGAACGTGTCGTCGCCAAGGGGAGGGTCTGCTTCGTGTGTGCGTTCGTTGTGGGCAGGGGCTGGGAGGCAGCGTAGACAGTGTGACTGTGTTTTAGGTCCAGGGAAAGGACCCAGTCGACAGGGAGAGGTACATGACAGAAAAGGACCGGGAGGGGAGTTTATGGAGCACGGTTCCAGAACAGACCGAGGGCAGGGGATCCACGAGAAACGGACGAGCACAGAGATGTCCAGGGCCGCAGGCCGCGGGGGTGAGGCCGGATGCGGGTGCTGCCCAGCTCGCCAGCCCCTTCGTCCTGGCCCCTGGGCCTCTGCGCCCTGGTGCGCACCATGGATGCAGGGGTGATCCAGAGCGCGGACTTGGGGTGGAAGGTGGGACAAGAGCTTGGAACGCTGGGTTTATTCCAGAAAGGCATCCCGCCATGGGGGGCAGCTGGCAAGTCACAGGGGGAGATCCCAGCCCGCGAGGGAGCGTGCTGGACAGACAGCGCCGTCAGGCTGGGATACCTGAGCCGGGTTAGCATTGGCCTGGCACGCCTTTGTGGAGGGGCGCGAGCACAGCATGATGGAAAGAATGCCCCCCCTCCCTTTGCAGTCCTGCCCGAGGCTCACACCCTTACCATAACACTCTTTGGGGCGAAAGCAAAAATCCCAAGGTAGTTAAATGGAAATCATCACAGAACAAGACATTGTACCACAGTCACTTTAGGACTGGGTGTGAGAAACCCCACAGCAGGGACGAGAGGAAAGTAATTGAGTTTGGGACTTGGGAGTCCAGGGTGGGGAATCAACTCAACACCGTCACAGTGCCCCTCACTCTGTGAGGCATTTATCTGTTACGTGTGACTTACTGAAGTAGTCACTGACCTCTTGTGATAGGTGCTAGGTACCCACGAGGGGACGCATGAAGCAATGTGGACACTTAAGGTCACTGCTCAGGGCGGCGACAGGGACCCATCCCCACATCTGAGGGCTTGAGTGTCGGTGGCTGTAATGAGAATTCTGGACAATGAGCCTCTTTTCCTTCTACCATCCCTACTCCTCAGAGCCTGGAAGGGGTGAAGAAATTACCAAAGATAGTCCTGTTTGTACTTAATCCCCAGATTGGTAGTTACAGAGTAGCCACTGAGATGTGAATTACAGCATAAGGAATATAGTCACTAATATTGTGCCCTGGCCGGTTTGGCTCAGTGGTTAGAGCGTCAGCCTGCGGTCCAGAGAGTCCCAGGTTCAGTTTCCGCTAAGGGCACGTACCTCGGTTGCAGTTTGCCCTGGCCCCAGTTGGGGTCGTGTGGGTGGCAGCCAGTCGATGTGTCTCTCTCACATCGATGTTTCTCTCTCTCTCTTCCTCCCTCTCTCCTTCCCTGTCTATCTGAGGATGAATGCAAAAATGTCCTCTGGCGAGGATTAAAAAATATAGATTGTAATAACTATGTATGAGTACTTGAAATATTGGTGGGGGGGTAGTCTGTAAAGTACATGATTATCCAACTATGCTGTACATTTGAAACGAATACAGAATAATATTGAATGTAAATTGTAACTGAAAAACGAAGACCTCCCCAGAGAGTCACTTTTCCAAAGTCTACGTTTCTGGACAGCAGGCTTCACCTAGAGCTTTGCAGACTTCTGAATGCCCTCGCTGTGGGATAAACCCTTGTCCAAGGACCTTCACACCCAGAACCCGCTGTGTCCGGCCGGCATCTTGTCCTCCTCCTCCACACCCGACATTCCGCACCCACGACCCTCCAGACCATGCAAAGAGCCTTTGTTTAGGAAGCTTCAAGCCTCCTCCTGGTCCACACCTTCCCCCGGGCCCAATCAGGGGCTCCCACTCATCCTTGGCTTCCAGCCTCAAAGTCCTCTCGTCCACAGCCACACAGAGAGGTGGTCAGCACAGTGGGTGCCCAGCCCTCAGTGCAGGAAGGCTGCACCCACCTCTGGGCGCTTGGTGTGACTCACCCAAAGGAGTCCACTCCCCCACACCGGACACAGGAAGGACAAATGTCCTTCCATTGCAGGGACTCAGCTCCAAACCTCAAACCAGAGGGGCCATCCCCATCTGCAGCCGGAGGCCCTTTCCAAGCTCTCCTTCCTGCCCATCCCACAGCTGCTGTGAGCCTTTCATGTCTGGAGAGAACCAAGCCCTTGTACGTGGACTGCACCTGATGACCCCTGGTCATGCCTCCGACCAGCTTCCTTCCGACCACTACGGACCCCCTAGCGCTTACGGGCCCCCTAGCGTCTGTACTTACCTCTCTCAAACACTTCTTCCTTAACAATCGCATCCCCCCAAGATGTTAAGTCCTTCCAGGGCCTGGCTTCTCATCTTGCTCAGGGTGGGACCCTCAGGGCTTTGTACCTGATTCACAGTGGGCACTCAGTACATATGTGATGAGAAAAAAAGAAATGAAACCGTAGTATACAAACAGTAGGAATTGTTATTCCAGATGACAGTGGGGCTGGGGTAGGAGGCATATAAGTAGTTAGTTATTCTCTTAAATTTTCTTTACCAGCCATTGCCCAGAGGTTCACGTAGCCTCGGCCAGCAACACAACCCCTCCTGGGAACTTCTTAGAAACTCAGGTCTGGGTTCCACCCCAGACCTGCTGATTCAGAAACTCGGAGCATGGGCTCAGACGCCTGCGTTTTAAACGCACTCCCAAGTGATGCTGCGCACACCCGGGTCTGAGAACCCCCGCCCCAGTCGCAGGCCAGGCTCGGGCCCGCACGTGTGAACGCTAAACATCAGGAAAACGTGACAAGGTTTTCAGCTAACCAAACACTTCCCCATTCTCACCCCCCACTTCTTGCAGTAGCTGTCATAGGTCAGCAGCAGATGCCGTGAGAGGTTCTATTTAGCTCCATTCAATGGATGAAAATACTAAGGTTGAAACAAAACCCAACTTTCTCAAATGATAAAATTAAAACAGGGAAAGTCAGTGCAGGAACCGGCCCGGCCCTCTGCACAGTAACGCAGAGTCACTCAGAAGCCAGTAAAATAAAATCAAGCACCAGAGAAGTCCGAGTCCGGGGGCGTGAACCATCCTTCTTCCCCTCACGTCCGTGCTGGCTGTTCCAGCACCTCACCTCTCGGGAGGGTTCTGGGCCTCGGTTTCTAAGCACCCTAGTTGGCCCTTCAGGACAGTTACCCACACACTGCTTCAATGGAGAAACGGTAGATCTTTTTAAGTCAAAATACCCAATTCATGTCACCCCGAAACGGTGTTTCGTTTTTTAAACCTGCTGCCTGTCCAGGGATGAAGAACCCACCTGTAGGAACTCACTGCCTGACACAGAGGCCCTGGCACAAACACCTAAGCCTGGTGGGTGACCTGGTGCCCAAATTCTGGGAAATGGGGATAAAGCTGGACACTCAAGGACTTGTGAGGGTTTGAGTGGCGTCTGGCGCCCCCTTGTGTTCAGTGTGTGGACCCCAAAGAGCCAAACCAGGACAGAACGAGCGTGGACAGCTGCAGCCATTCCGCAGCCAACAAAAAGGGCTCAGGGTGGGCACAGGCCAGGCCTCCGCCTCTGCGCGGCCCTGGTGCCCCTCCAGGTTTCTTCCCAGCCCTGGTGGAAAGCTCTCGGGGACAGGGTGCCTAGAACGGGAAGGTTGGAAGGTGTGCCCAAGCTCACCAGGAAGATGGGTCACTGTGTCCCTCCTGCCAGGTGCTTGGCCAGCGGGCTTTTCCTCCTGACTTAGTGCCCAGGCCGGAGGCTTTGGACCTTTTTTTTTAAAGGAAAATTAAGTATTGTGCTGAAGACAGCCTGGGCCCCCGAGGAGACGCTGCCCAGCAGTTCTGAATGTGCTAAGTCGTGGGCGGTAATGGGCACGATGTGCTCAGCAGAGGCCCTTCCCACCTCGGCCATAAATAGTCCTTGGCGGGCTCACACAAAGGCCTGCTCTGCTCTTCCTTCTCGCCTGCCTGACCCCCCGGCAGCCACCCCCCAGGGCTCCATCACAGCTGGTCACCACATCCCGCCGCGTGAGAAAGGATGTCTTCGTGCCCGGGCCGTGGCCCCTCGGCACAGGGCTGCAGGACCAAGGCCGGCCTGCGGGGTCGGTGCTGGCCCTGGAGAGGGGCCACGCCAGGAAGCAGCATGGTGGGACCCTCACCCTTGGTTCCTCCTCCCATGTCTTGGCTCCTCCTCACATAAGCTGAGTCGCATAAGTCATGAATCAAGCCACTGCGACTCTCTAAGTCCCAGTGTCCTCACCGGAAGGATGGCGCTCTCGACCCTGAAATGAGTCCAGTCAGCCTTAGGGAGTTGATCAGTCTAACAGACAAGCCCCGCTCACATCTCCGCCTCCGCCCAGAGCCCCACTGCCCAGGATGGCTGCCTCCTCTCTCCCTTCGCTCAGCGAACACTCTCAGCGTCGGTCTCAGCTCAGACTTCTCCCGGAGCCCTTCTGGGGTCCCTGAGCCTGAGGCTGGCCCCTCCAGTGGTCCCGTACCTTCCGCATGTCCCTAGCCCACGGTGGTCCTGTGGTATGTTAACGGGCTGTTGGCAGTCTAGGCCCCACTTTAATAACCCTCCTGGGGCAAGAGTGAGGTCAGGTCTGCCTGTCACCTTGGTATCCGCGGGGCCTGGTGCAGGGCCTGGCGGCAGGCTCAGAGGGGACCGGGCTGCCCTGCGTGGCCCTGACACCTGTGCGGGGACCGTTGTCTTCTCAGGCCACGGAGGGCTGAACCAGCTGGGAGGGGCCTTTGTGAACGGCAGACCCCTGCCGGAGGTGGTGCGTCAACGCATCGTGGACCTGGCCCACCAGGGCGTGAGGCCCTGCGACATCTCCCGCCAGCTCCGCGTCAGCCATGGCTGTGTCAGCAAGATTCTCGGCAGGTAAGCACGAAATTCACCACGCACCGTCTTCCCGCAGCTGGTCTCTGCACCCGCAACCTCACGGCCACCTCCCTCCCGGGGACCCGGGGCTCTGGGCTCCCCACCGGTGGTCTTCTGCGCGCTCCTGCCTTCCTTCCTTCCTTCTTTACCCATTTCGTCTTCCATCGGCTTCTCCCTCCTCCTTTCCTCCTTGCCTCGTGCCTCATTTTCTAAAGGCTCCCCCCCTCCTAAAGCAGGGACCCCTGCTGAGACCCCAGGGGATGGAGCCCTGGGGCAAGGACGTGCTCTCAGAGGTGGCTTCCAAGGTCAAACCCCTGCACAAGGGCCACTGAGCTCGTGCTTCTCAGACCAGAGCAGCTGCAATGGCAGCACAGTGTCACCTGAGGACATGCGGACCCCTGGGCCTCCACCGCCTCGGGCAGCCGGGCCTGGCTGCTGTGAGCTCTGCGAGGTGACCAGGCGACCCTGCGCGTTAAAGTCACCTGGGGAGCCTTAATTTAAAAAACCATCCGAGGTCTGGGCCCCAGCGCATGCCTGTTAAAGGAGGCTTGCAGGGGAGGGCCCAGGCTGGTACTGTTCAGGCCCCTCAAGCGAGTCTCCTGCTCTGAAGCCAGATCACTGCCCAAGTTCAGGAGGAGCAGGAGCAGAGCCCTGCATCCGGGCTGTCCCCACACAGCCTGGCCAAGGGCCGCTCCTGTCAGAGGGCCTCTGAGGCCGACGGGTGGGGCTTTGAGCCGGCGCAGGGCACCTGCCCCCGTCTCCAGCCCGCAGGTGGCCGGATGAGGAGCTGTGCTTTCAGGAGGCGAAGGGCCTGTCGCTCAGCGGTGGGAAGCTCTGGCCTCCTGACTGAGGTTATCAGGGAAGAGTGTGGCCCCTTGAGGGGCCAGGAGAGGGGACCTGGGCATGGGGTGAGTGTCCCAGAAAAGAGGTGGCCCCTGGATGGCGGCAACAGACGGAGTTTAAGGAGCAGATGCTATTTCGTGGCAGAGGAGACCAGAGAGTTTCCAGGATGAGGAGGGGGCAGTATCCTGACGTAGATCACTGATCTGCCAAAGCAGCTGGTTGGGGATGAGGGGAGGGGAGGGGAGGAGACCCTGGAGGCCTAGGCTCAGCTCAAGGAGCTGGACAAGGCCAGGGATCCAGGCAGGGCTGGGACGCCAGAGTCCGCGAGGAGCAGCTTCTCCCTGAACCACGTAGAAAACCAGTGCCCGCCAGGGGGGTGGGGGACGGGGAGCAAAGGTGAACCAGCAGACAGGGCAGAGGCCTCAGCGACCCCAGCTGGCCTCCTGGGGAGGGATTAAAGCCAGGACAGGACGGCCAAAGTGAAGAGTGAGTCACGCTGTAGCCAGGAGATGGAGGCTGGGCGGAGGAAAGCACCGCCGCCCGGAACCCGTGATTCCCAGGGCACCTCTGTGAACATTCCCTTTCTTAGGAGGGAATCTTTACGCCTCCCAAGGTGGCTCCCGCAGGTGCTCATAGGAGCCGGAGGGAAAGGAAAGGGAGAAGCCAGGGGTCGGGGGGAGGGCCTCAGCAGCACAAACCTCCCTCGCAGGGGAAAGCACTGGACGGCCACGTGTTTGAGGCCGGCCCTGGGCACGTCCTACCTGGGCCCCTCCAGAAGCCTCAAAGGGACCAGGGTCTCTGGCCAAGCCCATGCCCAGAGACCCCTGCCTTCTGGGTAATCTTTGGGTTGTCTATTGGAGTAGGTACTACGAGACTGGCAGCATCCGGCCTGGGGTGATCGGTGGCTCCAAGCCCAAGGTGGCTACCCCCAAGGTGGTGGAGAAGATCGGGGACTACAAGCGACAGAACCCCACCATGTTTGCCTGGGAGATCCGAGATCGGCTCCTGGCTGAGGGCGTCTGTGACAATGACACTGTGCCCAGTGTCAGCTCCATCAACAGGTGAGAGACCGCCGCAGCCAGGGGCCCTGGGGGTTGTGAGAGAGACCCGAGGAAGGCCCCGCTTATGGAGCAGAGCTGGGAAGGGGCCTCAGAGTCGGGCAGGAAGCCCCCGGGCACAGGGCAGGTGTCACACCTCCTCACCTCCGCAGGGCCACAGGCACCCCCACCCCCTACCTGCTGTACTTTCTGCAGTTCCCTTCCTTACACACTGCGTCATTGTTCCTCCAGCAAAAGAATCTTCTTGAATTGATCCTTTCTTAAGCCACAAGACCCCTAACTGGGCCCTCATTCAGAGACTCACTCATAGGTTTAGCCATCCACTCACTACCTTAACCAATCGTTTGCTCCCTCACTCATCTATTCATTCACACACACATAATTCATTGTCATGTGGTAGGCCCTGGGGACACAACATCCTTGCCCTGGCAGAGCTTATAGTCTGGCGGGAAGACACACTAGTCAAGTACACACACAAACAATCGCAGAAGTACAGCCGTAGCCCTGCTGGGGAGAACATGAGGCTGTGTGAGCTGGCATGGGGGGACGTGGCTTAGGAAGGTTATGAAAAGATGCCCTGAGTAAGGAGCAATGAATAAGAGTTAACTAGCTGAAAAAGGGAGTGAGAAGAGCTCTGAGACAGCACATGCAAAGGCCCTGTGGCTAACAGGATCGTATACAAGAAGCCCGAGGAAAGCCAGCAGACAGGCGGGGAGCAGGAAGCAGGCGGAGGTGAAGCTGTCAGCAAAGGCTGCCCTTTAGCCGTGAGAAGCCCTCGGCAGCTTTAAGCAGCAGGCGGACTTGCATTTCAGAAAGTCCTGTCGGCCTGTAATAGGGAGAAGAAACTGGAACGCTCAGGAGTGGATGGGGTGGCCCCTGAATGACCTGGAGGGAGAGTGTGGGTGGCGGTGCACACTGAGGTACCAGCAGTGAGATGCAGAGGGGTCCAAAGCTGGGGAGGTCACAGTTCAGACCACAGCAACGAGGACGGTTTGATAGCAGAGGGAGGGAGGGAAGCGGGGGTTAAGCCCCACCTGTGTTTATGCCTCTGGTGACCGACAGTACCACCATGACAAGGGAACCCCGGAAGGACCAGGTGTGAGGAGTGAGGTCATGGGTTTGAGGTGGACAGGTTGAGTGTGAGGTGCGTTTAAGACACCCAAGGGGGGTTTTAAAAGGCAGCTGGATCTGGGGCAGCCACTGGTCCTGCTTCGTCCTCTTCCCTCCATGGGCGTTTCTTCTCTCCCTCACAGAATCATCCGGACCAAAGTGCAGCAGCCGTTCAATCTGCCCATGGACAGCTGCGTGGCCACCAAGTCCCTGAGCCCAGGACACACGCTGAGTGAGTGTCAGGGGCCCGCAGACACACTCCCCTGCACACACACGGGTCACGGCCACACACGCCCACACTGCCGCCCTCTGTGGGGACCAAGCCCTTCCATGGGGACAGCCTTGCTGGGCTCCCGGGGACCAGTCACTGAGAAATTCAGGAAGCACCTCACCGAGGCCTTGACCCCAGAGCCCTCCCACCAGCCTCCGACTCCTCCGTGGCAGCGGCGGGGCCTCTCGGGGTGTCCCTCCCACATCCTGACCCTGTCCCTCTCATGCTCTGTAGTCCCCAGCTCGGCCGTGACGCCCCCGGAGTCACCTCAGTCCGACTCCCTGGGCTCCACCTACTCCATCAATGGGCTGCTGGGGATCGCCCCGCCTGGCAGCGACAGCAAGAGGAAGATGGATGACAGTGAGTGTGGGGCACGCAGGGCAGGTGGGGGGCAGGGGGGCAGTGTGGTCAGGCTGCGATGGGGCCTTCGGCCAAGGACTTTGTAGTATCAGCAGCTACCGGCCTGTAACACGTGGCCTGTCTCTGAGCTGGCCACAGCCCGGCGGCCCGGGACCTGGGTCCTTTCCCTCGCTCCGCAGCTCGGTCTGCTCTTCCACTCCGGCCTGGGGTGGGTAGATGGGTCCCCTGAACGTTTTCTCCCTGCTGGGGACACCAGGTGACCAGGACAGCTGCCGGCTGAGCATCGACTCCCAGAGCAGCAGCGGCGGGCCCCGCAAGCACCTCCGCACGGACGCCTTCAGCCAGCACCACCTCGAGCCCCTCGAGTGCCCCTTCGAGCGGCAGCACTACCCCGAGGCCTACGCCTCCCCCAGCCACACCAAAGGCGAGCAGGTGAGGAGCGGGCCGTGCCGGTGGGCTGCGGTGGGCTGGGGCCAAGAAGGTGCCATCTCTGAAGACCCACGACCTGCCCTGGGTCCTGCCACCAAAGCAGCCGGACCTGCTCTGATGGCTCGGGGCACGAGCTTCATACAACTCCAAGCCAGAAACAGGCGCTGCTTTGCCAGATGCTGGCACTTCCTCCTCCTCCTCCCGGCCCTCTTGCCTCCCCTCGTCCATGCTGAGCCCTGCCCTTTCATGGGGAACACAGAGCCAAGATGTGCCACCCCTTGCCCTCAGTGCCACCCCAGACCGCAGGGTCAGGTCCCACAGCTCTCGAGCTGCAGCCCAAAGCCTTCACACTCTGACCTCAGCCGGCACTTCCAGTCCCACCTCTGGCCGCTCACGCTGGCACACCCCATGACCCCGCATTGCTCCCGCTCCCCAGCACGCATCCCCGTCCACACCTCTCTGCTCTGGCACACCGCGTGCCTCCCTGCAGAAAGCCCTTCCTCCCACGTCCCTGCCTGGAAAAACACCACCGGCCGGGCCATTATGACTCAGCTCAAACATCACTTTGCCCACGAATCCTCGACTTCCTCCCAGGTGTGTGTCCTCTCTCCCTCCTGTGCTCTGCACGTCAGCCTGCCACTCCTGGTCACGTCTCACGCGGGCTTGGAGTTGGCCCGTGGACAGGGGTGTAACGGCCCAGCGGGCAGCACCTCGGAGCTCCTTTATAAAGTCCCTGCCACCGAGCCTTGTGCCCTGTTACAACAGATGCTCAGAGAAGGCGGGCTGAGTGAACAGTTGAGAAATCCAGGCAATTGGTTGCAAGCTCCGAGGGCATGCTCATTTCCAGCGCTCGGGACGGTGACAGCTGACAGTGGGCTGGCTCTTGTGAGGTGGCAGACATAGCGGACATCTCCCCTGGGCCCAGCAAAGTCCCACCCCTCTGACAGGACTCCCAGGACGCTGCCTCTGGCTGTTTCTATCTGTCCACAGTCCCATCTCCCCACACCCCCACCAGCCCAGCCAGTCGGCCAGCTGAGGACTTTCAGGGTGATGTCTGCTCCCCCTCTTTGCTCACACTGTCATTGTCCAGGAGCAAGGCAAACCCTATACCTTTCATATCTGAGTAGGACAGTGGTGAGGATGCCACCAATCAGCTGAACCGTTGCCAGTGGCTGTCTGGGCAGCTGGGCCGGCAATCTGCATCAGCGATTTTATCAGCCTGGGCCATGGCAGCCACGAGGGGTGCGGAGAAAGCTGGCTGTCAGCAGACCCGGGGACAGGGTTGGGTGCTCAATGAGAGTCAGCACACGGCGCGGAGGGAGCGGGTGCAGCCGCGGGAGCGCGCCCTGTGGAAGGAACATGCACAGCCCAGCGTCCTAGCGCCAGCGTCCTGGCAGAGTGGAGGGGCCCTGTCGCCCAGGCCCTGCGCACCCGCTGGGCTGCAGAGCCTTTCCCAGGCTCCGTTCCTGAGCCCCCAAAGGACCCTGCTTGGTCACAAGGAGACCGAGCCTCGGCACCACGCTGGCTGGCACACCTGCACAGGGAGCCGTGGGGTGTGAGCCTGAGCTCGGGCGAGCTTGGGGACCACAGGGTCCAGTGCCTTCATTTGTGCGGACATGAGCCAGGGACAGGGAGGGTAGAGAGGGCTGGGGAGCGAGCGGCTGTGGAGCTCAGGCCTGAGGACCTGGTGTCACTCAGACTGGCCCACTGTGTTGGAGGCGGTGCCTTCAGGTGGGTTCTTATTTGAAGACTGGAAAAGAGAGTTTGAAAGCCGTGGAACTGCTCCAACCCCTCACCCTCCAGAGGAGGAGACCGAGGCCCAACATGCTGATCAGTGACCCCTTCCCTCCCCCGTCAGTCGCCTGTTGGCCATGCATTCACCTGGCTTCTGGTGGGGCAGGGAGAGCCCAGCTGGGAGGCACCTTTCCCACCCTTGGTGACAGACGGTGCTGCCTCAGGCACACCCGTGGCCTCTCGCGTGGCATGGCAAGGCCTGCTGGCCTGGGTGGCTGACAGAAGCACAGGTCCTCAGGGCGGTGGGCAGAGACATGCCGCCCGTCCTGCAGAATCGGGAAGGGGAGAGTGTCCGACAGGAGCGCCAGGTTTCAGTACCAGGCTCAGTGGGGAGTCTCTGCGGCTCGTCTCCCTTGTTTTACAAGCGCAGAAGTGAATGGTAGGGTGACACCGAGCGAGAACTTGGCTGCTCCCGACTCTTCAGATAGCTGCAGTAAGCATCCTCCAGAGCTGTGCGCGGAGCACGTGCTGTACCCAGCGCCCTGTGCTGAGCCCTCCCGGGGTGCATGTCACACCTCGGTCCTCACGTCAGCTCGTGCGGCGGATCCCGCTGCCCCGTGACACAGGTGACGGAACCCAGGGCTCAGCGAGGTCAGGCCGCTGGCACCGCTTGGGTGCCGGTGCACGCCCGAGGCTCACCTGGTTCTAGGGCATCATGCCACTCTGCTCCACGATTCAAGTTCAGTCCCCGTAAGACATGCAGTCGTCACTGGGATGTGTGAGCCACTCCGGGACATCAACAGAGCTGGCTGTAGAGGTTTGGGGTTTTTTTTCACTAAATGTCCTGGATTTGGGGGCAGCTGTAGGATTTCAGTAGGTATTTTGGTATGGAGCCAACACATTCACAGGGCAGTGTAAACTTGCCTTACCCTCTCTAGAAATCAGGCACTTAGTTCAGTTTCGTTAAACTGCTCTGTGAGCATCTCCACACTGCCGAGAAGCCCTCGGAGGCATGGGACCAGGGCACCACTGAGTCAGTAATGGCTCCGCACGGTAATCGTGCCCTCGTGGCCTCCGGACGTGCCTGACACACAACCAGAAAGTGCTGCGGCCACTCGGAGAGCAGCTCGACGGACGTCCTTGGAGGCATTTGCCTTGGTGGACTGTTACGTAACCAGGGAGCATCCCTTGAGTTCAGAGGAAGGGAGAGGGAGCGAGAGAGAAACATCAAGGTGAGAGCGGCACACCGATCAGCTGCTTCCCCAACTCCCCCTCCCAGGATGGAGCCCGCAGCCCGGGCGCGTGTACCCACCGGGAGCTGAACCAGCAACCCTTCGGTGCACGGGGTGAGGCCCAACCAACTGAGCCACACCAGCCGGGGCTTGAGTTCAGTTTTGCAGTTTCACATAGCATGTGGTGTGTGTGACCCTCCCGTGGGGGACAGGTGTGTGCGGCCTCGTGCCCTGGTGGGAGGGCTCACAGTGAGGGGCGGTGTGTGCACCCTTGAACCGAACAACTTCTTTCTGGAGGGAGCACCTTAGGAGATGGCCTGCTTATGTCAGTGGAGGCCGAGGAGAGTCTCACATGAGGTCATAACGAAGAACAGCCCAGGTACTAACCCGAGTATCCTCTTCAAGCTGAACCTGAACGTTTCCGTGTGTCTGGATGTGGAGGGAGAGAAAGGGCGTGCACCTGGGTCAGGAGCACCTGGGTCAGCGCAGGTGTCCTCAGCGTAGTCCCTGTTTCATAAAGACCTCTGGGCTCCGGGCTCTCCACGTAATACCACTTGCCCACGTCTCAGGGCTGCCAGGGGAACGGATGGGGACAACAGAGGCAAAGCCCTTTGCAGATGTAAGAAGTGGTGCTGATGTCACCCAGGTTAGGGCAGTGGCTGGGAGCCAGGCCCCTTGGGCTTACTCCTGGCTGTGCCCTGTGTGGGGGAGTGACACACTTCTTGACCTGTCTGTGCCACAGTTTCCTATCTGGACAGGAATAAGTGACCTGAGTGAAGCACTCTACACAGCCCTGGGCCAAAGGCTCTACCCTGCATCTTGTCCTTGGGGGGTTCACATCGCGTGAGCAGGCAAGAAAGGGGACCCGCCACCCAGCCAGGGTGAGGTCCTTGGAAGGAGATGCTCCCTCCTGTGCCTGCTCACAGGCCACCAGCCATGAGCCTGGGATTGAGAGAACATTGAGGTTGTGAGTTGGAGAATAAGAACCAATCAAACACGCTAAGTGGAGTCAAGAATGAGCAGGAGAAGGGGACCATGAGGGAGTGTTTTCTGAGAGATGGCTGCAGGTAAGGTTTGCCCCAGGGACCTCTATGCTGACTTCTCTTTGTTCCCCAGAGCCTCTACCCGCTGCCCCTGCTCAACAGCGCCCTGGATGATGGGAAGGCCACCCTGACCCCTTCCAACACACCCTTGGGGCGCAACCTCTCGACTCACCAGACCTATCCTGTGGTGACAGGTAGGATGCCCAGAATCTCCTGGCCATGTGGCCCGGCTGCCAGGTTGGGCTGGAGGGCAGGCAAAGGCTGACGTGAGGAGGAAGGTGTTAGGGCCTAGACCTGGAGAGGAGAGGGGCTGTGCTGGCTGGGCCTCCTGGTGGGCCACGAGGGTCTTGCCCTCTCTGCTCAGCCCCTCCTCTGCCTGCAACCCCCTGCCAGAGAGGCGGGCACAGCAGGCCTCTGTGTGCACTGGCAGAGGCTCAGCAGAGTCGAGCTGCTCCCGCCTCACGCAGCCTGAGGAGCGCCAGCCCAGCCGCCCGAGCCCGCCCCATCTCATGGCTTGGTTGTGCATGCTCCCGGCATCATCTCACCCTCTCTCCTTGTCTCCCTCCCTGGCAGATCCTCACTCACCCTTCGCCATAAAGCAGGAAAGCCCCGAGGTGTCCAGTTCTAGCTCCACCCCTTCCTCTTTATCTAGCTCCGCCTTTTTGGACCTGCAGCAAGTCGGCTCTGGGGTCCCAGCGGGAGCCTCGGTCCCGCCCTTCAATGCCTTTCCCCACGCTGCCTCCGTGTACGGGCAGCTCGCGGGCCAGGCCCTCCTCTCAGGTACGACGGGAGGCCGGGCCTGCAGCCTCAGGGGGCGGGAGGGGTCCGCAGGTGCCAAGGGTCCAGTCCCCTGACTGGCCCTCAGTCTTGTCCACCCTCAGCCCCTTACAGAACGATTGGAGGTGCCAGTATGTGGGTCTCCATGCAGCAAAGTCAGGCCATGGGGGGCTGGCACTCTGGGGGTGCTTGGAAGTGGGGTGCGTGGCAGATTTCCAGAACCTCACCCTGAGGCCCCGTAGAAGAGCAGGGACCCTGAGACCAGGAGCCAGGTGCTGTGAAGGGGTGAACAGTATGTCTGGGTGAAAAAAAAAATTTAAAGACGGAGAAAATTGACAAGACTTTGGAAGAAAAGGTCATTGGATTTTGGAGCCAATTTCTGGATCAAATTTCTAAAGAAGACAGAGGGCCAGTCACAGCTGGGTCTCCACAGTGTAGCTACTGTCCCACACGCTTCGCAGTGTCACCCTTGAAGGACACTGGGCAGAGTGACTCAGCACCTGAGAGTCCCGTCCTCGGAGCATTCCAAGCACAAAGCACCTAGGAGGTGCTGACAGCGAGGGGAGGGGAGGGGGGAGGAGGGCTGGCAGGCCCTGAATAGGACTGTGGTGTGACACGGTGTGACAGGGGAGGGCTCCGCCCGTGTGCCCCAGGCCGCAGACCCCCGCAGGGCTGGGTCTCCCTGGCAGAAGGCCACCGGCCATCCCGCCGTCCAGCCATCCAGCCGTCCAGCCGTCCAGCCAGGGCCCGAGCAGCGGCTGGAAGAGGGCGGTGTCTGGCCTGGGCAGAGCAGGCCTGCGTGAGATGAAGGGGGCAGAGTCCCTGAGCAGTCCTCAGATCTCTGAAGGGCCTCCGCAGTGATGAGGCAGTTTTAGGTGGGGGCCCAGGCATCGGACCAGGACCCAGGGAGGAAGCAGAAGCCGGACAGCTTCTGGGCAGTGGTTCTCAAACGTGCTGGGGGCCTCGAAACTCTCTCTTGAAATGAAAGCTTTTACGGAAGTCAGGTCCCAAGCCAGACGGCTGAAGCGTGGCCCTGCTCGGTGTCCTCGGACTTGGAGACCTCCGCTCTAGAAGAGGGAAGCCGACCTCCACCTCCCGGGGGCCCAAGCTCACCCCCTCTCTTCCAGCGACCTCCACTCTGTCTGTCTCGCCTTCGGGGATTTTTTCTCCTTGCACCCACCCCTCGGATGTGGGAGGTCATCTCAGAAGAGGGGGGCACAGAGGTAAAGGGTTGCCAAAGGAAGCCCAGTGTGTGGGAAGCAAGGGAGAAAATGTTGACTCAGAGTTCAGAATTTCAAGAGGGTGAAGTCAGCGGAGATGGGTCATTTGTTTTGACCAAAGTGATGGAAGGAGAACAATCCGTGAGCTGGGTGGAGTGATGTCAGCCAGAGAAAATGGGTGAGGAGGGGAGGAGGGGGGAGGGGCAGGAGAGGCTTCCAGGCACCGGGTGCAGGGCCACCCCTGGGCGGGCCCGTCTGCCTTGTGTGAGGGGCAGGCCAGGGCCAGGGGGCCGCAGTGAGGCAGGCCAGGGATGAGGGTGTGGACGAGGCATGTGAGGATGGGAAGCAGGACCAGCCACGCGAGGGGGAAGGACAGATGTCTCAGAGCACAGCGAGTGTTGGTACAGAGTGTAGCTGGAACAGCCCAGGGCAAGCTCCGTCTTCTCCCCTCCCCGGCGCCCTGTCAGGCTTCAAGCAGCCCTGTCCACACGCAGTCCGTCAGGGCTGTTCCAGCCTGGGTCAGCTCTAGTTCAGCGACATGCCCACGCTCCAGCCCTGCTGGGGGCATGCACCTGGGGCGGAGCCGCTGGAGGCAGACGCCCGTGGTCATTCAGGAAGCCAGTGCACAGCCTTGCTGTGTCCTTCAGGCTGGTGGCCCCGACCTGGCCCAGGTGATGCTGAGGTGCAGGGTGTGACCCCCGGGAAGGCTGACGGCTGACAGAAGGGCCCAGCCAGCAGAGTCAGAGGCTCAGAAGAGCAAGCAGTGCTCAGGCTCAGGGCACTGGGGCCGGGCAGGTTGTCAAGAGTAGGAAGCAAGTCAGGGCCGAGCTTGCAGCGCCGGGCCTGCCCTGCGGCCTGGGCCAAGGCCTGTGGTGGCTGCTGTCCGCGCCGAACCCAGGTGTTAGCCTGGAGCTCCTTAAAGAGTGTCCACATGTGGCCCCTGGTCAAGATCGGACCTAAACTCCCACCACGTGGCTGAGCACGGTGAGCGGAGGAGGAGGCCGTCCAGGGAGAAGGAGGTTAGCAGGAGAAGGATCTCAAGGGTGGGGGGACTAGAAACCTAGGCAAGGGAGGAAGAGATGGATTTGAAAGAAAGGACAGGAAGCCAGGACCAGGGGGAGAGGAGGGAGGTGTTGAGTATTCATTCCACTGTCGGCTAGCGCAGCTCCCACCCTCGGACCCTCCGAGCTCCCTGAGGACCCCTCTGCTGCCTCCTGCAGCTTCTCCAGCTTCAGTCTCCCCAGACCCCTCCCTGCCCCGCCCAGCGGCTCCGACTGTCCTCCGGGCTCTCCGCTGCTCCCTAAACCAGCCAAGAGTGAAGCAGCGTCAGGGTTTGGGAAACGTGAGATTGTCCCACATTCCCCAGTTCCCTTCAGATGCCCCTTCTGGGGTCCCCACAGCCTCCCCAGGAACAACCTGGAGGCCCCCGGTCCTGCTGCTCCAGGGCTCACGCCAGCTCAGCTGGTCAGAAGACTCTAAATTTGGTTTTATCATCAAAGAGCCCATTACCCGCCTCCATCCTTTGGTGCAAAATGATATTTAGTCCTGCCAGAGAGATTTCTGGATCGCCATAAATTCTCCTTGCTAACAGAACAAGATAAGAAACTGCACAGGGTCACGTAGAGAGCAGACTTCAAAGGGGGCAAATAAATTGTCTGAAACCACCTCTGCCCTCGGAATTCCTCCACACCGTGGTTCTGATCCTGCTTTCTACCAATATTTACCATATTCACCAATATATCTGGGGTGCCAGGGCTTTCTGATAGAACCCCACTTCGGAGCGAGTCAGTGGACCTGTGTCTGTGCCAGCGTCTTACACGTTAAGACCTCATGGGAAGTAGGTTTGTGTGCAGAGGACATAAAATTACAAACCAAAGATGCACGTACGGTGAAGAGCCTTCGAAAATAAATACGTGGATGACAGGGCGTGGTTGGGCTGTGGCGGAGGGCCCTCACCTCATGGCTTCCGTGGCTGCGTGTCCAAGAAGGCTGCAAGGTTCTTGGCTTTGGGGAAGCAACCATGTGTTTGAGGAATTGAAGCAAAGAGTGCTGTGGGACTGATAGAAAAGTTTATGGAACCACAGTCTGGGAGAGGACCGCCCCGAAGAGAGTCGTATCGGCCTGTCCAGGAGGTCAAGGTCACGGGAGGCCACCAGGGTCAGCTCCAGCATCTGGGTCAGAAATCTCTGCCCTGCTGGGAGGAAATTAGGCGACAAAGGAGAGACAAAGATTAAAATCAGAATATAGGGGAATGAGACTGATGAGTTCAATTTCCAAGAGCAAATCGGGGGTTAGTGCTCATGGGATGGGACCCAGGGAGCAAGTGTGACGGGATAAAGTCGTGATGTAAAGGGAGTATGTGCCCTGGCGCTCTGCCCACTGAGCGGCCCGAGAAGCAGCACAGTCAGGACACAGAGGGGACAGGACGAGGGCAGGAGGAGAGAGCAGCCCTGGAGAGCACCTGGCCGGCCCTGCAAACAGGTGGCCTGCGAGCCAAGACTGACCGCCTGACCCCCGGCCCCATCGCAGAGACACAGACACAGCCTCAGAATCCTTCTCCACACGGTGCAGGAAGCCCCCGCGGTCCGCAAGAAGCAAGGTGAACCCGCTGCACCGTCTCTCATCCAGCCAAACTCCTCAGGAGACCGACGGGAAGACACAGTTCAGAGACATTAAGGACAGAGTGTGTTCCTCAGCCACAGCCTGGCCTGGATCTGGGTCCCCCCACCCCTCCTCAGGAGGAAGCAAGGGAAAAAGAGAGAGGCCTCAGGTCTGAATCACCACCACGCCTTCTGTGACTCTGCTCAGGCCGCCTGCCCACCCTCTGCACCCCTTCTGCCCTCCAGACGCCAGGTCAGCCCTCCTCGGGGGCTCCTGGCCAGGGCTTGGTCCCAGGGCTGAGGGCTGGGTCTGAGAGCTGCAGTCTCCTTTGACGAGAGACAAGAGTGTACCTTCTGTGCCTTCCGCCTCCTTCTCCTGCTACTTCTAAACACACTGAGGTTCCCTTTCCTCCCCAACATTCCCCGCCCCTCGCTTGTTCGGACCCCGAGTCGAGCGTCCTGAACCCCTCTGTAGAACCCCAGTGGCTTCCACTGTTTGCTCCGGCACCGGTCACAGCTGGGCATTGTCCTGAAGGTCAAACAGATCGGGGTGGTGTTCGTTTTCACCAACACAGCCACACAGTTTCACCGATAACTCATCCCAGACGGGATTTACTGTCAGGGTTCCCTGGACGCGCGCGTGGCCCTAATCACTGCTCACGGGCTGCGTGAGGCCCCGGCTCTGGATCGCACCGACCTCGTCACAGCCGTCGCGCTCAGACGGAACAGTGATGGGGTGCTCAGCGCTCCTCTCCCTTTCCCCGTTTTGCATGTGGAGGACTGAGAATCGGGGCGCAGGCGACGGGTCTGAGGGCACTCGGCGTGCGAGCCGCGGAGGCAGGATAAGGACCGGGGTCCTCGGATGCCTAGACCCTTCCCTGGTATTCTCTGTTGACCCCTTAGGCTTGGCTCCCAGCGCCCATCCTAGTCTGAGTCCCTTCTGGGCCTTGCTAATTTGTCATTCTTACATCCTGTTGTGTCCCCAAGTGGTCAGAGAAGTGCCTCGAATTCATACTCGCTCATAAGCATTTGCTCAAAGAACACCTTGCCTTCGGGGGCTCTCCAGAAAGAGAGGTCAGGAGGGTTTAGCCACTGTGGTTTTGACAATGTATAGAGTTCCAGGATGCACCTTCCCTTCCGTCATCACTGGGCACCCCAAGCAAGGCTGAGGTCTGAAGGCCCCGAGGGACTGACGGGGCAGAGGTTGGACAAGCAGTGCCGTAGGGGACAGACTTAGGAAGCTGGTTGACAGGGACTCACGGGCCACGTAAGTCCCAGGAGAAAAGCGGCCCCAGTGTGGAAGAGGCAGAAGGCGCTGGGTAGAAAGGTCACAACCTAACACTGTGGTCCCCAGCCAGGGGCGATCGCATGTGGCGATACTAGGGCATATGGCAACACTTAGAGACGTTTCTGGTTGTCACGCTGGGGGCACTGCGACTGGCTTCCAATGGGTAGAGGCAGGGACGGTCCTGAACACCCTGCCATGCCGAGGACGGCCCCACACGAAGATTACTCCAAGCCCAAATGTCTGAGGTTGAGAACCCCTGAGACATCACCAAGGGCTCAGATGACCAAATAATTCACCCTTCAAACGGGGGCATTTGGAGAGTGAAATGGGCATGAGTAATAAATACGCCAGGACAATGGTCATAACCCGGGCAGACCTTGCCAAGGATCCTTGAGGAGGGAGTCGGACCTGGGCCTGCAGGGCATGAAGAGGGGCAGGGGGCAGAGGGGCGTGGTGCGTGTTGGCACGGGGTGCAGATGGAAAGAAACTCACCAGGTCAGGTGAGGTCTCCAAAGTGGTACGGCTCGACTTCCCGATGTGGAGGCCAGGCGGAACCAGGGCAGTGGGTCTCACAGAGCCGCCTCGGTGTCGCCAGGCAGGGCACTGCCCACGGATGTAGACTAACAAGGAGAGGTGTTGGTTTGCTGAAAGCTATTTTTCAGATGCGGGACTCACGGTCACGTGTGAATGCTAAGCCCTCAGCCCGAGTCTCCTTTCTAGCTTGGGCAGAGCCAGGAGGTTTCCTGTCCCTTGTGACTCTGATCGGTTGTCCCCACCTATCAGGCACGAGGAGGAGGAGGACCCTCCCCCGACTCAGTGGAAAAAGAGCACAGTGACTGAGTAGCAATGTCCGCGTGGGTCCCAAATGCACAGTGATGGGCCACAGACTGCCTCGATGCCACCCCACACAGGGCCTTGCTCTGGGTTCTGCTCAGAGCGGAAAGGGTGTGCACCCTGAGTCCACGACCTCTAAGGGGTGTATTTAGGCCGGCTGTGCCCCCTGCTACGCTGGATGCTGTGGGGGTAACGAGGACCAAGAAGACGCAGCCCCCAGCCTCCCGCCAATACCGTGACAGCTTATGGATGAACAAGAGTCACAGGAACAAAATCACCAAGAGCGGGGAAGAGCCGGGACTGCCACAGCAGAGTGCCCGTCCCTGCGGAGCAATGCGCTGCAATGCGGAGGAGAGGGGAGGGCCAGAGGGGTCTGGGGGTGGCCTGGGAGAGAGGGGGCATGGCAGGAGGGAAGGCCAGTGATCCTCCAGGAAGCAAGACAATAAATACAGGGGCCTCCGAGGGCCCAGCTGATGACTCCTTGCTGTGTTTTTCCAGGTCGAGAGATGGTGGGGCCTACGCTGCCCGGATACCCACCCCACATCCCCACCAGTGGACAGGGCAGCTATGCTTCTTCTGCCATCGCAGGCATGGTGGCAGGTAAGGGGCCGGGCTGCACGGGGAACACTGCAAAGAGGAAGTGTTGGCCAAAGGCAGAGCGACGGAAGGGCATGTCCCATGCACAGACTTCCTGAAGGGCGCTGGAGGGTGGACCAAAGGGTGCATCTCTTTGACTGTCTGGAGGACAGACTGCAGTGCAGTCCTGGCTCCTTAACGCTCCCCAGGTCAGCTCCCTTCCTCCCAGATGCTCCCACATCACCCACCGTGATGAAAAGGCACCCAGTGTGAGGCAGACTGGTGTTCCGATTGATCGGGGCTCCATCCGTTTGGGGAGCCCTGATGGGGCTGCAAAATGCTGGCAGCGAAACGGAAGCCCAGACTTTAAGTGAACCATGGTCTCCCGGTTGTTTAACTGGTGCATCTCCATTTACCTTTCTGTAACATCTGAACATGAATGGTGTAGGTGATGATGATGATGATGATGATGATGATGATGATAATGATAATGATAGTTGGAATGCAGCCCCCTGCACACCCCACACTCACCCAACCCTGCTTGGGCAGTACCTGCGTTCTAGATACTCCAGAGGTCCTGCCGAGTGTGAGACGGGCGGGGGCAGTTCTCCACTGTCATTTGGACTGTCCTGGGATTCTGCCTGCCAGTCATTTGGGTTTCTTTGTCTACCAGAGTGGTCATCACCCAATGGTGACCAGGTGTCAAGGTCTGGATGAGTGAGGAGGACAAGGAGAGTCTCTTTGGGCAGGTGTCTCTCTTAGGAACCATGTATGAAGGATGGGAAGGGTAAAATCGAACATTTCCACTGCCCAGAGGCCTGAGGACCTGGAGCTTGGAAGGGGCTGAATCAGGGCCTCTGACGCCCAGGCCAGCCCTGGGCTAGGTGCCCTGGCCCGACCCCAGAGACAAGCGCCTTCACCCAGGCCTGCTTTCCTCCCCACTGGCAGGGGTTGGCTTTGCCAGCCACCCACTCTGGTGCCCTGTGTGAGGCAGGGGCTGGGCTCTCCTGGGCAGAGGGAAGGGAGGGGAGGCGCAGGGGGAGGAGGCTCCCTGCTCCCTGGGAACCCGCTGAGCTGGCACTTGTTGCTGCCTGGTTACCGTGGCGATGTGCTTAATGCAGCGTTGAAAATACAGAATACTCACTCCCCTCTCCCTCCTGGCCCCGGCTCCCTCCCTCCCTCCCTTCCTCTTCTGGAGCGTGAAATGAGATTGGTCAAGATAAAAAAGGAAAAGATTCGGTTATTTTTTTAAGAGTGTGGATAATGGGGCCTCTCAATCAAAATCCCAGGCTCCAGTCGGCTCCCCCATCCCCCTTCCAACCTCTCCACCTCCCCCTGCCTCCTGCTTAGAGGGGAGGAAGAAACAGAAAGCCCAGGGCTTTTCTCTTAATTATGAGTCACCCCGGGGGCATGCCCAGGGCAAGGGGTTCCTGGGGCCCAGAGTCTGACCTGTGAGGTAGCTGGAAGGTTTGGTCCTCTCATCAAAGGCCCCCAGGTTGTTTCCAGAAAGACCTCATCCTGCGTGGGTGTTGTGGACAAAAAAAAGAGCACGACCACAGCATCCACTGGAGGGAATTGCAGAAGGGAGGGGCCTTGCGCTGAGCGGTGGGCTGGCTCCCAGGACGTTACAAATCCAGTTTTGGGAAAATGCAGGGCTCTGTAATTGCTCCACCTGCTTCCTGGGAACTCCGCGGTGCGGATACCTGCTTAAGGAATTTTTTTGAAGAAAAATTATTTTTTCTTCTCTTACCAGTGGCCACTATCTCCCCATGACAATGAGGATTTGTGCCATTCAAATCAATAAACCTTTATTAAGCACCTACTATGTGCTGCATAAATAACAAATGTTTCAAGGAAGGCCTGTTAATGACAGTCTTCAATCAGTTGTGGAAGGAAGGAAAAGATCATTTGTTCTGTGCTCTGTGTGCCTACACATTCATAGCGATAACTTACTTCTCATTTATTCTCACCGTGAGCCTGGGAAGCTGGTGTAATCCTAGTTGTATGAAGATAAGGAAACACGTGTAGAAAAGCAAAGTGGTGTGCTCAGGGTTATCACCATCCTAAGTGGCTGAGTTGTTCAAAAGCAGGTGTTTTGATTTCAAACCTAGAGCTTTGTCAAGCACGCCTCACTGCCTCCTACCATGCCAGAAACAATGACACCAGCTACAGGGGAGCAACACAGGGCAGGACAGGACACAGGTGTCTCTTGTGTTGCCTCCTAACTGTGGTTATTGTCCCTGCTCCATTAACACAGTTAATGATGCTCACACCCGTTCTGGAGCTGAACCAGCAGCTCCAGAGATAGTTTGATCCATCCATCCATCTATCCATCTTTCCTTCTGTTCATCTTTACACACACTTTCCCATTCAGACATGCATCTTCTCACTCATTCTTCCATCCTCCTGTGCATTCTTCCATCCATCCATCTCTCCTTCCATCCATCCTTCCTTCCATCCATCTCTCCTTCCATCCATCCATCCTTCCTTCCATCCATCCATCTATTCATCCATCCATTCTTTCATTCTTCTATCCATTCTTCCATTTATCCATCCACCCATCCATCCATCCACCCACTACTTTTTCACTTAAACAAATATTGGTTGAGGATCTATGGCACAGGATGCTGGGGATATGACAGTGAACAAGACAGGCCCCTCTTTTTATGGAGTTGACAACCTAATAGTGGAGAAAAAGTACAGTAAACAAGTCAACGAATGAATAGACAAGATGATTTTAGATAGCTGTGAGTGCTGTACGGAGAATACAATGGGACGATGTGATACAGAGCCAGACTGGGTGATCAGGGAAGCCTCTCTGAGAAGGTGTTCAAAGTGATCAGCCCAGTGACAAACTGAGGCAGATCATCCCCCACCCAAAGAACAGACAGCAAGTGCAAAGGCCCCGAGGCAGGAATTCGTTTACTTGGTTGCACACAGAAAGAGGGTGTGAGGGAGCAGGGAAAGGACTGTGCCATGAGATGTGGGCAGTGGATTGGCTCAAATTGTAGGAGTACTCAGGCTGCTGGAAACTGGTTTAGGCGGTCAGCAGACGCAGCACAGAGACCAGTTAGGGGAGGAGCAATTGGAGAAGTTCACACAGTGGCCTTGGGCTGGGGAGGCAGCAGTGAGGGAGGGCAGTAGAGACACCGAGGATGTGTGCTGGTGGTAGAGCTAGCAACCCTTGCTGCTGAATTGGTTGCAGGGGTTCACACACCAAGGACACAAGGGTGAACCCTAGGTTTGGGGCTTGGGAAACTGCATGGATGGTGGGGCATGGGCACATGGGGGAGACCAGGAGAGGAAAAGGTAGAGGGTGTGGCGGGTGGAAATCAAGAGTTCTGTTGGGCCTGATTAGGATGGAGACACCGCCTAAGTACCCACCTGAGTAAGTCAGTAGGCACAACATATGTCTGAAGTCAGCAGACCATCCTGATGAGGGCATGCATTTCAGCCGTTGTTCAGAACTGTTATTTAATGCCAAGGATTCAACAAGATCACGGGAAAGAGAATGTGGATGGCAATTCACGGAGGCTCACTCATCACGCCCTGGGGCTCTTCAACATTTAGAGTTGTCCCAGAGGAGGAACCAGGACAGTGAGGTGGAGAGGCCAGTGGTCGGGACACCCCCACAGAGAGGGGTTGGTGGATGTCCACGTCAGCGGAGAGTTTAAGGAGTGGTGGACACGATCGGGTAGAGGCAGTGAGGCTGTGAGAGTTCAGCCTGATTGGAGGGGAATTCAGACGTGAAGGCAGAGCCCATGGAGCAGAGAGAGGGGCTGGGAGCTGGAGAGAGAGCTGGGGTCGGAAGAGGATTTTTAAGAGATGATAACTGAGCACGTTTGCGGGCTGAAGGGAGTGGTGAATTAGAAGGGAGCAGCTATGGAGCAGAAAGGGGAAGGGATCCATTGCAGGGCCAAGTCCTTGCAGGGGTGAGGGGCTGGGATGCAGAGCAGAGAGGACGGCTGGCCTTCCGTGGGCGCAGGGACACGGGCAGCTCTGGTGCTGGGCGGATGCTGCACCACCTTCCGAGTCCTGTCCCTACTGCAGCTTCCCCAGAACTGGTGCAGAGAGGTGCCCTGCAGACCGGAGCTCATTCAGTGAGGACCCCCGTGAGTGAGCGAGCCAGTGAATGCATGAGTGAGTGCCCAAACGAGAGGGCAAGTCGCTTTCCCACCTCTCTTCCTTGGCCCTTGGAGCCCGCCGTTGGCACCGGGTGGGGTGGGGTCGAGCATGGGGCTCGGGCTGTGTGGCCAGCACTGAATCGGCCTCCTCCCTGCGTGCAGTGAACCCAGGGGGACTGGGCTGTGCCAGCAGCAAACAGGGCCGTCCACACTGTAGGGTGCAAGGAAGAGCCGGGGGCTGGTTCCAGTGCCAGCTCATTGCACGTGTGGCTGTGGGCTAATGTCTTTCCCTCTCTGGGTAGCAGCTTTTTCATCTGGGACATGAATGCTTGGATTAGATCATTTCTTAGTTTCCTTCCTTCCTTCCTTCCTTCCTTCCTTCCTTCCTTCCTTCCTTCCTTCCTTCCTTCTTTCTTTCTTTCTTTCTCTCTTTCTCTTTCTTCTTTGCTTCTTTCCTCCCTCCCTCTTTCCTGCCCTCCCTGCCTCTCCCCACGGACCCCTCTTGGAGGAGCCCCTCCACAGCAGGTCTGGGCAGTGGTAGAATTGGTTAGAAGCAGCTCCCCAGCTCCGCCAGACCCTGGCTGGGGAACAGATCTCTAGACCTTAGTTCTTCATCTGGAAAATGGGCACAATAAGAACATCCAGCTGCTGCAGCTCCTGTGAGGGACAGCGGGTCGGGGCAGGGCCTCCTGACAGGGGGAAAGGACAGTGCTTGAAATGCGCTGACTGAGGGCCCCCAAGGGAGGGGCCTCCTGAGCTCCCACGGTCCTGCCCCGGCTCCGCCTGTGCCCAGGGCTCGCCCAGTGCCAGCCCCGGAAGGGCTGCACCTCACCTCTCACCTGTGTGCCCCAACAGGAAGCGAGTACTCCGGCAATGCCTACGGCCACACCCCCTACTCCTCCTACAGCGAAGCCTGGCGCTTCCCCAACTCCAGCTTGCTGAGTAAGTCCCTCTGGGCCGCCCAGGCCCAGGCCATGCAGGGAGGGCGCGTGCGAGGCTGGGCCAAAGATGGCTCAGGCCTGGGTTAGAGGAGGGCCGGGGACAGGTAGAATTCGGAATTCGAGCAGGAAGGTGGTGTGCCAGGCTGGGACCAGGCTGTGTGGGGAAGAAGGCAGAAGGAAGACCTCGCTGCGCCAGTCTCTCTTCTGGTGCCCAAGGCCACGTCCGTGAGCTCTGTCTTTTGAGTAGGATCCAGGGCCCAGGCCTTGGGAGGCCAGGGTGGATGCCCGCCTCCAGGGCTCACCGTGCAGCTGCAGCAGACATCGGTGGGTGCCGTGCAGGGCGCCCCTGCCGCTGCCCACACGAGCTGTCGACGCGGCTCACAGGTGCTCCTGACGCAGCAGCAGGACCCTGCGCAGAGGCCCTCTGCTCCCCCGCTGGCCCGGAAGTTGGCTTGAGATGGGGACAGCCTTCAATCCAGGTCCAGAGAGTGGCCTGGGGCTGCTCGGCACCCCTCTCGCCCTGGGGCCTGGGCTGCGTAGAGAAGTTTCCGGAAACCAAGCCCCACAAACGGGGAACCTGAGGAAGCCCACTCAGTGTCCCTGAGTGATGACCTCGAACCAGCCTGGGCCAGAGAGCAGCGGTGGTGCAAGGGTGGCCGACCCCGGGCATCGTCGCAGGCCTGGCAGGACCGTCGCTCCCCGAGACCCTGCTCTGCTCCGTTACCGCCTGACATTCCAGGGTGGCTGGAGGGTTTGCCGCTGGCTTCCACTCCCCTTTCCTGCTCAGTTCAGCCAGAAAGGCTGAGGGTGCTGCGATGGGGGGGCAGTCAGCCCCTGCAGAGCTTGCCCTGTGTGGGCCCTCAAATGCACAGTCCCCATTGCCCAGTCAGACTTGTAGTCCCTCTGGTTTGGAGGAGGAGGATTCTGTGACCTCACACAGTGTGGGCAAAGCTGGGGAGACCCCGGTGATCCCCACCGTGGGCCTGGTTCTCGGGTTCCAGACGTAACTACTCCCCTGTCGCTCTCTGTCTAAAACAAGGGCGTTGAAGGTCAGAGTAATCACGGGGGGAGGGACAAGAAGCCACCGTCTCATTCTGGCCAGAAACTCAAAGGTGAGGTCAGAGAAGGAGGAAACGGGCCGGAGAGGAGTTAATCTTTGATGATCAGATAGGCCGGGGGGGTGAATGATTAACCCGCGTGTCTTAAAGGTTAGCAGATGCCAGGGAGGCTGTGGTGCAGTTTCCCCTTCTGACCAGCACTGTTGTTATTTTTCTGACGTGTCCAGGTTCCCCCTATTATTACAGTTCCACATCAAGGCCGAGCGCGCCGCCCACCACCGCCACGGCCTTTGACCACCTGTAGTCGCCATGGGGACAGTGGGAGCGAGGAGCAGCAGGAGGACCGGGTCTGGGACAGGCCCCAGAGCGTCACAGAAAGGAATCTTTATTTATTACATGAAAATAACATCCAGTCCAGCCGCCCAGGTCACACTCCTGTGTGGTGGACTTAATGAACCGTGAAAGACAGGATGACTTTGCAGAAGGCCAGACTGTCCCCCTGGATTCCTCAGTGAGGCGGGGTCCCAGGGAGGGACATCCCACCCGAAGACACGGCACTGGAGAAATGTGGAGAGCAGAGGAGTGGCCGAGAGCTGGCAGGGGATGGCATCAGAGCCCGCAGTGGGCTTGGGGGCCCGGGGCGCTCTGTGGCTCCACCATCCACACCCTCTAGGTCCTGGGCTGTTCGCACTTCTGTCCAGCCCACGAGTCACAGCCGGTGCAAAGGCCGTCCCCGTAGCACCCGGAGGGTCCCTCCCACTGAGCTGCCCCAGAGCTGAGGCTCCTGCTGTCCACCTTCTCGACCCAGCCTGCCCGGCTCCTCCTGCACCTCCCTCCTGGCCCGGGGCTGGGTCCAGTCAACCACGAGCTCCACCCGGCGGTCAAGGGGCCTTCCCTCCGCCCGCTGCCGCGATGCACCAGCGCACCCAGCTTCTCCCGCAGCTCGTCCCAGAGACCAGCCTCTTCCAGCTGGAGACAGACGTCCCAAAGCGCCCAGCACAGAGCAGGGCCAGCTGCTGGGCCGCCGTGCTGCTCCCAACAGCCTGCCTGGGCCCAAGCCGCCCGCGCCCGAGGGCCTGCTGCCGCCGACCCCTGGCCCGCAGCTCCTGCCCCCGGCCTGACTGCAAACACTGTATATGCAGCTGTGGTGGCCCGGCTCTCTGTCCGCCAGACTGCGGCCTCTCTGAATTGTCTCCCTGCCACGTTGGCTTCTCCCCATTGCTTCTTTCTTTTTTAAAGTCCACCGCCATTGCCACTCCACTCAATAAACCATTATTCCGTTTCCGACTTCGGGTTGACTGGGGAGGAGCCCCCGGGCTGGGCTCAGGCCCAGTGGACAGTGAGCTCACTTTGGGATTTGGGGTGTCCGTGGCCGTGCAGTGCACAGGAGCCCCGACTTAGCGTTGTCCCTCTTGCTGACGTGTTCAGCGGCAGGCCGCCCGCCTGTCCCACGCCCTGACTCCTCCAGCTCTGAGTATGTGCCGAGCCGGGAACGGCTGCTCCCAGACGCAGCCTGTGACCCTGTGGCCTGGGAGAAGGGAAGCGAGAGGCGGTGCCTGGGCTCCGCTGTGCTGGGCAGTGTGGGGCCTCGCATCCGTGAGGGTGGGGTCAGCCCCTTCCACATGTGGGCAAACCGAGGCTCAGAAAACCTGAACTCCTGGGGGGCGGCGGTGGGTTCGGTCAGGTGCTCTTAGCGAAAGTCCGACACTTTCACCCAACACCTCGGGCCCCATCTGGCTGCCGGAGGGTCCTCCATGCAGGGGAGCCGTGGAGAGGCGCGGGATGGCAGTGCCAACAGGGAGGGAGCCTGCAGGACAGCCTCTTTCTGAGAAATGTTGGAGAACAAGGGGGTACATACCATGGTGGGTGCCAGGGTTCTGTCCCCAACAGGGTGCTTGGCCCCCAGGGACTGTCTGCTGTCTACACGGGCCTTCTGCACTGGGACCCTGGCATGAGGGGCAGGGCTGTGTGGCAAATCTGACGGCTGGACAGGCAGCAATCAGGTCGAGTCAGTGTCCGGGGACCCGAGGCTGGGAGGGCAGAGGCGAGAAACGGGAGAGGCCAAGGGTGCTCCCAGGACGACCAAGCCACGGGTCTGGGGACCGTTCCTGTGGAGGAAACCGGTCCCTGTGTCTTCCCGGGGGATCGAAGATGAGGCTGGTCCTTAAATAGCAGGGCTTCCCACTGTGTGTGAGTCTGGAGGTGGGACCGAACCCCATATACCTGAGAATCTGGGCTCCTGAGGCCCTGAGGCAGCCCCCACCTGCTTCTGGGGCCACAGCGAACCCCCACTCAAGAGTCACTGTGAGATGCACCCCGGGAGCCAGCAGAGCGATCAGAACGCTGGTGCCCTGGCCGGACCTCTCCACCCCCTAGTGACGGAGGGACTGGGGCCCTGCTTGTGCAGTGGCAATTGTGGTTATCGCCCTTTCTCCCTGGTGGCCCAAGCGCCCAGCACGCAGCTCAGAGTGGTGCTGGTGAGTGTGCGGTGGCGCGGGCAGACAGGGCAGACATTGGGCCCTGGTCGAGCCATGCAGCCATCGGTGAACTGGGGCACGCCCACAGCACGCAGGGCCCCGCCTCTCCTGCTCCTGGAACAGCCCCTCACTGTGTGTGGACAGGGCTCCGCTTCACAGGCTGCTCTCTGGTCCCTCGTGCTCGCCATTCCCTGGGCCCCTGCCCTCCCTCACCAGCCGGGCAAGGCCAGGGCATCTGGAGCCCACAGAGGCCCGTGTGGGCCAGGCAACCCCATGTACAGTGGGAGACACAGCAGCCTGAACCCTACCTGGGCCCACCAGGTGGGGCAGAGTTCGTCCTTCTAAGGTGGGTTGGAGCTGCTGAGACCCTCTGTCCTGCAGGCTGGGGATGGGGCAGCTGGGAGTCCTGCCGCCAAGGCCAGCCCCTAGGCTGGATCCAGCCGCCCCTCACTTCTCCAATATTCCTGCTATACGTTGTTACTGAGGAGCACGAGTGCCCTGCCCTCCTGGCCGGTCCACACACGACCCTCGGACAACCTCACGCAGGGGAGTGGGTGCTGCAGCCCTGGGCGGGGGCCTGCGGAGAGCTCAGTCTCCTTCTGCTCCTTCCCACACCCACCGAGTCTCTCTGAGGCGGTTCCTGTGTCCTGGTCCTGGGGCAGGTGCAGGGGGAGGGGTGTCCCCAGCGGCTGGGGGCTCCTTCCTGTCCCTCCTTCACTGCCACTTCGCTGCACCCTGTGCCCTGTGCTCCCTCACCCTCAGAAGTCACGACAGCCCTTCACGGAGCAGTACTCCTTCTGTCTGTAAAACTTGTCTGCGTCCCTTTCCTCTCCGATTCAGGGCATTGGTCCCATTGTGCACTTGGAGGAACAGAGCAAGGCAGGGCCTTTTCAGAACCATTCCTAGGCGCTGGGACCGCGGCTGAATCTGCACCTCAGCCAAGGCCTCGGTGTCCGGATGCGGCCAGGCTTCGCTCTGTGGGGAGGGACAGATTCCTGGCTCCCAGCATGGCGAGGAGTCCTGGCCGGGGGCCCGGAGGTCACCTTCCGTGGAGGAGGAGTGCCGAGTGGACCCCGTGTCCCCTCCATCCTTGCTCCAGGTCGTCCCCCTCCAGCCTTTAGGTCACAAAGCACATCTGTCTGGAGGAGGCCTGACGCTCCTGGGCCCCAGGTTGTCACCTTCAGACAGGAGTGACCCGCTGAGCTGACCGCGGCTGTGCTCCTGGTGAAAGCAAGGCTCCCCAGCTGACCTCTCTCACCTCCTTCTCTTCCCTTTTTCCTCGTTCAGTTCCCTGGTCCTCCCTCTGCTGCTGGGTCCCAAGCAATGATTCCTTTCGCCACCACTCAAGAGACCTTTGCGTCTCCAGGGTGTGGGGAGGGCTCAGAGACCCTGCATGTGGTCAGTCAGTGCCTTCTCCACCCCTTCTCTCCGGCTTCTTGTTCTTCTCCTTACCTTCTTGGTTTTCTCTGGCTGCTTAGGGGACTGGGGGGACACTGCACGGGAGGGGGGCCATGACCTCCTGGTGGTGGGGACCCACCACTGCTGTGGCACAGGCACATTACCATCAACCCACCTCTGGGCTCTCAGCCCCCGGACAGAGCTGGGGCCCTGCGCCCTGGAAGGGGACTCTGGAGGCTGGACCCTCCGGTCAGCATCCTCCGTGGATGGCACCCTTTCTCCTCTTTCTGGGCAGCGAGGGGCCAGGTCCCAGCTGAGGACAGGCTTCCTGGAGATGTGAGACAGGGCTCGGGTCTCCAGGGGTGGGGAGTGGGGCGCAGGGTGGGGGAGGTGGGCCCCGCTCCTCCATCTGCGCCCGTGGCAGCCGGCCAGGCTGGGCGGTGAGGTGCTGCCCGCGGCCCTCCCAGGGAAATGCGATTTTCCCGAGTGAAGCGGACTGTGCAGTGTGGAAATTGGCTGTTTTCTGAGCCAGCGGCGGCTGGGGTGCAGTCTGCGGGCTGGGCCGCGGGAAGCCGCACCGGCCCCTGGAGCGCGCTGGGAGCAGCCATGTGCTGAGAACTCATTAGGGATAAATCAAACCGGCACCAGCTTGGAGCCAACACCCCCCACACTGTGCCCAAGACCCCCACTCCTCGCCTCCCCCCGGCCGAGGCACCGTCGACACAAGCCCTGAAACCCAGGAGCCTGTCTGGAGGAGAGACGTGTGCATGTACAAATAAATGTTTGTTTGTTCTGTTTGTTTGCCTTTTGGGGTGGGCCATTGGTAGCAAGCTTAACTGACAACAAAGGCCTTGCTAGGAGCCCCTCATCTTTCCACCACCCTCAAGCTGCCGTCTCACGCCCTGGCCCTGCCTCCGGGGACGCCAGAGGGGAGGCCCAGCTGTGGGCCACATTCGTTTCCCCCCATCTACCCCTGAGAGATGAGAGGCCCAGCCCCCCCCCCACATCCCCAGGGACCGCAGCAGAACAGAAAGTGTCCCTGAGAGAGGAGCTCGGTCTGGATGGAAACTCATTTCCCCGCCAAAGGGAAAGAGCAAGGGGTATGAAGGAGGCGGGACTCCCGCCATTCCCGGGACTGAGCTGTGGGGGTCCCCGGGGCCTGTCAGTTATTGTCATCACCTTTGTTCCCATCCCCCCTGCTAAAGAGCCAGGGCCAGGACCCCGTCACCCCCCTCCACGGACGCCTGCTGGGGGCCCGGTGCTCCCTCAGCTGTGAAATGCCAAGCGCAGGCCAGGATGCCACCTGGGTCAGTGAGAGGCAATGCAGCCTCATCTGACTGGCTCAGGTATGAAGCCCTCTTCTCCCAAATTCCCCAGGTAACTTTCCGCTCACCCAGAGGCAAAAACCACGCTCTCACATTTGGAATCCAGTCTCTGTTTGGGGTGGGGGTGAGGCCCCAGGGTCCTGCTGCAGCCAGTGTCTGAGGCCCTCCAGGCCGGCAGACCCCGAGCTCACGGCCCCAGTGAATACAGGCTGGGCACCGGAAGTCACGTCCATTCATTCCAAAGTCTTTTGCAAACCACCTACTGTGTGCTGGCCCTGTGAGAGGCACCCAGAAGAACACAAGATGAGTCCGACTGGATTACACCCCCCCACAAAAAAAGAAACTGAAAACAAAACAAAACAAAAACCCTCGGAGCTTAGAAATGAGACTTCCGTAAGGTCACCTGCAGAGCAAGGAGGCAAAGCAGTGATGGGCAGGGAGGACCCACGCTGCTGTCGGGGCCTGCCGGCTGCAAAGTCGCTCGCGCCCCCTTCCGCTGCCACCCCTCTGTCTCCAAAGCGCAGGCACAGGCACCAACCGCAGACCCTGAACCCTGGCCTAAAGCCAGACACTCTTCCTGCAAAAGGGTTCTTCCTGTGTTTCTGTGTTGCAGGGAGGGATGAGGAGGACAGTTAGCGAAAAGACACCGCATGTACATGTCCCTTCCCAAACACCGCCTCGGCCCTGCAGCCCCGCGGCCTGGCCCCAGCCTGGGCATCGGGCAGCAGCCTGCAGAGGCTGGGCCTTTCTCAGACGGCCAGTGGGGAGGGGGTGTCCAGGGCCTTGAAGCAGACCAGAAGCTGCCCTCCCTATGTGACCTTGGCTGGTCCCCCTTCTCCGCACCACACTACCCTCCTCACGAGGCTGGGACCAGCAGTCATTCGACCACAGACCGAGGAGCTGGAGGAGAGAGAGGAGGAGGGTCCTGGGTAGGCAGGGCGAGAAAGGAGCCAGGAAGGGAGACTGGTCCGTGGAGGTGGAGGCCCTAATGGCTGTGAGTTCTAGATCTGAGCTCTTCCTCCCCATAGGCTCCAGCTCAAGGGTGGCGACGACGGCACAGGCCTTGGGGACAGGCCTCACCTCCCGGATCCCTTCCTCCATCCACATTTCCTCCAGCTCTACGTGGAGGATGGTGGGAGGGCCCGGAGGCTGCCACACGGTGGAGGGAGCAGGTGGCTTCTCCGGCAGCCGGCCCAGGAGGGAGCTGGGGGTGGGCCAGACCCCAGCTAAGGCTCAGGGCCCATCTGAGCATGTCGCCCGCTAAGGAGGAGCTGGGGTGGGGGAGGGGAGGGCGGGGAGGTGAATAAATAATAGGAAATAAAACTTCATGAAGCAGAAAATAAAAGGCAGATTATACAGATGTGGCAATTTGAAGGATCATTGCCTCTGTCCTCCTTTTAACTGCTGCGTCTGGAGTTTTGAAGCAGCTTATCCTCTCCCTCCCTCTGCCAGGTCCCCACCTGGCTGGAGGCCCCGGGGCCAAGGCACGCTTGGGGACAGCACCTCCAACGGCTCAGCTGCTGGCATCTCCTCGGTGCACGATATACTGCCTGGCCCTGGACGAGCCTGCGGGCTGGCAGCAGGCGGAGGTGGGCGGGGGAGCCCCGCGAGAGTGTGGCCGTGCTGAGTTTGGGTGAGGAAGGGGCACACCTCGGAGAGCAGGGTGGGCGAGGACCAGGTCGGTGTGGGGAGTGTGGGCGGGGCCGGGCAGACAGGAAGCAGCCTGGGTGGTCAGGAGCAGGGTGAGGATTCAGGCTGGCAGGAGGAAGGGTACCCTGGCCAAGGGGGTTTGGGGGAGGCCCAGCTGGACGGAGGTGTCTAGACCTCCTCCGTTCATGTGGGCAGCCTCCTTCTCGTCTTCATCAGAATTCAGTTGTTGAGCCCCAATCTGACACCGTGCCAGGTGCTATGTCAACAGACATGGTCCTTGCCCTTAAGGAATGCCCAGCCTGAGACATACACTCACACTGACATTTTGTTTATCTTATTTTAAATATTAATGTATTCCCCACCTTGTTCCTGAGAGGGTTTGAGACAGCTCACAGGAAATGCATGCCGCGGGCGCGTCAAGCCCGAAGGAGAAAAAGAGCGTCAGGCCCCCAGAAAACCTGCGGCCAGTGGTCTGGTGGCCTGAGCGGCCACGGAGCCGGACACGGCCTTGAGCCCCGGCGGCCAGGGGAAAGGGCTGTTCGGTCACTTACCTGGTTCATTTGCTGGAGGAAGAAGTCACTGCTTCTCTGTCATGTCCCTCCCAACCCGTCCCTGTCAAAGCAGAGAGGGACAAAGAGCTCAGGGAACAGAAGCGTCTCCCTGACACCAGAGGCGCGGGGAAGGCCTGCCCGGCTCGTGCCCTCGCCATCCTGGTGTGCTGTCTTCCGAAGCACTGGGCAAAGCACCGCAGAGTCCTCCGAGCAGGGAGTCGGGAGGAGACAGCTTAGTGCAGACGTGGGTACAGTAAGTAACATCTGTGCAGAAATGGACCATCCCCAGGAAGATTTAATGGGAGACCGCATCCTGCAGGCTGCTAGCACTCCAGGTCTGACATTCAGAGCTGAGACGGGCAGGGCTTCGATGAGGGGAGTTCCCAGCAGTTCCCCAGGCCCCGCAGGCAGCCAGACCCCGTGGAAAGGCTGGGTTCAGGGGTGGTAGGAGAGCGAAGGAGAGACAGGGAACAAACACGCCAGTAGAAGAACCAGGAGTCCTGGAGGGCAAGGGCCTGGGGAGGGTGAAGCCTGAGGCTCACGTTTTCTACCCGGGGTGTCAGGCCCTCGCCAGGTCCTGGGGATGCAGTGGATGCCAGACTGCCTGTGCCCACCCCCGGGAGGGCATGTTCTCCTGGGAGCAGAGCAGGGACAGCAGGGGAGGCCAGGGGAGGAACCAGAGAGTTGTAGGTTCAGTGTGACAGAGCACATCTGGGAGGAGGGCTCAAAGAAGGCTTCCTGCAGGAGATGACATCGCGATGGCAGTGGGCTTCTCCTCTTTCCTCTCCTCATAGGCTCAGAATTTGTCCACAGCTGGTCCCAGTCCCCATCTTTAGGGAGTTTGCCTCCAGCCCATGCCACTCCCATCTCAGAAGATGGGTTTTGATTACCAGAAGCCCCTGACCCTAGTGATTGGTTCTGAGGTGGGCCATGGCCCAGGGCAGGCTGCTCAAAGAAATTCTCCGAAGAACAGGTATTGTCAGTGCGCCAGGTGTGCACCCCGAGGAGGGGTCTGGGGAGCTGCTGGGCCATCTTGGTACCAAGAGGCTGCACCTGCCTCCTGAGCCTGGGCGATGGAGCCCAGGGAGCCCTGGACACAGACCATCTAGTTATTGAAGCCAATCAATGTCCTTTCCTGATAAGGCCCATCTGAGTTGAGACGTGTGACTTGTAGCATCCAGGCAGGAGGAGCCGTGTGCAAAGGCCCAGCCTCAAAGCGGACTCCCATGTCTGCGGGCCGAGCCGGCGCCAGAGCCCAGAGGGGCGGGTGCGTGAGGTGAGGCCAGTGAGGCTGTGTACTAATTGCTAAACTGCCCCGATTTCCTTCTGCATCGGGCATTGTTCTCAGATGTTTACGTGCATAACTGCACTAACCCTCCAAGGGCCCGGTGAGGTCAGCAGTGTTATTATCCCATTTCATAGGGAAGCAAATGGGAGCACAGCTGGGACTCCCTCCCAGGCGGTCGGCTCCAGGGCCTGCAGCCAAGGCCGTATCACGATGGCCTGCACAGGTCAGACAGGTTGTGTGGCCGACGGGCCAAAGGTCACTGAGGGGGAGGAGGATGAAGGCCGAGAAAAAGACACGGGACTTGATGACTGAGGGTCATCAGTGGCCTCTCTTGGGTGGTGGCATTTTAGGGGGTTGGGGGTAGAAGCCAATTTGCCAGTGGAGGATGGGAGCCAGGAGCCAGGTGAGGGCGGGAAACAGCGAGACCATCTTTTTCTGTGATGGTCACACTTGACGGTGTTTGCCAGGCGAGACGATGCAGGGGGTAGACATCAGGCCCAAGGACCCAGCCAGGGTCCCTGAGGGAGGCAGGGTCACGGTGAGCAGGGAAGGGAAGAGGAAGGGACAGGTCAAGGTGTGAGCCACCGTGCGTGGTGAGGGACACTGGCACCCAGAAGAGCTGGAGGCGAAGGTGTTGGCAGAGGTGGTGGGAGGAGCCATCAGAGAGCGGCATTCAGGAAGCCGTAAGCACGCGGGGACGGGGGGACACGGCAGGGGGAGGGCCAGGTACAGGACCCTCGCATTGTCACGAGGTTCCAGGCCGCTGTCCTCCTTTCCCCTTTTATTTCGGACTTGCAGAAGAGTTGTACTAATAGCATAGCGCATCTCCAGGCCACATTCCGAGCCTGCCAATTGGCCTGACTCACTCAAGTCATCAAAGCACGGCTCCTACGCTGTCCTCAAGCCGTGAACATGTCCTTCTTCTGCTGGAAAATGACACTCCTGGGCTTCCTGTGGGTCTGTTGTGATCTGGCCTCAGCCCCTCTTACCCTGCTCTCCTCAGCCGGCCTCCCCACACCCTCCAGCCCAGCTGCTCCCAACCCGCCACACTCCACTTGTCTCCATCTGATGCCGAGCCCCCGGAGGGAAGAACCCGGGCCAAGGCCGCAGCGACCTCTTATTCTCCCCTGGTGCCTGGCAAATAACAGACAAATGATGCCTCAGCGGAAAGACAGGCATCGCAGAGACGCCGAGAGACTGGGAAGAGTTTGTCTGGGTTCCCACGCGAGTCACGACAGCGCAGGGCCCTGGATGGGACGGAGGAGCTGAAGACACCCTTCTACCATCCCACAGACGCCGAGCTCCTCTCTGAGGCCCTGTGCCCTCCCCTCCTGCAGAGACGGGCTAATCCACGGCCCGTGGGAAGGAGGGCGGGGAGGCAAGGACAGAGGGAGGCCTGTGGGCCTGACCTGCCCCACACCTAGGATTGGGTTTCTGTTCACTTTCGTGGATCACCTGGGACAATTCTGTGGGGAGCTCCAGGCTGTCCCCATGAGGCTCCGGACATTTTTTCCCTCTCACCTGCAGGACGATCTCAAAGCCCCTACCCTTTGTGTGGTGGAGACGTGTCTGGATGTGAGAGGCCTGGCCGGGGCCACTGCTGGTTCTGGAGATGACAGGACACACTGACTTCCTGCCATCAGTGGGCCCAGGAGCCAGGAAGATGCAAGCCCGCCCTCAAGTGGCCATCTGCCATAACTGCAGCCCAACAGCCCAGCCTCCACCCCCAAGCCTCAGGCAGTGTGGCCTGGCAGCACCGCCAGGGCCTGGTCACCGTCCCCGGGCTGCACAGGCCTCATGCGCCCAAGTAAAAGGGAGGTGCCAGTTCTACATGGGCAGAGAAGCATCAAGTGCTGCACACATGCGGACAAACCTCTGCCTTTCATTCTTGTTTTAGAAATAAGGGTACATGTTCAGTGAGGTCAAATAACTCATCCGAGGCCATCTAGCCTAAGTGTCAGTCCTGGGCCAAGTCACGTCCACCTGGAACCAGGCTTCCCTCTCAGTAACGTGGGACTGTTGGGCTGTTACCTGCCTCGTGCATCAGAGCACCCAGGGCCCTCGGAGTGCAGGTCCACGCCCCGGAGCTAAGCCCACGGAACCCAAACCTGCACGCAGGCAGGAAGGCGTCTTCCGCTCACCTCCACAGCAGATGAGTGTCTCTGTGCTGACAGCAGGGACCAGAGAGCAGAACTGTCAGCTCTGGGGAGGTCAGGGACGTGTTCACTTCAGTTCTGAGTGCCTTGGCACTGGTCCATGAAAAGGGGTCAATATTATTTATGAAATGAATAAATGAACAAGTGCATGGATGAATAAATGATTCTGAGGTCTCCTCCAGTGTGATGTCAGTAAATGTGACTCGTGCACACAAACACACAGTGCTCTATACACATGCACAGACACGCATACACGCATACGCATGCAGACACGCAGACACATGCATACACATGCAGACACACATACACACGCAGACACACGCAGACATGCAGACACACGCAGACACGCAGACACACAAACACACATACACACACAGACACGTATACACATGCAGACACACATACACACGCAGACACATGTAGACACATACACTTTCAGGCACATGCAGACACACATACACACGCAGACACACAGACACATGCAGACACACGCAGACACACACAGACACACATACACACACAGACACGGAGACACATATGCACGCAGACATGCAGACACACGTAGACATGCAGACACTCGTAGGCACATGCAGACACACACACACACACACACACACACACACACACACACATACACTCCCAGATGTGCATATGCCTGCAGGACAGAGGGGATACAGCCTGACAGGCTCCAGGTGGCCCCAGCTGCCTAGAGCTGCCCAACCCTCCCCCCTCACACACTCTGCACCTCTTTCTTTACTGGCCTGTATTTATTGCACACCCATTGGGTGCATGGCTCAGCCCAGGCCCTGGTCAGAACCCTCTAATGGCCCCCAAGGGCCAGCCCCACTTGGGTGAGTTCCAGGCCACAGGGCTGGTTACAGCATGGACGGGAGGAGGAGACCCAGCAGGAAGGCTGGAGAGGCAGTGTGTCGCCAGCGGGTGGCGGGCGAGCAGCAGAGAGGCCCCTCTTGGCGGGCAGCCTGTGGGCACACTTGGCTGAACAGAGACAATGGCAGCTGCTCCTCCAGCCCAGCCTCATTCCCACAGGCACAGCCTCAGGTCCCTGAGTGTCCGGAACCCACCCACCCACCCTGAGAACAGGCCCAGCTGAAAGCAGCCAGAGAGCAGCTCAAGGGGAATTCCCAGGGAGGGCAGGGGTCCAGAGGGGCCTGGTGGCCCTGGGGAATGGAGCTTTAAGAGATGGGGTATGTGGGAGGGGGTCCAGGCCCCCACCATCACCCTCAAACTCTTCTCAGCTGCAGCTCCTGCCAAGAGAGCCCCTAGGGGATGTGTCACCACCTCTTACCCTCAGCCTCCCCAGGGATCTGAACCTCCTTCCGGGCTCTGGGGACACAAAGGCGCTTTGTCCAGGGCTCCCCAGAACTCGAGAGCCCCCACCGCTTTGGGGCCATTGGCTCTGCTCTGATGATTAGCAACTGGGCAGGGAAGGCGGGGCGCTCTCACTGGCCCGGGTGCAGGGCCGGCTGCAGGGAAGAAGAGACAAAGGCGCGGGACCCAGAGTCAGCCTCACCGAGCCCTGCCGCCTGGCTGCCAGGGCCCTGCCCCCGAAAGCTGCCCCTCTCCCAGAGCACGGCCTGGGCCACCCTGTCCCTCAGTCCCAGGAAGCTAGCTGGGGTCTTCCAGGGCCTCTCCCAGCAGGTCACCTGATTCCCAGAGCGAGAGCAGCCCCAGGGCATGACTTCCCAGAGGTCTCTGCTGCCCTAGGCTCTCTCCTGGAAGCTCAGGGACCATCGAGCTCTGATTCACGAGCAAGTGCTGAGCCCAGGAAAAGTGGCCACTCTGGGTTTTGGAGGAGTGAAGAGTGACATGGGACACACTCTGGGAGTGGAGCCAGATCCTTGGCCTCCCTCCTCCCTGGGGAGTGGCCAGGACTGGGGCAGCTGAGGACGTGCCACGGCGAGGCGGGGCGCAGTATTTAGAAAGCTCAGAGAGGGAGACAGGCTGTCCTCCAGCAGGGAGGTGCCACTGAAATAGGCTCCCCACAGGGTTTCATGCCAGGTCCCAGGTCTGCCCCAGAGCAGGCGGCCAGGGTCTGTGAGGGACGCTTCACAGCTGATGGCGGTTCCGCTTGGGGATGATCTTCCGGTACGTTCTGCGCTCTGAGATGTTGCGCTTCACCTTGGCCGTGGTGGGGGCCTCGTCCTGGTGCAGCGACGGGCTGGAATGGGACTTCTTCAGGCTGGGCTTGGGCTCCTGGGCGCCTCCAGCCTCCCTCCCCAGCTGCTCCTCCCACAGGTCCAGGTCGTCCGAGGGGCAGTGCAGACGAGTCACCAGCAGCTCCACGTACGTCTCGTAGCGGATTTTCTGCAACACACAGGAAGCCCACCTTGAGCACCACCTGGATCCAGGTGGGGAGGAGGCTGGAATCACGAGGGACAGACAGTTCACACGAGTATGAAGCTATGGTGATGAAAACTTCTGCAGACAGAGGCCTGGACGGAAGCTAATGTCTGCATTGTGCCTGCAGCCAACCTCTGCAGAACACAGCAGCAGCGTCAGAACCCTGCCGTTATCTGGACAGTATTACAGTAACACCGACCAGCCCAGACCTGTTCTAACAGCCAACGCCGTGTAGTGCTGCAACACCTCCCAGACACCGGCAGATCCGTGACCCGCCAGGCCTGAGACCTGTGCTGCACACACACGGCTCACGTCCGCACTGAAACCTAGTTGAGTCTGAACAGCATTTTAACAACTGGCGTCTGGAGAGCGTGATGCTAACGGCCCAGGTCTGCTCAACACTCCTAAGGACTCTGTAACTGGAACCTCCAGATATGGTTCTGTGTGCTCAGTGCTATCCCATGAGTCCGTGGTCCCAGCCTGGGAGGTTGGGTGGGGCACACCCCACTGTCCCAGCTTACAAAGAGGAAAAGGAGGGACAGGGAGGGCCAGTGGCTGCTCAAGATCCTGCTGGTTAGTCGTGGGGAGGGGCTGGAATTCTGCAGGCAGACCTGGGCCTGTTGGCCACACCCAGGGTCTCTGGGAAGCAGTGCGCTCACAGCCAGGAATGCAACAAAAAGCCAGAGGGCTGGCCAGGAAGGGAGAGGGTAGCACAGGGGCCCAGGCAACCTGATGGCTTCTCTGGTCTCTGCCTTTGGATCACCTCTGTCCCCTCTGTTGTCACACTGCCCCTCACCTACACTTGCTGCTTGGGTCCTAGAATGTGCACCAACCTCAGGCAAAGCAGAATTTGGGTGGGGTGGGGGTCGGAGGTCAAAGCATTTCGGATAGATCATAGGACTAATAAAGGTCATTCCTTCGTTAAGACTATGTGACTGTATGTACATTGTCAGGTTTGGGCAAGTTATTTGCTCTCTCCATGCCTCAGTTTCCTTATCTATAAAATGAGGATCACAGCCCCTACCCCGGAGTTACTAGATAATTTAAAGATAATAAATGCAAGTAATACAAGCTCCATAAATATAAGCTATTATTATTAGGTAGGTATCGGGGAAATAACCATCTAAAATACACTTTTTCCTTCAAATTAGGAAAAGCCAAATATACTCTTAGGAGAAAAAAAATTATTAAAAAAATATAATGTCCCCTAATAGTGTTTCAGATAAGTGGCTGATCTGTGTTCCCAGAACACAAGGACACACACCCGGCGCAAGCACGCGTGCAGACATGTGCACGCAAGCACCTCGCCAGCCCTGGGCGACAGGGGAGCGGAGGCTGCAGGGCCGGACGCGGCCAGCAGGGGGCGGGCGTGAGCCGGCGGCTCACCTCGTGCTCCAGGTACTCCTTCCTCAGGCGGTATTCCTCCAGCTCGCGGCTGCGGCCCCGCCGCTCTGGTAAGTTCCTCTGCAGATCCAGCAGGTCGTCGGAAGCAGCGTCCAGGCAGTTCTCGTGGGATCGGTGCTGTTCCTCCTAGTTGCAAGAGACAGTTGGGATAAGCAATCCCGAGTTCCTCCTCCTCCTGGGCCCAGGTGCACAGCTCACCCCACCCCCTCAGTTCCCAGAGCCAGGTGTGCAGCTCCACACCCCTTCCCAGGTCCAGGTTTGCAGCAGCCCCTCCTCCCTCCCAGGCCGGGTGCGCAGCCGCTCCCATCTCCACTCTAGTCTTCCAGTCCGTGCACAACCCCCAGCCCCGCCCTGCTGCACCGTCCCCTCCCCAGGCCTACCAGGGAGCTCTGGGCAGGGCCCACCGGCAGGATGGGCCGCACGAATCTGCGCTGGGAGCCCACCGCGGCAGGGAAGGGCGGTGCTGAGTGCGTGGCGGCGGCCAGGTTGATGCGCGCGATCCAGGAACTCATCTCCTTGGCGGTGCTGAGGGCAGAGAGGCCGTGGGTCCCAGGGCCACAGAGTCGGTCCTGCCGCCTCTCCCCGCCCCCAGCTCCTGTGTTCTCACAGCAGCCCGGTATCTCAGGACCCCAGCCCCAAAAGGCCAGAAGCCCTGCTGCTCGCGGAGTGTTGAGCTCCGCAGGTGGGTTTTCTCATTCCTCAAAGAGGGAAATCCCAGAAGGCAACAGATTTTATATCAAATGCCAAAACAAAAAAAGAGATCATGTGAATGACTTCCTGGAATCCTCTGTTCAGAACTGGGAGGCCGATCTGGACTTGGAAGAGACGCACATTGGCAAAGTGGGCATGGGGAGGGCAGGGGAGCAGGAAGCCCTGGTGGGTGTGCAGCCTCGGCCCCTTCAGCTCTGCAGCTAAGGTCTGCCGGTCAAGAGGGCAGCTCCCGTCAGGGCAGGGCTGGCAGCCACCAGAGGTGAGCAGGACTCAGGGGCCAGGAAGCTGGGGCCCTTCTGCTTATCGTCCACCCCAGACTCACGGTGCCTGGAAGAGGTAGAGGCGCCAGTCAGCAGTCCGCAGCTGGAAGACGTGTGGCTTCTTGGTGTAATGGGTGGCCGGGGAGGCCAGGGAGTGGTGCACCCCCACAGGCTCGTCCACCATCTGCCCCACCAAACTCTCCCCCTCGGTGCCATGGTCCTCTCCCTGCCACAGGGCACAACGGCTCAGAAAAGAGGTTTTCACGAGTTGCCCGCCACGCCAACCGTTCTGGGCCTTGCCCTGTTCCCCTCCCTGCCCATCAGCGTATGGACACCCTCCGTACCTTCAGGAAGTAGAGGACCATCCCTCGAAGCAAGGTGTGGAACATCTTCCAGCCACGCTTGCCCCAGGGCGCTGCTCCAGGAGTGAGAGGGGCGAGTGAGAGGGGCACCCCTCAGACACACCCAGGAGCCCTCGCCTCGCCCCTCACACCAGCTCCAGTCCTCCCCAACCCCAGGTGCACATAAGCACGCAGACACACGATACACACAGTCACAAACAGGCATGTACCATGTCTCACACACAAGCATTCACGCGTGGAAACCAAATCAGACGAAAACTACTGACAAGCAACAGGAAATCCGACGTTCAGACAGACCATACCCTCTCTAGGCACACCCACCCACAAGCACAGCCCCAACTCAGACATCTTTCTGGTCTCTGCAAGATGACTTCAGCTTTATGAACCCTTCCAGAGAAGCCCGGGGCTCAAGCCCCTGGGCAGGAGGAGGCTTGCCCCCGTGGTCACCCCGGCCTTGCACTAGTGCCCAGGCTGGCCCATCTGATCTGGGACTCCTGCTCTGGTCACTTTGCTGCCTGTTCTAAAGCTCCAGCCACCTGCGAATGAGGCCCAACTGCAGAGCCGGCGACTCTGCCCCCAAATGCACGTCTGCCCTTCTCACACACCCGTGTTTGGAACAAACTATCTCGGCTCCTTTCTCTGTGGGATGCCCTCTGCCCAGCTTCACATACCCAGACCCTCCGAGGTTCAGCTCAGACATCATCACTGCCCAGGAGCCTTATCCCACCCTCCTGTCTCCCCCATCCCATCCCCAAAACAAAACCCAAAACCTTGCCCTCTTCCACACTCCACACGTGATCTAGCCCTCCCGCAGCCACTCAGACACTGACGTGCTTGAATGATTTCTGCCTCAGCACAGGGGCTATGGGGCGAGGATATTAGGTCCCTCTTGGGTCCGCGCCCACCCCCCTGGCAGGTGCCTTGCACAGCACCCAGCACGCAGTCACCGTCCAGGCACTATGCGAGCGGCCTGTCCTCAGCCTGTGCACACGACGGCACGTGTGGCTGAGCAGAGCCACCCCACACCGCCCCCCAGACAGGCCCCGTGTGGCGGCAGACACCCACTCTTCTTGCCGTCCACGTCGTGATGCATCTTCCGAGCCAGGATGCCCTGCTTGTAGGTGGGCACCGTGGGGTCGTGCACCAGCTGGAGGAGGGGGCTGTTCATCTTGCCAGGAAGAGGTGACGGCTGGGCCTTCTCAGGTCTGGCTGTGTCTTCTTCGTCCCTGAACAGAGAGAATCAGGCTAAGGTGCTGACTGGGCGGAAGCCACCAGGAGGCCCCACTGCCTCAGCGCCCCCATCCTTTCTCTCTCGCTGGGGAGCCACACCTCAGGACACCCCAAAAGAAATCCTTCAAAGCCAACCCATCAGTACCTGTCTTCCTCAAATCCCTGCCTCTGGCTCATCCACCCTCTCAGACTGGCCCAGGGCCTGAACTTGTCCCTCTCTCAGGTGGGCTGGGGGATAGAGGAGGGACAGGCACACGGGTAAGGAAGTGCGGGGAGGGGAAGGTGCTCTCACTTACACGGCCCACTCAAGCTTCTCACTTCGGATAGACCAGTACAGGGCCTGGAACAGAGGCACAGGTGGTCAGGGGAGCCTCAGGCTTCGAGGCCCACGCTCCATCGGGCAGAAGTAGGGCGGGGGCGTGCTGCAGCCTGCCTCTTCCGCCCCCAGCGCAGCCGCCCTCCTGCCTTGAAGGGAAAGGAGCTCATGCACACATCGTGCACACACACACACACACACACACACACACGCAACCATTTATGGAGCATCTGCCACGTGCTGGACATGATGCTGGAAATTGGAGACAAGGTGACCACAGCTGCCCTCATCCCTGCCCGAGCTCAGTGAGGCCTGGACTTGTTCTCTTCCAGGGAACATGCCATCCCGCCCGGAGGAGCTGACAGAGCAGGAGCGGCTGGCTGATAGGGCTGATAGCTGTACAGTGAATGGATGCATGCATGAATGAATGAATGAATGCATGCATGAATGAATGGATGCATGCATGAATAAATGAATGAATAACTGAGGTGCCGAACTTTTGAACGATGTAATACAGAGCGTCCTGCCAGCTCTGTGTAGCCCTGGGCACACCGACAGGTGCCTGGCACACAGTAAGTGCTCAATAAATGTTCACTGACTAGACAGGAACAGACGCTGCGGTTGCTCACGACGAGCACGCTGTGCGGCAGGCACTGTGCCGGGCACCTGACGAACTTGATGTCGTCGTGACAACACTTAGTGGTTTGACCCCGGGAGGAACCCGAGCTGGCCACGGGTTACGGTGTCCGAGACCAGAATTCAAACCGCCTGGCTCCTGGCCCCAGCTGCCCTCTCCCTGAAGTTCTGCCTTTGTTCACTCCGAGAAGGAAAAGCCAGCGCTCCTCAGAGCCCACAGGCCTCGGAATCAAGCGTAAGGACCACGCTGGGGCCCCCAGCACTCCGCCTTGGCCGAGGAACCAGGCTCCAGGCCCCACGCAGGAGCCTTCCTGTGGGCAGCCCTGGCACTCGCACCTTGAGCAGCTCCTTGGGGAAGTTTCCGCCGTCCTGCAGGCCGTTCAGGTTGCTGATGAATTCCTGGCAGCTCATGGTCTTCCCGATGTTCTGTGGCCATGGAGAGAAGTGGGACAGCTGGGACCCCCACCCGACAGGATAAGCCCCCACCAGCCACTCTGGAACCTTCTCCAGTTCCCCGCGGCCTTCCCGGGCCCCATCCTTCGCCTCTGCACCCCCCCCACCCCCCCACCCCACCCCCCGCCAGCCTCAGCCCCGCCCCCCCAGCCTCTGGCCCCACCCCCACCCGGCCAGCCTCAGGCCCCACCCCCTCCCAGGCCCAGCCTCAGGCCCCACCCCCCACCCGCCCAGCCCCTGGCCCCACCCCCCACCCGCCCAGCCCCTGGCCCCACCCCCACCCGCCCAGCCTCAGGCCCCACAGGCGTACCCACTGGCTCACCTGTCCGTGCAGGTCCGTGTTAAGGAGCATGATGGCGCAGGTCAGCGTGTGCACGGAATCTGCCCCAGAGAGGTGAGCGGAGAGAACGCACTGGAGCCCGACTGCTTTTCCTCTGCCCACACGCAGTGACTCCCAGCGCTGCTGGCTCTCCAGTGCCCAAACACACCCCACTAGCTGCCACCGGGAGCTCCTGAGCAGCCCGGGGACAGGCCATGCCACCCTCCCCGGCACCCCGAGCCCCCGGCCCTCCTACCCACTGAGGAGAAGAGCCCAGGGTTGCAGTGATGGAAGCGTCTGGAGAACTGGTACAGGACTCGCTCGCGCTCCTGGGTCTCCCCGCTGAGCACCAGGGCCTGGAGGAAGCCCCTGGGAGGAGGGCCAGAATCAGGACAGCACCCAGGCTGGACGGCCCGCAGGCACCGGAGCTCAGGCCAGATTCTAGCCCTGGCCACCCTGCCTCCCCAGAGAGGGCCCAAGGGGTCACCTGAGGGCACGGTCCAGGCTCTGGCCACCAAACTGGAAGAAGGACAGGTACTCCTGAGCCACAGCCCTGCTGAAGTCGTTGCTGTGGAGGGAAGCGGGGATAATGTCTGGGTGGGGGGGGCACAGGCGCAGAGGGAACCCAGGGCCTGAGGACTGGGGCTGGGGGCCCCGAGCAAGGCAAAGGCCCAGCCAGCTGGACCCTGGGTCCAGAGAGAGCAAGAGGCAGCCAGGGTCTGGTCTGTCCAGGCACCCAGCTCAGGCTGGGGGGAGGGACAGGTGTCGTCGGGGCGGGGAGGCAGAGTGGCTGGGCCAGTGCCTCTAAGCTGGGTCAAGGGTGTAGAGAAGGGGTGACAGCAGTGTGACAGAGAAGAAGGGGAAGGCATGGAGAGGGCACAGGGGAAGGGGGGCAGCCAGGACAGGAACGATGGGGTGAGAGGTCAGACATGGCTGGAGGGACCAGGGGGGGAGCGCCAGTGGAAAAGCCTGCCCAGCCGCAGCCCAGACCGCCTCGCTCAGGCCCGGGGCCCTTACTTCTTCCGCAGGTGCACAGCCACTTCGGACTTGCGGAAACCCTCCAGGCGATAGAGGCGGGAGGCCAGGTCCCAGGCCAGGTTGTGGGTCCTGACGCCGTTGGCCGGCTTGTCTGCAGCCTGCAGCCTCGGGCCCTCCTCTGCAGACCTCACTTGGGGCGTGGGGCTCTCAGGAAGCCTGGAAAAGCCCATCAGTGTCCTCAGCCTCTCATTTGGATGGATACAAACGGGTCCTGGGTCAAGTCGTGGAGGGGCCCTCAGGATACCCAACCTCCGTCCCTAACCTCCAGCCCCAGCGCCCACTGCCAGGCCTGGAACCGAGAGCGTGCGTGGCCGAGGCGAGAACAGAAGGCTGGACTGGCGTTAGGAGTGGTGGAGGCTAAGAGTCGGGCGGTTCTGTCTCCCTTGTACTGTGTGGAGAAAGGCCTCCCGGTGGGAAGTGGGATGGTGACCTGTTAGGAGTGAGCGCCGGCCAGCAATCCCCCAACGGACCCGGAGTCTGACGCTCAGAGCCTCGGACGTCACCATGTCCCATCTCCACCCGACACTTCTGCTTCCCCAGCAACATCACCCCCCCACGGGTACCCTCCTCATCTGAATGCTCATTTTCCATGCTGCCAGTCAGGGATTGTGCAGGAAAGCAGAACTCATCACAACACGGCAATTTCACCCCCTCTCCTCGGAACAGGTCCATCTCTGACCCGACTGGGACAGTGTCTTTGCTGGTAACAACCCACGGCACCCTCAGGCTCAGACACACCCAGCAGAGCAGGGCAGACGTCACGGAAGCCAACAGAGAAGTCACAAATCTTGCAAAACACCCCTAGGATTTCGTGAGGTCAGTGAAGGTGATGCGGGAAGACACACGCATCACTCAGAAAGCCACTGAGAGAGGGGCCGGAGCGTCAGGCCAGTGAACAGTGCAGAGCAGGAAATAAAACTGACGCACATCTCCCATCGAAAGAGAACTATTTGGATAATCAGCGGACGAAGCCCTAAAATACTTCTACCAAAATGACCTCGTCAATTAGTGTCGTTCCTAATATGATACCTACACAGAGAGACACTTTGGGGAAAACAAACCCACAAGCAAATATAAATTGTCATGGGATTGCATACTTTAAATGAGTGAATTGTATCTTACCAGAGCTGTTTAAAATAAAATAAAATAAAATAAAATAAAATAAACCTCTATGAGCTCACTGTGAAAGTCAAGTGTGAATGAAAGATATCTATTGGCCAGCAAGCTTGTGCCAGGAAAACTAAACCTCTAATAGCACGTTAAATATAAGATTAAATAAACGTATTTATGGAATATTTAGTATCACTTACGAAGAAAAGCCCCAATTAAACCTTTGATCATTTACCACAAAAGTATGGTTCTTGCTTTAGATGGATTTCCTTATTTTATTTTAGGCTGAAGGAACTTTAACTTTGGTACAGTGACCCCTGTCTGTGTGGATTCTGAGAGACCCTCGGATCGCCAGCCCCTGAACACCTCCAGAGCGTCCCAGGCACACGAGGATGGCCCTTTGATCCTGGCACGATGGGTTCTGAGACTGTCACCCGGGACTGCGATGGGAGTGGGGTTCCATGACCTGAGTCGTTGCTGCTTCCTCCTGGCCCTTCAACATGGCCCCTCATTGGCTAACCAGAGAACAAAGCCCTTTTCTGAGTGGAGCCCCCAGGGGCCAAATGTCCACGCAGCACCCAGAGGGGCGGAACTAGGCTGGCTTCCCACTGGGCCTGTTCCCACCTCTGATCACAGTTCTGGGGTTACTCGATCCTGCTCTGGGCCCCAGACCCACTCCCTGGGCGTGACCCCGCCTTGGTGCTCCGGCGTCCCCGGGAATCTGAACCAGCTCCCTGGGCCCAGGGTCTTACGTGACTTTCTCCCAGATGCTGCCTCAAACTCAAAGCATCCATCACGTGCTCTGACCTCCATGCCCCACACCAGCCAGCACGACTCCCTCCTCTCTGGGCACGTGGCCCTGGTCAGGTTTCCTGGACACTGCCCGCCTCTCCTGCTGTCCAGCTTTGGACGGATCCTTGGGGTCCTGACTCCACACACTCCAGTCCCGCCCCACGTGTCTGACTGTCTGCTCTTTGTTTGTGGTGCTTTCAAATCCTCCCATCTTCCTTGGAATCCTGCCGGTGCCTGGCATATAATCCTGGCTAAGCTGGCGCGAGTGTGTTAAATCCCAGTGGACACTGCTCATGCTCCCAGACCAGGGTGCTCCTAGACGCACCCACGAGGAGCCAGAGCTGGCCAGTCCCACACTTACCCGCCTGCGGGAGTCGGGTGCACATCGGGCTGGGCAGCCCTGGCATCTGCAGGGCCAGCGGGGCCCTCAGGCTTCACTTCCGCCCCGGGGTCTGGGGCCTCTCCGGCCTCCTCTCTCTCCGAGGAGCTTGGCGTTACCCCAGCGGTCTCCAGGGGTGAGGGGTGGGCAGCATCTAGTGTCCACGTGGGGAAAGCGCCGTGGGGGGAGCAGCTGTGGGGCTGCGGGCTGCCTTCCCAGGAGGGCACCGGGCTGGGCCTGGGGCCGAGGCCTCTGCTCTCACACTCGGGGCTGCTGGGCTCCGGCGAAGAGGCTGGGCCCCACCAGGAGCCCGGGGCCGGGGTGCAGGGAGCAGACTCCTGGGGACACTCAGCATCTCTGTCACCTGAGGAGGAGCAGGGGCAAGCTGGCTGAGGGCCAAGGGGCCTGGCAGAGCCCGGGCAGCCCTCGGCCTCCTCCCTGCGGCTCCTCCCTGCGGGGGAGCACGTCCTGTCCCTCCCTCAGGCAGGGACCTCCCACAGGCAGAGGCACAGGGCTCCCAGGACTCCAGCCCAAGGCACCTGGGGCCCAGGATGGTAAAGCACTAAGACCACGCGTGGAAAATGAGGGTCTCTTGTACATTTCTCCATTTACTCTACGAGACGAGGAGTTAAAACCCACAGTCCTGATGATGTCACAGAGGCATGCGCAGGAGTTAACCCCAAGTCCGTCTGGCTCCAACACAGTACAATGGGACCCTTAATGATGCCCATGGATCCAAGAATGACCTTTGTCCCACTCCAGATGACAAAGCCTCCCACCACCCAATGTCCCAGACCTCACACTGGGTCTCACCTCTGTCCTGGGAGATAGGAGACACCTGGGGCCAGGGAGGAACGCGCTCTGTCTGCCAGGCCTCAGCCTCGAGATCCGGCAGGGCCTGTGGAGAGGCACAGGGTATGCGTGAGCCCTGGAGGCCCTGAGGGCTGAACGGGGAAGGAGGGGGAGGGAAAATGACTGAGTTACAGGGCCCTCCCTCCCTGCTGCCCCCCTCCCAGCCTGGGCCTGTGCTCAGAGGAGGAATCCTGGGTGGGAGGAGACCCACATCCCAGGAGTGCCGGTGCTGAGCCCCGGAAAGCACTGGTTCGGCTCCTCCTACAGATGGAGAAGGCGAGGCACAGAGAGGGGAAGTTACTTGCCGAAGGATGCACAGGATGGGTGGCAGGGCTGGGGTCGGAGCTGACACGACCCGTTTCCCGGGTCAACGCTTCGTCCACACAGGATGCCGCAGGATCAGGGCTGTCTGCCAGAGGAGCCTCGGAGAAGAAACGGAGAGGAGTGGTTTGACCGGGAAACCGTTCCAGGGCCTTCCCACACCCCACGGAGCCTCCCAGGCCTCAGGTCCATGCCCACTGACTTCCGCTTCTCTGCCGTCCTCCTCCCTCCATGGTCCCCTAGTTTGCCCTGCTTCCTGCAGCACCAGCCCCAGCAGGGCCGTGTCATCGGGAGGGCGACAGCCACCAGGCACTGGGCAGGGTCTGCCATCCCCGGTGGGAACGCACTGCAGGCTCTGAGGATGAGGACAGGGCTCCCAGGTTCCCTCTGAGGACCCCAAGGGCCCCAGAGCCAGAAGGCCTGCCCACACTGGGACCCCAGCCTGTGGGCAGCCCCTCTGCTCTCGGGGTAACGGGGCCTGAGACGAGAGGCCCAGCCCTGCTCTTCCCTCCGAAGCTCCCTTATCTCTTTGGCAGACGCCTCCCTGGGAAACTGCTCCCTCTTGTCTCACACACTTGTCCCATAACTTGTCCTAGATGATATCAAGGACCTCTGCCATTGTCCTCTGGGCCTGACCTACTGACATGGGGCAGGGAGGAGGAATGGAAGATGGTGAGCTAAAAGTAACAAAATGCTGAAATCTCTAAGGAAAGAGAGGACGGCCCTCGAACAGAAGTCTCCCGTCGGGGCAGAGGTCACCCTCGGCAGCTGACCCCTGAGCTACAGCCAGGAGTGTGTCGGAGGGGGGAGGGGCAGCCTGAGAATGGCCAGGAGCAGTCTGCAGCTGGAGGGGCTCCAGTTCCCCAGTGTGTCCCAACCTCCTCAGAGCTGGCGGGATGGAGATATTGAGGATGTAATGGCGATCACACTCAGTGGACAAGGCATCCATAGAATTTCCCATGATTCTACAGGACACACTGGTCCTTCCTGTTCTACTACTCCAGGGTCCCCAAAGGCCCTGGCATCTGAAGCGTGTTCTGGGCCCGGTGACCACAGAGCAAGGCCTGTCCTGTGTCCCCATGCACAGCGCTGGGTCGGTCCCCAGGGCCCAGCTCACCTCACTCTGCCCCCAGCCAGGAGGCGCAGTGGGAGCCTGGTCCCTGGTGTCCAATGCGGCCCAGGAGAAGGAGTGTGGTTTGTAGGTGGGCACAGGGAACGGAGGGGTGATGCACCCGCTGGGATCGGCCAAGCTGTCCCCACAGTCTGGCTCATCTCCCAGCCCCCACGGCACCCTGCCTGTCAGGAGAGGAGGCTCCAGGGTCTGTGGGCTCTCAGGCCTCATGTCAGCGCAGGAGTCTGGGGACCCCCAGGTGAAGCGCACCCCGGGAGCACTGGTGTCGGAGCAAGGGCTCTCCAGGAAGAGGGGGTTGTCAAAGAACAGGCTCTCCTCCTCAGCACTCCACTCTGGGGAAGAGCCAGGCGTCCCCTCCCCCGGGGACGCGGGGACCTGGCTCTCTCCCTCGGGCCTGCTGCTGTGTTCCCCTGAGGCCTCCTCCAAGGGCGGGCTGGGGTGGAGGCCCGAGTCCAGGGGGCTCGCCGGGCCGGAGGAGAAAGGGGCGAGGTCCGCAGGGGCCTTGGGGATGCAGGACCTCAGCTCGGCCCTGAGCCCCTCAGTCTTCTCCAGCTCCTCCTCCAGGTCCAGGACGCACATCTGAGCCTGCAGGATACCCGCCCAGAAGACCACCTGGGTCGACGTGCTGTGGCTCTGCCTTGGGCTTCCCTGGGAAGACCCGCTCTCCAGGCCCCCGGGCTCTGCGCTGGAGCCCCTGGGAGGGGCATCTCGCCTCCCGGTGGAGTCAGAGGGGTCAGACGCCCCGGTCTGCTCCTGGAAAGGTTCGGGCAGGTCAGGACAGCTGCACGTGTCACTGGGTGGCACTCCTGGGTGGGGCTGCAGGTTGTCTCCCAAGTAGATGTTGAGAAATTCCACGGGTCCAGGGTGTTCGGAGAGTCTGTCGTCACCCATCGTCCAGAGTGCAAGTGCGGGAGTCCCAGCAGCATCCACCTTCACAGGCCCATGGTGTGGCTTGGGGGGAGTGCTGGCCGGGGGCGCCACAGGGGTCCACTCTGCCCTGGAAGTGCCAAAGCAAAGGCAGGTCAGCACAGGGCTTCCAACTCGGGTCTCGTGGTCAGATGTGTTTGGGATCCCTGCCGCGTCCCTGGCCCCGGCTGGGCACACTGCCCTCCACAGCGGGGGAGGGGTGCACCAGGCATGCCCTCTGACCCCACCATCCCAACCGCTTGCTCCAAAGACACCCGTCTGTGGGCTGAAGGTGGCCTGAGGCTTAGCTGAAAAGCATGGACTGGCCGAATCAGATCGACCAGAGAATGGAGAGGCCGTTGGCAGCAGAAGATGGAAATGCCTCAAAACAGCACGAAATCGGAGGTAAGTGGAAAACAACACGTAAACCAACGCAGGCGGCAGCAAAAGAGACAGACTAGAGTGGAGGAAATGGAACAGAGTCTCACGGGAGGACCAGGCACCTAGGAAAAGGCCACAGGCTGCCAATGTCCACTCCTGAGGCTCCTGTCTTTGGGGCCTAGTCCTTGGGGAGACTGGCCGCTGGTCCTCATTCACAGCTGGGCGGCTGGGCCAGGTGGAAGCAGGTCCAGGGGCCCACGAAGCTGGGCCTGGGCTCCTGGACCGTGGTTGCTCCACCCACTGGGCAGACCAGGCTACCTGCAGCGGGGGGGAGGGGCTGCTTCTTCCGACCACCTGGCTGGTTTGGATGCCCTGGCCACTGTGACACTCGGAACTGCACTGTCTGCCTTGTCCTGGCTCTCGGGAGGTGCGAGGTTAGGCACACAGGCCCCCAGGACACGCAGTTCCAGTATGAAGTGTACCCCTGGCCTCACCGCATCTGCTCTTACTCTTCCTTTGCCTCAGACCCCTCGCACAGGTTTCTGTCTTGCAGACTGTGTGCCTGTGATCTGTACTGAAACATTGAGTGAAACAAACGTACGAATACACACACACTCACGACCTGCAACTGTGTGTAACACCCACTGTACAGCCCACCGTACATACCCCATACGAGGGAGCCCCACAGCTGGAAAACCAAGGTCAGATGGGGTCCTGCTGGTGAAGGCCCCCTAGAAAGCACGGCTTGGGCTGTGCCTCTTTCGGGATGACCGAGGGAGAGGAGACAGGACCACCAGGAATTTCAGTTTCTTATTCCTCTTGAGACCATCCTCCCTCAAAAACCAACTACTCTGCCCTGGCTGGTTTGGCTCAGCGGTTAGAGCGTCAGCCTATGGACCAGAGAGTCCCGGGTTCGGTTCCTGCTGGGGGCACAAACTTCGGTTGCAGTTTGTCCCCGGCCCCGGTTGGGGTCGTGTGGGTGGCAACCACTTGATGTGTCTCTCTCACGTCCATATTTCTCTTTCTTCCTCCCTCTCTCCCTCCTGCTCTATCTGAAGATAGATGCAAAAATGTCCTCAGGTGAGAATTAAAAAAAAAAAAAAAACCCAACTACCCTGAACACCAAGGTTCCTCCCTGGGTTTCCACCCCTCCCTCTGTCGCACCCCTACACTCCTCACTTTTAGCAAGAATATGTAATTGCAGGACGATGGCCTCAGGATTCTGAAGTTTTAGCCCCAAGAAAGGCCCTCATCCAGCCTTCAGGGCCCATTTATCTCTGGGTTCCCAGTCACCACTCCCCAATAAACTGTGACCCCCCTTCTCCTTCTCCATCATGTATTCGGGGCTCTGGATCAAACGGATGGGAACCGGCTTGCCTTGCCTTGTCTCCAGAGGTCTCCCACGCTTTTAGCTCAGCTTCCGGTGGCCATTCCAGGCCTTTCGCTCCACCCGTCCCCCACGCCCCTCCCCCAGGCTAGGGGCTGAGGAGTCGCATGGTTTGAACCCTAAGCCCTGGCTGTCCTCTCTGGTGAGAGACCTGCTGTGGTCCTATTTCCAAGGGGGCAGGAGTGAGCCTCAGGACCCACAGTCTGTACTGGGGCAGCCCCTCTGGACTCTGACCCCAGGCCCACCTGGTGGGGAGAGATTAAAAGGGAGCAGGAGCCCTGGCCGGTTTGGCTCAGCGGTTAGAGGTTAGAGCGTCGGCCTGCGGTCCAGAGAGACCCGGGTTTGGTTCCCACTAAGGGCATGTACTTCTGTTGCAGTTTGTCCCCGGCCCCGGTTGGTCGTGCGGGTGGCAGCCACTCGATGTGTCCCTTTCATGTCGATGTTTCTCTCTTTCTCTCTTCCTCTCTCTCCCTCCCACTCTATCTGAACAAAAAATGAAAAAATGTCCTCAGGTGAGGATAAAAAAAAAAAAAAAAAGTAAAAGGGAGCAGGAGATGGAACCCCCTACTGCAGCCTCTTGAGCAACCTGCCCCGAGGGCACCGGGAACGCTAAGCTCCAATTTAGGGGAGGGGGTGGGCAGAGGGGAAGAGAAGGGTGGAAAGCACCCAGTTTACAGGGACCCAAACAGGGGCATCCCAGCACCCTTCACAGACCGCGGCCCCTCCCTCCCTGCTGAGGCCTATTTGTGCGCGCTGTCCCCTCCCGGGACCCTTCTCCAGTGGGTCCTCATTCCTCCAAACCCCACACCTGCCTCTGAATGTGTCCAGCTTCAGGAGCCTTCCTGTGGGCACCAGAGCATTTTGCCCCAATGACATCACACCTCTGCTGTCACCAGTGAACTCACTTGACAGGAAAAGGTCAAAAGCCAGTAACAGAACCGAGATGGTGGGCGGGGTGAGTGAAAACGGCGCCCTGCAACTTTTCATAAGGAGTCCCACGCGTCCATCTTGCAAACACGTACTTATGCATAAATACCCACACGTACACACAGCAGCCACGCAGGTCAAGGCTGGCTCTACGCTAGACCTGGATGTGCCTCCGAAAGGAACCAGGTGTCCCCGAGAGTCAAAGGGAGAAGGTGTGAGAAGCGCGACAGCTTTTCCGAGACCGAAGAGGAGAGAGTTCAAAACGAGAAGAGACATCTGAAGGGCCTGGGGAGGTGGAGGAAGGTGGGGATGGGGGAGCCCAAGGCCATGGGAGGGGAACACAGAGACAGGCCCACAGCAGTTGGGGGAGACAAGTATCCATTCTGATGGGGCCATGACTCAGAACCAGTGAAACTCAGCCCGCTGCGCTGCCCCCTCAGCCCAACACGCCATTTCTGTCTCCTCCCGTTCCCAGAAGGAGCGTGCCACGAGGGCAGGTCCTGTGCGGCTGCCTGCAGGGGACCTGCGGGCGACCCAGTCACTCCGTGACTGCGCTGCTAGCTCACTCCCACCCACAGTTCGGGTGGAGGGATGTGGTCGTGCTTCAAGCAGATAGAAACGTCAAGTTCAGCGTGACTAAGAAGTTCGTGACCACCTGTGAGACCGTGGGGTTAGAGCCTGGGGGAGGGGTCCTGGCTCCAGATGGCAGTTCCACCTGGGGGGTCACAGCTGCGTGGCAGGGCTGACATTTAGTAAATAAATGTGTAGGTCCCAACATCTGGGACCTATTTGTGCTAAAAAAGTATCCAGTTTATCTGAAACGCAAACACACTGGGCGCCGTGTTTCACTGGCGGCCCTGCCCCACGGGAGGTGCCAGGAATGCGTGAGCCTGCAGCCTGCCAGCTACCACACCTGCTCCAGCGCGGCTCCTGTGAGCTCCGGCGGGACAAGCGGCACACCCAGCTCCTCTGCTGGCGGAGAAGCTTCAGGACCATGCAGGAAGCTCAGTGGGGAGTGGGCTCTGACCCAGCTCTGCGGGCCCCCGCACACCACTCTCTCCACCGTCAACCCACCCCCTCAGGCACCCACAGACCCCGGGAGCAGGCCCGCGTTCCTCGGCCCCCACTGCCAGGGCAAGGCCTGCTGGACTCCGCGGGGGCACTCCAGAGGATTTGTGAGAAGGGGGAAGGAGGCTGGTGGGTGGGAGGGAGGGACAGAGGGATCCTCAGCAAACTCACTGGGGACCCAGGGAGCCTGAGCTGGAGGAGATTCTCCATCACGTGACCTTGTGATCTGAGGTCAGGCTGCCCATGAGCCAACTATAAGCCCAGTGTGGAGAGTGGAGCTGTCCCTGGGTGCTCCTGAGGGGCCAGAAGCCAAAACTCTGGTGTGTGTGTGTGTGTGTGTGTGTGTGTGTGTGTGTGTGTCCTAGCTCCCAGGAGCAGCTGGATGGAGAGGGGACTGGAGGACAGTCTCCTTGTCTGTGCCCTCCACCTGTGGAAGGGACCCTGCAAATTATCTATCTATCTATCTGTCTGTCTGTCTGTCTGCCTGCCTGCCTGCCTTCCTGCCTGCCTGTCTATCCATCCATCCATCCATCCATCCATCCATCTATCTACCTACCTACCTGCCTACCTATCTACCTATCTTTCCTTCTTTCTGTTTGTCTCAGTCTCTGTCTCCCTCCCCTCCCCACCTTTCTCTTTTTCTTTTTTCACTTTCTCCTCCCTGAATGGACGGGTGGAATGACCTGAGGGGTGGCTTATGGCCATCAAGGCAGGCCCGTCAGTCACCTGGGTGAGGCAGGCTGACCCAGCAAGGGTCAAGGGACAAAGGTCAAGCAGGGCAACCAGCCTGTTTGGGGGCGGTAGGATGGCACCTCTCAGGCAGGGCCTGGTCTCTTGCATCTAGAATCTTCTTGGTTGACTTTTTTTTTTCACCCTTGGCTCTTAGTGAAATCTCTTGAAATGTCCAGTCTCAGGTGTTCTCAGAACAAGGGAGGGAGAAAGTCCACCACACGCCTCACAAGGTCCTCTAACATAAAGCGGCCCTTCATTTTCCTAGCACGGCGAGGGCGCGGGAAGCTGGGGGTAAGTTCTGGGAGAGGTGGGGTGGCTGGCTGGACTCCAAGAAAATGCTAAAGCTCCAGACCACGGCTTCTTTCTGACGTTGGGACAGGAGGGAACCCAGTCGGCGGAGGGACTGTGTTCTCTGAGAGTGGTTTGCCTTTCTCCCCGGCAGGAGGCTGGGGACAGCCTGCCCGGAGGGGGAGAGACAGCTGGGCTTCTGCACGCCCACACCTGAGGCGCACACACTGGACTCGAACCCTAACTACAGCTGATCAGCCACTGACTCGGGTCAGACACTCCACCTGGCTCCTCATCTGTAAAATGAGGAAACGGGATGGAGTAATCCGCTCCGCGGGTCCGTTATAAAAACGAGACTGGGTCTGCGCCCCGGTGCTGGGCCTGGGCCTTGGTGGGTGCTCAGAGGTGCCATGTCCTGCCCGCTTAACTCTGCTGCTTTGACGATCCTCTCAGAGAAGCGAAACAGACCAACAGCCCCCGGCAGCACAGGCGGCCCGGGTGACCCTGGCGCTCAGCCTCCTCCAGAGCCAGCCCGAGCCTCCTCTCTGGACTGTGCGTGCGTCTCTCCCTTTAAGCACTCACTCGGCAAACAGTTCTTCTTTTTGCCCTGGAAATTTGTTCCTCCCTATGGAAAATAAAGGCTCCCGGCCTGTCCAGGGATGGAGGAAGTGACCCGTGCCGTCCCCGTGCAGCCCGCAGGAGCTGGGTCAGGGCAGGGGCCAAGGGTGGAGCCCCCCGGAGCTGCAGGACGGACGCCCCTGCCTGAACCTGGGGACTGCGCACGGAGACTCCGAGGGCAGGCTCCACTTCCTGGCCCCACAGGAGCCCTCATGCAAATGTGCAGGGGGGAGGACGGAAGGAGGGAGGCTCTGGGGTGCGAGGACCCAGGGGTGGGGTCAGCCAGGCCTCAGGCAGCGAGGAAGAATGAAGAGGGCAGAGAGGGTGGGGGCAGAGCGCCAAGGGGTCTCAGAGCAGCTTCGGCCTGAAGGACAAGGAGCCCCAGGAGGGCTCGGGCCAGGCTGGTCTCCTCACCCTTGTTGGATCCACCCCTCACCCCACACACAGCTCAGCAGCCCGGCTCCGGTCCCTGAGCTGGGTGGTTCCTTCTTCTACGCAGACGCCCCAGGAGGCTAGGGTGACAGGCCCATTTGTAGCCAGTCCTTCAAATCTGGTGAAGGCCTCACAGTCCTGAGGGGACTGATGCTGGCTGATGACAGGTGGCCCTGCCCAGCCTGTGAGCAGAAGAGACGCCAGCCGCAGCGGGTCAGGCTCTAGAACCAGGGCGGGGTGTGGGGGCGCTGCTCCCGGGGGCTGGCTTCACCATGGACACAGCCCATCAGGTCAACAGGCGTAAACTGGCAAATGGGCGAGTCGGTGTCTGCCGGTAACCAGCCTCTCTGGGTGGGGCTAGGAGTCCCCAAGAGCTGAGTCTGAGCTCCTGCAGTGACCACACCCAAGGCTGCCCCCACCCCACACCCCAGCCGGTCTGGCCTTTCCCTCAAAGCCTGAGGGTCAAGGCTTCCTTGAGGTCTCAGGCCCCAGAGCCCCCACTGGGCACCCCGCCACAGCAGTCCCCATGCACCCAGAGGCTTTCTCAGCGCCCACATTGGCTACTGCAGACCCCAAAGGGCTCCAGTGGGGCTGGGGCAGGAAGCAGAGAAAGGGCCAGACGGGGTGGGAAGGTGAGAGAGGAGGGGGGCTAGGAGAAGGGAGAGGAAGGTGTGGGTACAGCCCAGGCTCACAGCAGGTGCACAGCAGACCCACAGAGCCCTCCCTTCTGCCCACCTGCCCCAGCCAAGGCCACCAGGGCACACATGACTCTCCAGTGCCCTGCCCCCCAGCTCCGGCCCAGGCCCATGTCGCTCACCTCCAAGGACCCGGGAGAGGACCAGCGCCCGGCTGCGGAGGGGCCGTTCCCGCTGCTGTGTGTCCCCCCGTGAGCGGTGAATGTGGTGGCAGAGCTTCCGACTTCCGCTCCCCTCACCCCCAGACACTCTCACCCCTCCTGCTCTGCTCCCCGGCCTCCCCTGGGCTCCCCAGCTGCTATGCCCCTCTCACTTCCTGCCCACAAGACAGGAGCCTCCAGGCCCAGGGCTGCAGGGGCTCCCCCACCCCGACACACACTTGGTCCAGCATCGAACCCTTCTCCCCCAGGGCCTGGGAGAGAGAAAGGGGAAGGTGCAGGCCCCACCCCTTCCTGCCTGTGGTTGTGTCGCCAGTTCTCATCTCTGCCGCTCTCGGTTCCTGCGGGGCACCCGGTGGGACACAGGAGGCCCGGGTTGGGCAACTGTTCCTTTCTGTTTCTAACAATCGACATTTTGATTTTTGTCACCTGATACAATTGTCTCATAGTCACAGTGTTCCCCAGTCGTGCCTCAGCCACTCCTCTGGCCTTCCTAAGAAGGATCATTATACCCATTATACAGATGGGGTGGGGGCAGGCTCAGAGAGGCCCCGCATGGCCCAGGGCCGCACAGCTGGGAAGTCCCACAGAGGGTTAGAGCTCAGAGTCTCTGACCACCTGAGCCAACTACTGTCCGTTCCCCACACTGAATTCCTGACATACTTGCGTGGAACACAGGCCAGGTGCCCACGAGTGAGACAGGTGCGGTGGGGAGGGCACACCGCTGTACCGTTCCTGTGTCTGCAGTCAGAGGTGGTAGTTACCTCTCCAGCCTCAACTACCACCCAACTTGTCCGCTGAGAGTCCTGAGACCCCGCGCCACCCCAGCTCCAGTCCTCACAGATCTAACTGCCCAGGGACTCCTCCGCTCACACATGGCCTTCAGACGGGGCGGCACCACCCCCAGTCCAGAGGGCAGGGCAGCGCTCCAGCCCTCCTCCAGGGGCACCCCAGGGGGAGGGTCCAGGGGATGAGCCTGCAGACCTCTGCACCACACTGTAGGCACCCAGGAGCCTGGACTTCTCTGCCCCCCGGGCCGTGTGGCCTCTTCCTCGCATGGGGGCACTGCCTCGCTGCCCCATGCAGCCCTAGACCCGGGGTAGGGGCAGACAGGACTTGGGCCGTGGGTAAGGAGGGAAATAGGGAGGGAAGGGGGCTGTGGTGGGGGCCAAGGCTGGGCTGGGCTCTCCTGCAGCGGCCACGTTACCAAGAGGCCGGGATCCTGGTTCATGGTTAAGGGGGGGTAGAATGGGGAGGCACTGTATGTGAATTTGCCAGCTGCAGTGATAACCTGGACACATGCCCCGTGTCAGGTGGGGCCTCCACTGTTCTTTCAGGGATGGAAAATTTGGGGGGCACCTCAAACTCAGTGGCACAGACCTGGCTCATTACTGCCCCACCCCAGCAGCTCTTCCTCCTGTGTCTGGACTCTTACAACACTGCCCGGTGTGTAAGCCAGAAGCCTAGTGACCCGGCCGAAATGCCCGCCCTCCCCTCCGGCCTCAGCCTCAGGGTCTCTGGAATGCGGCCACCAGCCACCGCTCAGCCAGCAACCCTCCCTCAGGGAGGCTGATCTCCTGGGACAGAGGCTGACCCACCAGGAAGAAAACAGCCCCTGCCCTCGGGGGGGTTTCCAGTCCAGCGGCAGAGACAAAATGAACAAGTGGATGGATACGTGGATGCCTGGTCACGTTGCATGCTGGGGAGCGCGGGGGAGGGAGGAATGAGAGAGCAGGGTGAGCTCACAGGGTGGGAGAGAAACGGGGAGCAGCCAGCATGGGAAGAGCCGGGAAGAGCGTGGGAGGTTTTAAGCTGAGGGACCCACACAGCTACTTCCTCACCTGAGGCCAGAAGGTGTCCTGAGTTAAGGGAACAGAAAGAGGCCGGTTTGGCCGGAGCAGCGACCTGGGGCCTGGGGGAAGATGGGGCGAGAGTGGCAGGGCCAGGTCCTGAGGGGTCCCCAGCAGCAAGCAGGACCCAAGGTGGGCAGGGAAGTGGCAGGGCGGGGAGTTTCTGTGCAGAGACTAAGATCAGATCGTGGGCGGGGAGCAGGGAGAAGGCAGCCAGAGCTCGGTGAGAGCAGGGGACCTGGAGGGGCTCTGCGGCTGTCCAGGGAGGTGGCTTGGGGCAAGGCTGTGGTAGAGGAGGGGACACAGAGAATATCTGTGGATGATATCTATTGGGGTATCTATTGGATGATTGGCAGAATCTGCCCTTCAACAGACGGGTGGTGTGGAGAACAGGGGAGTCAGGGTCACCTGGGTTTCTGGGTAGTAATGGCATCTGCTGAAATGGGACAGAATCAGGGAGAAGAGGCGTCGGGGAGAAAATCAAGACTCTGATTTTTTAAACATTAGGTTTGTGATGTCTGTGAGATGCTCCAGCAGGCGACTGAAAAGCACACCTGGAGTGACGGGAAGGGCTGGGCGGGAGAAACCGGTGTGCGCGACCAGCAGAAAAGGGGGTCCGTGCTGGGGGCTGGGGCCCGCCCAGGAGAAGGCTGCACTGTCAGGGAGGTGAGAGAAACACGACCGACCGGTGTTGTCACAGAGGACGAGAGAGGAGATAACTTCAGAAAAGGAAGTGGTCGGCTCTGCCGAATGCTACTGCACCGTCCAGGGAGACTCGCAGTAGAAGTGACCACTGAGCACTGAGCATGGCCCCACGGAGGTTACAGACAAGCAGAGACGGAGGGCAGGGAGAATGGGAGCAGGAGCCAGGGGCTCCCACCCTCTCTGCTCCGGCCTCTCCACCAGCCCAGGGGTCCTCAGCTCCCTGCGGCCGGAACGGTGATCCGTCCCCTCCCCTTTACTGTGAACCTCTCCAGGGCAGGACGGAGGCTCGCCCTGCGTGTGGCCCTGCGGTGCCCCGTTGTGCAGTGGCTCACGGCGCTCCAAGAGCACATGGAGGGAGGACCCGCTCTCGCCCCCCTGCCCTCAGGAAGGGGGCCTGCCTCTCCTCTCCTCCCACTGCCGGTCCTGTACGTGAGGGTGTGTGTGTTTGGGGCTCTGGGGCACGGGTAGGGGTGGTTCCTGCGTGCAGCCAACTTCAGGAGACCCCAGACCCCTGCAGCCACCAGCCCTGCTCCATTTGCTAGAACTTCCATCTCCTTCCCCAGACTGCAAGGAGCAACTCTGGCTGGGGACCCCTGGGTGCCAGCAAGACAGAGGGTGTGTGACCCCAAGGAGGGCACAAAGGGGAAACTGGTTTGTGCCCCAGGCCCCCACCAGCATTGAGCTTTGATCCCCTCCTCACTCCTGGGGTTCCCTACCCGGCCACTGTCCCCCTGCCCGGGGCCCAGAGGACACACACTCTCAGGACATGACCACAGCTGTGGGCACGCAGCCTGTCAGTCAGCCCTTCCTGCCTCCCTTGAGGTAAGCGACTTCCTGTTTGCCCACAGAGGAAGCCACTCAGCACAGGTGGGGAGGTGGCATTTCAGAACCGAGAGCACAGGGGAGCAGAGCCTACCCCCCAGGAGAGGAGCTTGGGAACTTCAGCACAGTCTGCCCTCCAAGAGGCAGCAAAGGAAGGGACCGGGCACCTGGCTCGTACCTGCCCTTTATCAGAGCCCCTGGTGCTGGGTGGCCGGCACCACGCCCTTTGCAAGCAGCATCTCCGACCCCTGAGTCTGCCGGGTGTGGGTGTCATTGTCCCCGTGCCAGGAACTACTGAGGAGGCTGAGGGTCAGAGCAGTTACTCAGGCTGGACTCGAACCCAGGATTGGTGAAGCCTGGCAAATACATGTTCTGCTACACCCTTCCCCTCCGCAGCCCACCGGGATGAAGGAGCAGGCCTTTTTCCAAGCACAGCGCTGCTGACGGTGTGGCCTGAGCTCATTTCTCCCAACTCAAAGCTCTAAGCCTCGAAAGCTGACAGCTGACTTAGATCCTTCCAAGGCCACCAGCTCCCGGGCGGGGTCACAGCCAGGCCAGGAGCACCTCGATGGGCTCCTGTGTCTGAGGGAGCCTTGGGGTAGGGCGCCCCACGCTGCTCCTCCAGAAAAGGCCCCTCCCCTCCAGCTCCCTGGCCGCAGGGAGGACAGACAGGAGGACACCTGCCTCCCAACATTCCTCTGCCAGGCCAGAGGTTACAGTCCCACCGTCCGGCTTGACTGCGGGCTCCCTGCGGAGGGAGCAGAGCTGGGAGGGCCAAGTGAGGGCGCCCAGGGACCGTGTCCATGGCCTGGGTCAAAGATGCCCCTAATGCCTGTGGTCTTGGAACAGGAGGGAGGCATGTCTCAGGGGCGGGACAAGGAGGAAAGGGTGCCAGCCCAGCGGGAACAGCAGCACCAGCCTCCCAGTACATGCTGGGCACTGGTGCTGCCCCGGGGTTCCTGGGGCAGGCAGAAAGTGACTGCAAAGTGAGCGGCACACTTGTGGCGCTTGGACCTGGTTGCCCCATCCCTGGCAGGCACAGTGACCTCCCGAGGCTATCCCTGCTCTGCCGTGGACAGCCGCCCAGGCTGCAGCGCCCTGGCCGAGCCTCTCTCCCAGGCTCCCTCCTGACTTGGTGTGTTTTAGATCGGCACCTACCTGCAGCCACTTGTCATGGGTCTGTCCTCACGTAGCAGTGACTAGGACTCCACGGTCATTCACCTCTGTCCTCAAGCCCCCTTGGCACCCAGAAGACACTTGGGAACATCTGCTGAAACACATGTGGGTACTGTTATTCACAGGGCAAGAACGCTCCCCCGTCAACACCCACGGTCGGGGCCTGGATCAGTAGATGGCGGCGAAGCCATAGGGCCGTATGGTGACCCGCAGCAGCCGGGGCTGTCTCGTCTCTGCAGAGCATTTGAGAAAGCGGAGAGATGCTCACAGTGCAGCGTTAAGTAAGAAAACTGTGTGCAGATTCAGTGTAATCTCAATTTTTTAAAACTTGTTTGTGTATTTGGACAATAAAATACCAACCCATTGGTTGATGGTGGCTGGCTGTCTCCGTGTGGTAACAGTGCTTGGTTGAGCTCTTTATGCTTTTCGGTATGCATTTTTTTTTTAAGTAAATATGTGTCATGCTGATCATCAGCAAAAATAATAAAGGTATCAGAAAATTAAATTTGTGGAGTTAATTAACGACTGAATATTTCTGTTCACTTTAAAGGCTGGAAGGTTTGCCCGGCTGGTGTGGCTCAGTGGTTGAGTGTCGACCCATGCACCAAGAGGTCTCCGGTTCGATTCCCGGTCAGGGCACATGCCCAGGTTGTGGGCCGATCCTCAGTGGGGGGCACGCGGGAGGTGGCCAATCGATGTTCTTTCTCATCGATGTTTCCATCTCTCTATCCCTCTCCCTTCCTTTCTCTCTAATATCAATAAAGGAAAAAAAAAATTTTAAATAAGTAAAGGCTGGAAGGTTCTTTGCCAACCTATGTCCTGACCGCCTGTGAAGGCTGAGCTGCAGGACGGGCGAGGATGCGAGAGGGTCCTCCCAGGGACCACCTCTCAAGTGGCTGCCAGTGCGACCTCTTTCGTGTCGGTGTGGGACCCATGTGAACTCTGCAGTTGGTATGAAGATTATTTTAAGGTAAAGACACTTGAGATTCGACCGACGCAGAAAGCAGCCTTCTCGGAGCTCCCCTTGTCGGATAAAAACAGCAACTTCTGGGCAACAGGCTGTCCTAAATCCCCTCTGCAGGGCAGCTCCGCTCCCAGGGGACCCAGTGAAACCCACCCAGCCCCCTTCTCCAGGAAGGAATCGGGGCCCCGAAGGACAGAAAGACCACTCGGATGGGTAAACGCAAACATCACCACGAACGCTCTCATTTTCACTGTTCTCAAACCCAGGTGCGTGTCCTACAGAAACCTATCTGTCGTCCCACAGATGTCTCCTCTCCCCCCATCCATTTCCCCACCAGGTGAGGTGTGCAGCGAGACCTCGATATCACGAACTCACTCAGGCCAGGGGTTAAAGCCGAAAGTCTGCTACAGAACAAAGTAGGTTTTCCGAATGCCTGTGTTAAAAAATCGACAAATTAGTTAGTTTGCCTGTTTTTACTTATGCACACAGGTTTGTGTCATTACAATTAAGTAGGTATGAAAAGTTTAATTCCACAGAAAAGTTGACTATATGTATGACTGTAATTTTGAATGTACACTGAACGGGTCCAGCAAGTGTGTGCACTGACCAGTCACCGCCAGGAAACAAAGGCACCGGCTCGGGGTGGCTTAGCGGGCGTGGGAACATCAGCCCGCACACGTTAAAACTGCCGCAGAAAGTCACGCGCCACTGACAACAGGACCAATTTCCGCGTGCTGGGTGGCGTGATCACGTGCTAACCGTTCACTGAACGTCGTTTACGAGCGGTGACCCTCGGATTTAAACATGTAGACTATAGCTGTAGGTACGTGATATTTATTTGTCGTGAAATTACTACAGTGTTTTTTCCAACAAATGGCCTAGTCGCTACAAATTGTTAAAAACAACAGTGAATTAATAACAAAAAATAACCGGTTAATCTAATTATAAGCACATCTTGGTTAGACGTATTTTACAATGAACAGGGTGTTCATTTTCACATGTGACATAGAGACCGGACATTTCTCCCGTTGAATGGGGGTCTGCTAAATCGAGGGTTTACGGTAGACGCCTCTAACTTGGGCAGCATAACAAGCCAGCGACGTCTGTGATTGGTCCTGAGAGCATAACCAACCCCTCTGCTACACGGCAGAGATGACCTCCCCCCTGCCTCCACGAGTCTAAGGTGGGGCTGTGCCTAAGTGCACATGTGGGACACAGAACGAACATTTTAAATAGCTGGGCATTTTTATCTGAATCGCATTAAAAAATAATTGCTACAGCAAACCTAGGATTTCATAGATGTTATTGCTTAAGACCACACTACAGCAGGTAATACCTACTTGACGCTGTTTTTTCAAGCTATGCGCACTCAAGGAAAATATGAAATAAAATAGTATAGGTGGAAAACAGTGTCAGAAACTGCGACAAGCATTCGTTCCTCCAGACGTTCATTAGCTGTGGTCTCCCAGGAACTGCAGAAGAGGCCGTCAGTCACACGAAGCAGGAAAGCCAGGCTCGGGTGCTACGCAGAGCACAGAGCAGGTATGCTGGCTGACACAGTGACACCGTGACAGTGAAGGAGGAAGACAGGACTCGGGGCAGGGCACTTCCTGGGTCACATGAAGGGCTGTGTATTTCCCTGGGGGTGCCCACGCTTACCCCACCTGCAGCAACAAAGCCCTAGGCCCAGTGCCCTCTGTGCCATGGGAGCCGATCCGTCTACACTCCATGGATGAAGGTCACTGGCAGGCTGTGGGGGTGGGGAGGCCCAGCTTCCGAGGAAGAAAGCCCCTCACACTCACCTGTGCTTTGGGAGCCCATTCCTCTCCTGTCTGCTTTGGCACTCCTGTGCACCCTCCAAGGTCCCACTGAGAGACACTAGGAAGGCAGGGACCCCTTCTTAAACGTCCTTGTTTATACCAGTCCCTGCCCTGCCCAGGACCCCTGCTGAAAGGATGCTCTCCCAAGGCTGTCTGGCCAGCAAAGGCCAGAGTTCAAAAGTGCACCCAGCCTCCCTGGCCGGCTGCGCCTGTCCATCCACTTCTCCACGCATACCTGCCCCAGGCTCTATCCTGCTGGGCCTTCCCTGCCCTTCTCCACTCTCTCCCTTGGCCATCTCAACCACGTCCACACCTCCACCTCTGACCCACTCTGAGCTGGCACAGACTCCTCCCCAGCCTGGAGGAGCTCGAACTGCCACCAAGGAGTCTGCAGCCGCCGGAGCAGGCCTTCAGACGCGGCCAGAAGTGCACCCTGGCCCCGCCCACCCCTCCTGGGTCCTGTCTGTGACACCACAGCTGCCCAGTTTCCCAAAGTAGCCCCCTTGTCACTAGCCTAGACCCCTCCTGCCTCCTCCAGTGCCAGGCCTTCTGGTTCCCCTCCCCGCTGCTCCAAGAACCTGACCCCGAGCCTCTTGCCCGCAGAGCTGCAGGGGCCTCCTGCCTCTCATCCACAGCCCACTCCAGTTCCCCTCCCAGGGGTCACTTCTGCCCTTGGAAGTCTTTGCCAACTGACCCCCACCCCACTGCCTCACCCTGTTGTCTTAAGGGAAAGCCCAGCTCTGGCATTCGAAATCCCCAGCCTCTCCTGGGACCACGCACCCAGTAGCCTCTGGGGCTTCCCTGAAAGTTCCCAGTACTTTCAGATGTCCTTATGCTGCCTCTTGCTCAGTTCGGTTCCCTTCCCCATCCTCCTTCTCATCTGTCAACTCCCTTCATCCTCCAAGGCGCACGTCCAAAATGCCATTTCTCCCAACAACCTTCCTAGACCAAACCAACAAGAATCAACGGCCACGACGACTCCGTGTAAGTCCAGCCATGGAACTCTGCAGCCCCACGTCCACACGCGGTCAGAGGTGGTTCTAAACAACAGTATCAGGTTTAAAAAGTACAAAGATCACGATCTGTGGCACAATGCAGTATATGTAGTTTAAAATACATGTACATATAAATCAACATCACATATTTCTTTAAAATACACCCAGATCTGAGGATAAACATATAAATATAACCCAATGGCTGCTGCTCTGGAGGGCAGGGGAAGGTGGTGAGGGGCAGCCAGTGGGACTGCAGATAAGGGATGATTATAATTCAATAACAACAACCAAGACAACAGTTCAATTAAACCACGGGCCAGACATGAACAGTCCACCGAAAGAGAAAGACAAATAACTTCAAACATGTGAGACCCACAAGGCAACTCACAAGGAAACATCTATGAAACCACAACGCAATGCCATTTTTTTTCCTGTCAAACTGGCAAGAACAGAAAGTTGATAACACACCGATGGATGGCGCCGCAAGGAAACAGCCCCAGAACTAAGTCTCACAGGCTGGCAGCATCGACCAAAATGTAAAATTGGCTTCTCAATCAGGGAGTCCACGTCGATGAATTTCTTCTACTGAAACGGGTGCAGAAGTGAGCAAATATGTAGGCACAGTATGCGTCACACACTGCTGTCTGTCACTGCGCACACACAGAAACGGGGAAACAACCAGAAAGCCAGAGAGACCACTAGGTACAGGGGGACTCCCCTCCGTGAGGTACTGCACACCTGTTCAACAAGGATGGAGGACATCTGTATGTCCTGCCTCAGAAGGGTAAGTGTATTAAAGTATAAGTTTAAAAAAGTACAGACCTGTCTGGCTGGGGTGGCTCAGTGGCTGAGCGTCGACCCATGCACCAAGAGATCGCCAGTTCGATTCCCGGTCAGGGCACATGTCCGGGTTGGGGGCCCGATCCCCAGTGGGGGGCATGCAGGAGGCAGCCAATCGATGTTCTCTCTCATTGATGTTTCTATCTGTCTCTCCCTCTCCCTTCCTCTCTCCCTAAAATCAATAAAGAAAAAAAAAAGTACAGAACTGAGAATTATTACAATTTGTGTAAAAAAAGAGAAAGGGGAGACATACATATACTACATATGATTGTTTATGAGTAGAACATCTCTCTGGACGTATTCGCAAAACACTGAAGAGAACTGGGGATCAGAGCACAGGAGAGGGAGGGAGATATTTCACTGCAGATCTAGGGGGCTGTTTCCATTAACATTTGTAAAAATATTTTTAACACATGCAAGTATTACCTTTAAAAATATTTTCCAAGGAAAATTTAACCCATGCAAATGTTACCGTAAAAAGAAGGAAAGAGGTGGAATGAGCTCACAGCCCCTATGACCTCTCAAACCACCCTTGCTGGTAAGACGAACGGCTCCACTGTGACAAACATCTGGTCAACCAAACCTCTCCCTCAAAGCACATAGCTCTAAAATGGCACCACTTGACGGTAACCCTGACGTCCACACTCACCAGCTGCGTAAAGATAGGCAGCTGTCTTACTCTCTGGGCCTCAGTTTTCTCATCTGTGAAACGGGGACAGTGGCCGTCCACCCTGCACAGACTTGCTGGGAGGGTGATGTGTGTTTGCACACAAGGCACTCAAAGGAGAGCCTGGCACACAGCGCATGCTCAATAAATGTCCGTTATTATATGCTCTCCAGTTTTCTTTTTAAGCCAACTAATGAGATCACCTCATTAGTTTAACAATGAAAGGTTATTGGAATTTTCCTAGAAGGCAATAGTTCTTCCCCCCATTTCCAGTTTCCAGGGTCTTCACTGACTTGAAAAAAAAGTCAGCCTACTCCCAGTTTAGCTGTCGCTGTGTGGCCCATGATGTTTGGGAAAAGCTAGTGATTTGTCTCCTGCCCAGATACACACTCTCCATCTCTGGTGATCTCCTGTCCCTTGCTTGGGGTAAACAACCAAGCCTGACCCTGAGTTTGCTTGGGAACATCTGTTTTCTTGGGTGTCTCTGGTCATCAGGCTGACCCCATCCCACCCCCTCCTCTAAGGAAAGGCTCTGAGAGGCCTACTGGCCTCTGTCCTGTTCCTCTGGCACAGTCAGCATGCCCAGAGGGCTCACCTCCTTCTACACCTCAGGGCCTTTGCATGTGCCGTTCCCTCTGCCTGGAACGGTCTTCCCCCAGGTAGTCACATGACTGTGTCTTGTCTACATTCAGGTCTCCATTCAAATTTCATCCCCTCCACAGCACCTGTTATGACCTCTCCACGAAACACAGTGGCCCCCGTCATCCTTAAGCTGCTCTGCTTTTCTTCATAGCATTCATCTGGCTTGACATTAAAATTGCTGTTCTTATTTATTGTCATCCCACCAGAAAATAAGCTCTAGGAGAGAAAGCACTGTCCGGTTCACCGCTGTACCCTCAACATCTGGAATGGTGCGGAGAACACGGGGGCCTTCAGTAGCACTTGTTGAATGAATGAACAAATGAACGAGGAGGCACAGAACATGTTTTCTGGGGAAGCTTAAATCTCTGCCTTAGGCTAAGCCTCCCAACAAGAAATACACTCTTGCCCAGCCGGTGCGGCTCAGTGGTTGAGCATCGACCCATGTACCAAGAGGTTGCTGGTTCAATTCTTGGTCAGGGCACAGGCCCAGGTTGTGGGCCCAATCCCCAGTGAGGGGCATGCAGGAGGTGGCCAATCGATGTTCTCTCTCATTGATGTTTCTCTCTCTCTCCTTCTTCCTTCCTCTCTCTCTAAAATCAATAAAAAAAAAAAAAAAAGGAAAGAAAAGCACTCTCGGGACTCAGAGAGGGACAGCTCACCACTAGTCCACCCTCCACCGCTCACTGATCCTTTACAGGAAGCCCCTAAGTCCCGCTCACAGTAACGAGGACACCCTACCCTGTGGACAGAGCTTTGGGCCTGAAACAGTGCCATCTTCCCACTTCACCCAGGTCTGTCTGCTGCCTTTTCCAGCTGAGGGCCAAGTCCTCCTACCTGCTCCACTGTCCTACCCACCACCAGCCTGTTTCGTTTTGTTTTTACAGCACTTATCACTCTGAAATAATGAGTCATCAACATTTGTTGAATGAATGAATGAATGAATGAAAGAATGAATGAACTCTTCTTCATACCCTCCACACAGAAGAAATGCCATGTCTGGAAGAAAAGAATGAATCAACACTATCCACTCTCTACACTCGATCTTGATGTTTCTTATGTAGAGGGGCTAACAGACACCCAATTAGTTGCTAATTACATTCAATCAGCTCTGGGCCCGGGGAAGGGCCAGGCTAATGAGGTTCAAGGGCAGCTCAGGCCTTCACTTTGATGCTAGCCTCTTGCCCTAGACATGCAGGTCATGGGCACAGGGGTCTGGGTGAGTTCACTGACTAGAGCGGCAACATCCGTCTTGCAGCCTGGAGAAACAGCAGGGAATTCAAATCGCTGCCCCATGGTCCTTCTGAAAGAACAAGCTAAACTCAGTTCTAGGGCCAGAAAGGAACCCTGGAGGGGATTGTGTTTATCAGCTGAGCAGATACTGTTTACCTTCCCAGAAATCTCTCCAATACCTCTGGCCAGACACAGGCAGACAGGGCTCAGGAAAGCTGGCTTATCCTCCATCCAGGGCTTTCTTGGGGAGGGGGGGTGGGCTGCCTGCAGGGACAGGCCCCCCATGCAGGGACCCTCAGAGGGGAGGGCTGGCCTGGTCATGGCCGCCAGGGGCCACGGAGGCACCAGAAAACACAATAGAGGTATAGGGGCAGTGGGAGATGGAGGGAAAGCCCTCAGGGTCATCAGTTCTGACTGACACTGGATGGCTTCAGGGCTGCTGTTGCTCAGCCCAGATCACCCAGCCCAGCTGGAGGAGCCGGTGGAGCCACCGCACCCAGGCCCCGTCGACTTCCCCAGTGGAAAAGCGTCCCCTTATTGTCCCTGTCCCCGCCACCCGACCAGGTTAGAGTCTGAAGGACCCCACTAGCTCTCGACACTCCTGCAGCCTCTCTGGCTCTTCCTGGCTCCGGCCCGGCCCCGATGCCCTCCCTCAGCGTCCCGGCCCAGCCCAGAGCAGATGCTCCCCTCCAGGCGCTATGCGCAGGGCACACGGTCCCCATAGGGGGCGGCGGGACCCCCAGCCTGGCCTCCCCACGGCCCTTACCCATCTCCCGCCGGGCTCCTCCTCCGGCCGCCCGCCGTCCCGGGCGCCCCATGGCCAGGTGCCCAGGTGCCCAGGTACGGGGGCAGCGAGGGCACTGGGCGGCGGTCTCGCAGGCTGGGCCGTCCAGCTCCGCGGTGCACTCGCGGGAGGGACTGGTTCCCGGGCGCAGCGGCGGGGGCGGCCGGGGGCGGGGAGGGAAGGGGAGCGGGAGGGCAGGATGTGAGATGGGGCGGGGCGTGGGGCGGGGAGGGCAGCCGGGGGCGTAGCCGTCGGACTGGTCTGACGGCGGCGGCCTCGGGCTGGCTTGGGCAGGGCTGGTCCTGGCGGTCTGCTGACCCCGCCCTGCGCGCTCCTAGGCGCCCCACTTTGCGTTCCCCACGGCCGCGCGGTTGGACAGTCAGGACCCAGAGGCCGAGCTCTGTCACCGTGAAGAATTGCTGCTCTGTCTTTGTTAGATGGGGACCTGATGCTAGGTCCGCAATCTTATAACATGAATAATTGATTTGTTCACTATGCAATAATTGATTTGTGCACCTACTGTGTGTAGGTGAGGTACTGACTGGGTAGTGTGCGGTAGAATGAGCCAAATATTCCAAAAGATTGCATCTTGGCGGAGAGGAGAGCAGTGGTGTGATGTAAAGGGGGTGGGGGTTCCCTGAGGAAGAACCCTGGGAAGGAGGGAGACACAAAGGAAGGAAGCCCTCCATCTGCACCCACAACCACCTCAGATCCTGGGCTCCTTCCTGAGTGGACACACATGGGGTGAGACTCTAAGCAACCCACAGGAAAACAGTAGCTGAGGAGACATTTGAGCAGTGAATTGCCTGCTGCTGGGGAATCTGGGGTTCAAGTCCTGCCTTTGTAGAGGAGCTTAGTTAACACTTTGGATCATCCACTGAAACCCCAGCATGGCCACACTTAAAGAGTAAAGACTACATCTCGGGGTTAAGGGATGTCCCTAGAATTAGGGACAAAACCAAAAGAAATCCATCCAAAATCAAAAACTATGCCTCTACAAAGCCAAGGTGAGTGAGGTTCCAATAATTTAACTTCCTGCTAGAATATATTTGACACTCTTCAGAGGAAAATAACAGAACCGAGAGCATCTACAGTGTATTATTCACTACGTCCACCATATGACAAAAAAACAAATATTATTAACGAAAGATGCTCCTATCACTCAGGAAATCGCAAGTGTTTTTAGGAGCTCTGTGTCAGGAACAGGGGCAAATACCAAATATATATTTCTTATATCACAATATCATACCTGTAGACAAGATGTTGGAATCACATCAGAGAAGAAAGAATTAAAAATGAAAAATATGACAAAGATGTTAAAGAACCTAGAGTCAAAGATGACCATAATGAGTGAAGCACTAGGAAATGTCAGCAGAAACGTGATCACCTTTATTTTAAAAATAAACAACCAAGTGGTATGTAGATAAATCTCCCCCAGGGATGGAAATATCTGTCTTTATTACCCTGGAATGAAGAGACACCTCAATCTTTTCCTGCCAGACAGGAGATGGATGAGTGTCTCAGCTTTCCCTGTGTAAGATCAGGGCCTCCTAAGATTGGGGTTCCTCTGCTATAGCATGGCCCACTGTCTGTGCAGATGACATCTGGCCCTAGTCATATTACCCTGTGGGGATTGGAGCTGGGAACCTATGCAAGGAGGTTACTCTGCTATTGCTATAAACTGTCTCATCCTCTGCCAGTAACTATGAAAACTGTGACATGCCAACCTGCTGGCTTACTAGTAGAGAAAAAGGAAATCTCAGGTCCTTTCACAGTTCCTGACTTAACAGAGATAAAGAGAAAAATCTTATGAAAACAGGGCATTGGGGGCGGGGGAAATGTGCACTGCATACAGGGACCCAGTGATAGGAATGATGGCTAACTTCTTGTCCGAAACAATACAGGCCAGAAGACAACGGAACATTATTTAAAGTGCTGACAGGGAAAAGGGCTATCAATTTATAGTCCTGTATTCAGTTTTAAACATATTTTAAATAGAAAGCCAAATAAGGACATTTTTTTAAAAAAAAGCAAAAAACTAAGAGTTTTTGCCACTGGCAAACTCAGACTACAAGAAAAGTGAAGAAATAACTCAAGGTGAAGGGGATGAAACAAGATAAAAATTAGAATCGACAGAAAGAAACAAAGAGAACTAATAAATATAGGGATAAATATAGGGATAAATATAAGAGACTTCTTTCTCGGGTTAAATGGTTTAAAAGTCAACTGACAATTTAAATAAAAACAATAACATGTTGGGGGTTATGACACGTGGAAGTAGGGTATACAATGAGGAAAGCGCACGGCACAGCAGGGAAAGGGAAATGCAGGCACACTGTTGTGAGGTTCGGGATAATGTCCAGTCTGGGACATAAAATAATTAATGAAAAAAAGTCAGGAAAGTAAGGAAAAAATAAACAAAAAGCAGACAGGACATTTAAAACAAATAGCAAAATTGAAAAATTATCAGTAGTAATATTAAACACTCCAATTAAAAGGCGGAGCTTTTCAAAATGGCTAAGTAAAGAAGACACATCCACATGTTTAGTAGAGACACACTTTAAATACAAAAACACAGACAGGTTGAAAATGATGAAAAATATATACTATGTAAACAGTGAACCTGAGAAACCTTGGTGTGGTTATATTAATTTTGGACAAAGTAGACTTCAATATAAGGAGTATTCCCAGAAATAAAAAGCTTCATTTAAAATAAAAATGAAAAATAAAGCCCAGCTGGTGTGGATTGAGAGATGTCCCATGAACTGAGAGGTCCCAGTTCGATTGCCAGTCAGGGCACAAGCCTGGGTTTCGGGCTCAAGCCTTAGTGAGGGGTGCTGCAGGAGGCAGCTGATCAATGTGTCTCTCTCCTCTCCTTTCTCTCTAAAAAAAGAAAAAAAATCATATGAGAACATATTTTAAAAAATAAATAAAAGACCGATTCATCCAGAAGATACAAAATTCCTGCCCTGGCTGGGTAGCTCAGTTGGTTAGAGCATCATCCTGATACGCCAAGGTTGTAGGTTCGATCCCCGGTCAGGGCACACACAAGAATCAATCAATGAATGCACAAATAAGTGGAACAACAAAATGATGTTTCTCTCTCTGTGTCTTCCTCTTTCTCTGTCTCTTAAATCAATTTTTAAAAAGACACAAAATTTCTAAATATGTATGACTCTAACAACAGAACTTCCAAATACATCAAGCAGAAATGGACAGGACCAAAGGGAGAAATATAAAATCCACAATCTTAGTTGAATATTTTAACACCTCTCTCTCAGTAATTAGTGACAAGTCCAAACAAAATCAGTAAGGGTATAGAAAATGTAAACATTGTCATTCACCTTTACCAAAAAGACTTTATTTTATTTATTTATTTATTTTTCTTTATTGATTTTAGAGAGAGAGGAAGGGAGAGGGAGAGAGATAGAAACATGGATGAGAGAGAACATCAATTGGCCGCCTCCTGCATGACCCCCACTGGGGATTGGGCCCACAACCTGGGCATGTGCCTTGACCGGGAATCGAACTGGTAACCTTTTGGTACATGGGTCAAAGCTCAACCACTGAGCCACACTGGCCGGGCAAGACTTTAAAGACTACTACATCACCAGGAGTAGAATATCTGTTCTTTTCAAGTGCATATGGAACATTCACCAAGACCGACTATACAGACCGACGGAAAACAATCTGTAAATGGTAGTGGGTTGAAATCACGTAGATCGCATCTTCCTGACACAATGACATTAAATTAGAAATCAACAATAGTATTTTATCTAGAAATGCCCAAATATTTTCAAATTAAGCAATACACCTCTAAATAACCCCTGGGTCAAAGAAGAAATCGCAGGGAAAATGAGGAAATACTTCAATCTGATAGATAAACAGATCGATGTAACATAATTAGTGTGTAGATCCACACATCTAGGGTCAATTGGTGTCTTTTGATAAAGGTGTCCAGGTGATTCAATGGAGAAAGGACAGTTTTTCCATGAATGGTTCTGGAACACCTAGAAATCTGTATAGTGAAAAATGGACCTGGAACTTGTATCTAGACATATAGAAAAATGTTCCAATGCAATAACAAATGACAAATAAACCAAATAAAAAATAGGCAAAGGATCTGAATAGACATTTCTCCAAATAAGAGACGCAAATGACCAATAAACACATGAGAAGATGCTCAACATCATTAGCCATCAGAGAAATGCCTTAGACTGGCCATAATAAAAAAGGTAATAGCAAGTGTTGAGGAGGGTATAGAGAAATTGAAACCCTCTTATACTGCCGGATTTATAAAATTATCTAGCAGCTTTGGAAAACACTTTGGCAGTTCCTCAAGAGTTAAATATAAAAGTATGAGCATCAACCCATGCACCAAGAGGTCGCCGGTTCGATTCCCGGTCAGGGCACATGCCCAGGTTGTGGGCCCGATCCCCAGTGGGGGGCATGCAGGAGGCGGCCAATCGATGTTCTCGCTCATCCATGTTTCTATCTCTCTCCTTTTCCCTTCCTCTCTCTCTCAAATCAATAAACAGAATAAATAAATAAATGTATCATATGACCCAGCAGTTGCACTTTTTGGTGTGTCCCCAAGAGAAATGAAAATACATACCCACATAAAAATTTGAACATGGATTTTCATAGCAGTATTATTCATAATGGCCAAAAATGGATACAACCTGCCTTGGCTGGTTTGGCTCAGCGGTTAGAGTGTCGGCCCGAAGACCAGAGAGTTGTGGGTTCAATTCCCAGTCAAGGGCATGTACCTTGGTTGCAGTTTCGATCCTCGGCCCCGGTTGGGTTGTGCAGGAGGCAGTTAATCTCTCCCCCACACCCACCTACCTCTCCCTTCCTCCCACTCTATCTAAAAATCAATGAAAAAATATCCTCAGGTGAGGATTAAAAAAAGAATACGACCCAAATGTTCATTAACTGATGAATGAATGAACTACATGTGGTACATCCAGAGAGTGGAATGTTATTCGGCCATACTGAGGTGATACTACAAAATGGAATAACTTAGAAAACAGGATGCTAAGTGAAAGAACTCAGTCACAAAAGACCACCTGTTGCATTATTCCATTTACATAAAATGTCTGGAGTAGGCAAATCTATCGAGACAGAAAGTGGATTAATGGTGGCCTAGAATGGAGTAAAGGGAACGGGAGTGACGGTTAAAAGATACGGGTTTATTTTTTGGGAGATAAAAATGATGAAATCAATTGTGGTAAGGTTGGCACAACTCTATAAATATACTTGTATAGTCAGGGTCCTCCAGAAGAGGATATAGAGAGAGAGATAGCAAAGGAAATGTATTACAGGCCCTGGTTCACCGTCTGCCGTCTGCAAGCTGGAGAACCGGAAGGGCTGGTGTAAGTCCCTGTCTGAGTCCAAAGGTCTGAGAACCAGGGGGACTGATGTTCACAGGCAAGGGAGTGTGGACATCCCAGCTCCAGCAAAGAGAGCAAATTTACCCTTCTCCCCCTTTTGGTTCCATTCTAGCCCTCCGTGGATTGGATGATGCCCACCTGCCTTGGGTCTGCCTTACTCAGTCACTGATTCAATGCTGATCTCTTCCAGAAACACCCTCACAGACACACCCGAAATAATGTTTGTCAGCTCTCTAGGTGTCCTTTAGCCCAGTTGAGTGACACTTGAAATTAACCATCACAAAACTAAAACTCATGGGACTGTACACTTTAAGTGGGTTGTTTGTGTGGGTTGAGAACAAGATCTCAATAAAGCTGTTACAAAAGAAAAAACTTGCGTCACACACAAAAATTATCTCAAAATGGCATCGACCCAAATGTAAAAACTAAAACTATAAAATATCTGGAAGAAAACAGGAGGAAATCTTTACAACTTTGAGGGAGGCAAAGATTTCTTACAACTCGATAATAACAATTGATAAACTGGATTTTACATTAAAAAATTAAATTATGTCCATCAAAATGTCCCTTTAGGATATGAATAGGCAAGCCCAGATCAGGAGGAAATAGTCACAAAACACATATCTGACAGAAGAATTGTATCCAGATTATATCCTACAACTAGAAATCAAAACCAAAGGACAAATCACTCAGTTAAAATACTGGCCCAAAGATTTGAACAGACACTTTACAAAAACATATAAACAAGTGGCCAGAAAACATGTGACAGATGCCTGATGTCATCAGTGCAAACTAAAACAACAGCGATACCACAAGGAAGGCTAAAATTTAAACACTGATAATACCAAATATCGGCAAGGAAATGGAGCAACTGGAACTCTCACACTTTGCCGATGTAAAACACGACCACCTTGGAAAGCAGTTTGGCAATTCCTTGTCATGTTAGACGTGCATCTACCATTTAACCAGACGTTCCACTCTCGCTGTTTACTCGAGAGAACTGGAAACACATGTCCACGAGAAGACTCCTCCTAAGGGATATTCACAGCGGCTTCATTTATCATGTACAGAAACAGCAAAGAGCCCACCAGTCCACGGATGCGGTTATGGTGTACTCAGAAACTGGAACACCACTCAGTAAGAGAAAGAAGCAATCTGACTTCCCATGACAACGTGGGTGGGTCTCACAAACACTATATTGAGAGGAAGAAGCCAAATAAAAAGAGTGTGTCCTGTACGTCCCCTTCCAGGACGAGGTCACAGCCCAGCTATGGGAATAGAAATCAGAGCAGTGTTACCTGTGGGGAGGGGGAGTGATTAGAAAGAGACGTAAAGGATTTTCGGGGGTTATGGAAACAGTCCGCGTTTCCGGTGAGGTGGTAGTCACACAAATGTCTGTATTTGCCGAAACTCACAGGCTGAGCATTTGAAAGTCCTGCAGGTGTTGCTTGTGAATGATCCCTCAATCAAAAGTGCTAATCAAATCCCTTCACCTTTTAGCTTTTAATGGCTTTTGGTGGCTCAGAATCTAACTCCCTTCCATACTCACACACGTCCACGTGTGATTTGCACTCTCCTGTGGACTTGACGGTGATAATTAAATGAATTTATATTAAAAGAAAGAAAAAAGGAGTGTCACCTGATTTTAATGCCACAGGCTTCCTCTGACATCATCCAGTGGGAAGGTCATAAGTATAATTTTAGTCTCTGGCTCCTGAGTTAACTGGGGAAAGAGGGCTGAGGAGGTGGAGATGGAGGAGGTGAAGCGGTCCCTCAGCCTGTATTGCTAGGGCCTCGGGCAAGTCCCTCTGCAGAGCCGGCTGGGAGGAGAAATGCCAGCTCTGAGGCCAGAAGTCAGAGTCTGGACTCACCAGAGTCCTAATCTCATTGTAAACTTGCTGTGGACGGCTGAAAGGGAGATTCAAAGCAACAAGCAGTCTTGTCTCAAGAAAAATGAACACTTGGAAAGGCATTTGGGGTAAGTGGATCCCTCGTTCTGGGCACAGAATGGGGACATTTGATTATGCATTTACAAAACAAAAACCATGGTCCCAGCAGGAGGCTGTGGAGAGTTGTTCTGTGGACGGGATGGGCAGGGTGGACGGCGTGGACCGGAGGCGAGGGGCCGAATGTCCACACACAGCTTCCTCGTGTTTCTTCTCTGAATTGGGTGGGACTTCCCTGTGCCTGGACAAGGTGGCTTCTGGTTGGGAATGCCTGTCTTGTTAAACAAACGATCCCAGGCCATTTTTCACGGGGGTCTGAGGGCAGCATTGAGTGCTGTTTGGGGATACAATGCCACCTAGTGGTCAGAGCTGGGGAAATACTCTTTCTCTTTCTTAGAAGCCTCTTGGGCACCCTGAGAACTGGAGGCTCTGGGGAGATCTGGAGAGATCACCCTGGATGCAGACACTGATCAATAAGGAGAGGAGGGAAGTAGTGGAAGGTTTGGGGCGAGTTCTGACAGACACAAGTGAGGGTTTCTCACGGGGTCACCCCAGAAATACCAGGTAGGAGTGACATCACGTCAGGACCTGGACACTCAGCCGTGCCTTCTGCTTTGCTTCCACAGGGGAGGCATCTGGAGGCAGAGTAATAACGTGGTTAAAACAGTTTCACAGAGTGCTTTTGTACGGAGTGCTTTTGTACGGAGTGCTTTTGTACGGAGTGCTTTTGTACAGAATCCTTTCACAAGTTAGTTGTCAAAACAACCCACCAGTATTATGATCTTGGTTTTCCAAATGAGCTTCAGGAAGTTTGCAGCTCATTCAAAGTTGCCCAACTCTTAAGGTGGAGCTCGACCTTCTGACTTCAACTCAGAGACTTGTTTTTTTATGCCATCCCCTCCAGCTGAAAGCGGCCCATCTGGACACCAGCTGCCTCTGCTGCTGGCCCCTCATCCCTGCTCTGGGCAGCGCACACCTTCCAGCTGAGTGCCTCAGAGGGGGTAAAAATGCACTTTCAGCCCGGCCGGTGTGGTTGAGCGTCGACCCATGCACCAAGAGGTCGCTGGTTCGATTCCTGGTCAGGGCACATGCCCAGGTTATGGGCTCAATCCCCAGTAGGGGGCATGCAGGAGGCGGCCAATCGATGTTCTCTCTCATCCATGTTTCTATCTCTCTCTCCCTCTCCCTTTAAAAAGCAATAAAGAAAAATAAAATAAAAATAAAAATGTATTTTCAGGGGGTTTGCTCTGGTTTGCAAGGGGTGGAAGTTCTGTGCAAGAAAGTGATGCTAAAGACAACCAAGAACGCTAGAGCTCCGCCGCCCGGGAGCACACAGCCCTTTGCCCCGTGCATACGCAGAGGTGAGCCTGGACCTACCTGGTGGGGGGAGTTGGAGATGGGAGCTCCCGGCAGGAGACGCGGCAGAAAGTGGGCTTTGGGGACTGGCAGCGGGAGAGCAGCGGGACAGTCTTCAGGGAGAGAGAGGGGCTGAGAACGAGGCGCTAGGCCAGGCCTTGGGATCCTGCCCTGTGGGTGGCAAGGCCGCCAATGTTTAGGACAGTGGCATCTCATGCTCAGTTCTAATTGTGGCTCATGGTGTTTTTGCTGTGACCCTCCATTCGCTGTCCAACCTTTCCTTTCCTTTTCATTTATCCCCCCACATCCCCTCCACTGGGATTTGTGCGGCTTTCATGACAAGGACACAGAGACACTCAGTTAGTGCCTTGGGGCCCCCATATCCACCCCAGTAGAAGGAATCGTTGTTTTCCCAATTCAACCCACGACACACGAGAAAGAAGACAAAAACCAGAAAAAAAAAATAACTGTGTAAAAACACTACAAAGTACGCTGTGTATTTGAACTGGTTCCACTCCTGGCTGAGCTGGTTAGGGGCCCTCTGTGTATTGTCTCCGCAGCGGGACCTGACACAGAGCAGGTGCTCCATGAAGAAGATTGCTGATTAGTGATGGGGCACTAATGTAGGGGACATTCCTGCCGCAATGCAGTAGGTAATAGACAGCAACAAGCAAATATATAACATATCAGAGGTGATATTGCTAGGAAGAAAAATAAAACAAGATACAGGGACAGCAAGCCTGATTGGAGTGGCTCAGTTGGTTGAATGTCATCCTGTGCACCAAAAGGTCACAGGTTCGATTCCCGGTCAGGGCACATACCTGGGTTGTGGGTTTGATCCCCGGTTGGGGCACATATGAAGGCAACTGATCCATGTTTCTCTCTCACATCAATGTTTCTCTCTCTCTCTCCCTCTCTCTAAGCATGTCATTGAGTGAGGATTAAGAAAGAAAAGATACGGAGACAGCAAGAAAGGAGGTACAGGTGGCTTTGGGGTGGGCGCTATCTTAGATGGGGTGATCAAAAAATGCGTCTCTGAAGAGGTACCATTAGCGCAGGTGCCTCCGTGAAGGAGGGGAAGTGAGTCCGGTCTCCTGAGCTGGAGAAGTCTGAGCAGAGGGAAGAGAATGAGAAATATACATGAAGTTAACACACTTCAGAAGGTACTGAATGAGTTTTAATCAGTTTCAGGCAAGTGGCCATGTGCTCTGGATGTTGAAAAATGCAACAACACCCAGTCCCTACCTCAATGGTTCAAACGTGCCCCCCTGGAGGGACCTCATCTGGCCTCACCTGCATGCAGGTCAGGGTCTGGGTCACAGTTCTGGTAGAGGTTTGGAGACCGGGTTACTAAGGGCTGGCATGGGACGCTCTCAGCATCTTCCCAGAGAAGTTTCCCAGGGGCCTGCGTGTGAGGGTTGAGTAGGAAACAGCGGTGCCCGGGAGAGCATGCGCTCCGCAGGGGGCGGGATGTTTAGGCTCCCCAGTGTCTGAGGCCTGACCCTGACCATCCCCACCGGGCCCAGCAGGACTTACCCTGCCGACTTTGCCCCTGTTCCTGTGCTCCAGCCACAGGCCAGCAAGGAAAGAAAACTGTCATGGTTAACCAGGAGCGCCGCCAAGGAGAAAGAAGAGGTTTCGGAGTGACCATCACGGCCCAGGGAAGGGTGCTGTGACACTGGACATGGATAGACCGTCCGCTGGCAGGGAGACTCTCAGAGGGGAAATGAAGTGACCGGGGCTTCAGCTTGAGGTCACTGCCACCCAGGTCACCCTCTGCTCTGGCTCCAGTCATTTTCTGATCATCTGACTCCACGGGAGAGATCGGGGATGGCTGTTCCCTCTGGACCTCGTCCTCACTGTATTGAGCGTTTTGGCCTTTTTTTTTTTAATTAATTTATCTTTGTTACAGATGATTCTCCTTTTGCCCCCATTGACAACCACCCTGTCCCCAGCTTTGTTGTCTATGTCCATTGTTTATGTCTTTTGTGAGCTCCAGCCAACACCCGCCAGGCATGTCCCGGGTTCCTGTGCTGAGTGCTGGAAGGTGGGTATGCGTTCTCCCCGGGTTGTGTGTGTGTGTGTGTGGGGGGTGGGGGAGCCACAATTCCACAGTTCAGCCATCCAGGGGTCCCATGAAGCAGAGAGGAAAGGCCTGCATATGGATTATCATCAGGAAAATGCTGACCCCTGGTGGACGTTTCGTTCTTTCTTTTTAATTTTATGTTTCCATTACAGTTTGCATTCAGCACTTTTTTGTATTAGTTTCAGGTGTACAACACAGCAGGTAGACATTCATATAGGTTACATAGTGTTCCCTTAGATAATTCAAGTGCCACCTGGCACCATACACAGTTATCACAATATCACTAACTGTATTCCCTATGCTTTACCTTACAACCCTGCACTTGCTTTGTGACCACCAGTTAGTACTTCTCAACCCTATCAGCTTTTTTTACCCTGTTTCCCAAAACTCCTACCCTCTGGCCTCCATCAGTTTGTTCATTTATTTTGTTCTTTATATCCCCACATATAAGCGAAATCATATTGTATTTGTCTTTCTCTGTCTGGCTTATTTCACTTAGCCATTGATGCTGCTGCAAATGGTAAGATTTCATTCTTTTTTATGACTGAATAATATTCCACTGTATGTATATATGTACGACATCTTCTTTATCCACTTGTCTGTTGATGGGCAGTTGGGTTGCTTCCATAACTTGGCTCAATTGGTTGGTCATCGTCCTGTGCACCCAAGGGTTGCCAGTTCAATTCCCAGTCCGGACACACGCCTGGGTTTTGGGCTTGATCCCTTGTGTGGGGCGTGTAGGAGGCGGCCGATCAGTGTTTTGCTCTAGCATCAATGTTTTCTCTCTCTCTCTCTCCCTTCCTCTCTCCATACCTTGGCTATTGCAAATAATGTTACAGTGAACATGGGGGTGCATATATATATATTCTTTTGAATTCTTTTGAATGAAAACATTCTTTTGAATGTTTTAGGTTTTTTTCAGACATACACCCAGAAGTGGGAATTTCTATGGCAGTTCTATTTTTAATTTTTTGAGGAACCTCCACACTTTATTCCTCAGTGGCTGCACCAGCCTGCATTCCCAACAGTGCACTAGGGTTCCCTTTTCTCCACATCCTCGCCAACATTTGTTGTTTGTTGATTTATTAGTGATAACTTTTCTGTCCATTGGCAATGCGTATGTCCTCTTTGAAGAAGTGTTTATTCAGGTTTTCTGCCCACTTTTTATTTTTACTTTTTATTAATCCCCATCCGAGGATATTTTCCCATTGATTTTTAGAGAGAGTGGAGGCGTGGGGGGCAGGGGGGGAGGTGGAGAGAAATCACAGCTTGAGAGAGACACATTGATTGGTTGCCTCCTGCACGATCCCAGCCAGGGCTGGAGATTGAACCTGCAATCCAGGTACGTGCCCTTGACAGGGAATCAAACCCTCAATATTTCAGTCCATGGGCCGATGCTACCACTGAGCCAAATCGGCCAGGGCTCTGCCCACTTTTTAATTGGATCGTTTGTTTTCTGATGTTGTGGGAGTTCTTTATAAATTTTGGATATTAACCCCTTATTGAATGTATCATTGGTGAGTATGTTCTCCCATTCAGTAGGCTGTCTTTTCGTTTTGTTGATGGCTTCCCTTGCTGTGCAAAAACATTTTCGTGTGACGTAGTTCATTTGTTTATTTTTTCTTTTGTTTCCCTTGACTGAGGAGATATGTTAGAAAAAAGTATTGCTATGAGAAACGTCTGAGATTTTACTGCCTATATTTTCTTGTAGAAGTTTTATGGTTTCAGGTCTTACATTTAAGTCTTTAATCCATTTTGAGTTTATTCTTAGATATAGTATAAGAAGGTGGTCTAGTCACATTTCTTTGCAGTTATCTGTCCAATTTTCCCTACACCATTTATTGAATAGATTATCTTAACCCTGTTGTATGTTTTTGCCTGCTTTGTCATAGATTAATTGACCATATAGGTGAGGGTTTACTTCTGGGCTCTCTATTCTGTTCGTTGATCTGTTTTTATGTCAGAATCAGTTTTGATTACTATAGCCTTATAGTAGAGTTTATTATCACATAGTGTGATACCTACCACTTTGTTCTTCTTTTTCAAGATTGCTGCTGCTATTTGGGGTCTTTTGCATTTCCTTGCGTATTTTTGGACTATTTGTTTTAGTTCTGTGAAAAATGCCATTGGCATTTTGATAGGAATTGTGAGGAATCTATAGATTGCTTTGAGTAGTATGAACATTTTAATGATGTTAATTCTTTCTATCCATGAGCACAATAATACTTCCAATTATTAGTGTCTTTTATGATTTCTTTCTTTATTGTCTCATAATTTTTTGAGTACAGAGCATTTATCTTCTTGGTGAAATTTATTCCTAGGTATTTTTCTGATGCAATTGTAAATGGGATTGTTTTCTTAGTTTCTCTTTCTGATAGTTCATTATCAGTGTATAAAAATGCAACTGATTTCTGAATATTTCTTTTGTATCCTGCCACTTTACTGAATTCATTTATCAGTTCCAGTAGGTTTTTTTTCTGGTGAAATCTTCAGGATTCTCTATATACAGTATAATGTCATCTGCAAACAATGACAGTTTTTGGCTCTTCCTTTCCTATTTGGATACCTTGTATTTCTTCTTCTTGTCTGATTGCTGTGGCTAGAACTTCTAGTACTATGTTGAATAAGAATGGTGAAAGTGGACATCCTTGTCTTGTTCCTGATCTTAAGGGAAATGCTTTTAGTTTTTCTCCATTGAGTATGATGTTAGCAATGGGTTTGTCATATATGGCCTTTATTATGTTTGGATATGTTCCTTCTATTCCCACTTTGCTGAGAGTTTTTAATCATAAATGGGTGCTATAGTTTGTCAAATGCTTTTTCTGCATCTATTGATATGATCATATGATTTTTAACTTTCATTTTGTTTATATGGTATATCATATTAATTGATTTGCAGATGTTGAACCATCTTTGCATCTCATAAATAAATCCCATTTGATCATGGTATATGATCTTTTTCATGTATTGCTGAATTCGGTTTGATAGTATTTTATTGAGGATTTTTGCTTCTATGTTCATCAGGTATATTGGCCTATAATTATTGTTCTTTGTAGTGTCTTTATCTCGTTTTAGAATCAGGATAATGCTGGCCTCGTAAAATGAGCTTGGGAGTCTTCCTTACTTTTGTATTTTTTGGACTAATTTGAGAAGGATAGATATTAGTTCTTCTTTGAAAGTTTGGTAAAATTCATGTGAGGAACATGTATGTTTCTAAGAATTTATCCTTTTCTTCCAGATTGTCCAATTTGTTGTCATATAATTGTTCATAGTGTTTTCTTATAAGTTTGTATTTCTGTGGCATTGTTTGTTACTTCTCTTTCATTTCTAATTTTATTTATTTGGGTCCTCTCTCTTTTCTTCTTGATTAGTCTGATTAAAGGCTTATCAATCTTTTATTTTTTTCTCCCCAAAGAACTAGGTCATAGTTTCATTGATTATTTTTTTTAGATTCAATTTTATTTATTTCTTCTCTGATCTTATTTCCTTCCTTCTATTCACTTTGGGCTTTGTTTGTTTGTTTGTTTGTTTGTTTGTTTGTTTGTTTTTCTACTTCCTTTAGGTATAAAGTTAGATTGTTAATTTGATATTTTTTTCAGTTTCTTGAGGTAGGCCTGCATTTCTTTGAATTTCCCTGTCAGGTTTGCTTTCACTGTGTCCCATAGATTTGGGGTTGTTGTGTTTTCATTTTCATTTGTTTCAAGGTACCCTTTGGTTTCTTTCTAGATCTCATTGTTAATCCAGTCATTGTCTAGTAACATGTTATTTAGCTTGCATGTGTTTGTGTGTTTTTCATTTTTTTCTTGTATTGATTTCTAGTTTCATACCATTGTGGTTGGAGAAGATGCATGAAATGATTTCAGTTTTCTTTAATTTATTGAGGCTTGTTTTATGGCCTGGCATGTGGTCTATCCTGGAAAATGTTCTATATGCACTTGAAAAAAAATGTATTTTCCACAGTTTTGGGTGTAATGCTCTGAAAATATTAGTTAAATCCATTTGGTCTAATGTGTCATTTAAGGGCCCCATTTCTTTGTTGTTTTTTTTGCCTGGAAGATCTACCCATTGATGTCAATGGGTGTTAAAGTCCCCTACTATGACTGCATCACTATTGATCTCTCCCTTTATGTCCATCAATATTTGCTTTATATATTTAGGTGCACCTATGTTGGGTACATAAATTTTTACAAGGGTTATATCCTCTTGTTGGACTGTTCCTTGTATCATTATGTAGTATCCTTCTTTGTCTCTTGTTATAGCCTTTTTAAAAGTCTATTTTGTTTGATATAAATATTGCTACCCTAGCATTTTTTAAAAAAAATATTTTTTCTTTATTGATTTTTAGAGAGAGAGGGCGGGAGAGGAAGAGAGAAACAGAAACATCAATGAGAGAGAACATTGATTGTTGGCTGCCTCCTGCATGTCCCCACTGGGGATTTGGCCTACAACCTGGGCATGTGCCCTGACTGGGAATTGAACTGGTAACCTCTTGGTTCATGGGTTGACACTCAACCACTGAGCCACACAGGCTGGGCCTAGCATTTTTTTTTATTTCTATTTGCATGAAATATCTTTTTCCATTCCTTTATTTTCAGTCTGTGTGTATCTTCCATTCTGAGGTGGGTCTCTCATCGACAATATACATATGGATCTTGTTTTCTCATCCATTCAGCTATCCTATGTCTTGGAGCATTTAAGCCATTTACATTTATTTATTTATTTATTTATTTATTTATTTATTTATCCTTTTTCTTTTATCCTCACCCGAGGACATTTTTGCATTTATCTCCAGATAGAGCAGGAGGAAGAGAGAGAGAGAAACATCGATGTGAGAGAGACACATTGACTGGTTGCCACCTACACGACCCTGACCGGGGCTGGGGACAAACTGCAACTGAGGTACATGCTCTTAGCGGGAACCAAACCCGGGACTCTCTGGTCCGCAGGCCGACGCTCTAACCACTGAGCAAAACTAGCCAAGGCTAAGCCATTTACATTTAAAGTGATTGTTGATAGGTACGTGGTTATTGCCATTTTATTCTTTATAATTATGTTCCTCTTTTTTTTCTCTCTCTCTCTTCTTTTTCTTCTTATAGAAGTCCTGGTAACATTTCTTGGAATACTAGTTTGTTGGTGATGAAGTCCTTTAACTTCTCTTGTCTGGGAAGCTCTTTATTTCTTTTCCAATTTTAAATGATAGCCTTGCTGGGTAGAGTAATCTTGTTTGTAGGTCCTTGCTTTTCATCACTGAACATTTCATGTCAATCCCTTCTGACCTGAAAAGTTTCTGTTGAGAAATCAGCTGACAGTCTTCTAGGAGCTCCGTTGTGGCTTTTAAAATTCTCTCTTTTGTCTTTACCTTTGGCATTTTAATTGTGATGTGTCTTGATGTGGACCTCTTTGTATTCATCTTGTTTAGGACTCTCTGCACTTCCTGTACTTGTGTGTCTTTTTTTTTCACCAGGTTAAGGAAGTTTTCAGTCATTATTTCTTCAAGTAGGTTCTCAATCCCTTGCTGCCTCTCTTCTCCTCTGGTACCCCTATGATGCAGATGTTATTATGCTTGATGTCCCAGAGTTTTCTTAGAGTATCCTCATTTTTTATTTTATTTGATTGATTGATTTTAGAGAAAAAGGAAGGGAGAGGGAGAGAGAAACATTGATGTGAAAGAGACACATCGATTGGCTGCCTCCTTCACACCCCCTACTGGGAGTTGAGCCTGCAACCCGGGTATGTGTTCTGACTAGGAATTGAACCAGTAACCTTTTGGTTCATGGGACAATGCTCAACCAACTGAGCCATTCTGGCCAGGCTAGTTGATTATTGTATGTGCCCTGACCTGGGAATCAAACCCACAACCTTGGCATATTAGGATGATGCTCAAATCAGCTGACCTACCCAGCCAAGGCCAGTATCCTCATTTTTTAAAATTCTTTTTTCTTTCTGCTGCTCTGCTTGAGTGTTTTCTGGTACTTTGTCCTCCAAATTGCTGATTCAGTCCTCTGTTTGTCTAATCTGCTGTTGATTCCTTCTAGTGCAGTGGTTCTCAACCTGTGGGTCGCGACCCCTTTGAGGGTTGAACGACCCTTTCACAGGGGTCGCCTAAGACATAACAGTAGCAAAATTACAGTTATAATATAATTTTATGGTTGGGGGTCACCACAACATGAGGAACTGTATTAAAGGGTCGCGGCATTAAGAAGGTTGAGAACCACTGTAATCTAGTGTATTTTTCATTTCAGTTATTGTAGTCTTCATGTCTGACTGGTTATTTATTTTTTTTATTGATTTTAGAGAGAAAGGAAGGGAGAAGGAGAGAGAGATAGAAATATCAATGAGAGAGAACATTGATCGGCTGCCTCCTGCATGCCCCCCACTGGGGATTTGGCCCACAACCTCGACATGTGCCCTCACTGGGAATCGAACCGGCGATCTCTTGGTGCATGGGTCGATGCTCTACCACTGAGCCACACTGGCCGGGCCTGACTGGTTCTTTTTTATGGTTTCTATGTCCTTTTTTTATGCTTACTATCTCTAAGTTCTCACTGAGTTCATCTATTCTTCCCCTAAGTTCCTTGAGCATCTTTATAACCACTGTTTTGAACTCTGTGTTTAGTAGATTGCTTGCCTCCATTACATTTAGTTCTTTTTCTGTGGATTTCTCCTGTTCTTTCATTTGAGGCATGTTTCTTTGCCTCCCCATTTTGGCTGCCTCTCCGTATTTGTTTCTATGTATTAGGTAGATCTGCTATGTCTCCTAGTCTTTGTATGGCGGCCTTCTGTAGTAGGTGTCCTGTAGGGCCCAGTGGTGCAATCTCCCTGATCACCTGAGCTAGGTGCTCCAAGGAAGTCTCTTGTGTGGGTTATGTGAATCCTCTTGCTGTAGTTGAGTCTTGATTGCTGTTGGCCTGTCTGTGGGTGGGGTTGACCCTCAGGCTGGCTGACTATGAAGATTGACCCCGATCATAGTATATGAGCTGTTGTGTGTGGGTTGACCCCATGAAGTAGAATTTGCCCCAGTAGAGTCTGGTGCCTGCTAAGATGTCCCTTTGGGTGTGCCACTTGTGGAACTAATTGGATTGTGCTCTGGTGTGCTCTGAAGTTCACCACTGGATGTGTTGGTTCTGGAGCCTCTTGAAAGGGACCCGGTACAGGTCAATGTCAGACACTGCCTGTAACTGGCCTTGGGCTACATGTCTGGAGTTATTAGGCAATCCACAGTTTGTAGCTGCCTCTGCTGGGACTGGGTGCACATGGGAGAGGCCAACCTGCATACCAAGGCTGGCTTCCACCAGCTGCGAGCCCAAGAGCAGGTCAGCAAAAGGCCCAGCTGGCCCGGAGATCTCCTTTCTGTTAGGCTCAGTCACTGGAGGAGCTTCTGGTGGTATGTGAGTTAAGTGAATTGCATGAGATAAGTTATCAGTGAGTCACCAGGTATGGACAGGTAGATTCAAACATGGTACCAGTGCTGGGTCTGAGGACACTCAGCAAAAGTCTTAGGGTGCACCAAGGCCAGCTGCCACCAAGCCGGGACCTGAGGATCTTTGTGATGGGGCAGGGTCACAGGGAGTCATCAGAAAGAGGCCAGAGGAGTTCACGAGGCTAAAACAGACCAAGATTTGGCCATGTGGTGGGAGGGCTCCTCACAGGAATGTAAGTGCCTCTCGGGTGCTGGGGGCGGAAATGGCCCTCCCCTCCAGCTTCACAACTCAGTCTCTCTTCACCTGATTCTGGTACTGTTCGAGCTGCCCAGTTGTCCTCAAGAGCTCCTCAGTAAGGTCTGCACTCGGGCTCACGCTGGAGTCCTCCAAAGACCTCTCCACTGGGAGTGACCCCTGCAGGGTGGGGCCTCCGGAAATCAGCAGAGAGCGGCCATTGCCACTCCTCAGGCTGACGTTGTTTAGAGGGGAAAGCTTGATCCAGAAAAGATGACGTCTGTGGGTGGTGTGGGAGAGAGACTCAGCACAGGGACACATGCCATTGTCACTCCAGCCCCCTCCCCACAGCCACGCCACTCAATCTCTCCCTTTATGACTCTAGTCCACTCTGAGCCACCATCCCCTGCTAAGGCCCAGGGTGAGTGTTCAGCTGACATTCTGCGCACTGGGCTCTCAAGGGAGCCATCCCCTTCTCACCAGGGCTGTGGAATCCCGCTGATTGTATAGCCAGACATTGTGTGGGCTCCTGGCCTGGGGCTGAGGCCCCTCGCTCCTCCAGGAAGATCCTCCTCAACCTAGATGCCCTCTGGACTGTCACTTGCTGTCTGTGGGCGCAGGGCCAGCCCCTTTCACGTCCGTGCTTTTCCCCCTGGTCCCGACGCAGATTCCCCTGTAAATCCTTCCTGTTAGCTAGGCTGCGGATGGTTCTTCAGGTTGACTGTTCTGTGCTTTAGCTGCTGCTCTGCAATGGTCCCAAGCGGAGGTGAGCGTACCTTCACCTGCCTGCTGCCGTCTGGCCCGGCTCTTGGCATTCCTTGAACTGCCTTTAACCCCCCTCCCCCCGCCCCCCACACACACTTGATGCTGCAGGAGACCCAGAGGCCACATTCCTCTGGAAGCTGGCCATCCTTCTAGACAAGCTTTTTGAGTCTGAGGCCAAGAGCCCCACAGAGGTCTTTCACTGTCTCCAGCCTTTTCTGGGCATGGGTCTTATAGTCAGGCACGTTGAGATTTGCCGCTACGACTTAGAGCTTTCACAGCTATGTGAAGGAAAAACACAAAAGCATTTGGTTTCCCCAAGATTTGCAAGAATTTTACGACAACTTAAACACCTGCTGTTATAGTACAATTTATGACAAAAAAGAAAAAGTGAAGCTTGAAGGGTTCCTTCACCAGCCTTGTGACTGAGAAAGTACCTTCAACCCACATGAAAATGTAGTCAGAGTGCACCGTGACTTGGCGGAGACTTTCTATGTAGTGAAGGACCATCTCTCTCCTTTGCGTTTGCAGAAGCTCTGGGTGGGGCCCTTGTTGAGGGAGCCGCTGGGAGGACTTGAACTCAGGGCCCTTGAGTCCAGAGCCATCTGGTCCGGGGTGCAGGCTCTGGCATGCTGACGTACTTTCTTTATCCCCAGCCACCCACAAACAGTCCTGGGAAGAGGGGTTGGGCACTGGCATCATGTTTTTAAAACTCTGCAGGTGAGCCTAATGAGAACACAGGTCTAGTCTAATCCCCGACTTTTTAAAAAATATTTTTTCTTTATTGATTTCAGAGGGAGAGAGAGATAGAAACATCAATGAGAGAGAACATCGATTGGCTGCCTCCTACATGTCCCCCACTGGGGACTGGGCCCACAACCTCAGCATGTGCCCTGACCGGGAATCGAACCGGGACCTCTCAGTCCATGGGACGAAGCTCGATCCACTGAGCCACTCCGGCCGGGCCATATCCACTTGTTTTAAACATCACCCAGACAAGCAGATGTTTAGCCATTTAGAGTCTGCCTGCTTTGCATTCCCCACGAAGCTGTACCCAACATCTGCCAGCCATGGATAACCCCAGCCACAGAGACCCCCAGTTCTGCTGTCCTTCGGTGCTCTCTGTCCCCAAGATCCCCACTGTGCGGCTGAGTGCATCTCCCAGACACACAGCCCCCTTTCCCTCCCCTCTCCCAGCCCCGTGCCCTCCTTTCCTCTAAGCAGCAACCACCACTGAGTGGCCAGATTCCTACAGTGAGGGCCCCCAAAGTAGCCGACAAAGCGTCACCCAGTCTGAGTGCCTCTGCCCCCTCGTGCTCACATTTCACTCCTCGAAAGGTACCAAACCCCAGCGACCTTTTTCCAGTCTTCCTTCAGAACTCAGCTAGCCCAAGTCCCCTGTCCTCTCAGATGTTCTGATCCAGGTAATACATCAATTTCTATTGATTTATCAGTGGCTAATTCATTTATTCATCAAATATTGACTGAGCACCCAGGACATACCGACCGTTGATCTGGGTATCTGAGAGGCATCTCAGAAGAAAATGGAAATCCCTGCATGTGTGGAGCGGATGTCCCAGGATGACAACGGCTCAGAGCTCTTCCTGTCCTGAAGGACACTGTGTGCCCAGGTGAGGCGGTGCCAAGAGGGAGGTCTCGGTGTTGTCAGCTGGAGGGAGGCGCTGGGCTTTAAAGCTGAGCTTCTCAAACTTGAACCCGCGTAGAATCACCTGCAGACTGGTTAGGATTAGATCCTAAGTCGGTGAGTCTGGCGTGAGGTCTGGGGTGCTGCTGCTGGTCTGTGGACCACACTGAGCAACAGGGCTCTCAAGCGGATTGCTTTGCACACTCACCCTTCCAGGGTCAACACTAGGAAAAATAATGTTAATACCTACCACAGGAGGTCATTGCAAAGATTAAATGAGGTAACTCAGCCCTTAGCATTAGCTATAAATTATCTGCATTTAGCAATGAGGAAACTGAGGCTCCAAGACCTTATCTCATGCAGGAGCACCCGTGCAAACAGAATGTGCACCAGAATCCCAGGGCTTGCTCGCGTGCCTGCTCCCCTGTCTTCCTTGGAACTGACCTCATCACACAGAGCCTCTGAAAGGCAGGACGGCTGCAGAGTCACACGCTCACTGCTGTGGCTGCCGCTCAGCCTTGAAGAGTTTTCTGCCTTGAAGTTCCTCCTTGTATCAGGTCTGAAAACATAACCACCTCACGCACCCTTTCTCACACGCAGCATTTCACCCGCGTCGTCGCGTTTCAGCCTCGTGTGGTCCCCGAGGAGCAGGCTTGGCTGCTGCCACCGCGCGCACAGGAGAGAAGCTGAGATGGGCAACCTCCTCGACCTCACTGTCGTCACAGGGTCCGAGATCTAGACAAGAGCATGACAATTTTTTCCAATTGCTTGCCTTTTAACCTGCTGAACGCAGTTTGTTCTTACCAATGAGATCTCTTCCTCAAATAAAGCCAGGCAGGAAGTCTGGTTTGTGAGCAGGGAGCAGAGCAGGGTGATGGGTGGAGCCCAGATGCTCAGCCTCTCTTCCTGGGGCCCCTTCCCAGGCACCTGGGAGAGGGGCCCAAATAGCCCCCTTTGGAAACTGGGTCTAAGTCACCACTCTCCTGGAACAAGCAAGCGACTTGGGCCCAGCTGGGCCGGACTCCTGGCAGGAGGGAGGACAGCACTCCCTGCTCACCCGTTAGCTGAGGGATATCGATTAGCTGTCATTCTTAGGGTCTAGTGCACACACCTCATGGGGCCAAATGCCATGTTCCTCCTGTTGATCCTATCCTTTCCCAGATGCCCCCTCCCTCACATCCCAGGGACAGGCTTTTTATTTGTTGGACATTTCAAAATCGAAATACCACACAGACACACAGAAAACTGCCCGACCACATCTGTGCTGAGAAGCAGCGTGCCACCAGCTTTCGGGGACAGCAAGTCTTATTGCACTTCGCTTGCTCATCTGGACATCCCCACACACCTGCCCAGTGCTGCCTGTTTTGAACTCTGCGTAAATGGGATTGTGCCTCTGCTTCTATGCTGCTTGTGCCCACAGGGTGTGGTTCGTCGTTGCAGGCTGCTGGCCGGGTCATCCATTTCTTTTTTTTTTATCCTCACCCGAGGACATTTTTGCATTTATCTTTAGATAGAGCGGGAGGGAGAGAGGGAAGAAGAGAGAGAGAAACATCGACGTGAGAGAGACACATCGAGTGGTCACCACCCACACAACTCCAACCGGGGCCGGGGACAAACTGCAACCGAGGTACGTGCCCTTAGCGGAAACCGAACCCGGGACTCTCTGGTCCGCGGGCCGACGCTCCAACCGCTGAGCCAAACCAGCCAGAGTGGGTCATGCATTTCTTTGTGTCGCGCTGGATTGCATGAACACACAGGATCCGCTCTTCGGTGATGGGGGTTCGGGCTGTTTCCAGTTTGGGAGTGTTGTGGACAGCGCTGCCCCGCACCTTCCTGCAGGAAGATGCTCCTGTGTGTCCAGGGGAATGAGGCCCAGAAAGGGAAGGACTCAGAGGACAAGCAGCCAGGCCTGGCCCCCGGTGAGGAAACCCTCCGCCTCCCCGTTTCCCAGCACCCTCTGCCCTGAGGCTGGGGGCCACGAACACAGCCAGCAAAGTAGATGCGTTTTCAAGATTTTATTGTAAAACAGAGCTTAAGTCACAGGGGACAGGAAACTTCCACTTGACATATGCCACGCATATACAACACACATACAGCACATATACAACACACACATACAGTACATACACAACATGTATACAGCACATATACAACACATATGGACCGGACACATACATGCTCGGCCTTGGAAGACCTGGACACACGTGAGTCCCGTCCCTGCCCCAGTCTGGACAGCGCCCAGACGCACAGCCTCGCAAACAAGCCTCGGCGTCAGAGTGCTGCGATGGTTAAGGAGCGATCCACTCCGGGAGGCCGGGAGGCCGGGAGGCCGGGGGCCGCTGTGCCGGGGACACTGCCCGCGGTCGTGAGGGTCTGGAGTGGAGATGGTGCTTGGGTCTGGGCAGCGGGGTCCGGACTTACAGGCACGTTTCAGAAAGAAAAATTAGGGACTAACATGCAGTGTTAACTTCTCATTTTTACAGGCTAGAGCATTACAACAATAAGAAAGAAAAATAAAAAGGAGACATACTTTCACCATCATTTTTCACAAACACAGGAATATTTTGATCTCCCACCCCCTTCCAGGAAGTGCATAATCCCCAAATAAAGCACTTTTTAAAACTGGGTAAAAAGTGGGCTTTTTAAAAATACCATGAAATCCTTATTTTTCATTTTGCCACAGACCCTAAAAGGGCTGCTCTCCCAAGGTTTGCAAAACAAGGTTGCAGAGCCACTTGATGGGAGGTGAGTGAGTGGCTTCAGGGACCCGGGTGTGGACAGTGGGCAGGAGGGGGTGGGGAGGAGAGCAGAGGGTGTCCAGGCTGCCAGGCGGCCCGGGTGCTATCCCGAAGGCACAGGGGACACAGGAGGAAGGGCTTTGAGCTGGGCTGAGATTCAAGTTGCACTTTAGAAAGACCACTGTGGGGCGGCACGAAGGCTGTGTCGGCTGAGGGGCTGCAGACAGAGTCCTGACACCCGGGCTCCTGCAGCTCCTTCTGGGGCTCCACCAGAAGCTGGGACCACGGGCAAGGGTGGGGCGGTGTCTGGAGTCATGACGTGCTGGCTGGGGTGGGGGCACCTCTAGTCCTGCTGGAAGTAGAACTTGGTGACCCTGACGGCCTCCTTGGGCGTGTTGGTGAGGCTGACCGGCTGGTCCGCCTCCAGCGCCGTGCAGAGGAACCAGCCAGGGCAGGCGGCAGACTCGAAGCTGGTGGTGGGGCCGCTGTTGGAGCGGATGAAGGCGAAGCGCTTGTTCTGCTCCTTGGTCTTGCTCAGTTCAGTGATGTTGACCTCCTGGAAGCCAAGAGGTGAGCGGGTGAGAGCTCCTGTGCCACCCCCCCCCCACCCCACCAGGGGCCTCAGGCCGCCCCGCAGCAAGGGACAGAGAAATGCTGACTTAGAGACGCCTGCAGGAGACCGCACGCCCCATGGTCACATCTTGGTTTGGAAACATCTGGCCATTCTCACCAGGGGCCAGAAAGTTTAATGAACACATGGCCCCGCCCACGGGGGCCGAGGCCTGTGAGGCCGAGCTCGGCTGGGGTCTGTGCCTCCGAGGAGGGGGCAGTGCAGACGGTGGGCAGAGTATCGCAGTCCATCTAACGTCATCCCTACTCCACACAGAGCAGGCGGTCGCTCTCAGGTGGAGTGACGTGACAATGCCACAGTTATGGCCACTTGTCTCGCAAGCTCCTGAGACAAAGCCGTCCTTTGTGAGGGCAACCCATCAACACTGATGAGACCAAGGAGTGCAGGGCCGTGGATGGGATGCCAACCCACGGGTCTGAGTGGATCAGGACTGGCGGGGGCTCTACTGAAAGAGGCCAGGTCTAAGGGGGTTGGAGGCCCTCGGACAAGAGAGTGGCATGCAGAGACCGAGGTCCCCAAATGAGCCTCCTCCTGGTGCAGACCCCTGTGCAGTCCCCTCCCCCACTGCGGCTGGACTCAGCCACATGACGGGCTTTGGCCAAGGGGACATGAGCGGTATGAGGCAAGCAGATGTTTACTACGTGCTTGTGGTCTTGGAATAATCCCTCCTGGTAGCCAGCGGTCACGCTGTAAAGAAGCTGAAGCAGAACAGCAAACTCTGGGGGACCTGCGGGAAGAGCCTGGGGACGGAGAAACGGTGCCCGCCCTGGCCAAGCTCCCTGCCGAATGTAGCTGCAGGAAGGGCCCGCTCCCTCATGCGAAACAGAGCTGCCAGCTGCTCTCCACAACCCACAGAACCCTGAGAAAGAACACACGGCGGTTGCTTCAGGCCACTGGGCTTGGGGTGGCTGCTTCTGAGGCAGGTCCTTACCTCCAGCTGGAGCCTGACCTCGTCACCGGCCTTGACGCAGGCCAGGCACAGCTTCCCGCCCTGGATCCCCAGGAACACGGCCTGGGGCTCGATGGACACCACGTCTATCTTCTCTGGGAAGAGCAGAGGGGAAGTTCAGGTTGTAGAGAGGAGGAGGCACAGAAGAAGGAGAGCCTGGACTCTCCCTGGGGCTCTTCTGTCCCCCTAATTAAACCCAACATCATAAGGACAGTGAGTTCCCATCTTTCTGGTCTGCATCCAAACAGGAGATCAATCCAAGAACAACCACCTGGCTGCTCCTCGGGGCCAGGTCGCCTAGGTTCTGCTGCACAGGATTTCTAGCCTTCCCTCGATCCCCGGGATACCTGTGCTTCGGGTCAACAAGGGTGCTGCTCGTTGGCAGGGAAAATCAAACGTGCCGTCTTGAGTGGGGCCCCAGGCTTGGTGGCTTTGAACCCGCCTCTCCCCTCGGTGTCTCCGGGCCTCACGGGGCAGTAAAAGCCAAGCCTTTCTGCTTGTTTATGAGGAGCAATGCCAGGAAAGGCAGGTCTGGCCCTCCTGCAGGGTAAGGAGGGGGCGACAGGGCTGGGGCCGGGTGGGGAGACGGAGGTGATGCCACGGAGGTGATGCCACGCCCGCGACAGGGCATGAAGCATCCCAGAAGCCAGCGCTGGAGCCCCCCGTCACCGCACCCGTCTGCCTCGTGGTACGAAAGGGGAAACTGAGGCATAGACTGGGGGCAGCTCCCCAGTTCATCTGGCTTGTTTAGAATCCGGCCCAGAACTCGTTGGATGTGTGTCAGCAAGGAAGGGACATGGCCCAGCTGTGTGGTGTGTTCACTGTGGGAGTGAGTTAGTTTAAACACACAGGGACACGGGGCTGCCTGGGCCCAGGAGGCAGGAAAGGCTGGATCTTCCTCGTGCCCCACACCCAGCTATGGCCCTGGGACCACTGTGCCTGCGAGTGGTGGCTCCCCACCTCCCTGCACTCCTGAGGCTGCCCTCACAGGTGCCCTCCAGTGACCAGGCCCCCCGGAGGGATCAGGATGGCTCAGAGGCCGCACGGCTGCAGACCCCAGGCAGAGTGACCCCGGGCACACACGTCGGCTTTCCTGGCAGCCGCTCACCTTCTAGCTGAGTGTTTGGTCCTTGCAAGTATCCGGCCACGAGTTGGTTATTCCTCAGATAGAAGGTCTTCTGGTTAACATCCCAGATTCTGAAAAGCAAAAGGACCCATTGTACTGGACAATGCTGTGCCCAGCCCTGTGCCCAGCCCCTGCTTGTGTCCCCCAGAATCCGCCAAGTCTGCCCGGGGAGTGGTTTTCGCACACCCTGGCACGAGGGGACAACTGAGGCGGAGCTGGGTAGGACACAGGCCACTCCTCGCCTTGCTCCTCGTCCCAGGCTCCCGGGACAGCACCTGGATTCAGCCCTGGAGCAGCACCTGCCGTAGGACTTTCCGGGGCAAACTGGTCTCTGTCTGCTGTCCCACGTGGTAGCCACTCATGACTACCGAGCTCTTGAAATGTGGTGCAACTGAACATCTGAATTTTTAAATTTTATTTTACTTTTATTCATTTAATCTTATTAAGTATTAATTTAAACACAAACTTAAAGAGACCAGTGGCCACCACAAGACACTGTTAGACGTTTCAAGGGACGGGGTACCTTGTGGTAACCGTGGGGGTGTGTCCCAGAGCCTGTCCTCCGTCCACCAGGGGCTTGCTCCGTCTGGCAGGGGTCAGCTTCCTGTCTAGCTCACCCTGTAGCCTGTTTCTGGCTCCCAGTCTTTGCTTCTTGGTGACGGGCCCCTCCAGCTTAAGACGGATGTGGGCCCGCCTCTCCCTGCTGACCACCAGCCCGGCCGCAGGCCTGTGCCTCGTCGCCTGTCCGGAGAAGCGTGGCTGACAACACCGCCTCGTCAGGGGGCTTTGAGGAGCCCCCGAGCTTGCTGAGCCGGTGGTGCAAACTGTGAAGTCCTTTGCGCGTGCAAACATTTGACCTTTTGTCACTCTGCTTAGTTCTGGATGAGTGTCCGTCCGAAGGGACCGAACAGCCCTGACCGGAGGCCTGCAGGGGCATCTCCTGGAGCTCCCAGCCCACAGGAGGCAGAGCCACCCTTCCCACGTCTGAGGGGCCGAGGACCTGCCCCGGACGCGCAGGCACACGGCCGGACCTGCAGCCCCAGGCCAGCGATCGCGGCACCGGAGAGCGAGGGCGCCCAGACACGCTCCGTCCGGGGGTAGCAGGGCAGAGGGCGCATGTGGACGCATGACAGCCTGTCATTTTCACAAGAGTCATGACGACATCTCACAAAGCTCCTGACCCAGTTTTTAAAAATCACAATAGTTTGGGGCACTTCATGGTCCCAGAGGACTATCACACTGTTATCTCCACAACCAACCTGTGAGGCAGGCGGGCGGCCATGGTAAACCCCATGTCACAGGTGGGGAAACTGAGGCCCCAGAGGGTCAGCAGGCAGACATTGCTAACCATCATCTAGAGCTTGGGGCCACACTACCCCTAGTGCCCTCTCTGCTTCTTTGCCCAGCACGTTTGGCCCAAACCCCAGCTGGGCCCCTGGGCACGTGTCCGTCACTCGCTGAGCTGCCGGGGTCTCTGGGACAGAGCCAGGCCTCCAAAGCCAGCCAGGCTTGCACATCTGGGATCTTTTGAAATACAAGCTCTGGAGGCCCCACCTGTGGCGGCCCCCTCCGCCAGTCCGGACACCCTTCCCGGCCCAGACATACCGCTGTGATGTGTCCACCCCCTCCGCAGCCTCACCTGAAGGCTTGCATCATGCAGGGTCTCCTCCCCGAGGGACGGCAGGCGCTCTCTGCAGGGAACAAGAAGAGGAGGAGAGAGATGAGGTGGCTGGGGGGCACCCTGCAGATGTCCATCCTGTGAAACTGCGGACAGTAGGGACTGCCATTCCGGGCCCGGAGGAGCTGCTTATAAAGAAGATAGCCGCTCACCCAAACCCGTGGTCGCCGCCCTGTCCCACTCTCAGAAACGGAAATGCCCTCACATTTCCAAAAAGAGAAACCCTTGCTGTTGTCACGATCGGCCCTGCCGGGTGTCGCAATGCAGTGTTGTAACCATCCCGCCCCTTTTCCCGGGTGTAATTTCCCCAAAATGGAGATTTCCGTTTCCCTTCACAGAGTTCCTGGGAAGGAAAGCACCATGAAACCAAACACCCTCATCGGCCCGACAGGTGTCCAGGGACTGTTTGTCGACCCGAGGCATTGGCACATGGAACAGACTGACAGCTGTCGGGGGAAGGGATTAGCCAAAGAACGTGTATGCGTGGCCCATGGACACAGACAGCAGTGTGACAGTGGTGATGGCCAGAGGGAGGGGGGCTGGGAAAATGGGGCGATGGGCACACGATGCAGTGTGCAGGTGATGTTTTATTGAGTCATACCCTTGAAACCTGTATAGTTTTGCGAACCAATGTCACCCCAATAAATTCAATTTTAAAAAAAACAGCAACAACAAATTTGAGTAAAAATGTCCTTTTCTAATGCTCAGTGCCAGTGCCCCAGCACAAGGGACAGTCCCATGACGTTGTGTCCTTTGAAGGAGAGACAGCCGTGCTGGACTCTGGACCAGGGACTGTGAACGTTCTGTAAAAGGACCAGACAGTAAACATTTCAGGACAGGATCTGTGAGTCTCGTGATGACTCACCTCAGGGCTGTAGTTTATTTATCTATTTTTTTTATAAAGCTATTTTTATTTTTTTTTATTGCTTTTCTTTTCTTTATTGATTTTAGAGAGAGAGGAAAGGAGGGGGAGAAAGAGATAGAAATATCGATGAGAAAGAACATTGATTGGCCGCCTCCTGCATGCCCCCCACTGGGGATCGGGCCCACAACCTGGGCATGTGCCCTGACCGGGAATCGAACCAGCGACCTCTTGGTGCATGGGTTGACGCTCAGCCACTGAGCCACGACACTCAGCCACTGAGCCACACCGGCCGGGCAGAGTTGTAGTTTAAAAGCAGTTAAAATTGCTCTAACTGACAAGCTGGTTGAGTCCCATCTGACTGGACGTACAGATGGTCGTGGTGGCTCTGCCAGACGTTTCCTGCTGCCTGCTCCAGACCCAGCTTCCTGGGAGGGGCTGACACCTGCTCTGCTCCTGTCCTCCAGCTCTCTGAAGTTATGGCCTTGGGGCACTGCAGTGAACTCAGCACCGGGTCAGAAATGGATCCAAATTCCACCTCTGCCACTAGCCCATAGCCACCTGTGTGACCTTGAACAAGTCACTTCACTGATTTGGTCCTCTGCCTCCTCATGCTAAGGAAGGGGAAGGGGGGGAGGGGAGGGGAGGGGAGGGGAGGGGAGGGGAGGGGAGGGGAGAGGAGGGGAGGGGAGCTTTCTGACCCACAGTAGGCAATACGAAACATTAACTTCCTTCCTTACTACATTCTGGAGACTTAGGGAAAAGGTCAGCACACTTGTCTTTATGGATAGGATGAAGGTCAGAGGGGTTTCTAGGTGACCTGGGTGACGGAGGGCACGTCAGTGCAGAAACAAAGCGGAGCATTCAGGACTGGGTGGGAGCCCAGCAGTCCTCCTAGCCCCCCGTCACTGTGTTGAGGAAGATCCAGAACGACCCAGGAAGGAAAGGGACCTGCCCGAGTTGCACAGCTTGTTAATGGCACAGATGTGGCTCCCAGGCAGGGGCCATCCTCCTGAAGCAGTCGATGTAAGAGTCTGACTTTATTTTCAACCAACAAAGTAGAGTCTATGTGCAAATGAGGGTAAACCCTTCAAAGAGAAAGGTTACAATGTATATTTGAAAGTTGCCCAGAGAGCACCCAGCCAGTGTGGCTCAGTGGTTGAGTGTCAACCCATGCACCAAAAGGTCACCAGTTCGATTCCCAGTCAGGACACATGCCCAGGTTGTGGGCCCGATCCCCAGTGGATGGCATGCAGGAGGCGGCCAATTGATTTTCTCTCTCATCAGTGTTTCTATCTCTTTTTCCCTCTCCCTTCCTCTCTCTCTAAAATCAATAAAGAAAAAAAATTTTTTTTAAGTTGCTAAGAGAGCAACTTTCCCATCACAAAAAAAAAATTATCTAAAAAGTTCTCATCATAAGAAAAAAAATTACCTAACCATGCGTAGAGACAGGCAAATCATTATGCTCTACACCTGGAACTAATATAATATATTAACTACGACTCAATAAAAACAAGAGGAAGTTACAAGAGAATTTCCAAAATCTTTAAAGAGCTCCTCATGAGAACAAATGGAATATTTCTGCAAAAACTGGATCCCCTCCCTGGGTGTTTGCTTGGAGAGGCCAGTGGCTCATCCGTTCCGCTGCTCTGTGGTCCCAGCACTGTGAGTCGGTGGGAGTCGTCCACGCGCTGAAGCACATTTGAGAAATGGCATCTGCCTTTGAGGGCCAGGGGGCCCTTTGTCCATCTTGTTAGTTTGGGGGAGGGCTGCTTGAAGGAGGTGATGTGTGTGAACCCACAATCAAGGTCCTGCCCACAGTTTGGCTCCTGGGTATGTGCCTTGGTCCCCAACCCAGATTCAGAGACACAGATTTCTCTTGGAGAGCCAAAGCTGTGAGTTCCCACCTTTCACAGGTGTGTACCCTTTGCCTGCTGTGCCCAAGAAGGGGCCCTCTGGCCTTTCTGGGTCTCGGGTGGGCATACCTGGGCTGAGTCCTCCCGTGTCATTAATGAGCTGGGCCTCCCAGGACATGTGCCCAAGCTCCCTTGGTCCAAGTTTCATTATCCATTAGCCGAAGACAATAACAGAAGCTTTGTCATGGGGCACTATGAGGACTGAGGTATGGCACATGGTGTACTCAGCCCTGACCTTGGCGCGTAGGAAATATTCAAACAGTAGATTGCTACTGAGTGTGTTTGTCATCCCAGGTAAAGTGAGTGAGGTCAATCACAATGCCCTTGACCCAGTCAACCCTGCCCTGCACTCGAGCCCTCACTCCCCGGGGTGGGCAGGAAAGGGGCAGGAGAAGCTCCCTCCCTCTCCGCACGCTTCTGGCCACCGTGCCACTCTTGGTTCCGTCTTACAACAGTTGATGTCCCTATGATTTCTGCCAACAGGAAACCTCTGACTAACCTTATTCTCAGTTCTGGTGCTCAGAGCTTCACTCTGCTTCCTGAATCAAGTTTAATGACGGCATCACGCCGTGGACTTGGCCCCCCAGCGGGCCCTTGTCTTCCCCTCTGAGCTCCAGGCATCACGACCGTGTCCAGTGCCTCCTACGTGCTGAGCCTGCCCCACCAGGCTCTGTGACTGCAGAAATCACCAAGTCCCACCTACAGGGAGATAGAAACACCAGGCTGTCCGTGTCCTGAGAGCGACACTAGGCAGGGGGACGGGGACCTCAGGGCGAGCCCCGGTTGTTGATGCTTGTACAGTGTTGGGTACATTCACATATATGCCATCTCTCCCTCTCAATTTCAGTTAACTGCATCTTTCAGTTCTAGAGTTTACATTTGGTTCCTTTCTTGCATAGTTTCTAGTTTTCTGCCAAAAGTTTCAGTCTTGTGGTTTAAGTCCTTCAACATTTTATTCGTGGTTCATGCAAAGCCCCCCCCCAATTATGCCCTCATCGGAACCCCTGCTGGGTCTCCTCCTGTTTGTCTGTTTCCTCCTGTGCCCAGGTTGCCCGGTCTGGGCCTGACTACATTCGGCTGACTGCTGGTCACTGTGTAGCAAACACTGTTGGGATCACACAAGGCTCTGGATGGAGCTGTCTTCAGATGCTCCACCTTGGCTTCCACTGGGCAGTGAGGCCAGAGCGTGGCAGCCCAGGTGCCTTCCACCCAGGCAGGGCTGGAGGTGACTCAGCCACCGTGCGGGCTGCCCCACTCTGTCCACTCCAGGTCCTCCAGGGTCCCAGCTCAAACCTGGGGTGTTTATTGGGGCCCTTCCTCCTCAACGGGAGATAAAGGCAAATGTTATCTTCCTCATCTCCAAGTCTCATGAGTCTGTTCAAAGATCAGCGGCAGCTTTTGAAACCAGCACCTGCTTCCGAGGTAAAGGCCCGAGGCCGAGCTCCAACTCGCGGGGCCTTTGCAGTTCCTCCGAGCCTTGGCCAGAAGCCTTCTGGTCAAGATGACGGCGCAGGTAAATGTGGTACTCAGATCCCCCCACAACCACACCGAAATTACAACTAAACTACAGAACAACCGTCATTCAGAACCACCAGAAATCCAGCTGAACAGAAATCCTACAACTAGAGATTTAAAGAAGAAGCCACATCAAGACCAGCAGGAGGGGCAGAGATGCAGAAAGGGCTGGTCCCGCAGCCACGAGTGGCCGTTTAAAATCGGGAGTGATATTTCAACTGCAGAGGTCCCCCCTGAGGAGCCAGGGGTCCCAGCCCCACACCAGGGTGCCAGAGCCAGGAAGAGAAGTCCCCGTAACTCCTGACTGTAAAAGCCGGTGAGGATCGTGCTGAGACAGAGGCTGCTGGAGTCCCAGGCACTTTCTCTTAAATGGCCCCTGCACGAACTTACTCGGACTTGCTCCCTCTGAGCTCTAGCACCGGGGCAGCAGCTTAGAGAGCACCAGGGACATATGGGGGAGGAACTGAACTGTCTGGCATCAGGGTGAGAGCTGGGGGCAGTTTTCTGCCAGACAAAAGTGCTGACAGAGGCCTTTGTTCCTTTTCTGAGACCCGCCCCCTCCACACACAGAGCCCACAGATGGGAGCCATATCTGAGTCTCCATCAACCTGACTCATACTGTTCACCCTGCCCTGGTGATTCCCTGAGACCCCACCCTACTTAATTTATGAGCCCACCCACACTGTTTCCAGTGGCTTTTCCATACGACTGGCCTCTCTTGCCTCATGCTTTGGACTTTCCTAACATCTCTCAAACAAGCAACATCTGGCTTCAGCGAGCCCCATACCTCTTGCTAAGTAGCCCCAGCTTGGCCTTTCCTGGGCACCTACAAGCTGAGCACAAATAACAGCCATCTGCAGATGGCTCTGTGCCAGGTGGCCCTGGGAGGGCCACAGGCGATGGCTGACCCTGCACCTCCTAGGAAGCCCCAGAGCCAGCGCACCCAGTGGACAGCTTATGACCACACTGGATTACAACCCTACCACCTCCACAAGTGACTCACTCAAGGGGTAGACTTGGCAGGCACCAAAGCCCCACTGAAGCAAGTCCTGCTCTGGAGGGTCAGCTCCTGCACAGCAGCTCCTCCACTGTAGACACAGCTGGTCCTCATAGCCATCAGCCTGGGGGTTCAATTCCTCCCAGTGATGTGCCAGCAACAATCAAGGCTCAACCACAACAGGACAGTACACACAGCCCACACAGGGGCACACCTGGAGCACCCAGCTCAGGTGACTGGAGAGGTTGCACCACTGGGCCCTACAGGACACCTACTCCACAAGGCCACTCTACCAAGTCCGGGAGACATAGCAGTTCTACCTAACACATAGAAATAAACATAGGAAAGCAGACAAAATGTGGAGACAAACAAACATGTCCCAAATGAAAGAACAGGAGAAATCTCTAGAAAAAGAATTAAATAAAATGGAGGCAAGCAAACTACCAGGTACAGAGTTCAAAACAATTGTTATAAGGATGCTCAAAGAACTTAGTGAGAACTTTAAGGAATTTAGTGAGAACTTCAACAGCATAAAAAAGGACATAGAAACCATAAAAAAGGACCAGCCAGAAATGAAGGATACACTAACTGAAATGAAGAATAATTTACAGGGAATCAACAGTAGAGTAGATGAAGCCAAGAATCAAATCAGCTATTTGAAATATAAGGAAGCAAAAAACACCCAATCAGAACAGCAATAAGAAAAAAGAATCCCAAAAAGTGAAGATAGTGTAAGGAGCCTCTGGGACAACTCCAAGCATGCCAACATTCACATCGTGGGGGAGCCAGATGGAAAAGAGAGAGAGAAAGACATTGAAAACGTATTTGAAAAAATAATGACAGAAAATGTCTCTAACCTGGTGAAGGAAATAGACATACAAGTCCAACAAGCACAGAGAATCTCAAACAAGATGAACCCAAAGAGGCCCACACCAAGACACACATAATAAAAATGCAAAATGTTAAAGACAAAGGGAGAATCTTAAAAGCAGCAAGAGAAAGACAGTTACCTACAAGTAGCTCCCATAAGACTGTCAGCTGATTTCTCAACAGAAACTTTGCAGGCCAGAAGGGAGTGGCAAGAAATTATTCAAAGTGATGAAAACCAAGGACCTACAACCAAGATTACTCTACCCAGCAAAACTATCATTTAGAATCAAAGGACATATAAAGAGCTTCCTAGACGAGAAGCAGCTAAAGTAGTTAGTTCATCATCATTAGTATTAGTAGTTAGTATTACATGAAGTATTAAAGGATCTTCTTTAAGAAGAAGACAAAAAAAGATAAAAACAATGAACAATAAAATGGCAATAAATGCATATCTATCAACATTTGAATCTAAAACAAATAAAATAAATGGACAAGTAGAATAGAAACAGACTTACAGCTACAGAGAACTTTTTTTTTTATCCTCACTCGAGGACATTTTTTGCATTTATCTTCAGATAGAGTGGGAGGGAGACAGGGAGGAAGAGAGAGAGAAACATCGACGTGAGAGAGACACATCGAGTGGTCGCCACCCACACGACCCCAACCGGGGCCGGGGACAAACTGCAACCAAGGTACATGCCCTCAGTGGGAACCGAACCCGGGACTCTCTGGTCCACGGGCCAATGCTCCAACCGCTGAGCCAAACCAGCCAGGGCGATCGATACAGAGAACATTTTGATGGTTGCCAGATGGGAGGGGTGTTGGAGAATGGGTGAAAAAGGTGAAGGGATTAAAAAGTACACATTGGTTGTTACAGAATAGTCATGGGGACGTAAAGTGCAGCATAGGGAATGTAGTTAATAATATTCTAATAACTATGTATGGTGTCAAACGAGATTTATCGAGATGATCACTCGGTAAGTTATATAACGTCTAATCACTGGGGTGTGCATCTGAAAGTAATATAATATTGTATGTCAACTGTAATTGAAAAAATTTTTAAATGATTTTTAAAAAGCTTTGGCCACCCGGCTGGTGTGGCTCAGTAGTTGAGCCTCGACCCATGCTCCAAGAGGTCGCCGGTTCGATTCCCAGTCAGGGCACATGCCCCGGTTGTGGGACCGATCCCCAATGGGGGGCATGCAGGAGGCGGCCAAACAATGTTCTCTCTCATTGATGTTTCTATCTCTCTCTCCCTCTTCCTTCCTCTCTCTCTCTAAAATCAATTTTAAAAAAGCTTTGGCTATTCTTTGGTGCCCCCAGATATTTTTGGAATACGTTTGTCTAGTGGTACTAGTTATCACAATAGGAAGGTTGGTTCTAAACGACCCAGGCCAGAGATGGAACCTAATGCTGTGTGTTTTTAAGTGTTATTATTCATGATGCTGAAGTCTGAGCAGCACTTGGGGCAGGAAAAGTGGTTAAGGTTGAGCAGAAGCCAGAGGAGAAAGAGCTGTTAACACCACACCAGGGAGCAGGGAACTTACGTTAAAGAAAAGTGAGCTAGCTAGAAGGCCACGTTGTCAGATCCACTTTACGGTCATCCTGGCACCGTGGACAGGTGGGTGAGACTCGGATTGTGGTTTGGGGGCGCTGAGCCTGAAGGCAGGGTAGCATATGCTGGCAAGTGCTGGACAGCTAGGTCTCAGAAACAAAACGTTGTGATTTGTAGCAACGGCTGATTTTCCTGCTGAAGTACTTTCACTGTGGATGATTTCAAGCCACCAACACAACGTCACTGAATGCAGAGTCGGGAAGAGACTTGCCTGTCGATCTTGCTGGCTCCAGCACCCCACGGACGCAGGAAGATTTGGATACTCTGCAGTCTTTCTAGAGAGAAATCGCCCCATCCCCCAGTCTTCCTCCTCGTCAGCCCAAGGGCTGGCACACAGGTCCTGTCCCCTTGCAGATAACAATTCCGACAGATAGACCCAGTTCATCAGGAAACGTGAATGACTCTCAGTGCAAACATTTTCAGTTGTGCCTCCAGATCACCCAAGGCACTGATGGTACCCGTTTCAGCAGCTGGCTTTGGGTGGACAGCTTAAACTGTCCTGGAGGAATCTCAAACTTAGATTCTTCAGCCAACTCTTGAGTGCCTGATTGTTACAGCACACAGCCCCCAGTAAGGGCAATATTGTGGTCCAAACTTCGTACATTTTTACTAAGATAATGGCACAAAGACTCTAGTTACTCTTTCCAAGAGGTGGGTGAGGACATCAGTCCACAGAGGAAGAAGTGGGACAATACAATGCCATCTGCCATCCTGTCTGTCAGTCTCCAACTACCCAGCCACCGTGTCAAGTCCATTTTAACCAAATCAGAGGCTTCCTGGAAGCTCCCTACAGTAGCAGGTCAGGTTTGGAGACATTCTCCTGGGCATCTCTGCCCGCCAAGCCGTAGCATCAAGGGTGACCGTATCTGCCCTCCAGCAAGCAAAGAGCAATTGGGAGGGCGTGTATAAAGCCAACGGTGACCATCGCTGCTTTAGAAGAAGCCTGCTCTCCCTCCAGCTCTAAGTGGTCAGCTGACACTGAGTCCTTCCTCGGCTTCTTCCGAGAGGGTTTTGGCCCAGCAGTTTCTGGGTTTGATATGGATCTGCACTGAAAGCCATTTTATGTTTTAATGTGATGTTTCCAGAGGCTCATGCTTGCTCTTGCCGTCTTGGCTCTGATGATAAGCTTTCGAAACAGCTTCTCCACAGGCAGAAGGAGGGGGACAAGAGCTTGGGGAGGGGGCAGCTGTGTCTCTTGCCTGCTGTTTTCAGGCTCTGTGTTCTCCTCTTTCATACAGATCTCGCCTGGTCCTCAAAACACAATAATCACAAGCTGTGCAAGGCGGGCACATTTGCACCCACTTTTGAGGTGGGTGAATACATACTCCCTCTGTAGAATAGGAAATCAAGGCTCAGAAAGATTAAATCACTTGGCCAGACCCTGGCTGAGGCAGGATTTGAACCCAGTTCCTGTATTATCCCCCCCCCCCCCACCGCCACCCTGCCAGAGCGGCCGCTGGCTTTTCTTCTGTGTTTCATATCACAGTTCACAGAAGCAAGAATTACATTTGTTCTTACGGCATTCCTTTCATTTCAACTCATATCTTATAGAGCAACAATTGGCTCCACAATTGCTTTGAAATTTTAGTGGTTTTTAGGTTTTTTTTGTTTTTTTGGTTTTTTTTTTGGTATGAGGAAAAGATTATTCTAAAACCTTACAGCAATCAGAAAAAATATATGCACCCCTATGTTCAAAGCAGCACTATTTACAATTGCTAAGATCTGGAAACAGCCCAAGTGTCCATCAGTAGATGAGTGGATAAAAAAGCTGTGGTACATATACACAATGGAATACTACGCAGCTGTAAGAAAGAAAGATCTCTTATCCTTTGAGACGACATGGAGGGACCTGGAGAGTATTATCCTAAGCGAAACAAGCCAATCAGAGAAAGACAAACTTCACATGATCTCACTTATTTGTGGAATATAATGAACAAAACAAGCTGAGGAACAAAATAGACCCAGAGACATAGAAAGGAGTAGACTGACAAACCACAGAGGAGGAGGGCGGGGAGGGGGAGATGGAAAGAGATAAACCACAGAACTTATATGCATGTATGCGTAACCATGGACACAGACAACAATGCTGGGGGCGGGGGCGGGATTGGGAGGAAGGTGTCAATGGGGAAAAGAAAGAAACATCTGTAACAAAAATAAACAAACTTTTACATGGGTAAAGAGAAAGCTCTTTCCTGCTTACAGACTAGGGTGGCCAGTTGCCCTGGTCTTTCCAAGACTTTCCCAGTTTCAGTACTGGAAGTCGCACATCTTGGGAACTTCTCAGTCCCTGGAAAACTGATGTGGTCACCACATTACACGAACCCTTAAAAAGTGCTGACGCCATCTGGTGGCTGGTGCCCCAAATTAACAAGCATTGTACCTTGCCTGTTCAGTATGGGTGTTTTCTGGATGTTTTTTGTTTTTTAATCCTCACCTGAGGATTTGTTTTTATTGATCTTTGTTTTAGAGAGAGGAAGGGAGAGGGAGAGAGAGGAGGGAAACATTGATGTGGAAGAGAAACCTCGATTGGTTGCCTCCTCTATAAGCCCAACTGGAGATTGAAACTGAAACCTGGGCATGTGCCCAGGAATTGAACCCATGACCCTTCGGTGCATGGGAGGATGTTCCAACCAACTGAGCCATACTGTCCAGGGCTGTTCAGTGTATTCTGAGCAGCAGAGACGTGGTCCATATATTATATAAGTAGATAGATAAAGCACAAAGGAGTGCTTCCCAAATTTAAGTCTTCCACTCAAGAAAAGAGAGCATAGTAGATTCAGTAGTGGTCAATTACTTTCTAATTTAACGATTCATATTTAATTGCCTCCAACAATGTAATCACTATATGGTCGATATCTGGAAGCTTCAAATTGTTTTCTAACTTGGGTCTTAAAAAGGATTTACCCCGAGGTGAGTGGTAGAGGGAGGACGCGGAGGTCCAGTGCGCAGATGGCTTGCCCAAGGTGCACACTGGGTGGCCAGTCTTCATCCCGCCCCTCTGTCCTCGCTCCCCCTGCTCAAACCAAGAGTCTCTCCATGTTCTGTCTTCTCAGAGCCCTTCTCTGCTTGGCAACAGGGCTGCCACCCTTACCCCTGGCTTTAGACGGAGAAGGTGATTCCTTCTCCCGGGAAACACGGAGTCCTCACTGGGCTTACACGAACTGTCTCCTGAATTTGATTCAATTCAAGTGCAAATCCATTTATTTAGCACCCATGTGCCAGTTTAAAATATTTTGGACCATTTTTAAGTATAGTAATTTTTCCACAGTGTATCACTGGTGCTGGGACCCTCCTTCACACAGTGGGAAAATGCACAGGACCGTGGCTGACAGTAACACATGGCACTGGAGACAGCTCCACCCACCGGGGAAGGGGGGACGCGCTTCTCTTGGAATGGCTGCGGGTGTTCTACATTTGGTCTCTCTCAGTCCCCAGGCCCTACAGCACAGCACCGTGGGCAGACAGACTGTCCGCAGTCAAGCTCGACTCCTTCCCTTACAGCAACTGTCTGGCCTTGAGCAAATTGACCTCTCTATGCCCGTTTCCTCTTCTGGAAAGGGGGACAGTAATAATCCTTCACGTGGTGGCTGTGAGGATTAAATGAGATAGACCACGTGACGAGCTCAGCAGAGCACCTGGCTTGCAGTAAGCACGAGGACATGCTTGCGATTACAGGCACACCCCGGAGATATTGCAGGTTCAGTTCCAGACCACTGCAACAAAGCGCACGTGCAATAAAGTGAGTCACACGCAACTTTTGTTTTTTGGATACATATAAAAGTTACGTATCCAGTGCAGTCTACTAAGGGTGCAATAGCATTACGTCAAACAAACAATTACGTGCCTTAATTAAAAATACTTTACTGCTAAAAAATGCTAACCGCCATCTGGGTCTTCAGCAAGTCATAATTTTTTTTTTTTATCCTCACCTGAGGACATTTTTCCACTTTTTATTCAGATAGAGTGGGAGGGAGAGAGAGGAAGAGAGAGAGGGAGAGAAACATCAATGTGAATGAGACACATAGAGTGGCTGCCACCCACACGACCCAACCAGGGCCTGGGACAAACTGCAACCGAGGTACTGCGACCGAACCTGGGTCTCTCTGTACCGCAGGCCAACGCTCTAACCGCTGAGCCAAACCTGCCAGGGCAAGTCATAATTTTTTTACTGGTGGAGGGTCTTGCTTCGAAGTTGATGGCTGCTGACGGATCAGGGTGGTGGTTGCTGAAGGTTGGTGGCTGTCCAGTTTCTTTTTTATTTTTAATATGTTTTTATTTATTTTTTAGAGAGAGAGGAAGGGATAGAGAGATAGAAACATCGATGTGAGAGAGAAACATCGATTGGCTGCCTCCTGCACGGCCCCCACCGGGGATCGAGCCCACAACCCGGGCATGTGCCCTGACCAGGAATTGAATCCGGACCTCTCAGTCCGCGGGACGATGCTCAGTCCACGGAGCCACACCAGTCGGCCCCATTTTCTTAGGATAAGATGACAGTGAGGTTCACCACATCGACTGGCTCTCCGTTTCACAACCGATGTCTGTGCAGGAGCAGCGCTGCCTGAAGTCATCTCACCCCCAGCAGAACAGCTGTCCGAACTGGAGCCAGTGCTCTCAAACCCTGCTACTGATCTGTCAATGAGGTTCCGTTGTCATTTCAACAGTCTTCACAGCAGTTCACCAGGAGGCGATGCAAGACCCTTCCTTTCCCGTGAACACTTGGAGCCGCTGCAGAGTTATGGACTGGCCTGACTGCAATGAGTGTCTCCGGGACCAGAAAGGCCCAAGGAGAGGGAGAGAGACAGGAACAGCCATTGGTGGAGCAGCGAGAACACACAGCATTCATCGACTTCGATGTCTTACGTGGTGCAGGGCATGCCCCAAAACAAGGACAATGGTCCATCAAACATCACAGGTCACAGATCACCGTAACACATACAGTAATAAGAAGTGTGAAATACTGCAATGCGACACAGAGGCATGAGGTGAGCAAATCCGTGGGGGAAATGGCCCCTCAGACTTGCTGGACACAGGGCTGCCACACACCTTCAATTTGTAAAAAACGCAGTGTCCGCGACGTGCAGCCAAGTGAATCGCCGTACAATGAGGTGTACCTGCACTGAGGGTTTGCCAACCTCCCCTTGACAGCGAGGAAAGTGAGACCGAGAAGGAAGGAGAGTTTACCCGCCAGAGGCCAGCTCAGAACGGGAAACTGCGTCTTCAGACCACCAACCCAAGATCTTTTCTGTGCCCCACACAGACTTTTTTTTTTTAAAGAAGATAAGATTTTTTTTCCCTTTATTGATTTTAGAGAGAGAGGAAGGGAGAGAGATAGAAACATCAATGAGAAAGAACATCAATTGGCCGCCTCCTGCATGCCCACAAATGGGAACCAGGCCCACAACCTGGGCATGTGCCTTGACCGGGAATCGAACCAGCGACCACTTGGTGCATGGGTCGACACTCAACCACTGAGCCACACCGGCCGGACTGTGCCCCACACAGATCTTAACAGAGCTTGCAAATAGCCCATAAACTATTTTATTTGATCCCTTTATTGTTTGTTTTATTTAACCAAACAAAATACTACACATACCAAAATCAGAATATCTGACTCTTGAAAAACAAGAAGTTTTGGCCACCCGGGCCTGCGTTCTCATGGGACAAGCATTGCCAGATTTAAGTAGTGACAGCCTCCCTGTTGTCCCTCAGCCCTGTGGCCAGTACCAGCCTCTCTGTTTCTCAGCGAGCTCACACTATCCTCCTCTCGTCTTACAGAGATATCGCCCCAATTCCAGTGTCTCTACCAACAGTGGAAGATGAGCAGCAGACGCCAAGAGCGTCCCCTCTGTTCCCCTGCTGGCCCAGCACCTGGCTGTGTGGTCTCCCCATCGCGGCCGTGGCCTCCGCGGTGGCCAGGCCTCCCAGACGGGCCTGGAGCTCCCTGCCCTGGACGTCGCCCTGGACGCTTGCTCTTCAGAGCCTGAAAGTAGTTGGCAAACACCAATGGTGGACATTTTCCTCCCGCCTTTCTGATTTAAACATACAGGAGTGGAAGGAGCTTACCCAAAGCCATGGGGAGGACCTGAGAGAATGCGCGGTCTCCCGAGGTCTTCCAGCCCCTGGCTCCACACTGAGCTGCTGCACGGCGGGGACTCCGGGCGGGACCTGTGCCACCAGCGCCTCCCTGGGATCTGCCGCTCCCTCTTGAGTACCTGAGGACAGGAAGAGGGAGAGTGGCGCCCGCCTTCCCACACACCCACGCAGGGCTGGCCAGGCCCTGCTGCCAGAGCGGTGACTCAGGCTAACAGAAACCAAACCGGTTCTTATCTGCGTAAAACTGGCGGTCACATGTGAGGAACTGAGCTGGACCAGGGGGCCTGCACCTCGGCGCCCACCCCACCCCCCTGCCGAGCTCCACGCACGCGTCCGTGTACGCAGACAAGTGTGGACTGACAATCCCGCGTGCCAGGCACTCCTCCAGGGACTGGGGAAAAGCCCGACAGGTCCCCGATATGCTGATGGAGGAAGGCAGAGAGGAAACAAGTAAATAAATAAAGTAGCTTTATATGACGGTAGGAGCTACAAGGAAATGAAAGCATGACATTTCCGAGGCACGTAGGTGTGGTGCATGTTGGGAAAGTGGTCAGGAAAGGCCGCTCAGGGAAGGTGGCGTGTGAGCTGAGACCTGAGTGAGGCGAAGAAAGGAGAGAGTGTTCCAGGTGCAGGGAACAGCCATCGCAAAGGCCCCGGTGCCTGCGGGTCTTCGTGGTCTGAGGACTGCATGGAGGCCACTGTGGTTGGGCAGAGCTTAGGAAGCCTCAGGGTGCCCATGTCTTCTGCAGGTGCCCTCAGGCGCCACAGCCCGGGCACCTGCATGATGCTGTCCTCAAGGCCAGGCTCCCTCCTCCTCCTCTGGAGGACCCTCTGTTCTCAGCCATGTCTTGTTGGCCATTCAGAACCTGCTCTCCAGCTTCATGCTCCCAGATCCTGCCATAGGGAAGACTCCGCAGAATCCTTAAAACCATCTGGGCTGACACAAGGGCTCTTTGGGCAGAATGAAAATCCCAGGTATTGTCCCCAGGTCTGCACTCTGGACACATCCCTTCTTTTTTTTTTTTAATTTTTTTTCCCCTTTATTGATGTTAGAGAGAGAGGAAGTGAGAGGCAGAGAGAGATAGAAACATCGATGAGCGAGAACATCGATTGGCTGCCTCCTGCATGCCCCCCACTGGGGATCGGGCCCACAACTTGGGCATGTGTCCTGACCGGGAATCGAACCGGTGACCTCCTGGTGCATGGGTCGACATTCAACCCCTGAGCACCACCGGCCAGACTGGACACATCCCTTCTGCTCTCTCAGTCCATTAGCTGAAAGCAGCTGACATCCACCCCCCCACCCCCACAGCAGAGGCAGGCAGGAAGGAATGACGGGCAGACTGTAAAATGTTGTATACACTGTGTGCACTGAAGCAGAGCCTTGATGTGGGCAGTGCCTCAGGGCACGGGGAAGCGGACGGGAAGAGGCAGGCACGCTCACTTGCAGAGGGCTCCTTATTCCTAAACATGTCCAGGGGGTCAGTAGGAGCCCTCACGTCCCCCTAACCCTGTCTCTGAGGCCTGGACTCATGCCCAGGTCCCTTCACTCAGCCCACAGGGCCTGAGTCTGGCTGGGAGGTGCACGGAACCGGGTGGGACACTCCTGGGTGCTCAGACCACAGGGACTTCCCACGGCCTTCACTTCCTGCTCTTCAGCTCGGGCCCCCGGCGAGAACGAAGGCCTTTGAGCCCGGGCTGGGAATTTCTGAAGCAGCTTTTGTAGAGAAACGCCTGTTCAAATCAGGAACTGGATTTCGTAAACCTGGAAAGTTGGGCATTGGGACAGCTGGGGCACCTGCCAGCAAGGCCTGTCTTGTCACCACGGTGTGTGTATCTGTTGTCACATCAGGAGGGCCACTCCGTGAGGCGGGGGCGGTGCCCGAGGTTCACACTTAATGCTTCCTTGTGTCAGCCTTACACCCCCGAGGTGGGCAGTTGCCTGACCCTCGCTTCACGGATGTCCTCAGGACCACACAATGCAGTTCAGGACGAGGCAGAGACTCGGACACGAGAGGGCCGTGGACTCCAACGAACAGACCACCGCGGCTGCCTTCTGCCCCGTGACTTTCCTGTTCCCAGTTAGAGTCTCTCCCGAGCTCCGGCTGCGCTTCCTGTCACCGTGGCCTGTCTCATAACCTCTCCGTTGCAGCTGAGGCTCAAGCAGGTCTGTTTCCTGCATCCAGGGCCGTACACGAAATAATCCTGTACAAGCCAAGAAGTGACGCACGGGGGGCTGACCGTCTGTCAAACGACACCGCAAATGCAGAGGGGTGGACTCCAGGCGGGCACAGCAGCTCCTGCATCTGAGAGCACGTTCCCACCCCTGGGCTCCCCAGACCCCTTCCGTCTGCCTTGTGCTGGGGACCCGCTCCTCCTCTCTCACTCCCCCAACCGCCATCCTCAGTGCCTCAGACGCAGAGCGGGGTCAGAACAACCAGACCTTCCTGGTGTCCTGGGAGCTGAGACCGAAGGAAAAGGGGCGGTGCCTCTTGCTTTCGCAGGGACCAGGGGCAGAGTTGTCCGCTGCAACAACGAGCAACAATCACAACAAAACCTGTGGGTGCTGGTCCCCACGCACCCTGCCAGGTGCTACATGAGACCCAGAGGGGACAGCGGTGAGCACGGTGAGCATGTCCTTGTCCTCCAAGACCTTCACACCTCCAGAAACCACGTCACAGGGTGATACGTGTGTGGGTACAGGAAGCACAGATCGGTGGGAGCACAGAGCAGGAGCACCCACCCTCCGGGGGCTTGGGCGGGTCGCGGAGGGAGTGAGGAAGCACGGCCAGGGGTTCAGGCAGGCGTGTGGCCAGCACTAAGTGTATCGATCAGGGTGAGAGATGACCCGAGAAGCCCACGGGGTGAGGGACCCGGACTCCAGACCTTTGTCCGGTTACTCCTTCAAGGGCCCTGTACTTGGGGCAGAATTGGGGTACCACGACTACCAGCAGGGGAGGCATGGGAGAAAGTCTGATAACTCTCAGTTTGCATTTTTCCTCTTACACTGCACCCTTCTCTGGGAGAGCTGATTGTAAGTATGGCATCTTATCCCCCAAAGAACAGCTGGAGCCAACCAGGACCTCTGCCGGTTGTTCCGTGTCACAGGATGGCTGAGCCATGGGAAGCCCTGCCCCGACTTCGGTCACCTGAGAACGCTTCCTTTTCTGAGGCCAGGGGCTTTCACGGAAAGCAGAGATGGGATCTTCCGATGCGTCAGAATTCCTAGAGAGACAGCTGCGCGCCTCTGTGCTGGGTCACAGGAACACGCGGCCGCCCTGCAGTCTGTTGAGTCACTGCGGGAAGAACAGTGCCCAGGAACAGAACAGCCCAGGGTCGGTGCTTGCCCAGGCCTGGAGGCTGGCCCAGCCCCTGGGTCCCAGTGCCAGTGCCAGGCCACGGCTCAGATTGCGGGAGGGCCTGCCCGTTTTGGTCTGTTGCAAGAACACAGGTGAACACCCACCCCAGACCAGCCTCTGCTTTCCCCTGTGGGACGTTTCCATGCAAACCCACCGCCCTTTATGGCTCATGCCTGACTGGCAGAGATGGTTTTCATACGTGCACAAGCCCAGCACACTGTGGAGATGAGCATGCAGCTCGGGATGGTGAAGAAGGAAGGACAGAGCAGACACTGAGGTTGAAGTCTGATGCAGCCACGATGTAGGCCTCTGCCCCCCTGGAGGCAGGGTGGCCCGGCAAGGCCTTCATCCCCGCACTGCCTGGTCATCGGATGCGGGCTTCCCTCGGAGCCGAGCTGTGGGTCTTGGCAGTGGGCCATTCTCAGGGCAGGGGGGAGGTAACAATGCCCACAGCAGCTGTCGCACGGACACTCTCACTGGATTTCACGGCAGTCTTCAGCGTATTTCTATCACCTTCATTTTACAGACTGCGCAGAGGCACAGAGCCCGGGGCGCCACCCTGACGCCTCCTTCAGCGTACGGCACCGGCAGTCAGGAGCCTCGCCTTCCCAGTCACCCACCACTGTGTCCCAGACAAGCCCTGTTCCTCTCTGACGTTCAACTTCCCACGCTCCGAAGTGGGGATCAGAACCCCTGACCTGCCTCGTATCCCCCTCAGAATCCTCGCCACGACCAGTGGAAACGGGCCCGTGATGCGGGAGCGCTCTGTGAACTGCCAATACCACGCACGTATAGTTCTTATGCCACACGAAGGACAGCACGTGATCCAAGAGGTGGCAGCGTAAGCCGCCCAGAACCTCTGCGGGTGGCCAGGCCGCAGCTTTTTGGATACTCCAACTGGCGGAGTCAGATGCAAACGGAGAAATGGAGGGAAGTGACTGGGACGTCTGTAGACAGAGCTTAAGCTAAAAGTCAGTTTCCAGAATCACGTCCAACGTGGCCTTAGTGTGGCTCTGGTGCCAGCCCACCCAAAGGCATGCGGACTCCCGAGCAGGGCAGGAGGGAGGCGACATTTGTTGAATGCCTCCCTGTGCGTGGCACCCTGCCAGCTGCTTTCTAGACCAAAGGCACTCGTCGGCCAGCAAATCAGAGGTTCGAAAGCGGGCGATGACGTTTCAGGAGCACAGAGCCGGGAAGGGGCAGGGCCGTGGCCTTCTCCAGCGCACTGCCGGCCACCTGCCCAGCGACAAGCTCGCTTCAATGCTGTAGCTGAGGGGATGCTGGGCGCTTTAGGGGCTGGCCAGCAGGTGAGCCTGTTGGTGCCCAGAAGTTCAGGCTGTGGGAGAGAGGGAGAGGCTCCATTTCTTGCAGCGAGACCTGTTCTTTAACTGTGGTGTTGGCCTGAGGCCCTTTCTGGGCTTACTATGCAGGGCTGATGTGGTTGACGAGAAAGTTGTAGGCTGCTGAAGTTGGGACTCGAGCCCCGCTCTCAGGAAGAAACCTCTGAGTGAGGACGAGAGCAGAGGAGGCTTTCCGACATGCCAGCGTGGCGGTGGTTTCCTGAAAGAGCCTCAGAGGAGGACCACTGGGTCCAGGTGAGGGCCGTGTGTGCACATGCATGCGTACGTGTGTGCGTGCGGTGACCGACCTGGCGTCACATGAACCACGGGGCCTCTTCATTCATCTGCAAACAGAGACGTATCTAAACATGTTCGCGGGTGACGGTGGCCTGTGGTAAAGACACGCCGCCCCTCACACTGATGGGTGATGCAAAGTCCTCCCGCGAGGTGTGGGCTCAGTGAGGAGGGAGCAGAGCCCAAGAGACACCATGGCCCCGGTCTCACCCCTTTCTCTGTGGGGAGGTTTCCCACCTGTGAAGCGGAATGACAATAGCACCTCACTGAACCCGCAAAGCTTTTAGTAGACTGACGTGGACATGGTGACACGCGTCAGCAGATAGCCACGGCTCTCCCAACGCCTATGTATGCTGAAGTTTGTGGGCGTGCTGTTCTGTTTGCAGCCATGGGACTTCAGAGTGTCATCTGTTTGTGGTGAATTGCACATGTGGTCACTATGTGGTGGCTACCCCCTTCCTGTTCTCAGAAAGTTTCTGCTCCGAACCACTTGCCTGGCCCAGCTCCCTGCTAACCAGTGCTCGACTGGGCTCTTTTATCCTTACACTTCCAGCTTTTCTGATTAATATTGTGGAGCTGTCTCTTGTAAACAGCCTTGAGCCAGATTATTTGTTTATTGTTAATCCTCATCCGAGGATATTTTCCCATTGATTTTAGATAGAGTGGGAGGGAGAGAGACAGGGAGAGAAACATCGATGTGAGAGCAACACATCGATTGGTTGCCTCCTGCACGACCCAGACCAGGGCCAGGGATTGAACCCAGGTTGCAGAACCCAGGTACTGAGCAGGAATCAAACCCAAGACCCTTCGGTCCGAGGGCCAATGCTCCAACCGCTGAGCCAAACTGGCCAGGACACTGAGCTGGACCTTAAATCCAATCTGATACTCTGTCTCCCAACGAGGAAGTTAGTGCATGTTCACTTTTTATAATCTTTAATATATTTGGACTTGCTTTACCACTTACATTTTTAATTTCTATTTTAACCCTTTGCAATGCTTCTGTTTCTCCTTTCTTGCCTTATTTTTTGGGGGGATCTGAATTTCACATCATTGAGAACTTGTTACACCTGAATTGGGGGGATCTGAATTCCATGTCATTGAGACCTTGTCACACATGCAGACAGAGGGATCTGAAATTCACATCACTGAGACCATGTCAACCTGGAGTTGGAGGGATCGAATTCCATATTATTGAGACCTTGTCACACCTGGAGTTGGAGGTCTGAATGGCGAGGTCAAATTCCCATCTGGGACTTTGAAGTCCACTGTGCAATAACCTCAGTGCTCTTAGGGAAAAAAAGGGGGGTGGGGGGAGGAATAAAGACTACCTTGAATTATTTATAACATTAACCTTCTAACAAAACATAAAAACTTAGCTCTTTGTTAGGACAGGTAATAATAAGAGTAATTAAATGACCATTTTAGTTAAAGCAGCTATTATTGAACAAAGGACCTTGATGGAGAGGGGTCTGTGGACAGGCCTCAGGGGGTCCATGCACTCATTTAAAATGAGTTTATTTTGAGGGATAAGGAAGCATACCTCACAAGGATGTATAGTCTCAAAAAAGGTTAAGAATCACTCCTTTGGAGCTACTTCAAAAATGAAAATAAACTCGAAGCTATTTCTTTATACTTTTCTTCACTTTGCTTTTCTGGCTCCTGGTCCATCTTTATGTCTCTTCCAAGAGAGACTTCGGCCTATTTTCCCATATGTACTTTTGAAGTCACACAGTTTGATAAGAAAAATACTAGAATTTTACTAGATAAGTGAGCAAAGGATATTTTTCAAAAAGTTGGAAATGAGATGGAACACAGAAATATAGAAAATGCTTCATTTCTGTCATTAATAAGGGAATCCTAGTTAAAATGGGCGTTTACACCTAATACACTAGCAAACATTAGGAAGCACATTTCCCCACATTGCTGAGGCTACAGTTCCAGCTTTCAGAAGGTGACCGTGTGACATGTATCCAAACCCATAAAAATACGATGACCCTGTGATCCGCTGATCCCACTTCAGGGAAACTTTCAACAGAAGATAACACAAGGGGTAAAAACCACACGATTGTTTCAGCAAAGATGAAAACAGCAAAATATTAAGAGAAACCTCAGCATTCAAAAAGGGGATATTAATGAATAATGTTACACTTGAAATGTTTCATTTTGAAGACCGGGTAGCAAACATGGAAAGTGCTTACAACACACTGTGCCGCCCACTGGGGCTCAGAAGAGGGAGGGAGGTTGCCCGGTTCTCAGAGGAGGTGGAATGAGAATGCAACTTCTCCTCCGTTTGGAAAAGTTCTCAGCAGATGTTTGTGCCTCACGACGGCCACATTGTATGAGTAACAGACCAAGGAACCTGTGACTACACGTGTAGACTTTACAGTTCTGAGCAAACATATCCCACCAAAAATGTTGCCCTGGCACGTATCGAATGAGCCACAGAATGATCACGGAGCAGCAGGCCCACATGTCCCCCTTCCTGGTTCTGATGAGGGCTGATCTGCGGGAGTTACGGGTTTCGTTTTCACAGGCCCTTCAGACATCCTCATGCCAACAGTGTCCCCTGATGTCATGAGCTCTTGACTCATCATGATAGTCACCAGTCCATTCACTCTTCCCAAACACGTCCACTATCTTCATGCCTTTGCACACTTCTCCCTCTGCTCAGAAGACACTGCTTCTGGCCAGAAAATCCTCCACCCTGCACTCTGCGCCATCTCCCCTGAGAGGTACCCTCACGCACTCCCCACGAGTGTCAGAGCTCCCCCGGGGGTCCCCTGCCTTCTCCCTCTTTCCATGGCCGTGCTGTGCCAGGGCACATTGAGATTTCACCTGTTTCCTCACTGCTGCTTGGAGTTTCTCGAAATCAGAACCACGTCTAATCCATAGAAACATGGACCAAATGTGAGATCTCAAGTTGAATAAACCTGGTTTGAAATTTTTGACTCTCTTTGGGACCTTGGACAAGTTCTTGAGCTTCCTTGAACTCCTGTTTCTTTGCTAGTACAAGAGGGGTCAAAGAAAGCCTGTTTCATCAGGCTGTTAGCACATCTAAGTGCCCAGTAAGTGTTAGCTATGCGCACAGGCGTATGGACCAGGGGAGCGGACCAAGACCAGGTTGTCTGCTCCCAGCTCAGTGCCACACCATGTGGGCTGGGGGATGATGCATAGAACACCCAGCTCCTTGAGGCAGCAAGTGTCCACCTCTGCATCTGGAAACTAGCAGTTGCTTCTCCGGCCCCTTGGAGCCCTCAGGCATTGGGGAAATCCCTTCACACACTTCCTCCTGCGCCCGCCCACGTCCACGTCGAGGAGGGCCAGGAATAGATAGATCACTGCAGAGGCAGGAGGAGTCAGGTTCCCTGACCACTGCCCAGCCTCCTGCCCCCTCCCTCTTCTGGAACAACAGACAGCGAGTCACTGCTGACATCACCTCGACTCCCACTGGTCTGGACCCTGTGACCTCACACCGTGAAGAAACTTTCCTTCTGAGAAGCATTTCTTCCAGGTTACCAAAGATTTGTCTCCTACTGCCATTGCTCTGAACTTGACTTCCCTCTAACCTCTCGAAGTGACCCCTTCACCCTGACATTAATTACTGGGGACCGCGTCTGTGCTACCGAGAGATCCGTCAGGAACTGCCTTGACTCCTTTCCCCGGCACTGCAGGAGAATGACAACACCACGAAATGATAAAAAGCCACAGTCTGAAATCAGATTGGACCAGGTGTGAGTCCCACTCCTGTCTGTTATTAGCCAAGTAACTGGAGCACATCTCCTACCCTGGCCCCTTACCTGGGCCACTTTCCTGTGCAAATAAGGTGCACGGCGTGTCCCTGAGGGGCGGAGTCCCGAGCCCAGCCCCAAAGAGTGACGTGCCAGCACTGAGTCTGTGAGCGCACAGCTTCCTGGGGCGCCTGCGGGGGACCCGCAGTGGCTTTGTGTGCGGGGAGTCGTGGGGTTTGGCAGGGCCCAGAGCATGGCGGATCGTGTCTGCCAAAGGCATGCGGGAATCATGGAAGAAGAAAAGGCAGAGGACCACTCTGTTAGCTGTGGGCCAAGGTTTGGAAGGAGGCAAAGGCAGTAAGGAGGCTGGTTGGGAGGTTGCCTAGGTAACCCCCAGCTGAGAAGAAAATGTCTGAACTATGGAGATGACCATCAGGGTGGACAGAAGGCCCTAGACGTATTTAGGAGGTCAATTCAACAGGACTTAGCGACGACTGAAGGGGGAGATCGAGGAGATTCTTGTTTCCGGCTTAGATCAATGAGAGACGGCAGCACTATTTACTGAGAAGGAAGATGCGAGAAGGACGAGGTGGGCCGGAGGGCAGTGGAGGAAGGCAGTTTGTTCCATTCAAGTCACGTGTTATCTGAGGTGCGGATGGGACGCCCCGTCCAGGGGGCTGCTGAACCTACACAGCTGGAGTTTAGAAGAGAACACGGTGCTGAAGATGAAAAGTCTGTAAGGGAAGGCTGAGGCCTGAGAGAAGAGGGAAGGACCGGTGACGTTTTAGTTCATGCTGCTTTGTAGTGTCTCTTATAGAAGACATCTGTTCTCCTGGCTGGATTACCAACTATCACGTTGCTATTTTTTAGTCTACTTCCTATAATAATACCTTGAATAAAGTAAGAGCTCAGAAAGTTGGAATAAATCAATAATGAATGAGGCCCTGGCCCGTGTGGTTAGTGTTATCCTGTGCACCAGGGGGGTCTGGGTTTGATTCCCAGTCAAGGGCAGGTACCTGGGTTGCAGGTTCGATCCCTGGCCCTGGTCAGGGTCGTGCAAGAGGCAACTAATCAATCTCTCTCTCTCTCTCTCTCTCTGTATCTCTCTCTCTCTCTCAATCTCTGTGTGTGTGTGTGTGTGTGTGTGTGTGTGTGTGTGTCTCCCTGTATTCCACTCTAACTAAAAAAATCAATGGAAAAAATATCCTTGGGTGAGGATTAACAAAAAAATAAAAATAATGAGTTAGTTTAGTCACCTTAAAAAGAAAGGGCCTCCACTGCAGCTAGAAAAACATGTCTTCCTCCTGACCTCCAGGAGTAGCCCAGGTGAGGAGAGGAGGAAATGGGACTGCAGGATGCAAGACACAGGAGGATGGGGCTGGGGTCACCGATCCAGGCCTGAGTGGCGTCTCTGATGCCCTGGCCATCAGAGCACCAGACAACATCACAGGAGCCCCGACTGCTGCCACCCAGGGTGAGGACCCCTCCACCGCCCCCAGTTCTCATTACCGGGTGGTTACAGCTCTGTCCCCAGTATTACTCCTGGTCTTCCACGAACCTATCTACAGATGTACCGAGAAAACACATTTCCTATGCTTAGTAACCTCTGGTAAAGTAAAACTTCCTTTTCTTTGTCCTAAAAATGTCTGCTCTAAGCCTCAAGGAGTATGTGTCATGTCTGAGGTGCTGGCCACTTCCCCTTGCTCAACTTCGAGAACCACTGCATGCAAGCTGTCCCCCGAGGCAGCAAGCATTCCTCTGCTTTCCAGGGGGCCAGGACGGACCGGACCGGGGCAGCGATTGCAAATGTCTGTCATTGTCCTTGAGGTCAAGCAAGGTAGCACAGGTCATGCACAGGCCACAGCTTGCTTGGGGGACACATGAGGCAAGATCTGCTGGGGACACCCTGGCAGTTATTTTGCAAAATCACCTGTTTCACAGCGATGGTTCACAAGCCCCAGTGTGCGTTTCTCCATCTGCTTTAAGCAGAACTGTCTATTCCAGCAAACTTTCACGCAGCGAAGTCTATCTGGGCTGAGCATAGACACAAGTCCCACTGCACCCTCCCTTCCTTTGGGGACGCCATTTGTGACACATATCTCCTCACTTCCTCCTCACACCCTTTGCTGCCCATCGGATAGCCCCATTTATTTCTTTTTCACAGTCTGCATCACAACCAAAATTATATTGTGTGTGTATTTCCCTGGGTGTTTACTCTCTGTCTCTTCCACCAGAATGTCAATTCCTTCACTCTGTCTTATTCACAGATACACCCAAAGCCCCAAACAGCATCATACACACAGTAGGTGCACAATGGTTGTTTTGCTAATGAATGAATCTATCTACAAATATCCCCCTGGTTCTTGCCCAGGCTGGCACCTGGCTGTCCTTTGGGGACCCTTGTCCTGCAGTTTTCTCAGGGAGAAAGAACTCACGCCCAGACATTTCAGGCCAGGAAGTCGAGGCCAGCATTGGGTCCCCTCTCCACTGACATCAGACTGTGGCCTCCACAGACATGAACGACCCATCAGAACACACAACCCGGAGCCCCAGCCCTCTGAAGTTTGCACCTCTCTCTGACGCTTTCAGCTCCTGGCCTCCTACATGCGCTCCGTGTATTAATTCTTGGAACCTGGAACCACCTTGTCCCCTCTGTCCTTACCCCAGAAGGACCGCTCAGTCCCTGGTCTTTCTCACCTCCAGTGGCGTCCACTCCCACTCTCCTTTTCTCTCCACTCCCACGGCCGTACCTTGTGCTTTGTCATTACTCAGAACTTGTTTTGCTCTAAAAATTGGAAAATCCCAGCCCTGGCCAGTGTGGCTCAGCTGGCTGGAGCATTGTCCTTGCACCAAAAGGTGGAGAGTTCAATTCCAGGTCAGGGCACATACCCAGGCTGCAGGTTCGATCCCCGCTCGGGGTTTGGGGTGCCTGCTGGAGGCAACCAATCCATGTTTCTCTCTCACATTGATGTTTCTCTCTCTCTCTCTTTCTTAAAATAAATAAATTAAATTAAATTTAAAACAAAACATCCTCAGGTGAGGATTGAAAGAAATAAAAAAACAGTTCAAAATCCTCCTTCTGACCACAGCAGCCCATTGTTGTGGCCTGTTTCTCCCTCCCTCCTCTCTCTGCCTCCAGTCCTCACTCTTTCTGCATTTCCCAATTTGGGCTATGTCCTTCAGCGCAGGGACCCAGTCCTTTGACCTAGCGAGCTTGGCTCCACCCTCTCCTCCTGCCTTCACTTCCTTCCATCCCCTCCTGGACCGTCCTGTGGTCAGCATTTCCACTGCCCAGCCCTCCGCTCTCCCATTGTGCTACCTGGCAACGCTGTGGACCAGCCGGTGTCGCTGGACCCCACACCACAGTCACGGAGCACACTGATGAAACCCGAGAGCAACTGGCCTTCATGGTTGCTTAGCAACGCTTTCATGTATCTTGGATTTGCTGGCTGTCCCATCCTCACAGAAAACATTCCAAATGCTCCCCACTGTGTTGGTCTCCTGCCTTGCTCCTCTTCCTTCACTGACAGCAAACTACATAACTAGTAGAAGGAGACTTTCTCAACGCCCCATCAGCCACGCTCAAGCCTACTGACCTTTTCCTCCTTCTCTCTCACCCCACAGGAGCGGGAGCCGCCGTATCCAGGGACCATCTCATCCAGCCTCCTGGGCTCTGACTTCCGGTCTCTCATCCTCCGTGAGCACCCTGTGTGCCAGCCCCGGTCTCTCATCCTCCGTGAGCACCCTGTGTGCCAGCCCAGGTCTCTCATCCTCCATGAGCACCCTGTGTGCCAGCCCAGGTCTCTCATCCTCCATGAGCACCCTGTGTGCCAGCCCGGGTCTCTCATCCTCCGTGAGCACCCTGAGTGCCAGCCCAGGTCTCTCATCCTCCATGAGCACCCTGAGTGCCAGCCCAGGTCTCTCATCCTCCGTGAGCACCCTGTGTGCCAGCCCCGGTCTCTCATCCTCCATGAGCACCCTGAGTGCCAGCCCGGGTCTCTCATCCTCCGTGAGCACCCTGTGTGCCAGCCCGGGTCTCTCATCCTCCGTGAGCACCCTGAGTGCCAGCCCGGGTCTCTCATCCTCCGTGAGCACCCTGAGTGCCAGCCTGGGTCTCTCATGCTCCGTGAGCACCCTGAGTGCCAGCCCGGGTCTCTCATCCTCCGTGAGCACCCTGTGTGCCAGCCCGGGTCTCTCATCCTCCGTGAGCACCCTGAGTGCCAGCCCCGGTCTCTCATCCTCCGTGAGCACCCTGTGTGCGGCCCGCGCAGGGCTCTGCCGGCATCCCTTCCTCCGTCCTCCCGTGGAGCTGTGATGGATGATCGCTGTCAGCACAAGCGCTCTGCTCACCCAAGTTCACAAATGGCGGGAGAAACACGCTCTGTGCTCCTTACTCCACGATCATGAAACAAAATGCTGTTGCATCTTCTTCCCGTGTCTGCAGGTGACAGCAGGTGCAAAGGCCAGCTGTGTGCAAATCGCACAATCAACATTGCCGACAGCGCTAGTCTTCCTGAGGACAGACAGGAAGTCTCAGCGACACAAGATGTTCCCTCTCCCTCACTGCTCCTGCGGGAGAGTCACGGGTCCGCCTCATGCAGGAGTTCCAACAGGCCATTCTGAGAAGCAGCAAACTGAGAATGGACACAGGACCGTTGCTTTCCCTCCTGTGCACCATAAAAACCTGTACGAATATTCATGACTATCACCAGCTTCTCTGCTCTTAGTAAAAATAAATAAGCCCTTGAAAGTATTATTTAAACAAGAAAGTCTTATAGAACACCGAAGGCTTCTGGAGTTGTTATGTCTTGTAAAATAACCCTGAGAAAACCTGTCATTTAAATTTTTTGGTCTTCATTGTCAATATATTGCTGTTATGATTTTATTTAAAAAAAATTTTTTTTCTTTATTGATTTTAGAGAGAGAGGAAGGGAGAGGGAGAAAGAGATGGAAACATCGATGAGAGAGAACATCGATTGGACGCCTCCTGCATGCCCCCCACTGGGGATCAGGCCCACAACCTGGGTATGTGTCCTGACCGGGAATCGAACCTGCGACCTCTTGGTGTATGGGTCGACGCTCAACCACTGAGCCACACCAGCTGTTCTGCTGTTATGATTTTAAAGCAGGCCCACACATATTTTGAGACATTTTCATTCTGAGGTGGAGTCTGACTTCTCTCCTTTTGAATGTGGCTGACACTGGTGACACATTTCTAATGAATGGAGTGAGGAGAAGGTGACACTGAATCACTTCCGACGTCAGCTCATCAAAATGTGCACAGCCTCTACCTGGCTCTCTCCCGAAGGACATGCGCTCCTGGAGCCCAGTCACCCGTGTGGGGAGGACACACGATGGTGCTGTGACCGACAGCCCCACTGCGGTCCCAGTGGAGAGCCAGGACCACCTGCAGACCTTTGGGTCCAGGAGCCACCAGGGGACCCAGCTCCCACCCTTGAGCCCCCAGCTGATACTGGGTGGATAAGAGACAAAATGACCCCACTGAGCCCCGGTCAACTGCAGAGTCACAAACAATAAATATGGTCTTCTTCTTTTTTAAAGCCACTAGATTTCGTGATGGTTTATTTCACAACAATAGATGAATGAAACAGTTAGTTGCCTTGGAAATAATGCTGAGACAGCATTTTCATATCCTTAAATGGTATTGACACTTATTAAGTCTAAAGAAGGTCACTTTGTTCCCAGGTGCCTCATGGAAAGACAAAAACTTACAACTCTGCTACGTCTAGAATTCTAAAGATAACTAGAGTGAGTCTATTTCATTCTGTTTACTCAGATAGCATGACAGAGGAGACATTTCAGCTCAGATACATCCACAGCCCATGCACTTACCTCGAACCCCTACTGCACCCCCCTCCTCCCCAACCTGTCCTCCACGAGCTCCTTCCAATCAACTTACAGGTGTTGAAACCTGTCACGTGCTGAGAAATTCATCCCTAGCCTCAGGTCTCCCTCTAGCTACACCCACGCCTCTCCCCACCCCCGTCACACGTATTGAAAAACGTGTCTGTGCCCACTCCGCACGTCCTCACCTTCCAGCCGCCCTCCTGAAAGCGCTCAAGGTCCTCAGCTCCTGGCTCCAACGACACTTCTGAACTTTGCCAGACTGACGTCTGCATGGTTGACTCTGTGTTCGCACAGCTGACCCACTCTGAAGCCCTCTCCTCTCACGGGTCCACGCGCCGTGTCTCCCGGGTGTCCGTCCACGGCCTTGCCTTGTGGCCTCCACTGAGGGCTCTGCATCCTCCCCGATTCTCAAATGCCTGTCTGTCCCGAACCATCTTCTCTTTAAACAAACGTCTCTTCATGTCGTTCTCCGCAATGATCTCCTTTGTGCCACCAACTGCACAGTTTACACCTCCCCAGACTCCTCTCTTGAACTCCAGATCTGCGTCCACAGTGACCCAGTGCACACCCCAAACGCAGGACAGTCCCCAGCAGAGCTTATCTTTCCCCCCAAACGGCCACCTTCCCCCTTTTACTCCTGTATCAGGGAGCAGAATCGCCACCAGGAGTAGAAACACCCATCAATATCCACCAAAACGAGAAATCTGATTGTCAACCCTATTCTGGTATAATCGCCCAAATCTCAGCTCTGGCTGTGCCCTCCATCCACTCCTCCTCCCAGCTCTCCAGCAACAGCCGCCGGACACTCCGTTCTCAGCGGGGTCGCAGGGGAGCAAACCAGGAGCAGGGGCCGGAGAGGCCACGCGACACGCGTTCTCGGGCCAGCGGCCAGTGCCACTCCATCAGGAGGCATACGGGGCATGCCGTTCCCTGCTGGGAGCGCCCACGGGTCCCCGTGCTGCCCTCCTGCTAAGGACCAGCTTCTAACGTGCCAGAATCCTCCTCGGACCATGTCTCTCCCTCACTCCCTTTCCTTGTTCACTTTGCTCCAACCACCTGTGGCCCCTTCCCTGGTTTTATTCTCCTGGGCTGGAAAGTCATTGGAAATATTGGCTCTTCTAGTACAGGACCCTTCACTGCCAGCGGCCATGACTCTGTCGTGATAAATATTCAAGTCTATGCTGAACCAAGGCGTGGGTGGCTCCCAGGAACTGCACGTTCACACGTGGATCCTGGCTGCTCTGGGCTCGATTGTGAGCGCATAGAAATAAACGTGCGGTCTGCTCCCCTCGCAGCTCACAGTTTGGTGCCACCGATGGGACACTGGAAGACAGCCAGCGCCCGCGTCTGCCGGCAGAGTGTCTGTGAGCGGGAGCGGCTCCGTGCACCCGTGTGCTCCCGCCAGGGTCCCTTTCGAGCAGGAGCTCCCGTCCCTTTGGGTGAGTGACCGGCCAGCCTGGGAAGTGCCATCTGCGAGATAGGACAGAAGTGCACCCAAGGACCACAGCATAGAGAGACACCCAAGGCCCACAGCAAAATGGAGGTAACGTCACCCACGGCCGTGCCCTGCCGCCCACCAGCCAGCCCGGGTCTGCCCACTGGAGTCTGTCCCAGGGAATTAGCAGAATCAGCGTCTCTGACTTTCCACGCGGGTGACCCCTGCACCCCGCTCTCAGGGTGTGTGGGGGCACTGGCTGACGAGCTGCCTCTGAATGAGGGTGATTTTCCATGATCTTCTGTGACTAACAAGCCCAGCGGGAGTGACATGCTGGTCACATTTGTGGCACGTGCTCTTTGTAGGAGAGGGATGTTTTGATTGTCAGCTTCCTGTTTCAGTGACTCCCTTTCTGTCATGGAAACACTCATCCCAGCGTCATGTGCACTGAGTGGGCCCTGCTGCCGGCCGAGCCTGGAGGAGTCCCGTGCACGCTGGGTCCTCGGAGTCCTCCCAGGAATCGCCTGGGAGCGTCCTAGAAATCCAGGTTCCTGGGCTCAGCCCCACCATTTTGTATCAGCCAGTTTGGGGTGGGGGCCCAGAAATCTTTATTTTTAACCAGCTGATCCTCACACAAGTGGTGGAGAAAACGCCCGGGGCTCTGAGGGCGAACCGTCATGCAACGTAGTGAACGTGGAAGTCGGTGTTGTCCGCGGCGCCAACGGCATGCTCTGAGTCGTCGATGTGCAGGCCAGAGAGGCTTGGCTGGCGGTCAGGCTGCTCCTGAGAACATGTGACATGTTCGGTGGCCTTCCTCGCGCTTCCATCCGCAGCTCAGAGCCACTCAGAGCCATTGATTCCGCTCTCAGTTGTGTCAACATCAAACTCGGGGCTCCAGGGGAGCGAGGAAGGAGTGTGAGGGGCAGTTCTTGAGCTCAAGAAGGTCAGGAAGTCGAACCTCCCACATGCCTCCCAGGGAAACCTAAGTAAGGTTCACTAAATACTCACAGAGGGAGGGAAGGAAACACTGGAAGAACAGCTCAAGGTCCTTTATTATTATTTTTTATTTTTTTTATTGATTTTTAGAGAGAGAGGAAGTGAGAGGGAGAGAGAGATAGACACATCGATGAGAGAGAACATTGATTGGCTGCCTTCTGTGTGTCCCCCACTGGGGATTGGGCCCACAACCTGGGCATGTGCCCTGACCGGGAATCAAACCGGTGACTTCTTGGTGCATGGGTCGACGCTCAACCACAGAGCCACACCGGCCAGGCAAAATGCTAGGGTTTTTGGTTATTTTTTTTTAAATAAGTGTTTATTGATTTTTTTTTAGAGAGAGAGGAAGGGAGCGAGAGATAGAAACATCAGTGTGAGAGTGACACATCAATCAGCCGACTCCTGCTCACCCGCCACTGGGGATTGAGCCCGAGACCCTGACCAGGAGTCGGACCAGGACCTCTCAGTCCATGGGACAGTGCTCAGCCCACTGAGCCAGCCAGCCGGGCCCAAGTTCCTTTATTATAATGAAGCTGTGGGGGCATCAGAGGGTAGCTGCTCGGGGGCATTTCTCTACTTCAGAGCCCTTCCTCGGGCCACAGACCGTTTGTGTTCCGATGTTCCGCTTCTGAATCGCTGAGCTCTGAGCTTCTCAAGCTGCAGATCCTGCCCGCCCGTCCACCGGTCGGCCTATCCGAGACGAGGGCCCCTGCAGACCCTGGGTCCTGAGACTGGGCCTCTCCCTCGGGCTTCCAGTGAGCAAGATGGAGAACATCCAAGACGGCTTGAGCAAGGTCGACTTTCCCTCTTTCCTGAGGAGCACCAAACGCTGGGTCCCACTCATACTGTACCCCCATAGCCCGCACTGCGGTGCTCAGTAACATTTGATCATGGAGTGAATGAATGAATGGCTGGCTGGATGAATGAATGGCTGGCTGGATGAATGAATGTATGAATGAATGAATGAATGTATGAATGAATGAATGAATGAATGAATGAATGAATGAATGAATGAAGAGGTTACTGGTCTCCACCACCCATGGCGGAGTTGTGAGGACAGGGTAACGAGAAGTCTGGGGTAAGCATTCGGGAGTCACTCTGCCTGACCTTAACCCCTTCCGCTTCCTCACAGTGACTAAGGGCACAGGTTCCTGAGGCCCTCCCCGTCCAGAGGTAGAGTCCGTGGCCCTGCCCTCCTCCCCTTGAATCCGCTGGCCCTTATTGCTGTGACCAGTAGGCTATGAGGGAGTGACTGTGGGAGCCCAGGAGCCCAGGCGCACGAGGACTTGCAGCTTTGACCTTTCCCCTTTAAGAGCTGCCCTAACATGGCCACACGAGGAGGTCGCTCGAGCCTCCTGGAGGAAGAGAAGGGACACGGAGGAGAGCCGAGGCCTCAGCCAACAGTCCATGTGAACCCCGGACGTGCGGGTGAGACCACCCTGGGCCTTCTGACCCAGCTGCCTTTCTCTGAATGTGCGAACCCAGGAAAAACCGGCGGAGGAACCACTGGCCAGCACACACAGTCACAGAAGACAATGCAGAGCTGCGGCTTTAAGTCGTTCAGTTCCAGACTGGCTGTCACACAGCAACAGAGCGTGAGCCACGTGTGCAGTGCTCGGGGCCTTGGCTGGGAGCCCTGACCCCACCCGGACCCTCTCTCCACGGCTCCACCACCGTCCTTCCTGACAAATCCGGGCAAGTGTCCGGGTGCAGTTCTTCACAGGCCTGACCTCCAAACTGGGCCATTTCAGAATCTTACTTGAGTTTCCTGGGACTGAGCCTCACAGTGACCGGACTAACCAATATCCCCCAACTTGCATGTGCAGTGAGCCCTGTATTCATTCAGCAAATGTGGCCGAGTGCCTGGTATATGTTAAAAAAACACACGTGTGCAGGCTCATGATATGGAAACAACAAAACAGATAAAACCTCTGCCCTGTGGGACTTGTTCTAATGGAGGGAAAAGGAAAAAGTATAATAAATAAAAAACTAAATCACGGAGAGTGTTAGAATGTGATAGTGCCAGAAGGGACTCGGGAGTGCAGAGATTCAGGGAGGGGAGCAGGTGGCAATTGTAAGTGAAGTGATCAGGGTGGCCCTCGTGGAGGAAGTGAGACTTCCAGACAGAAGGCTGATGTCAAGGCCCTGGGGTGGCACCATGCCTGCAGGCTCTAGAGAACAGTTAGAAGCCTGGTGTGGCTAAAGCAGAGTGAACAAGTATGAGGGCTCTCCCAAGAAACAGACCAGATGTGTGTGTGTGTGTGTGTGTGTGTAGATAGATAGATAGATAGATAGATAGACAGATAGATAGACAGATTATGACAACTTGCTCACAATTATGAAATTATGGAAGCCAGAAGTCCCACCGTCTGCTGTCTGAAAGCTGAAGGACCGGGAAAGCCAGTGGTAGAATTCAGTCTGAGTTTGATCGCCCTGGAACCAGGGACTTTGATGTCTGAGGATGGGAGAAGATGGATGTCCCAGCTCAGGAAAAGAAATAAAATTCACCCTTTCTCTGCCTTTTTGTTCTGTCAGGCCCTCAGTGGATTGGATGATGCCCACTCACATTGGGGGGGGGGGGGATCTGTTTTACTCAGCTACTGATTCGAGTGTGAGCTCTTCCCCAGACATCCTCACAGACACACCCAGGTAATGTTTGTCAGCCATCGGGCATCGCTTAGCCCAGTCAAGTTCTGCGCACAGTTAACCATCACAACGACCCACTTTCCCCATAAACCCACGAACATTCCCTGGCACCGTGTTCCCAGGAACCAGGGGGGAAAGTCCTTGGCTAGGAGAAACTGAGTCTGCAGTCCTCCCAGCACACAGGTCCCGCGATCAGTGCTGTTCTTCGTGGCTCCAGAAAGCGCCATGGGGAAAAGTCCCAGTGAAGAGCCCGCTGAAACGCCAGGCTCCGGCCTCCTTTGTCCTCACCTGCTATGACTAGATCCTGGGCCAGGTGTCCCAGCAGGTTGGAGGGGACAAGGGTGGAAGCAGAGGACTCACTGCAGCAGCGAGGCCACAGGGAGGAGGCATCAGGCACCTCTACTCCTCCACATACATACATGCACAAAGCATAAGAGAGTGTGTTTACATTTCTCTTCTCTCCCAGGCTCGGAGGTCCTAGGGAGCAGAGTCCTGTCCCTCCTGTTAGGAGTTGCTAGGAAACTGCAGCTGCGGGAAGGAAGGAGTGATTCGGATCTGCACGTCGTCTGAGATAGACGCACCTGCTGTAAGTGAGGTGGGGATTTGGGGCACAGGGCTAACACCAGTGACACTGAATACAGAGGACGTCTTTGTAATTGCTCGCACCGCTCAGCCCCAAGTGCCGCAGAAGTTGATCTTTGTCGCCACCTGCAGACCGAAAGCTGAGCTGCAGGTTCCTGGCCTCAGCATGGGCTCCAGGGATGGGCCTGCATTGCTTGGAGTTAAGGCCTTTTAGGGGAATTCACTTGGGGGTAGGAAGACTCTGGTGAAACACTAGTGAACCCTTCTAGTTACAAGATGTAAGATCCAACTGGAAATGTCGTCAAATAGCTCAAATGCCAGTGCTTCTGACCAAGACAGCAACCTCTGCGTTCATGCTCATTTTGTCCGTTCCTGTCGTGTTCATTTCCGAAACGGGTGCATGTTTTAGCAGAACGGTGTCCAGGGAGAGCTGGTTCCCACTAGAGTTTTCTTTCTCACTTTCACTTTCCTCCCTAAATCTGAGTTTAGACCTGCTGAGAACTGCCCTGTGCTGTGCAGACAGTGGGGTTCAGTGGTCAGCGCCCTGGGCGGTTGTTTGGAGGACCTACAGTAATGTGTGGTGGGCTCGTGAGGCAAAAATGTGCTCGAAAGGGAATGTGACTACATTTTGAATCCTGGTTGGAGTGACACGTGGGTTACAGGGATCCTGAACACGTCACCCTCTTGGATGACGTTGTTCCAGAGCTCCCTAGAATAAGGACATGGCCCTTCATGCATCAACCACTGCCCACGTGTAAAGGAGCCTCTTGTGGACATCCACAGTACACATGCACACCCAGACACTCACACACACACACACACACACACACAGTACACACACACACCCAGACACACACTCACACACACACACACAGTACACACCCACACCTAGACACACACACACACAGTACACACACACCCAGACACACACACACACACAATACACACCCACACCTAGACACTCTCACACACACACAGTACACACCCACACCCAGACACACACACACACACACAATACACACCCACACCCAGACACTCTCACACACACACACACACAGTACACACCCACACCCAGACACTCACTCATATACACACACACAGTACACACCCGCACCTAGACACTCTCACACACACACAGTACACACCCACACCCAGACACACCCACACACACAGTACACACCCAGAAACTCACATCCACACCCAGTACACACCCACACCCAGACACACACACACACAATACACACCCACACCCAGACACTCTCACACACACACACACAGTACACACACACACCCAGACACTCACTCATATACACACACACAGTACACACCCACATCCAGACACTCACACACACACACAGTACACACCTACACCCAGACACTCACACACACACAGTACACACCTACACCCAGACACTCACACCCACACCCAGACACTCACACACAGTACACACTCATACCCAGACACTCACACACACACACAGTACACACCCATACCCAGACACCCATACATACACATAACATGCATGCACACCCAGACACTCATGCACACACATAGCACACATGCACATAGGTGGACACAAGTTCATGCATACACACACACAGACCCAGATACCCATGCTCACACACAATGTACATGTGTACACACGTGAACACAGGTTCATGCATGCACTCATACATAATATACACACATGTGTGCACTAACACACACACAGCCACATGAAGTACTCCCTTCAGGCCTATTTGGGGCTGTCTCCTCTGCCTGGACCATCCTGACCTGCCCACGCCTCCCAGTGCCTCACCTGACTGGTCCCACGCATGCCTCAGGAGAGGTTACCACAGTGCATTCTAGTCACCAGTTGACTGTCTCTGGCTCTGACTTTCTGCTTCACTCTGAGATGTAAACAGTGGATAAGATCTACTGTGCCTCTCCCGGGAATTTATGTGATAATAGTTCTGATGGGCTGGCTGTGGAATGAAGCCTCTGGTGTGGTCCCCAGGAAGGAGAAGGAATTTAAGGGGCAGCCTCGGGAGGTGGCATCTCTGAACTGCACTTGTCAGAAGTTACTTCCATTTCTTACTCTGAAATCCCCGGGACCAGAACATGCACCACTATTTCTAACCCAGAGCCTGGCAGGCTCCCCGTTGGGACAGTGTCTTCTAAATCTCATGTATCCTCTTCCTCTCCTGAGCACGAATACAGAACTGGCATATATTAAATGCTCAAATCTTTTTTTTTTATGTAAGTAGAGAACGTGGTCCAATTCACCGTGGCTGTTCCTTCTCTTGTGAGCTGTGCCCACAGCCACCCAGGCATACCCACGCCCCCTGCCACTCGTGGGCTCTGCTCCAGTTGGGTCACATTGAGTTACCGTGAGTGAAGGAGATGAGTGACTGTGGCAAGAGGTGGGTTAGCCAAGCTTGGGACCGGAGTGCCAACAGTGACCTCAGGGCAGGGTCAGGCAGGAGGCGTGTGGTGAGGAGCAGAGAAGAGGAAGCTGAGCTGAAGCCCTCGCCGCAGCTGGTGGGTTAGTGCTCACCTCCAGGGCCCCGGCTTAAAATCCAGGCCCCACCTGTTTTCTCATCCGAGTTGTCAGCAGCTCCTCAGCCGCAAGCCGTGGGTCCCAGCCACTGGGATGACTCACGGGGCACCAGGTGAACGCTCCATCATGCCACCTTCCAGAGCCGGCCTCTCTGCCCAGAATGCCCCTCCCACGCTCTCTGCCTCGGAAAGGACTTTTTCTGCGAGGCCCAGGTGAAACGCCCAGTCCTCTGGAAGCCCTGCATGGCTCCCTCTGGTGGTCCACCTCTGTGCTGCAGAGACGTCCATCCCTTGCTGAAATAGCTTTCCTCAGGCTGGATCCGACAAGAACCAAGTGATCGTCCACTAATTTGTTCGAGATTTTGTATTTGCCCAGCACCTCCTGGTGTACCAGCAGCTGCTCTGGGCACCGATGAACCAAAATTAAACAGAACATGCCCTCAAAAGGCACGGGGTAGTCCCAACACATAAACACCAGGCCACTCGACTCGTGAGAGCCATGGAGCCCAGCACGACTATTCTCTGCTTAAAACCTTCCCTTGGCTTCCCTTTGCGTCTAAAAACAGACCAAAGCTCCGACTCTACCTTCGAGGCCCTCTGATCAGCCCTGTGGACTTGCTCACCTCCTAACCCTCTCCATGGCTCTCCAGGCTTCAGCCCCCTGGCCTTCTCGGCTGTCTGAACCCCAAGCCCCCCCGTCTCAGGACCTCTGTGTCGGCTACTCCCCCGGATCACTCCTCATCCACTCCTTCCTGCCCTGCAGTCTCAGCGCACATGTCACCTACTCAGAAAAGTCAGAGTCGCCTTGTTGACCACCCTCTCTGTTCGCAGGAGTGCCTACGGCCCTCACCCTCCAGCAGGTGAACGGCCCTTGTTTGTTTATCCAGCGGTTCAGTGTTTCTCACAATTTCCACTCCACTCTGTGCCCAGCTCCTGCAGTAAGGGTGGAGTAAAGACTGTGGAATGCCACTGGGTCCGATGGGCCAGCTTTCATCTGGAGCTCCCACGGGGACAGCTTCTCTCACTTCTCTTAGCACAGGTCCCTCGCCTGTCAGCAGGGGGCAAGGAGCTGCCCTGGCAGGGTCGTTCTGGGGGAAGACACGGCGCTCGCTCTGAAACCCCTTGGCCCACGGCACCTGCCGCATGGACGCGGAGCGCTTTGACGAGAGAGGAAGAGTGCCAGCCAGTCGCCCACTGTCTCTGAGCCAAACACCACGGGCTCTGCTCTCGCTGGAGCCGCCCCCAGATCCTCCATGAGGTGCAAAGGCACTGGGGTTCTGAGGATGAGTGTCAGTTCTAACTGCTAACTCCCAGCCCCGCATCCAGCGGTAACAAGTCACCTCAACATATCGGTTCACTGGCATCTCAACACATCGGTTCCACTGGCACCTTCAAGTTACCCCGTCCCGTAGACATCCGCTGCATCTCCCTCACTGCCCCTCCTCCCTCCTCACTCATCCGAACGCGCAGGCCAATAAAGGTGCCGATCAATACACCGAATGACCAATGCATTGTGAAAAACCGTAGGACTTAAACTAAAACTGAAACTGTAAGCTGCCCAAGGCATTGTCCAAGGACAGAGAAGGAGAGCTGGGTTCTGCCTGGAGCCTCTTGGCTGTTTCTAGAAGCTCTGGAGCAGACGGCCTGGAGGAGAAGCCGTGGCCAACCCCCCAGAAACTCACCGAGGTCCCCCAGCCCCTGGCGTTAGAGGCGGCGCAGCACGGGGGCCTGAGGCCCTGTGTCAGTCTCCTGCGGCCGCTGTGACAAAACACCATAAGTGTAGTGCTTAAAACAACACCAGTTTAATACTTTACAGCTCTGGGTGGCAGATGCCTGCAATGGGCTTCGTGGGACTGAAATCAAGTCGTGGGCAGGGCTGGTGCCTTCTGTAGGCGCCAGGGGAGAATCGCGCCTCGCCTTTCCCAGCTCCTACAAACCACCTGCCCTCGCTGGCCCGCAGCCCAGCCCCCTCTCAGCCTTACAGGCAGCAGCACAGCGTCGTCCAGTCTCTCTCTGACTCTTGTCCTCCTGCCTCCCTCCTATGAGGACCCCGAGAGACATTGCCCATCCTCCCCCGCTCCGCCTCATAATCCAGGACGGTCTCCCCATGTCACGGCCCTTGACTTAATCACACCTGCGAAGTCTCTTTTGCCTTGGAAAGCAACATCGTCCCAGGTTCTGGGGATTGGGATATGGACATCTGTGGGGGGCACCGCTGCCTACTACAGGCCCTGGGCAGGATGAGCTTGGTTGGGGGGCACCAGGCTGGTACTCTGCCCCCTGCCCACCTACCGACTCTGTTCGAAGTAGAACTCGGTGCGGGTGGAGGGTTCGGTCTCCTCGGCAAGTTGCACCGGCTCCTGGGGCTCAGTCGGGCCACAGACAAACCAGCCGGGCCAGGCAGCCGCCTCGAGCCTAAAGGCAGAGCCCAGGCTTCTCCGGAAGAAGGTGAAGCGAGTGGCCTGCTCCCCGCCCTTGTACAGGTCCTCGATGTGCACATCCTGCGGGGACAAGCGGCCAGCTGCAGGATGAGGCTGCTGGGAAGGCTGTCAGCCCCGCAGGCCTCAGGGCTTAGCCAGGGAGGGACTGGACAGGGAGGGTCTGCACCCGGGAACGGCCTCCTGTGGGCTCTGGAGGGCAAGGGTCTTGGCACTGGGTGCAGAGGGAGATGGTGGACACCTGCCGGAGAGGGACACGTGGGCCTGGCAGGGCACCTACAGGTGGGAGCAGAGATGCCAGAGTGTCCTGGAAGACAGGCGGGGCTATAGGGTCCCCCAGAACAAGACGTGTCTCACCTCCAGCTTCAGGGAAGGCCCCTCCCCTGTCTCCACACACGCCAGGCAGCGCCTGCCCCCCTGGATCCCCAGGAAGATGGGGAATTTGGTGCGGTCCAGGCCTCTGTTGGGAAGGATGCAGATCTTCTCTGGGAAGGAAGAGAGGAGAGAGCCAGGACGTGAGGGGACCACATTGCAAGCTCCCGACACACTAAGTTCGGGCAGGAACCGGGCCAGGGCACAGCTGGCGTGGGCCCCGCATGCAAGCTGCAGGATGAACTGGGACTCCTACAGGGTCACGGCCCTGTCACTAGGAGAGGTCCTCAGCGGTCCCCTATCTCTTCTCACTGTCGCCAGAGGCAGGAGGGAAGGGGGAGAGCCCTTGGCAGAGGAGCCTGGGCGGCCCCAGCAGGAGGTTCCAGGGCTCACCTGCACAGCAGCTGTCCACACCAGGGTCTCCCACCAGGAGCTGGTCATCTCTCGTGTACAGAACCTTCTGATCTGCGTCCTTAATTCTGGAACAGGATGGCAATGCTGACGGCCCACGCCCTTCAGGCTCCACTGAGTCCCAAACCCCACGATCTGATTACCACACAAGTATCTGAGGGTTCCTCTCCTTCTCCAGGTGAGAAGGGGCAGGTAAAGACCAGGTCATCGTAAGGCAGGAAAGGCCTCCTGGATCTTGTCAGAGGCTGCGCCTCCTCCCTTGCCAGGGCTTGGGCTCTGTAGGGCTCTCAGGGCACAGAGGGGAGCCGTGCCGTCTCCCGAGGCGGGGGACATTTTCCTGACAACGTAGTCCTTTGCCACCGCCTTCCGGAGAAATCTCCTCATGAGGCTGAGATGTCTCTGGGATAGAGTAAGCCTTATCCTGGGTTTTCTGGACCTGCCTCAATTTTTCATAGATGTTTCTTCTCTTATTACAAGAACCAATTGAGTGTATAGTGAAGTGTGAAAGGCATTTTAATAGACGAAAATCCAAAAATGGGGAGAAAAAATCCTGTGTGATGGTAAATATACCACATGGCTCCCTGCACCAGACAGGTGAGCTCTGGGGCGCCCTGGTATGGGTGCCAGGTAAGGAGGGCAGCAGAAAGCTGCAGCGGGCCTGATGACAGTCCCTGGGCTCGGCCGTGGTGTGATGACAGGCCTGGGAAGGTGACGATGTGCCCGGGGCTGGGGAGAAACCCTGGTGAGCCAGCGTGTGCAACTTCAAAGTCACGCGGCCTATTAGCTCAGTCGCCTGGCTGGTTCCGAGGAGGCCTGTCAGCCATCGGCAGGCCTGGGGAGCCTTCCCTACTTCCCAGGGCAGACGCTCTGGGCCAACGCCACCGCCTCCGGGAGCGTGTCCTTCCTCAGCAACAGCTCATTACAATACCCTCAGCTAATGACTGTGTGTGCAGCAAGTTCACTTATACAATAAAAAATAAAGATCTAAGGAGCCTGGACTTGCCAGCTGGTCCACCAGGACTGTCTGTAAGGCACCTGTCAGCAACAGTCTATGTGGAGACCTGAACCCAGCTAGGTGCCCCAGACAGGCATCTGTCTTGTCATTGGTATGCTCGTGCCCGTGTCCTGCCTTCCAGCCAAGCTGTAAGTTCCTGGGGCCCCGGCTGGCCCCCATTCTGGACGGGATGCCCATTCAATGTATTTCTTTTCATTATGTCCCATTTCTTTCCCTAAGGGCTGGAGGTGCTTTACATTAAAAATCACAGGCAGTAAAGAGTAAGCTGTAAGTAAACACCCAAATGTCGAATGAGATAAAATGCAAGTGAGACTCGGAAACCCAGACGAGCAGTAAAGGCCACAGAGGCCAGCATATAAAGGTGCTGTCACCGAGACTCAAAATGGTCTCTGAGCTCTTAGGGAGAGGATGGAGCAGCAAGAGAATGTGCGTCTGGGTCCTGGCTCTGGGTGACATTCGGCAATGTTTTAACCTCTGAGCCTCAGTTTCTAGATCTGTAAAATGGGCTTAGTAACACCCCCTCAAAGATTTCTTAAGGTGGAGACAAGACAGTAGGATGACTGGCACCTTGCAGACAGTCAGGAAAGAGAGCTCTTGTTATTGGGGTGATGACGAAGCTTAATCGTGGGGCATTTGAGGTTTCTAGGGTCAGAAGGAGGCTTGTCCTTCAGACTCGGCCCCTCTCCCTCTCCTGCGTCACTCCCAGGCTCCTGATCAGGAAGGGAGGACTTACATGTAGTATTTTGCCATGGGGAGGGAGCACATTGCTGCAATCCGAGGTGACTGGTCCCTGCTGAGGAAAAGAGACAAGTGCTGTCAGAGGAGGGCAGTGGAGCTGGGGGCAGACACCCTGTGTGCCCAGGCACGGGTGGAAGGTCCCACCAGGCCGCCGTTCCCCAGAGCCCACCGAGGTCTCCCTGGCCCCACACCCTCCAGGCGCTCAGGCCACTCTCGCGGGGGGCCATCTGCGAACACGTCAAGCTGGCTGGGTGTGCGCTTGTGACTGTGCCCTGGCGCCAGGCCTGGGAGATCAGAGAACTAGTCCCCCCAAATCTTTTCTCCAGGAACCCTGCCCAAGGCTGAGCTGGGGGCGGGGTGGGCTGCAGCCTCACAGATGGAGGATGAGCAGGCTCGAACTTTGTCCCACTTCCCAGGGGCATACAGCCACCCAGTCCACCCTCCCCTACCCAGCAGGGGGTGAGGACTCGGCACTGAGGGACAGCAGGCGCCCTGCAGAGTTAGACAGCATTGTTCCCAGGGACTGGATCACCTTGCCGAGACTGAGAAGAGAGACCATCCCAACCCCGACAAGCACCCCCATCTACACCACGTGGAAACAGGACACGTGAGGTACAGACACCTGTGTTTTTGAGGATGAGTGATGGAGACTGCAGCCAGTGTCCCCGTATAAACCCCAGACCACAAAGCCCCAACTGGCTTTTCTTATCTGCCCCAGAGCTGTTCCCTCAAACGCCCTTCCAAGAGGCTGGTCTGGATCTAGCCTGGGAGAGCCCAGAGCAAACTAGGGCACGAGGGTGGTGAGCGTGGGACAACGGCCCAGAAAACTAAAATGCAAGGATGGCTAGGCCCGAGGTTTCCCCGAGCAGATAAGATTCTCACCAAGAAGGGGAAAGAGAAGAGAGCAGAAAATAAGAAGGGATAGGAAAAGGAAGGAGGAAGAAAAGCAGGGCTCAGAGAGGAAGAGGGTGGCACTGAGGGGTGCTTGGGAGGCCGGGGAGAGGACGGGCGGATGCTGATGGCCAGCTTCCAGCCACCGCAGCGGCGCCGAGCTCCACGGCCTGGGGCCTGGGCCTCAGAGGAGGGTGTAGCCGAAGCAGCGTAGTGCTGGATCTGCCTCTTGGTCCCTTTGGACAACCCTTTTCCTGTCCCTGTCAAATATGAGCACCAAGTAACCCCGGACATCCTCCACGCTATTTGCACACCACCCCATCCTACCCTCTTCTTGGTCTCCCGCATATTACGTTCTCCAGGACCGACGTTGGCTTCTGTGGTGCCAATCTAGACGCTCTCGGTCCCTCTGATATTTGGCTGCTGCCCCTTCGAACCCTAGACACCGATCGCCTCCCTTCACACCTCTCCATGTCCTCTTCTCAGATGCTGTAGAGTCTCCCCTCCTTTGGGGAACATCCCTAAGGCTGGAAGCCACACCAAAGTCTTAATCTCTTCTCTTTCTTTTCCCAGAGAGTTTTTTGGGAAAAGAGGCGGCCTATCAGCCATCGGCAGGCCTGGGGAGTTTTTTAAAGATCCATTTATCTTCAGAGAGAGTGAGGACGAGAGAGAGAGAGAAACATTGATGTGAGAGAGACACATTGACTGACTGCCTCCCACACGTCCCTGACCAGGGCCGGACACAGAACTGCAATCAAGGTACATGCCCGTGACCAGAACTGAACCCACGGCTCTTTGGTCTGCGGGCCGACGCTCTAACCACCGGGCCAAACTGGCCAGGGCTCCCAGAGAGTTTTGATTCACCCATTTCCACAACTGCAATGACCCTGTTGGTCTACGGCCCCAAGCCCAGACTGAACACCCCAGTTTATCTCTAGCAGCCTACAGGACCACCCCTCTGGACATCCGGCCGTCACACCCAACCAAGTATCTCTAAGGTCAAATGAGTCGCTTTCTCCCCATCCCCAGACCATTCTCCCCCCCAGTTTCATTTCTCCCGCTGACATAATCTTTCTTCTGCCAGTGAGATTCAGAAACCTGAGGGTCATTGACCATTTCTCCCACATCTCCTGACTCTATGTCTGATTTATCAACAAGTTCCGATAGATTAATCTTTAAAATGTAACTTTGTTTTCTTAACAGCCATTAGATCTGTGCCTATATTCCTGGTTTTTCTACCTTCAATCCAGATCAACCTGGATTCATCTTCCAAGTACTGCTCTCGCCACACCCCGCCCTGCTCTAGAATCCCAGTGGCAGCCCGTTTCTCCGCCCCCTGGCCCAGATTCACGTGTATGAGCTTGTCTCCCTTCTCCGTGGACACTGAGCACGCCTCCAGGCAGGAGACTTCCTCCTACCTTCCAGGGGTAGACTCAGGGCTGCCTTTGACTCCCCTGCCTCCAAAGTCATTGCTCCTCATGCTGTCCACTCTGGCCTGAGACATCAGGGTCACTGAGCATGGAATCACTATCTATAGGTTACGCGTCTAGTTCTGCCAAATTGATTATCAGCTCAGAGTAACAACCCAGACATGCAAGGTCATGTCACTTCACCTTCAGCCCTGTGTGAGCGCTTGTAAAATCATGAAATTAGAGTATGTGGTTGTTAAGGCTCAGATCAAATTACTTGTGATGCCATGACTCAGAGGTGAATGGATCTTTCCCTTACTGTTGCACCTGACTCTGCACTCCCATTTCATGTCATGGTATTGTTTACTGTTCTATATATAGGCACCTGTTTCTCTTATAAAAACGAACATGACCTTGAAGCCATAAAGCATGGTTTGTAGCTCTGTCCGGCCTCCCAACGGACACAAGTGGTGCTCGTGGGCAGGACACAGAACCACGCAGCAGCTTTAAATGTCAAGTTTGGGGTCAAGACCCACGGATTCGGATTTGCCTGGCCCCCTTGGAAAATCCCCTTTATCCTGGGCCTCCAACTTGCTCTCATTGGAAGAAGAGGCTGGGCAGGGCAGTACTTTTAAAAACTAAGTTTTACATTGATTTTTTACACAGAAACTTGAAAGTAAAATGGATACAAGGGGCCACCGTTAGCTGAGTCAGGGAGTGAGGGAGACACCGGAACCTGCGGGAGCCGGGGTATCTCTAAAGAGCCCCAAACCTCATCAAGCACTGCTGAACACCCCTGGCCTGCCTGGAAAGTTCCTCTGGCGTTACTTTCTAAAATCTAGATTAAGAATATCTAGACTCAAACCATAGCTTCTCCTCAAATCCCTTCCATGTGCCCCAGGACTTACCCAGCATTCCACAGTGTTCTGTGGATAGGACATCATGTCACCTAGAGGGTTGCCAGGAGGCGTTAAGGAAAGGGGTGTGTTGGAGATGTTGGCAGAGGGAGAAGAAAAGAGAGAACACTGCTTGCCCACCACTGACCTGCATGCAGATCCTTGGTGCCTGGAAGCGCCGACTGATGTTTCCTGGGCGCCTGCCCTGGGTTTATACAGTCTGATCAGGTGGGTTGGGCCTGCAGCATCGTTACAATTGGCTCCAGGATGAGGAAGAAGAGCCTGGGGATTTCACAATGTCTTCAGCACAGCATAGATAATGAGAAGGTGGGGGTATTAATGAGTGTTTGTTCGCAGAAGCCAGGCGCTGGGCCCCTGCTCGTAGCTACTGTCATTGACACTGTTATTGGTGGTTGGGCAATGAAATAAACAGTGCTAGGGTCAGATGTCTTCATGTTGCCTTCCCTTTGGTGCCTCATGGGCTCCATTCCAGGCTTAAAGGTGGCAGAGGTCAGAGGAGTGTGTCCAAGGGGCCTAAGGACAGAACGACCTCTGATGCCTGAAGCCAGGCCGCAGCCAGGCATCGTGAGAGTGGGGCCTGAGAGCATGGTGAGCACGACCCCGTTTGGAAAGATGAGATGAGCATACAGTAGCTGGTATCAACTTGACGAAACAGAACATCTGCGAAAACCCTCCTCTGGAGGACGATGACCTTAGATCCACCTGGATGCCTAGGGCGCGTGACACAGTGTGAGCAGGGCAAGGGTGAACACTCACCCTTGTGACAGAGCTTAACTCAGTCCCTTCATCTACACATCTGTCCATCCACTCATCCAGCTATCCACTTAGATGTAGTGTTCTCTGGGGACCAACTGCCTTATTGTAATTCCTCCTCTCAGGTCATTTGCAAAGTTCCGTGAAGGGCTTGGGGAGGAAGTGGGAGAGGTCAGTCCAACACCCAGATACCTGCAGAGTGAGAGGTAAGAGAAGATTTCTGTTTTCTAAGGCCGGTAGCCATTCCTGACCCCTCTCTCAATCTCTTGTCCCTCTGTGTAAAGGGCCAAAGCATGGGGTATGCTTCCAGGCACCAGTGAGTATTTATTGAGCATTCACACCACTGTACGGCAAAGACATACAGCACAGGGTCCCTGTTACTTAGCTTTATAGCCCAGCTGGGGAGCTAAGTCGTAAACACTTGAAAAGACAGTTAAGAAGACCAGACTCTAATCTGTGGGCTAAGGGCATATTGTGTTAGAGACGATACAGACAGACAATTTTCTTGAGTAAAAAAAAACAAATTTCTAGAATTTTAAGGGCCTTAGACATGACAAAATCGGTGCTACAACATCCCTGAGAAACAGGCTAAGCGGGGGACCCTCACAACCTCTGGGAGAAACCCTAACTGTGTGTGTGGTCCTTGTGGTTAAAGTTTTCAGGTCACACAGGAGAAACAGCTCTATCTTTCCACTCATTGGTCCTGCTTGGGTGTTCTGGAATTACACAGAACGAGTGTGTTCTCCTACTGGCAGGACTTGGAGTGCTTGAGGGGGGCCCTTTGTATGGCTTCTTCAGGATACAGGCCCTCAGCACCTTTGCTGCTTCCCTGTGACTTGGTCTAGGGCCCTCTCTGCTCTTTAAGACACTACTGTCCTCAGTGCTGACAACTGGCACAGACTATGCATGCTGTGGATATGCACCTCTGTAAATACTGGCCGAGGCTGGGGGCTTGAGCTGAAATGGAAGAAATCTAAAACCACTAGACCTGTTTAATTTGAACGCCATGAGGCCAGGACCCCTGGCTCATATATGTAGCATTTTACATTGCTCCCTCAACGTGTGTCAACCTGTAACCAAAACCAAGGTTCGGCTATCTGCCACCACAAAAAGCCAAGCTCATTAGACAGGTGCTGGTGAAAAAGGAAAGAGGTTTATTCAAGTGCTGGTCACCCGAGAAGGGGGACTCTTGTCCAAAGCCCATCTCAACATCTCAGTGCAGGCAGAGGTTTTTATAAGGAGGGAGAGGGAAAGCAAAACAAAGAAATCAAGGGGAGGGTGTTGAAAAGTTCTCTGTATGCAGATCGGCACAGTCCACTCCAATAAGGACCTTGAAACTGGTCAAGTGATGGTCTGGTGTGCGTCATCCTGGTTTTACATTATCCTGGTTTTACAGTTGAAGGTCAGCAATTCTCCTGGAGCTGGGATGACTGAAGGTCAGAGTTTGTATCTTCTGAAGTTAGTTCCTAGGATTCTTATACAAACATGCTGTTTATCTGCAAGCTGCATATTAGTCAGAGTCAGTACTTACAGAAACAATGTCAAAAGAAGGGTAGAGTAGGTTATAATTCCCCACTGTTACAAGCTCATCCTTGCTAAAGCCCTTTTGAGTTCTATCATCCTACAAAGGATGAAGAGCCACTTCAGGCTGGAGAAGCTTCAGGAATGAGGGGATTTCAGCAGCTCCCTGAGGGTGGAGCAGCTGAAATTTAGATGGTGGAGGAGAGAGAATGTTCCAGAGTAAGAAATGGCTTCCACATTCCACTCACTGGATTCCAATTGCCAAACACTATGCAAGGTGCTTGGAAACAAGCTGATGCAGCCTTGACCTTGAGGTCATTTTAGGGGCCATAGACTTAATAATCTCAAGTCAGCTTATCACAATGAGGGGAAATTCACATAGGGGTGCACACAACACAGTGTCAGAACAGATGACCAGGGATCTCAACTCAGCAGAGGCTCCTTGGGAGAGGTGACAATCAGGGACCATGGCTGGGCCTGTGGGCACAGAGTGTGAACTGAATCTGCAGAAACAGCCAGGAGCCTGGACCCATGTTCTCGGCACAGAGGCCTGGGAGGCTGTGGTTGAAGGTCCAGGAGGCAGACCCTCTGGCCTGGCCACCCCTTTCCAGTCCCTCAGTGAAATCCAGGCTAGTCCTAGGTAAGGAGCAGGTGCAACACCTGGCTCAGATTTGTGTCCCTCCTCAGCCTCCACTCTCGCCCCCATGGTTTAGGTGGGAACACTGGGGTCACAGCTCCTGGCACGCCTGGCCAGAGGTGCAAAGGTAGTCAGGGAAGAACTGAACCTTGCAGAAACAGAGACTGTTCAACAAAATGAGTATGAGCAGCTTTTAAATAGAACGTTTGGGGAAATAAAGGGGCCAACATCCATTTTGAGAATGAAAATGAAAATATTGGAGAAAAGTGCAATCACAATAAAATAAATGCATTTATTTCTCTTTCCTACATATTAGTCATCTCTTGCTGCCTAACAAGTGACCCCAACACTTAACCACTTAAAGCACCAGACATTTATCTTCTCACGCGGTTTCCGAGGGTGAGTGCCTACAGCAGCTTGGCTGGGTGGTTGTGTGTCACAGTCCCCCAGGTTGCAGTCGGTGGCGTCACGGCAATCTGACCAGGGCTGGAGGGGCAGTTTCCATGCTTGCTCATGTGACCCTTGGCAAGAGGCTTCCTTTTTCACCACCCAGGTCTCTATCGGCTGCTTACAACACGCAGCTGCTCCCCCAGCTCAAGGGAACAAAGAAAGAGAGGGACCAACGTAGTAGTTGCGGGAATTTCAGAAGTGGCACCATGTTCTGATCACAGAAATGACTGGCGCAATGTGGGAGGGGACACAGTGTGTGGACCCCAGGAGACCCGGATCAGTCATTTCCTAGGGCTGCCGTGATCATTTGCCACAGACTTGGTGGTTTGAAACACCAGGGATGTGCTCCCTCTCCGTTGGGGAGACTGGCAGGCCATGCTTCCCTGGAGGGTCTGGGGACAATGCCTCCTTCTGGCGGTGCCTCAGCCAGGGCGTTCCTGCCTTATTGTAACACAACTGCAGCCTCTGCCTCCATCTCCACACGGCCTTCTTCCCTGGGCCTCCCGTTCTTACCAGGACACCAGGCATGGTGGCTGTCGAGCCCGCCTCAACTAATTGCACCCGCAAAGGCCCTATCTCCAAATAAGGTCACAGGCTGAGGATCCCAGCAGGACACAGATTTAAGGGACACTACACAACCAGCACAGTAGACCCTAGGAGGCTGACTCCCACACCCTGAAGTCTCAGGAACCGTGACCACTCCAGGTCAAAGTGCAGGGTTTTCTTTCTGTCAGTTTCCTCCCCAGGAGACTCCAGTCACAGGAACCCGCCAGCCCTCCTCCTTTGCAGCTCTGCTGAGACCTCACTCCTGCTGCCGCCGACCACAGCAGCAGAACGCCGTCCCCGCGGACCTCACTGCGGGGGGTGGGAGCTGAGGACAGCTACAAACGGTGTCTGCTCTGCTCACCTCCAGATGAATTCTTCTGCTTCTGACACGAGTCATCCGTCTTCAGTGTAGAATACTGAGAAAGGTCTGTAATCCCAGCAGCCTGCCATTGCTCAAATTGAAGTAAACTCTTTCAGACTTTTTTCGGTATCTTTTAATTAAATAAGTATTTTTCATTAAAATGGAATTACAAGATATGCCACTTTGTAACTTGCTTTTCTCACTTAATATGTCACAGGCATCTTCCCATGAGAATAGACACCAGCACCTTCGGTTTCAAGAGGACCGACGTGCCTGCCCATCCTCCGTCTCCTGAGCGAGAGCCATTTCCTGGGGCACCACCACCCGCTGTGCCCACTGTGACAGCTGAGGGTGGGATGGAGACGGCAGATGATGGCAGCTGCATTAGGGGCAGGGGCTGGGCCTTGGCTCCCTCGCCCTTGACCCCGTCCATCCCCTGCACAGTGGTGGTGACAGACCTCACATGGGCAGCTGGTGGCCCTAATAGGCTCAAGTTGGGACAGGGCTGGCCTGGGGGGTTCAGGGCACTGGGCAAGTTACCATAAAGCAGGAAGGATCCCCCCTCTTTACCTAGTGTCGTTTTTGCCAGGTTCACAACCCAGCAGGGAAGAAACGGAACTACACCAAATCTCAGAAGGATTTACCCAAGTGGAAACCAGGAGAAGGGAGAACGGCATGTGCCCAGTCAATCAAGTGGGGGCCTGAGAACAGAGGAGGGGGGTCGCCTGGGCCTCCTCCTCCTCCACTTGCCCCCGCTGGCTCTGCCCAGGCGGTCCTGGGGGGGGGGGGGCTGCCCTAGTCACATTGCTGGAAGTAGAAGTCTGTGATGGCGTGGTCCCAGCTGGCATCCCCCGGGAGCTGGGCGAGCCTGAGAGGCTGGTCGGCTTCGGGCACAGTGCAGAGGAACCAGCCCGGGAAGGCAGCCGACTCGAAGCTCGAGGTGAGCCCCGTGTCCCGCCTGTAGAAGGTGAAGCCCTTGGAGTCCTTGGGGCTGCGGTAGAGCTCCATAATGTCCACTGGCTGCGGGCAGAGGGCACGGCAGGTGGGGTGAGGGAGCTGCCGGGACGGCTGGGCCGAGGGCGAGGGGCACGAGCGGCAGAGACAGAGCCCTGCGGGAGACGCCCTCGGCCTGGGGAGCCCGGCCCCAGGGGTCCTGCCTCTGCTGCTGGGGAAGCCGGGTGGAGCCCACGGGACTCACCTCTAGTTTCAGAGTCGGTTCCTGCCCCGTCCCACAGGACAGACACTGGCTCCCTCCCTGGACGCCCAGGATGACTGGAGAAAGGCTGACGTCCAGAAACCGATTGGGGACAACACTGATCTCCTCGCCTAGAGGAAGGAAACCAGATGCAGGGGCCTTGCCCGTCTGCCCCCTCCCCCGTCGTGGACTTTGGGGAGCAGGTCTCTGTGAGGCGTGCTGTCCCCAGGTCTCAGCAGCTGTCGTGTGGGGAAAGGTGGCCTCCTGCCAGCTGGCCCCAAAGACACCAAGGCACAGAGCACATTGTGCCACTTCCCACCGCCATGCCCACCCTCTCGCACAGGATCAAATCTTCAAGTCTTCTCCAACCCTCACGGGACGTTTGACGCCCTCCTTCAATACCCTTCGACCTTCTGGCCTCTCCTCAAAGTTATTTGGACATTTTCCAATCACTGTGAGATTCCTAAGAAGAAGGTCTCCATCCTCCCTGTGCCATCCCCCGCAGGCAGACGTGTGCACACAGTGTGCACACATGCACATATGCACTCATGGATGCACGCACACATGGGGTGCACACACACAGCCTTGCAGAGGGTCTGCCTGGCCCCAGCGCCCTTGAGCGTGTCCGAGGTGGGCAGGTGAGCGCTGTTTTAGAAAGAAGGGCTTGTCGCTCACAGTGTGTGGCACAGAGTGAGTACACACCAGGCCAGGTGATGCCACCAGCTCTCAGGATCCCCCCTCTCTGAGTGACCGGGGATCCCCTAGAGCAGAGGGCACCCAGGGTAAAGGGACAGAAGCCCTCCCCCATGTGGGAATAAAGGCCCTGGGAGCCTGCCCAGTTGTGTCCAGCACTGGCTCCCAGGAAAAGGAATGTGTGACCTGGGTCTACCTGTGAGGGAAGGACAAAGCGTTCATCTTGGAAAACATCCCCACCTTCGCATCGAGGCGCCAGGTGGCACTGGGCACGAGTCTCACTCTGCTGGAAGGTGTAGCTTTTTCTGTCCTTGCTTGGAGCCTGGTTTCAGGGTGCTGGCTGCTGCATCAGTCCTGGGTCCTGCACGACTGTTCTCAGCCCTCCCAGCCCCTCCCCTCAGCGTGTACAGTGCCCTAGGGAAGAAGGGCCCTGTTTGCCACCCACCTTTCATGACCTTCCCTGCATGCATCCCACCGGCCAGAAGCTGGTTATCGTGCAGGTAAAGCACCTTCAGTGCTGCATCCTTCATTCTGGAACATCAGGACAATGACAGTCAGGGAGGGGTGGGCATCCAGCTGCCCAACTCCACTCTCTGCCCGCTGTGCCCAACGAATGGCACAACCTTCTCCCAGCCCCCCTGGGCCCACGTCTGACCGGAGGATGGCCCACAGCCTCCCACTGGGTCTGGGACTCTCTCGTTCATACTATTCAATCTTCTCTATGCCAAGCAGTCCCTCCATGTGTCATGTTGGAAAGTCAGAGTCCCGGACCCTCATCTTGCTCTGCCACCACTGCGGCTGTCATAGCACACAAGCCCCTCACCCCTCTGGGCCCGGTCTGCCCATCGCTGAGCTTAGACAACAAGTCAGACATGCCCAGCCTCTTTCAGATTCAAATCCCATCCTTCAGTGATCACCAAAGACGTCCAGGGGCTTTTACTTCTGCTCGGCCTCAAATTCCTACTAAACTAAGAATGTCTGTAAATGCCAAGCGCTTTCCTCTTCCTTTCCAAACGTATTTCTCATCTGTGAGCTCCGCTGGCTTTCTGGCGTCCTGTGAGGGGGAGGTGTGCCCCACGGGGGCTCCCAGATGGTATATGGGAAGGGTACGCTGTGTACAGACTGGTCCAATGTTGGCCAAATATGCACACATCTCTACTTCAAAGTTCCCCATATGCCTTCACTCAGGAGGAGACACAAAAAGCATATTTCCCACATTTACTTTATCAGGGAGCCCTTCTGTGTGCAGCAGTTCATAGGACTGGGGTTCCAAACAGCACACTTTGGGAAAAGCTGTCTAGGCTCTGAGTTCAAGCACGAGAGCAAGGACGAGTGTCATTCAGACTACGATGTCCAGAGCACGGCCCCGTGCCCAGTCAGCGCACGCCCAAGGACAGACAGACTGCCTGACAGTGACCTTGTCGCTGTTGTAGTTTAGCCCCAAAGGGCAGCAGGGGGCAGTGGAGCAGAGGGGCCGGTGATGCCAGGTCACTGCCGCAGGTGTGGCAGCAGGGCCCAGGCCGTCTCCTGGCATCCACTGTCAGTGTGGACACACGAGGCTGCAGCGCCACACAGGTGACTCACCCGTCCCTCTCCCCATACAGGAGCCCCCATGAGGCGGCTGCCTGACTGAAGAGGCTGGAAGAACTTCTCTTCGGGCAGCAAGGGGCTGTTCACAATTGCCCAGCTGCCCACCCCACTGGGGAGATGCGCTCGGGTGGTCGAGGCTCCTCCCTCCCGGAAAAGTCTGGACAGTAGGTCTACCTGCACTCACTTCCCCTGAGGACATGGCCAACTACGGGGCTCAGATACTCACCGGAAGCACAGGGCCCCGCTCAGAACCATCCTGACCTTCAGCGTGTAGACCGGCCTGTGGTGAAATAACAGGTGTTAGGTGGAGACAGGGGCTGAGCTGGCAGGGGCCTGGGTAGCAGGCAGCCTCCCGACCCCCCCTCCCCAGCATTGAACAGCCCCCACAGAGCAGGGATCCTAGGTCTGGGTCAGGAGAGAACCCCAGTCGTGCTGAGGAGGATGAACAAGCTCCCCAGGGACACCTGAGAGCACTCCTTTCTCCTGGCGGAGCCTCTGTGTCTGCCTGCGCCTGCGAGGATGAGCACAAGGATGCCTGGCCCTTTAATAACATGCGAGGGAGGGGCCCTGAAACTACCACAGACAGGATGAGCAGGGTTCCCACGGTGGCTTCCACCACCCAATCTCTCCCAGGAAGGAAGTTTCTGGAGACCATCTTCCTTCCAGCAATTCTGAAAATTCCTTGGGTTTTCTAGCTCCTCCTGGGCACCTGGTTCCTGGATCTCAGGCCCTTCCAGATCCAAAGGTGTCAGTGCAGAAGCAGCTCAGGGAAAGTAGACTTGAGAACAACCCCCTTCCTCCTCCCTCTCTCCATCCACCCTCCCTTCCTTCCTTCCCTCCTTCCCGAAATCCCTCAGGCCTGTGGAAGATGCTAGAGGTGGGGCGCCCCTGCTTAGGAGATGTTTAGTCTGTATTCGTTGTAGAAAAGCCTGAAAATCCAGATCAGCCAGAGAAGAAAAACGTGACTTGTCTTCATTACTTGAGCGGAAACCCCGTAACACAGCTCTGTGTCTGCACATGGGCACAGGTAACCAACTCCGCTCGGCGTCCGCACGCCCGTGTGGCGGGGTCTGCCTGCTGGTCTGTAGCAAACCAGCAGAGCATCTCCCCATACCCCACACAAGTAACCATGTCACCGCATTCGCTCGCTGTTGAGTATTTCATCGTACAGATGCAACATCGTTTACTGATAGCAATCAATTATTATGAGTCTTTTATATTTGTTGTCATTATTATCTGCTATTGGAAATCACGTTGGGACAGACGTTCGTGTCAGCATCTCAGCTCATGTGTCTGATGATTTCCTTAGGAGGTAAAATCTATCTCATGCTTTCTATGATTGATCTTTCTTCCGTCCCTAATTGGTAAAATAATATATGATTGTGTGATGATGCAGGCAGTGTTAATTCATCCATACACTGTGATCCAAATGAAGGAAAGGGAAGGAAGGATCCAAGCATAACAATAAACAATGTAATTATGTCTTGAGTACCAATAATAACCATGTAATGTTAAAGCATACATTTGTTTAAAATTGTCTTCACACTTATGGGCTAAGGGATCCTTAAAGTGTTCAGGAATAAATAAAATACCAAGTTGTTGAAAAGATAGAAAACAATCAATCGTTCACATGACGCCCCTAATGTGATAAACACCTTCCAGAAAAATAAACAGTGTAGAGGTTCCCTTATCACAAAATCAGTCAATGGGCCATAAACTGACCACATAAAAATGACACTGAAATCGTTGCAAAAAGAAAAAGAACAAAACCAGAAAGAAATTCCAGAAGTCGTTGGTCTGTAGCTAAAGTGACTTGAAGCGATCGGGCTTTTATTTGCAAAGTGACCATAGAGAAGTGGATAGAATTTCACCTGAAAAGGTAAAATGCCAGCTGCCCAGGCTGCCTTGTCGGAGCCCTGAGCGCAGTGAACTGCACGGCCGCGCCCCCCGCCCCCACGCTGTCCTCTGCCTGCGGGTCACCAGCGTCGCACGCCCAGACGGAGGAGGCTGCGGCACAGCCGGTCTCCCGGCGCCGTCCTGCAACGCGCCTCAGCGCAGGCAAGCACGAAGCTAGGCTAAGAAGGTGGAAGTGAGGGAGATAAAACAAACCCCCGTTGAGAAAAGTTCTCCAGACTCGAAGATGAGACAAAACGGTGGCTGCGTGTGCCTCCTGAGTCCTACGGGAGCGTCACAGCCCCGCCAGAGATTCCTCAGCTCTCCAGAGAACACACACCTTGGTTTGACTTATTAATACTTTGGATTAGATACCAGACTCTAAGTTAGATTCAAGCTAAAAAAAGATTGATAATTTGCAAAGTATTGCTGCCTGATAGAAAAGACAGCCCCAAAGGGTGCAGTTTGACTGCCTTGCAATTCATAAAGCAGTTTGTTTTTTTTTTATCTAAGTTAGCCGAACTCGTCCACATTTCTCTCCGCGGTTCCTGACGGATCTTTTAAGTCAGCTTCGTCATCCTGCTAGTGCCTTCATTAACAGTGCTACGTCTTTGACACATGCTTGCTATGTGTTTGTGTGCAAGTCATGTGTTAGACTTTCTGAAAATTAAACTACCACTACCTTAGACCCAAATTCACACACCCTGTGTGGTAGTTTTAGAATATGTCCACAAATTCTTTTTTTTCTTTATTGATTTTTAGAGAGAGAGGAAAGGAGAGGGAGAGGGAGAGAGAAACATCCATGAGAGAGAACATTGATTGGCTGCCTCCTGCATGCCCCCCACTGGGGATCGGGCCCACAACCTGGACATGTGCCCTGACCGGGAATTGAACCAGCGACCTCTTGGTGCATGGGTCGATGCTCAACCACTGAGCCACACCGGCCGGGCCCACAGCTTCTTAAATACTCTACCTTCAAGAAGTGGAGCTTGAGTCCCTTCCCTTGGGAGTAGGCTGGACTTAGCCCCTTGCTAAGGGGGGTCAGAGGGGCCAGAGTGCCACTTCTGACCTTTGATGCTTCTGGGTCCTCATTCTCTTAATGCAGAAGTAAGACCATGGGTGGACACACGGTGGCTTGCAGGCTAAGACAGGCCCACAGTTTGTTTCATAAATGAAGTTTCACTGGAACACAGCTGCTCGTGTGCTTACAGTCTGTGGCTACACCCTCGCGACAGAAGCCGCATCGTCTGCAAAACCTAAGATAGTTAGTGCACGGCCCTTTAAAGAAAAGGTTTGCTGAATGCTGGTCAAGACTGTCTTGTTTCAAGTCCCAAATCTGTTACTTATTAGCATGTGTCTTGGGTCAAATTATTTAGGCTTTTTGTGGTTTGCAGTTATCTGTAAAATGGGGATAAAAATAGTATCTCCTCAGGAGTGGTTGTTAAGATTAAGTGAGTTGCCCGGCCAGCGTAGCTCAGTGGTTGAGCGTCGACCCATGCTCCAAGAGTTCGCTGTTTCGATTCCCGGTCAGGGCACATGCCCAGGTTGTGGGCCCGATCCCTGGGGAGGGCATGCAGGAGGTGGCCAATCGATGTTCTCTCTTATTGATGTTTCTATTTCTCTCTCTCCTTTCCTTTCTCTCTAAAATCAATTTTAAAAAAAAGAAAAAATAGTAAAAAAAAAAAAAAGATTGAGTCAATATATATGTGAAGTGTTTAGATTAGTCCTTGGCACATAGTAGGGGCTTAAAGTCAGTTGCATCATCGCTGTTGTCACCATGAGCTGTGTAGCCTTAGGAAACTTGCTTCATCTCTCTGATTTGATGATTTATCTGGCCTTGTTTTTGTTTCTCCCTAAAGATGACAGTAATGTCCCACTCCCTGGCTGTCATGAGGACGGGATGAGTCAGAGGCGGTAAAGAGCAGGGGCAGCACTTAGCACAAACCCACAGACACCTCCCTGCATGCCGTGTACCCCCTCCTCCTGCACTCCTCCCAGGTGTGTCGAGAGGACACTGAGAACATGGCAGAGGCCACGTGCACATTGACCTCAATCTCAGGCTGGCTCAAGACCAAACAGTTGCTAACACGTCTCACCCAGAGAGGGAGGAGGCCGGCTCAGCCCAGTGCAGGACCGCAGCACATGCTGTGGGGTTTGCAAAGTTCTTGCAGGGAAGGCTAACGTGCTGCACAGTCACTGCCAGGCACGCTCTCAAGCTGGTGCCGAGCCCGGCCGGTGTGGCTCAGTGGACTGAGCATGGTCTCATGGACTGAGAGGTCCTGGTTCGATTCCCGGTTGGGGCACATGCCCAGGCTGTGGGCCAAATCCCCAGTGGGGGGCATGCAGGAGGCGGCCAATTGATGTTCTCTCATTGATGTTTCTATCTCTCTTTCCCTTCCCTTCTTCTCTCTCTAAATTCAATAAAGAAAAAAAAATTTATTTAAAAAGTAGTGCCGGCATTGCACCATAGACCTGTGAGGTACATGCTATTCTCATCCCATTTCACTGACGAAACAAAACGAGGCTTGGAGAGGGTAAGTCACCCGAGGTACATATGAGTAAGAGATGGACCTGGCGTTGGTGACCTGGCATTAAATTCCACACTGACTCGCCCCATTCCCCACTGTGAACCATGTAAAGCTTACAGATTCAAGCAGCAGAGGGCTGAGGGCAGGGCCGGGGATCTCCCTGCCAGGAGTCTGTGTGCAGGAAGGACCAATGGCTTCTTGAGAAGAACAGGCTTCAGGAAAGATCGTGGAAACCAACAGAGCTGGGCCAGACACAGGCTCCGCCAAGGCAGAGGCACGCCTCAGGATGCAGGGAGTTCTCAACTCTGCAGTGACTTTGTTGGCGTGGAGCATCCAGCGGGAGAGATGGCAGGGACACACGACACGTGGACTCCAGGGAGCCGTGAGCAGACCGGGACTTCCAATCCAACTCCAGCCACGTCCTAGCGTCACTGTGGGGAGCAACAGAGGGAGGTGCCACTTCGCCCACGGCACATCTGAGAAACACAGGGTCCTTGTGAAATTACAGGGAGGCTGTGGTCAGGGTGCTGCAGCTGAGGGCTCAGCCAGAGATGTGTTTGCTTAGAACCACAGCGCCTCTGGGGTGGGGGCCTGGGGAGGGCCAGTTCTACGAGCTGGATGGGGAGCTGTGTGGATAATACACAGGTGGGGTGAGGCTCCCGTGTGTCACACCCACAGGCAGTTTCTCCCAACTGAGTCACCAAGGGCAGGCCCAGAGCCACCAGCAACCTCCTCACCTCAGAGCCAGGTGAGAGACCTTCCAGGGCAGGTCCAGGTGTCCCCTCAGCTGCCCCTCAGAGCTCTCCAGAGCCCAAGGGCTCACCTCCCAGGGGTATGTGGTTTGGCCATTGCTGGACCTCAAGGTAGGACTGGAGCCAGATTCTGGAGCTGGGTATGAAATTGGAAACAAACCAAACGTGGAAAGTCGGCAAGCTGGTCTGGGCCACTCTCCTTGCTTCCCGGCCAGAGCGCAGGCTCTGTGCCCGGCTGTGACCCCACTGGAGCGTGCTCAGCCAGGCTGGACGGGCGGCCACACTGCATGCATGTCTCCCAGTCATCTACCCGCAATCAGCCGTCTGTCCTCCTGTTTCCCGTCTCTTTCCACAGAGGACTCGGAGCAGGGAGCCCCCCAGCAGAGCCACACAGGGCGAGGAGAGCTACACACGCTCCCCCAGAGGAGGCTCGCCGTCCTTCCTCCGTGGGCACCGAGGGGTGGAATCATCCCCTTTCATGAGCTCCTCAAGAACAGGGACTGTTTGTTCTTTTTTCATTCATATCTTGTGTTGTGTGTGTGTGTTTGATAACACTTATTACATAGATGTCTTTTCTAATTTTTATTACTATTGTCTTTAATCGTGGTAAAATAAACAACATACGACTTACCATCTTAATCATAGAGTTCAGTGGTATTAAGTACACTCACACTGGTGTGTGACCATCACCACCATCCATCTCCAGAACCTTTTATTTCGCAAAACTGAACCTCTGAACCCCTGAAACAATAACTTGTCGTCCCCTCCCCTGACCCCTGGCATCCACCATTCCACATCTGTCTCTGAATCTGACGACTCTAGATACCTCATATAAGTAGAATAATACAGCATTTGTTTTTTTGTGACTGGCTTATTTCACTCAACAAAATGTCCTCGCCCATGTTGTAGCATGTATGAGAATTTGCTTCTTTTTTAAGGCTAACTAATGTTATTCCTTTATATGGATAGACCCCACCTTATTTTTCCTTTTATCTATCAATGTACACTTCAGTTGCCTCCACATTTTGGCTGTCATGAGTCGTGCTGCTACGAACACGGGTGTGCAAATATCTGTTTGAGTCCCTGCTTTCAATATTTTGGGGTATATACCCAGAACTGGGATTGCTGGATCGTATAGTAATTCTATTTTTAGTATTTTTAGGAACCATCATACTGTTTTCCACAGTGGCTGTATTTTACAGTCCCACCAACCATGCACAAGGGTCCCAATTTCTCCACATTCTCACCAACACTTATTTTTTTGTTTTGTTGTTTTTAATACCCATCCTGACAAGCGTGAGATGGTGTCTCGTGGTTTTGGTTTGCATTTCCCTAATGACTAGTGTATTGCGCACCTTGTCAAGTTTTTCTTGGCCATTTGTATATCTTCTTTGGAGAAACTCAAAGGACTATTCAAGTCCTCTGCCCGTTTTTTAATCGGGTTGTTTGTTTTGTTGTTGTTGAGTTGTAAGACTTCTTTTATATTCCAGATATTAACCTCTTATCAGAGATATGATTTCCAATCAGTGGAAGCTTTTTCATTCTTTCATTTAAAGGACATGTACTGTGTCCTTTGATATACAGAACTTTTTATTTGGATGTATTCCCATTTATCTATTTTTTATTGTCCTTTGGCATCATATCCAAGAAATCATTGCCAAATCCATGACATAAAGCCCTTCCCCTATGTCTTCTAAGAGCTTTATTGGGTAGCTCTTACATCCCGGTCTTTGATCCATATTGAGTTAATTTTTATATATGGTGTTAGTTAGGTAAGGGTCCAACTTTGTTCTTTTGCATGTTGATAGCCAGTTTCCCATCACTGTTTGTAGAAAAGATTGTCCTTTTCCCATTAAATGGTCTTGGCACTCTTGTGAAAATCATTTGACCATATGTGAGGGTTTATTTCTGGGCTCTGTATTCCATTCTACTGGCTTATATGTCTATCTTTATGACAGTATCACACCATTTTGATTACTACACCTTTGTAGTAAGCTTTGAAATGTTATTGATTTCTAGTTAATTCAGTTATGGTGTGAGAATACACATTGTGTAATCTCCATTCTTTTACATTTACTGAGATTAGTTTTATAGCCCAGAACAGGACCTATCTTGGTGAATATTCTGTGTGCACTGAAAAAGAAAGTGTTTCCAGCAGTTTGGGGGTAGACTGTTCTATAACTCTCAATTAGGTCTACTTGATTGACAGTGTTTTTCAGGTCTTTTATATCTGATTTTCTGCCTACTTGTTCTAGCAATTATGGAGAAAGGAGTATTGAATTCTCCAACTATCATTGGAGCTAAGTCTCTTTCCTTTCAATCCCATTAGTTTTTGCTGCATTCTGAAGACCCGCTGTTAGGAGCATAAGCATTTGAGACTATTATGTCTTTTTGGAGAACTGACCTCTTTATCACACACATACACATGCTATCTATCTTGCAATGCTATCACCCTGTGGCTTTGTACAATCAGCATGCAATCTAGATACAGAAGTATTCCGTCACTACAAGGCCCCTTTATAGTCATATCTGGCCTCCACCCCAACCCCTAACCCTACCAACCACTGCCGGCTTTTAATATGTCCCAGTTTGCTGGGAACAGTTTAGTTTTACTCCTGTTATTTCAGCATAAGCATAAAGAGTATGTACTTACATGTGCTTTTCTAAAGTGTCCCTCTTTGAAAGATAAATGTAATCCATTTCTTTTATTGGGATTGCTAACATATTTGAGCTTATCCTGTCGTTTTATTTTAGGTTTTCTGCCTCCCGTAATTTTGGTTTTGTTCCATTCATGATTTTGTTTGATTGATTTATTCTTTTTTTTGGTTCCACTTAATTTTCTGCTAATGTGTCAGAGGCATACAATTCTATTTTTAGTCAATGGTTAACTTTTTATATATGTATTCAAATTTATTTTATTTATGTTCTTCAGCATATTATATTCTGCAAGACCTAACTTGGGACCAATTTTATGTGCTTTAAATAAATTAGACCAGAAGTCTATATTGTGCTATAAACATCAATTGGCATTATCAGCTGCACCCTAACTTTGATCTGGTATTCCTGGTAATGGCTCATTTGCACGTGAATTACCTGTGCGGCTCCCCGGTAAAATCCTGGTTCATCCCGCACCCAAGGGCTGACTTGCACTGCGTCACGGAAGCTACTCTGAGACTCCTTCCACACATGTACATTGGCTTCTCCATCTGTTTCCAGAAAGATGGGGTAACAAGAACCAAATTTAACTTCCCACCTGAATCTGCAGGAAAGAAAAAAAAGAAAGAACGAAAGAAACAGCTAATACCTGTGACAGCACTGAGCGTCAGCCAGGAAAGGACAGTGATCCCAATGCTTACCCAGCCCTGGAGGAGAAACTAGGCAGGCCCAGCTCTCTCCGAGTCGAGGGGACGGAACTGAGTCCACAGAGACAACGGTAGTTAGAGATCACAAGACAATGCAGAGAGGCGGCATCTGCATGGACGAGAACCCAGGCGGTCTACACAGGGTCCCCTCTGCAAAATTACCAGTCCTGAGCAGTGCGTGCAGGTGAGGGACCTACCAAAGCTGCAGGTTAAAACCCTCTAGAGGATTAGAGGGAGCAACACCTGTTCCCACCAGCCTGGCTGTCAAACCTCGGGACTCACAAGGCACGGGGTACAGTGCTCAGACAGGCAGGGCGGGCCATCTGCACAGGCCGAGCAGCGGTAGCCTCCTCTGCCTGAATCACAAAGGCGGCCTCTCCCATCATCTACCTCTCTCTAAACCAGGAAAGGAACGTCTTCTAGGCGCTTGGCTTTGAGAAGTCAGGATGAGGCACTCAGGGCGGCATCAAGAGCTGACTCATTGTGGCTCAGGGCCTCTGAAGACTGAGCATGACCTACTCGGGCACCCACAGAAATGAACGCCTCTGGGGGCAGGAGATGGAAGCTACCCCTTGTCACTGAGCTATCACTCGTCATTTGTCACCATGAAGGACAGGGATTGGGGCAGAACCTGGGCGTGAATGAGCTCGAAGCCCTCAAGCATTCACAGATATTTGCTTTTCCTCTGTAAGAGGAAACAGGAGAGATACCATGGTTTGTGATTTGGATAAACCCTCCCAATTTCCTAGGTTTATCTCCTTAAAGGGGACTCGGTTCCCACCCCAGTGAAAAAAAGAATAATGTCACAGATGAGAAAACAAGGGCCCAGAACCAGAATATTGTTAGTTCACTTTCATTTTCATCATAATGATATGTGCATATTGCTTTAAAATCAGATAGTATTTTAAAAATGCAAAACTACACCCTGGCTTGTATTGCACAGTAGTTAGAGCATCAGCCCACATACCGAAGGGTCTCAGGTTTGATTCTGGTCAAGGGCATGTACCAGGATTGCAGGTTCGATTCCCCACCCCCAGTCAGGGTGTGTGCAGGAGGCAACCAATCAATGTGTCTCTCACATCAATGTTTCTCTCTCTCTCCCCCTCCCTCCCCTCCCTCCCTTCCTCCCTTCCATTCTCTCCGAATATCAATGGAAAAAACATCCTCAGGTGATGTTTTTTCTGATGTTTTTCCTTCTTTTAGCCGAATCCTGAGATCCATTCAGAAAAGCAACCTCCAGGCATCTCCTGACTAAGTCCCTTTCCTGTGATACCTGGGCTTTTCTTCTTCTTGGTCTATTTCCCTTTCTAATCCATATACAAGAACAATAAAATCTTCTAGATATAAATATTAGAATTTTTTTATCCTTTTCTACAATCACGACTTTCGATTTTGCTGTATTCTCCTACCTCTCCCACTGGGTATCCATCAGGTCCCCTAACAACATCCCAGTTAAAACGACACAACTTTGTTGTCATTTTTCTCAGAGTGGTGGGGGCACAGGGGATGATGTTTTGGCTCTGAGGAAGGGGTCCCCTTCTTGTCACCAGGCCTGGTGCCGAGACGTTGGAGACAGAGTTCTCGTTGGGGCACTGGCTTCACTTAGGGGGGTCTGCACTCTCGGGGCGCGCTGGTCTCTCTGATCTCAGGAGGTGGATGTGTAGCTATTGATCAGAGTGTGGCCACCAGCGTCACCCTGCCTCCTGTCACTGAGCACACAGAGAGACCTGTGTTGTGCCCAAACTCTTTCCGAGTTGAATGTTTCATCACTCGATCCCTTGGAGCGAAACCCCACAGTCTGAGCCTTCTGCCACCTCAGGCTTCTCCCCGTGGAGTCACCAGAGCCTCTGGGGCTGCCTCCGACCCACCCTGAGTGTATCAGAGCTCTGAGTGGGGGCGTTTCATCACCTGCCTTCCAGGATGTCACCCACACTCCATTCTATCACTGCTGGTAGAGGGAATTCTAGAGTCTCTGTTTTCACAACCCTCCAACCCCCAGGGACTGGGCACTGGGCTCATAACCCTCCAGGACGCCCCCTAGGGACTGGGCACTGGGTCCATAACCCTCAGGACGCCCCACAGGGACTGGGCACTGGGTTCATAACCCTCCAGGACGCCCCACAGGGACTGGGCACTGGGTTCATAACCCTCCAGGACGCCCCACAGGGACTGGGCACTGGGTTCATAACCCTCAGGATGCCCCACAGGGACTGGGCATTGGGTTCATAACCCTCCAGGACGCCCCACAGGGACTGGGCACTGGGCTCATAACCCTCCAGGACGCCCCACAGGGACTGGGCACTGGGCTCATAACCCTCCAGGATGCCCCACAGGGGCTGGGCACTGGGTCCATAACCCTCCAGGACGCCCCACAGGGGCTGGACACTGGGTTCATAACCCTCCAGGATGTCCCACAGGGACTGGGCACTGGGTCCATACCCTCCAGGACGCCCCACAGGGACTGGGCACTGGGTTCATAACCTTCCAGGACGCCCCACAGGGGCTGGGCACTGGGTTCATAACCCTCCAGGACGCCCCACAGGGGCTGGGCACTGGCTCATAACCCTCCAGGACGCCCCACAGGGACTGGGCACTGGGTTCATAACCCTCCAGGACGCCCCACCAGGGACTGGGCACTGGGCTCATAACCCTCCAGGACGCCCCACCAGGGACTGGGCACTGGGTCCATAACCCTCCAGGATGCCCCACAGGGGCTGGGCACTGGGTTCATAACCCTCAGGACGCCCCACAGGGGCTGGGCACTGGGTTCATAACCCTCAGGACGCCCCACAGGGACTGGGCACTGGGTCCATAACCCTCCAGGACGCCCCACAGGGGCTGGGCACTGGGTCCATAACCCTCAGGACGCCCCACAGGGGCTGGGCACTGGGCTCATAACCCTCCAGGACGCCCCACAGGGGCTGGGCACTGGGTTCATAACCCTCAGGACGCCCCACAGGGGCTGGGCACTGGGCTCATAACCCTCCAGGACGCCCCACAGGGGCTGGGCACTGGGTTCATAACCCTCAGGACGCCCCACAGGGACTGGGCACTGGGTCCATAACCCTCCAGGATGCCCCACAGGGACTAGGCACTGGGTTCATAACCCTCAGGACGCCCCACAGGGGCTGGGCACTGGGGAAAGCACAAGCCAGGCTTCCGCCTGGAGAACATGCCTCTGTCTCCTGGATTCTTAGCAGAGGGCTCAGAGTCCACCTTCAGGGACCAGGAGGCCTGTCCTGGGCTCTGAGGACCGGGACCTACAGGTGGAGAGCCTTCCACCAGAACACCTCCATCCCGCCCTGGGAAGCGCTCCTCCGACCCCAGGCAGCTGCCGTGTTCAGGAAGCACAGAGCCCAGGACCTGACTCAGGACAGTCCCACAGAATGTTTCTGTCATTTCATATCTTTGCTTTCACTGTTCTGCGGATTTCTTTCCAGGAGCCGCATTGTCACTCCCCACGCCCCCCCACCCCAGGGCCCCACCAGGAAGCCGCTTCCTAGAGAGAGGGCCCTCCACGAGCTTCTGTGGCTAAAGGCTCCGAAAGGAAGCCTGAGCCGGTCAGAGTACAGGGACCACGTCCACGGGAGCTGGTCCACACCGGGCTGGGCCCTGAGGCCAAGCTCACTGCCTTGCCTGTGACCTGTGCTGGCATCAAAGGGACCGATGCTCCTCACTGGGCAGCGGGTTCTGGGACTGCGCTCCTCACAGCGGGGCTGGAGACAGGCGACGGGCATCGAAGGAACGGGCTCTGAACTGGTCGTGGGCCCTCTGGGAGCAGGCAGGCCTGGAGACCCTGATCCCTGAGAGGGCAAGGTCACCCCCTACTTGTCCCTCACCACCTGAGTGGGACGGGGAGGTCATGCGGATCCAGGGCCGGGACACCAAGTGTGAAACAGGTAGACTGTCTCCCTTCTGTGATGCCCGCCACCCGGCCCATCTCTTCGGCCCCCGTGGCTGCGTTGGAGGAGCTGGTGGTTGGCAAGGCCTCAGGGTCTGTCCCTGGTCTCCCAGGCAGAGAGAGAGCCCCCTGGCTGCTGGGGGATCTGCTTTCCATGTGCTGTGCTCTCCGGGGCCTCATGGGCTGTCCTAAGCTTCATCTTCCCCTCCGGAATAAGCGGGGAGCCCCCCTGGAGAGACTTGCGGGTAGTGAGAGAGCAAACCCAACCAGCCGTTCACCGGCTGGACCAACAGGACCCAGAGCCAGCAGCACGTGGACAGGAAACAAGGCTTCTCCCAAGCACCGGCCACGAGTGTCATGACAGTCTCCTTCTCTGAGCGACTGCCGCTTTCTCAGTTTCTAGGAGACGTTGTTCCTTAAGACCACAGACTGCAGAAGAGTGGTGTTTGAATCATACTGACAAAGTGAAACATTCATTGTGTCTGAAGGATGTGACTGACAGGGACACAGAGGGGCGGCCTTGATTCCACCCTGGGCACAGAGCTCCAGGTGGCGTTCTGGACACAACCTCTGTGTCTCCCTCGCTTTGACCTTCAAAGAACACAGACCTGAATCCTTTCCCACTCTGCCCGGATTCAATCCCCTTCCACCAGCCGCTCTGCTTTGGGCCATTGAAACACAGCTTCACTTAAATCGTGCCTACACATTGCCCTTGTCCCAGTTCTGACAATAACTCTCCTCCTTTGTCCGGTGAGATGCCCGCAGCTCCTGGGAGATGGTCTCCCCCATTGCAACAAGTCACTCTGATGCTGTCGACTGTGGAGCTGTTCCTGGTGGTTTAGGCCGATGGGGCTGGGACAGGTGAGAATCAGTCATGGGTCCCTGGCCGTTGACCCGGATAGCAGACCCGAGCACAGGTCATGATATTCTAGGCGAGTGGCCGACATTCGCGCGGCTGCCTGGTTTGTGTGCCAGCATCCTCCCTCACCAGGGCCCCGGTGTCACTGTGCTTAGCTGTCATTTCAGGCTGGCCCCAAATGCGAGGTGTCCTGGAGTGGGCCTCCATTGATGCCAGTGATCTTGGCAGTGAGGCCAGAACTGGCTTTCTGCCATGTTACTCATTTGAGAGGAGGGTTAATAATAGCACCGTCTTTCCCACTTTAGTGGAACCAACAGAGAATTCAGACAAAGTCTACTTTTTATTGCTTACTGTAAATTTATCACTGATAAAGCTGGCATTGGAGAGTGTGGATTCTTTTCTGCAAACACACGCAGCACAGAGTAAGGCCATGAGACTCACACCCAGCTCCAGGCGGCTGGGACTGTCACAGCCTCCTGTGGGGGGATGGGCCCTGGAGCGATGTCAGACAGGAGGAGAGAACAGAATGGACCTTCTCTTCAGTTCAGTCGGCTCCCAGCGGAAGGCAGGCAAGGAGTGGCTGCGCCACAGCCCCAGGGTCTAATAAGTAGGATGACCACACAATTTACCCCAGGACGTGGTACCTCTGAGAGTGGAAGGACAGTAGGTGTGCACCAGGACGTGTGGTCTTCCCTGCATTGGGTAATGGCGAGGGCGGGAGGAAGGCCAGGCGAGTCACAGAAGGAACATCAGCAGCGGGGAAGCACTCCTCTCCCTCTTTGGCAGGTTCTGTCAGAGGAGGAAGGGGTTAAAGAGGGCCACGAGAGCTGCCTTCACGAAACTGAAGGACTTTGTGGACATTGGAGCTCTCTGCTCTGTGACATTGAGGCTTAGGAACAGGAAAGTAGATTTTATTCCGAGTGAGACTAGTCTCCTTTTTTAAATTAATTAATTAATTTATTTATTTATTTTTCTTTATTCATTTTAGAGACAGAGGAAGGGAGAGGGAGAGAGAGATAGTAACATCGATGAGCAAGAACATCGATTGGCCGCCTCCTGCATGCCCCCCACTGGGGATCGGGCCCACAACCTGGGCATGTGCCCCGACCGGGAACCAAACCAGCAACCTCTTGGTGCATGGTTCGATGCTCAACCACTGAGCCACACAGGCTGGGCTCTTTTTTTTTTCAAAATATGTTTTTATAGATTTTTTTAGAGAGAGAGGAAAAAAGAGAGAGATAGAAACATCAGTGTGAGATACATCCATCGGCTGCCTCCTCCACACTCCCTACTGGGGATCGACCCACAACCTGGACATGTGCCCTGACTGGGAATCAAACCAGGACCTCTCACTCCATGGGACGACGCTCAATCCACTGAGCCACACCAGCCGGGTCCAAGTGAGACTAGTCTTGCTAGGAGGGTGGGCTGCCTGGGGAGGAGGTCAGATCCTTCCTTATTCATTTATTCACTTATCAATTTATTAATGAATAATTTATTCATTCAACGTGTATTTATTAAACACAGACACTGTGCTAGGTGTTGGGTATATGATGGTGAACTAGACAAACACTACTTCCTGGCAATCAGAGTCTTTATAATATAAAAATAAAGTAAAGAAAGATAAAGACAAATAAATAAAGTCATTACAAATTTTGTGAAGGAAATAATAAAAAAGTGGAGATAGAAACTTCAGGAGGTAGAGGAAGCAGCTTACTTGACATGGTGGTTAGGGAAGGTCTTTTGAGGAGGTGACATATGAAGAAATAACTTGAGAAGAACAGAAAGGCAAATAATGAAAAGAAATCAATACAGGTCACAGGGAAGTACATGAGCATGGCATATGCAAAGGTCCTAGGGCTATAAAGAACTTGGCATTTTCAAAACAACCAATGGATTAACATGACTAAAGATAGCAATGGAGGGAAAATGAGCTGGAAAAGGGGTTGGAAGCAAAGATCGGGATTGATTTCCTTCTCAGTGCAAATGGAAGCATTAGAGGAGTCTAAACACTGGAGTTACATTTCCACTTACGGAGATCATCTTGGCTGACTCATGGAGAATGGATTTTACCAGATAGATGGAGGAGTGGATGGAGGCACCAGCCAAGCAGATGCTGATTTGCAGACTGGTGAGCGACGGTGGGTGCTCTGCGTGCAGTGGTGGGTGGCAGGAGCATTGAGGTGGGTGGAGTTGGGGTGTATTTTGAAGGTAGACCTCTTTGGAGATAGACTTGATGAGTTGCATGTAGGACTTCAGGGAAAGGAGGGATCAAAGATGAGTCTTAGGTTTCTGTCTTGAGTAACTGGGTGTGGAAGTGGGTGTGTTGGACAATAATCAAGGGTCTCCTGGTGTCCCAGCGAGAGCCTTGGGCCAGATCAAACCATCACCATCCATCTGGACAGTGTTCCATTCATGTCATCCAGGGAGACAGTATAGAGGAGAAGAGAACTTGGAGATGAGGCCTGAGGAACTTCAACCTTTGAAGTCACATGGGAGGGACCAGAGAAGAGGAATGAGAAGGAAAAGCTACTCGGGTTGGGGAAAACTAGGGGCAATTGGCCTAAGGACCCCTAGATGTGAGAGTAAGATGTGGCAGAGTGGCGGGCTGTGTCCAGTGCCCACTACGATGAAGACGGCAGAATGCCCATTGGATTTGGCAGCAGAGACATCACTGGTGATGCTCAAGAGAAAGGTGTTGGTGGAGAAGTGAGAAGTCGACTGGAATGTGCTGAGCAGTAAATAGCTTACTAGTAATCAGGGCATACAAATTAAAGTAACAACAAGATATCATTCTCCATACGCTGGATGAACAATGGTTTTTAATTTAAAAGTAAGTTTCGGTAGGGAAGGATACATGTATCATTGGGAGTATACATTGGAAAAGCCACATCGAAGGGCAGATTGTCAGTATCTGTTGAAAATAAAAGATGGACTTACAATACTTCTTTTTTTTTAGAAACTGTTACATAAGGGGGAACAGTTGGCACCAAGGGAGTAAATAGACATGAAAGACACACTCTGTTCTCTATGTACCTAGAAATTGGTTGAGGAGAAGAGAGCAAAGGGGCCAAGATGAGGAGAAAAAACTGGAGCACAAAATCTAGCAAAAGAAATGTCACGAGAAGGCAAAATACTATGGACCTCAAAGGAGATCAGATGTGGCATTTGGTTGGGGAGATGAGGAGAGGCCTCCAAACACTTCCTACAGATGTAGGTTGTTAGAGACATAGGCAGGTGAGATACACAGGGATCCAAGTGTTGAGATGTTTGCATGAGAGGAGGTGTGGAGGGAAGAAAGCCAACCTGCTGGGAGTAGCTACTGGAGAAAATCAGCTCACTTGGAGGGAATCTGTCTCAGCCTTGGTTTACCCCAGCAAGCAGAGCCTGAGACAAGGGCATGCATGCAGGATGATGAGCAGTGACCCCAGGGAACAGGAGTGGGGGCTGGGCAGATTGAAGCCTGAGAGTGAGGGAAGCCAACGCAAGGATGTGCCCTTGGGCTCAGCACTGTCATGGGCGACTATGACTCAGTCCTGCGGGGACCCTCTGAGTACTGAGATAGAATGCATCTCAGAATTGTCCACCCCAGTGATCGAAGAGGTGGCATTTCCCCACCATTTGTTCCCCTTGGTGAAGGCTTCCTCTGGAGCAGCTCCCTCTTACTTCCAAGTTTGCACATGCACCAAGCATGTCCTTGCAGGTGTCCTTTCCCAGGTGTCCCAGGCGCCCCAGAACAGGGAGAGAGACGGTTGGTGCAGCAGAGACAATATACTGTCAGGTTACAACTTCTCAAAGCACAGCAATGACTGAGGAAAAGCAGGCTAACAGGGTGTAAGGTGAGGTTCAAGCGTTACCCCAAACAATCACGGGCAGTAAAGCAACAGGAGGTAATGCCAGAAGGATAGGTCTTGGGACAGATTATGCCTGGCTGAGAAATTCGAACTTAGTTAGCAATCGGTACCCGTCGCCCAACCTGACGATCCCGATTGGCACATGCAAAGAAGGGCAAGGCCCCCTAAGGGAGGAGCCCGCCATGCCCACATTCGTGTCCAGCGTCTCCTAGTAAATTGCAGCCTGTATATGATTGGTGAAGTCAATTTGTAGATTTTGTTACATGCTTCAACTGAAGTTACTCTCACGAAATGGACAATAGGCTTAAACGCATCCCAATAAAGAAAATGTCAGGTCCTGGCCAGTTTGGCTCAGCGGTTAGAGCATCAGCCCACGAACAATGAGTTGAGGGTCCAATTCCGGCCAAGGGCACATACCTTGGTTGCAGTTCAGTCCCTGGCCCTGGTTGGGGTTGTGCAGGAGACAACCAATCAATGTGTCTCTCTCACATCGATGTTCATCTCTCTCTCTCTCTCTCCCTCCCACTCGATCTGAAGATAAATGGAAAAATATCCTCAGGTAAGGATAAAAAAAAAAAGAAACAAACTGTCGATTGAAGGTTCTACTAAAATTCCAAAAAGTATGAATAATAACAAGAAAATCTCATAGCTGGCCTTTCTACTTCCAGCCACTTTAAAAAGTAAATCCAAGGACAATGCAAAAGTTGCCTGAAAAAAATTTCAAACTGATATAATTCTTTGAAACATGGATTGATTTGCATTCATATTGTTAAACAATTCATTGTAACCAAAGTCTATACTGTGTCAAATGATTAACTAATGATATTAAGAATTCATCATGATTATCGACATGTCAAATTATTTCACATTTATCTTTTTTTTTCCCCCTCACCCGAGGACATTTTTGCATTTGTCTTCAGATAGAGTGGGAGGGAGAGAGGGTGGAAGAGAGAGAGAGAAACATCGATGTGAGAGAGACACATAGACTGGTTGCCCGGTTGGGGTTGGGGATGAACTGCAACGGAGGTACGTGGCCTTAACGGAACGAACCCGCGTGTCTCCGGTCTGCGGCCAACGCTCTAACTGCTGAGCGGAACTGGCCAGGGCTGCATTTATCTTATCCTTTAGATTTATCTTTGGGAGTACATATTACAATAAGCATAATGAACATGCATACAATTAATAAATAGTATTTTTTATTGAAAGCGTGGTATGACAAAAATGTTTGGAATTCACATCTCTAGGCCAGGGGTTGGCAGGAGGAATCCGAGAGGGCTGTGTGTGCGCGAGGGGCATTTGGGACGGCGCCTTAACGACGTGGCAGCTACGCAGGTGGTGGGACGAGATCAGGGAAGAATAAAACGTGGCTGTCAGGTTCCACTGGGATGATGCCCCAGCGGGACACACCTGTGCCAGCGCAGTCTGGAGGAGGAGGTTTTGGGTGCTGAGCACGAGGGGGCTATCAGTGGGCATCAGTGCCTTTTACTGTGACCTGGAAAGTTCTCCGACTGCTAGATCCTCTGTCCCGGAATCAGCCACCCACAGCCTGGGCGGGATTTACTGCTCAGGAGCGAAATAGAAGTTGGTGTTGTAAGTTGTGCCCCTCTCCTGGGTGAGGGTGACGGGCTGTCCCACCTCGGAGGCAGTGGCTATGAACCAGCCGGGGTAGGCGAAGGACTGGAAGCTGGAGGTGGAGCCCTCCACGCTGCGCAGGAAGAGGAAGGGCTCCTGTGCATTCTTCTCCCTGTACAGGGCCATTATCGGTTTCTCCTAGGAGCAGGAAAGAGGCCTGTTAGAGAGGCTGCTGGGAGCAGGGCGCTAAACCAACTCCGCCTTGGGAGGGTCTGCTTCCCCCCACGGGAGGGACACGGGCGGTGAGAGGGCGGTGCCAGGTGTCAGAACAGGCACCTGGCTTCCAACAGTTTGGCTCCCCCGGGATCCCACAATACCAGGTGATTCTGAGTGTTCGAGACAACACCATCTACCCCGAGAACATAGTGGGGTGCCTTTCTCCTAGGTGTTCCTGCCTTGCACCCATCTGCAGGCCCTGACCAGTCTCGCGATATTTCCGATCGCGAGATTTCGGGTCTGCAGGGGTTTGGACTTTGCAGCGTCGGTCAGAGCAGGACGAGCTGCATGACCGCAGACGCTGCCGTGCAGGGACCACGGACAGAAAATCCACACATCCAGACTAACAATCTCCCTGTTCTCCTGTGTGCAGCGGCCTCTGCTTACAGGGGAGCGCCCCACGTCTCAGGGTTTCTGGGAGGCGGTTAAAGAGGACGGTGAACGGAGAAGCCGCCAGTCCTGGCCATCCTGAGACATCCTCGTGGGATCCTCTCTGCGTTCAGAGGATGCTCGGGCATTCAAGTAAGTGTTACCCCATTCCAGAGGTAGCATGTTTGGATTTGGGGATCAGCCAAGTCAGATTTCCTTACACTGAACAATCCAGCATTGAAAAAATGTTATTTTTGGTCAGTAACATATTAAATGAAAGACAAGGTCCGTGTCACAGTACTTCTGTCGTTAGCTGCACAGCCACTCACCTTCAGCTGCAAAGTGGGCTGGCCGTCAATTTCTGCACAGAACAGACTGAGATCTACGTCCTTGATTCCCAGGTAGATCAGACTGCCTTTTTCTTCATCGCGGTGTTTTATGTCTGTGCATGGAGCTGAGCAAATAGTGACTGGGAATAGGGGAAGGGAAAGTGGTGTCAGGCTCCAGGCAGCAGAAGGGCTGGTCCTGCCTGACGCTCACTTGCTCCTCCCGCCAGGGCTGCAGACCAGCCAGGTCCGCCCCAGAAGGCTCCTCCATCAGCCAGGAAGGTTTCATCTGAAACCCATTTTCTTTTTTCTTCCTTACTATCAGAACACAGCTTCTCCCAAGTCAAAATAAAATTCCCGCCACACTTGCAGCTCACTCTGACCATTTGCTTACGTTGCAGCCGTGAGCTATAAAGCAGAGGTGTTGTGTGGGATTTCCAAAAGTGTTCTTTAGGGGAGCTGACTCGGCGGGAGGAGCTCCGTTACACCCCATGTCTTCCTACACTTATGTGAGGATTGAGGTGACCTTGAGATTGATAAGGACTCACCACAGCTGCAAGAAAGAAAGATCTCTTACTCTTTGGAAGGACCTGGAGGGACCTGGAGAGTATTATGCTGAGTGACATAAGCCAGTCAGAGAAAGACGAGTACCACATGATCTCACTTACTTATGGGATATCATGAATAAAATAAGCTGACAATCAAAATAGAGCCAGAGACATGGAAGTAGGGAACAAACCTCAGAGGGAAGGGTGGGGGTGCTGGGAAAAGATGAATGAAAGAACTTATATGCATATATGTAGAACCAGTGAACACAGACAATAGTGTGGGGAAGGCAGGAGGCAGGTGGGAGTGGGGAGGAAAAGTCAATGGGGGAAAAGGGAGGAACATCTGTAATACTCTCAACAACAAAGATCAAAAAATAAATAAGATAAAATAATTGAGGAAACTACCAAAGGGAGGGTTAAATAACTGAAAGTGGTTGCCTCTGGGGAGTAAGGATCTGGGGTTGGGTGGAGACGGAGGGTTTTATTGTAAACCTCATAAAACCACTGGAACTTTCTGAACTATGCACTTCTTGTCAAAATTAAATTGTGTTTTTAAGAAAAAGAAAAGAAATAAACTTGATCTTATGTAAAACCCAGTCACATGGGTTTTCTGTCACTATCGGCTGAGTTTAATTCCTTGCTAATTGAGCCCAGGAGTCCAGGCAGAGGGCTCCTCCTTCTGGGTGGAGGTGGGGCACAGGGAGTTCATCCACTCAACACTTTCTGGAATGCCCACTCGGGACGAGGCAGGCTTTGCCCCCGTGGAAAATGAGGTGAAAAGATGTAAGCAGAGAGATGGCCAGAACCACAATAAATTGCAACACCTGCTTTGGGGGAAGTGACCAAAGCCTGGGACAGTAGGAGAGACCATATTGAGACAGAAACATCACTAAAGACCCTCCTCCAGAGAAGAAGTCAATCCAGGCCCTTAAGGCTAAGAGGAAGCTGGTAAATGGGAGAATGGAGATAGAATGGTGGGGGGTTGGGAGGGAGAGAGTTACAGGAAAAGGATGGTCAAGGCCACAGGTGGAAAAGCACTGGTTATGTTCAAGGTCAAAGGAGAACTGGTGAGCCTGAGCTCTCGCCACCTACTACCTACCCCCCGCCTCTCTCCCCCAAATCACAGACACATGGGAAGCGTGCCCTCAATGAACATGGTAAGAAGGTCACTCGTGATGCTTCGTGCAGGACGGATGGGAGGCTGCACAAGTGACCGGAGGGAGGGCAGTGAGGAAGCGGTGGCTGTGGTCCAGGTGAGAGATGATAATCACCTTAGAAGTCAGGCCTGCTGTGCACATAGACTCATCAGTCTTTGCTGATGGATTGGATAGAGATTGAAGAAAAGGAGGAATCAAGGGTTCTCCTGCCTTTCTGGCTCGAGCAAACGGGGCCATGGTAGTGCAGCTAATGGAGATGGGGCAGTGAGTTTGTCAGCAGTTCTGCGAAGCCAGATCCACAGTCGCACTTGGGATAGATGAAGCTAGAGGCGTCTGAGAGGACATTGAAGGGACATGGGTGCAGTGTTCATCCGGGTTGGAAGCATACACGCCAGAGTGCTAGAGGTGATGTATCCGTCCAGTAGACCGGTTTGCAGTCCCTCCAGGGGTTATAGAGTGCTTGCCTGCTGAGCTCTGAGCATTCCCAGCACTGGGAGATTTGACAAAGAAAGTGGCGTCAGAAGGGAGGATGTAGAAGAGGACCCAGGGGACCATAAGAGCATGTTCTCACCGAAAGAGAAGATGGAGTGTTCAAGGAAGGAGGAGTTCTCCGTTCTGCCGACTGTGGCTGAAGCACCAAACGTGAGCACAGAGAAGGGCATGGGTGACCTTGGAGAGAGGAGCTCAAGGGGAGGGGTCCAAGACCAGGTTAGAAGTCAAGCGTTTGATGTAAGCACGAGCAGGACGTGAAACGGGGACAGGTTGTGTGGTTAAGTCTTCATGGAATCTGGCAGTGGTTGGCATATGGTGTGTAGGAGCTCGTTAGTATGAAGCTTAGAAATACTGTGTCAGAGCCTGTTTGCCCATGACAGAAAGGACCCATGAGACAGACAAAGGTGGGATATTGCATGGGCAGAGAGAGGGAACCAAACACTGAATCCTGGGGAACGGCAAAGAGCTAAGTTGGACTGACTTTCCCCTGGCTTTACTGAGGCATAATTGCCAGGAAACGGATGACTTTTGATAGGAAGAAGAAATACTCTCCTTCATAGAAGAGAGAACACCAAGTTAGAAAAGGGTGCAGGTTTGGCGGCGGAAGGCGAAGGAGTTCAATCTGAAGAGCTGGGTAGCAATGGATGAAATTTAAAGGAAAGAAGCCCCGACGAGGAGGTCGGCTGCTGACTGAATGGACATCGCCGTCTGATCGAAGACATTTTCTCTGGGGAAGGAGAACTGGCCTCCCTCACACCTTGTTTCTAGGTACAGGATTGCCTTTGGGGCGGGATCCACCTTGCCCTTTCTCGCCCTTCCTGCAGACACTGAGCTGGTGCCCAGAAGCAGGAGAGGCCACGGCCAGGCTCGTACTAGCTCAGCCCCACCGCCGGTGGAGCGGGTGTCCCTTTAAGAGGCAACAGTGGCTTTGATGGTCACTCACCAGGTTTGACATTGCTGCTAGAAGGAACCGCGATTAAAGACTTTCCCTTCAGGACCCACACCATCTGTAGAGCATCACGAACACTGTGGCATGGATTTTCCTGCACTGTTAATGGCAGAAAAGAGCACAAACGCACACGAGGTTGCTGTGAACTTCAGGACTTGGCTGCATCCTGCAATACAGTGGTCCTCCCCTTACCCACTGTTTCACTTCCCGAGAGTTCGGTTACCCACAGTCAACTGTGGTCTGAAAATATTAGGGGGACCAGAAAGTAATGTCGTTAAAGTAATGACATGTTAAGGGCGGAAGTGGAAGCAAATCCGTGTCAGACAATCGAGGAACTGTCAAACACTCTTAACCAACCTTGGTCGACCATCCAAGAACATTTGCGGCAGATTGGTAAAGTAAGCAGAGCAGGTGTTTGGGTCCCGCATAATCTGTCCGAAGAAAACAAAGCTAACCGGTCCACCACATGCAACTTATTGCTTCAGCGACACAATACAGAAGCGTTTTTTGATCGCTTGATCACTGGAGATGAAAAATGGGTCCTCTATGATAATCCAAAATGCAAAAGGCAGTGGCTCTCTCTGAAGGAATCACCACGAAGTACAGCTAAGCCAGGTTTACACCCCAAAAAGGCACTTTTGTGTGTTTGGTGGAGTATTCGCGGGGTCATTCATTTTGAAGTGCTGAAACCTGGACAAACTGAATGCAGACCTTTACTGTGAACAATTGGATCGAGTAAATCAATCTTTAATTGAAAAGTGCCCAGCGATTGTCACCAGAAAATGTGTTATTCTGCAACATGATAATGCAAGACCACACTGCGCAAGGCAAACCTTGGAAAAAATTAATGAATTGGGGTGGGAGGTATTGCCTCACCCACCATACTCGCCCGATATTGCGCCGTCGGATTTCCATTTATTCCGATCACTACAACATTTTCTTAGTGGCAAAAAATTTGAAAATTTGGATGATGTCCAAAATGCCATCTCCAGATTTTGCTGAAAAACCAATTGATTTTTATCGATCCGGCATTGAAAATTTGCACACGAGATGGCAAAAGGTTGTTGATAACGAGGGTGATTACATCATTGATTAAAAATACAAACTTGTTAAAAATGTATCTGTTTGAATTTAATGTAAGAAAACGACATTACTTTCCGGTCCCCCTAATAGTAAATGGAAAGTTGTAGAATTAAGCAATTCCTAGGGTAGGCTGACTGTTGGGAGAAAGAGCGGCTATAAAGAGGAAGGAGGGGAACCCAGGCAGGGGCTGGTTTGTGGATCAGAGCTTCTGAAAGACTCTTCATACACTCATGGTCCTCAGAGATTTTCAAGGGGTACTAGTGACTTGCCCTTTTCTGATTGACAGTCTATGATACTCAAAAAACAACAAAAAGTATTTAATTGGTCATTGGGATGTTGTTTGTTTGTTTCTTTGCCCTCGTTATCAAAATAAACAATTCTAAACACACATCCTAAGACAAGAACTAAGCCCTGGCTGCTTTGGCTCAGCGGTTAGAGCATCGACCTGCAGACCAGAGAGTCCTGGGTTCGGTTCCCGCTGGAGGCACGTACCTTGGTTGCGGTTTGTCCCCGGGCCCAGGTGGGGTCATGTGGGTGGCAGCCACTTGATTTGTCTCTCTCACATTGATGTTTCTCTCTCTCACTTCCTCCCTCTCTCCCTCCCACTCTATCTGAAGATAAATGCAAATATATATATATATATAGAGAGAGAGAGAGAGATGTCCTTGGGTGAGGAATAAAAAAAAAAAGACAAGAACTAAATACTCTCAGATTTTCAAGTGCCGGATTCCTGATCTGTCTTTTAGCAAATACTTCTGTAGCTGAGCAAATGAAATGGGGCCCTTGTGCCCTATTGTCCTTGCTGAGGCCCGATGGAGACTGCCCAGCTGGTTGGTCATCTGTCACTTACACAGGGTGGACATGTTGGCTTCAGGGCTTTCTGTAGAGAGGACCATGCAGATCAGGTGCTGGCAAAGAGGTTCTCAGCAGCTGGGCTTGTGCATGGAGGAGGGAAGAAAAACATGTTATTCCTTGCTCTCCCCTCCCCCGGAAATTCGCAAAAAAATTATTTGGAGGAATCTGCCCTGAGCTCATGGCCCAGCTGCACATTTGAGACTCAGAATGGGAAGAGCACACTCCAAGGCCAGCAAGTCCCAAGGGTGAGCTTCCAGCTCTGTCGTGACTGCATGGTCCTGGCTTTCCAGGCTGTGATGGCCTTGGGGTGCTCTGAGCCCATCACATCTAGGATTGCTAGGAGATTCCAGAGCACCCCCAAGCACCCTCTAGGACGAGTTTCTGGGTGTAGAGGAAGGAAGGGAGAGAGTGTGTTCATCTCTACTTAGCCCCCACAGCTGGTCAGTCACCAGTGTTCCTGAACTGAAGTGTGACCATCCTCAGTAATTGGCAGCAAGCCTGTCTCTCTGAACCCCATCTTCCCCTTGTCCCCATCCAAACAGGTGTCTGTAAGGATACCCACAGGCTCCATTAGCTGTTTTCACTGTCAAAGGACACCTGGCTCTGGGCTTCTGGTTCAGGCACCAGGACAGTTCCCAAGAAGACCACAGGCTCCACACAGGGAGAACCCGCTGTTCACCACCCTCCCTGCCTCAGGACCCCCGTGTCTGATGCTACCGTGACCCCTGAGAGGGAGTAAGCAGCTGCCTGTACTCGTGGAAGTAGCCCCAGCTCCTCTGCGCCTTAGACTCCAGCCCCCTCAGCCCCAGAGGCTCCTGGAGGCTGGACAGAGCAGAGGAAGGGCTGCCCGTCACGTGGCTCTGAGCAGCAGAAGTTACCTTAGTTCACAGCGATGCTCTCGTCCCTGGGCCAACGTCAGGCTCGGCCACATGCAGGAGCTCTACAAAGCTGCCCAGGTCTCCCGGGCCTTTTATGAGCAAGGGAGGAGGCAATTTCCTGGTTCTGGGTGTGCCCGTTTCGTCAAGAAAGCTGGTCTGGCTCAGAGGGCCCGTGAGGTGTCCATGGGTGACTGAGAGGCAACCCAGGTGTGGCCGTTCTGGGGTCCTGGAGAAACCCAAACAGGTCAAATGCCAGGAAACAACCGTGAAGAAATACAGATGAGGCTGGATGCTTTGTTACCGAGGAGAACTTCCCTCAGGACAGTCTTAGGGACAGAGGTGTGACTCCTAATTCATAATTCTTCATTCATCAGCCTCACCTCATTCACACAGTTCATCATCCCCCTTTCAGGAGCTCTACATAACCAACTCTGAGTCTGATGAGGTCGTGAGAGAGGCATCTCATGAATCTTTTCATCCTCACAACACCCCTTAGGAGCCAGTGATTTTTATTTCTTACGCATAAAAACGGAGGCCATGCCCTGGGTGGTTTGGCTCAGTGATTAGAGCTTCGCCCGAGGACCAGAGAGACCGAGTTCGGTTCCCGCTAAGGGCATGTACCTCTGTTGCAGTTTGTCCCAGGTCCCTGTTGGGGTCGTGTCAGGGCAACCACTCGATGTGTCCCTCTCACAGCGATGTTTCTCTCTCTCTCTTCCTCTTTCTCTCCATCCTATTCTATCTGAAGATAAATGCAAAAAAATGTCCTCGGGTGAGGATAAAAAACAAAAAACAACAACAGAGGCCCTGAGAGATGACAAAACTTGTCCCCAAATCACACAGCCAAGTCAGAAGCCAGATCCCTCTGTTCTTAACCCCGGTGTGGTGTGTTCCAGCGGCTGAGGCACAGGCCTGTGTCCCGTGCTGGTACTGAAAGCTCGCTGTGTCCAGCAGAGGGGACGCGTGGGGTCGGCGGGACCTCAGAAGCCTGGGCTTCAAGCTCTGAAGTGGGGATCAGGCTCGGCCTCAGCAATGGCACGGAAGGGAATCGTTACCCTCGAAACCCAGCCCTCCCTGTTAAAAAGTCCTACCCAGTCTATGCCAAACTGTGCCTCTACGTGAACGCACAACCACTAGCTTCAGTTCTATTCTCTGAAATCCACTGTTCACTCTGTCCCCCAGAGTGAAACGGCCTGGTCACCACGCCTCTGACCTCCCCCCAGAGCGAAACGGCCACCGGCCATGAGCAGGGTCCAAGGCATAGTGTGGTCCTATCACTCCCCGTCAGAACTCTCAGTGGCTTCATCTCACCCAGAATAACAACCGAAGCTCTGAGCACAGCGCACGGGAGCCCACACACCTCGTCCTGCCCCTTCGACTCCCCTGCTCCAGCTGCACAGGGTCCTGCTGAGTCCCCGGAGAGCTCGGCCTCGGGAGCCTGTCCTGTCTCTGTGCCGGGCAGGGCTTCCCCAGACCGTCTCGGGTTCTGTTCACGCCCATGCTTTGCAAAAGACCACCCTCTACATGACGTCCCCCCCACCATCCTGTCTGTAAGACCCCCTCACTCATGTTCTAATCCCTAATTCTTCTCTATTATTTATTTCACAAAATGTATGTCTCCACGACATTGGACATGTATGTATGTAGGCACATTATGATCTTTTTTTGTCAATTAATCTCTTTTCTATTGAATTTATTGGGGTGACATTGTTTAATGAAACCATACAGGTGTCAAGGGCACAACTCAATAAAACATCGTCTGCACACTGCATCGTGTGCTCACCACCCAAAGCCACGTCTCTCTCCGTCCCCATGCATGCCCCTTTGCCCACTTCCACCTCCCACCCCTCTCTCTCTGGCTCTCACCACACTGTTGTCCGGTGTCTGTGTGTCATATATATATTTTGTTTAATCCCTTTACCTTTTTTCACCCAATCCCCTTCCTCTGACAGCTGTCAGTCTGTCCTATGTATCTATGCTTCTGTTTCTATTTTGTTTGTTAAATTATTTTGTTGATTAGATTCCACATATAAGTAGACCATATGATACTTACCTTCCTCTGAATGGCTTATTTCACTTGGCATAATAATCTCCAGGTCCATCTACGCTGTTGAAAAAGGGAAGATTTTCTTCTTTTTTACAGCCAAGTAGTGTAAATGTACCACAGCTTTTTTATCCACTCATCTACTGATGGACAATTGGGCTGTTTCCAGATGTTGACTATTGTAAATAACACTGCAATGAACATGGGGGTGCACACATTCTTTCGAATTAGTGTTTTTGAGTTTCTTCGGATACATTCCCAGAAGTGGGATTGCTGGGTCAAAAGGTAGTTTTTTTGTGTTGTTTTTTGTTTTTTTTAATTTTAATTGAGAGAGGAAGAGGGGGAGAGAAAGAATTCTATCAGTTGCCTCCTGCACATGCCCTAACCAGGGATCGAACCTACAACTTGGGTATGTGTCCTAACCAGAAATTGAATGTGCCACATTTTGCCACGTTTTGGTGTACAGGAAAACATTCTCAACTGAGCCACGCGGGCCAAGGCCCACTTTTAATTTTTTGAAGAAATTCCATACTGTTTTCCACAGTGGCTGCACCAGGCTGCATTCCCACCAGCAGTGTACCAGAGTCCCCTTTTCTCCACACCCTCGCCAGCACTTGCTGGTTTTTTATTTATTGATCATAACCATTTTGACAGGCATGAGGTGATATAAGCTTCTACACAGCAAAAGAAACCACCAACAAAATGAAAGGTGACCCCACTGTATGGGAGAACATATTCGCCAATGATACATCTGATAAGGATTTAATTTGCAAAATATACAAATAACTCATACAACTCAACACCAAGAAAACAAACAACCCAATTTAAAAATGGGCAAAGGCCCTGGCCGAAGTGGCTCAGTTGGTAGGGTGTTGCCCCAGGCACTGAGAGGTCACCAGTTCAATTCCTGGTCAGGGCACATGCCCAGGTTGTGGGCCCAATCCCTGTTTCTCTCTCTCTCTCTCTCTCTCTCTCCCCACCCTCTCCCTCTCCTTTCCTCTCTCTAAAATCAATAAAAACATATTTTAAAAAATGAAATAAAATAAAAAACAGGCAAAGGATCTGAATAGACCCTTCTCCAAGAGGACATTCAGATGGCCAATAGACATATGAAAAGATGCTCAGTATCACTAATCACTAGAGAGATGTAAATTAAGATGCACTTATGATATTATCGCCTACATTCCATCTTCATTGGGCCAGGGCACTTGTCTGTCTTGTTAACTACGTCCTTAGTGTCAGGAATGGTGTCTGGTCCATTATTGAAATTCATTAATAATTGTTGAATACACAAAGGAATGAATGAAGATGAAGACTGGGAGGAGAAAAAGGGAGTGGGCTGTCTGTACGAAAGGCATCAGCTGTGGTAAGGGACCAGGGGATGCTCTCCCATCTCATATCAGAGCTGAAGTGTCCCAGCAAACCTCAAAACAAGTGAGAGGTTCCACCAGCCACTCTGTTTTGGGCCATTGAAACACGGCTTCACTTAATTCGTGCCTACACATTGCCCTTGTCCCAGTTCTGACAATAACTCTCCTCCTTTCTCCGGTGAGATGCCCGCAGCTCCTGGGAGACGGTCTCCCCCATTGCAACAAGTCACTCTGATGCTGTCGACTGTGGAGCTGTTCCTGGTGGTTTAGGCCGATGGGGCTGGGACAGGTGAGAATCAGTCATGGGTCCCTGGCCGTTGACCCGGATAGCAGACCCGAGCACAGGTCATGATATTCTAGACGAGTGGCCGACATTCTCACGGCTGCCTGGTTTGTGTGCCAGCATCCTCCCTCACCAGGGCCCCGGTGTCACTGTGCTTAGCTGTCATTTCAGGCTGGCCCCAAATGCGAGGTGTCCTGGAGTGGGCCTCCATTGATGCCAGTGATCTTGACAGTGAGGCCAGAACTGGCTTTCTGCCATGTTACTCGTTTGAGAGGAGGGTTAATAACAGCACCGTCTTTCCCACTTTAGTGGAACCAACAGAAAATTCAGACAAAGTCTACTTTTTATTGCTTACTGTAAATTTATCACTGATAAAGCTGGCATTGGAGAGTGTGGATTCTTTTCTGCAAACACACGCAGCACAGAGTAAGGCCATGAGACTCACACCCAGCTCCAGGCGGCTGGGACTGTCACAGCCTCCTGTGGGGGGATGGGCCCTGGAGCGATGTCAGACAGGAGGAGAGAACAGAATGGACCTTCTCTTCAGTTCAGTCGGCTCCCAGCGGAAGGCAGGCAAGGAGTGGCTGCGCCACAGCCCCAGGGTCTAATAAGTAGGATGACCACACAGTTTACCCCAGGACGTGGCACCTCTTAGAGTGGAAGGACAGTAGGTGTGCACCAGGACGTGTGGTCTTCCCTGCATTGGGTAATGGCGAGGGCGGGAGGAAGGCCAGGCGAGTCACAGAAGGAACATCAGCAGCGGGGAAGCACTCCTCTCCCTCTTTGGCAGTTGCTGTCAGAGGAGGAAGGGGTTAAAGAGGGCCACGAGAGCTGCCTTCGCGAAACTGAAGGACTTTGTGGACATTGGAGCTCCCTTCTCTGTGACATTGAGGCTTAGGAACAGGAAAGTAGGTTTTATTCCGAGTGAGACTAGTCTTTTTTTTTTTAATTAATTAAATTATTTATTTATTTATTTATTTTTCTTTATTCATTTTAGAGAGAGAGAAAGGGAGAGGGAGAGGGAGATAGAAACATCGATGAGAGAGAGCATCAATTGGCTGCCTCCTCATGCCCCCCACTGGGGATCGGGCCCACAACCTGGGCATGTGCCCTGACCGGGAACCGAACCAGCAACCTCTTGGTGCATGGGTCGATGCTCAACCACTGAGCCACACAGGCTGGGCTCTTTTTTTTTTCAAAATATGTTTTTATAGATTTTTTTAGAGAGAGAGGAAAAAAGAGAGAGATAGAAACATCAGTGTGAGATACATCCATCGGCTGCCTCCTCTACACTCCCTACTGGGGATCGAGCCCACAACCTGGACATGTGCCCTGACTGGGAATCAAACCAGGACCTCTCACTCCATGGGACGACGCTCAATCCACTGAGCCACACCAGCCGGGTCCAAGTGAGACTAGTCTTGCTAGGAGGGTGGGCTGCCTGGGGAGGAGGTCAGATCCTTATTCATTTATTCACTTATCAATTTATTAATATATAATTTATTCATTCAACGTGTATTTATTAAACACAGACACGGTGCTAGGTGTTGGGGATATAATGGTGAACTAGACAAGCACTACTTCCTGGCAATCAGAGTCTTTATAATATAAAAATAAAGTAAAGAAAGATAAAGACAAATAAATAAAGTCATTACAAATTTTGTGAAGGAAATAATAAAAAAGTGGAGATAGAAACTTCAGGAGGTAGAGGAAGCAGCTTACTTGACATGGTGGTTAGGGAAGGTCTTTTGAGGAGGTGACATATGAAGAAATAACTTGAGAAGAACAGAAAGGCAAATAATGAAAAGAAATCAATACAGGTCACAGGGATGTACATGAGCATGGCATATGCAAATGTCCTGGGGCTATAAATAACTTGGCATTTTCAAAACAACCAATGGATTAACATGGCTAAAGATAGCAATGGAGGGGAAAATGAGCTGGAAAAGGGGTTGGAAGCAAAGATCGGGATTGATTTCCTTCTCAGTGCAAATGGAAGCATTAGAGGAGTCTAAACACTGGAGTTACATTTCCACTTACGGAGATCATCTTGGCTGACTCATGGAGAATGGATTTTACCAGATAGATGGAGGAGTGGATGGAGGCACCAGCCAAGCAGATGCTGATTTGCAGACTGGTGAGCAACGGTGGGTGCTCTGCGTGCAGTGGTGGGTGGCAGGAGCATTGAGGTGGGTGGAGTTGGGGTGTATTTTGAAGGTAGACCTCTTTGGAGATAGACTTGATGAGTTGCATGTAGGACTTCAGGGAAAGGAGGGATCAAAGATGAGTCTTAGGTTTCTGTCTTGAGTAACTGGGTGTGGAAGTGGGCGTGTTGGACAATAATCAAGGGTCTCCTGGTGTCCCAGCGAGAGCCTTGGGCCAGATCAAACCATCACATCCATCTGGACAGTGTTCCATTCATGTCATCCAGGGAGACAGTATAGAAGAGAAGAGAACTTGGAGATGAGGCCTGAGGAACTTCAACCTTTGAAGTCACATGGGAGGGACCAGAGAAGAGGAATGAGAAGGAAAAGCTACTCGGGTTGGGGAAAACTAGGGGTGACCGGCCTCAGAGCCCCTAGATGTGAGAGTAAGATGTGGCAGAGTGGCGGGCTGGGTCCAGTGCCCACTACGATGAAGACGGCAGAATGCCCATTGGATTTGGCAGCAGAGACATCACTGGTGATGCTGAAGAGAAAGGTGTTGGTGGAGAAGTGAGAAGTCGACTGGAATGTGCTGAGCAGTAAATAGCTTACTAGTAATCAGGGCATACAAATTAAAGTAACAACAAGATCTGATTCGACATACACTGGATGGACAATGGTTTTTTATTTAGGGTAAGTTTTGGCAGGGAAGGATAAATGTATCATTGGGAGTATACATTGGAAAAGCCACATCGAAGGGCGGATTGTCAGTATCTGTTGAAAATAAAAGATGGACTTACAATATTTTTTTTTTAGAAATTGTTACATAAGGGGGAACAGTTGGCACCAAGGGAGTAAATAGACATGAAAGACACACTCTGTTCTCTATGTACCTAGAAATTGGTTGAGGAGAAGAGAGCAAAGGGGCCAAGATGAGGAGAAAAAACTGGAGCACAAAATCTAGCAAAAGAAATGTCACATAAGAGGGCAAAATGCTATGGACCTCAAAGGAGATCAGATGTGGCATTTGGTTGGGGAGATGAGGAGAGGCCCCCAAACGCTTCCTACGGATGTAGAGTGTTAGAGACATGGGCAGGTGAGATACACAGGGATCCAAGTGTTGAGATGTTTGCATGAGAGGAGGTGTGGAGGGAAGAAAGCCAACCTGCTGGGAGTAGCTACTAGAGAAAAGCAGATCACTTGGAGGGAGTCTGTCTCAGCCTTGGTTTACCCCAGCAGGCAGAGCCTGAGACAAGGGCATGCATGCAGGATGATGAGCAGTGACCCCAGGGAACAGGAGTGGGGGCTGGGCAGATTGAAGCCTGAGAGTGAGGGAAGCCAACGCAAGGATGTGCCCTTGGCCTCAGCACTGCCACGGGCGACTATGACTCAGTCCTGCAGGGTCCCTCTGAGTACTGAGATAGAATGCATCTCAGAATTGTCCACCCCAGTGATCGAAGAGGTGACATTTCCCCACCATTGTTCCCCTTGGTGAAGGCTTCCTCTGGAGCAGCTCCCTCTTACTTCAAATTTGCACATGCACCAAGAATGTCCTTGCAGGTGTCCTTTCCCAGGTGTCCCAGGCGCCCCAGAACAGGGAGAGAGACGGTTGGTGCAGCAGAGACAATATACTGTCAGGTTACAACTTCTCAAAGCACAGCAATGACTGAGGAAAAGCAGGCTAACAGGGCGTAAGGTGAGGTTCAAGGGTTACCCCAAACAATCACGGGCAGTGAAGCAACAGGAGGTAATGCCAGAAGGATAGGTCTTGGGACAGATTATGCCTGGCTGAGAAATTCGAACTTAGTTAGCAATCGGTACCCGTCGCCCAACCTGATGATCCCTATTGGCGCATGCAAAGAAGGGCAAGGCCCCTTGAGGGAGGAGCCCGCCATGCCCACATTCGTGTCCAGCGTCTCCTAGTAAATTGCAGCCTGTATGTGATTGGTGAAGTCACTTTGTAGATTTTGTTACATGCTTCAACTGAAGTTACTCTCACCAAATGGACAACAGGCTTAAACACATCCCAATAACGAAAGTGTCAGGTCCTGGCCAGTTTGGCTCAGCGGTTAGAGCATCAGCCCACGGACCAATGAGTTGAGGGTTCGATTCCGGCCAAGGGCACATATCTTGGTTGCAGTTCAGTCCCTGGCCCTGGTTGGGGTTGTGCAGGAGACAACCAATCAATGTGTCTCTCTCACATCGATGTTCATCTCTCTCTCTCTCTCTCTCTCTCCCTCCCACTCGATCTGAAGATAAATGGAAAAATATCCTCAGGTAAGGATAAAAAAAAAAAGAAACAAACTGTCGATTGAAGGTTCTACTAAAATTCCAAAAGTATGAATAATAACAAGAAAATCTCATAGCTGGCCTTTCTACTTCCAGCCACTTTAAAAAGTAAAACCAAGGACAATGCAAAAGTTGCCTGAAAAAAATTTCAAACTGATATAATTCTTTGAAACATGGATTGATTTGCATTCATATTGTTAAACAATTCACTGTAACCAAAGTCTATACTGTGTCAAATGATTAACTAATGATATTAAGAATTCATCATGATTATCGACATGTCAAATTATTTCACATTTATCTTTTTTTTTTCTTCCTTACCCAAGGACATTTTTGCATTTGTCTTCAGATAGAGTGGGAGGGAGAGAGGGTGGAAGAGAGAGAGAGAAACATCGATGTGAGAGAGACACATAGACTGGTTGCCCGGGTTGGGGTTGGGGATGAACTACAACTGAGGTACGTGCCCCTAGCGGGAACCGAACCCGGGTGTCTCCGGTCTGCGGCCGACGCTCTAACTGCTGAGCGGAACTGGCCAGGGCTGCATTTATCTTATCCTTTAGATTTATCTTTGGGAGTACATATTACAATAAGCATAATGAACATGCATACAATTAATAAATAGTATTTTTTATTGAAAGCGTGGTATGACAAAAATGTTTGGAATTCACATCTCTAGGCCAGGGGTTGGCAGGAGGAATCCGAGAGGGCTATGTGTGCGCGAGGGGCATTTGGGGCGGCGCCTTAACGACGTGGCAGCTACGCAGGTGGTGGGACGAGATCAGGGAAGAATAAAACGTGGCTGTCAGGTTCCACTGGGATGATGCCCCAGCGGGAGACACGTGTGCCAGCGCAGTCTGCAGGAGGAGGTTTTGGGTGCTGAGCACGAGGGGGCTATCAGTGGGCATCAGTGCCTTTTACGGTGACCTGGAAAGTTCTCCGACTGCTACATCCTCTGTCCCGGAATCAGCCACCCACAGCCTGGGCGGGATTTACTCCTCGGGAGCGAAATAGAAGTTGGTGTTGTAAGTTGTGCCCCTCTCCTGGGTGAGGGTGACGGGCTGTCCCACCTCGGAGGCAGTGGCTATGAACCAGCCGGGGTAGGCGAAGGACTGGAAGCTGGAGGTGGAGCCCTCCACGCTGCGCAGGAACAGGAAGGGCTCCTGTGCATTCTTCTCCCTGTACAGGGCCATTATCGGTTTCTCCTAGGAGCAGGAAAGAGGCCTGTTAGAGAGGCTGCTGGCAGCAGGGCGCTAAACCAACTCCGCCTTGGGAGGGTCTGCTTCCCCCCACGGGAGGGACACGGGCGGTGACAGGGAGGTGCCAGGTGTCAGAACAGGCACCTGGCTTCCAACAGCTTGGCTCCCCCGGGATCCCACAATACCAGGTGATTCTGAGTCTTCGAGACAACACCATCTACCCCGAGAACAGAGTGGGGCGCCTTTCTCCTAGGTGTTCCTGCCTTGCACCCATCTGCAGGCTCAGGCCAGTCTCGCGAGAGTTCCAGTCGCGAGATTTCGGGTCTGCAGGGGTTTGTACTTTGCAGCGTCGGTCAGAGCAGGACGAGCTGCATGACCGCAGACGCTGCCGTCTGTGCAGGGACCAGACAGGAAATCCACAGATCCAGACTAACAATCTCCCTGTTCTCCTGTGCGTGGGCGGCCTCTGCTTACAGGGGAGCGCCCCAGCGTCTCAGGGTTTCTGGGAGGCGGTTAAAGAGGACGGTGAACGGAGAAGCCGCCAGTCCTGGCCATCCTGAGACATCCTCCTGGGATCCTCTCTGCGTTCAGAGGATGCTCGGGCATTCAAGTAAGTGTTACCCCATTCCAGAGGTAGCATGTTTGAATTTGGGGATCAGCCAAGTCAGATTTCCTTACACTGAACAATCCAGCATGGAAAAAATGTTATTTTTGGTCAGTAACATATTAAATGAAAGACAAGGTCCGTGTCACAGTACTTCTGTCGTTAGCTGCACAGCCACTCACCTTCAGCTGCAAAGTGGGCTGGCCGTCAGTTTCTGCACAGAACAGACTGAGATCTACGTCCTTGATTCCCAGGTAGATCAGACTGCCTTTTTCTTCATCGCGGTGTTTTATGTCTGTGCATGGAGCTGAGCAAATAGTGACTGGGAACAGCGGAAGGGAAAGTGGTGTCAGGCTCCAGGCAGCAGAAGGGCTGGTCCTGCCTGACACTCACTTGCTCCTCCCGCCAGGGCTGCAGACCAGCCAGGTCCGCCCCAGAAGGCTCCTCCATCAGCCAGGAAGGTTTCATCTGAAACCCATTTTCTTTTTTCTTCCTTACTATCAGAACCCAGCTTCTCCCAAGTCAAAATAAAATTCCCGCCACACTTGCAGCTCACTCTGACCATTTGCTTACGTTGCAGCCGTGAGCTATAAAGCAGAGGTGTTCTGTGGGATTTCCAAGAGTGTACTTTAGGGGAGCTGACTCGGCGGGAGGAGCTCCGTTACACCCCATGTCTTCCTACACTTATGTGAGGATTGAGGTGACCTTGAGGTTGATAAGGACTCACCACAGCTGCAAGAAAGAAAGATCTCTTACTCTTTGGAAGGACCTGGAGGGACCTGGAGAGTATTATGCTGAGTGACATAAGCCAGTCAGAGAAAGACGAGTACCACATGATCTCACTTACTTATGGGATATCATGAATAAAATAAGCTGACAATCAAAATAGAGCCAGAGACATGGAAGTAGGGAACAAACCTCAGAGGGAAGGGTGGGGGTGCTGGGAAAAGATGAACGAAAGAACTTATATGCATATATGTAGAACCAGTGAACACAGACAATAGTGTGGGGAAGGCAGGAGGCAGGTGGGAGTGGGGAGGAAAAGTCAATGGGGGAAAAGGGAGGAACATCTGTAATACTCTCAACAACAAAGATCAAAAAATAAATAAGATAAAATAATTGAGGAAACTACCAAAGGGAGGGTTAAATAACTGAAAGTGGTTGCCTCTGGGGAGTAAGGATCTGGGGTTGGGTGGAGACGGAGGGTTTTATTGTAAACCTCATAAAACCACTGGAACTTTCTGAACTATGCACTTCTTGTCAAAATTAAATTGTGTTTTTAAGAAAAAGAAAAGAAATAAACTTGATCTTATGTAAAACCCAGTCACATGGGTTTTCTGTCACTATCGGCTGAGTTTAATTCCTTGCTAATTGAGCCCAGGAGTCCAGGCAGAGGGCTCCTCCTTCTGGGTGGGGGTGGGGCACAGGGAGTTTATCCACTCAACACTTTCTGGAAGGCCCACTCGGGACGAGGCAGGCTTTGCCCCCGTGGAAAATGAGGTGAAAAGATGTAAGCAGAGAGATGGCCAGAACCACATAAATTGCAACACCTGCTTTGGGGGAAGTGACCAAAGCCTGGGACAGTAGGAGAGAGACCATATTGAGAGAGAAACATCAATAAAGACCCTCCTCCAGAGAAGAAGTCAATCCAGGCCCTTAAGGCTAAGAGGAAGCTGGTAAATGGGAGAATGGAGATAGAATGGTGGGGGGTTGGGAGGGAGAGAGTTACAGGAAAAGGATGGTCAAGGGAGACTGGTGAGCCTGAGCTCTCCCCACCTACTACCTATCCCCCGCCTCCCTCCCCCAAATCACAGACACATGGGATGCGTGCCCTCCAATGAACACGGTAAGAAGGTCACTCGTGATGCTTCGTGCAGGACGGAGGAGAGGCTGCACAAGTGACCGGAGGGAGGGCAGTGAGGAAGCGGTGGCTGTGGTCCAGGTGAGAGATGATAATCACCTTAGAAGTCAGGCCTGCTGTGCACATAGACTCATCAGTCTTTGCTGATGGATTGGATAGAGATTGAAGAAAAGGAGGAATCAAGGGTTCTCCTGCCTTTCTGGCTCGAGCAAACAGGACCATGGTAGTGCGGCTAATGGAGATGGGACAGTGAGTTTGTCAGCAGTTCTGCGAAGCCAGATCCACAGTCGCACTTGGGATAGATGAAGCTAGAGGCGTCTGAGAGGACATTGAAGGGACATGGGTGCAGTGTTCATCCGGGTTGGAAGCATACACGCCAGAGTGCTAGAGGTGATGTATCCGTCCAAGAGACCGGTTTGCAGTCCCTCCAGGGTTATAGAGTGCTTGCCTGCTGAGCTCTGAGCATTCCCAGCACTGGGAGATTTGACAGGAAAGTGGCGTCAGATGGGAGGATGTAGAAGAGGACCCAGGGGACCATAAGAGGATGTTCTCACAGAGAGAAGATGGAGTGTTCAAGGAAGGAGTTCTCCGTTCTGCCGACTGTGGCTGAAGCACCAAACGTGAGCACAGAGAAGGGCATGGGTGACCTTGGAGAGAGGAGCTCAAGGGGAGGGGTCCAAGACCAATTAGAAGTCAAGCGTTTGATGTAAGCACGAGCAGGACGTGAAACGGGGACAGGTTGTGTGGTTAAGTCTTCATGGAATCTGGCAGTGGTTGGCACATGGTGTGTAGGAGCTCGTTAGGATGAAGCTTGGAAATACTGTGTCAGAGCCGTTTGACCGTGACAGAAAGGACCCAAGAGACAGACAAAGGTGGGATAGAGAGAGGGAACCAAACACTGAATCCTGGGGAACGGAAAAGAGCTAAGTTGGACTGACTTTCCCCTGGCTTTACTGAGGCATAATTGCCAGGAAACGGATGACTTTTGATAGGAAGAAGAAATACTCTCCTTCCTAGAAGAGAGAACACCAAGTTAGAAAAGGGTGCAGGTTTGGCGGCGGAAGGCGAAGGAGTTCAGTCTGAAGAGCTGGGTAGCAATGGATGAAATTTAAAGGAAAGAAGCCCCGACGAGGAGGTCGGCTGCTGACTGAATGGTCATCGCCGTCTGATCGAAGACATTTTCTCTGGGGAAGGAGAACTGGCCTCCCTCACACCTTGTTTCTAGGTACAGGGTTGCCTTTGGGGCGGGATCCACCTTGCCCTTTCTCGCCCTTCCTGCAGACACTGAGCTGGTGCCCAGAAGCAGGAGAGGCCACGGCCAGGATCGTACCAGCTCAGCCCCATCGCCGTTGGAGCGGGTGTCCCTTTAAGAGGCAACAGTGGCTTTGATGGTCACTCACCAGGTTTGACATTGCTGCTAGAAGGAACCGCGATTAAAGACTTTCCCTTCAGGACCCACACCATCTGTAGAGCATCACGAACACTGTGGAATCCTGGATTTTCCTGCGCTGCTATATGACAGAAAAGAGCACAAACGCACACGAGGTTGCTGTGAACTTCAGGACTTGGCTGCATCCTGTAATACAGTGGTCCTCCCCTCACCCACTGTTTCACTTCCCGAGAGTTCGGTTACCCACAGTCAACTGTGGTCTGAAATATTAAACGGAAAGTTGCAGAATTAAGCAATTCCTAGAGTAGGCTGACTGTTCGGAGAAAGAGCGGCTCTAAGGAGGAAGGAGGGGAACCCAGGCAGGGGCTGGTTTGTGGATCAGAGCTTCTGAAAGACTCTTCATACACTCATGGTCCTCAGAGATTTTCAAGGGGTACTAGTGACTTGCCCTTTTCTGATTGACAGTCTACGATACTAAAAAAACAACAAAAAGTATTTAATTGGTCATTGGGATGTTGTTTGTTTGTTTCTTTGCCCTCGTTATCAAAATAAACAATTCTAAACACACATCCTAAGATAAGAACTAAGCCCTGGCTGCTTTGGCTCAGCGGTTAGAGCGTCGGCCCGCGGACCAGAGAGTCCTGGGTTCGGTTCCCGCTGGAGGCATGTACCTTGGTTGCGGTTCGTCCCGGGCCCCAGTTGGGGTCATGTGGGTGGCAGCCACTTGATTTGTCTCTCTCACATTGATGTTTCTCTCTCTCTTTTTCCTCCCTCTCTCCCTCCCGCTCTATCTGAAGACAAATGAAAAAAAAAAAAAATGTCCTCGGGTGAGCATTAAAAAAAAAAGACAAGAACTAAATGCTCTGAGATTTTCAAGTGCCGGTTTCCTGATCTGTCTTTTAGCAAATACTTCTGTAGCTGAGCAAATGAAAGGGGCCCTTGTGCCCTGTTGTCCTTGCTGAGGCCCGATGGAGACTGCCCAGCTGGTTGGTCATCTGCCACTTACAAATGGTGGTCATGTCGGCATCAGGGCTTTCTGAAGAGAGGGCCATGGAGATCAGGTCTGGCAAAGAGGTTCTCAGCAGCTGGGCTTGTGCAGGGAAGAGGGAAGAAAAACAGGTTATTCCTTGCTCTCCCCTCTCCCCAGAAATTCACAAAAAAATTATTTGGAAGAATCTGCCCTGAGCTCCTGTCCCAGCTGCACATTTGAGACTAAGGATGGAAAGAGCGCACTCCAAGGCCAGCAAGCCCCAAGGGCGAGCTTCCAGCTCTGTCGTGACTGGATGGTCCTGGCTTTCCAGGCTGTGATGGCCTTGGGGTGCTCTGAGCCCATCACATCTGGGATTGCTAGGAGATTCCAGAGCAACCCCAAGCACCCTCTAGGACAAGTTTCTGGGTTTAGAGGAAGGAAGGGAGAGAGTGTGTTCATCTCTACTTAGCCCCCCACAGCTGGTCAGTCACCAGTGTTCCTGAACTGAAGTGTGACCATCCTCAGTAATTGGCAGCAAGCCTGTCTCTCTGAACCCCATCTTCCCCTTGTCCCCATCCAAACAGGTGTCTGTAAGGATACCCACAGGCTCCATTAGCTGTTTTCACTGTCAAAGGACACCTGGCTCTGGGCTTCTGGTTCGGGCACCAGGACAGTTCCCAAGAAGACCACAGGCTCCGCACAGGGGGAACCCGCTGTTCACCACCCTCCCTGCCTCAGGACCCCCGTGTCTGATGCTACCGTGACCCCTGAGAGGGAGTAAGCAGCTGCCTGTACTCGTGGAAGTAGCCCCAGCTCCTCTGCGCCTTAGACTCCAGCCCCCTCAGCCCCAGAGGCTCCTGGAGGCTGGACAGAGCAGAGGAAGGGCTGCCCGTCACATGGCTCTGAGCAGCAGAAGTTACCTTAGTTCACAGCGATGCTCTCGTCCCTGGGCCAACGTCAGGCTCGGCCACATGCAGGAGCTCTACAAAGCTGCCCAGGTCTCCCGGGCCTTTTATGAGCAAGGGAGGAGGCAAATTCCTGGTTCTGGGTGTGCCCGTTTCGTCAAGAAAGCTGGTCTGGCACAGAGGGCCCATGAGGTGTCCATGGGTGACTGAGAGGCAACCCAGGTGTGGCCGTTCTGGGGTCCTGGAGAAACCCAAACAGGTCAAATGCCAGGAAACAACAGTGAAGAAATACAGAAGAGGCTGGATGCTTTGTTACCGAGGAGAACTTCCCTCAGGACAGTCTTGGGGACAGAGGTGTGACTCCTAATTCATAATTCTTCATTCATCAGCCTCACCTCATTCACACAGTTCATCATCCCCCTTTCAGGAGCTTTACATAACCAACTCTGAGTCTGTGTCAGATGAGGTCGTGAGAGAGGCATCTCATAAATCTTTTCATCCTCACAACACCCCTTAGGAGCCAGTGATTTTTATTTCTTACGCATAAAAACAGAGGCCCTGCCCCGGGCGGTTTGGCTCAGTGATTAGAGTTTCTCCCGAGGACCAGAGAGACCGAGTTCGGTTCCTGCTAAGGGCATGTACCTCTGTTGCAGTTTGTCCCCAGCCCCTGTTGGGGTCGTGTGGGGGACAACCACTCTATGTGTCCCTCTCACATTGATGTTTCTCTCTCTTTCTTCCTCTTTTTCTCCCTCCTGTTCTATCTGAAGATAAGTGCAAAAAAATGTCCTCAGGTGAAGATAAAAAATAAATAAATAAAAAATAACAGAGGCCCTGAGAGATGACAAAACTTGTCCCCAAATCACACAGCCAAGTCAGAAGCCAGATCCCTCTGTTCTTAACCCCGGTGTGGTGTGTTCCAGCGGCTGAGGCACAGCCCTGTGTCCCGTGCTGGTACTGAAAGCTCGCTGTGTCCAGCAGAGGGGACTCGTGGGGTCGGAGGGGCCTCAGAAGCCTGGGCTTCCCAGCTCTGAAGTGGGGATCAGGCTCGGCCTCAGCAATGGCACGGAAGGGAATCGTTTCCCTCGAAACCCAGCCCTCCCTGTTAAAAAGTCCTACCCAGTCTATGCCAAACTGTGCCTCTACGTGAACGCACAACCACTGGCTTCGGTTCTATTCTCTGAAATCCACCGTTCACTCTGTCCCCCAGAGTACTCCCTGGTCACCCTGCCTCTGACCTCCCCCCAGAGCAAAACGGCCACCGGCCATGAGCAGGGTCCAAGGCATAGTGTGGTCCTATCACTCCCCGTCAGAACTCTCAGTGGCTTCATCACACCCAGAATAACAACCGAAGCTCTGAGCACAGCGCACGGGAGCCCACACACCTCGTCCTGCCCCTTCGACTCCCCTGCTCCAGCTGCACAGGGTCCTGCTGAGTCCCCGGAGAGCTCGGCCTCGGGAGCCTGTCCTGTCTCTGTGCCGGGCAGGGCTTCCCCAGACCGTCTCGGGGTTCTGTTCACGCCCATGCTTTGCGAAAGACCACCCTCTACATGATGTCCCCTCTCACCATCCTCTCTGTAAGACCCCCTCACTCATGTTCTAATCCCTAATTCTTCTCTATTATTTATTTCACAAAATGTATGTCTCCACGACATTGGACATGTATGTATGTAGGCACATTATGATCTTTTTTTGGCAATTAATCTCTTTTCTATTGAATTTATTGGGGTGACATTGTTTAATGAAACCATACAGGTGTCAAGGGCACAACTCAATAAAACATCGTCTGCACACTGCATCGTGTGCTCACCACCCAAAGCCACGTCTCTCTCCGTCCCCATGCATACCCCTTTGCCCACTTCCAACTCCCACCCCTCTCTCTCTGGCTCTCACCACACTGTTGTCCGGTGTCTATGTGTCATATATATATTTTGTTTAATCCCTTTACCTTTTTTCACCCAATCCCCTCCCTCTGACAGCTGTCAGTCTGTCCTATGTATCTATGCTTCTGTTTCTATTTTGTTTGTTAAATTATTTTGTTGATTAGATTCCACATATAAGTAGACCATATGGTACTTACCTTCCTCTGAATGGCTTATTTCACTTGGCATAATAATCTCCAGGTCCATCTATGCTGTTGAAAAAGGGAAGATTTTCTTCTTTTTTACAGCCAAGTAGTGTAAATGTACCACAGCTTTTTTATTCACTCATCTACTGATGGACACTTGGGCTGTTTCCAGATGTTGACTATTGTAAATAACACTGCAATCAACATAGGGGTTCACACATTCTTTCGAATTAGTGTTTTTGAGTTTCTTCGGATATATTCCCAGAAGTGGGATCACTGTGTCAAAAGGTAGTTCCATTTTTTTTTTTAATTTTAATTGAGAGCGGAAGAGGGGGAGAGAGAGAGAGAATTTGATCAGTTGCCTCCTGCACATGCCCTAACCAGGGATCGAACCTGCAACTTGGGTATGTGCCCTAACCAGAAATTGAATGTGCCACATTTTGCCACGTTTTGGTGTACAGGAAAACATTCTCAACCAACTGAGCCACACGGGCCAAGGCCCACTTTTAATTTTTTTAAGAAACTCCATACTGTTTTCCACAGTGGCTGCACCAGCCTGCATTCCCACCAGCAGTGTACCAGAGCCTCCTTTTCTCCACACCCTCGCCAGCACTTGCTGGTTTTTTATTTATTGATCATAGCCATTTTGACAGGCATGAGGTGATATAAGCTTCTGCACAGCAAAAGAAACCATCAACAAAATGAAAAGTGACCCCACTGTATGGGAGAACATATTCACCAATGATACATCTGATAAGGATTTAATTTGCAAAATATACACATAACTCATACAATTCAACACCAAGAAGACAAACAACCCAATTTAAAAATGGGCAAAGGCCCTGGCCGAAGTGGCTCAGTTGGTTGGGTGTTGCCCCAGGCACTGAGAAGTCACCAGTTCAATTCCTGGACAGGGCACATGCCCAGGTTGTGGGCCCAATCCCCAGTAGGGGGCTTGCAGGAGGTAGCCAATCGATGTTCTCTCTCATCAATGTTTCTTTCTCTCTCTCTCTCTCTCTGTCTCTCTCTCTCTCTCCCCCCCCTCCTTCCTCTCTCTCTAAAATCAATAAAAACATATTTTAAAAAATAAAATAAAATAAAAAACGGGCAATGGATCTGAATAGACACTTCTCCAAGAGGACATTCAGATGGCCAATATGAAAAGATGCTCAATATCACTAATCATCAGAGAGATGCAAATTAAGATGCACGTATGATCTTATCACCTACATTCCATCTCCGTTGGGCCAGGGCACTTGTCTGTCTTGTTAGTCTGTCTTGTTAACTATGTCCTTAGTGTCAGGAACGGTGTCTGGTCCATTATTGGAATTCATTAATATTTGTTGAATACACAAAGGAATGAATGAAGATGAAGACTGGGAGGAGAAAAAGGGAGTGGGCTGTCTGTACGAAAGGCATCAGCTGTGGTAAGGGACCAGGGGATGCTCTCCCATCCCATATCAGAGCTGAAGTGTCCCAGCAGAAGCTTTCAAACAAGGGAGAGAGACTAGGAGCTTTCAACTGGAGAGACCCCGGGGCTCATCTTGGCTCCTCAGCCAAGGCCGGGTAGGGGGAAGGATATGACATGGATTCCAGCCTTGTATGCAGGAGGCCATATACCCTCGTTGGCCCAAGGGCACCCAAGTCTGTGCCCATCACTCCGATATACTTGTTTATAGAGCCCCTTCCACTCTCCTGTGGGTCCACCACTCTAGGAAAATGACCAACAGTGGAAAGGCAGACGAGAAGCAGCTCGACGTTTTTGTTGGAACCGTGAGAAATGAAAAGCCCAGGGGGTGCTGCGCTGTCGCCAGGAAGAAACATCATCTCTGGCACCAACATGGTCACTCCCATGCTGAAGGCAGATCTCAGCAGGGGAGCAGGAGGTTGTGGGGCCCTGGGAGTCATCACTGTGTTTAGAAAAATAGTATCCCAACATCTTTCTTCACATCTTGGGGACAAGTAACAACGTGATGGAAAGACTATATGGGTTGAATGTCTGAGGAGCCACATCGCAGAGAACCAAGTTCACTGACATGTGGGAAGAAACCGTGTTTCATTAAAAGGTAGAAGAGACAAGTCTTCAAAACGAGGATGCTCTCGATGTCTGGGAGGCATGTCCAGTTATGGTTTGTGAATTCACGGAAAACCCATGGGAGATGTCAGAGACCCACACCAGGCAGTACGCAGCTCTGTGATGAGCGGTGTACCAGCATCATGCACCGAAGTGTGGCGTGTGCCTCGCAGTCATGAGGCCCTATCAATAGCACCCTTCCCGGTAGTGAGGCCTGCAGAAAGATACCACCTTCCCAACATTCCTACTGGGTTCCTCCTAGAAATGAGAGGCTTTATTAAAACCTGCTTAATGAACTCTGAAACTCCGTTTAAATGCAAAGAATCAATCTTATGGCCACGCTATTCCATTCAAGTCATTCCATTCATTATAGAGCCACTGAGATGACAGAACGTCCATTTCACAGATGTAACGCGCCTTGAGATCCAGCGGGAATGCTTTAGGTGGAAGTTTCATAAACAACATCCAAACCAGAGGATCATAAACAACTTCACTGAGACGTAAGCTCGAGACCCCTCCCGGGCCTTGATGTGACACCACAGAGCGACGTATTGCAAATCCAGGGACCTGGATGTCAAGGAAAGACTCACCACCCTCATTTCTCATTTGAGGCATTTTTAGCAAGCATATGAAGTAGCGTTTTCATTGTTTTTGTAAAGCTGCGGTATTTTAGCATGTGGCCCCTGGGAGACAGCACACAGCGTGGCCGGACACCGAGGTCACTGCGTGGATAGGCTGGGGCGGAAAGACGCCCTTGAATGAAGAGCCCAGCCACCGAGTCTGCCTTCCCGTGCCAGGCTGAGGTTTGACTGCTCACTCCCATTTAACGTGCTTTCTGCTCCTGGAAATTGGACATCATTGTGGCAGCTCTGTCCCCTGCGGAGCGGGTGGATACTACAAGATTCATCTCGGAATCACTTGGAGAGCTGGCACGGAGGAAACCAAGGCAGGAGTCTGCCTGGAACACAACCCCCAACCCCACGCTGGCCTGAAGCCCGTGCAGTGCCCTGGTAGCCGAGGGGCGTGGTTTTAGGACACCCCTCCCCCGCAGATGTCAAAATCCACAGGCGCTCGAGTCCCTTCTGCAACGTGGAGTCGCTATGAAACTGCTTGCGCATTGCAGAGGCCGCCGCGGCGTGTGCCTGCGCGTCACCGCTTCCTCGTGGGTTCGGCGCGGCGCTCAGCACCGCAAATTCAAGCTTTGCTTTTCGGAAATTTCTGGGATTTAAAAAAAAACTATTCTCAATCTGCAGTTGATTGAATTTGCAAAAATGAAACCCGTGGATACAGAGGGCGGACTGTAGAGTAACCCAAAATTGGTGCTGTAGGCGCTCCCCGGTTCTTGGGTAATAATGAAGGGCCAGTCTCCTTAGGAACAGATGAACCAGCGCGGGGCCAAGAGAAAGGGACGCGGGGCTGCGTTTGGTGGTAGCGATCCGTGCCTTCTGTCCTGAAGGACAAGGAGAAGCATGGCTTTCTGAATGATTCCACATTCTCTTTTTTTTTTAATCCTCGCCCAAGGCTATTTTTTTTTCATTTATCTTCAGATAGAATGGGAGGGAGGGAGAGAGAGAGAAACATCCCTGTGAGAGAGACACATTGACTGGTCACCTCCCATACGACCCGACCAGGGCCAGGGACAGAACCACAACTAAGGTACGTGCTCTTTACCAGAGTCGAACCCGAGACTCCTTGGTCCGCAGACCAACGCTCTAACCGCTGAGCCAAACCGGCCAGGGCAAGTCCACATTCTTTACACACGGGTCGCTCCTGTCCCCGTGCAGTGAGGCAGCCCTCTACTGCATACTACAGGACTGGAAATTGTAGGTCCCACATACTTTATATGTTAAGATTAGGGCTGAAACCTTAGGCCACAAATTTCAATGTTTCAGTGTTTCTTAATGTGAGGTTTTGAAAGAAGACATGTTGATATAAAAGTGTTTTAACCGGTTATGACCGGTTGCCTAGAAATGAAGAAACCCAGAGCATATTTACACAACAGTTGTCATAGATTTTTAACTAAAACACAGTTGTTTTATGTAAAATCACCCACACCACTGACACTCTGGGTACCATAACCCCTTGTCACCAGGAGCTGTCCTGTGTGTGGTGGGACATACAGCAATGTCCCAGGCCTCTACCCACTAGATGCCAGTGGCACAGCCTTGGCCCTTGGTTGAGATCAGCAAAACTATCTGCAGACACTGAGCAATGCCCGGGGGGCAGAATCGCCCCTGGTTGAAAACCACTATGTCATATCTTGTCATCCAGTTGAGTGTCTAGCTATGCTTGCTGGCTAAGGTCAAGAGATTTCCTTTAACACGCAGAGGCCCGGCTTGTGAGTCTCCTATCACTTTTATAATGGAGACTAGCAATTATTAAAATGTTTGACACCCGTGGGGGAGGAAGGAGTTCTGCCTCGTGGGGGCGGGGGACTGCTCAGCATTCGCCGGTTCCTGCTGCCAGAGGCTTCAGTGAGACGATGTGAAGAATGTCACCTGCAGCACCGCCGGGACTTGTCTGTGCAGCGTGAGCAAGGAGGACTGCCCAGACTTCAAGAGCAAAACCAGGAAGTTAGTCATCAGCATTGAGTTTGAGGAAAGAAGTGTTCCGGGACTGTCCCGGGGCTGGTGACTGGATGCTGATGCTGCAAAACGACACACGACAGTGTTATCCCTGCGGTGGAAGCTCTCAGTCGGTGCAGACCGCGGAAGGGATGGGCCTCCCGAGACCTGTGTGGCTTCTGCCAGAGTCAGCATATCCTCTGCCAACCTCACACCAGGAAGGACACCCCAGGGTGCAGTCCTCCAGCCTCTCAAGAGGCAGTGTGCAAGCTGCTTCTCCCCTCAAGGGCGCCTCACCTGGGCAAGGCCAGCTCCTGGCACCTGCCCCGCATGGACCCTCGATCACTACTCTGGATTAGCGGTGGAGGGAGCCCGGCCTGCAGATGTTCCAGTGCCCTGAGCTGGCAGATGCGCCCTAGGTCTTCCCAGCAAGGAGCAGGCAATGCTGTCAGTGCTCTACCCACCCCTGAGCCCGCCTGAGCTCACTGCCCCTGTGGCAGTGCCCCGCACTTCTCAGCCTCACACCTCCAGGTTTTGCTAAACCAAGGGGAGAAAGGGCTGGTGGGTCAGTGTCTCAGCCTCCCTCCTCGGGTGGGACCATGCTAGGGTTTCTCAGAGGATTCCCAGCCCCGGGTGCTCACAGCCCTGACCAGCTCACTAGAATTCCCTTTGCTGGCTTTCTTGGGGTTCTCTGTAAACAAGCTCCCCAGGTCTATCTTGGGGAGAACTCAGATAACAATTTAGTGTCAAAAGCAAGAAACTGATACTCAAATGACGTGTGTTCAGAATTAGGCTTTGCGGCTTTCAGGCTCGTGTCCTTGGCAATGTTCGTTCACATCTCTGATCCTCAGGTGCTTCTGCGACAGCCCTGCGCCTTGCTGGACTGTGCAGGTTAAAGGAGACTGTGCAGAGCCCCCGTACATGACAGCTTCCTGGAGCAACTGGCCGAGGGAGGCCCCTACGACTGTCACCAATCCCATACTGCCTCTACCGGCCTTCTTGCTATGACCACCCACAGATCACCCAGTCTTCACCTTTGTGCTACTTCATCAGCCCACCTGGCCACATAAAGACCCTCACGTCCACAGCCTTTAACCTCCCCAGGAATCTTACCGCACACTGGAACATAAATGGCCACTACGTTCTTGTCCCGGGTGGCCCCACAGCCACCTCCTCGGAAGTGTAAAATCAGAAAGCACCACGAGTAAATGCGCAGCAGGTGTCCCCGAGCCAGAACTCGGGTGCAGAGTCCAGCTGAGTCTGAGGAGGAGCTGCCCAGGGGGCCCTTAGCAGGAGCTGATTTTCATGCTCTGAGAAGGAAGTCCGGAGCCTGTGGCATCACCGTTGTGCTCCCTCTACAGGACACGTGGATATCTTGAGGGGAGAGGCTCAATGTTCTGCCATAGGGCACAAAGAAGCAAGCATCCAGGACACACGGGTATTAATGCAAACCCACTCACAGCCGCGTGTGGGTCCTCTCGGATGCCTCACTTCGTCCTGAAAATACACGGAGCTCTGTCCAGGGCACTCACTCCAGAGTGATCGGTCGGAAGGGGGTGATGAGGGTGATACCGACTAGCCCAAGGCCTACACTTATCTCTTCGTAGTACGGAGGTGACATCTTTTATAGTCGAGGGATGGAGTCTCCTGAGAAGGGACATCGTGTCAAATATGATGTAGAAAACTTCTCTCTCTGCAAGAAAAGGACTCCATAAGGGTAAAGTCTATAGATCAAGTCTCCCCTCTTTCTTCAGGGAGCCAAAATTACATCTGCCTTGAGATTCTATTCCTTAGTCCAGCGATTTTCAACCGTTGTGCCATAAGAATGTTTAAAGCATGCAATTCCTGACTATTTAGTCAGGGGCACTGGCCTCTTTTCCCTTCGATTGTCAAATAAAAAATGACAACAGCCAACACAGCAATAGCCCTGGTGTGAATGGATCAAAATTATCCCTACTTTTTTTTGTTAGATCAGCAAAAAAAAATTTTTTTTTGATGTGCCGCAGACTTTTAGTAATCAGTTTATGTGTGCCGTGAGATGGAAGATTTTGAAAATCACTGCCTGCGTCCATTCACATCTGTTCTTCACTGCTCAGGTCACGGTCTCACACAGTCACCTCTGCCCTGCGAATCCTTCCCCACTCCTGCAGCCCAATTCCCACCATTCAATTTGGCTAGAGTTCACACAGCGGCAAATCATTAGCGGGAACCGTCCTTGCTGTGAACGCCCTTGATATTCAAAGTGTGGCCCATGGACCAGCAGCCCTGGCATCATCTGGCAGCTTGTCAGAAAGGCAGAATCCCAGGCTCGACCCAGACTCATAGAATCGGGATCTGAAATAAAGGAACATTAAAGCCACTCTGTGTTCTGTGATGACGTCACACATGTCATGCCAGTACTCCAGTCACACCAGCACAGAGAGAAAGAAATCTGCCCGTGCAGGGGAGGGGGCAAGTACACAGATCAGACCCACCCTCGCCCTTCTCCAGTCTCTGGGCTGTCCTGGCACTGAGCAAAGTGGGACAGGGAAAGATGTCTAGAAAAGCAGTCATTCCTGGAGGGCTATGGCCATGCACAGGCCCTCACAAGGAATTTCACTGTGCACAATTACAGCTTGATTTGGCCAGGAACTCTCAAAACGTAGCTGGTTCCATGTAAGCCAAACATGTGCTATCAAAAGCTGAGAGAATGCCTCTCTAAAGGAGGGCACAGCCACTCAAACAATTTTACAAAAACAACAAGCCACAAAGACAAACAAAACCCCTGGCCAGTTTGGCTTAGTGGTTAGAGCGTTGGCCTGAGGACTGAAGCATTATAGGTTCAATTCCAGGTCAAGGGCATTTACCTGGGTTGCAGGTTCGATCCCCAGCCCCGGTCGGGGTCGTGTGGGAGGCAACCAGTTGATGTGTTTCTCTCACATCAATGTTTCTCTCTCTCTCACTCTCTCCCCCCCCTTCCTTCCTCCCTTCCACTCTCTCTAAAAATCAATGGAAAAATATTCTCAAGTGAGGATTAACAACAACAAAAAAGCCACAACAATTGGAGATCACTAGGCACACAAGTAAACAAGAGCGTAAGAACAAGGACCAAAAAGAGAAACAAAACAACCGAACAAACAAAGCAAGATAGCGGCAGCATACAGAGATTTCAGATTCTGCAGTGATTACACATGGAGCTTAAAACAACTATCTTAACCACGCTTAAGAAAGAAATGACAAATGTGAAAATATTTTAGAGAGTAGCAAACTATAAAAAGGGACAGATTTGAAAGAGTCAAACAGCACCTCTAGAACCATATAACACAATAATAAATAAAATAACATGGCCAGTATTTGCATATGGCAACAGACAGGTCACCGCAGAAGAGAGAATTCGAGGGTGACGTCAGCAGGACGGAAGTATAGGAATTCCTAGCACTGGTTCCCTCCCAGAAACATTCATTTCAGCAACTATGCACACATGAAAATGCCTTCACAGGAGCCGAGGATTCTAGGGGAGGGATTAGAGCGCCTGGGTGGAGTGCGGAGTCAGAAAATGCACGGAGGAGGTTAGGAAAGACAGTTTCTCAAGATCTCTTTCATCCTTCCCCAAGCCAGGGCAGCCCGTGTGGAAAGACACATCCTCTCTGTGGGGACAGAAAGAGTCACGTAAGCACTCAATGTCACCGCAGACCCTAGCACCGGGCTGGCCCCTATGACCCCAGGCTGTCAGCCCACCCCAACGCCTAGCCAGCCTTTATTACCCCAGGCTCCCAGCCCACTCCAGTGCCAGGCCTGCATAGATTTGGGCTCTAACCTGGCTCCCACAGGCCCAGGCTCATGACCCCCCCAGCACTAGGACACCCCGAGGGCCTCAGGCTCCAGGCAGGCTCCCACAGACTCAGGCTCATGCCACCCCCACCCCCCCAGCACTAGGACACCCCGAGGACCTCAGGCTGCAGGCAGGCTCCCACAGACCCAGGCTCATGACGCCCCCAGCACTAGGACACCCCGAGGACCTCAGGCTCCAGGCAGGCTCCCACAGACTCAGGCTCATGCCACCCCCACCCCCACCCCCCGCACTAGGACGCCCCGAGGACCTCAGGCTCCAGGCAGGCTCCCACAGACCCAGGCTCATGACCCCCCCAGCACTAGGACACCCCGAGGACCTCAGGCTCCAGGCAGGCTCCCACAGACACAGGTTCATGCCCCCCCCGCCCCCCCCAGCACTAGGACACCCCGAGGACCTCAGGCAGACTCCCACAGACTCAGGCTCATGCCACCCCCCCACCCCCCCACCCCCCGCACTAGGACGCCCCGAGGACCTCAGGCTGCAGGCAGGCTCCCACAGGCCCAGGCTCATGACCCCCCCAGCACTAGGACGCCCCGAGGACCTCAGGCTGCAGGCAGGCTCCCACAGACCCAGGCTCATGATGCCCCCAGCACTAGGACGCCCCGAGGACCTCAGGCTGCAGGCAGGCTCCCGCAGACACAGCTCCCAACCTGCTCCAGCACCAGGTCAGCCCCACAGCCCCAGCCTTCAGACCGGCCTTCATGGACCCAACCAGCAGCCTGGTCCCCCAGGACCTTCACGGCTCCAGGCTCCAGGCCAGCCTGCAAGGCCCCGGGCTCACCTGAGTAAGTTCTGGGGATCTAAGTGGTGACTGGTTACCAACACTGAATTATAAACGAAAGTTGCTCAGAGAGTAGATCTTAAAGATTCTCAGCACACAAACGGTATTTACATGAGGTGACGGAGGTGTTAACTAGCCTCACTGTGGTTATAACCTTGTATCAAATCATCACATTGTTTACTTAAACTTATACAATGGTGTGTGTGTCAACTGTATCTCCGCAAAGCTGGGGAAACACGAGTGAATTAGATCTCTCTGGAAGAGAACAGAACTACTACCAGGAGAAGGGCTGGCAGACAGCCTCAGGCTGCCACCACCCTGGGCTGCTCCCAGGCCATGACTGAGCCCAGCAGTACCAGTCAGACCCTTCCTGTGACGGGGCCTCTACTGATAAGCTTTGCCTGGGGCTCCCCGTCTGTCTGGTCAAGACTTCCTCAGAGTAGTCACAGCTGCAGTGCAGCCTGAAGCTCTTCCTACCCAGCCCCTGTCCTCCATCTGATTGTCCCTCTGTCTGATCGTGCCTCTATCTGATCGTGCCTCTATCTGATCGTGCCTCTATCTGATCGTGCCTCTATCTGATCGCTGGTGTCAGACTTGCATGATGAACTGCCGGCTTTGCCTGCCTGCGCCTGACCCCTCCCTCCTGCATCTCTCATGTGTCTGTCTCCCCTCACGTCCACCACAGGTCTCATTTCACCCCGGCTCCTCTTCAGAGCGCCCAGCCCGACAGGACATGACCGTGAGTGAGCCCAGGGACATGAGGCAAGCTGTACAAGAATGCAAACGGTATAATTTCACTTATATAAAATTTAAGCACATGCAAAACTAAACTACGTGGGGGATATATACATATGTGGGGAAATTATAAAATGCAAGGGAATAATAACCATGACATTTAGGATGACGGTTGCATCTGAGGGAGAGGAGGGAGAGGGATGGAAGAGGAACATACAGGGGTTCCACAGGTCTTACCTGTCCCTCTGCTGGGTGATGAGTTCACACAGACACCGTGTATTTACACCTAGGATGTAGTTGTTATTAATATTCCCTCAAACCTACTCAATATTTATTTTAAAACATAGATAATGGAGCCCTGGCCGGTTTGGCTCAGTGGTTAGAGTGTCAGCCTGTGGACCAAAAGGTTGAGGGTTCTATTCCAGTCAAGGGCACGTACCTGGGTTTCAGGTTCAATCCCTGGCCCTGGTCAGGGATGGGGTCGTGCAGGAGGCAACCAAATGTATCTCTCTCACATCTATGTTTCTCTCTCTCTCTCCCTCCCTCCCACTCTCTCTAAAAAAAAAAAAATCAATGGAAAAATATCCTTGAGTAAGGATTAACAAAAAACAGACAAACAAGCAAAAACATAGGTAAGGGGTCCTAAAAGAGATTTTCTGAACTTTCTGAAAATAGTAAGAATAACACAACAACAATAGCTATCATTTATTGAGTATTTACCATAACTTCATTTCTTCATTAAATTCTTTTGTTGTTAATTCTCATCCAAGAGTATTTTTCCATTGATTTTTCGATAGAGTGGAAGGGAGGGAAGGAGAGAGAGGGAGAGAAGCATTGGTGTGAGAGACACATACAACTCACCTAGCTCCCTTCTCTCTCTCTCTCCCTCTCTCTCTCTTACACACACACACACACACACACACACACACACACACACACCCCAAAATATGTGCGCCACGCTTCTTTTGGATGGTTCACCACACAGAGTGTATACTATTATTTCAATGTAAACACTATGCTGAGTGGAGCCATATGGTAAACTATAATCATATGTCCTCTCCTATAGAAGTTAATTTTTTCCCTGGAATTAAGAACTGCCTTATTGGTATTTTTTATTTCAGGTTTTGTGTGTGTGTGTGTATGTTTTATTTTCTTGGTTTTTTATTTGTTTGTTTGTTTTTGCTTATTTTTCTATATACGTTAACATCCTCCAATTTTTCCACACTGTTAAATTCTCCTCCCAATTCATTCAAACATATCAGGCATGCTACAACTTGACTTTATTGACCCTCCGAGCCGTGAACAGCGTCACTCTGCCTGCCGGGCTCCTGCGGTCTCCTCGCCACCTCCTTGCAGGCCTACACTGCTGTGCCCTGGGTCAGAGACCTGCTTCCAGGAGCCCGGGTCTTTGTCTTTCTTAGCTTAATCCCTTGTTTGGGCAGAGCACATTCCCTAGTAGCTTCTCATGCAAGTGCACAGGAGCTAAATCTTGCTTGTTTGAAAGTAGGTTGACTGGGTGTGGAATTCTGCAATGGAAATAGCTTCCTTCAGAATGCGGAAAGCATTGCCCCCTGGCTTCTGGTGTCCTTCGCTGCTGCAGGGAAGCTCAGAGCTGGTGTAGTGTTGCATTCTTTGAACGCGATCGGTTTTACCTCTATGGCGACTTGTAGAATCTTCCATCTGCCCTCACCCCTGCCAAAGCAACCACTGTTCTGATTTCTATCGTCATGGATTCGTTTTGCCTATTCTTGAACTTCCTTTAAACGAAATTGTACAATATGAAGCCTTGGGGTCTGGCGTAATGCTTCTGACATTCATCTAGCTGAATGCCTACCAGAAGTGTATCTTCTTTCGTTGCTGAGTAGTATTTCTTTGTACGAAGATACCATCACTGGTTCATGAAACATTTTTATCTCAAGTCATTTTGTTCAATTTGTTTTTAAGTCACTCAAGTGAGAACAATCTTAGCAAAGTAAATGTTAATAAAATCAGCAACAAATATACATTTTTATGTATCTCTTTGTTTCTCTAGAGGGACATAAGTTTTCACAAGCGTTAATAATCTGAGTCTTTATAAGTGAAACTCCACTGGGAAGTCCAGAGTATGTCAGCACTCTATAGGTCCTTAGTCAAATATTGATTCTTTTTTTTTTTTATTTTTTTTTCCTTTTTATTGATTTTACAGAGAGAGGAAATGAGAGGGAGAGAGAGATAGAAACATCGATGAGAGAGAACATTGATTGGCTACCTCCTGCATGCCCCCCACTGGGGATCAGGCCCACAACCTGAGCATGTGTCCCAACTGGGAATCAAACCAGCCACCTCTTGGTGCATGGATTGACGCTCAACCACTGAGCCACACCAGCTGGACTTTTTTTTTTTTTTAATCTTCACCCAGGGATATGCTTTCATTGTCATAAATTTTGACAACACGAAGACATTAATTACAACCACTGTTTTCAGGGTCCTGGGGGCAGCATCTTCAGCCCCCATATTCAACTGTGTAAGAGCTGAAGGACACTGGCTTAGCCCCAGCTTCAGGAAGTCCCGGTACCAAAAAATGAACCTCAAAGCAGCTCAACAGGAAAACGTCCCACTCAACCGTGTTCTCTGCAGTTGTGATTTCAGTGGCAAGGTTCTTAATCCCCCCTGGAATCCAAGAGCTTCTCCCCCAATGCGTCAGACCCTCGAAGATCCAAAGGAACCGAATCCAATGAATGTTGGCCTGGCCCTCCGGCAACTCAAATGCAAGGCGTCTGATACGGCAAATGTGTGCAAACCAGGCGTCCCCGGGCAACTGCCTTCTCTGACTCCGTATGCGGTGCCGTACTGTGGTATTTCTCAAACGTGATGGAAGCCAGGGGTCCATGGAAGTTGGCTCTCTGGTTCCACAGCTACAAGATTGTGTCTTTATTTTGATTGCACTCTAAATGTGTTATCTGAACCTCTTCTGAACCGTCAGGATGGCCGCCTTACCCCGGAGCTACATGATACCACATTCGAACTTTTGTTTGAGCTCACATCTGTGTCAAGTGTGTGTTCTGGATCCCAGCTGTCAGCTGTAACAATCGACAAGGTAACAATGTAAGTGGACAGATGTACCACACTGCCACCACTTATTAGCAGTGAGTATACATAGTAATAAATATCCAGTATTAATTCTTCTGATACTCCAGAACCAAGTAGTGTAGTATCCATTTTAATGTTGATTTGTATAAAAATAAAATGCCAAAATGCTATTTAATTGAGGAAGAAAACTTTGAAGGATGGAGAGACATTGCATTAAATCGATGCTTATTGTCTGCTTACATGTGTGTCTTCCTTGTGGCGTGTTCACTCTGAATATCCAGAAGTAGAAAAAAGAATTTAAGTTACCCGTGCTGTTGTGAAGACTTTATTTAAGCAAACAGAATTTTCTGCATTTGTAGTATCAGAGTGAAAATAAGAAACCTATTATATACAGAATCAGATCTGAGCTACATTTCTCTCCAGTTATACCCACGATTGGTTATTTCATTTCATCAGAAAACGTCATCTGAAGCACAGCTGGGGGAAAGCGGGGCTCTCTGCCTCCCAAAGAGGGCCCCTCGCCTGCAGTTCCCACAGGGAGCGTGCGGATGGAGAAGACTACAGGAAGCAGAAAGTTCGCTGTGAGGTTGTGCAAGAGGTTGTCCCATAGCAGTGCCCTTTACCTGCTGGCTGTCCCACACTCGGTCACCCCGACGGGGCCCTTCTCCCCCAGCTACGCCCCAGTCCCGGCTCACCCACTGTGATCCCTCCTCAGTCACTCTGGCTGATCTCCGGCTCCTCCTTGTTTCCATTTCACTTTGTATCCTTTGAGCTTTTTCACTGTGCAAACACGTGATCTTGTATTCAGGCTCCTCCTTGTTCCCATTTCACTGTGTATCTGTTTGAGCTTTTTCACTGTGCAAACACGTGATCTTGTATTCAGGCTCCTCCTTGTTTCCATTTCACTTTGTATCAAGTTGAGCTTTTTCACTGTGCAAACACGTGATCTTGTATTCAGGCTCCTCCTTGTTCCCATTTCACTTTGTATCGTTTGAGATTTTTCACTGTGCAAACACGTGATCTTGTATTCAGGCTCCTCCTTGTTCCCATTTCACTTTGTATCGTTTGAGATTTTTCACTGTGCAAACACGTGATCTTGTATTCAGGCTCCTCCTTGTTCCCATTTCACTTTGTATCAAGTTGAGCTTTTTCACTGTGCAAACACGTGATGCTTGTATTCAGGCTCCTCCTTGTTTCCATTTCACTTTGTATCGTTTGAGCTTTTTCACTGTGCAAACACGCGATGCTCATATTCAGCTTTATGTTTACACCTCGGAATGAGGACAAGAATAATTCAATTATTATTAAGAATTATTTTTCTTGAAAAGTTTTTCACCCTTAAAAAGATACGTTACACACTTACAGGTGAACTGCAGCCTAAAGAATATGGGAAATGCAATCCAGACAGAAAACACAAAACAAAGCAAAACCGACACGAGTCGGCTCCGGGCTCGCCGCGCCCTCCTGATCTGGGGTGAGATCCTCGAGCTCGGACGCCCTTCGCTCCCAGCCCCAGGGGGAAACCCCGCTCCTTTAGGTCCCCGCGTCCTGGCACACAGGGCTCGGGGGACCGACAGCTGACGCTCGGCAGGGTGGGGGCTGACCTCACCCTCCCGCCTGCCGCGGAACCCGCGTTGTTTGGCTGCCATGAGTCGTTGCTTCTTCAGTCACAAATGAGATGACAGCAGGGCCCTGCTCACCTCTCAGCACTGACGTGAAATATACTGAGATAAAATCGATGAGAACACGCTGGGAAATAAACTGCCACCTCCAGGCTGCGCTCAAGCCTTGATATGTAGGGTGGGGGCTCTGCCGAGAGGCAGACGGGCTGGTCGCCGCCGACGGGCTGGGCAAGGCCACGGTCTCGCAGGTGCAGGCGGTGCCCATCCCCACGTGGTACAAAAGGAAGGCTTCCCGGGCCCCCTTTGGTGGGACAGACCCACTATCTTCTCCTGAAACAGGAGAGAACACCCAAAAGGGGGGCCAGGGGCTCCCTGAGTAGTTCAGTTACTCGTACACAACCAATAAATGTTCTTAGTTCAAGAAAGCCCATCCAACTATTAGAGGGCCTAGAAACACGCATTTCATCGAAACACATATTTCAAAGGAGCAGCAGTGAACACACGTGAAATCTCACCTCCTAGCCCCAGCCTCAAATCCAGAGGTGGCGTAGGAAGGACACAGGGACAGGTCAATGAACAAGCGATCACACTTAATAGTGAATTGCAACTCTCCTCACTCAGAGGCCGAGGGAACCCCCAGAACAAGGATGGGGTGCAGACTTGAGCAGAAGGCCCAGAACCCCCTTACCAACGCCGACAGTGACAGGCCCCCACCTGCCAGGGCCCCTGCTGTGAAGGTCAGCAGGTTGGGGGTCTGGCTCTCTGACCAATAGCCAACATATGAGAAAGGTCAATGCCACCGAAAGACACCAGAGGGTCTAACAAACCAAAATATTTGCATCCAAAGGAACAATGTAAATGGAGTAGTCAGAAACGGTCTTCTATATTGTAGATGGAAGTATACTTTGTACACGTATATTTGTATAGGTGTATACTGTATATTTAGGTAAAATAAGAACTTCTAAGTGAATTATGTGCAAAATCTCCAGAGAGACACAGGAGTGAGCCATAATCCGGCCACATCTCACCTGAGTGGGGAGTTTCCCCCAGAATCCCTCAGTTAATGACGTTCAGTTATTCTATCCCGTTCTCTGGGCAACCAAAAACCTATGCGTCATCCTTGATACTGTTTTTTTTTATCCTTCACCATCCAACCCAGCAGCAAGGGCTGTGACCTCCATTTCTAAATATTTCCTGATTTGAGCCACTTCTCACCCCCACACACTCCCCAAACCCTTAGACCGTCACCTGCTCCGTTCCTTGCCATCATTCCCCACAAGGAGTGAACTGTACGCTGAAATAAATGAATAAATAAAACTGTGTTACTTTCTGGCTTAAATATCTTGCATGATTTTCTTTTTTTTTTTTAAATCCTCACCCGAGGACATTTTTTGCATTTATCTTCAGATAGAGTGGGAGACGGAGAGAGGGAGGAAGAGAGAGAAACATTGATGTGAGAGAGACACATCGACTGGTTGCCACCCACACGACCCCAACCGGGGCTGGGGACAAACTGCAACCGAGGTACGTGCCCTTAGCGGGAACCGAACCTGGGACTCCCTGGTCCGCAGGCCGACGCTCTAACCACTGAGCAAAACCAGCCAGGGCTTGCATGATTTTCTATTGCAACTACAATGACATCCAAACTCTGTAGCAAGGCCTGCAGGGTCTGACCCCCCGGCTCTTGCCTACCATGCCGCCCTCATCTCCAACTGCTCCCCTGCCTCTCACTCTGCAGCAGCCACACCTGTCTCCCTTCCCTCAGACACATCAGTGTTCCTGCCCCTGGCCTGGCACTTCCTCTCCCTCTCCTGAACGCTCGGCCCCACGTCTTCCGTGTCTGGCTCCTTCTCAGCACTTGGGTCTCAGCTCAGATGTCCCTCCTTGAGAAGGACTCACTGAACACTGTAGCCAAAGCCAGTCTGGAAACCCTTCATGTTCCCATCCTCATCTCATGACCGGTTACTTCTTCATTCATCCCGATCACCACCTGCACTCAGCCTGTTCACCCATCGATTGTGTAATTGTCAAACGTGTTCACCACGGAATCCCTCAACACTGGAAACTGCTCAACAAGTAAAAGGACACTTCCTCCTTTCAAGTTCCACCATGTCATTCTCTACCTCACCTGCCTGGGGAGGACCGGGCCACCGGCCCCCGCACTGCCGGCCTCAGGGTGCTCGCCTGCCATCCTCCTGGGAGGACAGGGCCACCGGCCCCTGCACAGCCGGCCTCAGGGTGCTCGCCTGCCATCCTCCTGGGAGGACAGGGCCACCGGCCCCCGCACGGCCAGCCTCAGGGTGCTCACCTGACATCCTCCTTGTGCTCAGACGCCATCACCTTGGTGGTCTCCACTCAGTCAGTCCCCTTGGACATTTGCCTCCATTCTGCCACCTTAAAAAATACCTATTTGCAGAAAACTCCTTGCACTGGTGTCTGTTGCCATCTCTAAGCCCCTCCTCTGGTTCCTGTCTTAAACTCCCCCATCTGCTTCTGCCCCACACTGCACCAACCCTGCTCTCAGCAGGGTCCCCAGGGACCCATCACTGCTGAATAGCAGTCCGTTCTCAGTCCCTCTGAGGACAAAACCACATCGAAGGGTAGCTTAGTGGACATAGTTGAAAATGTTTATCACACTCCGTGTTCAATGGCTGATATTCCTATTGCCTCCATTTAGAATATTTCCAGAATCTGACCGGCTTCTCCTCACCTCCACTGCTGTCCCTTGTCCGTCAGATCGAACCGAGGTGACCTCAAAGTCTCCCGCAGGATCTCCACCCTTGCCCCCCACAGTCCACTCTCAGGACACCCAGCACAGTACCCTTTAAACCTCTCTCTGTTCATGTCACTCTTCCACTCAAAACGATCTAATGACTTCCCATTTCACTCACATCGAAAGGCACAGTTCTTACCAAGGCCTCAAGGCCCTGCGTGGTCTGCCTTTGTCTTCCTGACCCCTCCTTCCTCAGCTCACTCCCACCACACAGGTGTCTTTACCTGGCCTTGAACTGGCTCTCTCTGGACACCCTGCTGGCCGCTCCCCGGCCTCCTCTCCTGTCTGCTGAAATCTCACCTTTGAAACGATGCCTCCTGGACTGTTCACCACGCAGCCTGTTCCCGCAAGTTTCTAGCACCTCCAGTCTCTGTTCTGCGCTCATTGTTCTTTTCGGGGACAGCACACCCTTTGACATAGCACAAATTAATCTGTTATCATACTTAACGTTTACCATTCTTCTCCTCCCAGTAGAATCCAAGCCCCACGAAGGCAGGGCTCTCGGCCATTCTCTGCACTGACAACCAGTAAGAACCCACACATTTGCTGGATCAAATTGGACTGGTTTTAATTAAATTGAATTGAATGAAACTGACGTCTGTGGAACTGGAGTTTAAGGAACAAGGTTTTTATAGCAGGAAGTTAGAAAAAGAGTACCAAAAAGAGAGCTTGAAATTAACATAGTAAAGATGGAAATTCCAGAAAACACAGTAGGAGGATGGGTTAGCAGACAGGACAAGACCTAAAACATTTAAAATGTAATCATAACCTGGAATATTGGACCGGGAAATTCTCCCGAAACGTGACACCAACAAACAAAGAAACTTGACGTGGGTGGTGAACACACAACACAGGTACAGATGACGTGTTGTGGAATCGTGCACCTGGAACCTGTGTGATTGTGCTCACCAGTGTCACCCCAACCAATTCAATAAAAAGGGGGAAAAAACAGAAAACGATGAATGAATAGAAAGTAGGGACCATGGAGGAGATACTGAATGAGATCTAGAAGTTCCAATGGCTGCTGAATAGTAATCCCAAGAGCAGAGAAAGGCAGAGTGACGAGAACATGTGTGAAGGAAGACTGGCCGAGACACCTCAATGTCCCAGAAAGACAAGAGTCCTCACTTAGGGACAGGACTCCTCACAGCAGGGTCACTGCACGCAAATACCTCAAAGGGCACGAGGAGTGAATAGGCTTAAGAACAAGCGAATTGTTCTTTTTTAATTTGAAAATTAGGTTTTCTACCAAATAAATCTCTTATAAAAAAATTGGCCTTTTTTCCACATTATTTGTGTTAGTCACTGACCTTCAGCTGCACTGTGGGCTGCCCTCCAGTGTCCTCACAAGACAGACACATTTCGGGATTCTGGAGTCCCAAATAAATGGGAGTCCCTTTGCCTCGCTGCAGAGACACTGGAAACTTGATGGGAATAGAGTGACAGTAGCTAAAACAACGGGAGAGGAGACCGTGTCAGAGGAGACTGACACGGTCCGTGACAGAAAAGATCTGTGTCTCCCAGGTGGGGCTGGGAGAGACCTTAAGAAGGTTGTCAGATAGGACAAGACCTAAAACATTTAGAATGTAATCCCTGCTACCCCAGAACCACCAAATGGCCAACCACCATATTCATTCATGCATTCACTCATTCATTCATTCATTCATTCATTCATTCGTTCACAGCATGTGCCAATCACTGCCCTAGGAAATGGAGCAAGCACAAGAGTTAAGCAGAGGGCAGAGTGCCCCTGAGATCTTCACCCTGTCAGTGCCATGTACGTGGGTGTCGAGGCCCAGCCACAGCCCGTGCTCAGTGCTCCGTCTGCAGCAGTGAAGAGCCTGGTCCAGTGGCAGGTGGACAGCACTGGGTGGTGAGGGCCATACACAGAGGGACAGAGAGTGCTGGGGTGTCCAGAAGAGCCAGGTATGAGTGCAGGTGTGCCGCCCCCCAACATCACCTGCTCTGAGGGAGAATCCAGAGAGAGGGCTCTTCGGATGACCGCCACAGTGGGGTTGTCTCAGCACCGGTGGGGCAGCAATAAGAGTATGAGCCTCGGGAGATACTTCCAAGACCTCCTCGGGACCCTGGTCCCTCAGATCCTCTTCCTGGATAGGGACGTGGGAAGCCTGGCCTGTGAGGAGGCCCTAGTCTGAAATCCTGAGCCACCTCCTGGGATAAACCTCCAGTCAGCCTGGGGGATGGGAGAGCCGGCAAGTAACAGTGTCTCCCTAGGAGTCCCGAGCGCAGGCCTGGCTTTCGACCTTAATCACCCACGGCCCCCGATGCCTGTGTCTCCTCACAGCATCCCCTCCCACTGGCATTTGCTTTTGCCCAGGAGCTGAGGCGGGCCCTGTGCCAGGCAGCTCTACCGGGGTCCCAGCGGCTCCCCAGTGAGAAGCAGCCAGGCCCGCACAGGGGGTGACGCAGAGCCAGCCTGGCAGGGCCCGCTGCGGCCGGAGCCCTAAAGCACAGAAAGGAGGGACGGCCGCAGCGCCACCGGACGGGCCAGCTATCCACCGCAAGGAAGCACGTGCCGCTAGGAAAGTCCTTGGAGTGGGTCACAGCTCTGCCCCAGGCACAGACACGGGCTCTGACGGAGCCTGAGTCATTTATCGGGTGAGCACAGGGAGGCTCCAGCTTCCTGTGGGTGTGACAACCGTCTGGTGGGAAAGAAAGCCAGTTCCTCCTGGGGGAAGGTCCCGCAGGGCTCAGGTGAAGAAATCGCACCTGAGCTCCCTGAGAAGTGAGCACCACGCCGAGCCCCACAAGGAAATAGAGCTGATGACAGATGCTGGGTTTCTCAGAAAGGGAAGACTGAGAGACCTCCTCCCGGCTCAGCCTCCTGCTCCGTCACTCGGGCTAGGACTGGAAATGCCAGGCCCTTGATGCAGGGAGTCCACCTCCTGGGTCTGGGAACCTTGCCCTCCACAGTCCCACTAAGGGGGTCCTGGGATTGCAGAATTCACTGAGTGCTTCAGGCAGGATCCAAATGGCATTCCTGGCCACCCAACCGTTCCACCTCGGGCCACCCATGAGCAGAGGGTTAGGCTGAAACCCCCTGCCTACACTCTTTCAGCCCCTGAGACGCAACGCCATCAGCTTGGGGACCCACAGGCACTGAGAATCACATTCTTTGCTGAGGGAGGCCTGGTCCCTGGTGCCCTCAAAATACCATGGGCTCCACAACTACGTTCTAAATTTTAGAACAGTTCTCAACCTGTGGGTCTGGACCCCTTTGGAGGTCGAACAACTCTTTCACAGGGGTCGCCTAAGACATGACAGTAGCAAATTTACAGTTATGAAGTAGCAACGAAAATAACTTTATGGTTGGGGGTCACCACAACATGAGGACCTGCATTAAAGGGTCGCGGCATTGGGAAGGTTGAGAACCACTGTTAGGCAATGGTTTCTCCAGAAACTGAGCTCCAGGTCCCAACTTATCCACTACCCTCTGCTCTGGTAATGCAGGACCTTTGCAGGTTCTCTCTCGATAAATGGCAACAGTTTATTTTTTTCTATCCTGTTTGTTACAATCTTCCCCTGCCCCACCCTCCGCCATGCCATCTGCTGAGGTTAAGCACAGAAATTTCCCGAGGTACAAGTTAACTGGACTCAAGTGAATCTCAGGAGGCAGACCAGGAGCAGCTACAACTTCACAAACACCTGTCTAGCTGGGGACAAAAGTGCTGAGAACAGACAGAAGCGTCCAGGTAAGCCTCCCGTGAACCCCTTCTTCCCAGCTTTGAGAAGAGCCTTGGTGCTCAAGCCCTCATACTTTGCACCCCATCTCCTTTTGGGGCTTGGGACAGGGCCCTTTTCTGTCGAGTCCCCAGTCCCATCACTTTTTCCTTCCAGTTTATCTTTTCCCCTAGGAGAGAGTATGGTCATGAATTCAGACACATTCTGTTCGATGGACTCAACCAGTGTCTCCTCACCTGAGTCCCCTCTGCCCAGGTGACCACCTCTCCAGTCCACATCAATCAACAGATCCCCTTTCTTGGGATGCTCCGCACAGGACCGCATCTCGAAGGCCCCACATCCCTCTGTCTCTGTTTCCATCAGGAGCCAGTCTGGAGAGCAGAGCCCACACGAGGAATTGCAAGCGAAGAGAACTGAGCACAAGGGCTTGGTGGCACATATGTGAGAAGACTGGGGAGTGAAAGGGTGTTATTGATGAATTCCAGATAGTAACAACTGTGGGAAGGAAACAAGAGGGAACAAAAGAGCCTAGGAGCTCCAAGGAGGGACCTTGTAGGAGTGACATCCAGATCACAGGAGGGATTCTTGGCCAAACTGATGCTCAGACCTCTGAAAATGGAGTGTACTGTGCTGGGTGCATGAACCACCATGGCGGAGAGGAAGGGCCAGCCCTGGAGGTCCTCAGAGGGCCCAAGGCACACGATCCAGAGAGCTGTATATTCAATGATTCTAAGCCTTTGGGCATAGCTTGAATTTTTCATGCTCAGATGAAGGCTGCAGAAACCCATGCATGGTGACATGCGTCCTCTTTTGCCTCAGCCCTTGTCCCACTTCATCCTGACCTTGCTCCAGCTTCGTGACATTCAGAGAACGCAGCCTTCCCACATCCCTCCGCGGTCAGCATCCATTCTGAAGTCCCCAGTTTAAATGTTAGTGTAAATAAGTCCCGGAGAGATGAGAGGGAACAGGGGTGAGGATGGTAACAGGAAAGAACTGAAACACTGGGGTGGAAATTGATGAGCAGAGAGCCCAGCTCCTGAAGAAATGGACCAGAACTTTGGTCTGGTGGAAGGGATACCCTAGCTGTGTTTGAGAAGACTTTCAATATGGATGCTGGTTCTGCGATATAAACATCACCCAGTTTGCCAGATTCTTTCTATCAATATTTCATTGTCATGTAGGACAATGAAAAGTATGCACATCATTAAGTGTGGCTTGAGTTGAATTCAAGTAAGTACTCATTAAGCCAAAGATCCTAGCCGTGGAAATAATTGTTAGGAGATCGCTGAGTCCAGATTCCTACGTCCAGGCTCTCCGATATGATCACCCATGCTTGGTAACCTGCTCTGCTAGTTTGCTCAGCTCACCTGCCCATGACCTCAGAGAGCGAGGGACCATGCGTGGGAACCAGGCGAGGTGAGAGAGTGTGACCATTCACCACTGGAGTTCCCAGGATCTGTTCGTGGAGGCGCAGTCTCTATAACCACTTATTCATGCAACCAGGTGGACAGTCACAACTAATAAAGTAGAAGGGACCATGAAGTAGGACAGGTTATCTGGCCCCCAGGGTTGAAAAATACACAGAATCAAATTCATAGTAGAACCAGGCTTAGAATCTACAATTCCCAACACCCAACCCAGGGCTCCCTGTTACAGGGCTCAGCAGCTCCCGTGGGGCTCCAGAGGACCAACGCCACTGAAGCTTAGGTCCTGCCCAGGGACACCTGCAAGCAGGATGGCAGTCGGCCTAGGCATGGCTGCTGAAAAAGAACTGGGGCCAAGAAAATCCCAGACCAGCTGCGCAGGGCAGCCTTCACCAGCAGGGGGCGATGCAGCCGCACCAAACCTCTGCCCCCAGGCATCCCAAGCCCATCCATGAGCCTTGCTGCCCTGGGGGCTGCACCATCGTGTCTTCCTGAAGCCAATTTCTCCGTGAACCCCCAGACTGTGGGATAGAAGCCAACATGCTACTGAACCTCTCCCTCAGGTGATAATGAAGGGCAAATGAACCCACAAACTACTCACCAAAATGGCAGAAATAAACAGAAGCATTAAAAGCATTAAGACACGCCCTGGCCTGTTTGGCTCAGCGGTTATAGCGTTGGCTCGAGGACCAGAGTCATGGGTTCGATTCCAGTCAAGGGCACGTACCTCGGTTGCGGTTCAGTCCCCGGCCCTGGTCGGGGTTGTGCGGGAGGCAACCAGTCGATGTGTCCCTCTCACATCGATGTTTCTCTCTCTCTCCCTCACACTCTATCTGAAGATAAATAGAAAAATGTCCTCGGGTGAGAATTAAAAAAAAAACAAAATAAAATAAAAGCATTAAGACAAAAGAACCCAACTCTACAGGACCAACATACAGGTATATTTCTCTAACTTTAAAACAGCTGATTGTACACTTATGTGTAACCAACAACAAAAAACACAATAAACCAAGAGCCAAATGACAGACAACTTGCAGCCTCAGTCAGTGAGCTACATCACTCAACACGCTCGTGCCACGAAAGAGAAAGCCATAAACTGAACAGCATCAAAATTTCAGAACTTTGGACAAAACACACCGTGGAATAAAGTTAAAAACTAAAGCACCTGGGAGAAAATGTTTGCAATACGTCTAACAAACTAATAATTACTAGCCAAAGTTTTTAAGTAGTTTCTACTAATTAATAAGGAAAATGCAAGTAATTTTATAGAAAAATGGGGAATAGACGTAAAAAGCATTCCACCAAGAAGACAATATAAATACCCGGTAAATAGAAGTAATGACAGTGCAAATCAGAGCAATAATGAGATTCTGTTTCTGGCCCTCAGGAAGGCACAAATTAAAAGGATGGTAGGCGCCCAGCCGGAGTGGCTCAGTTGGTTGAGTGCCATCCCATGCACCGAAAGGTTGGCAGTTCGGTTCCTGGTCAGGGCACATACCTGGGTTGTGGGTTCAATCCCTGGTTGGGGAGCATACAGAAGACAACCAATCGATGTTTCTCTCTCTCTCTCTCTCCTTTCCTCTCTCTAAGCATGTCCTTGGGTGAGGATTAAAAATAAATGGATGAAAAATTTTTTTTAAAAGATGGTGGGCAATGTTGTGAGAAAACAGTCCCAGTGTGGATGGGCATGTAAGTCAGCACAGGCTTTTTGGAAAGCAATTTTGCAAGAGCTACGCAAAACCTAAATGTGTGTACCCTTGGACCCATCAATTCTACCTGCGAGAATCTGTCAGTTCAGTAACATTCCACTTCAAAAGCTGGGCAAATCCAATTCAGAGTGAGTAAAACAATGAAAATTCTTACCAGATCACATCGTTTGAAGTCCAGAAGTAGTAGAGGATCGGGGTTACTGATCTGATCCGTCTATGACGTCAGCAGGGGTCAACATTGTTCTGATTCTCTAAACTGACCTTCACAGTGTAAGACCAAGACCAGGTTCCTTCAATCTGCGAAATAGGCGCCTGTGGTGACCAGAACTGCACATTCATTTACATCTTGCAAGAAGGAGAATGTCTCTTTCACATCCAAGTCTTCCAAGTGTGTTTCGGCCAACACTGGGGGGGAGGGGGGGGGGCGGGCAGGGCATGCTGTGTCAATCAAGCTCTAGCGAGAAACAGGTGACATTCAAACTTGGCAATTTAAGGTAAATGTAACACAGGAGTTAATTACAAGAATGTGGGCAAAGTATAGGGAAATCCCAAGGCATAGAGCAGAACCCCAGGGCTAGGGACAATAGGCTACACCCTTAGCACCACAAGGCCTGAGGGGACAAGAGGAGGAAACGGTTACCAGAGCAGAGAGACAGCTTTGAGGAGAGGACCACTAGATAGGAGACAGGATCTTCACCAGGAAAAACAGTCATCCTGGGCGCCCCATAGCGAAAGAACCAGGGATAAAAGCCCTAACCATCCTCCCTCCCCACCCTCCAAGGTCCTTCTGTGAATCTTGAAGGGTAATTAGAAGACACTCAGCAGAGTCCAAACCTTCGCCCCTCGGGTCCATGTTCTTCCTCCATGAGTAAGAGGTCTGTGTTCCCTACTCCAAGCGAAATATAAAAAGACACCAGCTTGTATATTCATTCTCCTCCTGAAGGACAGCTTGATGGCTTCCAGGTTTGGGCAATGATTAATAAAGCTATTATAAAGATTCACGTGCAGGTTTCGTGTGGCGTGCCATTGCTGGATCATATGCTAAGAGGACGGTTAGCTTTGTTTTTTTAAAAAATTGCCAGACTGTCTCTAAAGTGGCTATGACATGTTGCATCCCCACCAGCCACAGCTCAGTTCCCGCTGTTCCCGCATCCTCACCAGCATTTGGCATCGTCGGTATTCTGGGTTTTGATCATTCTACGAGGTACCTAGTGGTACCTCCTTGTTTTTTGCATTTTCCTGACGACATATGATATGGAGCATCTTTTCACATGCATCTCTCCTTTGGTATGGTGTCACGTTCAAATGTTGTACCCATTTTTAATTGAGTTGTTTGGTCTCATATTAATGAGTTTTAAGAGATCTTTGTATATTTTAAGTTTCATCTGTTTCTTTGTACTTTTGCTATTATGCCTACTGGAAAATTTAAAATTCCCTACGCGGCTCCTATTCGCGCCTCACATTATATTTACGTTGGACACTAGTCTAAGGATGAACTGTGGTGCCAGCAGGACCCAGGGACAGCGCGCTGCAGGGACCAGCTGCTCATTCCTCTGTGAGGAAGAGGCAGGGGCCAGGACAGTGCCGAGCACAGCATTTCAGTGTGACACTTTTCACACACTGATCTTTGCAACCCCCCCCAAAATAAAACATTAAACTTGCAGCTTTTTTAAGTCAATGACCAAGTAATATGTGCAGCTGCCATGCTCATCTGACGGCCTGCCCCCCAACCCCCGACCCAGGGCTGTGGGGCTCAGGGCCCCGTGTGCCACCTGGATTCCCGCTGCCGTCTATTAATGGTTCGATTGCCTCCAACCCTCACTGATTCAAGCCTTCCTGCTCATTTCCGTCAGTCACGTTTTCCAGAATGCACATCTGCTCTCCCCGCTGTTCCTAAAGCCTTCAATGACTCCCTATTACTGAGACAATCAAGTGCAAGCTCTTTGGCGTGTGTCCTGATAAGGGACAGAGGCACAGTCACAGGCTGCACACCGGGGAGGATGCAGGGAGCGTTCACAAACGTGCAGGCAGGGCCAGAGAAAGCACGGGAGGATGGAAAAGGACCCGGCTGCCGGCAGCTGGAGTCCGTCACCTCCTCCGGAGGAGAAGGGGCAGGGGACCGGGGTTAACTGAGGTGGGAGAGGGCTGGAGCTAGGAAGGGGGCTACTCCAGCCACACTCTCCCCCTTTCTCTGATCTCCCATGGCCTGAACACAACCAAGAGACAGGACAAGAGACGTTGGAAGCTGGCCACAGGGTGAGTCTCAGGTGTAGAGCAGGTAGAGACAGGGCACCCCACCTGAGCCTCGGGGTCGCACATCACCTGGATGCCTGCCAGCCCATAGCTGCCCGCCCTGCTCCAAGCTGTTCACCTTCCTTTGGCCAAGAAATCCCTCTAAAATGCAACCCCCTTCACACCACTCCCCTCAGTACAACCCTCCACACTCTCTACCTCGCCAGCTCTGCAGGGAGATCCCAAGACCTGTTACGAGCTGATGCTGCTCACCTCCTTGCTCACTCCTCACTCACCTTGGGCTCACGAATGAAAATGTTTGGCTCATCACAAACCCCTTAAAGGGCATCCTCAGCCCCTCCCCCCCCCCCACTCCGGGTTCTGCTGCAGAGAGGGCCCAGTTGCCAGGGTGTCCAGAAACCTTGAACCACCTTTGCTACCTGCCCCTGGTCAGGCTGCGCAGCCATCGGCTATTCCTTCCACGACCAGCAGAGGGCACCATGGCATCAAAAGACAGTGAGTGACAGCAAGTGACAGCCTCTGGAGCCCACACCTGAGCCAAGCTGCTGGAGCTAAGCTCGTCACCTCCCACAGGCAGAACCTCCTTCATAACCATGGAATCGTGCTTTTTCAACTTTTTTTTTTTTTTTTTTTACTACAATCCACTCTTTGAAATACATTTCACCTTGCAGTTCAGTGCACATATACATGTATATTTATTATCAGCTTTTAACATTAACCCGCCCAAATCTGACTGCTGAAGGTATTTCATAGTGAAGTTAATTCAAAAAGTAAACAGTTTAACAAAATTAAATTTAGTTGATTAATTAAAGTGAATTTGGGGTCTTTGTACCTTCAGCAAAGTCGTTTTTAAATAGTTTGTGTTTATATGACTGACATTTATTTTGTAACATATTCGGATTTTTATTGAATACATGGAAGTATTTTGTAGTGAATACATGGAATGCATATCAGGACTTTTTTTCACCGCATGCTTAATTTCTTTTGGTTTTCAATGCAACTTATTTTGAAATAGTCTTTTAAATGCAGATGACAAAAATAATGAAGATTTGCCTGTGTAAAGTAATAGAGGCCTCCAGTCTCCTTAAAATAAAACGTAATTTTCCTGTGTTATTTATTTATTTTCTGAGCAGCCAAATACAATGCATTTTAATGAAAACTAGGAAGATCGGATTCACCCACTTCCTACTGGCAGGCTCCTACTCGCTGACCTCGCTGGGGCACATTTCATCTTCCTGGACGGACAGAAATGAAAACTCGGTGTGTTGCTTACTCCCGAGCTTGTCTGTCATTGTGACAGGTTCATCCGCATTGGCGGTGCAGATGAACCAGCCGGTGTAAGCCGCCGACTCCAGTGTGTTCCAGCAGCCCACCTCCATCCGATAGAAGGTGAAGTACTCCAAGTCTTCGTCTGTGGAAAGCAGCTGGGAAAGTGTCTTCTCCTGTGAGATAAAAGGGATCCATTAGTCAGCACAGCCTCTGAGCAGGGGGACCCTCAGCCTGGAGCTCAGAGCCAAGGAGGAGGACAGGAAGCTCTTCTCCCCAGGCCAAGGGGAGAATGTGGGGAGAGCGACAGCCATTCGGGTCTCGGCCTCCCCCTTTGGGGTGGCTGAGGGGACAGGACATCGGATGGGAGTGCTCACCTTCAGCTGGAGGTCTGGCTGGCTTTTTATGTTGTCCATCTCACAGCAAAGAAAGAGCTCTCCATTAGAGACCGCCAGGAAAACTGGACTTCCCTTATTCTCACAGTCTGAGATCAAGTGACTGGCTGAGACAAAGAAGGTCTCTGGGAAAAGACAGTCACAAAGGGATGTTGGTCCTCAGGGCAGGGATGAGGACTGCCAGGGTGCCAGGCTCCTTCACTCTGGTCCAAGCCTCCTCCTCCCCCACAGTCCAGAAAGACTTTCCTCAGGTCTGGTCACCATCACAGACCCACCACTCCATTCCCAGAAGTCCCTGGGGCTCCTCCACCCCTGCCCCTCTCTGCTGGCACTGGGGGTGTCCAACAGCCTGGAGTGAGCCCCAGCAGAAAGGCCTTCCCCTGGCTGCAGGGGACAGAAAACAGCCAAGAGAGAGTCACCTGGGAAGATGTTGTTTTTATTTAGAACTGCTATGAGTTTCTTAGACAAGTCCAGCACCAATACTTTGTGGTCCTGGTCGTGCAAGGTAAATCTCTGTGGTTCCGCATTCGCCATTTTTTCTAGATCAATATAACCAGAAGTCAACACTTCACACTGAAAATGGAAAACACGCCCTGGCCAGTTTGGTTCAGCAGTTTAGAGCATCAGCCCCCAGAACCAAGGGTCACAGATTCGATTCCTGGTCAAGGGCACGTACCTGGGTTGCAGGTTCAATCCCTGGCCCTGGTCAGGGTCGTGAGGGAGGCAACCAATCCATGTGTCTCTCTCACATCGATGTCTCTCTCTCTCTCTCTCTCTCTCTCTCTCTCTCTCTCTCTCTCTCTCTCTCTCTGCACCGGGAAAGTGGTGATGCTAACATTCCCTCCCAGGGTTACTGTGCGGTTCACATGTAGCCTGTGGGAAGCGCTCTCGCTCAGCCGGCCCGCGGCTCTCGGAGGTGTGGGTCCGCCGTGTGCCTCTCCTGCCAAGGTCCTGGTTTTCCTAGGCACTGTGAGGAGGTCGGGGCTGCCAGCAATGGTCAGAAGAAAAACCTGAGGCTCAAACCCCTTCCTCTCCCACGCCACTCAGCGGGTATGTGTGACCTTTTCTCTCTGCAGAAACCAAGGCCCACCTTTCGCATGGGCCCTGCTGAGATGTGCTCTGCAAAGGGGAAGCCTCAGCTCCACACCAGCACCCTGGGTCTCCCGCCCCCCAGAGAGCCCAGCAGTGCTAGCCCCCCCACCCCCACCCGGGGCCATACCTGCCGAGCTCAGGGAGCTGAGGCTCGGGTCTGGCTCCAGGGGGCCTCTGGCTGGGTCTGGAATCAGAGACAGTGAGGTTGGCATTCGCATTGGGATTTTCCGGGGACGTAAGAGCCCCGGGGGCCGTTTAATGCCTTACGTATTTTTCGTGTGTTTTCAGAAACACTAAGAAGAGAGACAATAATGACATTAAAAGTCGCTTTTCTGGTTGAAAATGGTGGGGAATGGGGATGAAACGGAGCTGAGTGCAGAGCTTGCTCCATGCAAGCGCGCTCCCCGGGACGAGCACGCGCCGGGACGAGCACGCGCCGCCCACAGCTGCGGGAATAAGGGTCCTAAGCCTGAGACACGCCACGCGGGCGCCAGACGCTGTCGCACTGGGAGCACGCAGAGCTTGTGGAGGAAGGAAACCCATCCTGCGCTCTGTGTGGAGGTCCCACCGCCTGGCCCTGCTCCCACGGGGCCGTTCCACAGCCCGCCTGGCTCCACGCGGAGCCCCGTTTCCCGACGTGTCCCCCAGTTCTGACAGCCCAGGCGTCCAAGCAGCAGAAGGGCACTGACAGCAGACGCAGCGTGAGGACAGGGTCTCCGTGTCAGCATTCGGAGTCCCGGGTCCTGGGAAACTGCATCGTGTGTTCCTGTGCCGCCCGGGGACAGAGCGCATGGGAGCCACCTCCCAGGCCCCGGTCAGGAGCAGGGCTGGGTCCCAGCCTCTCTCTCGTGACTGTTGGTGAATCCACAGTTGTCAGACCAACGTCCTGGTTTTCCGTTTCGTTTCACACTATGATGGCCATGTGTGAGTCCAAAGCTCGGGGATGTGGCCTCTGGCATGTTACAGGCCTCTCCTTTCACACCCGTGCATTGGACAGTCACGGAGGTCACAATTCTGCTTTTAATGTCTCCCTAGAGCCAGCGTCCAAGTCCTTCCTCCAGGGAGCGCTCAGAAGCACTGGCTCACTGCCCAGCCAGACTCAGAGACCCCCTGCCACGGGCCCCTATCTGCTGGGCGTCAGGGGGGACAGAGGGGCATCTGGGGGATTCAGAACCAACCCGTTGCCCAGCCGGTGTGGCTCAGTGGTTGAGCATTGCCCCACACACCAGGAGGTTGCTGGTTTGATTCCTGGTCAGGGCACATGTCTGGGTTGCAGGCTGGATCCCCAGTAGGGGGCGTGCAGGAGGCAGCCCACTGATGTTCTTCTGTCATCAATGTTTCTACTTCTCTCTCTCCCTGTCCCTTCCTCTCTTTGAAACCAATAAAAAACAAAAACAAAAACAAAAAACATCCCGTTGGTGAGTCAAGACGTCGAACCCAAGTCTCTGGTAAAGTTGGCCCTTTTATCTACCACCTGCTGACCCTGGGCTCCTGTGACTGTTTCATTATCCCTCAAGGATTTCTGTCATCTAATTCCCTACCAGGGAACTTCTCAAAGCTCAGTCTCCATGCAAGGTCCCCCGGGTGGCCGGGTCTGTGCACGGCTCCTCATGGGTCCTCCTTCAGCAGTTACTCCTGGCCCCAGGTGCATTTCCACAAGACCCTCACCTTCTGAGCTGCACTGGGGGTCAGCTCTTTCCCAGTCTCCAGAGTCCATCTTCACATCTGCGTTCTCCTCCAGAAAGGACATTTCCAGTGTGATGAGATGACTCAGCAGGAGCCAAGGACAAGGGCAGGACCTGAGTGGACAGGAAAGACACTGGTCACAGCACCTTCTGACCTCGGATGCCCTGTGTGTGGAACAGGCCCCGGCCTCCCTCTTGGAAACGCCTGCTGCGTCCAGGGAGACCTCGCAGGGAAGACCAGGCTCTTCCTTCCTGCGCTCTTTCTTGATGTCTGCCCCTTCAGAGTGACATTTTCCAACCTGTGGGTCACAATATCGTTTTTATGGATTTTTTTAAAGTCATCTTTATTGTTGAGTATATTACAGATGTCCCCTCTTTTTTTCCCCATTGACCCCCTCCTCCCCAATCCCGGCCCTCTCCTTCCTTTCCCACATATTGTCCGTGTCCATTGGTTATGCATATATACATATAAGTTCTTTGGTTTATCTCATCCCTCCCTCCTTCCCCCCTTCCCTTTGAGGTTCATCAGTCTAACAACCAATTTTACTTCTTAATTCCTTCATCTTTTTCACCCATTCCCCCAGCCTCCACCCATCTGGCAATCAACCAAAAGTTCTCTGTATCTAGGAATCTGTTTCTGTTCTGCTTGTAGATTCAGTTGTTGATAGATATGTATTAATTGCCATTTTATTGTTCATATTTTTGTTCTTCTCCTTCAAGACCCTTCAACATTTCATATAATACTGGTTTGGTGGTGATGAATTCCTTTACCTTTTTCTTGTTTGGGAAACTCTTGATATGTGCATTGATTCTAAATGATAGCTTTGCAGGATAGAGTAATCTTGGTTGTAGGTCGTTGCTTTTCATCACCTTGAATATCTCTTGCCATTCCTCTCTGGCCTGCAAAGTTTCTTTTGAGAAGTCAGCTGACAGTCTTATGGGAGCTCCTTTGTAGGTAATGGACTGATTTTCTCTTGTTGCTTTTAAGATTCTCTCTTTGTATTTAACCTTTGGCATTTGGATGATGACATGTCTTGGTGTGGACCTCTTTGGGTTCATCTTGTTTGGGACTCTCTGTGCTTCCTGGACTTGTGTGTCTGTTTCTTTCACCAAGTTAGGGAAGTTTTCTGTCATTATTATTTCAAATAGGTTTTCAATTTCTTGTTCTCTCTCTTCTCCTTCTGGCACCCCTATGATGCGAATGTTGGCACACTTGAAGTTGTCCCAGAGGTTCCTTACACTGTCCTCATTTTTTTGGATTCTTTTTTCTTTTTGCTGTTCTGACTGGGTGTTTTTTGCTTCCTTACATTCCAAATCTACAGTTTGCTTCTTGGCTTTACCTACTCTACTATTGTCTCCCAGTAAATTATTCTTTATTTCAGTTAGTGCATCCTTCATTTCTGACTGGTCCTTTTTTATGTCGATGTTTTCACTAAGTTCCTTGGAGGTCTCCTTAAGTTCCTTGAAGGTCTCACTAAGTTCCTTGAATGTCTCACCAAGTTCCTTGAGCAACCTTATAACCTGTGTTTTGAACTCTGCATCTAATTGATTGCTTATCTCCATTTTGTTTAATTCTTTTCCTGGAGTTTTGTTCTTTTCTTTCATTGGGGACATATTTCTTTGTCTCCTCATTTTGGCAACTTCCCTGTAAAGTTGCTATGTCTCCTAGGCTTCGTAGGGTGGCCTATTGTTGTAGGTGTCCTGTAGGATCCAGTGGCACAGCCTCCCTGATCAGCCCAGATGGGCCCTCAAGGTGCACCCCTTGTGTGGACTGTACACCCTTCTGTTTAATTGAGCCTTGACTGCTGTTGGCACATCAATGGGAGGGATTTACTCAGGCTGATCAGCTGCAAGGACTGGCTGTGCCCACTGACCACTGGCTTCTGACTACCTTGGAGGATCAGCTGTGTAGGTGCTCACCACACAGAGCAAGACTTACTTCATCAGGGCTCTGGTACCCACTGAGTCTGCTCATTAAATGTGTCACTTGTGGAGGTCATTGGGTGGTGGTGTTTCAATGTGGTCTGAAGCTGTCCACTAGGTGTGCTGGCTCTGGGGCAAGGTCAGCCACTGCCTGTGTTCTATCCCGGGCCACCTGGCATAAGCTACAAAGTGATCTGCAGATGGCTGCTGCTTGTGCTGGGCTTGGAGGTGCCCAGGCAAAGCCAAGTTGTAAACCAAGGCTGGCTGCTTCTAGTGCCAGGCCTGAGGCCACTTAATGATAGGTATGGGGCTCGCTGAGACCAGATGCTGCTTGTTTGAGAGATTTTAGGAAACTCTGAAGCAGGATCCAAGACAGGCCAATTCTATGGTAAAGCCTTTGGAAACAGCTTGGGTGGGCCCGAAAGTTGGTTGGGGCGGGGCCTCAGGGAATCACCAGGGCGGGGCAAACCGTGTGAGCCAGGTTGCTGGAGTCCCAGATATGGCAGCTATCTGCCACCCAGGGAAGGGCTCACGCAAGGAACAAAGGCCTCCGCCAGCATCTGTCCAGGAGAAAGCTGCCCCTCCAGTCCTCGTCCCGAGGCCAAACAGCTCAGTTTTTCCCTGTATGTCTCTGGTGCCCCTCAAGCTGCCTCCCCCTATGCTGGAGCTTAGAGGAAGCAAGTCTGAGTAAGTCTATGCATGGGCCCTTTAAGAGGAACTGCCTGGGGCTCCAGCAGACACAGCCTCCCTCAGCCTCAGTTCCCGCTGGTTTTACAGCCAGAAGTCCTGGGGACTTCTCTTCCTGGCACTGGAACCCTGAGCTGGGCATCTGGTGTGGGAGGGGGACCCTTCACTCCTCAGGAAGGACCTTCCCAGCCAAGGTGTCCCTCCTGATTTTTATCCGCCACACGTGGGTGCGGGACCAGCCCACCCGCACCTCCGCACCTCCTACCAGTCTCGGTGTGGCTGCTGCTTTAATTTCATAGTTGTAGGACTTCCATTCAGCTCAATGTCAACAAATCATCAAACAACAAGTGCTGGCGAGGGTGTGGAGAAAAGGGGACTCCAGTACACTGCTGGTGGGAATGCAGACTGGTGCAACCATTATGGAAAACACTATGGTGTTACCTCAAAAAATTAAAAATTGAACTGCCATTTGACCCAGTGATCTCACTTCTAGGAATATACCCTAAAAAGCCTGAAACACCAATCAGAAAGAATATATGAACCCCTATGTTCATAGCAGCACTATTTACAATAGCTAAGATCTGGAAACAGCCCAAGTGTCCATCAATAGATGAGTGGATAAAAAAGCTGTGGTACATATACACAATGGAGTACTATGCAGCTGGAAAAAAGAAAGATCTCTTATCCTTTGAGATGACATGAGGGACCTGGAGAGTATTATGCTAAGCGAAACAAGCCAAGCAGAGAGACAAATACCACATGATCTCACTTATTTGTGGAATATAATGAACAAAACAAACTGATGAACAAAATAGACCCAGAGACATAGAAGTAGGGTACAGACTGACAAACCTCAGAAGAGGGGGCGGGCGGGGGAGGGAAGAGATAAACCACAGAACTTATATGCATGTATGCATAACCATGGACACAGACAACAAAGCTGGGGACGGGGCAGGGGGGTGGATTGGGAGGAGGGTGTCAATGGGGGGAAAAGGAGAAACATCTGTAACAAAAATAAATTAATAAAAATCATTTTAAAATAAATAAAATTTAAAAAAGATTGCAGGTGGGCAATTTATGTAGAAAACCAAACCTCCAAGAATGGCTCAGGCATATGGCAAAGGGAACTAAATAGTTTCACGAAAAGTAGAAGTGATAAGAAAGGGCTCCAGGACCAGGCAGCAAGGACAGCGGGGAAGGGAGAAGATCACCTGTGGCCCGGGGGTAGGGGGACCTGATGGAGCTCTAACAGATGGACGGAGATCCACTATTTGCTTTTATGTACTTTGGTTTTTGTCTGCATCCCCTGAACCCACAAAGCACAACTTGCTTTGCAGTTTTGGGAGTAAATCAAGGGACACTGGAGAAGGCAGCGAATGTGGCAGCCACGTCCACCAGAACAAGAGGTGTCTGGCAGAGAAGGGGGTGCCCGGTGTGAAGCTGCGGTGCTGCTGAGCAGAGTGACGCCATAGGCGCAAGGACCTGCTTACGGGCCACCTATGTCCACGTACCTGCAAATGGGGCCCACAAGGCTCCCTAAAGAAGCAGTGCACCCGGCATCTCAGACCCTTCGCTTCCCACCGAGGATCACTCAAAATATGGCATCCCAGCATCTCCTTCTGAGGGCCAGTGCTGGCCAGACTCTGAAATCAGTTTGCTCAGCCTTCAGAAAAGGTGCCAGCCGCCCGGCAGGCGTGGCTCAGTGGTTGAGCATCGACCCATGCACTGGATGGTCGCCGGTTCGATTCCTGGTCAGGACACATGCCCAGGTTGTGGGCCAGATCCCCAGTGGGGGGCATGCGGGAGGCAGCCGTTCGATGTTCTCTCTCATCGATGTTTCTCTCTCTCTCTCCCTCTCCCTTCCTCTCTCTCTAAAAAGTCAATAAAGAAGGAAAGAAGGAAAGAAAAGGTGCCAGCCGCTTCCTAAGGCTCCCAAGCTCAGCGTGTGCCTGGCCCGGTGGCAAGGCCCTACTTATCGGCGAAGCCACCCTGGGAGGCAGCGGCTGCTGCTAGGCAGGTGCCAGGGCTAATGTTCAGACATTCGGGGAGTCCATAGAGAGCCTTCTAGTGGGGACACAGCAGGGGGGAGGGCCAGTGCTGCTCCGCTTCCCCTGCCGTCTGCTGGCCTCTTGAGCTGGAGGTGAGGACACCTACCTGGGCCAGGGATCCCTGTGGTCTGTGGCTCTGTCTTGGGTGCCTGGAGCTCTGGTCTTCTGCCCTCGGGATCTCTGACCTGGAGGAACCCAAACTCACCCTCATTATGAGCAATCCGTTTGGGTGTATATATACACACACTCCTCGGCAGCCTTCCTCCAGCCAATAATAACAGTACCTTGGGTTATCAGCTGCCACCGCCTGCCATTTTCTACTCTGCGTGCATAAACACATTCCTCCAGGGTAGTGTCACTCTGCCAAGGACTGCGCCACATCCATTCGACACATCTCAAGGTGCTCACGATGGGTGGTGTGGCTACCCACCCAATGACACATGTGTGGGGAACAGACGTGAGGAAGAGAGAGAGATGGAGGTCAGGTCAGGCCGCGAGCCTGGCGGTGCGGGAAGTCTTTGCCCCAGTCCCAGGTGCAATGACCACGTCCCAGAGGAAAATGTCCTCCTGTCGTCTCTCCTCCAGGTGCCCTCCAGGACGTCACCGACACCTACCTCCCCCTTTTCTTCAATGGGGACATGCAAGATCAGGCCCACCGACGACCAGCTTCTCCTCACAGCCCGTTGGTGTTTCCCTGTCTTGCATTGCACTGCTCCTGTCCGCTCACAGGTGAGGCTGTGCCTCCGACCACCACAAACAGCCAGTCAATTCCGATGAAAATCCACACAACCAAGTAAGATGGTTACGGAAAGGGGACCTGGCCCTGAGCGGGTCTGCCCAGGGCCGGCCGGTAGAGTGTGGGTTCTTGACTTCGTGCGGGAAGTTTCACAGCACGAGTCCAGGTGAATTTTAGGGGACGTTTACTGAAGCTGGGGACAGTGAAACACGGAAGGGCTGGGAACTGAGCCTAGGCTGGTCTGCTTTGGCTCACTAAGGAGTCAGAGAAAAGGGGGCCGTGGGGACAGGTTCAGGGGTTTGCCTGGGATGAACTGCTGCTGCCCATTGCTGCCCTGGTTGCAGGCCTCGTGGGGTCCCCTAGAGTCTAGGAGATGCATGCCTGTGGGGTCCCCTAGAGTCTAGGAGATGCAGGCCTCGTGGGGTCCCCTGGAGTCTAGGAGATGCATGCCTGTGGGGTCCCCTAGAGTCTAGGAGATGCATGCCTGTGGGGTCCCCTAGAGTCTAGGAGATGCAGGCCTCGTGGGGTCCCCTGGAGTCTAGGAGATGCATGCCTGTGGGGTCCCCTAGAGTCTAGGAGATGCATGCCTGTGGGGTCCCCTAGAGTCTAGGAGATGCAGGCCTCGTGGGGTCCCCTAGAGTCTAGGAGAGGCATGCCTGTGGGGTCCCCTAGAGTCTAGGAGGTGCAGGCCTCGTGGGGTCCCCTGGAGTCTAGGAGATGCATGCCTGTGGGGTCCCCTAGAGTCTAGGAGGTGCAGGCCTCGTGGGGTCCCCTGGAGTCTAGGAGATGCATGCCTGTGGGGTCCCCTAGAGTCTAGGAGATGCATGCCTGTGGGGTCCCCTAGAGTCTAGGAGAGGCATGCCTGTGGGGTCCCCTAGAGTCTAGGAGATGCATGCCTGTGGGGTCCCCTAGAGTCTAGGAGATGCATGCCTGTGGGGTCCCCTAGAGTCTAGGAGAGGCATGCCTGTGGGGTCCCCTAGAGTCTAGGAGAGGCATGCCTGTGGGGTCCCCTAGAGTCTAGGAGAGGCATGCCTGGGGAGGGGCTCTTGGAAAAGAGAGTGCATGGTAGGTCCTTTGTCTTGAGGCTTTTATCTTCTCTTGCAGGCGGGAATCTTAGGGGAGGTCTCAGGAGGGTTTCAACAGAATATTCATCAGTTTCCTAGCTGTGCTCCTTCAGGGTCGTGGTCCTCGCTGATTGGTCGGTGTCAGGGCAGGGTTTCTAGGCGTTGCTGGTTCTGGTGTCACCTACCTGGTTTTGCTGCTTTTCTGGGTCTGGAGCTGAAATACAACCGAGGCCTAGATGTTATCTCTAGGGAGGCGGCCTCCGTACCCGCTGTAAACTGCTGTCAGTTTGTTCAACTCTGGCTCAGTGTCCCTGTTCCACTTGTCCTGGCTCACTGGCCTGTCTCAAGATCACAGCTTCTGGGCACCACCACCAGCACCACCAAACACGGGAACAAAGCAACAGCCACAGTCCTGGCGCCTGCCGTCACCTGCCGGGCCTGGGCTGAGCCCGTGGCTTTCTGTCTTTATCTCCCTGATCATCTGAGGGTCCTGCTGGGAGATGCTCTCCTTACTGCTTTCCAGACAAAAGGCAGCGCTTTTAGGGTGAAACAATTGACCCCGATCACAAATCTGGTTCTGGGCGGCACAGGACACAGAGCAGGCCTTGCTGAGAGGGTGGCGGCTCGGTCCCTTACCCGGTCTCTCCTAGTCATCTTCCACTTGCAGATGGAAGCGTGTGTTCCACCGATTATTTTGTAACATGCCTTTCCTACTGACAACGCTTCTTGCTTTTTCTAACCAATGCGACATCTCGGATCATTTCATTTGATCGGTACTTCTCTGCATTATTTCTTTATCGCTGCAAGGTATTTCATCTCCATCTACAGACCTGGGAAAGTGCTGGAATTAAAATCCCTATTTTGTGTGTTAAATTCCTAAAGGAGAGACCTTTGGAGAATTTCTTCACAAACCTTTGGGAAGGGGATGAGATGGCGAAGGCCAAGAGGACGCAAAAGCAAAGTCAGAGCGGCCACCAAACTGCCTCCTGGGCAGGCGCTACTGTGGTCAGGGCTCCGGATGAGGGCCTGGGAGGTGCCCTGTGGGAGTGTGTAGGAAACAGACTTGTAGAGACCCTGCCCGGGGCTCCAGACAGGGAGGGAGCCGAGAGAGGTCGGCTCTGCAAGGGGGTGCGAAGTAGTGGGTGCAAACCCCCGACATACCCCCACACACCTCAGTAAGCTGGTAGCCTGACCACCTGCATGCCTCACAGGATGCGCTCTGCTTCCACATTTCCATTTTTGTTTGTGGGAGGTTGAGGAAGAGGACAAGGGTCAGCTCATCTGTCCATCACATATGGACAAACCTCATTCAACTAATCCCCAGTGTTGGGCATTCGGATTTTCATTTTTACACTATTATATACAATGTCATGCTAAATATGTTTGCACTTAAACCTTTGCATATATCATTGATTATGTTCCTGGGATAAATTCCTAGAAGTGTAATTGTTGGGTCAAAACATATACATATTTTCCTTATATACTTTTTAAAATTTTGCATCATATGGTGATTTTTTTTTCCCTAAAATTTCTATTTATTTATTTTAGAGAGAGAGAGGGATTTGTGGTTCCACTTATTTATGCATTCATTGGTTCATTCTTGTATGTGCCCTGACTGGGGACCAAACCCAAAACTGAACTACCCAGCTGGGGCTTACAATGACTTTTAAGGAATCTAATTTATTAGATCATTTTTTTTACATATCCAACCACTCCTAACAGAGCCATTGCCCTCCGGACTTTTTGACAGGTTGTATTTTCCTCCGTGTGCGTGTTCGGTGCATTTATGATTTCTGTGTGTGCGTATATGGGGGTGCGTATATGCTTTATGTGTGTGTACATTGTGTGTGTGTCTTTATGTTTGTGTGTTCTCCTTTGTGGGCACACATTACTGTGTGCTGTGTGTCTTGTGGCTGTGTGTGTTGTGTGTATATGCTGTGTGTGTGGTGTATGTTGTGGGTATTCTGGGCATTGTGTGTGTGTTTCATTGGCGTGTGCATGTTTTTTACGTATGTTTTTACGTATGTCACACCTTCCCTTCCTCGGCGTCTGCGCAGTACAGATGGGCTCAGCGCAACACCGGGTTCATTTACCTCTCAGGCCTCCCCTGCTGCGGGCCAAACGCAAGGTGTGGCAGAATCACCAGCTCCGTTTCGGACCAGCCCCGTGATCAGGGTGCCAGAGGTGATGAGACATCCTGTCGTCATTTCGTGAGAATTATGAAGTCGCCCACAGCACGGCTGCTGGCCAGGCCATTCTCGATGCCTCTGTGGCATTCTGAGACCATCAGACCCACGGAGGGGTTCCCACCCGCAAACGTGCTCACGAGGCTCCTTGGCGAGATGTGCCCGTGACTCCGTGGGCGCAGACAGGCCATGCACGCGCCTGAGCAGATGCCGGCCTGACTGGCGGGGAAGGCCAGCACCCCGGTCACCGAGGGGCAGAGGCTGCACCTCAGGTGACACAGCAGAGACGTCAGTCCTTTCTGAGATCAGACGCTTTGGCATTTGGGACGCCCACCGGCGGTGTCTGGCAATGGGCCTGCTCCCTGTCCACAAGTTGGACCACTCGCGGGGTGAAATGCTACATCTGGTCATACTGATCCCGGTTCTGATGAGACCCATGAAATTCAGTGTTTAGGTCACGTCCCAGAAGCTCTGGTCCTGGGAGTGGGGCATTTCAAAGCCCTTCTGAAAACAAGAAAAGCTCAGGTGACCATCCCCCTGCCCTGCCCTGGGGAAGCCCTCCCCACCCCATGGGACTTTCTGTCCCCTGCTCTCCCCTCGGGTCAACAGGGTCTTCTCGGGCCTCCAGAACTCTTTGGTGTGGGCAACGTGAGGAAATGCCAGAACCATTAGGATTCTGATGGAAGGGCTGGGAAGATTCCTGTTTCCGAGGGGAGACTTTCTAGAAGGGCTGGGATCAGAAAGATCCAGACCTTCAGAAGGAGAACAGTAAGAGCACAGTCAGAGGCTTGGACCAGCGGGATGGGGGCGACAGGAAAGGGGACTTGGACCCAGAGCCCGGGGAGGGGTTATGGACCACACCTAAAGCCCCCCAGAGGTGAGAGAGGGTCCCCATGCTGGGACTGGCCTTTCTTACTGACAGCTGTTTTCCAGGGACAACTCTGTATTTAATCTCACACGTGGGCTCAGTTTGTCCCGAGAAAGGAAGTCTGGTGTCTAAGGAGGAGCCCACCTCCGCTGTGACAAGGACCAAGGGCAAACGCAACACTGGATCTGAAGGGTAATTCAGGAAATGTGTTTTCAGTGTCCCAGCGCGGAGGGGAGTTCCCCAGGGACCTGGCAAACGCAAAGGGAGGAAACAGTTCTTTCTCCACTTTCCTCCCTTGTTCCGGAAGACAGGCGGTCTGCCATTTGGGCTATTGGGGGCCCCTTCTGAGCCTGTGGCTCTTCCCTGCTCGCTGACTAGGGGTCCCACAGCCTCATGTCTGGGCGTGTCCTCCTGGAAGGACACTGTGGGCCAGCAGTCCTGGGGAGGACACCATGCTGGGCAGATCGCAATGCTGGACTGGGCAGCTAGTCCCAGGGCTGGGTCTCAGTGGGGTGAGTAATGGGAAACCCAACCGAGTTTGCAATCCCAACTATGTTCTGCAATCCAGTGGTCAAAAAACTGGAATTTGACTCCTGCGTCCGGCATGGCATAGAGGCTGTCACCTGTCACCTGTCACGATGCATCCAGCACGTACAGCAGGTGGGGCAGCAAGGCTCACTCTCTGCTCCAGACGAGTCATGCCGAGGGGCTGGACAGTGCTGGGAAACTGACCCAGCCGCCGAGGCCCAGAGGACTCACTCAGTGTGGTGTCCAGAACACAGTCCCTGAGGGAGCAAAAGAAGGTTCTGTGTCTGTGAGCGTCTGGCAGGAAAGACAGGAGCGGGTCCCACACAGGCAGCAACACGGCCCAGCAGGTGGGAGGGCCACAGGACAAGGAATCTGGGTCAGGTGATGTCACACACCCAGCTGAGCGTCCAGCCAGCATTGAGAGGCCCGTCAGCAGGTGGCAGGGGCCTCAGTGCTGACGGGAGCTTAGGAAGGCCAGCGGTGCTGTAGAAATCAGGGGTGCAGCACGGAGCACAGGGCCCGAGGCGTGCTGGGTAGTCCATAGGTGTTCCGATGAGCGTGATGGTGAGGATGGTGAAGAAGAGGATGAAGATGATGGTGACGATGATGATGGTGATGATGGTGACATTGATGACTTCCCAACCAAAGGGATGCTGGCTCAGTTGGTTTCGGGTGGGGTTCATCCGTGCTATTTTCAAGCTCTCCAGATGACCCCATGTCCACTGGGATTGTCAGCCACTTCCCTCGACCAGCAGTCCTGAACATGTTTTATTTCAGGGTCTCTTTAGATCCATAAACATCATTGAGGACCCCCAAAAAGTTTGTCTGAAACAAAAACATACATATATACATATTTTTAATTAGCTATCAGAGCAAGGGCGTCATCATATGTCCGGTAGCTTCTGGAAAACTCCACTAAACACTCACTTTTTTTTTTTTTAAATCCTCTCCGGAGGATATCTTTCCATTTATTTTTAGACAGAGTGGGAGGGGGAGAGAGAGAGAAACATCGATGTGAGAGAGACACATCCACTGGTTGCCTCCTGCACGACCCAGACCGGGACCGGGGACCGAACCACAACCGAGGTACGTGCCCTTGACCGGAATCGAACCCGCGACTCTTTGGTCCACGGGCCGACACTCTAACCACTGAGCCAAACCAGCCAGGCAAACACTTTTTAAAAAGGAGGAAAAAGGCAAGTCATGTCTTGTATTATTATGAAATGGTTTTGACTCCATGGACCTCCTGATGCTGCCTTAGACGAAGTTTTACACACCAGGGAATTGCCCTCTGCACCCTCCTTCGCTCATCCCAACATCGCGCACACATACGAACACACACACACACACACACACACACGCCCCGCCAGCCTCCCGCCCTGGCATCTCCTCCACACCTACGGGAGGAATCACAGCCATCTGCTCTCAGTCATCACGAGGCCGTCACGTCCACGTGGGCTGGCACACTGATCGTGTGAAAGAGGCTGCTGAAGTGGAACGTGAAAGATTTGCAAAGTAGATGAATAGTGTAAACAAAGCTGTGAGACACACATGAGCGAAGAAACTGCTTTTTCACACCCTCAAGCTCTCTGCAAGCAGATGAGACACTGAGCACACAACTGCTCTACCAGTCGCGTCACCTTCACGACCGCTGACCGGCAACGACAGACGCTCTCGGCTGACACAGTGGAGTAGCAGACGTGGCAAATTGGGCCCTGAGCATCGTCCTGTGTACTGAAGGGTCATGGGTTCGAGTCCCAGTCAGGATACATGCCCCAGTTCTGGTTCCATCCCAGTCGAGCCAATTGACGTTTCTCTCTCCCTTTCCCTTCCTCTCTCTCTAAAAACAGACAAACTAACAAGAATATCCTAGGGTGAGGATTAAAACAAATAAAATAAAAGGGTTGCAAAGTGGCCACCCTTGGGAAAGGCCCACACAGTATTACTTTTTTGTTTTGTTTTTTATTTTTTGGAGAGAGAGGAAGGGAAAGAGAAATAGAAACATCGATGTGAGAGAGACACATTGATCGGCCGCCTCCTGCTCATCGCCCCCCTGCTGGGGATCGAACCCACAACCCAGGCACGTGCCCTGACCGGGAATCGAACTGGAACCTCTCAGTCCATGGGACGACGCTCAGTCCACTGAGCCACACCGACCGGGCAACAGTATTATTTTTAAATAGTACTTTATTCCCGACATTAAAACTCAGGATATTTCATACACAAAAATCTGGATTTCTAGCTTTAAAAAAAAAAAAAAAAAAAATGAAAACCTGGGCTGGAGCAGAGTGTCGAGGGCCCCTGTCTGGTGGGGCTCGGGCTCCCCTTCCCACTCCATCTCATTCTCTCCATCAGTCCACCTGCCATGCCCACCGGATATAGTAACTGCTATTGGATAGTTCTTGGAGCTGATGCTACTGCCTCCTTTAGAAAGTCCGTGGGTCCTGACGGCCTCTCCTTTTCTTTAAGCCATATTAGTAACGTTGGACTCACTGTGTTTATACCAAGGGCAGTCTTACTAGAGCCTCTACTACCCCGAGGCTCCTCTGGAACCTGATGGGCATGAAGACAGCCTCCAAGAAGCCAGGGAGTGGGCACAAAGTCCACTCCAGTTCCTCTGAGTGAAGACAGCAAGCTTGGCGAATCTACTTCCATGTTACACACAATTCTAAAGTTTTTTAAATCAGATTTTCCGAAAAGGAAAATAATTAGAAGCATAAAACATTTTTCAGCTTATGAACATAAGGAGAAATCCCTTCTCGACCCTCACGGCCACCCCAATAAAATGCAGTCCCAGGAATCTTAGAATCACGATTAATGGTGAAAGTGGGAGGAGACACTCTTCTCAGTGCTAAGGCTTACTGTGTCACTACAATGATCAAGACAATGTGATATTGATGGAGGAATTGACATACAGATCAACGAGCAAAAGATAGAATCCAGAAATAGACCCACACAAATGTGCCCATTTGATTTTTGACAAAGGAGCAAAAGCAATTCAGTGGTGTAATGATGAGCTTCTCAATACACGGTGCTGGACAATTAGACACCCATAGGCAAAAAGTTAACCTCACCTAAACCTCAAACCATATACAAAAATGACCTCAAAATGGATCATGGACTTAAATGTAAATCATAAACCTATAAAAGTTCTAGAAAAAAAAAAAATAAAGAAAATAGCCTGGCCGGTGTGGCTCAGTGGCTGAGCATCAACCCACACACCAAGAGGTCGCCGGTATGATTCCTGGTCAGGGCACATGCCCAGGCTGTGGGCCTCATCCCCAGTAGGGGACATGCAGGAGGCAGCCAATCAATGTTCTCTCTCATTGATGTTTCTCTCTCTCTCTCTTTCCCTTCCTCTTTCTCTAAAATCAATAAAGAAAATAATAATAGAAAATAATATTTTAAAAAAGAAAATATTTGGTACCTAGGGGTCCACAAAGAGTTCTCAGACTTGACAACAAAGGTATGATCCATAAAAGAAAAAAAAAATGATGATTTGAACTTCATCAAAATTAAAACATTTGCTCTGCAAAAGACCCTGTTAAAAGGATGAGAAAACAAATTACAGACTGGAAGGAAATCACATATCTGACAAAAAAACAACAACTACTTGTATTTAGAATATAGAATGGTCAAACTCAACATTTAAAAAACGAACAGTGCGATTTAAGAATGGGCCAAACCCGTGCATAGACATTTCGCCACGGTGGATATACCGATGACTAATAAGTACATACAGAAATGTCCCACTCCTTAGCCATTAGAAAAATACAAACTAAAACCACAATGAGATATCACTACACACCCATCAGAATGTCTAAAATGAAAAAATAACGATAACACCAAATGCTGGTGAGAATGTAGAGAAACCGGGTCACTCGTACATTGTGGTGGAAATAGAAAATGGCACAGCCGCTCTGGAAAACAGTTTGTCAGTTCCTTTTAGGACACAGAATAACCTACCACATGGCCTAGCAATTACACCCTTTGGCATATCTTCCAGAGAAATGAGGATGCGAGTTCACTCAAAGACCTATACACAAGTGTTTTGTGGTCTCTTTATTCATAACAGCCCAAACTGGAAGCTATCCAATAACCTTCAGTGGGGAATGATAAACTTTGGTACCTCCATAGCAGGGACCACTGCTCAGTCATGAAAAAGAGTGGACTTTTGATACACCCAACCACTTGGATGAACCTCAAGGAAATTATGCCGAGTGAAGGAAAGCCAGTCTCAAAAGGACACCTACTTCACTATTCTATTTGTATAGTATTCATTAAATAATTAATCATAAAGATAAAGAATAGATTTGTGGTTTCCAGGGGTGAGGAATGGGGGGATAAGATGAGGTGTCTGTAAAGAGGGAGCAAGAGGAAGCCGTGTGGGGATGACACAGGTGAGAACCTTGATTGTGGTGGTTACATGAAGCTACACACAAAGGAATACACATGGAACACGAACTCTGAGTGAGCTGTGGCTCGCACCAAGGTCCAGGTCCCGGTTCTGATGCTGTTCTATAACAATGGAGATGTTGCCACTGAAAAAGCTGGGGGAAGGGGGCTGAGGGCCTCCCTGGACGTCCCTTTGCATTTTCCTGCAACTCTGTAATTACTTCAAAACAAAAAGATTTTTAAAGGCCTGTATCATTTTCATTTTAAAAGGCCCCTTTTACTCTCTGAACTCATATCTCTGTATAATGACCACAATCCAGCACGAATGGTCCGTGGCCTCCCAGAACTCACAGTTCCTACTGAGTCATCTTGTCACCCTGGCCAAGTCATTTCTCTTCTCTGGCCCTCAATTTCCATCTTCAAAATGAAGGTCAAGTGACCTAAAAGCTCTTGCAGTTCTTGAGATGAAGGGCCTCATGTGGACTGGGAAGGGTGCCACGTCATGCAAACGTGGGTTTCTACTCAGTCAGTCGTGAAAGACAACAAAAGGGCAACACAGAGCCGGGCAGCCGTGGAGACGACATGGAAATGAGACCCCTGGACGCGGGTCCGGCCCGCCCAGCGGGTGTGGCAGCTGGTGAGGTGGGAAGAAAGTGGGGGCTTCTGGGAAACACGTGCTCTGAGGAGGAGGAATGAGGAAGATGTGGGAGCAGTGCCGGTCGCCTCCTGCTCGAGCCACACATACTCGTGGGCAGGAGGACCCAGCCTACCAGCAGAACTCCACCCTGCCCTCCGGTCCCCACTGGTTGGCAGGATTTGGTCTTGTCCTCGCTGCCCTAAGCTGGTGACCAGGTGCCCAGTTCCTCTGGTAGGCAATGACTTCCCTTTTCACATCTTTAGGCTTCACCCCTCCCATGGAATCCAGACTGGGTTATCCAACCAGCAGCTTGACATTGACACCTGACCCCGCACTGCAAATGGCCAAAACCAAGCCTCCTCCCCAGTGTACCCCTCAGGGTCTGCACCCCTGACCTGCCATCCCTCCACAGTCTATGCACCTGTTCTAGTGACTCCACCGCTGAGATATATTCTAAATCTGTCCACATCCCTCATCCCCATGGTTACCACCCAAGGCAGAAAACAAAACCCCAGTTCCTCACCGTGGTTTCTAAGGCCCACGCAGCCCTCTGACTCATGCCCCCAGCTCCTGCTCTGGCCATGCGCTTTGTGTCTTCAGACATGCGGGGTCCTCAGCCAGAGAGGGGGCTCCTCCCAGGCGCTCTAGGACCTGGCTCCTTCTGATGGGCACCCTTCGGCCAGCTTCCCTAACCAACCTCTCCCAGCTTACAGACCTGCTGCCCTCCCCACACCACCTGTTTCGTTCCGGCACTGTGTGTCACTACCTGGCTATTTCCTAACGTGCTGTTGGTCACTGAGCTGGCCCCTTGCTTTCTCTACCACGAAAGCACGGGCTTTATGTGCACAGGCACCTTGTCCATATTGTCACCCAGGGGCACACAGTAGATGCCCAATAATATCTGTCAAAAGGAACAATGACTAGAGGCTCCCTGTGGCCCCCTGAGCATGTAAATCTGTTTGTCCTGGTTTCCACAACTAAATGAAGATTATTTCCCTCTAAGAAATGTTCAAACTCAGACATGATCATGGTCTGAAAATTCCTGTAAAAAATGGCTAGAAGGGTCCAGCTGGTGTGGCTCAGTGGTTGAGCATCAACCCATGCACCAAGAGGTCGCCAGTTCAATTCCCAGTCAGGACACATGCCCAGGTTGTGGGTCCGATCCCCAGTGTGGGGCGTACTGGAGGCGGCCAATCGATGTTCTCTCTCATCGATATTTCTATCTCTCTCTCCCTCTCCCTTCCATTCTCTCTAAAATCAATAAAGGAAGAAAAAAAAATGGCTAGAAGGAAGAAGTACAGTGGCTCCCCCTTATCTACAGAGGGGGGCACTTTCCAAGACCTCCAGTGGACACCTGGAATCACCAGAGTACTGAACCCCGTATATATTGCTTTCTCCTGTACTTACATACCTATGACGAAGTTTAACTCATAAATTGGGACAGTAAGAGAGCAACAGCAGTAAGTTCTGGGAAACTAGAGCAACTACAACAGGACGCTGTAGGAACAGTTATGTGAATGGCTGGCTTTAGGGCCCTTATTAACCAAGACAGGCAGTGAACACAGCATTGCGGAGACGTCACTGTGATCGCTGGGATGAGTGCTGAGTGACTAATGGGTGGGGAGCGCGGGGACGCTGGACGACGGGATGAGCCACATCCTGGGTGGGACGAAGCAGCGTGGACGGAGCAGGATTTCATCACACTACTCAGAATGGCATGCAGCTGAAAACTCCGAGTTATTTCTGAAATTTTCCACTTAATGTTTTCTAACCGCAGCTGACCTTGGGCAACTGAAAATTCAGAAAGTGAAACTACGCTTTGTAATACGGCAAGTTAAAACTGTGTTAGCAGTGGTTGCTTTTGAGACGTGGGGTTCATCATGGTTTTCTGCCATTGTTTCCATACTTTTCCATTCTCTGCAAAGACTCTCTGTCACCTGGATAACTAGGACCTCTGGTCATTCACTTGAGACGTCAGCTCGGAGAGGGGGGAGACCAGGAGCAGCACCCAGGCTCTGGCTGCAGGAGCCCGCAGACACGGGCAGTGCTGGCAGCCTGGGGCCCAGGCCTGGGCTCCCCTGGGTGTGGGAGGAGCAGAAGGAAGAGAAACACTCTAGGACCCTCAATATCGGCATCCCAGAAAGCTATGCTGAGGCTCTGTGGCTGCTGGGTGTCTGACAACTGGGCAAAAACCCTGCCCGAACCCCACCTGCTGGAGGAGAAAGTGCTTTTGAGCATGCGCAGCGCCGGGCCACCTGGATCTCCAGTGGGCAGCTCACCGTTCATTCATCGAAGCATCTTTATCTATTGCGTGCCAGGGACTGAGCTGGTGCTGGAGCCACACGGGGAGTTAGCGCCGTGGCTGTGCCCTCGTGGTGCTCACAGTCTAGGGAGTGCCAGGAAGAGGCATGGAAAGGAGGGTATTTCCAGCAAAGAAAGTGGCAACGGCCAGGCCGGGGCAAGGGGGCTCAGCCTCAGAGCTGGGCTGGAGGCGAGGCGGAGGAGCTGGCACGGATGCCAGATGTGCTCTGGGGGCAAGAGAGCCCTGCTCTGGTTTTCCTTGTAGAATGTTCCCTTTCGTAGCAGTGTGAAAGCTGGGTGTGGACAGAGAAGGGCTAAGCTGGGAGACAAGTTAGGAGGCTGAGCAATGAGTCGGGGAAATGAGGTCACCTGAACCCTGGGCAGGTGCAGGGCCTGGAGAGAAGCAGGCACCTTCCTGAGGTTTAAAGGAGCAGAGCGAGGCAGCTGGCACCGATCTGTTCTTCCCTCTGGGTTGGGATAAGCCATGGGCCCAAGAGAAAGAGCAGGGAAAATAGAACAAGACCGAGATGGGCTTGGGCACGCCTGGAGGAGTGTGGAATTCGTAGTGACAGTATGACGCTGACTATGCGGTGAAAAATGCAAATCCAGCCCTGAGCAACATGGCTCAGTGGTTAGAGCATCGGCCCACGCACCGGAGGGTCACAGGTTCAATTCCTGGTCCGGGACACGCTCCTGGGTTATAGGTTCAATCCTCGGCCCCAGTCAGGGCATGTGTGGGAGGCAACCAATCGGTGTGTCTCTCTCACACCAATGTTTCTCTCTCTTCCCACTCCTCCCTTCCCTTCCACTCTCTCTAAAAAAAAAACAACAAATCCACATTTCCATGGCACTTACTGGAGGGCGTACCCATGTAAGAGGAGTCATTAGCCAGTATCTTCCATTCACTAGATTCTAGTTGTGTTTTTGTTTTTTTATCAGATCATTAAAGTGCAAATTAAGAACCAAATAAAGAAGTTAAGAGAAGGGCAGGTGTGGTCCCCATGTGGACATGCTCAGATCTGCTGGGCCAACCCCTCTTCTGTCATGCATCTGAATGTCATCCGTGATTGCCTATTGTAAATGCAAGGACAGCTCTGGACCGGCTAATATGTCCCGAAGGCTTCCTCTGAAGTCTTCTCTCTGAGGGTTTACAGACCAGATACAAACACCTAGAGACCAGCACTCACAAACCTGCACAGCAAGGCAGAAAAAGACTTCCGAAAGGCCCAGAAACCATACTTTATTCAGAAGACAATGAGGATCTGAAGTGATGGAAATTTTCCCTGGGTGCTACATTTCCAAGTTTTCTCAATTAGCTGTAAACTGCTGTTAAGACAAGGGAACAAACAAATGTTATGTTTATGAGAATTCAAGGGCAGGAAGTAAGGAGAGGGTCTCCACGTATTCGGCCAGATGCTTAGCTTCCATGAGTCTATTCTCACACAAGATGCAGTAATAGGACCCACAAAACTCACAGTTGTTGCAAAATCAGAAAAACCACTTCCCGCAACCCTCAGCTTCCCAGGCCAATGTCACAACCAAAATACATGTTGTGGTTGATTGCGTGTCACAGATTTGAATGATGTGGCAAGAAAAGACCAACAGAAATCCCTCTGGTTAACTAATGGCAGCCAGCACACAGGAGGCTGGTCTGGGAAAGGCGGGAGGAAGGGACAGCTTCTGTGACCACATCAGGAAGGACCTCCTGCCCCGAATGAATAGCATGTAAATCATGCACCCCCATTTGCAAAGCATTCGTCTGCTCGTTATCTTACCTGACCACTCCTATGAGGATGCAACAGATATGATTATAGCTGGCAAAGGGCTTGTATGCAAAATGGATGAAGAATGAAAAATAAGTATAGAACTCTTCTGTAATGATCCTAAGACCCAATTACAAATTACTCTCTGGGGCACCACTGGGTGTCTTAGAATTTAATTCAAGTCTGGCTCTACCTACCTGGAGATAGCGTCAGATCTCACAGGTAAGGGCTCAGTCCTACAGGACTGCTCCTCACGCCCACTCCAGACTCCAGCTGCAACATCAGGTTATCACCTGTGACTCTGACTGATCAACGACAGACCAGAGGTTCCAATACCCCCACCTGGGGTTTGATTAACTTACTAGAGCAGCTCAGAAAACTCAGGGAAACACCAGTTTACTGAAAGATAGGATAAAGGACACAGATGAACAGCCAGATGGGGAGATGCCAGGGCGAGGTTCCGGAGGGTCCCGAGTGCAGGAGCTTTCGTCCTGTGGCATTGGGGTGTGTCACCTCCCAGTGGGTATACTTGCCAGCCTGGAAGCTCTTTGAACATCACACTTGGGGGATTTTATGGAGACTTCATCACATACGCATGATCAATCATTAACTCCATTTTCAGCCCCTCTCCCTCAAGAGAAGGGGGTGGGGGGTGTGAAACTCCGAGCTTCTAATCATGGCTTGGCCTTTCCTGTGACCAGCCCCCATCCAGGGTTTAGCCAGAGTCCCTTCATTAAGACAAAGACATTCCTGTCACCAGGAAATAACAAGGGTTTGTGGAGCTCCATGTCAGGACCTGGGTGCAGAGACCCATATATATATTTTCTATTATCTCACATATTCCAGCACAATGAAAAGGCAAACCACCAAATTATTTAAACGGGCAAATGACTGGCACAGAAATTTCACACAAGAAGATATGTGAACGGTCAATAGCACGTGAAAAACACTCAACAGTATTAGTCATCAGGAGAAGAAAGTTAGAACCACACCAGATGCTTCTTCACGCTCATTCAGGCGTCTAACATTAAGTAAAACCAGAAGGAGGGGCCAAGACGCGAGCAGCCGGCCCTCTCAGACGGCGCTGGAGAAAACAGAGAATGGCATCACCATCACCAAGGACTCTGGGCGATTCTTAAGAAGTTCACCACGAACTCACCATATGACTCAGCTGTTCTGGTCCTCGCTCCTCAACCAAGAGACGTGAGAAGGCAAGTCCACACAAACGTTCACGAACATTCTTAACAGCTCTATTCACCCTTGTCAAAATCTGGGAACCAGTCAAATGTCTGAGAGCAGTCAAACGGATATGCAAATTGTGGTACATTTATACAATGGAAAACTACTCAGCAATACAAAAGAATTCACTGCCGACAGACACGGAAACATGGGCAGCTCTCTGGAAAGGGAGCCAGACGTGAAAGATACATGAAATATGGTTCCTTTTACATAAATCTGTAGAAGGGGCCAGCTGCAGCTACAGCGACAGATCCTGGTGGCCTGGGGGGGGGTGGGATGTTGACAGCAAAGGAGGTTATGGAAATATTCTGTGACTTGGTTGAGGAATTAGTTTCACAAGTTGTTCATTTGTCAAAACCCATCAAGCTGTACGTTCAAAAATGGATGTTTTGTTGATAGACAGCAACAAATGGACAAACAAAACAAAAACCAAAAAACCTCATAGACACAGACAACAGTATGGTGCTTGCCAGAGGGGTCGTGGGGGGAAGGTTGAAGAGGGTCAAGGGGTCAAATGCATGGTGACGGAAGGAGACCAGACTCTGGGTGGTGAGCACACAATGCAAAGACAGATTATGCACCATAATATAGTACACTTGAAACGTACATAATTTTATTAACCAATGTCACCCCAAAAGGACGTTATGTTGTATACAAATGATATCTGAATAAAGTTGATTTTTAAAAGAAAATAACATGGCTAAGTGTGACCTCATTTAGGAAAAAAATAGTGTACGTGTATTTCTGCGCATGCGCAAAGGAAAGGCTTGAACCTAGAAGGACGCCCACCAACAGGAGTGCATTTGGGAGTGAGGAGCTGTGAAAGGGGAAATGGGTCATTTCTTTTATAGATTCTGTGGTGTTTGCATTTTTTTTAAAAAGACTTCGAAGAAGGAGGAGGAGAAGAACACCAGAGGCAGTCAGCATGCCAGTCCAAGCTGTCTGACCGTGTGTGGTGCCCCAGGCCCCATGAGGGAGCCTGGAAAAGCCGTTCTCCACCCTCTTTGCTCCTCGGACAGAGTGCAGGAGCATGCTCAAAAGCCGCTCAGAAAACTCCCAAAAGTTGAAAGACGTTGTCAAATTTCAGTGGGAACACTTAATGCTGTTGTGGTTTCTGATTTCAAGTATTAGATAAATATTTCTGTCATTTTTGCCATTAACTTCTTTTCAGGAACAGAAGAGCTGTCTTAATGCTTCCTCATCCCCAGCTGTCTCCTTGGCACAGACAGCGCTCCCAGACTCATCTGTCTCTGAGTCATGTCCCAAGTCCACCTGAGCTGGGGCTACTCGGCTCTTCCTTCAGGAATGGTGCTCTGCGTTCTGGAATGCTACAGCCTAGACCTCCTTACCCCAAAAATGGGAATTATAGCAAATTTCATCTTACCCAAAATAAATACGAATTATAGCAAATTTCATATCAGCTATCTTTCAATGTCCATAGGCTGGGCACATCGAACATGTATTTTCAGTTTTACAATAATGCCCAGCACATAGGAGTATGATTTATAGGACCAAAGAATCGAGTTGGAGCTAAAACCCAAACAAATGCCAAGATTCTCTTGCAACACATTTGGGGTTCCCCCCTATTTCTTGACCTCGTTGAGCTTTCCTTTGCTGAAGTCTATGGCAGAGTCTGGACTGGTGACACCAGCTGCCCCCTGACATGTGAGCACGTGGCCACCGGGTGACGGGAGAAGGTCTCTGAATGCAGGTAAGGCGACCTTTCTGGACCACAGCTCTCAGAAAACATAGAATCCACTGCCAAAGCCTCCAGTGCATGCCGATCTCATGGAGCAAAGACTGCATTTCAGAAGAAAGCCTTCTTAGCAAACTCATTTTAGAAGGTATTTCCGACTTAGGGCTCTGAACACAGACACTTTCCGGCAAAGCAGTCATTTTTCAGCGGGTGAGCTGCGTCCTTCACTTGCAAACCCCCTGTGCTTAAATCAGCCTAGAGCCTAGACAGCACCTGGTGCACCTTTTAACAGCTGTGCTAGTGTGAAGAACTTGTCATCTTGTTGCTTCTCCATAGGAAGAAATGGTGATGAGCCCAAATTTGGGAATGGGGAGCAGGGAAGCGTTGGTGGCAGGTAAAATTTGAGAATTTACCAAAGGCTGTGTCCTACACACACCCACTTATTTCCTTGGTGCTTTCTCAGCTGCTCTCTACAATCCCTCTCTGTCCAGCCTCCCAAACTGTCCCAGGAAAAACTGGGCTTTGGACTTAAGATCAGGTGATAGTGTCAGTGTGACCGCCACCAAGGGATTGGCGAAGGTAACTTTCATTCCACCTGACATTTATCTAACACCAACCTGCACCCCTCAGAACTGCAGTTCTACATAAAGAGCCAGAACCACCTTCCAGCCAGGTGAGAGCAGGCTGCCCTGGTGTGAACAGAAGCAGCTTGGGAGAAAGCAGAGGCCCAGGGAGAGCCTGTCCTTCGACTCTGTTCCCAGGCTGAGCCTTGCGGTGGGTGGATGACAGAACCTCCAAGGGAGGCCAAGAAAGTTGCAAGCAGAAAAATAAAAGAAAAACAAACTAGACATGACACAAATGTAGCAAGAAAGATCTGGATGGAGCACATTATGAGCACACGGACACATGCAGTTTCCTGTGGCCCCAGGATAGCTCGGAGCATCTGGAAGATGCCTTCATTCCATCTCAACAGCAAGAGAAGTCTGTGGGCCTGACATCCTGTGGTTGAGACCAGAAGGACACGGAGCATCCTGCAGTGGGAACTGTAGGGAGTGAGGCCAATGACCAGAGACCAGATGGGGCCAGACTCAGTTCAGCAGTTCTGAAGGGCCACCACAGGTCTTCTGCCCCTTATTACCAACAACTCTATGCGGTGAAGACCCCTTCACATCTGGGTGCCCCCATGGGAGCAAGATGGGGATGGGGAGAACTCTGAGTCGGCTGGATTTAAATGTAAAATGACTGCAAAATTATTGAATCGCCTGAGTTTACCTGAAAATATAACTGAAACCAAGGTTTAGCTGCCTGTCACCAGGAAAGTCAAACTCGTGAGACAGGTGCTTGTGAAAAAGGAAAGCGGTTTATTCAAGGGCCAGTTACCTGAGAAGATGGGAGACCCATGTCCAAAGTCCATATCAGCATCTCAGTGCAGGCAGTTTTTTTAAATATGTTTTTTATTTATTTTTTTTTTAGGGAGGGAGAGATAGAAACATCAATGTGAGATAGACCCACCAATTGGCTGCCTCCTGCATGCCCCCTTACTGGGGATAGAGCCTGCAACCCAGGCATGTGCCTTGACTGGGAATCGAACTGGGACCACTCAGTCCATGGGACAACGCTCAATCCACTGAGCCACACCAGCCAGGGTAGGCAGTTTTTTATAAGGAGGGAGAGGGAAAGCAGAACAAAGAGATCGAAGGGAGAGGACTGAAAAGTTCTCTATGTGGGGACTGGCACAGCCCATTCTAATAAGGATCTCAAAACTGGTCAAGTGATGGTCTGGTGTGCATCATCCTGGCTTTCTTCACCCTGGTTCTACGGTTGTAGTTCAGCAAATCTCCCATAACAGGGATGACTGAAGGTCAGTCTGTATCTTCTGAAGTTAGTTCCTAGGATTCTTGTACAAATATGCTGTTTATCTACAAGCTACATGTTAGTCAGAGTAAGTACTTATAGAAACAATGTCAAAAGAGTGGTGGGGTGGGTTACAATCCTCACTGTTACAAAATAAACTAAAAATGAGGGCTTCAATCTGAGATTAAGGGGAGTTACAGAAAAATAAGGAAAGTTCTATTAGGCTCCTCTGAGTTTGTGGTCCATGAAATGTGTTCACTGCCTGGGAAATGGCCCACATCCGAGTCCTTACCGATGGGATGCAGGATGACTTCTGTTTCGGGACCTTGCACAGCGGGCAGGGAAATCACTACTTCAGGACACAGGCTGCAAAGTTTAAAAAGAAAAAAGTGAGCTCGGTGATCACCGCAACATTTTCTAAGTTCACATCTCTGTGAGAAAAGTAGTGGAATCCCCATTTTGTAGTTAAAAGGCCTCTCCAAATAATCAAATAAGTTTTTATGTTTCCTAACATTCAAAACTAGCTACAAACTTGCTCCAGAAAGAGCTAAATGAACCAAATTAATAAAATGTTTCTGGGTGTGTTTCAACTGTTAAAACTCCAATCTTAGCAACATAAAAAATATTTAACCGCAGCCTTAGTCTTATTTGGATAAACAAATAATCCTGTCTAGCAGTAACTTACAGTGTAGACCATCTCCAGGTGGCTGAGTGCAGCTGTTCAGCTGCCCCACCCCACCTGAGTCCCCGGCATGCTTCCGCCGGAGCTCAAATAAGGAAGTAAGGCCCAAGAAACCCTCGGAGGCAGAGATTTCAGCCCCAGAATTCAGGCTCAGACGGTGGGGGAGCTCCACCCTGACCTTTCCTCCTGTAATTAAACAAGAGGCTCAGTGGTGGCTTCCCTGAAATCTTCCCTTCGTAAACGCGCCAACATCCACGTCCCTCCCTACCAGGTCCCTACTTGGGTCCCCACGTGCATTACTTCTGCAGTTCTGACTGGGAAGTGTCACTGGTGTTCCTTACACAGCCTGGTTGGCCATCCTTGGTGTGCCAGTGGGCATGGGCACAGGCATGTCCTCTCTGTCCCCCTGTGGGTGGTGCAGGCAGTCGGCCTGGCTAACCCTCCCCTGCCTTTCAGCGGCTCCTGGCAGGTGGGCTGCAGGCGGTGACGCTCAGGGATGAGTCTGCTGGCCCCTGGGAAGCGCTCTGCCAGAGGCCAGAGCACCACCCCAGCCCTGGTGCCTGACTCACATTTCCAGAGCAAAGAAGATGCGGAGCAAAGCGCAGCCTCTCCCTCACCCAGCGGCTGGGGATTGTCCCCCTTGGTCCCTCCTCCTGGCCCAGCAGTACACATTCCTCACCCGTCTTGTCCAATGTTCACAAACTGAAAGTGAGTAGCCCCAGGCTCCTGCTGTCATAGGACAGGAGTTTTATGGGATTAAACAGAGCTGAGTTGGCACAGGAAGTATCTAACACAGACTGTTAGTCAACACGGGTGTTTCTCTGGTGCGGAGAGTGTTTGGGCCCCCGTGGTGTGTCTCTTTTCTTTCTGAATCTCAACTCAGCCTCCCCTCCTCCATGGCATGTCCGGCTTTGAGAACAAGGCCAGCAAACAGGAATGGTGACATAAAGAGCCCTCTCTGTTCTAAGGTAAATGCCACTTGGGTAACTTTCTCCAGTGGTGCCCTGGGTCACTGCTCCTTGCCTGGGCCTGGGGCCTCCACTGGCTGGAGGCAGAAGAAGGGTGGGGAGGATGTGAGGACCTTCATTAGCTGCAGTATGTCACAGGTGAGTAAGTCCCCAAGCTTGCCCTGAGGCCCCGCCTTGGAAAAGCAGGCATCTGTGAAGTCTGTGGGCTGGGCGTGGGTCACAGGACGGATGGGCTCCTTGGGCCCTGGACCTATGTGCTAAGTGTACCCATGTCACCACATGACAGAGCCAAGGCAGCCCAGACATGGCCCCAGTGTCCGAGGGGAAGGGGCGGTGTGCCTGCCTGTGTGTGCTTTCATGCTTGCGTGCCTGCAGCAGTGTGGGGACTCACCCTTCACCACCTGGGGTCAGATCCAGCTGCAAAGAAGACCCAGGCCCTGGGCGGGACGTGGCCTGGGACCCAACATCTGTGGTGGCCTGGCTCACGGCGGCCTAGAGTGCTCGTTCATCTCCGTCATCCAGGGCTCCTGGCAGGGCATTCTGGAAAAAACAAATGTGATTGAATAGCAGTCCCATCAGCCAGTCCTCCTACAGGACGCGGACCTGCCTGTCGCGCTCAGGACGCATGGGGAAGGCAGTTTTCCCTCACCTGCAGCCAGAGAGTCCACAGTGAGTCAGGGACGCAGGTGAGAGCTGTTCTTCCCCTACAGCTGGCTCCTCACCCAGCTCCTGGGGAGGAGGGGGGCGCTTCCATTCAGCTCCTCCGAGTTCTGAAAACCAGTGACCACCAGTCACCGTGCGTCACTAACCACATGCTCTTTTATTTCCTTATTCCAGACAGAGATATTCAACCGCACACCACATTCACCCACCAACTCAACGTGATAACTCCTTAGCACTCCGCCCGGGGCAAACACACAGAGCTCATGGACCACCGGTTTCGGGGGGTGTTAAATGATGCCACTGCAGTCAACCTAGACGTTTCAGCTGTCCTCGACGTCGCTTCCTCAGCCTGCGTGCGTGTCCTATGGTCGCTGAGTCCATTCTTCTACTTTGGGACTATCTCAGCTCTGTCCCTCCCCCACCGCCCCAATGCTACCTTGGTTCGGGGTTTCATCACTTCCCCCAGACTCTGTGTCTCCCCGCTTCCAGCCACCTGGCCCAGCTCCAGCCCTTTCCCTGCCACAGTGCAAAAGTGAACTTGCTGAAGTGCAAATCCGATGGTGTCACTCGAGTACAGAATGTGCTACTGTCCCCGTCTCATCTCCATGACTTTCCTGCAGAGACCCTGCCCGAAGTCCTTCGGCCTGACACCCCCGCCCCCCGGGTTCTGCTCCTCCCTGAGGACTCAGAGCAAGTGGCAGCTGCTCAGGAGTGTGTCCTCCCGGCTCCCAGACTCAGCTCCCTGGCCTTGTGCATAACCCTCCGTCAGAGCCTCTGTGACACCTTATCATTATCACTCAACATTTTTGTCTGTCTTCCCCCCAAAATGAGCCTCTTGAGATCAAAGACCCATCCTTACTCCACTTAATTTTCCCAGTGCCCTTCAGGTAGTAGGATCAGTAAATGCACACCCGTCCCCCTGAGGTTCAACCTCCCCCATGACCTAGACCAACCAGTTCACACAGAGCTCAGCACCGACTCGAATCCTTTCTTCTCTCCCCTCCTCTCTGTACGTGAGCTGCCGTTAGGGCAAAGGTGGGGTGAGCCGTGCCCACATCTAGCCTAGTTCAGATTCCCTCTCAGGCCTCCCCATTTCAAGTGAACGGCTCAGTACTTCCCAGCAATTTTGACCCCAACTATTTTTTAAGAATACAGAATATTTCACAAGAAAAATAAGTATAGCTTTAAAATAAATCAAACCACGAAGGGCAACAGCCTACCAGCCCCCAAACTGTAGCTCTATCAGCTTATCCAACCGACAGTTCATCGAAAACATGGCAAAGTTTCTTTGAAAATGGAAATAGATGCCGTTACCACTTGTCCCCAGAAGGGTATGTCAATGGCAATCACAAATTTGGATTTTCCTAGAACTATTCAGTCTGATAGTTCTCACGTTTGTTATATACTTGTTGGAACTCTAATCCCAACTTGAGCTGGACCAAACACAGTCACTGTAAACACGGCCTCCACCGTAAATGGAACACATTGCGTGCTAGATTATCAGTCAACCCCTTGCGAACTAATTACTGTTCATTGCCTCTGAAGAGTGAGCCCTGACAGTTCAGTGGAAGGGGGATGCTGAGGCCAAGCGGTTGCACCTTGGTGACCCCCAAAGGGCAGACACTCCCCGAGACAGCTGTCCAAGCTCTTTATCAGCGGTGCTGAGGTCCTTCTGAAAATGGGGTTCCATGACTCAGGCTCTCTATGGTCACTGCCCAAACTTCCGTTTTTTTTGGAAAGTGAAATCACCTTTTCCCGAGAATGAGTCCCCTATACGACCGTGAGAACGATGACAGTTTGGTGCTCAAAACCAACAACTCAGTACTGATACTAGCAGCTGATTTTGTCAACTAATGGAGTCCGGTAGTTGGCAAGTGAAGAAAGATGGTGTGTTTTCAGACATAAATACAAAAGGATTCAGGAAGAATAATGTGCACGCACGACGCCACCCAGCCGTAAGGGTTACATTTAGGCAGGAGGAGGGGACCTCCAGGAGAGGCTGGAGGGAGCTGGCCGCACAGGGCGGGGCTGTGACAGCATAGACACAAGGAGGAACCCAGGAAGAGGGCTAAGATTTTTACTTAAGCACCTGGGTAATTAATGACAGGACCAGTTAGTGAGAACTGGGGCCTAAGGGAGAAACAGGTTCGGCAGGGAAGCCACCATTGTGTTCAGGACAAGTTACGCTAACGATGCCTGTGGGACGGCCAGGTGACCCTGCCGGGCGAGCAGTCCAAGGTGAGAACCTGGAGCTCACCCCAAGCCGCCTTCAGTGCCGAGGGAACATCCAGGCCACTCACTTGCGTTTTCCCAAGTGGTTTCCAATCATGGCTATATTCATAACCTCTGAAGTTGGAAGCCAGATTTAAGACCCCTCTATGTGGCTTTTAAAGACCATCTAAAAGGCTTGGCACTTCAGGAAGCTGGCCAAAGCTGCCCGGATCTACCTGCCACGCCATTTTCCACAGAAATACATCCTGCCTGGCCTAAGGTAGACTCCTCACCACTCCCAAGGCCCTCCTCCTCTGGAGACCTGAACCCTCCTCCTCTGCCAGCCTGCACGGACCTCCTTTCTTGATTTCTGCTCCCCTGATCCTCACTTCTCCTTCCTTGACTTCCTTCCTAAACACCAGACTCTGGGCTTTCCTGGAATGAGGAAGAGAGAGGGAGACCAGAACCCTTGCTCACTTGTGGCTTGGCTGGACACGTGGGAGGGCAGCAGTGTCCATGGGAACCCTGAGAAGCTATGCCCTTTGCACGCCCCCCCCCAGCCTCTTTCTTGCCCTGTCTGCAGTGCTAACAGGCCTGCTCTCCCCCCAGCCCTTTAACCATTACATTCCCTGCACCTGGACTGTGCTTCTCTCCCAGTCACTGCACATTTAGGTCTGACCCAGTGGGCAAGGTCTGGCTCAAATGCCACCTCCTCCTTGAAAAGGAAAAAAAAAAACTACAGGTATTAAGAACACCTTTTATTCCACAGTCACGGTGCTGGCAGGTGTTATTGTACCCATTTCATAGGTGAGCAAACAGGCAAGTCAGTGACAAGGCTGAAGTTCAAGCTCAAGTTTGTGATCCTTGACCACTGCATTACTTTACCTGCAAAACCAGTGGCTCTGAGCCCTGAGCCGGCACTGGGGTCGCCCGGTGCCCAGACCGTGCCTCAGGCCCGTCACAGAGAACCTCTCGACCTGGAGCCCCCAAGCATCTGCTAATGCTTCCCAGGGGGTTCCAGGGTGGACCCAAGATTGAGAACCATGATCCTACCGTATCTCCTCCTTCACCTTTCGCAGAGGTCCCTTGCTTCCTCTGAATTCCATTCCACTTTGTTTCTACCTTCGGTCATTCCATCAGTCGCTCAGTCGGTAAGTCACTGACGCTACCAGGTAATTAAAGATGGCCAAGGCACAAATGGAAAGGCAAAACTTTAAAACCCTAGAACAAAATGTAGGAGAACATCCTTGTGATTTGGGGCAGGGTGAGATTTCTTAAACAAGACACCAAAGGCAGAAACCAAACTGGAAAACTGCTCAATTTAACTTCCTTTTAAAAGTTAAGTTTTTTTCACTACAAGATACCATTAAAAGGTAAAAAAAAAAAAAGCCCGGCCGGTGTGGCTCAGTGGTTGAGCGTCGACCCATGCACCAAGAGGTCGCCAGTTCGATTCCCGGTCAGGGCGCATGCCCAGGTTGTGGACAAGATCCCCAGTGGGGGGCATGCAGGAGGCGGCCAATCAATGTTTCTATCTCTCTCTCCCTTTCCCTTCTCCTCTCTCTAAAATCAAGAAAGAAAAATACTTTTAAAAAAAAGATAAGCCACAAACTGAGATATAACATTTGTGACATATATATTTCGCAAAGCATTGACATTCAGGATATATAAGAACTCCTAAAATACATAAGAAAAAATCCAGCCGGATAAAGTACATGCATTTCATAGAAGAGTAAATACAAATGCCTCGTAACCGTCTGAAAAGATGCTCAACCTTATTGGAGAAATGGAAATTAAGTCACAATCAGATACCATTTTATACCAAATATATCGTCAAAACTTTAAAAGTCTGGCTACATCAAGTATGGCCAAGAGTGTGGAGAGAGGGGGATACTGAGACACTGCTGGCAGGTGTCACTGGCCGTGCAATTGGATGTAATAAGTATACAGTAGGTGGGGCAGGGAGTAACTAGGAACAGACAGCAGGTGGGACAGGAAAAGGTCCATAAAAGCTGAGATGTAAGGGATGAATAATAGTCACCAGGAAGGGGTGGGTGAGTGCGACACATTCAAGGCCAAGGAGGAGCGTGCCAGGCTGGGTCAGGAGGGCTGCGAACTATGTCCGAATGCTTGCACTCCAAGGGCCATGGGAAACTGTTGACGGGTTTTAAGCAAGGGCATAATGTTCATTCATTCAGCAGAAAGTCACTGGCACCTGCCGTGGGCCAGGCACGTAGGCTGTGGCTCTACCACAGATGCTTGCGTGGGGCTGTAGGGTGGGGACCAGGGCGGGATGAGGAGGAGCTGGGCTGCCTTCTGGACTAGGGAGCAGCAGAGGCAGACCCAGGAGGTATTTGGGAGGGAGAAGGAACCACACGGGGTGGCTGATTAGGTGTGAGGCCAGAGTGGTGAGTGAGAAGAAGGTTTTGAGGTGACTCATCCCGGGATGGAGAGACTGTCACAGGCCAGGAGGGCAGGAGTGAACTACAGGTGCCATCTGGAATGGCTAAGGGGTGGACAGAGGCTGCAGAGGAAACAGGAGTGGCCGTAAGGAAGCCAGGAGAGTACTGCAGGGTGGCGCAGGAGGGGCTGTAGTTTAAGAAGAAAAGGAAGTGGGACTTTTTCGTGGCACCTCGGAGGCGGTCGGCTGCTTCGGGGTGAAGCTGACCATCTCTTTCCCGGCCTCCGGCTGCCAGGAACTCACTGAAATAGACAATGAACGCAAACTTCGTATCCTTTATGAACAGCGCATGGCCACAGCAGTTGCTGCTGACACCCCGGGTGAAGATGGAAGGGTTGTGTGGTTCAGATCAGCGGTGGGAACGACAAGCAAGGTTCCCCAGGAAGCGGGCGTCTTGACCCACGGCCGAGTCCGCCTGCTGCAGGGTAAGGGGCGTCCCTGCTGTAGGCCAAGGCGGACTGGACAGAGAAAGCACACGTCTGTCCGGGGTTGCATTGTGGATGCCAGTCTCTGTTCTCAACATGGTCATTGTAAAAAAAAAAGGGGGGGGGGGAGAAAGATATTCCTGGCCTCCCTGATACTGCTGTGCCTCATCGCCTGGGGCCCAAAGAGCTGGCAGAATCCACGCACTTTTCAGTCTCTCTGAAGAGGATGCTGCCCGCCAGTGTCTGTGGGAAAGCCCCTGAAAGAAGGTAAGAAACTAGGACCAAAGCACCGAGATGCGGCGTCTGTGACTCCGCGTGTCCTGCAGCACAAACGCCGACGTCGCTCGGAAGCAGCAGCGCACTACAGAAACGAGGGCGAGGCGCAGAATCTGCTCCGCGTGTGGCGGAGAGAACGAAGAGGCCACAGCACGGCGCCAGGAGCAGATCCCAAGGGATGCGGCTGTCCTCTCTGACAGCTCCGGCCTCGAAGTCTGAGTCCTGCCAACGGTGGGACTTTCTCAGAGAAACAAATAAATAAGAACAGACATCAAAAAGAAGAAGAAAAGAAAACGGTCAATCGTGTGAAATGCGGTTGAGACGTCAAGGTTAAGAAAGAAGAAAAGGCTGAAAACGACCCATGGAGACATTTAAATCAAGTGGTGGGAGGGAGCAAAACCCTGAGGGGTGAGAAGTCGGGGGAGAGGCAAGCGAAGGCCCTCTTTCCAGAGAAACAAATCAGTGGGTAAAGTGCGGTCTCGGCTGTTTTGGTTTAGATCAGCAAGATATGACTCAGGAGGGGCCAGCAGAGAGTACAAGGTTAGAGACGAGAAATGAGAGATACAGAGAGAAATCAAAACAGCAAAATCCTTCAACCCCCACTGGGTGCACTTCAGTTACTGTAGCAGTGACCACCCAGAGCTAGTGCAGACCCCACAAGTTAAAGGCGTGGCCCCGACCAGAATATCCCCATCGCAGGTGCCAGTCGCATTTCAGGGGTCCCTACGCCATCCTCACTTTCAACTGACTGGCCATAAATTCAGAGGTTCTTATGACCCCTCAGGTTTGATAATTCATTAGAAAGATTCACAATATTATTGTTATTATTATTTTATTATAAAGGATACAAATCAGGAGGACCAGGCAAATGACAAGACACATAAGGGGGTGACACCCTCCCAGCACCAACCAGGAAGCTCCTCCAAGCCCTGTGGCAGAAATCCGGTCGGCGGGAAGGGACAGACTGCACGCACTCGGAGGACTAGGAAAGGACTGTTTAATGCGCACCGGTGCCGGCCCAGCAGAGTCCCCTCCAAAGGCTGAGCCCCGCGCCCAGTTTCCAGCCGCCTTTTATACATGATAAGCCTCTGGGCATTTGGGGGCTCTCTAGTTCCGCTGTAGTTTAGGCAGTTGGCAGATGTAAAGGAATTACTAACGCCAGGGGTGGGTCTCTGCACTGCCTAAGGGGCTGTCTGCAGAAGGCTTGCCTTCTCACAAGCTCCAGGGTCCAGAGCTCTTGGGGGGATTTCATTACGTAGGTATACTTGATTAGATCACTGGCCATGTGCTCAAACTCAATCTCCAGTCCCCTTTCCCTCCCAGGAGGCAGGAGGCTGGGCTGGTATCCTATGACTCTAAGCTCCAACACTCTAACCATGTGGTTGGTCTTTTTGGAGACTGGCCACCATCCTGAAGCTATCTAGGGGCCCTGCCAGCATCAGACCTTTTATCCGTCACTGAGGAAATGCCAGGGGTTTCAGAAACTCCCTGCCAGGGTCAGGGACAAGGATCGGGTCAATCCTTTATTATGCAGTGGTGGGTCAGGAGGTTCAGGGCTTGGGTGAACGGAAGAGCCCAGGGAGGATGGGGAGCCTCTTCGCCTCCAGCAATAGAAGAACACCTGGATGGGCCGGGCGGGATGCAGCTGGAGGTATGGTGGGAAATGCTGAGACCCTCTCCTGTGATCGTGGCTATGTCCCTGGGCTGAGTGTGAGGGAGAGCTGAGTCAGGACCTGGGGTCAGTGGTAAACGTTGGAAAGCTCTGCAGCACTGTTGGGCGGTGTGAGAGCCCGGGGGGCGGGGGGTGCATCAAGGTGGCAGTCACCTGTGAGGCTAGCAGGTTTTCCCCAACAGCCCTTCACAGCCCCGACAGAGATGCAGACCATCGCCACCACCAGGCCTGGGGTTTTGTCTAGTGAGAGCTGGGAAGAGAAAGTGAGAAGATGAGCAAGAAATGGCTAGAGAATGGAGTGTGGAAATGAAGCAGAACGGACAGGAGCCAGAGCAGAGGGCAGGGGAGGGGAAGGGTCTGTGGGCGAGAGGCCCCGGGAGGAGAGTAACAGGCGCTTTGGGAGAGCAGGAGGGAGAACGCAGGAAGGCTGTGGTCCAGAGGAGGATGTCTGTGTGCCCGATCGGAGCCTTCCCAAGGGCAGCAGCCCCTTTTCAGCCCCTAATAGGAATCCTTGTGGTCAAGATAAGCTCCCTGAAGAGGGGTGCCTATGTTTTAACTTCTCTCTGAATTCCTAGCTGTACTGAAATGACTCTGTGGAAGGTAACTGTACCCTTTAGGAATGGATGATGCTACATTGTTAAGGAAGCTGGAGAACTCAGGAAGCCCCTGTGTGGTGAGGCCCTGGGGGTCTCCATGTGGACACAGGCCTCAGGGAACCAAGGCGTCAAAGCGACAGTGGTACACATGGGACCGAGTTCCTGTCTCGCTGCAGCCCCAGGGCCAGTCTCCACAACACATACTCACTCCCACCAACAGATTCGAGGGAAATGCAGTGAAAATAAGGATGCGTGTCAACCACGGTCCTTCTCTGTTAGATGCTTTCACATTCAGGACCTCGTTTACGATAAGCCCGGGAAACAGGTCTGCTGTCCTTACGTTAATCAGAAGCACCCAGGCCGGGCAGCTGAGCGGCTCTGGGGCCAGCAGGGCAGAGCTCCGTCCGGTCCCCACTTGGTCTTCCTGACTCACCCACTGAGTGCCTCTCGGGACCCTTCACCCAACAGCGATTGGGTCAGTGTGCCGAGTGCTACCACAGCAGGGTGTCACGGGGAAGGAGACCTCACGGCCTCCAGGAGTCTGCAGACGAGGTGGGGAGGGCCAGACGTGTCCCCACAGTGACATTCAGAGCAGCTCCCTACCGACCAGCAAGGAGGCACGTTGCCCGGGGCGGACTCGGGTGGAAGGTCCTCTTCTGGTGCTGACGGGACCAGCTTGTTGCCCACCTGTAGGGTTGCTTTTTCCTGACTAGAACTCGAAGGAAGTAGGCGCCAGTTTCTCTGCCTGGGGCCGAGATGAGTCTGAATGAATGAACCCTTGATTCTTGAAAAGTGTCTCCTAGGAAATCAACGCAGCTGATCCCTGAGGCCAGCTGTCTACAGAACGTGAGGGCTGAGTGGTAGGACCATCAGCTGGTGTTGAGTCAGCAATGTGCTGGGAATTCAGAGAAAACACTGAGGAGTATTCCCTTCCCCTGTGTCCACTCAGATGGGTCTAGTCCCCTTATCAATGAAGCTACTTGCAAAATGGCAGTCAGGCTTGGCCCCTAGTACCAGGACTGGGATAGCAAGGTCCTCTGCCGCTAACATTTCCGTCTGGGGCTCCCCAGAGGCACAGCACAGCACCATGACCTCTCTCCATCTGGACTCCCAGTGGGGTGGGGAAAACAGCCAGAAGCTGGGCGCCTGTGGGAGTCCGTAACCTGCTGATCGGCTGCCCTTAGGGCAAGTCTTGTCCTTGGCTCCGACCTGACCTCAGGGGCTCAGTAGGAGAGACTGGAACGGAGATCTCAGAAGCCCTGTGGGGCAAAGTCATTCCTAGACTGAACAAGCAGTCTCAGAAACCCCCACGAGGAAGTGAGAGAGGGCACTTAGTCAGATCAGCGCGGCCAACCAGGCTGGGCCCAGGTTCACGAGCTGCCCACCCAAAGGCACTGAACTGAGTGACTCCAACTTTCCAGCGCCCACATTCTTCAGGGAACAGGCAGTGAAACTCCAGACAGGAGCCAGCAAGAGTCAGGAAGCGGGAACTCCGAGGGAGGGCTTGCTTGATCAGTGTTCACGCACCAAGGCTGAACAAACTGTCCCACGGTCAGGGGCAAGATTGGCATGTCCAAGTATGCACAGCACAGGGGGCCGGTGTGCTGGGCGTGGTGGGCAAGAGGGCCAGGCCGAGAGGCGGGGAGTGCTGGCTGGAACTGGGGCTCAGAGAAGGAGACCCATCTAAACTGACCCGTGACACCCGTGGGCATGCTGAGGCCATGGCCTCCACCCAAACCCACAGAAAACAGGGAGCCTCCCCCCTGAAGGGCCCCAAGGATCCGCCACTAGCACAGCTGTGGACCATGAGCTCCCCAGCCCACAAACCCCCCGGAAATATAGGGAAATGATATCAGCCCCCGGAACAGCCAGGGGTGAGCCACCAGCCCCCCAGGGCCTCCTGTTCCTCCCCGTGCACCCAGAGTCCCTCCCCTTCACGCACATCTTGAGGCAGGGGCCCCACACCCATTTCTTTATCCCTCCGTCTGCTCAGTGCCACACCTTCGAGATACCCAGCCAGGGCTGGCTTTCGGGGAGGGGAAGTTACCGTGGGGTTCCTGGACAGGAGAGAGGACCGTGGGGAGGGTTCTGTGGGGGCAGAGCACTGTTCCCTCCTAGGCTCCGGCTGCTCTAACAGGTACATTTACATAAGACAGAATAACAGAAGAAAAGTAAATTTAACTTTGTATGTAAATTAGAGTGTGAGATTCTCCCTTGCCGGTTTGGCTCAGTGGTTAGAGCATCGGCCTGCGGGTCTCAGGTTCAATTCCCTGAAGGGCACGTACCTGGGTTACAGGTTGGATCCCTGGCCCAAGTCAGGGTTGTGAGGGAGGCAACCAGTCGATGTGTCTCTCTCACATGGATGTTTCTCTCTCTCTCCCTCCCTCCCTCCCACTCCATCTAAAATCAATGGGAAAATATCCTAGAGTGAGGATTAACAAAACAAAACAAAAAAGAGTGTGAGAGCAAGGCTTTACAGCAGCTGAGGCCCCAGGCCGACATGAGCTAAGGCCTGGGGCCTCCAAGGGGAGGAGGGCAATTTGCAGGAGAGGAGGGGAAGGGAGGGGAGGGGAGGGGAGGGGAGGGGAGGGGAGGGGAGGGGAGGGGAGGGGAGGGGAGGGGAGGGGAGGGGAGGGGAGGGGAGGGGAGGGGAGGGGAGGAGAGGAGAGGGCGTTTGCCCTGCCGTGAGGATGAGTCTTCAGATGAAACGGTATATCTGGTCATTGCTCTCCTTCTCTGGTCATTGCTCTCCTCCTGGTTCAGACCCCTATCTACACATTTTAGGCATTTAAGGGGGAGGTTGAAAAGCTTTTCCTGAGTCTGCAGGTCTCAGTTGCCTTCAGCTCAAAATAATCCACATGCCAAAGTGGCATGTTTGGGGCAGCCTGTTCCGCTCCCCATCAGCTCATTGACCATGTACAGCACGCCCAGGTTTCCGCAGAGGTCAAGTGTGCTTATGAACCCCCCTCACTGTGTCCCCAGTGACACTGTCTCAGCATCCACCCACCCTCTGGCCTCCACCTTAGGCCACCACAACTGCTTCTGCTGCAGGTGACCTTCATTCATTCATTCATTCACTTATTTACTCACTTATTCAAATCAATCAAACTGGGCTGAGCACCAGCGACCTGCAGGCCTTGCTCTTGTCTCTGGGGTACTGCATGAGCCAAGGTGCCCAGACCCTGCCCTCGGGACCCTTTATGAGAGGGCCACTCTGCCGGGCACAGAATGGACCCCAACTGCTCCTGCCACATCAGTCATGGAGAGGGGGCGTTGCCCTCCCATAAATCTCTGTGACCCCCTTCTTGCCTTCAATGAGGCTTTTCTGAAGGCATGAGGATGGGCGAGGGGACGCGAAGGGGCCATGAGCAGTGTGGCTGTCCCAGGCCCACAGCCCAGGGTGAGTTCCAGGCAGGTCCTAGGCTCAGAGTCTTGGCCCTGGCCACCAGGAGCCAACAGAGAAAAGTTTCCCCAAACTCACCAGGACTCCTGCCCCAGCGTGCTCTCTCCACGGATGTCTGGCCATAGAAATCCATTTCTTTCAGGGTCCCGAGCCAGACCGTGATAATGGCCGCAGTCGCTTGTCCAGTGAGCAGACACTCACTCCACCGAGATGTCCTGAGGCCTCAGGTCCTCAGCTCTGCTCTGCAGGAAACAAAGCCTCCAACAGGAGCCCCCATTGTCCCCGCAGGCAGCCCAGGGTGGAGCCTGGAGCGCTCTCTGGCTGCTTTCTCTGCCTCTCTGGCTGGCGTGTCCCTGTGTGCGTGGAGGGAAGGGCAGACGACGCCTCCGAGGCAGTTTATACACCACTGGTCACTTTCTGTCTTGAATTGTGTGCGTCTGCAAACCTCCTGGAGGATGAGGGAGGGGGAGTGATGAGGACAGCTACCCGTCTGTGTGGTGCTGCTCTCCTGGTTCTGTGCGTACACACACACACACACACACACACACACCTCCAACAGTGCCTGGTTGGAGGGATGGACGGATGGACAGATGGACGGATGGACAGACGGACAGACGGATGATGGAATGAGCGAATGAATAAATGAATGATGGGAGTGATTCTAAAAGCTACTGATCCTGACGTGCCATCATCTCTGACTTCAACTTTCTGGAACTTCTGCCTTCTCAGAGGGATTTGGAAAACCCTCCAGAAACACTTCAAAAACTGCCATATGGTAGAAACGGGAGTGTCCCTCCATGACACAGGCTGGAGAATACCACCTCTTCCTGGCTGGAGTGTCAGCTCCCACCGCCTCCCTGCCCCAGAAAACGGCACACAGGGCTCCGAACTCCCAGACCAGTGGGCAGACACCACTCTGACGCAAGCCGGGCAGCAAGGCGTCTGCTGGGCTCTGTGGCAGGAGCGGCATTTCTCCAAGAGGACAAGCCCCATCAGGCCAGAGCCACCCCCATGTCCGGAGTCCTGGCTCCTGGCTGCCTTGGCATCAGCAAGGCTGTCTGCTGAGGAGTCCACTCTGGGCTGGACACTCTGCTTCTGCTGAGTCTCTGCTTTTGACCCTAAGATATTCTTTCCTAAGGATGCTTTCCTAGTCAATGGAAGCGTGAGGGTGGCGGCATGAGGGCCCCGCAGTCCTTCATCGGGTCAGCCACGTGGGCTGGAGACGCGGCAGGAGATGCGGGCTGTGACGCCACGCTGCGACGGGCACGTTGCTAGTAGAGAGACAAGCAAGGAAAGCTCCATGAGGGGTGTGCAGAGGCTGTCGAGGCAGCACCCAGAGGAGGGGACCCAGCACCCTGCTGGAAGGGGCTCGTCGCGGAGGAGGTACAGCATGAGCTGAGTCTCGGAGGGCCAGGAGTTTGCCAAACCGCCAAGAGGAAAGGGGTTCCAGAAGACACAACAGGCAGTGCAAAGCACAGAGGCCAGAAAGAAAATCCCGTTCAAGGGACTGCCCATCGTTTGGAGAGCCGAGGACTCCAGGGTGGCCGCGCCTTCCTGCACTGGAGCTCGGGGTGGGAGCCGGTCACAGCTGTGAGCAAGGGCTAGATGTCGCCACGTTTGCTTCGTGGAGAGATCTCTGTGCCTGACATGTGGGCCGTGGACGGATGGAGTTTTCATGGCAGCAAGCAAACAAATTAGGAGGTGGCTTAAGGTGACAGGGAAGGAGGCCTTAGGCTGTTAACTAACAGACTATCATCATGTAAACAAAGGCTTAGGTGAGACACACTGTTATACAAATTGAGGCTAAAATCTTGGGGCTGCTTGCCAGGCTAATTAGGGCTCTGCACTGATGGGGGTGGGGGGACGACTCATTCCAGGCCAGCGGTGCAACGGGTGAAGTGAAGGGACTGTCCCAACTTTGAGACTCAAAGACAATTTGTCGGCTGACAGGTGCAGCAGGGAAAGCTGGCCTGACCAGACCTTGGGGGATGTCAGTGAAGCACCTGCTTAGACACAGACAGAAGTGTTACCCACTCTGGTCAGGCGTGCGTTACGAATAGCTCCGCCGGACCCACGAGACAGGGGAGTGGCAGGCCTGGCAGGCTGTCAGACATTCCCACGGACAGATACACTGAATAATAATTTTTTAAGGGAATAAGAATATTGCAAAAACCTAGAAGAGTCCCATCTTTACAACAGTTGGTGGGGCTAGAAATACTCCAGTTCTCACTCCAGCGAGGCCTTTGGCAGGGAAGATGGGTCAGTAACGAGGGGCATTGCCACGTGAACAGACTAAAAATACACCCAGAAGGTGTGAGGCCTTCCCGGCAACACAGGGAAGGAGGGGTCAGAGGGGAAGGAGGCTTGAAGTCAACTAAAAATAGAGACAACTGGGGGTTACACCCAAAACTAATTAAGTCTGGAAACCCCCACCTGAGAAGGGCCGCCTCCTCCAGCTGGTATCCTAAGAGAGAAGGGGGCCGCTCATTCTCCATTCTCTCTGTGATCTCCTCTAGGGTCTTTCAAGTGGAAAACCAAAGTTCAATACCAGAAGATTCACCTCCGGGATGCATTTTAAAGAACGAGAACAACTTTGAGCCTCGGACCTTAAAGAGAGAAAGACAGATTTTCTTTAGTAACACAGCTTCGCCCCAGTACCAACTCGGGGACAGGGAAGCCAGGCCTGTGAATGGTTCTCTGCATGGTAGCACTGTTCTATCAGATTTGTTTTGCATGGATAAAAGGAAATAGAATAAAATACCTTATATTCAAAAGTTTATAGCCCTTTGCCAAGAGAGAAATTTTAGGAAAACTTGTAAATGTGTATTGCCACCATATCAAGTACGTTAAAGGACGCCTTCCTCGCAGTCCCAGCACACGCCTGCCTCTCCCAAAGGCAGCTGCTTCTCCTCCTCCCAAAGAGCAGGTGCCGCTTTTAACCCTTCCTGTGCTAGCAAACCACTGCCACTTGTTTACAAAAGCACAGGCACCCACTGAACAGTCCTGCCACTACCGGGGTGGGGCTCAGTGTCACCGAAGCCCCAGCGTGTTATCTCTAAGAAAAGTAATTAACAAGGAGCCTGTTCAAGGAGTGCTTGGGTCTGCTGAGGGCCGAGCCTTTGGGGGATACATGTTATCCAACAGAGAGCCCCAGGTATCAAAAGAAAGTTACAGAAACTAGCCTTAGGGCCCCAGACCCCCTGCTGAGTAACTGCTAGAACTACCTTTCTGTGTTTTTAACAACTGAGACTCAGAGGGGCAGAGAAAGAGAAAAGCCAGCCCTAGGAACAAATACTCAGTTGTCAGCCATGGTCACCTCAAGGGCACCCAGTCCTGACACACCAGTGAAAGGGTTAATAATGTTTTAACAAAACTAAACTCCATTCTGACCCTCAGTTACTGCACGTACACACCCTGGCAGTTTCTTTTCTGTAAACATAAGGGCCTTGAGACACCCAAAGAAAACTGTACAGATAAGGGGTTGAGGATGGCCTTGAGAAACTCAGAGGAACCATGAGAAAAAAGAGATTAATAGTTACCCTGCTCCTCTCCCCCCCTTCTCTGTATCAGCCCCCTTAACGGTGCCAAAAGCGGCACCAAGAGAATGTAGTTTTTTTTTTCTGTAGTTTGTGCCTATATAAGCAAAGAACAAAGGAAGCTCGGGGCTGAGGATTTGGGGAAGCTGTACCCCCCCCAGCCAGCCGGTGTAACAGCCCACCGGTGTAACAAAATGCTCCTTTCTCTACACTGGCCTTACGTTGAGGATGTGATCTCCTGCCGGCTCAGACCTTTTAACCAGGAACATCAAAGGGCTGATGCTATTTCTATGAACAAGAGGGACAACAGAAAAGGGAGCGCCCCGGGAAGGGACTTGCCTGCTCTTATTCCAAATTTGGCCACTAAAAGAGGGACTGTCCTGGGGGCTCGAGGGTCCCTGGACCAGGACCTAGCCACACGATGGCCTTAAACTAGAGGGGGTCCTATGCCCCAGTCGCCCCACCCCTACCCCCTCCCAAGAGCATAGTCATTGAAAGGACGAAGCCGAGAGTGACTCTTGACACGACAGGTGAGCCCATTACACTCGGATCAGACACGGGACCCCTTGCTCTGCCCTGACTCACTCTCCAGGGCCTCCTTCTTCCGTAAACTGTTTGATCACCTCGGTGAAGGGGTGTCCTCGGAGCCCCCATTTCACTCAGCTGCAGCCGCAGGAACCTCAGTTTTATTCATGCTCTTCTTAGACATCTGGGGTGCCCACTCCCTTATTAGGGAGGGACACTTTACTGAGTCTAAACTTCCTGAAAATTAAGAATGTAAACAAGGCTAATTAAAGGAAACTATGTAAAAGTGAATCTTTCAAACTCTCCAAATTCTCCTCCCAGAGGGCTAGAGCTATAGCCATGTCCTGGGGCAAGCTACAGAAGCTGAACGGAGGCGGGGGCCACCCCCTTCTCTTTCTGTAAAGGAAAAATATGAAGCACTTTTTTTTTTTAATCCTCACCCAAGGACATTTTCTCATTTTTTGTTCAGATAGAGTGGGAGGGAGAGAAAGGAAGAGAGAGAGAGAAACATCGATGTGAAAGTGACACATCGAGTGGCTGCCACCCGCACGACCAACCAGGGCCGGGGACAAACTGCAACCGAGGTACATGCCCTTAGCGGGAACCGAACCCGGGACTCTCTGGACCGCAGGCCGACGCTCTAACCGCTGAGCCAAACCGGCCAGGGCTATGAAGTACTTTTAAGTCCAAGCCACTGAGGCTCGGGAGCTGCTGCAGCCGGGAAGAGGCCCGGGCCTCCCATCCAGCCTCCTGCAGGGTTAACAAGGTGGGAAATAAGGCAGGTCCTCAGGCAAACTACAAAAGCTGGGGGGGGCGGGAGGGCGGGGCACTATGCTCTCCTTGCAAAGGAAAAAATGATACTTTTAAACTAAAGCTTCTAAAACGCCAAGCCAAGTGTTTTAAAAAGAAACAAACTAAGAGGGACGAAAGTTGCAAAGGGCTTGTATCTGTCCCAGAAAGTCCAGGTGAGTCACAGAGGGTCAGTGCAAGTTCACAAAGGGACACCTGAAAGGGCCCAAAACTCACTTTAAATTTTTCTAAAACCAATTGTTATTTCCCCACAAAAAGCCCCAGATAAATACTTCATTTTACCAAGAAACAAAAACGAAAAAACCTTAATTGGTTTTCTGAGTACTCGAACAAATTCACACTTGACACTGACTTATAACTTAACTTGGAATAGTTTACACATTGTTCTCGTCCACTGTTACGATAGAGGAAAAGTAGCACACAGTAGAAATGACAAGGGCTTTTGCTGGTAAATTAGCTGGTTGCCATCGTCAACATCACATATACAACCAAGGGGAGATACACTCCCAAATCAGAACCCTAATTAAATCTATCAAACTAAAATAAATAAAGAACAAAGACGAGAGAAACCACTGGACCCATATAACTAAGGAAAAAACTATTTTAGCCAAGCTATGCCAAAAACCTCAAAGTCTTAGGTGTCTATCCTACCCATAGGTCTCACAAGAATAAAAACTACACCTAAGGGAAAAGTTACAAGGTCACTTATCTCAAATTAAACCTATTTCTTATAAGTCCCCACGGAAACCTCAACCTGAGACCTATTCTTGTAACCCCTCGAGGACCTCAAGCTCCTCTTCAAGAAACAAAAACCTGTTACCGATAATAACTGGGCGTTCATATAACAGTCCTCCACTCCACCAACCTTCCTGTCAAGTTTGTCACTTCTAGGAAACAGCAATTCCATGTCAAGATGATGACGCTTTGCCCTGGCCCGTTTGGCTCAGCGGTTAGAGTGCTGGCCCACGGACCAATGAGTCTCGGGTTCAATTCCAGTCAAGGGCATGTACCTCGGGTGTGGTTCATCCCCGGCCCTGGTCGGGGTTGTACAGGAGGCAACCAGCTGATGTGTCCTTCTAATGTCAATGTTTCTCTCTCTCTCTCTCCCTTTCTCTCCCTCTCTCTCCCTCCCACTCCATCTGAAGATAAATAGAAAAATATCCTCAGGTGAGGAAAAAAAAAAAAAGATGATGACGCTTTGGGGATTCCAGCCCCCTTCCCTACTTCAGAAAATCAGCCAACAGCCTCTCTGTTCTAGTCTCAAATCCCATCCCCTTGTCTCCCTTCCGAGCAGGGAAAGAAACTCCCATACCCTAATGCAGGCAAGGTCTACAACCAGTTGTCAACACAAAGCATTACAGAAGACGGACCTTCCTTCCTCATCAACCCTAAAAAGTTTTAGGGATTGGAGTCTCTGAGGGGGGAATATGTTATGAGGTTTTAAGAATCTAGGACAATTCCAGGCCAGAAGGAACAGAGAAACTGGGACAGGAAAGTTAAAACAGGACCAAACAGTACGGGCAATTTACAGCTGGCCTGCAAATAAGAAGCCATTATCTTCCCCAGCCAAGGACACTGAGAGCAAGTGGTTAAAAGCCTCCCTAAGGAGAGAATGCAGGAAAGAAGGGAGGAATCTTTCTCACCCACTAGACAAAGAAATCGGCTGTTTTAGGCAAGGGGAAAGGAAAACAGGGCAGTTTTATTTTTTACTCCCTAAGCAGAAAAGCCAGCAGTCTCAATGCTTGACAAGGTAAAATTGCCAGGTGCTTCTCAGGAATTCTGGGGAGGCCACAACAAAGTAAAAAGGGACCTTGAGAATTAACCTGTACCAAAATATTCAGCAGAGGAATTTTGAAACCTATTGACAAGAGGGGTATATAACACCTCGGACCCCCACCCAACTCGCTCTTCAGATCAGCTGAGAGCCCGCCTGCCTGTGCTTCAGAAACCAGATGTGTAGATTTGTTTGCTTCTTTAATAAAATCTGCTTGCCTTAATAAATTGGTTTCTTCCTTTTTTTTTTTTTTTTATAACACAGTCATCTGGAGTCTTCTCATATAAATTCATTTATACGAGAGGACAAGGATCAAGGTTGGGGACAGCCCTCCCCCCCCATTCAGGGGGCTGTCCTATGACACTCTCTGGTGTCTGAGAGAGGTGCCTCTATCAAACTCCAACCAACTGAACCACCTGGCCCGAGCCTCAGAAGGATATATTTAAATCACTATTAGCTCTAACATGGAACTTTCTGCCTGAGCACATCACGGGTTAACTTTGACCGATGAGCTCTGTAACCACCGTAACAAAAGTCACTCCTTGTGGAAACCTGGTCTGAAAACGGGTTCTGTGTGTCTGCCTTATAGGTTCATCACTAAGTGTCGGACGATTTTCCAAACCTCTAATGTCAGGGAGAGAACGGAACCCAAGTCAGACGCTGGTGAATTCTGGAATACCTTTCCATTGCACTGAAGTTTGGGCAGAATTTTTACATCAATTTTTTGCTTCCTCATTCCACAGTGGGGGGGGGGCAACTACCAAGAGCTTGGATCCCTAACTTGACGACACACTCAGCAAATCCCAGTGGCCTTGTGAGAACTTCCTCTCCCAGAAGATGGTCCAGTTCTAGCCAACAAAGAGGAAGTGATTGAAGAAATGAAATTCGTCCTGGAAGGAAATGGCCAAATCACCTTTGATGAAGTAACAGCCAGCTGGTGGAATCAGACACAACGGCAGTCTAGGAGAGAAGCGTTTGATCCTAGATTTCAGGAGAGAAGTACTTTTCAGCATCATAACAATACGGGCGATTCCAGGGTGCAAGCCTGAAGGGATTTGGGGCAGCGCTACAACTAAGCCTTCGGGAAAAGGAAAGAACAAACGAGACCAGGCAACAGAGCTGCCAGCAGCAGGTGAGAAAGTAAATAGGAATAAGGAAGAGACTCCGAAAAGGGAAGAGAGAACTGACAACCCAGTTCAGAAAGTCCCAGTGCTGCCCTGGGAGAAGGAAAATGAAGAAAGTTCACACACACATCACAGCCTGGTGGGAGCACAAGGGAGGAGGGCGGGAATGACCTATGGAACAGGCAGGGGCAGAGCTGGCGAGATTCGTACACCTGCCAACCAGATGCCATTTTAAATGTAATCCGATCACCGAGAAAGGGCACCATGGACGGCACAAGATGGGGGCAATAAATGTTTAAATGATTACAAGTGATTTTTTTTTCCTTTATTGATTTTTAGAGAGAAAGGAAGGGAGAGGGAGAGAGAGAAACATTGATGAGAGAGAACATCAATTGGCCGCCTCCTGCATGCCCCCCACTGGGGATCAGGCCCACAACCTGGGCATGTGCCCTGACCAGGAATCGAACCAGCGACCTCTTGGTGCATGGGTTAACACTCAACCACGGAGCCACACCGACCAGACAAAAGTGATTTTTTAAAATGAATCTAGCCCTGGCTGCTTTGGCTCAGTGGCTGGAGTGTCGGCCCGGGGTCCAGGGAGTCGCAGGTTCGATTCCAGTCAGGGGCTCGTACCTCAGTTGCGGTTCGATCCCTGCCCTGGTCAGGTCGTGTGGGAGGCAACCAATCAATGTGTCTCTCACATCGATGTTTCTCTCTCTCCCTCCCTCCCTCCCCCTCTATCTGATGATAAATGTAAAAATATTCTAGGGTGAGGATTAAAAAAAAGAGATAATCTAGTTTGAATTCAACTAACCCATGTTTGAGTCATGGTTCTAGTATTTACTGGCTGTGTGGTCTTAGATAAGTCATTTCTGTCGGCCTTAGTTTCCCAATAGGTGAAATGGGTCAATACCATCTCCCTTAATGTTTATTGTGAAGACTAAATAAGATCATGAGACAAAAGTGCCTGGCACTTAGTAGGTGCTCAGTAAAGAACAGTTTTGTGTTGTTTTTATCTGCATGTTGCATTTATTAAATACATTAAAATCTGCAATGTAACAAAACATCTTCTGCACACGAAATTCGAAACACCATTGTAAATGAACAAAAGGTAGCTCACTTCCGTTTTTTGTATTTTACAACTAGCGCCCAGTGCACTAGCTCAGCCCCACCGCACCACCTGTTCTTTCTGTTTGATTTGACATTGTTCACAGACTAGCACATATTGCAATAAGAGTTCTAGGTAAACACATGAGGGACGAAAGTGGTTCAAAGCAGATCATGCTAGACAGCAAAGAGAACTGTGACCAAGAAAACACTAAACAAAAACACATAAAGAATGAGCATTGCCCTGGCCGGTTTGGCTCAGCAGTTAGAGCGTCGGCCCGCGGACCGGAGAGTCCCGGGTTCGGTTCCCACTAAGGGCACGTACCTTGGTTGAAGTTTGTCCCCGTCCCCGGTTGGGGTCGTGTGGGTGGCAGCCAGTCAATGTGTCTCTCTCACATCGATGTTTCCTCTCTCTCTTCCCCCCTCTCTCCCTCCTGCTCTAGCTGAAGAAAAATGCAAAAATGTCCTCGGGTGAGGATAAAAAAAATGAAAAGAAGAATGTGCATTATATAAAAAACAAAACAAAACAAAACTCCATTACACAGCTTTGCTTCTTTGGTTACAAAGTAGGTTGAACAATTTCACAGCTTTTTATTCCCACCCTCCTCCCAGGAAAGAACAGTTTGTTTTTAAAGTGTTTTTTCTCAGTTCGTGTCCAGGGAAAATGGTGTCACACGATGGTGTGGTATGGGGGCCTGCATCCCACAACCTGCAGGACCGACCCAGCCAAGGCCGTCCACCCGTGCCTCACCCGTGGCTGTTTCCTCACGAGGGCTGAGCTAAGCAGTTGCAGAAACCGTGGGGACCGCAGAGCCTAAAATATCCACTCTCTGGCCCTTTCTATTTTTTAGATTGCTACTCGTTCTAGTATTTAACTTTCACCTTGTGTCTATCACTGGTGAATTTTGACAGATCAGTTCTGAAACCATCTGATCAAGCATCGCTCATTGTGAAACCTATTCTGTAAAAAAAGGTCCTGTGTGGCAGCCGTTTTTCTCCGGCCCTTTATGGATAACAGTTCCAGACCCTTGGCATGAGTGGTACCAGAGCCCGGTGTTTGTCAACCCTCACAACGTTACATGTGAGAAAAGACATGGAGTAGGAGGGCCTGGCATCCACCTCGCCCACCGCGGGGCTTGTGTTGCTGGATCCAAAGGAAAGACAAGATTGTGCCGGCCTCCCAGAGGTGGAGAAGCCAGCAGAGTCCATACACCTCATCAGGCCCAGCCGCGTGCTCATGTAGCTAAGCCCCCCTTGCTCTAGACTGGAGGAAAGGGGTGCATCCCTGGGCCTGCCAGTCCCCTCTCTGAGGACTTGGGTCCAAGAGGGGTGGCAGGCCCAAGGAGAAGATGCTATAAAATGAGGAGCAGAGGTCTCAAAACTAAAAATCGTCCAATCCCAAATAATCCTCAAAACAGAAAGCAAAAGAGAGAGGCATCCATGGATGCCTACAGATATGACTACACAGGACAATCATACTTTCAAATGCCAGAAAGACCCATAGAAATTATGGAAGGAGAGGCAGGCTCGTAAGGACAATGTTAGGAAGTCAATGCCAAGGATGAGATGGGACTCGGGGGAAATGGTGGGAACCGTCACGGCTTAGTTCTGAGCAAGAGAAGGAGCACTAGGAATGGCCCACAGCAGAGAGCAGACATCACTACATTCACCCAAGAGAATGTAAGAAACTAGCCATGATCATTTTGCTTTTCTTGTCCAAGATGATTGAAGACTGTTTGGGTGGAGCCAATCTTCATAAGAGAAGGTAGAAGCCCAAGGTCAGACATAAGATGGCACCATGGCACTTGGTGCTCTGGGTAAATGCCAGTCTCCTCTCTCAGAGGAATGACCTGCCAGGGTAGAGGGCAACTTGCATCTGAGAAAGGCTTGAGTGACATAAGAGCTGAAGAATTCCCCAAAGCGGGAGCTCCCCACAACATCCTGGCATTGCCCACTCCCCACTTCTGCTGGTTCCTTTTCCTGGGGTACGTGTCGCCATCTGCATTATTATCACCCTCCCAGCGCCCACCCCAGTGCGGTCACCTCTATGCTGAGATGTTCTCTGCTCTCTGGGGACTGGAAGGAAGTGCTGTGACCTGAGCGGTCTCCTTGGAGAGAGAGTTTAATACGCTTATTGTGCAACCTGCCGCATAGCACAACAAAATGTTTCACTTCCTGGGGGACAGGATGCTGCCAGGTTTTGCGTGTGGGCTACAGGGCCGGGGTGAGACATGTAGACACTAGTGTAGACAACTACGTCAAGGGGCATTTCCCCATGGCTCCAAAATTTCCCTTGAGCACAAAGGATGAGATTCATACACCCTGGATACCGGATGGTGGAGAAATAGATTCACGATTCCTACCTCTATCTCAAGCCCCGGGAACAGAATAGATGAACTCAAACGTGGTGCCCCAGTCCCTGGAGTACATCCTCCGTCACTGGCTTTCACCCTTCATTCAGCTTCTAATCACATCTGCAGATTGAGAGCATCTCATGTTCTCCGTCAGGGGAGCCCACAGAGCTACCAAACCAGCAGGTGCCACTGACTCCAACGCAGAGACTCTGAGGAAGGAGGTAGTTCCATCAATGAGACTTGGGGACCAGCGGTTACCTTACAGAGTGGATACTGTGGAGGCAAAATAGAGGACTTCACCAGCCTCCCTAGACAAGGTCTCTGGGGTATCTGCAGAACCAGACACCCAATTCTATGAGGGCTCAGAGCTGAGAACAGGCTATGGCTTACCAAACGCACAAGAAATTGATGCATTGAATAGGATGCAGCTTTGCAGTTCCTGGGGAGGGTGTAACTTACCAAAGATAAAATTCTTGTGTCTGCCTTCCTGATAGCAAGGCACCAGGAGCCAAAGTAAGAATCAAAAGTCTTCTTGGTGAGCAAGCCCACTGGCTGTCCTTGCCCCTCAGCAGAAGCTGTTTCTCTCCTGCCCGTACAAGTCACAGGCTTCCAGCCACGAACCGTGCAGCAAGCATAGCACTGGCGCGGAATAGGCACGCGCTTATTTGAGTGAAAACACTGTCGATTCCTGCTCACCTTCTCAGGCAGCAAGCATTCACTGTCCGAGTTTGCATACCAGACCCAGCTTTAAAAGAGTTCACAGCCTCTTACGGGAAGCAGCTAAGTGAGCACTTTCGGTTCAGTGCTACAATAAGTGCGATGATACAGATGTGCCAAAGGGGACAGGGAGGACCCCGTTCCTAGACTCCACGCACCAGTTACGACCCAGCGACTCATTCCTATTCTAAAATGTGAGTGCTGTCCCGACGCAGGCACCTCACTAGTACCTGAGTTCAACAAAGTCTGGTGCATTTCTGCACACCAACAACAAAACATCTGAGAAATAAAATGATCCCGTTGACCAGAGCAACAAAAACAATAAAATGCTTAGGAATAAATTTGACCTAATAGAAAGTGAAAGCTCTGTACATTGATGAAAGAAATGGAAAAAGACACCAAGAAATGGAAGGATAGTCTGTAAGAATTAATGTTGTTAAAATCTCCATTCTACCCAAAGCAATCGACAGATTCACCGTGATACCTACCAAGATTCCGATGAAAACATCCCCTAACCTAGGAAAATCCCACTTTGTTTATTTGTGTGACAACATGTGTGTGCATGTGTCTCAGCTCCCGGCCACCTGCCCTTCTATGGACTGGAAAATTCGTTCAGTTTACCTTCTCCCAGAAGTTACCATCATCCTTTTAATTTTTTTTTTAACTTGATTGTGACACCAACCAAAGGGGAAATTTCCTTCGCGCCACTTCTGCTTTTGACGGCTATAAAACAGCGAGGGAGACTGGCAGACAGCATTCCTCTGCAAGACGCTGCTGGCCCGTCCAGAGCTCCGTTCTCTTCAGAGTCTTCATTGCGTGGGTATGACTTTAACGAACTCTTTTTTATGCCCAGGTCCTAAGAGAGTCTCTGTCTCTTCCCCTCTCTGTCTCCTTCTCTCCCTTTCTCCTTTGCTCCTTTCTGCACAAATGCCAAGTGTACTGTTGTGCTATGACTCGAGGAATATTCTGAAATGAAGACTGCTCATAGCAGCCGGCCCCTGAGAGCTCAAAGTCAAAGCCTCTGCTCCAGATCGCCTAACAGGTGCACTCCTGATTTGGGTTTGGTTTAGCAAATGTTTCCTCTGGTCCTGGCCGGTTTGGCTCAGCGGTTAGAGCATCGGCCCGCGGACCAGAGTCCCAGGTTCGGTTCGCGCTAAGGGCACGTACTTCAGTTGCAGTTTGTCCCCAGCCCCGGTTGAGGTCGTGTGGGTGGCAACCACTCGATGTGTCTCTCTTACACTGATGTTTCTCTTTCTCTCTTCTTCCCTCTCTCCCTCCCGCTCTATCTGAAGATAAATGCAAAAATGTCCTCTGGTGAGGATTTAAAAAAAAAAATTTTTTTTTTTTAAATGTTTCCTCTGGACCCAAACGGAGGCTCTCTCATCCATTTGTTCGTTCATTCAGATTGTTTCTTTGGGTGCTGGCCATGTGTTAGGTGCTGAGGGGAATTCACCAAGGGCCTGGCATAGCAACTCATCACTCATTTCCTTCTTGTCGCAGATTTCCGAAGCAGCCATGGCCGCAGTACCTGAGCCCACCAGCGAAGTGATGGCTTTCTACAGGTCAGTGGGGAGACTGCGACCAGTCATGTGAGCAGGGGTTCCCTTTCTAGAGTGAAGTGCTGTCTGTGTGTGGAGACCAGATGTGTCCTCCAAACTGGGCCTTTCAGTGGCAAGGAGGCTTCCAAATTAACCTGGTTTAAATGTTGGTTTCCCACAAGTCCAGCCTTGGGACCCGCAGCATCCCAGTGCTGCTGCCAGGCTTCCTGCAGATGGCAAAGCAGGCAGAGAAGACACCAGGTGGATGGCACAGGGCGGAGTTTGGCTTCAGTGACAGGGAAAGCTCAGATTTTAACTGGGCTGGACATCGGGCCCCAGGATCCCCCAGGGAGCGCCCACGCCTGCCCTGCCTCCACGCATATCCCCACGGAACGTGCCAGCTTCCGGCAGCTTTAAGGGACATGCTGCTTGTCGCTTCCTATTGACAGTAAAGACTGTTTGCAGGAAGGAAAAATAAAACTTGTCTGGGAGACATAATTGAGCAGTGTCTGTTTTTATTACAGTGACAACGAGAATCACCTGTTCTTTGAGGCTGATGGCCTCCAGCCGACTAAGGTGAGACCACAGAGGGGCTTTGACCTGGGAAAGGCTCAAGGGAGAGTTCTGGGCCACCTCGGTCCTGTGGTATCTGGTGATGGAATGACTTTCACTTCTTCCAGAAAGACAGGTGCAGGCAGCGATACACGCTGAGCTGGCCTCTGTGCGGCTCCCACACCACACCGTCAGTCACTAGGGCTTGCTGATGGCGTCCTGCTGGCAGAGCGCGAGGGGCATGACAGTGGCGATAAGGTTTGCTGTGTGATGTCAGAAAGACTGCCAAGGCTTCAATGGGCTTCAACGTAAATTTGATTCTCCTCTTAGGAGACGGGCTCAGCCTACATTACTCACTGGAGCCCAGTTCTGAGACCCAGAGGAGACGACCTTGAGAGTTAACGTGTCTGGCCCTTTAAAGTGGAATCGTGTTTTGCTCCCTGGGGTAGAGTTAATGGCAACAAGATGCAGATGATGTAAACAAAAAGATGCATGGGGAGTTGAAAGATCATTCACTTGCTGTTTGACCTTGGACAAGTCACTTCACCCTTTTGGGTCTCACCTGAAATGCTTGCAAACCAGTGTAACTGCTTCAGTCCCGCCCTGGGTGGGGTGTGGCTTCTCCTTTGCCTGTCCCAGCAACCTGCCTCTGTCACGTGAAGCCTCTGCCCCGGGCAGGAACTTGTCTCCCAGTCAGCATTTCTCTGTGCCAATCGAGGGCTCTTTAACTGCCTCTCAAGCTCTTAAACAGTCGTCATGCCTCAGGACAAGCTCAGCGAGCCTTATTACAGTTAACAGCTTCTCTGAATCACAGCAAAGTGCTAACACACTCTACAAATAGTAACCGCATTGAACGTATATGCAGAGCACTTATGAAACAGCGTTCTGGAAAACAAAGAACTTCTTTAGAATAATTAAAAACTTGTTGCATGAGCATAAGAACTTCTTTAGAATAATTAAAAACTTGTTGCATGAGCACAGATGTATAGAAAAGATTATGATCATCGCTGACATAAAAATGTAAATGCATAGTGTTGGAGTATTAGGGATACAAAAAGGTGTAAAGTGTAAAAAGGTAGAAGTTTACAGGTGGTGGAGCAGCTGTAAGAGAAGGTACACAAGGGCCTGGCCAGTGTGGCTCAGTTGGTTGGGCTTCATTCTGTACCAAAAGGTTGCTGGTTCCATGCCCGGTCAGGGCACATGCCCGGGTTGCCAGCTCAGTCCCCGGTGGGGGTGCAGGAAACAGTCGATCAATGTTCTGTTCTCACACCCATGTTTCTCTTTCTCCTCCCTCTCCCTTTCTCTCTCTCTAAAAATCAATACAAATATAATTTTTAAAAAAGATACGCAGGTACAAATGGGATTTATTCTAAAAGAAGGCTATAGTGGGCATCAGAGAGCCCACATTGTGGCCTCTAACCTGCCACGTGCCCGTGGGTAAACCACTTAACCTCTCTGGGCTTCAGGGAGACCGGAGTTTATCTACTGTTAGAGGCTCGGTTACATCTAAGGCTCCTCCCACTCTGATGGCAACGCGGGAGTTCTCAGGCCTGCTCCCCGACACGCTCGCTTTCTGTCTTTCCACAGTGCACCTTTCAAGACCTGGACCTCAGCTCAGATGGGGGCATCCAGCTGAAAATCTCCCACCAGCTCTACAACCACAGATTCAGGCAGGTCGCGTCGGTCGTTGTCGCTGTGGAGAAGCTGAGCAAAGTGCCCATTGTCTGCTCACAGGACTTCCAGGACGAGGACCTGAAGAGCCTCTTTTTCTTCCTCTTTAAAGAAGGTACTTACTGAGAGCTAAGGGCAGTCAGGAGATCTCCCTCGTTTCCTTCTCGGCATCCATAACTCAACCATCGCTTAAACTCCCGCAGAGCTGAAACCCTTGTGAGTGAAAAGGGTGACATAGGAGACCCGACCAGCTCAGGGGCCAGGTGGCCGGCCTGGGAAGCTTGGTAACCCAGAGCAATCACCCAGGATGGTCTGATTACAAATCGCTAACTGGGCAGGTCATGGCAGGTCGTCAAGTCCCAGGCTTATAGCGTCCTCAGCAGATGTCACTCTGCCTTAAGGTGCCCTGTCCATTGTTCTTATGCCTCCAGGAGAACACACTTCTGAAATGGTAGAGTAATGTTCTTTTCCTCCCCCTCGGAGGCAAACCACAGGCACCCAGGCAGATCACAGAACCCCTCGTCGTCATCTTGCCCCTCCCCCCACATGCCATCTCTTTGTGCTGTAAATGTTATTAACTCTCCTGTGCCCACCAATGTAAAGGAAGTATGTGTCTCTCCGTTTCGTTTTTTATCTAATCCCAGAGATTTCCCTGCTTTGCTTTCTCCTGCCCCCTTAATCTACCGCCAATGGATTTCATTAGTCTTCCATTTTCTCCTTGGATTCTAATGCATAAAATAAGCTACAAAACTGCCGTTCTCCAGAGCATTGTCTCAGTGTGTTGATACTGTGTTTCAGGCATGTCCTCAAATTCTTGGCTCAGATAAATTCTTATAAAGCTTTCTACAGATTGGACATTCTTTTGTCGACATTTATTTGGCATAGCCCACAGGGTTCTAAATAAGCCCACCCAGGACCGCCTTGTGAACCCGGACCCAGAGCTAGGTACCAGGAGGGGCCCATTGACCCCACTGGCTCCCGCTTCACATCAGGTCAACTTGGGCAAGTTTCTTCTTAGAGTCCTGGGTCTCCCTTTTGCTCGAGGTCACGGGTCCTCACTCTGTTTGAGCTGTTCTTAGAAAACCCTTGCAGTAGCAATATAAGATAAGGGTTGAGGTGACCCAGGCACAGGAGAAAAATTAACGACTGCTTTGATTTTTTTTAAATTTATTTTTCAGTTATAACTGGCATATAATATTATGTTAGTTTCAGGTGTATAGCATAGTGATTAGACATTTAAATACCTTATGAAGTGATCCCATAAGTCTAGCACCTATCTGTCACCATACCTAGTTTTAACAATATTATTGACTATAGTGGCTGTTTTTATATCTGGCAATTTGTACCTCTTAATCCCTTCACCTTTTTTCACCCTTCTCCCCAACCCCCTCCCATCTGGCAACCATCAGTTTGTTCTCTGTATCTATGTTTCTGTTTGTTCACTTATTTTGCTCTGTAGATTCCACATATAAGTGAAATCGTATGGTAATTGTCTTTCTCTGACTTATTTCATTTAGCATAATACCCTCTAGATCCATCCATGTTGTTGCAAATGGCAAGGTTTCATTGTTTATGGCTGAGTAATAGTCCATTGTACATATGTACCACATCGTCTTTCTCCAGTTGCCTATCAGTGGACATCTAGGTTGCTGTCATGTGTTGGCCACCATAAATGATGTTGCAATGAACACAGGGGTGCATATAACTTTTCAAATTAGTGTTTTGGATCCCTTTGGATAAATACCCAGAAGTGGAATTGCTGGGTCATATGATTTTTTTATTTCTAATTTTTTTGAGGAACCCCCACACTGTTTTCCACAGTGGCTGCACCAGTCTGCATTTCTACCAACAATGCATGAGGGTTCCTTTCTCCACATCCTTACCAATACTAGGTGTTTGATGATTTATTGAGACTAGCCATTCTGACAGGTGTGAGGTGATTTCTCGTGGCATTTTTCATTTACGTTTTCCTGATGGTTAGTGACATTAAGCATCTTTTCATATTTCTATTAGCCATCTGTGTGTCTTCTTTGGGGAAGTGTCTATTCAAGCCCTTTGCCCATTTTTAATTGGATTGTCTGTCTGTTCGATGTTGAGCTGTATGAGTTCTTTATATATTTTGGATATTAACACCTTACTGGATGCATCATTTGCAGTTCCAAAAGGAACTGCAAAACTGTCATTTTCTGGAGCATTTTCTCAGTCTGTTGAGATCTTGCTTCCAGGCATGCCCTCAAATTCTTGGTTCAGATAAACTCTTATAAAGCTTTCTACAGAGTGGAATATTCCTTCATCACTACCCTTTAAAGTATTAGGCCCATCGGTGGGAGGAAAACAAAGAAGCCTAGAAACCAAATTGATCATCTCTTTAGTTGGAGCTGTTCTCAAAACAGGACCTTGATGACTACTCACACTTGCAAATCATTCTCAGAGTGCTTCCTCTCACATAATCTGCATATCACAGCCCTTGCTGGGCCTGTGTTATTGGATTGCCATTTTACATAAGTCGCTCTATTGCTCATCCGTAGCAAGCGAAATTGCTGAAGCTTGAGCCCACGTCTTACGTTTCCACATCCAATGTTTGCACCCACCCTAACGTCCTCCCCTCCGTGTCACGATTTCTTGAGCTGTGCTTGTTCTCCAACAAGCCCGGTTCCCATCGTGAAGCGTGGTACCTAAGCAATGCGTGCGCTCCACATTCCAGAGTCCATCAACTGCGTGTGGGAGGACAGTTTCGAGTGCGATGCACCCCTGCAGACGCTGAGTTGCATACTCCGGGACAGAAACCAAAAATCCCTGGTGCTGTCTGAGCCTCATGAGCTGCAGGCTCTGCACCTCAACGGTCCGAATATAAAACGACAAGGTAACTGGGACATCTTGATTCCTCTCTTGGCATCCTGGCCGCTTGCTAGTCCTCCACATTTTCAACAAAGTAGAACATTAAGACAAATTATCAACATCAGTCAGAAAGAAAAAAAAAAAAAAACATGTTATAAAAAACATATAAGCTTTTCGGAGGGTCCCAGTATTGACACCAGATTGATTCCCTTAGCACATTCGCTGTCCAGCAAGAGATGTGACTGAGAAGTTAGACCGCTCAAGCACACCTAGGACCACGGTCCAGCCAAGTCATTTAAGGACAGTGGCATGGTAGTGCTTCCATTAGAAAGGGGTCATTTGATGGACGCGAACTAACTGCCTGCGGGTTCTTTTTTCCTGTTGTTGAGGCTGAAAGCAGAGTGGTGAAAAGATAATGCGTCCATTCCCACTGCCAGCCCCTAGGCCCCTAACATCCTTCCCACCCAACACCCGATGAGTCCTTAGAGGGAAATTTCACTGACAAGCAGGAACTTTTATCTTTCTGCTGTAACTGGCAGGTCTTCCAAGTCTGGGGAGCCCATTCGTTGTGGGATCTGCCTGGCACCCTGCCACCGTGGCTGAACCCTATGTGCAGGGGTGTGGCCGAGGGAGCAGCATACGGAGCAGCCTGTTCTCCTCCAGGGTGCTGACCTTGGTGAGAGGCATCCCTGGGGGCAGCCTCCTGCTCTCAGCCAGGCCAGAACAATTCTGTTTCTTTAGAATTGGGCTGTGAACATGACCTTGGGGCCTCCAAGTGAAACACTTATGACAAAGGAAGATTAAAATGAGTGTCTGTCTCCGCAGCCTCTTTCCCCAGCTAAGCCTCTTCTTGCCTAAGCTCTTCCCACTAGTGGCTCTACATTTTTTAAATAGATTTTTGCCGAATTTCTTGCAGGAGCCCAGCTTGACCTCTTTCTTTGCCTTTCACATTGATCAAATTGTTCTGCTCATGACAATGGGCCCATCACCGGCCAATGACAAGGGGGCTTCCTTCCTTCCTTCCTTCAGTTTCTGAAAACTAGACCCCCCCATAACTCTTCACGGCCCCTGTAATGAGACTCTGTGAAGCCCTGGACCTTCTCTGGGCAAAACTAAAATCAACCAACCGACCCTGCTGTGGTGTCTGAGAATCCACAGGGAGGTTCCCACAGAGGAGGCTAAATTGTATGAGTCCTGGGCTTGAGAGCCCGTGTTTGGGACAACTCTGCCCTACTGTGCACCCCTGACCACAGGCCCCTCTTCTTCCTCCAGTGGTGTTCTGCATGAGCTTTGTGCCAAGCAATGAAAGTATCGACAAGATGCCCGTGGCTTTGGGCATCAAGGAAAAGAACCTGTTCCTGTCTTGTGTGATGAAGGACAAGAAGCCCACCCTGCAGCTGGAGGTGAGTGAGGACCAGTGGCTGAAGGCCCTGCTCGTTTCCCCTGAAGCACCCTAGCCATCACTGACTCCCAAGACAGCCACCCTCTCCCTCCAGAAAACCTGGGAGCACATCTCCTAGACAGTTGGACAGAACTGTAAATAAATCTCCTGTGACTGTTGAGTGCACACACCTTTCGCCTCCATTGCAGAAAATGAAATCGTTTCACTGATGTTATTATGCCCTGTCCCTGTTCCCCCCCAGCAGATGGTGCGTTGTCAGGGTTGCTCCATTGGATAGATGACCCTTTGGAAAATTAATCCATTCAAGAGACCTGTCACCTGTTGTCATCTCCACTCCCAAAATCACAATCCCTCCCACTCCCTCCCAGCTTTCCTAGCTAAAGCTTCATGTCCAAGTTGAAGTCTAGCCAGGACCATTAAAAAATAATAATAGGCCCTGGCCGGTTTGGCTCAGCGGTTAGAGCGTCGGCCTGCGGTCCAGAGAGACCCGGGTTCGGTTCCCGCTAGGGGCACGTACCTCAGTTGCAATTTGTCCCCAGCCCTGGCTGGTCCTGCGGGAGGCAACCACTCGATGTGTCCCTTTCATGGCGATGTTTCTCTCTCTCTCTCCCTCCCACTCTGTCTGAACAAAAGATGGAAAAATGTCCTTGGGTGAGGATAAAAATAATAATAATAATAATAATAATAATAATAATAGTCCGGCCGGTGTGGCTCAGTGGTTGAGTGTCACATCATGCACCAAGAGGTCGCCGGTTCGATTCCCGGTCAGGACACATGCCCAGGTTGTGGGCCTGATCCCCAGTGGGGGCATGCAGGAGGCAGCCAGTCGATGTTCTCTCTCATCGATGTTTCTATTTCTCCCTCTCACTTTCTCTCTCTGTAAAATCAATAAAGGAAAATAATAATAATAATAATAATAATAATAACAGCCAAAGTCCCTGGAAGCTAGGTACTCGTAGAATTTTAGCCTAATTATCATTTTTTTTAAAAATGCTCACCTATATTATTCTTCCTACCATCTGACACTCAGTTTCAGGAAAGGATAAGCGCTCCTTCAGTCGTCACATGGAAAGGTGGGTCACCAAGGTGACTCCGGAGCCTGGCTCCCGGTCCTGGCTCTTCGGTTTCCTCCTGTCCCACAGAACAGCTTCCCCAGAGTGTCTCTGGTTCTTCCCTCACAAAAATGTGTATTTCTGTTTTGCTGTAGACATTGGACCTCAACAGTCAGCCAAAGAAGAAGATAGACAAGCGATTTGTCTTCAACAAGACACAAGTCACGGACAAGGTAGAATTTGAGTCTGCCCTGTACCCCAACTGGTACATCAGCACCTCGCAAGCAGAACAGATGCCCGTCTTCCTAGGCAGTAGCAGAGGTGGCCAGGATATAACTGACTTCACCTTGGAAATCCTGGGTCACTGAAAAGAATGTACTCAGAGCACCAACATGTGCTAAGGAACCCCAAATGCTGCAGAAGGGGTACAGAGGGTTTGAACAGGGCGGCGAGCTGTACTTTCCTGTCATCTAGTCAACGCCTTGCTGCCTTCCCACATTCATGCTAGGGAGACCACCCGCCAGGAGAAGCGGCCCCTCCTCCCAGGGCCAGTCCTCAGACCCCTGGGCTGAGCCGGCCTCTCTCTCCTCTCTGCTACACAGCCGTCCGGGCAGAAGCTGCATACTCAGTTCAAACCCTCTGTCCTTGGCACACAGTCCAATGTGCAACTATGTAAGCTATCTGTTTATTTATTTATTGTTGGGTTCGTTTATTTAATGTAAAGCAAGGTGAGCAAGAAGGAACCTGGTCTTCCTTGTCTAAGGAATCAACTTCTTTTGGATGAGAATGTTGTCTTTACATCAGGTACCTTCACCAGGCTGAATAAGCTCAGATTATTTTAATAGGAATGTTTGCAAATAAGGAAGTAAGATCACACTGCTTAATAATTCTAAATAAAGTTCACTAAAAAAAAAAAAAAAAAAAAAAATGTGTTCCCCTGTGGTGATTGACTTTTCTCGGATCTGACACAGAAGAGGGAAGATGAATGGGGCCGTGGGAGCCTGGCTGGGGAACTGCAGCCCGCTCCTCACCGAGGGCCGCCAAGTACCTGGAAACACCCCTGACCAGCACAGCCACTTCCCACCTGTCCCCTTCATTTCTAGTTTTCAAGCAAAGGATATTCAGTGCAAAAAGTTCATCTGAAGCCCGGCCAGTGTGGCTCAGTGGTTGAGTATCGACCCGTGCACCAAGAGTTGCCGGTTCAATTCCCAAACAGAGCACATGCCCAGGTTGTGAGCCCGATCCCCAGTGGGGGCATGCAGGAGGCGGTCAATCGATGTTCTTTCTCATTGATGTTTCTATTTCTCTCCCTCTCCCTTCCTCTCTAAAATCAATTTAAAAATAATAATAATAATAATAATAACAAAATGAAAGATAAAAACCACATGATCATATCAATAGATGCTGAAAAAGCATTCGACAAAATCCAGCACACATGTCTGATAAAAATGCTCAGTAATGTGGGAATAGAGGGATCATATCTCGACATAATAAAGGCCATATATGAAAAACCTACAGCCACCATCATACTCAATGGGAAAAAACTAAAAGCATTTCCCTTAAGAACAGGAACAAGACAGGGATGCCCACTTTCGCCACTCTTATTTAACATAGTACTGGAAGTCTTAGCCACAGCAGTCAGACATGAAGAAAAAATAAAAGGGATCCAAATTGGAAAGGAGGAAGTGAAATTGTCATTTGCAGATGACATGATATTATACATAGAAAGCCCTAAAGACTCAATCAAAAATCTACTAGACTTAATAAATGAATTTGGCAAAGTAGCAGGATACAAAATTAATGTCAAGAAACCGACAGCATTCTTATACACCAATGATGAACTCACAGAAAGAGAAACTTAAAAAACAATCCCATTTACCACTGCAGCAAAAAAATTAAGATACCTAGAAATAAATTTAACCAAAGAAGTAAAGGACCTATTTGCAGAGAACTACAGGACATTGAAAAAAGAAATAGAGGAAGATGTAAAAAAGTGGAAGCACATACCTTGTTCATGGATTGGAAGAATTAACATCATTAAAATGTCCACACTACCCAAAGCAATCTATAGATTCAATGCAATCCCCATCAAAATACCAATAACATATTTCACAGAACTAGAATAAATACTTCAAAAGTTCATATGGAACCAAAAAAGACCCCGAATAACCACAGCAATCTTGAAGAAAAAGGACAAAGTAGGTGGGATCACAATACCGTATATCAGGTTATACTACAAAGCTACTGTAATCAAAACAGCCTGGTACTGGCACAAAAACAGGCATATAGATCAATGGAACAGAACAGAGAACCCGGAAATTGACCGAAGACATCATGCTCAATTAATATTTGACAAAGGTGGTAAGAGCATACAATGGAGTAAAGACAACCTCTTTAATAAATGGTATTGGGAAAATTGGACAGCTACATGCAAAAAAAAAAAAAATGAAACTAGACCATCAACTTACACCATACACAAGAATAAACTCAAAACGGATAAAAGACTTAAATGTGACTCGTGAATCCATAAAAATCCTAGAAGAAAATGTAGGCAACAAAATTTCAGACATCATACGCAGCAGAATTTTCACTGATACATCACCTAAGGCAACAGAAACAAAGGAAAAAATGAACACATGGGACTACATCAAACTAAAAAGCTCTGCACAGCGAAAGAAACAACCATCAAATTGGAAAGGGAACCCACTGTATGGGAGAGCATAATTGCCAATGATACATCAGATAAGGGGTTAATTTCCAAAATATATAGAGTGCTCTTACAACTCAACAAAAGGAAGACAAAGAACCCAATTAAAAAATGGGCAGAGTTGCTAAATAGACACCTCTCCAAACAGGACATACAAATGACCAAGAGACATATGAAGAAATGCTCAATATCACTAATCATCAGAGAGATGCAAATTAAAACAACAATGAGGTATCACCTCACACCTGTCAGAATGGCAGCCATCAACAAATCACCAAGCAACAAGTGTTGGCGAGGGTGTGGAGAAAAGGGGACTCTAGTACACTGCTGGTGGGAATGCAGACTGGTGCAGACACTATGGAAAACACTATGGTGTTACCTCAAAAAATTAAATATTGAATTGCCATTTGACCCAGTGATCTCACTTCTAAGAATATACCCTAAGAAGCCTGAAACACCAATCAGAAAGAATACATGTACCCCCATGTTCACAGCAGCACTATTTACAATAGCTAAGATCTGGAAACAGCCCAAGTGTCCATCAGTGGATGAATGGATAAAAAAGCTGTGGTACATATACACAATGGAGTACTATGCAGGTGTAAGAAAGAAAGATCTCTTATTCTTTGAGATGACATGGAGGGACCTGGAGAGTATTATCCTAAGCAAAACAAGACAAGCAGAGAAAGACAAATATCACATGATCTCACTTATTTGTGGAATATAATGAACATAACAGTCTGAAGAACAGGGTAGGCCCAGAGACGTGGAAGTAGGGTACAGACTGACAATTATCAGAAGAGGGGGTGGAGGGGAAGGAAGAGATAAACCACAGAACTTATATGCATGTACGTATAACCGATGGACATGGACAACAAAGCTGGGGACAGGGTGCGGGGGGAGGATGGGGAGAAGGGTGTCAATGGGGAAAAAAGGAGAAACAGCTGTAACAAAAATAAATTAATAAAAAAATTTTAAAAAAATAATAAAGGCCACTTTATTAAAAAAAAAAAAAAAAGTTTATCTAAAAACAGGATCAGCCGAAGCATTATAGGGACTGAGGGTTGTGGAAACAGGTGCTGACAATTTCTCAGTTCATTTACTCACAAACATGTATACAGCAAATGCTATGAACTAGGGGCTGGGAGAAAGGTCAGGCATTCCCAGTTAGACAGGACACGCAGAGATACACAAGCAAATGAAGGCAGCATGACAAGCAGAGGTGATTCAGCAAGAAGGGAGCAGCCTGTGGGGGAGGCAGATCTGCTGTGACGGACAGAAAGTCACGGAGGGCAACGTCCCAGTCAGGCCTAAAAGGGTGAGCAGCAGTCCCCACACAGAAAAGAAAGAAGAGGCCCTCTGGGTGGAGGGACCGTGTGAACACAGGCGTGGGAGTGTACGAATGAATGATGCCAGGAGCGAACCTTCCGGATTGCAGAAGTCACCAGACGCCAAGTCAAAACACAAAAAAAAACTACTGTAACTAGTATCTCAGACAAAGGAAGAATTTGCTTAGTATATCGATCGTTTCCTCAAAACATTAGAAAAAACAATAGCAAAAACGTAACAAAACAATAGGCAAAGATCCAACAAAGATATGTTAACAGGCTGTCAACAAAAAAGGAAATGCTATCAGATCTAAGACAGAGTAAAAGATGCTCAACGTTATTTATAATAAGATGAATTAACAGCACTTTGACTACCAATGCTCTCTCAGATTACAAATATCAAAAGTTAACAATACACCCTGTTGGCAAAACTGTGAGAAGACCTCCACCGTTAAGCATTTCAGGTGGGAGTACAAACTGGTACAACTCCTGTAAAGGAACATTCTATAATAACTATGGAAGTTACAAATGCATATCCGCTTTGGCCCAGCAATTCCACTTCTGGGATGTATCCTGTAGATACACCCTTGTGAAAGGACACGTGATCAAAATTATTCATTGCTCATCACTTGTAATAACAAAAAACTGGAAACACCCCCAAGTGTCTATCAACATTTGCTAAAGGAGATTGGCTACAGGTGTGAGCGGGGACTGGCATCTGGCCACTCCCTTCCAGGTCCCCCAGGTCCCACAGGCTGTTTGAAAGGGTCAGTGCTTCTCTTTCTCTGCAGTCCCTCACCCCCACCCCCGGCACCCCAATCTTAGCAACCCACAGAGACAACAAAGGTATGAAATCCTTCACCCACCACCAGGATCAGGAAGTGAGGGCTGAGGACTCCTGGCCACCGCCTAAGCAGCCCACCATGCTGCCGCTCAACCTGGAGAAGGGCCTGGCTGGAAGAGGGGCTACCGGGCTATGTAGTTTGCATGTGAATGTTGGGTTTGCATGAGTCCTTGGAACAGAGGGATATGTGGATTCCAGGTACACACAGGAGCATCTACACTCAATATGGTTTGACTTTAAAATGAAACATATCAGGGACACCTGGAAGAGATGTCAAGCATGGAGTTGAGCCTCAGTGCCCTCCAGCCTGGGGGTGAGAACCTTGACCCAAGGAGACAATGTCTTCCTAATGTTCATCCACCAAGGCCTCACTGTCAGAGCAGAAGTCCAGTTCCCTCCCCAAAGGCCCTTCCAGGGCCTTAACCCTTGTCAGATGTTGATCTTCCAATATTGTAGCTTCCACACTACCTACAAGAATTCTTAAAGCTGTGACCTCACCTCTCTACCAACATATGTTTTAAGTTAGAATATAAAATTTGTCCCCCCTGGCCAGTTTGGCTCAGCAGTTAGAGCATCGGCCCTCGGACCAATGAGTCACGGGTTCGATGCTGGTCAAGGGCATGTACCTCAGTTGCAGTTCATCCCTGGCCCAGGTTGGGATTGTGCAGGAGGCAACCCGTCGATGTGTCCCTCTCACATCGATGTTTCTCTCCCCCCCCCCCACTCTATCTGATGATAAATAGAAAAATATCCTCGGGTGAGGATTAAAGAAAAAAAAGAATATAAAATTTGTCACCATAACTTTAAATAATTCATTGCAAATGTTATCATTCCTCGAATATTGTAAATCTGATGTTTTAAAATAAAGCTGTTACATCCCTTTTATAAATGTATCCAATAAAATATCAATAGTTTAATGACTGTTTTCTACTATCAACCATCTAAAAATTACATGAGCAAATTCTTCAACGGTCAGAAAATTTACAGCATTCCTTTTTCTTCTTGAACTGATATTTTCACTCATTTCCCCATGAAATTTTATACTAATGTAATAGGTATTATGCTTAAAAACATTTTACTGATCATCCCATGATTCTTATTTGCAACAATAAAAATGTGTTCAATCAAAACTTAATTTATTACATTTTATGTAACAATAGGATGTTAATTTTTTTAATTCTTCCAAATTGAGTCATCATTACAATTATTGTTAGTACACGATTGATCAAAATAACATAAATACATAAACATTCTCTATTACTTTGTTGATTTTTTTCATTAACAATATATCTTGATGAGATAGAGCTTTTAAAAATTAATTTATATATTTATATATTACTCGTGATTAGAGTGAGTGCTCACCATTGATCCTATTCTTATTTTGGTTTTTTAAAGGTAAGTGCTAGGAAAGCGTGTACGTGTAAACCGTAAGTAGATGGGAATGAAAGGAATTTTAATGCAAGGGTGTCACTCAACTCTTTGAAATCTTTCTGAGTTGCTTGTCAAAATCACATAGCCATCCATCATCAAAAATTGTTTAATGATTTATTAACCAACAACTTTTTTGGATCCTCTTTCAGTTTTATTGGAAGTAAAGAAATGGAAGCCACCAGAGCTGCCAGAGTCCTTGAGTCCCTCACTGGCCACGGAGACAGTCCCTGTGTCTGGTGCCCCAGGGGCTCTGACACCCCGAGGCACTGTCACTTCCTACATCAGGAATGTGTGGCAAGCCTGCTATTCCCCCTATTCTGGAGAGTAAGAGAAGGGCAAAGTCACTCCAGCCTCCTCTCCACGACTCGACTCAAGGCTTCCTGCCCTGGTCTGTGTGCATTGCGCTGGATGAATGCCAGGCCTGACTCAGCTGATGTCAGGGTGTCAGGTGATAGTGATGACAACACCAAATGGAGCCCTGCTGCATGGAATAGGGGAACGGGGAAGAGGCTGGAGTGGGAGGCCTGGGCTCACTCTTACCTTTGACCTCTTTTATTCCTCTGTAATAACGTTGGTGGGGGCGGGGCTTCGGGGGAGCAACTCTAGTATCTGTGGTTCAGGTCTTCATCAGTGGTAGGAAAGTAACTAACAGGTTAACAGGACAGAGAATAACTGGGTGGGTGCAAGAAGAGGTACTATTTTAGGCGAGGTGGCCAGAGAAGGAAGGCCCTCTGAATGCAGCTTGAGCAGAGCCCTGAACGTAGAGAAGGTGCCAATACTGCAAAGATCTGGGAAACAGCGTGCCAAGAGGAGGAACCTCCAGACGTAAAGGTCCCGCTTGGAAGTGGGCTGGAATGAATGAGGCACAGCAAGAAGGCCAAGGGGGCTGAAGCAGAGTGGGCGAAGGAGAACGGGGCTGGAGAGGAGGACAGAGAGGCCGGCAAGAAGGGCCAGGTCTCTGCGTGAGGAGTGTGGACTGTGTCATGCAAAGTCATCGGAGATTCCTATGCACGGAAGGATGATCTCACATGTTCTATCACTCTTGCTGTTGTGTGAAGAATGGCCCCTGGGGACAGGAGGAGAGGGTGTCAAGAGTGTGAGCAGAGAGATCAGTGAGGAGGTTGTGGCAATGGACTGCCCCGGAGATAATGGTAACTGGCGAGGGGTATATTCTGGGCACAGAGACAACAGAACTGGCTTCTGGAGTAAATGTGGGAGATGAGAGAGGGAGTAACTGAGGGACTCACAGGTAAGTGGGGACATGGCGGTATTTACAGAAATAGGGAAGCCTTAGGAAGAAGCAGGCGTTGTGGTGGGGTGGGGGGAGGGTGGACAAAAAGTTGTATTTGGGCCAAGTTTTATTTTATATACCTACTCGACATACATGAGAATATAAAATTTGAATCCCCCTTGAGGTCAGACTCAGGAGGAACTTGCATGTAGAAAGTGACATGCCATGGGCCACATGAGGCCACCTGACAAGAGTGTATAGCTAGAAAAGAGAATGGCCCAAGACCGAGCCCTGGGCACAGCAGTAGAGAGAAGCTGAAAGGAAGAAGCGGAGCCTCAAAGGGGATGGAAGAGGAGTGACCAGGAGGTGAGAGAACAATCCCGAGGAGGAGAGGACAGCTGGAGAAAGCGGTGAAGGAGAAGAGGTCCTCCAGGCCCCATGGTGCTGAGGGGTCGGGAACCTGAGTACCGGCCACTGGGTCCCGTGACAAGGAGGTTGTGCGTGACCATAAGGACAGAGCTGGACGACAAAAGCCTTCCTGAAATGTGTTCAGGAGAGAGTGAAAGGAGAGGAACTGGAGCCATGGAGTACAGATCAGACTCTTTTGAGTAGTTTTGCTGTGAAATAAAAGTGGGTACAGCCCTGGCCGGTTTGGCTCAGCAGTTAGAGCATCAGCATGCGGTCCAGAGAGACCCGGGTTCGGTTCCCGCTAAGGGCATGTACCTCGGTTGCGTGGGTGGCAGCCACTCGATGTGTCCCTTTCACATCGATGTTTCTCTCTTCCTCTCTCTCCCTCCCACTCTATCTGAACAAAAAATGAAAAAAAAAAATGTCCTCGGGTGAGGATAAAAAAAAAAAGAAAAAAGAAAGAAAAGTGGGTACAAAAAGGGAGCTAGGAGATGGAGAAATGCCGTGGTAGCTGGAGGGGGCTGTAGGATCAGATGAGGATTCTTATGTCTAAGATGGAGTTGTTACAGCACATCGGCAGGTTCAGAGGAGCCATTCAGGAGGTGGGAGAGAGAAACTGCAGGAGAGCAAAGGGAGGATTACAGGAGCCAAGTCTTGAGTAGCCTGTAGGGGAGGCGATGAGGGAGGTGATGTAGTTGGGTACGGATGCAGGTGGGTTAGTAATTCCTGGGGTAGAAATATGAGGCAGCTCTTTCTTGGCCGCTCCTGCCTTCAGAATGAAATGGCGCCTGGAGTGCAGTCAACGTGAGGTTGTTATCCCTGCAGACTGGCTCTCTCCCGGCTCCCTAGGCAGGGTCCTTCTCACGCTCAGACCTGCCAGGCTGAGCTGCCCTGGCCACGGGCACCTTCTTTTGGAGTAATTCTCTGCCAAACTGCAAATGTTGCTGTACTGGACCTTCAACCCCTTTAAGGTCCTACTGGCTTCTGAAGAATCGCAGAGGCATCTCCTATTCCTCGTTATTTCATGGCAGCTGTGAGCAGTGGCCATCATAAACAGTAAATGCATAAGAATGCTGAGATTTTAAATCACCATTAATCAGTGTAATGAGCATAGCATTGTGCTTATCAGCAAACATTAAAAAAATCAAGTACTAAAGAAATTAGTTGAGTTCAAGAAAGCAATAGAAGATAAGAGGCATGATTTTATGTATCTATATCAGTTGATACATAAATTGAAAGCAGTTAAGATAAAAATTGGGTAAGGGTGTCATTTGAAAGATGTCCATGGGGTTTACTTGTAAAAACAACTCACAGCTAAAAAAAAAAAAAAAAAAAAAAAAAAAGAAAGAAAAACAAAAATTGGTGTTAAGGCCTTCCACTGACTTAGCAGCCTGACCCCAACTCTGAGAATTGACTGTGTTACTCTGTAGTTTGCATCATGTTATTTGAGAAGAGACCAATGTCTCAGATTCTCAAGCCATAGCCCAAATCAAGTTCCTGAATCTTTGATCCAGGAGCCTCACGGTCAGAATCTTTGACCCAGGAGCTGTCTGAGATGTTTACTCTGCTCTGAACCCTGTGTTAAGTGGGTTTACAACATCAGCAAAGTGTATTTAAAGGGGAAAAAGGAAAATGTAGAGTTGATGACATAAATGAAACCCATAGCTTTAACACTTTTGTATTAAGTTAAAAATAAGTTTTAAGATTCTCCTGACTATCTGTTGTTTAGTGTATCCAAAACAATTAAAGAAACTAAAACATTAAAGATCTGAAATATTAACTTTGTGATTTCTATTTGAACTGTGTCATTGATATTAGACTTCTGATTTTAATTTGAAGGGCACAAAACAATTGGGTTACATTTGTAAAAAGTGTTTGAATTTTCAAAGCCTGATTTACTACACTTTTTTTTTTTCATTTGCTTTTTTTGGAGTTATAGGAATTACTCAGGTGCTTAGATTTTGTTCATCAGGTTTTTTTTAATCTGCCCTGGCAGACATTTGAAGTGTTCTAAAAAATCAGATATACTAAATTTGCAGTTACATTAAATTTGTAGTTTAAAATATTTAAAGGAATTCGATTAACTAGGATAGAAAAGAGAGTTAAGTATTGAGTGGGGTTTGCTATAGTAAGCAATGAAATAACTGAGCATTCATTTACAAAGTGAAAGTGGACTTCCTGTCCAAACTGGCAGCTTATAAAGACCCTGAACTCACCTCCTCCCAGGAACACGTTGAATTTACACCTACAGACAGGCAACTCCTCCTGAAAAAGAACTGAGGACTGACTGAGCAGTTTCTGCATGACAAAGGAGAGACAGACCATACAGAAATGGGTCTCCCGGCAGCCTGCTCCAGCTCCAGCTTCCTGTCCTGTGACTTGCCCCAGGACTTCCCTCAGTGTCCTCTCTACAGCTCCCACCCAGGTGTGACTTGTCCCCAGGATGTCCTGCAGACCACAACCACTTCAGCTCCAGCTCCAGTGGCTTACCTCCAGGAATCCCCACAGCTCACACTCATTCCATCTTCAGCTCCAGTCCCAGTGTGGCTTGCCCCCAGAACTACCCAAGGCCTGAACCAACTCCAACCAGTGCACCTTGCACCTAGGAATTCCTTTGGCCTATCCCCACTTCAGCTGCAGCTCCAGGCCCTGGGTAAGGCTGGCCCCCCTGGACGCCCCGTGGCCCAGGCATGCTCGAGCTCCAGCTGGCCGGCCAAAGACACCCAGCCCACACAGTCTACAGAAAGGTAGCTCCTACGTAACGTCATTGCTTCAAGACCAGAAGAGATTACTGTTTTACCTAATTCATAGAAACAAACACAGAGAGACAGCCAAAATGAAGAGACAGAGAAATATGTCCCATATGAAAGACCAAGACAAAGCCCCAGAAAAAGAACTGAATGAAACAGAGACAAGTAATCCAGCAGATAAAGAGTTCAAAACATAAGTTATAAAGAGGCTCAGTGAACTCAGGAGAAGCATAGATGAACTATTAACTTCAACAGTGAGATAGGAAACGTAAAAAAGGAGATAGAAAACAAAACCAAAACCAAAAAAGCCAGAAATAAAGAACACAATAACTGAAATGAAGAGTATATTAGATGGACTCAACAGCAGATCAGATGAAGCAGAGGATCAAATCAACAATTTGGAAAACAAGGTAGCAGAAAGCACAGAATCAGAACAGCAAAAAAAAAAAAAAAAAAAAATAGAATTTTAAAAAATAAGGATTGTTTAAGGGACCTCTGGAACAACATCAAACATACCAACATTTGAATCAGAGGGGTCCCAGAAAGAGAAGAGAGAGAGAAAGAGATAGAAAACCAATGTAAAGAAATAATGGCTGCAATCTTCTCCAGTCTGGTTAAGGAAACAGACATCCTTCTGATAGTCCAGAAAGCGCAGAGAGTTCCAAATAAGATGAACCCAAATAGGTCCACACCAACACATGTCACAATTAAAAGACCAAAAGTTAAATCAAGCAGAATTTTTGAACTTCAGAGTTGAAAACAAACAGAAACAAATAAATTTAACTATACACCAAATGGGTAACAACCATGTTAAAGAAAAGTGGAAAAGAACGATTCCAAGTAACTTTTAGCTACAGTACTTTCCCTCCTCTCAGTCTGGAGATAGAAGGACCAAAAGCACTGCAAAGGAAACTTACATGTGACTTAATAGTTTAGTAGGTTCGTTGTTAACAGTGGTGTGGGTGCAGTAATTCTGAAACAAGTTCATGTGTATTGTAACACTGAGCAAAGGAGTAAACATATTGACTTTGTCAGGAGCCAGTCTTCTCACGATGAGAAAGAAGCTACAAATATAAATAGTGAAAGGCAAGAATGATGAGTGTCTATTTTCCCCAGTCTGCCCACTGAAAGGACATGAGTGATGCTACCTCAGTGGCAATGAGCACACCTGGCTTCCGGATCTCGGCTTCTAATATCACTCCCCACTAAAGAGAGTCAGGGGTCCTTAGCAAAATGATTGAGTCCAGGGCTGGGGCTGGGAGTGCAAGCCTGGACCATCTGTGCCAGAAATGAGAATGTGCTTGAAGAATGACAGGCACAAATGCCAGCTCAAGGAACTCCCACCGCCAAGTCTGGGATAATATGAGCCTCAAAATTAGTCATGATAGTAATAGATCATAACCCACTGAATACCATCGGAATCCATATCGACAAAAGTAAATAAATAAGGGTGAAGGAAAGGCCCTTGCAGTGAAATTTCAAGTAATAAATGCAGAAGGAATGATAGCATTTAAAACTCACTATCTGGCCATCATTATAGTAACTTCATTCAGGCAAAAGCTGTCAATGTACTATAAGGAACAGGATATTCACGGAACTTCAAATAATCTCCCCGCAGGGTAGTTATGTATTACAAAGGGGAAAATAATAACTTTACAGTAGAAAAACTTGGAGGACATGTCCAGGACGTGGTGATCACAGTTAACATCACCAATAGGAACAGGTCACAGTGGCCTGCCACCTGACGGGATCTGTGAGAACACAGCCTCACTTCTAGGGTATCCCCGCCACCTACGCATAACCTGAATCCAGTGAAGTATCAGACAAACCCAAATTGAGGGACATTCTACAAAATAACTGAGCCCATCTCTTCAAAATGTCCAAGTTGAGAGGACGAAGAAAGACTAAGACTGGTTCAGATGAAGGAAAGCTGAAGAGCCATCACAGCTGAAAGGCAGCAGGTGCTCCTGGAATGGATCCTGAACCCGAAAAATTCTTATTGCAGAGAACAAGTAGAACAATAGATGAAATCTGAATAAAATCTGTGGGCTGGATAACAGTGTTTTATTAATGTTAATTTTCTGATTTTGATACATTGGCATTGCAGTTATGTAAGAGAATGTCCTTGATTTTTTTTTAAATTAAATTTTCCAAAAAATTATAAAAAAATAAAAGGTTTGAGTGTTTTTTCTCATTGTTACATCAAAAAGAATATGGCCTTATGAATAGACTAGCAATATTTGTAGGCTGAACGTAAAATGTTAAGAAAATTTTGGTTTTTAACTTCATGATTATAATGAAGTTAATTATTTAAACAATTTCTAAGTTTTCAATTACGTACCACTTTGAATAGCATGGTGAAATCTTGCACCATCTTGCTTTATTCTGCCCGGAACGTGAATCATTACTTTGCCCAGAATATTCATGTCGTATATGTGACCTGCCCATTAGTCATTTAGTTGCTATCTCTTACCGGATCAACTGTCATGGTATCAGAGTGCTTGTGTTCAAGTGACCGTTATTTTACTTCATCGTGGCCCCAAGGTGCAAGAGTAGTGATGCTGGCAATTCAGATGCACCAAAGAGAAGCCATAAAGTGTACGCATGTATAGTTTTTAAAAATGTAGTGTATATATATAGGGCTTGGTACTATCTGTGGTTACGGGCATTCACTAGGGGGGATGAGGGGCTGTCTTGGGACATATTCCCCATGGATAAGGGGGACTACTGCATCCTTGCTTTTACCAGTGTGTTGTATATTTTCATGTGTTCTCATGTTACTAACTAGTATGCTTTCATTTCAGCTTAAACTACTTTTTTCAGCATTTCTGAAAAGGCAAGTATAGTGGTGATAAACTCCCTCAGCTTTTGTTTGCTAATAAAGTCTATCTCCAGCCCTGGCTGGTTTGGCTCAGCAGTTAGAGCATCAGCCTGTGGACCAAAGGGTCTCAGGTTTGATTCCCAGTCAAGGGCAGGTACCTGGGTTGCAGTTTCAATGCCCAGCCCTGCCTGGTCAGGATCATTCGGGCAAATGATGTGTCTCTCTCACATCAATGTCTCTCTCTATCTATCTGTCTGTCTATCTATCTATCTATCTATCTATCTATCTATCTATCTATCTATCTTTCTCCCCCTCCCTCCCACTCTATCTAAAAATCAATGGAAATTTTCTTCAAGTGAGGATTAACTATCTTGCCTTCATTTCTGAAGGACAACTGTGCCGGGCAAAGTTGTTCTTGGTTGGCAGTTCTTTTCTTTCAGCACTTTGAATGTATCATTCCCCTCTCTCCTGGCCTGCAAAGTTTCTGCTGTGAAATCACAGATACCCTTATGGGGGAGGGGGGGGGTTCCCTTGTATGAGAGAATTTTTTTCTCTTGCTCCTTTTAAAATTCTCTCTTTGTCTTTGATTTTAGGCAGTTTTATTATAATGTGTCTTAGAGAAGATCATTTTGGATTGAAATCATGGAGTGACCTAATAGCTTCATGAAATTGGATATCAAATCTCTCCCCAGATTTGAAAAGTTATCAGTCATTATTTCTGTAAATAAGCTTTCTGCCCTTTCTCCCTCTCTTCTGTTTCTGGATTCCAGTGATATGTTGATTGTTTCCCTTAGTGGTGTCCTATAAGTCCACAGACTTTCTTTATTCCTTTCATTTTTTTTCTATTTGCTGCTCTAACTATAATTTCAAATCATCTGTCTTCAAACTGACTCATTCTGCTTGGTCCAGTCTGCACCTGAAGCTCTCTATTGAATTCTTCGATTTGATCATAGTATTCTTAGCTCCAAAATTTCTGATTGGTTCTTTTTTAGGTTCCTGTCTGTATGTTTTACTTCTCATTTTGTTCTTGTATTGTTTTCCTGGTCTTGTTACATTGTTCATCTGTGTTCTCTTGTAGGTCTCTGAGCACCTTTGGATCAATCACTTTTGAATTTTTTGTTGGGCAATTCTTGTATCTCCATTTTTGGGGGTCAGTTACTGAAAGTTGGCTGTGTTCCTTTGGTGGTGTCGTGTTTTGCTGATTTGTTGTGATCCCTGTGGCCTTGTGTAGGTGAGTGTGCATTTGAAGAGGTAGTCACCTCTTTCAGACTCTATGGACTGACTTCAGAAAGGAAAGACCTTCACCTGAGAGTGGGGGCATGCTAGAGCATGCTAGAGCGTGCTGTGACTGAGTCTAGTGGTGCAGGGCACCAAGTGCAGAAGCATGTAGATGCCTGTGTAGTGGCGTGCCAACTGCAGACACACATGTGGTGGTGGGGACCAGGGCCAGCAGCCATGGCCTGGGCCATCAGTGAGTGCACTGGCAGTTGTGGGGCCCTGGCTGTCAGCATGTACTACTGTGCCCACAGGGTCTCCCCACAGGTGCAGGCATCGCAGTGGAGGCTGGTAAAGGGAGTTGGTATTGGGGTGTGCAGGTGCTCAGCTGGAGGGACTAGTTGCAGGTGAGCAAAGTAGTGTAGGCCAGTGACAAGAGCTAAGGCCACATGCAGGCCCACAAGAGCTGCTAGTCCTGGCTGTCAGCATGCACTTCTGGGCTGCAGAGTCTCATCACAGGTGCATATACAGCAGTAAAGGCCAGTGGTGAGAGTCAGGCCAGCAGCATGCAAGTACACAGCTGGAGGGACCAGTCCCAAGCAAGTGCAAAGAGGTGGGGGTCAGCTGCTAGGGTCTAAGCCGGAGTCTTGCATTCACACGGCTGCTGAGGACTGTTCTGGCTGCTGGTAGGTCCTAGGGTCTGGTAGGGGCAGGAGGAGGAAATGGGGAGGGGCTCAGACAGCTGGTGGCTGTGAATGCAAATATCTGTGGAGCAAAAAAAATACCTGAAATCTGCAAGGGTCATGGCAGCTGTACTGGCCATAGGTTTCTTCCGTGGTGAAAGCTGCTGGGGTCCTCTGCAGGGCAGGTCAGTGGGAGCTGTGGTCACACAGCCCTGCTCTTCTTCCCACTCCTAGACACCTCTACACGTGCAGCTTTGCCAGTGTGGGTAGCAGGAAATCGAATGGGTCCTTCCTACAGTGCCCAGAAAGGCTGGGAAAGCTGGTTGCTGGCCTCACTTTCTCCTTCCCAGAGAGGGGAAACGCTTCTCGTTGGGGAGTTCCCTCTTCGTGCTGAGCAGTACTGGTTCTGGGGATGGGATGATGCGGGCACAAGGAAGCTGCTCTTCTTTCCCTTTTTGGCTTGTTCCCAGGTTTTTTTGCTCCACTGTGTTGCTAAAGTTTCTCAAGTGAACTCCAGAGCTCTCCCAGAGCTCAAGACACAAGTCATCCTCAGGGCCACTTCATCCACCCTAACAGAAGGGACAACACCAAGACATGTAATCATTGATCTTTGCGGGGGATGGAGGATGGGATCTCCTACTTTACCGTCTGGGTGGTGTCACCTCAATGATCCCATTTTTAGATGAGGAAATTAAGGCCAGGAAAGAAAAACAATGTAACAAAGTTCATTTATTCATTCAATAATGTTTAGTGAGCACCCACCACGTGGCAGTCCCTGTCCCAGATGCTGAAGACACAGGAGAGGACATTTTAATGGGAAAGGCAGACAACAAACAAGTAAGAAAATCCATTGTTTTAGTTAGAAGTAAATGCTGTGATGGCAATGAAGCCAGGTGCTGTGACAGAGCTGAGAATCAAGGAAGGCCTCTCCTAGGAAATGAAGGACTCTGAACTAAGCACAAAGAAGGCGCCAACCATGAGAGGAGGAACAATCCCAACAGAGCTCTGTAAGCACAAAGGCTTTGAGACAGCAACCAGCTGGATGAGTTCAGAAGGAACTGAAAGGCCAGTGTGGCTGGAACATGATGAGAAACGGGAAAATCAGTGTTGTGCTAGGAAGGGTTTGAACAATGGGCCTTCTCATTTACCAGTTCCCACGGTGTAAATATTTCCACCTACCAAGCTAACAGCATGAAGTCACTAAATGCAAAGTTGAAGAGATGCACGCAGCCAACCCTCATGAGCCGGTATGAGCAGCTGCAGCACACCACTGAGAGTGCATGGCATGAACCTGAGCGACAGATAAGGCTCCTTCCTGAAAAATGAATTCTTTCACCCACAGCTATTTTTTTCTTTTTTTTGTCTGTCAGTAGAAATGCTTAGAGACTGAGCTGGCCAATGAAACTGAAAACGTCAGACAGAAAGTCTGAAGCTCAGAGAAGACACCCTGGCTGGAGATGTAAACTGAGGAATGGACAGGACACAGAAGGTACAGAAGCAATGGGACAAGATCAGACCTCCTGAGAAGAAGGCAGACCTTGCGCTGAGCTTGGGACGTGCCAGCATCGAGAGGTCTGAGAAGAGGAGCCAGCAAAGGAGATTATAAAGGGCAGCCAGGGCAGAGGGAAGGCAGGAGGAAAACCCAGGGGTGTGGACATCACAGAAACCAAAGCAGGAAGCTATCCACAAAGGAGGAAATGTCACCTCCATCCTGTGCAGCAGATAGGGAGAGATGAGGACATCGAAGTGCCACTAAATGGAAGTCAATGGTGGCCTTGACCTGAGGGGCTCAGGGGAATGGTGGCTACAGAACGTAGAAGGAATTGGGTGATGCAGGCATGGAGACAGCAAATAGAAGTCCAAGTCTCTGGGAAGGAACACAGAGAAGTGGGGTGGTGTCAGGGGAGGGTTTCTTCATGATGGCAGACACTTGGGCATGTCCACAGTTGATGGCAATAAGCTGGGAGAGAGGGAGGGGTCCGTGATGTCGGTGAGAGAAGAGTCCTGGGCAGGCGGAGGGAAATAAAAGCCACAGCTCAAGACGAGGGTCATCCTGAGGGCCCCCTGGTCCACTGTGACAGAGGGAAGACAGGTGGATTCCACGATGCGGCAGGAAGAGAGAGTTCCTGCCCCATTGCCTCTGCTGTTTTAGTAAAGAGCAGCTGGGCGTGGGGCTGGGCGTGGGGCTGGGCGTGGGGCTGGGCGTGGGGCTGGGCGTGGGGCTGGGCAAAGGTGAGCAGCGTCTCCCTCCTGTTCAGCCTCCTCCCTTCCACCCCACTGAATGCAGCTGTGCCCAACGCGCGACGTTTTCCCTCTTTCTGCACCGGTTCTTCCCATCCTGCCCTGACTCACAGTGCTCTCTCTCCCATGTAAGAAGTTTACATTTTTAAAACAAAGTGTCTGGAAATAACATAAGAGTCCCCCACAAATGCCTCTCAATCACAGAAGCATCTTGGGCTGGTGAGGAAATTTTGTTCCTCCAGACCTGACACCACGGCTATTCCAGTGGATGGATGAGGTGAGATGGGCACATAATCCCCCGCCCCCCGGGGCTCCCCTACCGCGCATCCAGCAACTTTGGCCACCACCCCTCCATCCGCAGAAAGTGAGTGAGACTCTCTGCCCGGAAGAGGGGAGGGAGGGGCGCCCCAATTCCATTTACATTCCTCACCAACTCCTTGCAAGTGGCATGTGGGGGTTCAAATACAGTCCCTGGGATGTCTACACTCCTGGCACGCATCCCAGTTTATCATCATTTCCCTTTCCTGGTCATGACGTCAGGGATATTTGCATGCACCATCCAGAGCAAGGAAAGTCAGGCCTCCCAGCAAACCGTCGGTGGAGGTTTCTTCCTGAAAAATGAATTCTTTCACCCACAGCTGTTTTGTCCTGCCAGTAGAAATACTTAGAGACTGAGCTGGCAAATGAGAGCCTGAGACACGTGCGGGGAAATTCTGGGCCCTGCTGCTGCCACTGAGTAATCACTGAACCCACTGTCGCCACCGGAACCCTGTCTCTGCTTCCTTAGGAATTCCCCAGGACAGGGAATTTGCAATCGTCTTGACTACTTGCTATTTCTAAGCCTGGAAATGGAATATTTGTGGAACTTCCTGTGCAAGAAAAAAAAATCGTGACCTTTCACCGAAAGAGAGGGAAGTAAATGCTATAATGAGGTTCCTTCTGCCTGCTAAGACTCTCTCATCTTCGGCATGACCTCAGCAGCGTCCCTGAGACCGCTGGGGTGGCTCCCACCCACTGGTCCTCCTTCCACCAACCCTCCACGCTCTGGAGGCCTTAGAGTCCTTGTCCTCAGCTGAGGGATAGAAAGAACTTATCAGTAAGAATGCTGTTTCCCAAACCTGTCCCAGAACATCTCCCCATGACCTCTCACTTGTCAGCCACTTGGCCTCCCTGTGTGAGGAAGGAACATCCCACCGGGTCACCAAAAAAAGTTCTCCTTGGTGCCCTGGCCTGTTTGGCTCAGCCCTTAGAGCATCGGCCCACCGACCCAAGGGTCTCGGGTCGCAGGTTTGATTCCTGGTCAAGGGCGTGTACCTGGGTTGCAGGTTTGATCCCTGGACCCCTTTGGGTCATGCAGGAGGCAGCCAATCGATGTTTCTCTCCTTCTCTCTCTCTTTCTGTCTCTCTCCCTCTCTCCCTCCCTTCCACTCTATCTAAAAAGCAATGGGAAAACATCCTTGGGTGAGAATTAACAAACAAAAAAAGTTCTCCTTGGATTCCAGGCTGCTCCTCTTCAGCGGAGGCCTCCTGAAGGTCGCAGGCCCTTTACTCTGAGGCTCATCTTTCGCTCCCTTCCCTCTCTCCCTCCCCTCTTCCCAGACAGAAGACTCATCCCAGACTGACTGCTGACAGATCTCCCTTGACCTCCCCACATCCCGAACTGATCTGCAGTGTCTCTCAGTCAGTCTACCTGACCCCGGGGCTGGCCCACTCTCCTCCTGAGAAGTTTCCCTGGCCCCGGGGCTGGCCCATTCTCCTCCTGAGAAGTTTCCCTGACTCAGGGTCTGGCCCATTCTCCTCCTGAGAAGTTTCCCTGACCCCGGGGCTGGCCCATTCTCCTCCTGAGAAGTTTCCCTGACTCGGGGGCTGGCCCATTCTCCTCCTGAGAAGTTTCCCTGACCCCGGGGCTGGCCCATTCTCCTCCTGAGAAGTTTCCCTGACCCGGAGGCTGGCCCATTCTCCTCGTGAGAAGTTTCCCCAAAGCAGTGGCTGAAGTACAAGGTAAAACAGAGGAAGGAGGGAGGGAGAGGAGGAGGAACGACGACGTTTTACTAAAACCCGAATGTAGCCAACATCTTGGGCAGCCAGCACTTAGAGAATCACAGTCTAGAAATGACTTCATTTTCCTCCAGCCCCGCCTTCTCACTCACCATCAGATCTGTCGGACCTCTCCGGCCAGCGCAGAACTTCCCGGTGAACACACGCACGCACAGTCTCGGATCCAGACAAAGATGGCAGATACACACTCTTTCACCTGACTCTGTTTCTCTCCCCAAGCCCCATTCAGAAGGAATCTTTAAGGGCACAAACCCACGAGGAGGGAGAACAGGAGAGGAGACAGCAGCAATGGAAGAAGACAACATTTTTGATCAGTCAGGAAATGCCTTTGAGTTAATAATTATGTCTTTTCATTTGCTTAGTTTCTATGTACTTATCGTTAGGGCTGAATTTAGTTTCTATTGGTGAAAACAAACATAAATTACAAATATAAAATTCGGCACAGGGCCTTGGAAGGGGACCTTGCAAATAGAGGCTCCTAAAATTTAAGCTTTATTACCTTTACAGTGAATCCACCTCTGATTATCATTGATTCAACTCTAAATTGACACTAATTGTTTAAATTTCCTCCTAAGACATTCAGATGTATATGGCAGTTCCTCTTATCTTAGGAAAAGAACTTTTCCTAGAGCTTTCTGAGCTGCTCCAGCTTGGACTGCTGTGCACAGCTTCACTGGGCTCCCTCACCTTCAGGACTCCCCACACCTTCCTCCTGCCTTCGACCCACTTCTCGTGTCCATGTATTTGTCTACCCTGGTTTACCCCTTTTCGTGGATTCTTGGGGAAGGATGCCTTAAGAAGTAAAAATTTTTTCAGAGATTTGCATGCCTGAGATGTCTTTATTCTGCACTGACATTTGGTGGATAGTTTGGCTGGATATAAAATTCTAGGTGGGAATTAATTTTCCTTAATGGTTGTGAAGGCATCACTCCATTTTCTTATTTTTTTGTTAATCCTCGCCTGAGGATATTTTTTTTTTAATTTTTTTTTTTTTTATCCTCACCTGAGGACATTTTTCCATTTTTTGTTCAGATAGAGTGGGAGGGAGAGAGAGGAAGAGAGAGAGAGAGAAATATCGATGTGAAAGGGACACATCGAGTGGCTGCCTCCCACACGACCCAACCAGGGCCGGGGACAAACTGCAACTGAGATATGTGCCCTTTGCGGGAACCGAACCCAGGTCTCTCTGGACCACAGGCCGACGCTCTAACCGCTGAGCCAAACAGGCCAGGGCGAGGATATTTTTTTCCATTGATTTTTAGAAAGAGTGGAAGGGAGGGAGAGAGAGAAACATTGATGTGAGAGAGACACATCAATTGGTTGCCTCCTGCACATGCCCTGACTGGGGCTGGGAATCAAACCTGCAACCCAGGTATGTGCCCTTGACTAGGAATAAACCCATGTGCCGAAGAAGCTGATGCTCTAACCACTGAGCAACACTGGCCAGTGCTCCATTTTCTTCTAACTGCCAATATTGCCACTGAGAAGTCTGACACCATTCAAACACCCAGTTATTTCCATGTGACTGTCATTTTCTATCCAGAATATTGTAGGGTTATCTCTTTATCCTTAAGAAGTAAAAAAATTCCGGTGTTCTGAAATTTCATGGCGTGGGTATTCTTTTGTTCATTATGGCAGACACTCAGTGACCATTTCAACCTGGAAACACGTCCTTCAAGTTCTGAAAACTTTATTAATTAAGTACCTTTCCTCTCTGTTTTTTTCCTCTTGTGTTTTTCTCTGGACCCTTTGTTTTTAGTATCTGAGTCTCCTGGATCTGTCCTCTAACATATGTATTGGCTCTATCCTGTTTTCTGAGTCTTTTTCTGTTTGCTTTACTTTCTGGGAGATTTGCTTAACTTTATCTCCTAAGTTTTGGTTTGTTTTGTTTGTTTGTTTGTTTGTTTGTTTGTTTGTTTGTTTTAAAATATGTTTTTATTGATTTTTGAGAGAGAGAGAGAGAAAGGGAGAGAGAGATAGAAACACATCGATTGACTGCCTCCTGCACACACACACACACACACACACACACACAAACACGCCCCACTGGGGATCGAGCCTGCAACTCGGGCATGTGCCCTGACTGGGAATCAAACTGGAACTTCACGGTCCATGGGATGACTCTCAATCCACTGAGCCACACGGGCCGGGCACCAGTTCTTTCATTAAGTTTTAATTTCTTTTATCATATTTTCTTGTTCTTTGGAATATTCTTCCCCGCCCCTGTAGCATTTTGTTCTTGTTTCATCGTCCTACTTTCTTACTACTCTGAGGGTATTCCTAGTAGTGTTTCTGTTTTTAAGTTTCCTTCTCTCTACAAATTCTCTTTCTTCCCCTGCTTTTTAAATTTTGATTTCCATCTGGCTAGAAACTTTCTGCAGATATTTCGTGATCCCAGCTTTTCTGTTTCTATGTGAGAATGGGTGAGCTGGGTGGGAGGTCTGAGAATACTGGTGAGGTCTGTTTACTGTAAGAGTTGGCATCCATCCACCTGTCAGGGCCTTTGGGTTGGAAAACCCCACTCTCGGGGTTGACCTCATCCCCGGGGGTGGGGGGAGCTCTGAAGGATAAGTCCCGCTCTCCCGCTGAGTGGTGGTGGGGGGCCTGTCAGCACTGTATGCTTCCCGTGAATTGTCTCTTTCAATACCTTCCCTGGCAGGCACGTCTCTGAGTTCACATTCACAACAGAAATGCAAGAGTGCCCAGCCTCACGCAGGAGTTTTTTAAGCAACAGAAGGAGAGAGAGAGAGAGAGAGAGAGAAACCTGGAAAGCTGGACAAGTGGCAGCCGACCCTCAGGGAGCAGCCGACAAGCTGTGAACCAGCCAGCACCTGGGGCCTTTGCTAGTGTACGCGGGGGGTAAAATAAGGAGACTGTTTGGGAGCTGATGGAGAAATAGTTAGAGACCAAAGGAAAGCACATATTGAATGGCGCTGTTTATATCAAACTCTAGGAACTGTAGGCTGATCTGTAGTGTTGCTTGGGAATGAAGGAGGGAGGAGAGGGGCACAGAGGCCAGAGGTAACTTGTGGGGGCATGAGGAGTCCACTATCTGGATTGTGGCGATGATTTCACAGTCAGAACATATAGAAACCGCACAATTTAAATATATGCAGTTTGTTATATGACAGCTTTACCTTAATAAAGCTGCTTTTTAAAGGCGTTGGCAGGGCCGTAAGGAAATTTCCATTTTTTGTTGACTAGGGGGAACAACGAGGTGATAATGAACATCTGAGTCATAATAAAACGACATTAACGGGGGGGAAACAAAGTTATACCCACACACCACAGTTTCCACACTAGCCGAAGACAGCGGGTTTATTCTGTAAAAGTGCAGAAGGGGGGTCTTTGGGCTGGGGGCCACCGGGCACATGTGAAGGCGGGTCATCTGGTAGATATATGTGTAACTTTTTAAGGAACTGTCCAGTTGTTTCCCCTGGTGGTTGTACTGTTTGCACTCCCAGCAGCAGTGTGTGAGGTGCTGGGTCTCCTCAGGGTCAGTGTTTTTCATTGTAGGCATCCTTATGGGTGTGTGATGAGGTGCAGAGTCTGGAGTTACACTGGCATTTTCACTGGCACCCAGAATGGTGCCAGGCATAGAGAAAATATTTGTTGCTTGATTGCTCGGTCTTTTACTAAAGGGACTTAGTTACCAACTGGTAGTTCCACTGAGTGACACTGTGCCTGGCGAAGGACCGTATGCAGACACAGAGACAGGGCGCAACAGGCAGGGCAGGGAGGGTGAGAAGGTGCCGTGGCTCTATTTCTGGCCTCTCACCTGGTAAAATGCTGGTTCAGCCATGGGCAACTCACTTAACTTCCCAGGGGATCAGTGATCTTATCTGTACAATGGGAACACAGGAATTGCGGATCTGCCAAAGTCTATAGATGATCAAAAGTACATATGACGGCGAACATCTTACTATAATACCTTTTAGAAATTTCATTTCTATGAGAGGTCCAAATGCCAGATAGTTTAAAGACTACATCAGACACCAGGGAAGGGGACTTGAATATTTTTGAGCCTTATGTCTCACCAGGAAATTCACATTTGTTTGATTTTCATCACTGTCTTATAAGGAAAGTATAGCTGCCCCCATTTAGGATGATGAGAAACTGCAATCCTTCTGACTCCAGAGCCCAGGTTTTTCTCACTACAATGAGGAATGAAACCACTGGTGTCTCAGGGGTGCATGAACCCCTCAGGGTCCCACACTCTGTCCCACAAGCTGAACAGCTGCAGCTTCTTAACCCTCTCCTCAGTCATCCTCCAATCCATAACCACATGGCTGGGCCAGGCCTCATCTCAGAAGACAAAGTTGCTGAGGATTTAAAAGAAGACAATCTGGTCAACCTCTGCTCCCCTGGAAAGTGACTAAGACCAGATCTGTGAGAAGCAGAAAGGACAGCCCCTGTCCTCACACCGGAGTGTTCAGGACTCAGCCCAGTTCAGGAGGGCCTGGCATTCCTGCACTGAGCGGGTAACCAGCTCCAGGAGGCTCTGAGAAAGAGGCTGTGGGACCAGCAAGAAGACTCGGGGGCACAGAGGAGATGTCATCCCATCCAGAGGGCTCTCCTGTGGTGTCAGACCTTCTGTCACCTTCGTGGGCACATCATGAGCAAACAGATGGGACTCACAGACGCGCTCATGGGTTTCGGTTCAGTAAGAAGGAGAAACTTGTAATAACAGAACTGTGCAGCTGCGGAGGGGGCACCACAAAGTCACCCGTCCCATCTTTGCAGGAACGCAGCAGGTGGTACTTAGTCGCGCTCTGAGGAAGAGGTTGGACTAGGAAGACACAGGCACCTACTAGGAATTTACTCCAGTTTTTGTTTAATGAAACTGATGAGCTAGGACAGGAAATGCCAAATTAGACATTAACAGAGATTGCATACAACAATGCCAGTGGACGATAATAAAGCAAAGGGTTCTAGGGCCTGGCTTAATTGCAGTGGTGAGGGCTGGGTAGGGTGATTTCCCAGAATGTTACATAACGCTGGTCATGGGCCAGCCCCGCTGGAGAGGGACAGGCAGGAAGGGCTTGTGTACAGGGATGTGCTACCAGTTGTCCAGTGAAGGAGAAGTACCCCCTTCAGAGGCCCAGAATAGAATATTCCCAAGAACAGAAATGTGTTTAAATATACTTTAAAGGTTTTACTTATCATAACGAAAGCACTGTATGTTTGTTATAGAAATGTTTTAATCAAGAAAACCACAAAGGAGAAAATAAAAAACATTGTTGATCCCACTAACAAACTATTTGTGTTGTTGACATATTGATATATATCCAGCCAGGCTTTTGGTTTTTTGTTTAATTTTTTTTTCTTTATTGATTTTAGAGAGAAAGGAAGGGAGAGGGAGACAGAGATAGAAACATCGATGAGAGAGAACATCAATTGGCTGCTTCCTGCATGCCCCCCACTGGGGATCGGGCCCACAACCTGGGCATGTGCCCTGACTGGGAATCGAACTGGCAACCTCCTGGTGCATGGGTCAACGCTCAAACCACTGAGCCACATCGGCTGGGCGAGGCTTTTGTATTTTTATAAAATGGAATCATAATACATATACTGTTCAGGTACCGCAATGCAGACCACAACGGAAAAAACAACAACATTTATTACTTCATCTGTGTCAATGAGTTTACATTATCATTTTATGAAGAGCTCTTGAAGTCTAACAATAGAAAGTTGAACACCTTCAATTAAAAAAAGGATAAAAGTTATTAACAGGAAATTAATAAAAAATTTTAAAAGCAAATTAGCCGGCACTGGTGACAGGGTGGGACATGCTGGTGTGGCAGGGACACAGCCCTCCTGGAGGGCAATTTGGCAATAGAGCACCATAAACCTCCAGACCACGAATTCTATTTTTAGAAATTCATCCCTAAGGGATTTTTTTAATTCTGAGGACTATATAAATATTTGCCTTTTTTTTTTTTTCTTTTTCTTTAGCTCAAAATAGCTGATAAGAAAGACATTTTAAAAAAGAGCTCCAACACTTTGCTCTCAGGTATTTTTGGTTGATGACATTTGGTTATGCAGTTCTTGCTTGTTCCCAACATGCAGTAACACGTCCATCATAAACATCTCTCTAAGAGTTTGCAGCAGGCTTTAAACTTGTATATTTATATCAGAATCAAATAATAGGAGTCAGTTATTAGTTTTGAATCTAAATATTCTCCTCCCACACAGAAAAGTATTAAACTTAATAACCACACATAGGCTAGCCGCTAATTCGTTTTCAATGAAATGCCCAAATATAGCTCGTACATACAGGTTGCATACAGGCTTGTAATCTTTACTACCCGAAATGTGAATGTCTACGAGGTGTACAGTGGAGTTATAGCACAGGCACACTGAACTTAAATTCGTCCAATATGTGAGGCCAGTGAAAAGGAAGCAATAAGGACGGTCACAGTAAACCCTGTGGCAATACACCTACTCACGAAAGGACGCCCTTGAGTAAACCACAATGGATATTATCACTGTGTTCCCTCGGTTCTTGTCTGTTCACATTCTGTCTCTTAGAGGGCAAGCATCTTGCAGGGGTAAGTGTGATTCTACTGTTTAAAGGTTTGTGTTTTTTATACAAAATAGCCCCTAGCCCTGGCCGGTTTGGCTCAGCGGTTGGAGCGTCGGCCCATGGACCGGAGAGTCCCGGGTTCGGTTCCCACTAAGGGCACCTACCTCAGTTGCGGTTTGTCCCTGGCCCCGGTTGGGGTCGTGTGGGTGGCAGCCACGCCATGTGTCTCTCTCATACCAATGTTTCTCTCTCTCTCTTCCTCCCTCTCTCCCTCCCACTCTATCTGAAGATAAGTGCAAAAATGTCCTTGGATGAGGATAAAAAAAAAATATATAGCCCCTAAATAAACACCAACAACCTCAATTGTTCTTCATCCAAAGAAACAGTCATGTCTTCTAACCCTGGGGGGGAAACGGCTGTGGTGATGGACAGATTTCCAACATGGCACCTTGCTATAGGTCTTTCGAGGATAACCTTAATACCCCACTTTATTTTATGTACTGACATCAGAAGCTAACCCCTGGGTATGACACAACTCCACTCCAACATAAAGTAAAAAGTGCGTCCTGGTCGGTTTGGTTCCGTGGTTAGAGCATCGGCCCATGGACCAAAGAGTTGTAGGTTCGATTCCGGTCAAGGGCACGTACCTTGGTTGCAGTTCGTCCCCAGCCCTGGTCAGGGTCGTGCAGGAGGAGGAAGCCAATCAATGTGTCTCTCTCACATGGATGATTTTCTCTCTCTCTCTCTCTCTCTCTCTCTCTCTCTCTCACCCTCCCTCCCACTCTATCTGAAGATGAATGGAAAAATATCCTCGGGTGAGGATTTAAAAAATAAATAAAAAAGTTAAAAGTGCCTAACATCGTCAGCATAGTTTCACCTCCGGTTTAGTTCCTTCCCCACAGTGTTCCTGAATGCATCACTGGCCAAGAAAATCTCATCGTGAAAACATTAGCATGCCACAAAATCTGAACAGAAAGCCACCAGAGTTGATCAGACTGAGCATGACTTAGGATAAGATTTTTTTCAATTAGCAAATAACGCGACTGGAACAGAGTTGGAACAGAGTCACTGTGTTTGGTCACACCGGCTGCTCGCAAGGGTCTTCTACAGCCTTCCTCACACTGGCAGCTACATTCGGCTTCTTAAACGCTCGGCCTTAGCTTCAGCACTGCCCCAGCTCAGGGTTTTTTATTATTATTATTATTATTTATTTTTATTTTATTGAACTTATTGGGGTGCCATTGGTTAATAAAGTTATATAGGTTTCAGCGTTACAATTCTACAACACATCATCTGTATACTGCATTGTGCGCTCACCACCCCAAGTCAAGTCTCCTTCCATCAGCTTTGAAACTGGCTTCAGCTCCTTCTGGCCATGTGGGATTTCTACCTGGGCTGTAGACGAGGGTAGACTGTCCCGCAGAGAAGTCCTTCCAGAACCACATTTGGGAAACTCGGCTGGGACACAGCGACAGCAGCGCTGTCTGGTGGGACCATTTGCTTGACTCCTCAGATTCGGTCTCATCCAAAGCTCCACACTCTGCCTCTGGGACAGAGGGCAGGCATCGCACATTTAGGAAATCAAGAAACAGTTTAGGGCCCTGGCTGGTTTGCCTCAGCAGTTAGAGCATTGGTCCGTGGACCAAAGAGTCGCGGGTTCGATTCCAGTCAAGGGCACGTACCTCGGTTGCAGTTCGTCCCCGGCCCTGGTCGGGTCGTGTGGGTGGCAACTAGTCGATGTGGCTCTATCACATCGATGTTTCTCTCTCTCTCTCTCTCCCTCCCAATCTATCTGATGATAAATGGAAAAATATCCTCAGGTGAGGAAAAATAAATAAATAAATACATAAATAAAAGAAACAGTTTGGGAAGTTCTTCATTTTATAAAATGACAGCCCATAAATCCGTTTCCAAACCTTGTCATCATTGTTCAAGACTTTTGGGTCCCAAAGAAATTCTGTTCAGACAGAATTTCTGGAGTTTTAATACATTTCTTAAGTTTTTGTGCAAGGCACGAAATTTGCTGTACTTTCCCTCACCATACAATTTTTTCCTATTATTAGCACTTCTGTCTTAAACACCGTGGATCTCCACTTCAGGCCACTCTCCTTGCAGTGAAAGGACAGGATGTAGCCTCCATGGCCATGCCAGCCAGCCAGCCAGCCGGCCAGCCAGCCTTTATTTCCTTCTGTAATTTTATAATTTCTTTTTTTTATGTTTAAGCCTTTAATTTATTTGGAATTTAATTTGGTACAAAGAAAAGACTGTAACCTTTTCATTTTTTCATCTTTCCAAATGGTGTATTGGTTCCTAAACACAACTTATTAATTAATCCACACTTCCCCTCTGGCTTCAAACATCGGAAGTTTGTCTGAAGTGTAACCCATGACCTTTGGGACTACATTTGAGGAAATCCTAGATTAAAAGTCAGAAGCTGCTATTTCTTCCCTAAAACCTATGAGACAATGTGTCCGTCACTTCCCTTCTTTTTACTTTGTTTCTACGAACTCTCTCTTTCCAAACTCTGCAAGGCCACTGGTTCAGCTCTGCAGAAATTCCCAGGGCCCGCACACAAAGCAGAACTCACTCATGTGGGGAAATTTGGGGAATGCTTATCTACTCAGCTAAGCATATGATGACTCAAACTGTCTAGAGCGTAAATCATCATTTTCCTCCCCAAACCATTTCCTCCTGCAGACTTCTCTATTTCTCTTGTCCAGATTGAAGATCTTGATGTCATCCTACCGTCCCCTCTCTGCTGCCGTGCACAGGCAAGACCCATGGTGTCCGAGTCTCTTCCCCTGTGCACCTCTCAGATGCATTCTCCCACCATCCCCAGTGTGTCACTGCCTCCCTCAGCCCAGGCTCTCCTGACCTCTCAGCTCCACTCACTCCCTGTGCTAACCTGCTGAGCCCATCCATCACTGTCAGAACCTTCCACATCACGGCTCTGCACAGCACGTGTCGGGGCTTCCTCATTGCTCCCCAATGGACATGCGGGGCGCACCGCCATCGGCCTGCCCAACTAGCTCTCCGATCCTTTCTCCTTACTCTGCCACAGCGGACTGTCCCGCTCCACAGTATTGCGTCATTTCTCTCCTCCTTTACCTCTAGTCTGAACTGGGTTCAGGGATATTTATTCAAGTACTGAGTGAAGTATCACGATGCCCGATCTTACTTTTTAACATTGCACATGACATTGCACCTTCATGCCCATGTATCGACTTTTCTCAGTGGGTCAGTGGCCCTCACAAGACAACGTTCCCAGGTCCAAGGTCAGGCCTTGCTTTTTCCAGGCTCTTGTTTTAAAAGACTCAAAGCCTGCAAGTTGCACCCGATTAGGCCCTAAAAGTTGGGGCTCAAAGATTTTATCAGACCCCTTTCCTGTAAGTCAGGAAAGAGCTGGGAGCAGACTAGAACACTGGTGAATGAAGAGAAGGTGCAGAGCACGGTGAGAGGATGCGGAAAGAGCAGGAGTGTGTGGCCCAGAGGTTGCATCTCCATGTGTGGGGGCCAAGGCCTCAGCCGCCTTCCCGATCGCCCCAACCTGCCCCTTCTGTGCCCTCCCTCTGCCTGGGGGCGCCTCACCCCTCGCCCTGCTCGAACGTCCGCTGCCGAGGGTTGCAGGTCTCTGGCTCTGGCCCCGCATCTCTGGGTGTAGACCCAGGCATGCAGCTCCCACCACATTGCCTCCCAAGCTCCTCACGCTCGCCTCATTTTCTCCACGTCCACACCATTTCTCAGAACGTGGAGCTTTGGTGTCCCCCACTGCTCTTTCCAGACAGTGTCGCTCCAACACCTCAACCACGAGTGGATACTTTTCTTCAAGCCACCTGTGGTCCTCACACCTCACGTCCTCCCAGTCATCTGTCATGCTGATTCCACCTTCTGACAACTCAGATACATCCCCTTCTCTCCTCTGCACGCCACCACCAAGTCCCCAGCAGCCTCGGCTCTGGGTGGTTCAACAGCCTTCTCCCCTCATTTGCTCTTTCCCTTTAAGAATCCGTTCAGATCACTTAAAATCACAAATCTGATTTGGCTTCTCCTGCTTAAAACATCTCAAAATTGCCTTCAGGATAAATCCAGTGTCCTCAGCACATTCCCAAGATTGCCTGAGACCCGGCCCTGCCTACCTCCTCAGCCTCGTCTTATGTCACTTTGCCTGTCACTTGGCTCCTGCCACATGGCCCTTTCCCTGTTTCTCTGCCTAGCCACACGTTTTCCCGTGGCCTGAGGCATGAATCTCTTTCCCAAGTCTGCCTGCACCTCCATCTGGCTAAACCCTGTCCTTCCTGCCCCTTGTGCTGCTCTGTCAGGGAGATGTTCTATGACCTTCAGACTAGGTTGGGTTCCTCTTCCGCCCGCATGTATCTCCATAGCATCCCACACCTTCTCTTTCTTATTTATTTTATTTTATTTTTATTAATTTATTTATTTTGTTACTGATGTTTCTCCTTTTCCCTGAAGACACTCTCCTCCCTATCCACCCCCCCGCCCCAGGCATTGTTATGTATGTCCATTGGTTGTGCATACATGCATATAAGTTCTTTAAGGGTTTATCTCATCCCTCCCCACAGCCCCCCTCCTCTGAGGTTTATCAGTCTGAACCGTACTCCTTTCTATGTCTCTGGGTCTGTTTTGTTCTTCAGCTTTTTTTTGTTTATTATATTCCACAAATAAGTGAGATCATGTGGTATTTGTCTCTCTCTGATTGGCTTATTTCACTTAGGATAATACTCTCCAGGTCCCTCCATGTCGTCTCAAAGGATAAGAGATCTTTCTTTCTTACAGCTGCATAGCATTCCATTGTGTATATGTACCACAGCTTTTTTATCCACTCATCTATTGATGGACACTTGGGCTGTTTCCAGATCTTAGCGATTGTAAATAGCCACACCACCCCTTTCTTAATAAATACCACCACCGTGATCATGTGTACAAGACGTGGCTCATCCGTGAGCAGAAACTCTGTGAGATCGGAGACTGTGTTCATCTCATCACCACTCGGTCCTCAGCTCCAAACAGGTTCCCAGATCAAAGATTCATCTTCTGTGATGAACGAATGTATGAATAAACGAACGAACGAATGAATTGAAAACCCTTAATAATATTCCAGCCTACTGTCCCCACTGTAGACAAACTCACATTCTACTTAGAATTCCTTTGACTTCAACCTGGTTTTTGCTAGCCACACCTGACATTCCCCACAGCAAGTGCGTGCTTTCCACTCCACACCAGTGAAGAGCCCGGGCTAGTAAAGGAAGGTCCAAATTCTGTGGATGAAGAAGTGGAAATAAGTCCCAAAGGGGAACGGCCTGAGCAAAGGGTCGAGATGGAAGAATGTTGGACATCTAGGGAGAAGGGAAAGGAGACCGACTCTAAACTGAACATGCTCAGACACAGTCTCATCTAATCCTCCCCAAACCCCATGAAGTAAGAATTGCCAGTCCAGTTTTACAGATGAGGCAACCAGAGCTCTACAAGCTAAGTAACTTGCCCGAAGCCCCACAGAGTAGGAAACAGAGACGTGGAATGTTATGTCTTCATTCTCCCCCTGGAATATCCATGTCCACTCTCCAACCCTAACTCCTCAGGACGCTGCTAAATCACAGCCTCCACGAAGGCTCCTCAAGTCTCCGCGTCAGCTCTGCTGACTGCCTTCCCACCTGTGCTCCTGCCTCTGTATCAGCACCTGTTTCGTTCTGCGCGTGCTGGAGTCACCCGTGGAGGTCTGCCCACAGGTTAGAAGCTTAGGAAGGGCAGTGCAGTTCTTCCTCACCTCCTTTCCCATGGCTGCTGATGCAATGCCTTCCTGGGAAGCAGGTTTCATGAGTGTGTGCCCTGTAGGAACCCCGGGGGCCTGTTCCCCAGTCCGGGCTCTCTCAGTCTGCTCTTTCTCTCCCAGGGGAGCCACAGTGCCTTTGAATAACCCCGCAGGGAACACAGTGGCCTACCGGGAACAGCACTAAGACCCCAAGAGGCAGAGTGCAGAAAAAAGAAAGATCATATTTTTTCCTTGAATGTTCTTTTTTTTTTTTTCTTTTTTTTTAATCCAAATGCTCCAAAACTTGTCCAGCCTTTCAGACTAAGAAACTTAAACTTTCCTGAGGGGAATAAAGGGCCCAGGTGACTCCTTGTTTAGACACAGCTTTCTAGAAAACAGAGGGGCAGACTGCCGTTCCTTCCAGTGTATCAGCCGCTGTCCTACATGTCTGTCCTGGAAAAGGAACTTATTTCTATCTATACTCAGCAGGACAAATCAAATTTGCCACTGAAGAAATGAAAAAGTGAGTGTCTAATTGTAACTCAATGATACGTGTGACAGAGGAAGATTCTACCGAAAGGAAGCAGGGAATGAGTGCCGGGTAAGCCCTGTGTAACCAAGCATAACACTTCGAGAGCGCAGAGGGGCCACGAAGCAGACCACGGCCACGTTCAAAGCAGTCATGAAATATGGAATGGACATCCAGGGTTGGATACTGAATCAGTATCATTCAGTCTAAACCCCTCCCTTTATAGATGAGGAAATCCTGAAGATATGTGAGAATGGTTTTAGGTCACTCAACTGGTTAGGACCTCTCCATCCACTGTGTGCCACACCCGCCACATCTGCCACTCCCCGCCCTGTGGCACAATCGCTCCGATCAGAGCCCATCCTTCCCAACAGCCAGGAGTTGGGGGAAAAGAGAGAACCGTGCACTGGACATAGGACCTTTGCTATTGACTATTTGCATACCTAATAAGTCAGCCTCATATCACATTGAATGCTTATATCGATGGTTATAAAAAATGCTTTGACAAACTGTAATACACCCTATCGATGTTAGATTTTTACTGTAATTATCATACGATTTGCATCCAAGATGTTATCTCAACAGTACCAACTTAATTACTGGACAGTTTATCTTCACAGCTAATCTATCTTTTTATCTGGCATTGGAATTGGGCCAAAATAAAAGCACCTGATTAAGTTCTTGATTTGCTTCATTGGAAAATTTATCGACTCAATTATGTGAAAGAGGATTTTGAGGACAAAGTGCAGGTCGCCTTGCAGACTGTGACAGAGAAGGGAAGTCATTCATAGCAGTAGTCGGAATAGGTCGTTACCCTGCAGAAACAAGTAAACCCCGAAAGCTCAGTGACTTGGCACAGTTAAAGATTCGTTTCCCACTGATACCAAGTCTAAGGCAGGCTGTTTTTGGTCTCACCCATTTCGCAGCCACGCCTCACCCACCTGCAGCCACACCGTCTGGAATGCGTGACTTCCAAAGTTGCTGCATAGAGGAAGCTGGAGATGCGAAGGCACACGCTGGGCCTGGGTTGCATCAGCCTGGAAGTATAACGCAGCACATGTTACTTCCTGCTCACAGTGCACTGGCCAGAACCAACCACGTGTCCCTAATTAGCGGCCAGGGAGAGCAGGAAATGAAAACAGACATTCGGTTAAGGAACCCCACAAGTGAGCACATGGACATTTGATGAGCGTGGTCTACCATGCACACATTCCCTGGATTTCAGGAAAGCAAATATTGCTCTGAGTATGCCATTTGCATAAAAATAAATCTATCAGTGCCTTGAAAGAAGAAAGACTGAAAGGAACACACTGAAAAGTGGTAGTGAATACCTCTAGTTAGTCCATTGTTTGTGGCTTTTCTTTTCTTCTTTATGTTTTTATATTTCCCTAGCAAGATTTAATACACATGTCTTAGAATCCAAAAAAGTAATGCAAGTTATTTTTTTTAATTGAGAAACAAGTTCAGACCGGGGATAACTATGACTCCAATGAGGAAAATGACCCAAAAGGAAAGGGAATTTTTTTAAAGTGCACTTCTGATTGGATAATCACAATTAGTCAGCAAAAATAAAAGTGAGGGGCAGGCACAGACTTGTCTGAGGCAGTACAGGATGCCTTCTAGTGAACCCTGATTGTGTGCGTGCGTGTGTGTGTGTGTGTGTGTGTGTGTGTGCGTGTTTCTTTTTTCTATTTATTTGAGTTTTTTATTGTTGACACTATTACAGATGTCCCCCAGTCCCCCTCCCTGGTTTGCCCACCTCCACTCAGCCCGGCCTCTTTCTCCCTTGGCCCTCACCACACTGTTGTCGGTGGGCATGGGCTATGCATATATGTTCTTTAGCTAATCCCCTCATGATTTTTACAAAGCATTTGTGAAAGATGAGAAGGGGGCACAGAACCAAGGGACAAGGCCAAGAGGGCCACAGCCCTATTAAGTGCCATCTCAAGAGAAGAGAGAAAGGGAATTTGGAATTTTTTAAAAAGCACAAAAATTAGGGAACAAATGAATTAAGGCAAAGAGAGTGGATCACAGCTACACAGGGATTTTCTGGCTCAACATGAAACCGTCTCTTCTGTCAACTTGAGTTCCCCATCCAGTTCAAGCCACAACATCCTTCTGCTCTCCGAGTTCCCAGAGCACTCACCCAAAGTTCACTGAACCTTAAATGAATAAAGACCTGATTGGGTCTGCACCAGGTCCTGCCCATCTGACTCTTGCCTTCCTCTCCAGCCTCATCTCGTCACCCCTTCATACCCTACCTCTCTGGACCCCAGCCTCATACCCCATGTTCATTCACTTGAGCCCATGACCTTTACTGAGCTTGGAATGCTCCCTCTTCCCTCCCCAGTGCACTACCTACTCTCAGTCCGAGAGGAGCTTCTCTGTTCGATGCCTGCGCTCGACTGATCTCAGTGTGCTTAGCTACTCACTCAGGCATGTCCGTATGTCTTCACCGCCATCTTCCAGGACAGCAGGAACCATGGCGGGTTTGCCCACTGAATGGGGTTTCATTCTTTTTAACTCTTTTTTACTTATGGGTGAGATGATTTCTTCACCTCACACCTCTTTACTGAAGAGCTGGTGTCACTAGGTAGTAGTGGGGCATTTTGACCTAGAAATCAAGAAACAGTGAGTTTCCATATTTGCTCTCACTCTTATATGACCTCTCAATGTGACCTTGGGACTTTGATACTTCCCTCTCTGAGCCTGTTTCCTCCTCTATAAAGTAAGAGTTTAATCTAGATAATATCTGAGGTGCCTCTTTCCCAACATAGCATTTCAGGTCATTCAATAGACTAACGAGAGCAAACGTAAAAGAGCAAAGGACAGGGAGAGATCACACCAAGAAAAGGAGAAGGCCTCAAGGTTCACTGAGCCTGGGCTCTGTGGCTGTTTCAGCCAGGTCATCACCTTGCAACCTTAGGCAGACTGCTGAATGTCCCTGGGCCTTGACTTCCTCTTCTGTAAAATGTTATAAGAATACTTCCTTCACAAGTCTGATGCGAGGATTAAATGAGATGATGTATCACAACACCTGGAACATGGAAGGCTATGGTATATATTAGATCCTTTCCTTCTCCCACTAACTGCCATGGGATTTAAAAGCAGATTATAGTAGGGCATGAATTGAGACAAAGGCTCGGTTGTCTCTGCATGCCTTCATTCATGTACACTTTATTCCTCTGAGGAGGCTTTCAACCACCTTAAAAAAATTACATCCCCTGCCTGGCCGATGTGGCTCAGTGGTTGAGCGTCGACCCATGCACTAAGAGGTCACCAGTTCGATTCCCGGTCAGGGCACATGCCCAGGTTGTGGGCTTGATCCCCGGTGAGGGGCATGCAGGAGGTGGCCAATTGATGTTCTCTCTCATTGATGTTTCTATCTCTCTCTCCCTCTCCCTTCCTCTGTCTCTAATATATCAATAAAGAAAAAAAAATTTTTTTTAAATTACATCCCCTGAGGATTCACAGGGTTGCATTTCTCTCCTCATTCAAGCAATCCCATGAGGTTCAACTCTATGCAGTGATTTTAAAGTTGGTTCCAAAGATGTCTTCTGTCTTCTTGATACAATGGCAAGAGACTAGAGTCCCCATCCAGCCACCGCTGACCATGTAATCAATTATGCTGGTCACCTTCACCCTCTCCTGTATGTCACAGAAAAACATTTGGAGGAGGGAAGAGAGGGAGCGGAGATGTTCTAAATCATTTCTTTTTTATCTCTTTTTCTTTTTAACAGAGAATCTTAGAATCACTGAATGATAGGGTGTTGGAGGTGGGAAATGCCTTTAAAGATGATCTGTTTCAGCCCTGTCACTTGGCATTGGTGGTGACAAGAGACTTGATCATCAGTATTCAGTGAAAAGAGAAGATTGGACTTGGAATAAGAAACCTGGGTTTGATGGCTAGCTCCGCCAATTTTGTGACCATAGGTTGGTCACTGAACCTCTTCAGGGGTCCCCAGGTGTGAAAGGGGGTAATAATCACTATCTCTTGTGGGTAGAGTGAAGAGCCAGTGAGCCGGTACGAGTGAGAGCTCTTTGTGGACGGCAACACCGTTTTCAAAGGAAAAGCATCACCGTGACTCTTTGGACCCACAACCTTCAAGTTTATAAAGCATATCCACTCACCTACCAAAAGATATCACCTCATCTTGAATATCTAATTTTGTGGATCCAGAAAGAAAAATACTGATGCCTAGCAAAATCCCTGGCACAGAAAAAGTGCACAGAAATTTTTTTCTGAATGATTTAGGTTAAAATGACTAAAGAAGGGTCTCTGAGGCCTCCTCAGGGTCAAGAGGTGGGTGCGTGAAGCCACCCAAAGGCCCTGGCACAGGACAGCTCCAGACGCCCTGTGGCTGCAGTGGAGCTCTCCCTCGTATGTTCCTCTCTCTGCTCCCGAGAAAGAGATGGCCTGGGGCTGAGCCTTCCTGACACTCAACCCGTGTTCACACTCACAGCACCGCCGGCTCCCCCAAACCACGCAGGGACCTCTCACTCTCTAAACCCCACCCACGTGGTCCCTCCTTTCAAAACTGGTTTCCAAGAAAGTCATTGAAGGAAAAAGTTAGATGAGACCACGGCCTGAGTTGTCTGTCTAGAAAAAATGTCAAACTCTCCTTGAGAAATTCAACAACCGCATTGAGGCATTCTCTGCGATGGAGGAGTGCCGCTGGCTGGATGGGCGTTGCCACTGAGGATGGACCCGGCAGTGTTTTCCTGGATTACCAAAGACGTGTTGCATAGTCCTCCCAGAAACTAGAGATCTTCACGGTTTCAACGGAGTTCTTCATCTGAAAATGTCCTCCCCGTTGAATTTCTGAACCCATATTTCCATAACTATGTTTTCTTCGGTGAACCAAGGTGTTGCAATGATGACTATACAGGTTCCCAGGTGACAGGGCCATCATTAGCATTGTTATTATTTTTGTTTTACTGTATCTCCATAGCAGCCCACATTCACTGTGTGCTCTGAAAATGCTTCTTAGTAATAGTCCTCACAAGATCTCCGGGAGGCAAAGGGTGAGCAGGGTTAACACTTCTGTGCTGCTGAAGGGGAACCACAGACGTAGAGAACTGGCTACCATCACCATGGATACAACGATCGTGCTGAGACCCCCAGGCTCTGCCCCAAACTGGCCCTACGTTTACACTGCCTGCATTCAGGATGCCAGCTAATTCTGAGTCTTGTTTATGGCTATTGAAATCAGCCTATGATCAGAGGAAGTGAACTGGGCAACAGAATCAGAATCAGACATTTTGCACCTGGGATAGACCATAATGATCACTGTTCTTTACAGGTGAACAGGACCAGAGAGAATGCTTTACCCAACTCACACGAGACACTTGCCCCCAGGTCTGTGCTTTGGTGCTTCTTTATGCCAGGTTGCCACGCCTCACCTTTCTTTACCTTGTTTTTCTTCCTCTGCCCTCTTCTTCCACCCATTTCCTTTATTTAAAATGTATGTGGCTTGCCCTGGCCGGTTTGGCTCAGCGGTTAGAGTGTTGGCCCACAACAAAGGCCAAAGGGTCATGGGTTCAATTCTGGTCAAAGTCATGTATCTGGGTTGCAAGTTCAATCCCTGGCCTGGTCGGGGGGTGTGCAGAAGGCAGCCAGTTGATGTATCTCTCTCATATCAAGGTTTCTCTCTCTCTCTCTCTCTCTCCCTCCCTCCCTTCCACTCTATTATTATCTAAAAATAATAATAATGATGAAATAAAATGTATGTGGCTTCAGTTCCTGAAACATGTGCCTGCTGAGGGTCTGGTGTTGCACCACCTGAGCTGGGCTAGCCGCAGAATGCTGAGAAAGTCTGACCCGTGTCATTCATGAGTCCCTTCCTTTCCCCCAAGCTCTATTCTTGAATCTAGCAGCTGGCCTCTGGCAGGGGATTTGCTCACACCTCCTGAGTTTGCAGCGAATTCTCACACTCCTGGGGTTTATCCTAGAAAAGACCAGGCTGCTCTTTGGGCTCTGGCGGAGGCTATAACATGGCCAGAGCCAAGAGCTCTCTCCTGAAGCTGCCACTTCTGTGGGAAATGGGCTGATGTTATTCAGAGCAGTAAGAGGATGAAGACCTTGGTGGGAGAATATCACTTTTGTCTCCTCTATCCTGTCCTAACCAGCAGGTTGTCACCCCATACTCTGAGTGATTTATGCCTATTTAAACAAACCTCCCTCTTCAGGAAAAAATGGATCTTCTTCCCTCAAGGGCCACCCCTCAGCTGCCAGGGCCTGGCTGCCCAGTACCCCATCAATTCATACTCGGCCATGGGGAACAATACACAAATTAATCCCAAGCACACACCACGGCTCCAGAGCTCCTCTCCATCTCCAGCCACCTCTAATTCTGATGTTAGGAGTTCTCCTTCTTCTTCCATCATCTATTTTTAGAAACTTGTTAAGTTTCCTGTGCTTCTTTCTTTTCTCTAAGACTGTGTTTATAATTGTTTAGAGCAATACAATAAATACATCAAGCAAGTCAAAACTCCTGGGAATCTCTGGAAAGAACATTATCAAGTTTATAACCTATCATTATAAGGTTGAACGAATGTAGGATTCTTACTTGTGAATTTCCCCTGACGTGGTGGCCACGCCCACTCCGTAGAAGACAAAAGGCACATGCGTCTGACAGGCTCAGTCTCCAGGCAGAAGAGGAGTCACTTCACTGGCGCCTGAATAGCTAAGGTATTGTCCTTATCACATCTTTGGCTTTTCGAATATTTTTTGTGTTGACTGTTATCTCTCAAACTGCCTTCTCTGAAGCTATAGCCTTTTCCTTCCCTTCTTGTCCTTTCCTGGTTGGGTGTGTGAGTTAAAACCACAGTCAGATTTCAGAAAATGATTCTCTCTTCCGGCGGGGAACTGAGAGACGGAGGGACTGGTCTCATACGCGGGCACAGTGGGTGCAGCCAAGCCTGCCCTCGGAAGGAACTCTACTTCCAAAAGCTCCCGGAGGGAACTGGAAGTTTCCAACTCTGTCTCTCTCTTGCATCTGTGTCAGGCAAATACCTCATTCTTGTGGGTTGTTTTTTATAACTTATCCGAAGTTCACTGAATGCCTAGTATGTGCATGCATTGAGTTGGACACGTGAGGTACACTAAGATTCTATAAGAAGTTTACAATCCAGTAGAAGAGGTAGATACAATGCAAATAATTTAAGGGAGTGAAAAGAAGAATGGGGAAAATGCTGAGTGTGGGCTAAGTCATGCATTAAGTTTCTCAAGAAGCACAAAGCGGAGGTGGTTCCCTGAAGGCATCTTGTTCCCAGACGGGCTCGGCTGACAGCCCCTGGTGTTCTCTGTTGCAGAAGTCGAGATGGCTAAAGTCCCTGACCTCTTTGAAGACCTGAAGAACTGTTACAGGTAGGAAATCAATTCTCTTGTGATTCGATGGGCGGGGATCAAGGCACATTAGAATTCAGCTAGGAGTTACAGTGACCGGCTTGGCGTCAGATTGACAGAGACTGAAGAGATGTGGCTTACCTCCAAAGTCAGGGCAGGTTCAGCCAAGACCCAGGGAAAATAAACTGAGACGACATGGACAGGGAGACAGCCATTATAGAAAAATTATTTTTAAGGCCTGCCGAGTCCCGGTGAATTTCAACGTCTACTCAGACACAGCCTCAGCTGGGGTCACATGTTCCAGTACAGTAATGGGTTTTCATGGACGGTCAGAGAGAGAAACTGTTCTCAGAATAACTTTTTGATCTCAATCTGGAATGGGAAACGGCTCCACAGCAATCCGTGCTCACGTGTTCAGACACAGTCAAACCTCCTTCAGACAGAGGAGAAGCACAAACGGATAAAAAGGCAAAATTACAGCACAACTTAACAAGCGCGGTGCTCCGTTACCTGTCATCACACACTCGCATACATTAGGCCATTGGAATGTCACCTGATGTGATGCCAAGGATAAATGACTGAATTCATTTTAGTGGATGCCTGACAGCAACGTGTAACATAATCTACTCTGCTAAAATTAAAATGAGGTGCTTCCAAGGGCTTCTTTTCCCCTGAGGAGCTTAACATTTTTCTCTGAAATTTAATTACAGTTCTTCAATTTATTAGCCAAGCCCTGTTTTTTGTTGATAAAACACAGGTAAATATCAAAGCCTGCCCTGATGGTTACTAATCCCAAATTAGTGAGGAACAACTCACTATGTGTATGTGTGTATATAGAAGTCTTTCATTTTCTGAGATGACAGTAGTGGCCATGTGTGTGTGTGTGTGTGTGTGTGAGTGTGTGTTACCCAAAGCCAATATAGTCTTTAAAATATGTTGCCCATTGGCCTGGCCGGTGTGGCTCAGTGGTTGAGCGTCAACCTATGCACCAAGAGGTCGCTAGATCGATTCCTGGTCAGGGCACATGTCCAGGTTGTGGGCCCGATCCCCAGTCGGGGCATGCAGGAGGCGGCCAATCTATGTTCTCTCTCATCGATGTTTCTATCTCTCTCTCTAAAATCAATAAAGAAAAAAAAATATGTTGCCAAGGGACAGTAGTGATATAACAAACAATTACATTCTTTTCATCTTGTTTGACAGTGAAAATGAAGAATACAGTTCCGAAATTGACCAACTCTCCCTGAATCAGGTAAGCAGATGACTGACGGGATTGCTATTCTGACACAGTAGTATTTTCTCCACCAGGAGAGAAGAGCAATAGCTCGAGTCCTAGATGCTTCTGTTGTACCCTCAGGAGAGGTCCAGAGACATGTCTCTTTATTACAAGTGAAGCAGACTGTCTCTCTGCACTGAGAGTTGCTGGCCTTCTTCATGCTTATTAGATTTTCCCAGAACAGAGCAGAGCTACCTTGAACCCCCAGAACTGGAATCTCTTGGCCAGGCTCCATCCCAATGTTAGTTACGCCATCCTGAGACAGCCCCTTTGGGCTCTGTCTCCTAAGGAGATATGTTGGAGTCATTCGCTCTGACTCCAGCTCCGGAAATTGTATCTGCAATGTAACAGCCCGTGAAACTGAGATGGAGGAAGCAGGCCCTTCTCCGCTGTGTGATTTTGCTAGGAGACCACACAAGTACTCCCTGTGTGTCTTTGGTACCTGCTCTAAAAGCTGATCCCAGAGGAGTATTTCTAAAACACGTGCGCCCTGTCCAGTAAAAGTCTAACTTCCTGAGGGAGAACTAACTGGAAGGCCTCCATTCACTAAGGTCACTCTTGTAAACCTGTTTCATTACATCTCATTTTTGAGTCGGCTGATGGGTAACAGTAACTGGTCAAGAGATCACATCCTTTCGGGGAAATCCTGAGAGGAAGGGAGGTGGGGAGGAGAATATTGACGAAACAGAGAAAATGGAGATCCTTCTCACTGAGTCTGTTGAATAAAACTCCTGCTGAAAGGATTCCCATTCTATGGCCATGGGCACCTTCTCAGATTCTACTTCCCATTCTCACAGAAATCCTTCTATGATGTAAGCTATGACCCACTTCCAGAGGACTGCATGGACAAATTTATGTCTCTGAGTACATCTGAGACTTCTAAGACATCCCAGCTCACCTACCAGGAGAGCGTGGTGGTGGTGGCAGCCAATGGGAAGGTTCTGAAGAAGAGACGGTTGAGTTTCAATCATTTCATGACCGACGATGACCTGGAAGCCATAGCCAATGATCCAGAAGAAGGTAGGGGGTCAAGTACAATAATATCCTTGTTTTCCATTTTTAAACAAATTTAAGGACCATAGAATACAGGGGCAAATACAACCTAGAGTCAGAGTAACAAGTGGGCAACCAGGCACTGGTCTGAAAACTACACGGAAGGAAAATTACATTTTTATCCTCTCCAGCAGGGAGAAAGCAGCAGTGGCCTGTGTCTAAAATATTTGTTCACTTCCTCATTTCAGGGCTGTATTATAAGGTCACGTGACTTTCCGCCCTCCGGCAGCCCTGTGTACACTATTAGTAGGTCGCAGTCTGCAGGCTATGTTCCTCCACGTGCTAACTGTGCCTCCTTGGCCAAGTTACTCAACCTTTCTGGGCTCCAGTGTCCTCTACTGTAAACTGGAGATTATCAGAGCTCCTACTCATTGTGCAGATTAAATGTGTCAATGTTTGCAAGCTTCTGGACTAGAATAATGCCTGGCACGTAGTCAATACCCAATAAATGTCAGCTGTTGTTACTACTGCTGCCACTGCCTTTGTTAACCCTACCAACTGATACCGTTTTATGAGTGGCTGCGTTATCTCTAAACTCCACGACAACCCTACATTCTCACTGTACAGGTGAGGAGACCAAGCTCAGCGAGCTGGTCACCTGCCCGAAGTCACACAATGTGTGAATGGGAAAGCCTCAAACCGAATTCGGTTCTGACTATAAAAATTGCGATTTTTCTCTCATGCCTCTACTCTACAACCCTCTATGTGAAACATAAACAGTATGTTTAAGGCAACAGCTCAACACTAGCCCATGTTCACCTAGAAAATTGAGAAATAGAAGAAAATGTAAGAAAGAAAATAAAAGTCACTCATACTGCCGCTAAGAGTCTACCACTGCCAGCACTAAAAGGCATTCCTTCAAGTTGTTTCTGTGTGCATACACACATGTGAACATGTTTGGATCATACAGCACACAATTTATGTCTAGCTTTTCTTCACTTTGCAACATGTCAAGGGCATTGTAGAATGCCAATTTTTCACCATTGTAAGTAATGCAACAATGAACATCCATATCACTAAACCTTCATTTCTATCACCATGTACCTCCTTAGAATAGATTCCTAGAGGTAGAGATACACAGAGCCCTGAGGATTCTGAAGCTACCGATTTACACCACTGCTCAGAGGGGGACAGACATTTAGACCAGTTCCCTCCGTAACACACATAATTCTTAATGTATTTCTTTCTTTTCTCAGAGTGCATCCATTTGAAAATATAGGTAGGGAATACTAGGAGTCTTCTTGGCTACTTAGAAACCTCCAAACAACCCAAAATGAGAACATTGCACAAATAATCTCTTTTTTAAAAATACTGAGACATCAAAGTTTCAAAAGAAATTATCCTAGAGCCCACTCCACCACTGCTGGGTGACTCCAGTTCCCTGCTTCTCACCAGATTGGAGTGGCCCCAGTAGTCCTGCTATAGCTACTCTCCGCGCTCGCGTTAGACAGATATGCCCTGTGTTTGCACCCAGACGCTAATCTCAGCTTGTGCTAATTGTTGTAGAAATCCTCCAGCCCACATCAGCAGCTTACAGCTTCCGGGGCAACATGAAGTACACCTTCATGCGGGTCATCAAACAACAGTTCAAGCTCAAGGACACCCTCCATCAAAGTATCATTCAAGACACGTCGGGGAAATTGCTCATGGCTGCCGCATTAAATGATCAGGACCAAGCAGGTAACCGGATAACTCGGCCATCCTCCCTCCTCTTATTTCTGTATTTCTTTCAAACTTTCTACTTTCAAAGAATACACCTCTCGAGTGTCCTGGCTTTTCACGATTCTTCTAGAACAGAAGAATGCATATCACCCCAGTAAAAACCCCCAGGCAAGGACAGGAGCCTCAGCTGAACCTGGGAGCCCACAAGACAGGTGTCCTGTCTTTGAGAGCACCAAGTGCGGTGTGATGCTTTCTGGTGTAGCTTCTCCTTTGGTTCTCTCAGTCTTATCCTCCATTTTAAAGATGAGGAAACTGAGTCTCAAAAATATTAAAGGACTCACTCCAATTTACCCAGAACCAATGAGGAGCCATCACACTTCATTAGAAAGCCTGTCAATCAAACTTACAAAGAATACCAAACTAGAAAGAACCATTATCACGATTACATCACGTAATTGTGAGGCAAAACAGCCCATAAGCTGCAAATATGTTCTGAAGGATAAAAGTTAGTGTCTAAGAAGTTTTGTCACACAGATCCAATGTCCATGGGGTACACGGTTTCGCTCCAGGACATGCCATCGTGTACAAAATTATTTTCCAAGATCCACAGAGGCTCCCCTGCGGCAAACGCGGGGCACTTTCTGATTGGACTTCAGCTCACAAGCTTCCCACTCTATGACAGTTACAAATCATTTTGTGTTCTATTTTCACACAATTTTCTCACATATTGATGATATGTTCTGTTGCAGATATCTTTGTATATATACTTTTTTTCCTATGAGGTTATTTCTTTAGAGCATATCCCGGAAGTGGAACTCCTGGGTTCCCAGGCACATATAATTTTACAACTCTTATTAAGCTTTGTTCTCTAAGGAAAACTAAACTACTTGTCACTAACACTAGCAATGTGAGTTTCAACTTCCCTAAACCCCTCCATTTTAGGTCATTACAAACTCATGACCTCACAAATTGCAGGGTTTTATCCCACTAATGCAATTACAAGAGATTTAACAAATATTCAGCCTACAAGCGTTCATTCAACATAGAAGATTCTGAAGCCATTAACCAAGCCCTGGCCAGTTTGGCTCAGCGGTTAGAGCATCAGCCCGCGAACCAGAGAGTCCCGGGTTCGGTTCCTGCTAAGGGTACGAACCTCGGTTGCAGTTTGTCCCCGGCCCCGGTTGGGGTCATGTGGGTGGCAACCACTCGATGTGTCTCTCTGGCATCGATGTTTCTCTCTCTCTTCCCCATTTTCTCCCTCCCGCTCTATCTGAAGATAAAGGCAAAAATGTCTTCGGGTGAGGATAAAAATAAATAAATTTAAAAAATAAAAAATAAAGACATTAACCAAGTATCTATCTGCCTAGTAAATGTGGCAGACATTGTGAAGAACACGAAGATGTGCCCAATTCCATGTCTAGCACTTACACCATAGTCAGGACCTAACACACACACAAATACACACGCACGCTCATGCACACCGCACACATGCACACACAGAGTATCTACATAAACACTTGATTTTATACAAATGCAATAGATTTACTTTCTTTTTGGCTTTTCTCTCCACCAGCGAAATTTGACATGGGTGCTTATAAATCAGATGGTGATAAACTTCCTGTGACTCTAAGAATCTCAGAATCACGACTGTTTTTGAGTGCCCAAAATGAAGGCGATCCCATATTGCTAAAGGTCAGTTGTCCTCCGTCTCTAACTTACCTTCCTTACATCCCATACATTTGCAAATGACCCCAATAGGCAGACAACTCCAGCAGGGTGCACAGTCCTCTTCTCTTCCTACCACAGTCCCCAGCTGCTCACCTGCCCCTATCTTGCTTCTTGCCCATCCCCAGGGGCAATTCCAACCAGGATCTGTGAGAGCGCAAAATGAAAGTGCAAGAATATATAAGAGGTTATTTGCCTTCTTCCTTCTTTTTCCTTTCCCTGCCTGATCCTATTCACTTCCCATCCCAGGGCAGCCATTTATTTCATCCATCTTTGATCCTTACTGACATCTACTGTCTGTCTTAGGTGATAGGAGGCATTAGGACAATAGGCCTGCCTCCAAGAAACTCAAACAAGCCAACTGAGATCAGAGAGGATTGATTAATGATGTGCCAGCAGACAAAAAGCAAAAAGCTGGAGCCAAGATTCAAACCCTTGCCTTTCTAGTGCCTCTCTCTTCGTTGGTGCCCACATTATCCCTGATCCCAGCCCCATCTCCACTGCCACCTTCCCCTGCAAACATGTAGACACACACGCTCACTGTAGTCTCAGGGTTTTCTCCACCAACAAGTAAGTGACTCTTAGTCAGTAAATGTATAATCCAACCCCCACCCCCACTAGGCTTTACGTGGTGCATGTGTTTCTCCACCTGGGTCCAGTGAGATGAAAGTGGTGTCAGTAGCTTCACTCATGCAGTCATTCAGTAAGTGTTATTTACTGGAAGCCTTCTAGCTGTCAAGCATAGTGCCAACAGCTGTGTGGACAGTGACGCGGCACAGTCCTTAGCCTTATAGAACTTAGTCTCCTGGGAGACACAGAGAACAGACAAGCCAAGCAACCAGTACAGGGTGCAAGGTGCTGCAAGGCAAATAGACAGGGTGTTGAGAGAGAGGCAGGGGGAGTGCTCTTTAGAGAGAGAGGCAAGAACAGAGCTGCAGATGGCAGGGAGGAAGCATGCCCTCATGCAAGGGGGTGGGTGGGAGTGGTGCATTCTAAACAGAGGGCTCTGACTGCTCCCAGGCCCTAGGTCGTTAAGAGCTTAAAGGCCAGCTTCAAAGATCAAAAGGACACTCTAGGAGCTGGGCACCATGAGGAGGAGGGAGGATAGGCAGAGGCTAGTGTTGGTGGAGTCTTGCATTTGGAGTTCATCTGAGGTACAATAAAAGGCCATTAAAGGGAGTTCACTTATATTTTCTAAAATGGAGAATAGATCAGAAGGAAGGCAATAGAGGATGCAGAGGGCTCAAATAGGAAATAATAACGGTCATGGGGTAAGAAGTGCTGAGACAAGGGGAAAGCAGTAGACAGAATCTCATTACATTTTGAAGACAGAACCAAAAAGAGCAAGAGGAGAAACTCCATTTATTGAGATGAGAAAAATTCAGAGAGGAATAGGTTTTGGAAATAAAATCCTTATTGACATTGAAAACCCCAAGGAAACCTCAAAAGGATATTTAGTTTCTTTAGACTAAGAAGAGTAGAAAAGGAGTATCTCAAGTTGGAATTTGAATTTTACTTTTCGATGAAAGTATTGTTAAATTCTGTTCATAACCACAAGAAGAGTACAGCCTAAAGAGATCACAATTGTCAGCAATTGTATTGAAAGATTTCAGTTGCTACCTGGGTTTCACTATCTGGGTAGTGGTGTGTGTGTGTGTGTGTGTTTAACCTTCAATTGTTGACTCAAATACAGACATTGACATCTCTAAATTATAAATTATTTCCCAAAGTTACAATTTACACATTTAGAGGTCAAAATCTTTAGAGGTCTTGGAATTGCTAATGCTTAGATTTGATGCAAAATGCCCTATGCCTGTGTTGGAGGCAGGACAAGAATAACATTTAACCCCATCTGCCAGGATACAGGGTGACAATGGTGTCATTGACAATCTTCATGACTAATTTGGATTTGCCTCCAGTTAACTAAGGAAATCAACTATTATGAATAGATGGGGCCATACATCTAACAGGCATGTAATAAATACTTGCTGAATGAACAAAAAGAACCTACATCACATCCCAGAGTCACAATCCTAAAGTGCTATGTTTCTCGCAAAGGCTACATGCCAAGGGATTGAGCTTCGATTCTTTTTCTAGCACATTATTATCTAACATCGCTGTCTTCCTTGTCCTAGGAGATGCCTGAAACACCCAAAACCATCACAGATGAGACCAATCTCCTCTTCTTCTGGGACAAGCATGGCACTAAGAACTACTTCGAGTCAGTTGCCCATCCAAATTTCTTTATTGCCACAAAGCCAGAACAGCCAGTGCACATGGCAAGTGGGGGAGCCTCAATCACTGACTTTGATATCCTGGAAAGCCAGCCTTGACTCTGGAGCCTACTTACCTGTGAAATGTTGACAGTCCGTATGTACCATGTACATGAAGAAGTCAAATCCTTTATTCTTAGTCACTTGCTGAGCATGTGCTGAGCCTTTGTAATTCTAAATGAATGTTTGCTCTCTTTGTAAGGTCTAATGAACCAACATTAATATATAATGCTGCTTGTTATTTAAGGAACACCCTATACTGTGCAAAGTACTAATCATTTTAATTATTATTATTCATTATAATCTTGGAAGGACCAAGGCTCCTGACTATCAAAAAGACTCTACCCACATTACATATGAGTTGACTAAGGCACAAGAAAACTTCTAAGAAAGATCCACAATGGCAGTTGGAATGAGAAGCCATAGACCCAGATTTCATTCCAACTGCTTGCCTTCTGCTTTTAAGTTGCTGATGGATCCTTACGCAAATACTGTGAGTTTCTGGGACTTCAATTTGATCAAAATGGAAGGAATGATACCTATGTCCTTTCTGCCTCAGCAGTATTTTATGACAGTCAATGAGACCATTTCAGTAAAATGCTTCTTGAAACTGAGCCTCAAGAATAAGGAAAAGCATGGAATATTATTTTAAGTTATTTATATATACATATATATTTATAAATATAATTTAAGATCATTATAACATATTATTATATTTATGGCAATTCGTTGCAATCTCTGAGTGTGACTGGGCATCTTCAACGACAGACAGTGTCCTCCAGGCCCAGTGAGTTTGATGTAGAAACCCTGAGGCTGTGTATTCTAGTATCTGACATCCCTGTAATTATGATAATAAATTTATATTATTTTGTTTGTTTGAGCTGATATATGGTCAAAATCTTTCATTCCTCTGCCTTTCAACTTGCCTTGTCATGTGTGTGCCGTTCAGTTTGACCTGCTGTCAAGTCCTGCTCACTAAAATGGAATGAACTGAACCTTGGCAACCACAGGACAACTGTTACCTAAACTTTCTTTTCTGGAACATAAGCAATGTTCCTTCTAGGTTCTAAAGGTTGGAATCAAACCACAGTGTCACACTACTATCCACAATAAGGACTGATGGATACGTCATCAATCACAATTGAATAAAAATTACAAAAAAGTAAATCTGACACAGAATTACTTGTTGTCTTAATCATTTTTGACTGCATGGTAATTAGGAACAAATAATAAAAGTTCACATAAATAATTATAGCGTTACTTGACAAAACCAAACCAAGATTTTATGGTTTTTCTCTCCCCTTTGTTAGCTAGCCAGTAGCATAAATGGCATTAAGAGTGATAATATTCTCAGGTTTACTTAATGTTCACATTACACACTTATAATGCATTAGTTCATATATCCACACAAACTCACATGTACAGAGCCACAGTAATAACTGACCAATGCGTTTAGAAAGCAGGGATACAAGATATGTTGAGTTGGAAAAAGTTAAAATCAAGGGAACTTGGAATTAGATGTGGGAAATAATGGGGAAGAAATAGTCCTAGATGGCTCTCAGTTTCCTGGTATTGCAGAGTGAGTGGGTGATGGTGTCAATCAGTACTCTTGATAGAAATATGGAGTTCTTCTCACTACCAGGATGCAGTATGGTGAGTACCATTTTAGACACGTAATTAGAGCTACTGGCAGGACGCCCGCATGAATGTGTAGAATGGGCAGATGATAAATGCTTCTGGAACTCAGGAGAAGTCAGAGCTAGATATAGATTCAGAAGACACCGGGTGTATAGTAGGTAAAATCTTAAAAGTGACATCAGAGAAAGAAGGGGAGAAAAGCACATGGTGAACATTGTTGTTTGCCTATGCAATTGCCGTCTTCCCTGCCTAAAAGGTAAGAAGGTCACCATGATGGGGTTCAACAGTCTTGGCATTGAACTTCTTTTGTGATAGTCTTTAGACATCAGTTTCCAAACTGATGAGAGAAAAGCCAAATCTCCACCTTTAAGTCCAAAATACAGAAGCAAAAAGCCGAAAGACGTTCCCCTACCCCTCTTCCCACTAAGTCATCCCCCTGATACCCCAAAATACCTACACTCAAACTTTTGGGAGTGGTGAAAATAGTTGGGATAGTAATCATTATTGTGGTAGATGTAAATATGCTTGCATATTTATATATATTCCTCAATTGTATGGTGGTTTTATGACTATATACATTTGTCAAAATTGTCCTCTTGAGTCCCGATCAATGTTGTCAATGGCTTTTATAAAATTTGTTGGCCAGAATTAAGTATACTGCTTAAGATATAGTCAGACCAGCAGAACCCAGAGTAGCATCTTGTCCTTCCTATTTTAGACACCATGCTTTTGTTAGAAAGCAACAATAGCTCTTTGAAAGCAAGTGATATTCTTGATTCATATACTGTTTGTAGGCAATTAAGACCTAGACCAATCTTCAACCTAAGTTCACACTGTTAAATTTAATCTTCTTAATTTGGCCCCAGATCTTTTTACATTGTTTCAGATTCTGGTGTTTTATATATATATATATATATACAGGCATTTCCTCTCCTCAGCTTTGTGACATCTGTGATTTAATGAGCACATTTTTATTTTGTTAACAGTGTACTGTCGAGTATAAAATAGGTTACAAACATTTTACAGTGTGACCCTGTTTTTATTTAAAATACCTACAATTTATATTTAAATGATTATAGAAAGGTAAGTATCAAAAAGTTAACAATCCTTACCTCTGAGTGATTGAACGATTTATAAGAGTTTTTGGTTATATATTTTCCTGAATTTTTAAATAAATGTATGATTGCACAACAAAATACCAATTTACACAAAAATTTTTATGAGTTTTATTTAGATTCCACATATAAGTGATACCATGGAGTATTTATCTTTCTCTATCTTACTTATTTCACTTAGCATAATGTCCTCAAGGTCCATTCATTTTGTCACAAACATCAAGATTTTTTTCTTTGGTTTGTGGCAATAAAGAAATTTGGATGGGTAACTGACTCGAAGTAGTTCTTAGTGCCATGAATTTCCCAGAAGAGGAGATTGGTCTCATCCGTGATGATTTTGGGTGTCTCAGGCATCTCCTGGGACAAGGAGGATGGAGATGTTAGAGAGTAAGATACTAGAACAAAAAATCAAAGCTCAATCCCTTGGCATGTAGCCTTTGTGAGAAACATAACACTTTAGGATTGTGACTCTGTGATGTGATGTAGGTTCTTCATTCATTTGTTCATTCAGCAAGTATTTATTACATGCCTGTTAGATGTATGGCTCCATCTATTCATAATAGTTGATTTCCTTAGTTAACTGGAGACAAAGCCAAATTAGTCATGAAGATTGCCAATGACACCATTGTCACCCTGTATCCTGGCAGGTGGGGTTAAATAGGACATACAAATGGCCAAGAGACATAAGAAAAAATGTGCAACGTCATTAGCCATCAGAGAAATGTAAATTAAAATGATTATGAGGTATCACCTCACACCTGTCAGAATGGCTGCCATCACCAAATCACCACACAACAAGTGCTGGCGAGGGTGTGGAGAAAAGGGGATTCTAGTACACTGCTGGTGGGAATGCAGACTGGTGCAGCCACTATGGAAAACAATATGGTGTTTCCTCTAAAAATTGATCTGCCATTTGACCCAGTGATCCCACATCTAAGAACATACCCTAAGAAGCCTGAAACACCAATCAGAAAGAATATATGTAGCCCTATGTTCATAGCAGCACTATTTACAATCGTTAAGATCTGGAAACAGCCCAAGTGTCCATCAATAGATGAGTGGATAAAAAAGCTGTGGTACCTATACACAATGAAAAACTATGCGGCTGTAAAAAGAAAAATCTCTTATCCTTTGAGATGACATGGAGGGACCTGGAGAGTATTATGCTGAGCAAAACAAGCCAATCAGAGAAAGACAAATACCACATGATCTCACTTATTTGTGGCATATAATGAACAAAATAAGCTGGTGAACAAAATAGACCCAGAGACATGGAAGTGGCGTACAGACTGACAAACCTCATACGAGGAGGGTGGGGGGGAGGGTAAGAGATAAACCAAAGAACTTATATGCATATATGCATAACCAATGGACATAGACAACAATGTGGGGGATGGGGGAAGGTATCAGGAGAAGGGTGTCAATGGGGGACAAAGGAGAAACATCTGTAACAAAAATAAATTAATAAAAATAAATAAATAAAATAATAATAAAAATAATAATAATGAAAGAGTTCTTTGGCAATTCGAAGTCTTTGATGATTGCATACAGATTTTAGAATTGTTTGTTCTATTTCTGTGAAAAATGCCACTGGAATTTTGATAAGGGTTGTATTGAATCTGTGGGTCGCTTAGGGTAGTATGGACATTTTAACAATATTAATTCTTCCAATTTATGAGAACGGATTATCTTTCCATTTATTTGTAGTTTTCAGTGTACAGATCTTTAACTTCTTTGGTTAAATTCATTCCTAAGTATTTCATTCTTTTTTGATGCAATTGTAAATGGAGTTGTTTTCTTAGTTTCTTTCTGATAGCTTGTTGTTAGTGTATAGAAATGCCATTGATTTTCGTATATTGGTTTTCTATCTGCCAAATTTACTGAAACTAATAGGTTTTTTTGGTGTCTTTAGAGTTTTCTATATATAATATCACCTGCAAACAGAGACAATTTTACTTTTTCCTTTATTATGTGGTTGCCTTTTACTTAGGCCTAATTGCTCTGGCTAAGACTTCCAGTACTATGTTGAATAAAAAAGATTTGAGTGGACATCCTTGTCTTGTTCCTGGTCTTAGAGGAAAAGCTTGCTTTTCACCACTGAGTAGATGTTAGCTGTGGGCCTGTCACTGATAGCCTTTATTATGTTGAGGGACATTCCTCCTATAGCCAGCTTGTTGGGAGTTTTTATCATGAATAGATATTGAATTCCGGCTAATGCTTTTTCCGCATCTATTGGGGTTTATGCTGTTTTCCGTTGGTTTTGACAGAAGGGGGAAGTTCGCCTGCCGGAAGCCCTAGCATCCCCACGCCCTCCACCCGCTGCCTTAAACGGCGCCGCGCCGGCAGCTCGCTCCTCCAATCAAAAAGCCTTCAGAGGAGCCAAGCGCCAAGTTACTCTTTCCTTTTGTCCCTCCCTCCCCAGCTTCCTATTGGCAGATTTCAAACCCTTGGGAGCCAATGAGAGCGGGCGCAGGCACGGAGCGCGTCCTCAACTGCGGGCGCGGCCTTTGAAGAGCAACTGTCGCGGAGGAGACACCATGGTGCGGCCGGGGTTCTCCGCCGCTGTGGGTGAGTGCCTGGGGCAGCGGGGTGCGGCGGACTGTGTCCGTGGACCCTGCTGTCCGCCTCGCCTGCCTCAGTGTCCCCAGTGGGCGTTTGGGGCACCAGGGAGACGTCCGCGCGCGGGGAGCCCCGGGACCCCGCAGACACTTCCCCAGCGTCCCGGTCCCCGTTGCTTGGCCGGGGCCGCGCGTCCAGGAGGAGCCAGGCGCCTCCCCGGCTCAGGGTGGCCCCCGCGGGCCTCGAGCCTGCACAGCGGCCGCTGGCCGGGGCGGGTCCAGCCTCCGCCCGGAGGGCGTGGGTCCCGGGTCCCCACCTCCCGGGTGGGCCGGCGTTTGGACAGTGTCGGCGATGACACCTGTTGGCCTGATGCGTCCTGGGCGCTTCACTTAACGACCAGACCCGTGAAGTTGGGCACCTCTGTCCCCCATGTTATGGCTCAGCAGCGGCAGGTTTGTTAACGTGCTAGACGTCCCAGCACTGGGGTCCCAGCCGGCCTGTCAGACCCCACAGCCCCTGCTGTCCACTGCCTGGCGCGGCTCTGGCTCCCAGGGGTGCATCAGAGCTGGATGGTGACACCGAGCACCTGCCGTTACGGGAGGCGGAGAGTAGATATGCGAGAGCAAATTTGCACCCCGTAGTGTTTTGTTTTGTTAGCCATTGATGAATTTTAGCCTTTTCCCACCACCTGCTCCACTCAGTCCCTGCCTATGAACTCCCATAATTCTTTGTTTAACCCTCTCTTATGGCACCTAGATTTTGCCTTGTGTTGTAATTATTGTTGTGTTTATTTTATCTCCACTACTGCATTGACATTTGAAAACAGACATAGTGACTTTCATGCTCTCACAGAAAATCACCATATGGGTGTTTGCCGTGAACCCCCTAACCTGGCCTATTTTGTCCTTAATCCCAAGGAAACCAAGAAGGGTTTGTGGACAAAAATCATCATTCCTGTTGAAAAAAATATAATAAGACCAGGCCTTGCTCACCAGCTCTGGTGGGCCAGTAACTGAATTTCTTATGCAAAGCATATATTGTAGCTGAGAACAGTGCCTGTGAGCAAGGGCTCTGGGGTCGGATAAACCTGGCTTCAAATCCTGGGTTTGCCACATATAAGCCTGGTAACTTTGGGTCTATCACACCCTCTTTAAATGTCAGACTGGTATATAAATGATATGGTTAATGTTGATATTAACTTGGAGGCATGGTCCAAAGCTGAAATCGTTACTGGAAGTGTCATTCCTTTAGAATATAAATGAACTGGTTAAAATCCTAGCTGAAGTCCTGTTGTTTGCTGGCCTGTTTTGCAGAAGAGCGGCAGAGAAAGCTCCAGGAGTACCTAGCAGCCAAGGGAAAACTGAAGTGCCAAAACAGCAAGTGAGTTTGTCTCCCACAGTTATAGGACTCTTGTTCCCCTGGTTGCCAATAGCAATTTAAAGCCCTTTCAAACATAGCCCTTTTGCTTGCGCTCTCCTCTGACTACATTGGCGATCTATGGTCACTCAAAAAGGACGTTTCAGTTCGAGCATGACGAAAACCTCTGGGCAGTGTCTAGTACACTGGCAAAGATTTAAGCATTATTATTGTGACAGTCTCCAAAGGGAGGAGGGGAGGATCTATAATACTACCTATCATGCTGGAAGCTTTTCCTGTCCCTGCTTTTTTCCTGGGAAAGTAATTCTTGTGAAGGCAATGTTTGGTCAAGGAGTTGAATTACCCTGGTTCAGTCCTCCGTAGCTGCACACAAACATCCTTCTGCCTGATAGTGCTCTTTGGTCATTCTCTTAGCACAGTGATTTTCAACCATTTTCATCCCATGGCACACAAACTAATTACTAAAATTCTGTGGCACACCAAAAAATATATTTTTTGCCCATCTGACACCAGACAGCTATTGTGTTGGCTGTGGCACACCCATTGAAAATCGCTGTGTTAGCACGTTCTCTTAAGGTGGACGTGATATGACCCATTCACTTTTATCTTTTGTCAACATCTTGCCATCTTTGTGATGTAATTATCCCTCTTCTGAGCATTGATCAATTTGCTCACTTGGGTTGCTAAACTTTTTTTTTTACAAAATGAATTTTTACAAAGTTAGCTTTCACACTTTATGTTAGTTTCTTTTTACTTTGCGTTTTTATTCAACTCTTATTTCCTTGATTAAATAAACCTACTGTGTTTATTCAACAGATATGGTGCTTAACAAGTCATGATCGAAGTTCCTATTAACCTGGCAATTACTTTTGATCCATGGAAATTAAATCCTTCTAAATGCTCTAGCTAGATTTTATAAGTGCCTGTTTTTTGTGGGGGGGGGGGGTTTTGTGTTTGTTTTTATATTGTATCACTTTTCCCCTGATAATTCACTATTTGAAGATACTTAAAACAAGTTTTTTAAAACTTATTTGGCATTGTATCTCCAGTGCCTGGCACATTGCAGTGTTCCAGAAATGATGTTGGAATGAATAGACTGCAAATAAAGAAAAGACGTATTTCATGAATATTGTTAGAATATTATGTTTACAATTAGGATGTCTCTGAAGGGATCACAGATAAGTGGGTAAGAGCAGCAGTGGTCTCTGGGGAGTAGAATAATGGGACTAAGGAAGGGAGGATAAGGAGACTTCATTGAATATAATTTTTAATTATTTTACCATATACAGAAATTTTAATGATTTAAAATTCCATTTTTAATCACTATACTTCCCAAGCCTTGTTGATCCTTCTGTACTAAGAATTAATCTTAATTTGTCTTTTATAGGCCTTATCTGAAAGCCAAGAATAATTGCCCAAATCCTCCTCCTCCTAAATCTGTAAGTAGAAATTAGTCTTTTAAAAAATATCAATTTTAGGTGATTAGTAATAAAAATAATAAAGATGTTAGCAATCTAAAGAAAATGTTTTACACAAATATTTCTCATAAATGTAGAAACAGTTTATAAGGGACAGAATTGGTTTTTTTTTAAGTACAATATATTGTATAGTTTTGTTAACAAAAAGAAAATCTTTAAGTGCACTTTGGTCTCTTCATAGCTAACATTTATTAAACACCTACTATGTGTCTGTACTTTTCTCACTTGCACTAACTCATTAAGTCCTTACAGTCTTATGAGGTAGCTACTATTAGTAGCCTCATTTTACAGATAAGGAAACTGAGTCACAGGACAGCTATTAAATACAGAGCTGAGAGCCCGAGTCTCAACCACTTTGGGATGCTGTTTAACAAGAATATGCTTCCTAATCAGTTCCATTCAGTTAGATTGTGGGTAGAATGGAAAAGGATCCCAACATACTTAGGATTTAATGGAATATTTATTCAGCCATAAAAAATAATGAAGTGCGTGGGTGGGCATAATGAGTCTATGCTCTGGGAATGCTCTTTATTTTTCACTCAATTTGGATTTGACCCTAAAATGGCTCTAAAAATTAAAGTTCATTAATTTAAAAAGTAATGAAGTATTGATACATGCTAGAACATGGATGAATCTTGAAAACATAATGCTAAGTTAAAGAAGCCAGACACAAAAGGCCACATACTGTATGATTCCATTTATATGAAATGTCCAGAATAGGGAACTCTACAGAAACAAAGTAGATTAGTGGTTGCCAGCGTCTGAGGGGAGAAGGAAATAGGGAGTAACTTCTAACAACTATGGGATTTCTTTCTGGGGTGATGAAAACGTTCTGGAATTAGTAGCAATGGTTGTACGACCTTCTGAATATTACTAAAACCCACTGCATTGTATGCTTTAAGTTTTTATGGGATGCAAATTATATCTCAATTTTTTTTAATGTGCAAAAAAAGAACAACTAAGGAATAGCACACTTTGATACCAATCTCCATATCTCAGCAGTAAGTGATAATGGAGAGATCAGAGGTGGATATGAATGTTGAGACTCAAGGAGTAACCCAGCTATAGCCATGTGGGTGCACCATTTGTCTCTGCCCCCACCCCAGCAACACCACATATACCCGTACAATGCTAAGAATGGACATCGCCTTGCCCTTAATGCCAAGAGGCTCTGGTTACAGACTTCCCTTACATATTCACAAAGTTTACGTAGTAACTCTTGACAATATTATTGAATGAAACAGTGTGGTAGCTGTAGCACTCCCATATCTTCCCCTGGAAACCTATGCTTTACAAATCTCTGCCAAACTCACCTTTCTGAGTAATTGCTTTTAGTACTGATGCTCCTGTTCTTTACCATATCAATTCTAACTCCCCTCCTTACTTTTCAAAGTTCTCTGTAACCTAGTCCTACCTTTCTTATCCAAAATTAAATCACATGACTGAGACATTTAGTTGTTAATAACATAGAATCTAACCTTAAAACCAGTCCTGAGTCCACAAATGTCTAACTTCTGTGATGTTAGATGCTTATGGAAAGATATTCTGAAGTCCCTCAGGCCTTCCAGCATCTACCACCTGTCCTTGCAACTGATGAGACAAAGGTTCTTGAGTGACACTGTGACCTTTACAAAGTCAGTGTTGTCTTTTAAAAATTAGTGTAGCAGTACAAAGAACTAGGAGGAACTTGGGTGGTACCCTAATGTAAGTGTATTGTGTGTATATCTTTCCAGGGTCCCTGCTAGGGACACTTCACTGGGACATAATGGACATTCAGCAAGTACTTGTTTGGTTGAGGCAGGATTATTTTTTAAGCAGCAAATTTTGTGTGTTCACTGCATCTCTGCTTAATTCTATCAAGCTAAAAGATTCTGATATGTTTCTAATAGAAACTCATAAAAATCATGTATTAGTGAGCCTTTCTTTTCTCAGGTTTCAACTTCCTTAAGTAAAATTCTAAATAAAATAAATTTTTTTATTTTAAAAACAATGAGCTATTCTATGAATTTACTTTTTTGATATTTTTCTTTGTCTTTTTAGACGATTAGACCCAAAAAGGATGTTACCAACCATGTTGCTTTGCCTGTCAGAGCTACAAGACCCATCAGCATTAACCTTCAGCCCAGACCTGCCAATATCCTAGGGTCCCAGAAGCCGAAGTTGGAGCCACCAAAACTTCTGGGCAAAAGGCTGCCTTCAGGATGTGTTTCTTCTAACCCAAACTGTAAGCCTTCCAGCAATCACCAGCCACGGCACAGAGCTGGATCATCCACTGGAGAGCTGTCAAGGAAAACTGGGGGGTCACTTAATATACAGGAACAGAAAGCTGCAAAGCAGCAGGGGACAGATCAAGGAAAAGCTGCACATACAGACTCTGTGGACATTGTCCCTGGTGACGGTGAGTCCTTACACAGCCCTCTAAACGAGGTGAACAAAGAGAATGTGTCCCAAACCTTACTGGACTCTGAGAAGATGCCACATCCTCAATTGTGGACCAAAAATAAACCAAAAACTAGCTCTTATAATCAAACAAGGAGCAGTTTGGCCCCTAAACAAGCCTTGGGTAAAAGTTCGTTGAGTCGTGCTGTTCTGAAAGACAGAGCTAACAAACAAGTTGTTGGAGAAACACAAGCCGGGATTCCACCAGTGAAGTCACAGCAGCTCCCTAGAGGAGCAGCTCCTGTGAAACCAGGAGAAAAACTCCCAAGGACAGTTCCCTCTCACTTGGTTCAGACCCTTAGTAGGACTCAAGCATCAAAGAAACCAGGGATCAAGGACATGAAGGATATAAATGTTAATAGGGGCAAATATTTAAGACCAGGTGGAGCAAAGTTACAGTCACACACTGTTACTGAACAAAAATTAGAACATGCCAGACCCAGGACAAACCCCAGTCTACTTCAGGGAGGACCTGCCCACATTAAGCAAGACCAGAAACTCACTCAACCTTATTCTAGACCTCAGACGTCATCTGTGCAGGAGAAATCCAAAGCTCTGAGCCAAAGGCCTAATCTGGCAGTTGGCAGCTTTACTTCAGTCATTCCTAACACCCCAAGCATGAGAGCAAGTACAGCCAAGGGGAATAAATACAACAGCACTTGTCCACAGAAAACACAGACCTTGGACTCCAAATTGGAAGGGGCTCTTCCCCAGAACCATTTTCTAAACAAGACAGCTCCCAAAACTCAAGCTGGTGGCACAGCCATAAACAGAAGAGTCCCAAATGGCACGCAAACGAACCCAGATGTTAAGAAGAAGGCCACAGCAGAGGATCGAAGGTATGTTGCTTTAATTCCAAAATTGCCATTTAAGATGATTAGGCAAATTGATCATTATTTATGGCCTTTTTTCCTGGTCAGAAAAATAGCTTCAACCCTGAAAAAAGAAGATTTGAAGCAAACGTATCAAATGTTATCTGTAACTTTCTGTGTGCTTGAAGCAGAATGGTTGAGGAAAGAGTCAGGGTTGCAGGTGTAGCTGAGTCACTCAAGAAGGCCCTGCAGGTTGAGCAGCAGGGAAAGAAGGCAGAGAGGGGTAGGGAGATGCTAGTCCCTTGTCAAGCAGACCAGGGGTTAAATCCAGAAAAGTTATCGAGGAAGAAGGAATAGGAAACTCTCATGTGTCTGAGCAGGCAAAGGTTTAGAAAGTCAGTAAGGCAGAGAAGAGCAGGCCCAGTTATGATTACATGACCATGCATTTGTCAAAACACAGAACTGCAGTCTTAAAAAAGGTGAGTTTGCACGTTACTGAACACTTGTGTGTTCTAGGTACTGTGCTAGGACAGCCAGGGTTTCTGCCTTCCTCCAGCTTGCATTTTAGTGAAGACAGGAAATGGACACATTGGTTAAATAAGACAGGATCATTACAGATCATTTCCTAGTCAGGAAGGACTGAAGGCTGATAGTGCCAGACCCTGGAGAGGAACCAGCTTGGGTCAAAAGACTGAAAGGACGCCAGAGCTTCTGGAGGGTGGGGGGGAGAGGGAGAGGGGTTCGGCATCACCTTGGAGAGGCTGACAGAACTCAAATTACACTGCCGTTCACCATAGACAACATCTTGAATTTTATTCCTGGTAGTGACTCAGTCTGGCTTACATTTTAAAGATCACTCTAGATACTTGTACAGTCTGCCCTCATTTATCGTGGTTAATCAGTTCCAGACTCTACCGCGATAAGTGAATTTCCACAAAGTAGGATTCTTTATTTATGTACAGTCGTCCCTCACCACTTCGCGCTTCGACTTTCTCGGCTTCACTCTATCGCAGTTTTTTCAAATACTGTACAGTGTGAATTTGTTACAGGTTGGAATGGAACCAGGAAGGAGATGAGTTAGGAGGCAGCTGCAGCATTTCAGGCAGAAAGTGGCAGTGACATGGTCTGGGATGGTGCTGGTGGAGGTGGGGACAGTACCGTCCATACAGTGATGTGTGGAGGTGGAGGCAGTACTGTCCATACGGTATGTGTGGAAGGTGGAGACAGTACCGTCCATACGGTGGTATGTGGGAGGTGGGGACAGTACCGTCCATACGGTGGTATGTGGGAGGTGGGGACAGTACCGTCCATATGGTGGTGTGTGGGAGGTGGGGACAGTACCGTCCATACGGTGGTGTGTGGGAGGTGGGGACAGTACCGTCCATACGGTGGTGTGTGGGAGGTGGGGACAGTACCGTCCATACGGTGGTGTGGGAGGTGGGGACAGTACCGTCCATACGGTGGTGTGGGAGGTGGGGACAGTACCGTCCATACGGTGGTGTGTGGAAGGTGGGGACAGTACCATCCATACGGTGGTGTGTGGGAGGTGGGGACAGTACCGTCCATACGGTGGTGTGGGAGGTGGGGACAGTACCGTCCATACGGTGGTGTGTGGGAGGTGGGGACAGTACCATCCATATGGTGGTGTGGGAGGTGGGGACAGTACCGTCCATACGGTGGTGTGTGGAAGGTGGGGACAGTACCGTCCATACAGTGGTGTGGGGGAGGTGGGGACAGTACCATCCATATGGTGGTGTGGGAGGTGGGGAAAGAAAGCATTGCTCAAAGACAACTCCTAGTTTTAGGCCCTCACACTGGGTGGGTGGATAGGGACACTATTACCGATACAGGGACAGATCTAGAGATGAAAATCAAGAACATTGTTTTGGACAATATTAAAATGGAAACGCCTGCCAGACATCAAATAAAAGATATCAACCAGGCTATGCGTTCTTTTTGTTTGTTTTTTGTGTCCCCCCACCGCCCTACTCTGAGGTTTGTCAATCTGAACCATACTCCTTTCTATGTCTCTGGATCTATTTTGTTCATCAGCCCACCTTGTTCATTGTATTCCACAAATAAGTGAGATCATGTGGTATTTGTCTTTCTCTGATTGGCTTATTTCGCTTAGCATAATACTCTCCAGGTCCCTCCACATCGTCTCAAAGGATAAGAGATCTTTCTTTCTTATACCTGCATAGTATTCCATTGTATATATGTACCACAGCTTTTTTATCCATTCATCTATTGATGGACACTTGGGCTGTTTCCAGATCTTAGGGACTGTAAATAGTGCTGCTGTGAACATAGGGGTTCATATATTCTTTCTGATTGGTGTTTCGGGCTTCTTAGGATATATTCCTAGAAGTGGAATCACTGGGTCAAATGGCAGATTAATTTTTAATTTTTTGAGGAAACACCATACTGTTTTCCATAGTGGCTGTACCAGTCTGCATTCCCACAAGCAGTGTACTCGAGTCCCCTGTTCTCCACACCCTCCCCAGTACTTGTTGTTTGATGATTTGTTGATGGCAGCCATTCTGACATGTGTGAGGTGATACCTCATTGTTGTTTTAATTTGCATCTTTCTGATGATTAGTGATGTTGAGTATTTTTTCATATGTCTCTTGGCCATTTGTATGTCCTGTTTGGAGAGGTGTCTATTTAGCTCCTCTGCGCATTTTTTAATTGGATTCTTTGTCTTCCTTTTGTTGAGTTGTATGAGCACTCTGTATATTTTGGAAATTAACCCCTTATCTGATGTATCATTGGCAATTATGCTCTCCCATACAGTGGGTTCCCTTTCCATTTTGATGGTTGTTTCTTTTGCTGTGCAGAAGCTTTTTAGTTTGATGTAGTCCCATGTGTTCATTTTTTCCTTTGTTTCTATTGCCTTAGGTGATATGCCAGTGAAAATTCTGCTGGTATGATGTCTGAAATTTTGTTGCCTACATTTTCTTCTAGGATTTTTATGGATTCACAAGTCATGTTTAAGTCTTTTATCCATTTTGAGTTTATTCTTGTGTATGGTGTAAGTTTATGGTCTAGTTTCATTTTTTTGCATGTAGCTGTTCAATTTTCCCAATACCATTTATTAAAGAGGCTGTCTTTACTCCATTGTATGCTCTTGCCACCTTTGTCAAATATTAATTGAGAAGAATGTCTTGCGTCAATTTCTGGGTTCTCTGTTCTTTTTCTATTGATCTATATACCTGTTCTTGTGCCAGTACCAGGCTGTTTTGTTTACAGTGGCTTTGTAGTATAACCTGATATCCGGTATTGTGATCCCACCTACTTTGTCCTTCTTCTTCAAGATAGCTGTGGCTATTCGGGGTCTTTTTGGTTCCATATGAACTTTTGAAGTATTTGTTCTAGTCTGTGAAATATGTCATTTGCATTTTGATGTGGATTGCATTGACTCTGTAGATTGCTTTGGGTAGTATGGACATTTTAATGATGTTAATTCTTCCAATCCATGAACAAGGTATGTGCTTCCACTTTTTTATATCTTCCTCTATTTCTTTTATCAATGCCCTGTAGTTTTCTGCAAATAGGTCCTTTACTTCTTGGTTAAGTTTATTCCTATCTATCTTAATTTTTTGCCGCAATGGTAAATGGGATTGTTTTTTTATTTTCTCTTTCTGTGAGTTCATAATTGGTGTATAAGATTGCCATTGATTTCTTTACGTTAATTTTGTATCCTGCTACCTTGCCAAATTCGTTTATTAAATCTAGCAGATTTTTGATGGAGTCCTTAGGGTTGTCTATGTATAATATATCATCAGCAAACAATGACAGTTTTACTTCTTCCTTTCCAATTTGGATCCCTTTTATTTTTTTCTTCATGTCTGATTGCTGTGGCTAAGACTTCCAGTACTATGTTAAATAAGAGTGGTGAAAGTAGGCATCCCTGTCTTGTTCCTGTTCTTAAGGGAAATGCTTTTAGTTTTTGCCCATTGAGTATGATGTTGGCTGTAGGTTTTTCATATATGGCCTTTATTATGTCGAGATATGATCCTTCTATTCCCACATTGCTGAGCGTTTCTATCAGAAATGGGTGCTGGATTTTGTCAAATGCTTTTTCAGCGTCTGTTGATATGATCATGTGGTTTTTATCTTTCATTTTGTTTATGTGGTGTATCACATTTATTGATTTGCGAATATTGTACCAGCCTTGCATCTCTGGGATGAATCCCACTTGGTCATGGTGAATAATTTTTTTAATGAATTGCTGGATTCAATTTGCCACTATTTTGTTCAGGATTTTGGCATCTATGTTCATCAGGGATATTGGCCTGTAGTTTTCTTTCTTTGTAGTGTCTCTATCTGGTTTTGGAATTAGAATTATGCTGGCCTCATAAAACAAGTTTGGAAATCTTCCTTCTTGAATTTTTTGGAATAGTTTGAGGAAAATGGGCATTAGTTCTTCTTTGAATGTTCAGTAAAACTCCCCCATGAAGCCATCGGGGCCTGGGCTTTTGTTTGCTGGGAGAGTCTTGATTACATCTTCAATTTCCTTAGTTGTTATTGGTCTGTTCAAGTTTTCTGTCTCTACCGGGTTCAGTTTTGGGAGACTGTGTTTCTAGAAATTTGTCCATTTTGCTTAGATTGTCGAATTTGTTTACATATAATTGTTCATAGCATTTGTTAACTATCCTTTGTATTTCTGTGGTGTCAGTTGTTACTTCTCCTCTTTCATTTCTGATTTTGTGTATTTGGGTTATCGCTCTTTGTTTCTTGGTGAGTCTAGCAGGATACATCAATCTTGTTTATCTTTTCAAAGAACCAGCTCTTTGTTTCATTGATCTTTTGAATTGTTTTTTTGGTCTCTATGTCATTTATTTCTGCTGTGATCTTTACTATTTCTTTCCTTTTACTTGCTCTGGAGTTTTCTTTTTGTTTGCTTTCTAGTTCTTTAAGTTGTGAGGTTAGATGGTCAATTAGAAATGTTTCTTGTTTCTTGAAGTAGGCCTATAGTGCTATGAACTTCCCTCTCAGGACTGCTTTTTCTGCGTCCCATACATTTTGTATTGTTGTGTGTTCATTTTCATTGGTTTCCAGGAAGTTGTTAATTTCTTCCTTGATATCCTTTGTAACATATTCATTGTTTAAGAACATGCTATTTAGCTTCCATGTGTTTAAATGTCTTTGCGTGTTTTTGTTATAATTGATTTCTAGTTTCATGCCATTGTGATCTGAGAAGATGCTTGATATGATTTCAGTCTTCTTGAACTTGTAGAGACTTAGTTTGTGTCCTAACATGTGGTCTATCATTGAGAATATCCCATGTACACTTGAGAAGAATGTGAATTCTGCAGTTTTGGGGTGTAATTCTCTGTAGATATCTATTAAATCCATTTGATCTAGTGCATCATTTAGAGTCTCTGTTTTCTTGTTAATTTTTTGTCTAGAGGATCTATCCAGTGATGTCAGTGGGGTGTTGAAGTCCCCTGCTATGATTGTATTGCTGTCAATTTCTCCTTTGAAGTCCTCCAGAGGATTTTTAATATATTTTGGTGCTCCTATATTGGGTGCATATATGTTTACCAAGGTTATATCTTCCTGTTGGATAGATCCTTTCAATATTATGTAGTGGCCTTCTTTGTCTCTAGTTATGACCTTCATTTTGAAGTCTATTTTATTGGATATGAGTATTGCTACCCCAGCTTTTTTTGCCTTTCCATTTGCTTGGAAGATTTTTTTCCATCCCTTCACTTTCAACCTATGTGAGTCTTTTGTTGTGAGGTGGGTTTCTTGTAAACAACATATATATGAGTCATGCTTTCTTATCCAATCAACTACTCTGTGTCTTTTGATCGGAGTGTTCAATCCATTTACATTTAAGGTGATTATTAATATGTACTTATTTATTGCCATTTTTGTTTATTGTGGTTATATGTTTCTTCCTATTTCTTCTGCTAATTACAGGAGTCCTTTTAACATTTCTTGCAGTGCTGATTTGGTGCTAATATATTCCCTTAGCCTTTTTTTGTCTGGGAAGCTCTTTATTTCACCTTCTATTTTGAATGATAGTCTTGCTGGATAGAGTACTCTTGGATTCAGATCTTTGTTTTTCATTACCTTGATTACTTCATGCCATTCCCTTCTGGCCTGTAGTGTTTCTGTTGAGAAGTCTTTTGATAGCCTTATGGGGGTTCCTTTGTAGGTAACCTGTTGCTTATCTGTTGCTGCCTTAGGATTCTCTCTTTGTCTTTAATTTTTGGTATTTTAATTATTATATGTCTTGGTGTGGGCCTGTTTTAGTTCTTCTTACTTGGGGCTCTCTGTGCTTCTTGAACTTGAATGCCTTCTTCCTTCACCAAGTTAAGCAAGTTTTCTGTCACTACCTTCAAATATATTCTCTAATCCTTGCTCATTTTCTTCTTCTTCTGGAACTCCTATGATGCGAATGTTGTTACATTTCCAGTTGTCCCACAGTCCTCTTAAGCTTTCTTCATGTTTTTTAATTGTTTTTTCCTTTTGGTTTTCTAATTGGTTGATTTTTTTTTCTACTCTGTCTTCTAATTCACTGATCCAGTCCTCAGCTTCCTCTACTCTGCTGGTTATTCCTTCCATTGTGTTCTTTATTTCTGCTATGTCATTCTTCATTTCCACTTGGATGGTTTTCAATGTTTCTTTATCTTTACTCATGGTGTTAAGCTCCTTACTCATACTGTTGAGTTTCCTCAAGGTCTTGGCTCTGAACTCTACTTCTGATAACTTGCTTAACTGCATTTCATTTATCTCATCTTCAGGAGAGTTCTCTTGTTCTTTCATTTGGGGTTTGTTCCTTTGTTTCACCATTTTGGCTATTTCGGTGGGTTTTGGAGCCTGCCAAATTTTCCCTGTGGATGTTGGTGTTCTGCTGTTTGTGTCTCCCTCTAGTGGGTTTGGATGAGTGTGGGAGGACCCATGTTAAACACCACTGTCAAGTCTTACTTTCCTGGGTAGGTTTGCAAGCCTAGGAAAGGTTCAGTTATCCTCTAGCTTTTTGTCTGGAGACTATTAGTCTCAGTTACTTGATGAGCCTTGGGTTGTAGCCCTCAGTTGAATGAAAAACTCCCTCAGGTGTTCAGGGTAAAAGGATTTCCAGAAGGTGAGGCAGATGCTGGTTTTTAATGAACCTCAATTTGCATTTCTGTGGTCCAGCGGGGTGGGGTTAAATCTGCAAGGGAGGGGCTGCTGCTTCTCCCCAGGGCTCCAGGAAGGGGCTCCCCGAGCAAGATGGCCACTATCCTGTGTGGCCATGACTCAGCAAAAACTCTCAGCACCCTCCAAATCCTGAGTGTCCCCATACAGTTCCAGTTCAGTCCGCCCTCCCTCTGCCAGAGCCAAAGGTGAGTGGCTATAGTTAATATAGTGCTCTGTCCCAGCCCTCTGAGCTGTGTTGGCGGCTTGGGATTTTAACCCTAAGGGAGCTGCTCACAGCTAAATCAGCTGCTGCCCTTGGGCTCCCAGCCTGCCCCCTTATGCCTCCGCAGACCTACCAGGCTCGATTAGTGTCCTTTTTTCCTGTCCCTGGTTACATGGGTCCTCTCCAGCTACTTTTCTGTTGCTTTTTCCCAACGATTTGTCTTTATTTTAGTTGTAATTCTAGTTTGGTCCTGGGAGATGGCCTGTGTAGCTTCCATTCACTCCGCTGCCATTTTGGAATCTCTCACTGCAGTGAGAGATTGGGTTTCATCATACCTCAGAAATGCCAGAAATAAGCAGTTGGAAGGCAGGGGTAGAATTCTAGATAGCGCTCTGGGACACATTAGCCACAGTCCATGCAGTAGCCTTGGGGAGCAGGCATCGAGGCTGTGTTTGTACCACTTGTGCTGAGGTGGTAAGAGCACTGGATTTGAGATCAAGAGGTCAAGAGGTCTGGATTTGACTCTCAATCATATTTCAGGCTATGGGTTTTACAATGCTTGGGACTGTAGAGAGAGATCTGGGCTGAAATGTACATTTGTGAGTCATGAAAGAAGTTAGCAAGTCTACATCCACACTGGGTCAACACGTGTTGGTGCCTCTCCCAGCAGCAATCGGCCACTCAGAAGCAGAAGAAGAGATTGTGGAAAGTGGAGGGATAGCGAGGATTAGGACTTATCACCATCTTTAAAAAAAGAGCCCTGAAATTATTGGTCTTGTTTAGAGTAAAGAGGGCTAAGGAACTGGATAAAGTGGTCACTTTGAGTGGCCAACACACTGTTGAGGGTATAGTGCAAGTATGGTGGGTCTGGTCAGTGGCAAATATAAAGCTTGTGGCCCTGGCCAGTTTGCTCAGTGGTTACAGTGTCAACCTGCACACCGAAGGGTCACAGGTTCAATTCCTGGTCAAGGGCACTTACCTGGGTTGTAGGTTTTATCCCCGTCCCTAGTCCGGGCATGTGCAGGAGGCAGCCAATCAATGTATCTCTCTCACATTGGTGCTTCTCTTTCTGTCTCTCTCTGTCTCTCTCTCTCTCTTTCCCCCTGCCCTCTCCTCCCTTCCAGTCTTTCTAAAAATCAGTGGAAAAAATATCCTCAGGTGAGGATTAACAACAACAACAACAAACAAAACAAAACAATATAAGTGTGTGTTTATAAATTTTGTGATAAGAGAAATGGAGTGCTGAGTTTGTGATTTCAGAGATGGAAAGCAAGTGTCAGAGGCAGCATAGAGGTGAAATGAAAGTTTTCAGAGAAAAATAATGTATAATTTTGAAGTCAAGGAATTTGAGGACTCTAATCCTAGTGATGCCTCTGCCTTCTGAAGAGGGAGCCAACCACTGCTGCCATTACCCATGTGCAAATTGTATTTAACTCCAGTCTCCTGACTTTGTAGTTGAAGGTGTTCAGTGATAGTACTCAATCTATACATATCATGTACTTTGAAGCTTGACCATGTACCCCAAAACCTAAAACCTTTCCTGCCCTCTAATTGCATAACAGGAAACAGCTGGAAGAATGGCAGAAATCTAAGGGGAAAATTTATAAGCGGCCTCCAATGGAACTTAAAACAAAAAGAAAGATAATAGAGGAAATGAATATTTCATTCTGGAAGAGCATGGAGAAAGAAGAGGAAGAAAGGAAATCACAACTTGAACTGTCCAATAAAATTAACAGCACTCTGACCGAGTGTCTGCAGCTCATTGAAGGGGTGAGTGAGGAGGGTAACCGCCAAAGCTTTGACCCAGAGACATTTTTCTTAAACGTAGTATTGGAGAGGTAACCTCTGACTAGACAGAAATTTATTTACTCACTGTGAGGGATTGTTTTTTGTATTTCTTTTCAGATTTGTCTGTGATCATTTATGTATTTAGAGTTTATGTTTCTTGGGCCAGGTTTAGTAATTTCATGTATTTTATTTAAACCAAACTTATTAAAGAGTTCTCTATTAATCTTTTTCAAAGGCCATCTTTTGTGTTTTATTGATTATTTTTTCTCTTACATCAATGTCTGCATCTATTTTTATGTTTATTGTTTTCTACTCTTTTTAATTGAAAGCTTACATCATTTATTTTAATCTTATTTTCTTAAAAATACATTTTTAATGCTATAAATTTGTCTCAGAGTTTAGCTTTGGTCACGTCCTTGAGGTTTGATAGGTGATGTGCTTTATCAGTCAGAGTCAAGTCAGAAAAACTGAAACCACGCCAGGTATTGTGATAGAAAGAATGTGGTGTTAGGGTTGGTTTCCCAGTGTCTCGTGTGAACTCCCTAGAAGCAGCCACCAGGAGGAGAATTTGTGTGAAAGTAATTTATCAGGAAGAGGCTCCTAGGAAAACAGAGGAGTGAGATGTGGGCCCAGGAAGGGGAGGAGGCTAAGCAGGGTGTGTATCCAGCAAAGTCCGTGGCTGTGGCCCGGTCCCACAGGACGCTTCGGGGACAGTGAGAGTCACATCTCAGAGTTGGTCCTGATCAGAGGCACTGCACTGATTAATGGCTGCCCCTGGGGGACAAAAGGTCCCAGGCAGTTGTGATTCCAACACACAAAGAGGTGCAGGTGCTGGCTGTTGGACATGACAGCACTTTGTGTGCATGTGTGCACAAAAATGGTGAAGGGATCATCAGAGGGACATGGTGCTGCACACAGGGCTGGCAGCCATAACTCTGGGTCTGGGGAACAAGATGGTGGGGGTATCAGACCTAAAAGCTAAGACAGACAAACCCTAGTGGGATAGCTCTAAAGAGGCATACTGCCCAGCAGAAGCTGGTGCCACAGAGCTCGAGGGGGCCCTGCAGGGCTAGGCTCAGACCTTGAGAAAGGCTGCTCCCCACTGGTGTGGGCAGGGTCTGTTAATGCCAGGAAAAAAACGGGGAGGTGGAACCAATTGCTGCTGCCAGAGTGAAGGACCATCGCTGATGAGGGCAAAGAGGAAGAGGAGGTCCCCTCCCCTCTCCAGCCCTGCAGGCTCCCATACTGGCAGAGCCCAGCAGGGAGCTGTTGTCAGCCAAGGTGTTTTGTGACCCTGAATTCTAACCCCAGGGACACAAAGCAGAGGCGAAATGAAGGGTTTGGAGCTGAGAGACCATAGCTTAGTAACTGACATATGTTCTCCTTGTTGCTCATTTCTGAAAAGTTTGAAGTTTCCATTTTTAGCATGTCTTTAATTCCAAAGTTATCTTCAAAAAGTAGCCTTTAAATTCCAGAGGTGTCCATTTTTATCTCAGCTATTTTAATTTTTAATATACTGCACAGAATTTGTTGACATTTTCTTTCTGGTCTTAATGTCTGATCAGTCTTGGTAAATGTTCCAAAAGTGTTTGAAAAGAATATGTATTCTCTGTTGAATGGAAAATTCTATATGGGTATCCATTAGAACTAACTTGGAAAATTTAAATAGCACAATTATTTGTGTTAGTCAGTTCATCTGTTGCTTTCCAAAAGAAATATGCCAAAGTCTCTCACCAGCACTGATTGATGATTTCTCTTTGTATTTCTGTCAAACTTCTACTTCCTAATTTTTAAATTAAATTTATTGGGGATAACATTGGTTAATAACATTATATAAGCTTTAGGTGTACAACTTTATAACACGACATCTGTGTACTCCATTGTGTACTCACCACCCGAAGTCTGGTCTCCTTCCATCACTGTATTTTTTTCAGTTTTCTTGTTAGGTACATAAAGACTCATGACTTGCTTTGATTTCTCTTCTGTCTTATGTTAATCTTGCCACACGTGCTTTTTGTTTTTGTTATATTCTGTAGAGTAAGTCTTTTTCCATCCCTGTATCTCTAGAAGTATATCTCATGTGAATACATACAGTTGATTTTTTTAAACCATATCTGGAATTATCTGCTTTTAAGAAGCAAATTTAGCCCATACACATTTATTGTAATTACTCATATGCTTAAAACGTACATCTGCCATTTTATTTTTTAATTCAGTTTACATGAATTCTTTTTTATTTTCCCTCATTTCTGTGTTTGATTTCATTTACTTTAGTTCATAAAGAAAGCATATAAATTAAAATCACAAAAGATAGTGTTAGGTGCAGGTTCAAACATGGTGTGCAAGTTACATGTCATATTTTTGTAGTTACATTTGTTTCAAGTCTTCCACTTGAATTCTAAAGTGTATTCACTAGTCACTTCATGGTTTTTGAATGGTGAACTTTCTGAGTCCTCATGCTTGTGAAAATGTCATTATTTTGCCCACATGCTGAAATCATAGTTTGACTGGGGGAAATTTCTAAATTCAAATTGTTTTCCCTGGGAAATTTGAGGTTACTATTTCATTTTGTTTCTTGCATCTGGATTTGTTGATTTGTTCAAGTTCATGTCAGTCTAGTTCCTCATTCCTCTGTGGATAATCCTTTTTTCCCTCTCTAGAGATGCTGAGGGTTTTCTTTTTCTCCTTGGTTTTTTAGGTGTAGTTTCTAAGTAAGGACCTTTCAATCTGAACACTTGTTGCCTTAGTCCTTAGAAATTTTTTTCTACAACTGCTTTGAGTGTGTGTTTTGCTTTGTTCTGTTTTTCCTTCTAGAAATTCTCTTAGATGATATTGAAATTCCTACATAATAGACATATCCTCCAGAACTCTTACCTTTTCTTATAGTACACTCTCCATTTCTTTATTTGTTGCATTGGGTTCTGGGAGAATCCCATACCCAGGTGTTCGGTTCACTGTTTATTCTTCAACAGCATCCAAGCCACCGTCCTGCCCTTGTGTTGATTCTCTTCCACAGCAGCCCATTCTGGTTTCATGAGAGCAGTATTCTCTTCCCACCCTAACGACACTAACTGCAGTGCTCTTCAGACTGATTCCTCTTGGCTCCCACAACCGTTTGCTGCATTGTTTATTCTTCTGGGTGGGGAGTTTATTCTTCATGTAGTGTTGGTGATTCTTGACCGTGAGCTGACCTCTGTGTCCACCCCCCACACACACACATCTTGAAAAGAGTAGGAGGAGCTGCTTGGCTGAGTACACCGCTATCTGGCCCATGTTCCTCTTGGTCCATTTCCCTGCCCTGTTCTGGGTACAAGTCAGGAGGGCACCAGACCAGTGAGGCCACTTTAAAGTTCCTTTTCGTGGGACTTAACCCTCTTTTATATACACCTGCACAGATTCCCAACACACACGCATACACACCCCTGTGACCCTGGCCCACCTGTGCCATCCTTCATGCCTCTGTTAGTGTCATTTAGAAATGCTGTCGCTACTCCACAGTGTTGTGGATGTTGATTACTCTGGGGTCTGGTTTGGTTTGGTTTGGTTTTGTACCACATTAAAATGTAGACTATATTCCTTCCTTCAGCTATGATAAACATTTTTTTCTTTATTTGATCTCATGTAACTCTTAAAATTTAATGATCAGTGTCAAAACTCATTGAAATGTACTATTTAAATGGATGCATTTTAGCCCTGGCCGGTTTGGCTCAGCGGTTAGAGCGTAGGCCCGCAGACCAATGAGTCGCAGGTTCAATTCTAGTCAAGGGCACATACCTCAGTTGCGGTTCGTCCCCGGCCCTGGTTGGGGTACTGCAGGAGGCAACCAGTCGATATGTCTCTCCCACATCAATGTTTCTCTCTCTCTCCCTCTCTTCCTTTCCCTCCCACTCTATCTGAACAAAAATGGAAAAATATCCTCAGATGAAGATTAAAAAATAAATAAGTGATGCATTTTATATGTACACTATACCTCAGTAAAATTGAAATGTTTTTAAAGTTAAAAATAATTGTTGGTCAGACTGATTTCTGCGTATGTGCTATGTTAGTAACAGAAGACATGCGTAACAGTGAGATGGTAATAATTTCCTCTGGATATTTTTTTCCAGCGTGTACTTTCTAATGAAGTATTTACCATATTGTCCAGTATTCCTGAGGCTGAAAAATTTGCTAAATTCTGGATCTGCAAAGCAAAGTTCTTGGCAAGTAAAGGCACCTTTGATGTTATCGGACTGTACGAAGAGGCCGTTAGAAGTGGGGCCACAGTGAGTATCTGTCCTGGGTGGGTGATTTCTTGAAAATTCTCTCATGTGAGTTCTGTTGTTTGCAATATGGCAGTTATGTAATGTAACGTAACTTCTGATTCCCTTTATAAAGTTATACTCAGAATGTGAAGTTCAGTATGTCCTTTATGGACATTTTAGTAACGTATTTATGCCGTAGAAAGTGGAGTTACACATAAACGAATAGAATCGTTCTTCTTTGTCTCACTTAACTCTTACTGTATAATATGCGCTTGTGGACAGTGATAGCGGAGCAAGTTATAATATCACCTCAGCATCCAGTCTTACACGTCATACCTCCCCGTAAAGAACCTAAAAATGTATGAAACCCAACACATCCATATCTATAAATCAATAATTCAGAGCCATTGTGTGAAAGTCCTTTTCATTCTAAAACCTAGTAAAACGACTGTCTATAATTTTTAACAAGAAAATCAAAATGTTTTATAGCTCTTTTCACTTGCATGCTGCTTTCTGTGTCACCACATATTCTACATACCTTTTCCATGGTTGGCCAAGATCAGAGTTGTACATGCACGTAGTTTAAACAGTCAGATAGTTTGCCAAGGTTCTTTCAATAAGGCCTCTGCTCCCCTCGCCTCCCATTTCTGACTTCCCAGAACAAACTGATTATGTTTATATTTACCTCTCTAGTTTCAGATAGCATGCTTGTACTGCTATTTCCTGATTGTTTTAGTTTGAGACATGATTTGTGAACTTCCAAATACGTAAGACTAGGATTTAACCTCTTCTGCACCCGCCTGCACAGAACCCCAACACACACCCATGACAGACCTGTGTTGTCCTTCATGCTTCCTTCCCCTGGAGTCAGGAATTCTGGTCACCATTCCGTTTCACACTGTTACGAATGTGTAAGAAATACATGAGGACATTGAGCCATGTAGTGTATACTGTGGTTACTTTGCCTTTCAAGCACAGCTTTCTGCTTTTCCTGAAATTGTTTCATTTTCTGAGTGTTTATTATATAATTAATTTCCAAACTCTCTCTAATTGTCTAAATTTCTTTTTACTTTCAAAACATCAGACATTGTATTGATTTCTTTTTCTTTGAGGCCTTTCTCCCAGCCCCTTCTGATCTGTCCCAGTCTTGGCAGGTTCACTTTACCCCAGTCCTCACTGGCTGTGGTGGGACCTCCCCTCACCTGCACCCTTTATGTCCTCACAGCTCAGCTCCTAGAACCCACATCAGGCTTACTTCTTCCTGTGTTCGTTTCTTCTCCGGTGTTTTCTCTCTCTCTCTCTCTCTCTCTCTCTCTCTCTCTCTCAGTTCAGTTAATTTTGTTTTGTTCTCTAGTGTTCATTAAAGGCTCTACTCAGATGTTAGTGAAACTCAGCTGTTTGCATATATAAGAAATGGGTCTGAAAAAAAAGGTATTAAAAAGATCTGGACACATGGGTGGGCTTTACCATAGGTGATCTAGCTGAGTCAGTTGGTTAAAGACCCCTCAGTGTCAGTATTTTCAAGTTCTTTCTCTTAGCCAGGTCATCTTCTCTGGAGAAGACTCTTGCAGTTTCCTTCCTGGAGCCAGGAGCAGGCCACCAGTGTTATGGGGGAGAAGAGAGTGGGATTCTCGACCTTCAGGAAACTTTCCTTTATCCCTTCCTTTCAGTAGGCATCTCCACTCTCGGTCTTGCAGGATGTTCCCCAGAGACCAGGCAAAGGCGCCCCAGTGTTCTGTTGAGTGGAAAACAGTCACCAGGCTGCGTGGAGCTCAGGGTGCAGAGTGGACTGGGAGCGCTGGCTGCCCTCTGAACAGAAGTTCAGGAGTCCTCCTGATCCTGCCCACCATCCATTCCTGCGCCTTTCAGAGGCCCTGGGTTGGGTCAGGTTGTTTCTTGGCCATACTGCCAGCTTCAGAGTCAGCTCTTTCAAGTTGATCCAGTTGGTTCTCTCTTCCTTCTACATTCCAGCTTCCAAAATCTTGTTGCTGTTTCTTCTCTCCTATTTTTTATGGTTATTGCCTCCTTTTAATCCCTTTCTGTTTATCAGTTTCAAGAGGGATTAGAAAGAAATGTGTTTCCAATTCATCGTCTTTAACTAGAAGCCTGTAAAAACATAAAAGACACTTGATGAATGTTTTATGTGATTCAGGCTCTTTGCAATGTGCTCTGTGTACTTCTTTCAGTTTCCTTAAGCTTAAAGCACTTTAGGTTTTATAAAAATGTGTGGATAGCTTTGCTTTTGTGCTCTGTTGTCAGTCTATACCTATTATTTATTTGACACAGACTAGAGTCCAGGTCAGAAGACCAGCCCCAGATGCAGTGTCTCTGTGAGGGCATGCAGTTCATCTGTGATGTTCTGCCTTAGGGCATGGCTTACCTGCTTTGGAAAAGGAAGGCTCTCTCAGCTAATTTCATGGAAAATTACCTTTTTGTAATGTTTTTAAGTTATATTACCAAATAAAAGATGAAAGAATGGGATGGCTGGGAGAAAATTGCCCAAAATACTCACTGAAGGTTGTATTTGGATGATGAGATTATGGGTGATTTCCTTTTTTAAATTTGACCTATTGTTAATTTTTTTTTTTTTTTTGTAATGAGGTATATGACTTTTATGATAAAAAACAAAATTAACTAAGACAACTCTACAAAGGTATGCCATGTTTTTTGTGTGACTATCTTTATGTCTTTGGACCAGAATCTTTATATGGGAATACATCTTCAATGGGATCCTATAAGTCAATAAGAAAACAAATTTGTGTTAGAGAAATTTCATTATAGACAACTTTCTATCAATCCATCTCTCCGTTAAAGTCGAATACACCACCATTTAATCAACATTTTCTTTGTTCCTTCATTTTTCCCATGAAACTATAAATCTGAAACTTTTTAAATGTTATTTATATTTAGACAAGAGATAAAAAAGAAAATATTTTCATTATAAAAAGAAGTTTGTTTGATGTTGCAATTTCTTAGATTACTTTTTTAATACTAGTCATGTCTTTTCATCCTTTCTTCCAGCCAATACAAGAGTTGCGGGAAGTTGTTCTTAATATTTTACAAGACCCAAACAGAACCAGAGACGGTACTGCTATTTTGTATTTAAATTCATTCCCTTTAGCCTTACAAGTACAAGTCCTTGAGGATCCCCTAGGAAAAAAGAAGTCCTCTGAAATGCCTCTCCGCTCTTGGTTTCTGTGGTCTGGCCCTCTCAGCCAGACATTTGTGTTGTTACGAGTAAATAGACTTCTCAGCACTGAGCAGCCTGGACAAGACTGTCCTGCTTCCCCAGAGTCCTAGGTTAGAGAAGACAGTGGCTCTTTGAGGCAGAAGGGAGAAGTACCAGGTTGGGGGAAACGGGGACATCTATAACAGTGTCAACAGTAAAGAAGAAGAAAAAGAAGGAAGAAATGCCTCGGCTCAAGTCACATGTTTAATCATAAGAAACTCACCAAGACTTTTACATCCAAATTCACGGTGTCTTTAAAAATGGCCATGGCAGGGCTCCACACTTAGTCAAGCATTCCTGTCATTAGTCAGACCCTCGAGAGCAGTGGTTCTGAACCTTCCTAATGCCACGACCCTTTCATACAGTTCCTCATGTTGTGGTGACCCCCAACCATAAAATTATTTTCGTTGCTACTTCATAACTGTAATTTTGCTACTGTTATGTCTTAGGCGACCCCTGTGAAAGGGTCGCGACCCACAGGTTGAGAACCGCTGCTCTAGAGGACTCTTCTGTGAGAAAGATTGTGCAGATACAGTGAGTGGCATATTATAATTGCTTGTAATGTTTGTTACATGAATGGAGGACCAGGTAGTCTAATCCTTTCAAGCTACCTTCAGAAGATAAAATGGATTATTTTTATGAATTTAGAAAGTGACAAATCTTTTTCCTTTAAGAGTAGATTTCATTTTGGGGAACAGTCAAGTCATGTGAAACTACAGCTACTAACACGTGACTTCAGGGAATGAGGTTACAGAGTAGATATGCTCAGTGCCACTGACTGGGAGTGATGCTAACATCCAGATGTTCATAATACATGGCAGTCTTCTTCAAAGGGATGAGAAGAAGAGACAGGAACCCATGTCCTATTTCTTGTTCATCCCTCCTGACCTCTCTTAGAGTCTCAGCCTCCAATCACAGTATCTACCTGTCTAATTTCTTTCCTCTCATTAAGTTGTTGTGGCTGGGCTATCATGCAAATTGGGTTAACACAAGACTCTTTTCACCCACTGTCCAAGGCGATAGCCATATGGTCATCCTGGGTCAGAAGGGGATCAGGTCAAGTGAATGAACCCTAGTGAGTCAGAAAATTGAGCCACGGTACGGTATAAGGGTAAAAGGCCAGTGATTAGTCCCTAAGAGAGCTCTCTGGAGAGTGACGAAGGGACTGGGGCTATGTTCAGAGGCCGGGTGGGGGTGGGGTGCTGGCCAGGAGGCAGCCTGATGTGGCTGGGCACTGCTGCAGGGCTTAGCAGCAGAACTGGTTGTAAGTCCCACTTCACTTTCTCTTTTTTAGTATCTGGGGTCCATGTGAAATCGTCGTATAGGTTACAGTGATTTCATTGTATTGATTTTTGGTTAGGTACTAAATTGCTAAATCTTGCTTTCCTTCTTGACCTTGTATACACAGGAATTACCTCTGGCTCTTTGGTTGCTGAAACTAATATACCATCCATAGAAGAGCTGGCCAGGGATGTGGAATCTGGAAGAAAGTCTTGTCTTTCTCCCAATGAGAAAGAACAGGTTCCAGCAACACCCCAAATAACCAAGTCAGAACAGGATAATCACCCTGGTATCAAATTACAGGTCGCCGCCATCCCCAGGTAAGCACACCCTAAAGCACTCTATTGCTCAGGTCCAGTTCTGTTTCTCCTCCACGGATGCGAGTACCGGCAGTGTTTTGATATCTTCTGCCTCATAGGAGGACCAGGTGGTCTAACTCATTCTTAACGTAAAGGAAAGGGGCTGGGGGTGAGAGAAGGGCTGGAACGGACGGGAAATCTCTGCCCTTTCTGTGCACACTCACCATCCCCGCCCCCCCCATCCCCCCCCCCCCCCCACACACACACACACACACACAGCCCCACTGAGAACTGGCCTGCAGAGAGGGAGGTGCTGCTGGAGTCCCGGGGTTTGGGAGTGGATTCCTCCTTCCTCTTCACCCTCACAGGTCCTGTACTTGCAGACCCCACCTTCCTTTCCTGCCAGCCTGGCACAGATGGGGGGGGCACAAAGTGCCAACAGGGGCAACCTCTGTAGCTATGTGGGAGAGGGGCAATGAGCAGCCCCATAAAAACGGGGAGGGCAGTTGGGTATGTACGGGTTACAGACCACTCAGAGTATCAGTTGGCGTTTTAACAAGTATAAGTTTAAGGCAGAATCCATAGTAATTTAAGGAACCATGTCAGGATATTAGTGTCATTTTCTAAAACATTAATGTAACATCAGTCTCTGTTCGTGCTCTTGAAAGAGGTTTCCAAGCAGGAGCACCAGGACAGCCATCTCTCCCTGGTTCCCGGGGAGCCCGGCGGGGCCTCCTCCACCTCAGCTGCTCTCAGACGCGCTGTGTCCCAGCAGTCAGCTCAGGAGTGCAGCAGGCCGGCTGCTCTCAGACGTGCCGTGTCCCAGCAGTCAGCTCAGGAGTGTAGCAGGCCGGCTGCTCTCAGATGCGCCGTGTCCCAGCAGTCAGCTCAGGAGTGTAGCAGGCCGGCTGCTCTCAGACGCACCATGTCCCAGCAGTCAGCTCAGGAGTGCAGCAGGCCAGCTGCTCTCAGACGCACCGTGTCCCAGCAGTCAGCTCAGGAGTGCAGCAGGCCGGCTGCTCTCAGACGCGCCGTGTCCCAGCAGTCAGCTCAGGAGTGTAGCAGGCCGGCTGCTCGCTGTGCGTGGGCCACTGCAGGCGGTGGGCCTGTGGCGTGCAGACCAGATTCACTCCACGGAAACGTCTCTGGGCCTCTCCTCTGGCGACTTTCCATTGGAGCTTTAACTTTTACAAGGAAGATGCCCAACTTGTTTCCATTTCAGTTTGTCATTTGGTTCACCATCTAAAAATAATGTTTTTTTTAATAATTTACTGTCAAAGCTAGAAAGAGTCTTAGATTTCATTAGTCTAATTCCATTTGGTGTTAGGCCCAATTTCCTCGAAACCTGTCCACTCTCTTGAAAGTTTATGGAATAAACAAATACCAACAGCCAGGTAGTTGACTTCAAGTAAAAACCACACTTGACACTTCATTCATTAACTCCCTCTGCTCACCCCGTCTGAGAGATGGACACCACCCCGTGCGTTCTGACAGTCAGAGAAAGGCCACCTTAGTACACGAGCTGCTCTAGATAGAACTCCTGTAGCAACCGCCATTGAAATGTCATGTTTTATTAATAGAATAAGAAAAGAAAAAGGCTAAGTGGAACCTCAGAAAGAGCGATCAGGTTCTGACTGCATCTCTCGCCGTCTCAGAGTCAGCGGCATGCCGGAGGTGCAGTCCATGAAGATGATCACTCCCGTGCGGCGGTCGGCCAGGATCGAGCGCGCCGTGGCCCGCTACCCGGAGATGCTGCAGGACCACGACCTAGTGGTGGCTTCTCTCAACGAGCTGCTGGAAGTGGAAGACACAGAGTGTTTTGTATTCCGTAAAAATGAGGCTTTGCCTGTAACATTAGGATTTCAAATCCTTGAATCCTAATTTCTTGATGCTTTTTATTAAAAAGGCATTTCAGAGCCTCCATGAGACAAGAAATGCCCTCGTCCAGCTGACCTGGACAGACTGTCATGGACGCAGACTCGGGACTCGAAGGGACCTCGCAGGGCTCGCTCTCTAATTGTGTATCCCACCGGAAGGCCTGCGGCTCATCTGTGGAAGGTTGTAGTTTGCCGGTTTTACAACATACAGAAATTTCACACTGAATGTAAATGTACCCCACAGGTATGGTAAGGACACTGGAAGGTTGGTGCCACAGTTTGGTAGACCTTCCCTCCTCCTCCACCTGAGTCCTCCCAGCGGACGTCTGGGCTTAGGTCGTATGGACATGACAGGCCACCTGGAGTTTATACTCGCTGTGCCTTTGCTCAGAGGTCACAGATAACTACATGTGACCTTTGCCTTCAGTCACTGTGTCCTTGAGATGGGTAATTCACGCCCTTTCTGTGCCCTTTCTGAATTGGGATGGTCATCTAGCTTTTTTTTCTTTTTGGTTAATCCTCACCCGAGGATATTTTTCTATTGATTTTTAGAGATAGTGGAAGGGAGGGAGGGGGAGAGAGAGAGAGAGAAACATCTGTGTGAGAGACACACATTGATTGGTTGCCTCCTGCACAACCCTGAACAGGGATCAAACCTGCAACCCAGGTATGTGACCTTGAACAGAATCGAACCCACAACCCTTCGTCCAAGGGCTGACTCTAATAGCTGAGCCAAACCCGCCAGGGCAATCATCTAGTTTTTTATATCCAAACCTAACTTTTGCATTTGTTATTCAGAAATGCTTTCAGTAAAAACGGAAGGAGCAGGAGGGTGGGGAGGGGATGCCTGCTTCTGCGCTTCAGTTCTCTGCTCTGCCGGGACCCGCGCCCGAGGCAGCGAGCCCAGGGACCACAGGTTGGCTTTCTTTCCTCCTGGCAACTGCTCTTGGGGATAAAGCAGAATCACTGCGTAAATGTAATGTAGAGAGCCCTAGTCAGCATAGCTTTCGTAATATTTAAGTATTAACCAATAAAGAGTATTAAATGTTGTTTATTCCTGCTTCTTCATTTATCTTATTTATTACAAAAACAGTGATGACGGCATGGCCTAGAGAATCGGGGGTTTGTCTGGGAAACACCAATAGGCTGCTCCAGAGGCCTCGCGGGACATTGATTACCCCTGAGAGCTGACCTTGATCCGGGTCTGACCATCAGCCTCAGCCAGGAACCAGACTTTTCACTGCGAGGGAAGTCCATCCAGCCATAGGTGAGATTTATAGCAAGGTTTATGAAGCCACGATGCACGTAGACTAACTGTCAGCGAGGAGCAGGTTGTCACCACAGCCCAAATCCGGGACTGCACGGCCAGCCCTGCCTCCCTGCAGGCAGACTTACTACCTGTGACGCCACCAAAGGCCCAGGGGGTTGCTTAGAGGTCACAAAATCTGGAGCGAGGAGTTAGAGAAATCATATTTAAGATCACCAGACAGGCTGAAGCAGGCCCCTCTGTGTTAGAAATGTCCTCACCTCAGCCACCAGGTACCCAGCTTGCTTCCACTGACCAGGTCCTCAGGATGGGCCTGCACCACCATCCTTCATGCATTCACCCTTTCCTTGGCTTCCAGGAAGGTCCATCCTTGCCACCCAGCACCCACTTCCCTCCCAGGCCCTTCTGATTTTACATTTCTCCTCAGAACCACTGTCCTAGTAGCTCAGCTCAGTTCTCAAAGGGTGACCTCATTTTCTTTATCGCCCATTCTTTGCAGGACGTCAGCAGTAACACCCGGGTACTAGCAAGTGTAGGTTGAACTACTGGTTTTTAATAGTGCTGCTTTCAAAATGACAGACGAGGTTTGAGCAGCCTGATGTAGAGGGTGTGGCAGTGCCGTCCACGACCACTGCGGAAAACACCCTCGTTCTGCAGCTCTGCGGTCTCATGACTCCTGTTTCATAAATAGTTGTTCCTAGAAATGGAGCGGGAGGGAGGGAAAGCGGGCGGGAGGAAGGCAGGCCGTCTCGGGAGGAAGCTTCCCAGGGGTTGTGATGGAGGTGGGGCCTGGGCAGAAGGCAGCTCTAATGTTATGCAGGGACGGCTCTTAGAGGAGCGAGTGGCAGGGCAGTGTTCAAGGGACATAAACAAGGAGGGCTGTGTACTGGCGTCGCTGTACAGAATGACGGTTCACGTGTATCACTGCTAGGTGCCACGTACTCGCTGTACAACACGTCGGTTTTTGCTAGCCTGGCACATAGTCCTAATAAAACCGCCCCAGTTTCCCAGGACCGCCTCTCCCACTCACAGTCCGCATGGTTCAAGGAGCATGGACTGCACCCTGGGTCTGGCCAGCCCGAGCCCCGCAATCTCCTGGCCAGTGTGACTCATTTCCCAAACTTTTGTTGGAAAGAGACTTCCTGGTAGAGTTGCTGAAAAGATGGAAATCCAGTTTGGGGTCAGCCGTCTTATAACTATGGAGAAGAAAGCCTGCCAGAGAATGGTGCCCACACGGAATAAACACTCGCTAGAGCGAACATGGGCCCGTCCCGTGGCATCGTTCGATCCCCTGGCTAAGCCGGGAGCCTGTCAAGCCTTGGGCTCCCCACTGATGTGAGCGCTGAACTCCCTTTCCTACGCAGCTTAGTTTACGTTTCTGTTCGTTACCAGGGGAAACTCCGACTGGCACTCCCACAGTGGGGTAGGAAATTTGTTTCGTGTGAGCTCTGGCCACGTCCATGAATGTCACTTCACTTAGTCCTCACAGGAGCCTACGACACAGGTGTGGAAGCAGAGTAGTTGACAGGAAATGACAGGGCTCCTGGGCTCCAAATCCAGACATTCTAGTTCCTATCTCTAAAGTAGGAAGTGAGGACTGGGCTGGTGATGAAGAAAGAGCAAATTGAGAAATTGTTGAACTGTTCCCAGTTTACCAAACTGTCATTTGTTGTACAAATGGGCGCCTGATCACCTTTGTACTGAGGTCAATACCCCAGGGTGCCTCTCTGTTCTCTGTTTCTGACTGCTCAGGACTGGATTCATCTGCTGTAACTAACGCCAAACAGAGATGCATCTGTCCATCCACAGTCCAAGTGAAACAGCCCAGAGCTCATGGTGTCAGGCCCAGCCATGTGTCATGGTTCTGCCACCTTCGTGGCCAAGGATGGCTGCCGGACACCATCACCCGCCAGCCAGGGAGAGAGGAGGCAGTGGGAGGGCACACCCTGTCCCCTGAAATTCCACAAGCTGGCCCACTGTCACCCGCCAGCCAGAGAGAGAGGAGGCAGTGGGAGGGCACACCCTCTTCCCCAAAATTCCACAAGCTGGCCCACTGTCACCCGCCAGCCAGGGAGAGAGAGGAGGCAGTGGGAGGGCACACCCTCTTCCCCAAAATTCCACAAGCTGGCCCACTGTCACCCGCCAGCCAGGGAGAGAGAGGAGGCAGTGGGAGGGCACACCCTCTCCCCCGAAATTCCACAAGCGGGCCCACTGTCACCCGCCAACCAGGGAGAGAGAGGAGGCAGTGGGAGGGCACGCCCTCTCCCCCGAAATTCCACAAGCTGGCCCACTGTCACCCGCCAGCCAGGGAGAGAGGAGGCAGTGGGAGGGCACACCCTCTCCCCCGAAATTCCACAAGCGGGCCCACTGTCACCCGCCAACCAGGGAGAGAGAGGAGGCAGTGGGAGGGCACGCCCTCTCCCCCGAAATTCCACAAGCTGGCCCAGGGTAATGAACCAGGTGACAGCGCTCTCTCAATGAAACACAGGACAGGGTAGATGCAGATGCCAGAGATACGGTGCTGAGCTGAATGACCTGACCCCCGGAGCCAAGAGCCCAGTGAGAATGCATGTTAAAGAATCACAGGTGTAGTAACAAAAATAAATTAATAAAAATTGAAAAAATTAAAAAAAAATGAAAAGAATCACAGGTGTAGCACTATTTACAATAGCTAAGATCTGAAAACAGCCCAAGTGCCCATCAGTAGATGAGTGGATAAAAAAGCTGTGGCACATATACACAATGGAGTACTGTGCGGCTGTAAGAAAGAAAGATCTCTTATCCTTTGAGATGACATGGAGGGACCTGGAGATGATTGTGTTAAGCGAAATAAGCCAGTCACAGGAAGATAAGTATCATATGATCTCACTTATATGTGGAATCTAATCAACAAAATAAACTGATGAACAAAACAGATCCAGAGACATGGGACCAGGCTGACAGATCTCAGAGGGAAGGGGGTGGGGGGTGGGAAGAGAGTAACCGAGGAATTCATATTCATATATGCATAACCAACAGACACAGACAATAGTTCGGTGAAGGGGGGTGGGGGGACAGGAGCAGGGTAGAGGGAATCATTGGGGGGAATGAAGGGGGGACATCTGTAATATTTCAACAATAAAGATATATTTTAAATAAAGAATCACAAATGTAAAAGCGTGACGATCCTGAGACAAGTTCGTGGGAGAGGGACTGAGAGAAGGAGCTGAGGCCGTCAGGGAGACGGGGCGGCCCTTTGAGACGTGAGGACAGCAGGTGTAAGAAGAGGCAGGGGGTGCCCGGGGGAAGGAAAGCAGGAGGGCCTGGGAAGGACCTGCTGCCACCTCTCCCCTTTCTCGGCAGGCTCCCTCCCCTCCCTGCCACCCCCCCTCCCCGGCACTGCACCCTCTCCTCCTCAGGGCCCCTCAGGTCCTTTTGCCAGGCTCTCTGTCCCCAGGCCCTCTCTGCATTCTCTACCCCAGGAAGGAATTCTAAGAGTTGATTTTCATAGGCTCAGCTACTGAACATATTACAGCACCTTTCCAGAAGGCTACGCTCTACCAACGAATGAGAATCTAGTGTTGGAAGACAGGCCAGGGCCACCTGGTCCTTGCCGGGGCTGGCCCGAGCCCGCCCCCCCGGGAAGAAGGAGCTGAAGTGCAGGTGTGAGAAACGCTGAGCGCTCGGAGCACGCGGCCTGTCGCTCCTCGTTTCTCTTCAGATGCTCCAAGTGTGTCCCTGTTTATCCACAGAAAAGGCCACTAGTGCTTGTGTCACAGACCTAGAGTTCTTTTTGTCATTTCCAATGTAGATACACTCATTCTAAGCCTCCATATGTCCCAGCCGACACCACTAACAGGTGACTGACATCAGAACCCGGACAGGCCAGGGCCGAATACCACACAGAGCAGCTCCTACCAAACAATCACGGTTTGGGGGTTTGGGTTTTTTTAATTTTTTTAATACTTTTATTGATTTCTTTCTTTCCTTTTTTTTTTTTTTTTTTAGAGAGAGAGAAAGAGAGAGAGAGAAACATGGAACAGCCATCGGCTGCCTCCTGCAAGCCCCCACCAGGGGATGAAGCCTGAGACCCAGGCTTGTGCCCTGACCAGGAATCGAACCAGCAACCTCCTGGCGTATGAAACTTGCTCAGGCAACTGAGCCGCACCCGCCAGGGCACGATCACGTTTCTAAATCACAAGTATGACTTCCGATGTGTCTTAATGCATCAAGTTCAAGGACGTCTGGGCCATCACATTTACTGTGCTCCTAATGCCCTGGAATGAGGTCATCTATAGCCAATCAGGTATCACTGTCATCACCACTAACAGAACCGGGAGCACAGAAATACTGTTAATATTTTTTATTGTTTAAAAGAAATGTGCTGGCCCTGCCAGTGTGGCTCAGTGGCTGAGTGTCGACCCATGCACCAGGAAGTCGCCTGTCCGATTCCCGATCAGGGTACATGCCCAGGTTGTGGGCCAAATCCCCAGTGTGGGGCATGCAGGAGGCGGCCCATCGATGTTCTCTCTCATCGATGTTTCTATCTCTCTCTCTCTCCCTTTCTCTCTCTCTAAAATCAATAAAGAAAAAAGAAAAGAAAGGAATGTAGGGCGCTGCCCGGGCTGCCACTTCCTGCTTGGTTTCCTTCCTCAATGCTGCCGCCGCCCATCCTCCGGGCCACAGCAGCCTCAGCCGGGTCCGCCCGCCCTGCACCAGCCCCGGAGCACCGGCGGAACCGGACGCACACGGCCCCTGCCACTGCGGTGAGGCCCCGGCTGCGCTTGATGCGCCCCCTGCCAAATCCGGGGATGCAAAGATTGTGCCCACACAGGCCCCCGAACACCCGGCTCCTTGCAATATTGTGGTAGATGCAGGTGGCAGGTACGACTCTCAGAGACACCGATATGACCGTCCCCAGAGGTCGTTCACAGAGACCATGTCCCTGTCCCCCGGGAAGCCGTGGCCAACCGAGCTGAGCGGACTCGTCTACCGCATCGGCACAAGCTGCGGGCCCAGTCGCTGGGTACTCACGAAGAAGACAGCACAGTGGGCATCTCTGTGACAAGATGAACTCGAACTTCGTGGAGATGGTGCACGCAGTGGACAGTGTGATCCCCCAGGGGGAAGAGGGAGAGCCTCCATGTGGCCGACCGCTGCAACACTGAGTCCCACCTGGAACCAGCCCAGCCAACACACCGAGGCCTGTCCAAGCGCTCAGTGGGTCTGGTTCAAGAGGAGTGTCTGCGGAGACCAGACTTCCAGCCGCACAGCTGGCTGCCAGCACAGGCTTTGGTGGGAGAGGCCCCGGCCCAGCGATTCCAGGTGGACACAGTGGGGAGATAATAGAACTGGCAAAGGGTGGATGGCTGTCCCTGGTAGGAGCATCTCTATCACCTGCAATCTGAGCTGTCACCCGTGGCAATCATTGCCTTTGTTGTCTACACTGACCAGGCAGGACAGGGACGGGTACAGTGTGTGCCCAAGGAACTCTCCATTCATTCCAAAGCAGGCTGCCCTGCCAGAGCCATGGTGGGTCTCCTGGGTGAGGCCCAGGCCCAGGTCAGTGGTGTCCTGGCTGCATCTTTGTCCATGCCAGTGGCTTCATTGGTGGGCACCACACTCGAGAGGGTGTCTCGAGCATGGCCCATGCCACCTTGGCCCAGTGCCCAGCACTTATGCCTCCCACAGATCCCCTCATCCAATAAAATGTCTTCCGTTTCAAAACAAGGAAAAGAAAGAAAGGTATGTGCAGAAATAAAATTGCATGGGAAGCACGATGCAGCTTGGGGGACTTGTTACCCACATTTCCAGCGGCTCAAAGGCCAGGGGGACACCTTCTAGGATAAGCAGTGCTTCCTCCCTAAAAGAAGTGTTCTTGGCTCCAAATATGTCCCACTTAGGAGATGTCAGCATGGTGCTTTTTCTCTCATCCATATTTGCCTGTTATCTGAAAAACACCTCGAGGAGAAGACAGCCCACGATGCCAGCCCAGGTCCGGGACTCGCCTTGGTGCCACTCTCCTGGTCCTCGGCTCTCCATGTCCCAGCCTTGTCAGGAACAATGAAGACTGGTTATGGAACCTTCCCGCCCCAGCTCAGACAGTGACGCCCAGCCAGGGGTAGAAAAGGTGCCAAAATGCCCTTCTCCGGGCTGGGGTGGAGGTGAGGAGCAGACACCTAACCACACATCCTCAGAGAACCCACAGCTACGGAGGGGAGTGTGTGCTGCCCTCTGCTGGCTGGGATGGGAAAGTAGCTCAGTAACCACAACCTGGAACCGCCAGCTGAAGGGAACCTGTGACAGGGACACTTTAGACAGAGCCCCAGAAATGCCAGGTAGCCACAGCAGCCAGCCTGCCACTCATGACAGCTCAGAGGGGCTCAGGCAGCACAGTGACGAAGGGGTGGAAGCAGGAGCCCTGCTCTCACGGCTCTGCCTCCTCTCCCGGAGCGCGGTGTGTCAGACGGGTCAGCCGAAAGGGGCTGGAGGGGGCCAGGCACCAACAGTCAGCTGGCCGGCTGGGCAGATCTGTGGGTCTGGGCTTCGAGCCTTGGTTCTTGGCCCTATTGGACCCAATGCCCAATCAAAAGTATTTTAATTTCCCCTTTTCTATCCCGAATTTAAATTTATAGATAATATAGTTATTGTCTCTATAATTAAAAAATAGATATAATACCCTCACTATAACATGGCCAGTGTGGTTCAGTGGTTAGAGTGTTGGCCCATGCACTGAAGGATCTCGGGTTTGATTTCTGGTCAAAGGACATGGACCTGGGTTGTAGGTTCGATCCCTGGCCCCGGCTGGGGTGTGTGCAGGAGGCAACCAGTTGATGTGTCTCTGTCACATCAATGTTGCTCTCTCTTTCTCTCTCTCTCTCTCCCCCTCCCACCCCTTCCACTCTCTCTAAAAATCAATGGAAAAAAGTATCCTCAGGTGAGGATTAACAACAAGAACAAAAATAGAGGAAATTTTAAAAAAAGCAATGTGTAATACAATAGCATGTATTTCTATGTGAATACTCAGAAATGACTACACTTGAAGTCTAAAAACACCTCCCGGAATCTCCCAAATGCCCCAGGATTGATAGCCCTCCCCTGAGAACCCTCAGCACACCCAGGTGGCTCCTCCCAGCTCTGCTGTGCAGAGGATCGCCAGCTGCTTCCAGCCACCCACCCTCCGGTTGCAGGAACCTCGGGGGGCATCGGCAGGGACAGATGAAGATGGAGAAGCTCCATCAGTAAGGCCTTCTGAGGGTCCTCAGCTATGCACAGCCCCCAACTCCAGCTTCTGCCCACAGCTGCAGCCCTCGGCCCCTGATGCTGCAGGAGGCGGGCAGGGGCGGGGTCCAGAGGAGGTTCTGGCAGGTGGAGGCAGCGTGCCTGGTCAAAGCCAGTGTCTTTGACTGTCTCACCTTGGCCCTCGGGTGCTTTTCCTTCACCTGTCTGCACTTTACTTCAGCAGCAATGTCTGGCAGGACAGGTAACTCTGCCGGACCCTCGGCTTTGCCCTCAGGAATTCTCCCTGCTCATCTGAAAGCCCAGAGACAGATGAGGCTGCACCGTGACAGCTCAGTCCCAGGCACGTGGCAGTGTGGTGCGGGGGTCAGAGCGAGTCCCTTGAGGTCAATGGCACTGACGTGAAGCCGAGATCTGGCTTCAACCTCAGACGCCGCGCAGTGTAAGATGGGAACAATGACACTTGCCTTGTAAGATGGCATTAGTCTCCCAGCAGTGTGATAGTGAATTCTGTGGGTCCTCTGCACTCCCTTGTCGCAAAGCAAGGATATGGGACCACTTTGCAGGGTTATATTGAGCACTAGGCAGAATAAAGCCCCGAGCCCAGTGCAGGAAGCATAGGAGACACTCAGGCACACCTTTCCTCCACCGTGTGGGCAGCCGGGAGAAGCAAGGAAGGAAGGCGGGCGACGCCGAGATCTGGCTTCACATCAGGTCCCCAACCTCAGACGCTGCGCTGTGTAAGATGGGAACAATGACACTCGCCTTGTAAGATGGGAACAATGACACTCGCCTTGTAAGATGGGAACAATGACACTCGCCTTGTAAGATGGGAACAATGACACTCACCTTGTAAAATGGGAACAATGACACTCACTGCCTGCCTGCTCAGGGAGCTCTGTGTTAACCAGTCCCCTGCTCCTAAGTGGTCTTCCGGAGGAAACCAGCTGCAGCAGTCACCGGCCCGTGGCTTCGTGCACCCCCCGCCGTCCCTGTGTGGGACTGAGGGTAGAGGGACTGTAGCCTTCCTCCTTGCGGCTGCCATGTCCACTGCAGAAATAACAAGATGACGTGGTCTGGGTATAAAACAGGCATGAGGCTGGCATGAGGAAACCTTCCCCCGCAGAGGCTGGGGACCAGAGGGTCTTTCTGGGCGGAGGGTAGGGACGGGGAGGTTCTGCAGGGACCCACCAGCCCCGGGGCCTCGGGGCACAGCCAGCTGAGGCGGGCCGTGCAGAGCTCTGCAGAGGTCAGCTGGCTGCAGAAAGGCGTCTGGAGGAAACCACGGCGGAACAGGCTGCCCGTGGCGCTGCAGTGCAGAGCACAGAACTAAGAGCCCATCGCACCTGGGCCTGCGTCGCCCAGGCCAGGGTCTGTCACCTGGGTCTGTCCCAGGGAGACACCGAGGCTTTGCCCACCGCAGGGAAGGAGCTGAGTCCCCTGAGCCCAGAGGCGGCAACACGATGAGCCAGCACAGCGCTCAAGGTGGCAGCTCTGCTCCCTGTTGTCCTCACAGCTACCCGCCTGGCCCGACAGTGACCATCACATGCACCCACAGAGGCTTGCGCAGGCCACACCCAGACTCACTCCTGCACCTGCCTTCCCGTCCTCGTTGCTAGGCCCTGCTTTTCGATAACTGGTCCTCCATGTATTCCCAGAGTGACCAGAAAGCACGCTGTTCTCCTCTCTGTGCCTCAGTTTCCTCATCTGTAAAATAAAGGTGACAAGCCCGGCTCAGTCCACTCCCTGGGGCTGTGGTAGGATCACACGACACACAGCACTTACTTTACCCCTTTCACTGTTGGCCCCAGCTGGCCGGGGCTGCTATGCGCCCTTGGTGCGGCTCAGAAAACATCCACAGGCCTCCTTTTCCCAGGACCCATCATCTCAGGCCCCTTGTCTGCCTGACCCCAGACACTGATCAGAGCTGCCCGTCACTCACTGAAGGACCCAACCCAGCAGGCAGGTGCTTCTCAAGGAGCTGTAATGGTGGAAATAGGAGGACAGGGCCACCCTCCACCAGTCACCCCACAGCGGAGCACACTCCTGTCATTGGGAGCACAGGCCAGCAGAGGGCGCTGCCTGACAAGGACAGAGGAGATCCATGGAGGTTGGGAGAATCAAATGACTGGGCTAGGGGATCTGGGACAGGGACATGGGACAGGGAGCTGGGTGGCCCCACTGGGCCTGTCCCCTTCTCACTGGGCACCTGCTCTTACCCGAATCTCCCTCTTGGTGGAAGTGATGACCTGCGGTCCATGATGGCTCCCATCCATGTGGCTGGTGCAAAAGCAGCCATTTGACCCAGGAGGACAGGGAGGAGCTGGACCTTGGAGGTCCAGGCACAGCCTCTCTGGCCCCGTGGGGGGGGACTCAGTGGGGGCACTGAGCTGGGTGTGTGCGAGAGGTAGGTGCCCTGAGTCCGTGCTGGGTGGCTTGGGAGGAGGAGCTTAGCGGCCACAGTGTGGGTGGTCTCAAGGGGTGAGAGGGGTGCCAAGGTCCAGTTCCCTAGGGAAGCCTAGCATGAGACAGATCTGGACGCCCTGACGACCTGGGCAGGACCTAGCTGCCAGGCGGCACATGGGCCGCCACCCTCATCCCTCCCTGCTCCCCGTGGGGCCGCAGGCCTCCCACTGGGACAGTCTGCCAGGTACAAGTCCATCCTCCTCAGCTCCATCATCCACTCTGGAAACGGATGGGGGACAGTGGGGTGAGTGACAGCCCTGCCCTCTGTCTGCCCCAGGCCCAGCTGAGCCATGTGGTGAGGGCAGAGAGGTCACCAGGGGCCCAGGCACCTACTGTGCATCCTGTCCTTGACCTTTCCTCACATCAGTGACACTGCCCAGAGCAGCAGGGACAGCAAAAGTCCCGCGCACAAGTGCGGTCAGGTCACACACAGTGACTCAAACCTGAACTTTCTGAGCTCACAGCCACTCCTGACCCCAAGGATATTTCAGGTCATTCCTCGTGGGGGTCAGGTGAGGAAGGACACTGCAGGCCACAGAAACATCACCAGGCTCTGGAGTCAGGAGACAGGGGTTTGAGTCTCAGTTCTTCCCCTTCTGGCTGTGTGACTTTGGGCAGGATGCTTAACCTCTCTGGGTCTGTTTCCTCATGTATAGAATAGATCCGCTCTCGTACACCAGAGTGGACAGTGCTATCACGGTCACTGCTAATCCCCCACAGGAAAGGGGACGATGACAATGGGACATCTCTGTGCTGGTGGCCAGCTCCCCGACCTGTTCCCCACCCCAGGCCCACCCTTCTCTCAGCTCAGGAACTACCAGGCAAGTCCGCCAGCCCTGCTGTTTCTTGGAATTGAGGATGTTCCCAAAGATGTGGTCCCCAATGTACAGGATGTCCTTCCCCCACACCCCAGGCAGCTCACACACCACGTCCAACGAGCCTGCCCCCCGTGGAGGACAGACTTGTTCACAGCTTTTTTCTGTCCCAGTAGCAGGCTGGGGACATGGGCTCCTTGTCAAGGGACATGCCCATTGAGGGACGGGGTGGGTGGGAGCCGGTACCTCCAGAGTAGACAGTACAGGGCTGGTGGGGCCTGTGTCGGTGCCCACACAGAGCTTGCCCCAGTCCCAGAGGGAGCAGAGGGTGCCCTGGTCAGGGAGGGCAGGGGCTGGGGTGGCAGGCGTGACCATGGGCATGGGAGAGAGGGTGGCAGAGAGCTCTGACAGAGTCCCCTGCTGTCCTGCCTCGGAAACAAGCCTCAGGTGGAGCCTGGCCCACGGGTCCAGGAGGACGAGGCTCAGCTCCTGCCACCACCTGGTGACCTGTCTCAGCACCGTTCCTTCCACAAAGAAGCGGGGTTTCTGTGCGTCCACCACAGTCAGGTAGAAGAAGGACCTCCAGGGCCTCCGCCTGCGGGGCGGGCACGGGGCACGTGCAGACACACGCGCGGTCAGGGAAGCCTGGCCCTCCGCGGCTCACAGGCCCGCAGCAGGTGGCTGCTCCTGCCCCCTCACCTGGCGGTGCCCACCCAGCCTCCGCCAAGCCCTGGACTGGTGAAGGCGTCCGCCCTCGAGTCACAAGCCCTGCGCCTTGGTCCCGCCTCCCAGGCTGGCAGCACCAGGGCATCTGGCCCCCACGCCCCTGCCCCTGGCACAAGGAAAGGGTCTGCAAGGCTGGTGTCGGGCATCGCATGAGCCCCGCATCAGCCTCCAGGGCTCCTCACAGCGCAGCCGATTCCCAGGGACACGTGACACAAGCCATCGCATTAGAGCCCACGACACCTGGCCACACACTCCCTCCCGGGGCCACACGGCCTGTCCCACCCTTCCCCCACTGAGCCCCTTCCCACACGTCTGGTTGCCTCGGCCCCTTCAGGCCTCCCCCATGGCCTGGCTGAGGTCACTGGCCTCCCACCCACCGGTGGGAGTGTCCTTGGCACAGCCCACCTCAGCCAGGCACAGGGCACTCACCTCACCAGTGCCAAACAGGTAAGTCGTGATGGCCTGGCAGGGACAGGGCAAAGGTCAGAGCACTGGCCGGGCTGGGCCAGGGGCCACTGCCTGCCTCTGCCCTTACCCCACAGGAGACCACAGAGCAACACGATGAGAAAATGACTCGCTCCACTGAGACCTGAAAAGAACAAAAATTAGACCCCAAAATGCCAGCCAGACGGTGGGGGTAGCAGGGGCTTGGCTCCTCCTGTCCCCCTCACTGTATCCTAGGGGGTCTCAGTTTCCCCAGGGCTGGGAGGAAGCGAGGGCCCACCCCGCCGTGCGCTCACACTGACGTAGTTGCAGCTGCTGTTGGTGGCCAGGAACTTCCCCAGCCTCCTTCCTCCTGCCCAACAGGACAGGGTTTGGTTCCTGGAGGACAGACAGAGCAACTTCCAGTGTGTCGCCTCCCAGAGCTGCGCTGGGAGCCCCCCTCAGGTCTCAGCCTCCAGGCGGGGGCCCCAGTCCAGGCAGGAAGGTTCTGTCCAAATGTTGAGGGAGGACGCCAGGGAAAGGGAGAAGCCCCACTGCCCTGGGGAGAAGGGGACAAGGGCACAGGCCTGGTCATGACCCTGGGTCTGTGTCCTCCAGGGTCTTTCTATGTCCTCCAGGGTCTTCTCCTTGGGAGAGCCCTGCAGGAAGGCTCAGCTGTGCATGTGCACATGCGTGCGTGTGCGTGTGTATGTGTGTGTGTTCGTGTGTGCATGCGTGCGTGTGTGTGCGTGTGTGCGTGTGTGTGCGTGTGTGCATGTCCAAGATGGGGGAAGCCCAGACCACAGTGCCCAGTGGGAAGGGGTGGAACCGTGGGGCTGGAGCCCAGGGAGGTTGGCCCAGGAGAGCCAAGGGCCATACATCAGGAGTCCTGGAGTCCCCGGCTACTCACCGACGGGGGGACATTGTCCATGGTGTCAGCCACACCCTGGAAGAGGCTTTGGAAGGACATGAAGAGGTTCCATGCTGAGAGCCAGTGCCTCAGCCGGGGCAAGCCAAGCGGGACAAGGAGGCTGATCCCTAACCCTAGAGCCATCCTAGGCTGAGGTCACCCCTTGGGGGCACCAGTTACAAGGTTAGGGGCCCTGTGATGAAGGTCTTCCTGCTGAGCTCCTGGAGCCCCGAGAACCCCTCAGGAGGAGACTCTGCCCCTCAGTGGGGCCCCCACTTCAGGGCTTGGCCCTGGACAGTGGCAGTGTCCTGTTGGTTACCAGGGCCAGGCAGGGCACAGACGCCCTTGGCGTAGCAGGCGCAGCCGGAGAAGTCCACCAGGCAGGCATTGAGGTAGGTCTCTGAGGTGGGGAGACCGGTCAGTCACTGGCCCAGGGACCCTGGCAGCAGCCCCCCCGGCCAGAGCTGGGCCCCAGAGGACCCCTCCCACACCCGTCCACCCTCAGCAGGCAGGTTGAAGAGCGTGCTGAGGATGTGGAACCTCTGGGGCCGTCCCTCTGAATGAGCTTGCTGGGGGACAAGCTCCAGCACCTCCCAGAAGCCTGTTCAAGCCCCCCATTCCTTCCCTCCTCCACCCTTCCTCTGTCACGTGCCTGACCCCCCCTCCTTCCATCTCCTCCAGCCTCCTTGCATCCACCCATCCCTTCCTCCAACAAGGCACCGGCAACATGTTCCACGGGCATCCCCTTCAGCAGGTTCCCACAGAGCCCGTCACACTCCAGCCCCCTGGGGAGAGCACAGAGGCTGTGGGTGGGGTGCCCAGCTGGCGAACTGGCCCAGCCTCCCCCTGCACCCAGGTGGCTCCGCTGGTGCCAGTCCTCCTCCAGGCCTTGAGAGACCAGGCCCCGCAGCTCCCCCGGGGTCCCATGGCTCTTCCCCATCACACTGGCCATTGCCACCAGGAGTCCCTTCCCCAGCCACTGCACACTATCAATGGGACCCAGCAGCTCCCCTCTCCCTCAAACCCGTGGGACACCACAGACCCAGCAGGCCCCACCCTGAGCCCTCATCCACTCCCCTGTGGAGGAGGAGTCAGCCAGGCCCATCTCTGGCATCCCCTCCCTTCAAGGAAGAAAGAAGCCGTGATCAGAGCACATTCCTCTACACCAGCGGTTCTCAACCTGTGGGTTTCAACCCCTTTGGGGGTCGAACGATCCTTTCACAGGGGTCGCCTGAGACCATTGGAAAACACATATTTCCGATGGCGAGTCATAACAGTAGCAAAATTACAGTTATGAAGTAGCAACGAAAATAATTTTATGGTTGGGGGTCACGACAACACGAGGACCTGTGTGAAAGGGTCGCGGCATCGGGAAGGTTGAGAACCACGGTACAGTCTATACCGTGCCTCCGTTTCCAGGACTCGCACAACCAAGGACCTGGCCACCAGCACAGGGCAGAGAACCCAGAATGAAGCAAACATGGGGTTACAAGGCAGAAGACTCGAGTACTTAAAAATGAGTCATAATGAATAAATAAATCGTGACTCTTACTTTACACACAGTTCTACCATGCTTGGTTATCAATTTTCCCAGCCCAAGGCCTTAAAGAAGTAATCGCTCAGAAACATGCCAAGAGCTATAAGGCGTGACGGATGACTAGAACCTCTGAATCAGGAAAAAAGTGAGCGAATTGGAGCCGTTTCCTCCGGAGCTATGAGTGGCCCTGAGGGCCCAACTCTGGCCGCAATGAAGCATGGGACTTCCATTCAGAGCTTTCACCTGAGTCAACCAGCAAGACTTCTGTGACGTGGCATGTAGTTTATGATGCATTTTAGAAAACTTTCTTTCCAAAACGCCTAAACTCAGTGAAGTTAGGCGATCTTAAAAGAACAGGAATTGTCTGGGGAAAAGGTAACTCAGTGAAATAGTTCCTTCCTTGACACCAGATGAGCAACTCTGAGGGTGGTGAGGTGAGACTTTGGGGGCTGCAGGAGCTGCGTTCCCTCGTTGGATGGATGGATGGACAGAGGGATGATGGATGGATGGATGAGTGGATAGGTGGACGGGTGATTGGCAGATAGTTGGGTGGATGGATGGACAGAGGGATGATGAATGGATGGATGGATGGATGGATGGATGGATGGATGGATGGATGGATAGGTGGACAGGTGATTGGCGGATAGTTGGGTAGATGGATGGACAGAGGGATGATGAATGGATGGATGAGTGGATAGGTGGACGGGTGATTGGCGGATAGTTGGGTGGATGGATGGACAGAGGGTGATGGATGGATGGATGAGTGGATGGGTGGACAGGTGATTGACGGATAGTTGGGTGGATGGATAGTTGGATGGATGAGTAGGTGGGTGGATGGATGGATGGATGGATGGATGGATGGGCAATTAGATGAAGAGACAGGTGGACTATAAATGACAACCTTTTCTGAGAGTGTGAGAGGAGAATCAAACTTCAGCAATCAGGATTCCCAGAGCCCCTTTCATCCATGACTCTGAGCTTTCTGCTCATCTCAGGGACACCATTTAAAAAGTGCCCTTTTCCATACGGCATGGTTGCTCTGTCGGAAACAGGAGGAGGAATACCTGGTTCTGAGACGTAACTGAAGTGCCTTACCCCTCCCACTGGGAGTAAGCTTGGCCAGGTCAAAGATATAACTTACTCTCCCTGTGGCTGAATTCAGGGGTCTGTCGCAAACTTCCCTTCCAGCCGAGGGCAGGGAAGTCACCCAGCGATGCGCAGGTACAGTCTCTTCAGCGGTTCCTCGTGTGACTTCTCCAAGCGCACTCCCAGCCATCTCCCAAAGCAGACTGAACAGTGTGGGGTTTACGCCCGTTCAAACTGGCACTTGGTAGCTGGTAGTCACCCATCACTTCTCGGAGGGTCCTGGGGTGACCTGCGCTGGCACCCTTAGGAAGGTGGCCCCCCTCACGTTGCTGTGTGCTGGCCGGTCCCTGCTGGCATCCCAGGATATGGCCACTTGTCCAGACTCCGGAGCCCCTTGGCTGACTGCAGGTCTAGCCAGGAGGACCTCGGGCTGTCACAGGCCCTCTTGGCCCTTAACCCTGTGCCACCGGCACACCTGTGGGCTGGCTGCATTTCAGAGCCCCTCCAGGGAGAGAAGTGTCACCATGGTAACAGTAAGTGAACCCTGGCATCGCTTAGCCTGTGTGCCTTGTTACAACCCCATGAGGTGGGCCTGCTGTTATTTTGAATTTACAGGTGACAAAGCTGAGGCACCAAAGAGTTAAGCGTGTCGCCACTGCCACAAAGCTAATAAGTGGCAGAGGGGACTGAACCCAGGGGCCGGGCACCGACATCTGTGCCTTCCACCACTGGGTGGAACCGCCTCTGCCCAAGGTCCCTGCACCTTTCAATGTCATAAAAGACGGAACAGCTGAGGGAGTGTCCAGGTTAAAGGAGGCTGAAGCGACGGCCCACAGGATCAAGGTCTGTGTTTGGACACGGGCTCAGGGAGGAGGACGTGATGTCAAGGACCTCATGAGGTCATAAAACGGGACTGTGGGTGGTGAATTACAGTGCTGCCTCCCTGCATATCCACGAAGCCGACCCGGCTGCAGTGATGTCAGAAAAAGCTCCGTTCTTGGAACACACTCAGGTATCTAGGGGAAAGGTCGTGATGTGTGCAACTCACCTCCAGGCCAAATACATGCATGTATTTAGTGAGTGGGCACATGAGCACCGGGTCCGGATTCATAATAAAACACACGGAGTTAAGTGTTAATTAACAAGATATACATCTGGTCAAGGGTGTAAGAATACACGTCCTTTGCACTGTGCTTTATTTTCACAGCTTCTCATAAATGTGAAATTATTTCCTAATTTAAAACATTTTTAAATAGACGATCTGTGTCCCCAGGCCCCCAGGTGACGGTCCTGGAGCTCTCCTCTCTTCTCACTGTCTCCTGAGCCCCAGCACAGCACCTCCCATCCCCAGAGGGTTCGGTGGCACAAGGACAGGTTTCCTCTTGACTCTCACGCCTCAGCTGTGTCTGTTCAAAGAGTGTCCAGCCCAGCACATGATGGCTATGTTCCTGTCACCCCTCACACTTCTCCCTCCACCTGCAGGCCGGGGCACTATTCCAGATGCCCACAGCTGGTTCACAGCTGCCTTACCACTCGGGACCTGCGGCCTGGGGCTGGAGGGGCCTTACATCCCCTGGGCTTGGAGAAGCCCTCTGAGGCCAGCAGAGACCTCCCCAGCCAGACACCTTGAACGCTCCGGGCAGCTGGCACAGGGGGATCAAGGCAGGGACGGGAGCAATGCACGTGAGGGCTTTTTAACAGAGAGGAGCCTTGAACGAGGTCTTTCAAGAAAGGTAGGGTTTTTATTCGTTTAGAGAAGGAGTTTCATGTAGCAGCAATGAGCCCAGTACGGAGGAGCGGAAAGGAAATGGCCACAGGGGGCAGCAGAGGCTGGGAGCTGGCTCAGGGGCAGTGGCCCTCAGAGCCCAGCCGGGGTTCTGGCCCAGAGGTCACCGGCCCTCTGATGTGGGCACACTGTCAACAGCATGTTCTGGGTGTGGATGGGGAGGGACTGAGACCAGAGGATGGATTCCAGTTGCTGGGAAGGACCTGGGGCTGAGACACGACCATCGGGCACCATGAGGCAAGTACACTTCTGCCCCACCCGGGGCAACGGCCGGCCTTTCCATGGGCGGGGGACGGAGGAGTGGATTAGGGGTGAGAGGTTAGGAAATGTCCAAAAACCTGTCTCTCCTTCCATCAAAATAATGGAAGTTGCTGGAACTTGTGGCATGTGTGAGAGTGCATGTGAGTGTGAGCGGGTGTGAGTGCAGTTACAGGTGTGTGTGTGTGTGTGTGTGTGAGAGTGCATGTGAGTGTGAGAGAGTGTGAGTGCAGTTACAGGTGTGTGTGTGTGAGAGTGCATGTGAGTGTGAGCGGGTGTGAGTGCAGTTACAGGTGTGTGTGTGTGTGTGAGTGCGTGTGAGTGTGAGAGGGTGTGAGTGCAGTTACAGGTGCGAGTGTGAGTGCAGTTACAGGTGTGTGTGTGTGTGTGAGTGCGTGTGTGAGCGAGTGTGAGTGCAGTTACAGGTGTGTGTGTGTGTGTGTGTGAGTGCGTGTGTGAGCGGGTGTGAGTGCAGTTACAGGTGTGTGTGTGTGAGAGAGAGAGTGCATGTGAGTGTGAGAGAGTGTGAGTGCAGTTACAGGTGTGTGTGTGAGTGCATGTGAGTGTGAGAGGGTGTGAGTGCAGTTACAGGTGTGTGTGTGTATGTGTGTGTGTGTGTGTGAGAGTGCATGTGAGTGTGAGAGAGTGTGAGTGCAGTTACAGGTGTGTGTGTGTGTGAGAGAGAGAGAGTGCATGTGAGTGTGAGTGCAGTTACAGGTGTGCATGTGCGTGTGTGTGAGCGAGGGCGTGAGTGTGAGAGTGCTAGGACAGGGGCCTGACCCCTGGGCTCAGACTGGAGCACTTGGGAGCCTGCAGGAACTGCCACCCACACAGCCTGTCCTGACCATCCTGCGGGAGCCCAGGCTGGGGAAGGGGCACCAGGGGCCAAGGCTCCCCAAGTGACAACATGCAAGACTTTTTGGGGATCCTCTTTTAGGTAAATTGGCCCCTGAGGAGGTGAGACCTCATTTTCCCCTAAACTAGAAAACCAGGGCTCCCCACTCAGCAGCTGTGCAGCCCTGGCGGGCATGGGTCCTGGGAAGAATCTGAGGATGGGGGTGGGGTACAAGAAGCATGGGATGGTCCTGCCCTGCCCTTGAGGACTGTGTGCAGGCACGTGGGGAAGGCCATCCAGGTGGGCACAGGGCAGCAGCTGCAGGAGCCCCGAGGCAGGTCTTGGCACGGAGGAAGGCATCGGGCCCAGCTCCCGAGGCCCGGCCAGGGAAGGGCAGGTACCTTCCCCAACAGAGGCCCACAAATTCCCTTGCTGCAACCCTGAGTCAGGGCAACGGGCCATTGCTCTCCAGGGTCTGGGCAAGCTGAGGACAGGCCAGAGCAGAGTCCCAAGCAACAGGAGGCTGCAAGGGAGCCGGAAATGGTGCGTACTTTAGTCGCCTGCTTGACATGCATTAATCAGTCTAGTCAGACCCCAAGCGCTCATCAGGCATCACCTCATGCCAAGCCTACCCTAGAAGCTGAGTTTAAAACGATGAAGAAGACGTGTTACCTGCCCTTAAGTCGTTCACATTCCAAGGAGACAGGCAATAAGCATTAGCAGGAAACGGTGAGAAGAGAAACCCAAGCCCTTGAGAACCCAGGGAGTCAGGGTGACCTTCCTGGAGAAGGAAGCCTTAAAGCATGAGTCGGAAGCAGCCAAGCGAGAGGCATGTGAAGGGCTGTGAGAAGGACCTGGTCGTGTGTGTACAGGAGGTCACTCTCCCTGGCCCAGGGGAAGGACGACACACTGGAGGGAGTGGCTGGGCGGCAGAGGCCAGGTCGGTGTGGTGACTCTGGCAAAGGATGCTGGGTGCCTAAACCAGCCGTCGGTGGGCGAGAGCACTTGGAAGAATGTGCAGGAACCAAAGCTCGTCTGTACAGACTGACCAGTGGGCAGGATGACGGAGGCCGGCTGTCCACGTGGAGGCGTGAGCCCCACTCCTGGGTGGAGCAGAACAGGAAGACAGGTGTGACTCGGGACACAGGCAGTGAAATGTAGGAGAAGGAGAGACGGTCAGACAAAGAGTCCTGAGTTGCTGGCTTGAGTTTAGATGAGAAGGTGAGACAGCTCGGGACGCTGTGCTGGACTCAGTTCGATGACTGATTCCGGGACAGGACAGTGACAGTCGTAAGGACAAGCATGACTTAACCCAGAGCGCTGGCAGCTGTGGGGGGTGGCAGGGGAGGCGTGGAGGGCGGTAAGAGGTCACTCCCCTGAGCTTGAGCAGGAAGTCCAGCTCCTACTTGAATATTCCATCACAGACCTGGAACTTGGCGAGCAAATTTTAGAAGCAGGACAACAGGAGAGTTGTGTTTCACCAAAAACAGGCCTTTGTAGGGACAGGACCGCTTGCCCGCAGGCCCACTGCCGAGCAAACCCCAGGAGCACAGGAAGGACCACACCGTGAGGGACGCAGCCCCACCCTGTGCTGGCTGCTCAGACTGGGAACCAGCAAAGAGAGCCAAGGCCACGACCCCTCCCCCATGACCTTGGCTCTGGGCTTCCAGTGGCTCCTGACCCGGAGGACTGTGGCTTCCTGAGCGCACTCTCCTCGGGACACCATGGTGGACTAATGCCACTGCAGGCCTGAGGCCCAGGAAGAGGCTCCGAGGCCACAGCTGTGCAGCCTCCAAACCCCCTTTCAGGTTCCTGGAGGGCCTGGCACCTGAATTCCAGCGGGGCAGGAATTGGGGTCCTCATCTCCCAGACCCACAGAGAATCCTGTCAGTGTCCGGGGCAGCGCTCCTGACTTCAGTGTGTGTGACACCCCCCGAGGGCCCCTACATTCAAATGCAGCCTGTGACTCAGCAGGTCTGGGGCAGAGCCAGGAGTCCGCATTCCTGACGTGCCCAGATCAGCGCCAGCGCGGTGTGACCGTGTGAAGGGCAAGGGTGGAGCACAGTGCGCACAGTGTATCACCTGAGGAGCGTTTACAACCTCTGGCAAGTGAGAACCAGCCAGGTGAGGGGGGGGCATTCAAGCCAAGGAGGGCCACGAGCCACCGCCTGGCTCATGGCGTGACAGCCTGGCAGGTGGACCCCTGCCTCCTGAGATTCATGTGAAACTTTCCCCGCGTGGGACCGAGGAATAGGCACCTTTTGCTCCCTGGGTGATCTCATGTACAACAAATCTTCAGGACCTCAGCTTTAGAGAGACATTTGACAATTCCTGCTGACACTGCGTCTGGTGGGTAGTGCCCCCTGAGGCTGGGGCCCCTGTCTCGGGCCCTGGGGTCCCTCAGGAGAAACAGCCAACGGTTTTTGACAGTGGGCTGTGTCCTCGGTTCTCTTTCTCACTGGACAGTATTACTATTATTATCATCCTCTTCTCTTCCTAGATGAGAAAATGAAGGACTCGCTCAGAAACCTTGTTCACTCCCCGGCTTTTCCTCTCCTGGCCCCTCCTCTCAAATCCTTGCCCCCCCCCCAAAGGTGGGGCACAGCCAGGCCTGAAGTCAGGAGAGCAGCAGGCAGTGGGGTGGTAGTTCCCTCAGGGTGAGTTCACAGATCTCTTGGCGGCAGATGGAGCTAAATGCAGGCCCAGCACCTGCAGGCTCGAGCCCCTCCCAGGCGGGAAGCTAAATGCAGGCCCAGCACCTGCAGGCTCGAGCCCCTCCCAGGCGGCACCTCCGCAGGGCAGCACAGGCTAAGCCCTGTGCGGAGATTCTGGGTCGGCAGGGGAGTGACCTAATTAAACACACAGGCTTATTCTTAGACAAGGAGCCCAATTAAGGTCCCTGGGCAGCCACAACGCAAAGGCACAGCCCTAGAAGTGACCGGAATAATTCTTGTTTTGAAGTAGGAGTTATTTATTTCTGATTATAAAAGCAGTACATATTCATCACAGGACATTTGGAAATATAGAAAGACCAGGAAAGAAAATGCTACCCAGCGATACCCACTATTTTTTGCTTATTTCTTCTCATTCTATTTTTATACGTATTTACAGGTTTGACGCTGGGAGGAAATGCTTATTCACATGATGTAAGTGAAAAAAAGATGCAAATTATCCACAGCACGATCCCAATTTTGTTATTTCAGTTAGGATTGTCATTCAGATATAGCTCTGAATCCTGTTTATTTCACTCACTGTTAGAACACTAACATCTCCCCCATCCCACTAAATGTTCAGCTACTTGATTTTTCACCTACATTTTATCCATCCTATAGAAGAATGTGTACACACTGTTCCCCTGTGATGGAGCGTCTACATTGTTTCCATTTTTCCAAACTGGACAACAACCTCCCTGTGCATCTCTGATTATCTCCTTGGGCTAGATTTTCAGAAGTAAAAAGTATTAGTTTTCTTGTTGTGTGTTGCCAAACGGCATTCTAAATATTTATAGCAATTGGCACCACCACCTGCAAGTATGGGGTGTCGCAGTGCCCGTGGCATGTCTTGATTCCCGAAATAACAACCAGAACTTTATTATCAGTGGGTGGTAGATCCGGACCAAAGGCAGAGGCCTCCGTCCTTAGACCCCAGTCCCTCGGAGCCATCTGGGACCTTGTGGCTGAGCACGGCCCAGCGCTAGTCAGCTTCCATTAGGTTAGGCTGCTGTAACAAACAGCCCTGGCATTTTAGGGCTTACAACAAGCAAGTTTTACCGCTCACCCACATTACTCATAAGCTGTGGGTCAACTGGGCCTTACTGATTGTCTTCTTGTTCTGGGATCCAGGCTGAAGGAACAGCCCACTCTCGTGGTCAAGGACAAAGAGACAGGCAGAGCCCACCTGGCTCTCAGGCTTTGACACGACGTCACTCCTCCTGTGGAGTGACTGCAGGAGGTGATGTGGCCCGTGAGAGGAAGGAGTGCACGCCTCCCACAGGGACGCACACAGGTCACATCCAGAGGTCGCAGAGTGGACAGAAGATAACTGGACACGATCGAGCACAGCTGTGAGCCCTCAGGAACAATGCCCGGTGTCCGTCATCACCCTGGGTCCTGGCCCTGACATCAAAAGGTTTGCATAAAGGCTCCCGTGCCCGCAGAGCCTTCCCCGTGGCTTATGAAGGGGTCACCTAGGTTTTTTCAGGGGAATACAAGGAAAAAATATATTTGTATGTGTGTTTACATATATATTTATAAGTAGCTCCCTTAAACATAGTAAAGATATATTGTCAAAATGTTAAAAAGCAAAAGAAAAGCTTTATGTAGAACATGCTACCATTTATTTTTAAGAGGCAGAGAATACATATTCACACACATAATACATATAACTTATGCTTACATGTGTATAAAATATTTCCCAAAAAGCGACAAGAAGCTGGTGACAGTGGCTGTTAGGAAAGTGAATTTCGGGACTGACGGTGGGGGAGAAGGCTTGTTTTCCACGATGTTCTCCTTCTCATAATTTGATTTTTTCTCTTGTGTTTATATTGCCTTTGCCAAAAAATTTTAATTAAAAGTTTTTAAAACTGCACTTTCCCCATCCTTAGTCGCTCATGGCACAGAGAGCCTTAGAAAGCAGAATTTCCAGAAGGCACTGGAAACCCCAGAAGAACAGATGGCAACAGTTACAAGGCAAGAAAAGTTCGTTCTCCAATCACGCTCCGAATGCCTCTCAGATAAGCCCCTTGGAGTGAGGTGGGATCCACCGTCGGGCTGAATTCTCTTGCAGGAGTCAGGGTCCACCCCTGGGGGGTAGGGGGGACCCCGAGGAGAGGAGGGGACCGTGCAAAAGCAGCCACAGGAGCAAGGAAGCTGGTGGTGCCCACAAAACGGGGCCCTCGGACGGGTGCTGCCTGTCACCCCCAGCGTCCACGGCCCCTCCTGTCCCCTCGCATCCCCACGTCTGCTGCTGATCTTCAGAAAAGCCCGCTGTGCCTCACAAGCTTGTCTGAGCAGGTCCCTTTAGAGAAACCTGAAGGGCTAGCATCTGGACGCATGGAACAGGGCCGGCCCGAGGGAACGGGAGCCAGAGTCAGAGGTAACACGGGAGCACAACCACCAGGGAAGGGGGGTCCTGGGGAGCTCCTCGGATTTCCAGATGCCACGGATTCCGGAGCGCAAACACGCCTGTGTCTGCGTAAGCCCGGAGCCCTGGGCTGTCACTGGGTCACACAGCGCAGGTGCTGAGAGTACAATGTCCCTGAGTGAGTGGCGGTGGTGAGGGTGGTCGTGAGGCAGGACAGTAAGAAGCTGGGACAATGCCTGGGCCAGTGGAATGGGGAAACTGAGATGAGAAAATTAAACAAGGACACACAGTTTGGGCAACTTACAACCAGCTTGTGAATCGTAAGCCCTTATCTTCCTTCGCTAACCAAGGACACTGAGAGCAAATGGTTTATACCCTCCCCTCCAACCAGAAAATACATAGTTTAAATCACCCTGGCCTGGGAAAATAGAGAACAAACACCCAATTAATGCCATTTCTGCCAGCTAAACCCAAGGACAGATGAAGTTGGAGAACAAATAACAAAAACCTCATTAAAGCCAGACAGACCTAAGATCAAAGTAAAACCTTAAAACAGACCAAAGAATAATGCAAAACTCCCCTAAACACTCATTTTGATGCATCAGCATATTAAAAATGCACCTGGAGCCCTGACTGGTTTGGCTCGGCGGTTAGAATGTCAGCCCAAAGACCGAAGAGTCTCGGGTTCGATTCCGGTCAAGGGCATGTACCTCGGTTGCAGTTCTGTCCCCAGCGCTGGTCAGGGTCATGCGGGAGGAAACTGATCAATGTGTCTCTCTCACATCGATATTTCTCTCTCTCTTTCTCCCATACATTCTATCTGAAGATAAATAGAAAAAATATCTTCCCGTAAGAATGTAAAAAAAAAAAATGCACCTGGAAAGCTGATGAATATTCAACTGAAACTGTCCCCTAAGATTCTCGCCTGCAGAGGAAAAAGGACAAAAAGCCCTCAGGACAAGACCCAGTGCAGGCTTGCTCTAGAGCATGCCCCTACCCTTTCCCAAGTCCAAGGGTCCCCACGGGACTTGCAACCAGGGGAGCAGTGGGCAGCAGCAGCTCAACCCGGGCTCACCCCCTGATCCTGTCTCCAAGGCCCCCTTTTCTCTGACGTCCCAGTGAGCCGACAGCAGCCCACCCTGGCTCACTCCTTTCCCATACCGTCTCTAGAGCCAGAGCTCAGCACTGCCTGGGCTGTCTCCCGTCGTCTCGTCTACCCTAACTCCTTCCTTTGTTCCACTGGCCCAGCTTTAATAAACATACTCTCAAACCCACCTGGATCTGTGCTGCGAAATCTTTCCTACACGAAGTCAAGAACCCACACTCCAGGCCAGCCTGAGGCAGACCTGCTTCCGGCCGGACCCTGCCCAGCGACAGTCATAGTCGAAACGATGTGAGCAGCAAAATAAACAGCCATAGTATTGATTTATAACCCAAAGAGTAAAGCAAATATCTACAAATTCCTATTGAATAAACGATTTAATAAGTGACTTAATAAATCAGCGAGCGTAGGGACAGCTCCTCCTTACAGAAGAATTCCAGTTAATAAATGTAGGAGTAACGAGGGAAACAGAAAATCCCACGGCGGTCATTCAAGTCCTGTGCTTCGTTTAATGCTCTGTTTCACTATCTTGTAGTTCTTAACTTTTGAAAAAGGGGCCCTGCATTTTCATTTTCTCTGGGCTCCACAAATTATGTAGCTAGTCCTGACTGTAAGCAAAATCCACAGATAGATACTAAAATTAGTCAGTGAAAGTTTAAGGGAAAGCAGGATACTTGCATAGCCTTAAAGCATCTCCCCTAATCACGTGTCAATTACAAATGGGAGGAGGGGACAGTAACTTTACATGCAGACATCAGGCAAACACCATATTAACCAAATGATCAGCATTAATAACAGGTGCCCCATATGATAGTCTGAGAAAGCAAATAATTTCTGTGTTATTCTTCCCAAAGTGCATAACTTTGATCTAATCATGAGAAGCCAGTAGACATACTCACATTGAGGGACATTCCATAAAACACCTGGCCATGGCTATTAAAAACTGTCAAGGACATTAGGACAAGAAAAGACTAAGAAACTGTCACCAATGCAAGAAGATATAGAAAAACATGGCAAACTAAATGCAACATGGGATCCCGAAACTGATCCTGGGACAGAAAAAGAGGATTAGGTGAAAAAGCAGGGAAACCTGAATATAAGCTATAGATTTGTTAACAGTACTCAGTCAATATTAACTTTCTGGTTTCAGGAATTCTACTGTGTAATGAAAGGTGTTAACAGTAGGGGAAGCTGGGAGAAGGGCACGAGGGAAAGTCTAAAACTATTCCAAAATATTTTAAAATTTGAAAGCAATCACCAGGCGAAACAAAGTGGCCAACAGCCTGCAGAGCAACATGCCCAGGTTTTATTGGGGTGACTGCGACAACACACCTCACCCGCGACTCTCCATCTGTGAGAAAGACCCGCTGCAGCGGTAGGAAACACAGAATGTGCAAGACTGCTATCAGAAAAGGACGGAGGCATGCTCTTCCTCCCCGGAGCACACCGCTCCTTTCCCTTTCCTCTCTTCTTCCCCCACAGGCGTGCATCTCCTAAACTCTAAGGATCCCCACAACACTTGCAACCAGGGGAACGATGGGCAGCAGTAGCTCAACCCGGGCTAACCCCCTGAAACTGTCTGCAAAGCCCCGTTTTCTCTGACTCTCCAGTGAGCTGACAGCAGCCCCACCTTGGCTCACTTCTTTGCCGTAACATTTCTTGAGAGCCAAAGCAGCCCCACCTAGATTCTCTCCTGTTGCTTCTTATATGCTAAGCCCTCCCTTGTTTCACGGCCCCCAGCTTTAATAAATGTACTCTCGAAATCACCTGGACTTGTCTTGTGAAATCTTTCCTGCGTGAAGTCAAGAACCTACACACTACTGGCTGGCCCTAGGCAGACCCACTCCGGGCTCGGTTCCCTTTCCAGGAACGTTCTCTGGCAGCATAGATGGGACCTTGTTTCCTGAGCCTACACATCCCAGCTGGCTCCCTTCCACTACTGCTGCAGTTTTTAACTTCACTGGTAACAACCGGTGCCTTTCGCCACTAACATTGCCAGTGACGTGTGGTGCTGTGACTCAGATCACCTATCTCCCTTGTCGGACACATAAAGCCAGTTTCCGATTTGTGGTTTCATCAACCAAGACTTTGATATGTCTTGACTTTGGAATGCCATGATGTAGAGAGACATGCCTAGACTCTGGATGTCACCAGAAAGCTTTAAGGCATGAAGATTGACTTTGAGGCCGATAAGAGCCCGTTGGAGAAGCAGCCTGGTACCTCGCTTATTGACATGGTTCATGGCAGTCTGTCCAGGTCTCACCTTGGAAGCCCATCTGCACCACTGCCTCCTGAAATGAGACTCAGTAATTTAACTGAACTGATTTATTTTCAGAACCAACTACTTGAGTCAATGACATATGGAGCAATCTACCAACTTCACTTCTGGATACAACAATTCCATACCAAGCTGACGATGCTCCAGGGATTCCCCTTTAGAAGAGTCAGCTAACAGCCTCTCTGTTCCGGTCTTGGATCCCATTCCCTTGTCTCCCTTAGATCCGGCAGAGCCTTCCATAACCTGCTCAGGCAGGGACCACAACCCTTGTCCGCAGGAAGCAGTTACTGAAGACAGACCCTCCTTCTCTCACCACCCCTAAAAGATTTCAGGGATGAAAGTGTCTGAGGGATGAGTGAGGCGGGATAGTAAGAAGCTAGAAAAATTCCTTGGCACGTGGAATGGGGAAACTAAGACAGATAAACAAACAGGCCAAGCAATTTACAGCCAGATACAGAAGGTCACCAGGGTGGAAAGCTCCAGGGGCCTAGCAACGGGCAAAACTGGCCCTGGACCTTGCCCCCAGGGTAGCTTTTCCTCCCCTGGTATGTCACTGTATGTCACTGGTCATGCGGTTTAGACCCCCTGACCTTTCCTCCCTTGAGCTAACATCTAGGCCTCAATTGTATTTCAGCTGTAAGCCCAGAAAAGCAGTAAAACCAGGTCGACAACAACCAGCTGCAATGGTTAATGACCCCCTGTCCTGGCGCTAACAAGGGAGACCATGACCCTGAAAGGATACACCTGCAAAAGCTGATGAATATTCTATTGAGATCCTTCCCTAAGACCTCCCCTAAACTCCCAGCCTTTAAAACCCTCACGGTGAAGGACCCAGTGTGCTCTCTCCTTCTCTGGAGTACGCCCACACTTTTCCCCTCCTCCTCTTCTTCCCCACAGGCGTGCAACTCCTAAACTCTAAGGAGATCCGTGAGATTTGCAACCAGGGGAGCAATGGGCAGGGGCGGCTCGTCCCAGGCTAACCTCCTGAACCTATCTCCATGACCCCCTTTTCGCTGACTCTCCAGTGAGCTGACAGCAGCCCCACCTTGGCTCACTTCTTTCCCATAACGTTTCTAGAAGAGCCAAAGCAGCTCCGCCTAGTGTCCTGTTGCTTCTTCTATCCCAGGCCCTTCCTTGTTTCACTGTCCCCAGCTTTAATAAAAGCACTCTCAAAATTACACACACACACACACACACACAAAGGAAAAAGAACATGGAATAGATGGAAGGGCAGGCTCAGAACCTGATTGATAAAATAGCTGCAGCATTTCAACAAGGAAAGATACCTCCTACTCCTGCAGGGACAATGATCCCACCTCCCCCAGTCTCCTGGGTCCTCCTTGCCCTGGTATAATGCCAGCATCCATACGAGGGGACCCTCCCATGTTGCCAATGATGGGCCCTCCTCCTCCTGGGATGACGCCAGTGGGACCTGCTCCTGGAATGAGGTCACCTGTGGGAGGGCACATGCCAATGATGCCTGGGCCCCTAATGATGAGACCTCCGCCCATCCCCTGGTGGTGCCCACTGGGCCAGGAGCCAACCAGACAGAAAAGGAGGGAAGCCTCTTTCGTGTTTCTTTTCTTTTCTTTTCTTGATTTTGAGAGAGTGGAAAGGAGAGAAACATCGATTTGTTGTTCCACTTATCTATGCATTCATGGGTTGCTTCTTATACGTGCCCTGAGATCAAAGCCGCAACCTTTGACATATTGGGACAACGTTCTAACCATCTGAGCTCCCCGGGTGGGGCGGGGGGAGCCTTTTTCTATCAGTTTTATGTTACTTTTTCTCCTTTACCAGGAGATCATGGTGCTGTGACTCCGGATGTTTTCTAACCAGGTGACAAGGAAGACTCACTCCCTCTTCCTATCAAAATAAGAATCGTTTTTGTGTGAGAGGCCTCTGGGCAGAAATGGCTGCTGGGCTCTGTTTTTGTTGTAGTTGTTGCTGTTTGTTTTGTTTCTGTTTTTCATTTGAGCCCAGTTAGCCACTAGGAAACCTTCTTAATAGATGTCTTTTCCCCCCTTAGGGTTCACAATTGTGAAGTGTGAAAATGAAATTGTCAATTCTTTCCGTTAAAAAAATTGAAATAAAAAATAAAAGCAATGACAATTAAAAACCAATAATAGCCCTGGCCAGTGTGGCTCAGTGGTTGGAGCATCAGCTCAAGCACCAAAGGGTCATGGGCTCAATTCCCAGTCAAGGGCACGTACCTGGGTTTTGGGTTCGATCTCTAGCCCTGATTGGGGCATGTACAGGAGGCAGCCAATCGACGTGTCTCTCTCACACCGATGTTTCTCTCTCCCTCTCTCTCCCTCTCCTCCCTCCCTTTCACTCTCTCTAGAAATCAATGGAAAAAGTATCCTCGGGTGAGGATTAACAACAACAACAACAAGATAAAATGTGCCCTGGCCGGTTTGGCTCAGCGGTTAGAGCGTTGGCCTGCGGTCCAGAGAGACCCGGGTTCGGTTCCCGCTAAGGGCACGTACCTCGGTTGCAGTTTGTTCCCAGCCCTGGTTGGTCGTGCGGGAGGCAGCCACTTGATGTGTTCCTTTCATGTCGATGTTTCTCTCTCTCTCTCTCTCTCTCTCTCTCTTCCTCTCTCTCCATCCCACTCTATCTGAACAAAAAATGGAAAAATGTCCTCGGGTGAGGATTAAAAAAAAAAAAAGATAAAAAGCACCACACACAAAGCCAAAAGACATGACAAACTGTAGAGAAGGGGGCTTGCAACTCATATCACAGACAAAAGTCAAGTCTCCCTGATATATAAAGAACTTCTAGAAGAATTTCAATAACCCAATAAGAGAAAAATAAGAAATAATTCAAAGAAAAGAATACAATGGACTTAAATGTATAAAATACCATCAAACTCACAGAGAAGTACAAATTAAAACTACCGATACCAATTTTCACCTATCAGGTTGGCAAAAATCCAACCAGTTGATAATATCCACTGTTAACAAGGCTGTGGACAAAGAGGAATTTTCACACAATCGTTGGCAGCAGGTCAGAATTAAGGCAGAGCCTTTGACCCAGCAGTTCCACTTTTACACTTCAGATGGACTGACACACACGAAAGGACCACGCGCACAAGTATGCTCATTGCAACACTGTGTCTAGTAGTAAAATAAATAGTACTCATCAATAAAGGGCTGGCGAAATAAGGTCCCTCCAAAATGGAATGTCTTACATATAAACAACTATGAAAAAGAATGAGGAAGTTCTCCATCTAATAAGGAACAATCGCCAAGGGGCAGAAAAGATAGTGCAAGACATCCTATGTGAAAAAGAGGGATAAGAATCTATATCCAGCCCGGCCGGTGTGGCTCAGTGGTTGAGCATCGACCCATGCACCAAGAGGTTGCTGGTTCGATTCCCGGTCAGGGCACATGCCCAGGTTGTGGGCCCAATCCCCAGTGGGGGGCATGCAGGAGGCAGCCAATCGATGTTCTCTCTCATCGATGTTTCTATCTCTCTCTCCCTCTCCTTTCCTCTCTTTCTAAAATCAATAAAGAAAAAAAACTGGGGAAAAAGTATATCTGTATTTGCTTGTATTTGCATAAAGAAACTGGAAGAATCACATGATCTCACTTATTTGTGGAATATAATAAACATAACAGCCTGAGGAACAGGGTAGACCCAGAGATGTGGAAGTAGGGTACAGACTGACAACCCTCAGAAGAGGGGGTGGGGGGGAGGGAAGAGATAAACCACAGAACTTATACGCATGTACGCATAACTGATGGACACGGACAACAAAGCTGGGGACAGGGTGGGGGGATGGGGACGAGGGTGTCAATGAAGAAAAAAAGAGAAACATCTGTAACACAAATAAATTAATAAAAAATAAATAAAAATAAAAATTTTAAAAAAGAGCTGAAATTGAAAGAGCGGAGACTGTTCTCAACAGCACCGCTTATCAACAGCAAAAATATATATATATATATGAAACTAAAAACAGAGCTTCAGAGAACAGGGATGGTGGCAGGAATTAGAGATGGGACGTAAGTAAGGGAAAGAGATTTCCATAGTACGCTGGCTCATATTTTTTCATTGTGAGCCATGTAAGTGTATTACTTGTTCAAAACTTAAATGAGAAATTACAGGGAAATTATCATATAAAGTATGATCGTAACTGGAAGAAAATTATACCCTGAGCACAGGAGTCATTCCTTAGAACGAAAGATTTATTTTTAACTTTGTATTGACAAGACAAAAAGCGTGCCTAAGACCCATACATTTCAAGATCATTTAAGTCAGATAAACACGAAAAATGCTGGGCTAAGACATGATATGACAAAGTAAAGTGAAGAGTGTACCCCGTATTGGATGCCAGCGAGCCAGCTGAACCACCAAACTATGAGAAATTGTAATATGTATTTTATTTTTATTCCTGTTATGTTACTATGGAAAAAGGAGAAGTTTTTGCTTGCCTATTGTTAAGTACCGATAAGGAAGAAAGGAAGGGGAAGGCGGGAGGAAGGACCAGCGTGCCCACGGGTAGGAATGTAAATCGGTACACCGTTTCTGCAGGGCAATTTGACAATATCTGTCAACACTTTTAACACACGTGCCCTTGGACCCAGAAAGCCCTTTTCTGGGAATTTACCAGCAGATACATTCCCACAGCTATGTAAAAGGTCACTAACGCGGCACATAAAGATATTTAACGCTCAGTTTATAGCCCTGGCCAGTTTGGCTCAGCGGTTAGAGCGTCAGCCTGCGGTCCAGAGAGATCCGGGTTCGGTTCCCGCTGGGGGCATGTGCCTCGGTTGCGGTTTGTCCCTGGCCCTGGTTGGTCATGCGGGTCGTGCGGGTGGCAGCCACTCGATGTGTCCCTTTCACGTCGATGTTTCTCTCTCTCTTCCTCTCTCTCCCTCCCACTCTATCTGAACAAAAAGTGAAAAATGCCCTCGGGTGAGGATAAAAAAAAAAAAAAGATATTTAACGCTCAGTTTATAGAGCAAAAGAAATGGAAGCTGCCCAGATGTGGGTCATGGAAAACAGGTTAAATGGCAGTGTCCCCTACGTGCAGCCCGGGGTGGAGTGAGGTGGGTGTGTTGAGGTGGGTGTGTCTGTGAAGTTAGCAAGTGAAAAAACAATTATGCAAAATAATAATTCGCATAATTCTATTTGTGCAAAAAGAAATAAAGGACAATCATGTCTATAAGAAGTTATCTGGAAGGATCCACCGACATCTGAATGAGTAACTGAGGGGCCAGACAGGGATGGCGGCGAGGGGAGGGGGAGGGAAGGCCAGTTGGAAAGTGTTCACTTTCTTGAATAGACTAGTTTACCATATGCATGAATTCCTTTGTTTTTATTGAGGTAAAATACACATAACATAAAATTTACCTCTTTAACCATTTTTTTAATCCTCACCCGAGAATATTTTTCTATTTCTCTTCAGATAGAGTGGGAGGGAGGGAGAGAGGAAGAGAGAGAGAGAGAGAGAGAGAGAGAGAGAGACATCGATGTGAGAGAGACACATCTACTGATCGCCTCCCGCACGACCCGGACCAGGGCCGGTGACGAACCGCAACCGAGGTCCGTGCCCTTGACCAGAATCAAACCCGCGACTCTTTGGTCTGCGGGCCGATGCTCTAACCGCTGAGCCAAACTGGCCAGGGAGCGGCCAGGGCTCTTTAACCATTTTAAATGTACAGTTCAGTGGCACTAAGTACATTGTTGTGCAACCATGTTGACCATCCAACTCCAGAATGTTTTATCTCCCCAAACTGAAACTCTGTCCCCACCAACCGCCAACGCCTGTCCCCTCTGTCCCCCAGCTCTCGTAACCTCTATTCTATTTTCTGTCTTTATAATTCTGCCCATTCTAAGTACCTCATGTAAGTGGAAACGTACAGTATTTATCTTTTTGTGACTGTTGTGTCTCACCTGTAATGTTTTCAAGATTCATCCATGCTGTAGCATGATAGAATTTCATTCTCTCTAAGGCCGGATGGCGTCCACGGTGGGGCTGTGCCCCATTTGCTTATCCGTTCGTCTGTTAGTGAACACTTGGCTGTCTCCACATTTCAGCTGTCGTGAATATGGGTGTGTCGCTGTCCAAGTCTCTGCCTTCAGATGTCCTGTCTGCCCGGAAGCTGGGTGGTCTGGCAGTTCCACGTCTCGTTGCGGGACGGCCATCCCGTCTTCCCCAGCAGCCACACCCTGCATCCCCCAGCAGTGCACCAGGGTCCGATCTCTCCTCATTGTGTGTATGACTTTTATAACCAAAATGTGTTGGATTTTTTTTAATCTCATTTTAACACCAATAAGAAAGTCTCTGTTTGGTTTTTTTTTCTCATTACAAATATTGTTAGATGACAAATTACTGGAGGGCAGTGACCATTTCTTTTCATGCTTAGCCATTTGTTTAAAAAACACTGCAGTCAGTGGATTCCTACGGGCTTACAACAATGTAAATCAGTCATGGTTCGTTCACTGTCCATCAGAAGCGAACGCAGTCCTCGTGCTGTGTCGACCAGAACGCTCTCCGGTCCACAGTGGTGGGGCAAGGTGCCAGCCACGGCAGAGGCACCTCCACCTAGTGTGAAAAGTGCACGCGTGTTTGAGTCCTTCTCACGTGTAGACATGAAAGGGACAGGTGATTACAGGGTAAACGTTTGCCATTGCCCACCACCCCAGGGCAGAAGGGCTTCCGTGGGATGTAGGAGAGGAAGCTGAGCGAGGTGGCGAGTCAAGGAGACAGAGGCTGGCAAAAAGAGAGGGCGAGAGAGATTTGGGGCTAGGACAAAAGATGACCTTTGAAAGGAGTCTTGCAGGGGTACTGTAGAAGAAGATTTCATCCCTTTGGGCTGTCCAGCACCTGAACCTCTGTCTCTGTTAAGGGAACTCCCTCTTTAGACGGCAGAATCCCCTTCACGACAGACACGGAGGTCCGGAGGCTGCCTTCCCAGGTCACTGGCGGGTAGGGGATGGACACGCGCTCCCGCAGCGGGACGGATCCCATGTTTGCATCAGAAAGTGGTGACGTGGATTCTCTATAAAACCCACCACGTCAGGGATGTGTTTTGGGGGCGGGGGGTGTCTTTTCTGCAGGGCCTCCCAGCTGTGAGCTATGCAAGCACTGTGAGCACCGAATATTGTCTAACAGAAAACAGGGCGTCCTGGCGGAGACAAATGTGTGCCGTGTGCCTGTCTCCTTATCGCTCTCAGACACCTTCAGTGCAGACCGAGCAAAGACCTGGACTGTCGTCCAAAGTGCAGACAGATGTGCGTTTCCTTTGGGCTTATCACTGAGCCAAGGCAAGGACGTGGAGGCCCAGTTCTTCGGGGTTTAAACCACGTGCACGTTGGACATTGAAATGCTGGGGGCGACTCTCACCAACCAGCTTACAGTGGCTGCCTTGGAAATGAGAGTAACGGGAGGAAGGTATCTCCTTCCGTTTACGTTCTTCTGCACTGTTCGAATCTTATTTTTTACCATATTCCATGTGATTTTAAAATGTTTTCAAAGTTTAAAATGATTACTTTTTAATGTGATACATGCACAAATAAATCAGAGTGCCCACACGAGGGAAAATATAAAGTAAGACATGCATCCGGTACAGGCACACGTGTGGGGGTGGGTGAGGGGACCGGCCATCTGCCGGAGTTGGTGCTGAACCCTCAACAAGGGGCTGTCGGAGCTGCACCCCGTTTGTCCTTTAGGTTTTGGTTGCGTCTCTTGATGCTGCTCCACATCACTGGTGCAAGAGGTGATCAACGGCAAAGGAGGGGGCAGGGATGGGGAGAGAGAACCTAGTTCAGCAGGAAGAACTCGGAGGTAAAACTCAGTACACACAGAAGACCTCCAGGGGCGCAGAGGGTCCCCCCCATTGGGAGGGAGGGAGCACTGAAAAGACCATCTCTTGCAAAGTCAAAAATAAGACAGCATTGAAGAAACTGTGGGATAAGTGTCCACTGATAAATGAATGGATAAAGAAAACGTGGCACATATATACAACAGAATATTACCCAGTCGTGAAAAAGAATGAAATCTTGCCATTTGTGACAGCATGGATGGACCTAGAGGGTATTATGCTAAGGGAAATAAGTCAGACAGCCCAGCCAGTGTGGCTCAGTGGTTGAGCATCGACCCATGCACCAAGAGGTCACTGGTTCGATTCCCGGTCGGGGCACATGCCCAGGTTGTGGGCCCGATCTCCAGCGGGGGGCATGCAGGAGGCGGCCAGTCAATGTTCTCTCTCATCGATGTTTCTATCTCTCTCTCCCTCTCCCTTCCTCTCTTTCTAAAATAAAGAAAGAAAAAAATTGTTTAAAAAGAAAGAAGTCAGGCAAAGACAAATACCACATGATTTCACTTATATGTGGAATCTAAAGAACAAAATAAATGAACAGACAAAACAGAAACAAACGTATAGATACAGAGAACAAGCTGATAGTTGCCAGGTGGGAGGGGTATTAGGGGGCCGGGTGAAAAAGGTGAAGGGATTAAGAATTACAAATTGGTAGTTACAGAATAGTCATGGGATGTAAAGTACAGCATAAGGAATATAGTCAATAATACTGTAATAACTATGTATGGTGTCAGGTGAGTACTGGGAATATCGGGGGTGGGGGCACTGTGTAAAGTATATGATTGTCTAACCACTATGCTGTACACCTGAAACTAATACAAAATAATATTGAATGTAAACTGTAATTGAAAAAAATTATGATATACCTATACAGTGACATATTACCAAGCAACAAAAAGAAAACACTATTAGTACCCACGGCAACGTTTAAGAATGTCACAGACACTAGGTTGACTAAAAAGCCAGACACAAAACAACGCACACCGCTGGATGAAAGCTGCGTGAAGTCCTAGAAGAGGCATGACTTCGGTGACAGAAGCCGCAGTGGGAGAGACTGACTTTTTGGATGTGATAGGAATTTTTGATAATTGATTACGCTGACGTTTACACTGCTGTACACTTTGTCAAAACTCATCACACTGTATACTTTAAATGGGTGCATTCGATTGTATGCAAAATATGTCTCAATAAAGCGGATCTTCAAAAAGTGGAGGAGGAAATGCTGGGTGCATTTGCACCATGTGTGCGCTTGGTGGTGTCTGTGGATGAATGATGAGGGGCGGCCCCCCGATGTTGCCCATCTGGATTCAGGACATGACTGGGCAGAGGCAACAGAGCCTGCCTCTGCCTCCCCACTTATTCGGCCCAGTCACCCAGGGATACCAGGCAAAGGTGAGCAGGCCAGGTGGCCCTCCCCCCTGCCCCCTGCAGCAAAGGAGGGGGACATTCGATCATCACCCAGCAGGGCCAGCTGCCCAGCCCAGGACTTTGGCATCTCTCCCAGGACAGCACCAGGTTATGGGGCTGGCAGGAGTCTCGAGTTTAGCTTTAAGATTTGCAATCTTGAGTCATCCTTACACGGAAATCGACAAGCAGCATCATGGAAGTCGTAACCGTGAAGGCTGTGGTCAGCCCCGTGTTCCATCTCCCTGTGACGTCTCTGCCCTATGCAGTTTGAGGCCTCACCGCCTGCTCTGTGGGTGGGGACAGAGGCCACGGGGGCCCCTGGCACCTGCCCTCAACTCAGTCACTCGCTCTTCCCTTGAGGGGAGGGGTTCTCACCCAGTCCCTAACCACCCCTGATCACAGGGCAACCCACAGGACTGTCACGAACACCTGACTTCGGAAAAGGCAGGACAGGTGTGAGGAACACCTTTCTCATCTGACCGCAAAAAGAGAAGTGGTCAGGAGGGAGAGGTTGAGTGAGTTCCCGGTCCAGCCAGCACTGGACATGGATTTATGTCTGAATGAGAAGGTGGGCCCTGGGCTGAGGGCAAATTCATGTTCTTATCCAGGGAGTTTAAGGCTTTTCGTGTTTTAAAGAATAGTTGATTGGTTTTTAGAGAGAGAAGAAGGGAGAGAGAGAGAGAGGGAAACATCGATGTGAGAGACCAACATGAATTGGCGGCCTCCTGCACGCCCATCGGCCCGAACCCCGGGCATGTGCCCTGGACGGAGAATCAAACCGCAGCCTCCTGGTGCTCAGGACGACGCCCAGCCACCTGGGCCACACCGGCCCCGGGCAGCTGCAGGGCTTTTTGATGAGAAGATTCTCAGAAGCCCCAAGATTAATACCAGTGGCAGCTAGATTAAGAGAAAATTAATAATAACGATTAACCAGAGTAACAACCTACATGTATGTGTAGCCTTCAGGTTCATAGGGTGCTTTCATTTAAACTTGTTAATTTGACCTTCACAGACACTTTCAAGGTAGGAAACATATTATCCTGGTGCTTCACCAAGGTCATGCTGTGAAATCTTGTATCAATTCAGAAAAGCACTCTGAAGGTCTAATTCATCCACAAGGGACATTGGAGGTGCTAGATAGAACCGTTTGTGTCAGTAAAATCACCCAGCGCGTATTTGCATGTCTCTGATGACCACGGGGACGTCTGGAAGGTCTCCACGGCGAGCGGCTGGCCAGGCCGACATGATCTTTCCATCTCATCCACCCTCGCTCACCTCTTCTCTTCCTGGGTGACCCAGGCCCTTCTCTGTCTCCTACTTAAATGTTTGCCTATAGAGCTAGGAGCTCATAGTCGGTAGGTAGTTGCTTTTATTGTAATAAAGTTTTCAGTAGAAAAATCACCTAAGTTCAAGAATCACGTCAAATAATCTCTTGGTTGGCCACGCCCAGGGAAAACCAGCCTGCAGACCCCAGCTGGACGGCAGGACCCTGCTGGGAGGGCATTCCCCCGAAGGCCAGCACCGGGCTTGAGACCAGGGGAGGGGGAAGAAGGTCTCCAACAGGGGAAAACATGCACCCAGCCTGCCTCCCAGGGATGCTGGGACACCACACTGCCAGGTACAGAGGAACTTCACCCTGAGCAAGGCCGTCTTCCTGTGATATACAATACACAGACCATCGTATCGAAGTGCACACTTACTATCATAATATAATATTAATAACAGCATCGCTGTATTTGTGGATGATTTCTCTTCTTTCTATGGGGCATTTGAAGCCTCTCTGGAGGGTGCTAAACCTCGTGGAAACCCGAAATGCTCTGCACAGATGAACACATAGGTCATGGAAGATTGGCAGGGGTCCTCAAGAAGGTATCCAGGAATCTGTGGTCTTGGCAGCTTATCGGAGAGACCTACCCACCCAAGACCCACAGCCCAGGCCATCCTGCGGCTGAGAGATAACTGGACCTTCTCCTCCAGCCCTCACAGCCCCTCCCTGCTCTGAACCCCACTGAACAGTCTGGTGTGGTATCGAGAACTGGGTTTGGATGCACCCTAAGTGTAAAACATGCACCAGCTATCAAAGACTCCCTACCAAAAACAAATATAAAACCCATCAATAATCGTCATGTTGATTACGTGCTGACATCATATTTTTGATATTTGGGTTAAGTCAAATACTTTCTTAAAACTAGTTTTGCCTGTTTCCTTTTACTTTTAAAAATGTGGCTACGAGAAAAGTCACAGTTACACGTGGGCTTGCGTTGCATTCCCACTGTGCCGTGCTGGTGTGAAACAAGGACGCACGGAAAGAGCCGCGTCAGTGACGGATGTCACAGTCCTTTCCTCGGCGCCTTCCCCCGCCTCTCCCTGGATGCGCACACAGGCGGGCCGGCAGATCCCTGTCACACCTAACTGTCCTGGAGTCTTCAGCTGACAGGGCCAGCTGAGATGATTCTGGCATCTTTGCCCCAGAACTGCCACCCCCAAAGGGATAAAGAAGCTGGACCTGGAGCAAGTTAAGTGTCATCCCCTCATGGTCACCCAGCAAGATCATCCTGTCCCCAGGAGTTTGGGGACCTCTGTCCCAGCAGCCACTTCCAAATGTCTTCTTCCAATTAGCTTTTACTTTGATAAAACTGTGTCTCTACAGATTCTTCCTCCCCTTCAGGCTCTGCCCAGCTTTCCTCAGTGGCCTAGTGAAAGGGAGCTCCGGGTCCCGCTCCGCGCGAGGGCCTGGGGTCAGCAGAGTCCAGCTAAGGCAGCCGGGCGGGACAGCACCAAGCCCAGGCCACCCCTCTCCCTGGACCAGCCTGCTGGGCACTTTACCTTGCGTCGACCTGGGGGCAAAGGCCCAGGGAGGGGACAGACATACATCAAAGTCTCTCGTAGGTAAAGTATCAGCCAGAAACCTGTGAGGCTCACACTGCTGACCATGACTGGACGAGAAGAACGAGTCAAGTCGGGGTCAAGTCTTCGCAGGGATTGTGAGCGCGACAGCAGCCACGGGGAGCTCCAGGCAGCTGGACGTCAAAGCTCCCCCACCACGTCTCACAGGCCGGACCACACCGTCAACTCCTCTATCACATTTATAATATTTTCTTTTTCTTGATTTTTAGAGAGAAAGGAAGAGACAAGGAGAGAGACACAGAAACATCGATGTGAGAGAAAAACATCGATCGGCCGCCTCCTGCACACCCTCTACCGGGGATGAGCCTGCAACCCGGGCACGCGCCCTGACCCGGAGTGGAACTGGCGACCTTTTGGTGCATGACATGACGCTCAACCACTGAGCCACACGGGCCGGGGCGCCACACGGTAAATTCCTATGTGTCACATACACTTGGGTCTGTTCAGCTCCACGATTTGATGTCTGTTCTTGGACTACATGGAAAATACCACCAACTGTTTTCACTGTTGTAACTTAACTGAGTTTTAACATTAAACTGAGTATTAACTTTTAATCAGTGTATGCTCTTGCTCTCCCAGTCTCTTTTTAATCATTCACAGAGGATGCTTAACCTTTTGATTAATTGGGAGGGAAAGGAACGAAAGAGGCCCAAGCAGACTCTGGGGCAAGGGAGGCCCCACCTTCCTGCCGAGGAGCCCACGCTGGGTGGGACCGGCAGGCGTGTGGCTGCCCGGGGCTGATAGGAGAAAAGGCGTCTCATAGGACCTGGAAGCCATGTCCCCAGGGTCATCCAGTGAGAACCAAAGGGAAGGCACTACAGAAAACAGACGGAGGAAGAGGAGGCTGTGTTTGAGCTGCTGGTCTAAGTAGGAGAAAAGGACATCATGAATATTTATTTACAAGGTATCCAGATTCTGCATGGGGGATTAGCCCTTGAAACCCAGTGGACGGACCATCTTTGCATGGACATTACTACTTGACAGCAAACTCCCTCAGGACAGGGAACTTAGGGCCCTCTCACGTCTGGGAAGGAGGGCCACCTCTGCCAGGACTATTAGGATAAGTAGGTCAGGGCTGCCTCTCCCAGAGCCCACGGCCCAGGGTTCCAGGATTCTCAGAAGGGACCAGGTGGTAATTCCAAGTTGTCTCTGCACATCTGGGACCACAGCTCAGCTCAAAGTAGTGACTGGCATCCCAAGGGTACCAGTTAGGGTGGTTTCAGTTGCAAGAAACAAGAACCCTGACTGAAACTGGCTCACACAAGAAAAGAAATGTATAGGCCCAGGTAACAGAGACGTCCACGGGGAGGCTGGCCCCAGGAGCTCACTGCTGCTACGAGGGCGTTTCTTCTCTTGGCTCTGTACCGTCGTCCCCACTGTGGGCGGCATCCTTAGTAAAACCTGGGACGCCCAGAGGACACCTGGGGCTGCATGCTTCCCTTTGAGGGTGGTGACAGTCACGCCGCAGAAAATTTGTTGCCCCAGAATCCTCAGCAGAAGTCCTGAGAGCCACTCTGATGAGCTCACACGCCCGTCCTGCAGGTGCGTGGCACTGACTTGCCTGGGCTGTGGGACTTGGAAGTACAGAAGTCCCCACCAGAAACCTGAGGCTGCTGAGATATGACATGTCCGCTGCACTGGGCTGCCCGCAGGAACTGACAGGGAAACAGCCTGGAGCCCGGACCCTGAAATCGAGAGAGAAATGCCTGTGTCACTGGAGAAAACTTATCTTAGATTCACAACATCATCTGTCTTTATAGTGTCCTTGTCATTTCTTCCCAAGCTCAGGATTCAAACCCTGTCTGCCCCAGGGGGAGGCTGCAGAAATGCAGGCCCAGGAAATGGCTGTGAGCGAAGTTAGGGAACAGAACCCCACCACAGGGCAGGCGCCCGCCACCTGTTCCGGCCAGGCCCTCAGAAGGGACACACGGCTCTAAGTGACAGGGGCCACGCAACAGCGTTTCGTCTAGGAAACCACTGGCGACTGCCACAGGAAAAAGTCCCCTAGAGGCTCAGGCTGGCCCTCCACGGCTGCTGTCCCCCAGGCACGTGCGACAGCTCCAGGGAGGGGGCGGCCAGCCTGGGGCTGCCCGGTGGCTCTGCAAAGGCAGTGCCTGGCACAGCCCCTTTCCAAAACACGTTTTCCGTCGGCGTGTCCCAGCAGTTTTGCCGGCACACAGCTCGGTGGCTCTCCCAGGAACCCTGCCATGTGACAGAAAGTTCCGCAGGGCAGGCTGTGGGCCTACCTGACACTTGATCTCTTCACCTGAAGTAAGACGTCTACCCATAGCACTGTTGGGAGGGTTCAGAAATAATGTATTTGGCACAAATTTTTAAGTCTGACAATGCCAAGTGTTCGCCAGGGCTTGGAGCTGGAACACAGATACACCGGCAATGAGAGTATGAACTGGTTCGGTTTTGGAGCGCAGCTGGGCGAGATCTCCCAGGATTAAAGGTGAACACACAGTACAGTGCAGCAAGTCTGGTCCTCGATTTAGACCCCAGAGAAACTCCCGCGCAGGTGCCCAAGGAAACCCCACGGGAAGGCAAACGGTTGCACTGTTAATTGCCCCGAACTGGAAACCGCCTGAGTGTTGACCAGGAAACAGGTAGACCGTGTGTGGTCATGAATGAGCCACATACACACAGCGAGGATCACACAACTGCAACGCCGAACAACAAATAGCAATTCGTGTGAGAACGCAGTGAGGTCGTTTACCTAGAGCTCGAGGACACGCAGAACACTGGCATGTATCACTTAGGGACGCAAACATGTATGATAAAACTGAAGGAGACAGTGAGCACTGAATTCAGGCAGCAGCTCGTCGTCCTGAACGGACCCAGGGGACAGCAGACCCAGGCCCTGCGATCTTACATACGGGTGGTATATGAGTGTTCGTTATTTTTTCCTTATAGGACCTTTTCTATGCCTGAAATAGTTCACATCACATTTTAGAAGTTTTATTTTTTTATTTTTTTTCTTTATTGATTTTAGAGAGAGAGGAAGTGAGAGGGAGAGAGAGAGAGAAACATCGATGAGAGAGAACATCGATTGGCCGCCTCCTGCATGCCCCACAACCTGGGCATGTGTCTCGACTGGGAATCGAACCAGCGACCTCTTGGTGCAGGATCGATGCTCAACCACTGAGCCACACCGGCCGGGCAAAATTTTAGAAGTTTAAAGGCCCGCCTTGTGCTCGGCGTGTAGCGCTGTGCTGGGGCCGGGGGGCAGCGGGGGCTCGGCACCCTCACAGCCCACCCCGAGCACTCACTCACCTTCGGTTCTCGCCTCCTCTCCACCTGCAGGCGGAAAACATGCTTCCATTTCTACAGATGCTCAGAGGAGTCGGACCGAAGTCACGAGACGCACTTAACCCTGATCTGAACCAGCAATGGGACCACATCTTGAGAACAGTCCCCTTTGTTGTTGTTTTTTTGAAGGGAGACATCAAATGTACATATAGGCATGTGGTCGAAAACCGACAGTGGGCAGAGATTTGCAAATGCCGATTTGAAAGCCCCGTGCTCGGTTCCCTCCTCCCACCTGAGGGAGTGTAAGAGCCCTCACTCACCCCGGGTAACCAGGCCGGGCTCCTGGTTTCAGGGTTCTCAAGCCTGGAAATGTGCCGGAACCCTCGGGAGGGCTTCCAGGGGCCCTGCTGCCGTGTCCCCCAGACCCGCTTCCTCCCGGCGCTCTGCAGGGAACCCAGGCCCCGCGCTGCAGGTGAGGCCGATGCACAGCCCGGCCTGGGGACCCAGGCACTTGGGTCCTCTCAGGAATGATGGGCCTGAGACAGACGCCACCTGTGAAATCAAGTTGTGCTCCCTCATGCTCTCCTATGCAAAACACGAATGAACTCCTTCTCCTTGCTCCTGGAGCTCTTACAGTTCAAGTCCACTGGGGATCCCGTCGCAGCGACAGGGCTGCTTGGGTTTGGAACTGAGACGGAGGCGAGCGCCTCACCAGTGTCTGCTCTCTGTCCCCAGTGCTGCAGCTGCATCTGGGCACGTGGCCGCCCACTGGAAACACATTTCCCAGGGCAGGTGGGGGCGGGGGGCAAGCTCTTCTTCACCGAGGAACGCCGACTAATAAATGACAAGGATCGAGAAAACTACAAAATCACCATTTTACAACCACCAGATTCACCAGTGGACACAAGACACTGGATGAAAGACTGTTGGGTATTCACACAATCTGAAAGTTTTACCCCAAGATCGGGTACTGATTCCAAAGAAACTTTTAAAGTGGAGCGATCCGGCAGACACCCCCATGCCGGTCATTAAGCCTCTGCACTTTGTGGCGGCCTGGGCCAGGGACCCTCGGACCCCCTCGGTCAGCAGCTGCTCCCCTGCTGTGGTCTGCAGAGGGGAGCTGAGAGGAAGCTGAGGAAGCTTCGTGGAGAGAACTTCCTGCTCGACTGCTTCCTGTCCCTGTGAGTCACCTCACATTTCTTCATTCTCACGCAGCAGTTCCCTCCTCTGCAGCAGTTGCTCCTGTTTGCAGATTTTTTTAAATATGTTTTTATTGATTTTTTAGAGAGAGGAAGGGAGAGAGAGAGATAGAAACATCAATGAGAGAGAGACATCAATCAGCCGCCTCCTGCACACCCCCCACCGGGGGTCGAGCCTGCAACCCGGGCATGTGCCCTGACCGGGAATCGAACCAGGACCTCTCAGTCCATGGGACGATGCTCAATCCACTGAGCCACACCGGCAGGCCAGGCCTGTTTGCAGATTTGCAGCCCTCGCGGTCAGCCTGTCAAAGTCACCAGCCACCCCCCTGCCCTCCTCAAGGTGTGGGCCCCAGGCCCACCGGCTCTACCAGGCTGAGATGCCAGCACAGCCAAGCAGTGCCCTTTCCCCAGACGTCTCTCAGCCTCACAGGGCTCCTCTCCAAGCTCCGAAAGTGTTAATAACTCCAACCTCCTGTCTGTCTCTCCAGCCTCTGTAGTTGCCACCTCCATGACACCTTAGTGTTTGCTTTGGGCCATTTCAGTTATGCGGTTAACAACTAGGTAACAACTAGCTAGTTAACCACCTAGTTAACAACTCTTTGATTAAAGTCTGTCTTCTGACTGGATTCTGATGCAGAGGTTGGTACCAAGAGTGGGGCTCATATCGCACCCTCTGGTGTGCACCTTTATCTCACAAGGCATCAGGGCTGAGTGGTTCAACTCAACATGATCAATAATGACAGCTGAGCCCGCCCTCCGACCCCGGTGACCAGGCTTCTTATACTTGGGGAAAATAAACTTTCTTCTCTGTCCTTGGTATTTTCTGCCACTAGATTTAACCTAATCCTAATTTATAATGTTTTACAGACTTGTTTTCAAAGGCAATCCATTAAATTAAATCCTTCATTCCAGGTTTAAGAAATAAAGGTATCATTAAGGAAAATCACCTGTCATACTACAGTCAAAGAAGGCATCTAAGGAATCAGTTGAACATTACCATGTCCAGAATAGTTACATACAATGATTTGCATGAGGAGATCAGTTGATACACACTATTGATGAAGTATCAGGCACTGCACACTTTACCTGCCTTATTTACTTAATCCTCATGAAAACCCAGTGACATAAGTACAATTATTATCATCAAATTTTAGACAAGGGGACTGAGGCTTAGAGAGATTAAATAACCTTCCGGATACAGCTAGCCAGTGGTGGAGCTGGAATTAGTACCCAGACAGGTCTGGCCCCAAAGTTCACATCCCTGACCACTACACCGTCCTGTCCACAGGAAGTAACTGCCCTCAAGACGTCTGATTCCAATGGAAACTTTGAATTTAAGGCCTTTCTCTATGCCAGACAGTGGCTCTATATGGACACAACGGAGCCACTCTCAGGAAAACCAAGTGTCACACTAACTTTATATCACAAGCTGACAGTATTTCCAAAAAGTCGGCAAGGCCAACCACATTGAGGTTGATGGAGAGCCTGCCAGAAGGCGAGATCTTAGCCCAAAGAAAATTACCTCCCTTCCAAAGCAATAAGGAGCACACAAGGCCCATCACAGGACTCTTCAACTAATGGGCAGTATTAACTAACATTCCCAGAACTGGCCCCCCAAAATTTATCATTGACATTTAAGTGAATAAAAGATCGCAGAAATAGACATCCAATCAATAGGCACATGGTTCTCCTAGGCAGAAGTTTGACCTCTAATAGTCCTTGTACACAGCACAGGTCTCTCCAGGATTTCCTAAGGTCCATTATCCTTAGTGCTAAACTAAAAAGCACAGTTTCACTTTAGGAACCAAACTGACAACTCAGCTGCCAGCTATTATTTTGCAAAGCAGGACACAGTGAATTGAAGATTATATTTTACCAATTAGCACAGTGAGAAACACTGCTGAGGCAGTCAGCCCAAGCCTGCAATTAGAGAGCGTTTGCTTGCTTCTAGAAATAGAATGAATAGGGGGTAGGAGCCTGCTATCTAGGTCTTCAGCAGTGCTGCTCGGGGAGGGGAGGCCGTGCTCCAACTTCAGCCGTCCCCGGAAAGTAGCCATGTCGCTCCTCTGAGGCACCACAGTCTGTTCAGACGAGATGAGGAAACTCATACCCTGTCGGAACAGAACAAAAGGGGTTTGCACAAGAGCCTGATCGTTAGAAAGGTCAGGACCGCTGCCAGTCAGCAGCTCTAGGGTTTTGTGTGGTTTTTTTTTCATTGTTATCTTAAAAATCGATTAATAGTCTTGAAGTCTCTATCTGTCACAAAAGTAAGTTTGGGAGGAGCGATCTCCAGCTAGCTGACCCTTCCCAGTTTTTCAGACATGTCCAGGTCCCAGCTGAGACAGTGGACGGTTCAAGAATTAGAATTCAGGTCTCACTTAGAGGCACGAGAACAATGCTAAAGAGAATGACTTTCACACCTTGGCATAGGAGTTCAGTAGCTTTATCGAAATTTGGAGTGATGAACAAGATAAGGCACGAGGCAAGAGAAAATCACTGGCAGTGAAGATATTTGTGAATCATACCTGCTGCACAAACACAGGGGAGAAGGGGTTAATAGACTGTGTCCCCAGGCCAGTGGATCTTATAGGAAACACCACAACCCAGCTTGCGGTAAGCAAGTCTTAACTGTCACCTTTGGTCCCTAAGCAGCTTTAAGTTGGCTGAGGTCAAGAGTGTGGTAGGGTGAGAACAAATCCATTTATTTCCTTGCCAACCGGGAAATGAACTGTTGAAAGCATCACTTTAAGCCTAAAGCTTAGCCCAGATTGCAAAGGTGATGGCAACCTGCAAGTAAACAAGTGCGTGATTGTGTAACACACCCAGTTCTCAGCCACTGCAGTGGGCTGAGGTGACTCAGCATGGCCTGTTTATTCTGAGTGACACCATTTGACTTCTACACAGTAAGGGGGCTTTACCAAGGAAGCAGCAGCTTCGTCTTTCAGAAGGATTCAGTGTGTGTGTGTGTGTGTGTGTGTGCGCGCGCACACACATGTACAGGCAAAATGCCTAAGAAGATATGGAAGCTATTGACAGTTACCTTTGGGTAATGGGACTGGGAAATGGAAAAGCACTCAAGGTTCTTTCATTCTCTACCTTAATTGTTTAAAAAAATTTTCAATTTAAACATTCCAATAAATTTTTCACTTTAAAAAAAATGACTCAAATATCAATTAGTCAAGAATTCCTAGGTAAAGACAGATTGAAACATTTACCTTAAACTCTTTCTCTAAAACACAATGGCAGTAAGGGACTATTGCAGACAGTTGTCACCGGACCCAGGGGGGGGTCGTCTTCCCCACTGGGTGCTGCCAGGGGCAGACTCTTATGCTATCCAGAGGAAAGGAATTTTCTAAGACTCACACAGGAGGATGCAATGCAGTAGAAAGCTTTATTTCCATGGAATTACACTCCTGGGTTTCCAATGTCCCATTTCCCTTCGTCCAGTCACAGAAGTGTAGCCTGGGTCTCAGTGAAGCCAGAAGCAAAGCCAGTTCCACGTTGCAGCAGGGTCCAGCTCAGCATCGGGCCAGTGGTAGTCCCTTAGTCCGTGTGCAGGCGTCCGCATGGCTGTGGGCCACACGGCAGAATGCCAGGAAGCCAAGCGTGAGCCATGAGCCAAGTGCGCCAAGAGGAATCAAGAGCGAACTTCTTTGTTTAGGAAATTATATATCCCAAATCTTCACACCCTTGCAGTGGCCATGCCCATTCTGACTAATGACCTGTTCCCAGGTGTGACTGACAAGCAAGTTATCTTCCCTTTGTCATCTCAGTTTTCCTGGGCATGAGTCTATCTTTCCTATGTGGATCCCTCCACCAGCATTTTGGAAGGAACAGGGCTATGTCTGGCCTTCCCTTTGTTCCTTTTCCATTATTAATAATGAATTACAATGGTATCACAGTCATCGGGCTAGGAGACAAAACCACTTACTGTGGCAGCTGGATAGCACGTGGGAACAGATGGCTGACCCGACACGGTCGAGGCTAAGCTGGCACTGAAAGGCTCTGAATCAGAGGTTACCTCCAGAAGAGACAGGAGAGTCTAGGAAGCAGTCTGGGTACCTTGTGGTGACATTTAAAAACAAAACACTATCTTTTAGATATATCCTCAAGTAATGTACAGGTGAGACGATGTTTTGTTTAAAATACTCCAGTAAAAATTGTTAGTGTGTGAGGAGGAGGAGCAGACAGTGCTGGCTGTTCTTGGAGCCGGATGGCATGCACGTGGTAGGTACATGGGGTTCCTTATACTTTGTTTCCATGTATATTTGAAATCTCCGTAATTAAACTTTTTTAAGCAGCAGCAGGTAAGCCCCCAGATCCTGTGCCCCACGCTGCAGTCAGGCACTGTCTTCTGTGTCAGATGGGAAGTTTATTTTATAAAGGGCACAGTGGAGGGTACATGGATTGGGAAGCAGCGGACAGAGTTGAAGGCAGTAACACAAAGGCCGCCCTGCTCTGCACCATAGCTGTGGGTCCTCAACATGGCCATGCAAGGTGATCGGATGACCACGGGTTGTCCGTGAGTTTAAAAAAATTTGTCAAAACATTAAAAAATGAGTTATAAATGTATATGGAAATAAAAAAGATAGTGAAACTACTATTTATCTAGTACACTGTCATTTAAATCATTAGAAATACTGGGATTCAAGTGTTTTGGGATTGGCTTTCAGCATCCCAGCTTTTTCTCACTGTTGTGAACCCTCTCTGAGAAGTCCCTGCATGAAGTTTCGTCGGTCACTTCCTCTGGGACACCTGCACCACTCTCTCCTCCCTCAGGCTGACCAGGTCACCGTCACTAATCTCTCAGACAGCAGCAGCGTCGGCCTGGCCTTGGTGAGATACCAGTCTGTGTATGTTCAGTCCGAATCCTGCCACACTGTGCGTAACTCACTTTTTGCTGTGATGCTTTCAATTTCTTCCAAACCTCAGCTGAAGAAATTGCAAAATCTCCAGTTGTAGCAGCAATAGCCTGTCCAAAAGTCTGTGAAAAGTTGAAATAACCTCTTTGTCCACTGGCCAAATTGATGAGAGTTGTGTTTGATGATAAAAAACAAGTTTTCACACTTGCGTTCAAGCCCCTAAGAGAATGTGGAGCTGACCCATCAGTGGCACTAAAAGCATCTCTCTGCAGCCTCTCTCCACTGCTGGGAGAACTGGAGGCAACACCAACAACAGCTGTCACCTGTGAGTGACCAGAATACATGCGCAGCAACCAGTCACCAGCAGACTCTGAAAGAAGTGGCCTGGTAGGTCACTGAGGCTGATGTGCACCTGTTCTGTAAATGTGATCTCTGGACTGAAGAGCTAGCATTCACGTTAGTACATCACGCACGTGCTTACCGTGCATGTACCACAGCAACTGCAATTTGAACCATGTTGTTGGGGGAGTGGGTTATTTACCTGAACAGTGGTGTAGAATTCGTGCATATTGGAGCCACAAAGCAGGAACTACCTGTGCTGAAAACAGGGAGATAGAAACACAGGGTGGGGCAATAGTAGGTTTACAGTTGCTCGTATGACAAATTATACAAGAACAAACTGCTTTGCGTACTCACAACTGTAAACCTACTTTTGCCCCACCCTATACAGCGACCTCTTCCTCGCCAGCCCCACAGCTTTGAGAGTCACACTTAGACATGACTCTTCTCTGGGATTCCGCCAAGAAACAATCGACCAGATCACCCTAGCCCAGGGTTTCTCCTCCTCAACACTTTGGACATTTCAGACCAGATAAATCTTTGCTGTGGGGGCTCCTATATATTGTAGGGTGTTCATAGCAACATCTCTGGTCCAGTAGCATCCCCCAACTGTGACAACCAAAAGTCTCAGTATTGCTAGGAAAATCCAGGGGGCAGGGAACAAAAATCACAACTAGCTGAGAAGCACTGCCTGAGGCCAAGGCCCCGCAGGTCCACCAAAGCCTCCCGCACACGCACACGGAGCTTCCCACCAGCACTGGTCTGCTCTTAAACATGAGATGATCAAAGAGCACCAGGCAGCCAAGGAAAGCCTTTGCCGTGACACAGACCAGAGAAAGAAGCCAGGGCAAAAAGTAAGAAGTATTTTAACAAATTAAAATTATCATTAATATTTTCAAAAAATAGATCTTGATTGCATCCATGAAATAGGATATAAAGGACAAGGTCAGAGAAACAGAAATGTATTGAGCAAAAAACAGGGAAATCAGAACTAGTTCAATCAATAGCTTAGAAAGCTAAAAAAGAAAGGTGTGCAGGACAGGATATCCAAGTAATTCAGAAAGCTCCTAGAACTAAATAAAAGATGTGAATTTCTGGACTTCAAAGGAGTAAAGTACTCAGTCTACTGAAAAATAAACTCTTCACTGTCAAGTCTCCAACACTAAGACATAAATATCCCAACAAGCTTCCGGCAAGGAAGGCAGGACACTCGCACAGTCATCTGAAAGGATTCAGACTTCCCCAGCAGCACCTAACGCAGTGCCATCAATACTCTGAAGGGAAATCATTTCGAACCTGGACTCTGTACTCAAATTATCAATCAGCCCGGCCGGTGTGGCTCAGTGGTTGAGCATCGACCGATGCACCAAGAGGTCGCCAGTTCGATTCCCGGTCAGGGCACATGCCCAGGTTGAGGGCCAAACCCCCAGTAGGGGGCATGCAGGAGGTGGCCAATCAATGTCCTCCTCTCTCATCCATGTTTCTCTCCTGCTCCCTTCCTCTCTCTAAAAATCAATAAAATAAAAATTAAGGGTGTCAATGGGGGAAAAAGGAGAACCATCTGTAACAAAAATACATTAAATTAAAAATAAATTTTTTAAATTATCAATTAAATGTGAAGATAGAATGAACACATTTGGACACACAAGGTCTCAAAAAACTCCTCACCAACACTCTTTCTCAGGAAGCTGCTAGAAAAATGGGCTAGAAGAAACAGACAATTTAACTAAGGAGGCGGAAGAAACCCCCAGGATGAAGACTTCAGGAGGCAGGTGTGCGACTTGTCTAGGTTGGAGCAGATCAGAAGCTGTGAGTGAGGCGCCCTTAAGCAATGGAGGCCGTTCCTGTCGCTTGTGATAGTCCCCAAATGAGAACTGGTGGAGTTTTGAGATGAGTTAGTGACAAGAACCAAAGGAAAAAAAAGAAAATATCAGGGAAAGTGATCACAGTATAGTCACTGTATGACTCAGCAGCTCAGCACTAACTTTTAAATACCCAGAATATTGATCTTACCAAAATTGAGACCCAATCGTACAGTGAAGGTGGGAGGTTAGGGTCTATGTGTGTGAAAGGGAAGACTGAACTAAACGTCACTGATAGAGGGAACCAGGGTTGAAAGCAGGTGCCTTAGGAAAGCCGAAAACAGGAATGGCAGACCTGTTATTGTTACAAGCCTTGTTGAATCACTTGACTCCTTAATACGCACACATACAATCTTGATTTTCTTTTAAAAAACTTTCTTTGGTTATAAAAAGGCATCATCTGTACCCAAGAAAAATAGGCAAGGGTTCCTACCAGCATGTGTCCCTGGCCACGGCAGACATCACTCTATGTGGAAACACCCTCTCTGGTCTCTTCCTCATTCCTGGGGTTCCTCTTTCCCAGATCTAGGTGCTTTTCACATCCTCAGTCCCCCCACCCCCACCCGGGGTCCTTCCCTGAGCCATGGGGAAAAGGTTGAGGAGGGTTCCTGTTCTCCACTTAATCAAAGGGCAGACGGGCTCCAGGAAAGCAGTAGTATCAAGGCTCAGAGGGCCTCCTCCAGAGCCCTCAGGTCAAGGCAGAGCACCAGGTTCCCCTTTACCACAGCCCCGGCCTCCTTCCTCAAATAGAGCCACAAGGCTACCTCCAGCTGCCCCCAAACCTAAAACTAACATCTACTTTCTGCTAATATGTATTGTGAAAGACAGATGTTTCCCAGCCCCTTACATCGTCTGTACAATAAGGGTGAAACCTACTGCAGGTCTCAAGGGCTAACTGCATGAAGAGCTCAGTGCAGGGCCTGGCCAACATTTACTCAGCAACTCTATGGCGTGTGCCCAACCCCTGGTCTAATCCCTCAGGCACAAGGCAGGCAGGCAGAGCCTTGCCTTTGGTAGTCTGGTTGCCAAAAAGCATCTTCCTACAACTAGCTCTCAGGGCAGAAACCATCAACCTAGTTTGCAAAGAAAAACTTTCCATTAACTATTCTGACCCAGGGGAAAAGAGAGATAATGGTCAGGACTAAAGAATCCAACACAGAAGATTTGTAAATGAAGCTGAGCATGCCACACACACACCCACTCATCTGAGTATTCTTTGTAACAGCAAAGCTAGAAACAATCATAAAATAATCCATTCAAACAGGAAACTTTGTGGATGTTAAAAACAGTGAATAGATCTTTTTGTGCCAAAATGAAGTATCTAGGCTACAAAAGAAAAAATGCATACACCTAAAATTAATACAATGTTGAATGTCAACTGTGATTGGAAAATTTTTTAAAGGGAAAAATGCCACACTTCCAAGTCCCCATAGAGGATGTCATGTGTAGTGAGGTCACAGGAATCGTAACAGGGAGGAGTGGGGAACTTGAAGCTGGGTGTAGGCCTCACTTGTTAATGGCATAAGACCAACTAATCAGGAGCCCCGAAGCTTCCCATATGAACAAAAACCAAGAGAACAAATTTTCTAAAAACTGTAGGCTTTTTTATTCAGTTAAGAGGTAGACAGATGAACATGGAAGGCTGTCCCATCTAACTGCCCAAAGTTCACACTCCACTTCATTCATCCATTCCACACTGCCAGAAATCTTAAAAAAAAAAAAAAAAAAAAAAAAAAAAACACGACTGCCAGAGGCTTTTCTTCCTACTTCTTCATAGCAATAAGTCAGTCAACTGTTTGCAAAGAAGTTACTAATTTAAATTCTCACTGTGCCCAAGAAACTCATCCCTTCACAAGTTCCACAAATGCTAGCAGAACCTGCCATTGCCAACAGCAGGGCAGAGTGCAAATGACTATTTGTCTAAGAGACTACAAGGGAAGCTTCAGATATGTTTTTGTTATTAAGTCCCTGTGCGTGTTCGGGCAGAAGCTGGTGACACCACCAAGCAGAGCACACTTGTCAAATGGCTCTGAATGGTGTTTAAAAAAAAAAGAAAATCACAAGTTATCTTCAGAGACATTAAAACATAATGGAATTGAAGCCGGGTACAAAAAGTAGGTAAATATGTACAGGAAGTCACAGCCAATAGGAACCAGTGGAAACCTGGCTATTTAAATAGCTAATTTTGAGACAAGTCATATTTAGCACAAAAGCAATTGTAGCACAAGTAATACTTCCTCACACAGCTCCCAAACTTTAGAGATTGTCCTGGGTCTTCTGTAACACTGTAATCTTCCGAGAAGCGGGGACGCTACAGTGGCCCAAACACTGACACGATTCTCATCTCAAATAGCTTCCCGCTCGAAGATGACATATTTGAAGAATGCCATGATAGCAGCGCTGATTATGCCAGAAATAGGGACTGTGACAAACCAAGCCATAAAAATGTTTCGAAAAAGTCGCCAGTCAACAGCCTTTTTGGATCGGAGCCAGCCAACGGACACAACAGAGCCCACCTAGGAGAGAAACAGGCAAAAGAACTGGTTACTAAGTGCCAATGGTACTCTGGTAAAGAGAAGCAGGAGCTAGGGAGGCAAGGAGCTCCAGACTGCTGAACTAGACAGCCATGAAAGCTGGTTTATAACAGGTTAACGAGGCTACCCGTGGGAGGATGAAGGCAATATAAAAACCAACCACTGAATTTGTTAACTGGGGTAAAATATGATAGGAAAAGAACACTTCCTTTTTCCCCTCTGAGCTACTGGCATTTAAAGAACTGCACTAATAATAATTAGCTGCTTTGTAAGTTACTTTTAAGTTATAGGTTTTCCAATGATCGTTCTAGAGGGAGGCTATTATACCTAATAGCCAGTCAACTGTGGAGAAATCCTGGCAGAGAAGTGTGACTCACAAGTTCCATGATGAGCCAACTTAAACTTCCCTCTTAGCGAACTATTCTTTTCCCTGCAGTTACTATATGGTCACCAAGCAACCTCAGGGCTCAACAGTTTCTGACAGGCTCTAACTAACTCTAACTAAACTGTCCTTCAACCGTCCAGCAGGCCTCCCAGGCTTGCTGGCTCCACATGAAAGGACTTTTGTATCCTTTGGGGAAAATATGTATTATCTGCTTAAATAAGAGTAACAGACACAAGAAATTGTAAAATGTAAGCCTTTACATTCTTGACACATGTCCTAAACTTGCTGCTCTTCAAGCCTCCACTACATAAAACTTTCTAAAACCAAAGTACATTTAAAAAAAAAAAGCCTACAAATTACCAGAACCATTGCAATGGCACAGCACGTGACAGTATACTTACTTTACAATGGGTTGTACTGATGGGAAGGCCAATGTTGGACGCAATTACCACAGTGAGGGCAGATGCCAGCTCAATGCTGAAGCCACTATGGACACAAAAGATACTTGTCAAGAATGAAATTTGAATTTTTTGATAAGTTAACACTACCTCAAAGTCAATGCCATCTTACTGTGCCCCACTCGGTGACAAAGCCTCCAAAGACCTCTTTTAATTGGCTAGAACTCTTAAAATCTACTTTCAATCAGGCCATGGGAAATCTCTTCTCCCTTTTCTCTAAGGTTTGAGGTTTTACGGTTTTCTGGAAGTCCGTTAACAACATTTACACGTTTATTTTGAAGAATTTAGGAGACGTCAGTCTTGGCTCCCAAATAAAGCAAAGGCTGAGTATACACAGCAGTTCACTCTTCGCATACCTATCTTCCTCAGAAAAAAGTTACTGCTGTGAGACCACTGGAGTTGAATAAATATTTGACCAAAATTAGGCTTAAACCCTGGCCGGTTTGGCTCAGCGGTTAAAGCGTCGGCCCGTGGACCAGAGAGTCCCGGGTTCAGTTCCCACTAAGGGCACGTACCTCGGTTGCAGTTTGTCCCCGGCCCCGGTTGGGGTCGTGTGGGTGGCAACCACTTGATGTTTCTCTCTCTCTTCCTCACTCTTTCCCTCCCGCTCTATCTGAAGATGGACGCAAAAATGTCCTTGGATGAGGATAAAAAATAAAAAAAATTAGGCTTAAGGGCCAGATAATAAGTAAAATCTAAAAAGTTCACAGCAACAGTGAGAACATCGAGAACTGACACAAACTGGGTCACTTAACTAGAGGACTCGGCAGCACCACACAGCAACGTGCCCTCAGGAAACAGACCCGCCTTTTCGCTTACCTGGAGGGTGTGATCGGCGTCAGATCTTTGCCCATGGTCTGGATGACTCTCCTTCCCCAGACCCACAGACCAATACAGATCCCAGCACCACCATACAGCAGAAGCCATATTGGGGTTGCTACTTTTGAAGACACATCTCCCGTTTCATAAACCAGATACAGGGCAACCAGAGGGCCAATGGCATTGCTGAAAGAAAAATGAGGGTAAAGATAACTTTTCAGGCAGAACTGACAAGCTGTGGTTTGCTGAGTAACTTACTAAGTTGTTTTGAGTGAAGCTTGAAGCTCACTTAGCAAACAGGTCTGTTTCACAGGAAATGAAAGGAACCCACATACACAAGAGAAGCAGAAGAGAGCTGCTGAGGGGTGCCACGCATGTGGGGCCTGTCTTCCCACAGAGTAAATCTGGACTCCAACACTTTATGAACCAGAGAACTAAAAGCCAATGGCCTACACACTCATCCCACAAGGCAATGATGGTAAGTTTTCCATCTTACATCCTAAAATTTTTTATCAAAGAACTGGGTCCCATCTCCATACACAAAAAGGCTTCTCTGAACAATACCTATGTTTATTGTCCACAGAAACCGCTCTAAAGAAAAAAACTTTACTGCTTATTTTATTAAGTCAATATTGCTATTACCTCATCCTACCTATATATTCAGAATCCCAAATGGTATAAGTACCACAGCCACAAGCATAGCCTTATAAAAGTGTAAGCAGTTTAAAAACAGAATAAGCAATGCTAAGATTCAAAGTCACCAACCTGACATCATTGCCACCATGGGCAAATGAACCAAAGCAGGCCGTGAGGATCTGCAGGAACTGGAAGAGGAGAGACACTTCTGGTTTATCCTGGTCGTTCCATTCTTCCAGAGAGCTACTACTTCCTTTTCTGTCGCCCAGACCCATCTCTGCCTTCATGCTCATGTCCATCTCGGAGGCTGAGTGAATGTCAGATACAGCATTGCAGTAGCTGGTGTAACTGTCCATTCGAATTCGCTTCTTGCTGTCCACGTTTGGCCACGTCAGCTTCTCCATCTCTTCAGCTTTCTGCTCACCTTCTTTGGCACGGAATGAATCCAGAGGCATGCCACAAATTGCCATGGTATAGGAAGTGTAGCTATTATTGCGCCTCAAGGGTTTGTCACCAGAGTCTCCCATGCAGTCGCCCACCTTGGCAAGATGCAGCTTGTGCAGCAGCTCTTTGTACAAGCCGGAGTCTTTGTGCACGGTGTGATACTGGTAGTGGCCACTGGAGTTGATCTGGTTACTAACGGCCTGGCTGAACTGAACAAGGTTCCCATTAGGCAGCTGCACTGCACCTGGTCAAGACCAAAAGGTAATGCTCATTACAAAGAGCATCAGGATCCATCAGTGAGCCTCTGCACCGGCAGAAAAGTGAAACTATTTCACCACCGAAGAAATTCCACTCACCGTTCATGGCGCCGTCCAGGCTGGTTTCCTCTTTCAGGTCCACACTGGGAAGCCGCTCTCGCTCCGGCGCTTCCTCCAAATCTCCCAGCTTGAATGAGACGGTCCTCTCTTCCACCACAGCCCGCAGGGGCACGATGGCAGGCCCCGTCTCAGAAATGGGATTCCTGGTTTCAATGTCACCGAGAGACAACTTGGCTTCTTCATGGTCTTCTTTCAAGCTATTCTTTTTTTCCATTAAGGGGCTTTCTGAAGGACTAGACTTTATTTCTCCTAGAAAAAAGGAGTTTTTGTTCTGTTTTGATCAAACCAACTTCCACATCTCCCCTTCCCCCACCTCAAAAAAGTCCATCTCAAAATAACATGTAAACTTCAGTAAAAATTCAGAATAATCTTCCTGTCTGTTGTATTTGCCACATCTCATATATTTCTTGGGAGGAAACCAGCAATGCAGGACACTCGGTATCAGGGGCTGCAAGTCTTTTCCAGACAGCAAAGGCTTTTGGGCTCTGTTGCGTTTGTTCTTTACAACCCTTGACACGTAAACCCGTGCTTAGCTCCCTACTGACGTGTTCTGTGGTGAAAGCTAACTCAAGCCAAGGCTGGCAAAGGATTGGAATTTGGATTGCATCTAGTTCATATTTTTAAGAAAGGAATTCCCCCAAAATCCCCTCCATGAGTTCAAGCAAAGAAACACAGCTCAGTGCAGGCAACTGAAGACAACAATCTTAATTTCCACTTCTATAAAATACAGATGTGTCTATGATTCTAAAGTCCACAACCAGATAGGAGTATTTTCTGCCTATCATGCCAACGCCCAGTGTTTACATGCTCGTTCAGGCATCGCAGTCAAACTACAGACTAGGATATAAAACATTAGCGAGACTTGTATCATATTCTCCCAGACTGAGGGGAAACGAGGTCAGCAAGTCCGGATAGCCTCGCTCCCACTGCGCTCAGGCGCCTCAGTGCAGCCGCATGACACAGCACTGCTCCCAAGGCCACTGCAGCTTGTGCTGCCTCCCTTCCAAAGAGGAAACTACATCACTAACTGAGCATTTTCGAGTAAAAAAGGCAGAGAAAGATAACATTAAAAGAACAGAAAGGAACACAAGATTTAAGACTGATACGGACCAAAATTGATTTAGTGTTTAATTACACTACACTATGTGTAGTAATAGCCTAAATGACACTTGGAAATGTTCACCTTTAGAATTTGTTCTAAAATTCTGAGAACTGTAAAGTCAGATACATACATTAGTCAGTTTTGAATGTCTAAATCAGAAGTTATACACAGAAGTAATTAGGGTAAATGTTTCCTCTATGAAAGCATTTTTTATCTGCCCCTTATTTTTCATTAAGGTACCCTTAAGCGTCCTTAAGTATTCTCACTTAATGAAGGCTATAACATCTGTATTTGTCTATCACCACTGTTAACTGATCAACAGTAAAATAAAGATTAAATGCCCAGCTTGTGTCCACAGCATAGGTCCAACATTCCTTCTGACCAGTCTCATGTCATTTTAATAAGAACATATTTTGGGACCATAAACCTATATCCTCAAATACCCATTTTAAATTTCTTTGTCAATCTATCCACACAGTAGATTTTTATAGTTGGCCAAACAAAAAGAAATAAGCACAACATTACAAGTTAAATTTTCTGCTACAATGTGTTACTTACGTTCGATTTTCCTCTTCATCCTGGGACATACAAAGAACCAGACGATAAGGGCACAGAGAACTGCACATCCCACCGAGATGAGGATGGTGCCCCACAGAGGAAGTTTGTCAAAGCCCAGCACTAGGAGATAAAATGGTGCATCTTGAAAACCCCAGGGCTACAGCCCTTACAACAGTGTGTAAACCCTCCTGTGGGGACTTGGGTTCCCCAGCCAGCCCATCACCCTTACAGCAGCTGCCAGCTTTAGGTCCACAGGATCTACTGTGCACATGGCTATGCAGACTAGGGAGGAAAATCCAGTTGTCACCTGAAACCCACACCAGTCCGGCCCGCTTTAAAAACCTGCTAGACTGACGTCTCCCAAGCACCTTCCCAGACTAGCCTTTTCCCTTTCTTTGCCTTAGACAATGATGGAGATTACTATACTCTGAGAATCTTTAACTTGTTATGAAAAAAAAAATGGAACCACCCCACTCCCCAGCCTCCAGATAGTGGCTGTGCACATTACACAGGAAGGTGCCCACAGTCACATCTGTTATACTGATACAATTATCTGTGGTGTCATGACAGCCACTGTACTAGCCTCCAGCAAAATCCTTTAAAACAAGATTATCTCTTAGACTAATCAAACTAAGATAGAGAAAACAGGGATACTATCTATCAAAAGATAAGAAGAGGTTCAAAGGAGTCTTTCACAAAAGGAAAATAGTGGTAGTTTCACTCCCAAGCCATATCTTAGAAACTTGTCTACTTTTTCATAAGGCTTAGGGATCATTAATATTAGTTAGCATCTGCATATCAATGAAATGTCAATAAACTCCAAGCCTCTAGTGTACTCTTTATAACAGAAGCAAAACACCATAGAATCTTATTTAAGCCTAAAAGATGTTACGGTTTCTAGTTTATTCAAGAAGAGATTAGTTACTTACGACTGCTCTGCTTTCTTTTGCTTATTAGGAATTAAATTATTTATAAAATGAAAATTTTATTGCCCCCTCAAAAATAATTACTATTTAAAAATCATATATTGTATAGCCCGTGTGGCTCAGTGGTTGAGTGTTGACCCATGCACCAAGAGGTCGCTTAGTTCGATTCCCGGTCAGGACACATGCCCAGGCTGTGGGCCAAACCACAGTGGGGGGCATGCTGGAGGCAGCCAATCAATGTTCTCTCTCATCGATGTTTCTATCTCTCTCCTTTCCTTTCTCTAAGATCAATAAAGGAAAAAAAAATTTTTTTTTAAAAGCTTTTAAAAATCATATATAAATTGAGGACCCTTCAAAACACAAGTTTTATAGTGACTATAAATCTTTTCAACTCCTGCTATCAAGCTTGATCATGTAATTAAGTCACATAAAGGAAAATACACGTGAAATTCAATCAATCTCCATCACAATTTAAACTTGCCCATGTTCCAAGTCAAAAAGAGGAAATGAGACAGGTTTTTCTTGTAATTGATCCACAAAGGTCAGAACAAATATCCAAGTTCCCTTTTCAAAAATGACTGAAAATTTAAGTTGCTAATTCCACTGAACTATGAGCTCTGCTGCTGCTACATACACCAGTGCTTAGAGCCGCTCGGGAGACTTCTTAGGTTGGCATGACGAACCCAATCTAAAACCATGGAAATGCTGCATGCAAGCTTTTCGTGGCCTGCAGCATTTGGTGAGGAGTCTGGTATGCCAAAAGGAAGATCAATATTCTCATAAAGTTGTCCATTTTCTCTCCTAACTATTACAAGAATTAAGACAAAGGTTAAAAATACTTAGCTAATTCCATTTTTGATTAGTAACATTACTGCAGTGAGCTAATCCATTAGTCAGAAATGAATTTAGTGGGCCACAACATTAAAAAAAACAAAAAACTAAAAAGAGTATTTGAAAATGAGTGCACAGCACACAGTAAGGTCACAGAGCTTCCAGATACTACTCCAGTTCCTTCTCCCTCACTTCATGCACATGTGTCCTGGGCAATAACGTACATGTATTTCTCCCAGTGTATCAGTCAAAAGATCAAGAGCAGTGACTTATTGATCAAAAGCCCTAACGCTGAATGAACCTTGACAGCACAACTAAGCTGATCAAGGCAGGTACAGACCTGCTGACAAGTTACAAGTTGTCAAGTTTTTTCGGTTGCTAAATCAAATATGCATCATAATTTAATCCATAAATTGCCTTAGCCCCAACATATAGTATTTCAATTTTTACATGCTCACAAATGACTTTTCCTCTTAGCTGCATGAATTCTTCTTCCACGTGCACTCAGACCAGGTGTTAAACACCCCAACTCTTCTCATTCAAGCAGGTTCAGAGGAGCAAATTTAGTACTTAGAAACAAAAGTAGCTCCATTGGGGAGAGAAAAATGAGAATATCCAGCAAACCAGTGCTAAACGGCTGATTACTGAAGACCAGATATAATTAAGGACTCTTCAGCAGCCAGCAGTTGAGGTCAGTACCAATGCCAGTATTTTTAGCATAGTTAGGAGAAAGGGAGGGAGAAGACCAAATTATCTTGGGTCCTGTGAAGACTAAAGAGTAAAGGTCTGTAGTGATTTAGAATCTGAGCAGGTCTCTTTGGTTGAAAAACTATCTAGGTTAACTCAGCATACACTAGCCTGCAGCCTTCTGAAATGGGTGCAGGCCAGCCACCTTCTAGGAGATTTCAGCCCTGAAAAGCAAAAAGGGGTAAATTGGGCATTTAATGCAAGTTTTGTAAACAACTTTAAATTCACATCTAGATATTTTGATATGTACTTACAAGGTGCTCCAGTATACATGATGGAAAACAGGTTTATTCCAACCGTGCAAGCATAGAAAACTGGCAAAGCTCGCAAACCATTAGGAACTGGATCCGCCTATAAAATAACATGAAGATCAATAACCTTAAAAGCTGTGAAAATGAACCCATGTCTATAACCCACGTCCATGTCTATGAACCCGTAAAAGGGCAGGTTCACGAATCCAGTGCCAATAACTGTTTCTCCACTGTTGTTCCCAAGCCCAACTGGACTTTTCCTTCATCTGTTCCTGGAAGTCTGTTCATCAAGGCTTATCTACATCTACCTGAATTTAAGCTTACGTTTTTTTGTTTTTGCTTCTTGGTTGTTTTGGTTTTGGGAAGGGGAACGGGTTCCAGTTTTTAACAAGACTACCTATACCAGTAACTGGTAGGAAATGACCCAAAAAAAATCTATTTTAACACCTACAGTTCCAAGGTACCTTTTGTCCAGATGTAAATCTGAGCACACACCTGAAGGTGTACTGGACATTTGTAAGAGATGTTAAGTAGCAGACCGTGAGATGTTAGAACATTTTTTTTTTTTTTATCCTCACCCGAGGATATTTTTCCACTGGCTTTCCGATACAGCAGAAGAGAGGGAGGGAGAGAGAGAAACATCAATGTGAGGGAAACACATCAAGGCCAGGGATCAAACTGTAAACAAGGTATGTGCCCTTGACTAGAATCGAACCCACGACTCTTTGGTCCACAGGCCAACGCTCTAACTGCTGAGCCAAACCAGCCAGGGTGATGTCAGAACATTTCTTACCAGACTTTATACCTGCAAAGATTTCTTAAATATACAATACGTAGTACAATATACCTATAACAACTACCTGATCTAGATATCTGATAAATACACCATTATTAATGATTTATCCAAGTGCTAAGATAAAAACCAATCATGGCACTATTCTGGGCACTGAAATACAGAAGTGAATGAGACAAAATTCCTGCCTTCAAAAAAGTGACATTTACATTCTAGCATGAAATAATGTAAAGGACTGACAAATGCTATGAAGAAAAATAAAGAAGGGCAAGGGGGCAGTGATGGAAGGTGGAATACATTTTAATTCAGAGAGAGGGGTGGGAGTAAGAATTAGTGGAGTAAAGATACAAATATGTAAGTCAACAACCATGTATACACCTAGGGGTAGAGAAGAAGCCAGCAGCTACCTGGCTATCTGGGGAAAGAAGGGGGGCAGAACATTCCAGACAGCTAGCTACCTGGCTATGGGGGGGGGGGGGGGGTAGAACATTCCAAACAGTTACATTAGCAAGTGCAAAGGCCCTGAGGCTAAAACCTGAACAGCAGAGGCCAATGTGACTGGAGACAAGAGGAATTCCACTTACAACAAATGTGTATTAATTCTACAGGAAAACACCGAAGTCACTTAAAGAATGAGAGCATAGATTTGGGAAGACTAACCTACAAAGATGTTAGCCTAAAGGTTTACTGCTATCTTGATCACAATCCAATGGAAAATCCTGGGGAGGGGAGGAAGACACAGAGGGAAAGACTCAAAAGTGATCCTAAAGCTTCCAGAATAACCAGTATACTGGGAAGAGGGAAGCAGTGGCTTAAGATCAAGGAAACAAGAGAAAGTAAAGGTGCCACTCCAAATCAATAGAGATGGGCCCTCACTGAAAATCACAGAGTTCTAGCTCCCTATCTACAGATAAATAGCCAAAATAAAAACAATAATTTATAGAACCCAGGGACTGTTAAGTATCCCTGAGCAACTCAACAGTGTGGGTCACACCCCAGAGAAAGTCAATAGGTTATGAACCTGAGGTGTATATACATTTTTCTTTTAAGATCTGTGGTTTGAAGAAAACTCTCCAAGGAACCTAAGACACCCTGCCTCCAATCAAAACCCATTAGGTGGCCGCCATCAACAAAGCATCAAACAACAAGTGCTGGCGAGGGTGTGGAGAAAAGGGAACCCTAGTACACTGCTGGTGGGAATGCAAACTGGTGCAGCCACTATGGAAAACACTATGATGTTACCTCAAAAGATTAAATATTGAATTGCCATTTGACCCAGTGATCTCACTTCTAGGAATATACCCTAAGAAGCCTGAAACACCAATCAGAAAGAATATATGTACCCCCATGTTCATAGTAGCACTATTTACAATAGCTAAGATCTGGAAACAGCCCAAGTGTCCATCAGTAGACAAATGGATAAAAAAGCTGGGGTACATATACACAATGGAGTACTACGCAGCTGTAAGAAAGAAAGATCTCTTATCCTTTGAGACAACATGGAGGGACCTGGAGAGTATTATCCTAAGCGAAACAAAACAAGTAGAGAAAGACAAATATCACATGATCTCACTTATTTGTGGAATATAATGAACATAACAGTCTGAGGAACAGGGTAGACCCAGAGACATGGAAGTAGGGTACAGACTGACAATCCTCAGGAGAGGGGGTGGGGGGGGGAGAGATAAACCACAGAACTTATATGCATGTACGCATAACCGATGAACATGGACAACAAAGCTGGGACGGGGTTAGGGTTAGGATAGAGAGGAGGGTGTCAATGGGGAAAAAGAAACATCTGTAAAAAAATAAATTCATGTAAAAATAAGTAAATAAATAAAATAAAAATAAAAAACCCATTAGGGTTCTATAGACTTAAGTAGGGACTTCTCTTAATAGATTTTCAAATATTTGGCATTTGGTATCAAATCAAACTGTACTTGGTTGATCAAAGAGGAAGTAGCTCATGTATTTATCTTTCTGTATAGCTCAATTCCATATTCCAAGGTAACCAGTAATAAATTACCTGGGATAGGGAATGAATGATACTACTAATAGTTTATTATGAAATAACAGGCTCATGGTTTAAAAAGTCAAGGTTCATAATAGTCTAGGAATAAGGAAAAATCTGAGCAATCCATCTCTCCATTTTACTCCAGACTCCTCAGTCACTCCCAAGAAGTAATCAAGGCTAACATTCCTTTGAAACTTTACCTGTAAATAATGTGTCTTGCCCTGGCCGGTTTGGCTCACTGGTTAGAGCGTCAGCCTGCAGACCAGAGAGTCCTGGGTCAGGTTCAGTTTCTGCTAAGGGCACGTACCTCGGCTGTGGTTTGTCCTCACCTCGGCTGGGGTTGTGTGGGTGGCGACCGGTCGATGTGTCTCTCTCACATTGATGTTTCTCTCTCTCTCTCTCTCTTCCCCCCTTTCTCCCTCCTACTCTGAGGATAAATGCAAAAAAGTGTCCTCGGGTGAGGATTAAAAAATAATAATAATAATAATAATAATAATAATGTGTCTTATCATCCAGTTATATAGAATGGGAAAGGGGTCTCTATAATGCCCCATTTTCAACCAGAACAGTTCATGTTTTACACACTGAAGGTTCCAGTAAGCTTTTATCTAAAGAAAAAGGTTCCTCTGAGTTTGAAAAGATGTCCTAGATATATATTCAGTGTGATTCCTAGTAGAAAGGAGAATGCTGAAAGACCTGTTTTCTTTGCCTACAATTTAAATACTCAACAGGAAAACTTCCCCTTCCCTTCCCCTATACCTGTTTACAGCCGCAGTCCTTAGAAGTACCTCACCTCCATTCTGCTTTTTCCTACTAGACTACTCAACACTCTTGGAACAGACATTCAGAAAACAAACCTTTTTAAAAGTAATTTGTGTCAATTTCCAAAACAAAAACTTAAGTTGGAAGATTTTAACAGCCAAGACTCCCAAAAGTTACTAGTCTAAGGATCTTTTCTTGAGACTTAAAACCTAACTAACCAGCCCTGGCCGGTGTGGCTCAGTGTTTGGAGCATGGGCCTGCTCACTGAAGGGTCGCAGGTTTGATTCCCAGTCAAGGGTACGTACCTGGGTTGCAGGTTTGATCTTCGTGAGGAAGGCAAACAACTGATGTGTCTCTCTCACATATATGTTTCTCTTCCTCCCCCCTTCTACTCTCTCTAAAAATCAATGGAAAAATATCCTCAGGTAAGCATTAAAAAAAAAAAAAAAAACCTACCTAGCCAGAAATATTCACACTCATTGCCTGAGCACTCGTTATTGATAGACTGGACACACAGTGTATGTGCAAGAGCATGTGCCTGAGGGTGGGGTGGGGGGGTCATTCTTGAACATGCCCACCCTCATACCCATACAAGGAATATAGAGGTAAGATGTTAATATAGCCCTGGCTGGTGTGGCTCAGTTGGTTGAGCGTGGCCCCATGTCCTCCTGTCGCCCGTCTGCCCTGTTCCCCCATCAGGGCACATACCCGGGTTTCAGGCTCAATCCCCAGCAGGGAACATGCAGGAGGCTGCCAATCTATGTTTCTCACGGATGTTTCTCTTTCCCCCCCTCCCCCTTTCTCTCTCTCTAAAGTCAATAAAAACATATTTTTAAAAACATTAATATATCTAACTGAAGCTCTCACTAACTGGGGGTTAAAAGTACTCGGCACACATTTCTCAAACAAGAGGTCTGGCACCTCAAAAATCTCTCTTTGCTCCTCAGAGCGCCACCATTCCCTGCAAAGAAGACAAGTTTGTTCTGTCCTGAGACCCACAAAACCCCTCCAGAATCAGATGCACCCGCTTCCCAATAATCAATCAGAGACCGAGCGTAAACCTTTATAAAGCAGGAATTCCTAAAAAGAGATTCTATCAATTCTCCTGGTTCTCTGATGTGGAGAAAGCTATGTGACTAATAATACTACTAAAACATCTGGTCTGGGACTACCGGTAAGCCTCCAATTTAAGCATCCCATTGTCATGACACAGCTATGGGAAGTGGGAGGGTAGGCGTAGTCATACCAGCTTGCTGTATAAACACCACCAAACTCTGAGACAGTTACTATCAATGAACTGTTTACTCACATTATTCCGGGCTACAAACATTTCAAGTTTTTACAGTACTAAACTGCTTTATTCTGCCATATTAATTTAATGCCATGGGAAATAGTGATCAGGAATCACTTTACCAATCACAGTTTCTATAGAGAAGAGGCACAAATCCTTCCCTAGAGAAGCCTAGAACTAGACCAAACAAGCGGATCTGAACATATTCTTACCCCTGGGGATTAAGCTACCTATCTCCCTCCACTCAGGTTTCTACAGTTTAGAAGCATTTTTTAAGAACTTACAATGGACAGTTAAGAGCCATTCACCTCAGAAAAAGGACAACTTTGTTTCTTTAGAAAAATGCACTTATTCTTACTGTAACTCAGTCCAATGACAACACCCCTTGGTGTCCACTCTGGAGCCAGCATCAGACTTTCTGATAAAAGAAACGCTATCGGGTCCCTGAAAAAGGGATTTTCAAGTGGACAGGAAATTAAACGGCTCTCTAGATTTTTTTTTCTGGCCAAGAAAAACAAAACAAAAACTACCTTTACTGGTTCTTTCCACTTATTCCAAGGAATTAAGAAAAGTAGAATCTCTACCTAGCTTATAAACAAGTTACAATAATCACCTGAATTAACTATGTAGACCCAAACTACTCCATTTAAGTGGTGTTAAGAAACAGCCACAGAGAACACTGTGACTTGTTGAACCCAAGCTTACAATTCAAAATAGTCTACTTGATGGTGGTTTAAAGTAGTGATCTGCATACAACCAGACAAAGCTAACCTAAATACATTTCTCTAATTTTCTACTCCCAGTCACTCCTATTCCTTGCCACACCACAGCACTCATTCAATTTTCCCTCCTGAACACGCTCTTGGGTATTGAAAGCTTGCTTCTTTCAGAGAACTTAGTGACATATAAAAGGTGTACAAAACAAAGAATCCCAAAACTTTTCAAGGGCACATATACTTACACACCAATCATATTTGCAAGAATGCCACTGACTTGAATACCATTGAGTGTGATCCATTAAAGGTCATAAAAGGGAGGAGAGAAAAATTACCTTACGGAGGATGAATGTCCGAACAAGGAAGAATAAAATTCCAGACATGATACCAGAAAGCAGCGGAGAAACAAACCAAGACATCACTAGAATAGAACACATTAAGAATAAATGTCAACTAACAAAAACCAGGAGCCAAAACACACTTTAAATTTTGGTATACTGTTTTCAGAACTTCAGCCTGTCCCTCCCTTTTACACAATATACTCCCATACATAATGCCATGGAACATGACAAGAATAAAAAATAAGAGGCCATTCTGAATTACACATACCAATTTTCACCAGTTCAGACCACTTGACACCTTCCTGCCCTTGTGCCACAAGGGAGAAACCAATGGTGGCACCAACGATACAATGGGTTCCAGAAATGGGAAGCTTCAAAAACGAAGCCACTAGTTGCCACACAGCAGAACCTGAAACACAGTCAAGTTTCATTTAGTAAATGCCAAAGTTCCATTATGGCCCCAGTGAATTCTGAAGGAAATCACGTGCAAGGTACAGGACGGGCTCACCCGACAGGGGACGACGTATCACAGAACTTACCGAACATGGCACTGACCGAGCCGGCCATCAGCAGGTGCTGGGTCGAGTTGTACATCTCCACGTCGATCAGGCCCTTCCTGATGGTCTCACTCACTTTGGCCCCCAGCAGGACGGAGCCCACCGTCTCAAAGATGCTGGCCAGGATGCAGGCCTGCTTCAGGGTCACCACTCCCGAGCCCACAGCCGTGCCGAATGAATTCGCTACGTCATTGGCCCCCACGGAGAAGGCCAGCACGAAGGCGATGACGAAGCCCAGGATCAGCATCCACAGGTACTTCACCAGCGGGCCGGTGGCCGTGGCCGCGGTGCTGGCCATCATCAGCGTGGCCGCGGTGCTGGCCACCAGCGTGGCCGCGGTGGACGCCATCCCCAGAGCAGCGGCCTCAACTAACAAAAACTACTGCGCAGCTTTCAGGCGTGTAAACAGAATGAGTATGAGGTATCACGGACGCGCTAATAAATAACATATATTATATAAAATTAAATACTGTAAACTGCGGCAGACACCGGGCCGGTCACTGCTATACGCTGCGCGCGGGCATCTGCGGTCCGGGACGCCTCGGGCTCGGGAGGGCTAGCGGCGCGGCGCGGAAGGCCATGTCGGGGACGCGCGGGGACACGGGCTCATCCTGGGGGGACACGGAAACACAATGGCGCGCGCCCACCGCCAGCTGCCCACCACCCCCGGCAGGACGCGCGGCCAGCACGTGGCGCGGCCCTCCCCGCGCCCGCCCACGCGCCCTCCGCGGACACCGAAGCAGGCCTCTCCCGCGCGCCGGGGCCGCCAAAAAGGCCGCGGGCGGGAGGGGGTGGGGCAGCACGAGGCACGAATCCCGCCCGCCCGCCGGGAGAGAAAGCGCCCCTCACCGCGGCGCCCCACTCACCACAGGCGACGAGGGCCGAGAGGGGACGGGAAGGTCCAGGCGGTGAGCACGCGGAGAGCACACGGCGGGCGGGGTTGGGATCTCCAGGGAGCAGCGCGGTGCCTCAGCAGCCGAACAGAAGCAACTAGCGGCTCTCGCCGACGGCCATCACTCTGATGGCAACCGCCGCCGCCGCACCTTATAGCCGGCGCGGCCCACGTGACCCGCTGAGCGCGCGCGCGCGCCGGCTTGGCGGCCCGCCCTCGGTGACGCACTCCCGCCGGCCCAGCCGGCCCAGCGGGAAAGCCCGACAACGGCGCTCATTGGCCGGTCGAGCCCGGAGGCCACGCCCCCACGGGCAGCTGAGCACAAGGGGAGGAGTGGAGCGGCCGCGCCCGGGGGTCTCCGCCTCGTGTGGCCTCGCAGCCTAGTGACAGCGGGCGTCGAGTGCGGGCTTGTAGAGGCCGCAATCGCAGTCGTTCCTGGTTCGTCCCGCGAGCCCCGATTTATGGAGCGGGCCGCACCCCCAGCCGCACTCCGAGCGCATCTGGAACCCGCCGCCGGAGGCCACACCTGGCCGGTGACTCTGCGGATCCAGTTTCTGCATGCTGTCGCCCCTGTGATGCCCTTGGCCAGACTGGCGCTGCCCCGCCCCGGAGGAGGAAGGCGCTCCTGCAGTGGCCGCGCTCCCGCAGTCGCGCACCGGGTGGAGGCAGAGTGGACAGTCACGAGAACCAGGCGGTGGACGCTCTGGGTCACCCACCCCCGCGGACGCCTGTGATTTCTGCGGTGCGCGGCGGAGAGGAGTCCAGTCGCTGCACCGCGTCACCGCGTCACCGCGAGCTGGTCCCAGATACCCGACTGCGCGCTCCCAAACATGAATTGTTAATGTTCTGTACCTGCGCAGTGGCGGGGAGTCAGTGTCACAGTGTATGAGTGTGCCTAGAACTCAGGGCGTTCAGTAAACGCTAATTCCCGTTTTCACTTTCCCTGAAGGTACCTGTTTTCGGATGTAGGAAAGGATGGAATGTCATGTTCTCTTTGCATCCCATCCTAGAAGATAAGTTGACTTTTGGTCCCTATGTGGTCTATAGTGTGGTTTTCACATTAATAAAATTTGCTCTGCATATTCGATGGCATTTCATCATAAATCTTGAAATTAAGACAACCGATCATGCCATAGGAGCGTGAGGTAGTGGTCTCTTGTCAGGGTTGTAGTGAAATTAAAGAATCCTCGCCAGAAAAAGGGACCAGGCTTAGAATGTTCTAGAACCCTTGCCCTCCCTTTGTCATCTCTAGCAGCCCTGCACTGAAGAACAGAAACAAAGACGTTGTAAATTTTTGTCATTGCTATGTCTGAGCCATTATGGAGGCTTAAACTCCACCTGAGCATCCTCTGACCTACCTATGATGGAGTTGTATGAGTAATTTACAAAGCTCCAGGACCTAAGGTCATGTCTGAGAAAGTACATATCCGGGAGCATTGAACCTGGAGGACAATTCAGCATCCATTCACCTCCCTCCACCCTTAATTCATTTCAAGGTTATGAAAAACAAGTAAAAGGACTCACCTGTTAAAAGGTCCTTAGAGTTCTGCCATTTAAAATAATTTTCAAAGCAGTTATTTATAAGGAAATTGCCTAGAACTCTTCCCAGCATGTTTTTTAATCTGTCCATGGGCGTACTTTTGCCCACCTATGGTAATTAGCTCCTTAAGTTGGCAAACACTTGCTGGACAACCTCTGTGTGAGGTGTTCGAATATCCATGCAGGTGAATATCCATCCAAGTAAGAGCACAGTCCAAGCCCCTTGGGTGGGTTTGAGGGAGTGGGAAATTCAACGGGAATGCCCTTGCATTACAAGTGAATTCTGTCCACATCTTCAGGCTCTGGAATGATCTTATCATTCCTCTTGGGAAAACTCGAGAGTGCCTCTGCCAAGTGGGCTTAAAGGGGAAGTGAGAATTAGAGGTGGGTCCTGACCACCTCACCTGGGGGGAAATGCCATTAGAGATGTGGACTTGCCTTGGTCTGGATGCCTTCGTCCTCCCCTAGGGGAGGAAAGGTAGGGCTCTGCCGCGGAGAGAAGTTACAGTGCTTTGAAAGTGGAAAGAAAGAGGAAGTATGAGGACCACCAGTTCACACACAGTGGATGCTGGGTTCTGAGCTCATGGCTGAATGTGGGGAAGAGAACAGAGATCCTAAGGGTATGTTTCTCTGTTAGAATCAAGGTGTTGGCGCACACTCTCTAGCATGTTAGGCCATTTGGTCTAGTGATTAAACACAGACTGTAAAGCCAGACCACCTGCTCGGCTACTCACCAGTCATGTGACTATACTTGAGCCCCTGGTGATTTTAATGCCCCTAGCATTTTTGACAGCTGGAATTAAATAACTTAATTCTTAATTAACATATAAGTATAGGCTTTAATCGAATATTCCAATTGCTTTGGGTGTCACGTAGCTTATAGTAAAAGATTAAGAAAGTACGTTAGGCCCTGGCTGTTTGGCTCAGCAGTAGAGTGTCAGCCCGCATACCAGTGAGTCGAGGGTTCGATTCTGGTCAAGGGCATGTACCTCGTTGCGGTTCGTCCCTGGCCCTGGTCAGGGTCGTGTGGGAGGCAACCAGTCGATGTGTCCCTCTCACATAGATGTTTCTCTCTCTCTCTCCCCTTCTCTCCCTCCCACTCTATCTGAAGATAAATAGAAAAAAATATATATCCTCGGGTGAGGATTAAAAAAAGAAGAAGAAGAAGGTATGTTTGGCCCTGGCCAGTCTGGTTCAGTGGTTAGAGCGTCAGCCTGCAGGCAGAAGGGTCTTGGGTTTATTCTCAGTCAAGGGCAATGAGCGGTTTGAGCTTCCGCCCACAGACTGAAGGGTCACAGGTTCATTCCCAGTATGTACAGGTTGTGCGGGAGGCAGCCAATCAATGTTTCTTTCTCTCTCTCACTCTCTCTCTCTCTCCCTCCCACTCCCTCCCTCCCTCCCTTCCACGCTGTCTGAAAATCAAAATATCCTCTGGTGAGGATTAACAAAAAAAAGAAAGAAAGGATGTTAGTCATCTTCTGAGGGACTGCATGTAAAGCAAGTTCCAGAAGAAATGCTTAGAAGTATACTGTGCTCCAGATTGGGCACGGGAACACTGTGGAACCAGGCATCAAAGGCAGTTCGAGGGTGTCCATTAGGACTTGATGGGAGCAGGTGGGGGAGAGTATCCAGACTCTCCAGGGAAGAGAAGGTAAGAGTGTTTGAGTAGAGGAGAACCGTCTCCTCTCTACCCACTCCTGCCCTCTGCTTGGCTACAGTCCCAGGTGAATGAGGTAGTAATAACTATATCTACGATGCAATTGTATGCCTACTGTGCCAGGCATTGTTTCAGGTGCTCTGTGTGCATTATCTCATGTGACATTCTCAGGACACCTCTGATGATGTCCTTTTACCTTGTTTTAAGCAAAGAAACTGAGGCATAGACAATGAAGCAACGTGAGGAACCTAACAAAGTTTACGTTTCTAGGTGCTTTTCCCTGGGTGTCAGTAAGTACAGAGGCAAATGTGATGCTCAGAGGTGTTAACTCTTATTTGCACTTAGGTTAAAACACATTTACTTCCCCTTCTTTCCTCCTTATTTTTTTTTTATTATTATTAACTCTGTTGCTTTTAAGCCTCCTCAAACCCTGTTGGAATAGAAAAGGGTGTTTGTAGGAGACCTGACTCCAAGATTGTCCCCAGTTTCCTAGGAAGAAGAGGCAGGAAGCCAGGGCACATGTTCTCTTCAGAAGTAAAGTTGACGCAGTGGCCTGACCATGTCTTAGAGTTACTGGAAACTGTTCTCTTGGGACTTCTCAAGAAAGGAAATGTCTCATACCCACCTATGGTCAAATCCTATAGGCAATAGGTTCAAAATAATGTCTCAAGGATCACATATCGCCATCACCACCACCCTTTCCCACCTGCTCTGAATGTAGCCGGCCTCTGTCTTCAAACATTTCCTCACTCCCTATCAAACAGGGCTGGGCACCCATCCATGGTCCTTCCCCAACGAGGTCCACCAAAAGTTCCAGACAGAGAGGGTGTGTAGGGAGAGGGCACTTTCAAGCACCTAGACAGCCAAGTTGTGATGTTGGAGACTCACTGGTTGGAGTGGTTTCAGACCAGTGTCCCACAGCAAAAAAAAAAAAAAAAAAGAGCTGGATTTTGGTTGTGCCAGGCAAACTTGTCTGCTCCTCCGCAAACACAAGGCATGGGGGGTTGGCCAACCCGCTCCAGACTTTATGTGCCTCCTCCCTGACTGCTCATTGCCTAGTCCTTTCCTTTGGTTTTGAATTCACATCTTTGGGTGTGTTGTGGTGCGGGACCCAGACAGAGGGGGCAGAAGCACATTTCTTAGAGCTTGATACAGTCCCAATGTCTCTGGTCCCCTCTGAGCCAGCTTCAGGACAGCCCAGTGTTCTCGAAAACTTCTTCAAAATGACCTCTCTGGAGACTTGAACTGAGACCCTCTGTCTGCAGGCCCAGGTTCTCAGCTCATACCAGGAAAGCAGAGGAGAAAGACAACTTGCCAAAAACTCAGGAACTGTGTGGCATGAACATCCTGTGGCAGAAACAGGAAGGGGTCAGCTCACTACCACCACACCCCAGGACATGTAATTTTAGGCTGAGAACGTGAGTGGGCAGCGAGATGTGAGTCATTCCCACAGCCAGCCTGCCCAAGGAGGAGGCAGAGGGTAACAACTTCAATCGCTCCATCACTTTCCCTAGCTCTTCTATTCATTCATTCAACAAATAGTCTGCTATGGGTTTGATGGATCAACAAGATTGACCGGCCCATGCCCTCACAAAACACAAACTCCTTACACCTGGAATTTCACACTGAGGACCCGCCGTGAACATCACCACCAAGGAGGCAAAGTCAACCTTCCACTCCCACCACACCGCCCACTACTGTATCCAGCAACGCAGCTCATCTTCCAGAACATCCTTATTTATCGTTCACTCTCCCAGCAAACATTTCCAGAGCACAAGGGATTGTGCCAGGACATGCATCCCACAGTCCACCCACACCGCAGAGCTTCCTGCTGTCCACAGGACCCCCAGCCAGCTCAGAGCCCCTCACTCATCTCAGCCCCCAGCTGGAGAAAGCTCTCTGAGGAGAGCCCCCAGGGTTTGGTGGGCAAAGCTAGAGAAAAAGCTGTCTTGGGGGAGTGACCAGAGCCTGGGCCTGACCTTCAGCTTTGCAGGCCCAGAAATTCAGGTGTTTAGGGGCTCAAAAAGGGGCTTCTGCTGTTGGGAAATGCCTCATAGGCAACTGTGATTCTGAGCAGAATCCAGCTTCTCATTTTCAGTGGGGGAAATCTGTTTCCAATGACGAGGACTCTCTTGCCTCTGCCTAGGGCCTTGCTGCTCAAAGCGTGGTCTGCCAGCCAGCAGCCAGGGAGCTGGCAGAACCACAGGCCCCACCCAGACCTACGGAAGCAGAACCTGCATTTTGACCAGGTCCCCCTGTGATTCACACGCACACGACCATTGAGAAGCAATTACAGTCACGCTTAACGATGAGTACGTTCTGAGAAATGTATTGTTAGGTGATTTCGTCATTGTGCAAACATCCTAGGGTGCACTTACACAAACCTGGACGGGCTAGCGAACTACACACCTGGGTGTATGGTGTAGCCTATGGCTCCTGGGCTGCAAACCTTTGGCATGTTACTGTACTGAATGCGGTAGGCAACTGTAACACAGTGGTATTTGTGTATCTAAACATAGAAAAGGTACAGTAAAGAACAACATAGATGGAAAATAGTGCACCGGCACAGGGCACTTGCTGTGAATGGAGCTCGCAGGACTGGAAGCTGCTCTGGGTGAGTCGGTGAGCAGGGAGTGAGTGGCTGTGAAGGGCCAGGACGTTACTACACCTCATAAACACGGCACGTGTAGGGCAAACTGCATCCATAAAAAATGTTTTTCTCTCTTTAATAAAAAATTAACCTTAGCGTACTGGAGCTTTTTAACTTTATAAACTTGTACATTTTTTTCAACTTTTAGATTCTTTTGTAATAACACAGCTTAAAACACAAACATTGTACGGCTGTACAAAAATATTTTTTCTTTATATCCGTATACGCTTTTTTCTATTTATTTATTTATTTATTTATTTTACTTTTTAAACTTTTTTGTTAAAAACTAAGACACAAGGCCTGGGGTGGGGCGGGAGCTGGGCACAGGAGGACAAAGAGGACGGGGAAATGGGGGACATCTGTAATACCCTCAACAATAAAAATAAATAAAAAATAAAACAAAATGCCCTGGCCAGTTTGGCTCAACGGTTAGAGCGTCGGCCCACGAACCAAAGACTTGCAGGTTTGATTCCCAGTCAAGGGCACATACCTGGGTTGCAGTTCGATCCCAGCCTTGGTCGTGGTCGTGTAGGAGGCAACCAATTGATGTGTCTCTCTTACATCAATCTCTCTCTCTCCCTCTCTCTCTCCCTCCCACTCTATCTGAAGATATATGGAAAAAAATATCCCCGGGTGAGGATTTTTTAAAATAATAAATATATATATATGCATATATATATATGCAGATTTTTGTATGTCAATCACACCTCAATAAAGTGGTTTCCAAAAAAATTCTGCCTTGGCTGGGTTGCTGAACTGGTTAGAGCGTCATCCTGATACACCAAGGTTGCAGGTTCGATCCCCAGTCAGGGCACATACTAGAATCAACAAATGAGCCCTGGCCAGTGTGGCTCAGTTGGTTGGAGCATCTGTCCGTATATACCAATAGGTTTTGAGTTCAATTCCCAATCAGGGCACATACCCAGGTTTTTGGTTTGATCCCCGGGCTGGTGTATGCAGGAGTTAACTTTTCGGTGTTTCTCTCTGACATTGATGTTTTCCTCTCTCTCTCTCTCCCCCCCTTCCTCTCTCTAAAAAAAAAAACAACAATAAAATCTTTTTTAAAAAATCAACCAATGAATGCATAGATAAGTGGAACAATAAATTGATGTTTCTCTCTCTCTCTCTTAAAAATCAATCAATCAATTTTTTTTAATTCCTGTGATGCATATAGACAAACAGTAAGGTAGCTATATTTTTTGTAATATAAAAGATACCTTTTTTTCCTCATCAAATGAAGTCATGCTGTGCACAAGTATGCAGTTTGCTCCTTGCACTTGACCTTGCGTCCAAAACCTTTGCTGTCACTGCACACAGAGCCCCGAGTCTTGTATATTAACAGCTGCACGAGAGTCCGTGATAAAGTGCGTGTGTCCAGCCTAGTGTAAGGGTCATGGGCTCTGTGAATGTTTTCATTTTGTTTTTTTGGTTTTTGTTTTTAATAAGGCTGAAACAAGTAATTTTATTTATTTATTTATTTATTTTGCCCTGGCCAGTTTGGCTCAGTGGTTAGAACGTCGGCCTGTGGACCAGAGAGTCCCAGGTTCGGTTCCCGTTAAGGGCATGTACCTCATTTGCAGTTTGTCCCCGGCCCCGGTTGGGGTCATGTGGGTGGCAACCCTCGATGTGTCTCTCTCATGTCGAAGTTTCTCTCTCTCTCTCTTCCTCCCTCTCTCCCTCCCACTCTATCTGAAGATAAATGCAAAAATGTCCTTGGGTGAGGATAAAAAAAACACAAACTTATTTTTATTGATTTTAGAGAGAGAAGAAGGGAGGAGAGAGAGAGAGAGAAAAATCAATGAGAGAGAATATTGATTGGCTGCCCCCTGCACGCCCCCCACTGGGGATTTGGCCCACAACCTGGGCATGTGCCCTGACCTGGAATAGAACCGGCGACCTCTTGGTGCATGGGTTGACACTCAACCACTGAGCCACACCAGCCGGGTGAATGTTTTCATTTTGTATGGCATTGCCAAACTGTACCAGCTTAGACACTTACCCAGTTTATAAGAGAAAATGCCAGTTTCAAGGCTGAGGACGTTCAGATCCTCAGGTCACACATGGCAGGGGCTCGTGGCCCACCCACAGCTCCTTCATCAACACCAGCCGCCCTCTTAGCATCTCTTCACTCTCACTCAGAGGGAAAGGCTTTTTCCTTCTCTGCCCCTTTGTTCTCTTTCCTGCACTAACCTGTCTCTCCCTTCACACTGTCCCTCCCAATTCCATGAAGTCCTCTTTCCTTACTCCACGCACCCTCTTCCCACTTTCACACTCCAGAACAGTTTCCGACCCAACTGCCAGCACCCCGTTCCCCACCCCCACCGCCAGGGTGCATGTTTGCTTTCTCAGTGAGGTCACCCTCACAGTCATCTCCTGGCTGTTGACGTTCCTCCCTCCACAGGCCCATTGGCATGGTGGTTGCTATGGGACCAGCGTGGGTAACCAGGCCCTGAAGACACAAACTTGCTCCCAACTTTGAAGCTGTAGTTACTCAGCATCTCAGCAAAGGCTGGCTGGGTGCTGGCTGCCAAGAACTCAGATGATTAACCCGGTCCTCGCCCTCCCTTCCTCAGGGTTACCCACTTTCACTTCCCGCCTGTCTACTTGTGCCTGGGCACCTAAAACAGGGGCCATCAGAGGGCATCACTAAAGTTTACAACCCTCTGGACGATTTCTAGCTTCCAGTTCTGAGGGGGCCCTGTGACGGGGAAAGGAGAGAGGACTCCACAGCAAAGGGGAAAGGGAATGATTGCTGCCGCTCTGGGTCCCAGAGGTGCCCAGTCCGGCCAACAGCCTGCCTTCCCTCTGCGGCCTAACTGCAAGAGTGAGGACCACAGACAGTGGAGGGCCCAGGACCGGACACAAGACCGAGGGGCGAGGGGATGTGCCTGCTGTGACACCCAAGATTAGCATCTCCACCTCCCCTCCCCTCCTCTGGCCGTCCTCTTCTTCCCTCCGGTCTCCTCAGCAGAGGCGTTACTTCTCTCACGGCTGTGTTCTTCCCTCTGCCTTCGAACACCCGCCAGCTTCCTTTGGTTCCCACCGTCCGTCTACCTGCCCCACACTCCTTGAGATGATGGTCTGTACCCATTCCCTTCCTCTCACAGCTGTGTTCTTCCCTCTGCCTTCGAACACCCGCCAGCTTCCTTTGGTTCCCACCGTCCGTCTACCTGCCCCACACTCCTTGAGATGATGGTCTGTACCCATTCCCTTCCTCTACCCGCTCTCCTTGACCCTGACCTACGTTGCCCCCTTGTCTGCACCTGCTGAGACCCGTCCCCTCCAGCTCCAATCCCAGCCTTTGCTCTGCTCTGTTCTTCCCACAGCCTCTGCGTAGAAAATGCTGGAGGCCTCTTTCTTTCTTTTTTTTTTTTTTTTATCCTCACCTGAGGACACTTTTTCATTTTTTGTTCAGATAGAGTGGGAGGGAGAGAGAGGAAGAGAGAGAGAGAGAAACATCGACGTGAAAGGGACACATCGAGTGGCTGCCACCCGCACGACCAACCAGGGCCGGGGACAAATTGCAACCGAAGTACATGCCCTTAGCAGGAACCGAACCCGGGTCTCTCTGGACCGCAGGCCGACGCTCTAACTGCTGAGCCAAACCGGCCAGGGCTGGAGGCCTCTTTCTTAAGGTTGTCTTGTCTGCTGGCCCCTGTCCAGCTCCACTCAGTCTTCTTCCCTGGCTCCTCTTCCCTTCCCACCCCAGTGTCTCTCTCTCCACATCTCCACATCCCTTGGAGTCTCATCTCTGCTGCCATAGATCACCACGTCCACCTCCTGGTCCACAGTTACAAATTCCAGCAAATGTAACACACTTAAAGCAAAGATTCTCAACTTCTCACACTGCCTCCCCAAGCAGCCTTCTCGTGACTTCCCTGTGTCTCCAAGATACTCTGAAGCTTCACGACTCCCTTCTTCTTCTTTTTTTTTTTTTGATTGATTTGAGAGAGAAAGAGAGAGAAACATCGATTTCTTGTTCCACTTGTTTATGCATTCATCAGTTGATTCTTATATGTGTCCTGACCAGGGATTGAACCCGCAACCTTGCCATATTGGGACAATGCTCTAATCAACAGAGCTAGCCAGCCAAGGCAAGACTGCCTTCCTTTGAATCCTTTGACTTACACACCGCATGAGTTTTGTTTTTTTTTTTGTTTTTTTTTATAATTTATTTTATTATTAATTTGTTTTTTGTTACAGATGTTTTTCCTTTTTTTTCCCCCATTGACACCCTCCTCCCCCTCCCCTTCTCCTCCTCCCCATCCCTGTTGTCCATGTCCATTGGTTATGCACCCATGCACATAGGCTCTGTGATTTATCTCTTTCCCCCGCCTCCCCCCCTCCTCTGAGGCCCGTCATCCCCTACTCCACCCTCATGTCTCTGGGTCAATTTCGTTGTTCAGTTTGCTCAGTTCTCCTGTGTGTTGCCGGCTTCCTCCGTTGGTGGGGGGGGTCGCCGGGCTCCCCCGCCCCTCCTGGGCTCCCCTGCGGTGGGGGCGTCTCCTGGCTCCCCCGCTCCACCTGGGTTCCCCCGCGGTGGGGGGGGGTCGCCCGGCACCCCCGCTCCGCCTGGGCTCCCCCGCAGTGGGGGCGTCTCCTGGCTCCCCCGCTCCACCTGGGCTCCCCCACATGAGTTTTTATAGCCTTCAAAATTTCTCCCAAATTGGTGCCCCTTTTCAGCCCCCCCCCCACCTTTCCTGGTTTTGTGCCTTCGTCCTCAGTCCTAAGCACATACCTCGAGGTCCCCCTGTGTGCGGAGCACAGCCCAGCTCTGCAGGTCATCCCGTTAGGAAGCCTCTGCCAGCTGCTCCTGACCTTCCAGCAAGGCCCATTCTGCACCTCCCTGCACACACCCTTTGGTCGTGACCACAGCGGGAGAAGGTTTCATCTGAACTCCACTCCACAAGACGGTGTCTGCCCTGCAGCTGGGTCTGGCTGCCCAGCCCTCTTGGCTTGTGTGCTGACTCTGTTTCCCAGGGGTGTCAGAAGGTCCTGAGCGTCTCTCTGAATCGCTCCGTGCCCTGCCAGGACGGGTTGGTAACTCATAGCTTGGGGGTTAAGACAGAAGGCAAGTGCATGAGGTAGAAAGGAGCAAGGGAGGTATGTAACATCATGGGAGGTGGGCTGTGTAGACCAAATGAAAATCAAAACCCATCTTTGGGGTGAACAGGCTGAGATCCTCGCACAGGGGCCCGCCCCGGCGGCTGTCCCATGACCCTTCTTTAGGTTGATTCCTCAGAGGCAGCAGTGGGTCAGGGCCTGGCAGAGTGTATGGGGCAGGGTGACCCGATTTCCTTGGCCTGGAGTGGAGGGAGCAGCCGCCCCAGCAGGTGCAGAGGTGTTACCTCCTCTTCTCACCCGGCAGCGCTGCACCTGGTGTCAGGTGCTCCCCACTGGTTCTGGCTTCCTGTGAGGTCTAACCAGCAGCAGCTCTTCTCACTCACATCCTAAAGAAAAAGTGGGCTGACGACTCCCTCAAAGCCCCTCCCGCTGATGACTCCAGCAGAGCCAGGCCAACCAAGTCAGCGTTAGACGGCTGCCGCACCGCTCATCTGAAGCACTGCGGAGCCTCTGGACACACTGACTCGGGGACAGAAGGACGCAGGCTGCTAGGGACAGGTGGGGACAGAAGACTGTGGAGGAGAAAGGCAGAGAGCAAAGGACTCAGAGGGGAACCTCAATCTGAGTCCTCCTGGAGCCCCTCCCCTCACTGCCCCAGCCTTCTGTGTCCAGCACTGACCCCAACCGCTCAGCTACGCCCCAGCCTCACCCCACTTGCCACCAACCTCACAGGGGGCCACACTCCTCTGCTAAACCAGCACTTCCATGAAGTCTTTCCCCCTACCATTGCCCACAAGGCAAAATCCAGACGGCTCTGTCTGGCTGGGGCTTTCCGACGGGGCCTCCTCTGCCTGCCAGCTTTATTTCCCACTGATTCCCAACGGGGAAAGTTTACTCTGCTCATCACCGCCACCTCCCCTCTGTGCACCAAGGCCAGTGGGCTGGCGTGGTCACCGCAGACAGTTACCACTTCCTCAGGAATGTCCACTGTTCTGTACGTCAACTCGTTCCTCTTTGCAGCCTAATTCCACAGAGAAGAAACGGCTCGGAAGCAGTCAGAGCCCGAGACCACGGGGCTGGCAGGTGGCCGAGCCGCAGGGTCAGCACGGGCCCTCTGCGCTGGCCCGGTCCTCTCACTGTCCTTCCTCAAATGGAGCAGGTAAGCTCCTGGGAACAAGGGCCATGTTCTCTCTTTTGTGTGACAAACAGTGCATGGGATAGGTTTCACTAGGGTATGCAACAGAGCAGAGCTAGAAAAACAGTTCAGAGGAACAATTAGTAGTCTTTCGTTTGTTTTTTGTTTTTTTATCCTCACCCGAGGACATTTTTGCATTTTTATTTTCAGATAGAGCAGGAGGGAGAGAGGAAGGAAGAGAGAGAGAGAAACATCAATGTAAGAGAGAGATCCATCGACTAGTTGCCTCCCACACGACCCCAACTAGGGCTGGGAACGAACCGCAACCAAGGTACGTGCCCTTAGTGGGAACTGAACCTGGGACTCTCAGGTCCGTGGGCCGACGCTCTAACCACTGAGCAACCGGCCAGGGCCTTTCGTTTGTTTTTAATCTATAGAGTTTCTCAAATTCACCTCAAAAATTAAATTTCCTCTCCCTTGGCAGACAACACAATGCTGTCCTCCTGGAAGGCATTCGATGAAGTTGAAAGGATAAAAACACAGAGTGAGTGGGCCCAGGCGCAGGCAGAAAGCAGCTGGAACACTCTGGAATGTTCTCACCTGGTTCCTTTCTGAGGTGGCAGGCCCGCTAGTGAATGCAGCTCCCGACGCTTGTTTCTTTCTTTGTGAAAGATGTGTGGCTGACACCGTCACAGGACACACAGAACTACAACTATGTCCCCAAAGCGTGTGATTCATGTTCTCTGATCTGGGTCGTTTCTGACAGTTACAAAGTTTTCCACCAGTATGGGGGGTGGGGGATGGGGTGACAACCCTCCCTCACGGTGCTCAGGGCAGGCACAGGGAAAGGGAAGGTGCTTCAAAGGCACCGGGGTTGGTGACTTGGCAGGTGTTACCGGTGGGAGTGGGGTGTCCCCTTCCCCACTGGGTGCTGGGGGTGAGGTTCTTATGATATCTCTAGAAAAAGAATTTTCTGAGACTCACATGGGAGAATGAGAGATTTTTTTTTTTTAATCCTCACCAAAGGATATTTTTCCATTTATCTTCAGATAGAGTGGGAGCGGGAGAGAGAGAGAGCGAAACATCTACGTGAGAGACACATCGACTGGTTGCCTCCCACATGGCCCTGACTGGGCCCTGGGACCAAACCGCAACTGAGGTACGTGCCCTTGACTGGTATCAAACCTGCGACTCTTTGGTCTGTGGGCCGACACTCGAAGCCCTGAGCCAACCCGGCCAGGGCGGGATGGGTGATTTTTATTTGTGTGGAATCACATCCCTGGGTTTCCAAAGTCTCATATCCCTTAATCCAGTCCTGGAGGAAGTGCAGCTGGGGATTCAGTAGAGCTGAAAGCAAAGCCAGTGTCTAGAGTTTCTGTTCCATGTTGAAATTAGGTCTGGTTTAGCATCAGGCTAGTTACAGTCTATCAGTCCATTGTGTGGGGTCCACATGGGGGGAGCCATGTGGGTGAATGCAGGGGAGCCAAGAGAGCGTGCCCCCCTGCAACAAGAGTCCCAGGGGTGCAAGAGCACGAGAGCATGAACCAAGAGAGAACTCCTTTGTTGAGGAGATTAAATATCTTAAATCTTCCCTCGCTTGCAGTGGCCATGCCTACTCTGGCCAATGACCTGTTCCCAGGTGTGACTGACAGACAAGTACCTATGTCACCCAGACTTTACTGAGCATGTGTCTATTCTCCCCCTGTGCAGTCCCTTCCCCCAGCGATCTGCGGGGAATGGACCAGCGGCCCCCGGGGAGTGTTAAACTGCAGCTTCCTGGCAAAGCTGCACAGATGACGGGCCTATACTATTTGGCCTTCCCCCTGCTCCTTTCCTGTTATTAATAACTAGGTCAATTACAACAGTATCACAGAGAGTGATGCAGGTCAAATCCGGGCTCTCGGTGCCCTGCGCTGGGTTGGTTGCCATCTCATTGGTTCCCCAGCAACTCCAGTCCTAAGAGGCACTTCTGAATCCCAGGTTCATTGTGTTAATGCCTGCACAAAGAGATGACTGAGTTTTGAAATTTCCTGTTGAACCCAGTCACTGGTCTTTGCCTGGGCAAATTCAAGGCAGCTTCCCTGACCTGCGTCTCTGCCCAGGCAGTAATGCGGGCAGACAGTTATGTGCAGACCCCAGGAGTGTGGACATCTGCCTTGTTAGTCACACAACAAATGCCTGTCGGCCGGCTTCCCTCGGGCAGGCTCCCCCCAGGAGCTCTTGCGCATGAAAAGGACCAGTGTGATCAGAGAGGTTGGCACAGAACACAGCCAGGCAGCCAGCAGTGGAGGACTGTTTTGTGAGGGGGATGACTGCGTGGAGGAAAGTTACAAAGGCCTGCACAGGAAAACTGCTGAGGGCAGGCCCAGGGCATTGTCACCTGCAGCTGGAGGCCCAGACTCATCCACGTCAGAGCTGGGGCCTTCTTCCTTTACAGCTTCAACCTGATCTGGTCCCCGCTCTGAAAGGAAACTGTCCCACATGAGCAATGACAGCTTCTCTTTGTGCTTTAGGACCCTGGCTTTCCACCCTCCAGTCCCAACAAGCACTTAAAAAAATAAAAAGAAAAGAGAAAATGTGAGTGCATCCACCATAATAAGTGTTATTTCTTGACACTTTTGTTTCTGATGTGTGTGTGAGTCTGTGTCAACTGGGTCACAAGTAAAAAATATTTCTTACCGAGGATTATGGTTAAAAAAGTTTAAGAGCTCGGTCAGTGTGGCTCAGTGGTTGAGCGCCGACCCATGCACCAAGAGGTCACCGGTTAAATTCCCGGTCAGGACACATGCCCAGGTTGTGGGCCCGATCCCCAGTGGGGGGCATGCAGGAGGTGGCCAATCGATGTTCTCTCTCATCGATGTTTCCATCTCTCTCCCTCTCCCTTCCTCTGTCTCTCTAATATATCAATAAAGAAAAAAAAATTTTTTTTAAAGTTCAAGAAATGACGCTTTAAGGGGCAGACACCCACTCAGCCAATATTACACAAATATAAAAACTGTCTCTTGTTCTAGGGCTCTGCATTTCAGAAGCTCTGAATATGGGGGCGAAAAGACTGATGCTGTGACAGGATGTGAAGGCCGCCCTGACAGAGGACACCCTTGGAAGAGGGGTCCCAGTGCTCTCGGAGAAGGTGGCCCATGGCAGGTTCTACAGGGTGGCTGAAAGAGGAGAGGGGAAATGGTGTCCCACTAGGTGTGAACAGAGCTTGGGTTGGCGGGGGGTGGGGGTAGGGGTTGGGGATGGGAGAAAGGGGTGGGGATGAGGGAAGGGCCCAGGGACAGCCGGTGACAGACAGGGATGAAAAGATTCGAAGAGGCCAGATAATGGTTTTATCCTGTGGGAAGACTGCTGTCATTTCAAAAAGGGGTGATGCGGGATCGCTGGGTCAAAAGGCAGTTCCATTTTTAATCGTTTGAGGAAATGCCACACTGCTTTCCACAGTGGCTGCACGCCCACCAGCAGTGCACGAGGGTTCCTTTTCTCCACACCCTCACCCACACTTGTTGTTTGTTGATTTATTGATGGCGGCCATTCTGACACATGTGAGCTGATATCTCATTGTGGTTTTAATTTGCATCTCTCTGATGATTAGTGACCTTGAACATTTTTTCATATGTCTATTGGCCTTCTGGGTACATATCCTAAGAATCCCAAAATACCAATCAGAAAGAATACGTGCACCCCTATATTCATAGCATTATTTACAATAGCCAAGACCTGGAAACAGCCCAAGTGCCCATTGGTAGATGAGTGGATAAAAAAGCTGTGGAACACTTACACGGTGGAATACTATGCAGCTGTGAAAAGGAAGAAACTCTTACCCTTTGTGACAGCATGGGTGGACCTGGAGAGTATTAAGCTAAGTGAAGTAAGCCAGTCAGAGAAAGACAAGTACCATATGATCTCACTAATATGTGAAATGTAATGAACAAAATAAACTGATGAACAAAACAGAACAAGAGGCATAGATCCCTGGAGCAGACTGACAGAGGTCAGAGGGAAGGGGGTGGGGGCTGGATAAAGGAAGGTGAAGGGATTAGTTAAAGAACATATATGTATAACCCATGGACACAGACAACAGTGTGGTGAAGGCCAAGGGAGGGGGGCCAGGGGCTGAGTGCAGGTGGGCAAAGGGGAGGAAAATGGGGGACATCTACAGTTGTGTCAACAATAAAATTTTTTAATTAAGAAAAAAGATGTTAACAGTGACCCATTAAAGAAACCACACAGTGAGACCTAAAAAAAAGTGGGGGATGATGTGGAGGGCGGCACCTTGAGGGCCAGTGTTGTGTTTGTTCAAGGACTTTTTCAGGTTTATCCAAGCATTGGTCCTGATGAACTTGGGATGCAGTCCACCGTCAGCCTAACGTAAATGTCCCTCTTTGTGTTTTCTTCATGCTTCCACCTTGTCCAGCCAAGCCCAGCTGACGTCTGCACCAGGCCCAGCCTCCCTGCTTTCTCCTCCACTTCCTCTCACTGTCCCTGCTGCGCACCACACTGTCTGGCTGGAGAGGGGACCAGAACAGAGAACGCGCTTCCCCCACACCTCTCCTCACACACCTGGGGGCAGCTCTCGGGGATTTAGAAAGAAACTGCAGGCCAGTTCTCAGCTGAGCAAGCAGGGAGTAAGCAGCCTCTTCCCGCTTGTACATTTCCTCTGTGAAAGTAGGGATGGAAAAGCAAAGCAACTAAAGGAGCCATTTAATCTATTTCCCCTTTATACAAAAACATTTTATCTGTAGATCCAGAGAATAGTGTCTGCCTTTCCTAGTAATCTTTGAGCCCAGGAGTTGGGAAGGGATGGGCAAATATCAGGTATCAATAGACAGTTGCAAAGGGCCAATGTTAAGGGCTGGCAATTCACCCATCGCACCGGGCCGCCTATGGACACCTTCCTCCCAGCACAGCCACCCCCACTTTGAGCTCCACGAGTCCCTGGGAGAGTTACACGGGTGCCCCCGGTGTGGTCCCTCTGCACAGGCTGTCCTTGGCTCCTGCGCACTGGGCGCCTCTCCACACCTCTGCTTCCAGCCCGGTCCACTGCCTGGAATTCCTTCGCCCTTTTCCACACCTACCTCGATCCTACCTACAAGATCTGGTTCAGATCCTAGATCCCCTAGCAGCCAACCGACGGGAGTGCTTAGAATTCCTGAAATGTCTGTGGCCTTTAAATCTTTCTGACTGATAAGGAACTTATTCTTTTCCTTAGTTTCAGCTTCCTGGTATTGTTTATCACCGAGATTGTAGATTCCTGGAACCCAGGGACACTAAATCACACTTGTGTGCCTGACATAGCTCTCAGTGCCGAGATCTAATACAGATCAGGTACTAAGCTGAGTTCAAGTCCTTCACCTTCCTTGGTCTCACTGAGGCACGCAATCCTCTCAAAAAACTAGGATAGAAATAGTACCGACACTTGGAGATGTCGCAGAGGTTAAGTGAAACCATCAGAAAATGTTTAACACGTAGTAAGGGGCCAATTGTTTTTCCTATCAGTTAGTAAGGTGTCAAAGGGCTTTCTTTTTTGTTTACTTATTTCTGTATATATTCTATTTTAGCGTTTTCCCCATCCTTGTGAGTTTCATTTGTGAAATGTAAACATTAAAACAGCTCCAAGCCATCTATCAGGATAGAGGTAAAGCCAGACGGACTGTGGGCTGATGGTTGTTGGGGCCAGGTGCTACACATAGAGGGAATTATTGTACTGTTTTGTCTTTTTGGTGTATATACAAAATTCTGCATAATAAAAAGTGTTGTTTTTTAAAAGATAGGGAAATATGAACACTAACTCCAGTGTTCACGTTGAGGAGTTAATGTTATTTTTTAGGTATGTTAATGGTAATTTGGATTTACATATTTAAAAAAATTAAAACAAACCAAAAAAATAGCTCCAAAAAATCAAATCAGAATAAAAAGTTATTTCAAGAAATATTCTTTCATTCCCACTGTCTGTCCTTTCCATCCTGTTTCCAGTGTGCCCTGCAGGTAACTCATCTCATTCATCTGTTTTTTTTTTTTGTTTCTCTTATCAAAATGAGAAACGTTCAAACCTGTAAGAATTTTTATGTGTTTATTTGAGTCAAATTGACAACAATTGCCCGGAAGCAAAATCTCAATGGATTGAGAAAATGCTCCCGAGAATGGCAGTTTTGCACCTAATTTTATGCATCCTCAAAGGAGGATGGGTAAGGGGGTTACATGAAATTCACAGGTGATAGATTAGGGAGGAGGGAGCAAGCAAAGCGAGGAAATCTCCAGGATTGCATAAAATAAATAGACACATTCTTCTTTTACATTGGTGGGTACAGGATAGTTAACAGCTAACAATTAACATGATAGTGAAACAATGAGGGGATTTGTGGTCTCTGCTCTGGTGCAGAGGTTATGCTTTGAGGGGTCCGGATAAAAGGAAATGACTTTGATATTCCAAAGGTATGTTATCCTAGATGCAAAAAAACAAAAACAAAAAAACCCCCAAAAAACAGACAGGCTCAGTTATAATGAGGATTGACCTTTGTTAGGTAAAAATACTGGCCTAGGACATGACTACGCAGCAGGCACAGTTTTTATTTATTTTAAAAATTTTTATTTATTGATTTTTAGAGTGGGAGAGGAAGGGGGAGAGAGAGAGAAACAGATTTGTTGTTCCACTTATTGGTGCACTCGCGTGTTGACTCTTGTATGTGCCCTGACCAGAGATCAAACCCGCAACCTTGGCATATCAGGACAACATTCCAGCTAACTGAGCTACCCGGCCAGGGCCTCATGAACTGCTTTTAGTTAGGAAGTTTTCATTTCTGACCATCCTATGTGGTTACTTTAGGTCTCTGAGTTTGTACAGCTGCCATGTAGGCCTCCCCTGAGCTTGTCAGGTTTCGTGTGTGGCCCCTTTTTCGTCCAGTTTCTCGTCGCTTCAGTAAAGAAAAGGGTAAAAGTCTGTATTTCATCCTCTCAAATGATGTTCTTGAGGCCGGATTTTCAGGACCCTTTGCACACGCTGCTTGGGAGGTGTTGCCAGCAGCAGCTCTGTGACCATGGGGTTAGTCACGGTGAGAGTGAGCTAATGTCTCCACGTGGCTGGCTCGTCAAAAACACTTGCTCCAGGTCGGGAATGTGTCCCGGAGACTGGTAATGGGGCCACATCCCAGTTCCTGCTACTCAGGCGGCTGAGACTAAAGCTTTGCGCCCCCCGGTGGCCGGCTGATCCTCCTGCAGAGAGGACAGTGCCAGGTTGCCTGAGTGTAAAATGGAATTAAAAAAAAAAAAAAAAAGCAGCCGCATTGCATCCTGCAGGTCACAGATGATGGGAAAACAGCACTTCACGCTTCTAATCGTTATTTCTTAGTGAGATGTGAGGAATCGCGGTTGAAAGGCTCCTGGGTACTTCTCAGCAGGACCTCGTTCTAAGGAGGAAAAAACCCAAGTAAATAAGGTTCCCGGCCACAGGGAGGTGGGCAGAGGAAGTGGAGCGCCACAGGGGCAGGTATTCGCTGGAAAAACAGTGGACGGAAGGACTGTGTCTTGGAGGCGGCTCAGAGGCTGACTCAGTGCGCGGAACAGGAGTGCCCTGTATTCCGGGGGGGCTGCTTTCTCCAAACAGGATGGGGGCCGACGGAGGAAATGAAGCAGCCGAGGGCTGGCAGGTCTGGAAGTCCACATCGTCCCCGCAGATTGCAGCTTGAGGTTACCCCGTGCCCCCGGATTCTGGTGAGGAAGATAATTGGACCCCTCTTGGGCAAGCAGCTTTCCCCCCTCGACCTCAGTTTTCTCACTGTAAAATGAAGGGGAGGCCTGGAGCCAGTGTCCCAACTCAGTCCATAGCCATGTGTCATTTTACTCACAGTCAGAGAAACAGCTGAATTTAGGGACTTTTGCACAAGGCTTGCTCTCCAGCCCCCCGCAGCCACCCCTGTCCCCACCATCTCACCCTAAGTGGGCGTCTCGATTTAGGGTCCCTGCTGCCTTGGAAGTTATTTGAAATAGCGACTCCTGGAGTAGCAGCCCCCAGGTCCCTTCCCGCTCCGGGGCTCTAGGAGTCTACGTGCTGGGGTCCAGCCTCAGCAGTCCAGGGTTTCCCTTTGGTGAAGACGGAGTCGATGAGAGAGAGAGAGAGATGAAACACGAGTCAGAGGTGCTTCACTTTATTACACCGGCGGGCTGTTACACCGGGGGACTGGGAGGCTCTTTTCACATCCCAGCCACGAGCTTTCTTTGTTGCCCGCTTTTAAAGGCACAAATTACAGGGAAAAAAACTACATTCTTGGTGCCGCTTTTGGCATCGTTAAGGGGGGCTGATACAGAGAAGGGGGAGAGGGGCAGGGTAACTATTAATCTCTTTTTTCTCATGGTTTCTCTGAGTTTCCCAAAGCCATCCTCAAACCCTTATCTTTACAGCTTTCTTTGGGTGTCTCAAGGCCCTTATGTTTACAGAAAAGAATCTGCCAGGGTGTGTACGTGCGGTAACTGAAGGCCAGAATGGAGTTTGATCCTGTTTAAACATTATTAACCCTTTCACTTTTCATCCAGACATAACAATGATGTTTAACAGCTCTTAACCTTTACAATTACTTTCTGCCATATGACTTATTGCTTAGCAACCTTTCTGTTAACAAACATGCAGACATTGTATCATTTAACTTTCTCCTTTCCCATACACTTTATTTCAATTCCTGTAACTTTCTCTTAGCTCTTGACCTATCCCCCTTTTCTAAGCTCCCTCTTAATCTTTTTATAATCCTATCCTAAATTCTTTATTACCTTTTTTTGTCCTTTCTTTCTGCTGTCTATTCTAACATCTATATTATTGATCATCTACATGTTATTTCTATAATGATTGCTAACAGACAGATAACAGATAGACAGAGAAAGCAAAGATTAGTGTCCTTCAGTTGCCATCTGCATTTTTATTTTCCCATTACTCTATATCTTCAGCCACTGTTCTTCGTGATTCCTGCCACGCAGTGAATCCACTTCTCCAGGGACTATGTCAAACCATGGAGGTCGTTGTTGCAGTGCCATCGCTCCCAACATCTACGCCTCCAAGGAGCAGATTCTGAACGGTTGGTGGAAGCAGGGCCAGCAGCCTGCGCTGAGATGAGAAGCAAATGACTCTTCATCCCAGGACCCTCTCAGAGGTGAAAGTGGCAGGGCGCCAGGGCCCAGCATCTGCCAGGCGGGGCCCGCAAGGCTCAGGCAAAATTGAAAACAGCTTTTTTTCACAGCCTCCCAATGCATCCTGTTTCTCTAGGGCAGCTGCTGCCAGCAAGTTGGCATCATGCCCAACCTTCAGTGGGCAGCGGTGGGCTAGGCACCCATCTGTCCTCTTTCCGAAGCAGGTGGCTAGGAAAGTGGTACTCAGGCCCGGCTGCCCTCTGCTGGGCAAGCACAGCAGCTGCTGTGGGATTGGAGGCAATGGAAAAATCCAGCAGGGAAGAGACGCACCTCTCCTGGCTACTCCACATCTGGGCAATGGGGAAGGCGACCCTGGGGCCCCCTGCTTCCCTGCCACCTTCTCTGGAGGGCTTGGCCGCTCCTCGTGCCTTCTGAAAGGTCTCTAGTAAGATAGTTTTGGGTAAGTCTTCTGTATTTAACCAAAATGATTTTTGCTGACTTAGGGCCGGACACACAACGTGCTTAATAAATATTTACTGGATAAATAAGTAGCTCAGCAGTTACCCGCGGTGGAAACTGCTCCTGGCTTTGTTCAGGGGAGCAATGGCAGCTTAGCATCCCTCTTCAGGAAGTTCCCCTATCAAGCAGGTCCTTCTTCCTGGCTCTCCAAGCTGCCTCTCCTGGCCTCCAACCCTGCCCAAGGCATCTCTGCTAGTTCCTCTAATTCCTCCACCCAGTCCCTGCTTCCCACGGAGATGCGTTCAAATCACGTGAGAGCTCGCTCACAGCTTCTCCCCTTTCTCTCTCTTTCTAAATACGTCCTCTGTCTCACTTTCGGATACTCAGATTCTCATCTGGTCTTTAGTTCGTTGGATTCAGAAATAGTCTCTCTCTGGAGCCTGTCTCCCTAACTCCACTCCCATGAGTAGTAACTGTCATTACTTGACATTTGTAAATAAGATGGGCCAGTAGGAAGGGCAGAAACTTCTGGTTTTCAGGAGGGACAGCCAGGGTTAGCCTGGGGCAGAGCCTGGCTCAGATGGAGCTCGGAGGGGGAGCTTCTTAGCTGGGTGCTCAGTAAACAGCTTTCCTCGAGGCTGTCTCAGGCTCTCACACAGCTCTATCCGGTGATCTCACTAGCCATGCATTTCTTATGTTTTTTTCCTTTTATGCCTATTTCCCTTACAGCTTGTTTTTCCTAATTAAAAATAGGGATCTAACTGTTTTTTGGTTTGCTATGTAAAATGTATAGCGTTAAAAAATAAACTGAGGCATGTGAAAAATTTTAAGAGTGTGAGCAAAAGTCTATTCCAATCAGCAGCCTCCCATCCAGCACCGAAAGGAGCTCTGAAGAGCTGGGCAAAATGAAAGACTGACAGCCAGAAGGGAGGGGCTTAGCATCAATGACTCCATTTCAGGCCTCTTGTCTTGTTTTTAACAATTGGTAGGGAAAACTCAAAGAGCTGAATAGAGTCACTAAAAAGTTATGCCCATTCCCACTCCTTTCCTCATTTCTCTTGACCCCAGAAAGTCTGCTGTCTATTTCTTGTGGATCCTTGTGAACACTGCTCCCGGGTGCTGGGGAGCTGGCCCGGTGTGACCAGGTGGGGGCTGTGACTGGCCCTGGCGAGCTTCCAAAGCAGGTGTTGGGGTAGGGCTGCTCATCTTCATTTATCCTGGGTCCAAATTGATGCATATTTTTCTGGCTTTAATTAAATGTTGTTAGAGTAGCCCAGCCAGTGTGGTTCAATGGATTGAGCGTCTTCCCATGGACTGAGAGGTCCCGGTTTGATTCCCAGGCAGGGCACATGCCTGGCTTGTGGGCTCCATCCCCAGTGGGGGGCGTGCAGGAGGCAGCCGATTGATGCATCTCTCTCACATCAATGTTTCTATATCTCTCTCCCTTCTTCTCTCTCTAAAAAAATTTTTAAAAGATGATGTCAGAGTACATCAGTAGTTCTCAGTGTGCTCTGTCAAGAGCATTGGGGCAGCATCACCTGGGAGCTTGGGCGCCACCCCAGGTCTGTGGGATGAGAAACTCCAGGGTTGGAGCCCAGATCTGAGTTTTAACAAACCTCAACATCGGCTCCACAGACACGCTTTGTGAATTCACATGCCTATCAGTTACGGTCACAACACATTTTCTAGTCTTACACATTTTTAAAACTCTTTTTCAAATTAAATCCTAGACTAGGGGTACAGAGTGTATGTTGAGAAGTAAACAATAAGTCTTATAGCTCAATTATTTGAAAATAAGGATCATTTGACCCTCTGGGCCTTAGACTATTCACTCTGTCATGTAAGAATATTCATTTAGCCCGGCTGGTGTGGCTCAGTGGTTGAGCGTTGACCCATGCACCAAGAGGTCGCTGGTTTGATTCCTGGTCGGGGCACATGCCCAGGTTGTGGGCCAAATCCCCAGTGGGGGGCATGCAGGAGGCAGCTAATTGATGTTCTCTCTCATTGATGTTTCTATCTCTCTCTCTAAAATCAATAAAGAAAAAAAATATGTTGCCCACGGACAGGCGTGAGATCCATTACGGTCAGAACGACCAATTAGAGTCCTTGAAAGGGCCTCCTGCAGCCATGATAAGAACCTAAAAGCAAGTCTGTGGCCCTGGGGACATGGCAGACATTAGTTGCATAAAGATTTGAAAGATGCAGGGCTGGCGGTTTGCAGCCTCAGCACTGACATCACCTGTTGGGTCAGTGTCAAAGGCAGACCGGAGTGGCCATGAGAGCGCTCACACACTCCTGTTCTGGGTGTGGCTCTGCCACCCCGCCCACAGCACTCTGCAGTTTAGGGGTGGCACCCACACTCAAGGGGTGGGTCTGTACACGGCATGTGCAGCGGGGGGGGGGGTCTCAGGGATCACCTAGGATTCTGCCTTCTATCCCCTCCCCCTTAGAGCACGGCTGCAGCCCAGCACAGGTGCCACCATCATCCACGTTGCTGTCATTTGACCCTTCAGTTTTGGTGCCACCCTGCCCCAGGACCAGAGGGGTCTGGCACCTCTGACTAGTCACACTGTCTCTCTCCACATAAGCAATAAGCTGTCTAATCTGGAAAAGATTGCTTCTTTATCAGCCAAACACAGCTATCAGGCCCTGCCTTGTGCGTGGCCCTTCCCAGCTGTGCGAACACGCCGCTCTCAGGGCCTGCTCAGCCACCTGACAGCAAGGTCCTGGGCCTGCCAAGGGGAGGAAATGTACACAAGGAACCGCAGCCGTGGCCAGTGTATCCAGCAGGAGCTGGGGGACAGACACGGGGCTGGATCTCCGCGGGCTGTGTCGAGTGAGGCAAGCATAAAGTTGGGAACAGGAGAGTTGGTTGGGTTGGGAGCACTGCCGTGTGGTTCAGGATTTATCACCTTCCAAGGAGCCGGACACGGTGCTGCTGCTCTGCTGGGCTGGCCCAGGCAAGCTTAGAGAGGGCCACGGCCCCACGAGGCGAGGCGGGGCTGCCCGCACTGCAGAGCTCAGGGAAGCGGGCACGCTGGAGTAGACAGACTACTGGACGGAACGGCCACCAGGCGGCCGTGTCCCAGGAGGACCTCGAGAACATCTGTCCACCCGCGGGCTAAGGCATGTGCCGGTGACAGAGGGCCGCCAGCATCAGTGAGAAGCTCAGTGGGGGCCCCTCTCTAGACCAGGGCTGGTGGAGCGAGACCCCGTTACAGAACTGTGCTCCTGACCTTGATGGGGGTGGCACATCCGGAAATAATAGAGGCCAGGTGACCACACACTGCCAGAGAGAGGTGTGTGGGATGACTGCAGCCCGTGGCGAGAACAGAGGTCACACACGGCAGCCCGCGGAGTCTGTTTCCAGAGAGGATTGTGGGATGGAAATAGACACGGTGCTCCTGGGGGCAAGATAGAGCTTCATCTACGTGACCCAAGGGTATCTGCGTGGACTATAACGGCTCAAGGCAGCCATCCTAATAAATTATGATCGTTGCCTAGTTTTCAGACCTTCGATTGAAAGGAGGCCAGGCTGCATGAGGAAGGATCCTACATCATCAGGGCAAACGCAGTGCTCATGAGCCTTCCATCCTTCTCCAAAGGGACCTGGGTGGGCATCATGTGCTTAGATAACTAGACACGAAGACAGATAACTAGACACGAAGACAGGGCACAACCAGACATTTTAAGGCCTATCGGATGTGAGTTTACACTGAAGACCACAGCCTTGAAGCATCATCATTTCAGGGGCCAGGTAGTAAACGGGGTCCCGAGCCAGGCCCAGGCATAGTGGGTGCGTGTCAGCCATGGATGCGCCTGACGGTCACGGCCCCATCCACAAGTGTGTGAGCGGAAAGGACGAGCTTCATAGTTGGAACACCCCCGTGGTCACTCCATATGGGTCGGCCTGTCAGGAAGAACTGTCACCGTGGGAAGGTCAAGTGGCAGCCTCTGAGACTGCTTCACAGACCAAAACAATGTACCAAAGATGATGGCACACCCGGGTGGGGGTTTGGCACTGACTGGTGCCACCATAAAGATGAGAGAACGCAGCCCTGGCCGGTTTGGCTCAGCGGTTAGAGCCTCGGCCCTCGGACCAGAGAGCCCCGGGTTCGGTTCCCGCTAAGGGCACGCACCTTGGTTGTGCTTTGTCCCCGGCCCGGGTCGGGGTCGTGTGAGTGGCAGCCAGTCGATGTGTCTCTCTCACATTGATGTTTCTCTCGCTCTCTTCCTCTGTCTCTCCCTCCTGCTCTATCTGAAGATAAATGCAAAAATGTCCTCGGGTGAGGATAAAAAATAAAAAAGATGAGAGAATCAGAGGTGGAGGTGCCTCCCACGCCCACTGAAATCACAGGTGGTTCATGCACAAACCAGATGAACCAGTTGGCCCGCCTCACCTGGCTTTCATTTTCCGCAGTTACAGTTACCCTCAGTCAACCGTGGCCAAAGACATTAAATGAAAAATTCCAGAAATAAACAATATTTTTCCTTTTTTTAAAAAAACAATTTGTAAGTTTTAAAATGCATAATGGTTTGAGTAACGTGGTGAAATCTCCCCCGCTGAGCTGTGCCCCACTCCATCCTGCCCGGGGCATGAGTTGCCTCTGTCCAGCAGCTCGAAGCTGTACATACAGCACAATGAGATATTTTGAAAGAGAAAGACCACATTCACATAACTTTGATTTCTGTGACACAATTGTTCTACTTAATCATCAGCTGTTGCTGTTAATATCTTACAGTTGCTAATTTGTAATTAACCTTTATCCTAGGTAGGTATGTATAGGGTTTGACACTATCCGTGGTTTCAGGTATTCACTGGCGGTCTGGGAATATGTCCTCTGCAGATAAGGGGGACCACTGTATTCCAGCAGAAGACAGCAGACAACTGCAAATGCAACCAAATAGCCCCAGGGGGAGATGCCTCCCGCCCCCCATGAAATCACAGTCTGAAGACACACCTAGTTGGCTTCCTCAGGGCAGGTATACAGGATATCAGGTCAGGATCTGACAAAGGGCTCTTCTGCATCCCTACCAGGAATTTACTGTCCTGCCCCAGGGTGTAACTCTCCACTCTCTGGTTAGGATCGAGGAGGGACTGGGGTAGAATTAGGGGCCCGCGGGCAAGTCTGGGTTAGGTAAAAAAATCTTGCAGTGTCGAAAGCAGGAGTACACCAACTAAAGTGTTTACAGGAACTTTATTTAGATGCGCTGGGCCCCCTTGGTCTGGGGATTTGTGTTCACTCTGCTACTCGCCCCCAACCTCTCCCCCCAGGATGGGCTGGGCCAGAGACCTTTACTTCTGTGCGCCTTTCAGTTGAGGCCCGTTTCCTCCCCTGCCCCAGGGCCTGATCCCACCTGCAGATCCCAGCCTTTCCAAACAGGAAGCCTGCTCCTTCTCACCTAAAACTAGGCAGGGACCTCCAGCTTCTTCCTGTCTTCCCACTGTTGGGCCCTTAACTCTCCTGCCCCCATTGCCAGTGTCCCGGGAATGCTTACCCTCGGCCTCTGAGGCTCCCAGCCTGTGCAACCCCCATTTCACCTGCCGTAAAGCTCTAATGTGAGCCCAGCAGACACAGGCAGATACCCAAGAGCTGCCCACCTTCCTTTAAAAGAATATTCTAGCCCTGGCCGGTTTGGCTCAGCAGTTAGAGCATCGGCAGGTAGACCAAAGACTCGCGGGTTCGATTTCGATCAAGGGCATGTACCTTGGTTGCAATTCGGTCCCTGGACCTGGTCAGGGTTGTGCAGGAGGCAACCAATCGATGTGTCTCTCTCACATCAATGTTTCTCTCTCTCTCTCTCTCTCCCCCCCTCCCATTCTATCTGAAGATAAATGGAAAAGTATCCTCCGGTGAGGATTTAAAAAAAGAAGAAGAAGAATATTCTAACCCTTCTTCCTGGAGACGGCTTCTTGCTCAATTTCAGGCCTGAGTAATCCTTCAGGCAGACCCGGGGCAGGAGTTGTGGTGACCAGGAAAGTCTCTGGTTATTCAACAACTCCAGTTCTCTTATTCTATTCCCTTTCTCCATCGTTTGGAGAGGTATTTGCATTCCTACCATGTGCCAGTCACTGTGCCAGTGCTAAGAACATAAGGATCACCCTAGACCAGTGGTTCTCAACCTTCCTAATGCCACGACCCTTTAATACAGTTCCTCATGTTGTGGTGACCCCCAACCATAAAATTATTTTCGTTGCTACTTCATACCTGTAATTTTGCTACTATTATGTCTTAGGTGACCCAAAGGGGTCGCGACCCACAGGTTGAGAACCGCTGCCCTAGACCCACAGCTAACTTCTCGCCAGAAGATGACGGATGGAACATATCCAGTGTTCTGAGATAGACTGTGTCAGCGGTCCCAGGACCACCCCAGGCCCAGCAGTTCACTAGACAACTCCCCTTTATGGTGTATTACAGTGAAAAGATACAACGTAAAATCAACAAAGGGAAAGGTGCATGGAACAGCGTCGGGAGGAAACCACGCTCCCGGGGAAAGTCACACTGGACTCACTCAGTTCCCCCAGCAGTGAGTTGTGGCACATGTATGAAAATGTCCACCAGGGAAGCTCATTAGAGGCTCCAGGTGTCAGGTTTTTACTGGGGACTGGTCACGTAGCATGTACCCTTTGTCTGGCATGTAGCAAAATTCCAGACTCCCAGCAGGAAAGCGGATGGCCAGCATAAACTGCATTGTGCAAACAGGGTAGGCACGGTGAGCCACTCATCAGTCAGGGAACAGTGGGAATCTTCCCGAAATCAAGGGCCCAGATGCCACCGAGGGCCAACCTTGTAAGCAGGCCTTTCCAAGGACAGCATGTTGATTCTTTTCTGCTCAGACTGTCATCTTGGAATTCCAACAGAGCTTCGGTAAATTCTAAAGGATGTACTTTAGAAGGAAAGCAATCCAGAAAAAAGATCAGAGAGGCAGGAAAGAATGAAGAACACCGATGGTATAAGACACTCTAACATGTCTACTGGGCTGAAAATAAAGACACGAACAACAACACAACAGGGGGGCGGGGGGACAGGGATGTGAGGTCAATGTATTTAAATGTCCATGTATGGTTTGAAGGACCACGGAGCTGTTAACTCATTTTAGATTGTAATAAGTTAACCATGAATGTCAACATAGCTAGGGTAAAACTTATTAGGTTAGAAATATAAATCCCACACTTGCACACTGGCCTGTTTGGCTCAGCAGTTAGAGCATCAGCCTTCAGATCAAAGTGTCACTGTTTCAATTCCCGTCAAGGGCGTGTACCTGGGTTGCAGGTTCAATCCCCGGCCCCAGTCGGGGTGTGTGCAGAGGCAACCAATTGATGTGTCTCTCTCACATCAACGTTTCTCTCTCTCTCTCTCTTTCCCTCCCTTCCTTCCACTCTGTCTAAAAAAAATCAATGGAAAAATATCCTCAGGTGAGGATTAACAACAACAAAAATCCCACACTTGTACAAAGAAAAAAAAGGACTTAGAAAAAATATTTAATCAATCCTAAAGAAGCCAGAGAGGAATACAAATAGAAGAGAAGGCAAATATAAAGCACAAAATAAGATGGCCAAAATAATCCAACAGATCGCTGGTTACCATATAAATGGTAATAAAATAAATAACTAAAAATTTTCACTTAAAGACAACGATTTTCAGGGTGGATTATAGAAAATAGAGCTTTGATATTGTTGACAAGAAACATGTAAATATTTGATTTCCTGAAAGATTTAAAGTCAAGGAAGGCAAAAGGATGTATTTTAAAAAACTAACAAAAGGAAAATGTATATAGCAATGTTATTACCAGACAAAAGAGAATTTAAGGCCAAAAGCATCACTAGCAATAAAGAGGACCATGGTGTTGTGGTAAGAGGATTCGTTCTCCAGGAACATAGAACAAATGCAAATATGTGTAAACCTAACTGAACAGTATCAAAATACCTTATATAATTTTTTTTTTAATAGACTGAACACCCTGGCTGGTGTGGCTCAGTTGGTTGGGCTTCGTTCCGTGCACTGAAAGGTGGCCGGTTCGATTCCCAGTCAGGGCACGTGCCTGGGTTTCGGGCTCGATCCCCAACCAGTCCAGATGCGTACAGGAGGCAGCCGATCTCACATCAATGTTTCTCCTGCTCTCTCTCCCTTCCTTTCTCTCTAAAATCAATAAAAATCGTATTTAAAAATGGACAGGACGACAAGGAGAAATGCACGATGCTACCATTCACGGGTGTTTCCCTCGTCACTGCCTGTGATATTGAGGTCGTGATGTTGCCATATTGACTACACTCTGCAGCCAACAGGCTTACTTTGGGGCAGAAATAGAGCATGAGCTGTGGAGTACACCTCGTTTTGAATCTCACATAGAACTTTTATGGGAAAACATTCCAGAGCATATTTCACCAAATCTCTTAGGATGTCACTCTCGGACGGCTATACAATTCAATTATAAAGTATTGACCAAGAGAAAATTTAAAAAACACCATATTTGGAGATTCATGAACTAACTTCTAAATAATTCATGTGCCAAAGAGGACACCATAGTAGACATCACTTAGTGTGCAGAAATGAAAGATAACGGCAATACTACTGGATCACAGTCTTTGGGTGTTTACAGCCTTCAGTGCTCACGGGAGAGGAAAAGGAGGAGAACAAAGGCTGAGAATGACAGATCCATGCAAGTGTCCCACTTCAGAAGTCATAAAAGGACAAAATAAATCCACAGAAACGGAAACCTTACTTCATCCCCTCGTGCAGCGTTCACTTTCCGTGAACAAGGCCCTTGGTCCAGTAGAGCCTCAAGTTGCAAGAAGGGACACTCGGAGCTGGCACCTGGCTCCCCGTGAGCGACGAGGAGAAAAGGCACGCTCGCCTCTACCCCTGCTCCAGGACGGGATGCCCTGGTTGTTGGTCCACCCATAGAGGGCAGCCCTGGGGGGAATGTCCTAACCCTGAAGGTTGATCCCAAGACGGGGCCAGGGCCAAGGGTCTAGTGAACCATTCCAAACTTTTACCTGGATGGATGCTTTCGGATGGGATGGCATATGGAGGAACTAGTGGGTCCTTCACACTCACACGCCCCATGTTCTGAGGTGATACTACCCAGAAGCCCACGCTGGAAAACCAGGCATTTCGTGAGCTTTTGCACAGTGGTACTGGTGGAGGCACGGCCACACGTGGGGCAGGTGTCCCCTCCAGAACTGAAGAGGTCTGATGTAACCACGCTGCCACCAACCGACTGGCTGGTGTCCTCGCAGAGATGGCACATGTCGCGCAATGCTGGTCCAGGTGGTGACAGATGAAGGTCAGCCTCGGGGAGACGGAGCCCACGCTGTTCCTTCGTGTACCAGCCAAACAAGCACCGGCGTTGTAACAGACGGCGGCCAGGTGGCGCCCCCAGGTAAGTCATCCTGTTTTCTCCGGTGGATGTCCTTGGTGGGCACTACATGAAACACAATCTTTGTGCCCACCTCTTGTGCCCACGTGCATAGATTCCTCCAGAAGAGTCTTCCTCAGACCCCTGTCTCTAATCCTCCTATCTTCCCCCAGGTCCCTGACCAATTAGCTGAGCCATTCACTGCAGGTCAGGATTCCATACACACTCCTACACCCTCACTGACATTTAAAAAGAATTAATTTGCCCTGGCCAGTTTGGCTCAGCGGTTAGAGCGTCAGCCTGAGGACCATAGCCCCGGGTTCGGTTCCCGCTAAGGGCATGTACCTCGGTTGCAGTTTGTCCCCAGCCCCATGGGGTCGTGTGGGTGGCAGCCAGTGGACGTGTCTCTCTCACATCGATGTTTCTCTCTCTCTCTTCCTCCCTCTCTCCTTCCCACTCTATCTGAAGATAAATGCAAAAATGTCCTCGAGTGAGGATAAAATAAATAAATAAATAAATAAAATAAAAATAAAAGTAAAAATAAAAAGAATTAATTTGCTAAATTAAATACTAGTATAGGGGGTACAATTATAAGTTAAATTGTATAGTTCATTATTTGAAAATAAGGGGCAAGTCATATGTACTCTCAAGCAGAAATTTATATCAGCTCAACCTACTTCCAAGAAACATTATAAATAATTAAATGATGCAACATTTGAAAATAAATTAGGCAAATACATTAACAATGGAATGTGAGTTTTTAACTTTTGATGAAGGAATGGGAATGACTGAGGCTTGTATTTTCTTCCCAAAGACGTGGCTGGTGTTGCTTGTCAGACTGTATTCCAGGCGACACTGGAAACCCTTGACATGGGTGGTCTGACCAAATCCTCCCAACAGCCAGACGAGTACTGTCAGCTCCAGCTCACGGACGAGCAAACAGGCTCAGGGAGCTTCAGGACCTTGCCTCCCCCTCCCTCAAGCCCACCCACTCCGCAGAGAAAAATCCTGGAAAAAAGTGGTCTCTTTCAAAGCCTGTGCTCATTCCACCAGAAGCCACACTGTAGATACCCTAACCTCTGCGGAGCCAAAGTGGCCCGTGGTCAGTAGACAGGCAGACTTTTGGCTGGAATTCAGTTCACAGTGGGTCCAGTGATACCCTGGACTAATCCTGTTTCCCCAGTCACATCAGACACACTTCACGACTGACAAAATCTCTCCCCTGACCCGAAGAAGAAGGGCTTTTATGAAGGGACAGGCCAAGTGCCACTGCTCCCTGCCCACCTCACTACTAAGGCACTAAACAGACAGTGACTCCCTCCCCTGGGGATGACACCCACCACCTCCATTGAATTCACACGTTTGACCTGAACAAAATCCAGATGGTAGCTTTTCACAGACATAACCGGGTGATGATGGCAGCGCTCAGTGGGCCCACGTACAAGCAGCACAGTGTTTACAGAATAGGCCACGCACGAGAAGGACAGCACCATGGGAATAATGCCACCCTGCGTGGGCTCAGCAGAATGGCCTCCCCTCACCGAGGCTGCTCTGGCCATCACACTTGATGACCCTCCATCAGCCCACACAGAGCCATGGGACTTCTGGGAAGTGTATTGAGTCTGGCCAAGCTGACACGTTGCAGAGACACCCAGCGACCAAACCGCTGCACTGAGCCGTCTGGGGGAGAAGGAGGCAAGAGGTGAAATCTTTGTGAGCTGATTTTTGAGGAGGGCCTGTCAAGCTCAACAATACCAGAGGCTTGGGGATGACAGAGAGGGACTAGAGTCATTGCCTACCTTGACTCTCAGGCCATAGTTGGGTGGCTTTGCAGGTTTTGTTACAAAAGGTGCACATTGTCAGACTGTATATAATCCAAGAAGCCAAATGCATGACACTTCAGTTTCACAGGAGACACTGGTGTGCCAGAGTCTGCCAACCACACGGAAACAGCACCACCGTAACCTGACGAACTGTCAGCTGTGCAGAAGCACCCTTGGAAGCCACAGAGTCAAAGGTCCAAGGCTGTCAATCTGCCAGGAGTGGGTGGGGCCAATGCCCCCTGCATGTGGCTTCCTTTGCTGTGAGATAAACTTTCTGCAAAACTCATGTCTGGCGTGCAGCGGAGTCTTCTCCATCACAAACAGATCCCTTCCACTTATGTCCAGTACAATGCTGGATCCAGGCGGCAATCTGGGCAGCATGGACTTGACCAGCAGCTTGACCCTCTCAGTCACATCAGGAAAGGGCCCTTACCGCAGGCCCAATATGCTGAATCTTCGACCACAGTTATTTCTTTCACAGTGTGCTGCCCAAAGAGCGGTGTCTTTAATTTAATTAACATCTGAGACATTTTTGAGTGTCAGGACTGTGGGTTGGGAAGCTACTGGCACCTAGTGGGTGGATGCCAGTGATGCTGCTAAACATGGTCAGTGCCAGGACAGCAACCACAGGAATTATCCAGCCTCAGATGTCACTGGTGATGAGGTTGAGGAATCCATTGTGCTTACTAATCCTTGCGGCAGTTGGTCTTCCAGAGCTGTCATTGAGGCTGGATGGCTGTTCATTCTAGTCCATTTTTGTATTTGTTTTATTTTACTTTTTCATTTTTTTATTAATTTATTTTTGTTACAGATATTTCTCCTTTTCCCCCCCTAGATACCCTCCTCCCGATCCCGCCCCTCCCCCCAGCATGGTTGTCTGTGTCCATTGGTTACGCATACATGCATATAAGTTCTTTGGTTTATCTCATCCATCCCCCCCCACCCCGCCCCCTTCCTCTGAGGTTTGTCAGTCTGAACCTTACTCCTTTCTATGTCTCTGGGTCTATTTTGTTCATTATATTCCACAAATAAGTGAGATCATGTGGTATTTGTGTTTCTCTGATTGGCTCATTTCACTTAGCATAATACTCTCCAGGTCCCTCCATGTCGTCTCAAAGGATAAGAGGTCCTTCTTTCTTACAGCTGCATAGTATTCCATTGTGTATATGTACTACAGCTTTTTTATCCACACATCTGTTGATGTACACTTCAGCTGTTTCCAGATCTTAGCAATTGTAAATAGTGTTCATAGCAATGAACGTAGGGGTACATATTCTTTCTGATTGGTGTTTCAGGCTTCTTAGGATATATTCCTAGAAGTGGGATCACTGGGTCAAATGGCAGATCAATTTTTAATTTTTTGAGGTAGCACCATAGTGTTTTCAATAGTGGCTGCACCAGTCTGCATTCCCACCAGCAGTGTGCTAGAGTCCCCTTTTCTCCACACCCTCGCCAGCACTTGTTTGATGCTTTGTTAATGGTGGCCATTCTGGCAGGTGTGAGGTGATACCTCATAGTTGTTTTAATTTGCATCTCTCTAATGATGAGTGACGTTGAGCATTTTTTCATATGTCTCTTGGCCATTTGTATGTCCTGTTTGGAGAGGTGTCTATTTAGGTCCTCTGCCCATTTTTTAATTGGGTTCTTTGTCTTCCTTTTGTTGAGTTGTATGAGTACTCTATATATTTTGAAAATTAACCCTTTATCTGATGTATTGTTGGCAATTATGCTCTTCCATATAGTGGGTTCCCTTTCCATTTTGATGTTTGTTTCTTTTGCTGTGCAGAAACTTTTTAGTTTGATGTAGTCCCATGTATCAATTTTTGCCTTTGTTTCTCTTGCCTTAGGCATTGTATCAGTGAAAATTCTGCTGCGTGTGATGTCTGAAATTTTGTTGCCTACATTTTCTTCTTGGATTTTTATGGATTCACGAGTCACATTTAAGTCTTTTATCCATTTTGAGTTTATTCTTGTGTATGGTGTAAGTTGGTGGCCTAGTTTCATTTTTTCGCATATAGCTGTCCAATTTTCCCAACACCATTTATTAAAGAGGCTGTCTTTACTCCACTGTATGCTCTTGCCACCTTTGTCAAATATTAATTGAGCATGTTGTCTTGGGTCAATTTCCAGGTTCTCTGTTCTGTTCCATTGATCTATCTGCCTGTTCTTGTGCTAGTACCAGGCTGTTTTGATTACAGTGGCTTTGTAGTATAACCTGATATCCGGTATTGTGATCCCTCCTACTTTGTTCTTTTTCAAGATTGCTATGGCTATTCAGGATTTTTTTTTGGTTCCATATAAACTTTTGAAGTATTTGTTCTAGTTCTGTGAAATATGTTGTTTGTATTTTAATGGGGATTGCATTGAATCTATAGATTGCTTTGGGTAGTATGGACATTTTAATGATGTTAATTATTCCAAACCATGAACAAGGTATATGCTTTCACTTTTTAAAATATCTTCCTCTATTTCTTTTTTCAATGTCCTGTAGTTTTCTGCAAATAGGTTCTTTACTTCTTTGGTTAAGTTTATTCCTAGGTATCTTAATTTTTTGCCACAATGGTAAATGGGATTTTTTTTTAGTTTCTCTTTCTGTGAGTTCATTATTGGTGTATAAGAATGCCATCAATTTCTTGATGTTAATTTTGTATCCTGCTACCTTGCCAAATTCGTTTATTAAATCTAGTAGATTTTTTATGGAGACTTTAGGGTTTTCTATGTACAATATCATGTCATCTGCAAATAATGACAGTTTCACTTCCTCCTATCAAATCTAGATCCCTTTTATTTTTTCTTCATGTCTAATTGCTGTGGCTAAGACGTCCAGTACTATCTATGTTAAATAAGAGTGGCAAAAGTGGGCATCCCTGTCTTGTTCCTGTTCTTAAGGAAAGTGCTTTACTTTTTGCCCATTGAGTATGATGTTGGCTTTAGGTTTTTCATACATGGCTTTTTTATGTCGAGATATGATCCCTCTATTCCCACATTGCTGACTGTTTTTATCAGAAATGCGTGCTGGATTTTGTTGAATGCTTTTTCAGCGTCTATTGATATGATCATATGGTTTTTATCTTTCATTTTGTTTATGTGGTGTATCACATTTATTGATTTGCGAATATTGTACCAGCCTTGCATCCCTGGGATGAATCCCACCTGGTAATGGTGAATAATTTTTTTAATGTATTGCTGGATCCGATTTGCTAATATTTTGTTCAGGATTTTGGCATCTATGTTCATCATTGATATCGGTCTGTAGTTTTCTTTCTTTGTAGTGTCTTTATCTGGTTTTAAAATTAGAATTATGCTGGCCTCATAAAACAAGTTTGAAAGTCTTCCTTCTTCTTGAATTTTTTTGGAATAGTTTGAGGAGAATGGGTGTTATTTCTTGGAATGTTCGGTAACACTCCCCTGTGAAGCCATCTGGGTCTGGGCTTCTGTTTGCTGGGAGAGTCTTGATTACATCTTCAATTTCCTTAGTTGTTATTGGTCTGTTCAAGTTTTCTATCTCTTCCCAGTTCAGTTTTGGGAGACTATGCGTTTCTAGAAATGTGTCCATTTCTCCTAGATTGTTCAATTTGTTCTCGTATAATTGTTCATAGTATTTGTTAACGATCCTTTGTATTTCTGTGGTGTCAGTTGTTACTTCTCCTCTTTCATTTCTGATTTTGTGTATTTGGGTTCTCTCTCTTTGTTTCTTGGTGAGTCTAGCTAAGGGTCCATCAATCTTGTTTATCTTTTCAAAGAACCAGCTCTTTGTTTCATTGATCTTTTAAACTGTTTTTAGTCTCTATGTTGTTTAGTTCTGCTCTGATCTTTACTATTTCTTTCCTTCTGCTTGTTCTGGGTTTTTCTTTTTGTTTGCTTCTAGTTCTTTAAGTTGTGAGGTTAGATAGTCAATTAGAAATGTTTCTTGTTTCTTGAGGTAGGCCTGTAGTGCTATGAACTTCTCTCTCCGGACTGCTTTTTCTGCGTCCCATAGATTTTGTGTTGTTGTATGTTCATTTTCATTGGTTTCCAGGAAGGTTTTAATTTCTTCCTTGATCTCCTTGGTAATCCATTCATTGTTTAAGAACATGCTATTTAGCCTCCATGTGTTTAAATGTCTTTTTGTTGTAATTGATTTCTAGTTTCATGCCATTGTGATCTGAGAAGATGCTTGATATGATTTCAATGTTCTTGAACTTGTAGAGACTTAGTTTGTGTCCTAATATGTGGTCTGTTATTGACAATGTCCCATGTGCACTTGAGAAGAATGTGTATTCTGCAGTTTTGGGGTATAATTCTCTGTAGATATCTATTAAATCCATTTGATCTAGTGCATCATTTAGAGTCTCTGTTTCCTTCTTAATTTTTTGTCTAGAGGATCTATCCAGTGATGTCAGCAAGGTGTTGAAGTCCCCTGCTATGATTGTATTGTTATCAATTTCTCCTTTGAAGTTCTCCAGAAGTTTTTAAATATATTTTGGTGTTCCTATATTGAGTGCATAAATGTTTACTAAGGTTATATCTTCCTGTTGGATAGATCCTTTCAATATTATGTAGTGACCTTCTTTATCTCTAGTTATGACCTTCATTTTGAAGTCTATTTTATCAGATATGAATGTTGCTACCTCAGCTTTTTTTGCCTTTCCATTTGCTTGGAAGATTTTTTTCTATTCCTTCTCTTTCAACACATGTGAGTCTCTTGTTGTGAGGTGGGTCTCTTGTAAACAACAAATATATGAGTCATGCTTTTTTAATCCAATCAGCTTTGTGTCTTCTGATGGGAGCATTCAATCCATTTACATTTAAGGTTATTATTGACATATACTTATTTATTGCCATTTTTGTTTATTGTGGCTATATTTTTCTTTCTATTTCTTCTACTAATTACAGCAGTCCTTTTAACATTTCTTGCGGTGCTGGTTTGGTGCTAATATATTCCCTTCGTTTTTTTTTGTTTTTTTTTGTTTTTTTTTTTTGTCTGGGAAGCTCTTTATTTCATCTTCTATTTTGAATGGTAGCCTTGCTGGATAGAGTAGTCTTGGATTCAGATCCTTGCTTTTCATTACTTTGATTACTTCATGCCATTCCCTCTGGCCTGTAGTGTTTCTGTTGAGAAGTCAGCTGATAGCCTTATGGGGGTCCTTTGTAGGTAACCTGTTGCTTATCTCTTGCTGCTTTTAGAATTCGCTCTTTGTCTTTAATTTTTGGCATTTTAATTAGTATGTGTCTTGGTGCTGGCCTGTTTCAGTTCTTCCTACTTGGGCCTCTCTGTGCTTCTTGAACTTGAATGCCTTTTTCCTTCACCAAGTTAGGGAAGTTTTCTGTCACTGTTTCTTCAAATATATTCTCTAACCCTTGCTCATTTTCTTCTTCTTCTGGAACCCCTCTGATGCGGATGTTTACGTTTCAAGTTGTCCCACAGTTCTCTTAAGCTGTCTTCCTGTTTTTTTATTGTTTTTTTCTTTTTGGTTTTCTGATTGGGTGATTTTATCTACTCTGTCTTCTGATTCACTGATCTGGTCCTCAGCTTCCTCTACTCTGCTGGTTATTCCTTCCAATGTGTTCTTTATTTCTGCTATGTCAATCTTCATTTCCAATTGGTTGGTTTTCAATGCTTACTCATGCTGTTGAGCTCTTTACTTATGCTGTTGAGCTTCCTCATTATCATCGCTCTGAACTCTACCTGTGATAACTTGCTTAACTGCATTTCATTTATCTCATCTTCAGTAGAGTTCTCTTGTTCCTTCATTTGGGATTTGTTTCTTTGTTTCACCATTTTGGCTGTCTCAGTGGGTTTTGGAGCCTGCCAAATTTTCCCTGTGGGTGTTGGTGTTCTGCTGTTTGTGGCTCCCTCTAGTGGATTTGGATGAGTGTGGAAGGACCCATGTTAAACACCACTGTCAAGTCTTACTTTCCTGGGTAGATTTGAAAGCCCAGGAAAGGTTCAGTTATCCTCTAACTTTTTGCCTGGAGGCTGTCTCAGTTACTTGATGAGCCTTGGGTTGTAGCCCTCAACTGAATGAAAAACTGCCTCAGGTGTTCAGGGTAAGAGGATTTCCAGAGGGTGGGGCTGATGCTTGCTGGCTGTTAATGAACCTCAATTTGCATTTCTCTGGCCTGGCCAGGTGGTGTTAAATTCCTGAGGGAGGGACTGTTGCTTCTCTTCGGGGCCCTGGGAAGGGGTTCTTTGAGTAAGATGCTACTGTCCTTTGCGGAAGTGATTCAGCAATGACTCCCATTGCCCTCTCACCTCTCCAAGCTCCAGAGTCTCCACACAGTTCCAGTCCAGTCTGTCTTCCCTCTGCTGGAGCCCAGGGTGAGTGGCTATAGCTAATTTAGTACTCTGTCCAGGCCCTCTGCGCTGTGGAGCTGGCTCGGGATTTTAACCCCGAGGGAGCTGCTCACAGCTAAAACAGCTGCTGTCCATGGGCCCTCAGCCTGCCCTCTTGTGCCTCTGCAGTTCCTACCAGGCTCGATTTTTATATAGGTCCTCTCCAGCTGCTTCTCTGTTGGTTTTTCCTGACGATTTGTGTTTATTTTAGTTGTAATTCCAGTTTGGTCCTGGGAGATGGTCTGTGTAGCTTCCATTCACTGTGCCGTCATTTTGGAATCTTAATCTGTATTTGTTTTAAATGCTCTCTAGTGAAAAATGTAATGAAATATAGAGGCCCAAGGAATCAGAATTTTAAGCAATCTCTGTTCTTATTCAGACCTTTCAAATATTCTCATGACTTCTGAAGTCTGAAAACATGGCCATAATTGCCAGGAGCCCCGAAAGGGTTGTTTTTTCTGAGTCCAGCAAACTGTGTTCTGCAATTCCCGGTCAATTTTCAGCAATAATCTCTCTGCAACCATTTCATTTTTTAGAGACTCCTTTTAAAAAAAAATTTTTTTTTCTTTATTGATTTTAGAAAGAGAGAGGAAGGGAAAGGGAGATAGAAACATCAATGGGAGACTTCCGGTCAAGATGGCGGCCTAGGTGGACGCGGAATCGCGTCCTCCCACAACCACATCAAAGTTACAACTAAATCACAGAATAACAATCACTTAAAGACCGCATGAAATCAAGCTGAATGGAAGCCCTGCAACTACGAAATTAAAGAAGCAGCAGAATGGAGACGGCATACTGCCCTCCAGGACCCTCCTTGTTGCCTGAAAGGAAATGAGATCCTGCAGCCAGGGGCGCCTGCGGAAGCTGAGCGACCCCCCCACCACGGAGGAACCCAGGAGTGAGGGAGCCGAGTGACCCCCCCCCACCAGGGAGGAACCCAGGCGGAGCAAGGGAGCTGGGCGACCCCCTCCCCCCACCACGGAGGAACCCAGGAGTGAGGGAGCTGAGCGACCCCCACACCAACGGAGGAACCCAGGCGGAGTGAGGGAGCTGAGCGACCCCCACACCAACGGAGGAAGCCGGCAACACACAGGAGAACTGAGCAAACTGAACAACGAAATTGACCCAGAGACATGGAGGTGGAGTACGGGATGACGGGCCTCAGAGGAGGGGGGGGCGGGGAAAAGAGATAAATCACAGAGCCTATGTGCATGGGTGCATAACCAATGGACATGGACAACAGGGATGGGGAGGAGGAGAAGGGGAGGGGGAGGAGGGTGTCAATGGGGAAAAAAAAGGAAAAACATCTGTAACAAAAACAAATTAATAATAAAATAAATTATAAAAAAGAAAAAAAAAAGAAACGTCAATGAGAGAGAACATTGATTGGCCACCTCCTGCATGCCCCCCACTGGGGATTGTGCCCACAACCTGGGCATGTGCCCTGACTGGGAATCTACCTCTTGATGCATGAGTCAACGCTCAACCACTGAGCCACACCAGTTGGGCTAGAGACCCTCTTTGAAGCAACTTTAGCTAGGCATTTCTCCTTGTATTCTCTTTTAATCTCTCACTGTCACGAGGCCAGGTACTTTTTATCTGTTTTGTTCACTATTATAGGTAATCCCAGCACATAAAATGGTGCCTAGCACTTTGTAGTTTCTTAATAAATGTTTGAATGACTGAAGGAATTGGCTTAAAATTTTATAGCAGTATTTCTTATTGATATAATTCATATACCATAACATCCAACTTTTTAAGTGTAAAATTAATTGGTTTATAATATATTCACAAAGTTGTGCAACCATCACAAATTTCAGAACATTTTAATGACCTGAAAAAGAAACCCCCTACTTATTAGTATTCACTCCCTAGTCCTCATCCCCCTAGTCCCTGGTAACCATGAATCTACTTTTCTATTTCTGGATTTGCCTATTCCGGCCATTTCATATGAATGGAATCATATAGTATGTGGTCCTTTGTGTCTGCCTTTTCTCTCTCAGCATCATGTTGTCAAGGTTCATCCATGTTGTAGCAGGTATCAGTACTTTACCCTTTCTTATGGTGTAATAGCATTCCACTTATGGATCGACCTTATTCTGTCTATCTGTTCATCAGCTGATGGATAGTTGAGTTGTTTACCTTTTTTGGCTATTATGAATAATGTTGCTATGAACATTCTTGCACAGATTTTTGTGTGAACATGTATTCAGCTCCCCTGAGAGGATGGAATATACTCAGGAGTGGAATTGCTGGGTCATATAGTAACTCCATGTTCAACTTTCTGAGGAACTGCCGAACTGTTTTCTAAAGTAGTTTCATTTACATTCCCACCAGAAATGTGTATCATAAATGTCATAGTTTTGCATAATAGTGCTGAGCACCCATTTTCTTGCTTCTCAAAAGAAGTAAAACTCTTTTAACAAGTTAGTGATTTTGCTGAAATGAAGGCAAAAACTAATTTAATGAAATAATGAATAATTCTGCTACTTATCTTTATTTTATTATTCATCCACCCATCACCAATCACCCAGAGAGCAATACATATTAAATATAGTTGTCTTTGATGTATTGACAACTTTTATCATATAAGAGCCATAGCTTTATACATGATTTTTATTTTGTTAATATTTATCATGGCAGGAGGACAGAATATTTCACTCAGCATTTTCTTAGCTTGACTTGTTACTTTTAAATACTGGACATGTTGGTTTAAGGGCCTCTGCTGCACTCTTGCCCTGGCTGCAACTATTGGGGGCCAGCTGGGAGCTGCCTGTTTCTGCTTTATGATCTAGGCAATTAGTCTTTTTATTTTCCTTATCAAATCTGATAGGTAACAGAGAAAATGTTGGATAAGGATCTAAGGTTAAAATGAGAGACAAGAGAGCAGCTTCCCCAAATGACGTCATTGAGACCAAGGCGCTATCTGATCAGGTCAAGGTGGACTTCCAGCCTCTCTTCAGAACTGGAGACATCTCTAAGACAATAAGTTGTATGTGGTTTAGAAACAATAGACAGACTTATCCCAGGAATATGACCCCTTTGCATAAAAACATGGGTGGAGGGAAAGTCTCTGTACAGCTGAACAAGCCTGTTTCTAGGTCATTTGCCTCCATGAACACAGGTTACAGGGTGGCTTCTCTATGAACTGAAAGCTTGTTCCAGGCCACACAGTTCTCCCATCCACACCAGTGTGTGCCTGTTGCTTCAGGAATGCCACAACACAGCACTGTCCTGGAACTATGCAGGGTATCTGTGTGGCTGGGGCAATGCTGACTGCCCACTGCCTGCCGCCTGGAGCTCACGGTAGGCTGCATTTCCCAGCATCCATTGCAGTGAGGAAGGGCTGAGTTCTGCCTGATGGCAGTGGTGACACCAGCATGTCTAGAACTGGCACCTAAAGTCTTCTGTGATCCTCAAGCTCTCTCCCTTCATCAGCTTGCTGTGAGTATAGTCAGCGGGAGGACTCTGAGTCCTAGAGCATCACTGGGGTAAGCAGGGAAATGAACTTTTACCATAGCCCAGTGCTGCCTCTTACCCGGGATTTGATCCCATACCCAGGACCTGACACCAAGTCTCTGCTCCAATGTCCTTTCTCACATATTGAAAAGGGTCCCTCTGGCTATGGTACTGAGAACACACTTGGGAATGGGAGTGAAGCAGAAGCTGGGAGGAGGGGGCAGCTGAAATAGATTCTAAAATAAATCAATACCTGTCTGGGTCTCACCCCCAAGAGATGCTGATTTAATTGGCTTATGGTGGCACAGGACTTTTGAAAAGCAGCACACTTTATGGCAGAAGCCAGTTTACTTTACGATGACTAATTTCCTTAGATTATCTAGCTTCTATTTGCGCACATCTGCCTGAAAGTCTTGATACCATAAACTAGTGCTCATTCACTGCAGGTAAGTGCTCACTGACATACTTTTCATTATAGTGATTCCCTTTGTCAAAGTCAGTTCCACCAACAAAGGTGAAATGAGTCCCTTGGAGACAGACTCTGCTTTCAGGTCGGCATCCCCCAACACCACTCCCGGCCACATATTCTGCCTCCTCAGAATCCCGAGGGTCATCAGCTCCTGCAACCACGACCCCCAACACAGCCTCCAGTTCTCCCCACTTCTAGGTGGCCTCCTTGGATGAACGTAGCCACTTTGTGAACCGAGTCAAGCATTTTGAAGGCATTCTTGTATGGCAACACCTCCACGGATGGTGGCTATGATGGACACAGTGATGGGTGGTGGCACCTGCGGAAGCAGCCATACAGGCTGAGCATGGCAGCTAGGGCAACAGGTAGTGGCCACTGAAGTGAATGACCACAACGTGGCCACCACTGACATGAACCCAGGAAGTGGCAGGGAACTGAAACGCCAGCCTCCTAGGTAGCCTTGACAAGGTGGCTGATGGGGGTTAGTGTATAAACAGCTTCGCCCCTTGAGTGGGAAGTATGTGTTCTCAACTGTCCCCAGAGAATACTGCTGTTGCCCACAGTGATAACTGCTTGACGACACGCCCAAGGTGCTGCTTTCCTTGCCCACTGCCCTCTAATGAGGTTCGGGAGCATCTCTCAAATCCTCATCCCCACACCTGTTTCTGGAAGAACCCAAGTGAAGACAGTGCACTGTGAACCAAGGATTATGATTCAAACACATATGGCACGTTCACAAAACTGATCGTGTTCCCAGCCATAAAGTCTCCACGTGTTTCAAAAAAGTGGAAATCACAGAAAGCATGTTCCCATCCCAAATGCAATTAAGCAAGATGACTAGAAAAATTCCCCTATGTTTAGAAATTAAGAAATACAATATTAAACTTCTAAATCTGAGATAAATGAAAACAGCAAAATAGAAAGCATGCTCAGTGGGAAATTTAAGTGCACGTATTAGAAAAGAAGAAAAACTGAAAATCAGTGAGCTAAACATTCATGTCAAAAGGCAAAAAACAGAAAATTAAATCTAAAAAAGGTAATAATAAAGAGAATACAATTTAAAATTAATACACAAAATAGAGACATCAACAAAGCCCAAAACAGATTCTGTGAAAAGGTTAATAAAATTGAGAAAGCCCTTTCAATATGATGAAGAAAAAAAGGCACAAATAATCCACATCAGAAAGGCAAAAGGGGCTTTCACTAGATTCTATAGACCTTAAAAAGATAATTCCGATATTCTTAACAAATTTACGGCCATTTGAAAATTCAGATCGTGTCAAAAGCTCTTAGAAAAAGTTGACCACCCAGGAATAGAAACTGTTTTTATGGTGGTTTAAACATGGGCAAAAATTCTTTGCAGCCATGGAGGTGCCATCCTCTCCACCTCCTCCACCCCCGCCTGGGTTGGTCTCAGGACTTGCTTTGACCAAGAGTGTGTGGCACAGGTTCAAGGCTTCCATTTTGCTCCCCTGGACCAGAGATCACCACGTAGGGAGTTGATCTAACCTACTGGAAGATATTCTGAATAGTCTTGATCTCGTCTTATCTGTTACCACACTTTTCAGTGACACAGAGCAGAACCTGCCCAGGCAAAGTGAGGTTGGCCAAAACAAGCACAGAAATTGGAAGGCTCAGTCCACAGCCCAAGGTTATTGGAGCTGGGAGCAGAAGCCACCAGGTCCCCGCAGCCCTTCAGGGATCACAGGACTGACCACAGTGCTCTTCCCATTCTGACCACTTGGACTTCCACCTTAGCTCCCACATCAACTGCCAGCTGCCTTTACCTTAAAAATCAAATCCCTGGGACAGACTCCAGCTTGTTTTTCCAAGCCAGAGCACAACCCTTAGTTTCAAATGGCCAGACCGGTCAACACTGGCCAGTCACTTCCAATTTCTGGAGGTTCAGTCATCTCCAGGGGGAGCGACTGGTCTGAATGGTGAATCTGAGTGCAGCCCTGGGCATGCCGAGCTCAGCACTCTGGGATCCCTCTCCTGCAGACCTGCCCTCTAGGACCTGTGGCAGCCTGTGATCACCAGCTGTGCCCATGGAACCTGACACCCTGAGGAGACAGGAAGAAGCTGCAGCAGCCACTGCCCGGGTCCACTGGGCACTCCCTACTGTGTGCTGAGTGCTACTCACCAACTCCCTCTGCTCAGGGCTCTTCTGATGGCAGGAGCCACTCGACCCCACAGTGCAGGCTGAAGTGTTAGATGGTCAGTGCCCACAAAACAGCCCTTAGTGACAGATGGGAAGCTGCTCCTTGGAGAGTAACTGAGGGATGTCCTGTGCAATACCCTAGAAGTCCCCAGTGGGACTGAGCTCCAGCTGCCCAGTCTATCATTCAACTGGCTCTGAACTCAGGAGGAAAAGAGATGTGTTACTTATGCCCTCTAAGTCTCATGTAAACATGTGTTAAACAGCTGGCAAGTGCTGGCGCGGCAGGGAGGAAAGGGCCTATCCCCATGTCCACGCAACAGGAGACAAGGATGGCTGTGGCAGAGTTAACAAGGGAAGAGGGGGAGGTCTGAGCCCTGGAGACAGACCCTTCCTTGTTCCACTCGGTGACGCTGGGGCACAGAGGGCTGGGGTTTCTGCCCCACCAGCTCTCTAGGGCCCTCAAGTGCTGAAGGCAGGAATCAGAGCCTGGTGTGTAGTCTTTATTTATTGTGAGTCCTAATGTCCAGAGACTAGGCCCACGTCCAGGGCCCTCAGGACAGCATCTGGTCACTCTTCAGGACTGGGGACATTAAGTGTCTGGTCACTCTTGTCCAGTTTTCATAGGGTCCAAAGAGTCCTCAGGAGGCAGAAACTGGCTGTGCCTGTGGGAAAAAACACCATCATCTACCAGCCTCTCTTCTCATCCTCACACCCTGCCGGGACAGCTGAGCAGCAGGAGAGGGTGAGGGAAGAGACTGACAAGTTGGCCTGGGGAAGACAGAGAGCCAGCCCAAACCGGGGTTTTGTTTGTCAGCGTGAATGGGAAGCTGTTGAGGAACAATAAGCAAAGGAGTAATGTTGGTTCCTAAGTGCTCTCTGGCCACTGTTAGAAGGCAGATATTTGGGGATTCACAGAGGCCAGGTGGACGGTGGGGCAGGTGTCCTGGAGGGCAGGTGGCTGGACTAAAGCAGGGGCTGTGGATGGGGCAAGAGGTGACAGTGTTGCGGATTCTGGATGAATGTGAAGGTCCCTGCAGCAAGGGTGGAGCTGGGGGTGACGTCAGGTCTTTACCTGCACAGTTGCAGGTGGGCTCGGCAGCTGCACCTGCTCAGCGCACTGCAGGAAGCGGCGCACCTGCTCCGCACAGTTGCCCACCGCGGCCTCATTCTGCCGAAGACACTCCTCGAAGGCCTCAAAGGGTTCTGCGCAGGCCTGGCGGATCTGACGGATGACTGGGCTGCAGGGAAGGCACCTCAGGCGTCCAGGCTTTTGCTGCACTGCCCCCCCCCCCCCCGCCTTAATCCTCCTCCAACCTAGCTGCCTGGCCCATATCTGCCCCCGCCTACCCCCATGTGCCACCCCTGAAATGTCCCAGGCACTGTTCGCCCCTGTGCTGCCTACCACCATGCTTACACTGCCCACCCCCACAATGCCCACCCAATGCCCCTGCCCCTCGTACTGCCCACCACCCCCATCCCCGTGCTGACCCCAATCGTCCTCCACACTGCCCGCCCCCCAACCTGCCTGGCTCCTGGGCTGTCCCGCACTCACTGGTTGGAGGTGCACCGAGCGATGCTCATCTTGAGGTGGTGACAGTCCCGCTGCCAGGACTCGGGCTTGGTGGCCACACATTGGCCGTACTGGTCCAGCTCCCGGCTGCAGTACCGGGCAGTGACCTCCAAGGCCGCCTGCCTGTGGGACACGCAGGTAAGGGGGTTCTGACCTGGTTCCGGGTAAGGGTTGGGGAGGTCTGGGGCGAGTCCCTGAATCTGACAGGTCCCAGGACAGAGCCCGCGGAGTGCCAGGCTGTGGAATGGGCCGAGGATTTCGAGGTAGGTGGTGGAGATCCTTAAACAGATCTGGTGATTCTACTGTGGGCTTGGGGTCCAGGAACCCAGTCATCCCCCCGTGGGGCCTGAGAAATAGGATCCAGAGGTCCAGGAGGGCCTGGGAGCCACAGGTGGGTGTGGGTATCTGGTGTCCGGGGGAGGGTCCCCTAACCAGCCTTAGAGCGGAGGCCTGAGGACGGGGCACTGGAGGGGCACTTGGAGGCACTGATGGGTCGCAGGGTCCTTGGGGTACAATCTGGAAGCGGCGGGTGAGGCTGGGGCTCGGGTTCATCTGGGGGGGTCCTCTATCCAGGTAAACTTTTGGGACAGGTCTGGGGGGCAGCGCAGGGCCATGTTCAGAACGAGTCTGCGAAAGGCTCAAGAGAGAAGGTGCACCCGGGGGCTGAACGTGGGGTGGGGCTCCAAGATCGAGTGTGTGAGAGTCCTCGGTTCCCACGAGGAGGGGGCGGGGCCTGGACACGCGGGGTGGGGGTGACGGCGCGCAGTCCTGAGGGTCGGAGCTTCAAGGAACAGAGGCCAAGCCCTCCTCCCTGATCCTGGCCTAGGTCTCGGTCACCGAGAAGAAGGCGTGCGCGGACAGGAGCAGGGTAGGACCTCCCGCTACTCACATGTCGAGGCGTGTGCCAGTAGAATCAATCCGCAGGCGCGCTCCGCCTTTTCCGGTGTCAGGTTGTCATGGCGGCGCCCGCCCTGCCCCGTTTTTTCCGGTCGCACAGTGGCCAAGCGGCCTTATTGCTTTGAAAGTCAACCCGTTATGGCGGAGCCCTGCCTCTGCTTCCGCCCCGACCTGCAATGGCGGCGCCCTGCTAGCCACTTCCGGCCCAAGCCTGCAATAGATGCGGCCTGCTAGCCACTTCCGGCCCAAGCCTGCAATGGCGGCGCCCTGCTAGCCACTTTCGGCTCGGCCGGCTAGGTCGCCGCCTCTGTTTCTATTTCCGGCTTGCCCTGGAGCTCCCGCCCACCGGAAGTAAGTAATGGGAAGTACCCAGGTGCTTTCGCACCAAGGCCAGAGCAGCTTTCAGCTCGCGAATCCGTGGGGCTGGACCCGACTGGAGCTAGTGGCCGGTGCCTGCCCTTTGCTGCCGCCGCTCAACACGCACCGCTCGCGGCTTGCTGGGCGCCATGCTGCTCTCTGCCTTGGCCTTGCGCTCGCCGTCCTCTCAGGACACTGGCTTGTGCGCACGCGCGGAGCCGGCGGGACGGGCCCTGGTCTGCGTTACCTACTCCTGTAAACCCTGCAGAAGCGGGGCGCGCAACATGAGTTACACTCCTGGGTCCTCTGCAGTTACCCCCGTATGGTGACGCTCCAGGAGGATTGGGGGACAGGACCCGGCAGCCATTCGGTGGGTGGCTGAGCCTGAGTGTTCCCAGCCCGAGTGGTGCGCCGATCCCGCTGCGAGCACACCAAACACACGTGCAGTTGTCGCAGCGTTTCAGATACAGGCTGCTTGTGAGGCAGTGACAGCTAGAGCCTTGGCGTGCTCGTCTGTGAAACGGGGGTGTGACAGTGACACCTCCCCACGGGCACAGAGCTTGGGCCCGTGCAGGAGCTGTCCCCGAGCTGACCCCTGAGCCGGCCACGGTGACACGGAGGGAAAACGCACCGAGGGAAAACCTTTCACCCAAGGCCTCTGTCTTTCTGCAAAACCTTCCAGGTGGCCTTTTGGGGGGGGTGGGGGGAGAGCGACACGGGACTCTTTTCTGTGGCCTCAATTGTGCACCGAGTCCTCAGATGTCCCCAACCTGCGCCATGCCCTGTCACTGAGAGTGACACTCGAGGCCCCAGACTTCTGGCTGCCTTTTGGGCTGTGGCTTTCTGGGGGTTGGGTGTAAGGGACACCTAGGTGACGTGGGGTTTGGGGTGAAGCAGATCTGGGCCTTGTATCTGTCTCCTGGTCACTGGTGGGACCCCGCACAGCCTGAGGCTGAATAGTGGAATAGTGGACTGAATTCACACAGACTTGCTGTAAGGATAAGGTGATATCCAGGCATCCCCTCATATGATACCTACTAAGTGCCACATATGTGCCAGGAGCTGTTTTTTTTTTTTTTAAATTTTTTTTTCTTTATTGATTTTTAGAGAGAGAGAAAGGGAGAGGGAGAGAGAGAAACATGGATAAGAGAGAACATCGATTGGCCACCTCCTGCATGCCCCCCACTGGGGACCCTGGCCCACAATCCAGGCATGTGTCCTGACCGGGAATCAAACCAGTGACGTCTTGGTGCATGGGTCGATGCTCAACCACTGAGCCACACGGGCCGGACTGCCAGGAGCTAACTGCTAGGGAAACAGTGATGAATAAAACAAAAGTATATACTGTTAAAAGTGATTAAAGAAGACAACCTAGGTGCTACAGACAAACTATGTAACACCTCACCAAGTGGAGTCTGCATTCGGATAATTGTACATGGATGGAAGGCAGGAAGCTCTTACAAGATAAAGTGAAAAATGCCTGATTTCTGGGACCACACTGTCAACCTTGTTTGGGGTGAGAAGGCCCTGGCTGGCTTGGCATTTGGGGACTGGCTGACTGGATATACTGTGTTTTTGGTCAAGTGGAGCATTTACAGGACACGAAAGCGCTGCCTTGGCACTAGAGAAAAATACATACCATCATGGAGCTGAACATTCTAGTGGAGGGACAGACAGCTACCAAAATAAGTAAGAAAGACATACACTAAATTAGTGAATGTTAAGGAGAGCAGTAAGTCTGGGAAGGGCATGGGAAGTGTTGGGAGAGTGACCAGAGGTCTGATGTGATTTATAAAGTCCTTGGTATTTCATAAGTGATGAGAGCAACGGAGGTGTCTTTTGTTGTTATTGAGGTGACTTTTGGACCCCACTGATGGGGGCTGATGGCCAGAAGAACCAGCCCTGTGACTAGAGGGTTGGAACTTTCATTCTCACCCCCCTGACCTCAGGGAGGGGACGGGCTGGAATCAGTAGCCAATGGCCAGTGATGTAATCAACCCCACCTAAGTAATGCAGCCTCCATAGAAACCCAAAATAGGTTTGGAGAGTTGTGTTGGTGAGTATGTGATGTGGAGAGAGTGGCACACTCAGCATGGCAGCTCCAAGCTCTGTCCTCAGACCTTGCCCTGTGCATTTCTTCCTAACAGTCTTTTAAAATTTTTAATTGGTTTTAGAGAAAGAAACATCAATTTGTTGTTCCACTTATTATGCATTCATTGGTTGCTGCTTTTTTTAAAAAAATAAATCTTTTAAAAATTTTTATTGATTTATTTTAGAGAGAGAGAAATATTGATTTGTTATTGTACTTTATTTATGCATTGGTTGGTTCTTATATGTGTCCTGATCAAACCCACAACCTTGCATATCCAGACAATGCTCTAACCAACTGAGCTCCTGGGCTAAGGCCCTGAGTTACATTCTTTTATAATAAACTGGTAATCTAGTGAGTAAAATGTTCCCAAATTTTGTGAGCCATTATAGGAAATTAATCAAACCCAAGAAGGGGTTTGACCTGTAGCTAGTTGGTCAGGAGCACAGGGGACAATTAGGCCTGACGGCTCCTCCCATTCCACCTAAGAAAGCTAAGGACACTACAGCAAACACTGAAGCAAGCCCTGGAGGTTGAAGAAAAATGACATGAGGTGGAAATCCGGTTTATCAAGATCATCAGACATGGCAAATGTGATGCTTACTATTAAATAACTCTAATTTTATAAATCTCTTTAAAAGATAATTGACACGCCTGGCTGGTGTGGCTCAGTGGTTGAGCATCGACCCACGCACCAATAGGTCACTGGTTCGATTCCCAGTCAGGGCACATGCCCAGGTTGTGGGCCCAATCCCCAGTGTGGGGCATGCAGGAGGCAGCCAGTCGATGTTCTCTCTCATCGGTGCTTCTATCTCTTCTTTGTTTCCCTCCCTCTCTCTCTAAAATCAATAAAGAAAAAAAATTTTTTTTTAATATAAAAAAAGATAATTGACTGCTTAGAGCAAAAGTAATAATGTATTAGGGGGTTCATCACATATAAGTGTGACAAAAATGGCTCAAAGGACAAGAGGGGATGTGTATACTGTTATAAAGTTTTTACACTAGAAATTTAAAAGGAAACAACTAATAATTAAAATGTAGATGTAGGTTAATAAGCCAATAAAGGAGATAAAATGAAGTAAGAAATGACTGACTAGCTCCACACAAGTATGGCCAACTATTTTTTAACAAAGATGCAAAAGTAATCCAGTGGAAGGACAGTCTTCTGAGCAACTGGCTAACCATAGGCCCCCAAATAAGAATCTTGACCTAAACCCTCACACCTTATATAAAAAAAAATTAACTCAAAACGGATAAATGGATCATAGATTTGAATGTAGAGCTTAGTTAAACTACAAAACCTTTAGGAGACAGCATGAGAAAATCTTTGGGCTTAGTGAAGATTTCTTAGACATGACATCAAAAGCACGATCCACCAAAAAACAAAAATTGATAAATTGGGCTTCATCAAAATAAAAATATTTTGCTTTGCAAAAGAACTGTGAAGATGGCCTAGCCGGTGTGGCTCAGTGGTTGAGCATCAACTCATGCACCAAGAGGCTGTCAGTTGATTCCCGGTCAGGGTACCAGCCCAGGCTGTGGGCCCGATCCCCAGTGTGGGGCATGCAGGAGGCAGTCAATCGATGTTCTCTCTCATCGATGTTTCTATCTCTCCCTTTTCCTTCCTCTCTAAAAGTCAATGAAGAAAAAAAAAACAAAAACTGTGAAGATGAAAAGATAAGCTACAGACTAGGAGAAAAGATTTGCAGAATGCTTATGTGACAAAGGCCTTCTATCTAGAGTACAAAATGCAGCCTCAACCCTGGCCAGTTTGGCTCAGCAGTTAGAGCATCAGCCCGAGCACCGAAGGGTCTCGGGTTTGATTCCCAATCGGGGACATGTACCTGGATTGCAGCTTTGATCCCTGGCCCCATGTAGGGGTCATGAGCAACCAATCGATCTGTCTCTCTCACATCAATGTTTCTGTCTCCCTCCCTCCCTTCCACTCTATCTAAAATTCAATGGAAAAATATCCTTGGGTGAGGATTAACCAAAAAAGAAAAAAAAAAAAATGCAGCCTCAAAATTCTACAGTGAGACAATCCACTTAGAAAATGAACAAGACATGAACAGACATTTCACTGAGCAGATACAGATGTAGAAAAGCCCATGAAAGATGTTCAACATTGCCAGCCATTAGAGATGAGCAGATTAAAACTCCAGTGAGACATTACACACCTATCAGAACCACCAAAATAAAACACAGGAACACCATCAAGTGCTGGTCAGGATGTGGAAGAAACAATCATTCATTGCTGCTAAGAATGTAAAATGGCTTGGCCACTTTGGAAGTTTGGCAGTTCCTTCTAAAACAACATGGCACCATGTGACCTGCTAATTTCATTTTATTAAAAAAAATTTTTTTTTCTTTATTTTAGAGAGAGTGGGAGGGATAGAAACATCGATGAGAGAGAACATTGATCAGCTGCCTTCCTGCATGCCCTCCACTGGGGATTTGGCCCACAACCTGGGCATGTGCCCTGACCGGGAATCGAACCGGCGACCTCTTGGTGCATGGGTCAAGGCTCAACCACTGAGCCACACTGGCCAGGCTAATTTCATTTTTGGACATTTGTCCCAGAGAAACAAAAATGTATGTTCACACAAAAACTGTACATGAGTGTTCAGAGCATCTTTATTTGTAAACACTAATAACTGGAAACAACCAAAATTTATTCCTACAGGCAACTGGTTGAACACATTGGCAGAGCCACACGGGGAGGACTACCCAGCAGCAAAAAGGAATGAACGACTGATATATGCAATGGCTTCAGTGCATCTCAGAGCAACTACATTGAGTGGAGAAGACCAATCTCAAAAGGTCACAAACTATGATTCTATTTATATATTTTTTATCCTCACCGAGGACATTTTTTCTTTTTCATTTATTTTCAGATAGAGCGGGAGGGAAAGAGAGGAACATCAATGTGAGAGAGACACATCGACTGGCTGCCACCCACACAACCCCAATGGGGACCGAGGACTATCTGCAACCGAGGTACATGCCCTTAGTGGGAACCGAACCCAGGACTCTCTGGTCCATGGGCCAACGCTCTAACCGCTGAGCCAAACCGGCTAGGGCTATATAATGTTCTTGAAATAAAATTACAGACATAGGGGAGAGACTCTTTGTCGCCAGGGGTTAACGATGGTGGGGGACGGCTGTAAGGGAAGAGCACACCGCAGCGGCTGTGGTGGGGCAGTTGTCCTGATTATGGTCACATCAGTTTGCACAGAAGTGAGAACTATACACACATGCACAAATGAGTGTATGTGAAGCTGGAGAAAGAGGACTAAGCTCTAAATGGTCTCAACGTTCATCTCATGGTTGTGAATCTGCAACTTAAAAGCTAGAAATATTTTTATTTTTGTTTACCACTTTTGGTGCTGCTACAAAAACCTGGAGAGACTTGAACATGGCCATCAGCTGTGGGATTGTGAGGCGGGCACACTGGAATGGGGTGGAGGGTAGGTAGCAGCTAATACAGTCAATACAAAAATTGAATACATTCAATTTTTCCTAATTTTTTTTCAAGTTTCATGAAGCAAAGCCAGGATATACTTTGAACGGATAATATTTCTCAGTCTAGCCCTATCTCCCTCATAATTAGTGACAGATACCTAAAGCCAGACTCAAAAAAGAATCTCAGGAAAAAACTTTTAACATCTCGCCCTGGCCGGTTTGGCTCAGCAGTTAGAGCATTGACCTGCGGACCAGAGAGTCCCAGGTTCAGTTCCTGCTAAGGGCACGTACCTCGGTTGCAGTTTGTCCCCGGCCCCGTTGTGTGGGTGGCGACCACTCGATGTGTCTCTCTCACATCGATGTTTCTCTCTGTCTTCCCCCCTCTCTCCCTCCCACTCTGTCTGAAGATAAATGCAAAAAATGTCCTCGGGTGAGGATAAAAAAAAAACAACTTTTAACATCTCATTCTTGCACAAGTGTATATAAAGCTAACTACTGCCAACACTTTATAATAGCCAAGAACAGAACCACCCAAATACGTATCCATCAACAGGGGAAAGAACAATGAAACATACACAGAAAAGGAAAAAATAGCACTTAGTATGAAAAAATAATTAAAATTTCACAATATATTTTTAATATTTATTACATGTTGAAATGGCATTCTGGCTGTTATTACATTTAAAAAAATACAGTATTAACATTATTTCTGTTATGGAAACAAACTGATTGTCCATTAGTAGGTGAACGGATAAAAAATGTACTATATATACACAATGGATAATTCAGCCTTAAGAAAATACTGAGTGAAACAAGCCAGTCTCAGAAGGATGAGTGCTGCATGAACTCACCTCTGTGAGGCATCTAAAATAGTCAAACTCACAGAAACAGTAGAATGGTGGTTACCAGGGCTGGCAGAAGGCGGAAACGGAATTGCTATTCAATGCGTATAAAGTACCAATACAAGATGAGTATCTAGAGATGTGTTTGCAGCATTGTGTCTGTACAATCCTGTACTGTTCACCTAAAAATTCCTTAAGAAGGCAGATGTCAAGTTCAGTGTTACATATAACAAAAGCTAGAAAATACACAAATAATAAATAAAAAACAAAACAACCCAAAGGGACCCAGGAAGCTTTCAGAGCTGATGTTTATTACCCCAACTGGTGAACTGTACACACTGAAGATATGCAGTATTTTGGATTTTTAAAAAAAAATATGTTTTTATTGATTTTAGAGGAAGGGAGAAAGAGTGTGAGAGAAACATCGATGTGAGAAAGAAACATCAATCAGCTGCCTCCCACACGTAACCAGAGTAGGGATCAAACCTGAAACCTGGGGTTTGTACAATTATACTTTAGTAAAGCTGTTAAAAAATATTTCTACCTTTTGTTTTCACTTTAATGTGGACATTAGGAAATACAAAATTACATGCATGGATTGCTTCATGTATGTACTCTAGATGGGCATGCTCTAGATCAGGGGCGGGGAACGTCCAGCCCACGGGCCATATAAGGCTCGAGAAATCAATCCCAGCTAACATCAACATATCTCACCAAAGAGAAGCAGTTCCAGCCAGCACACTAGGGGTGTATTAATTAAATATTTGACCAAATACAGCAGGGTAGTTTTTAAGTTGATAATTTTGTATGACCCACGAATGTTATAAATATCCAAATGGCCCTTGGAAGAAAAAAGGTTCCCCACCCCTGCTCTAGATGGACAGTGAGTGATAGTCACCGCCTGCAGAAAGCAGCATACTAAGAACTTGCGGTTGGAAACTTTTCCCTGTATATCCTTTCATCAATGTACCATTTTTAAAGAGGATACTTGTGGAGTTTTTGAACAAATACAGTGAAAATAAACTTCAGTGGTTATTACACCAGAGACTCAGAACCTTGAATTCTTGGTTGCCAGTTCTTGGTTGAGGGCTCTAACAACCTTGAGAAAAATTCAGGGTAACAGTAACATCTTCACTGAAGTTACAATTTGTTTTAATCTGATAGATCACCTAACCCAAAAGGCCACATAAAATTAAATGATATCCAGTTTTACTTTGATGTTCATAGCTGCCAGTTCAGCTACAAAATAACGAAAAACGTAAGGCACAGAAACAGTGTCGATAGTGTCACTGCGATTACACACAGTACAGTTGTATTTTCTGTTGCGCATGGCCGACCACGAAGGGGGTGGCTTCTCCAACAGTGGAGAGAGCAGACTGCCACACTCCACACATACGTGGGCTACCGACCGGTCAGAACAGTTGAAGAGGCGGTCATGAAGGAGAAAAGAAGTTCCATGAGCTAAAAGAGCATCCCGCTCCATTTCCCCAAAACGGATCCCACCCTGCACATTTCTGCCCCCAATGGGCTGGTTAGTGACTCTGTCTCTGGCTCCTGTGGTTCTGACCTGGAATTTGTCTGAGACCATGTGGCGTAACCGCTGGTAATAAACCAGACCTATAAAAATGTCTGCTTCCAGTTCTACCCCACTGATGCCACTGTAGAGCCTCTCGGTGCCATAGAAGTTGTAGCCAGCAGCCTTTAACATCTCACCGAAGTATTCCAAGGCTGAGTTCTCCTCGGAAAAGATGAAGGGTGTGGCATCATGGCAGAGACCATGCAGAGCTGCAGACTTGCCTGCCATGCTCTCAATTAACATACCAATAGTCATTCGGGATGGGAACCCATGAGGGTTGAACAGAATGTCTGGGACCATCCCACTTTCAGTAAAGGGCATGTCCTCGGTTGGCCACAGTCTGCTCAAGATGCCCTTCTGCCCATGCCGGCTGGCAAACTTGTCTCCGATGGTTGGGTTCCGAGGGATTCTCATCGTGATGCAAACACACTTGAACTTCCCACTTCCAGTATCATTACTACACACTTTGATGTTATCCACAATACAATTTTCTTTACTCCTAGGAAAAATCAAACCATATGACAAGTCAAACTATTTATCTAAACTTATAGAGGTGTTTAAGTTTTATACATAATTAGTGTTTCATAAAGGGTACTCACAAAACTTACTCTTACCTCTCTTCCCCCTAAAAGTATCTATGAATAGGGCTGATGGTTATGTTAACTACGGAACTCTCTTCCCCTGAACAACTATTATGAAAATCTACTGCTGAATCCACTCTTACAGATGTCAAATAAGCTAAAAACTTATTTTTAACAAGAAGCATAATAAAACATTTTAGCTAGGAAACATTCCTAACAACATACACAAGAGAGATGATCAAGTCTGAATAACGTATGTTTAATATAAGCCAGGAGAATTTGCATCAATTATAAGAAACTGACAAGTAGAAAAGCAAAGACAGTACAACAGACAGCAAACTTTGTCTCACTGTATAAATGCCAATTCAGTTGCGACTGAGTCAACAACTGAGCTACCACTTCTCTTTTCTCCAAAAAGTCTCATTAAAAGATTACTCTCAATGACCTCCAGCAATTGAGTGAGAAATGGCCTTTAAAATTAGACCGGGGCCCTGGCCAGTCTGGCTCAGCTGTGTCAGCCCGTGGACCGAAGAGTCTCGGGTTTGATTCTGGTCAAGGGCACATATCTCGGTTGCAGTTCGGCCCCCAGCCCTGATCGGGGTCGTGTAGGTGGCAACCAGTCAATGACTCTCTCTCTCTCTCCCCCCCTCCCCCCCCCACTCTATCCAAAGATAAATGGAAAAATATCCTTGGGTGAGGAAAAATAAATAAACAAATAAAATAAAATTAGCACCAGGCACCACAACTTACTTGTAGAACATCACAGAGCTCTCCCCGGTGTTGAGGTTTATGTAGCCGTAGTACGGATCTCCATACTGCAGCTGTGCGCCAATAAATGGCAACCCATCATCATCCAACTTGTGCATAGTCCGTGGGTCACCAGGTCTGACTCCAAACACCAGACTATCATCTCCTTGTTTAATTTTTTCAGAGAGATCTACGAAATCAGACTTGTAGACACTTCCATGGGCAAAACCTCGTTCCCAAGAAGCCTTATTAACAATCTGTGAGGTCAAAAACCAAGGGAATGAAGAAAAATGAGGATTTCAAAATAAAGCTGGTCAGAACTATACTTGGTTTAGGTTAACTGGCATTCTATTTAAAAACTATACACATTTTCTCAATCACCTACACTAACTACTAAAATTCAGACATTTATAAATACCCTAGAATCTAACCCTGCACAAACACAAAAGGTAGAAGAAATACCTTAGATTACATTCACTCAACATCTACTCAACCATACATGCAAATAAGAATGAAATATGCATATCTGAATATTTAGTGCATAACCCTCAAGTCTGCCCCTTTTAACCCAGAGCGGGAATTGACCATTTAACAGAACACACATGGACCAAATACGAGGTCCTCTGGGACACAGAAAGAGTCCTCCAGTGACCTCACAGTAAAGAAAACAGTTAAATATTAAAAGAATGAAACTACTCTTGGTAAAACTTACCATGGCATCTTCCATATCATAGCCAGTGTAAGAAATAACAGCAACGATGGCATTGATCCCAATCGGATAGTTGTCCATGTCATAGTGATCATACATGCATGGCCTCACTAAAGGGCTTTGTGGGGTCTGAAGACGATACAGCTTATTATCGGATCGGTCTTGATAAGTGAGCAGCGGGAAGCCCATAGTTTGCTTACCTGCAAAGGGAAAAACACCTTAGCATTTCATTCCCCCCCTTGATTACAAAGGTGATACATAAAATTGGGAACAACTAAAAATTCACCATAGGGGAACGATCAAATCAGTCCCGGTAGTTATGCGTATAGAGTGATAATGAACAGACTTGCACGTATCACGGCCAGACCATGAAAACTGTGCTGAGAGGGAAAAGGACAGAAACGAATTTAATATACTATTTATGTGTATCTGTAACACACCCCTAACAACTCTACACCTAGTTTATGGACACATGTAACATAATAAAAGGGGGGCGTAAAGGATACATACAAACTATAGGATGTTACTGGAGAAAGGGTAAAAGGTGACAGTAACTATTTTCTAATCACTTTCTTACACACACATACAGAGCAAAATGTCAATATTTGTTAACTCTGGGTTCTGGCACATAGGGGGTAGGTAAGACTCTTCATTGTACCACTTTACAGTAGAGAATCAATTAAATACAAATTATTTTTAAAACTAAAATAAATATACATGCACAGTGGAATTTTTTTTTTTTTTAATTTTCACCCGAGGATATTTTTCCATTGAAATTTTTTTTTTAGATAGCATGGGAAAGGAGGGAGGGAGAAAGAGAAACAAGGATGTGAGAAAGAAACATTGATTAGTTGGCTCCCGCATGACCCCAACTGGGGATTAAACCTGCAACTGAGGTTATGTGCCCTTGACTAGGAATCCAACTGGCGACTCTTGGATCTGCAGGCCAATGCTCTAACTGATGAGCCAAACTGGCCAGGGTCATAGTAGAATTCTTTAAAATATAGGAGACTTCCAGCTTCCAGACAACACCCTCAACACATAAGTATAAGGCCCAGAAGAAAACAAAACAAACTGACGTTATACATATATACACACCACCTGAAAGTACTAGAGAGGAACCAAAAGCAGTCATCAACTAGAGAGGAATTTACATTTGGGCAAAGGAACTGCACTGGGTGCCTTTCCAGGTCAGTTTTTTTGTGTGTTTTTTTTTTGCCCAATGGCCCTGTCAGTGTAGTGGCTAAAACTTACATAGAAACCCACAGCCTGACTGGCTTCAAGAACCAAGAAACATAAGTTCTGAAAACTTAGGGGGAAATTTCAGAAAGGAGATAACCACACAGGGAAAGCCTTAAATTCTACATATGAACCGGTCCCAGATTTCTGGTGGAGTCCTGAATGATGCATGCATGGGGTATTTCCAAGCAGCCCTCAAGAGCGACCTCTGCTGCTGTGTTCAGCTAAGTTATCTACCAGTTAAATTTAAAAACAAATCCTCTTCAAAGGAACATAACAGAATCTATGGTCTTCAAAACATATCATTCATTCACAATGTCCACGACATGATCCAATATTACTAGACATAAAAGACACAGGAAACCATTACCCATACTCAAGAGAAAAAAATGCAGTGAATGGAGACATCCTGAGATGACCCAGGCATTGAAATGAGCAGACAATTTTAAAACACCAGTTGTAAAAGCACCAGAGCAGAAAGGGAACCCACTATATGGGAGAGCATAATTGCCAACGATACATAAGATAAGGGGTTTATTTCAAAAATATATAGAGCACTCATACAACTCAACAAAAGGAAGACAAAGAACCCAATTAAAAAATGGGCAGAGGAACTAAACAGACACCTCTCCAAACAGGACATACAAATGGCCAAGAGACATGAAAAAATGCTCAGCGTCACTAATCATCAGAGAGATGCAAATTAAAACGACTATGAGGTATCACCTCACACCTGCCAGAATGGCTGCCATCAACAAATCATCAAACAACAAGTGCTGGTGAGGGTGTGGAGAAAAGGGGACTCTAATACACTGCTGGTAGGAATGCAGACTGGTGTGGCCACTATGGAAAACAATATGGTGTTTCCTCAAAAAATTAAAAATTGAACTGCCATTTGACTCAGTGATCCCACTTCTAGGAATATACCCTAAGAAGCCTGAAACACCAATCAGAAAGAATATATGTACCCCTGTGTTCATAGCAGCACTATTTACCATTGCTAAGATCTGGAAACAGCCCAAGTGTCCATCAGTAAATGAGTGGATAAAAAAACCTTTGGTATATTTACACAATGGAATACTATGCAGCTGTAAGAAAGATCTCTTATCCTTTGAGATGACATGGAGGGACCTGGAGAGTATTATCCTAAGTGAAACAAGCCAATCAGAGAAAGACAAATATTACATGATCTCACTTATTTGTGGAATATAATGAACAAAACAAGCTAATGAACAAAATAGACCAGGAGACAAAGAAGTAGGGTAAAGACTGACAAACCTCAGAAGAGGAGGATTGGGGCGGGGGGGCGGAGGTAATAAACCACAGAACTTATATGCATGTATGCATAATCATGGACATAAGACAATGCTGGGGGGGGGGAGTGGGATTGGGAGTGGGTGTCAATGGGGGAAAAAGGAGAAACATCTATAACAAAAATAAATAAATAAATAAAGCACCAGTTATGTAACTGCTCAAAGATGTAAAGGAAAATATGTTCACAATGAAGATAGGAATCTCAGAGAAAATTAAAACTATGAAAAAGAAACAAATGAAAATTCTAGGCTGGAAATTGAAATAGAATAAAAAGTCTGAACATAATGATAAATCAGTAAGAATGAGTCAATGTGAAGATAAAAAGATGGAAAAAAGAGAACAGAAATCCATCGACTCACAGGACATCAAAGGTTTAAACATACATGAAGCATAACTGAAATCTCAGAAGAGAATGGGCAGAAGCTTTATAGTAAACCCTCAATTTTGTGGCTCTTGATTTAATGGACTTTGGATTTCATAGACAAAATTTCTGGTCCATATGTCATATGTGAAAATTAACACCCTGTTAATTTAATTTATTATTATTATTATTATTATTATTATTTTGTTAATCCTCACCCCGAAGATATTTTTTCATTGATTTTTAGAGATAGAGGGGAAGGGAGGGAAGGGAGAGAGAGAAGGAGAGAAAGAGAGAGAGGCATCAATGTGAGAGAGACACATTGGTTACCTCCCAAACAGTCCCCAACAGGGGCAGGGATCTAACCTGTAACCCAGGTACTTGCCCTTGACCAGGAAACGAACCTGAGACACTTCAATCTGAGGGCCAACACTCTAACCCCTGAGCCAAACTGGCAAGGGCAACACCCTGTTAATTTTTAAATGCTTTCAACCAAGATTTACTTACAATTAAATTAACAGGATTTTTTTGTTATTAATTCACTATTTTTTAAAACAAACTTTAGTGAATAGGCCATATGTTGGAAAAAACACTGTAGTAATTTCACCAACATAAATATTACACATGTCTACAACTATAGTCTGTATCTGTAAAAATCCAAGAGTCACTGCTAGTAAACAATGACCTTCTACAGCAGTTTTAAGGCTGATATGACATGTGCTAAGCCATACCCTAACCATGTGCATTTGTTTATTCTCGGTGACTGGTGAATGCACACATTTATTAGACCTATTTGGTATAAATTTAAAATTATAGTAATACATATAGAAAACTTTTCTATGAAGTTACATTTTCATATATACTTACAACTTTTCTCTGAGTTTGAAATTATTTCAAAGTAGACAAAGTTACAAGCACTTCTCTTCTGAAAGTGTGACTGCCACCATCCCCATGCCACCTTACCCATCTGGCACTGGTACATGTTCCTTGGACTCTGGTTGTGATCGGAGAAAGGGATGAAGTTGGCGATCACACTCAGCAGGCTGTGAGGGAAGAGCTCCTGGTGGGTGGTCACTCCAGCAAAAACCTCATCCTCAAAGACAGCAACATTCATGAAGAGCTGGAGAGGAGGGATGAATGCTAACACATTAACTGAGCTCAGGACCTGAAAGGAAACCTTCCCTGCCCAGCACAGTGAACATTGAAGGGCCCCACAGGAAGTCTCCAGTCAGAGCTACCACTTGCCTTACATACTTCATTATAAATATACCCTGGACCAATTGTGAAGGGGGACTGGAAGAAAGAAAATTCTAAGTAGTACGAAGTGCACACTTTTGCAACTGCAAAGGTGTAGGCAGACTGTGAGTGAGTCTAAGGGAATGGTTCAGCCTCAGCTCCCAAGGCGGAGCTGGGTACAAAGAGCTTGGGGAGCTGGGCAGGATAGGAAGGGCAGGTAACGTGACACCACCCTCTCTGGGCTCAATATGTGAGTAGAGTGAGGGAGAGGACACACAAATACTGCTTCTACCTGGTCACAGAGGCAGCAGAAGTAAGTTTTGGCTTTCTTTCAAATGCCAAACTGATATTAAACATAACACTTAAAAAGCAACAGGTGAAGTCTATGGAAGTTGTATACGACCCAATCCTATACATCTACCAAACACACAGCCCACGACCACGTACCTGCTCCATCGTTCCAATCAGCTCTTCTCTGCCTAATTCCAAGTTCTGCACAGGCCGCACCAGCCGACAAGGAGTGGTGAAAAGGAACAGTCCTGGGTACAGACTTGGCTTTCCTGTCATGGGAACAAGGGCCACCTCCATCCAGGGAGGAATTCTTTTTTCTCTCAACACCTGTTTTCAACAAAAAGAGAATTCAAACCAGAACATCGGATGTGTTTTACATCTATCCCCTGCCACCCGGAAAGCAGGCAGAATGGGGAAGGAAGTCAAGTATGAAAAGCAGTATCTTAAGAATTTACACTAGTTATGTAGGTAACAAACACAGTGCCCTACCAGTCTCACCCCACACAGAATGCCACTCGCCCCATACCCAGAGTTGGCAAAAGCTCTACTTTCTTGGGGGCTCAGCACCACCATCAGGCAAACCAGTAATGACTTAATGACTGAGACTACAGGAAAAGCTAACCCAAGAATGTACATGTAGACATACTAAATGAATTTCTGTTCTTTGATGTCTAAAATATAGAGTACTGGTTTTATTTTAAAATGTATTTAATGAAAAGGCCCTTCCACCTGGAATTTTTTTTTTTTTATCCTCACCTGAGGAGGACATTTTTGCATTCATCTTCAGATAGAGCGAGAGGGAGAGAGGAAGGAAGAGAGAGAAACATCGATGTGAGAGAGACACATCGACTGGCTTCCACCCACATGACCCCAACCGGGGCCGGGGACAAATTGCAACTGAGGTACATGCCCCTAGCGGGAACCGAACCCGGGACTCTCTGGACCACGGGCCGACGCTCTAACCGCTGAGTGAAACTGGCCAGGGCTCCACCCAGAAATTAAAAAAACTTCTACTAGTCAACTCCTGGGTGAAAGGAAAAATACAAGCCAAAATTACAGAAACTTAAAAAGAATAACAAAACCTATATATCAGAATTTATGGGGATTCACAAACACACCAATAAAAATGAAAGAATGAATATAAATGAATTAAATTCTTAAATCAAAAGTAAAAAAAAAAAAATAACTCCCCCAAAAAGTACAGGTAAAGAAGTTATAATAAAGATAAAACCTGAAATTAACCCTGGGTCTACTCTACCTGCCTCTAAGAAACCAAGATGATATGGATAAAGTGGAGTTCACCAAAAGAAACCCTAATAGAGGTAGAAAGCTTAAAGACGACTAATTTCCACATTAGAAATGAAGATGTCAATAAAGTAGCACCAAAGAAAGCACCAGAACCAGATGGTCTCACAGGAATTCTCGCAGACCTGCCACCAGGTGATCCAATGCTCCCTGAACTACTCCAGAGCACTGAGAACTAAGGGAAACCGTCTAATTCTTTTAATAGAGCGGAGACATATGAATGTCGATTTAAAAAATCTTAATAAATTATTGATATTTAAGAAATTATCAGTATTTTTTTTTTTAAATCCTCACCTGAGGACATTTTTACATTTGTCTTCAGACAGAGCAGGAGGGAGAGAGGGAGGAAGAGAGAGAGAAACATCGACATGAGAGAGACACATCGACTGGCTGCCACCCACACGACCCCAACCAGGGCCGGGGACAAACTGCAACCGAGGTACGTGCCCTTAGCGGGAACCGAACCTGGGACTCTCTGGTCCGTGAGCTGACGCTCTAACCGCTGAGCCAAACCGGCCAGGGCTCAGTATTTCTTAAATAAAGAAAAGAACACACGAGCAAGTGGGATTAGTACAGGAATTTAGGACTCATTCTTCCCTATTATTAGAGGACCATTATTAGGGAATGAACTGATATAACACACCTAGTATATCTAAGAGAAAAATCTTAACAATTTTTCTGCAAAGATGCCAAAAAATTAAACACAGAATCCCATATGATTCAGCAATTCCACTTCCAGGTATACGCTCAAAAGAATGGAAAGCAGGGATCAAACAAATTTGTACACCCATGTTGATAGCAGCATGATTCACAACAGCCACAAGGTTGAGGCAACCCAAGTGGCCATCGATGGAAGACGGACAAACACAATGTGGTCTATGTGGTTACCAGGAGCTGGGGAAGGGCAGATGGGGAGTTATTGCCAAATGGGCACAAAGTTTCACTTTTAGACCATGCAAAAGTTCAGAGGATGGATAAGGTGACTGTTCCACAACAATATGAATGTACTTAATGCCAGTGAACTATACACTTGAAAATGGTTAAAATGATAAATTTTATGTATACTTAAAAAACAAACCCAACTCTACTGGGCAGAGGGTCAAATCTGATACAATGTGAGCATCAAAATAAACAACAGTAATAGAGTACTCATAAAACAAGCATCTATATATCCCTGCTGAATACAATTTTAAAGACTAAAAAAAACAAAACAAAAACTAAATGAAATAAAACAAGCATGAACTACAGTTCATCCTACTGCAAAAGAACAAATCTTCTAACGGCCAAGACTCTTGTTAGGAGAAAATTCCAAAGAATGTTATTCTTGACTTTTTAAAAATATATTTTCAAGACCCAGAAGGCAACAGGGTATAACTTATATCTTGCATATCTTTAACATTACTTGATACATAAAGTTGATAGTTTGACGCCCCGTAGATGCCACTAGAATTTACAAAGAAAAGCTAAAATTTGTTAGGTTAGCCCTGGCCGGTTTGGCTCAGTGGTTAGAATGTAGGCCCGTGGACCAGAGTCCCAGGTTCGGTTCCCGCTAAGGGCATGGACCTCTGTTGCAGTTTGTCCCCGGCCCTGGTTGGAATCGTGTGGGTGGTGACCACTCGATGTCTCTCTCTCTCACATCGATGTTTCTCTCTCCCTCTCTTCCTCCTTCTCTCCCTCCTGCTCTATCTGAAGAAAAAAAAAATTGTTAGGTTAGCAGACTAAGGCCTCAATAAAACTACCAAGAAAAAAAAAAAAATGGTGGACAGGTCAGATATCTGTCACTGACCCCAACATACGAGGTCAGTACCAGGGGATGTAAGGTACTTAATCAGCTTCTGACCCCCAGACCTAGGAGCACTCTAGCCTGCCCTGGGACTACCTCAACAACTAGAAAAGGACTGAAACCTAAGATCAAGGGATAGAACAATTCCAAAGACCCAAGGTCACCTTAAAATGCCGGAGAGAAGCTGCAACGCTAGCAGCAAGGTCCTTATCCACCCAGCCAACCATGACACCATCCAGCAGGACAGGGTAGCACTCAGCATATGGTCGGTGTGGCGTTCCATCAACTGGAGTCACCCCTGGGGAAGGAACAGGCAGGGTCATCGCATCAGGATGCCTTTTCTAACATTAGAAATTCCCTCCAGATGGGTCCACAGCTGTATCTAGTTATCTTGTCTCTAAACCAGAATGTTTTTCTCTTTCTTAAGTTTCCAAATCGGTTCAGCAAGGACACATAAGAACTAGTGTCTCTGGCCTGTGGGGACAGCAAGAGGGACAGGAGTGCAAGGAGCCTTTCACTGTACCATCTTTTATATTTTCATTGTGAGCCATGTAAACATAATAACTTCTCCCCCAAATCTAATTACACTTGATTGCCATTATTTGCAGATTCCATATCTGCAAATTTGCCTACTTGCTAGAATTTATTTGTAACCCTGGTATCAATAACTAATGGCGCTTTTGGGGTCATTTGGTGAAAAATCTGCATCTCCTATACACAAGCTCCCAGCTGCGATCAAACATGTCTTCCTGTCTAAGCTCAGACTGTAAACAAGCGTCCTCTTGGCAGTCTGCTCAGTACCATGTGTACTGCATTCTTGTGCTTTCTGCTGGTGGTGTCACTGTTTAAACGGCCCCCGAGTGCAGAGCTGCCCAGTGTGGCTGAGCACAGGCTGTATGTTCCTCATGAACAAGTGTGTTAGAGACGTGTACAGTGCCACTGGCTGAGACCTCGATGTTAGTGAATCACAAAGTTAAAGAAGGTGTCTCTGAACACAGACACACAGAAAACAAGGCTGTGTATCAACTGGCTGACAAAAAGGTTGTGACCAGAGGCTCCCAGGCACTGAACCTTTATTTTCCTGGGAGCAACAGCTCTTCCCTAAATTCGGGGTTAGTTATGACTTGATAGAACAGAAGTACCACAAACACCAAGAACCAACTGTAATTAAGTAAAAAAAAAAACAACTCTTCCACAATCCATAAATACCTGCTGAAGACAGCAAGTGTTTTTACAGAGTGTCACAGGTCACCCACTTGGTGTTAGACATCTTCCTTTCTGTCTGCTTCCCCAGTACCAGAGCCTTTTCCATTTCTTCTGCATGGGACACACTCTTCACCTCTCTGCGTTTTTTTCCTCCTCTATACCCTTTCCTGCATTCTGACATTTTCATCACTGGTGGCAAACAAAATAATTCTTTTCCTTGTGGACAAAGAACCTACAAATTATGCTGATTATGACCTCTGCATCTCAAGTAATTCCAAATTACGTTCCCTGGGACTCCCTTCTGAAAGGCCACCAACTAAGTGGCAGGAATACTTTTAAGGAGAAATTTCCTGATTTTGGACTCAATGCCGTTCTGGTTGCTTTGGAATGCCTACCACCTGAATCCTGTGAACTGGAAGTTTTAGCATATAAACATGGATTCCAGTGGAGACCCCACACACAGACCAGCAAGGACACAGAAAACTGTCTCCAGATCACACTGGAGACCCCCAGGATCAAAAGTGAAGAATGCCCAAAGAAAGGGCATTATCTGTGAAGGTCAATCCAAACCCAGAACCACACCTCAAGAACAGCACACAAGACAGCCTTCCAGTAAAAGCAGAGTGAGCGGCTGCCAGGCTCCCAGGAACAAAGGCTGTGGGTCTGAGGACCTCCAGGAACAGAGTAGACAACCTTCTTTTTAACTGTCTTTCTGCACACTGACAGTTTTCTGCTTAGAGATGCAGTGGTCAACCCCACAGGTGCAGGGAGAATGACCCAAAGGTTACTGCCAATATTAAATGCTGTTTCAAATGCTTTCACATCTTTTCTTTTTTGAAAGAACAAAACTTCAACAATGTGAATTTCCCCTCCATTCATTTTCTAAGAATGCATCTGACCTTCTATGTAGAAGCCAAGAAAAGAAACCAGCCCAATTCCTCCACAGGAGTAAAAATTCTCTGCTCAGCCACCAAGGTAGCATAACTCCAGTCTTACCCTGTGAAAACGCACCCACCCAATGATACCGTTACCCTGTCACATACCCAAGTTGCAGAGCAAAGCTGGAATAGATGCTGTGTAAACAAACTGCGTGACGACCTCACATATGGCGGTTAAGTGGTTCATCAGACCGCAGGGCTCCCCATCGGGGGTGTGCACGGGACAAAGGAAACCCCAAGACTCCGGCAGCAGCCTGCGCACGGTGGTGGTCCTCATCTTGGCAAAGTCAGCCCCTCTGTGCACACAGCGGAAATGGGAGAGATAGCGGATGAAGTTCAGCTTATCAGCCACAACACAAAGTCCAGAATCTTGCAGGAAGCCAAGACCTTAACAAAACAAAAGTCATTCAAAAACAGGCTAACTTAAAAAGTCTATTTTTATTTGAGGCTCTGATGAAAACCTAGGAGCACACTATACATCACAGAGTAGGTTACTACAAAGCTAACTAGCTCAGATGAGCAGGAATACTTTACAAAAATAGTAGTAATTTCCAGATTTCACAAACTGTATCATCCTGACTGGTTCCCTATCTCCTCCAAATCTCCACTGTGGGGAAAGAGTAAACAAACAATAAGATAGCAAGTAATTAAATGGGACTCATCAGGCAGGCTGGATAATACACAAGCAGCTGTTAGTTCTAAAAGAATCTGTACCTGTATCTGTTTTTAAAAAGCAGGTTTCCGGGCCCTCAACTGCCACTTTTTTTTTTAATCCTCACCCGAGGACATTTTCCCATTTTTTGTTCAGATAGAGAGGGAGGGAGAGAGAGGAAGAGAGAGAGAGAGAGAGAGAGAGAGAGAGAGAGAAAGGGACACATCGAGTGGCTGCATCCTGCACGACCAACCAGGGCCGGGGACAAATTGCAACCAAGGTATGTGCCCCTAGCGGAAACCGAACCCGGGTCTCTCTGGACCGCGGGCCGACGCTCTAACTGCTGAGCCAAACTGGCCAGGGCGAAACTGCCACTTTTAAGTTTTCCAGGTCATTCTGATGCAAGTGGTTTAGGGCGAGGCACGTGTAAGAATGCTCTCAGACCCAGTCCAGCTGACCTTTCCTCAGATATTAGTTTAGACAGATCTCTGAGCTGCCTTTAGTTTTCTAGAAGGAGGCACAGGAAATGTATTTGATTATTAGAACTGGATTTAAGCCATTCAGGCACCTTGTTGAAAGCTCTTCAGACAGATGATACACACTTGTCAAAACTTGTAATGTGAAATCTGTCTTTAGTGAAAGGGAAAAGTTCACTTTTAAATAGAACCTCGCTTAGTGATATAAATCGACATTGAGCAAATAATTCTAAAAACACAACTAAAATGCCTATCTGTTTAATTTCACCTGTTTTAGAACGCAGATTCCCAGTAGCAAGAAGATACTCGAATGGTCTTGTAAGGTCTGTTCCCAGATTTAAAATCTTCATCAAATTTTCACTGTTTATAGACATATTGGTTTTCTGAGCCTTCTTGTCTAGACCTATTTTAATAGATACTAACCACGCTTCCATTTTTTCCTGAAATAAAAAAATTTTAATTACATGTTTACTTGAAAGGCTATACTGATATTATCAATAACAGAAAACCTCTGCTGATAAATTTTATCGGTGAAATTCTAAGCTGCTAAAAAATTCATTTTTACCTTTTAGGAAGAATTTAAATAAAAATTACTGACTAGATAAGGAATTAGGAGATTTTTACTTTAGTCTTCTCCATTTTTCATCCCACTATGTTATCTCTGAGATTAAGTCATTTTAGGGATATTTAAAATATAAAATATCACCAAATCAACTTATTTACAAAATGATCTGTGCCATGCCAACACTCTCCGTATACATGCAGCTCTCGTTACTGACGTAACCACGCTCTGTGATGCTGTGAACACTGAGTTAGAAGCACTAAGCCATTACTCCTAGGTACACACAGGACTAGTTTCCTGCAAATCTAAGTCACAACATTCTCAGCAACTGACGAACACACGTTGTTTCTGTTGAAAGACACCTTGTTTCATGTTGCTGATTCACTAACTCACAGGCAGCAGCACTGTCACTTGTGATGGAACCAAGCTCACCTAATACTCGCATATTCTCGTAAGGCACATCCCAGCCTTCTTGTGCTTAGGAACCTCACACAGCACTTCAGCACTATGCTTGCAGGCCATTTCTATTTATTTTTAATCCTCACCTGAGGATATTTTTCTGTTTATCACCAGAGTGGGAAGGAAGGAGAGAGAGGGAGAAAGAGAAACATCAACACGAGAGACACATCGAATGGTTGCCTCCTGTGCGACCTGACCAGGGCTGGGGACGAACTGCAACCGAGGAATGTGCCCTTGACTGGAATCGAATCTGAGACTCATTGGTCCACGGGCTGACACTCTAACCACTGAGCAAAACTGGCCAGGGCTTGCAGGACATTTTTAAACAACAAAATCACCAACAAAAACCATAAAAATGTGAAAAACATGGGACTAAATAAATAAACTCTTGGTCACAGTATGGACCTCCTAGACCTCAGCTGGGAGCCTGGGCATCAGGACACCCCAATTTTTACCCCTCCATGCACGTCTGCAAAGGGCCACAGAAGCTGTGAGCAGTGATACTGGGCTTACAAGTAAATCTCAGTGAGATGAATTTGTAACAGGGACTCTGCACAGGAGGGCTGACCACGCACTATACATATACAGGCCACTTACACTTTATCACCAACGTCATGACCAAGATTTGACGTTGTCTTTGCTCGGTTTACATAAAAACATCAGATGTTTCTGAACCTAGTATAAGCCAGAATGTTTGATTAAGTATCTTACTGCTAGATAAACAATGACAAACAAGAAATTATAAATATGCAGGAAACAACACCATGGAGTGTCATCACCCCAGTCCAAAGGTACAATGGGGTCCGAGTGAAAGCAGCGTGCACCTACCTTCAGAAACATGAGGAAGAGCTGCCCGGGTGTGAGCACTTCCTGATTCACTAAACTATCAGGATTCTCCTCCATGCACTCTCCTTTGGCCAAAGCAAACAGCTTCCGGGTCATGAGACAAAGTACATAAAACTTTTCAGTGTTAGATTTTAAGTGGATACAGATGCACTGGCTGTCAAAATAGAAAGAAAAAGCTTAACATGATTCAGCTGCTACTACTACTTGCCATCATACTAACCAAGGCACCCAATTCATGTTTACTTAAAAGTCCTTACTCATATTCAGAAAACCCCTTTTCATCTTCCAGGCGACATAAGCAAAACAAACAAGGGCTAGAGTAGTGATGGCCAACATGGTAGTGACAAGCCACAAAAGCTATTTACATTTCAATGAATTAAAATGGAATAAAATTAAGAATTCAGTTTCTCAGTTGCACTGGCCATTCAAGTGCTCAACATGGCTCAGGGCTGTGTACTGGACCATGCTGGTCTACAGCAGGTCTCAAAAGACAGAGCCCTTGTCTTGGGAAAATAAAGGGCATGACGCCTGCAACTTTCAAATGGAAAGAAAGAAAAACATTTATTTATGGGCAGACAAGTAAAGCAAATGTAGTAAAAGTGTTAACAGTCAACATAAACGTCCAAAGTATTATTTTTGCAGCAATTCTGGAAGTGTGAAGGTATTTCAAAATAAAAGTCAGAAAGTATATTAAAATAAAACACTACTACCACAAAACCAAAGAAAGGTGAAGATGGCCACAGAAACAAAGCTAGCCCCTGCTTTACCAGACCAGAATTCTGCCCACAGGTCCATTCTGATTCCCAGATGACTCACCAGCCCCAACTACATCAACACAAAGAACCAGGGACACCCTCCACCCCCCAAGAAAGTTTAGGCAAAAGGAATTTTTTAAAAAGCATACTTAAATAGAAACTCCGCAGCATGTTCATTTGAATACCAATCAGGAAGATTGAGCTTTACTCTGAAGCGTTCACCTAGGTAGTTAAGGACCTGTTTTTGTGTCAAACAACCCTCATCCATCACAATCCTTAACATCTGAGTAACAGAGTTCCTAAAGAAAGAGTTGTCCTCTTTTCCTTTGATGAGCTCCTGAAAAATCTGGTAATCAGAAAAGCTGACAAGTGCCTAGAATAGAAAAGAGATTTTCTTTTTAATGGCTAATAATAACTAAATCATCCAATTCATTCAGTAACAAGCCTCTCCTTTTTTGTTTAATCCCCAAGAAAAACTAGCACTCCATATTGTTAAATTGACACGAACTCTCCAAAGTAAGGGCACTGCTTATAAGATAGACACCAAGATGGCCCCAATGGTCCTGGCCTCCTGGAATTCACAGGCTTGCAGTCTCCTCCCACACCAAATCAGAGCCCTTGTGAGCAAGAGAATATAGCAAAAAAGTCAACACAAGACTCTCAAGGTTAGGTCACAAAGGGCATTGCAACTTCTCACTTGTTCACTTGGCTAACTCTGGGGAAGACGGCTGTCCCAAGCAGCCTACAGAAGGCCCAGTGGAGAGGAACTGAGACCTCCTGCCAACAGCCTGCACCAACTTGCCAGCCAGGAAGGAACCACTTGGATGTGGACCCTCCAGGCCTCGTTGAGCATTCTACACAACTGCAGCCCCTCCCGACACTGCACTGCAACCTCTGGAGACCCACAAGAACTGCCCAAATTCCTGACCACAGAAACTGGGAGAGAAACGTTCACGGATGTGTTTTAAGACACTGAATTCCGGGGTAATGAGTTACGCAGCAGTAGGCAACTAGGACGGCATGAACTCTGATGAGGAGAACCTGTTCCTTCTGCACAGGACACACCTTCCAATGACTCTCTTCATAGCAAAAGATATATATTCAGTAAGTCACACCTTAAGTGCAAATCCCAAAGGAAGAAAGAACAGTTCTTTCTGGTAAATAAAGTTCAACATAACCGTGCCATTTTCCAAGTAGTGAAGGTTCATATTGACAGCTGAGTGTTCTTCCCTCACACAGTGCATTGACACTCCTGTTGAAACAGAACAAAGTCGGAAACTCAGTAACACTATAACTGCTTCAATCATTTCATCCTGAATTATTTTTTAACCTCTTAGAAATAACTAAGAGCCAAATCACTACGTTTAGTCAAGACTGGCAACCAAATATGTCTCTAGACCTTGCCAAATTTCCCCTGGGGTACAAAATTTCCCTCAAACAGAGGCCAGGTAACTATCAACCACAGACCCTGAGGGGAGTGCCACTGTACCTGAACCAAAAGATTTCTGGGGCCCATACCCACCTCTGGCTAAATCAGCCAGCCTTCAGCCTCAGACGAAGTAAGATAAGTACACATGTTCTTTCAGTTTGAAAAGGGTCAGAAAGTAGGTCTGCCACTATGAAATCATAACATAGAAATGCTTAACAGAGTAACAAAATTTATATATATATATGTGTGTGTGTGTGTGTGTGTTTGTATGTACGTATATATGTACATAAACATACATATATACGAGAGAAAAATATCAAAGACTCTATTTAGATGTACCTCCTTTTAAAAAAAAAATGGCTTAAAACTTTTCTAAAAGAACATTCTAAAAATCACTGCAACTTACCATACTGAGTATAGCCAGGCCCTCTAGCTTTCCATTTTGGTCTTATCATTGCAATAGGGAAATTTCTCCGAGGCATAATCAACATTCGGATGACCTTTTCAATACCATTGATTATGAAATAGCCTCCCATTTCCTGCCAAAGAGATGAATTATATGAAACTAACGGCAAACACCAGCCTCACTCCCAGCAGACCCAGTTCAAAGTGCAGAAGAGGAGGAACATGCAGGTGAAAGGGGCCATGGATCCCTGGGAAACTGTCAGTGTAAATTAAGTCTTCTCAAGTACATGAAAAAAGTCTAGGGACCTGGAAGAAAAGTATGGAAGAAAGTCAGGGTACTTTCTCTACCAGACAGGTTTGATCTAACTTACCCTTCTGTTCCCTAAAATGACTTCAATCTTTAGATGACAACAAACAAACAAACAACTTTATTCCAAAGAAAAGTCTAAAAATAAAAATAGCAACCATTTGGCTTCCAGAAAATTATGGCTTCCCAAATAAGTAAAAAAAACCTGATGACCATATGAAAGCTCTGGAAACCAGAAATTCAAATTAATAGGAAAATATATTTGTTTTTTTTTTTTGTTAACCCTCACCTGAGAATATTTTCCCATTGATTTTTAGATAAAGTGGAAGGGAGGGAGGGAGAGAGAGACAGAGAAACATTAATGTGAGACACATCAATTGGTTGCCTACAGCATGACTGGGGATCAAACCCGAGACCCTTCAGTCCAAGGGCCAAAACTCTAACTGCTGAGCCAAACTGGCCAGGGCTGGGCCAGCATTTTTAACTGTTCCAGTCAACATCACATATCTGTAATAAATGAAGAGCTACTATGAAGCACGCATACCACACTAGATGCTCTGTTATCCCAACATTTAATTCTCATAACAATGAGTAAGATAGCTATTGTGCCCATTTTTAGCAGAGGAAACAGGCTCAGGGAGATTAAACTTCCCAGAACAATATAACTGATAAGTGCAGCAGCTGAGTGTCAAATCCAGATCTGACACCAAACCCTCTTCCCACCAGGTAACAATCTCTATTGTAGTCTGTATATCCTGATTACTTCAACTCAATGCTGCAAAGCCAACTAACACAGCCAAAGGGCCCTGGCCAGTTTGGCTCAGCGGTTAGAGTGTCAGCCTGGGGACCGCAGTGTCCTGGGTTCGGTTCCCGCTAAGGGCACATACCTCGGTTGCTGCTTGTCCCTGCCCCGGATGGGGTTGTGTGGGTGGCAACCACTTAATATGTCTCTTTCACGTCAATGTTTCTCTCTCTTTCTTCCTCTCTATCTGAAGATAAATGCAAAAATATCCTCGGGTGAGGATGAAAAAAAAGAAATGTCAAAGGGAAAGTATATGAAGCATTTAATATGTTCATAATCTTATTGTTCAGTAAAGCAGACATTATAGACAATAGTTTCGTGGTTTAAGATGGCTTTAAAAATTGAAATATGGCCCTGGCCAGTTAGTTTGGCTCAGCAGTTAGAGCATCAACCTGTGGACCAAAGAGTTGCAGGTATGATTCTGGTCCAAGGGCACGTACCTCAGTTGTAGTTGTCCCCAGCCCGTCGTGCGGGAGGCAACCAATCGATGTGTCTCTCTCACATTGATGTTTCTCTCTCTCTCCCCCACTCTATTTAAAAATAAAATTAAAAAAAAAAAAAAAGAAAAACAAGAAAGAAAACAGAAATATGTCTCTAAATAAATACCATTCAGGAAAGCAGGGGAAAACCTACCAATTCTTTCCCCATAATAATAATATCCTCTAAATCAGGGGTTCTTAACCTTCCTAATGCCGCGACCCTTTAATACAGTTCCTCATGTTGTGGTGACCCCCAAACATAAAATTATTTTCATTGCTACTTCATAACTGTTTAATTTTGCTACTGTTATGTCTTAGGCGACCCCTGTGAAAGGGTCATTCGACCCCCAAAGGGGTCGCGACCCACAGGTTGAGAACCTCTGCTCTAAATGCATAGCCAGTTTTTCATACAGTGCCTCATGTGAGACTCATTATGAGCTGTGCATAGCAGGCAGACAAGTTATCAGTACCCCATTTTACCTATCCAAAACTGGAGGCAGAGAAAGAAAAACTGACTCCCAATGCCAAACTTCACATCTTCTCACTCCCAGCTCAGGCCCTTTTATTGTCACCTGGCCATCCAGTGCCCTGGGCCCCTGAAATTACCTCTGGTTCCTCATGGTGCTCAATGAGGGCTTTTGGAGGAAGGTCATATAAGTTGCAAAGCTTGGACTTCACCATGATGGGAACATAGCCAAGAACCTGCTTAATGGTTCCTTTTGAGATTCCATTCACTGCCCAGCTGATATCGGCCTAAATGAAAAAAAAATTACTTAGGAATAAAGACAGAATCTGGATCAACAAAAACAAATGAGTATTTTAAAAGAGGAAGAAGACCATATATTAGATGATTTTATGCTTCAGATTTAAAAGAAGGGATCTCTTGAATGACAGCACTAAGAAAGCAGAATTCTGGTTACATTTTATTAGGCACCAACTTCTCAGACATGTACAGTTTTCGAGTCACATACTGTCACTTGCACTCACTGTCAACTTTCCCCGGTAGGTACTCCTCCGGCCCCGACATTCTGCAGGATAAACGTTGAGCTCTTTGCAGATACTCCCTTTTGGAACTGTGGGGGAACTGATGACAGCATCCACAATAGTAAGAGAGATACGCTCATCTTTGAAAGCAAATTCAAAGGGCGGTATCGCCTGAAATACAATTGAGACTATTAATTGCTTGCATGTCCAAGGTATTTTTTCACTGAGACTCTTCCAAATCCCATGAATTTTCTACAAACATTGCTGCCTATAATGCTTATGTGACACATCTAAAAAAGACAGTTAAAGCTACATCTAGTCTACTCACCATGTACCAAAAACAGATATTGGAATGTCTACTTTGTGTCAGATTCTGCAGTAGGCTCTAGATATACCTCTGTACAGAACAAAGCTGTCACCTGAATCAAGAGTCTGCCTTCTCCCTTCTTACCTTGTATCCTCTACATGCAGAGTAAGACTGACGGGATTGCTGCTAACAGAGCAAAGCTATGGGAGCATCTCCTGATTCAGGACCGGATACTCCAATGCCATTCTTTAGGCTGATATTTGTACATTTCATTCCACGTGGTCTCATACTGAAGCCTGAGCCATGCAAAGGAACAGTGGTACCACTGCGTTTTTCCTCCCTTCCACAGCATTTGCTTTTCTGTACCGCCCCCTGGAGAAAGCTTTGCTGTTCCACTGAGCTCTCCTACATATTAACTATGAACAATATATCATGACTGGGAAGCTCAGCCCACGAGGGCCACTTCCTCACTCTCACAGCACCCACTGTCCTACAAAACACTACAGTTTCTAAACCATATACATCCAGGAATCACAAATGCATCTTCCCCTGATCGACTTGAGCTCAAGCCCCGCGCTGAGCCTGGCACAATCAAGAAGCACAACTATTTGAGGTTATACTGTGATCTCCCAGCCATCTCATCTGTCTGGGACCCTTTGCCCGGCTTGTGCCCGCTCACCCCGACTCCGGGGGTTCCCTCTCCTCAGCCCGACAGAGCAGCGCCAGAGCGCGCCGAGCTGCGGGGAGCATGGCGGTGCCGCACTCACCTGCACCGCGTGGCTGAGCCCCTCGCGCACCGCGTAGTTGAAGGACTCAACGTGCGCCTGCGTCAGCTCCTGCAGCGCCCGCTTCTGCTGATCCCGCGGAACCCCGTAAGAGGGATCCGTCAAGTGCTTGAGGCTGGGCCCGCTGGGCAAACCCCGCCACCGGCCGACGGGATCCATGCAGCCCCTGCACACCGGCCGCCAGCGAGCCTCCGCAGCACCGGAAACAGGCACAGCGCCCACGGCCTGCTGGGAAATGCAGCTCCTCTACTTCCGCCGGATCTCGACCCGTTCATTTTATAGGGTCGACTTGGAAACGAAACCCTGGAGTGAGCGGGCCGGTATGAAACTGTACGGAGGCAGAGTGCGCCCCGCCTAACTCAGCATTGCCCTCTGGCTCTCGTTCGCTTCCTCAGCCCAGGCCCGAGGAGAGCAATCTCCAAAGGTCCCCTTTACTCTCCGTGATCGCTCTCCGATCGCTGCTTGACCCTGGGTAGACCCCAGCCGCGTCCTGACTTCGAGGGAAAAAATGGCTGGCTGCTCTCTCTGCCCAACTCGAGCTGTAAAGGCTCCTCTCGGGAGGGCCAGGAAGTGGCCTGTGGTCGCTGCCCGCTCCCCTCGTCTTGTAGGCCGGGACCTGGGGGTCGTGGGGATAGCAGCGTCCAAGGGGCCTGTTGCCTTAAGATCCTTTAGTCTGAGTCCTAGGAATCACTCCGGACTTCAGGGAACGCCTGCAGGTGTCTAAACTTCGTGTGTGTGTGTGTGTGTGTGTGTGTGTGTGTGTGTGTTTAACAGCTGCATTTGGTACTGGGGTAAAATCAACAGATAATAAAACACACACTTAAATTGTGCCCGTTGGTAAGTTTTGACCTGTATATATATTCATGACACCATTGCCACGATTAAGATAAGGAATTAAAACACCACTCTCAAGTGTCCTCCTGTCCCTTTGGAACTGGTCCCTCTAGTCAATGTCATCTATTTCCTAAGAGATATTGGTCTGTTGTTTGCCTTTCTTGTGATGTCTTTGTCTGGTTTTGGTATCAAGAGTATTAACATAGAATGACTTAGGAGTGTTCCCTCCTCTTCTATTTTTTTGTAAGTTTGTGAAGGATTGATATTAATTCCTTTTTAAACACCTGGTAGAGTTCACCAGTAAAGCTATACTGGGCTTTTCCATTTGGGAAGATTTTTGATTATTCCTTTTCTCTACTTGTTAGATCTAGTCAGATTTTTTATATCTTATTAAGTCAGTGTCATCAGTTTTGTGTCTTTCCAGGAATGTGCCCATTTCAGGTAGGGGTGGGGAACATCTGGCCCTGGAACTCAATACCAGCTAACATCACACACCTCACCAAATTAGCCTGACCAAATATAGCAGGCTAATTTTTAAGTTGATAATTTTGTATGGCCCTCGAATGATGTTATAAATATCCAAATGTCCCTTGGCAGAAAAAAGGTTCCCACCCCTGTAAAATTATCTGAATTTTGGCATATAATTGTTCATAGGATTATTCTATAATATTCTTCATTTGTATTGTAGTAATGTCCCCTCTTTCTTTCCTAATTTTAGTTCTCTATGTTTTTCTTGGTCAGTCTAGCTATAGTTTTTTTGTTTTGTTTTTTATCCTCACCCGAGGACATTTTTGCATTTATCTTCAGGTAGAGCAGGAGGGAGAGAGGGAGAAAGAGAGAGAAACATCCATGTGAGAGAGACACATCGACTGGCTGCCACCCACACAACCCCAACCGGGGCCGGGGACAAACTGCAACCGAGGTATGTACCCTTAGAGGGAACCGAACCCGGGTCTCTCTGGTCCGTGGGCCGACGCTCTAACCGCTGAGCCAAACCGGCCAGGGCTATAGTTTTGTCTATTTTGCAGATCTTTTCAAAGCACCAACTTCTGGTCTCATTGATTTGCTCTATTATTTTTATATTTTGTGTTCCATTCATTTCCACTCTAATCTTTATTATTTTTTTCTACTTTTTTGAGATTTATTTACTCTTCTTTTTCTAGCTTCTTAAGGTGGAAAAATCTAACGGTTATTCATTTGAGATCATTTTATTTATTTTTCTTTATTGATTTTAGAGAGAGAGGAAGGGAGAGGGGGAGAGAGAGAGAAACATTGATGAGAGAGAACATCGATTGGTTGCCTCCTGCCTGCTCCCCACTGGGGATCAGGCCCACAACCTGGGCATGTGCCCTAACCGGGAACTGAACTGGCAACCTCTTGGTGCATGGGTCAACACTCAACCACTGAGCCACACCAGCTGGGCTATTTGAGATCATTTTTAATGTAGCCATTTAAAGATATAAATTTCCCTGTAGGCACAGCTTTAGCTGCATCCCATAAATTTTGGTATGTTTTCATTTTCATTCATCTCCAAGTACTTTCTAAATTCCCTTGCGATTTACTTCTTTGATCCATTGATTATGACTGTATTTTAAAATTTCCACATATTTCTGATTTTCTCAAAGTTTTGTTAATGATTTCTAATTTATTTCCTTGTGGTCAGAGAACAGATGTAGTATGATTTCAGTCATTTTTAATTTACTGAGGCTTGTTTGTGGTCTAACATATGGTTTATTCCAGAGAATGTTCTACGTGCACTTGAGAAGAGTGTGTATTTTGCTCTTAGGTGGAGAGTTCTATAGATATTTGTCAGATCTAGTAGTTTATAGGTTTTCTATTTTCTTGTTGATATTCTGCCTAGTTGTTCTAGCCAATATTGAAAATGGAGGATTGAAAGTTCCAACTAATGTTGAATTGTCTGTTTCTCTCTTCAACTCTGCCAGTTTTTGCTTCATGTATCTTGGGGCTCTGTTGCTAGGCGCATATGTTATAATCGTTATATCTTCCTGATGGATTGATCCTTTTATCATTAAAAAATGTCCTTTGCCTGTAGTAACAACTTTGTTTCTTAAAGCTTATTTTGTCTAATATTAGTATAGTCACTCAAGCTCTCTTTGAGTTACTATTTACACAGTATATCTTTTTCCATCCTTTTACTTTCACCTATTTGTGTCTTTAGTAGATTGCATGGAGGTGTATCATGCTAGTTTTGGTTTTCTTTTTTAATCCATTTTGCCATCTGTGCCTTTTGATTGAAGTGTTTAATCCATTTACATTTAATGAAACTTCTAATAAGGTAGGATTTATGCCTGCCATTTTGCTATCTGTTTTCCGTTTGACTTATATCTCCCCTTATTCCTTCACTTTTGTTATTTTCTAGTGTAACATTTTAGTTCCGGTTTGTCTTTTTAACTATACAGAAGTTATTTTCTTAGTGATTAATGTGGACTGACATGGATTTCTTTGAGTCTATCCTACTTAGAGTTTGTTGAATTTCTCACATGCATTTTAATGTTTTTCATCAGACTGGGAAAGCTTTAGGCCACTATTTCTTCCAATGTTTTCTTCCCCTTCCTTTTCTAGGACCCATTATGTATATGTTGGTACACATATGTCTCTGGACAGATCTCTGGAGCACTGTTCATTTTTCTTCTTTTTGTTCTGCAGTCTGGATAATCTCAATTGACTTCAGATTCATTGATTCCTTCTTTCACCAGCTCAAACCTGCTTTTGAACACCTCTAATGAATTTTTTTATTTGTATCATTGTACTTTTCAATGCCAAAATTTCTATTTGGTTCTATTTAAAACACAGTTTATATCTCCTTAATGATATTCTCTCTTTGATGACACATCATTCTTAGTCTCATTTAGTTCTTTAAACCCATTTTAAAAAGCTGAGTTAAAGTCTTTGTGTAATAAGTCCAATACCTGGGCTTCCTCAAGGACCATTTCCGTTGACTGCCTTTTCCCTCTATGGACCACACTTTCTTTTTTCTTTGTATATCCCATAATTTGTGTTGAAAATTGGAAGATTTTAATAGTATATCAGGGCAACTTTGGAAACTAGATACTCTCCCCTCTCCAGGGTTTATTGTTGTAGCTCTTTGTTTCGTGACTTTCCTAAACTAATCCTGTAAAACCTGTATTCTTTGTTGTATGTGGCCACTGAAGTCTCTGCTCAGTTAACTTAGTGGTCAATTGATTGAATAGAGATTTCCTAGAACCAGTAAGTCTCCTAGTCTTTGCCAAGGGACTCTGGTGTGTGTGGAGGGAAAGAGGGCGTGCCTTCATGCTCAGGAAGGAGGTTACAGCTCTGTCTTAGTTTTCACATTTTACTTATGAAGATCCTCCTGGTCAGAGAGAGGTGAAAGCTGAGGGAATTCAGGTCTCCCCTGGGCACACACACATGTGTGTGGCCTTTTATATTCTTAGAAATATGCTGAATGTTTTCAAAACCTGTGTACATCTCAGTTACCAGGGACAATCTGTTGGCTTATGCATTGGACAACATGCTGGGTTCAGCAAGTGATGGCCACATCTGGCCTATTTGTGTATGGCCTTTGAGCTAAGAATGTTTTGTACATTTCCTAAGAGTTGGGGAAAACACAAAGAAGAAAATGCAGCAGAGACCCTGTATGGCTTGCAGAGCCTAGAATATTTACTATCTTGGCACTTTACAGAAAGTCTGCCTACCTCTGGGTAACAGAATCATGGACTCAAACAACCAGTGGTATCCTAGAACATCAACACCAACAACAAGATGATAGAACCAAAGGGGACAGAATACTTCAAATACCATTACTTTAATGCGCCAGGCATTTTAAACATTCATAAAATCACCTTATTTCAGAAGTAATTTCCTCTTAGGTACAGAGTCTGCGTCCCGGATCAGAGACAAGTGTATCACTGAATTTTCTTCCCGGCACCCACACGCTGTGGGCACCACTCCGGGGACCCGTCCTCCCCAGCAGAGTCCGCACCTCATGCACAGCAGGGCTGGACCTACCCACTCGACACAACCTCGATTGTTAAACACACGTTGTAGCTTCACTGCTCTGCGGGTTCCGTGGATCCCATACCTTTCCAAGTCTGTGGTAAACATCCAAAGTGCTAGGGAAGCATCGTGTCAGCTGGTAAGTTCGCTGGCACCTGCTCCACAGTATCCTACAGACACAGAGGCACTTGAATGTTCTGGGCAAGATTGAGTTTCTAAATACCACTGGAGTTCAGTGTGAGGAAAGGGACCTTCCTCTTAATAATTAATGAATAACTTTAATGCATATTTAGTAGATTTATAAGTTCCTGTCTGTTTACATTTGTTGCCAAGTCTTCACAAACTGTTTAAGTAGACGAAGGCATGTTTGACAAGAAGCAAGAGGGAACTGCTTGGACGGCACTCGCTTGTAGCATGAATACATGTCAACACCTGGTCACTCTGAAAGAAACACCTGTTCTTCCAAAAGGAATTTCTAAAAAGCCCTAGGCTTTATTCAATTCCTCCAAGGTAATAATAATGTGTCCTTCCTTCTCAAGCAGTGGCTCAAGGCATCGCAAAGCACACTGCTGCTGAGGGTCTGATCCAATCATCAGGGTGGGGAGAGGGGGACAGTGTGGGTACCAACACTGTTAAGCTTCCCAAGTGGTTCCAGCACATCGCCAGCATTGGGAACCTTGGTACAGAAGGTTCTGGAGTCTTCCTAATCTCACTTGTCCTCGCTAAAGCCTGTGAGGTAGTCCCGGGTCAGGCAACAATCTCTCCCGTGAGACAAGAAACTAAGGCACAGAGAGGTTACGGCTCACCCGACACTGAGCAGCCAGTGACAGAGCGAGGACTGGCGTCGACATCTCCAATGAATGACGCCTCCTCCCCAGCAACTGGCAACACGGACATGGACACACACAGGAAGACGGACTGGGCAGCGAGGCAGGACCACCTGTGCAAGCACAGCAGGGAGGGGCATGGAACAGCTCCGAGCCCCCACCCTCCGACCCGAAATAAATGCATAAAACAGATACTTATTGGAAAGCATGTGAGGAAGGAGGTATCACTTTCTTTTCAGAGCCTCACTTCCCTCACATATATGTGAGGTTTCTTAGAAAATCCATCAAGACCTGCAGACTCCCCAGCATCTGAATTCTTAGCTCCGTCACTGAAACAGCTGGAAAACTCTCCAACAGTCCTGTAATTTAAGTCCAAAAGATCATTACACATGTGTGTTCACAGGGGATAGCCCTACAAAAACGTCCATGCTTTCCCCATTACTGGCCCACAGAGGCATCCCAGGGACCCAGTACCCTACACTTTCTAAATGGGTGTGCACCTGGCCACAATCTGCTGAGTCCCCAAACACCAACCCAGCAGCTACACTGGGCCTCCAGGAGCGACTCACCACCAACAGTGTCTTTGTGCTCTGCATGCGAACTTCACGGTCTGTGCTCCGGGCAACCAGGACTTTATTTCATAATTCCAAGTCCCCTTGCAGGCCAACCCAGCCAGGCCTTTCTCCACATCCCCTGGCATTACACCTTCACACCCTACATCCACATGTAAGCTCCCACATCTCATCATATTTTAGGAACTGTCACTTCTTCTCTTTTTAAAAACATCTCCCCGACTGCAGAACTGCTTTTTGTGTGCAAGGAGGATGAATAATGGAGCACACGTATACATGGAGTAAGCACACACCACGCTCCGAGGAGGGGAGCCTGGTCAATGGGTCTGCTGTGGTCCCAGCACTCTCTATGAAGGGCCCGTTCACTCAGCTTAGCACACACAAATGGCATCTTGTTCTTCCCACTGCCAGTGACGTGGCCTCCTGAAAAGTCTGCAGAATACACATCGATCCAGTAACTGAAAGCCACACCAACAGGACACACCTGTTGACCTACAAGGTGCTGTGTGAAGCTCTCCAATGTCTCTCTTGTTTCGGGAGACTCTCCCATTCAGGCAGACAAAGACACTCATTGAGAGCCTCTCCCCGAGACAGAGAGCCCTCGCTGGGGCAAAACCCGCCCCTCCAGCTCCAACAGACGGTGCTTGGAGAGGAGGAGAATGAGATGGCTGGCGCTCCCTGTGTCAGGGGCAGTGCCTCCTGCAGGGAGGGGAATTCTACTTCCTCCTGACCCCCAGAGGGGTTTTCACAAAAGCGAAAACACACACACACACACACACACACACACACACACACAGTGAACAGCAGGAACTTCGCAAAAGTGCATGAAGAATTCTGGTCAAAACAAAGGTAACAGATTTATCATATTTCAAGGATGCCCAACTATGAAGTAAAGCAAGACATCATCTTTTTTTCTCTCTCATGCTTATTTGATGCTTACGGTTTGTGGCAAACTTGCTGCTCGGTTTCTAAAACATGCAGAGAGCAGACTGAGAGCAGCGTTTGCTATATTGGTGCCCCGCACACACCCACCCTGACAGGCGACTGACCCAGTGCCGTCAGGAAGGGGATGAGGACAGCGTCCTGCCCTGCCAGGCAGCGCACAGCATGGCACCGAGGCAGCTGGGGCAAGCCTGTCCAGATTTTCACAGGCAGAGTGCCATGGGGGACGCGCAGGGACACATGGCAACCTCCCAAACGCTCTAGCATCCAGTCCCTGTGCAGACCGGGCTGCAGCTGGCACAGAGCTAAGGCACGAAGGCTGCAGCAGGTGGAGACGCCAAGCAAAGGTCCAGTGGTCTCTGGGAGAAGAGGCGCTGCTTACAACACTGCCTTAGGATGGAAATCCGATTCTTTCAAGGACGAGAACAGAAAACGACCAAATCCCTGTGAACATTTTGCTCTCCCCTCCGGGAAATTCACTGCAGTTTTCAAATCTCAACAGCCGTGCAGAGAGCTCCACTGGGGAGCCCCTCGGGGTCACCTCCGCTCTAACCCTCTCGCCGCCTCGCATCTTCGCCAGCTGCCTGCTTCTCATTTTGGCTTCCCGTGGAGCAACCAGATGTCTCTCCTGGAGCAGGACCCCGTGCCTCTCCCTCGTCACAGCCTGATGAACGCGGCCGGCTGGCTGGGCGGCTGCTCGGCGTCGGGGGGCGGGAAGACGCTGGATATGGCTATGTCCACGATGCCCTGGCACAGTTCTGCATAGAGCTTCCTGAAACGTGTTTAAAAATATATTATTGAGGAAGTTCATCAAAGTGCAAGTGAGAAACCAACGTTTTTTCACCAGGATCTGCCCTAGAGATTCCATCCCATGACCACATCTGTACACTGACTTCCGCCGTCCACACAAACACCACAGGAGGCACTCGGGGAAAACAAAGCGGCCCCTTAACGCGTCTCTGGAAGGCCTCCCAGGTGAACTGCAGAAAAGAAGGCCATTCTGAGAGTGCAAGGCCCTCCTCCCTCTGCAGTGGGAACACACGGAGGGGCAGGCCTCCCCACGGAAAGCACTCTCTCCTGTGGTTGAGGGGACTTTAGGAAAGACTCCCCGGGAGTGACAACTAAGCCGAGACCAGGGGAATGAATGAAGTCAGCCAGAGAATGGAGGACAGGGTAGAAAAGAGGACAACGAAGAGCAAAGACAGACACAAAGACAATGGAGGAGGGAGAGGGAGGGAGAGGGGGGAGAGTGAGCTGGGGTTGGAAGAGGGCAGCGCAGTGAAAGGAGACCCACGGGGAAGAGAAAGCCAGGGTGTGTGGGAAGTGGATGGGTGCGGGCTGAGGCTGCAGACAAGGCACTGGTCTGGCCACACAGAGCCCCAAGGCCAGGTCCAGGCATCTGGACTTACTCCAGACAATGGAAGCACCTAAGTAGAAAAGCTAAGGAGGAAAACTTCCCAGTCAGTGTCTTCAGAATAGCATGAGGTCCCCCATGTCCCACAGCCACTATTCCCTAGAGGACTTCGGCCTGTTTCGCGGGGCAGTGCACGAGGCCCAGACGGCTCCCTCAGGACTGACTCTCAGGCACGGAAACACCAGAGATGTGCGGTCCAGAGAGAAAACCCACACCCGAGATATGCTCGGGGCCACCCGACCTAGGAAAACAGAGGTCTTCACGGTCCTGCTTTCTGATATCCACCAGGCAGAAGCCCTCACCATCTGGTCCCCACCCTCCCAATGCAATGGCAGATCCCTGCGGCCACCTCCCCATCACAGGACCTTCTCCCCTGCCCCACCCCATTCCCTTTCACTGCCCTGAGGCTGGTGGGTCTATGTTCCGAACCACTCAACCTCCCACCTGCAAGGAACAGTGACAGGAGGCCTGTGTGACAGGAGGAACAGAGATGGCGGTTACTGAAACTGGGACTTGGCACATCACCCGCCCCTCGCCTCGCAGTGTGGCCCGGGGCCCTGGTGTCTTTCCAGGACTGTAAGCCCCGCCTCCCCCAGTCCAGAAGTCCTCCCCTCGGAAAATCGTGTACCTAAAAGACAGACTATTTATCTTCTATTACAGACTTGTAACAATATGATTCATACACTAACTAATTGCGCACTGTCTCTCCTCCAGTGGACCTCCTTGAGGACACTGACCTTGACGTGCCTTCCTCCTAACCCTCTGGAAGATCATCTCAGCTTCTCCAGGATGTAGCCATGGAGAAGAAGATGAAAGGGATCTCCTACATGCACCGCCTCGCCCGGTGCAGTCCTGACTCTCCTGTCCCCTCCATCACTCCTCAGTCCACGACGCTGATGCCAGGCTGCAGCCCGGCTTCTCCCGGGAGGAACGGACGCTCCCGAGGGGAGCAGGTTCTGCTCCCCGGTGCTCCTCCCAGACCCTGACAGTGAGCAAGGTGCCACTGGGTGCTGTGTCCCTGTCCTGAAGGCTCTCCCTCCACTGGGCACATGTCACATGTGGTCCTCTCACGTCCCAGCTCCAGCTCCTCTGCATCTCCGACGCCTCTCAGACCACTTCCTGTCCCAGGAGCCCTGACCTTCCTGGTCACCACTATCTCCCCGACTCCAGGACCCTGCTCACTCAACTCATCACACAGAGGGTCTCCTCTGGCAGCGACTAGCTGTGTCTGAAGCCCTCACAGCAATCACCACCCACCTGCGCAGTCTACCCACTCAACACACACAGGGGAAACGGGAAAGGAAGGGCCAGAGCAGAGCCCCTGCCAGCTGGGTCCTCCCCAGGGACTCCCGCCCAGTCACCGCCTCCCTGACAGCAGTCAAGGGTCACGGGAGCGCACCACCCTGCTGAGACAGGTCATTCCAACTTCCCCTTGCTACAGCCCAGAGGTGTTAGGCTTACTGAGCACAAGCAGGGGCGCCGTTGACCTCAATGAGCCAGACCTTCAGCTCCTCGTCCACCATGAAGTCGAAGCCAAACAACTGGAAGCTCTGGTAGGGGAGGTGCTGGGTGCTGATGGCGGGCTCCACGCTCACGAGGCAGCTCCTGCAGGGCAGAGGGGCAGCTCGCTGAGTGGGGTGCGAGGAGGTGGGCCTGGGCGGCCACGCCCCCAGTGTGCTGACATCAGCTGGCTTGACTTCATCTCTCTTTCAGAGTTATAACCAACAGATTATTCAAGACAATGCTACTCTTCAAGCAACTTGTTAGAAGACCCTCCAACCACACATGTCGTTACAAGTAGAGGCTGCTTTCCCCGCCCAGAGTTGTCACCATGGCCCCTGGGAAGGTGGGTCCCTCCCACAGGTCGGCTACTGCCACGTTTTGTTTGTAATACACAAAACACTTCCATGTCCTTCTTCCATGTAAAAGAAAAGGACCACCAGTTAGTGAGGGGCAGGATTGGCAGAGAACACTGGCCACATTCATTTCTTTTGCTTGTTCCAGTTCCACTGCCCAACTGTTACTAATAAAAGATTGAATAGCGCTCTGGTCGGTTTGGCTCAGTGGTTAGAGCATCGGCCCGCAGACCAGAGAGTCCTGGGTTCGGTTCCCGCTAAGGGCACGTACCTCAGTTGCAGTTTGTCCCCACCCTGGTTGGGGACGTGTGGGTGGCAACCACTCTAATATGTCTCTCACATCAACGTTTCTCTCTCTGTCTTCCTCCCTCTCTCCCTCCCGCTCTATCTTAATATAAATGCAAAAATGTCTTTGGGTGAGGATAAAAAAAAAAAAAAGACTGAAGAGCTACATATATTGAAACTAAATGTTGAAACAGAATAATGATTAACATCGATGACTGTTAGAAAAAATTGGAAAAACAGAAAAATTGCATACACCATATAAAACATAAACATTTGAAAAACAACATATAAAAGCTTAAAGAGAATCTCAGAAACACAGTGAATAAATAAATGAGGTCAGAGGTCAGGCTGCCGAGGCCAGAATCCTGGTCAGTGATTTAAACCCTTGGAGCTAAGCTCTGATTTCTATAAAGTCGGGGGTAGAAGTACACCTACTCCTGGTGCTGGGATGGTTCAATGAGGTAACTAGAAAAGGAACTAAGAATAATCAATCACTGTCCTCTAGGACAGTCACCCCAGAATACTCAGGCCATTCTGTTCTGTGACCTCCCCTGATATTTCCCTAACTGAATGTTGGGGCAAATCCCTACCTCAGTAATAAAATGTTATGGCGACTCTAAGAGGAACAGAGACAGCTGTCCTTCTTCTAAACTGTCCAGTGAGAAGGAACACGCAGGCTTCCCCGACACTGACTCGACGGTGTGTCCATGCAGGTGGGTTTCGACTCATGAGTTTAAAGACCTGCGGCCTCTGTGAACGTGCGGCCAGGGTCTTGCTCTCCCAGCTCTCTCCACCACTCCTCTCCCTCCAAGTGTCAATTTCCTTTTATTTATTTTTTTCCAAAAAAGAAGAATATTCCTATCCATATGTTTAAACTTTAAAAATAATTTTGAACAGTTAGCCCGTTAAGAACCAACTGGGCCCAGCTGGTGTGGCTCAGTGGATGAGCATCGACCCATGCACCAGGAGGTCGCTTATTTGATTCCCGGTCAGGGCACATGCCCAGGTTGTGGGCCCGATCCCCAGTGGGGGGCATGCAGGAGGCGGCATGTTCTCTCTCATCGATGTTTCTCTCTCTCTCTCTCTCTCTCTCTCCCCCCTTTCCTCTCTCTCTCAAATCAATAAAGAAAAAGTATTAAAAAAAAAAAAAAAAAGAACCTCCCTGGCCGGTTTGGCTCAGCGGTTAGAGCATTGGCCTGCAGTCCAGAGAGACCCAGGTTCGGTTCCCGCTAAGGGCACGTACCTCGGTTGCAGTTTGTCCCTGGCCCCTGGTTGGGTCGTGTGGGAGGCAGCCACTCGATGTGTTCCTTTCACGTCGATGTTTCTCTCTCTCTCTCTCTTCCTCTCTCTCCCTCCCACTCTATCTGAACAAAAAATGGAAAAATGTCCTCGGGTGAGGATAAAAAAAAAAGAACCAACTGGAATAAGAGTTTCTTCTTCCATTCATCTTGAACCTGCACTGGCAAGCCACATACCACTTTTTTTTTTTCTATATCCTATCTCTATGCTATAGAGTATACCCTTGCCTCTTGTTTTAATGAAAACATTATAATTAAGAAAAAGTATTTAATTTAACAGATGCTCATGGTAAAAAAAAAAAAGGAGTGAGAGCGAGAGAGAGAGGAAAGAAAAGGCCCAACAGTACTGAAGGGCAGAAAGTGAAGGGAACATCGCGCTCCTGCCCATAGAGGGAAAACAGAGCCAGAACCACACCCAAGCTGAGTATTACTTTTTATCTGCTGGAAGCTTGAGATTGATAATTCACTGTAAAGAAGGTTTTTCGTTGTCAGAGACTTGACAGAGTAACCTTTATTCAGCTGGAGTGGGCAGTTCGGGGCGGTGAGCCAGGTAAGCACCTTGAGAGCGTGAGAACTCAAGAGCACCTGCTCTCTGAATTGCACAGAAAGCGGGGGTGGGGGTAGCCAATATCCAACAAATGTTTTGCCTAAAAGAGGAATTCTTTCTTCAGCATGCTTGATTTATCTCATATCAGAATTCTAACCACTTAAAACCCCTGAAGAGATGAAGCTCTGAGCCTGGTCACTATTCTGCAGGCCTCTGGGTAAGAACATTTAGGGGAAAAAGGCTCAGTCACCGTGACAGGGCGGTATGGCCAGGCAGACAAACAGGCCAACAGGACAGATGGAGAGCTCAGGAACAGCCTCACATAAACAAACGGCCACCTGGTTTGTAACAAACCACCCAAAATGCAGTGGGGAAAGGACAGTGTTATGCACAAGTGACACCGTGTCAATGAGAAATCCTCATGAAAAACATGAAACTTGACATACAACAATGCAGATATATCACAGGTCTAAAGTATAAGAGATAAAACCCAGAGGTCCATCAACTGCAGAGGGGATAAACCATGGAATATTCACACAGTGGAATATTACATAGCAATAAAAAAGGATAAGCTAAAAAAATATATATATATCAATTGTTCACAATGAAAAATAAATATTTTTCCGTGACGTACAATAAAAAAAAAAAAAAAAGGATAAGCTGCTGCTATCCTTTTGAACCCTCATAAACACAATATTAAAAAAAGTTGAACACAAAATAGGAAATACAGTATAATTCCATTTGCATAAAGTTTAAGAACAAGTAGAGGAATTTATAGTGATAAAAGTCAGAAGAGTAACTATCTTTACCAAGGAGTACATGTTTTAAGGCAGTTCAAGGGACTCTTCTGGGGTGCTCTAAATGTTTTATATTCTGATTTGTGTTATGATTAGGGGAGCGTGTGCATCATTAAAGTTTCACTATGCTGTACATTTCAGATCTGTGGACTTTACTGCATGCATGTTATTTAAAAAGATCTCTATTGGATTTAGCAAGCTGTAATAAATGAACATTAAAAAATTATTTCCAGGCATATTAAGAAACATGACCAAGCAACAGAACAGACAATAGGTAACAAACCTGTAAGTCAGGGATTGCCAAAACTTTTCTACATAGGTCCAGATAGTAATTATTTTAGGTTTTGCAGGTTATACACAATCGCTGTTGCATATTCTTGTATCTTTATTTTACAAACTTTTAAAATGTAAAAGCCATTTTTAGTTCATAGTCATAGAAAAACAGGTCAGATCTGGCCCATACATAATCCAGATTTTGGAGCTGTCAGATAACGATGTTAAGGAATTGTCATAACTATGTTCAAGAAAATAGTAAGACAAGTGGGAGAATTTCAAAAGAGAATGGTCATCTAAAAATAAGAGTCAGCCCTGGCCGGTTTGGCTCAGCGGTTAGAGCGTCGGCCTGCGGTCCAGAGAGACCTGGTTCGGTTCCCGCTAAGGGCATGTGCTTCGGTTGCAGTTTGTCCCCGGCCCTGGTTGGTTGTGCGGGTGGCAGCCACTCGATGTGTCCCTTTCACGTCGATGTTTCTCTCTCTCTCTCTTCTTCCCACTCTATTTGAACAAAAAATGAAAAAATGTCCTCGGGTGAGGATAAAAAAAAAAAAAAAAAAAAAATTTGAAAAAAAAAAAAAATAAGAGTCAAAGGAAATTTTAGAGATGAAAAGTATAACTAAAACCAAGAACTCAATAGATGAGTTTAACAGCAGTTTTAACAGTTTTTAACTTTTTAATTTTTAAATTTATAAAACAGGTTTTAATAGCTGAAAAAAGAGATAAAATTATACACAAAAACCATAGGAGAAATATAAGACAGTGAAACAGACAAATACTCATGTAATTAGAGACGCAGAAGGAAAGAAAAATGGGACAAAAGCCGTCATTGAAAAGACAATGACCACGAATATTCCAAGATTCAAGAAACACTATGAAACCTATGCAGGAATGTATACAAAGCAAACTACACACATCTCATAGTAAAATTTATAAAATCAACAAAAATGAATCTTAAAAACAGAGAAAAGAATGATTAAGAACAATACTAAGATTTCAGCTAACAACTCAACAGAAAATATGGAAGCCAGAAGATCATGGTATGCCACCTTCAAAGTGAAAAAAAATATTAACTGCTGATCTCGAAATCTGTTTCCAGAGCAAATGTCTTTTAAAAATGAAGATAAAATAAATATATTATCAGATAAATAAAAACTTAGATAATTCATCAGCAGCAGACCTTTTTTATTATTTTTTTTTATTTTTTATTTTTTTTTCCTCATCCGAGGACATTTTTTCATTTTTTGTTCAGATAGAGTGGGAGGGAGAGAGAGGGAGAGAGAGAGAAACATTGATGTGAAAGGAACACATCGAGTGGCTGCCACCCGCACGACCAACCAGGGCCGGGGACAAACTGCAACCGAGGCACATGCCCTTAGCGGGAACCGAACCCGGGTCTCTCTGGACCGCAGGCCGACGCTCTAACCGCTGAGCCACACCGGCCAGGGCGCAGCAGACCTTTTTTAAAAAGCACAATAAGTTTTTTAAGAATAAGAAAAATGATCCTAGATAAAAACAAGAATATGCATGGAAGAGAGAAGCAACATGAAAGGTTAAAATGTAGAGGGAAATATAAATGATTATTAACTGTACATGCTAATAAAAATGTCATGAGTTTAAAATACATGGAGCAGCCCTGGCCGGTGCGGTTGGAGCGTCGGCCTGCGGACCAGGGAGTCCCGGGTTCGGTTCCCGCTAGGGGCACGTACCAAAATAAATAAATAAATAAAATAAAATACATGGAGCACTGCCCTGGCCAGTGGTTAGAACATCAGCCCTCAGACCAAAGGGTTGTGGGTTTGATTCCTGGTCAAGAGCACGTACCTGTGTTGCAGGTTTGATTCCTGGCCCCATTTGGGGCGCATGCGGGAGGCAACCAATCGATGTGTCTCTCTCACATCTCTCTTTCCTCCCTCCCTCCCTCCCTCCCTCCCACTCTATCTAAAAATCAATAAAAAAATATCCTTGGGTAAGGATTAACAACAACAACAAAAATACACGGAGCATTAATATGCATTCATGTACCCACATCCAGTACTTTCTGGCCTCCTCCTTGCATGCCTCCTGCTTTTTCTCTGGAGATAACTACTATTACCACATATGTACCTTCATATATGTACCTTTCTCGAAATGATGTATTACTAAGCTTTGCTTGTTTTTCAATTTATATGAATAGAATCAATCTGCATGCATCTTGTATACAGCTTTTATTTTATATTTTTGTGCTTGACACTACGTTTGTGTAACTCCAGTGAAAACACCCTTCACGAATAAGGTGAAATAAAGACATGTCAGATGATGGAAAATTAAGAGGACTTATCACCAGCAGATCTTCTCTAAAAGAAATGACAGTTTAAAGGGAAATGATACCAGAGAGAAATCTGGAACCTCAAGACTAAAGAAGAGCAAAAAAGAAAAGGCAAATATCTGGGTAAATAAAAATATATATATTTCTTATTTTATATTTAAATATGTTTCTTGTAGACAGCATACAGTTTGGCCTTGTATTTTTTAAAAAATCCAACCTATCTACATAACAAAATATATACAACAGTTGATACTAAAAAATTATAACATGCCAGCTGCTGTGGCTCAGTGGTTGAGTGTCGACCCATGTACCAAGAGGTCACCAGTTCAATTCCTGATCAGGGCACATGCCCAGGTTGTGGGCCCGATCCCCAGTGGGGGGCATGCAGGAGGCGGCCAATCGATGTTCTATCTCATTGATGTCTCTATCTCTCTCCATCTCCCTTCCTCTCTCTCTAAATCAATAAAGAAAAATTATTTAAAATAAAGAAATAAATAAAAAGTTATAATATTATGTGGTAGAGATTTTAATGTATGTGGATATAATATACATGACAACCATAACATAGAGAGGGAGAGTCAAGTGAACTATAAGGTTATAAGATTTCTGCATTTTATTTGAAGTGGTGAATTATTAACTCTAAGAAGACTATGAAATAGTAGATACACTTATTTTTTTAATCCCTAGAATTACCACTAAAATATAGATTAGATAGATAGATATAGATATAGCCAAATACTCAACAGGAAAATTAAAACAGAACTCTAAAAATATTCAAATAATTAAAAAGAGGTCAGGAAATAGACATGAAAGCAAATAACAAAAAAGAGGGAACAAACAGACCAAATAATAAAATGGTAAATATAAATCCAACCAAATCAATAATTACATTAAATTTAAATGGTATAAACACACCAATTAAAACACAGAGATTATCATATTGGATTAAAAACAAAACAAAACCCAAATCTATGTTGTCTACCAGAGCCCACCAGAATAGAATAGAACAGAACAGAACAGAATAGAATAGAATAGAACAGAACAGAATAGCCCTGGCCGGTTTGGCTCAGCGGTTAGAGCGTCGGCCTGCGGTCCAGAGAGACCCGGGTTCGGTTCCCGCTAAGGGCATGTACTTCGGTTGCAGTTTGTCCCCGGCCCTGGTAGGTCGTGCAGGTGGCAGCCACTCGATGTGTCCCTTTCACGTCGATGTTTCTCTCTCTCTCTCTCTTCCTCTCTCTCCCTCCCACTCTGTCTGAACAAAAAATGGAAAAATGTCCTCGGGTGAGGATTAAAAAAAAAAAAAAAAAAAAAAAAACAGAACAGAATAGAATAGAATAGAATAAAAGTAAAAAGATAGAAAATACCACTAATTAAAAAAAAAAAAAAAGAAGCCAGAGTGGCTATATTAATATAAAAAATCAACTTCAAAATAAGAAATTTTACCAGAGATAAAGGCAGATATCATATAATGATAAAGTGGTTGGTCAATTTCCCAAAAAGAGATTACAATTCTAAACGTACCTAACAATAGACCTTCCAAATATTTGAAACAAAAACTAATAAAACTAAAAAGAGACATAGAGAAATCCAAATCATACTTGGAGACCGATATTTTTCCTCTCAATAATAAACAAGTGGAACAGAAAATCAGCAAGGATATAAAACACTTGAACAACACTAGCAACCACCTTCACCGAATTCACGTTTATAGCACACTCTGCCTAAGGAGAGCATAGTAAATGTTATTCTTCATGCACATGGGACGATCACAAAGACGGACTACATTATGGGGCATAAAACAAACTAAGACATTTTAAAGACACAAGACCATACATACTATGTTCTCTGACTATAGTGGAATTAAAGTAGAAATCAGTAACAGAAAGATATCTGGGAAAATCCCCTAATAGTTGGAAATTAAGCAAAAGTTTCTAATAACACATGAGTCAAATATGAAGTCACAAGAGAAACTAGAAAGTATTTTAATAATAAAAAAACACAACATAACAAAATCTGGAGGTATGACTAATGAGTACTTAGAGGAAAACATAGAATTAAATGCTTGTATTTTTTTTTTAAATGAAGTCTCTCAACTCAATGATCTAATCTTTCACAAGGAAACTAGAAAAGAACACATTAAATACCCCAAAACAGCAGGTGGAAATAATAAATAGCATAAATCAAAGAAATAAAAAACAAAAACACAGAGATAATAAATCAAGCCAAAAACTGACTTTTTGAAAAGGTTAATAAAAGACTTTCGGTCAAGACAGCAGCGCAGGTAAACACAGTACTCTCCTCCTCCCACAACCATATCAAAGTTACAACTAAACTACAGAACAACCATCCTTCAGAACCACCTGACATCGAGCTGAATGAAAGTCCTACAACTATGAATTTAAAGAAGCCACATGGAGACTGGTAGGAGGGGCTGGTCCCACACCCACGTGTGGTAGATAAAAATCAGGAGGACACTTTGGCTGTGAAGGTCCTCCCTGAGGAGTCTCTGTCCCATACCAGGCCCCCCAGCTCAGGGTTCCAGTGCCAGGAAGAGAAGTCCCCATAACTTCTGTCTGTAAAACCAGTGGGAACTGAGGCTGAGGGAGGCTGAGGCAGTTCCTCTTAAGGGGCCCCAACACAGACTTACTCAGACTCACTCCCTCTGAGCTCCAGTGTGGGGCAGGCAGCTTGAAAGGCACCAGAGACATATGGGGAAGAACTGGAGGGGCAGCTTTCTCCCAGACAGACATGCTGATAGAGGCTGTTGTTCCTTTGGTGAGCCCTTCCCTGGGGGTGGCAGATAGGCGCCATATCTGGGACTCCAGCAACCTGGCTCACACTGTTTACCCCGCCCTGGTGATTCCCTGAGGCCCCCCCTCACCCAACTTTCAGGCCCACCCAAGCTATTTCCAGTGGCTTTATCATAAGAATGGCCTGTCATGGCTCCTGTTTCAGAGTTTCCTAAATTCTCTCAAAAAAGCAGCATGTGGCCTCAGCAAGCCCCATACCGCTCACTAAGTGGCCCCAGGCCCAGCACTAGGAGCAGCCATCTGCAGATAGCTTTGTAGCTTATGCCTGGTGGCCCCAGGTAGAACACAGGCAGAGGCTGACCTTGCCCCAGAGCCAGCACACCCAGTGGACAGCTTCAGACCACACTAAAGCACCATCATCCAACCATCTCCACAAGTGACACATTCAAGGAGTAGACTCAGTGGGTACCAGAGCCCTGCTGAAGTAAGTCTTGCTCTGTGTGGTGGGCCCTGCACAGCTGGTCCTCCAAGGTAGTCAAAGGTCAATGGTCAGTGGGCACAGCCAAACTTTGCAGCTGATCAGCCTGAGTAAATCCCTCCCACTGAAGTGCCAATAGCAATCAAGACTCAATTACAATAGAAGGGTGGACAGTCCACATGAGAGATGTACCTCGAGTGCACAGCTGGTGTGATCAGGGAGGCTGTGCCACTGGACCCAACAGGACACCTACTACAATAGGCCACCCTTTGAAGCCTAGGAGACATAGAAACTCTATCTAATACATAGAAACAAACAGGGAGGCAGCCAAAATGAGGAGACAGAGAAACATGTCCCAAATGAAAGAACAGAACAAAACTCCAAGAAAAGAATGAAATGAAACAGAGATAAGCAATCTAACAGATGCAGAGTTCAAAACACTGGTTATAAGGATGCTCCATGAACTTAGTGAGGGCCTCAAGAGCATAAAAAAGGACCAGTCAGAAATGAAGGAGGCACTAACTGAAATAAAGAATAATTTACAGGGAATCAATAGTAGAGTGGGTGAAGCCAAGAAGCAAAACATTGATTTGGAATATAAGGAAGCAAAAAACACCCAATCAGAACAGCAAAAAGAATTTTTTTAAAAATGAGGATATTGTAAGGAGCCTCTGGGACAATTTCGAGTGTACCAACATTTGTATCATGGGGGTGCCAGAAGGAAAAGAGAGAAAGAAATTGAAAACCTATTTGAAAAAATAATGACAGAAAACTTCCCTAACTTGGTGAAAGAAACAGACATACAAATTCAGGAAGCACAGAGAGTCCCAAACAAGATGAACCCCAAGAGGCCCACACCAAGACACATCATCATCAAAATGCAAAAGGTTAAAGACAAAGAGAGAATCTTAAAAGCAGCAAGAAGAAAACAGTTAGTTACCTACAAGGGAGCTCCCATAAGACTTTCAGTTGACTTCTCAAAAGAAACTTTGCAGACCAGAAGGGAGTGGCAAGAAATATTCAAAGTGATGAAAAGAACCTACAACCAAGATTATTCTATCCTGCAAAGCTATCATTTAGAATTGATGGACATAAAAAGAGTTTCCCAGACAAGAAAACGCTAAAGGAGTTCATCACCACCAAACCAGTATTATATGAAATGTTGAAGGGTCTTCTTGAAGAACAAGAAGATAAAAAATATGAACAATAAAATGGCAATAAATACATATCTATCAACAATGGAATCTACACACAAAATGAGCAAGCAGAACAGAAACAGACTCATAGATACACAGAACTTTTTGTTGGTTGCCAGATGGCAGGGGGGTTGGGGGGATGGGTGAAAAAGGTGAAGGGATTAAGAAGTACAAATTGGTTGTTAGACTGACAAACTTCAAAGGGAAAGGGGTGGGGGGGAGATAAACCAAAGAACTTATATGCATATATGCATAACCAATGGACACAAACAATAGTATGAGGAAGACAGGAGGGGGCTGAAGTGGGGAGGAGGGGGTCAATAGGGGAAAAAGGAGGGACATCTGTAATACATTCAACAATAAAGATAAGTTTAAAAAAGTAAATAAATAAATAAAAATAAAAATTAATAAAATTGATAAACCTTTAGCCAATCCATCCAAGATAGAGAGATATACATTTCCAATATAAGGAATGAAAGCACTGATATCATTAGAGATCCTACAAATATTAAAAGGATAATAGAGAAATATTACTAATAATTTTTTTCTTTAAATTAGACAACTTATGTGGAATAATTCCTTGAAAGGCACAAACTCCCAAAGCTTCTTCAAGACACATATAACCAAAAAGATACAGTTAAGTTACCTTATGATATGTTTGATTTGTAGTAAGATACTGCTCTCCAGGGTAATGTTCAAAGCACTTGTTAGGTACTGATTGAACTCCTCAAAGAACATTTCATTCCCTTCTTCATACTTCCCATAGTTCTTTGAATATTCCTTTTGAATGCAGTGATTGGTCAAATGGCAGGTTTTGTCTTGAAAATTATCAACATGATACGGTTCTGACGCAGTCCGCAGCACACCCTCTCGATAGAGGTAGATATTATACTGGTGATCCACCAAGACCCAGCTTCTGCAAGTCAACAAAAACAGTTAGTCAAGCCCTCTAAAGTTCCTTCAGATATCTATATCATTCCCACCCTTGATTTTCCTGGGGGGAAGTAGAGGAAGAGGTAGGTTCTAAGTTATACGAGGCAAGCCACGACAATTAGCTGAATAAGGGACGACCACTGTAACGATCAAACCAAACACTTCACCACCAATGACAAGGAGACTTTGATCCATTCAAAAGAGACAGCATTTTGAAGAGATTTGATGGATTTTATTTATTTAGTATTATTTTTTATACATAAACGATACTTTTATTTTTAAAAATCTCAGGACGAATTCTACCTTCTTTGAAGCTATCGTGTTCGTATTAAAAAATAATAAACATCAGTAGAAGGAGCAGAGACACCTCGCTCTTCACACAGTTGTCTGTACACAGAATTCAAACAAAAACCCCAACATCAAGACCTAATTTCTCTCGATCTATGAACAAAAAGTTGCTTAGGTAAATTACTTTTCTCCCGAGGCACACCAATAATTATTTACATTAAAACCCACAAACATAGTGATGGGTTTGTTCTAAAGGTTAATCTATGAAACCTCCATTTGCCATACTTGGTAATTTTAAGAGGAAGACTGTTCATCCTGAAACTGATCCGACACAGGCTAGCTGATGGGACACAGAGGCAGCTGAGAACAGCAAGGCCGAGAGCAGGCTGGGCTGAGGGCCGCTCTGCTTCAGAAAGCCCCGCACCTCTTCTCCTACATTCAAGTCCAAAAACCTGAGGGGTGTTCATGAAATCCTTCAAAAGTGGGACACAAATAAGGTCAGGACATATTATTTGTCAGGGTCATGTGGTCTGTTGTGTCTGAATTACACGTTCTGTGTATATCTCTCCACTCCTTCCATAGTAAGGCCCATTTATTTATTTATTTATTTATTTATTTATTTATTTATTTATTCCTCATCTGAGGATATGTTTATTGATTTTAGAGACAGGAAGGGGTGGGGAGAGAGACGGAGAGAGAGAGAAATATCGATGTGAGAGGGAAACATCGATTGGTTGCCTCTCCTACGCACCTCAACCAAGGACTGAACCCGCAGCTTAGGCTTGTGCCCTCCAGGAATCGAACCCACAACCTTTTGGTGTAAGGCAGGACAGCCAACCAACTGAGCCACACCAGCCAGGGCAAGGCCCATATATTTATACCCTTCCCTTTGGATCCACAAGTCATTTTCATTAAAGAAAATAGTAAACAAACAAACAAAATACGCCATAATCTTTTTAAAATTTTTTTATCCTCACCCGAGGATATTTTTGCAGTTATCTTCAGATAGAGCAGGAGGGAGAGAGGGGGGAAGAGAGAGAGAGAAAGAAACAGCGATGTGAGAGAGACACGTTGAGTGGTCGCCACCCACACGACCCCAACCGGGGCCGGGGACAAACTGCAATCGAGGTACGTGTCCTTAGCGGGACCGAACCCGGGCTCTCTGATCCGCAGGCTGATGCTCTAACCGCTGAGCCAAACTGGCCAGGGCAAAATACTCCATAATCTTGGCAACATTTTAAAGAAAGAAATATAGAGAATTCGGTCCAGAAGCTCAGTTCCATTCAGCTGTGCTCAGTTTTGGTTACATACCAAACACAGTCAAACGCTTCCTCCGGTTCCAGGTCACCCTCCTCCTCACACACCACTGCATTTCCTTCTGATTAGCAAAACAAACAGACACGGATGCCTTACCGAATGTCGAACTTGCGATGACCTGGCTCCAGGAGCAGAGGGCGCTCAAGGTATTTCTGGATCACATGCACCTGGCCCTGGTTGTCTATGAAATCTAGAAGTTCTGCTGCGTCGGAGGAGATGAGGATGCCTTCACCTAACAGGGCAAAATCAAAACGAAAACTAGAGCAGCTCATCCAAAAAGGAATGGCTCCCTGCAAAGCCAGGGAGGAAACACTGACAGCAGGAGAACACAGCCAGGAGGCTCAGGTTGGCCTGCTCACTCTTCTTTCTACCCCTTCCCTCTTCCAACCTCTCACTCTGTCCCCTCCACCCACCAAAGCACCAGGGTCATTCAACTTCTTTTCCAAATAGGGCTGCAAACACTGTCTTGGCCAGCTCCAACCATGAAGTTTTTTTCTTTTTTTTTTGTTAATCCTCACCCAAGGATATCTTTCCATTGATTTTTAGATAAAGCGAAGGGGGGGGGGGGGCAGAGAGAGACACATGGATTCGTTGCCTCCCGCATGACCCTGACCGGTGCTGGGGATTGAACCTGCAACCCAGGTACACGCCCTTGACCAGGAATTGAACCCTGGACCCTTTGGTCCGAGACCTGACAATCGAACTGCTGAGCCAAACCAGCCAGGGCATACAGTTTCATTTTTAAAGGCACTCTAAATGTCTAAGCACCCTAAATAAATGCGGCTGTCCTGCTGATCACTGGCTGCCATGGCAGACGATGTACTGCCTGTGACCACTTCTAACACTCTGTCTTAGGGAAACACCAGGAAGGTTAGGACATAGACACAGAAGTACAAGTGCATTCCCTGCCAGCTGGGTACCAGAAAAAAATGGCTACATTCAAAGTGTCCATCAACATTAAATAAATGATATGAGAGTTCCAATTTTTTCATATTCTTACCAACGCTTCCACTTATCTGTCTTCATGATTACAGCCATCTTAGTGGATGTGAAGTGGTATCTCATTGTGGTTCTGATTTGCATTTTTCTAATGACCAATAAATGTTAAGCATGCTTTCATGTGCTTATTGGCTATCTTATTTGTATGTCTTCTTTGGAGAAATTTCTATTGTTTTTGCTCACTTGTTAATTGGGTTGCCTATTATTGAGTTATAAGAGTTCTTTATACACCCTGGATGTAGGTGCCTTATAAGAGATGTGATTTGCAAGTATCTTCTCTCATTCTAAGCAGTTTCATGATTGCATGGATACCTCATGTTGCTCTTATGAAGCCGCAACTGCCTCCCTCCCCACACTACCCTCCTGACAACCATTAATCTGCTCTCCATTTCTATAGTGTTGTTATTCCAGAAATGTTATATACATAGAATTGTGATCTTTGGGGATGGGTGTTTTTTGGGTTTTTTTTGCACAGCGTAATTCCTTGGCGATTCATCCACGTTGCAGTTTTGAACAATAGTTCATTCCCTTCCATTGCTGAGTTGTAGCCTGTGGGATCAATTCACTCAGGTTTGCTTAATCATCCACCTTTGGAAGGAACCTGAGTTGTTTGCAGTGTGGGGCTATTATGAATGAGGTTGCTGTGAACAATCACACACAGGTGTTGCATGAACATGTTTTCTTTTCTCTGGGACAAATGCCCAAGAGTGTGCACCTGGATCTGGAAATTACAAGGAAAGACCTTGTTGGAGATGAACATGTATGGAGTTGAACATGTATGGAGATGTACACACAGAAGTCATCAGTATGTAGATAAATGTATATATATTAATCATCACACGAGGATAGTTTTTTCCATTTATCTTCAGATAGAGTGGGATGGAGAGAGAGAGAGAGAGAGAAACATGGATGTGAGAGAGACGCATCGACTGGTTGCCTCCCGCACGACCCCAACCAGGGGCAGGGACTGAACCGCAACCGAGGTACGTGCCCTTGACCGGAATCGAACCTGCGACTCTTTGGTCCACAGGCCTATGCTCTAACCGCTGAGCCAAACTGGCCAGGGCTGTATGTAGATAAATATTTAAGGCTATGTAACCAGATGTGCTATCTACCCTCAAGGATTCAGATTAGAAGAGTCACTCATCTAAATAGACCATTAACATCTAACGTGCAATTGCACAAAGCACTGGGCACCTACAGGGAGGAGGAAGGGACCAGCAATGCCAACTCACCTTTGGCACCGGCGGACGACTTTGCAATCCAAACATTGCCTTCTCCATCTTCTTTCTTTTTGTTATAAGAAGCCAGGAAGAATTCCCTTTCATCCGTCCTCGAGTTATTGATTGGTGGGTGGACTCCATTCTGTGTGGGAGCAGCTGGGGTCTTGAGATTAGTGGGGTAAATCACATAAGACTCGGGGAACCATGTGCAGGACTCGGCCAGTTCTGGGCTTGTCTTGATTAGCCTGGCAGATGACAGAGAGTCAGTCATCTGTCACTCTATTAGCACTCTGTCAATCATCCAGAAAAGCCAGTGCTACCTCCAGAGCTCAGCAAGGAGGCAGGGTGTAACGGGGAGCCAGGGGCTAGTCTCCTTCTTACCCCAGTCTTTGCTCTGGCCTTCCCGGGCCGACCTGTAACGCACTATCAGGCGCACACAACTATACATGCAACCTTAAAGGCATGCATCAGCTGGTCCAAAAGGGACCCAATGTCCAGAACCTCAGCTCTTTTTGAAATGCATCTCCAAGGAAACTTAACTTGAAATAATCCTGAGCCAACACCTTCCTGGCCTCAAGACAGACTAATGGAGGAATCCTTCTTCTTTTTTTTTTATCCTCACCCGAGGACATTTTTGCATTTATCTTCAGATAGAGCGGGAGGGAGAGAGGGGGGGAGAGAGAGAAACTCGATGTGAGAGAGACACACTGACTGGCTGCCACCCACACGACCCCAACCGGGGCCAGGGACAAACTGCAACCGAGGTACGTGTCCTTAGCAGGAACCGAACCCGGGACTCTCTGGTCCGCAAGCCGAGGCTCTAACCGCTGAGCCAAACTGGCCAGGGCTAAAGGAGGAATCTTTCTAATGGGAGCAGGACTCCAGTGGTCATAGCTAAACATACCTTCTGACCCCCAAATAACATGACACAACAGAAGATCAAGTCAGGCTCTGAGCAAGGCACTTAATAAATAGCAGAGCTTAGGAAGGGCTTCTCACCACATCTGCTCTCCAGTTGGTCCCCTGACAGGGAGACACCACATCACAGTTCCTAGATCAGGCACTGGGTCACAGAGAAGTACGTTTCCCAACATCACTCAGCTAGTAAGACATAGGTAGGATGCACGTCCCTAACTCCCAAGTCCTAACTCTACACTGACGCTCCCTCCCCAGGAATCAGAGCCAAGGAGGAACCAAAGACATTCCGGGCCCTCCCTGAGCTGGGCTCCCTCTTCTGCAGAAGTGTGAATATTAAGCTTGTGTTGACATTCACCTGCAAAACCCAGTCTAGGAGCAAATGGCAGAAACAATGAAAAGAAATTTAAAGTTGAGATTTAAAATACAATTATTTTAAAGTTAAAGGCAACAGGATTTGAGTTACTTAAACTCAAAGGAACAAATACATTTCTAATTCACTGACTGGTCAACTCTCTCTGCATTGTCCGGTAGGGTGGCCACTAGCCACGTGTGGCTTCTGAGCACTTGGAATGTGGCCAATGTGACTCAGGAACTGAATTTTAAATTCAGCTTAGTTTTAATTTGAAAACGAAAGCACTGTAAAATACTTGTCCATTAAGCGCAACTTCATTGTTGTGGCAGGAGGACATTTCACTTTAACCACTGCAGGACCTAAGACATTTTGCTGTATCGCAGCCTGCCTGTCAGATGCATTTGTCGTTTCTAGTATTGCACACAAACACATCACTGTCCCACTCGGGGACAATAGACTGATTCAGTCCTTGTGGGTTCTCCCCTGCACTTGTGACACATTATAATGTGTTTATTATGCAGACAGCGTGAGTCACAGTGATAGCTAGGTAGGTCATAATTGGTAACTAATTATGAAATATAATTATTTTTCTAGTTAAAAAAATAAGTAGGGACAAAATTTAAAATGTAAATAAAGGTATACTATCGATGCAGCAGAACTGAACAGGGGTGCAGAAGCTAGAACTACTACCAGAACAGTAAGGGGGGGGAGGGGAAGCACTAGAAGAAGATACGTCAGATTTTATAATGAATGACAAACCGTTGGAATTTGTTGTGGCACAGTAAAACGAACCTTGCTGTGTACAGGGGACATTCAGCAAATACATAATGAATCTGCTAAGCACCTTCCTCTCAAGAATCAATGAAAGTAGTGGCTGAAATCCAAATGAAATATTCAACAAAAAAATATAAACAAATGTTTAATAGGATCTGTGCTTGTAACTTTGGTCAGCTATAAAATGGCTTGGATTCTACACACACACACAAATCATTTTAGATAAAAATGTGGTAAAAAATTATTTTGAGGAAAAGACAAAAAGGAATATTTTACAAAAAGTGAACAATTTTTAGTTATGCCAGTTAAGTAACTGCCCATAGGGTACAAAACATTTATGTTAAAGATTGATTCAGAACTTGAAAAATTTGAAATTTTGTTTAGCTTTAGCTGAGTGGTGTGACCTAAGAGATGCTGCCTAATTAATACTTTGAGTCTGTTTCCCTCATAGGACTTACAAATATATGGAAAAATAGTCAAATTGCAGCCTAAAAAATATCAAACTCGTTGTGCAGCTAGTTTTTAATCTTTTACATCTGTCAAAGAAGAGTTTCACTGACATGTGAAAAATCAGTACAACAGACAGTACTCCAGCTAGTCAGATTAAAATCTGGATTTAATCCTGGAATTTTATTTTTATTTATTTATTTTTTAATATGTATTTATTTACTTATTTATTTTTAGAGAGAGAGAGGTAGAAACCTAGATGTGAGAGAAACATCAATCGGCTGCCTCCTGCATGCCCCCTACTTGGGATTGAGCCTGAAATCCGGGCATGTGCCTTGACCAGGAACTGAACTGGGACCTCTCAGTCCATGGGACAATGCTCAATCCATTGAGCCACATAGGCTGGGATGGATTTACTGGGATTTTAAAAGACCGATTTTTCCTTTCTTGCTTCATTTTACTGTCTGATACATATTGGAAACATCTGCATACAATGTTTTGAAGCCAACTCCATGGAAAGTATCAGGAATGCAGCTGTTAAAATGGCTCAGTATATACTTGCAAATGCTACAATGATTCACCAGTATAGAACTGTTGCAAGAAACAGAAAAAGACAGTGTTTAATGATGCTGTGTTCTTTGCCAAGGATAGTTAAATGGAAGAGTTTTGCAAAGATTTAGTGTACAGTTAACTCCAACTCAGGTTTTCTTTAAATAAAAGGAATGCTTGCCAAATCATTATTTTCAATAAGTCATTATTTCACTCAATAATCAAAGATTAAAAATGGCAGTGTAATTTTCACACTGCTACAAACAAGCTAGTTTTAAAGCTCTGAGGAAGGGGAAAGAAGTCCTTATTTATGACCTAGCCAGACAGGTATGAGAATTTATGTTCCAACTTTATAATATAAGTCAAAAATAATGATTTTACAGATTTTTATAACATAATTTAATATGCAGAAGATTTTAATTGCAACAGTCAGCAAATTGGCTGCAAAAACTAAGGAAAAATTTGAAGAACAGTTGGTTGACATTAACAAACTTAGTTTCTTTTCAATTGATTCAATACTCTCTTGAATTCAATAGTATACTACTGAGTTAACACAAGAGTTGGTGAATTTACTTAACTTGGATATAGTTTTGAAAACGATATGCTTTTGCTTTAAACCCAAGTCAGTTCTTCTAATAAAATGAACCTGTTTTGTCAATGTGTATGTGATTACTAAAGGAAATGTTTTCTTGGTATTCAATTTAGTTATTGAAAAATTTTTACATATGTGGGAACAACTTGGGTATATAAGCATTTTTTTCAAGCATAAATTTTTATGAAATCTAAATACAGAACAAGGGGTTTGCAATGAAAATTTAGTGTCTGAATTAAGATGTGCTATAAATGTAAGACACACACCAGATTTTTACGTGTCAAAATGATACTGTGGATTATTTGATTAAATAAAATATATTACTAAAATACATTGCACTGCCCTGGCTGGTTTGGCTCAGCGGTCAGAGTATCAACCTAAGGACCAAAGGGTTGCGGGTTTGATTCCCGGTTAAAGGCACGTATCTGGGTTGCAGGTTCCATCCCCAGCCCCAGTTGGGATCATTCGGGAGGCAACTAATTGATGTGTCTCTCTCTCTCAACAATGTTTCTCTCTCTCTCTCTCTCTCTCTCTTCCCCTCCCTCCCTTCCACTATCTAAAAACTAATGGAAAAATATCCTCAGTTGAGGATTAACAAACAAAAATTACATCGTACCTGTTTCTTTGTACTAATTTCAATGTGGCTACTAGGAAATTTTAAATCAAACATGTGGCTACATTATTTTTCTGTTGGACAGTGCTGGCCTGCAAGATAACCTTCATTTGGAAGCCTTCATTTCCTATACAAAAACAAGACCAGTTTTTATAGGAAGTTCTTTGCATTTGTCCATTTCCTCATAAGCCCATTTGGAAAGAAAGCATGAATGGAGGTTTATTTACATCTACAGGGGAGAAGTGTTCACAAGATGAAAAGAGAGTCTCCAACCTGAGCCGGAAGAAAGCCCTTCAGGGCTCTGAGTCTATGGCCTTGGGACACTCCCTGAAGTGACAGCAGGAAGGTGCACTGCTGTACAGGGCCCAGTGTAGGATCCTAGCAGAACCCTCTGGGGGATGCCCCATCACTCGTCCATGGTCCGCTGTTTACAGACTGGAACCATCCTGGCTCCACACTAACTGCTCTGGTCCTGGGAAATACAGCTGCTTTCTGAGGCAGCTGTCATTACGTAATGTCATGTCATTACGATGCCATTTCTTAACTCTCTGAGCCCTTTCAAGCCATGCAAAATTATGGGAAAGAGACAAAATGATAAAGAGACCCATCACCTCCTGAAATTACTACAGTCCCTCTCAGGATACCTGAGAGAACAAAGGACACTTGTGAAGATGAGGATAACCCCTCATAAGTCAAGACATCACAGACATCACAGCCACTGAAGGGCAAAGAGCATGTGTGCTCACCACCATCCACCCCATTTTACAGATGGGATGCTGGGAGCCAGCAAAGCGCTGTCCAAGGTGCCGGAGATCAGACCTACTCAGACCTGGTAGTGACTATAGTCCTGTACTTCTCACTCCACCTCAGTACAGCTGCTAAATATACAAATACGTAGAACATTTTTCTACAGCATCCTCTGTTCCTACTTATAAAAGCAAACATGTACCTTTATCTTTACAGAAAATAATCACAGTAGAAAAAAGACTGAATAAACATTCTATATTAACTTCTAAATGAATAATCTGGATAAACAATCACATCTCACTTCTAGTTCTACTGAAAGAATCTTTTGCATCTAATATGTAATAAATATGTAATCAGAAGACTTCAGAAAGCCTTGGTCTCCTTTAGGAGCAGCCAGCGGATCAGGAAAACCCATCACCGAGAGAAGTGGATACAAAGTTACTGGGGACAGTGAATCTGAACAAAAAGGCGGACATAGTCCTATGAACATTCATTCCACCTTGTAAATGTCTAAAGTCCAGAAAGAAATGTGAGTGGGGAAAGAGCAGGTGCACCGAGTCATGTCTTCCAGTGTCTCCTCACCTGAATGATTTGTTTGGCTGCTCACACATGTTCACTAGTCATCATGGAAAGGGCAGTGGAGACCTGCTACAGCCCTGATTTTAGGGGCTATACCCACCTTCCCTATTGAAATGATAACAGTAGAAGTGATGACCATAATAACAGTAATAATAAGATCTTTCACTTATACAGTGTGAACTATGAGGCAGGCATTATTCAAAGCCTCTACATAAATTAACTCAATCCTGACAACAACCCCAAGGTAATTCATATTATTATCCCCATTTTACAGAGAAGAGACTGAGGCACAGAATCAAATGCTCCCTTTGAACCCCTGTGCCCCACACTTACTCACATCACCTTATTCCATCCTCACAACCACCGGTGAGGGACATAGTGGGGCTTGGAGGGATAAGGAAATTTGCCTAAACTAATAAGATTAAAAGCTGGGATTATAAAATCAGCAGATAATATTGCTTCCTCTACTTTAGGATATTGTTCTTACGACATCTGCCATAACCCAACTTCACAGAGAGGGGCAGCGTGGCAGATGCAGTTATGCCCTGCCAGGTGTCCTTTCTCAGGGGACCCTGGCTGCCGGGAGAGTGGCTGCCAAGGGCTTGTGCACACCCCTTCTCCAGGGACCAGCCGTGCCCAAGAAATGCCCCACTTCTCCCCACAGCCAGTGGCAGATCAATGCTGGAGTGCAAAATACACCCCCAATACATCACTTACACAAGAAACCCGTCCGAGGCTCTGCTTTTGGGGGCCTCACCCCAGAGACAGACAGGCTTCGTCAAGTGCTAGATGGCAGAGTTCTGGATTGCAATCAAAGTAGCTTAGAGGAAGCTCCAGAACTGATATGTGTTGGCTTTTTAAATAACCTCGCATTTTCCCCTTAAATGCTTCATGCTGAAAGCTAACGCCATTTATGTAAAATAATCAAGAACAGGTTTTAAAGAGCACTTACTTCACTAAAGAAGCTTTGCGACACAGTTTGTCAGCCCCCCTGTAGTAATTCACCAACTGCACCAGCCCAGGCTCGTGACCTGTGAAGGAAAAGGGCGGCTCAGAAGGGGGCCAGGACCGGTCATCACCCGTGCTGCGCAGGAGAGGGAACGGCTGTGTCATGTCCAGCTTCCTCTCTCCCTTTCAGGACTGGCGGTTAGAAAAGGAACAATTCTGCTGCCCTGCACCTGTACTGCCCTTTGCCTCAGCATCCCACTGGCACACGCAGCATCCCTGCAGAGGATAGTATAATATCAGCATCATAAAGCTGCCTGAGACCACTGCCGCCTTTGTTTGTTCTTAGGGTGGTGGGGTACTTTCTATGTCACCTCTCCAGATCCCCACCACAGTCCTCCCTGGCTTAATATACTGACTTAAGAGTTATCTCTGTACAGTAAGGACTTCAGTGGAGTCACGCTCCTGACCTCCCTAGCCTTGCTCCCTAGAGCCATCAGAATTGACGCTCCTGTTCTCCAGCACGTCTGCCTCTGCAGGCGTCTAAGAAAGCCACCAGAAGGTGAAGGAAGGCACTAGAGAAGCCACATCCATAAAAGCCTGAGGACTTTCTTCTCTACATCACTTCTCTTCTCTACATCATAGGGAAACTCATTTTTAATCGATCTTATGGCAAGTCCCCTCCTCCATCAAATTAAAGCAGAAAGGAGACAAATAAAAACAAAAGCCTCAATTTTTGTTTAAAATCCTAACAAAATGCATTGAATTTCCAGCAACAAAAACCAAAGTAAAGTCAAATAAAGAAAGTTTGAGTTGAAGCTGCCAGAGGTAAGAATAATTAAGAACAGTAGACAATCGAATAAAAAGTTTCAGGCACTACCTGGCTGTCGCCAGCTCCCTGGCTCACACCTGGGCTGCTTATCTTTTCAGCCCATGGCCCCAGATTCTGAGCCTTTACCTGATTTCTCCTTGGGGTTCATTTCGGTTGTGGAATGCTGCTTCCTTTCCCACAAACACCAAATGTTCACTGCTTATCTGCCGACTTTGTGAGGTCTGTTTAAGATCTGGGCCTGCTGGTGGTTTCGGCTCCTTCTTCCTAGTCCTGAGCACCACAGCAATGCCATCTACCCTGCTTCTGCCCCGGCAGGGCTGTTTCTCTGTTTTTAATGCTAGGACTCCAGCTAAGCTTTGACAGCCAGGCACTGGAAAGAGGAAGGAAGTCAGGAAGGCTGGGGAGTGGACTGAGCAAGGAGGAAATAAACATTCCCAACCATGAGCAGATTTTCTTCTTCTTTGAGAGAAGGTGTTCTCTGTGCAGTGGGCTTCTTGGGGAGACGGTTAACAAAAGGGAATCTCCAGGCAAATTCCCCATATTCCAAGATTTCTGGGGGTTAGAAACACCCCTACCATGCATCATAAACTTGTATAACCATTGAAGTGGTTTATGGTACCATTCCAAAGAAAAAATTTCAGTAAGGCTGTGCTGCCACACCCTTCATTTCCCAAACCATCATGATTGCACACCGCCCCCATTCAAAGGCTCTAAGCTCACAGCAGCCAGTTGGTTCCAAATGGCGTTTTCAGACTCTGCCCCTTCGACCTCCCACCACTGACCACACCTATTTCTAGAAACTGTTTCCTCTCCTGGACACAGAACACTGCTCTGTCTGGTTGCCCTCCAAGGCATAGACTCTCTGCTTGGGTCTTTGGCCTATGATTTGGCCCCCACCCCAGGGAATTCTGGCAGGGAACATGGCTACCAGGGCAGAGGCTGCAATTTCTGGTGACTGTGCATCGAGGAGAGGCCAGGAGGCTACACTCAGTTCAGTGGGATGTGAGCTGAAGCTCCCGCACAACTTCTGGATTACGTCATCTGAAGAGGAGTGCGGGTGGTTCCTCACCACCCCGCCCCCTTCCACAGAAGGCTAGGTACACCTGGTGGTGCCAAGCCAGCTCCCACCATGTGCATGAAGCAGGGCAGAGGGTGAACCCAGCGTTGTGTAAAATCTGCAGCAATGCCCCGCTGTGAACCCACAGTTGTGAACACACGTTCTTTGGTGAAACTAATGGACGGTCTGAAATCACATGTCCCACCTCCCTTCCATGGGCTCCCTTCCGAAGCTTCTGCTTTTGGAATTCAGGTCTTTTCCAAATCCCAGGCAATTTCTCTGAGCCTTGGGGGAGCTGAATCCTTGGGGGTTTCACCACACACAGTGCCCCTCCTGCGCCCACACCAGGCCGGGAGCAATCCTCCAGCCAGATGTCATCTTGGCTCCATGGAGTCTCCCGGTCCCGAGCTCGGCCGGGGGACCTGCCGATGAGGGCGTCGGCCCGGGGATGGGGGGACCTCGGACCTGGGATGGAAGGGCGCGCGGCCCGAGGATGCAGGGTGCGCGGCCCGGGCATAGGGAGCTTACAACCCAAAGATGGGGGCGTGGACCCGGGGGATGTGGGGGCGAGTGGCTGACGCTCCCCGGGCTGCAGAATGGGTCACTGTCTGGTGGCCGCGCGGTGACTCCGGTCCGAATCCAATTCCGAAGACGAGAGACATCAAGACGATGGTTTATAGGGATCCGTATCTTATCTGCCAGAGGAGCGACGCGGGGAAGATCTGTGGCCTTAACACAAAAGCGCCGGCTACAGCGGGCCGTGGGGGGTGGGGGGCGGGAGAAGGGCGCGGGCGGGAACGGGGACGCTCACCCAGTCTCCCGAAGGGCAGCCGGTTCCGTTCTCCCAGCATCAGATTGAACCTGGGGTTGTCCCGCCGCAGCCTCTTCCAGTGGCCGGAGGCGACCAGCAGCCGGGAGACCTCGGCGTAGACACTGCTGTTCTCGTCGCGAACCACGAAGGTGAACATGGCGAGGCTGCCGGGGCAGGGCGCGGGGACCAGCGGCGGCGCGGGGACCAGTGACTCCGCGTGGAACCCGCGGACGCGGTGCATAGGCCCGGGTCCCCGCCCCGTCACCAGGGTCCCCGCCCCGCGCTCAGGCCCCAGCGCCGCAGCCCCGCCCCGCCGCGGAGGGCTCAGAGCTGCGGCCCCACCCCGCGCCCGCGCGTCTCCGCTTCCCCAGGGTCCCCGCCCCCGCGCGTGCCCGATTCCCCAGGGCCTGGGCACACAGGCCCCAGTCCCCGCGTCCCCGCCCAGCGCACAGGCTTCCGCCCGGCGCACAAGCCCCCACAGTCCCGCCGCCGCTGCGCGTCCCGACCAGAGTCCCCGCCCCGCCCCTCACGTTCCCGGTCCCCGCCCCCGACCCCGCCCCGTGATCCGGCGCGGCCACCGGGGGGCGGGGCGTTGTGTGCCCCGCGCAGGGGCTACGAGGGGCGTGGGGAGGTGCTGCAGAGGGACCCCGGCCTGGGGCCGGTCCTCCGGAGCCAGGGTCGCAGCGGGGGTGGGGGAGGATGCGAGCAGAAGAGGGATTTTCCACCTATTTTAAAGGGACGTATCATGGATAAAAACAAAACTTCCGAGGCCCCAAGCTGTGCCCAAAATGTATTTCCTTTCTTTTCCTGCTTTAGGACCACGGAGAACCCGGAGCGTTCTTGCGGCTGTGGTTCTTTGGGGTCAAGGCTCTTTTCACCTGCTGAGACCCCCCTGGGTGGCTCTCGGCGGGGGTGACTTTAGGTCTCTCTGGAGGACTCGATCCCATACAGGCCCAGGAGTCTGGGACCCACTGCCCGCCCCGCCACTGACAGGCTTTGGGTCCTCGCTTTCCCTTCTCCGGACCTCGATGTCCCCCTTCTGAGTGGGGGAGTGCTTCTTTACAGTCCCTTCGAATTTTTGGTGCATTTGAGGGACAAAGAAACATCCTACCCTTCTTCCTAAATTATCCACATCAGCCATGCGCCTCACATTTTTACTCTTCTTTTTAAAATTATTACTATTAATTTATTTTTGTTACAGATGTTTCTTCCTTTTCCCCCATTGACACCCTCATCCCCATCCCGCCCCACCCCCCCGCATTGTTGTCTATGTCCATTGCTTATGCTTATATGCATATAAATAAATTCTTTGGTTTATCTCTTCCCTCCCCGCCCCTCATTCTGGGTTTGTTAGTCTGTACCCTACTTCTATGTCTCTGGGTCTATTCTGTTCTTCAGCTTATTTTGTTCATTGTATTCCACAAATAAGTGAGATCATATGATATTTGTCTTTCTCTGATTGGCTTATTTCGCTCTGCATTTTTACTCTTCTTTACAGAAAGAACACTCCGGGACCTCCCCTTGGCGTCCTGAGCTACCTGTGTGCAGGTACCTACCTTAAATATTGTAAAGGCGCCCTTCTCTCTCCCATTTCCGACTGTGTTCCCGGGGGTGGGAAAGTGTCTATTTGGCAGAGGGGCCTCCAGTTCCGCCACCACCTGAAGGTGTTCACCGGCTGTGGGAAGCTTGCTGAGAAGAAGTGGGGCCGGCTCAGAAGTGCTGCGGCGCTCCCGTGCTCCCAGCCCCGCAGCCCTCCATCCAGCAGGGATAAGAGTTAGGAGACAGTGCCCAGCTTCCTCACCCCTCCAGTGGATCTGTGGGAACCAGGCTCAGCCCAACAGTACTACTTCATTTCTTTTGCCATGGTGATTGGTTTAACAAAGAAAAGTGATTCAAATCTGGCCAATCTGGTTTTCTTTGGAATTTTTCTACCAGAGCTATGGAGAGAGACTCCCCCCACCCCCAGTGGAGTTGCTTAGCTGGAAGATTGTGTGGGACACCCTGCAGCTCTCTTGAGATCTTACAGAGGGAGCACCCTGTAAGAATCCAGCTTACCATTCCCTTTGCATTAGGCGGGGCCATGTAGACATAAGTTCTTGTCAACAGAATGTAAACAAAGTGATGTCCATTTCTCCCTAGTCTGGGCCTTAGAATCTGAGCATGCCTTCTGCCTTTCCTGGAGGCAGGATGTACAATCAATACCAATAGAGGAACCAAAGATGTAAGGAATTTATCAAGACCCATTATATGCTGGGTCATAAACAAGCCTTAACAAATTTCAAAGGATCAGAATAATTTTGAACACCTTCTCTGACCTCAGTGGAATTAAGCTGCTTGGAAATTAAGTAACACACTTTTTAAAATTGAGAGATACTTGACATATTTCATTGTATTTGTTTCGGGTGTACAACATAATGAATGACTAATGAAAACTGCTGTTCCTACACTGAAAACTACAAAATGTAATTGAGAGCAAAATTTAAAGACAGAATAAATGGAAGAATATAGCATGGTCTTAATGGGAAGACTCAGAATCGTTAAGCTGTCAACTGTTGCCTTATTAACCTGTAGATTCAATGCAATACCAAACAAAATGGCTGCAGAACTGGTTGTGGAAATTGACAAGGCAATTCAAAGTTCATACCGAAATGCAATGCGAAGGACCAAGAATAGCAAAGGCAATCTTGAAGAAGAAAGTAGGAGGACTCACACTATCAGACAGATATCAAGACCTATAAAACATAGTATTTTACTACAAAGCTGTAGTGATTGAAAAAGTATAGTTTGGGCACAGGAGAGACAAATCGACCAATGGAAAGAGACCCACATCTATATAGTCACTTGGTTCACGATAGAGGTGACATCGATGGGAGAAAGGATGGACTTTTTGAAAAATGGAGCTGGGTCAATGGATATCCATTGGAAGACAAAATTAATCTCAACCTCTACCACACACTAAATCAGTGGCAGATTCATTGCAATTTAATGCCTCTGAATTTGAAAGGTAAAACAATAAAGCTTTTAAGAGAAAACAGGAGAAAAACCTTTATGATCTTACACTAGGTAAACATTTTTTTAAACTTTTTTTTTTTTTAATCCTCACCCAAGGATATTTTTACATTTATCTTCAGACAGAGTGGGAGGGAAGGAGGGAGGGAGCGAGCGAGCGAGAGAGAGAGAGAAACATCGATGTGAGAGAGACACATTGACTGGTTGCCTCCCGCACGAACCCAGCCAGGGCCGGGGATGAACTGCAACCGAGGTACGTGCCCTTGACTGGAATCAAACCCAGGACTCTTTGGTCTGCAGGCCAACACTCTAACCGCTGAGCCAAACCGGCCAGGGCGGTAAACATTTTTTTTAAAAGAACACAAAAGTCTCTAGGAATAAGAAAAAGTGATAAATAGGCAACTTTAAAATGAAGAACTTTCACTCCTCAAAAGACGCTGTGAAGAGAATGAAAAGCAAAGTCAGAGAGTAGGATATGATGTCCGAGTGTGTGTGGTGTGTGCGTGCTTGCACGTGCCTGTGTGCACATACACACACGTCTGACAAAGGACCCAGATCGGGATATACAAGGAATTACAAGTTAATCATAAAGAGACTGGCAAACCAATTAACAAAAGAAATGAGTAGAATATTTTAAGGGACAACCCAAGAGGTACACCCTCAACAGAGAAGATCTGGAGAAGAGTCAGACTGAGAAGCTGTTTTTAGAAATAGGTTTGGCTAAAAAGCAGGCCCACATCTAATAGTTGTAGGGCAATATCTAAATGACTACCATGTGTCTAGATTTTAAAAGTTATAAACCGAGCCGATAGGCTGCTAAATAAAATGTCTATCTTCCTACCTTACAAATACACACTTATAAGGATGACCTGGAACACCAGATATTTGGAATTCTCGAACTCATAGAAAGTCCATGCCAGAACCTGATAATACTGGGAGACATGGCCCCTGCTCATGCCTGACCCCCCCCCCCCCCACCTTCTTTCCACATCTGGCTCCATCCCACAGTGTGAGGGGCCGTGCATGCATGCATGTGTGTGGATACCACAGCAGGAAGTTCAAGCTCAATCCACAGACAGCTGCTCTTTGGCTACCACCCAGGCCCAGGGGTTCGCACACCCTGTCCGCTCAGCTCTACTTTTTGAAGAAAGAAAACAATGAAAACTTTTGAAGGAAAAACGTTCTAACTGTGAACAATGATGAGACTTTTTTTTTTTTTTTTTTTTTTTACTATCAGGATGTTAATAAAATGAAAAGCTCTCGTGCAAAGGAAGAGTTTAATTGAAAATGCTCCTTCTGCCTCTCTTGTCTGACAGATGGATTCCAGCAGGCTCTTCTTGCGGGTCATGATGCACACATGTTTGTGGGCAGCACCGGTCTCTCTTACACGAGGTTTCTCCATGAGCTCTCCCTGTCCAGTTCGTACATCCCAGTGCTACTCATTCTTCCGCAACAGTGGATTTGGGTCTGAGTTGAAAACCAGTTTTCCCTCCTGCGTTTCTTTCTCTTCTGAGTCTGTCTCCACTACTCACACAGAAAACTTCTCTTTGACACCAAGTGTTGGGGGGATGTTCCCCACCAAGCAATTCTTTGGGACACCAGCTGGGTCTCCTTCAACTCGATCCTGTCTGAATTACAATCCCTCCCAACACTTTTGTCATTAATTCCTTGAATCACATTCACTTTGCTTTCTTTCTCTCTTTTTTTGTTAATCCTCACTCAAGGACATTTTCTCGTTGACTTTTAGATAGAGTGGAAGGGAGGGAGAGAGAGAAACATCCAACCCAGTTATGTGCCCTTGACCGGGAACCGAACCCGAGACCCTTCGATCCTCAGGCGTACTCTCTAACTGCCGAGTCAAACCCGTCAGGGCCGCTTTGCTTTCAATACCTCGTGGCTTCGGTTTTCCTGACCAGACACAACTCAAACACTGTAGTCTTCAGGAACTTATCGCAAGTCAAGGACTGGATGATAATTTGAAGAGGAAATAACTGGCAGAGGTTAGGCACCATTCATACACCCCCATCTTTGGTTTCCTCAGTTGTAAAGGGAAGCTATTAATACCTAATTAGCCCAGCCGGTGTGGCTCAGTGGTTGAGCGTTGACCCATGTACCAAGAGGTCACCGGTTCGATTCCTGGTCAGGACACATGCCCAGGTTGTGAGCCCGATCCCCAGTGCGGGGCATGCAGGAGGCGGCCAGTCGATGTTCTCTCTCACCGATGTTTCTATTTCTCCCTCTCCTTTCCTCTCTCTCTAAAGTCAATAAAGAAAAAAAAATTTTTAAATGCCTAATTAAATTGTCCTATGGAATAAGTGAGATGATGTAGGGAAGAAACCTGGGACACAGCCCACATCTAATCCGTTTTTAAGTGTATTTTCCATCCAGTTTCAGCACCCGTTCCTTTTATTGTTCCCAGGAGTCAGCAGCCTGAATATTTACTCACAAACCCAATTCTTGTGAAGATCCATACGAGGGAACTAGAAAGAAGCCACGTGAATTAAACTGCTTAGTTATTCACCGTCTGGTCTTCATTAGTCCCAGTGCCCAGTTTCCTTTCAGTTCTCCACAACAGAACTTCTTGAAGGCCCATAGTTGAGTCTTATTTTTATGACTGGATGGATGAAAACACTTAGCTTCTTTCTCAGGCTCTGATCTAGTTCTTACTCCTGTAAATAAGCAGGACTTTGAATGGCGCAGAAACAGCAGACGTTCGGTAGGTCCATGCATAAGTTATGGTGTTTGCTTGTTACCAACACCACCTGTGACGTCAGCAGCAGCGTCGGCTGACAGGTGTGGGACATGCCGCCGTCTGGGCCGGCAGTGTGGATGTGGATTCCTGTGGCTGGTTGGAAAAAGCACATCGCATTTCTAACATTTAGAGTAAATCCTGTCATCGGCTCTGTGGCTGCGAGTGTGGAAAGCGTCTTCCCATCAAGGTAAGCAAAAGGTCGGGTTCCCCCTTGTTGGTTCTCTGTGGGCGGCTCTACTCTCAAGATTGTCAGTCAGCTCAGGCTCGTGGCATGAGACGGTGTTGGCTGATTTTGGGGGTAATCACATCCCCCTCTCCTTATCTGGAAACTCTTTGTTATCTGGAATGGTTCGTTTTATAATACATTTTGATGTTAAAATGTTTCATTAACAGAGTTCATACTAAATACACCGTGCAGGTTATCCATTTGAAAATGAGAAGACAAGATCCACTAAAGCAAAAAATAATAATACTGGATATGACAACCTCTTTTTTTTTTTTTTTGCATAATTTAGACAGTGGGCTAGTTTCTGTAGCTCCTCCCTGCATCTCCATAAGCACGACTGTGGACCACCTGTACAGACTGGAAGGTCCCCATCGCTCCAGGGGTCCCCTGGTGTACCTGCTGGGCCTCTCAAACCCAATCAAAATGGTTTCAGCAAAACACAGAAGACTGTGTTGGAGGACAACTTTTTGCCTGAATCCAAGGGTTTAAGCAACATCTTCAGGGCTTGGTCACACTGTCTCCAACCCACAGACGGCTGTAGACACAGGCAGGCCCCCTCTGTGGGGGCAGAACAGCTGCCAGCAGCTCCAGGCACAGAGCCTGGCTCTCCACAGGCTTGGGGCTCAGCCCTAACTGGACAGACTGATTTGGGGGCACATGACGGAAGATTCTCCCTTCAGGAAAAGCCTGTGGGGGAGGGAGGGTGGCAAGAATTCGGTCTCAGGTCAAGTCTGATCTGGTCTGACCCACAGGATATGACCCTAGAGGCAAGGCGGCCTGACCGTTCCTCGGAATCCCTTAGTCATGGCACCTGGGGGAAAGGAATTACTCCCCAGGGAAAACAGGTCTGCAGTCCCCTGGGAGCAATCCCCTGGGAGTCCTCAGTGGCCCACAGTCAGAGCACCGAGTGCACTGGCTGGGAAGGACTCTGCGTGGGCCCCACAGCACCCACTACCTTACCGTTAGTAGGACTCTTCCTGGGGCCCCGTGGGCGCTTCCCTGCTTTGGGAACCAGGGCTTCCAGACTCCCGGAGTCTAGAGTTGACAAGGAATGGCAGCACAAGTCCCCGAGGAAGACCACTCCGGTCTCCACCTCTAGGTTCGGCTGTCAGTGGAGTCTACCTTTGGGAACAGCACACGTCAATGGTGCTCATTTAAGGAGTGCACCACATTTAAAGAAGTGTCCCGTTTTCATAGGGTGTTATGTCCAGATTGACATCTCAGTTGTATTTTAAGAAGCCATTCCTCTGCTTCAAATATGTGCAGTAGAGGTGTGTGTATTTATGCACATACATGTTCATATACGTATATAAAATATATAATTATTTATTTCTGTCATATATATAAAATCAATGCCCTGGCTGGTTTTGCTCAGTGATCAGCACATCAAGGGCATGTACCTGGGTTGCAGGTTCGATCCCCAGCCCCGTTCATGGCACATGTGGGAGGCAGCCAATCGATGTGTCTCTTTCACATCGAAGTTTCTCTCTCTCCTCTCTCCCTCTCTCTCCCTCCTTCCCATCCACTCTCTCTCTAAAAATCAATGGAAAAAATATCCTCAGGTGAGGATTAACAAAAAAAACAAAACAAACAAACAAACAAACAACAACAACAACAACAACAAAAAATATATATATATATATATATATAAATCAAGGCCAACCATTGGAAGAAGGCCGAAGGAGTCCGTTGATTAGCATTTTATCAACCAGAACGGAAAGCATCCTGTCACAGGAGCTCATCAATGGCCGGGAGAGGGCTACTGCGCGGGTGTCAATGGTCCATGAGAAGAGGGGTGCACTGGGCTGAGGGCGTCGCTGGAGCTGACCTTGCGAGGGCCGCTCTCTGCCTTCGCAGTTTGGCACAGATTAATCAAATGTGGCCCCGAGCTGTGCTCACTTCAGCCAGTGATGTCTTGAGACGGATTATCCCTTACTTGTTGGAGAGCAGAACCCTTGTTTGCGATGCTTCTGAGACATGAAGTCACTGATGATGTTACTTCATCAAAGAACTTTTTATCGATGTGCTCTAGGTAACACAATTAGAGAGTTACAAATTTAGCAAAATTACTTTAGATAGTAGGGTGAACCCTGTGTGTGTATCATCTGAAATACACTCTATTAACTTCTTTGGCACCTCAAGTTTTGTGGTAGTGCTATCTGTTGCTTTTCTCTGCTTGATGTCCTTCTTCTGACCACAGGGACCTGATTTTCCGTATAGAACCCTCCTCCTCCACTTTTAGTCCGTGTAGTTGGTGGGGCCGATCCCAGCCCTGGGTGTAGGGGTGGGCACGTGAGTTGTACCGAGTCTATCAGTTCATCCCTCGCCGAGGTGGGTGCTGCTTCCCCACCTGGCTGCCTTCACCAGGATGGTGCGCCCACCTTCAGCTGCTGTGAGACGACTCTCCTAGCAATCACAAGTGCACCCCTTCTCTAAGGAATTGTCCTCAGCTCAGGAACCGCCTCACCTGGTTCACAGTGGAGACGTGAACTGGGCGTGGCGAGGGGAACCGGGAGGCAGCCCACAGCCAACGACTGAATGATGCGGGGTAATTGTTTGTGTCCCCCACAAATTCATGTGTTGAAGCCACAATCCCAGAATGATGGTATTTGGAGGTGGGGATTTAAGGAGATAATTAGGGTTAGAATAGGTCACGAAGGTGGGACCCTCATAATGGGGTCAGTGCCTTCTAAAAAGAGGAGGAGACACGATATCTCTCTCGCCACCATGTGAGGACACAACAAGAAGGCTGCCATGTGCAAACCAGGAAGAGTTCTCACCAGACACTGGATCTGCTGGCACCTTGATCTGGGACTTCCAGTCACTAGGACCGTGAGAAATCAGTGTTTCTAGTTTAAGCACCCAGGTGATGGTATTTTGTTACAGCGGCCTGAACTAAGACTGGGGGTACAAAATGCTGGTCCCCTGCCTTACAGGGAGCAACTCTGCAGTATGTTTGTTTTTTTCTTTATTGATTTTTAGAGAGAGAGACAGAAACATCGATAAGAACATCAATTGGCCACCTCCTGCATGCCCCCCAACTGGTGATTGGGCCCACAACCTGGGCATGGGCCCTGATCAGGAATCGAACCAGCGACCTCTTGGTGCATGGGTCACCGCTCAACCACTGAGCCACACCGGCCGGGCTACAGTATGGTTTATGCTCTAAAGCTCCCCCGTAGATCAGGCCCAGACACTGCTTGTCTCTGTCCCATTCCCTGTTGGCGTAGTCCCTTCCAGCTGCTCTAACAGCACATGACAGATGGGGTGGCTTATGAAGGCAGAACTTCATTTCTCACTGACCCGGAGGCTGGAAGTCCAAGATCAAGACATCGGCAGATGCAGGGTCTGGTGAGGGCCTGCTTCCTGGATCGCAGGCGGCTGCTTTCTCCTCATGTCCTCACCGAGTGGAAGGGGCAAGAGAGCTCTCCGAGGTCTTTTCATAAGAACACAAATCACATTCACTAGGGCTCTAACCCCCATGACCTAATCACTTCCCAAATGTCCCACCTTTAATTACTATTACATTGGGGGATAGGTTTCAGCATATGAATTTTGGGGGACACAACATTCAGACCATAACACTGCCCTGCTTCACTCCCTCAGTGACCCCTATATCACAACACACTGTTTCAGGGAGTCCAACCTGAGAAAGTCGTCCCCAGGAAAGGTCCTGGGAAGCAGATGCTGAGGACAGGACTCCGGAGTTGGGTCACTCACCAGCCAGCTGGCAATGAGTACCCCACCCTCACTCTAAGTGGAGTGTTGATAAATTGTCATAATTTAGCCCAGCCGGTGTGGCTCAGTGGTTGAGTGTCGACCCATGCACCAAGAGGTCGCTGGTTCGATTCCTGGTCAGGGCACATGCCCAGGTTGTGGGCCCGATCCCCAGTGAGGGGCATGCAGGAGGCGGCCAGTCCATGTTCTCTCTCATGGATGTTTCTATCTGTGTCTCCCTCTCCTTTCCTCTCTCTAATATCAGTAAAGAAAAAAACATTTTAAAAAATTGTCATAATTTAAAATTTTTGTTTTAAATTTTCAATTACAGTTGACATACAATATTATATTAGTTTTAGGTGTATAGCATAGTGCTTAGACATTTATATCCTTTATGCAGTAATCACCCTGATAAGTCTAGTACCCATCTGACACCATACAAAACTCACAATTTAGCAGCGCAATTACTAACACTTTTTTTTTTTTTATCCTCACCTGAGGACATTTTTTGCGTTTACCTTCAGATGGAGCGGGAGGGAGACAAGGAGGGATGAAGAGAGAGAGAAACATCGAAGTGAGAGAGACACATCGACTGGTTGCCACCCACACGACCCCAACCGGGGCCGGGGACAAACTGCAACCAAGGTACGTGTCCTTAGCGGGAACCGAACCCAGGACTCTCTGGTCCGCGGGCCGACGCTCTAACCGCTGAGCCAAACCGGCCAGGGCCAATTACTAAGACTTTTACTTGCGGTGAGTTGAGACAAGAAACAGCCACAGGGGAGGCACTTCCTCGTGCAACGCCGCTGGGTTTTAGAGGTGCAGAAGAAATAATAGTAACCGAGGGCTAGTGGACTTGTTGGATGTTACTGAATATCACTGATTCTTTGAAGAGAAAAAGTGACTGTCTCACAACAATCCAATCCCAACCGCAGCGAGTGTGAGAGTCCAAGGCCTCTGCGTGATGTGGAGACCCTCTCTCCCCGCTGGGCTCCACAGAGATGAGACCAGTGCGGGACCAAATTCGGAGTTGGGGACCTTCAGAGAGAAGGCTTCACTATCCAGAGCTCCTGCGGAGAGGCTGAGGAATGAGCTATGAGTCGTCCCACGGCCTTACTGTTTCATTGAGAGGATCGGAGGGGGACCCCACTTCATTGCTTTAAAGGGACCTTTGTGTGACTGAATGAGACTCTGGCCCTTTGATTTTCTGGAGGTTCTGACATAAGGTTGTGCCGACACACAAATATGTTGATCATCTAATAGTGCTCCTTTAAAGACAGCATGTCTTTTTTGTCTGGGTACTTAAGATTTTTCTCTCTGTGTTCAATTTTCAGCAGCTGGCCTATGTCGTGTTTCTAGGTGTGGGGTGATTTTATTATAAAAGGGTTTTGAAATTTGTTGGGCCCAGCACAGGGCTTCTGATTAGTCCAGACCCTATTCCTCAGTCTGTGCCCAGGCTGACAAATGCCCCTGAGAAAATAGTCATTGATACTAACTCAAGTCTGAAAGATTCTCCCCTCTGGAACTTCAGTCCATCTCATAATTCTTGCTTCCACAGAGATCTGATGTGTTTTGGAATATAATGTGTATAATTTATCTGACACGGTAGGACCTTTGACCTGCTGTATCTATTTTATCCTAACTAAAAGGGCAAGTCTGATATTCCTCTTTCCATCTCCATTTAAGGGAAATTTTGAAGGAGAGAATAAAATTGAACAGATCACAGAATTTCAGCATTGGAAATTTGTCCCCCCACACACTGTTTGAAACTTCTATATAACATCCTTGAGTTGTCATCCAGCTTTGCAGTCTACCTGGGGAAGGAATTTCATTAACCCCCAAGTAACGGTGCTCCTAGGATGTTTGAGAATTTTGCTTTGAGATGCCCATCCAAGCTAGAGGCTTTCACCCCTGTTCTGAGGAGCTTCTCAGAGTAAAAGTTGGGCAAAATATGTTCCTTCTACATATGCAGTGGTACAAATAACGAAGACCTCAGTCATGTTTCATAAGTAACCATTTCTTTTCTTTCTTTTTTAATCCTCACCCGAGGATATGCTTTCTAGATAGAGTGGAATGAGGAGAGAGAGAGAGAGAGAGAGAGAGAGAGAGAGGGAGGGAGAGAGAGGGAGAGAGAGAGAGAAACATTGATGTGAGAGAGACACATTGATTGGTTGCCTCCCACATGACCCCCACTGGGGCCGGGGATCAAACCTGCAACCCAGGTACATGCCCTTGACAGGGGATCGAACCCGAGACGAATGCTCTAACCGCTGAGCAAAACCAGCCAGGGCATAACCATTTCTTACCCTGACAGTTTGTAGGTCCACTTTCCATTCCATTTCCCTGAACCGATAGCATTGTCCTCATCACACGTTGCTGCTAATCCACAACCTACTCTCTACTTGCAAGGTCCTGACAATTACCCCCATCTACCCTTTTAATGTTTCATAGATTTCTTGCCCATTGTAGAAGTAAAATGAGGTGAACGTCAAGTCAGAGAGAAGCACTCTTGCGTGTCAGTCAGCACGGGCTGTGACGCTGCCACTTCTGTTCACAGACAGGTAGAGATGGAGTGTTTTGTCTTTGATGACATCGGCTCCATGATTCAGAATGAGGCCATCAAGAGACTCATCTCTCCGATGATGGTTCAGCTCTGCCACCTGATCATGTTCACGGAGAAGGACAACCTGGAGAAGGAGGCGTTCACCTCTCTAGAGAAGACCGCAGAGGAGTTGGCTGGAGCTAGTGAGGAGTTCGCGCAAATTGCTGAAAGGTAAGGATTTCAAAGACTCTGAGCCTTTACACTGACACGTTTGCAGAAGAAGAAGAGTAAGTAGTAGAGCCTTCTTGGAGTCAAGTCAGGTGTGAAAAGTAAATTGATAAAACATAAAGCAAACTTGCTTAATACGTTATTCGTTGGAGTGTAATTTCAATATGCGAACATTTCAGAATGTGTTGACTGGGTTTTGCACTAAGAAGCAGTTGTCTGTTCCATCACAAGGTTTCTAGATGCATTCCTATTTCACAGATTGTTTGTATTATAGAGATAAGAATTTTCAGAGTTGTCTAAATGTCATTTTCATTCCTACTATTCAGTGCATTAGGCCTGGTTCTTTCAGTAAACCTGAATGCAAATTATTTCCATATTAAATTCCAACCCCAGGGTTAATAGAAAAGGGCCTAATTTTAGCAACAAAACTGAACTCTATAAATGAAAGTTGAATACAACTTACATGTTGTAACAAAAGTGCTACATTTTTACCACCCAGAACTTACTGTAAAGGCTGCAGTTAGATTTCCTGTGTTTGAGTCCCGCCCCAGCACTTACTAGCTGTCTGGCTCAGTTCGGAAGCCTGCCTGTGTCTCATCCATCAAGGTAGACATGGTAACCAACCTCCTCACAGGACTGTCATCGGGGCCTGAGAAATCATCCACACAAGTCACAGTGCCTGAAGCATGGCCAGGATGAACGATGGCTTCAGACAGACCTTTAAAATAGAAAGAGTCTCTTCAGTATTCCTTTCATCCAACAGTATGTACTGCCCACCTACTAAGATGTCAGGTGCCATTCTCCGACCTCAGTGAGTGACACGGTCAGTCTCTGCCCTCAGGAGCAGAGGAGCAAACCTATATCAACAGGGAAAAGCCAAATACCTATTGCTGCTGTAACAGGTTATCACCCAGTTAGGAACCTCATCTCACGGTTTTGTAAATTAGAAGTTGGTGGGCTTGGCTGGTTTCTCTGTGTGGGGTCTCACAGGCCAAAATCAAGGTGTCCTCAGGCCTGACTCTCATGCAGAGGCACTGGGAAGAATTCGATTCTAGGTTCTTTCAGATTGTTGGCCAAATCCAGTTCCTTGTGCCACGGGACCGAGGAATCTCTTTCTCACTGGCCACCAGCCCAAGGCCGGTCTCAGCTCTGCGCATGCAGCCCCTCCAGCGGTGGCGGGTCAAGCTCCTCTCACGCTCAAACCTCTCTGAGGTCTCTTGTGCCTTCCTCCTCTGCTTTTAATGGTTCATGTGATTACATTGGATCTCCCTATTTCTTTTTCTATTTATCTTCAGACAGAGTGGGAGGGAGAGAGAGGGAGAGAAAGGGCGCGCGAGAGAGAAACATTGATGTGAGAGGGACACATAGACTGGCTGCCTCCCACACGACCCTGACCGGAGACGAACCACAACCGAGATATGGGCCCTTGGCCAGAATCGAACCTGCGACTCATTGGTCCGCGGGCCGATGCTCTACCGCTGAGCCAAACCAGCCAGGGCATTGGATCTCCCTATTTTAAGGTCAGCTGCTTATGACCTCAATTTCATCCGAAAAGTCCCTTCCCAGGAGGACCAGATTAGGATTTGGTTGAGTAACCAGGAGGCAGGGATTTTGAGGTGGGGACATCTTTAGAACTGTCCACCATAGGACTTAACAGTTAAGTTTAATGCATCGTCTCAGATTGGGACCAATTAGCAGAATTTGAATATTGATTTTGGATTAGATAATAGCACTGTGTCAGTGTTTAATTTCCTGATTTTGATGATTGTTCTGTGGTTGTGAAAATGGATGACCTGTCCTGACTCAGCGATTAGAGCATCGGCCCTCAGACCAAAGAGTTTCAGGTTCCATTTCCAGTCAAGGGCATGTACCTGGGTTGCAGGTTTGATCCCCAACCCCAGTTGGGTCATTTGGGAGGCAATTGATCGATGTGTCTCTCTCACATTGATGTCCCCCGCCCCCGCCCCCGCCCTTCCACTCTATCTAAAAATCAATGGAAAAATATCCTCAGATGAAGATTAACAAAAAAAAACAAAAAAAGGAAGGAAATTCTGACACTTGCTACAACGTGGATGAGCCTTGAGAAGTTAATGCTAAATGAAATCAGCCAGGGTACTGTATGAGTCTATATGAGGTCCCTAGAGTCGTCAGATCCATAGAGACATGAAGTGGAATGGTGAGTGCCAGGGTGGTGGTGGGGATGCGGGGGAGATGGGGAGTCATTGTTGTTTACTACGACAGAGTTTCAGTTTGGGAAGATGGATGGTGCAATGGTTGGATGGTGAGATGGTTGCACAACATTGGGAATGTGCTTAACGCCACTGAACTGTACATTTAAAAATGGGTAAGATGGTAAATTATATGTGTATTTTATTTATTTATTTTCATCTTTATTGTTGAAAGTATTACAGATGTTCCTTTTCCCCCCCCCACTGACTCCCTCCTCCCTGATCCCGCCCCCCTCCTGCCTTCCCCACACTGTTGTCTGTGCCGATTGGTTATGCATATATGACAGAAGTTCTTTGGTTTATCTCTTCCCACCTCCCTCCCACCCCCCTGCCCGTTATGTGTATTTTAACACACACATGAAAGATACAGAGCTGGGGGTCTGTAGATGGTGTGGCCGCAATTATGTTAAATGAAAAAAATCATGGAAGGAAACTTGCCAAAATATTAATTTACTTAGGAGTTTGAGAACATAGTGATTTTACACTAATTTCATACTCTTGTACATTCTAAGTTTTCTAATGCAATGCGCTCTGTAATCACACACACAAAAAAAGTTATGCTAAATTTGAGAGACGTTAAACGTCCTTTTTGTCTGTTTTAATATGAATGCTTTTGCTGTATTGTCCGTTCCGGGCAAGTAAATTATTTATAAAAAAATTATCCGAGCTCATGACGATGGGAAATGGTCCAGCCCATCAATCGGGGCAATACTGCAAATAATTCATATTCTGGCTTGGGTTTGGCTCCATGGGCTCTCAGGGCAGCTGCTGGAGCAGCTCTCGGGAAAGGCCAGATGGAGGCAATCAGCACTGAGCACGCTAAGTGTTTGGCTGGCAAGTTCCAGTATTTCTGCCAGTTAAGCTCTCAGGAGCCACAAAGAACTCGTCACGTCAGCAGACCAGAGCTGGCAGCAAGGAGGGCTTCGGGAAGACCCCGCAAGAGGAGGCCAACACAAATATACATTTGCTTTTGCTTAAAAATATATCCTATGATGAATATGGGAATTTAGAGAATGGGAATGAAATGAGGAAGAAAAGAGTTACCCATAAGCCTACACCCCAGAGATAACCACAATGAGCACTGGAGTGTATATTTATTCCAGATATTTCCCCTTTCTCTCTCTCCCTCCCACCCTCTCCCTCCCTTCCACTCTCTCTAAAAATCAATGGAAAAAATATTCTCAGGTGAAGATTAACAGAAAGAATTTATATAAAGAACTGTGAAAGTATGTGTCTTCAAATCCATGTATATACATGGATATGTGGATATAAATGGGCCTCATATATGTACATATATACACATGCATGGATATGGACATGTAAAATTAGTCATACTGATTGGTAACCAGGGCAGGGCCCCTGGGTCGCCGCTCCCAGAGGTACCATTTGCTCCAGAGTCTGGGTGACTGAGCAGGGCCTTCGGGTGTGCCCTGCTCAGTCAGTACCTGCAGCAGCCCTGGGAAAGACGTGCTGAACACATCCCGCCGCCACTTCAACCTGTCCCTCCTGGACCTTGAGGCTGGGGGGTTTCTAGTTATCCTTTTGTTCTGATTTCTAGTGCAATTGCACTGTGGTTTAGCAAATCCTCTGTATGATTTTTGAGCCATGTTTTGTAGCCCGGCATTTGGTCTATACTTGTAAATGTGCCCTGTGCTCTCGAATAGACATGTATTCTATTACTGGGTGCACTGTTCTCTGTATGTCCTTTAGGTCAAATGTATAAGTTCAGATCTTTTGTCCCTGTGGATTTTTATTTTTATTTTTGGCTGAGAGAAGTGTGATAAAAATCTCTCACTGTGATTGCATTGAATTGTCTCTACTTAAGCTTTTCTAGTCTGGGATGATTCTTCTTTCTTTGTCATAACCCTGGCACTGTGATAAATACCAGTCAGTTATTTTGTAGAATATCTATCAGTTTGGGTTTGCCATATTTTTTCTTCATGATTAGATTGAGATGGTGCATTTGTGGCAAGGATACCACAGAAATGATGCTATGTCCCCTCTCACGCATTCTATCATGACGTTAATGTCTTATTGCTGGTGATTTGACACCTTACCGTTAGGGTAAGGTGCTGTGTAATAGACATCTCTGCTATTTTCCCTTTGTAATGGGTATCTTGAAGTTTCTCTTCAGACTTTCATGCATTGACTCTGGCATCCATCATTGTATCTTGCCTGCCAAAATTGTCACTATGATGTTTGCCTAGTGATAATTTTTTATTTCCCACATTTATTCATTGGAATTGTTCTGAACAGAAGGGTTATTCTTTCTCTCCCATTTATTCATTTATTCAATTATATTTTTTATTCAGTGATTCATACATTACAGACTCATGGCTATTTATTTCATTTTGTGGGTTTTAGTCCAGTACTGTCATCATTTGTATTATTGTTCAATTCATTTCTGCTTTGGTCACTGGGCAGGGGGCTCTCTCCACTGGCTCTGGTATTTTTTAGATACATCTCATTTTTTTTTTTAAAAGCACTTTCTTATTTTCTAGGCTCATCTTGTACTTTTTCATTCCAAACCCTGGTATCAACTTCTTGCCCAAAGAGCCCTGGTTTCTTTATTGAAGAATAGTATTTAGAAACCAAGATATGGACTCTAAATGTGCTCATGACTACAGGGCGTCATTGCTCCTCGGGCCTCCCAGCAGACAGAGCTAAGAGTATATGCATGTGTGCTAATCCATGGACACACACTCCTTGATACTTCCTTCTGTGTATCTGAACACGTTCATATGTAATATTCATACATATATAACCATACTGACATCTTCCATTTCAGTCCAGCACCACAGGTTCTTTCTTGCCATCCCTTCCCCTTACCTGTAGCTCCTTTCTCCAGCAGTGGGGACCCTTGCTCTCATGATTCACAGCAGATCCACTTACCTGTTCGGCCCTCACACACACATGAAGCTGCAGGCTTCACCTGTAGCCACCTGAGACAGAGATGGACTAGCCAGAGGGCAGTTTGTATGCAAGCCTGACCCGATCCTGGAAAAATGCTATTCTCCAAAGTTACTTAGGTTAGTTCTTTTCGTCCCCAAAGCGTTATCATGTTATTCATTTGTAATTATATTCATTTTCTATTGCTGCATGATAAATTGCCACACATTTAGCAGCTGAAAACAATACCCATTTATTATCTCACAGTGTCTGTGGTCAGGAGTCTGGGTCAGGGTAGCTGGTTTGCGGGTTCACTAGGCTGGATGACTTGGGTGACCCAAGTGTAGACTGGGCTGCAGTCTCACCTAAGGCTTGGGTATCCATCGGGCTCACTGGCTGTTGGCAGAATTCAACTCATTGGGGTTGTAGAACCAAGGTCCTGACACATGGCCCTCTACAATGTGACAATTTGCTTCTTCAAGGCCAACAGTTGAGTGTCTTTTTGGGAAGGATCAACTCCTTCTGTGAAGGGCTCACCTGATTTGATCAGGCTCACCCAAGATAAAATTTTGATTAACTAAGCCAACTGATTAGGGGCCTTAATTACATTTGAAAAGAATCTTTTTTTTTCCCCATAAAACAAAACATAATCATAGGGTGACATTTCTTCCAATTCACAGGTCTGACCCAAAGACCAGGAGAGGCCATTGTACGGGGCGTGCACCCAGGGGATGGGAACCTTGGGAGTCATCTTAGAATTCTGCCATCTAGCCCTGGCCAGTGTTGCTCAGTGGTTAGAGCATCAGCCTGCACACAGAAAGGTCACAGGTTTGATTCCCAGTCAAGGGCAGGTACCTGGGTTGCAGGTTCAGTCCCCAGCCCTGGCTGGGGCGTGTATGAGAGGCAACCAATCAATGTGTCTCTCTTACATCGATGTTTCTCTCTCTCTCTCTCTCCTCCCTCCCTCCCTTTCACTCTCTCTAAAAATCAATGGAAAAAATATCCTTGGGTGAGGATTTACAACAACAACAGCCTGGCTAGTGTGGCTCGCTGGTTGAGCATCGACCCATGCACCAAGAGGTCGCTGGTTTGATTCCTGGTAAGGGCACATGCCCAGGTTGTGGGCCTGATCCCCAGTGGGGGGCATGCAGGGGGCAGCCAATCGATGTTCTCTCTCTCTCTCCCCCCCCTTTCCTCTCTCTCTAAAATCAATAAAGAAAAAATTTAAAAACAACAACAAAAGAATTCTGCCATCTATCATAACTAGTTAGAGTCATTTTTTACTTTTCGTAATTCATTTTGGGGTTTCCTTACATTCTGAGTGTATTTTCTGATATATTCTCTCTTACCTAGGGTGGTAGGCTACAGATATTGCGGTGCACTGTCATTTCTTTTACTTAACAATGTATCCTGGAAATAACACATATCATTTTTCAGAAATATTGGTACTTTTTTATATAGTTTGATAATATGCCATTATGTGTATGAATGCACCACAATTTATTCAACCACTCTCCCGTTGGGGGGCATCTAGGTTGTTTCCAGGCTCTGGAACAACAAACAATGCTGCAACAAACTACCCCGTGCATGTGTACTTTCAAACTGTTGGAGATGGTTGATGTCTAGTCGTGAGATTTCTGGATTGAAATATGTTATATATTAAATACGTATCAAGTTATTAGTCCTGTGTAGTTTTTGTTGGGTTATGTTATTAACTCAACACACACATATATTAAGTGATAAAAGCAACGTGTGCAGTGGATAGTTATATTATCAGGTTTACAAATATTGAAATATACATTAAGGTTTGAGTCTTATATATTGCAGATGTCTTCTCCCAGTTTACCGTCTGTCTTCTAACTCTTTAAATGTTTTTTTTTTTACCATTCAAATTTTTAAAATTTTTATGAAGTTAAATTTACCCATTCTTTTATTGCCTTTGGACTTCGACTCATAGTTTTAAAGATCTCTCTACACCAAGATTAAAGAGGAATTCACTCATCTTTTCTTGTATGGTTTTGATTTTACATTTAGATTCCCTAATGCATTCAGAGTTCAGTCTTGTGTATGGACTGCGATTGGGAACTCACTTTATATTTTTCCGGATGGCTACTCAGTTGTCCCAACACTATTTATGATAAATTCTATCTTTACTCAAGTAATTCAAGATGCCACCTTTATCTTTTCATGTGGGGTAATTGAAAAACACTGAATGTAGTACCTTATGTATGTAAAATTATAGCGCTTCTAGATAGAATTGTCTCCTCTATAGAGAATGTAACTTTATTCTGGTGGGCAGTTAAACTAGGGAGAGGTCATTCTTATCCGATCAAAGCCTTGCGATGACTCAAGGTTGGTTTCAGTCTTTCCAAGGAAATGCCGATTTCCAGTTTGTTCTTACTCATAAGGTATAGCCTTTGAAGTCTCAGCGGAAATTCTGGGGTGGTCTCCAGGTTCTGTCCACATTGACAAGACCCAGACCCTAATTCTTGTTTTCTCAGCACCATGGCTTTTCTGTCTCTTGGCCTGTGTTCCTCAGGATTAAGTCTTGCTGCCTTGTTCTCTGGAATCTTAAAATATCTGAAAATTTTTTAGTATTTTGTCTATCTTGTATAAGTGTTGTTGGTGGAAAGGTGGGTCCGACACCCTTAAGGCTTGAAGCAGAAACTTGAGAATGCTTACTACTGACTCAAATGAATGATTTCAAAGACCAAGCCAACAGTGTCATTCAAACCATAGATTAAAAGCAGAAAGATATAGAAATCATACATGAGAAATAGTAGACATGGAAGACAGATCCAATTTGCACATAGTCGTGCTTCTAGCTGGAGAAAAATGAAGACATTGAGGAGAGGCAATAATTAAACAAATAATAGGAGAAAATTTCTCTGAGCCAATTAATGACCCAAATCTGTACATAACAACTGCATATGTTGGTAAATTTTTGAACTCAGTGCTTTCAGACAAAAGAAAACAAACTACCTACAAAGGAAGTTCAATTAGCCTGATATCAGCTAGGCTGGCCTTAGAGTTTGCACCCCTAACTCTGGAGGCCAGAAAATACTGGAATCAAATCTGTGAACTGTGAGGGGACAGGCCTGCCTCCAGGAATGTGCCATCCAGACAGCTTACCCTTCAGCGGACCACTGGGGGAACATGAATGCAGACATGCAGAGACTTAGTGACTATCTCTCGAAGCACCCAACTCAAGAAACTCAAGAAAAATGTTGATGGACAACTCTAACCCACAAGCAGAAACCAGAGACCTCAAGACCAGGGAAGATGAAGAAGAAAGGAACTTTGGAAAGGACAGTATGCATCCTTGAAAGAGAAGGTGCGAGGCTGAGGGAAACTGGAATTGTCACTGCAAGTTAAAAACATTAAACCAGCTCAGCCAAATCTCAAAGGGGCGATGGGAGTGAGGGAAGAAAGGAGGGCCGGAAAGCGATCCGAAACTCTCAAGGAAGAGAGAGGAGAGTGGGCACGCTCAGCAGGTCATCAGAGCATTGTCTCTCGGTGTGAAGTACTTTGTACTCAAGGTCAGACTAGGACACACTCTTAAGTTGCCTGAACACTGAATGATACAACCTCATTCCATACATACAGTCCTGATGCTTGATAGCTGTGTTTCTCCCTCCTTTTTTTTTTTTTAATTTTTTTTCTTTATTGATTTTAGAGAGGGAGGGAGGAAGGGAGAGAGAGAGAGATAGAAACAGCGATGAGAGAGAACATCGATGGGCCGCCTTCTGCATGCCCCCCACTGGGGATTGGGCCCACAACCTGGGCATGTGCCCTGACCAGGAATCGAACCGGCGACCTCTTGGTGCATGGGTCGACGCTCAACCACTGAGCCATACCGGCCAGGCTCTCCCTCCTTTTAACGCTGAGAAATGAGAAAACCCAGGAAGTGAGGCTGCGTGGGTGAAGGCCCCACTCTGCGAATGAACAGCTGTCAGGATGTGACGCTGTCTTATTCATGGGCCGAACGGCCTGAGTGTCAGCTGCCGCTGGTGAGCAAATGCTCCACAAGGGGTTCGGCATTTTGCCATGCTGGGCTGTTGGGGTTTGTGTGACCCTGCACACAGGGAACGCAGGGGACATTTCACACGGGGAAGCTGGGATGTTTGGGGCAGGAAGCAGGGGCGTTGGCTGCTGCTCATAGGGTCCACAAGCTGAGAGGAGCTTGTCAGTGACCACTCAGGCGGGCACTTGCGTGTCCTCCTGGCCTCCAGTTCCAAAGGCCCAGCCCTTAGCCTTATGCGTAAACAATAACCATTATAAGCACGGAGGACAGAGGGGGTGAGACTTGTTTTGTTTCGTGTGGTTAGGGATTATTATTGGAAGAGGAATGTTTGCAATCACATGAACGAAACAGTTGCTGTGGACATCTGTGTTCATGGAAACTGATTTTTGTTGCACAAAACCTCTCCTTTGATAACACGATTGAAATGAGATTCTACATATGTCTTCCGAACAAAAAGAGGCTTACTGTTTTTTTTTTTGTAATAATTATACATGTGCATTGCAGAGAAAATGAGAGCAATACAAAAAGGAACAAAGCATATTTTAAAACACCAAGCGAGAACCCCAGTTTGATGATTATTCGTCTAGATGAATGGTTCCCTATGTAGATCCGCACATAAGTGAAAACAGTGAGATCTTGCCACGCGTGCTAGTCTGTAATTTGATTTTATTTACTCAACACTACATCTTGGAGAGGCTTCTGTCATCATAAAAACAGAACTACGTCATTTTTCCCCTTTATTGATTTTGAGAGAGAGAGAGAGAGAGAGAGATAGAAACATCGATGAGAGAGAACATGGATTGGCTGCCTCCTGCATGCCCCCCACTGGGGATCGGGCCCACAACCTGGGCACGAGTCCTGACCGGGAATCTTGATGCATGGGTCGACGCTCAACCACTGAGCCACACCAGCCGGACACTACGTCACCTTTTAAAATGAATTTATTTATTGTAATTATAACTGAGATACAATATTATATTAGTTTCAGGTGTACAACACAATGATTCAACGTTTATATACCTTATAAAGTGATCACTATGGTAAGTCTAGTTACCATCTGCCACCGTACAAAGTTATTACAATAATATTGACTATGTTCCCTGTGCCCTACCTTACATCCTGTGACTCACCTTAGGGTGAAGGGGACATAGAGCTACATCACCATTTAAATGGCTTCATGGTGCTCTGTGACTTCTGTGTATCATAATTTCCTGCTGGGTATGTTTCTGTGTTGTAACATTGCATGTTGGTAAACGCTGAGTGGGACTGTGTCTGCAGGCTGGCCCGGGACTCCGAGGAGGAGTGGCTCCGGGAGGAAATGGGGCCTGCTGCTGACTCTCTCATCACATCTGGGAGGAACATCATGCTGGTAGCTCAGAAGCTCCATGCTCAGCCAGAATGTCAGAGCCACCGGGAGGAGTTAGTGACCACAGCTCAGCAGATCCTGCTGGACACCACGAAGGTGAGGCTGAAGTCAGAGCGGGCTGGCTGGTGGGGCTGGGCAGACAGCTCACTGCTGGGAAGCCTGGATGGGGCATGTCACTCCCACAGTGGACATCCTCTCATGACAGAAACCTGCCCGTTTCTGCCAAGATCACAGGCACAGAGTTCATTACCAATTTAATAAATGCTAACTGTGGAAGCTGCCATCGGGAGCTGGGTAGACATCCTGAGGTCAGATCTATGATCTCAAACTCATATGCAGCCCCTACACACCCGCACTTGTCCACCAACCCCTAATAAAAAGGTGTCACTGAGCCCTGGCCAGTTTGGCTCAGCAGGTAGAGCGTCAGCCCTCAGAACAAACGATCGCGGGTTCGATTCCCAGTCAAAGGCATGTACCTGGGTTGCAGGTTCAATCCCCGACCCTGGTCAGGGTCATGCAGGAGGCAACCAATCGATGTGTCTCTCTCACATCCATGTTTCTGTCTCCCTCCCTCCCTTCCACTCTATCTAAAAATCAATGGGAAAATATCCTCAGGTGAGGATTAACAATAACAACAAAAAAAGGTGTCACTGAGGGGTTCATTTTCCACCCTACCCTCGGCCAGGAGCTGTGGGGAGAAACTCAGAAACCTCCGAAACTCTCAGCCTGTTTGGCAAATCTGGCTCTAAAATGGAAGTTCTGCTCATTGGCCTGCAGCTGGGAGGACCTCAGGGCCAGGATAGCCCTCAGCCTCCAAATGCTCCCACTCTCCCTCCTGCCGTCCACCATCTGGCACAACTCTTCTTGGCTGGGAGATGCTCCCTGTTCCAATGCATATGCCACAAATATGATCAAATATTAGTAATGTTCATCATTGAAACGTTGGTAGTGTGGGTTATCGGGGAGTGTATTTGTAATTTAACAGAACCTCATTAAACTAAGATGGAAACGAGGAGATGAGCGAGGCAAAGCCAGAGGCTTGGGCACCTGCGGTGGGAGGAGGTGACGGAAGGAAGGGCAGGTTCTGGAAGTGGCTGGGTGCCAGCTCTGTGGAAGGGGAGGGACAGCTGGGAAGGGGCCGGCAGGCTAGGAAAGATGCTCAGGGGCGCTCCTGGACAGGCCATCTCTCCAGCCCCCGCCACCCTCATCCAGACAGTGAGTCCTTCCTACACACTCTTTCCTTCTTATGTGTGGGTTACGTGTGGGTTGCCGTGTTGACGGTCGATGGCCTCCTCTAATCTGGAGATAGGCACTCAAACCCAGACTGGACCCCAGGTGAGATGTAGTTTGAATTCAGGAGGCCTTACATTTTCAGTTACACAAATGTTTTCTTTCTTTTTCTTTTTCACCCCGGGACATTTTTTTTTTTTTTTTTTTTTTGTATTTATCTTCAGATGGAGCGGGAGGGAGAGAGGGAAGAAGAGAGAGAGAGAGAGAAACATTGATGAGAGAGAGACACATAGACTGGTTGCCACCCACACGACCCCAACCGACCCCAACCGACCCCAACCGACCCCAACCAGGGCCGGGGACAAACTGCAACCGAGATACTTGCCCTTAGCGGGAACCGAACCCGAGACTCTCCTGTCCCAGGGCCGAGGCTCTAACCGCTGAGCCAAACCGGCCAGGGCCACAAATGTTTTCTTTAAATGTCACTCCTACGTGACTTGTTTTGGGCGGGGTGGGGAGGGGCTGAAATTCAGTTCTCCTTAGTGTTGGGATGTTTGGACGTTTATTTGTAAAACGGTGTGAAGTGGGGGGAACTCACTGTCGTTCCAGGAACGTGCAGGTCTTTTCAAGCCCCCCTCATCCCCCACTGTCCCAACAGGTGCTGCTCCTGGAGGACGCGGCGGCTGCGAGGACTATGGCTCGGGCGGCGGGCCGGTGCCTGACCTGCCTGGACGCCCTGGAGGCGGCGGGCGCGGGCTCGCCCCGGGGAGCCTGGACCGACCTGGCCGGCGCGCTGCTGTGCTTGGGCCGCCAGGGCTGGCGCGGGCCCCGGGGGCGCCTGCTGAGGGGCCGGGTCCCCGCACTGCTCGCCGCCGCCCGCGCCCACCCTCCGCGCCCGCCGGGGGCCGCCGCCCGGCGCCGCCTGTTCGCTCTGGCCCGGGAGACTCTGGGCGAGCTGCTGGAGCGGCTGGAGCCCGGCGCCCTGGCCACCCCGGCTGGTGCGCGCGGCGCGCTCCCCCGGCACCTGCGGCAGCTGCGCACCCTGCTGGCCGCGCCCGGGCCCGAGCGCCTGCGGGGCGGGCTGGACGCGCTGCTGGCCGCCGTGCTCTGGCCCTGCATGCGCCTGGCCGCCGGCGCCGCGCCGCCCGAGAGGCTGCGCCTGGTGGCCCCCTGCCGCCGGCTGCTGGAGCTGCGGGGCCTGGAGCCCGGGGAGGAGCACGCGGCGCTGCGGGCCGCCACCGAGGCTCTCTCCCAGGGGGTGCGTGCCGGGCTGCTGCGCCAGATCCTGGGCACGTTCACTGACACGCAGAGTCCTCTGCACAGACTGGTCCAAGTCGCCTTGGCGACAGCATCAGTTAGGTCCCCATGCGACAGCGAGGCCGTGCCCGACAGCCTCCAGCTTCTCCTGGCCGCTTTCCATGAGCAGGCCCAGCAGATGCTCCGGGTGGGCCACTTGGTCTTGGTTTGCTGTCCCCGACAACAAACCGGCAGAGACTTGGAGGCCAGCATGGCAGGCCTCTGGGGGCTGGTGGTCACAGTGCAGCAGCTTTTCACACAAGGCCCACAGGGGTCCGGCCTGGACTGGAGCCCCTCCGCCCTGCAGGCCCTGCTTCCGGCCTGGGCCAGGGTCTCTGAACGCCTGTTGGCATGTTTTGATGATGTCCTCAGTATTCCTGAGTTCCTGAGCGTATCCATTCAGGAAATGGCCAAGCACTTGGACTTCTTCACCTGGGCCTGGAGGAGTGGAGACTCCCGCCAGTTTCCCAGACTTGTGGCATACTTACAGGGCCGGGCCACACACATAGTGCAGGTGATGAACAGGTACGTGGACCAAGATCGAGACCCCATTTTCCGGAACGGCCTGAGAGTCTTGATCTGGCAGCTGGAGCAATCCTGCCTGGTCCTGGGTGCGGCTGCTGAACGCTGTTCAGGTGGGCACAGCTCTCGGGACACAGATGCGTTTCTAACCGTGGCAAACCATCTCATCTGTGCAGCTCAGAGCCTCCGGGAGGGGCTGGATGGGACTAACCACCCTGATATCCTCAGTCCCCTTCGGGACCAGGTCCAAAGGTTTGACATGGCGAAGAGACAGCCTTATGTTCTCCCCAGCCTCCAGGATTCCCCAGCTCCAGAACCGACACGCCACAGAGGGCCCGGGTTGGGGAGAAGTGACCCAGGCACCTCCCATCCACCCAGGGACCATCTTTCCAGCCCCTTGATTCCCGATACCTGTACACAGAGTGGGGGCCCTCCACTCCCCACCATCAGCAAACTCAGCCTTGCTGGAGAGAGCCGTAGCCACCAGGCAGTGTCCTCAGCTAGCTCCAACCCCCAGGAGCAGGGTGTAGCTGTGGATACAGCTCAGGAGTCCCCGGCTGGGCAGGGACCCCTGGGGTCAGAGAGGATGAATGGACTCCCGGAAATCCCAACACTGGCACCTTCTGTTACTGACTTAGCAGAGAAGATAGCACGTTGTGCAGCTGCTAGAACCAACAGGCTTCTGGAAGTGTCTCTCCAGTTGTCTCAGAGAGCCAGGGACAACAGGCAGGATTTGGTAGCTATGGCTGGTGACTGGTACCCTCTGTGTCAACAGCTATTTTGTCACAACTCAGCAGCTGATCTTCCAAGGAGCACGGCAGTGTTCATGGAGCTTCAGCAGAATTTAGTTTTAATGACGCAACTAGCAGCCAAAAGTGGGCCCATGGATTTGGTTAAGAAGGACCCTGACTCAGCTGGGCATTCGGAAGCACTTTTACAAATGCAGGACAGATTGAAGGAGGCGGAAACCCATGCTAAACAGCTGTTGGACAAGGTTCTGGTCTCTGATGGCCTCCAAGACCCCATATCGTGGGAGGAGAGCTTTGAAGACAGATGCCTGCTATGGTCACTGGCTGTCCAAGACCTGCTCCAGTGCATGGAGAGGCTCAGCGGGAGACAAGGGCTGTTCCTCCTGCCCCTGCGACAGGCTGTGAAGGGCCAGCAGGGGCTGCAGGAAGGGTTGACTCAGGCAGCAGATGTGTCTCAGAGTCTGCAGGAGGCTGCCAGGCTGTCCAGGCAGTTGTGTGGGGATGAACAGGTGAAGGGTGAGGTCGCCTTTCTGTGCAGGGAAGTTCACGTGCTCACAGATGCCCTGCTGTACGTGGCGCAGATCCTGGCCTCCTGCCCCAGACCGTCTCCCAGCCTGTCCACACGCTTCGAGCTTCTCTGCTTGGAGCTCACCCTTAGAGCCAAGGCCCTGACTGGCCGCCTCAGCAGCATCAATGCAGACTACGGACAGGCCCTCCAAGATGCCTTCTGCCCAGGGCTCTCAGTCTGCAAAGACCCCCAGACCCCAGACCCGCGACCCCGAAGGCCAGAAAGCTCCCTGGAAAGACTGGTGTCTGGCATCCAAGCTGTGCAGGCGATCGTGGCTGGAGGCCAGGAGTCTGGGCCCTGCCGGGAAGACCTTCTTGCGGCTCTGGAGAGCATTCTTGTCCTCACCAAGGAGATGGCCCAGAGGGTCCCTGTGCTCCAAGAACACCCAGAGGAGGGAGGACCTCACATCCTGGACTGGCTGCAGTGGGAGTGGGCAGCCAAGGCCCACCACGCCATGGCCCAGCTCCAGGCCTGGGGAGGTGGTCACAGCAAGGCCTGCAGACTCCTGGCGAGGTGCCTGCAGCCCAGTCTCCACCACGGGGCGGGTGTCTCAGGAGCTGCGGCAGTGGGCAGTGTGGATTCTCCGGGTGCTGCCCCAGGAGACACCCCAGGGAGCTCAGAAGGGACCTGCACTGCGGGGCCAGCCATCACCGGGACTGTTGCAGCAGACCTGGACATGGTAGGATAGTCAGCATCTTTTCTCCTTCCCCTCCCCAGCCCACTTTCTAGTAACCCACTGCCAGGTTCCAGAAAAAGCTGTCCCGGTGCCCACGCATGTAACTCATAACTGGCTGGCGACAGAGGCAGCCTTTGAGAGCCCAGGGTGAGGAGCCAGACTGCCTGGGCTGCGCCTGCCTCAGCCATTTCCCAGCTCTAAGACCACAGAAAAGCTTTTTAGCTATTTTGGACTCAAGATTCTAGTCTGGAGAATGGGGGCGCTGATACCTTCCTGGCAGAGGGTTCATGAAGCATCTTTGGGAGGTCCAAGTGCCAGGGTCTCACGAGCTCTGTCTTCTTCCCACTGCAGCAGCCTGGCAGCAGCCCTTCCCCAGCCCCTGGCGACCCGGCCAGGCCGGGTGCTGAGCTGGACCAGCCCCTGCAGGACTGCAGCACGGACCGTGGGAACAGAATCATCCAGATGACCCAGGAGATGGCCCTGGAGGTGCTCCTGATGTCTGAGAGTCTGCGGAGGAGAGGGCGCCTCCTGGTACTTGGCCTTCGGGGGCTCCGGTGGTGGGAGGACTGGGCACTGCAGGGAAACGGGTGCCCAGCGGTGGCCAGCAGCTCCCAGGACAGCAGGGCCACACTCCGCTCGCTGCTCAGCACTTAGCATCTTTACATGCTCTCTTGTTTCTCTGTCTGGTGCATCATAAATGTCACTTCATTTCTTCCTTCCCCTCCTCTTTTGGGCTCAATTACTACAGTTTTGTCTTATTCCACCAGGGAAGATAATTTATCAGAACCTGCAATTTAGTAAAATCAAGGACTCGTTTGTACACCGGAAGGCTGAACCAAGGGAGCTATTCACATCTTTTAAACTTCCCCGAAGTAGAGGTAACAGGGCACAGCCTCTGCAGGACCGCCACTCAGGGCCAGCACAGCCTGGGGGAAGGGGCTGCTTTCCACTGGTGGGAGGCCAAACTCCATCCCGCGGGACCTGTCCTACCGCTCTCCCGCCTTCGTCCTGATTCAGTCAAGTATTGTTTACCAACTCTGGGAAAATAAAAGGTCACGTGCTGAGTGGGGACCAGAAGGAAAAGCTAACATGGCACCAAAGCCACTCAGAAAAGCCCTTCCGAGCAGGTGTGCCAGGCACAGGGGGCTGCAAAGCCTGCGGCGGCTGCGTGGGGCCGTTTCTCATTCTGGACAGGAGAGGGGTCCTGATGAGAAGGTGGGATGTCGGGGCGGCCCCTGAGCAGGTGGCTGCCCAGCCCAGCCCAGCAAAGCTAAGTTCTGCCCGCTAGGTGAGTGCCCATTCCTCATGCCACTTAGGAGTCCCTCGACCGGGCAGGTGCAGTGGCAAGTCCAACTTCTTTTAAATGTTTGCTGACTGCTTTTAACCCCACCTACCCCAGCCTCTTCCCCCATGGCCCACTTCTGGGCAGGGCAAGCCAATCAGAAAGCCCAGGGCTGCCTCCTAGGTTATGGTGGAGGTTCAGGCTCCCTCCAGGGTCCTCCCCAACCACAGGAAAAGCCAGGCCCCTCCCCTTTTCTTCTGTCCAGCCTTTCATACCTGGTTGGGAGCCTGTCTGCTCTCCCCACAAAACCTCATTATTGGAGTTAACGAATTTCTTCATGCCACCTTGGTCCATGGGTGGCATCACTTGTCGGGGGGAGGTGTACCAGAGGGCTGTGCCAGAGGACTTGTGGCCTTTCCTGGGGTTTCCTCTTCCATCCGCTGTCCCTTTCCTGTGAGCTATTGCAAGGCCGCTTCCCTGCTCATCTCAGACAAGCAGGTGACAGCAGCCCATTGTGTCCCAGTGTGCACCATTATGTTTAAGATATTCTCCGAATCAAGGACTCTGTGGCTTAAAAAAAGAAAGGAATGGAAAACTGCTGATCTGATCCAAGTCTTTTTACTTATTTATTATTATATATTTTTTAATTTAGAAAGCTTTCTTTGTTAAAGAAAGAGAAATATTTATATTCACAGAGCTAATATCTGCCATTTTACAGTCCTTGCCAAGTCTCTCTTTTTAAATGAAGAATCATATGGCCTAGAGAGATTAAAATGTCAGGTCAGCTAGCTGCTAAGTGGCTTCTGCCACCAGCCCATTAATTACCAGCCCCCTCCTGGGAAGCTCTACACGGGACTGTGCTCCTCCCACCTGCCGAGACCCCTTCAACCAGACATTCGCACGCCTGGCCCTTCTTAGGGGCCTCACTTCTGCCCGGGGCCCGCCGAAAACTGACCCAGAGCCCAGTGCAGGCCACAGCTCCTGTGAGAAAGGGCCAGATCACGGCCGGGGCGGCCGCCTTGCCCTCAGCATCCCCCACAGAGAGATGGGCCCGGACCTCCCCATGCTGCTGGTTTTCAGGACAATAACCTGGGCGTGGCCGCTCTTGCTGCCTTTGGAGGAGGTGCAGGACCACATTAAACTGGGTTCATTCTGGGGCTGAAGTAGGTTGTCCCCGGCACATTTTGCCACCGGTTTCTTAGCAGAAACGGTGACAGCATTGTTTACCTACTTCTCACTCTGTCATTACTTTTGATCTAGACCAAAGAGCAGCTCATTGCCTCTGCCAAGAAAGTTGCCACTTCTGGACAGAACTTCGCCAGACTTATCCGCATCATTGCCGAGAACTGCATAGACCACAGGTGTTCTCAGGAGCTGCTGTGTGTCGTGGAGCAGATCCAAACCATGAGCAGCCAGCTCCGCATCATCTCCAGGTAGGCATACGTGGGGGGGACGGCTGTGGGGGGACGGCTGTGGGGGGGACGGCTGTGGGGGGGACGGCTGTGGGGGGACGGCTGTGGGGGGACGGCTGTGGGGGGGACGGCTGTGGGGGGACGGCTGTGGGGGGGACGGCTGTGGGGGGGACGGCTGTGGGGGGACGGCTGTGGGGGGGACGGCTGGGGGGGGACGGCTGGGGGGGACGGCTGTGGGGGGACGGCTGTGGGGGATGGCTGGGGGGGGACGGCTGGGGGGGACGGCTGTGGGGGGACGGCTGTGGGGGATGGCTGGGGGGGGGACGGCTGGGGGGGACGGCTGTGGGGGGACGGCTGTGGGGGGATGGCTGTGGGGGGGACGGCTGTGGGGGGCAGCTGTGCTCTGCTATCTCGGGACCCAGAGGGAGGGCTGGGGCTGGGGAGGGGGATTCCTTTTTGTGTATACACCCTTTAATGTTTTATCCTTCAAAAGCCTACAATAATTCTGGGAACTTCAAATGTTGAAAATGTACAGAATCAATACAGAGGACCAAGAATGCATTCAAGCCACTGTCATTTCTCCTTTTATCACAAACATATCATATCAACCAATGTGCACAAGAAAGGAAAGAAGATTTCACATGGAAAGCTCGTTCCTGAGTAGGTGGGAACACAAAGTCACCGTAAGGGATTTTCAGAAATCAAATACATGGGCACTGACGTGTCCCGCCTCCCTTCGTGAAGTCACGCACGCACGCCAGTGCTCACCGTCAGCCTCCATCTGCAAGCACAAGTGACTAGTCTCTGCTTTATAATCATGTTTAAATTTTGACCCTTAGTTCTCTATTTGTTTTCATACTGATCATATCTAGCAAAAAAGCCGGTTATCTCTAAAAAATACATTAATTGCAAAGTGCAAATTGACCTGCCCAAGAAAAACTAACATAGCTTATGTTAAGGTGAATTCGCTCAGTGTGCCCACACTCCGGGGTGAGCGGTTTCTGCTAACTGTTCTCTACCGCAGCTTCCGTGCTGAGGATGGAGAACATCGTGATGTAAGTATGGGCCGGTGTCACTCAGCCCGCGTGCCCTACCTCCTGCAGTGCACATTTATCAGTAACAGACTTCTGTTAGAAATATTCGGACATTATGGGCAAGCTGATAGTTAACACTGTTCTCCATTATTGTGAGGCATAAAAAGAACATCGCCAAGATCAGGGCATATAAGCTGTTTTTATTTTTTTATTATTTTTATTTCATTTATTTATTTATTTATTTTATCCTCACCCGAGGACATTTTTGCCTTTATCTTCAGATAGAGCTGGAGGGAGAGAGGGAGGAAGAGAGAGAGAGAGAGAAACATCGACGTGAGAGAGACACATCGAGTGGTTGCCTCTCACACCACCCCAACTGGGGCCGGGGACAAACTGCAACGGAGGTACGTGCCCTTAGCAGGAACCGAACCCAGGTCTCTCTGGTCCGCGGGCTGATGCTCTAACCGCTGAGCCAAACCGGCCAAGGCTATAAGTTGTTTTTAAACTAAAAATGGAACCTGGTTACTGTTATCTAGGATATCGATTTTCAACCAGTGTGCCACAAAAAATTTTAAAACATGCAATATTGAGTCAGGGGCACGGACCTCTTTTCCCTTAGATCATCAAATAAAAAAAAAATGACAACAGCCAACACAACAATAGCTAAGTGTGAATGAATCAAAATTATACCTATTTTTTTGGTCAGATCAGCAAAAAATATAACATATGTTTTGGTGTGCTGCAGAAATTCAGTAATTAGTTTATGTGTGCCATGAAATGAAAAAGGTTGAAAATCGCTGACCTAGGAAATAATATTTCAGACACATGATGGTCTCAAGATCAGCTACTCAGCTCTCTCTGCTCAGACTACAGGAACTGCCACTAACATTAGCATTTCAAGTATGGGTATTGGGGTAAGGGCACTTAGGCTTGTTTAAATCAGGTATGGTAAGACACGCAAACATGGAAATGACTGTCATAAAGGAGAAGACCCCTCACCGGGCCCTGAAACAGGATGCCATCCAGGGCCATGTGGGGGCAGGCAGGGGCGGTCAAAAGCAGAAGAATGAGGGAGAAACAGGCAAGAGGCTTCGCACGGTTTTTGTGGGAAGGAATAGGCACAGGAGGGTGAGCACGCTGAATGAGTGTAGGATTGGCTAATTTGAATAATTTCAGCGGGCTCTGCAGCACAGAGACTGTCCCTAGTTGTCCGGCACCTGGCCCTAGTGTGACCAGGGCAGGGAAGAGTGGCCTGCATGGAAGAGCTCCAAGGGAGGTGGTGGGGTGTGGGCTTTGGTCAGTCTGCATGTGGAAGGTGCACTTGCGGGCGAGTCATTCTCGGCCTCCAGGAATTGGCTACCCTGGGGAGGGGCAGCCTTTCCAAGGTCAGCAGGCCCTAAGATGTCAGTGCATCAGAATACAGAGGATAAAAAGGCTTGATTCATACAGGTGTATTTGTCAAGATCTCCATCTTCAAGGGTCTGAAAATCTGAGATTTTACCAATGTTCATTACTCACATACTTCTCTTCAGTTACGTTCATCCGAAACATACTTCTTGTTAATTTATAGATACTCTATGAGTCATACTTTCTTAGTATCCGAATGTACATTTTTATTTTAAAATGTCAAATTACACCATTAGAACATTCTTTCTCTGAGCAGTCCCCACAAAGGCTCACATTGCAAACGTTCTGGTATTTGGTTATTTGAGATTGCACCTGTTACCCAGTATAATGTCAGCTGCTTGCTTCCTGTGAACCCCAAGTGTAAAGGCATCCCTGGCACGAAGCAAGGCCTCTGAGGAGCTCCTGCTGGGAAATGCACAGCAGCTCCTCCATGCTGTCGCCAAGACCGTGAGGGCCGCGGAGTCTGCAAGTCTCAGGGTAAGTGCTGATCCCGAGAGCAGGTGCTGGCATAGAGCACACGTGTGTGGCACCGTGACTTGGGTCACAGCCTGACAGGAACATGATAAACTGCATACATTTGTGAGGAAACTCTATCTTCTTCATAGATGTTAAATTCGCCCTGGCCAGGTAGCTTAGTTGGTTAGAGCATTGTGCCAATACGCCAAGATTGCAGGTTCAGTCTCCAGTTGGGGCACATACAAGAATCAACCAAGGAATGCATAAATAAGTGGAACTGCAAATCGATGTTTCTCTCTCTCTCAAAAAAAATCAACCTGATTCTGTCTCTGAACCTGCCACCTGGTTTTCTTTGTGTTTCAGTTTGGCTAATTTCTATCAATCTACCTTCCGCTTCACTGATTCTTTCTTCAGCTGTGTTCAGTCTGCTGATGAGCCCATCAAAGCATTCTTCATCTTCTACCATGTTTTTTTTCTTATTTTTAGCATTTTCATTCAATTATTTCTCATAGTTTTGTTGTTGTTGTTGTTGCTGTTGTTCATCCTCACCTGAGGATATTTTTCCATTGAATTTTAGAGAGAGTGGAAGGGAGAGAAGGAGAGAAAGAGAGAGAGAGAAACATCAATATGAGAGAGAAACATTGATTGGTTGCCTCCCTCAAAGCCCTCGTGGGGCTGGGAATCGAACCTGAGACCTGTAAGTTCACGGGCCGATGCTCTAACCACTGAGCAACTGGCCAGAGCTCTAATGTTTTTTTTGTCTCTCAGCTAAAAATTCTCCATCTGTTAATGTATTTTGTCTACTTTTCCCACTGATCAATATATTAACCATAGTCATTTTTAACTTCCTATCTGATCGTTTCAACAGGTGGCTCGTATCTGAGTATGGGTTGTTTGATTCCTTATCTCTTGACAGTGATTTTTTTTTCCTTTTTGCATGTCTCATGATTTTCCACTGAAAACTTGACTTTATGTGTAGAGATGAACTGAATAGTTCGTATGCCTGAAAGTGGCACCCCTCTGCTGGGCCCTCCGTGTGGGGGCGAGTCAGCACAGTGGGTTGAGCTGAGTGTGGCTGTCACTGTGATGGGCACCCTGCCACAGCAGCCGCTCCGTGTGCTCTGGCATCACTGTGGGGTACAGTCGGGGTTTGGGTTTTACTGTTCCTGTTCCGCTCTCAGCTTGGGGCTGGCCGTGTGCAGTTGCCCCTCAGAGCTGTTCTTCTCCGGGTTCTTGCCTGTCCCACAGCTCACCTGTCCCTTGTGACTCAAGGCCTGCTGAGGAGGTGGTGGCATCTGTTGTTGCCCTCATTCAGCCTAATTGTAGGCAGGCCCGGTGTCCCAGGCCGAGGGGCGGGGCTTTCTCAGTGATCCTGCTCCTCCCCCAGCAACAGGAGACGTTTAATGGTATGAATTCAGGACGACTTTCTGCTTCTTCCCCAGGGGCAGAGGCCTGGACTCAGTCCTTTTCTCCACTTGCTGTGGTCTTGACTGATGCCCTAGGGATGACAGGGTTTGCTGTCCTTCCCTCAGTGACTTTGGGCTTTTGTTCCATAAGGAAACAATGTGGACAGGGGTTCATGCCTTTTGTCGCAGTGTTGGCTGACCCCCTTGCCACAACAAAGGACATTCCCAACCTCCTGCCCTGCCCCAGATCCTTCTCGTGACCCAGGGGAGGTCCCAGAGAGAGCCTGAGAACCGGTGTGGACTGTTCTTGGGTTGTGGCTCTCAGGGGTCCCGTACGCTCATGCTACTGTGCACCTGGCCGTTAGCAACTTGGTAAGAATTTTAGCTAAAGTCTTGTCAGTCTCCAGTAGCCCATTTTCCCTATGCGCTGTCCTAAACAAGCCAGTGCTGTGTCCCTGTCTCTCCTGGGAAGTGGCTGTCTTTCCTTAGATTTCAGGCTAGTGACACACCTTTCAACCTCAGCTCCCTGATGGGTTTGAGAAAAGTTATGATTTTGTGAATCATCTGACTTTCTGGCCGTCAGGGTGGGAGCAACACTCTTTCCAGCTTTCTATGCCCTAAGTGGAGGCTGGAAATGGGAAATACTTGAATGCCTAAAAGAACACCTGTCCAGGGCCTTGACATGCTTACACGGGTATTATTCTGCCTGGGAGATGCTCCCTTGTCCCTTAACTTGTGCCAAAATTTCCCATGTCTGGCCCATTTTATCCTTTAGGCCCAAACTTAAATTCCACCTCCTCAGAAGGATGAAACACCCCCCCTATATCTAAACTAAATCACACCCAGGTTTCTCTGTTTTAGTGCCTTGTACAATTCCTTTGTAGCACTCATCACAATGTATAGTTACATATTTGTCTGGTTTTTCTTTCTTTCTTGTATTTCTGTATTTGGCTCTTTTCTTAGGATGTAAACTCCACGAAGTCACAGCCCAGGACTAGTGGGCTAGTGCATGGAGGTGCTAAGTACGTAGAGGGAGGATTTTCATTTCAAGACATCCAGTGAAAAGCATTTGAAAAATGGCATTTTTTTAGCTACAAGTTGCAGAGTCTCTTGAATACAAAGGAGGTTGAGGAAAAGCTCAGTTCCACCGGCCACCGTGGAACAATGTCCCTCCCTCCAGCACGGCCACGGCTTCCTGCTGTCCTGCGGCTCCAGCCCAGGCGGCCAGTCCCCACGTCCCAACCTCCAGGCCATCCCAGTGCAGGTGAACCTGACGGTGAGCCTGTGTCCTGGCTCTGCTCAGGCCGCTGGCCAGACCCACGCAGAGTTTGCGTAAGACAAAACGAATAAGGCATGACCCAAATGGACGCCGACTTTGGGGTAAAGAGAGAGCTTTTAAAAATTAACTACATTCTCAGGACATCCTCTGTTGATGAATATAAGATCCTTTGCACTGTTGTGCTTCTCCCTCCAGAATGAGTGGGCGCCACCCCAGAGGGCCTCTCCAAACACTGTGCCCTGCTCTCTACTCAGTGAGAGCGAGAACATCAGGAAACCAGCCCCTGCCTCTCAGAGGAATCCCCTAGGAGCTCCAGTCAGCAGACACCGGGCAATGTGCATAGTGTCACCCAGGACGTAACTGTCGGTCTCTCCTCCAGGGTTTGCGACAACTGTCCTCAGATCCGGAGGAGCTGGAGGTCGCCGCCTTCTGCGTGCAGTGGCGAAGGAAGCTGCCTCGGCGCAGACCTCAGGACACCTCGCACGTGGGCTGCGACGAGCGAGGCCTGTGGAAAACAAGCACGCACCCACCCACACTCGCGGTCCTGCTTCCAGAAGCACATGGAAGCTGAGAACTCTTCTTCAAGCCAAACGCTCTGCTGACGTGGACGCCGGCCTTGAGACTCTGGTCGCCATGGGGACCAGCTGGTGGGGACCCGGTGACACCGTGGGTTGGGTGGGTGCTCGTGTTATTCATTCTCTAACTGTCCCGCAGCCACGTTTGCCCAGCCTCGTCCGTGTCACTCTCTCCCTCTCTACGTAGCGAAGACCGTTTGGGTAATGCGTGGCCGAATTCTCAGTGTCTGCCCTCCTGGAAGTGGGTGGCCAACACCGCCTCCTGGAATATTTAACGAGGAACCTTCTCCATGAACCCTGGCCCTGTGTGAGAATTGCATGCCCTCTGGGAATCTGTGGATCTCTCTGAGCCAGCGTGCAAATGAAACAGTAGCTGAGGCCTCGGAGCAAACCCTGCCGAGTCAGCCGCCGCGAGCTCCGGGCCCCGCGCCCTGCGCCCCGCAGTGCTCCCTGGAAAGCAGGCTGCTCTTCCGCGAGTCTACGGGGTGCGGAGTTCAGCTCACGCACCTCAGATGTGCAAAGGAGTGGTTTGTAGACCTTTATGGCATTGGGGTAGGGGTAGGGAACCCTGTAGCTTTGTGCTGGTCCTGGCGTGACCACTGGTTGGTATCCGTTATTCCAATCACGGACCACAGCTGACCTGCTGGCCTCCCCTGCTGTGTCCATACTTGGGTGCACCGTGACCCTTTTCTTGGTTGGGAGGTGTTCCCAGGGAGCATCAACTAGCCTCCCTCACCGACTTTGCCTCTCCTCAATTCTTAATGGCTCGAGAATGTTGGGGGCCCCTTCCCTGGCTTCTGCTGTGTGGTCATTTTGTCAAAGGGCAGCCACGCCACCCAGAGACTGAGCGTGCCCAGGAGACTCAGGCACTCTGAGAAAATATACTCCTGGGAGCCGGGCAGCCGCACAGCAGGGATGGGGCCTCTGCACTGGTCTCCTCCCGGAACCTCAGACACGGCCCAAAGCTCGTGACCCACTGCCCCCAAGAAAACAGTCTGGACGTACCGCTGATCAATCCTGTCTCCCCCTTTCTTCAGGATTGTCAGGGATGAGAGATAAAAGCTGCTTTCCATCGCTCCATCCTTCACCCCAGTCCTCTTCTGCTTGGCCCTCCTTCAAGTAAAAACTCTGGTCACTGAGGTATTGAAGGGAGGATAAAGAAATGTAGCCATCATTTCAAACGAGGTTATGGTATTGCTGCAAAGTCCCCCTTTTCAGCATCAACGCTGAGTATTACCTCCATTCTCTTTGTGTCCCTTGTAACAAACTGTAACAGTCTCTTTCTCTCCTCTCTGTTGTCTCTGTTGCAAGCCAATCAGGCAAGAGTTTGCAAACTCAGAGAGACAAAAGAGAAAATGCATTAATAATCTTTAAAATGGCACACCTCTGATGACTGTTTCTGATGCTTCTTTAGGGATGAAGGTGAATCTCAGGGATGCTGAGAAACTTCCCTCACTTTTGGGAGAAGTGCTTCTAAGGATAATTAAGGACACTCAGGGACCCTCGAGAGACCTGCTGTGTCGCATGCCAGTAAGATCAATGGAAATGTTTGCTCGCCTTCAGTTATGGCTGATACATCCTATATTGGAAGTTTGCTTTGCGTTATAGGAACACTTCGGTCTTTTCACTCTTGGGTGCCATCAGATGACAGTGGTGCCCACATTTCACTGTTCCAACTCCATCTTCAGACCCTGACTGACTGAATGTTTTGAAGATTCCCCCCAGCAAAAGCAATCAGTATTTTTTCTTACTCATTAGGTGTTCTGTGTATTCAATGTCAGTAAGAGATCATTGCAAGTGTGTGAACCTTTTCTAAGTTGAAACTAATTTATTCAGTCAATGAATATTTATTGAACATTTTATTGATGGAGTTTCCAAGGATTTATTGTAGCTGCAAAGTCCCATTTTTCAGCATCAAAGCTGAGTAATAGAGTAGCCTGCGTGGACATGTCACTGTGGGTATTTAATGATATCTACTGCCAGGCTGTATTAATTTAATTCTGGCTGGTCCCCTACTTTAGCTTAAAGTGAAATTGTAACCTCCTTGTAAATTCTAGTTCTTTACCTTTTCTAACCTTGATTACCAGGCAAAGAGAGGGATTTAAGATCTTGTCAGAAGTCCCTTTCAAGAGTAAAAAAAACCCCATGATTTTAATTTTTTGTTTTTTTAAATATATTAAAAGAATTTTTTTCCCCTTTATTGATTTTAGAGAGAGAGGAAGAGAGAGATAGAAACATCAATGAATGAGAACATCGACTGGCTGCCTCCTGCATGCCCCCCACTGGGCATGGGGCCCACAACCTGGGCAAGTGTCCTGACCGGGAATCGAACCAGCGACCTCTTGGTGCATGGGTCTATGCTCAACCACTGAGCCACACCAGCCAGGCAGGATTTTAATTCTTGTCCAGATACAATCAAAGTTTTTTTCTGCCTGGAAATCCCATGCCGTGAGTGGACGGGAAGCCTGCTGCATGTAACAGCTTTGAAAAGCCCCGGCGAACCTGGGTGGTCACCTGAAACAGAGCCTGATTAGCCTCATAAGGGGAGATGGTGGACCCCACTCTCAGGTAGTGAGCTGGCCCAGGATCCACTCACCACCCACTTCAACAAAGCACAGAATGTGATTCAAAAGCCCCAGAAAAGAGCCTGGAGAGTCCACGGAAAACGGTCGTGCCAGTTCTCACTTTGTGAACCCCGAGAACACCGTTCCCCGGGAAGCAGCTGTTGACTTAGCAAAATGAAACCAAGTTTGAACTAAGCAACAATAAGCACCCGCCAAAGGGCACTTGCCCACCGTGGAAGGAGGGCTTGAGAGCTGTAACCAAAGGTGGGATCACTCGTCTAAGTGGCTGTGCCCTTCCTTATCTGGAAAGCAGTACGGAAAGCAGTATGTCGTCAAGACCACGGCCCAGGCAGGTGTGTCGTTTCCGCCGCTGCCAGCTGTGTGACCTTAGACAATCGGTCCTCCCTACACTGTTTGCTTATCTTTGAAAAGGGGATGAGGGCCTGCCTCCTTGGAGTGGAACGTGTGCCCTAAATACCTACTTGCTGCTGGGCTGTGATATGATGCACGTAAATCGCCATCACCCAACTAGCGTATGTGGAGGTCTGACCGTAATCACCGTAAATGCTGGGCAGATGTCGTGCCATTGCGGAGAATGAAGTCCAGGGGCTTCTAGAACCACCTCCAACGTGAGGGTGTTAGAGGGCCACGTTAGGTTCGAATGATTGACACTGCGCCACGATCCCTTCCTTTGTTCCTTACGGCTTCTCAGATGTGGCCTGTGTACTTGGTCATTTGATATCCACCACAAAGCGGTGTGACTTCTCTCACTTTGCAGTGTCATTGAAAAAGCAGTCTGTCTTATCCGTCTCTGTAACTTAACACCCAACAGCACGTGAGGAGTGCTCAAACACCATTTCTGAAGTCAGTGCTGAGTCCTTGTGTCGACGAGGAGGATGCTCACTGACATCCCGACTGGGGGGCCTGTGCTAACTCCAGGGCAGAAGCGTCCACAGTCAGAGCTGCTCGACAGTGACATCAGGCATCCTGGCTCCCTCCTTCTGACTGAACACCCAGGAAGAGAGGCCACAGAGCATTTTCTAATGAGGTCCTGACCTTTGAGGGAAGCAGGAGCATCCCCTCCTCATGGCTCCGATCGTGGGGGGAGAATGACCAGGCCCCCCGAGAGCCTTCCCTGCATGAGGCCCTAGTGTGACCCTGGTTTCCTGCTCTAGGCAGCACATCTGCCAGCAACCTCTCAGAGTCAGATCTTCTCGGAGAGAATTAATTGACGCTAATGTGAGAGGTACTTCCCAGAACACAGGCAGTGTCTGTTGGGAAGCAGGGCCTCACATGCTTAGTCTGGTGGCGCGTCCCAGCACAGCCTCTGTGGACGAAGCACACCCTGAAGGACAGGTTCCCACCCTTCTCTCAGGAAGGCCAGGAGTGGGTTCCAGTTACAAGCTCTTCTGTGAGTACACGGCTCCCCCATCGTCTGTCTCTAAATGATGAATATTTATTAAAGCACAGCAATGCACTGCCAGACGGATATTATTAGAAACGTTTTTATTGAAAGTTAGACAATAGAAAGGTGCCACAGAAAAAAAATTACAGAAACTTGCAACAACAGAATGTAACCTTGGAAAAGTTATTAGTAAATGAGAAGAAATAATAGATATTCCTGATTTTACCAAGTGATTTGTTCGTCCTTAAACAGAATAACGTATCAATTTAGCAAAACACACCCATTGCTGGTATCTTTTGAACAGATAAAAGATTAAAATTTTAGTTAATTAAAAAGTGGTATTTACTAAAACCTTCCAGAGTGAAACGATCAAGGCAGCATTTCCCCAACATTTAAGATACAACTTGGGGAACTGAAATAATAACAGGCAGTTAAAAAAAAACTCACTTCATACTGAATAGGTTTAACTTGGATTTCAGCCCATAGATGGTGCTTGTGGATTTGATAGAAAAGAGGCCATCATATGCCCTGGCCGGTGTGCTCAGGGGTTAGAGCATCAGCCGGTGCCCTGAAGGGTCTCGGGTCCGAGTCCCAGTCAAGGGCATGCACCTGGGTTGCAGTTTCAATCCCCAGCCCCAGTCAGGGTTTTTGCAGGAGGCAACCAATTGATGTGTCTCTCTCTCACATCATTGTTTCTCTCTCTCTCTCCCCTTCTCACTCTCCCTTCCACTCTCTCTAAAAATCAATGGAAAAAATATCCTCCGGTGAGAATTAACAAACAAACAAAAAATAGGTGATCATAAGTCTGGACACAGCTCCCCTTACACACACACACACACACACACTGCATCTGAGGACACAAGTGCCACCGGTACCCTTGCCATGGGCAGGCCTAGAAGTCCTAGACTAAAAGCAAAGTGACTTGGGCCCTGGCACCCTAGATCTATGCTGAGCCTTTTCTAATCATGGGTGGGGAGCAGTGGGTTTAGGGCAAGGAGTGAAGGTTTTTAAAAAAAACTTTGGCAAGTTAAGTATACAAACAACTATTTCTTGATTGTCATTTTTATAAGGAAATATCATTCTACCTCTTGAGAAGATATTCTTCTATGTTATTTGACTTCCCTCTCAAACATTTGGAGGGCAAACTCCTGTAACACAGAGGTGGACTAAAACCTCTTACCTGTAATAATGGTTATAATTTTTCACTTCTCTATTTTAAAAAGTATATAAAATGTATACTCTATCACTGATAACTAACCCCAAGCTATTGCTCATAATGGAGGTCTGGGAACAACAAGGCTAATTTTTTATTTTATTTGGGCCTCTATATATCTAATTCCTTTACAATAAACTATATTATATATCAGACACCTGACAAAATAACATTAGCTGATGCAATCAGTCATTGATTCAGATGGAGACTGCAGCCAAGAAATCAAGAGAAGGCTGAGTATTGGAAGGACAGCAGAGGAAGAATTAGGGAAGATCACCAAGAGCAAAGATGTGTCACTAGAGAGCAGGGCTAAGACCACCCACACCCTCGGATTCCCAATCATTATGCATGGGTGCAAAAGCTGGACAGGGAAGAAGGCTGATAGAAAACAATGGATTCATTTGAAAGATGGTATAGGAGGAGAGCTCTCCGGATACCCCGGACCACCAGAAAGACAAACAAGCGGGTCCCAGAGCACACTGAGCCTGAAACACCGTGGGAGGCGAATAGGACAAAACTGTGCTACTTCAGGCACATCGTGAGAAGGCAGGTTCTTTGGAAAAGACAACAATGCTGGACAAACAGAAAGCAGCAGGAAAACAGGAAGACCAAATATGAGATGGATAGACTCCATAAAAAAAGCCACAGGCATGAGTTTATAGTTGCTGAATGGGGCTGTGGAGGACAGGACACTGAGGACATCACTCATTCGTGGGGTCACCAGGAGTCAGAGACAACTCAAGGGCACATAACACACATGTAGTGAGCCAAGAAGTAGGGGGCTTGGTAATTCACAGAGCTGATTTTTTTTTCTAAAATGCAACAATTACCTGTATATTAACTTAAAAAAAAATCTAAGTTTAAAAAAACGAGAGAGTCAAGGATGAACAAAGCTATAAACTACTACTCCAAGAACTCACAATCTGGTTTGAAGAAACAGTTCCATTGTACCCACAATTTTGCCAACTGTAGCATGATTGTTCTGTTCCAAAGGATAACAAGGGTGTTTAAGGACCGGACATGAGACCCACATTAGCGTGCAATTCATGACTGAAAGGGTAAATTACTGTTTACGGTGTTCGGAGAAAAAAATATTTTAATGCTATTGGAAATTCACTAGGTTAGGCGTATCTTCATAATTTTGGTTGATATTTTGAGGAGAAACAAAAGGGGGAAATTAGAGAAAGATATTTAAAACAAAAAACATAAGACAGTAGTTATGCAATTCCTTCCTTACAGAAAGATCCGTCGTCGATCTATAGGAATGAATTATTGATCTAGTCAAACCTCCGCCGTGAAGTAGTTATCTTGTAAGTCTGGAGGACTCTCAAGAGTTATGAAATATTGTGGAAACACTTAACTCCTAAGTAAAGCTGCCACAGCCCTACCTTCACACTGTTCAGTTGGAGGGGGAGAAGGGAGCAGGTGTGTGCCCTGTGTCTATTGAAAGAGGTATAAGTTATGAACTGTATTCTTTCTAATGCAATCACGAAATGGCTTTGCCACATCTGCCCTAATAGTTGACAGCACCTGAAAATCTAAACCTGGATGGATGGTGGGAAGCGATCAAGAAGCAGTTAACAAAGCACCCACTGTGTGCCTGGAACTAGGCTTGCTGCTATGGGAAACAGAGAAGTAAGGAGACACATGTGGGTCCTGCCTTCAAAAGCGTAAGACAGTTTTAAATATGCTTTTTGCCCTGGCCGGTTTGGCTCAGAGGTTAGAGTGTTGGCCTGAGGACTGAAGGGTCTCAGGTTCAATTCCTGGTCAAGGGCACGGACCTAGGTTGCAGGTTCGATCCCTGGAGGCTGGTTAGTTGATGTGTCTCTCTCACATCGATGTTTTTCTCTTTCCTTCCCTTCCACTTTATCTAAAACTCTAAGGAAAAATATCCTCTGGTGAGCATTAACAAAAATAAAATAAAATAAAATAAAATAAAATGTACTTTTTATTTTAAAATTAGAGGTTCTAAATATTATATTGATGTTAACAATAATGTCCTTTCTTAGGCCTGTATCCTTTCTAAAAAAGGCAGGTTAATTTGGGCTTTGTTACTCTAATGGGAGTATAATGATTATGTTTGTGAAAGTTATAAAATATTTTATATTTATAAACACTTAATTCATTCACTCCTTAAATCTAATCTGTAAACAGTCAAGGAACTGGACATGAGATAAAACACCTATAAATCATATCAGAAAATGAATTCATGGGCTTTAAACCCCCAGCCCTCATAAGTTCTCCTTTCCTCCTTCTCTCCCTTCTAATTAATGCAACAAAGTGGCTTATACAAATGCTCATACAGCATTTATTTACTACACAACCATTCTTCCAGTCTTAAAACAAGTAGGACTAGCAAGAAAAACTACCATTTGAAGTCCTATACAAGTCAAAGACAAACAGAAACCTAACCCAACATTTCAAATTTAGGCTGCTTTGGTTGTAGCCTAACTCTGGGGTTAGGGGCATACAGCTGGGTCAGAGTGGTCCTGCGGAAACAGACCTAACAGCTGCGTCAGAGTTTGAAATCACTCTAACGTTTGGTTCATTTTCAAGGTTCAGAATGAGGTCCTAACTGGGAAAGCTCCAGAGACAGGTGTTTGGAGTGAAAACTAAAGAAGACATGGGAAAATATTTGCTCGATCTAAATTATGGTCTAGGTACTGAAAATCAACATCCTGATATATCCTACTCTATTCAACATCAAAGTGAACAGGCATACAGCTTCTGTCACAAACCAGTATGGTTAAGTCACATCTCAACAATGAATCTAATCCTGACTCTTTTAAGACACAAGTTACTTCTGTTATCTGCAAATGTTTGGCTTCTAAGAATAGGGACATAACATACTTTTCAGTGTACTACAGTGTAAATCAAATTCCACAGATTCTAAAACACCAATTCACTGCAAAGAGGAGCTTCTTCATTGGGAAAAATGCCTACTTATTAAGTTTTGGTGAGAAAATAGGGAAAAATAAAGAATATTAAAATAATCCAGATTGACAGGATATAGCAATATCCCCTAAGCTAATGTGATCACAATTAAAAAAGCATCACAAATAGACATAGTTAAACATAAATAAAACATTTCATATATATAAAATGTATTGTTAAATTTGAAAGTAAGTCCAAACCTTCTTGCAAAATAGCCTCTAGGACACTAGCTGATGTAACAGGGACTCAAGGATACTGAGTAAATGAACATTATAATTTGCATTAACGATTTTTAAACCTTACTCTTAAATTAACCTTTTAAAACCTGCTTTAGTAGTTAAAAATATCTTTTGTGTTAGGATTTGGATTACATTTTGGTCTTTTATATATATATGTATATATATGTGTATATACATATATATAATCTATATATAACAAAGATATATAATTATATATAATTAATAATATATATATATAATCTTTTTTCTGTCAGTTTTATCCATTTCAGTGACTTTTCAATTAACAATAAAATATGTTTGGACAGTAAATCAGAAAATACTTTCTATGGTGGCTTTAAACTGTATTTTTAACCCAAAAATGTTATCCAGAGCCATTGTAGGCAACAATGTAGCCAAAGTATAAATAGCAGGAATTCATGTTTCCTTGAACACAAGTGAGTTTCTTAGGTTGGCAGAGTCCTGTTCACTTAACCCCATGGAAGTGCAGAATCGGAGCAAAAAAAGGTACAGAGTGAGGAAGTGAACATAAGGAACAGGAATTAACATTAAACCATATGCTATCTGAGGGTTAGGCTCCCACAGAAATATTTTGCTGTGTATTTTAAACATCACTTCTCAGGGGTAGTTGTTTTCACCCAAGGACTGATTTCCTGCACTTTCATTATCTTTTATGATGAAATGCTCCTTTGCAAGTTACTTACTGGAAATGTCACCAGCAAACACTATCACTACCATAATCTTCCAGTTCAAGACATGAATATCAGTGTAATACTTAGTTTCCATTATAAATAATAAATGTATAGAACAAACAAGGCTGCCATTATTTTATACTGCAATAAATACACAAGGATGAATATAAATTATTTTTCCTAAAAATGCAATTTCTAACCAATTCCGGAGATTTCCAAGCTCTGAGGACATGGATATTTCCTGTTATAGAACGCCAGTCACATGAGATCTGAAAAATTCTTTATTGGTAGCCACATAGTTGACTACAACATCTCTGTGTTTTCTTGCTATTTAAGAAAAAATATGGAACCTGGACATTCAAAACATTATCAATGCAATAATCACTACAGACTGTCACTGGATCTTTAGAATTTTGTAAAAATTGCCAAGGTCATGATGAATACAATTGTTGTAGCTACATCATTTGAAAAAGTAATATAAATTATGCTGCTAAAGACAAAAAACATGGAAACACATAAACATCACAATGTGACAACAGTAACTCATAACTATTTAATATGAAAAATTAAATTTAAAAAGGTATGTCAGAGAACTCGGGAATTTTCCACTTTAGCAAAACAATCTATTTATATATCTCTAACTTCTATGATACAATAAAATACTTTTAAAAAGATATGACATTCAAATGCTTCATTTACACAAATAATATTGCCCACACTAATAAAAGTGATGCCCTTAAGTATGAACTGCTCTGCTAACTGCGATTTAAAAATGTTTTCTTTACTTCATTTTACATTTTTGTTAGCAGTTACATGTTGACAAATAGAGAGGATCCTAGTCAAAATGCTATTTCCCAAAAATAATGTACATCATATTGCTCAGAACGAACAACCATATAAAAGTGGTAATCATTTGTCCAAACATTGATTATGAAAGACAACTGGCATATTCAAGCAGAGTGTTCAATTCATGATGGTTTATTTACAATAAAAGTATTTTTACTGAAGCTAACATGATATATAAGTTTCTATGTCAATTGCTACAGTCTCTTAAATTTATAAAAATATTATATAAAATACCACAGGCTTTAGAGGATATAACTTCATGTGGTTCTGATACTAGCAGCTGAAAAGTGTTTATAATTTAAAAATAAATAAACTATAGAGGTAAACCAGTTACAAAACAGCAGAGGACTGCAATGGTCACAAGACTGAAAAGAATTGCCCAATTACACAATAGCTAGCAAAATGGTGAAGCAGTTGGATCGAAAGTTTTAAAAACCTCTTTCAGAGATTTGTCATCTGTTTCTCCACTGGGGTCATCATCTGGGGTGGGGCTCGGCTGTCCCAGCTGCCTTGACTGCCTTGGATCACTATACTGGGGTCTAATTAAGCCTGTTAATGCCTGAACGGGAAGACTGTGCACTGCAGGAACCTGAACTGCACAGGAGCTCCTGAGAACATCTGCCTGTGGGTTAGCTGACCCATGGACAACGACTTCCACATCTGGAGTGGTTTTCTGTGGCGGGATTGCTTCTCCAGGAGAAGGCTCATTTTTGTCACCACTTTTTAAACCACCTTTTTTCTGGTTCTCTGCATTTTCTGTTGCTATCTCTGGTGTAGACGATGAGCCATGCTCCCTAGGGTCATACAAACTAATACCACTGAGCACTGAACTTGAAGTCCCCAGTGGAACACCGGCTGAAGATGACAGTTTAGGGGCGTATGGAGGCAAAGCCCCAGAGTTGCTGGTTACTGCCACCGAGGGCTGCGATGCACTAGGGCTTGACCTGGCTAAGTGAGGGGCACACTTTGATATATGTGACTCCTTTGTAACTGCTTGCTGAGACGCTGTATTGTGCAGTCTGTGAAGTCTAGGATCACATTTTTTTTGCAGCCTGGGGTCTCCTAATTTACTTGCTGAGCTGTGCAAGTCCCCAAATTGTTCCAGGTAGCCTTCTCTGTTTGTTGTGTTAATTTTGGCTTTCGCTGCTAATTTTGAATCGATAGGTACTGTACTTTGATGGAGATCACTTTTGACATTCCATAACCTCTGGTCAGCTATAAGAGGGGGCAGAGGTAAACTGATTGAAGAGACGGGGTCAGGTTTCGGTAAAGGGACTGGAAGTAAGTCTTCTGGAGCCCACACAATGTGCTTTGCAAAGTTGGGCTTGGTGAGTATAATATCCATTTTAATGTGACTGAACTGTCTCAGCTGCGACCTTGGATCTTGGAGCACTGTCCCGGGGGCAGAGTCCAGAGGTATTAAGGAAGCCTTTTCTCTCAGTTCTCTTTCTGTGTCCTCTTCCTCATCATCTCCTCTCTTGTGTTTGATATTAGCGCCGGCATGCGCATGATGTAAATCGCACTTCGCTGCACCAGCAGAGGAGCTGACGTGCCCACTTCCATTTCCTCTTAGTTTCCTGGGATCCCACACAAGTCTGAGACCCTGTGTGGTAGACTCAGAAGATTTTCTAATGTCTTGCCTTGGGATGGTCCTAAGTCGAGGATCAGCAACCTGGTTCCCTTTACTCTTCTCTTTAGAAAGTCTTGGATCAGTAGGAGTGCCGAGTTCCAAGGAGGACTGTTGCTGATTCCTTAAAGTTTCTGTCTGTTTCTGTAATGTTTTCAGTATTGACTTGACACTGCTTCCTTCTTCCTCTTCACTACTGGAATACCAGTTAACAGGATCATCTAAATGCAGACAAAGACTTATTATAAAGAATGAAGCATGGAGATCTGGCCTGGATTAAAAAAGCACATGCTATTTCTGAAATAAGTATAGTCTAACTTCAAGACTACAGAAATGCCAGGGTTTCAACACCAACACCGGAACAAGATAGGATGTGGTATGAGGACGATCAATTTGGTTACTATATTCTATAAGACAGGGCTGTGATATTAGAACATGTGCAATGTCCTTCCAGCCAGAGAAAGACAGGGCCTTTCATTCCAACTGGCCAAGGGAACTCAGTGTGTGTGTAGTATAACAGGGTTTGGCGAGAAGGGAAAATACTCTGGGAGACGAATACTAAAAAGTTTTGGATCTCTTTAATTCAAGGAATCCTTAAGCTCTGGATTATTGAGATAGCAAAGTAGAGATATAAAAAATTTGTTTGGAAAGAAAACAAAATACTAATAATGACAGTTAAGGAAGCCATGGGAGCCGAGAAAATGAGGGGTGAGGTGGAGACTTATCATTTGTATTTTACTACATTTTTAGATGTTTGACCTATGTGACTATATTAGCTATTTGAGCATTAAATTAAAAATATCAAATAAGCCCTGGCTGGTGTGGCTCTGTAGTTAGAGCGCTGGCCCAAGCACTGAAGGATCTCGGGTTTGATTCCTGGTAAAGGGCATGTACCTGGGTTGCAGGTTCGATCCCCGCCCTGGTTGGGTGCCTGCGGGAGGCAACCAATCGATGTGTCTCTTTCACATCAATGTTTCTCTCTCCTTTTCCCTTCCTCTACTCCCTCCCTTCCTTCACTCTCTTTAAAAATCAATGGGAAAAATATCCTTGGGTGAGGATTAACACAAAAAATATCAAACAAAACTAACACCCTAAAGTTTATATACTTGACCTTTAATGAGAACACCTGACCCAAATAGGGAAGATGCTATTTATTCTTACTTTCATATCAATATATTTAATAATCAGTCAAATCCCTTTTGGAATGAGAATGAATATAAACAGAAGGAAAGTAGAGCAGCAAGGCCCACAGGAAGCACATATTAGATAGGAAATGATAGTTAACAGCTTTTTATCAAAGGACAGATAAGATTTATAAAGGCATTAAAATTTATAAAAATAAAAACAAACACACACAAAAAACTTAGCTGGTCAAGACTTTTTCTGTATACAGAGAAAACAACCCTCATAAAACATTACCAATTATATAATATTATAGTATAAGACTATATCATTTTAGAAAAGTTTTGATTTTCTTGTTTATGAAAACATAAAGCTTTTTAAGACATTATAGAAATCTTACTATTAAGTGGTTGTTTAAAATTAAGTTTCAGCACTTAAAGGAATAAACATAAATTGTACAGGAAATTAAGTTATTAGGAATCCCTCATTTCCCTGTGATGTTAAATAAGTGAAGAGTTAATGTTACCTTATTTGAAAGTATAACAAATAATGTTTATATAATAGCTTGTAGCTACCTAGTGTTACATAGTTTTATGTAGTTATTCATAAATTTTATGTTTAAGAATGGCCACCAATTTTCTAATTCATAAGAACTGGATGCTTTAAACTTTTCTCTCCTTACCTGAATTAACTAGTTGCTGTACACTTATCAATATCAAAAATACTGAGGTAAACTTAGTGTCTCCAGATAATCTTTTATATTAAAAATAATATTCCTGCCCTGGCCGGTTTGGCTCAGCAGTTAAGAGCGTAGGCCCGCGGACCAATGAGTCACAGGTTCGATTCTGGTCAAGGGCACATACCTTGGTTGCGGTTCGTCCCGGGCCCTGGTCGGGTTGTGTGGGAAGCAACTAGTTGATGTGGCTCTATTGCATCGATGTTTCTCTCTGTCTCTCCCTCCCTCCCACTCTATCTGATGATAAAATGGAAAAAATATCCTCGGGCGAGGAATAAAAAAGAAAAAGAAAAATAATATTCCTTCATAATATAGCAGAATATGAACTATGCAGTCTATGCCCATAAAAATTTCCCTAGTAACTGAATCATTTTGAACTTGGTCTAGAAGTCAAAATTCTTGAACTGGAAGGTGTCCTTTTCCTTTTCTATTTCTTTTCTCCCAAAACAAAAGGGCCTAATACTCAGTCTGCTCACTTAGGCAGACTAATTTCAGATCTAATCACGGGTCAAGTCAAACTCTCTGCAATTAATTGCTAATACATTGATGGCACTGGAAACCACAAATAATCCCCCAAAACAAGGAGCTACGAGGCAAACTGGAAATAGGATAGATAGTTCAGAGAAACTCATTCTCCAAACTTTAATCTATTCAAGACCATTTTAGGGACTGACAGGTGAGATGCTATCATAACATCTGACATACCCACTAAGGAAATGCAAATCACAATCATAATGAGATATCACTTCACACCTAACAAGGATAGCTTAAAAAATAGAGAGAGAGAGAGAGAAGAGAGAGAGAGAGAGAGAGAGAGAGAAAATAACAAGTGTAGGTGGGAATACAGAGAAATTGGAACCCTCCTACACTGCTGGTGGGAATGTAAAATGATGCAGCCACTATGGGAAAATTTGGTAGTTCCTCAAAAAGTTAAAAAGAATGATCAAATCACCCAGCAAGTTCATTCCTAGGTATAATCCGAAAGAATTAAAAACATGGACTTAGACATCTGTATGACAATATTCTTTGTAGCATTAAAAAAAAACATCTGATATACCTTCTTCCTTGCTGGGTGCCCTTTGAGGATGGGTGCTGCCTGGTTCTTCATCTTCTTGGTATTTCTGAGTAAGTCTGACAAAAAGAGCTCTCTGCACTGCAGGGAGGAGACCTGGTGCAGGCAGGGGGTCGTGGCCTGCCATGTTGCTGCTGCCATCACACCCACTCCCACGGTTAGGTGAGTCTTGAACAATGGGAGGCTGATGCTGAGCAAACTCACCATGCCACGTCCCGTCTGCACACATAACATAGAGACAGACAGACATTGATTCAGCACAAAATTCCACTAGAGAGCACCACTGTGAGTTATAAGAAATTGAAGCTCTAACAATAATTACATCTGATTAGCAAATTATTATGTGATTGTAAATATTTTTTAAAGTTATAAAGTTCTATTGTTACAAATGTCTGGTTAAATTTAGAACATATTTTAAGGTCTCAATTGCATCACATTTTACTTAGTTTTATTTACAACATACTTCCTTATCATGCTTTTAATGAAAAAATAGGACTCCAAATATTCAAAATTAGAAATGAGTTATCCTGAAAGGTAAGACTTACCACTAGAGTTACTGGGTGGCTGACAATTAGGTGCAGTAGGCTGTGAATAGTAATTATCATAAAACTCCACTGGGTTTTGTAGGGACTCATAACTGGTGCTGAGCTGCATTTCACCTTGCAGGTGTGACGAGCCTGGAGAACAGTGATTCTCTCTGGGTACTTTCATCATGTGTTCTGGAAAGCCCGGGCAATGGTAAGCACCACTCATACTTGGTACTGAAGAAGGTGCATCTGGTTGAGCAATTACTCCAGCTTGGCTGTGAGAACCTACAACTCCATGTGGACCAGGAGGCAAAGGTGGGCTCTGTGGCACTGGCAGACCAGGAGGTCCTGCACATGGATGATGTCTAGGGGAGCCTGGGTGCATCACAGGAATACTGTGTCCCTGAGACATACTAGGTTCAGGACCTGGACTTGACCCAGAACTGTAGATATGCTGAGGATGTGGGCTGCTTTCCTGAAATTGTGGTCCTGGTGGCGAGGCACTGCTATAAAATGCTGGTGGCCTATAGACAGAAAGGATACTTCTTAGTTCAAAGAAAAGAGGCAAACAAGGATGTCACATTTCTAAATGGATATTGGTTACATGTGTTTGTCTATATCAGCATAGAATACTCTGTTTCTAAGAAGCCATTTATTCCATATTCTCTATAACTGGAAGCACCAACCAGTTTTCTCAATTGCTGCTTATTAACAGCTGTTCTAAAATTTATTCATTACTGATATTTTGAAAACTACAGAAAGTACAAAGCTAAATAAGAAACACCTAATCCCGCCACTCAGAGATAAATGGGTTAAGGGTTCTGTAGAGAAAGCCTATGGAAGGCAGCAGAGGGCAGGGCAGGAGGACGTGGGAAGGAGCAATCAGGTGCATGCCAGACAGCTGCTATCTACTTGAGCTTACTCACATGATCAGTATGGACACAAGTTAGTTTCTTAATAAGAATTTCTAGGGGAACAATGTTGCATTTTTGAAAATTTTAACTTACTTCTTCCCAATCTTATGTGCTAAATCCACAGTAGGTTTTACAACTATTTCAAAAAGAGATGGAATTTTCTTGAAATCATCAGAGAGATCTGTCTGAAAATCATCTTCAGGATCGGAAAAGGGAAAGTGCTCTGGTGGGGTTGGCAGGAGCCCCACTCCTGGAGGTGGTTTGGGAAGAGGGGTTATGCCACGCTTCCTAAGTTCTTCTAACTCTCTTTCATCCTCATTTGTGTGTTCCTCTTCAGTGTTCAACACCTAAACATAATTGGCAAAGATTACCACATTAAAACAAGCTTTCTTCCTCACATTTAAAGCTGTGAAGACTTTAATAAACTAGTTCTATTACTAGGAAAATATAACATTAAGTTGCATGGGTTTATAGACAGCTAACTCATTTTTGATAAAGAGAATGAGGTTCAAAGACATAAAGGATATTTTTCAAAGTTAATTAGCTTTTCAATGGCAGAACAAGGATGAGAATAAAAATTCTTAATTCCTAGCCCAATATTTCTGCTTTTCTAACACACTGTATTAATCAAACACGAAATTACAAGTCTCTGACTTCTCAGCAGTTTTATATAACATAATTCAAGTCTAATGAATCTGTAGAAAGACCTAACTAATAATCAAGGTACAAAAATATTACTCACTTTGTCCAAAAGTTTCTTCGTTTCTTTAGTTAAATCATCATGTGAAAATTTACACTTGTCTCCTTGGTAACATTTTGCTCCACTATGATAGAACTTGCATGGAAATTCATGTAAATAAAAATATTAAGGAATAGACCACATAAAATCAAACTCTAATTTTCTTTATTGATTTTTTCTTTATTAGAGAAAGGAAGGGAGAGGGAGAGAGAGATAGAAACATTGATGAGAGAGAACATCGACTGGTCGCCTCCTGCATGCCCCCATTGGGGATTGGGCCCACAACCTGGGCATGTGCCTTGACCGAGAATTGAACCGGCGACCTCTTGGTGCATGGGTCAATGATCAACCACTGAGCCACACCAGCCAGGCACAAACTCTAATATTTTTAAACCAAAAAACATAACTCTGCTGAATCATCAACAAGACTCTACGATTATATATTGTACTGAATTTTCTATAATAACAATTTATTCTAATTTAAGATTAAATATTTGAGTTATGCAGCAAAACATTAAAAAATATTTAAATCTCTTACTCTACTAAAACTAGAAAACAATTTTAAAGAAAAACTATTTATAATGGTTATAATATTTATATGGTTATGAAAGCCCTGTTACTTTCCACAATAAAATAAAATATTATGCAGAACAAGTACATTTTGTAGCAAGAACTTATATCTATGAAGCATAAGGGGCCTGATTGCCATGTTAAGGTCAAACAACCCAATGAGAGCTACCAGCTCATCTGACTTAAAGGCTAGTTTCACCTAAGGTTTTGGAGACAAACTTCTAAAGAAAATATTAACCTTAAAAGTATGGTGAAAAATACACCATTTTCACATGGTGTATGTTCAGAGAGAATTCCTGGATGGTTTTAGGAAATTTATTACTATAATCATCACATTGAAAAGGTCAAAAGAGAAAAATCACACGATCATCTTAGCAAGTGCAAACAGTGACTGATAAAATTCAAAGTCTCCTTTGATTTAAAAAACTCTTAGTAAAATAAGAATATACTTAACTTGATTTAAAAAAAAAATCTATCATAAAACTATAGCCACAATCTAAAGCAAAGGACTTTATCATTAAAATGTGTAATGTCTGCCACCATCATTACTATTTAACATTATCCACAATTAAAACAGGGGGTATAAATTATATTTGGTATAAATTATATTTATAGGTGTCTGGTTTCTAATGAAATATGTCAAAGCTGAAAAAGAACGTTATTCCTTTTTCTTGAACAAGACACATTTATTATAACATGTTAATCAAGAAAGGAGGACTGTTTGCCCTATTAAATATTAAACACCATATAGAATAGTAGTATAGAAGCTGAACTGTGCACACAGGAAAATTTAGGATCTGGTCAAGGTGTCATTTTAATTCACTGAAGATGTGACGAGTTAACCAATTGGAAAAAAATTAGGTCCTTCTTACACATCATATATTAAAATAGAACCCATGTGAAATAAAGATATAAATGTTAAATAAAAATACAACCTTCACAATCATAACTGATTATATTTTTATAAAAATCATATGTAAATGTATATACATCCATTCACAACCCTTAGCATAGAAAAAAATCCAAGACTTTATGCCATATTGTTTCCGAATTATTCCTGAAGAGTGAGGTCACTTGGAGTTTTTTAAAGTTACGTTGAAAATTATCAAACATATACCAAAGGAGAGAGAATAATACAATCACCTCTCTCATGCTGCCTGTGTTAAGTTCAACAATTTCATCATTTGGCAATTTTGTGAGATCTATGCTGTCCCATGGACTCTCCTCACACCTCTGCCTCAAAAAACACTTGAGTATTCAAAACCATACTCCAAACACAATTAATCTGTGAATATCTCCATGTTTATTTCAAACAGATAAGAAATATTTTTCTTAATAGTCACAAACTTTATCAGTATGAAAAATTAAGGCATTAATTTCATCTACTACCCTGTCAATATACACATTTTTTAGACTGTTTCAAAAAATGCTCTTTTTATAATTGCTTTGTTCAGATCAGAATCCAAATGTGATCCACAAATTGCATCTAGTTAACATATATCTCAAGTTCCTTAACTGATCTCCAGAAGTCCCCCACTTTTGTTTCTGTATCATTTATTTGTTAAATATTTGTCATATAGGTGTTAAAATAAATACTCCTGACTGCATCATATCAAGAGGCATTTGCTGTCCAGTTTCTTTTTTTTGTTAATCCTTACCCGAGGATATTTCTCCATTGATCCTTAGAACGGAAGGGAGGGAGGGGGAAGAGAGAGAAACATCGATGTGAGAGATGCACACATCAATTGGTTGCCTCCCATAGGACCCTTGGGCCAGACTGAACCTGCAACCCAGGTACATGCGCTTGACCAGGAGTTGAACCCGAGAACCTTCGGTCCTCGGGCCAACGCTCTGCCAAACTGGCCAGGGCTCTAGTTGTTTATTTTTAGTGCTAAGGCTGATCAGTTGGTGCAGGTGTTGTCAGCTCAGTTCATCAATTACAAAGTTTCTCATCAATTTTTCACTGAATGATTTTTAACAACCATCAGTAAGTAATCACTGCCCAAATCCATTAATTCATCAGAATGTGCAAAATGGTAGCATCACAATGTCAGAGGGTAAACTTGTGTGTGCCAACACTGCCCGGCTCCCCTTTACAAGGGTGCCCCCTTTCACATTCCTGCCAACAAGGTCTGAGTGTGTTTTATTTTTTCACAGTCTTGCTAACAAACTTTGCCGTCACATTTTTTTTGGGGGGGGGGAGGTTTGCACATCTGATGGCTACAAGCGACATCTTGGGCATAGATTAAATTGCATTTCTCTTATAAGGATTGAGCATCTTTTCATGTTTTGGGCCATTTGCATTTCTCTCTGTGAATTATCTGTGTATCTTGTCCCATTTTTTTTCTCAATTTTTAGAAACTCATGTATCAAGTTGTTACCTCTCTGTAAGTGATACAAGTTGCAAACAATTTTTCTCATTTTATTATTTACCTTTTACTTTGCTATGTCATATTTTTGTTACATAAATTTAAAACTTTTTATCCTGTCAATTTTCCCATCTTTTTCCTTTTTGCTTCCAGATTTAAAGTCATACTTCTGTTCTGGAGTATAAAGGAATCCAACCACACACTCCTCTGGTATTTTGTATGGCTTTATCTTTATATTTAGATAAATGATAACAGGGATTTTTTTACTTTCATTTTTTTTAATTTTATTTTTTTATCCTCACCCGAGGACATTTTTCCATTTTTTGTTCAGATAGAGTGGGAGGGAGAGAGAGGAAGAGAGAGAGAGAAAGAGAGAAAGAAACATTGACATGAAAGGGACACATTGAGTGTCTGCCTCCTGCATGACCAACTAGGGCCAGGGACAAATTGCAACTGAGGTACACACCCCTAGTTGGAACCGAACCTGGATCTCTCTGGACCGCAGGCCGACGCTCTAACTGCTGAGCCAAACCGGCCAGGGCTTTACTTTCATTTTTTACATTATTTTTTTAAAAATATATTTTTATTTTATTTTTTTAGAGAGAGAGAGGAAGGGAGAGGGGAAGAAAAAAAAAAAACATTGATCAATACGAGATCAAAACACAGATCAGCCACCTCCTGCACACCCCCTACCCAGGATTGAGCTCGCAACCCGGGCATGTGCCCCAACCAGGAATCAAACTGGTAATCCCTCAGTGCACAGGACGATGCCCAACCAACTGAGCCACACTGGCCAGGGCTTACATTACTTTTGAACTAGACAAGACTATTTAAACATTTATCTGGAAAAATAAACATGAGAATCTACCAAATATCAAGTGTGCTGGTGAGGCAGAAACAATCACAACAAAGCAGCAGAGATATGAGGAGAAACAGACCACGGAGCCAAGCAGAACAAAACAATATATATAACATTTCATCATAATAAAGATGGAGTTTCAGTTTGGGGGAAAAGGCTCCATTAGTCATCAATGGTTGTGAAAAAATAGCTAGGTATTTTGGGGGTGAGGAGGTTAACATGGAAAGATACACTATATAAATATAGTGTATCTTTATATATCTATATATATAGATAGATATAAAAGGGCTATAAACATATAGTGAGATACCAATTTGGGTGGGGGCAGGAGTACAATTTAGATGTATCGATTTTCAAAGGAAGAAGTAGGAAAGAATATACAGTGATAATTGGGGGTAAGATTTGATGAGACTTTGATTTTATAATATTTAACAATAATAATTTATTCCTTATGAACCTAAGTAAAAATAATTAAGCCATAAAATAAATATTCTGCCAACTCCTTCAGGAAGCACAGGCTATTGAAATACTTATAAGCTAAGTAAATTAAATACAAAGTACCCTAATCTCACAGATTTTTTTCCCAAAGGGAAGTTATCTAATTCATTTCCCTAAAGAATAAAACTCAATTTGCCCTTTTGAAGTACAAAGGCTGACAAGATTTAGTTTATGTAATGTGCTGTTTTAAATTTAACACCAAACTAGGCTTTCTAGGTTGTGTTTATGATTTCTGAAACCCTAAATTATGCTTTCAAACCTCAATATTTTGGTTAACATATTTTCAGTAAAGGATATTATGCATGTAAATGCAGTTCTCCCCTTTAGTACAATAACCTTGTAAATAGAATCTGCAGATCTCTTTTCTCTTCTCCAGCTCTGCATCATGATCAAATTTACATTGATCTCCCTGTTCACAGAAAGGAGGAAACAAAGAGGAAAAAAGAAACAACTGAATTGAATTTTCTCCATGGCATTTCATAGTGGAACTACAGTTATATCTTCAGTCTTTAAATAATGAGCTAATAACAATTCCTTAAAGTTTTTGTCTAAGATGGTGGGTGTGGCTATGTGCAGAAGCAGCACAGTGCCATGGCCTCAAGGGCCTCTGCCCACTCATCATGTCTAGCTGAGCCACTGTGGGGACTTATCTGACCCTGTGGTGTGGCCTTGTTTACAATAGGTCAATAATAGTAACTACTTCCTAGGGTTGCTGTAAAGCTAAAAACATTTAATATTAGTAATCCACTTTGAACAGTACTTGCCACACAGTCAGCACTCTGTTTATTAAATAAAATCTAATTTCAATAAATTACATTACTGTCCCAAAATATAAATGAGTTCTGATATATAGTTTATTTCCATCAAGATACATTTTGAAGAACCAGTTTTATTACAACTAGATGAGAAATGAAAAAACTACCCCCTCAAAAGGCTTAAATTTTAAAGAGTATTTTGGAAGTAATATGATTTATGATACCCTTATGAATTTACCTTAATACATCTCCCTTCCAGGAAGTATTTACAGATTTGTTTTCCTTTGTGTTCCACTGTGTGCTGATTAATAAATTCCTGAGTCATTACCTTCCATTTTTTCCCTGGTTTATTATACTGTAAGAAAAAATAATTTATTTAAATACAACATACAAAATATTAAATAGGTATTAAAATGTACAGTCAAATGGATCTGGAAAGCAGAACAAACTATTAAAACTGGTCAAGACAGGACATTCTGAGGCTATTCATTTATTCAAAGAGAGATATGCTTCTAGTAAACTTCTTATTGCCACTAGTGGTTGCAAAGAACCCTGTTTCTATTTTAATGAGGACGCATAACTACATTTTAAAAAATAAAATTATGACAAGCTTGAAAATTAACAATACTGCTCAGTTTTGGCAAAGGAACAATAAAATATGCACTTTCACACAGTATTGATAGGTATGTTATAAAAGACTCAAAATATCCATATTGTTTGACACAGAATTTGTATTTTATAGGATTATTCTAAAGGAACTGTCAGGAAGCACACAAAGATTTACTCATAAAAATAATTACAATAGCCCAGCCGGTGTGGCTCAGTGGATTGAGCGTCGTCCCATGGACTGAGAGGTCCCGGTTTGATTCCTGGTCAGGGCACATGCCCGGGTTTTGGGCTCGATCCCCAGTAGTGGGCATGCAGGAAGCAGCCAAAAGATGTTTCTCTCTCCACATCAATGTTTCTATCTCTCTCTCCCTTCCACTCTCTCTAAAAAACTAATAAAAACATTTAAAAAAATAACTGCTACAAAATTACTTACATAGTAAAAACAAACAAACAAAAAACCTAGAAACATTCTACACATAGAAATCTGATCCCAATTTTACAATAATAAAGATAAAAAATGAAAAAAATATACCCCCACATTTAACAGTATATGTCTTTAGCAGTGGTTCTCAACCTTCCTAATGCCGTGACCCTTTAATACAGTTCCTCATGTTGTATGTGGACGGATCTGCATGTGGGCGGACCCGCCTGGAGACGGATAGAGGAGTGGTGTCTCGGTTCCTAAGATCATGGGAAATATGTGTTTTCCGATGATCTTAGGCGACCCCTGTGAAAGGGTTGTTCGACCCCCAAAGGGGTTGCGACTCACAGGTTGAGAACTGCTGCTCTAGATGAATCTCTAAGAAAGTAGAGATTTTTTGCATGTGTGGTAATTTTGTACTTTAGGGAACACAATCTCAGAGGATGTATTACCTTTAATTTATAAATTTTAAAAAGTTAAGGAAAAAGTGTATGATGGGAAATCTCACAGTCCTACTTGTTTTCCTTGGTTCTCCTCATTCCCCAACTCAACTTCTGTTGAGTTATAAGACTGGGTTATGACAGGGGATGGTGCTTGGCTGCGCTAAGGACAGCCATTCGTGACGCCATGAAACAGCCCTGTTCTTCAAGCACCCAGCATGCGTGTACCTGGTGCACTGTAGGAGTGCAATGACTATGTGCTGTTCTGATTTGATTCCAGTTTTCCCTTTTTCCTCAATTTACCAGAAGACAAAAAATAATGTTGCACAACCCACTGAAATAGGAAATTAACTCACAGCAAAACACTTGGGGCAACAGATGGCTAGACTTAAATCTGAGCTTTAGTGCTCACAGCTAAAATATATATTTTATTTATTTATTTTTATCCTCACCCAAGGATATTTTTCCATTTATCTTCAGACAGAGTGGAAGGGAGGGAGGGAGGGAGGGAGGGAGGGAGGGAGAGAAACATTGACGTGAAAGGGACACATCAACTGGCTGCCTCTCGCAGGACCCCAACCAGGGCTGGGGATGAACCGCAACCGAGGTACGTGCCCTTGACCAGAATCAAATCTGTGACTCATTGGTCCGGGGGCCGATGCTCTTAACTGCTGAGCCAAACTGGCCAGGGCGAAATATATATTTTACTATAAGAATTCTTTTAAAAAGCACAAGGAAACAGATAATCCTAAAGATTCTTTCAAAAAATATACCTAAATTGCCCCAGGATAGTACAATAACATTGCTTATACTATACTCTTATAGGATCATTTAAAATACCTTAAATCTATGTAAATTTGACTTACAAACATTTTCTATTTATAGGCTCACTTAGAACAAGTAAATATAAATGACCAGCTCACATATGTCATCTGTACAAAGAATCGTGGTTGTAATAAAATAGACAGCCAAAGAGAGTTCATTATGCAAAGTCAGTGAGCCAACTTGAGAATATAACTCTGAAATTAAACAGTACAAATATTTGGTGATTATCTATCACACACACAAAAAAAAATCCTGAAAAATGCACCAAGTAGTACTTATGTTTTATTAATTCAGTAACTCACTCTTTCTGTCAGTTTATGTTACTTTCTAATGATATGCCTCAGTGTTTTAATAGAGGATTATGGTTTTTGTTTTGTTTTCAGTTTAGTCCTGTTTAAATAAGTAGAAAGTATCTCAGTATCCATAACTATGAGAAATCTAACCATAATCAAGGTATTCTAGAAAATCTAAGCACCTTTAACAAATAAAATTTTAGGGCAAAATAAAGTGCCTAGAAGATCTGACCTTTTAAATTTGAGCCTACAGAAGGAACCACAAATGTCCTCTTATTAAGTAAGAGCTGGAAGCAGAAGTAATCTGGTTCATCACCCTCATCGGACATATATAAAAACTGCAGATTAGAGAAGTTAGTGACTTACCAAAAAAGTCACATGGCATGTCAGCAAAGTCAAGATAGAACTCTGCACTATCTCACACACATCTTAAGAAAATACAACTCGCCCTGGCCGGTTTGGCTCAGCTGTTGAGGCGTCGGCCCATGGACCAGAGAGGCCCAGGTTCGGTTCCCGCTAAGGGCATGTACCTCGGTTGCAGTTTGTTCCCGGCCCCGGTTGGGGTCGTGTGGGAGGCAACCACTCAATGTGTCTCTCTCACATCGATGTTTCTCTCTCTCTTCCTCCCTCTCTCCCTTCTGCTCTATCAATAAAATAAAAAAATAAAAAATAAATAAAAAGAAAATACAACTCAAGAAAGAGGGAAAGAAGATAACCCAAACCACCTACTGGGTGTTTAAATTAATTTACTCTAGAGGATACATTATATTGGTACAAGGAACAAGAGCATAAAATACATTAAAAAATATATCAGGAAGGGGCTATGGGAAGGATCTACCAGGAAAAGAACATGTATTTACAGAAAATTTAATAGCTACTATAAAGACTGAAAAAAAAAAAAAAAAAAGAATTTCATGGCCAACAAATTCACAAGTCTTTAAAATCCATTAAAATTTGCTTATTCTGTGCCTACCCTTGAATTTTCAAGAAAATTAGTGTAGAGTGAGTATCCCTGAATTTATCTGGTCTCTGAGGCTCCTATACTCCCTGAAAAGTCTAGGATAGAAGTAGATCTATGCTGGCCACTCAGCATGTCAACCTGACCCTGGAAGGGCCTGAACATGAGCACTCTCTTGTTTGTTTCCAAGATCACAAGAAGAAATCTCTCATGACATCCAATAAACTAACACAGTTGATGACATATTTTAATCTTGATAAGTAAAAGAAAAAATAGTCTAAATCTGATGAATGCAAAAGAAAGAATTTATTCTGATTTTCTATTACATGATAAACAATCTTTTAGTTGCAGCTCAGTTCTATAAACACCTAAAATGTTAGTGCTTAAAGGGGCCCTTAGAGTTAATTTAATAATGTATGTACTCTCATTTTACTGATTAAGCACACTGATGCTTACAGAGAAAGGCAACAACTTGCTTGAAGCCATGCTTTCCTGGAAGCTTTTTTTTTTTTTTAAGGTATAGGGTGTAAGTAAAGCATTTAAAAGAAGGCTCACTTAGAAAGTGTTCATACTAATTTGGGCTAGGGAGAGCAGCACATTCTAGAGGTCAACTGGTGTAGGAAGATGGACAGACAGGTTAGAATCACCCAGAAATCCTAGGCTTGTTTCAAAGTTGCTTTTCCATGGAGCCTGAAATAGGATTCTTTATTCCTAACCTTCCCAGAGTCTTTAATATGTTAATGCTGACTGAGAATTCCTAAGAGAAGAGTGGCATGTGCAGGGTTTCACAAATTTATCTGGGCCTCAACTTCCTTTTTAGGCCACACCTATTAACATCTCCCTAAGTAGATATTAAGAAGTACAAGTGAAGATCTTTATCCATTATCTTTAAGCCCAAAGATCAGAAAACCAAGCATTTTCAATTACAATATATTGCTATCCCCTTGCTCTTAATCAAGTTTTCAGCTTTATATCCAAGCCACCCTTGATCTGTAAATTCAATGCGACCTCACTGGAACCATAGCAGAATATAGAACACAGAAAGTTGCTACACAGTAGAGATGTACACGTTTGAGTTCAAATCAATATATACATAGTATATATATAAAAGTATATATATATATACTTTTAATTTTTTTTCTTCATTACTTTTTAGAGAGAGAAAGAGAGCAGGAGATAGAGATAGAAACATTGATGAGAGAGAACATGGATCGGCTGCCTCCTGCATGCCCCCCACTGGGGATTGGGCCCACAACCTGGGCATGTGCCCTGACCAGGAATCGAACCAGCAACCTCTTGGTGCATGGGTCGACACTCAACCACTCAGCCACACTGGCCAGGCAAGTCAACATATATTTATTCAATATCTACCATATGCATGGTTCATAAATTTATCAACCATTTATACCTCCTTTTCTTCTCATCAATGCTTTCAACTCTAGTAAGTTAATTTACCACTATTTCCCTTCTTGGTCTGCTACATATTGAGCTGTTACCATTTTACTGCCATTTGCATCCGATGAGGATGACTGCTCGGAAAGGAAAGCCCAACAGAGAACTAACAGAACATACATTTTTGCTTTCAGATGTATCACTTTATTTTGAAGTGCTTTCAAACATATCAATTTTATCAAAGTCACCTAAATTTGTATCTCTAAATTAGAATCATGACTAGTTAAAAAATAATTCTTTTTTGAAATTCATTTATATATACTCATTTGATCTGAGTGAAGAATTTTTCATTTACTAGAAAAGTAGCATGAAAATCACAGCACTTTATTTGTAGCCAAATAGGTTAAAAGATAGAGAAGCTACTCTCCTCATTATATATAAACTCTCAGTACCTCTTGAAAGTCATCCATTCCTGAAAACATGCTGGGTCCTTTACTGGGTCTTCCCCCACGGTCTTTGCGTTTGATTTTCTTCGGCAAACCTCGTCCACGACCAACACTAAAACTTTTAACTCTCTGTTCAATACCTAAAAAAGTTAAAGTGTACTTCAAATACTACAGAAAAACAGCACACCTGTTAATACATTATCAGTTTAGCCCTGGTGGGTTTGGCTCAGCAGTTAAGAGCGTCGGTCTGTGGACCAGAGAGCCGAAGGTTCGGTTCCCGCTAAGGGCACGTGCCTCGGTTGCAGTTTGTCCCCAGCCCCGGTTGGGGTCGTGTGGGTAGCAACCACTCGATGTGTCTCTCTCACATGGGTGTTTCTCTCTCTCTCCCTTCCTCTCTCTTCCAGCTCTATCTGAAGATAGATGCAAATAGATGTCCTCAGGTGAGGATTAAAAAAATAAAATAAAATAAAATACATTATCAGTTTATAGGAAACAGATTATTTGTTAACAGTCTATGATGTACAGTGCATTTTTCTCCTCTAGATCCAATTTAATAATAATTCAATCTTTATATTTTACTTCCTGGGCACTACTTCCTATACTTCTGTTTCTTTCTTTCTTGTTTTTAATCCTCACCCAAGGATATGTTTTCACTGATTTTTAAGAGAGAGAGGAAGGGAGAGAGAAACATCAATGTGAGAAACATCCATTGGTTTCCTATGACTGAGGATCGAATCGAAACCTAGGTATGTGCCCTGACCAGGAATTGAACCTGAAAACTTTTTGGTGTACAGGACAACGCTCTAATTAACTAAGCCACCTGACCAGGGCTCTTTTGTTTCTTAAGGGATGTTAAAAACATAAGGAACAAGGATGTACATGGCTAGAGAAGTCAAATCCAGTTTCATTCTTTTCAATTTTCCTTAGAATAAGCAATTAACAAGGCTTTCTGTTTTTTAGAGAATTAAATATTATATTCATCTCTATGGAGACATTGTAGGTATTACTGGTTAATTTATAGCGAATTGAGTTTCTATTGATGACTTTGAGTGGATAACACACACATCTCCAAGCAAAATTTATACTTGTCTTTTACTTTTGAAAAACTTGCTATTTAGTATAAGTATCTAAAAAGATACCCAAATAGCAAAAATTATTTATTAGGACAGGAAGTTAAAATACAAAATGACTTCATATTTTATCTAAGTCAAATTGAACTAATAAATTTTCTAATGATCTTAAACCTACAAAATAGCCAAAAAATACATGAAAAAAATGTTTTATCTTATTAAAATAAATTAAAATTTAAAAATAACGTACCAATTTTCACCTTAAAGAATAGTGTGGGTAGGGACTTGGAGAGTTGGGCATTTTCACACACTAGCAGGAATGTTATAAACTGGTACATCACCTTTTTAGATATCAACTTGATATATAAATCAAAAATCTTCAAATGTGTGGCTATGTCTTTTGACTCAATTCTACATTTCAGAATTTATTCTTAAGAAAAAAGTTTGCCAATATATTTTCTGAGATATGTATAAATATGCAAGATTAATCACAGAATTTTTAAAAACTGGGTGCAACTTAAACCTCAAATAATTACTATCAAACAAACCTAACAATTTGTTAGACAAATTATGGTATATCTACTTTGAATAGAATGCAGGCATTAAAAGCTACTCATTAACAGAAGAATGACTGAGATACAGTTCAAAGTTAAGGGGGAAAAAACAAATTACCACAGTATAAATAGTTTTTTGTTAAAAATGACTGTCAGAAAAATTCTAAAAGAATGTACAACAAAAACACTCAAGTAATTATTTCTGGATGTAGGGATTCAAATGATTTTACCTTGTCTACACACAGAAAAAGTTTTCTGCATTTGACCATATATTCCTTTCATAATCCGGGGGGAAATGAATGTCAAAAATAAAATGCAGCACTTAGTTCTTTCACAGCACAAACAGAAAGAGCCTGAAGGAAAGACCCCAGTGGGAGGGGATGAAGAGGCCTCCACATTCCCACTATTCCTGTGTGGAGTTATCGTCATACCACTGTTTGACTATAGGAATAGACTTGTAATTACAGTAGCAGATGCACAAATTCCTTTCTCTTTATTTAGTTCAGCAAAGCCTAGCTTCACATTTCTCAAAGGAATTTTGCTAGGAAATTTAAAAAAGCCATAGAAACAACCAAATTTACTTATAACTGACTCCTTTTCTCAACAATAATGAAAGGATGGATACACAGGATTTGGGTGTCCACTATTTAACCTCAGCCTCATCTTGCTCCAGTTTTCTTGAGCCAGACACATTGACTGAACATTTCTTAAGCTTGATTTGATCCTTATGTGACCCACAGTTTCCATGGCAACTTGCCCTGATCTCGATCTCTCCAGGGACAATGCGTCTCAATATAGCAGATGAATAGGTGATAGCTGTAGAAATTTCTTTAGATTATGTTCTTATTTCCAATAGGAAGTATGTCAATAGTCCTAAATACACTTGCACAGCAAAGGTGAGTACCATATTTTAAAGCCTAACAAAAGAATAGCTTCCCAGAATTCTGTCCTTACAGGTCTAAAATATATGAAGTAATACGTAGAGCAACATAGAAAAAGATGTTATTTTTTTTATCAGTATACTGATATCATATAGAAAGGAAGGAAAAAACATAACAGGAAAATTGTTTTACACTTTTATATACTTTTGAAGTATTAGGATATCTTTCTATTTCAAATATTAAGATATCATACAGATTGAAATATTTGTAGATTTTTGTCCTCAAGCTCTATAAAATAAATAAAAACGAATTCAGGAACCAAAAAAATAAGCTGATCTTGAGAAAGGGCTAAGAAATGTAAGTTCATTCCACAGCTATCTGTTTCAATAGGTTCTCAAATTCAAAAACAGATTGATAATTTCAAACTTACCTTGCTGAATTCCTTTCATTCTTTGTTTTTTCCCGGATTCTTTAGAAAATGATGATCCTAAAGCAACACTGGAGGGTTCTTTAGCTTGTCGGTATTGTTTGAGCTGACTGGCAAAATCTTCCTCCATTTCCTGACTGTAGTTACCGAAGTTGTCATCGCTGTAGTTACCGAAGTTGTCGTCACTGTAAGTACTGTACTCGCCATAGTCTTTACTTCTAAATTTTTTGTTATGTTGACTCTTCCTTGATGTCATGTAGCTTCCTGATATATGTCCATGCTAAGTGGAAATGGACAACCCTCTATTAGGATTTTTTTTTTTTTTTTTTTATCCTCACCCGAGGACATTTTTTTTCATTTTTTGTTCAGATAGAGTGGGAGGGAGAGAGAGGAAGAGAGACAGAGAGAAATATCGACGTGAAAGGGACACATCGAGTGGCTGCCACCGCACGACCAACCAGGGCCGGGGACAAACTGCAACCAAGGTACATGCCCTTAGCGGGAACCGAACCCGGGTCTCTCTGGACCGCAGGCCGACGCTCTAACCGCTGAGCCAAACCGGCCAGGGCTAGGATTTTTCAGTTACATACAGGAATCGATAGTACCACAAGACATCTTTTCTTTCCCAGAAAGTTGGAAGAAGGAAGGAAATAGTTATTAGTTCTGCCTCTTGGTTAGTACTGATCTAGGACACTATTTAAAACTAAGTTCAAAAAGTAATTGCTACTCTGATATTATCAAATTTCATAATGTTCAAAGATACTTGCTGGGATGTTTTATTCACTTTTTGCTTTCCATGTCCCGTGTCTCAACGTTTGTACATACAGGACATTTAAAAATCCACACCATCATACACAAATTCCTTCTCTAAAAGATAGAAAAGGTATTTTTGAAAATAAGGAAAAGACAATAAAATAGCTTGGAGGAAGGGTGGAAAATATATATATTCTCCTAACATTGAAAAATTCCAAAATTACATGCTTATTAGCATATTTAATAAAAAACTATATGTTTGGAAATGTCTATAAGAAAATGTTTATATCTGAGGTCTAACATTAAACATAGATATTTCCCTAGACATGAAAAGACATCTAGTAAATAAATTGCTCATTAGGGACTATTTATTACAATATACCTCATTAACTTTATTGCTTCTTTACTAAAGCATGTAAAAACAAACAACACACTTGAGTCCTAGAAGTTTATTTAATGACAGTATTCAAGTCTATTTCTATTCATTTGATTAGTTCTATCATATCTTCTGTCGATTTTTATTATAAGAAAGCAAAAAAAAGCCCTGGTTAGTTTGGCTCAGCAATTAAGAGTGTCAGCCTGAGGACCAAAGGGTCACGGTTTCAATTCCCAGTCAAGAGCACAGAGCTGGGTTGCAGGTTTGATCCCTGGTCCTGGTTGGGGTCGTGCAGGAGGCAACCAATGGATTTGTTGCTCTTACATCGATGTTTCTCTCTCTCTCCCTCCCACCCTGCCCTCCCTTCCAGTCTATCTAAAAATCAATGGAGCCCGGCCGGTGTGGTTCATTGGTTGAGCGTCAACCCACACAGCAAGAGGTCACCGGTTTGATTCCTGGTCAGGGCACATGCCCAGGTTGTGGGCCCAATCCCCAGTGGGGGACATGCAGGAGGCAGCCAATTGATGTTCTCTCTCATCGATGTTTCCATCGCTCTCTCCCTCTCCCTTACTCTCTCTCTAAAATCAATAAAGAAAAAAAAATTTTTAAATGGAAAAATATCCTCAAGTGAGGAGTAACAACATCAAAAAGAAAGCCAAAAAAATTTATATAATTACAACTTGAGAATCTGGAAAACTCAGACCATAATTTATCTTCAGCTTAATACATTTTAACTGTGATATAAAAATACTGCCCTGACAGAATACCAACATGAGACTACATGGCTTTAAAAAATATATTTTTATTGATTTTTAGAGAGAGAATCAAAAAAGAGAGAAACATGAATGTGAGAGTGCAACATCGATCAGCTGCCTCCTACACAGACCCTACTGGAGATCAAGCCCAAAACCCTGGAATGTACCCTGACGGGGAATCAAAATGGCAACCTTTTGGTGCACAGGAAGACGCCCAACCAACTAAGCCACACCGGCCAGGGCAGACTATGCGTTTTTAATAAAATAGAGAAATGTTGTGTTCTTTTCAGTAATTAGAAAATATGCAACTAATGCAATAAAAAAATGAATTAGGTCATCAATTTTAAATTTGGAAGACACTGTATTAGATTTTTCACTTGTTTTAAACAGTATTTTTACTGTTCTCAGTCTAGCACTTCAGAAATTCAGAAGAGGAATCAAAATTATAGCCAAAAGGCAGTGTTTCTGATATTTTTTAAAAAGCCAGTAAAATAAATAATTGCTTAAATTAAGTTAAAGATTAATTAGTTGAATGGTGCCTACACTGCCTTTTCATTTTTAAAAATTGTTTTTTTCTTTATTGATTTTAGAGAGAGAGGAAGGCAGAGGGAAAGAGAGAGAGAAACATCGATGAGGGAGAACATCGATGCCCCTCTTGCATGCCCCCTACTGGGGTTTGGGCCCAAAACCTGGGCATGTGCCCTGACTGGAAATCAATCTGGAGACCTGTTGGTGCATGGGTTGACGCTCAACCACTGAGGCATACTGGCCAGGCATACATTTCCTTTTATAAAAATCTATGCCTGGCCAGTATGCCTCAATAATATATTTCAATGTTTACAACTAATGGGTAAGTATGTTAATGGGTAAGTATGAATTTTTCTCTAGAGATTAGATGTTTGTCACAAAAGCTTTTAAGTCTTAATATTAATTCAATTCTCTGATTTGTCATTGCCTTTACAAAAATAACCTTCATATTCCTAGTTTTTAAAATAGAATTATCCCTAGCTTTCAATTTATCCCCACCCTAGTTTTCCCAACTGCAAATATTCCTAAAAGCCCTCTAATGATGCAGACATCCAGGCCAGGGCTCCTTGCTGCAGTGGAAGACTCTAATGTGGCTTCCTGACGATCAGAGCACCACCCATGCTGGCTATAAGCAGCCCCATTAGTGCTCTAGGAGAATGTCTCCTTATGCTGCACATGTTCATCATTTAAATGACCAAAATACATACGCAGGATCTAGCAAGTGTTTTTTGTTGTTGTTAATCCTCACCCAAGGATATTTTTCCATTAATTTTTAGACAGAGTGGAAGGGAGGGAGGGGTAAACATCGATGTGAGAGAGACACACTGATTGGTTGCCTCCTGTATGACCCCATCCGGGGCTGGGAATCGAACCTGCAACTCAGGTACATGCTCTTGATTGGGATTCAAATCTGAGACCCTTCGGTACTCGGGCTGACACTCTAACTGCTGAGCCAAACCAGCCAGAGCTAGCAAGTGTTTTTTAAAGCCCTACTGAAAAAAGATAAAATAAACAAACAAGACTATAAATTCTACCACAGGATAGAGTTTCTCTGACCACTGTGCCATCTACACTGCTAGAATGTCTTGTTTCTGCCAAAGCAGAGCTGGCCCCATGGCAATCTTTGTGAACGTGAAATAAGGAACCAGGAGGCCCTAGACAAAGATGAGGTAAAGGGAAGATATATTAAGTCCTCTGTTAGTACTATATTCTAATTTTGGCCTGTAATTTTGTAGAAGTTATACAGTAGATACATGTTTTCTAAGAAAATGGAGTTTTTTGCCCTGGCCAGTTTGGCTCAGCGGTTAGAGCGTTGGCCCACAGACCGGAGAGTCCCGGGTTTGGTTCCCGCTAAGGGCACGTACTTCGGTTGCAGTTTGCCCCCAGCCCCAGTTGGGGTCGTGTGGGTGGCAGCCAGTTGATGTGTCTCTCTCACATCGATGTTTCTCTCTCTCTCTCTCTTCACCCCTCTCTCCCTCCCACTCTATCTGAAGATAAATGCAAAAATGTCCTCGGGTGAGGATAAAAAAAAAAAAAAGAAAAAAGAAAATGGAGTTTTTACGGTGTACTTAGGGTATTTTCTAATCGTACTGGGTTAACTCTAAAACATATAAGAAGGAAATGGTACTGAAATTTTTCTCCTCCTCATGGCAGATAGGTAATTAATTTAGAGCAGTCCTCCTAAGAAACACAGAAAGAGAGACAAATTTTTTTTCAAGTCCACTGTAGCCATCAGAGTGCCAACAATTAGTGAAGGATTACTGGGCTGTTATCCATGGAGCAGATGAAAGTCCCCAAGTGAGCAGCATTTGCAGCTGTTTTTGCTCTAAGAGCATCAGCCCACCATGAAAAATCAGCTGAAAGGTCCAACAACATTTCTGATTATCCCTTTGATCTATGGGAACAAAAGCAGAGTTCAGAGTCTGGAAAAAGTAGAAGCCTTAGCAACCCCCACCTGCCAGTTTTGGGCAAATTTCAAAATGTGACTCAGAGGCTGCAGTCCAACCTTAAATCATTAGGTGGCCCAGATAACTCTCAAATCCTGACACTGGAATAAAAGTTTGCATGGGTCACTAGGAATCTGGCAAAAGCAAGTAAAAATCTTCTCTGGAGGAAACGAACATAATCTTAGGCCTCAAGTTATTATTTTTTTTTATTATTAATTTATTTTTATTATAGATGTTTCTCCTTTTTTCCCCATTGCCTCAAGTTCTTTCTATAAAATGCATTATATTTTGCAAATACAAAAACAAACAAACAACAAAAACCCAGGCATATGAGATAAGACCCCATGAAAGAGAACCACAAAAGCAACAGGTAATAGAAATACAGACTCCAGCCCTGGCTGGTTTGGCTCAGCGGTTAGAGTGTCAGCCCTCGGACCAAAGAGTCTCAGATTCAATTCCAGTCGAAGGCATGTATCTTGGTTACAGTTTGATCCCTGGCCCTGGTCAGGGTCATGCGAGAGGCAACCAATCGATGTGTCTCTCTAAGATTGATGTCTCTCTCTTTTTCTCTCTCCTTTCCTCCCTCTCCCACTCTATTTGAGAAAAAAAAAAAAAAAAAAACAATGGAAAAATATCCTCAGGTGAGGATAAAAAAAAAGAAATACAGACTCCAGATATTGGAATTTATGTGACATGGATTTTTAAATATCTGTGCTTGCTACTTTCAACTAAAAGACATGTTGGTGGGAATGCAGACTGGTGTAGCCACTATGGAAAACAGTATGTAATTTCCTCAAAAAATTAAAAATCGAACTGCCATTTGACCCAGTGATCCCACTACTAGGAATATATCCTAAGAATCCCAAAACACCAATCAGAAAGAATACATGCACCCTATGTTCATAGCAGCACTATTCACAATAGCTAAGATCTGGAAACAGCCCAAGTGCCCATCAGTAGATGAGTGGATAAAGAAGCTGTGGTACATTTACACAATGGAATATTATGTGGCTGTAAAAAAGCAGAATCTCTTATTCTTTGAGACAGCATGGAGAGACCTGGAGAGTATTATGCTAAACAAAATAAGCCAGTCAGAGAAACACAAGTATCACATGACCTCACTTATATGTGGAATCTAATGAACAAAATAAACTGATGAAATAGGTCCAAAGACATGGAAGCATGCAACAGACTGACAGATTCTAGAAGGAAGGAGAGGGTGGGAAGAGATTAACCAAAGAACTTCTATGCATATAAGCATAGCCCATGGACATACACAATAGTGTGGTAAAGGCCTGGGGAGGGGGGCAGAAGTTGGGGAGAAGGGGACCAAGGGGGGAAATGAGGGACAGCTGTTAATACCCTCAACAATAAAAATAAATTTTAAAAAATAAAGTGGTGATTAAGTTAAAATGAGGCTATTAAGGCAGGCCCTGAGCCACAATGACTGGTGCCATTATAAGTAGAAATTTGGACATGAAGAGAGACCAGGGGTGTGGGCTGCACAGAGGGATGACCATGTGAGGAAACAGTAGCAAGAAGGTGGCCATCTACAAGCCAAGAAGAAAGGCCTAAACAGAGCTTTCCCTCATCCTCAGAGGAAACCACCCTGCCAGCACCTGGATCTTGGACTTCCAGCCCTGAGACTGTGAGAAAATAAATTTCTGTTGTTTAATCCGCCCCATCTATCATATTTTCTTATGGCAGCCTGAGCACACTAATACATGATGTATTTTAAAGCATATATCTTATAAAATATTTTTTCAAAGTATCAGAAAGCAAAGAATAAAATTGAAAGTTTAATTTTTCCCTTTTTAAGAAGCAGTACCTCAAAACCACAATGAATACCATTTCATACCCATTAAGAAGGCTATTATAAAAAAAAACCCACAGAAAATAACAAGCTCGACGAGGATGTGTAGAAACCAGAAAATTTCTTGTGTTGTTGGTGGGAATATAAAATGATGCAGCTTTTGTGAGAAAGAGTATGGTGGTTCTTCAGAAAGTTAAACATAGAACTACTATACGATCAGAAATTCCACTCCTATGAGTATACACCCATGTTCATAGCAGCATTATTTACAACAGACAGAAGGTGGAAACAACCCAAGTGGCCATCAACAGAAGAATGAATAAACAAAATGTGGTATATGCATATAATGGAATATTATTCAGCCTTAAAAGGAAGAAATATTGACACATGCTATGCTACCTGGATGAACCCTGAAAAAATTGTTAAGTATATAAGCCAGATACAAAAAACAAATATTGTATGATTCCACCTATATGAAAGTACCTAAAATGGGCAAATTCTCAGAGACAGAAAGCAGGACAGTGGTTACCAGGGGGTAGGTGAGGAAATGAGGTTTTATTGCTTAATGGGAACACATTTCTGTTTGGGATGATGAAAAAGATCTGGAAATGGATAGTAGTGATGGTTGCACAATATTGTGAATATGCTTAATGCCACTGAATTGTATGGTTAAAATGGTACCTTTTATGTTAGGCATATTTTATTACAATAAAAAGGTAATACCTGAGGAAATGGAATGTCATAATCCCTGTAGAAACCAGTTCTTTTCTTGTGGGAACTTTCTGTATGTTCGACTTCTGAATCAAGGCTGTAGTCTGAACTGTCATCACTAGATGGAGAATTATGCTAAAAGAAGGAAAAACAAATATGTTACATCTGCAAAGAGAAAAATATTTAACTAGTAACTAGATAAGCTATTTCAGCCAGAGGGGCTAACTAATAGATTACATTATCCTCGTAGGTTCTGAAATGTTAATTGAAAAGTTCTTGCTCCAAAGGCCACCATCACCCTAACTTCTCTAAAATTTTCTGAGGAAAAGTGTATTTCCCCTCATCTCAGGGACATCATGGTAGCATTCTCCTCATTATCCCTTTGATCCAATAACTTCAAATAGGAAATACTAAATTTCTGTGCTCTAAAGAGATCTTAGATGTAAGTCACCAAAAACTGTCCTAGAACATGAGTAGAGTATGAGTTAATTTATTTTTACCTAAAATGGCTTTAGAGTTCTTATTCTACTGCATAAGTACCCTAAAGCTAAAATATACCAAAACATTCTAAATTATAAAATAAATCCAACCCACAAAACTGAACAAAAGCAAAACAGAAACCACCAGTAATTGATAAAGACTGACAAATATCTAAGAGTAAGCTTTTCAAGTATGAGTGCAATTTCTTTAAAAAAAAGTCACCAAATCTCCTTCATCTAGTCAAAATAATTACCTTCCCAAGTTCAGCATTCTTTAAATTCCTAAAGTTCTTATCAGTGAAGAACTGGCTCTGTATTTTATCATTATTACATTCCCAGTATCTAGGCCTACAACAAAATCAGTTAAAATTTGCTGAACTAAATTGAACTCTGATGTTTTTAAAGTAGATAACTGTTTTCCTCTACTACATTCTTATAAGCTTTTTAAGGACGACAAACTGTTCTACTTTGTTCTTCAAATGTTCTGGGGTTTAGTTTTATGGTGTTGTTAGTTGTTTTCATTGATTTGATAAGTGATATGAAGAAAACTTTTTACAATTATGCTATGAAATGCTTCAAGCTTAACTACCTAATCTTTGTGGGTATGGGTTTAAAATAAATATTATCCATTTAAAAGCCAAGTTTGCTCAGTCACTAGCAAAAGTCAGCTCCAGCTCAAAGGAAAACTTTTCACTTGAAGAACATGACTTGCTTAAGAAGAAACTCAACTGAAGACACTGCTTCAGGAAGAACTATCAGGGAAGAGAAGGTTCTACTTAAGGGAGAACCTCAAGGGCTCACATATAGTACTAAGAAATAATCATTAACCTGAAATTAGCAATTGGTCTACATTAAAATAACTGAAAATATTAATTAAGTTATCAAACTTTTGCCCTGGCAGGTTTGGCTCAGCAGTTGGAGTGTTAGCCTGTGGACCGAATGGTCACAGGTTCAATTCCCAGTCATGGGCATGTGCCTGGATTGAAGGTTCAATCCCCAGCCTCGGTCAGGGTCATGTGAGAGGCAACCAATCGATGTGTCCCCTCTCACATCAATGTTTCTCTCCCACCCTCCCTTCTACTCTATCTAAAAATCAATGGAAAAATATCCTTGGGTAAGGATTAATGACAACAAAAAAAGTTATCAAAATTTTAAGTGAAAAGGATGTTACACTTTTTATTTCAGAATTTTTGTGTTTCCTTTTTTCCCTTCCTTTTCTGGTATTGTTTGGTATCTGTTAAGTGTTTTATTTTTTTTTTTTTATTATTATTTTTTTTTATCCTCACCCGAGGACATTTTTCCATTTTTTGTTCAGATAGAATGGCAGGGAGAGAGAGGAAGAGAGAGAGAGAGAGAAACATCGACGTGAAAGAGACACATCGAGTGGCTGCCTCCCGCACGACCAACCAGGGCCGGGGACAAATCGCAACCGAGGTAGATGCCCTTAGCGGGAACCGAACCCGGGTCTCTCTGGACCGCAGGCCGACGCTCTAACCGCTGAGCCAAACCGGCCAGGGCTCTGTTAAGTGTTTTAAAGTGTTCTTTTAATTTTTGTTATTTTACTTATAATACAGTGGTGGATTATTTCCTTCAATATGCTGTACTTGACTGGCAAGTGCTGAAGTTCAACTCTATATTATTATGTTTTCTATAGAACTCTACCAAAAAACATCACATCACATCATGGTGAGTGAGGAGGGCAAAAGACATACAGTTCAAAAACAAATAAACAGGAAGCCACTTGATAACCCCCTTAAATATTCAAATAGTGACAGAAAGAATTTAGGGACTTCAGTGACGTCCCCAAACACACCTTCCTTTCACAATTTTTGCTTTTGTGTTTCTTTGGACAACTATTTAATTCCTACCTATCCTTCAAGATTTACCACAAATGACCTCCATGTCCAACAGGAAGAGAATGATTTACTAAAGAATATAGCAATCAATTAAAATGGTATTATTTATAGTAACATAAAAGGTTTATCTGTAATATTAATAAAATACAAATTATAAAATCAATTAAATAGCATTTTCCCAGTATTAAGGGGAAAAAAATAACAGAAAAAAAAAAAAAGACTGGAAGGAAATATACCAAAATGTTAACAGTGGTTACTTAGTTTAATTTTAGGTGGTTTCTTTTTCCTTCTATATTTCTAAAGTGTCTACTTTTCTTGGAATAAAGAACTTTTTTGTTGTTGTTAATCCTCACCCAAGGATATCTTTTCCACTGATTTTTAGAGAGAGTAGAAGGGAGGGAGGGAGGGATAGGGAGGGAAGGAGGGGGAGGAGAGAGGGAGAGAGGGAGGGAGGGAGAAAGGAAGAGAGAGAGAGAGAGAGAGAGAGAGATATCAATGTGAGAGAGACACATCGATTGGTTGCTTCCTGCATGACCCCAACTAGGGCGGGGGCCAGAACTTGCAACCAAGGTATGTGCCCTCGACCGAAAATCGAACCCAAGACTCTTTGGTCTGTGGGCCGATGCTCTAACTACTGAATCAAACCGGCCAGGGCAAACTTTTTGGTTTTGCTATCCTAATAGCTTTGTTTTTATGGGGAAAATTCAGGGAGTTTCAAAAACTACCAACCACTCCCCTGAGTTCTCTGTCAGCATAGGTTTCCCTTCTTCTCCACTCCAATTCACATACATGATTTTTCAGTGTTCAACTGTTTTCTTGATAGCATTTGTTTTTCACTGGTTTACTGCCTCTCTCCTTCCCTTTTCAATGCAATCTCTATGAGAACAGAGACCTCTTCACTTATTACTTACTATAACTCCCAGCACACGCACAGAGACTTCCACAGCAAGCACGCGATATGTGTAAATAAATCAATGAATAGATGGACAACGCCAATGCTGTTAATCTGTATCTGCAGAGAATGAAACTTTCATTCCTTAAACTTCAGCATCCTACAAACTTCCATCAACTAAAAAGGTTTATTTTAATTTGCATTAAAAATGACCTTATTTATCTATTTATTTTTAATTTTTTTTTCATCCTCACCCGAGGATATTTTTCCATTTATCTTCAGATAGAGTGGAAGGGAGGGAGAGGGAGAGGAAGAAGGAGAGGAAGAAAGGGAGGGAGAAAGGGAGAGAGAGAAACACCGATGTGAGAGAGACATATCGACAAGTTGCCTCCCGCACAACCCCAACCAGGGCCGGGGACAAACCAAAACTGAGGTACGTTCCCTTGACCGGAATCGAATCCGCACAACTCATTGGTGGGAGGGCAGAAGCTCTAACCGCTGAGCCAAGCTGGCCAGGGCTATTTTTTAAGTCTTTAAGATAATTCATATAACATTCATGTTAAAAAAATGTATTAATCACATAAATAAAAAATATAATCCATGTTTTATAAGAAAATTAGACAATGATTTATACTTTCCAATTTTCAGTATTTTATATTTCATAAAAATTTACCAAAAGAATAAAAAGTAGGTTCTGACTAACCTTATATTTCTCACGTTTTCTCCTTTTGGATTTTTTCTTTTCTCTTTCTTTCTTGTGTTTTTTTCTTGATTTTCTGTAGGATTTCTCATTTTTCTGCTTCTCATCTTCTTTTGCTTCCTGTTCTTGTGTTTCTTCATATCCTGCATCATCTATTTCACCATCTTCTAATTCACCATCTTCTCTGTAGAAGACAATGAAAATTTTAATTTTCAAATGTCAATTCTAAAACAAATCTTACAGAAATATTTTCAAAAGAAAAAAAGCATGTGCCAAGAATTTAAGTTGTATTCATTTCGATAAGGGATGGCAAACTTTTTCAATGGCCAGATAGTAAGTATTTTAAATTTGCAGGCTTCATAAGGTTTCTGTTGCAAATTCTACCTCAAAAAAACTCTTCAAAAATGCAAAAACCAGTCTCAGTAACCAAAGTTTACCCATCTCTGATTTAGATTAAGATTACTGATTCTCACAAATTAAATGCATGAATGCAGTATCATCCCAAAGTATTGCAACAGTTACCATCCACTAAAATACCTTTTAAAAACATGAAAACAAAACACCTAGGAAGAAAACACTAACTACAGGAAGAGATTTTTAACTTAGGGACCTTAGACAGCTATAAATAGTTTTAAAATAAAAGCAATCTGTATGCATTCGCACCATCAGAATAAACGTCAACAAGCAAATTTCAATAGATATATAAGTAACAAAACCTTAGCCATAAAAGCAGAATGTAAATTCCTCAACTTGAATCTGTAAAAAATATTCATAGTACAACCATAAATCTAATTCTACCTCCCAAATACTAGTATTTGGCTATTATGGAGACTGAATCCTGGAAACAAACCTTTATATCGATTATGACATTTTCATAGTTATAGGAGCCAAAATGTTCATTAATAGTATTTTAAGTGCAAATTAACCAACTGATCTACATGGGAAGATAAATACATATAATAATTTTAACACTTAATCCTGCTTCCATACAGTTTGAAAAATGTGTACTATAAACAGTAGGTGGTAGTGCAGACAGACAGATGTCTTTGTGTCACTGGAAGCAAATAAGCAGCACCCAAACTATGGTATGTGCATTTAAAAGCTAACAACAATGATCATGTCACTGTCTTGCTAAAAATCTCCAATGATGACGTGATATCTCACATGTGCTTCAAAATAATCCACCAGGGATGGAGGAAGAGGTCTAAACAAGATTGGCCATGAGCTTGAATTGCTGGACAGTGGGTTCATTCTACTATTCTTACTTTATGGGTGAAGTTTTCCATGATAAAAAGGCGGTATTAATGACCTGAGGAGGATATCAAAACTCCTCAATATTGCCAAAAGGCCCTTTATCACTGAATCCCTGCTTACCTAGTTAATTCAATTTCTTCACTCTCCAAGCCTGAAACATTGCCTTAAAGACTCATTGCCCTGCTCTTCTCAACACCCACCCCCTCACTCCTTCACCTGGCCAATTCCAATTCAATCTTTGGGACCCAGTTTAGATGTCACTTCCTCTAACATGCTTCCACTGTACCAGGTTTAGGTGAGAAGATCCATCTTAAGGACTTCCCTAATAATTCTCATTTCTGTATCACTGCACTCTACAAATTATGTTTGAATGAATTGTTCACTGGTTGGTGTAAGGAGGGTGTATGAGTGTCTTCCATAGCTGTATATCTAACTTTTAGCATGTTGCACAGCTGTATACCAAATGACTAAATGTATAACATCCATAACCCTTGCCATTATGGAACAGTCCCATGGTATCAACCCAAACTGACTGTGAAATCAATGTTATTTCCCTCCAGTTTCTATTATAGAATCAAAGAGGTATATATCCGTTCAGGTGAACTTGAAAATTTCTCATGAAGAGCGCTTGGCATTCTTGCTGTTTTAATAAAAAAGTTCTGAACTTTTATAATACCATAAAACCTTTTGGTCCAAGAAAAATGAGTACACATATTCACTAAAAGACAAGTATGAGGATGTTCTTAGCAGCTTTAGGCATACTAATGAAAAAATTATAAGCAACCTAAATATCCATGAACAAGTAACTAGACACATAAATTGTGCCTTACTTATATAATAGAATACTATAAAGCCAAAAAAAAAAAAATCACTGCTATACACAATATGAATGAATCTCATAATTAGGAGAAGCAGCCAGGCACAAGAGACTCATTTGATGCCATTCATATGCATCATGAATCCATGTTTACCTAAAGTCAGAATAGTATGACCTCTTGGAAGGTTGTAACTGACAAACACCAGGTACTAAGGAGCTTTCTGGGTGTTGAGATACTCTTTATATTATCTGTGTGATGATTACTATATACACACACACACGTGTAAAACTTCATCAAGTTGTACATTTAAAAACTGTGTGCTTACCCTGGCTGGTTAGAGCACTGTCAATATGCCAAGGTTGTGGGTTCAATCCCTGCTCAGAGAACATACAAGAAGCAACCTGTGGGTGCATAGATGGGTGGAACAACAAATTGATGTTTCTCTCTCTAAAATCAATAAATAAAAATTAAAAAAAAAAAGAATTGTGTGCTTTACTGTCTATATTTACACCATAAAATTTATTTATTTTTTTAACCCTCACCCGAGGTTATTTTTCTATTTATCTTCAGATAGAGTGGGAGGGAAAGAGGGAGGGGGAGAGGGAGAGAGAGAAACATTGATGTGAAAGAGACACATCGACTGGTTGCCTCCTGCACAACCCCGACCAGGGCCAGGGACAAACCGCAACCGAGGTACATGCCCTTGACCAGAATTGAACCTGCGACTCACTGGTCCACAGGCCGACACTCTAACCGCTGAGCCAAACCAGCCAGGGCTACATCATAAAATTTAAAATAAAAACAACAAAAAGTCCTATGGATGGTCATTATCTCCTTCCACTTGAGCTCCTTAAAGCATGCTTATATCTTAAAACCACTAATTCACATTCAACATTTTGACTAGAGCTATTTAAATACATCAAGTACTCAAGCTGAAAATGCTGCACAGAATTTAAGTCCTCCTACTTTACATAAATTATGTTATTATGAAATATAGGACACTTGTATTCATTATTAGACATAAAACACTGAAAGTTTTTTTCTTTCTTCTCCTTTAGCCTATTTATCATTTCAGTATTTATACAGTAACACATTTAAACTTGTGATTTTATGTTTGGTTACAAAAAATGAGATAGAACAAGGAAATAAAGAACAATGATCCACACTTCCATGAACTGCTTCCAAATGCTTTAAAAAAAAAAAAAGCTTTGGCCCTGGCCTCAGTGTGGCTCAGTTGGTTGGAGCGTCATCCCGTACACCCAAAGGTGCTGGGATAGATTCCTGGTCAGGGCACATACCTGGGCTTCGGGTTTGATCCCTGGTTGGACACGTTTTCTCTCTCTAAAATCAATTAAAAAAACATATACTTGGGTGAGGATTTTAAAAAAAACAGCTTTGGGCACATACGGAAAACAGTTGTGGCATAATGAAAAGAGGAGACTTAATGGGAAGGAAGCTGGGTTCTAATTCTAGCTCTGTCACCAGATTAAAATAAAGCTTCCATAACTGACACCTACTGATGTATCAGACACTAATCTAGCTCTGTAAAAAAAATAAAAAATTGCCCTGGCCGGTTTGGCTCAGCGGTTGGAGCGTCGGCCTGCGGTCCAGAGAGACGCGGGTTCGGTTCCCGCTAAGGGCACGTACTTCGGTTGCAGTTTGTCCCCGGCCCTGGTTGGTCGTGCGGGTGGCAGCCACTCGATGTGTCACTTTCGCATCGATGTTTCTCTCTCTCTCTCTCTCTTCCTCTCTCTCCCTCCCACTCTATCTGAACAAAAAATGAAAAAATGTCCTCGGGTGAGGATAAAAAAATAAAAAATAAATAAATAAATAAATAAATAAATAAAAAATTGAAGACATAACAAGTAATCAAGGGTGCTGGTGTTCTCTAGAGTCTGAATTAGCTCAACACTATCACAAAAGCTATTTTATTAAACCCAAGACAATTTTTAAAATTTACTCAATCAAAAAGAGAAGTTCCTAGGTCAATTATTTATGGATGACTATTAATGTAAAAATAGATTGTGTCCTTTTTAGTGATTGTGTCACATTCATGTTTACAGACATATAAATAACTGTCCAGTTAATAAACAAAAGTATTTTTAAAAGAATTTATCTCTTAGGCAAATCCATAGACAAAAAGTAGATTAGGGGCTGCCAAGGAGGGGATTTTATGGAGGGATGGGGAGTGACTGCCAGCGGGGATGGGGTTTCTTTTTTAAGTGATAAAAATGTTCTAAAATTAGACAGTGGTAATGGTTATACAACTCTGAATATCCTAAGAACAAATGAATTGTATATTTTAAATGGGTAAATTTTATCTTAATAAAGCTGTCATTTAAAAAAGTAATAAAGTCAAAAAGGTTTGATCTCTTGATTAAAATATCTAGATTGGAGACAACTGGAGAAAATCATAACATACTGTGGTATAAACTAAGGACTGAAATTGGTCAATGCCTTCATTATTCCTGATATGCTTCTATTTTGAGGTCATTATTCACTAAATCCTTACAAACTGATATGCCTCGGTAGGGGAGTCTACTTTTTCTCCATTCTGGTTTTGTTGGCTAGTAAAATAAATGAACTCAAACCATTCAGTGTTACCTCTATAGGCAGTATCTGCTGCTGCTTCTTCATGTTGCCTAAAGGCTGTTACAAGCTACAGTTCATAAGCTGAGTCTTTGGAAGAAATACAAAAGCCTCCCTAAAAAGTGATACCAGTACTCCTGATGGATGACACTACAGACACTACTCATGAATAGAGCTTCTTGGGATAAGCAAGCTGTATAATCACAAGGACGTTTTTCAGAATGTCCCGAGCGACGGTGTGAGGATATCCAGGACCTCTTCACAGTCCAGGAGCAGATGTGAGAGAGACTGCTTATCCTAAGACCACTAGAACACAAATCTCCTAGGTATTGGAAACTATGCCTCCCAACATTTTTGTCTTCAAGCCTTGCCCTGATCCACACTGTCCCCTCTCCCTTCCCATGGATGATAGTGTAGGGGAGCTGCTCTGCACTGGCACCCTGCAACCTTCATGTCTCCACATCGGCCACAAAGGCGGGCCCAACCACAGGTGACCTGAGCCTTGATGGAGCACCCTGTGATCCTCCAGAGTATGGAAAGATAGGCAGTCCTGGAGATGCTACAACAAGACTTTCTCACCCACCTCCCTGCTTTATGGGAGGATGCTGTGAGGCAGGTTCTCATCCACCTTGCCAGCTCCTTACACTACTTCTCAGGCTAAAAACCACTTAGCTACAGTATGAAAACTATTCCTCATGTTACCTATGACCCTCTGGCCTCCTGAGTGTGTGTTCTCCTGCTAGACAAGGGACATGTGGAGCTGACACTGTGCCGATCTTACATTTGTTGTCTATGTAGGTAATGAACTGGCTGAACCTGTCAGCAGGCTTCACAGAAAACTCACTTGGTCTAGGCTTTGCCTGTACCTGCCCTGATCTTCTCCCTCAACCCGTGTAGTTTACATGGGACCTTCTTGATTAAGTCTTGACCTAACTCCCTACCAAACTAGGTACTTCCCCTCAAGGTAAGTACTGGCTGGTCATACTGGGGCCATAGAAGAGCTACCTGACATGAGTCTTTGTGACTTTATGTTTATCCCCAACTAGCCCTTAAACATTTACATCCTAGATGGCTTATTATATTTGTTTCTGCTGCCCATGGAGTAATGAATGCCACAGGGAAAGTTGACCAATCTATACTCAGACTAAAAGAGAATGTGGCCATCAAAAGTGGACTCTGAAGGAGTCTTAAGATTTGATCTCCTGGTCAAAGTGAGGGACTCTTTGGTTATCACTCTAAAATGCCTTCCAGCTTCTCCTTATAACAGTTGTGGCTGCTCCCACTTGTCCTCCAATACCTGGTCTCCAGAGTCAGATATGCTACTGCACAGCTGTCATTTCATCAGATGGCACAAAATTTTTGCAGCAGAAGGAAAACAAAGGGACTCTGATATTCAGTCAAGCTAAATACCAAGCAAGGCCTTTGATCAGAACTCCCACAGAGATCATAACCCACACAGCAGTGGACTGCCGCTCTGTATGGGTAGGAATAACGGGGGACAGTTAAAATAAAAATCTGCCCAGTTCCCAGCATGTGCACACACAAAAGGGCTAACTGTAGGTCCCTCAACCCAACAGACAACTCTCATATACCTCCTCAGACATCCTTATAAAGCAATGCATGTGCTTTTGTGAAATAAGCAGGAAAAAAAATCAAAAGGAAGAAAAATTCTAGTTCCTAAATGAACCAATCAGAATTTAACACAAAGAACTCCTCACAATATGTAATACACTTTTCATTTTCTTCTTATCCTCTCCACTTTCAGCATGGACAGACACACTGACTCGTTTCTTACCCAGCAAACAGATTAACTTTTAAAAAAGAAAAGAAAAAAGCTCTGATGGAGTTTTATTATTCCTTGAAAGCTATTTATAGAGCCTTTAATGGAACAAACTATAAAATATGTAAATATCACAGTTAAAATTCTAAAGATTAAGATTAGTTTTCAGAGTTGACAGAAACCCTGGACTAATTTTTAGATATGAGCTACAAACTTGGCTCTGAGCTTCAAGAAACAAGGATTAGGTATAAGACAAAAACAGACCACTTGATCAAGAGAAGCACAATTTCTCCTGAGAGTGAGATCAGAGAGATATTTGTCTTCTGAGTCCTCATGAAGACACACTATCATCAATAGTGTCTATATAACCAATTCAACAGCTTATCACTTACAGCATATTCCAATGCGAACCAATGACATGCTGCCACAGTTCAATTGAGAAAAAGCAATTAAATGAAGAAACAAAGTAATACTGTTCAAGTATACAAGTGCCCCATGTTCTGATTTAACCCAGGGATGAAATCCACAACATCTAGAGCAGTGATTCTCAAAAAAATGTATTAAGAATTTTCTGTCCCCCACATCCTGCCCCCAGCAAAAAAAAAAAAAGGCCATCTTTCATTTAGCAAATATTTATTCACCACCTTCTCAGTGAGGATACAATGGCAAACAAGAGACATGGTTTTCTCTCAAAAAGTTTTCAATCTAGCGCTGGCCGGTTTGGCTCAGCGGTTAGAGCGTCGGCCTGCGGTCCAGAGAGACCCGGGTTCAGTTCCCACTAGGGGCACGTACCTTGGTTGCAATTTGTCCCCGGCCCTGGTTGGTCGTGAGGGAGGCAGCTACTCGATGTGTCCCTTTCACGTCGATGTTTCTCTCTCTCTCCCTCTCTCTCCTCCCACTCTATCTGAACAAAAAATGGAAAATGTCCTCGGGTGAGGATAAAAAAAAAAAAAAGTTTTCAATCTAGTGGTGGGGGCAACAGACATACAGACATCAAAGAATCACAAAAAGAAAATAACAACCATATAAGTATATGAAGAAGGTAAATAGTGCTATGAGCACACATAGTAGGGGAAAGTCTGGAAAGCTCTCCCTGAGGAAGTCATGAATGAACTGAGATGAGGAGTTAGCCTGAGAGATAAAGGGTGGGGGAGTGGGACCTCTGGCAAACAGGAAATAGAATGAGCAAAATTTCTGTGTAGAAGAACTGAGACAGAGCCAGTGTCACTGGATCATAAAGAAAAGGGAGGCGGCAGGAGTGACAAGTGGCACCAGATCACACAGAGCTTTGAGCACCCTGAGAGAAATGAGGAAGCACTGAAGAGTTTCCAGGAAAGGAGATGGTTTAATTAGTCTTTCATTCTGAGAGTGAAAAACAGAATAGGTACAGGGAAGCAGCTGGGATACACTACAGTAATCCAGTGAGAGCCCACAACAATGGCATGTACACAGAGAATATGACACTAGCCACACCTGCTGTCACTAATGGGAACGCCTTTTCCCCAACAGTGTTGAGGCAGAAAAAATTAGTTGAAAACAACTAATATCAGGAAATGAATAGGCTATTATCCTTCAGGCAATCCTCTATGAATATTACAAACATTCCCATGATTTATACCTTTACAATGTTACTTCATTATTATTGCTGAGGCCATTCCTTTTAATAGGGTCAAGATTTTCCTTAAAAACAGTAAGGATTTTTTTTTTATTAATTTATTTTTGTTTAAAAAAAACAGTAAGGATTATGAATGAATAGTTAGTTAATTTTCTATATCATAGCAGCACATAATCCCAATCATTTTGGCTTCAAAATTTTCAAAGTATACATATATGTACATATATGTACACCTACGTACATATATGTATACACACACGTACACACACATCTATATATCAGCTGGTATAGGTAATGAATATATCAGTAATATATTAATGAAACATCTAAATTCAACAATGTAGCCTCCTGATGAACTTCCAGTATCAATTTGGTGCATAGTACACCATGAAGCTATAAAAGACCTGCTGAAAAAAGAAAAGGAGTTCTTAGAGGGAGATTTATGCTTTTATTTAAACATATTTTCAGAAAATAAAAAAGATTAAGAACAAATCAGCTATACCTACATTCAACTAAAGACCTTGAAAATGGGCAAAACCAAAAGAAGAAGAAGACTGAAATTCATAAATATAAGGACAGAAATCAACAAAATAAAGAACAAAAACAATCGAGAATGGAAATAAAACTTCAGGACATTTTTTAGAGGCAGAACCATCCACCACTCACTATCATACCAGTTGGTCTCAGTAGTCCTGTAGCCACTCTAATATAGATATGAACAATAGAAAATGTAAATGATTCCATTTTAGCTGTGCTTTTAAAAGAAGATAAGTTAACTTGCTGTTTTCCGCACACCACAAAGGCCAAATACTGCCTGGAACAGAACCTTTGAAAACCTTGGGGCCATCAGAGCATTATAGATACATGACTTGAACAAATAATTAAAAAACAATTTTTAGTCTACATTTTTTATTACCTATTTTTTTCACTATTCATTTTTGATTCCTGCTAATGGGCTCATAATAAAATAATTCTGAAGAAAAATAACATCTGGATTCAAAATCTGCAGTAAAAAAAAAAACTAGTGTGATAATTGACAATTATTGAGCACTTACTATACTGCCAGTCTTGTTGGACCAGTTTATTTCATCCTCATGAGAACTCTACGAAATACTATTATCCCCATTAACAAGGCGAAGAAAGGAAACAAGAAGCTTAACTACTAGCAGATGGCAAAACTAGAACCCAAACTCCAGGCACTCCTGATTCCCAGACCCATCATTTAAACTGTGTTGCTATAATAGCTACACATGTATTTGTTCTTAGGAAGAACCTGCAAATAGCCAAAACACTTCATAGTAGCTGAAGTAAATATTACTTAAGAACCTCACTAACTGGTAGGCAGAATATGGGGGTGTTCTACTGTAAAATTATTTCCACATTTTTGTTTTAAAATTTTCATAATAAAACATTGGCAAAAGGAGACTTTATCAATGCACCATTTAGGTGGTATTTTAAGAGATACAACCCTGGCTGGTTTGGCTCAGCGGTTAGAGCATTGGCCCGTGGACCAAAGAGACCCGGGTTCGGTTCCCACTAAGGGCATGTACCTCGGTTGCAGTTTGTCCCTGGCCCCGGTTGGGTCCAGTTGATGTGTCTCTCTCACATCGATGTTTCTCTCTCTTCTTCCCTCTCTCTCTCCTGCTCTATCTGAACACAAATGCAAAAAGGTCCTCGGTGAGGATTAAAAAAAAAAAGAGAGAGAGAGAGATGATACAAAGAACTGTTAAGGTCTGAAAGTTGCATTTTTAACATGCAAAAGTAAATGTGAGTTACTTCAATCCCACAGGAGTGACTTTAATGATTGTCAGGAAATAGTAGCCATGAGGCTAGATAATATATAGGACCTGGAGTTATGAGATGCTATAGAGTTTTGTTTGTTTGTTTGTTTGTTTGTTTTTTTAATTGAACAGTATTTTTTTAAGTGCTCAATGGAAATCAGTCAAAAAAATTTCAGTAAAAATTTTTATTATACAGATTTTTTAATAGGTTTTTTTTTCTTTACTGATTTTAGAGAGAGAAGAAGGGAGAGGGAGAGACAGAAACATCGATGAGAGAGAACATGGACTGGCCGCCTCCTGCATGCCCCCCACTGGGGATGTGGCCCACAACCTGGGCATGTGCCCTGACTAGGAATCCAACTGGCAACCTCATGGTACATGGGTCAATGCTCAACCACTGAGCAACACCGGCTGGGCTACTGAATTCTTTTTTTTAAAGAGGTAAAAAGACTTAAATCATGCAGAAATTGAAAATGGGTCTCCCTATTTCATTTCAGGATCTCAGACAAGTTGATAAGGAGTGGTGTAGGGTAGGTAAAAGCCTATTAACATCAAAGTCAGAACAGGGAAAGAAAAGAGGGGAATGCTGGAAGAAATAAAAAATGCTGTTATTACTAAGATTTGCCATTTAATTAAAACAAAAATGGGCTAAGCACCAAAATCCAGATAAGAGAGTGGAATACTAGTGAGGCTGCCAGAACAGCAGTTTTCACGTAAAGTTAAAGAAGACTCAAACAAACAAACAAAACCCAAAACAGAAAGCACTCTTATTTAATGAGAACTCAGGGTTCTGGCAAAGCAAAGTCACGTGTAACTGGAAATTACAATAGGAATGTTAAATAAGAACAATAACCAACAACAGATTTCTCAAAAGGATTAATTAATGCTTTCAATTCATGGCATGTTAAAACTGAATACTTAAGAAGACATTCATAGTAGGGTAGAAGAGAAGCTCTAGAGCTGGAAAGATCTAGGTTCAAGCCCTGCTTCCCAGTCTTATACTACCTACATGAACTTGAAGAAATTATCTCACACCCAATACTCAGTTTCCTCGAGTGCACCAAGTTTGAAGTCTGTTCATGAGGGCATTTCTGTTTTTTTTGTTTTTATCATTAAGTAACACTTAACAACAGTGTGTGTGAAAGCTCCCATATTTCCAAAGTCTCCTTAATGCAACAAAACACAAGCTGGAGTGTAGTATCTATTGTTCAGAGTGACTATCGTGACAACAGACATTCATGACCCACAGTAACTTAGAAAATGATAAACTAGTAACTGTCTATTTAGTAAGATAGGAAGGCACACCATGTATTTTCTTTACAAAGAGTTCCTTTGAAAATATTTACAATAAAATTGGTTTCTGATAAAATGTTAATTCCACACCCCCATTCAATGCCAGAAGAAAACTTAAAAATTTTTAAATATATCCTTAAACTTGTACATTTGACAACACGAAGAAAAAGCACTCCATCCCTCAAACATCCTTTATGCCATAAGCAGAGACAGACTATTGCTTGACTCAAACAAAACTGTAAACTCACTTGCCATAGTTTTGGGGTGTTTTTTTTGAGACTACATTTTAAGTTATTCTTTTTATATTTCATATACTATCTGGGATATCTCACTAAGCTAAAATTCACTTACTTTCATTCCCTTTCAATTCATCCTCTTGATTTAGGCTCTTTAGTACAGACTGGAGAAGCTAGAAATTCAACAGAAACAAATCCCAGCAAATAAAATACCTTTAGAATCTGAAAGCCAGAAAGCAATCTTCTAGGTGTTATGTCAAACAAGTTGAAAAAGTCTTGTTGGATGAAATCTACAATGAGCCAAGTGAAATTGCCTGACTCAATATCTAAAAAGGACACTTGGTCTCTAAGTGTCCAACTCCCCAAATTAATCGATACCAGATTATAATATGAGGTACTGGGGCTTCAGGATTTGGGGAGTGTGATAGGAGTATTTTTTTTTAAAAAGATGTTCCAAAATTAGGCTTAAGTATCCAGCTAAAGCAGGAGTGGGGAATCTTTTTTCTGCCAAGGGCCATTTGGATATTTATAACACCATTTGCAGGCCATACAAAATTAACAGCTTTAAAATATTTGGTCAGGCTAATTTGGTGAGGCAAGTGATGTTAGCTGGTTTTGATTTCTTGGGCCTTATATGGCCCGTGGGCCAGACGTATGCCACCCCTGCATATTTCTCCATTGTGCCTTGGCTTACTTCAAGTCACTTCTGGTGTCCCTGAACGTGACATGATCAGGAATTGTATGACATTAGGTATTATCCAATCAGTATAATAAGGTCATGTATAAAAAAGCCGTATCATCTGAATTTACTGTTAGTATCTGCATATTCATTTTCTAAATTAAGATGTTTTAGGTACAACTTAGAATGAGAATCTCCTTATGTGCTTTATATACTGACATCTTAGAGAAAGCATAAACGTACGCTGATCAAGAGAAAAACATTGCAATTGATGATGATTATAAGAGCTATGTTATGGCCCTGGCCAGTGTGACTCAGTTGATTGAGCACTGTCCAGTGCACTGAAAGGCTGCAGGTCGGGGCACATATGGGAGGCAACTGATTGATGTATCTCTCTCACATCAATATTTCTCTCTCTCGCCCCCTACTCTCTTCCTCTCTCTCTCGCAAATCAATAAAAACAGTTTTTAAAAGAGCTACTTTATGAAGAATATAAATTAACAATTTTCAAATAATCAAATAAAAAAAGAGTAATAATAATGATAGCTGATGACTTCAGGAAAAATATTGTATCCTTTGAAAGCTGGTAAATGATTAAAAATTTAAATGAAATATACAAAGCAAAACAATATAAAATTTTGTCACAATTCTAACTTTGTTCAATTATTTGCCATACTAGTATTCATAACATTCAACAAAATAACTTCTAAATATGATGTTTAATTTTTAATTATTTAATTCCATAAATCTTTACAGAAAAAAAATCCTATTCGGGAAGTCATATCTTTTGTGTATGAATTAAAAACAGCATGTTAACTTTGTTACCTCAAAATTTCATGAGAAAATAACTCTAAACTATGTGCAACATAATCAAGCATCTTTGTTCCAGATATTTTAAAAATACATAAAAAAGAGTTAGTGGCTCTTCCTTTTCCTTTCTCCCCTTCCTCCTCCTCTTCTTTCTTGTCTTCTCTCAGGCCCTGAGATTCCCCTACCCCATGTTTCCCCCATTAAAAAAAAAAAAGTGTTAGTGAAAAAAGTTCCCCCAACTATCTTGTATTCCACTTATCTTAGTTAAAAATGGCCTTCCATTCAGTACCTATCATGCCCACTATAGCAATCACAGGAGCACCCTAGCAATAGGCAGTGCTGAAAATTATTGTTACTGTATTGTCATGTCCTGTTTTTAAAATTAGACCACTAAAATTTCTAATAATAAATTATAATAATTTGAAGATTATTTAAGATGTATTCACATATTCCAGAAATTTAATATATAATGATGATACTGGCTTCAGCTCCAGCTCCAGCTTTGGTCAAATACTGATTTTCATACTTGTTGGCATTCAAAAGAAATGTTTATTTGGTACAATATATTTATTTATACTTTTTATCCTCACCCGAGGACATTTTTGTATTTATCCTCAGATAGAGCAGGAGGGAGGAGGGGGGAAGAGAGAGAGAAACATCGATATGGAAAAGACACATCAACTGGTTGGCACCCACACGACCCCAACTAGGCCTGGGGACAAACTGCAACCGAGGTACGTACCCTTAGCGGGAACCGAACCCGGGCCTCTCTGGTCCGCAGGCCAGTGCTCAAACTGCTGAGCCAAACTGGCCAGGGAATGGTGCAATATATTTATACAGTCAAAAGATGTAGATATTTCTTACTTAAATGCATTATTCACTTGCATTTTCATTTGCTTACCCAAACTATAATTTTTTTTTTTAATCCTCACTCGAGGATATTTTTCCATTTATCTTCAGATAAAGTGTGAGGGATAGAGAGGGAGGGAGGGAAAGAGAGAGAGAGAGAGAAACATCGACTGGTTGCCTCCTGCACAACCGCAGCCAGGGCCGGGGATTGAACTGCAACCGAGGTACGTGCCCTTGACCAGAATCGAACCCATGACTGCCTGGTCCTCAGGCCAATGCTCTAACTGCTGAGCCAAACCGGCCAGGGCCAAACTGTAATTTTTAAACAGACTCCTATGTTCTCCAAGGGTACAGAAATCAACCCACAACTTCCTTTATGGTCTAAAGAGTAGAGGTTATAAAGAACTCAACCCCACACAAGTACCAGTGATCTAACAACATTTTATTGTCAACTGCCAGTAAGCAAGGAAAATACAAGCAAAAGAGGTGTCAGTTCTTCTGATCTCTGTGCATTTTCAATGAATTCCCTTAACAGATTGAAACTTTATAGCTAAAAATTTGCAGCTTAAATTTAATTTATTCCATATTCTCTTGAATTATGTGAAAAATTAATATTCTTTATAAATTGTTTTCAATGTTTTAGAATCAGAAAAATGCTGTCATATAAGATGGATTTATAATTACTAGGATGAAATCGCCTGTGATCAAATAATACCTCAAAAAAAACCCCAAAACATTTAAGTGTCCAAAAACCAACCCAGCATCTGATACCAGAGTTACTATCATCACAAGGCAATGGAAGCAATGGAGAGTACTGCAACCGAATGCCACAAGACACAGACTGTAATTCTCATTCACCTATTTAGTCACTTTGGACAAGTTATTTTACCCTCTGAATCTGTTTCCTAAACTATAAAATGAAGATATTTTTACCTATTCTGTCATATGGACCAAATGAATTAAAGTATGTGAATTATAAACAGCACTATATATAAAATATCAAGTATCATGAGTTCTAAACCTAGGTTCTTTATTTTATTTTTCAACCACTTTTATAACAGATTGTTATTGATTTTCATAATGGTTTTATGTATAATTTTAATGATAACTAACTTAGGACTCCTTTTAAAAACTCCTTGGAATTTGCTTTGGTCATTTATTTGCCACTTGAGAATGTGGCTATGATTTATGAAAGTTTAAATTTTTTTCTTTTTCTTTTTTCTTTATTGACTTTAAAGAGAGAGAGAATAAAAGGGAGAGAGAGAGAGAGAGAGAGAGAGAGAAACATCGATGAGAGAGAACATCGACTGGCTACCTCCTGCACACTCCCCACTGGGGATCGGGCCCACAACCTGGGCATGTGTCCTGACCAGGAATCGAACCAGAGTCCTCTTGGTGCATGGGTCACCGCTCAACCACTGAGCCACACCGGCCGGGCTGAAAGTTCAAGTATTAAAACAGTTCATTTAATGTGTTAAGCCATGAACTCACATTATAAACAAAGCAAGCCAAATATATATATATATATATATATATATATATATATATATATATATATATATATATATATATAATTTTACAATAGAGAAAGGTTGCTCTTTGCCAAGAGTAATTATAATCTGTTGAAACTGCTTTTGCTAAGGTCATCCAATGACTACTGTCAGGGTTGGTACATGGCATTAGCAGTCAAGTAATACCTTCCAGGACTCAAACACCTCAAAAAAGACTGGAAATAAGAATGCCCTTGGAAAGTTCAACCATAAAACCAAAAACAAGATGAACCAGAATGTAGATTAGGAAGTCAGAAACACAAGATCAAGTAAAAGATGACTGACTAAATTTAAGATAGTAACATGCAATAAAAAGAAACTTATCTAGAAGAAAGGAGGGTTGGTTAGTAATGAAAAGGGAATGTGGAGAGACCAATGTGGCCAGTGCCCATGGAAGCACTGCCCAGGAGAGAGCAGACGGGTGCAAGAATCTACTTGGCAGATATATTATGGAGATGGAAATATCACTTTATCTGAGCCTGATGCCATTTAATTATAGTAATTTATAATCAACTGCCTTGCTCTAATCCCATGCTCTTGTTTATTAGGCAGTTTTTAATTTAGTTTTCTAAATATCATTCTACTCGAAGAGAATACACTCCCTAATATAAACATCTAATCCCAGTTTTTCTGACCAAATTGGTATTCTGACACACTGACTGAAACACACACACACACACACACACACACACACACACACACACTTGTGTGATGGGAACGTCTATCCTCCAATAAAAATTTGAACTCTGGAGTTAGACTGAGTTCCCACTAATTTATTCTGTGACCTTGGAAAATTTATCACTCTCTTAGTATCTGTTTCCTCATTTGTAAAGATGGGGAATACTTCCAAGCGTTGTGAAGATTAAATGAAATAATTCATGTAAAGCACTTAAAATCTGTCATACAGTAAGCACCAAATATATGTTAGCCATTGTTATTATTTTTAAGCATGAATTAACATCCCCGAGTCTGATCAGCTCTGAGACTGAGTCTGAAAAATTAAAGCAGGGCTACTGTATTGTACAACTCCAGGGGGCATCTATGAACAAAAAAATATGCTGGCAGGCTTAGAGGGGAGGCTTGACCTGGTGAATTCAAAGTCACTGTCTCTGTGAGGTTTTTTGGTAGCCAGATGGCCAGTCTCTTCAGGTGAAAACATAACTACATAACTACACTGTATAACAAGGGGTCAAAAACTCAAATTCCTCTGTGTTGGTCTTCCAAAAAAAAAAAAAAAAACCACTCAAATTCCTAGGTGGTCAGACAGGTCACCTTATGAGTGAAGCAGACCTTACTTGGATGCTGAGTTTGCAGAGAAAGTAAGTATGAATAATAGTATTGTGGAGGTTGGAGAATACAAGTCAAGCCTGATGGCATTCAAACACAAATATTTTGTAACATCCTGTCAGGCAAACCACAATGTGGGCAGATTTTAGGCCTGAAGCCCACCTATTTGCAAATTCTGCAGCACTCTTTCATTCTAGTTTTAAATATCCTAATTTAGTATACTCTTACTTTCCTTTACTTACTCTGTGATCATCCCTTCCTTGAAACTCCCTCCTTCGTTGGCTTCTAGAAAACTTCTGTCTTCTTCCTGGTCTACTCCACATACCCAGGTGATTTCATCATTTCAACTAACATGTCTGTTGAAAACTCCCAGATCTTTATCTCCAGTTCTATCAACTCTATGAAATATCTCACAAATTCTGCTTTTTTTCTGCTTTTCTCATTGCCAATGCTGTTGACCAGGAGCTCATTATCCAATTTCTAGACTTTTACAGTAGCTTTGACTCATTCCTTTCTTTCATGCTCAACATCCACCCAGCAACAAATCCTATTGGTTTTACCTCAAACCATATCCAAAATCCAACCTTCTCACTTGGCCTAAACCATCATAATTTGTCACTCAGGTTACTGCACCAGCTTTGTTGTTACCACACTTACTATAGCATAACCCCTTTTCTGTTCAAATCCTCCAGTAGCTTCCGTCCCATTCAGTGATATCCAAGTTCCTTACAATGGCTTACAAGGCCCTCACAATCACCCTGTTGCCCATCTAACTTCATCTCTTACTGCTCTTCCCCTTGTTCATTCTTTTCTCTAGCTACAATGCTCCCTTGTTATCCCCTAAATGACAGGAAGTTTATAGCTGGCTCCAGGCTTTTTCCACCTTCTGTTCCGCTTATCTGGAATGCTCCTCCCCCAGACATACTGGCCTGGATTGCTCACTTGTTTCTGGGTTTTGCTCAAATGTTACTTTTACAGTAAGTGCATCCCTAAACACCCTATTTAAAATAGGAACACCCTTCCCACACCCAGAGGATGCCCCATCTCTCTACTTTATCATCATCTAACACATCTGTTTTTCATGTTTATTGTCTCTCTCCCCAAAGAAAACGTAAGATCTATTTTTCTTTACTGCTATCTTCCCTCAGCCCAGAACAATACATATGAAACATTAGATGCTTAATATTTAATGGAAGTGACTGAAAGCTCCCTAACTTGTCATTTTCTACTGATTTCTCTTTCAGTAGTCCACTTTCTCCTAGCCTCTCAGGCAGTGGTTCTCAACCTTCCTAGGGCAGTGACCCTTTAATACAGTTCCTCATGTTGTATGGGGGCATATCTGCATGTGGGCGGACCCGCCTGCAGACAGATAGAGGAGCAGTGTCTCGGTTCCTACCACCGCCGGAAATATGTGTTTTCCGATGGTCTTAGGCAACCCCTGTGAAAGGGTCGTTCGACCCCCAAAGGGGTCGCGACCCACAGGTTGAGAACCGCTGCTCTAAGGTATCATACCCCAAAATGCATCTGATCATTCTCCTGCTTAAAAAACTTTGATGAGATCTTTACATCCTTCAGGGTCTGACCCCTAATTCAAGCCTTTTCTCCATTGCCCAAAATATGTTGTACGCGCTCCACATACTAACACTTTTACCATCCCTGAATCTACCATTTCATTTCTTCATGCTTTTTATATATTTCTGCCTCTGCTTGGCCAAAACTCTTATTTACCCTCCAGACCTGGCTACTCCATGATGTCTCCCTGACGCTCTCATCTGTGCCACCACTGCACTCAGTTCTCACCTCCACTATACATGGTGCTATCACTATGTATTTACCAATCTGTTTCTCCTACTGGACTATAATATCCTGGAGAGCAAGTTCAGTAAATGTTGTGTTCAGATTTGTTTCCCCAGTGCTTAACACTATACTTGGCATAGAAATGTCTGGTGAATAAAAATGTAATGAACAAAATTTAAAAGTGAATGAAATTGTTTATAAGGGGCTAGAGAAAACCAAAAAAGTCTTCCTAAGAGTCAAAGTGCTTTCCAGCATCAAACCTGAACATGATGTTTAATTTGAGCTGTTTTTTTTTTTTTTGCTAAAGAAAAACTCACTGATAGTTTTAATAATAGTTAAATTAGCAGATTCAGAAATCAAACATAAATTAATGATAGTTTCAGTTTTGCAAGATAAAAAGAGTTCTGGAGATTTGGCTGCACAATAATATGAATGTACTTAATACCACCGAACTGTACACTTAAAAATGGTTAAGATGGTAAAATTGAAGAATACAATTAATTGATTAATGGCTTAAGAAAGGAAGACATTTACTTCAGTAAACATACTAATTTACAAACCAGATATTGTGTACAGCATCAAGTGAACTCTAATGTAAGAAGTTGCATCTGCAATTTAATTAAAATTACTGACTTATTAAAGTGGGGAAGGGAGATTAGAAATAATCTAGCTCAACTACCTGATTTCACAAATAAGAAAAATAATCATGGAAAAGAGAAGAGCATTAACTAAGAGGAAAAACTAAGATCAGAACCAAGATTTTACTCAGAATGAAGGGCTCTCTTAAAATACAAGCACATTACAACCCCAATCAATTCAAGAAGTGAAAGCTAGCACGTACTGCATTACTTTCCTGTGAAAACTTAATGAAAAATGAAAATACTGCAGGTAGGAATTTGCACACCTGAGTTCTTATCTAGGCTCTACCTGTGGGATCTCAAACAAATATGGCACATTGTAAATGCTATACCACCTCATGGGATTAATGTGAGAATCAATTGAAAACCCTATTACAAATGGGAAGTGTAATTATATCCTCCATCCTCATTCCTTCAGATTCTCCAAGTCTCTCAGCAAGGATTCCATCATTCTGTGGGAGTGAGGGAGAGATATAAACCATTTTGACTAGGGAGTTTTGATGTTCTTGTTTTACACGAGAAAGAAAAGCAGGAGGAGGGAGAGGAAGAAAAGAAGGTAGGAAGGTTTGTTCATAAGGGGCAAATGACCTCCTTCCAAAAGAAAGGATTATCCATCCATACCACCTATCAATTCAAGACTGAGAATCATAAGCTCTATATAAACTGTTCATGATGTTAAAATTATCTTTTTCTCAAGTGACGGCCCTGTAAAACTTTTTACCTTTAGCATATTTCAGAAAACTGTACAATAGTTACTTGGATGTATACTGATCTTTCCTGCTTTACTGCATCTATGTCCAAAGCAAGGATTCAGAATTTAGCCTTAGGAGTTGTTTGTGGATTGTCTTAATTGGGTCAACATTCAGTTGCAATATAAAGCTAGGTGGCTGGAGTTGTGCCTGAGAGAACTGGATGAAAGGAAGAACTGAATGAAAAAAGAAACCAGAATTTTACCTCCCTTTGACTTCCTCCAACCTCTATTATCTATTTCTAAAGACCTAGGCAGAAGTCCTCTACTAATATTCTACATATCCATACATTAATAAGTACTTTTATATTAGTAATACTTTATAAAAATACAGTGTTTTCACTCCAGGCATTAAAATATTTAGAGGAAAGTACACCAAATGGGTTTTTTGTGGTTTTTTTTAAAAAAGCTAACCCATTTGGCAAACAGATCTTGTGTAAAATATTCACCATATAAAACATGTGCAAGAAAACATCTTTTAAAGAGGAAAATATATGCATTATGTGAATTTCCATTTAGAATCTCATTTGCATATAAACTATAACAGTAATATTTTAACTTGCAGAATCAAAGTAGTTATAAATAAAAATCATAGATTTAAGTTTTTTCCTGCGCTCACAATATACCTTAAATTTCAGAATGTCAGAAAAAGAATATTCTTGAGACAATGCTTAACTCCAAATACCAGACTTCATGTACCACCTAATTCACAGAAACCTTTATTACAGTATAAAATAACTATAATTAAGAAGCACAGAATATTTGGAGATTCTACAGATTAGTCCATTTCCCCCCAAATTTCTTAAGAATTACCCCGGGAGCCTATTAAAAATACAGATTACAATTCTCTCCTAGAGATTCTGATTCAGTTGCTCTGAGCAGGACAAAAATTTTTATTCCTCAAAGCAACTGGATGATTAGCTAAGTTTGGAAAACAATATAGTATAGTAGCTCTCAAATTAGCAGGTATTAGAATAACTCAAGCTTTTAAAAACCTTAAACCCAGGCTGAGACTTAGACAAGGCAATGATATCAACACCTTTTAAAAAGCTCCCCAGAGATGGTTGAGAACCAGATCTTGTAGAACTTGAAAAATTCTTGCAGAACCCTCTTATCAATTAAGAAACTAGGCTTCCTCCAGTTCACAAAGCTAAGTGGTACCAAATCTGGAGCTAGAACCATTTCTCCTGACTTCCTAGTTCACTTTGTTTTCTGATGTAGTTTTTTCACGTAGGTCGACAAAAAAAAAAAAAAAGTGTGAAAAAGATAAACCATCTCTTTTTGCCTCAGAACACTACTACTTAATAAGTGAATAAATTAAGATGGAGTTAATCTTTTTGTTTCAGGAATTACTATATTTTCTTAGTCCTAATATAAAACAATAGACTACTACTTAATCTTTAGTTCCTACTAAGCTGTTACTATATCTCACAAAGAAGTATTTCTATTTTTCTTTCTAACTTCTGATTGTTTTAAAATTTCAAATTATTTTAAAAGTCTGGCATCACAGTTCCTTACTAGCAAAATTATTTTAACATCTGAATTTGGTGACATGGTTTCTTCACTACACAGAATTCATAATTCTACACATTGAAGTGCTCTGTGAACTAACAGAGAACCGATTTTCTTCCTCCACAGACACACAAAAACTAGTTTAGGTTCCACAGGCGCAAAACCTCATCATTGGTTTGTTCAGGAATTCAGAGAGGGAAACTTCTCAAGATATTAGTTAACCCATTTCTAGAATTTTCTCACTTAATAACAAGATAATGTAAAAAAAAAAAATCATGAAAAATGTCAAGTGCAAGCATATGTACTCAGCATTTTAAAGAGTTTTTTACTTTCTAAAAATTACATGTTTAATGCTTTCTGGCAATCTTTTATTATTACGGTACCAAAGTTGTCAAAGTATCATTTTTATCCCTCTCAAGATTGCCGGATATTTCAATTTCTGTGATGTCTGTGATTTCTGCTTCTGGTTTTTTTAAAATATACTTTTTTTTTTTTAAGTGTTTGGAATGCTTTACCAAAAGCAGACTACATTACTTCACAGGTAGAACTTCAACAATTTGTATATAATCTAGAATACAATGTGAACTTTTTACAACTTCTATTCCCAAAGGAGCTAATTGCCAGATTCTAGTGTTTTAACTGTTCTACATAAGAATCAGATACAATGAGTTCTGCAATCACATTTAGTGGATTCTCGTAATTTTAAAGGAAAGCTCTCCCTTCTTCTCAATCATTAAGTTATCAATTTACAGCCATGTGCTTAACAAAGGGAATGCATTCGGAGAGATTCGTGGTTCGGCGATTTGGTCCTGGTGCGAACACGGTGCCGCCGACTACTGTAGTATGTGCCATACTTTCACAGGACTGACAGCGCTGGCAGTGGGTCTGTGTACACCAGCATCTCCACAAACACGTGCGGGGTGCCTTGTGCTAAGATGTTAGAACAGCTACGCGGCACTGGGCGACAGGAATTACTCAACTCCATTCCTGTGTAATGCTCTAGGACCTCCCTGGTATATTTGGTCCCTTGTTGACCCAAACGTCATCTCACCACATCAGACGGTAAGTTAAAAACCTAATCAAAACTTCAGTATGCTGTTTACGCTACTTAAAATCTGTAAATACCCCAAACCATTACATGGAACCAAGAGTATGCCTCTAAAGGCATAGCAAAATTTAAAAAAATCAGAATCTCAGTTGTTCAAGTTACATATAGTATTTAGAAAATTGGGCTAGATGGGATAATCCATGGGGTTAGGCTGACACAACCAAAGTATTTGTGTTAACATTTTAAACGTGAAACTTGCCGTTTCAAATACATGGCCTTTCGGGTTGCTTAAATATTTCCCCCGCAAAAAAAAAAACCAAAACAAAACAAAAACCAAAAAAACCCAAACATGTTTATTTTTCGGAGTGTGCTAGGGTACGAGTCAAAGACATCACCAGTTATTACCAATTCGTGGCTGGTCCTGTCTGGCCCTGGCCCCGGCCCCGGGGCGGGGGTCGCACGTGCGGCGGGCGGGGCGGGAGGCCGGAAGGACCCGCACGCGGGCAGGGACACGGGACAGGACGGGAGGGGGCCAGCCTCCCCGCGGCCGCCAGCCCGGCCTCCCAGGGCGCCGTCCAGCTCGGCGGCCTGGAGACGCCTCGGTCATGCAGGGCCCGCCCGCCCCCGCCCAGCCCTCTCCTCCGACACACAGACAGACAAGGTTCCGACCTGCCGCGCCCTGCGTGTTCACAGTCTGTCATGTTTGGTCAGGAGCGGGGCGGGGCTGCGGGCCGGTCTGCGGGGCACGGGACCCCGGCCGCCCGCCGTAACGAGGCGGTAAAAACTCACGGTTACTAGTGAGCGACACAGACACAGACTTTCCAGTCTGTTAACAACCACGCCAGAGAGATGGGCTCTCTGCAAACACGGGGCGCGGCAACGGCCGGCGCCGCCGCGCTAGTCTCTACTCGCCGCCGGCGGCCGAGGCTCGGGAGCGGGCGGGCGGGCGCGCCGCGACGCGGGGGTTTGGACAGTGGCCGTGGCGGTGACTGCTCCTCACCGACATGGCGGCCCCGGGACGGCGCTCGACAAGATGGCGTCGCGCAGCAGCCCGGGACTAGAGGCGCAATATCCCTCCGCGCGCCCCGCCGTGTCCCGCCCACCGGCCCGAGCGCGTCGGCCATTGCAGGATCCGGCCGTCAGTAACCTGCAGGGGCGGGTCCCCAGCCTTTGAGGAGCGGCGGAGGCGGCTCCGGGCGGCTGCGGGCGGCTGGAGGCGGCTCCGCCCGTGTCTCGGTGAGGCCCGAGTCTCAGTGCAGCTCGGGGGAGGCCGCCAACCGAAGGTTGGGAGGTCCCTAATAAATGGCCTCTGAAACCATCCTCCGGTGGGGGGCTGTGGGCGGTAATAAAGATCACTCCTGCATTTTTTGATTTTGTATTCTGTTTTTTTAAATAAAATCTTTGTTGCTTAAATGATGGAGAAAGGTAGTTTGTAGCGAGCCTCTTTTTGTATTGTTTCGTGCTCAGAATCACGTTGTGAGGAAAACAGCTTGGCTTAGTTCTGGAGAAAAGTTCCTTGCTTTTTATTAAAATGATGGACTTTGTGCTTGATCCTCCCAAATATACGAATTTTGTCATTGCTTAGAACAAAAAGGGTCCATAGTAGGCAAGACAAGCTCAGGGGGCCACATGGCAGGCTGGGTGACCAAGCGTAACGACCTAGGGTGGTCTGATCACATGGTGCTTACTGGGCAGGTCGTGGCAGGTTCCAGGCCTGTTAGCTTCCTTAGCAACGTCACTCTGCCTTCAGCGAGCATTGTTCTCGTGCATGGAGGGTAACACACCTTTGAAAGGTTGGAGTAATTTTCCTTTTCAACACTTCCACTGGCAGGAAACTGAAACACCTCATTGTTGTCTTGTTGCCCGCTTATTTACTGTAAATGTTAAATGTTAATTATCCCATACCCACCAATGTAAAAGAAGTATATATCGCTCCATTTTGTTTTTTCTCTCTCTAATGATTTCAACGCGTTGCTTTCCCCCACCTCCCTAATCTACCACCAATGGATTTCATGCACCTTCTTTATAATCTCTCCTTTGATTCTAATGCATAAAAGGACTGGGAAACTGCTTTTCTCCAGAGCCCATTTATACTTCTAGCTTCATCTCTTCCTGGGGAAATTACATCAATACAAATATGCCCCTTTCAAGAAGCCTTGCCAACCACAGGCTGTTTTCTCTTCTGAATCCTCTTAAATTTTTTTTTTTTTTTTTTAGATACAGTGGAAGGGACGGAGGGAGAAAGAGAGAAACATCCATGTGAGAGAGGCACATGGATTGGTTGCCTCCCATACAACCACGACCAGGGCGGGAATCGGACCTGTAACCCAGGTAGAGGCCCTTGACCCGAATGGAACCCGCGACCCTTCAGTGGGAGGGCCCATGCTCCAACCGCCGAGCCACACTGGGGAGGGCCTTCTTGGTAATTTCTAATGAACTTTGTGCCTAGAAGTTGTGTTTAATCCTATTGGATAGCAACATCCTAGAAGTCACATAAGCTGTCCGCACCTGTTTCCTCATCTAGAAGATAATGTAATAGCGCCTGTAGTACGTGTCCTGGGCTCCTGTGAGCGTTAGGCGGGTTGAATGTGAAACATGCCTGGTGTCAAGATAGCGCTCAAATCAATATTAGCTGCTGCTACCACTTTATATAAACACTGAGGTCTCCTTCAAAGGAGAATCCTACGGACCAAGTCTAAAAACTATAGTAAATATCTGAGATAACGGGTCGCAAAGCGCAACAAGAATAGGCTCAGGGCGGTGCCTGCGCGGAGCTACAGAGAAAGAGAAAGCGCGTGCGCACTGGGGCGAGGAGCGCGTGCACAGCGGGGGCGGGCGGCGCATGCGCGGGCGGCCTGCGTGGCTCAGGGCGCCGCTCAGTCCACTCCTCTCCTCGCTCCCGCAGCGGTGGTTGTCACTCGGTAGCTGCGGGACTCTGGCAGGAGGATGGATTTTGAGAATCTTTTCTCCAAACCCCCCAACCCAGCCCTGGGCAGGAAACCGGCCACGGACTCCGACAACAGGTGATGCCCCGTATTTTCATGCTCGAGCGTCGGGGCCCCAGTGGGTGCCGCCCCCCGCGCCATTCGGAGGCCCGAGGCGCGTTCGGGACGCCGGGGGGCGTGTTGAGAGCGTGGGGCGCGCGGGGCTCTCGGACGTGGAGGGATGGTGCGAAGCGGGACCGCGGGTGTGAGCCCGAGGTGCGGGGCCCGGGCGGGCGAGAGTGCGCCGGGATGCTCCCCGTTCTCCCAGCGGGTGAAGAGCACGTGTGAGCTGGAAGACAGAGGTCATCTGTCATTTCTCACAGATGCGTGCTAGGCACTTTTTTGTAGAAAATGCGAAACCGGCGGTTCACCAAGCAGTGAAGGATACGGAGTGAATAGTCTGCTCTGATTCTGCGGATCAGCATCGAAAGACCCTAAAAACCATCACAGAGCGGCAAAGACCATTTGGAAAGGGAGCTGAGGCCGCTGGCCAAATGGCACTAATTTATTCATCTCATTCTTGGAGACTGGCTGGTGTAGTTTGTTTACACCCAGATATTCATTCACCATTTCTACTGTGACTTTGAAATGCTAAAAATCCATCTTTTCTTCTAAACCCGCGTCTTTGCCCTAATTTCCCTAGGCCAAAACCATAACACACAGCTTTTATTACTTTATTTCTCTCATCCGCGATACATCTTATCCTGATAGACTTTATTTCGATAACACTCAAACCTTTTCACACCTCTCTGCCTCTCATAACTTAATCGGAACTATTGCTTTAATTCAGGCTTCCATCAAGAGCTTTACTATGGTGCTTTATGCAAAATGTCATTTAGTCTTCACAGACTTTAAGAGATGTCCTCATTTTTGTAGGTGAGAAAGTTGAGGCACAGAGATGATAAATAACTTGCCAAGATTACACAGTATAAGTGACAAAACTAGAATTAAGTTACTTAGTCTTACTGTAGGACCCATGATTTCGTCCCCATGCTTCTAAGGCACAAAGACACTAATTACTTGCAGATGATAGGATCATCTATAAAGAAAAGGAAGTGGAATCAATTAATGAACTATTAAAATACATAATAGAAATCAGCAGGGTGAATCATCACAAAAAGGACAGTACCAACGTATAAGAAACCAATAGCAGCCATCAGTTTGAAAATTTTACTGAACTACTTTTATGTAGTCCTTTTATGACACTTTCGGATTTTTGCCAAAACGTCAGGTGAAGAATGGTATTGCATTATGGTTATGGTGAGGGTCTTTGTGAACTGTTACTCATTTATATCCTTTGCCCATCTTTCTCTTTAAAATTTTAGAATCTCTAGTCTTCAGATATTTTACCCCCAACTTGTTATTTGTCTTTTGATTTTGCCTATGGTATTATTTTCGATGCAGAAAGGTTTTTGCTTGTTTTAAAAGTAGTCAAATGAATCGATCTTTTATGGTTTATGGAGGTTGTTTTTTTTTTTTTTTTTTTACGAGTAACTTTATTATGGAATAACTCACTTATTAAGCACCTATGTATAAGACATTATTCTAGGCCTTGAGGATATAGCAATAAATAAACAGAAGAGATTAAAAAGGTTTCATACTCATGAGATTTATATTCTTGGGCACAGACAAAAGTAAATATATAGCAGGTCCTCAAGTAATGTAATTTCATTCAATGTTGTTTCATTCTAAGGTTGATGAGATTCCGTAGGAACCTAACTCCTGGGTATATCAGTTAGCCTTTGGTAAAATTGGTTTCATTATATGCTTCACCACAGTTCCAAGAACCTATGGATGATGTTAAGTACTGTATAATATTTTAGATGATGATCAATGCCATAGGGAAAATAAAAGAAGGGTAGTTGGATAAGAAGGGAGGATGGGATGGTGGGAAGGATGTAGATATTTTAAAGAGGTAGTTAAGGGAATCCTTACATGTTAACAATGATAAGTAGTATTTGAGTACAGACCTGAGGGAGATGAGGGAGGTTGATATCTAGCAGGAGAGTGTTCCAGATAAAGGTCCTGAGGTGCAGTGAGCTTGGTGTGATTGGGTGGTGGGAGCAAAGTGGCTAGAATGATGGTTAGAGTAGAGTAAGGACTTGAGTGGTATTGGATAGGGTGAGGGAGGTGGATCATGTAGGAACTTGTAGATGCCATAATAAGGACTTTGGCTTCTATCTTGAATGAGGTAAGAGGCCATTGGAGGGTTTTCAGCAGAGACTGACAGTTTAGCTGGGTCATTCTGCTTGTGTTGAGAGTAGAATGTAGGGGAGCAAGAGTAGTTTGCATCATAATATTAGTGGCAAGAAGTGGTCAAATACAGATATATTTTGAAAATAAACTAGATGTCTTCACAGATTGGATGGGGGATATGAGAGGAGTCAAGGTCAACTTCACGGTTTTTGATCAGTATCGTTAGAAGGTTGGAGTTGCAGTTTAAGATAGCAGGAGTTCAGTTTTGGATATATTAAAGTCCGGTTTTGGATATATTAAGATTATGTCTAGTAGATTCCAGGTGGATATAGTGAATAGGGAGTTGGCTCTGCCTGCCCGGGTTCCAGTCTCAGCTTTACCATTTACTAGGTCTCTAACAAGTTACATAAGCTTTCTGTAATTCATTTTTCTCATCTGTAAAACAGACTTTTAAACAGCAGTATGTATGTTATAAGGTTGTTGTGGTATGTGTAATGTGTATGGGACAGTGCTTGGCACAGAATAATCATGATGTAAGTGTTAGCTGCTGCTGTATCTGCTGTTGTCATCATTATTCTGCCCAAGGATAGATTACTTTCTGCTCCCTATGATTCATTACTGAAAACTAAAGCAATGAAGGACCACAGGATTTGGTTTATTGGCTCTTGCGATGGTAGCTTCTGTAGAAGGTTCAATAAACTTGGTAGCCTATCTGATGGGTGTAATTCTGGAGCTCTGACTGGAGACAGATCAGTGGTCAACTGTTGGATTGGATGGAGCTGTGAAGCCTGAGCTCCTCCTGTCACTTAGAAGCACAAAGCCACTCTTCACATTCTTGTAACATGTTGTTTTGCATATGTGCGCATTGCCTAGTCCTTGCCTTTATCTGGCATGTAATATATATCTTAAGCTTTATTCAATAGTCACTACTTTCTGAGGCAAAATTGTGTTCAGTGTCCCCGTATCTATAGCATCAACCATTATTTGGGTTTACCTATAAATTTTATTGGTGTCTTTGTTCACCAGTTTTTTGTATTTCCCATCTTTGTCTTTCTTGGGTTCACTTTTAGTTTTGCTAGAATATCCTCAAGTAATTGTCCAGGCTATGTGAATGCATGTTCAACTTCTCAGTCCTTGTGAGTGTGTAAACAACTTCTCTTTTTCATCTTCCACTTGAATAAAAGTTTGGGGGCTCTCCTGAGCTGGGAAGACACCCTGCATTCTACCTGAAATACTCTTCCCCCTTGCATTCCTCTTTGTTTGCTAAACTCTTGCATGTCTTTTAGGTTCAGAAAGCCTCTGGCCCCCAAATCTAAGTTGTGTTCTTCATATATATACCTGTACTTACCATACCATATTGAAATTGCTTTCCCTCTTTCTCCCAAGCAGATAGAAAGTTCTCAGAGGGCAGGGACAAGGTCTGTTTTGTTCATTGTTGTATCCTAGGATTTAAGGCCCAGAGCCTGGCATGTGGTCGTTAGTCAATATTTGTTGAATGAATGGAATGGTGAATGAATGGATAAATTAAAAAGCTGCTAATACTTGAACATTGAGGTTATGTAATCTAAAATTCCAGCTTTAGCCGTGGCTGATAATGGCTCAGTTGGTTGAGTGTTCTCCCATGCACCAAAAGGTTGCTTGTTTGATTCCCGGTCAGGGCGCATGCCTGGTTTGGGGGCTCAATCCCCTGTAGGGGGAGTGCAGGAGGCAGCTGATCAATGTTTCGCTCACATCGATGTTTCTCTCTCCCTTCCTCTCTCTCAAAAAAAAAAAAAAATCTTTAAAATAAAAATAAAATTCTGCTTTACTTTTTACTCATAAACATGTTGCCATTTACTGCTCATCATAATTTTGTACATTATTTCTCTGGAGTATTTGGAGTAGAATTTAAATTTGGAACTTCTTTGAGAGCAAGTTGAAGGTAAGCGAAAGCTGTGAATTTTAATGCTGGTTGAAAAATCTTCTTATGTATTTCATATTTTTGCTACAGAATCGATGATGAAATAGATGATACAGAAGTTGAAGAAACACAAGAAGAGAAAATAAAATGGGAAGTAAACCTGGAGTATGAGCATATTCCCAAAAAAGTAAGATTAAGTTGGCATATTGAAAAAACAGATAGTAATGGATATGAGAAGCTTTTTAGGGATCCTGTTTGTCTCATTTTCGTTAGCATTTAAGACCCAGTTACTTATATCAAACCTGGTTACATTCTAAGGTACTGGGTTTTTAAAAAAAATTTATCATTGAAGGACTTTGTCATTTAACATGAACCATTGCATTGCTTTTATTTTTGTTTTTCCTATTTCTGAAATGGGTTGTAAAGTGTTTCAAAAACTTCTTTTTTCAAATTCGATCACAATTTTAAGGATATTGATTTGCTTATTTAACCTTAGTGATTTAAAGCTTAGCCCTGGCCAGTTTGGCTCAGCAGTTAGAGCAGTGGCCTGTGGTCCAGAGAGACCTGGGTTCAGTTCCCGCTAGGGGCACGTACCTCGGTTGCAATTTGTCCCTGGCCCTGGTTGGTCGTGAGGGAGGCAGCCACTCTCTGTGTCCCTTTCACATCGATGTTTCTCTCTCTCTTCCTTTTTCTCCCTCCCACTCTATCTGAACCAAAAAATGGAAAAATGTCCTCAGGTGAGGATAAAAAAATAAATAAATAAAGCTTAAAGATTGTATTAGTTTTCTAGGACTTACATAACAAAATACCACAAACCCTGGCTGGTGTGCTCAGTGGTTAGAGCGTCATCGTGTGCTCCAAAGGGTCAAGGGTTCAATTACTGGTCAGGGCACATACCCAGGTTGCGGTTCGATCCCTGATCAGGGTGCATGGGTGAGGCAGCTGATCAGTGTTTCTCTCTCACACTGATCTCACATCAGTGTTTCTCTCTCTCTCCCTCTGTCTCTCTCTAGAATCAATGAAAAACATATCCTCAGGTGAGGATTAAAAAAGACCAAAGTACCACAGCTCTGGCCAGTTTGGCTCAGCAGTTATAGTATCGGCCCTCAGCCCAAAGGGTTGTAGGTTTGATTCCCAGTCAAAGGCACGTACCTGGGTTGCAGGTTTGATCCCGCGCCCTGGTTGGGGTCGTGTGGGAGGCAGCCAATCGATGTGTCTCTCTCACGTGGATGTTTCTCTCTCTCTCTCTCTCTCTCTCTCTCTCCCCCCCTTCCTCCCTTCCACTCTCTCTAAAAATCAGTGGAAAAATATCCTCAGGTGAGAATTAACAACAACAAAAAACTAAAACACACAAAGTACCACAAACTGGGTAACTTAAAAAGTAGAAATTTATTGTCTCATGGTCCTGGAGGCTAGAAGTCTGAGATCAAGGTGTTGGTAGGGTTGGTTCCTTCTGTTCCAGGCCTTTCCCATAACTTCCAGTGGTTTTCTGGTATCTCTGGTGTTCCTTGGCTTGACTTCCAGAAGCATCACCTTGATCTTTACTTACGTGTGTGAATAGTGTTCTTCCTGTGTGCATGTCTGTGTCTAAATTTCCCCTTTTCATAAGGACACTGGTCATATAGGATTAGAGCCTACCCTAATACCTCATTTTAATTATACATACACAATGGCCCTGTTTCCAAACAAAGTCACGTTCTAAGGTACTGGGGGTCAGGACTTCAACACAAGAATTTGGGAGGACGCAACCCATAACAAAACCAATATCTGCTCCTCTCGCCCTTTTTTCTCTTTTGACCTTTTTTAATTATGAATTTTAACATATTACAAAAGAATGGGTTTTAATTGGCAATGAGACTCACAGACACAAATAGGCTTTACTCTGATACTCTTATACTTAGCTTTGTAAAAGGATATAAGACAGAAAATTCAAGTACAGCATTTTCAGCTCCTCAGGAAGCCTCTCAGCTAGCCATGTATATGACTTCTTTTGCCCTTTGGGGTATGGATGGCTGCTATGGATGAGAGCGAAAATTGACAGGGAGAAACTGCACCTTGGATTTCCCACAAATTTTTTACTATTTTAGTCATTTGGACCCCAGTCCTTCATGCCCATTCACAGTCCCCTAATCCATGTAAGACCCCATATAGGAGATAGGCAGGTACACATTCTACGATTATCTTAAGTAGTTTCCAAGAAACAGTACTATGAGAAGATGGACACCTAGATGATTCCTAAGGAGGCTTGCTCTAGTCCTGGCTCTTGACTCACAAGTATGTAGAATGGGAATGTATTGCATCTAATTAAAAGAGAGCACCCTGGTCAGCACATTGGAAGTCAAGAAAAATCATTACCATCAAAGCCTCTGGTGCATCCCTTCTCAGCCATGCCCCTGTTTCATCCTAGAGATTAAGTACTGATCACTTCCTTATTCTTCGTCCCAGTTTTACTAATGTTGTCATCCATAAGAATACAGTTTTTTTTTTGTCCGTTTTTGTACTTTATATAGAGAGAATGGTGTTGTAGATGATCTTTTTCTCAATATTGTAAGATTCATAGATACTATGGCGTATACTTGTTGGTTCATTTTCTTAGCTGTGTAGTGCTCCATTATTTGAACATACCAGATTCTATTGTTGGTAGACTTTTGGTCTGGTTCCCATTTTTGGAGGTTATGGGCAGTGCTGCTACATTCTCACTTGTGTCCTGCTGCACATGTATAGTGCTCCCCACTCCCCCCACCCCCGCCCCAACCACAGTTTTGCTTTCCTTGGTTTCAGTTTCCCATGGTCAGCCATGGTCCGAAAATATTAAATGGAAAATTCCAGAAAGAAACAATTCTTAAGTTTTAAATTGCATGATGTTCTGAGTGCAAACCCCAGGCCATCCTGCTGCATTCTGCCCAGGACATGAAGCATCCGTTTGTCCAGCCTACCCACACTGTAGGCACTTCCTGCCCATTGATCGCTTGGTAGTCATTTTGGTTATCAGATTGATTGTCATGATATCACAGTGCTTGTATTCAAGTGACCCTGGTTTTACTTCATAATGGCCCCAAAGTGCAGGAGTAGTGATGCTGGCAATTTGGATGTCCCAAAGAGAAGCGCGAGGTGCTTCCTTTCAGTGAAAAGGTGTGAGTACAGTATAGTAAGATACTTTGAGAGAGAAAGACCACATTCACACAATTTTTTTTTTTAATCCTCACTTTTCCCATTTATCTTCAGAGAGTAGAAGGGAGGGAGGGAGAGAGGGGGGGGGAGAGAGAGGGAGAGAGGGAGAGAGAGAGACATCGATGTGAGAGAGACACAGCAATTGGTTGCCTCCTGCACAACCCAGACCAAGGCCAGGGACTGAACCACAACCGAGGTACATGCCCTTGACCGGAATTGAACCTGAGACTCTTTGGTTCTTGGGCCAATGCTTTAACCGCTGAGCCAAACCGGCCAGGGCCACATAATTGTTATTATAGAAAGTATGTTGTTACAATTGTTCTATTTTATTAATTATTGTTTTTCATCTCTTACTGTGCCTAATTTATAAATTAAACTTTATCATAGGTAGGTATATATAGGAAAAAACATAGTGTGTTTAGGGTTTGATACCAACCGAAGTTTCAGGCATCCACTGGGGGTCTTGGAACAGATAAGTGGGGATGGCTCAACTTTGCATTTACCTAGGAGTGGAACTGCTGGGTCTTTAAGCATTTTCACCTTTACCTTAATGGCAACCTGTATTCCAAAGTAATTCTGATTTTGATTTCCAGAGGCAGTGTATGAGGGCCTGTATTTCTACTGTTCCACACTTGATATTGTTACCCTTCTAATTTTTTGCCCTCTGGTGAGGTATCTTATTGCAATTCAGTTTGTATTTTCTTGATTACTGTTGCGATGAAGCATCTTTCCATATGTTTGTGCATTTGGATTTCCCTTTTCTTTTGTGCCTGTTCAAGTCTTTTTGTCCTTTTTTAAAAATGTGTTTCTATTGATTTTTTAGAGAAGGAGTAAGGGAGAGAGAGATAGAAACATCGATGTGAGAGAGGCACAATAATCGGTTGCCCGCTGCACACCCCCCACTGGGGATCAAGCCCACAACCCTGGCATGTGCCCTGACTGGGAACCAAACCCGGACCTCTCAGTTCATGGGACGATGCTCAATCCACTGAGCCACACTGGCTGGGCCTTTTTGTCCTTTTTTCAATTGGTTTGTCTCTGATTGTTTTGATCTTCATTTATAGTTCTCTATTCTCGACATAAAGGGGTTTTTCCCTTCATTGTGGATTGATTATGTGTTCCAAATATCTGCTCATTTTGCGGCTTTCTTTCCACTAAGCTTTTTGATGAAAAGCTTATAATTTTAAAGTATTTAAATTGCTTGATCTTTTTTTATAGTTACTGCTTTATTTAAATATCCTGAGATAAAAATATTTTCCTACAGTGTCTTTATTGTTTTGCCTTTCACACTTAAGTTTGTAATCACCCAGGATTGATTTTTGTGTACACTATGAGGTGTGTGGGGAACAACAAATTTTGTTTTACTTTTTTTTTTGTTATCATACCCTATTGCTCTGGCATTATTCAGTGGGGAGAAAGGCCTGTCTTTGTCCCCAGAGATCTGCCAAGTGTCACCGTTGTCAAAAATCAAGTGTTCATGTTCAGATGGGTCTGTTTCTGGGCTATTTTCTTCCACTGGTTTATTTGTCTGTCTCATCCCTCAGGACCTCACAGTGTTAATTACTACAGCTTTATAATGAGTTTGGATATCTTTTTCGTGTCTTGGCTATTCTTAGCTCTGCATTTCCTTATACATTTTAGGAGCAGTTTGTCAAGTTCCACAGTAAATCCTGGTGGGAATTTTATTAGGAATGCATTGAATCTAGATCATTTGGGGGAGAATTGACATCTTCAGAACATTGAATTTTCCAATCTTTTTTTTTTAATCCTCACCCGAGGACATTTTTGCATTTATCTTCAGATAGAGAGGGAGGAAGAGAGAGAGAAACATCAACGTGAGAGAGACACATCGAGTGGTTGCCACCCACACGACCCCAACTGGGGCCGGGGACAAATTGCAACCGAGGTACATGCCCTTAGCAGAAACTGAACCCCAGTCTCTCTGGACTGCGGGCTGACGCTCTAACCGCTGAGCCAAACCAGCCAGGGCGAGTTTTCCAATCTTTAAGTCCTTTTAAATTTCTTTCAACAGTGTTTTATTGTTTTCTTGGTAGATATCTTACATGCTAACACCCCTTTTGTTAGATTTATTGCTAGGTGTTTGGCGGGGCTGTTGTCAATTACATCTTTTTATGTTGGTTTCTCATTTGGCTGGCATATATAGGAATGCATGGGATTAAACTTTTGAGTTCTTGTTAACCCTTCTGGAAATATCTTGAATTTATCCTCTTAGTTGATAGGTAGTTTGGCTAAAATAGAATCAAGTTTGAGGTTATTGCTCCATTTTCTTCTATCCATGTTGCCATTCTGATTCTTGTTCCGCTGTAAGTATCCTGTTCTCTCTGGAAGCACTTAGGGTCTTCTCTTTATATTTTGGTGTTCCAAAAGATTGTGAATCTTTTTTTATTTAGTGTGCTTAGTTTTTGCTGAGATTATTCACTCATACCCTTTATATATGAGGATATCTTCTCTTTTATTTTTATTCTCTTTGTCCTTTATAGTCTAAGAAATTTCCTCTATTTCTGTTTATCTTTATTTCATAAATCATAGTTTAACTTTTCAAAAGTTATTTCTTGTTCTCTGTTTTATTGCTGTGTTCTAGCATTGTTTTTTGACTATAATACCATCTTCAATATTTTTCTGTAATTTATTTATTTATTTATTTATTTTTTTGTTAATCCTTACCATTGATTGGTTGCCTCCCACATAAGCCCTGACTGGGGCTGGGATCAAACCTGCATCCCAGGTATGTGCCCTTGCCTGGGAATTGAACCCGCAATCCTCTATTGCATGGGCCGCGCTTTAGCCCCTGAGCCAGGCCAGCTAGGGCTTGTGTATTTATTTTTAATTCTTAAGGGTTTTTTTCCCTCTTGAATCATATTTGTTTCTTCTGGATCAGTTTTCTCCTTTTCCTGTCTTTTTTCTTATTCTCTAGATTGGTAGTCAGTAAACATTTTCTGTAACAGACAAAATAGCAAATTTTTTTTTTCTTTATTGATTATAGAGAGAGAGCATAGGAGAGGGAAAGAGAGAGATAGGAACATCGATGAGAGAGAACATCGATGAGAGAGAACATCAACTGGCCGCCTCCTGCATACCCCCACTGGGGATTTGGCCCATAACCTGGGCATATCCTGACCTGGAATCGGACTGGCGATCTCTTGGTGCAGCATGGGTTGATGCTCAACCACTGAACCACACCGGCTGGGCCAAAACAGCAAATATTTTATGCTTTGCAGGTCAAGAGCAAAATTGAGGATATGACATAGGTACCAAAGCAATGAGAGGGAGAAAACAAATTTTCACAAATTTTTTATTGACAAAAGTCAACATAATACTTGAGTTTTTGTAATACAGATTTACTAATGAGAAAAATGGGATTATTTTGGGGGGCATAATTTGTTTAATTGGAGTTTGGAGTTAGTGCTATCAAAATTGATTGCAAAGATTCTTCTGTTGATACCGATATGAAATTAGATTCTATATATTTCCATCTTCAAAGATGTCTTTTCACTATAGACAGGTACTGCCAGTGTACAGCATGATTTTCATTGGGCATGTTTATTGCTTGGAAGGCATTTGTAGAACTTGATTAGACTCTTCTCTCGAAGTTTGTCTTTTAGCATGTCATTACATTGCAGATTAATCACTTCTATTTGAAGGTCAGGTGATAACTTCTCAGTTGCCCAGTTAAATGGATTTTGAAATGGCATTTTTCTTGCACTTGCATTAAAGTCTGAAAAATACTGCTGGAAATGTAGTTTGAGCCTGGAAAACATACCTGTTGCAGATTTGTTTCTTGTTTCAGCTTTGGACATCACAGTAATTCTGAGCAGTATCACTAACAGCTGTCAACTCATCAAGAGCCAAGGAAAACCACTTAATAGCATTTGTCTTATTTTTATATATATATATATATATATATTTTTTTTATATATATATATATTTTTTTATCCTCACCCGAGGACATTTTTGCATTTATCTTCAGATATAGCAGGAGGGAGAGAGGGAGGGAGAGAGAGAGAGAGAGAGAGAGAGAGAAACATCGATGTGAGAGAGACACATCGACTGGCTGCCACCCACACGACCCCAACTGGGGCCAGGGACAAACTGCAACCGAGGTATGTGCCCTTACGGGAACCAAACCCGGGACTCTGTGGTCCGCAGGCCGACACTCTAACACCACTGAGCCAAATAGGCCAGGGCTGTCTTATTTTTTTAATTTTCCGTTGACGTTTCTCCCAAATTCCTCATATCTTTGAGCAACTGTTCTTGCTAGAAGGCCAGTTAGTTGTCTTAAGTAACTTTCTTTTCTCTGGTTATTTTTTCAAGTGCTGTAATCAAACAAGATTTCATTAACTCACCCTCAGCTTTCTTTGATGGCCAACAAATGACCCCTTCAGAAACTGATGTTTTGTTTTAAATTTTTGAATTTTTCTAACCATTGAGTTGGAATTATTCTGATGAATGCTTAATATTGTAATGTTGACATATATTATGCTCTTTAAGCACTACAGTATCATTACATAATCACCATAATGTTTTGCCATCTAATTGGACAATAAAATAATTCACACTTCACTGTGCCTTAAATACATGGCATTCAAAGTTCACTTTTCATATTTTGACATGGTGGGTATGCACTGGTAATGAAAAAAATGTCATGGCTTGTCAAAATACTATCAGCTTATAACTGTCACTGAAATTTATAGTGCACCGAGGTGCTCTCAAATGCCAGAATGTGGAGGGCTGACTCAGGGGTCTTACTACCCACATAAGGAATCTTGGCTTTTATCAGGCTTTTTTTTTTTTTCAATTTCTTTGGAGAACAGCCCTCTCTTTTTGCCCAGGATAAACTTCTCTTTGATTGTGTACTGGTGAGGGGTGTGCAGAGAGAACTTGTTATAATAGCTTTGTTTTTATTTATAATTTTAGTTTTTTTCTTTTTAAACATATCTTTGTTGTTGAATGTATTATAGATGTCTCCCCCTTTTTCTCCCATTGACCTGCTCCTGACCCCCTTCTGCCTTCCCTACACTGTTGTCTGTGTCCATTGGTTATGCATATATGCATATAAGTTCTTTGGTTTATCTCCCCCCACTCCTCTTTCCTTTGCAGTTCATCCGTCTAACAACAAATTTGTACTTCTTAATTCCTTCACCTTTTTTTTTCTTTATTGATTTTTAGAGAGAGAGATAGAAACATCGATGAGAGAGAACATCGACTGGCTGCCTCCTGCATGCCCCCCACTGGGGATCAGTTTCACAACCCAGGCATGTGCCCTGACTGGGAATCGAGCCGGCAACCTCCTGGTGCATGGGTCAGTGCTCAACCACTGAGCTATACTGGCCACGCCCTTTTGTATTTTGATGATGATGTTTCTTGGTGTGGGCCTCTTTGGGTTCATCTTGTTTGGGACTCTCTGTGCTTCCTAGACTTGTACGTCTGTTTCCTTTACCAAGTTAGGGAATTTTTCTATCATTATTTTTTCAAATAGGTTTTCAATTTCTTGTTCTCTTTCTTCTTCTGGCACCCCCATGATGCGAATGTTGGTACACTTGAAATTGTCCCAGAGGCTCCTTACACTATCCTCATTTTTTTGGATTCTTTGTTCTGATTGGGTGTTTTTTGCTTCCTTAATTTGAAATCGATGGCTTGTTTCTTGGCTTCACCTACTCTACTATTGATTCCCTGTAAATTATTCTTTATTTCAGTTAGTGCGTCCTTCATTTCTGACTGGTCCTTTTTTATGCTCTTGAGGTCCTTACCAAGTTCCTTGACATTCTCATGAAGTTCTTTGAAATTCTCACTAAGTTCCTGAGCATCCTTATAACCAGTGTTTTGAACTCTGCATCTAACTGATTGCTTATCTCCGTTTCGTTTAGTTCTTTTCCTGGAGTTTTGTTCTGTTCTTTCATTTGGGACATGTTTCTTTGTCTCCTCATTTTGGCTGCCTCCCTGTGTTTGTTTCTATGTACCAGCTGACCACCGGCCTCTGACTCCCTTGGAGGATCAGTGGTGTAAGGGCTCAACACAGAACAAGACTTACTTCAGCAGGGCTCTGGTACCCACTGAGTCCACTCACTGAGTGTGTCATTTGTGGAGGTGTTTGGGTAGTGCTGCTTTGATGTAGTCTAAAGCTGTCCACTGGGTGTGCTGGCTCTGGGGCAAGGTTAGCCACTGCCTGTGTTCTATCTGGGGCCACCAGGCTTAAGCTACAAAGTGATCTACAGACAGCTACTTTTTTTTTTTTTTTTTTTTTGGTTCGTGCCCCTAGCGGGAACCAACGGGACTCTCTGGTCCGCAGGCCGACGCTCCAACCGCTGAGCCAAACCGGCCAGGGCATGACAGCTGCTTCTTGTGCTGGGTCCTGTACCCACCTATGTAAAAGATGTATATGTCTATTATTTTACTTTTTATCTAATCCCAGAGGTTTCCCTGCTTTGCTTTATCCTGCCTCCCTAATCTATCACCAGTGAATTTCATGTATCCCACAGCCACTGAATGATGGAGCTTGGATTTGAACTCAAGACTCTAAAGTCCAGCCCTGACCAGGTGTCTCAATTGGTTGGAGTGTCATCCCATACACCAAAAAAGTTGCAGGTTTGATTCCTGGTCAGAGCACATACCTAGGTTGTAGGTTTTGTCCTCAGTAGGGGTGAGCATGGGAGGCAACCATCAATGTTACTCTCACATCAGTGTTTCTATCTCTCTCTCTCTCCCCCTTCTTCTCTCTCTCTGAATTCAATAAAACATATCCTCAGATGATGATTAAAAAAAAAACCTCTAAAGTCTATGCTTTTAAGAACTGAGTCCTATGGAGCTTATATACTGGTGTTTGTGTTTTAAAATAAAGATCCAGTTGAGATTTGAAAATCTACCATAAATGTTTTCTAAATTATATTGAGAACAGCAAACATCAGAACAGTGAGTTTATAGCTAGTTGTGTGAAGAAAAGTATTCAGGCAATCATTTGTATTTTGTGCATTTCATTGCCCTCTGAAAAGAATCACATCAACTAGTAATACTCATCTCACGTATAATAAAACAACATAGTTGATGATTGTCCTGATGTTATTTTTGTTGCTAAGTCACCCCATCTTTTTCTTAAATACAAATAAATTAAACATGTTATTCCTTGCAATAAAAGGGGTCTGCTTCAGTACTGTAGGCCTGCGTGTTTTTTGCCAAGGGGGCACTTAGTCACTGGTTTGGCTTGTTGTACTATTTTGATTCACATACACTGAATGGAATCTTATCTCTGGTTGACTAAGCTGATCTTCGTGGGAGCTATGGCATATTGAGTGATTTTTTTGGTTCTTTCTGTGCCTACTGAATAAAATTAGTAAGCACAGAACCAAGGTAAACACAGTAATTATCACAGGAGTCAGCCATCTTTTTCATAAAGGACCAGATAGTGCATCTTTTCAACTTTGTGAGCCAGATTGTCTCTGCCACAACTAAGCAGCCATAGATTATAGGTGATGAATGCATGGGTGTGACTGTGTTCCAGCAAAACTTTATTTACAAAAACAGGAGGCCAAGCCAGTGTTTACCAACTCCTGACCAGAAGTTCTGTTTCTAAGTTTTTTTGTATGGTATTAGTGGAAAATGGTGCTCTTTCTTGAGGATGTGGAGATGAAGAACTTGGTGGCCTGAAGACTATTGAATTGGTTGGTAGTCTTGTCTGGTGTAATGAAGGTCAAGTGTGCATTGAAGCCCTTGTCAGGTTAGGAAAATTTCAAATACACAAGAGTGGAAATAATAGCATATGAACCCCCCATGGACCCATCACCCAACCTCAGCAATGATCAATTTATGGCTAGTCATTGTTTCTTTTTTTATAACCACATTATTTTGAATCGTGCTAGGTTTTTAAAATTATAAATTTAATTTTTACTTAGTTTAGGCACTTTGGAAACTCAGCAACATCAGTGAAGAATTTGCTACGTAGAAAATCAAGAAGTAAGGACTATGATGTATTCAGTGATAATGATATCTGCAATCAGGATTCAGAAGATAATTTTGCTAAAGAGCTTCAGAAGTATATGCAAGCCAAAGAAATGGCAAATGCTGCTCAGTCCTTACCGTCTCCTGAAGAATCCATGAAGAAGGAGGAAGCCAAGTGTACACAGAAAGGTAAAGGTCAAACTATTTTATCATTTAAATAGTTTTATCTAGAGGAGCATTCACAGTTGTCCATGAATGGGGGGTGGTTCTCCTGCACTTTAGGATAAGCTCATGGTTTTTATGGATCTTTACACCAGATATGAGCTTGCATGGCCTGAGATCCCCGCCAAGACCTGGCCAGTCAGTGTACAGTGCTCAGTTTGCAGGAGGATCTGAAAGTTCAGGAAGATTATCCAAGGCCGTGACTACTTTGAAAGGGAAAATGCTAAATCCTGTCGTCTGCATGTATAAAGGACAAGATATGCCTGTTTATATTGCTGTCATCTGAAATGAATTGACTTAATGTCAGGGATGGTGGTGTGTCAGACTAAACTCAGACATATTCTTTTAGATATCTTAGTCTCAGGTGTCCAGCGTAGTGATTAGACAGTTATATAACTTACAAAGTGAGTTATATAAATACGTCTAGTACTCATCTGACATCATACATAGTTATTACAGTATAATTGTATAAATGAAGTTCTTAATCTTCATTTACTACCTGCCCCCCTTAAATGTTTTTCTGTTTAAAATGGGTCATAGATAAATTTGGTCTCTTTTGAATGTGTTCAGTGAAAAGTCCAATAGTAATATATGCAGTCAGTTTGAACATTTGAAGTTTTACCATTATAGTGCTATCGCAGTTCCTAATTAGATCCATGATTAGATACCCTGAACACTTCAGAAGGATCTGGTTTGTGGCTAGCAAGACTGATTTCAGTATTAGCTTGCTTTTTTTCTGACGATACTGTACACAGTTTCACAGAGAATGAATTGGGATCCAGAATGTATTGATTCTCTCTGGTCTCCCAACCCCACAGCTTCTAGAAGACAGATCAGCATCGTGCCCGTTTCACTCATTGAGCAGAACTTGGGGATTATTATAGAGTGTACTTTATGAGAGTAAACTGCTATTGTACTTTTATGTCATCATGAAAATTAGTTTTCTGTTTTTAGCTGTGAAACAAAAAAATAACCTTAAAGCTGCCCGCAAGAATGGTAAACAAAAGAAAATGAAGCGGAAATGGCCTGGCACTGCAGACAAGGGATCAAATGCATCACTGAGGAACAGTGGCTCACAGGAACAGGTACAAGGACGATTTCTGTCTTACCCTTAGTGACAAGCCACAAAGTGAGAATTGCTGGTAGTGAAATGTTCTCTGACTGTGGCGGGCTGCACGTTCTCTCTCATGCAGGAGCTGCTAGCACCCACTCTGAGCTTTCGTGTTGCACCTGTTGCCCCGAATACATGCACACAAGCCCCTTGGTGTTGGAGTGTTGTGCTGTCAGTGTCCATGGAAAAACAGACTGGGTAGCAGGGAGAAGATACAATAATCATGAGCACATTTCAAAGGCCACAGAGTCTTACAAAGTTTCTACTATTGCAGTCCCTGGTCTACTGGTTCTTGACTCCCTCTGGAAATTATAAATGAATGTATCTTCACATTGGCCTTACCATCCACTCCCTACCCTCGTAGTTTTATTTTGCTTGTAGTTCCTTTTCCTTGGTCTGTACATGTAATCAGAGTGGGACAATAAGTGACTCCCCCGGACTCTTCTTTTCTGAGGGCTTCTAAACTGGTGGCAACCATCTTATTAGGTTTGGCCACAGGGACAAGTGGTAAAATACTAGAAATACCAAATATTATAGATTGAAATATATTTATGTAAAATATTGCTCTGCCCCCATATTTTACAAATGAAGAATCAGGCCCAAGGGTTCAGGTGACTGCCCATGGTCACACAGGGCCAGGCCAGCGCTGGGACTTTGTGTCTTGACCCCCCACCATCAGTTTTCCCTTTCATTTGGTTTACATTGACTTAAAAGGTTATTCAGCCAAAGCTGATAGCGATTCTACATGAGGAACAAATCTAAATATGTATATTACAATTTAATAACATAACCAAATAAAACCAAAGATTTAAACTGACATATTTATAAGACGTATTTGATAGTGCTAAGTGGAAATGTGACATTACTGCGAAGCAGACATAAACATATGGCTAGCTCTCCTCTTTTACATACTGTATTTCTCAAACTACTCAGAAATTTGGTGTGCAGAAGCTAGAAGTTATATTACAAGTTAACATGCTAACAGTGGTTTATGCTTCTAAAGAGCTAAAATGGCCCTGGCTGGTGTGGCTTAGTGATTAGAGTGTCAGCCCCTGCACTGGAGGGTCTTGGGTTCAGTTCCTGGTGAAGGGCACGTACCTGGGTCAGGTTCAATCCCCGGCCCTGTCAGGTCACGTGAAGGAGGCAACCAGTCCATGTGTCTATCTCACACTGATGTTTTTCTCTCTCTCTTCCCTGCCTCCCTCCCTTCCCTTCCACTCTCTTAAACTCAGTAGAAAAAACATCCTCAGGTGAGGATTAACAACATCAAAAATAAATAAAATAAAGAGCTAAAATGTATTATGAAAATCCCCCTTTTGTTTTTATACCTTGATCACCATCTTTGAGGCTATAGTTCTACTTACATTTGTTCTTTTTTTTTAATTTTATTTCTTTTTTCTTTATTGATTTTAGAGAGAGAAGATGGGAGAGGGAGAGAGAGATAGGAACATCAATGAGAGAGAACACCGATTGGCCCCCTCCTGCATGCCCCCCACTGGGGATTTGGCCCACAACCTTGGGCATGTTCCCTGACTGGGAATCAACCCAGCATTCTCTTGGTGCATGGGTCGATGCTCAACCACTGAGCCACACCAGCCAGGCTGTTCTTTTTTTTTTAATCCTCACTTGAGGACACGCTTAGAGAGAGGAGGGAGTAAGGGAGGAAGGGGAAGAGAGAGAGAAAAAAAGAAAGATCGATCGATTGCCTTCCTAAAGCTCCCTGACTGGGGATCAAACCCTCAACCCAGGTATGTGCCCTGACCCAGAATTGAACTGACAGCCTTTTGGTGCATGGGATGACGCTCAACCAACTGAGCCACTCTGACCAGGCTACATTTGAGCTGGTTAGTATACTCAGCTGACACCCAGAGAGCATCTCACTGAAATGAAACGTTACACTGCTTTCAGTACTTAGGATTTCCAGTTTGTCTCCATTGTTCTAAAGAGCCTTGTTCTTGCACTTTGCTTTTTATCACAAGTAGTAGCACTTTTATTTATTTATTTTTTTATTCATTTAAAGGGCAAAGTACAATAAAATATTTAAATTGTATAAATATTAATGATCAATGCTGGAATGCTGTTGAAACTAACAAAGCATTCATTTTTCAACTGGTGTACAAAAGTCCAAATCTTATCAATGAAGGTCAATTTAGAAGAGTCCCTTTTTAATGTTTTATAGGGGGTTTAAAATAATTTTGTACAGTGGAATAAAATATTTAATTTTCTGTTTTTCACATTTAGTCTTTTGGTTTTGTTTCCAAAGGGTGGTAAACCTCAAGAGAAGCAGCAGCACATGCGAATGAGTCAAGGGTTCATCAACCAACACACCGTGGAACGCAAAGGAAAGCCAGTTTGTAAATATTTCCTTGAAAGGAAGTGTATTAAGGTATAAAATATGTGTAAACAAAAATACACTAAAATGGAAGATGTAGTAAAAATGTACTAAAACAAACTCCCTTTTCCACTAAATGCTCTAAAAGCATACCTGTTTCCTTCTGGAAAGGCTCACTTAGAAAATTTTACTGAAATACTCTTTTAGGTTTAAGAAAGGTACATATTTTTTTAAATTTTATTTTTTATCCTCACCTGAGGACATTTTTGCATTTATCTTGAGATAGAGCGGGAGGGAGAGAGGGAGGAAGAGAGAGAGAGAGAAACATGGATGTGAGAGAGACACATCGAGTGGTTGCCACCCACACGACCCCAACTGGGGCTGGGGACAAACTGCAACCAAGATACATGCCCTTAGCGGGAACCGAACCCAGGACTCTCTGGTCCGTGGGCCGACACTCTAACCACTGAGCCAAACTGGCCAGGGCTAAGAAAGGTAATTTTTAAAAAATGTTTTGTATTATAAATGTTTAGGACTTAACATATTAAGTAGTTAATGTGATATCATAAGATAACTCATTAAGAATTAGACTGTAAAGTTTCTAAGACTTTGTGTTTTTTGTTTTTTGGAATTATTTGTTTATCCAAAGTTTAGTAGGAATTGTAATGACTTAACTGTGAGAAGTAATAGCTTTTCCTTGTTTCTTCTTTTGGCCTAGGGAGATGAATGTAAGTTTGATCATGATGCAGAGATAGAGAAGAAAAAGGAAATGTGCAAGTTTTATGTACAAGGATATTGTACCAGAGGTGAAAACTGTCTATATCTGCATAATATCCTTTATCACAGATATTATAACTTTACTCTTCATAAATGTTTACATGAACATTTTATTTTATTTATTTATTTATTTATTGCGGGAGGGAGACAGGGAGGAAGAGAGAAAGAGAAGCATTGATGTGAGAGAGACATAGCAACCAAGGTATGTGCCCTTAGTGGGAACCGAACCCGGGTCTCTCTGGTCTGTGGGCCGACGCTCTAACCGCTGAGCCAAACTGGCCAGGGCAAACATTTTAAATATGTATACTTTTGAAGAAAACCAGTGTCTTAGCTATGGCAAAATTATATCATCTAAGCCCAGCTCAGAATTGAAGTGATTAAATTATACACAGATTTTATTTCTCCTGTAAGAAAAGAGGGATTCCTTAGAAATTCTCTCAGCAGGTTCGTGAGACCTGTTCAGGTCCCAGAAAGACTTTGTCAGAATTTCTGCTGTGACATTCACTGATTGAATCTATATTCATGTAAGCTCCTTCATAAAAAGAGGCAAGGACTGCATAATTTGGGATGTGTGTTTTCTGTATATTCTGTACTCTGTAGAGGTTAGCTGCCCCTTAATTTGAAGAATAACCCTCACTTCAGTGTACATGTTACAGACATGTTGTAAAAACATGGAACAAGAACGTTTTAGGCTAACAGCACCTTTGGTCACTTCAGTCATTCAGTATAAGACGTCTCAAATTCTAACTTAAGATTCTTTTCCTAGGAGACAGTGTTGACATTGTATAAATTGATCCTATTACACGAAGGATCCAGATTTGTTAAGACATATTGTCATTGACTTTAATTCCTCTACTCCAAAAGAATGTTTTAAAAATACTCACACTTCAAGGTATTTAAAATACACATCTCTTTTTCATATCAATGAAATGTATCTGTAGTCTATTATAAGAATGGATATGAAGGCAGAAAGTGTCCTGTGATAGCCAATAAACTTGATTTATATAATCATCCTAAAATTAGATTTTTTTCCATATGACCCAGTTAATAATTGTCTTAAGTGGGGAATTTTAAATAGGGAACTCAAAGTCATTAAATGAATAATAAATTATTTCAGTTGGGTTAAGAATGTTACCTTCCTCAACATTTGGGATACATGAATATCCTTGCAAGTTTTACCATACAGGAACAAAATGTTATCAGGGCGAGTACTGCAAGTTTTCCCATGCGCCTCTGACTGCTGAAACACAGGAACTGCTGGTTAAAGTAAGTACACTTTTAGTCATCTTTTGTTTTGTTTTTTAAGAATATGTTTGAACTAAGGGTGAGAATTTGAAAAGCTACTGTTCTTGAAGGAAAAGGCCTCGTAGCTTAACATATGGCGTATATTTGGACTGATAATCTAAGAATTTACTTCAGTTTAGAATATTATTATTTATTTTCATATTTTTCCTTGTAGCTTAAAGGGAAATTTACACTTATTGCTGGTATACATTCAAGTGTTCTTAAAACCTTCAATGCAGTTAGAAATGTTAATAGCTAAGCTAAAAAAAGGAAATAGCAAATAGGAGAAAGTTACTCCTGTTATACCCTTAGAAGGAAAATTAAGGAGGACCATTGGTTGATAAACAGTTTAGATTTACATCACAGAATACTCTAGTTATTTCAAAGTGTTTTCTCCAAATATTCTTTTAGTCTGTGAGAAAGGATAGTTGAAAAATAATAGTCATTTATATTCTATCCTTTTCCATATGTTATTTGGAGCAAGTTTCTCCAAAATTAAACTGAAATATAAGTGAAAATCAAAGACTCTTTTAAAAGCAAGCCATACCATATTGTGGCAGAAGTTTTTTTGAGCATGTGCATATGTTAGAAAGTCAAAGATTCTTATTTCTAGATATTTTTAGGTTGTAAAATCTGAAGGGTTACTCTAGAATTAGAAGTTATACCAAATATTTGGTTTTTTATTAGTATGAAATATATATGGAAAAATGACATGTAAAATTTTTTTTCAGTTTCTCTTATAGTCAATATTATTAGATGATTACTAGGATGACTATTATCGGGATCATGAGAAAAATTATGAGTATTATGATATGTGATAATGCATAAAAACAATTATGTGCTTTTTTTTCATATTAGGTTTTGGATACTGAAAAGAAGTCATAAAAGTCAAATACATTAAAAAAGGTAAAATTAGGATTAAGCACATTTTCTTTTCTGAAACATTTCTAGAAGTTGGCATGGAAACAGGGCATTTTCCGTTTTTTAAAATAGAAGTCATTTTCTCTCTCCTCCCCCACTAAAAATACTATATAAAATATTTGGTACATATGCATAGATATATATTGTGGATCTCCATGGACCTGCTTCACTATCTTTTATGTTTTTGTTCTCCTCCTCTGTTTCTTTGTAAATTTACCAAAAGTACATGATTCACTAAATAGTATATTTAGTTGTGCTTGTGTTTGGATTTTATTTAAGTAGTAACATACTCTGTGTTAATTGGTGATTTGCTGTTTTCACTCAGCATTATCCTTCAAAGATTTATGTAGATGCATGCAGCTGTTATTCATTCATTTTTAATCCATTATAGCATTTCAGTCATTAAATATGTTATAATTTATTTAGTTATTCTATTGATGGACACAGGTTCTTTTCAATTTTTTAAATACAAACTGTTGCTACAGATAATCATGTTCTTGTCTCCTGATATACATGTGTGTGAGTTATACTGGGTGTGTACCAAGGAGTAGAATTGTTGCATCATCATCTTAATATTTAAGATGATACCAGTATCCTGTAAAGTACTTGTAACAGTTTATATTCCCACCAAGTGTGTTAAAGAACTGTCGATCCATTTGCCAATACTTTGTTTTATTAAGACTTTAATTTTTTTACCAATTTAGTAGGTATAAAAATGATGTCCCATAGCTTTATTTTAATGAAGTTCAACATAATTTCTTACACTTTACTAGCTTTTGAGTTTCACCTTTGGTGAAATGCCTGTTAATGTCTTTTTTGCTTATGTTTCTGTTGGGCTGATTGTCCTCTATAAATTGGTTTTATATATTCCTGATATAATCATTTGTGAGGTTTGTGTAGCAAATCTTTTTCCATTTTGTGGGCTGTCTTTTCACTTTTTTTGAGGTGTCTCAATGAGCAGAATTACTTATTTTGGCAGTCTTTTTCTTTATGGTACGTTTTATATTTTATTTAAGAAATCCCTATCATGTGGCTATAAGATACTTTAATATTTTTTTTTGTTTTACTTTTTACATTTATATTTTAATCTCTTGGAAATTATGTCAATTAACATTTGCCACAATAATGATGTTTAACAAACAACCACAAACTCTCCATACCATGTAAAAATAAAAATTTCTTTTTGGTGCATCTGCAGATTGGCTGGGTTGGTTCTACTTCATACAGCAGGTTGATTGGGATGGTTGTGCCCACATTTGTCCTCCTGGGACCAGTGGGCTAGCTGGGCTTGTTCTTTTCATAGCAGCTCAAGAGGCCCTTTTTGCCTCACATTTACTAACAATCCATTGGCCAAAGTAAATCACATGGTGAAGCTTAAAGTCAAGGAGTAGGAAGTACATTCTTTTTGTACTTTCTGTGTGAGAGGAACTGCTAGATTACGTGAAAAAGTGTGTGGTTGTGGCTATAGGGGGAAAGGAAGAATTACAACTGATCATTTATTTTATTTCATGGTAAGGCTGAATAATATCCTATTGTATGTATATACCACATTTCACACATTCATTCATCTGTTGATGGTCACCAGAGCTGCTTTCATGTTTTAACTATTGTGAATAATGCTGGTATGGACATGGGTATACAAATATCTTTTTGAGACCGTATTTTCAATTCTGATATGTACCCAGAAATAGAATTGCTAGATCATATGGTAATTCTATTTTTAATTTTTTGAGGAACCACCATACTGTTTTCCCCAGCAGTTATACCAGTTTACATTCCCAACAGTGCACAGGGTTCCAGTTTCTGCACATGCTCACCGACACTTATTTTCTGTTGTTGTTGTCTTTGTTTTTGTTCTGTTTTGTTTGTTTTTTTGTGAGGTGGTATCTCATAGGTTTGATTTGTATTTCCCTAATGATCAGTGATGTTGAGCACCTTTTCGTGTGCTAATTGGCCATTTGCATGTCTTCTTTGAAGAAATGTCTGTTGAAGTTCTTTGCCTGCACAGGAGGATATTTTTCCATTGATTTTCAGATAGAGTGGGAGGGGAGGAGAGAGAGACAGAGACAGAGACAGAGACAGAACATCTATTGGTTGCCTGCAACCAGGACCGGGAATTGAATCGAAACTGAAACCGAGGTATGTGCCCTTGACCAGAATTGAACCTGCAACTCTTTGGCCCACGGGTCGATGTTCTAACCACTGAGCCAAAACAGCCATGGCTTTTTGCCCATTTTTGATTTGAGTGTGTGTTTTTTTTTATAGTTAAGTGTTAGGAATTCTATGCATATTCTGGATATTAACCATTTATGATATATGTGATTTGCAAATATATTCTACCATTCTGTGGGTTGCCTTTTTGCTCTGTGGACAGTGTCCTTTGATGCACAAGATTTTAAATTTTTTCTGAAGTCCAATTTGGTTATTTTTACTTTTTGTGCCTTTGGTGTCATATTCAAGAAATCACTGCCAAATCCAATGTTGTGAAGCCTTTATCCTATGTTTTCTTATAAGAGTTTTGTAGCTCTAGCTTAACTTATGTTTAAGTCTTTGATTCATTTTGTGTTAATTTTGTATATGTTAGGTAAGGGCCCAACTTCATTATTTTGCATGTGGATATCCAGCTTTCCCAGCACCATTTGTTGAAAAGACTATCCTTTGCCCTATTGAATGATCTTGGCTTCTTGTTAAAATATGTGAGGGTTTATTTCTAGGCTCTGTATTCTATTCCATTGGTCTTTGTTCTTTTTCAGTTTTGTTTTGGCTAATTGGGGCCCCTTAAGATTAGGATGGATTTCTCTCTTTCTGAAAAAAAAAAGTCTTTGTGATTTTGATAGGGATTACATTGAATCTGTAGATCACTGTGTAGTATTGACATCTTAACAATATTAAGTCTTCCAGTTCATGAACATGGGATGTCTTTCCATTTATTTATGTCTTCTTTAAATTCCTTCACCAATATTTCATTGTTTTCACTGTATAGTCTTTCACCTTCTTGGTTAATTCCTAAGTATTTTAATTCTTTTGAGATATAGTAAATGGAATTGTTTTCTTAATTTCCCTTTTAGATTGTTTATTGTTAGTGTATAGAAGTACAACAGATTTTCGTTTGTTGACTGTGTATCTTGCTACTATGTTGAATTTGTTTATTAGTTCGAACAGTTTTTTGTGGAATCTTTAAGTTTTCTGCATATGAGATCATTGGATGGACATTATACTTAGTAAGAAAGTCAGCATACTTGATGGGCAAATAGAAGAGGCATTTCCACTAGAAATGTCCAATGGGACTGTCTAGTTTCTAAAAGTTGAAGAGCGTTCTCTGAAAACAACTGCATTAGGTGCCAGTTTCATTTATGAATACCCTCGATGAAGCAGTAGGAAATAGTCATGCTATTAAACCTCAATTCTTGCATGCTCGTCTTTCAATATTATGTCTAGCAAAATGGGAAGATGTATCAAGTATTTACACAGTAAGGGATATTCTGAGGGAGAGCTCTTGTGCTCTGAGTTCAAGCTGAATTAGCTGCATGTTTTGATGAATACTCTTTATTTGAAAGAACAACTGTGGGGCCAACTGGTTTCTTCAGATGTGGTGGTTTGGCAGGCACTTTGCCACAAATGAATGGAGTGACCCTGTCACTTCAAGGAAAACAACTGAAAATATTTGTTTTCAATGATAAAATTCTGGCTTTTAAGCAAAAAGGACAATTTCAGAACATTTTATCTGCCCCTGAGCTTGAAAGCTTTTCTGTATTTAAAGATTTTTTGGCCCTGGCCAGTTTGGCTCAGCGGTTAGAGCGCCGGCCTGTGGTCCAGAGAGACCCGGGTTCGGTTCCCGCTAGGGGCACGTACCTTGGTTGCAATTTGTCCCCGGCCCTGGTTGGGTCGTGCGGGAGGCGGCCACTCGATATGTCCCTTTCACGTCGATGTTTCTCTCTCTCTCCTCCCACTCTATCTGAACAAAAAATGGGAAAATGTCCTCGGGTGAGGATTAAAAAAAAAAAAAAAAAGATTTTTTGGGTGAGGTTGGTTGGTGATATTATAGAATGTGATTTTTAAAATACTGTATAATAGAACATTTGAAAAATCTGCATAAATTAGTAAGCTGACATTTTCCAAATAAACAGTGCATGACATTACAAAATTATGCGTGGGTAGAACACCCATCCAACCTGCAGCACAGACTAATGGATTGTCTTGTAACAGTGCAGAAAGTTCCTTGATGTGGTCTCAGATTCTGCATTGCAACTGGAAATTTGTTTGCATTTATTTATTTATTTTACAGAAAACCTTATTTAAAAATTTTTATCTAGTACTTTTATTTATTATTTTTAAATTAAATGTATTGGGATGACATTGGTTAATACAGTTATATAGATTTCAGCTATACAATCCTATAACACATCATCTGTATATTGTATTGTGTGTTTAACATTCAAAGTCAAATCTCCTTCAATCACCATATATTTGACCCCTGCATTTGCTTTTAATATTCATTTGCCCATCACATTATTTTTAGCTTTTCTGAGTAAGTTATAGGTTTATTTCTTATGTGGAGCATATAGTTGGGTTCTGCTTATAAGCCAAACCAAAGATTCTTTTCTTCTTTTGATAAGTGAATTAATCCATTCACATTTATTTAAATGAATGTTTGCTTTAGCTCCTGTCGTTTTATATAGTTGCTGTGTATATTATGTGTGCATGTTTCCCTCTCCATAGTGTTTCTTTCTTTCTTTAATAAATACTACTTCAACTCATTTTTGTTCTTCTTTTCCACTCTAGCCCAATAACCCTTATTAACGTTTCCATTCAAATCTTTCTTTTTTGATACGCTTTTTTTCTTGTATTATTTCTGAGGTCAGTCAAGTCTTGTTTCGTTACTTCTATTTTTTTGTTCAGTTCTGCCCTTAGTTGTGGAATTTCAGTTCAAGTTGCTTTTTCAGATTCCCAAACAGGGATATTTCATTCAGTTTACATGTTTGTGTTACAGTTTTCTTCTGCTGCATGTTTCTCAGGGAGAGGGAATAGGGTAGCTACGGGGGTAATTTTCACCACTGTGGTGTTTGTTTTCTGCCTATGTTCAGGACTATTCAAGACTGGTGATTTGGAGTGCTTTACTAGGTTCCTCATTTAAAGCACCTTCTTGTATCATTAATGGTGAGATGCAGCTTCTTTAATGGATGGCGCGGAGGGACAGAATCGAGTGTGGAAGTGAGGGGTTGGCCTTCTCTGAGCTGTTAGCTGTTGGAACAGGAGAGGAGATAGGTGGCAGAGCTGCGGGCTGGAGGGGAATGTTGCAGGAGGGAATTGCAGAAGTCTGTCTGATTCGTGCAGTTTTCTCACTAAAATAGGAAGCAAGGTTAGGCCGAGTGAGGATGGATGAAGAGGTGTAGGATTGAAGAGAGAAAACTTGGGTTTCTCTAGGAAGACATGGGGTAATAAGATAGAAGATGGATGTACAGTTAGAACTCTTCATGTCATTAAATACTTGTACAATATTTTTATGGTTGCTCACAATTCTGTTTTATGACTTAAATTATGGTTCTGTGATTTTTTTCAACCTATTTCCTGTTGTTGGACATTTAAGCTGTTTCCAATTTCTTACTGTTAAAAGTAAAAGTGGAACAATGTCTCTAGCTATACCATCCCTAAACTTGTAGTTCTTAACTGTTTCATTGTTAAGCTATAAGAATGGTTATCTTTCTCATTGGTTTGTAAATTGTCAGAGTATGCGCTTATGTAAAATGTAAATTTTAGGAGTATTATGACGTCTGTAACATAATATTCAAATACAGAATTTTCCAAGCACAAATAATGAGATTCCAAATATACACTTTTATATAATGATACTGATTAGTATTAGAAAAATACTGTGAAACTAAAACTATCGTCATCATATTGTTTAATGCTGGGGAAAAACAATAGCCTCACTGACTTGCTGTGTAGAGTACACCAAAGTTGGTGACACTTCTTAGCAAATCTTATTTGAAAGTATGAGTCAAAGTTATTTGGCTGTAACTTAATCCCGCTAAAGCAAGAGAGGAAATGAAGAGGCAGATGTGTCAGTGAAATCTCTTAAATTGTGTTAAGTCAACTTAAAGGAGAAACACGCTCTCAAATGTGCCCTGTGCACTTAAAGCTGCTGTAGGCTGTGGGTCTCTCAGCTGCAGCACTTGCAACCATCTGCCTCTATTTCCACTTTCTTTTCCTTAGAGCAGATTTTCCGGTGTACTGCGTCAGCCATGGCTCCGCTGGGTAGTGCCCTGAATCAGGATCTTACTGTCTGCCTGGTTTAAGTTCTCTGTAGTCTCGCCATCTCAGCCTACTGAGCTTCAGTTCCTGCTGCTCTTTGCTCTTCTCTGCTCCCCTTGGTTTCCTCCTGTGAACTAAATCTCACTGACTCCCGCAGCTCCAAGCGAGTGTACATATAATGAAACCATAGTTGGTGAAAGATTCTGGACTAGAGGAAATACAAGTAAGAAAGCTCTAATGGGAAAAAAACCGTGTTGTGTGGCCTGCATGGTTATCAGGGCTGTATTAAATTTATGTCTGATCTTTTTTGGAGCCAAAACAAAAAGGATGAACAAGTCATCTATTTACCTTTTTTTATCAGAAAGGTAGGATGCAAAACCATTCCTAATAATAATTTCATAAAAACAGTTCTATGTAAGTCTTCATTATGGAAATCACTGGATAGAATGGACAACATTCTCATTTCTAAGATTCTGTGTGACAGGTTTCATGTAAGTTTTGAGGTCAGTTACAAAAGCCTCATGACAGTAAAACTCAACTTTCCTCAGTTTGTAAGATAAGTATATAGCCTTTTGGTGTTTTGACTTGATCCAGTTGTAGAACTTAAGGAATTTTTTTTCTTTATTGATTTTGGAGAGAGAGGAAGGTAGAAGGAGAGAGATAGAAACATCGATGAGAGAGAACATCCATTGGCCGTCTCCTGCATGCCCCCTACTGGGGATTTGGCCCATAAGCTGGGCATGTGCCCTGACTGGGAATTGAACCGGCGACCTCTTGGTGCATGGGTTGATGCTCAACCACTGAGCCACACCAGCCGGCCAGAACTTAAGGAATTATTATTATTATTTTTTTATATTTTAAATTAGTTCATTTTTGTTTTTATTATTTTTTATTATTATTTTTTAACTTATCTTTATTGTTGAATGTATTACAGATGTTCCTCATTTTTCCCCCATTGACCCCCTCCTCCCCATTCCTGCCCCTCTCCTGCCTTTCCCCACACTGTTGTTTGTGTCCATTGGTTATGCATATATACATATAAGTTCTTTGGTTTATTTCTTCCCACCCCCCACCCCCCCTTCCCTTTGAGGTTTGTCAGTCTAACAAGCAATTTGTACTTCTTAATCCCTTCACCTTTTTCACCCATCCCCCCAGCCCCCACCCATCAGGTAACCAACGAAAGTTCTCTGTATCTATGAGAATGTTTCTGTTCTGCTTATTCATTTTGTTGTAGATTCAGTTGTTGATAGATATGTACTTATTGCCATTTTGTTTGTTTATATTTTTTTATCTTCTTCTTCAAGAAGACCCTTCAACATTTCATATAATAATGGTTTGGTGGTGGTGAACTCCTTTAGCTTTTCTTTGTCTGGGAAAGTCTTTATATGGCCATCGATTCTAAATGACAGCTTTGCAGGATAGAGTACTCTTGGTTGTAGGTTCTTGCTTTTCGTCACTCTGAATATTTCTTGCCACTCCCTTCTGGCCTGCAAAGTTTCTTTTGAGAAATCAGCTGACAGTCTTATGGGAACTCCCTTGTAGGTAACTAACTGCTTTTCTCTTGCTGCTTTTAAGATTCTCTCTTTGTCTTGAACCTTTTGCATTTTGATGATGATGTGTCTTGGTGTGGGCCTCTTGGGGTTCATCTTGTTTGGGACTCTCTGTGCTTCCTGGACTTGTATGTCTGTTTCCTTCACCAAGTTCGGGAAGTTTTCTGCCATTATTGTTTCAAATAGGTTTTCGATTTCTTGTTCTCTCTCTTCTCCTTCTGGCACCCCCAAGATTCGAATGTTGGCACGCTTGAAGTTGTCCCAGAGGCTCCTTACACTATCTTCATTTTTTTGGATTCTTTTTTCTTTTTGCTGTTCTGATTGGGTGTTTTTTGCTTCCTCATATTCCAAATCGATTGTTTGCTTCTTGGATTTACCTACTCTACTATTGCATCTGTGTAAACTATTCTTTATTTCAGTTAGTGCATCCTTCATTTCTGACTGGTCCTTTTTTATGCTCTTGAGGCCCTCACTAAGTTCACTGAGGTTCTCACCAAGTCCATTGAGCATCCTTATAAGCAGTATTTTGAACTCTGCATCTGTTAGGTTGCTTAACTCCATTTCACTTAGTTCTTTTCCTGGAGTTTTGTTCTGTTCTTTCATTTGGAACCTGTTTCTTTGTCTCCTCATTTTGGCTGCCTCCCTGTGTTTGTTTCTGTGTATTACTTAATGAGAGGTATGGGGCTAGCTGAGACCAGATGCTGCTTGTTTGAAAGAATTTAGGAAAAGCTGAAGCAGGATCCAAGACAGGCCAATCCTATGGTAAAGCAACTGGCAACAGCTTGGGTGGGCCTGAAAGTTGGGTGGGGCGGGGCCTCAGGGAATCACCAGGGCAGGGCCAACAGTGTGAGCCAGGTTGCTGGAGTCCCAGATATGGTGGTGTCTGCCGGCGCAGGGAAGGGCTCACCAAAGGAACAAAAGCCTCTGATAGCACGTCTGTCCAGGAGAAAGTTGCCTCTCCAGCCCTCGCACCAATGCCAAACAGCTCAGTTCTTCCCCAGATGACTCTGGTGCCTTTCAGGCTCCCTCCCGCACGCTGGAGCCTGGAGGGTGGGAGTCCGAGTAAGTCCGTACGCGGGCCCTTTAAGAGGAGCTGCCAGGGGCTCCAGCCGCCTCAGCCTCAGTTCCCGCTGGTTTTTCCAGCCAGAAGTGATGGGGATTCTCTTCCTGGCACTGGAACCCTCAGCTGGGCGCCTGGTGTGGGACGGGGACCCCTCAGTCCTCAGGGAGGACCTTCCCAGCCGAGGTGTCCTCCTGATTTTTATCCGCCACACGTGGGTGTGGGACCAGCCCGTCCCCTCTGCCCCTCCTACCAGTCTTGATGTGGCTTCTTCTTTAATTTCGTAGTTGTAGGACTTCCTTTCAGCTTGATTTCAGGCGATTTTGAATGATGGTTGTTCTGTAGTTTAGTTGTAACTTTGATGTGGTTGTGGGAGGACGCGATACTGCGTTTACCTACGCCGCCATCTTGACCGGAAGTCAGAACTTAAGGAATTCTTACCGAGAGATGTTAAGTGACTTGTCCCCTGTCTTCAGAGATTTCCTGACTTCCTGTACAGTTGTCTCAGTTCACTCACTAATTTCTGATAAGTATAACCATTGGGAGTGGTTACTTGTAGAGGTCAAAAGGCTGTGATTTGGTGATCTGGCCTGAATAATAGGGGCTCTGACTGCTGGTTAGAAGCACTAGCACCACCTTGGGGTTTAGTGAGATCAGAGTCTCTCGGGGTAAGCACCTGCTGAATGAATGCTAGGATCATATATATGAAATCTTCTTAATACCCATCACAGTGCTATCACAGAGATTATAATAGTAAAATCAGTTGTTACTGTCTACGGATGAGGAAACCACATCTGTAAAAAGGTCTCCCAGCTCACATTCTTAGTTGTGTACATCACACGTGTGCTCCCCTTCCTAACGGGATTCCAGTTTTGCTGGGTGTCACTCCCTCTTCTATGGCCTGGTCTGTGCTGTGTGCATGGTGGGCCCTGGCCCCAACTCTTAGGGTTGTAGCAATAAGGGTCTAGAGTTGTAGTTCTCGACTGTGACATCAGGATCACTTAGGAAGCTTTGTAAAAGATACTGATGCCTGGGGCCCACTCCCAGAAATTCTGATTTAGGGTTAGGGGACTGGGGTGTGGACATGAGATTTTCAGTAGCTTCCAAATGATTCTGAAGCACAGCCAAGGTTGAAAACCACTGGTCTCAACAAGTATTGGAAGTGCCACCCATTTTGCCAGCAGTTGGTTTAGGCTTGAAAAAGGAACACACGTCCTCTGGTACACTTCTGGAAAAGTGATCATCTCTTGAGATACACAGGAAGAGCTAGACATTGCCATGTCTGAATATGACAGAGCGGATGCAGCTGTCTTAGGACTTCAAGGGGAGCTGGCAAACCAGCTGAAGATGACAGAAGAGAGTTGGGAAGAAGCTAGGTGCTTGATAGCTGAGCCATGGAATGCACCAGCCTTAGAGAGGAGAGATCAGCCTTCAGACTGCATATTATATATACCATGTGAAATTATATATATGTATATGTATATGTGTATTTACTGTTTAAGCTATTTTGATTTGAGTTCTCTGTTATCTGCAGCCAAAGGCAAGATGATAAATGTGAGCCAAGAATCAAACCTGCGTTCATCAGTCCAAGTCCACATTTCTGCACCTCACCCCTCTTCACTGAAGGCTGTGTTCACTGTCTCGGCTCCTGTTGACAGCACAGTAAGAAACCAGTGAGAAAAGAGGAAACACAACTGACGACCGACCAACGACTGACCCAGCAAGGAAGGGACATAGTTAGAAGGGTTAAGAGGAAAGGAGAGAATGCGCGTGTTTAGCAGGGAGGGATGATCTGCCAGATCACCTCAGAGTGGTGGTGATTCCTGTGAAATGTGAAACACTCCTTTACGTTACTTAAAAATGTGGGGAAAATAAGCCTTTTTAGCTATTATATGTCATTAATGCTGTGGTACGCATTTTCATAGTTAACATCTCTAAGATTCGAGTGTCTTTTGCAGTTGATAGAATATCACATTTTAATTGGCAGTTTATTTTTATTGGTATGTAAGAAATGGTAGATCTTAGGTTAGTGACATTTCGATTTGAACATAATTTTAAACTGAAATTATGTATGTATATAGTCAAGTTTACTGTGAAATAAAATTTGTTATGAAATTTATTTTGGTTTAATAAATTATGAAAACAAAGGTTTTTTTTAATGAAAAAAGTGGTTTCTGTCTCTTCCCCTTCTTCTGCCCCCTTTATGGTAGGCAGAATTCTTTTTTCTAAATTTTTTTTTTAGAGAACGAGAAGAAGGGGGGGGGAGAGAGAGAGAGAGAACCATTGATTTATTGTTCCACTTATTTATGCATTCATTGGTTGATTCTTGAATGTGCCCTGACTGGGGACCAAACCCACAACCTTGGCGTATCAGGACGGCGCCCCAACCAACTGAGCTCCCTGGCCAGGGCTGTGGAAGGCAGAATTCTGAGATGGCTCCCAGGCCTCGGCCTGGCGACTTGAACCCCTCCTCTGAGTGGGCGTTAATTTACCAGGACTAATTTACCTTACATGTCAAAGATGAAGCAGTTTTATCTTTCATATCGTTAAGGTCTCCAGTCAGTTGGTTTGAGTTCATCCAAAGGGAGATGTTTCTGGGTGGGTCTCAACTAATCAGATGAACCCTTAAAAGACACTGGGCCCTTCCTGAGGTCAAAGATGAGAAGCATGAGGGAGGTCCTGCTGGCCTTGAAGAAGCTGCCGTGCTGTGAGAGGCCGTGGGAACTTCAGTCTCAGCCACAGGTTACTGAGTTCTGCCGACTACCTGAGTGAACTTGGGAGAGGCGCTGCGGGCTCATTTTGTATGTTTCCGCCGCCCTCAAACCAGCCATTTCCCAGAGGAGCCCAGAATCCTTCTAATTGTGATTGAGTCTGGTCAGATGAAGATGCCTTGAGAATATAGCTTCTCAGCGAGCTGTCATGTAGTCACAAGTGACCATTCGGGGCTTTGGAGGCTCCAGGTCTGCTCCACGTACGGGTGACTCCAGGGCACCCGTGTGCACGGCTGCCGTGGCGGTGGCCAGGGAGCAGAGGGAGGCAAGCCGTGGCCACCGGCAGTTACAGAGACTCAGCTGTTTTTCTTGAGTAAATTCTCTTTGAATTCATCTGTTTGAACTTCATTTCCAGAGTTCTGAAAAAATGGCTTTAGACTGTCTTGCCAGAGTTCTCCCGTGACATTTGTGAAGTGGATTTTCAGAAATTCTCAGTCGCCAGTCCAGAAGTGGAAACCTGGCTCACTCTTAAGTATTGTTTGACGTCACAGTACCTTCCTCTTTAAGTTTGTATCTGCACTTTAGAAACATTCATTTGTGACCTGTAGGGAGACTGCTGCGTGCCGTCTCCGAGTCCTTGTCCTTCACAGTCCCCTCTCCTGCCTGGCGTCCAGGGACTCCTCCTCTGGAAAGATGTTCCTCGTTCCGGACAATTTGGGACCTTCACTCGGCCCCATATTTTTTAAACTACCTTTTTAAGGGGTTCCACAGAAGTGGCCTTATTTATTTATCATTCACACAAGTCTTAAATAAATACGAGTTTTGTATTCCCGCTGTACTAAAAATTGTTTCAAATTTATTTGCCTGGATATGTTGCTTGGCGGGTGTATCTGTTACATAATACCATAAACCGGACTTTAATCTTGGACTTCCTGAACAAATTTGTGATTCAGCCCCACGTCTGCTGACACACCAGCTCTTTTCAGCTTTCCATGTGCCTGCAGACTACAAGCCAACTTAAACTTCCTCCTGCAGCTGAACCCAGCTAGGTAAACCCGGAATCAACAGAAGTGCCCCTTATTTCAGCCAAATGCACATAAAACAGTCATTTCAGTCCACAGAGAAGGAAAACCTGGTCCCAGTGAATTCCTGATTGTCTCAGGGGCTGAATGCCTGTCCTTGTGCGGCCGTGAAGGGTTCTGTGTTCTCACGAGCTGGGGAGGTGAAGTGAGCCGAGGTCGCCTCCCCCACCTTGCCGCCCCGGCTGCCAGCCTTTCTGCAGGCCGTGTGTTCTTTTGGATGCACCCTACCGCTAGATTTGTACTAGGAAGAGCAAAGAGGGAAATAAATGACCTTGACTTTCTAAGTGGGATGTGCAGGACCCTCCATCTTGGGGGCCAAAAAGCAAGACGGAAGGGGGAACCTGTGAGGAGTGAGGAGACCTGGGAGATACTCGGCCAGGAAGACACTGCTGGTGCCCGGTGACATCTCAGCAAGAACACCGCTGCTCTAAGGAGGCTGTGGGGGGGCTGCATGCAGGACCGCGAAATGGCCTCCTGGGCTCACCCCAGATTAGCAGGGGCTGTTGTCAGAACCCTGCAGGCCAATCACAGGATTGGGAAGTGGGGGTTCAGGACAGTAGTCGCCGGTGGCCCAGTCTCATGTTGGTCTCCCTCTTCTTCTGAGGCCTCACCCACATGTTGGGCAGCTGTTGGGAATGTCAGGCAAGGCGCCCTCTCCCTCCGCGCTCCTGGGCTCAGCTGCCCTACACCCTTGTCTTAAATTGCCTCCCTGATGTCTGAAAGCAGCACAAGGACGTTGTGTCTCGTTCAAGGCTGTGTCCCTGCGAGGACTGGGCATAGGAAAGGCTGTCACTCGATAGTCATTAAATCATTAAAGTATTAAACACTAAAGGGAACTGCTATTTTCCCCCAATTATGTGACAAATGGTGGACCTCTAGATGAAAGAATGAAAAGGATTTTTTTTTAATTTATTATTTTTTTTAATCCTCACTTGAGGATATTTTTCTATTTATCTTCAGGTAGAGAGAGAAACATCGACATGAAAGGGACACATCGACTGGTTGCCTCCCACACGACATCAACCAGGGCCGGGGACGAACCACAGCCAAGGTACGTGCCCTTGGTTGGAATCAAACCCGGGGCTCATTGGTCCACAGGTCGATACTCTACTGCTGAGCCAAACCAGCCAGGGCAAGGATTTAAAAAAAAATCCTCACCCAAGGATATGTTTAGAGAGAGGAAAAAAGAGAGACTGATGGGAAACATCAATCAACCCGAGTCTGTGCCCTGACCACGAATCGAACCAGCAACCTTTTGGTACACAGGACAACACTCAAACAACAGCCACGCTGGCTGGGCTGCAAAGGATTTTTTTAGTGTTTAAGCCTTGCAGTGGTAGAGGCCAAACCAAGAAACAACACAGATGGGAATGGTGTGTCTTTCTGCTCAAGAAATTTGAGAATTCCCCAGACGGGGGCAGAAGCGAAGGAGAGGAGATGCACGGGAACTGAGAGGAAGAAGATGGGAGGAAGCAGCCCGTGGAGTCCCGGCGCACAGCCGGGTGCACACACGCTGCCCTCTGACGTTCACATGCATGTGTGAGGTGCCCTCCGAGGCTTTGCCCTGTTCTGAGCAAGCCCTCCTCCTCTCTTGTTTCAAAACACGAGTCTCTGAACCAGCCCCAACCACCAGCTACCTAGTGCACACCTCACAGTTGCCCACCACAGTGGGTCCAGGGACCGAGGTGGAGACCACTGGTTGCTCAAGCTGGGAGTTGAGGCCCATCTGTCAAAGACCACCTGGACCCCACCTATAATCAACAAAGTCAGGGTTATCACTTGCTGCAGCCAGAGATGGTGTTTCAGGGGACCAGGACATCCCAGCAGGAGGGCCCGAGGGAAAGCGTTATGGAGCTTTTGAGACTAGAGGAGTCATGGGATGGTCTTGGCAGGGGTGGGTCAGGTTGTGTCAGCTGGAGAGTTACTGGCAGAGTGATCTTGTCTTTCTGAGTGACCAGGTGTCAGATGTTCGTGTCTAGCCATTTGTGATGTCGCTGTCTGAAGGGTGCAGTTTACAGGCTGTGTAAGTCCTGAGGCGCCTCTGAAAGGTGGTATAGAGAGGGTGAGGGAGGACAGCGGGGACGGCCATTCTGGACCCTGCTGAGCCTGAGGGGAGAGTGGCAGTCATTCTGTCCCCAGTCCTCCGGGCTAATCCTTCCTTATCCCGAGTCAATGCATCTCTTTATGGAACGTGCTGACCCTTTAGTTCAGCTTTTACTGCTGAAATAAGTAGAATTATATCATTACTTGTTATAAAAGTAGCCAATTTCTCTTTCAAAAGAGGAAAATGGCCGCCATGTTTGAACAGCAGCCTGCTGAGTGTCCCCAGTGACCCGCACCCAGCGCGAGATGGCGCCTGACCGGGAGGGAGTCACCCTGGCACAGGGCTGCGGGGCTGTGGTGTGCTGAGGCTGGGCAGCTGGTGGCTGTCCGTCTTCCCCAGGAGGGAGGTGGCCGACCCTCACAGGTGTTCTGGGAGACTGGGGTACAAGGTATGTTAGTTTCCTGGGGCTGCTGTGACAGAACCACAAATCAGGAGCCTGGAAACAACAGTCTTCTCTCTCAGTCTCGAGGCCAGAAGTCTGCCATCACGGTGTGGCAGGAGGCTCCAGGGAGGGCCTTCCTGCCTCTTCCGGCTTCTGGCGAGTCCTGGCAATCCTGGGCATTTCCTGACAGCATAATCCAGGCTCTGCGTTCATCTTCTGCCTGTGTGTGTGTCTGCCTCTGCTTGCTTTTCTTACAAGGATACCAGTCATTGGATTAAAGCCCACCCTAATCGAGGATGACCTCATTTTAACCTAATTACACCTGCAAAAGCTCAGTTCCAAGCAAGGTCACATTCACAGGTACCAGGTGTTAGGACTTGCACATACATTTGTGGAGGACACAGTTCAGCCAACAACACAGGCCTATTCTGCTCCCAAGGCAAGAGATTGGGACGGAGCTGGGTTTGCCTTTAGGACCCAACGAACCTCCTCCATGTCACTGGGAAGCCTGCCTCGGCCTCGACACGCACCATTCTCGCCGGGTTTGCAGTTGCAGGGATCTGGTTTTCTTCTTGTGTTTGTTTTTTCGTTTTTTTTGTAAAGCTGGTGTAAGGAGCTGAGTTCATAGCGTGATTTCACCATCAATGATAAGGGAGTCTCTCTCGCTTATTTTTTTTTCTCTTTCTGCCCTGAATCACTCAGCATAGTTATGCTAGAGTAACAAACAACCTTAAAAACTCCGTGGCTTAAAACAACCGAGGGCTGTTTTTCACTCATTCTGCTCACATCATGGTCAGCAGCTCCCGGTATCACTCGGGTCCCTGAGCTGAGAGGGCGGCCTCACGGGAGTGGGGCCAGTCGCCGTGCCGGAGGGGAGAGAATGCTGGGGGCACCCACATCACAACGGGGCCTCCAGCAGCGTTTCGTTATGGGCTGCTGCTTGCATCAGTTCGCCTGTGGTCACACTGGTTTCGTTACACATCCTTGCACTTCACGTTGCAGAACGCACGCGGTGCAGTGAGGACTCGCTGTGCTGGGCCCCTCCTGACGCATTCACGCCGGTCCTCCTGAAGCTGGGGTCTTCAGGCACCAGTCCACAGATGAGCACTGAGCACCTGCCAGGGCAGGTAGGTGCTGCGGCGTCGGCCAGCAAGCTGACGAGATGCCAACTGGTGGCGCTGGGTTCTTACCCGTCAGACCAAGGTGCTCTGGGCTACAAACAACAGGACTCCCTATCAGACCCACCTACGCCATAACCACATTATCACCTGTCACAGGAAGTCCGGAGGCGGGAAGGTGCCAGGCAGATTCCAGATGGGACCCCAGCCCCCCAGGAGGCGTTTTCTTTACACATACCAGCTTCTCTCATTGTCAGAGAAGTGCCTCCCAGCACGTTCTCACTCACTCTGCCTGGGACAGCCCCTGGACCCGGAGAATGCCGCGCGTAGCTGTCCTGGGCTGGTCTGACACTCCAGGATGCTTCACAGTGCTGGCCTTGGAGCTGGGGGCGGTGGGGGTCACCCTCCCCAAGACACAGGCTGCAATGAGGGGTTATTCGTGTGCCGGGGCTGCTGTCACAAAGTACCAGAGACTGGGTGGCAGAAACAACAAACCTTTATTTTCTCAGAATTCTGGACACTAGAAGTCTGAGGTCAAGGTGTCAGTCAGCCTGGTTGATTGCTTCTGTGGCCTCTCTCCTTGGCTTGCAGATGGCTGTCCTCTCCTCCCTGTGTCTTCACATGGCCTCCCCTCTGTGTGTGTCTGTGTCCTCGTCTCTCTTTATAAAGACACCACTCACGTTGGCTATGGGCCCGCCCTGATGACCTCACTTTACGTCTTTAAAGGCCCCGTCTCCAAGTACAGCCACATTCAGGACTTCAACATAGGAATGGGGTGGGACACAGTCTAGCCCCTAACAGGGAGGAAGGGGGGTCTGAGTAAAACAGGCTTCTTTTTTGAAAGGTGGGAAGGGGAAATGGATCCTGGACGGGGAACCAACAGCATCCGTGATTTGGGGAGAGACAGAAAACACCAGGTAAACAGACACATTCATCCCAGATAGTGAGAAGTGTTTTTACAGGAACTGAAACAGGGTAAGGTGATCAGGGGGACTGCAGTGGGGAGAGTGGCATTGGCAAGGGTGGCTGGGGCGGCCTGAGAAGGGGACCTTTGAGCCACCCCAGTGAAGAGCTGAGCAAGGTGGGAATGAGCTCGGCAGAGTCCAGGGGCAGAAAGGAGGCTGGTGTGTGGAGCGTCCTCAGTGTGGGCCAGGAGGATACTCTGCAGACACATCTGTCCCCTGGGCAGACTCCAGCCCTGCAGTGAGAGACGCCCAGCTTTCAGGGCCTGCCACCAGCCCCGTCTGGCACTCCCTGCTGGCTGACGGCAGAACGAAGGCACGGTGCCTGCAGGACCCAGGCAAGGTGAGGAACTCTCTTCCTGTGGTGGCACCTGATGGCTGGGTGGGGAGGACGAAGGAGTTTGAGAAGCAGAGATCTTTGCAGAGACACGTCCGGCCACTCAGGGACTGAAAGGCAGGACCGAAAGGCAGGCAGGCCGTCGTACGCGCGCTGCTGGCCGCCGGGCCTCCTGCCTGGGCAAGCCAGGTATGCACGCCGCAGAGCCTGTTTTCCCCTCAAACGTGCATCGAAAGAGCTCCCTGGAGATGAAGAACTAGATTGCAACAATCTAATTTTTCATTTAAGGGAGGTCAGATTCAGCAAATTCGGTTGGCCCAAACCCAGTTTCCACCGAGACATCCTCTCTGGCCAGCAAGTCAGCTGACAGGCCTGTGGCTTTGCCAACGCTGGAAATCCTCCTTGTGAGAGTGAGGATGCCCGGATGTGGCCTGCATTTCCCACGAGAGTTCCTCTGATCAGAACCACTTTGAGAGCCAACCTCTCCATGAACTGGTCCCAACCCTGCCAGCGGTCTCTTTCCCCTCATCTCTGACCCTGGCAAGCTTCCAGCGCCACTGGGCTTGGACTGTGTTTGCTGTTGTCAAAGGTACCCCCTTGAGGTATGGGTGAGATCACATCTCCCAGCTCGAGTATTAACCCTGTCTGTGGCAGGGATCGCCTGTCTGAACAGAGCACCACAGAGCTTGAGCCTGAGGAGGAAAGGACACAGGGTTTCTGATCAGCCCCCGGGAAGCCAGGTTTCCTAAGACACAAGCCCACACGGAAGACCAGGAGTGGCCGTTTAAGACAGTTCAACTCTCCCTGGCCAGTTTGACTCAACGGTTAGAGCGTCGGCCCACGGACCAGAGAGACCCAGGTTCGGTTCCCGCTAAGGGCACGTACCTCGGTTGCGGTTTGTCCCCGGCCCCGGTTGGGGTCGTGTGGGTGGCAGCCAGTCAGTGTATCTCTCTCACATCGATGTTTCTCTCTCTCTCTCTTCCTCCTTCTCTCCCTCCCGCTCTATGTGAAGATAAATGCAAAAACGTCCTCAGGTGAGGATAAAAAATAAATAAAAAGAATAAAACAGTTCAACTCACTGGCCCATGTCCACTTCCCTCGACTCAGCAGTGTCCGTGACTACTTCAACCAACAGAGTATGGCACAGGTTGACCCTGTGTGACTTCCGAGGGGTCATACAGCCATGAAGCTTCTACCTCATTTTCTGGACACCCACGCTAGGAAACCTGAGCTACCACGTCAGAAGCCCCATCCTGAGGCCACCGTGCTCTGAAGCTCATCCGCGTGAAGGAACGCTGTCTGCTCGTCAGCCCTGTCTGCAAGCTCCCTGCCAGGCCCGTGTGCGAGCGCACGCCTGACCCTCCAGGTACCCCGGCCCCGGCCAGGAGTGTCCCCAGCGGGGAGGGTGCAGCCGTGGAGCAAATGTGAACCATCTCCCTGCGCGCCATCGAATTCCTGCCCCATAGCACCCACGGGCATGATAAAAATCATTGTTTTAAGCTGCTACGTTTGGGGGTGTTTTATAACAGCAGTAAAACCAAAACAAAAAAATGAGGCTCTGTCCCTACAGGTCCCCCAGGGCCCCCTGTTCCCTCTCTTTCCAAGTCAGCAGCGCTGTTGTCTCCATGAAGCTGCCTTTGCTTTGTGCACAGGGTCCCAACGTGGTCGTCCCAGGCCTCCTCGTATCACTGCTGCGTTCACACACTCAGAATTCTGAGCCACCATCCAAACCCCGGGAGCCGGGGCCTGGCACCACACACAGAGCGTTTGCGACATCTGGGCTTCGTGGCTGGCTGGGCTGCGCACGCTCCCTGTGTACTGACCGCCCTCGTTTGCTGCTCCGGTCTCAGAGCCCTCACTCTCCTTGGATCCCATACTTTCCCTGTTTACATGCGCATTATCTTCTCACATGCTGAAATGAAAGCCCCATGAGGCTAGGGTCCCCGTCAGCCTGGTCGCCCGTTATATCCTAAGCAACTAAAATAGCACCTGGAACACAGGAGACATTCAGGACATTTTTTTTTTAATCCTTACCCGAGGATACTTTTTTCCCATTTATCTTCAGATAGAGTAAGTGGGAGGGAGGGAGAAACATTGACGTGAGAGAGACACATCGGCTGGCTGCCTCCCGCACGACCCCGGCCCTTGACCAGAATCGAACCTGCGACTCATTGGTCCGCGGGCCGATGCTCTAACTGCTGGGCCAGGGCAATTCAGGAATTTTTATGCAGCTTATAAAAAAAACCTACCGATTTTCAAGCGTACAAGGTAAAGGTCACAAAGGCCACCTTCCACCCCTGCCGTGTGAGCTGGTAAGGGCTCGGGGAAGGTGACCGCTGAGTCTGACTTCACGTCTCTCCCAAGCACATGCTCAAATCCCCACAAACCATCAAGTGTACTGTGGCTCTGCAGTGATTTTTTGTTTTAAATTTATTTTCCTTTTGTTTGCTAGTGTTGAAGGTGTTATACTTTGAAGATAAGATGATTTTTTAAAGTTATCTGAAAACCTAGCTAACTTTCCATCACGGAGGAGCCAGTGATCCAGTTGGCTTGTCTCCTCTCTTCCTGGGGGCTGTTGACCGCCACTCACAAGTCCAGTGTGAGCGGGCAGGCTGGCTGTGGAACAGCCTCGGCCTCTCTGTCCTTCCGGGGGCTATGTGCAGATGCGACAACCAGGGACCCTGGGCTTTCTTTGATTCAGGAACATGACTCTCATACATCATTGTTGGGGAGAGGAAATAATAGAATCCTTATGGAGGAAAAACTGGCCCCAGAGATACAAAGGCAAAAAGACAAAAAGACAAATGCATATTGCTGCAATATTTTTAATACAAAAGGACTGGAAACAACCCAAATGTCAATCAAGGTGGCTAGTTGGATAAACACTGGTATGTCCTTGTAACGGAGCACTTTAAAGGAGAACGTTCCATCTGGTTCTATGGAGTGACGTCCAATATATTGTTAAGGAAAAAAGCAAAATCAAGGAAGGTATAAAATAGTACGCCATCATTTACCATCTGCTTATGTTTTTGAAATGGAAACAAAATGGATTATCTATGGCAGAAACAGGTAATAGGATGGAGAGACTAGAGTGCAGACTTCTCTGAATACAGCTTGTTTTGTGGCTTTGACTTTGGAACCATGCAAACTGTTTACCTGATTATAAAAAAAAATTAAAATAAAAAAGCAGTCTCTAAAAATTTAAACACCACCAAGTGAATAATCATAACCCTAATTCAAGTTTGGGGTGTAACCACAGAGAAAGGAACTATGACAAGTAATTTTAAAACAGTAATTTGACTATACATCCCTAATGGCATATACCCTAAGGACAGTAAGAATTGCAAAAGAAAACTTTAACTGTTTTCAGTAAATATTTTTGTGATGATTTCGGCATTGTTACTCTGAGGATTTAAGACAATGTGTAATTATTTCGGTGATTCTGAGAAGGAGGTTTTCTGAATGAGAGCAAGAAGAGCAGGTGTAAGGTCAACGAGGCTGCGTTAACAACCCCGTGGTCCTGAGCTGAACTGGAACTACCAATATAAACTCATGTAGTCTTTTTTCTTTAAAAAACAGAAACAAAGAGCACGTATTTCCTAATTCTGTCCACTAAACCAAGAAACAACAACCAAACCGGTACCACTGAGCACCCCTAGCACCCAGATTTTGACCTCCAGTTATTCCCACTGGAAGGAACCAGGGTCCCTGGGGAGATGGATGACTTCAGGGCCGGGGCACAGAATATACAAGCTGAGCTTGAAACATCTCCTCGTAAAGATAACTACAAAACTGTCAAAGACCTCATGTCAAAAAGAATCAGCCGGGCGGAGGCAGTTCCCGAGAGTCAGAGATAGCACGGTTTGAGCAACGGGAGGAATAGTAACTGCAAAGCAGTGACACACACATCAACTATGTTAAAACCATGAGTTCATCATGTACTCAGCAAACAAAACAATTCTCACTGTATCCACCCTGGAAACTGACAAAGAAGAAAGACGCGAGGAATTTTCCTGCCGTTCCTGTACAGACCAAACCTCGTGATAACCAAACAATTGATGAAAGGAGGTTTCTCTTTACAAAGTATGCCAGCTAATAAAAAATAACAACAGCACTAGAATATTATTTGCAACACCCAAAGGAGTCATGGGTCTATCCAATAAACATCAATGGCTGCTACCATCAGAAAAGAAGAGTCAACAGAGATCCCGTAGTTCCCACTAGAAGTACCTATTACTGCCAAGAAAGGAGGCTTGCAAAACTAACCAAACTGGACCCTGATTAAATCTCTAGATATAATGATTGATATATAAAAAAACAGAGAGGACAGAGGAACGTGTTAAAAGACGTAACAGAGATGCACTCAGGAAAACCCAGACTGAGAAATTCTACAGGACAAATGACCCAGGACTCTGTCTTCTAACAAGCCTGCAGGTTCTCCAAATATATGCGAACATGTGAGAACCCCTATACAGATTAAAGGAGATTTAAGAGGCATATCAACAAATTACAAATCATGGACCCAATTCAGACAGACAGAAAATCATGAGCCACTCAGAAATATTTGAAGGTATTAAGGAATTACTGCTAATTGTTTAGGTATGATTGGTATTGAGGTTGTGGTTTTTAAAAAGCACTTACGGTTTAGAGAGACGTGCTAAAATATTTGCAGATGAAATAATATGATTGATGTCCAGGATCTGCTTCAAAATCGTCAAGGGGAGGGTGAGAGCAGAGAAGGAACAAGACTGGCTGTGTGTTCATCACTGAGGCTGGAGATTCGGACATGGGCTCGTTACCCTGTCTCTCTGCTTTTGAATGTTTGCAACTGTGCATGATAAAGGGTTTAAGAACCCCACTGCCAAATACTACGGAACTATGTCTCCTGGAAAGGGGTGCACAGAATACCTGTAACTGTTAGCTACTCTGACCTGGCACAGACTGTGAAAGGACAAAGGAGAGTTGGTTTCCACAGGGAAAGTGGGGGGAGAGAAGAGAGAACATAAGGTGTTACCCACGAAGAAGGTAAAATCCACAGGAGGGCCCAAGCAGCCCGGCATTCTATGCGGTGCTGTGATGGCGGACCTCAGGGATGCAAACCGCTGCTTTAGACTGCGCCTATGTGGCATCCAAGTCATCATCATCCATCAGTGTAGGTGGGACACCTGTTCTGGAGAGCCTCTACACACCTCACCTGAGAGGTGAGCGGCTTGTCCCTGCAGCCACCTGCCCCCAGCAGAGAGGAGGGGCACACCACTGTGATATCTTACTTTCAGGAACGTGGCCAGGCCACCTGGGGCTCTGCAGAGGGGCCTGGGTGGCCTGCAGGCTGCAGATCTGTCACCGTACCCTTTGGAGACACAAGGCTGTGGATAAAAGTGTTAATAGTCTTGTAACAACTCGGAAAAGCAGATTTGCAGGCCCTGGTTCTGTTGCTGGAGAGATGGCAGCTAAATCCATGGGAGAAGGAGAAAAACATCAAAGGCAACTCTGGATTGCATCTTACTCTTCACCTGACAGAATAAGACAAGGATGATGTCCCAGAAACATCTGATGTGGCTGGACCACTAACCTGGCAACACACGTCCCCTGGCTCCATCTCATACCGAGGCAAATGCAGAGTTTTTACAGAACACATCTGTCATGAAATCTCACCTAGACTAACATGTATTTGGATACTGAAACCTCCTCACAGCTCAGCCAACTTCTAAGCTTTAACCGGAATGGTGTCTACCCCACCCCACCCCATGCCCAACCCTAGCCGGTCACTGGAGGGCAGCTCCCCCTGGCACCTGTCAGAAGTAGAAGGCCTGGGATCAATGGCAATTCAAGCATCTTCTTAAACGCCCACAGCCAGGTGTTGCCTTACCAATCTCCCGTTTGGCCAGGCCAGGTTTCCACTGTGGGAGCAATCCCACGTTCACCTGTGTGTTCTTTCTCAGTCAATGAGCTCAGTGGGTGCAGCCCAGACAGGAAGAGAGCTCGGTGTCCCCTCCCACAAGGAACGGGGTCCGCTCACGTTCAGGCACAGGCCAGGTGGGCAGGGAGAAGCAATAAGCTTTATTTACTCAGAATAGCAGGTCATGTTTTGAGATTTGATTTCTCAAAAGGAATTAATTCAGGCAGAACCTACTCTTTAAGGTTGGCCTCATGGTCTAGAATAAACTCTGGGGGTCCCAGGCCCTGCATCTCTCTCTGGTGAGAAGGCTGGCAGGCATGTCACAGAGGGGACACAGACACAGCAGAACACGAGGTCGTGGCTGAGGACCCACCCCTGTGCCGCACACGCAGGGCACGGCTTGACCCTCAGCGTGACTGTAATAAGACAGGACTCACAGCCACCACGACACACACCATCAGCCTTCCCTCCCAGCTAGTTTGCACTCACAGTGCCATTCACACAGCATTTTGAAAAGCCCCTTCCCCTGGGAAAGAGATTTCAAGAGATTCATGCATAGTCGAAGGGAACAACCTTAAAGCAGAAAACAAAAGTGATGGCAGCAGTTCGGGTTCCGTGGCCGCCCTTCTGTGCCACTCTGTGGGCCAGGGTGCGGCGCTGCCCTAGACACCTGGGTGAATGAGCAGGCGAGCAGGTGGGCAGGGAGGGGAGATGTCGCGCGGTCAGTGCCCACAGCTGAGCCTTTGGAGAAGAGACAGGAGCCCAGGTCTCCACACCCCGTGCTCATGCACCTTAGAAGTCATACGGGGACACAAAGATGGTGACCTTGGACACGTGGTTGGCCTGGAAGGAGCGGTCCAGGTATTCTGACATGTCAACGTCCACTTCCAGTGTCTGCGGCCCCTCCAGGGTCTGGATGAGGATCAGCTCCCCCGTCTGGCGGTCTGCGCGCTGCATCACAAAGTGGCCGCGGCTGTTTCCACCCACGATGCCAAACCGCAGGCTGTTGGGTCCGGGTCGGCCAGGCACCGAGGCCATGGCCATGCGGAAGAGGGTGATGGGCGTTGTCAGGTTGGAGGGCAGAGACAGGTAGTGGAAAGAGATAGTCTTGGGCAGGTGGCGGCAGGGTCTGCTGTCCATGGGGCAGGGGTTTCGCTCACACTGACTGGATCAGAGAGGCAAGATGTAGGCAGTCAGCAGAGGGGCTGCCCTGACCTCGCTTGTCCCCTGCCTGCCTTCATGCAGAGGCCACCAGAGTGACCTTTCCTAGCCACTGGTCCCTCACCACAGGTGCCCAGAGCTACAGGCAAGTGAGTGTGTCTGGCATCAAGGTGGCCAAGAAAAAGGCACCCTCCTAACCCACTTGTGTATGTATGTGTGTGTTCCTGTGTGTAAGCATGCATGCATGTGTGTGCATGTACGTGCATGCATGTGTGTGCATGTGTGCATGTATGTGTGTGAGTGTGCATGTATGCTATTACTATAGCTTTTATAGGAAGATATAGCTGGGAAGATTAAATAGCAATGTGATGCTGGCATTCAAACCAGGCACCCTTCTGCACATGCTGAGACCTCCATCTAACAGTGGGATCCCTGCAGGTAGCTGGCAACATTCTGGAACGTGGCGCGCCACGCGTGCTGAACTTCCCAAACCCCCAGGGTTGTTCATTCCTAAAGCAGGAAACCCTGTCTGCCTTAGCCATCTGGGGTCAGGGTCAGGAGGAAGGTAAGCTAATTTGGTGAGTCGCATCATCATGGCAATTAATGCAGGTTGAATAGCGCATCTGGTTGTTAATCAGGGATGTTCCCAAGGCTGTGACAGGTGGGTCCCTCTATCCCTTCGCTGAGTGGCTCCTGAGGTCTGCACTCTCACAAACAGCTGCCTCTCTCAGGGCACTGCCTGTCTCGCTGCTCCCACTCTGCTGGAGCCCTCAAGGCATTCCAATGATCTAAACTTGGGAAGTCGATTCATTCCGAAGACAAAGCGAGAGCTCTTGTGACCTTTTTCAGAAGAAAATGCATGTACTTTGTCATGGTGGCAGTTATTCTCCCTTAAAGGCCTGCCTCCCACCTTTTGAAAAGAAAAAGCTCTATGAAGTGCTGAGGTTCCTGGAAGCCAAACCTTCCAGCACCAGTGGGAAGGCTGGGTGATACAAGGGTAGCAGTGTACGGGATGTGCTGTGTGAACATGAGAAGGCGATCCTCTCCCACATCGGTGTGATGTACACCTGCCTCCTGGCCACATCACCCGGCCGTCTTCCCTCCCTGAAGCGCAGCCCCGGGGTGGCTCAGTGCCATCATCCTCCGGGTCCGCAGGCAGCACTGGGCAATTACTCCCGTCGGGGCAAACTGGGTTCTGGCTGCACAGAGCAGCGGTGCGTGTACTGCAACCACTAAAGGGAAACAGGAGCTCAGGGAACCCAAGCTCCCGCCTTTCATCTTTCCTCGGACATAACTGCACCTTCTCCCAAGAACCTTGGGAATCCAGCCCAGCCACCTGGGATACTCACAAGGGAGACGTCTTCACGTAGCTCACATTGCCGTTGCCCTCAGGGCACTCGGGGCTGACACACTGGAAGCCTCCACCAGTGTTGATGCACAGGGTCCCCCGGGGACACAGGTGCTGTGGGCTCACACACTCATCAATATCTGAAATATGGGCGCCCAGTGAGGGTGAAGATCCCCGACGTCCCCTCCATCACTGACAGGGCCACTGGAATGTGGAGTCCCACACATGGCGAGCTTTCCAAACATTCATGCTACTTGAGTGGGGAACTCTCCTCCCCAGGATCCTGTCCTCCCTCCTGGGTGTGAGAGCTTACAGAGCGGCTGGACAGCACAAAGGAGTGTTCCTGCCACCGTGCTTCTCTCAGACCTGCCTCCTCCTCAGCCAAGATGCCCTGCACTCTCCCCTCCATGGCTGTTATCTCACCCTTTATGATCAAATCATTGAAAGCTTCCTCCTCAGCCTCACCCCATGCCCAATGCAGATGGCCTCACTCTCCTTCGTATGAGTTCTCTGCTCCCTTCACAGGTGAGTTTCCCTGCTGAAGTCTGTGTTTCTTCCCAACCCCAACAAACACTGTGGGATGGACAGATGGACAAACGGATGGATGAGAGATGGATGGATGGGTGGATAGATAGGAGAGATGGATGGTGGATGAGAGAGATGGATGGATGAGACGGATGGATAGATGAGAAGGATGGATAGATGAAAGAGATGGATGGGTGGATGAAAGAGATGGATGGATGGATGGATGGATGAGATGGATGGATAGATGAGAAGGATGGATGGATGGATGAGAAGGATGGATGGATGAGAGAGATAGATGGATGGATGGATGAATGGATTAGATGAACAGATAGATAAGAAGGATGGATGGATGGAATAGAGAGATGGACTAAAGGGTGGGTGGATGGACGATGGCTACCTGGACACCTTCTCCTACTCCAATCCCAGGTTACCCATTTCTCTGAGTCGTGCAGTGGAGCCTCTAGAGGATGTCACCGGGGAGCTGCCACCTCTCATTTCCCACAGCCTGTGGAGGAGCCCTCTGCCCTCTCTCCTCCTCTTCTCCCCCAGGAGCTCAGAGCAATTGTGTAGGACCAGCTGGGCTCTCTTCTGTCTGTTTCCATGGGTGACAGCTGGGGGACATGGGTCTGTCCCTCCTCTAATGTGAGGCAGGCCTGGGTTAGCAGACCCAGTTTTCCGCAACCCAGAGACCCGCTATATCAGGTTTCCAGGGCTGAGATTTGGGGCGATCACACTAGGGCATAGTGACTTCAAGGTATCTCCCTTTCAGAGGTAGACGCAGGCCTGCACCAGCCATGGAGAAGGGGCATTATGCCAGGAGCCTCATGTCTCCTCCACACTGCAGGCCAGATGCTCTTCCTGTGGGTCCAACCCTGGCTAAAGGCATTGCTGAGTGGGAGGACATGACCTGACCTTGCAAATAGTTACTGAATAAGGTCGGAAGAGACTATTTGCCCGAATGGTTAAGCAACTTGCTCTCCTATTAATGTCAATGACAATGCAGCCTGGTGAGAGGTCCTTCTGTTGGTGGTATTTTAAAGATTGAATATATCTGAGACTTTGACTCCCCTAACACCCACTGCATCCCCATTCTGAATCCTGGCAGGTCATAGGAGCAGCAAGTGACCAGGTGCGGAGAGCCCCTCGCACCCGCCTCCGGTGCAGGTTCACTCACCCTCACAGCTCTTCCTGTCGGGCAGGGTCCGGTACCCACTGGGGCAGGCACAGCGGTAGGAGCCTGGCGTGTTCACGCAGGTGTGCATGCAGAGCCGGGGGCGCCCCTCCTGCCCGTAGAGCTCACACTCATTCACATCTGGGAACAGAGGCGCCTGGTATGACTCCGGAGCCACGCAGTGAGCCCTGTCCCTAGCACAGCATGGCAGGAGGGGTAGGCATGCTCCCATTCTCCTGAGCCAAGGGTCCAGAGGGCATAAGGGAGGAGTGAGGGAGCTAACCAGGCAGCTTCCAAGGCTCCTCTAAGACTGAAGACAAAAGGGAGACCCAACAGAGGCTGGCCAAGCAGACCTCGGGGCTGCCCAGAGAGCCAGGCCTGGCTGCAGCCCCAGACTCCCGGGCTGGTTCGTGGGCCCCTCTTTGGGAATGGAATAAGAGGGTCTTATTTCTGCTGCTGTAAAATGAGGCTGTTGGCACCAACTGACCAATTCTCAGGTCTGACCCACTGGTCTGAGTTGTTTTCAGAAGGAGCTTTGGTGATTAGGATGGTTACTAGCAGTGGTCGATAAAGCCAAGTCCAGAGGGAACAGGGATGAGCCCCAGACACCTGCCCAGCTCAGCATGTCTACCAGCGCAGCCCCCACCCCTGTGATTCCAGCCAGGATGCAGGGACAAGGGGCACAAGGCTCTTTCAGACTAGCCTGTAGGGCTTGGCTGGAGGCCCCGCCAGGTTGTGACTTGGGGGAGCCTGGGACCTCCTAGCTACTTTCTCATGACCCTCCCGCTCCTCAATGTCTAGGTGTGAGCTCTGTCTTAGCAGCCGCTGGGTCAGCACTGACCTAAAACCACAGGGGATGGGCCCTCTGAGACCGCGCTCCTCCTTTGTGCCCTGGGTGCGTCCATAGCGGGAGGGCCCTTTCCCTCCTGTGCCCCCCACCCCCACCCCACCCCACTGTGCCCTTCACTGGCAGCTGGGAGCCCCTGGGTGTCCCTCCGCTCCGTGTCCACTCCCCGTGGGCCCGCCTACCCTGGCAGACGCTGTCGCCGCCGGCTGCGCCGCTCAGCTGGAAACCGGCCTCGCAGCTGCAGTGCCGGGTCCTCTCCACCTGCGCGCAGCGGGGCGCGCGGCTGAAGGCGGGGTCGTCGGCCATGCGCTCGGGGGCAGCTGCGGGGAGAAGACGCATCAGACCTCGGAAGGGCCGGGGAGCCAGACGGGTGGCCCCTGAGACCTCACTCTGCAGGCGGAGGGAAAGGGACAGAGATTCACCAAGCTCCCGAGGACCGGCCCACCCAGGGGCGCGCGGCACAAACTGGCGGGCACGCGCCGCACCCAGGGCCACAGAGAGGTGATCCTCGCTTCCTGGTTAACACACCCCCAGTGCTAACAGCCTTCACTGCAGTTCCAATCACTTTTGAGGGTTCTTTTGTGTTGTATTCTTTTTTCTTTTCTAAAGTGTCTAAGCTTTTTTTTTTTTTTTAAACCAAGAACAGAAATCTATTTTCTAACCAGCAAAAAAGTGTTAGTTTTTGGAAGTTGACAGAGGATTTTGAGCTCTCGCAGGGTTAGGGGAGATTGTAGAGGAAAGGGGGTAAAGGTAAGAGGACACACACTGCGCGATTCAGAGTCAGAGACAGAAGGAGCAGGGCTACCAGGGGCGGGGGGCTGGGCACAGAGTGTCAGTTTTGCAACCTGAAAAAAGTTCTGGAGATGGATGGTATGATGATTGCACAACAACATGAATGTATTTAATGCCCCTGAACCGTACACTCAAAATGGTTAAAATAGTAAATGTTATTTATATTTTCCATCATAGAAAAAACAAGTGAATGGATTTAAGAAAAAGTATTGGGCCCTGGCCTGTGTGGCTCAGAGCGTCGGACTGTGTACTGAAGAGTCTCGGGTTCGATTCCCGGTCAAGGGCATGTACTTGGGTTTCAGGTTGGATCCCCAACCGCCCCCCCCATTGGTGGCATGCGGGAGGCAACCAATCAGTGTGTCTATCTCACATGATGTTTCTCTCTCTCTCCTCCCTCCAGTGAAGATTAACCAAAAGAAAGAAAGAAAGAGTATTGGGAGAGAGGCTTCCCCCAGAGAGCTGGAAAGACACAGGTGAGCAAGCTCCTGGGTGTCACAGATCCTGACTGGATGCTGTGAGGACGGAGCTGGCTTTGGCAGCCTACCACTCCCTCTTTCCCTTCCTGGGGGGTGAGGTGGGGGGTGGGATCTTGGTATGGGATACTTTATATATAAAGTGCCCCTGGACCTGAGGAACAATCGCTTAGAGGTCCTGATGGCAGGCAGAAGCCATCAGTGTCCAGGACCATCACATTTGGGTTGAAAGGGGGCCCATTTCTTTTTCCATCCTGTTTGTAAGGAGGAGAGGCAGTGGGGCTGCCTTCCACCTCCATTTGCACAGAAAGCAGCCCCGGGGGACAGGATCTGAGAGGCCTCTGGGCTCCTGCCAGGGCAGCCTCATCCTGAGAAAACTCCCAGCAGGCTGAACAGAATCAAGACACATAAAGCAGCAAATCTCGGGGGGCAACACTTAAAAGTGACCTTGGGCTCGGTCCAGTGCAAGGACATTAAGTACTGACAAAGCTGCTGCTCTCCAAATACTGTGCTAACCACTGTCCCTCCTCCCCACACCCAGGTGCCGCACAGAAACCACAGAGGACAGGCCAGGCTTTTTGGGCAAAGGAATAGACATCTTTAGGATCTGATTTTTTTTTTTTAATCCTCACCCGAGAATATTTTTCTATCTAGATTTAGATAGAGTGGGAGGAAAGGAGGGAAAGAGAGAGAGAGAGGAAGAGAGAGAGAGAGAGAGAAAGAGAGACATCGAAGTGAAAGAGACACATTGACTGGCTGCCTCCCGCGTGACCCCGACCAGGGCCGGGGACGAATCTCAACCGAAGTACATGCCCTTGACTGGAATCAAACCCGCAACTCATTGGTCCGAGTGCCGACGCTGAAACCACTGAGCCAACCAGCCAGGGCAGGATCTGATTTTTTTTTTTTTTTGAGATCCTCACCCGAGGATATTTTTACATTAATCTTCAGATAGAGCTGGAGGGAGAGAGGGAGGAAGAGAGAGAGAGAGAGAAACATCAATGTGAGAAAGACACATCGACTGGTCGCCACCCGCACAACCCCAACCAGGGCCGGGGACAAACCGCAACCGAGGTTCGTGCCCTTGGCCGGAATCGAACCCGGGGCTCTTTGGTCCATGGGCGTGCTCTTACCGCTGAGCCATACCAGCCAGGGCAGGATCTGCTTTTTTATATAAGGCCTTTTGGTTGCACCACAGTGTGGGAACCCCATCCACCCCTATAGATTCCGTATTGAATTTTCTTGCCATCTGCACGACAGCCACTGTGTGTCTTCCAGGCCTTCAGGCTGGAGATACGCTGGGACTCCGTGTGGACAACCACATCACCAGGTGAACAGTCACCCAGCTCTAAAGGCACCTCGCTCTAACAGAACTACGGACTTCGCAGATGTGACGGGAATGTTGGAAAGGAAAAGCCACCCTGCCTGTCTGCAGAGGAAAAACTGACACGTGAAGGTGGCAACAAGGAAACAGCTCCGCCCCAGCCCCAGTCTGGGGAGTTTTCAGGTGGTGAATCAGTCCTTCCAGTTGAATTTTCTTCCATAAGAAGGATCAAAGTCTGCACAAAAGAGCTAAACTCCATCCCCAATAACTGCCTCAAGGAACCAGAGAGATCAATGGATGTGACACAGAGAGGAAGAGCCCCCTCTCTGACCTGCCTGCATCTGGTGACCCGACAGGGTCCCCCTGCAGCAGACGTCCTCACCCAGCCCCACACGGCTCCATACCAGTCTGGGCCTGGTGCTGACACTGGCTCCCAGTCCTTCCTGGAGGACAAATGCATGTGTACTGGTTGACTCCTTCTAAACACGTCCCACCATTCTGACAAGGCTGGCTGGAGCATTCGCTGATATCTAGGAAAATAAATAATTTTCAAACACAAGTGTCTGAGTTCTGATTCTAAAACAAACAAAACACAAAATGAATGTTCTTTACATGGCAATTTGCCTCCAGCACTCTGCCTCCCCCTCTGCCCTCGCCACTGCCCCGCTGCAGCAGCTCAGATGCAGCCCCCCTCACTCAGCTGGCCACATACCTGCCAGCCTGGAGCTCTGCGGCAGGTGCAGCCCCTCCCGCCCGCCAGCCAGCACCAGGTAGGACTGCCCCAACTCTGTCCCTACTGTCAGCACCCAGGTAGGACTGCCCCAACTCTGTCCCTACTGTCAGCACCAGGTAGGACTGCCCCCAACTCTGTCCCTACTGTCAGCACCCAGATAGAACTGCCCCCAACTCTGTCCCTACTGTCAGCACCCAGGTAGAACTGCCCCCAACTCTGTCCCTACTGTCAGAACCAGGTAGGACTGCCCCAACTCTGTCCCTACTGTCAGCACCCAGGTAGGACTGCCCCAACTCTGTCCCTACTGTCAGAACCAGGTAGGACTGCCCCAACTCTGTCCCTACTGTCAGCGCCCAGGTAGAACTGCCCCAACTCTGTCCCTACTGTCAGCACCAGGTAGGACTGCCCCAACTCTGTCCCTACTGTCAGCACCCAGGTAGGACTGCCCCAACTCTGTCCCTACTGTCAGCACCCAGGTAGGACTGCCCCAACTCTGTCCCTACTGTCAGCACCAGGTAGAACTGCCCCACTCTGTCCCTACTGTCAGCACCAGGTAGAACTGCCCCAACTCTGTCCCTACTGTCAGCACCCAGGTAGGACTGCCCCAACTCTGTCCCTACTGTCAGCACCAGGTAGAACTGCCCCAACTCTGTCCCTACTGTCAGCACCAGGTAGAACTGCCCCAACTCTGTCCCTACTGTCAGCGCCCAGGTAGAACTGCCCCAACTCTGTCCCTACTGTCAGCGCCCAGGTAGAACTGCCCCAACTCTGTCCCTACTGTCAGCGCCCAGGTAGAACTGCCCCAACTCTGTCCCTACTGTCAGCGCCAGGTAGAACTGCCCCAACTCTGTCCCTACTGTCAGCGCCAGGTAGAACTGCCCCAACTCTGTCCCTATCAGCCATCACCCAGGTAGAACTGCCCCAACTCTGTCCCTATCAGCCAGCACCCAGGAAGAACTGCCCCAACTCTGTCCCTACTGTCAGTGCCCAGGTAGAACTGCCCCAACTCTGTCCCTATCAGCCATCACCCAGGTAGAACTGCCCCAACTCTGTCCCTATCAGCCATCACCCAGGTAGAACTGCCCCAACTCTGTCCCTATCAGCCATCACCCAGGTAGAACTGCCCCAACTCTGTCCCTATCAGCCAGCACCCAGGTAGAACTGCCCCAACTCTGTCCCTATCAGCCATCACCCAGGTAGAACTGCCCCAACTCTGTCCCTATCAGCCAGCACCCAGGAAGAACTTCTTTGGGGCAGGAACTCAGTTTAGGGGAGTCATAAGAAGGAGGGAGGATGGCCCATGGCATGTGCAGAGATGAGGAAGCACACTCTCTCCAATCCCACCCAGAAGCCCCCGTGTTCCCATTTCCTTTCGACCACAGAAGAGTTCTCCCGACCCTTCACCTTAATGTTGGAAAAGGAACCAGTTCCTTGCTCATCTACACAACAGTCCCGTGGAAAAGTTATATATAGAGAGAGACATATTTCATTTTATTTATTTATTTAGTTCTAATCCTCACCCCAGGCTATTTTTCTGTTTATCTTCAGATAGAGTGAGAGAGAGGGAGAGAGAGGGAGAGAGAGAGAAACATCGATGTGAGAGAGACATTGACTGGTTGCCTCCCGCGCGACCCCAACCAGCGCTGGGAAGAACCACAGCCGAGGTACGTGCCCTTGACCGGAATTGAACCTGTGACTCATTGGTCCGCAGGCCGACGCTCTAACCGCTGAGCCAAACTGGCCAGGGCTGAGATACATATTTTAAAATTTAATAGGTCTATCTCTGTGTGGTAGTTTTTCTTATTTACACCTTTTTGTCCTCTTCCATTTTTCCACAGTGAACATTTACAAATTTACAGATTAGGAAAAAGAGGATCTTTTGAAAGCCTCAGGCCTCACCCGCGTGTTGTGAATTCCGCAAGCCCAGTTTCAGTGGTGGCACTCGGGCACCAGGGGCAGGTGTGTGGGTCACGAGCTGCCCCCAGCATCCCGGGCACGCGTCGGAATGTGCCCGAGGGCACCGAACCATCCTTCCCTGCCGTGTCCACTGAGAGGAAGGGAAGGTCTGGCTCCTGGGGAGAAGAGCAGCCTCGTGTGGGTGGGTTGGCCTCCTCACGACTGGGGTGTCCTGTAGACTATGACACGGTTTGTATTCATCATGGAAGGACCCAGACCCTCCAGATGCTGGGAGGAGCCGTTTCAACTTTTCAGTGACCTCAGCCCGGCTGCGCTCCCCCCGCAGGTCCTGTTCAGACGACCGGTTTCCAGGAATGTGTCTGGGACCACACCGCGCACAGAGCACGGGGCTCGGAGTCCCCGCTTCCCCAGCTGCCCGGCCCGTGGTTCTCACCAGCAACGTCTGCGAGCAGCAGACCACGAGGCCGTGAAGTCGTGGGCACGGAGCCAGGGTTTGAACACTAGTGTCTTTCAGTCTGGCCCCGGCGGGACCAGCGCCATGGTCTGTCCCCAGCCGGGCCTCCAGTAGAAGGCACCGAGCCTGGTTACACCTGGACAATGGGGTGCAGGTGGGGTGGGCCCCTGTGCACTGTCTCCCCTTCTGGATCTTGTGGCTCAGGGTTTTCATTTCTAGACAGGATCTACACAGACTCTTATCTTTATCCACTCTCGGAGGCGTGCCAGGGCCCGCTGCCCAGTCCTGGCGCCTCGTCTGAATCCTGACTGAAGTGTGGTTGTCATCACATCTTGTCTGTCCCAGGCAGTGGTACTTAGTTAAGTGCATGGTGACTTCAGAGCTGTAAAGAGGGCTGTGGAGAGGCTGGGAAGGCGAAAGCACTGTGATGAGGCCTGGCCGGGTGGCTCAGTTGGTTGGAGTGTCATCCCGTACACCAAAAGGCTTCAGGTTCAATTCCAGTCAGGGCACATACCTAGGTTTCAGGTTCGATCCTTGGTCGGGTGTGTGCAGAGGCAACCGATCGATGCTTCTCTCTCACATCGATGTTTCTCTCTCTCTGAAAAATCAATAAAAACGTATCCTTGCGTGAGGATTAAATCTAAAAAAGCACTGCGAGGATTCTGTTGACCCACTTGCTGTTCAGTGAGCACTGACTGTTTCCCTGGGACCGAGCTCACTGTCTCACAGGCGTGATCTGATTTCTTGTCCCTTTATTTCAAATTCTTTCCTGTGTTCTGTCATGTAGTTTCAAACTTTCCATCTCCCCAATGACTTCATTTCTGAGGTCTTCTCGCTTTTATTTATGCCGTCCTTTCACAGCTTTTATCTTTGCAAAACCTCTTGCTGCTTGTTTGGAAATATTAGTTACAGCTTTCATCGGGTTTATGGGCATGTCCTTCTGGCATTTCTTCATCGTCTGTGGACTTTGTTTTCTTACAATAGTTTGCATGGGGTTTGATGAGTCCTTTCCTATTACTCATATTCAGGGGAAACGGGTTTTCCTGTGGAGCTCTTCTAACTCCCTAACTCCTGGTGTCACAGTTCTGTGTCTTCAGCATGGCCACACTTACTCAGCTCTGCCCTTTTCAGTCCTCCCCCACTCTTCTCCGGACCATCTCTTCCATTTGCACCGATTTCCCTTGTTGCGCTCAATTTGGATTCTCCTCCCAGAGAGTCTGCACAGTGTTGGGGCTTGTCCTGGAGCGCCCGGAGAGTTCCTAGGGGACAGACTGCTCCAGAAACAGAAGCTTCCTGTTGAAACGATGAGCCCACACCTGAGGAAACGGGCCCAGGAAGGCCAGTGCTGAGACGGAGCCCAATACAACGATTCGATTTTTTTTTTTTTTAAAAGAAAAAATCCTTTGGGCATCCAGGCAAAAAGATTTCTTAGTCATGATGGCAACAACCGTATTGATTAAAACAGAAGACACAGAGGAACATATTGAAGATACTCAAGGAAAGAAATGTGAGACAGGTATTTTATGTCCAGTCAAGATGACGCCCGGCCGGTGTGGCTCGGTTGGTTGAGCGTCGTCCCATGCACTGAGAGGTCACTGGTTGGATTCCCCGTCAGGGCACATGCCCAGGTTGCAGGCTCGATCCCCAGTAGGGGGCATGCAGGAGGCAGCTGATGGATGTTTCTCTCTCACTGTTTCTATGTTTCTATCTGTCTCTCCCTCTCCCTTCCTCTCTCTCTAAAAAAAAAAATCAATAAAAACATACTTTAAAAAAAAAATGACACCCAGTGGTCAAGCTGCACCTTTTTTGAAGTTGGAGGACTCAGGGAATGTCCTTAGGTTCCTCTTGGGGAACCGACTGGAGAGATGTCTGCACGAGGACAACAGATGTCGCCAAGGTGCAGCATCCCAGGGGAGGGAGGACGTCAGCAGGGACTCCCCAGCAGAAGACCGTAGTGCTGTGTGGCCCAAACAAAACTAAACTCTCCCTGAGTCTGGTCAAGCCTCTGGAGTTAGCTCCCAGTTTACAAGGAATACAGAGACGAAGGTACAAAGTCCAGGTAGAAGATAAGTAAGTGCTAGGGGTGATTCCCAGCACGACCACTGCGGCTATCGAGGCTGTAGGATGTAAGAAAGTGACTAAGAGAGTAAATCCTAAGAGTTCTCATCCCAAGGAAAAAACATGTCTCCTTTTCTTTATATCTATATGAGATGATGGAAATCTTTCAGGATCAAGGGGAAATCCAGATACTGGCCTGTCCCCCGGCATGTCTGTGGGCCACACGGCTTGTATTTCCCGGCTAGTTCCCAGTTGGTCTGAGAGCTGGTACCTGTAACCACCCTTCAAACCATGCTCTTCCCAGGAGATGGGAAACAAAGTCGAGACCCAGGAATGTGGTGCTGCTTGCCCTGTCTTCTCACGTCAACCCACGCTCGTCTGGACAGCTGGCTCATTTCCGATGTTCCTCTGTGTTTGCAAGTTACTTACGCATTCAAATGCTGCTCTTAGAGGGGAGGAGGGTGTCCGTGGGGGAAAAAGCAGAGACAGCTGTAATACTTTCAACAATCAAGATCTTCTAAAAACCTACTTGTTTATGCAATATTGGTGCTTCCCCCTTCCATTCTTGGGCTAAATCATGGACATTCTGCCCCAGCAGATGTGCTATGCACCCCGCCCTGAAAATGACTGGTATGCATGAAGTTTCGACCATAAATTTTTGAAAAGCCAACACGTGATGCGTGCCAAGTCTGATTTTCCTCGACATCAAGAAAGTACTGTTTTCAAGCCCAACAGAGAGAAGAGAAGCCTTTCATGCCTCCCTCTCGCCCAGTGGTCTCCCGGAGCCGGTGTGCACCAACTCCCAAAGCGGACAGAAAGGACACCGAGGAATTCCTTCAACCCCACGGGTCACCAACGGCCGCGAAAACAAACTGCGGCCCCAGAACGAATTAGCCACGAGGACGGTGCCTGTGCAGTGTCTCCCTCCTGTCCTCCCCACAACCCACAGAAGGCGTCTTGCCCCACTGTCCGTGAGAGCCGAGGGAGGTGCTGAACGGACGCTGGGGTCAGGGGGTCTGGGTGTGAATCAGCCCAGCCTGTCTCCCAGCTCTGCGGCCTTGGGCAAGGTCCTTCTGTGCCTCAGTTTCCCCATATGCAAAACAAGACTGAATGGTTGGGAGGATTTAGGGAGCCCACACAGATGGAGCTGAGTCATCAGACGCCGCCTTCCTGAGGTTGAAAAATGGAGGACTCGGGCAGAAAGCGTCCCAAGGAAAGGCCCTTTCTCCCAGCAGGGCCTTGCTGGGCTGCGATGGGTCAGCCCCGGGGGAGGGGGAACAGGGACCGACCTCTGCAGTGGGGCTGCTCCCCTGTCCAGGTGCCGTTGGGAAGACACACCACGCTGCTAGGCCCAACCAGCTGGAACCCAGGGTCGCAGGTAAAATGGACTTCGTGATCCACCAAGTACTTGCTTCCAAACTTTCTGCCGTCTGGAGGGGCGTTCAGAGCAGGGCAGGAAACTATAAGGAGAAAAGGAAGGACCGGAGCAATGTAGACATTACCCTCAATCACCAGGCTTCTCGGTGCCTCTCTGTTGAGTGCCTACGCCAGGCTGTGCACCAGGCAGCATGTTGCAAATGTTATGTCTCATTGAATCCTCAGAGCACACTTGGCCATGTGTAGTAATTGCCCACTCAGTGAAAGATGAGGAGACCTTGGCACAGAGACACTGAGTGCTGAGTGCTGTGTGTGAGCCTTGCCCCATGGGAGGGTCAGGATGGGACCCCCAGGATGCTGACCACCTGACACTCTTGGAGCTTCAGGCGGGGCTCGGCCCCGTGTCCAAGCCTCGGCTTCTGCTCTTCTCTCTGCCTGGAATGCTCTTTCCCCAGAACGTCCCATCTCTGGCTCCTGCTCATTCACAGGGGTCTCTGATTGAATGCAACCCCCTCTCAGAATGTTCTCTGACCTTCATGCTTTGCCAAAACCTCCCAGGGCACCTGCTATGCCGTGAGCTCCCTTTGCTTCCTTCCTAGATCTGTAGCCACTGGAGGCATCTTATCACCATGTTTGTTTCCACATCTGTTGTCAGTCTTCTCCCCAGGATGGAGCTCGAGGGGGGCTAGGCCTGGCCTGTGTCCCTGCTGTATGCCCAGCTCAGTCCAGCACCTGCCCCATCGTGAGCACCCAATAAGTAATCCTTGAACACATGAGTAAATGAAGAATTATCTATTGTGTTCTTACTGTATGCCAGGCCCTATAGAGGCACTTGGGATAATCAGTGAAAAAAAACAGACAAAACCCTGCTCTCAGAAGCCCTTTCTAGCAGGGGAGAGACCACGATAACCGAGACCCACGAGCAAACGCAGAGTGAGGTGATAAGGGTCACGTAGAAAATAGAGCCTGGATCGTGCTGGGTTGCACAGTGAGGGGTGTAACTGTGAACATGGTGGTCAGGGGAGGCCTCACTGGAGCCAAGAGTTGAAGGTGATGGAGGCATAACCACACAGAATCCTGGTGGACAGAGGGGACAAGCTGGTGCCTGGCAGGTCCTAGGAATGTCAAGGGGACCACTGTCATGGGAGAAAGGAGTGGAGTCTCTTTGGGGTGAGAAATCTTTAAAACCCTAAAAAGAAGAAAAGAAAAGAAAACCACCTGCTGGAGCAACTCACAGGTCAGCTACACCTGCAGAGATGGAACAGCGCCTGGCACCTAGTAGGTACTCAATAAATTAAAGAATGGATACAGATCAATTAAAAATCAAATAGCAGCAATGCTCCAGCCAAAAAGCTGGACAAAATATTTTTTAAAATCTTCTTAAAAGCATCAAGTAGGTAACTAATCTGCGCAGACATTTGGGAGAGCGACAACAACATTTATGCTGCTTTTGCCCCTGGGTATGTCGGGGGAGGGAATTAAAAAATAATAATCCATTTACAGTCACTTCCCAAGTGGGTCCCAACGGCCGCTGTCGGGGACGGCGTGCCCCTGGACAGTGCCCATGGCTGGTTCATTTCACTGCAAGCGCGTCCCGTCCCCAAGTCTGCAGGCCACAGGGAAGCCCCTCAGCTTCCGATGTCCAAGGAAGGAGATCCCCAGGGAGCACCCTGGCGGTGTGATGTGAACGGAATGAGGCTGCCTGGATGAGCCCCGAAGCTGACAGGTTGTGAAGTTCCCAGGAAAGAAAAGCTGGGAAAACAGCAGGGAGATACTTAGGACAGAAGCCAAAAGAGCAAGGCCTAGGATTCTGCAGGACTAGAAATTATTCTTCCTGACTCCCAGAAAATGCCCTTAAAAAAACAAACAAAGCAAAAGCTCATTTCCCACTACCTGCAGTGTGACCTGGGCGAGCTGCGGGCTGCCGTGGCCCGGGCGCGGTCACCCCACCCTGGAGGTCCTGACAGCTGCCGGACCCTGTGTCCAACACACGGCAGAGACAGAATGCATGGTGCCAATTAAAAACAAAGAGAATCGCCCTGGCTGGTTTGGCTCAGCGGTTAGAGCGTCGGCTCGCGGACCAGAGAGTCCCAGGTTTGGTTCCCGCTGAGGGCATGGACCTCGGTTGCAGTTTGTCCCCGGCCCCGGTTGGGGTCATGTGGGTGGCAGCCACTCAATGTATCTCTCTCACATCGATGTTTCTCTCTCTCTTCCTCCTTCTCTCCCTCCCACTCTATCCGAAGATAAAAATGCAAAAAAGTGTCCTCAGGTGAGGATACAAAAAAAAAAAAAGATTAAAAAAAGAGAATTGACTACTTAAAAAAATTCTCGCATGGTTCAAGGAAGAAAGACCCTGAATCTGGAGAGAACGGGATTAGTAATTCAACAATACACCTTTCTGTCTGTACTAGTGGGCAGAGGCCTCGAACGCGAGCCGGCGGTTTTATAAATTATCTGCTGCGGGTTCTTCTCTGAAACTCCCAGCGGCTGCAGGCAGCTCTGATGCCATGGAAACAAAAAAGGGTCTGTGGAGTTGGGCCTCTAGCAAAAAACAAAACAAAAAACGACTAGGTCTGGGGCCTGCTTCTGCTAACTTACTTCTCTTGGCCTCAGTGGCCCCATCTGTAGGGAAAGGATAGACGCCTTTGCCTGCCTCTTGGAGTCTGGCTGTGATGGGCCCCCCAAGGAGCCCATGGCACCTGGGAAAGTGTGAGGGGGTCTGGCCGGCAGGTCTGGCTCTGCACTGGGGAGAGCAGAGGAAATCAGGAGTTGACTCAGTGATGTTGACACCGTCATCTCTGAAAAGGTCAGAGATCCAGCACCTTCCCCAGGAAACTTGATCTCACACAACTAAGAAGGCCCTTGGTAATGCGTAGTACGTGCACGAATGACATCGGATAGGCCACAGGCTCATGGCTCTTCCCCACCCCGAGACCCCATCACCCTGAGGAGAGACCAGAGGAAATCCAGCCACCCACTTCTGGGCCTTGGCAACCTGAAAGCCATTATTGGGACAAGCAGAGTCAGAGCCCACCCATTGTACCTCACCAGAGAAACGGACTGCCCTCAGCAGCCCCTCCCAGCCACCCGACTGGCATCAATGGGCACTCCTGTTGGAGGACGCGTTTTCCTGCTTGAGAAACTGCAGCCAGTGTTGGCTCATGGACAGTACCAGGCGTGCCGCCCTGGTGCGACATTGCCGGTGGGACAGTGTGTGTGTTCAGGGAGGGCGTACGTGGGAACTCCGGGCTTTCCACTCAGTTTTGTTATGCACTTAACAGTGCTCTAAAAATTAATGTTAACGTTTGAAAACCCCGAACCGGAGCCAACTGGACTCCCCCGGGTGGGGACGGGGACGGGAGGAGCAGCTCTCGCTCTAAAAGTGGTGCCTTCTGAGGACCTGTGAGCACAGCATGCAGACGTGAGCATCGTGAAGCCTGGAATGGAAAACTCCAAGAGGGAACCGGTGGCATTCAGACGGGGACGGGGGAGAAGTCGGGGGAGCAGGCAGGTGAGGCAGGGAGAGGCCTGGGAATCCACTGTGAGACATGGTGAGGCGTGACAGGTGGGGACGGGAGAGAGAGCCAGGGCCTGCATGGCCTGTGCCCAGTGGTGCCGACTTGGGGACCCACCTGGGGGGCCGTCCGGACCCAGTCTGTTGGCAGAGCTCTGCAGCGCAGCCAGCCGGCTCCTCACGCTGCGGAGGCCCTCGGCGAAGCGGGTCTCCTGGACCTTCAGCAGCTGCTGCAGCTGGCGGACGGCCGTGAGCACCTGCTGCTTGCTGAGGCAGCTCTGGGGACAGATCACCACCACCACCCATTATGGCTGGTTCGCTCGCTCTGGGCTCCAGAAGCCACCCAGACCCCTGGCCCCACAGGGTGATGTGAAAGTGACCTCATGCGCGTCCTTCCCTGCCCAGAGTTCCCGCTGGACCAGATGACACCCCAACCACATGTATCAGCCCCGGTTCGCCTTTCAACAAAAGCGAAACTCCCATCTTCAGAGCAAAGGGCAACACGGACGATTCTACAGGACTGGGTGGGTGGGCAATGACTTGCACCCAAAGTGCCTTATATTCAGTAGCTTTTACTCCAAGACTTCCCCAGCTTTTCACTCTGAATTAATGCTCAGAATCTGGGCCTTTGTGAACTTTGTCTTTCTCCCTTGGACTCTTTCAAAGCAGGTGGGCGATACGACCTATAAAACAGGCAACACAGGAATGCTCCGGGGTTCCCATGCTTTAGAAAATGTAACAGGGCAAATGAGAAAAAAACTCAATAGAGTTAAAGAAGCATTCAACAAAAGTCAATGCCCAGTTCTGATGATGTTTTAAAAGTTTTAAAAACAGAAAAAGGAGGCTTGTGCTCTTCAGGATAAAGACTAACTTAAAGCAACACCCAGCATCATATTTAGTGACAAAAGTTTTCAGGTTCCCGATCTCAATTGCTGTAGGAGCCAGGACATGAGGAGTGAGCGGGAGGACAGGGGGCGGTCATAGGGCCTCAGCCCTGGGGGCTCACCTGGGGGCTGTGTGTTACCTCCGCGGGTCCCCGTCTGACCTGACTCGTTACCTGCATGGGACGAAGGAGAACATTAAGAAGAGAATGACGGTTTTCTGTAGGGACAGGTTTATGGATCATTTTTCATTTTATTTTTATGCTTAATTTTTTTCTATAATTTAAGTTTGTTCTAAAAGGGCAGCAGGGCTGCTGGGAGTCACGGGGCTTGCAGCCTGGCCACTGCGGTGGAAACAGAGTCACCACCGCTCTCCCAGGGAGGCTGCCAGGCCACGGCACCTCGGAGATTTCGCCAAACAGATGACTCACCAGCCTCATTCAATGGGCGCTTTTGACAAAGCTGAATCCCCAGTTGCCCCCGGAACTCAACTCGTTAACCCACAGGGAATCCTTGGCTCCATCCCCCCTGACCAGGGCCTGAGTGTTGGGAAGAGCTTTGCTTGTTTCCTGCTTCCTCCCCCACTGTCCTTCCCACTCAGGCCTGGGGCACGCTGGCAGCGGCCTCCTGCAGCCCCCTGCCTGCCCGCAGCACAGCCATCCCACCCAGGCCTCATTTCCCACACCCACGTCCCCTCCCTTAAGAAAAGACCTTCTTTTATAGATGGCTTCATGGCTTATGTGTGATTTACATTTGTGACGTTCACAATTTACAAAGCTGTTGGCCACTTCAAAGAGTACTACTGGCTGGAGCGAGCCTGTGAGGAAAGCTTGGGATTGTGTCTCTCACAGATGAAGATACAGAGGCTGCAAGTCAAGCAGCTTCCCCCGATCCTGGGGCTTAGGAGCTGTGGAGCCAGGCTGAACCCTGCTGGCTCCCCTCCCGCCACGCTGAGCCGGCAGGGACCCTCTGCGCGGTCTAGTGCCCCGTCTCACTTGTTCCCCACAGCCCCCTGGATGGTGAGTGATCTTGACTCATTTGCATTAAGAATTGGTAACTTGATGACAAGCGAAATACCCCACAGGAGTGAATTTCTAACTTTCTTGCATATTTCAGGCCGGGCAGCATGGATGGTGGGGCTGGAAGTGGAGAGGGAGCGGAGGAACATCCCCCCCCCCTCCACCCCCCGCACATTGAGCCAAGGGAGCGGCTGCCTCCTTCGCTGGGAGATGGGAGAGGGCTCGCTGGGCCCGGGCTGCCCCGGGGGACACAGAAGGGCTGTTTTGAAGTTGGGGAGAGAAGGTAGGTGCCAAGATCTCTGTTGAGAAGCTGGGGGTGGTATGGAGCCCCAGGAAGTAGAGAAAGGAAGGGAGCGTGTGTGGAGGGAAACAGGCCCAGCAGCCAGGTGTGTTTAACCCCAGTGTAAGTCCAGGCACAGCTATCCTCTGAGTCTGGAGACACTTCCTGGGACCCTTCTCAGCACCCACGCCGTGGAAAAGGAGCAGCAGCTGCTTTCCCCCTTCCTAAGTGCTCGTTAGGGGTGAGATGGGCTCATTCAGACCAAGCACACGAAGGCCACGTCCCAGGCGAGGAGGGAGAGGGGAGAGTTGTGGGTAGCCTTGCTGAGGGCATGTTGGGAAGCCCTGGCCCATTCATTCCTGCCTCCAACCTCGAGAGGGTGGTGTTAACACAACACGGTGGGTGAAAGAAGATCCTTGTGAGCCTAGAAAAAAAATCCATGCACAGATGGTCAATTATTGATGACAGAGGAGCCAGGAATATACAATGGGAGAAGGGCAGTCTCTTCAACCAGTGGTGTTGGGAAAACAGGGCAGCCACACGCCGAAGAATGAAATAGGACCCTTATCTAACACCATATGCAAAAATCAACTCAAATTGGATTGAAGACTTGAACGTAAGACATGAAACCATAAAACTCCTAGAAGAAAACGTAGGTAGTAAGTTCCTTGACACCAGTCTTGGTGATGATGTTTTTGGACTTGACACCAAAAGCAAAATAAACGAGAAGGACCACATCAAACTAAAAAGCTATTGCACAACAAAAGAAACCATCAACCAAATGAAAAGGCAACCTACTGAATGGGAGAAAATATTTGCAAATAATATATGAGATAAAAGATTAATACTAAAAATATATAAATAACTCATACAAGTCAACAGCAAAGAAACACAAACAATCCTATTAAAAAATGGGCAGAGGATTCTAGATAGACATTTTCCCAAAGAAGACATTCAGATAAACAACAGGTACATGAAAAGGTGTGCAACATCACTAATAATCAGGGAAATGCAAATTAAAACCACGATGCGATATCACCTCACACCTGTCAGAATGGCTATTGTCAATAAACCAACAAACAAGGGTTGGTGAGGATTTAGAGAAAAGGGAACCCTCTCACCCTGTCGATGGGAATACAGATTGCTGCAGCCATTGTGGAAAGCAGTATGGATAGTCCTCAAAATACTGAAAATACAGCCCTGGTCGGTGTGGCTCAGTTGGTTGGGCATCATCCCGATGCACCAAAAGGTTGCCCGTTTGATTCCTGGTCAGGGCACACGCCAGGGTTTCTGGTCGATCCCCTGTAGGAGGCATGCAGGAGGCAGCTGACTGATGTTTCCTTCTCACATGGATGTTTCTCTCTCTCTCCATCTCCTTCAACTCTCTCTAAATATCAATTTAAAAACATTTTAAAAATAAAAAATACAACTACTTTATGATCCAGCAATTCCACTTCTGGGTATTTATCTGAAGAAAATGAAAACACTAATTAAAAACGATATATATACTCTTACGTTCACTACAGCATTATTTTCTTTTTTTTAAAATTGGTTTTTAGAGAGAGAAAAACATTGATGTGCGAGAGAAGCATCCTCCTGAGGATCAAGCCCACAACCTGGGCACGTGCCCTGATCAGGAATCAAGCTGGTGACCTTTCCGTGTGCAGCAACGATCCCAACCACCTGAGCCTCACTGGCAAGGGCTATAGCGTTATTATTATTTTTTAATCCTCACCCGAAGACATTTTTTCATTTTTTGTTCAGATAGAGCGGGAGGGAGAGAGAGGAAGAGAGAGAGAAGCATCGACGTGAAAGGGTCACATCGAGTGGCTGCCACTCGCACGACCAACCAGGGCCGGGGACAAACTGCAACCGAAGTACATGCCCTTAGCGGGAACCGAACCCAGGTCTCTCTGGACCGCAGGCCGACGCTCTAACCGCTGAGCCAAACCGGCCAGGGCTATAGCATTATTTTTAATAGTTGAGATATGGAAACAACCTAAGTGTCCACTGATGGATGAATGGAAAAAAGACTTGATATGACATATACATATATGTACAATTCAGCCATAAAAAAGGAAGGAAATTCTGCCATTTGCAACAACATGCATGGACCCTAGGGCATTGTGCTAAGTGAATTAAGTCAGACAGAGATAGACAAATACTATACGATCTCCCTTATATGTGGAATGTAAGAAAATAAACCCATGGGTACAGAGAACAGGTTGGTGGTTGCCAAAGGCCGGGGCTGGGGGGTGGTGAAAATAGTTGAAGGTGATCAAAAGATAAAGGTTCCAGTTATAAGTCCTGGGGACCTGATGTACAACAGGGTGACTACAGTCAGCAACGCTGGGTTGTGTGTTTGAAAGTTGCTAAGAGAGCAGACCATAAAACTCTCATCACAAGAATAACAGTTTGTAATTATGTGAGGTGATGGATGCGAACTAGACCTACTGTGGTGATCATTTCACAATATATACATCCAGGGAATCACTATGCTGTACACCTGAAACTAATATAATATTGCATGTCAATTAGAGCTCATTAAAACTAGAACAAAAAAGAAAATCCCCAAGAGGAAAAAAAAAAATAAGGAAGATTCTTGTGGTCTTGGCAAGCCAGCGTGCTGGAACCAGGCCAGGTGTCGGGGCAACAGAGAGATTTAGTGCCTGGGGACACCACATTTGATGAGTAAGCTGCAGCTGCTATTACGAGGGTGGCTTATTGATCCCAAAGTGCTAACTGGAGCCCTCGGGAGCCATGCTCAGAATCTGTCACCTGTCGTCAGACTTGGGTGCAGGAGTAACCAGATTCATCTGCAGAGCTGGGTGAAAGCCTTAAGACCAAGTCAGGTGCTCAAGAGGTCTCCGTTATAAGCACGAATAGGGTTGTGGAGGGGCACTGAAGACCTGAGTGTGTCTCCTTTTCAAACTGAGAAGGCTTTATCATTTCACTTGATCACACAGCATACTCCCTACAAAACATCAAAACAAAGAACAAATCCCGTGACCACAGACACCGCTGCTAACTGCTGTTGGTTTCCACTTTTCGATGGGACACACACCACAGTCATCTTCATACGCTGGACCACGGGACACGACACTGGGCTGCGGCATCGTTTGGCACCAGCAGGCAGAGCAGCTTGTCGGACCCGGGCCTGGCTTTCAGTTCTGTTCCTCTGTGCTCTTTTCAATCTGGTGAGGGGCTCCTTGCTCCCTCCATCTGTCTGCCCACTGACTTCCCACACTCACCCCATCTCCTGCTCTGGGCCAGGAGAAGCCCCGGCCTGAAAACAAACCATTTCCTTCTTTGCAATTGTAGCCTTGATGAGGTCAGCTGAGGGACTGCAGGGGCCTCCGAGGCTCGGGGACAGGAAGCAAGTGGACCCTCAGGTGTCACCACCTGCATTTCAGCCTGGCCCTGCCACAGCAAAGGGCTGGCTTCAGATGGTCCCTTCCCATCTCGGGGGCCAGACCCCGGCTGTATAAACCAACCAAGGCTCCACGCGCCCTTCCTGAGCCGACCTCCCCCTTGAGCGAAGATCAAATCCACACCTGGGAGGGAGGGCGTGTCCCAGAGGCTGAGTGAGGAAGGTAGGTGTCAGGGCCCCCACCTCCACAAACGTCTTCCAGGGTCCTCCAAAGATCCTCATTTTAAGTATTTGTTTGAAGAGATCCCCCCATGGAGGAGGGTTCCATCCCTTCAAATCTCCACATCTGGCTCATGCACTGATGATACATAATGACAAATAGTTTCCATGTCTTTGAATTAAAAACTTACTTGAAATGGAACCAAGAAAGGACATTCAGTGAAAGCCTTCCATCTTTGAGGGGGAAAAAAATCTAGATTTACCATTTCTGTCATCAGACTTTCAAAGGGATGGGCACTGGGTCTACCTGGACACCGATGGCAGCGTTCGCAGCTCCTGAACCAGTGAGAGAAGCAGCAATGAAGTCACCCATCCAGCAGAGACGGTTCTGGAACACGGGCCCGTGCTGAGAACTGGGAGGGTGGCGGCTGGTCCTAAGGCCCTTGGGAGCAACGAGGCCACAGAACTTCACTCCATCCACCTTACACCATCCCCAGGGAAGATCGACTCCATCTTCCCCCAGCACCTTTGCTCACCGCACCCACTGTGGTGGGTCCAACGGCCATGCCCAGAGCTCACGGTGCTCCCTTTCTCTGAGCCGAGCCAGCCCAGCGGGGGTGGACCTCCGGAGCCATTGCCTACCCAAGACCCTGCCTGCTGGCCCGGGGGTGGATGAGACAAAGACGTTGTGTGTCCCCGCCCCAGCTCACCCTGTCACCTTGCCAGAACTTGGTGGGCCTGACCCCTCCCATCCCATCCAGGCCTCCTGGACTTTTGGACTCAATGTACACATAAAGTTTAAGACAGAGTCTGCTCTGAAGGTACCAAAGGGACTGGGTAAAGCTCCAGGGGTGCGTGGGGTGCATGGAGGGGAACTCGAGGTTTTTGTCTCACGTGGCCTGGCTCGATGGTCTTCTCACAGTGACAGTCTTAGAACAGTGGCTCTTTCCCAGTGCCACCCCGGTGACAGTAGAGCCCCTTGATCCCTGCAGTGACCACGGATGACCCCGCAGACCTTGAGGGGCCATCTCCTGAGCTGCTTTGCCCTGAGCCACAGCTATGTGTCCTGTCAGCACTTTGCTCCTGGGAACACAGATGTTTTGATGCCGTTAGGTCTGCGAGCGGACCGAGCACACTCGCCAAGTGTGTGCCTGCTAGCCAAGGCTCCCGGCGTCTGAGTCATGTCGAATCTGCGCGTGTTTTTCTCCAGAAGTTTTTCCATTTTAGACCGAGTCAGAGGTGGGTTATAACTCCCTCATCTTCTCCCATCCCAGTGACCTCTGCCCAGCACTCGCATGGATGAGGACAGAAAGTGGGTGCTCCGGGGGGAAGGCCCTGTGGTCGTCAGGGTGCTCCAGAGAAACAGAGCCAAGAGGATGTATGGCACACGCTGACATCTGAGAGAGACAGAGTGAGGGGCAGAGGTTTGTTGGAAGGACCGGGCTCACGCAGCTGTGGGGGCTGCCAGTCCATGGCCGGCCGCAGGGCAGCGCAGGCTGGAGACCGGGGAAGAGCGGAGGCTGCAGCCGAGCCCCAGGCGTGGGGAGGAGAGTTCCTGCCTGCTCGGGCTGTCTGTCTTCTGCACGGAGACCCACGCACATTATGGAGGGCAACCTGCTTTATGATTTAATGCTGATCACACGACTGTACTTTCAGGGATCATTTCTATAGTCTGTTATAATGCTGATCACATCTATAAATTACCTTCACAGCAACTCCTAGACTGGTGTTTGACCAATTATCTGGGTGCCGTGGCCCAGCCAAGTGGACACAAAATTAACCGTCTCCTCCAGCCAGAGCCTCCCTCTTGGGTCTGGGCCTGGGGTGCTCAAGGCATTTTGGGTTTTTACGATCCTGGCTGCCCATAATTGTATATTTATGCCCAAACCCCCTTCTTGTCTATTTTTTACAACGGCCACGGGAGTGTTGACAGCAGTGGGTGCCAAGAGCTGGCACTGTGGCCACACTTCACGAGTCACTCATGAGATGCTCACGTCAACCACGGGATGTGGCACCATTATTGTGCCCACTTCACAGACAGGGAGCCAAGTAGTCCCGGCGACACATCCCAGACTTAAACCCCAGTGCACCTTCTCCAGACCCTGATGTGACAGGATGGCTGGGCCCACTTTAGAGGGGTCCTCGGGGACCCTCAGGAGCCCACCTCCTGACGCTCCCTTCACAGCACCCCCGTGCTCCCTGATGGCCACCTCTGGTCTCCTTGCCCGGCCCCTCTGCAGGCCCGAGGGCGGCACACAAGCTGCAGACGACTGTGAACCCTCACCCCCCCACGAAGATCTCGCGCTCTGGAGGCCCAGGCGGTGGAAGCAGCAAACAGACAGCGAGCGAGGAGCAGGAACGCAGCAGTGCGGGCCCAGACCCACCTGGTTCTCTCACCCGCTTGCTGCCAGGTCCCTGTGCGGTTGCCTCGTTCACCCGCACACCTGAGGCGCCTTTAAGTGCGTCAGCGTTATTCAGTCACCGTCTCCCCATGCCCATCCATTCGGAGCGCGCTCACCCGTGGGAACCAAGATGAGGGGCTCTGAGAAGACCCCGTTTGCTGGCGGCCCCTCTGAGTCCCCTGCTGTCCCCCCCCACACACACACAGACCCTCCCAGGAGCGTTTGCACGGGTGCTGGTGTTTCAGTGTGCGCACACGTGTGTGCATCCACACAGGGCCCTTATTCACATCTGGATTGGCGAAGGCTGGATCTTCTGCGCGGGGCTCTGAGGAGGAGGGGTGAGGGAACGGGGGGGGGGGGGCCTGGGCCTGCCAGGAAGTGTGGGCAGACCCCAACCTGCTGTGTGCTTGGCATGGCGTGGGCTCTGGGCCTGGAGTCCTTATTCTTAGAGTAACTAAGCTGGGTCTGTGAAGGCTAAAAACGAGTGGTAGTTTCAGACTGTCCCACGCTCTCCAGAGAAAACCCCCGTGTTTCTGGGTGTGACGGAAACTGTCCTGTCCTGGACCACGGCGTTTGCATCCCACCCGCTCTGCATGTCCTCACTTTCCTTCCTAGGAGCTCTGAGGTCCCAGGCCAGAGGCATCCCTTCCTGCGCAGACCCCGCCCGTGGCTCCCCACCCAGGACAGCGAGGCACACGCCTCACCGTGGAGCTGGCCGTGCACTCGTTTCTGCTGATGCTGTAACAACCCGACGGGAACTTGGCAGCTCCCACAACACAGAGTATTACCTCCCAGTCTGAGCTCAGAAGTCCGACGGGGGTCTCACTGGGCTAAGATGAAGGCACGATCCCCAGGTTTCGGGGGATGAGAACACAGGTATCTCTGGAAGGGCACCATTCTGCCCACAGAGCCGTGTGCAGCTGAGCCCTGCCACCTCCAACTGTGCCCAGGTCGAGCCAAGCTTCCCTCTTCTCTGAGCTTGGCATTTGGACCCCTCTGTTTCTCCACACACCTCAGCAAGCTCATTTCCACCTCAGGGCCTTTGCACTAGCTGTTTCCTCTGCCCAGAAAAATCTGCCCCTGGTCCTGGAAAGTCAGGCTCCACTAGGAGCCCCGTTCTCAGAGTCCTGACCTGCTTATTGAGTACACTGTAACCCCCAGCCTCCCTCCACCTAGCACCCCATTCCAGTGGTTTGCTTTTAAAATTATTTATTTATTTATTTATTTATTTATGTGTTAAAATGTTTTTATTAATTTTTTAGGAAGAGAGAGAGATAGAAACATCAATGTGAGAGAGAAACATGGATTGGCTGCCTCCTACATGCCCCCTACTGGGGATCGAGCCCCAAACCCGGGCATGTGCCCCGACCAGGACTTGAACCGGGACCTCTCAGTCCATGGGACAACCTCAGTCCACTGAGCCACATCGGCCAGGATCCCTTTTTTAAAAAAATATGTTTTTATTGATTTCACAGAGAGGAAAGGAGAGGAAGAGAGAGATAGAAACACTGATGAGAGAGAAACATCCATCAGCTGCCCCCTGCACACGGCTACTGGGGATCAAGCTCGAAACCCCAGTATGTGCCCTGACTGGGAATCGAAGCAGCAACCTCTTGGTGCTCAACCAACTGAGCCACACTGACCAGACCCTTTGATACTTATCAGGTTTTTGTTTTTGTTATTAATCCTCACTCAAGGATATTTTTCTATTGATTTTTAGATAGAGTGGAAGGGACGGAGAGAGAGAAACATCGATGTGAGAGAGACGCATTGATTGGCTGCCTCTCACATGACCCCAACAGGGGCTGGGGATCGAACCTGCAACCCAGGTACACGCCCTTGACCGGGAATCAAACCTGCAACTCTTGGGTCTACGAGCTGATACTCTAATACTGAGCCAACCCGGCCAGGGCTCAGGTTTATGTCTTTCTCTCCCTGCTTGGTAGCTACGTGACAGCAGGGCCAGGGTCTGCCTCACCTTCTCCCCCCTGACACGTACCAAGCACTCATTGTAGACCCTGTTCTCTAAATGACATTCATTTCCTTCTTCGTAGGACCCCATGAGAGGGCATGTCTATTATCCCCACTGGTCAGAGCAGGAAACTGAGTCACAAGAGGCAGGAACTTGCCCCAGGTCACTCAGCCAGGAAGAGAGGGGCCAGGACAGGCCCAGGCACTGGGCACCTTCTCCACGAGCTGCACTGCCTCCCAGGCCCAGAACAGCACCGGGCAGCAGCAGGACAGTCTCAGGACATAGGTGTTGAATGAGCGCAGCATCTTACTAGCTAGACTCCTTCTGGGAGGGTAAAATCTCTAATTATGCAATCAGAGAAAAGGCTTGAATTGCAGGAGCCCCGAGGTGTTCGGGTGATAGTAACATGTTTGCATGTGTTCTTACTACAGTGTAAATGACTGCCTGGTATCTGGTGCTTCTCTGCAAGCAGCTGTTCTTTTCTGCCTCTGATTCTACACACACCCTGCCGTGGAGCTCTGGGGCACTTTCCTTTCCTTCCTGCCAGCCAGGAACCATCTGATTCTCTCAGCATCCTGGGCAGCACATCCCTGGGTACCGGTCATGCTTTTGGATCCCAGCCACCCCTGCACGGATGGGTGAGCAGAGGGAAGGGGTCCTCCTGGGCTGTAGTGCACCCTCCCCTTTGGTGAGGGTCCAGAGGTCACATCATCTCCAGTGAAAAGTGAAACGTCTGAGTCAGTGCCCAACCAGGTGGCCACAGCGGACTAAAGGGCAACTTGGGGACTTCCGAGTCCCAGGAGTTCCACTGACCTCTGCCCACCCCTCAGTCCTTGATGTGAACAACTGTCACGTCTTAGTCCTAATGGGACACCCAGTCCCAGGACAAGTTCCTGGAGCCTTGCTTCCCTTGGGAAGACTCTGGTGGCCAGACTGCCAGCGGGGCGCACAGTCTCCACACACAGGGACCTTAACATTTCCTTACGGTGCAGATTGTATTTACTGAGATGCGTGGGTTTGGGTCCCGTCAAATTATAGGTGCTTGTTTTTTCTTTAATGAAAATGTGTGGAATGGCCTTTTTTTTTTTTAGGTCCCAGGCAGTTTCTGAGAAGCATGGAAGATGCTGGCAGAGGGTTTGAAAGGATCTAGAAAGTGCTACTGCCCAGGGAGTCTGCCCTGATGGCCCCAGGGCTGCACAACACTTAGAAAACCAGCAGGAGTCCAGTGGCACACCACTGTCCCTATGGGTCAAGGGAGTGACCAGCACAATCAGGCCCTGGGGTCAGGAGATGAACACTCCTCCTGGGGCAGCTGGCTGGGACGCAGGTCTGGCCAGGCGTGTGGGGGGAGAGACAGTGTCCAAAGGTGCAGGGAGCAGCTCCGGGGACCAGGATGGCTTGGGGGACCTGGAATCCAGTCTGGTGCCCACAGGATCCTCCAGGGCGAGGAGGCCTGGGAGCGCACTGGGTCCTGACTCAGAGACACCAGGCAGACAGAGAAAGCACAGCGCAGCTCTCAGTCCACACCTCAACCCCCACCGCCCAAGGCCCTGGGGCCAGGAGCTGCCCCAAGGGAGCAGAGAAGCCTCCACTTTTTTCTGCATCAGGGCCTCCGGTGACAGGACTTGAGTCCCCTTCCTAAAGGTGCCAGGAATGGTGGAGACGGCTGGAGAAAGCCACCACGCCAGCAAGGCCCCACTTCGCCCATCCTCGCCCGGCTGCACCCTTGTGCCTAAACACAGGGACCTTCAGGGAGCGACTCTCTGGGTCCCTGTGATGGAAGGTTTGCAGAAACAGCCACTGCCTCCGGCCCCACACCCACACCCTCTGCAAAGAAACTGCCGCTTTTCCCATAAAGAGGGAAATCTGTTTCCCACCTCCCAGATCTGGGCTGGCCTGTGACTTGCTTTGGCCAACAGGATGCAGCGGAAACCAAGTACCAGTCCCAGGACGGGGTCTGTATTAACCACACTGTCTGGTTTCTGTGTCTCATGTCTTGGCATTTGGGGCCTTGTGGCCCCGGCCAGCCCATCGCTAGAGCTACCGGACAACTGAACACCCTCCCTGCCCCCAGCACACCTTTTACATGAGACCAGCCCATCCAGAGCCCGTTCTTCTGCCTCTTCTGCTCTTACAACCCCGCGCCCACCCACCGCAGCCCATCCACTCCAACATCCCGGCCAGGCACACACAGCTAGGGCAGCCCCACTGCGACTCTGCCACATCACGCCAACCAGCCAATCTAGCTTCCTTAGCCCTTACCCTGTCTCAGCCATTCCTTCCCTCCAAACCCCAATCAAACTTTCCCAAAGTTTCCCTCCCTCTCTCTGCCTGCTGTTCCAGCCTGTGGCCCCACTGCAGCCTGGCCCCTCTTCCTGGGAGCTGTGAGTGACAAACTGCCTTTTTTTTTTTTTTTTTAATCCTCACCCAAAGACATTTTTTTTGCATTTATCTTCAGATAGAGCGGGAGGGAGAGAGGAAGGAAGAGAGAGAAACTTCGATGTGAGAGAGACACATCGACTGGTTGCCACCCACACGACTCCACCTGGGGCCGGGGACAAACTGCAACCGAGGTACGTGTCCTTAGCAGGAACCGAACCCAGGACTCTCTGCTCTGGGGGCCGACACTAACCACTGAGCAAAACCGGCCAGGGCACAAACTGCCTTTTCAAAGGCAGGCATCTCCTGATCTGCTGGCCTCACCACACCTGGATAAAACCTAAATTCAAGGTCCCTTTTTTTCTCTTTTCAATTTTTTTTTCTTTATTGATTTTTAGAGAGAGAGGAAGGGAGAGAGATAGAAATATCAATGAGAGAGAACATCGACTGGCCGCCTCCTGCATGCCCCCCACTGGGGATTGGGCCCACAACCTGGGCATGTGCCCTGACCGGGAATCAAACCGGCAACCTATTGGTGCATGGGTCGATACTCAGCCACTGAGCCACACCGGCCAGGCAAGAATAATAAAATTTCAAAATCTACCCGATTTTAAGTCTTCTTATAAAGTTACAGTAATCAAGATAGTGTATTATTGGCAGAAATAGACCCATACATGTATGAAGAATTGATTTTTGACAAGGTTGCCAAGGCAATTCACAATCTTTTCAACAAATGGTGTTGATACAACTGGAAATTTATATGCAAAAAGTGATTCTCAACATAAACCTCATACTTTACACAAAAATTAACTCAAAATGGATCATAGCTATAAATGTAAAAATGCAAAACTATAACCAATTTAGAAGAAAATGTTCACCACCTAGGATTAGGCAGAGTTCTTAGACTTGACACCAAAAGTATGATTAAAAAATTTTTTAATTAATCAACTGGACTTCATCAAAAGGCAAAACTTTTGCTCTGGGAAAGACGCTGAGACTGGGAGAAAACACCTGCAATTCACATTATCTGAAGAAGGACTAGTATTTAGAATATACAAAGAACAGGCAAAACTTAATAAGAGCACAACTCATTTTTAGTTGGGCGGAAAGCTTGAGCGGACACTTCACCCAGTAGACTACTCATATGACAAACAAGCACATGAAAAGCTTCCCGAAGTAATTAGTCCTCAGGGAAATGGAAATCCAAACCACAGTGAGATACCCTTGCACACCTATTAGAAAGACCTGGAAACAAACAAACCAGCCAGTATTTAGTGCCGACGCGGATGCAGAGTAACCAGGTCTTTATACCCTGCTGGCGGGAACACAAAATGATACACTAATAGGGGAGACAGTTTGCCATTTCTTCCAAAGTTAAATATACACTTACCATATGACTCAACAATCCCACTCCTAGATGTTTACCCAAGAGAAACGAATATCTACATTCGCACAAATTGCCGTGTGGGAATGTTCACAGCAGTTCTATTCATAATCACCCAAAACTGGAACTGTCACACGGGTGTTGTTCAGCTCATTGGGGGCACTGATCAACACACTGTGCGTCCACACCCTGGAATACCGCTCAGCAACAGTAAAGGAACCATGTGGACTCGGGAGCAACATGGCAGAATCTTAACTGCGCTGTGCTAAACGGGAAAACCCAGACTGAAGGCTGTGCACTCTCTGGTTCCATTCATGTGACAGTGTGGGAAGACAAACTGCAGTATGAAAAACAGATCGGTTTGGGGTGGGTTTGGAACTGTCCTGTATTCTGACTGTGGTGGTGGTCACCACATACAAAATATAGTTCTATGGTTAAAACTGTGGAAATGTACACCAAAAACATTTTTTCCATTGAACTATAAAAGGCAACATTTCAAATGGGAGGAGGCAGCCAGAATAATGAAACTCTAATGGTGGAGTTTGGAGCTCCATGACATCTGATCACAAAGAGAGGTTTGGGGGAGGGGGAAGCCTTCTCAAACAGCACAGACCCCCCCTACCCCCAGCAAGGAGCATGCTGAGACCCTGAACTCCCTGCTCACCCAGCACAGAGGGTTGTTAAATGTTCTCCCTTTCAGAGTGGGCAGAAGTATTAAGAAAGGGCCCCCACCCATTAGATCCCTGCTCTGCTCAACCTCCCCTCCTTTCCCACAACTACCTGCTCTCCATATTAGCAGGTCACCTGCAAAGTGACTCATGACAGTTGTGCTGACAAGAGGAACACAAATGGAAAGCCATGGAGAGCAAATGAGACTGTCCATCCCCACGAGATCACTGCTGCATACCCTTGTAGAAGCAACCTGCCACTACCCTGTGACATACATGTGGGTGCACACGAAGACACAACACAGATATGCATGTGTGCACACATGCACTATTACACAAACAGCCATGCATTCACACAGATACAAAGACATGTGCACGCATACCCGCACGCACACATACAGACACACACACACACACACACACACACACACACCATGTCTCCCTTGACTGTCACCTAATACAATAATGTGAGCACACACTGGGAAACAGAGGTACCCTAGACAGGGCTGTGAGCCGCTGTCAGGAGCTCCCATGCCTGTCCCTAGGGGTCCTTGGGTTGTATGTACCCTGCCCATATCTCTTTGGCAGGAGATGGTCACATGGGTACAAGTCATTCTCCAAACACTCGCTGAGTCTCCACCAGCCAAGAGTTCTGGCCCACGGCTCATCCTGTGTTCGGATCAGGTGAACTCCAGGTACACAAGTCACCTAAGGTCCTTATGAGTCCAATCCTTTGTCCCCTGAACCCCAGCTGGGTTTCAGGCACCTGCTTGATTAAAATCACTAGGGACAATTTTTTAAAATACTGATGCCTAAGCCCCAGCCCAGACCAACTGAGTCAGAGTCTCTGGGTGAGGCAGGCATCAGGGCTTCTAGAAGATCCCAGGTGACCTGATGTGCAGCCAAGATCTGCCCAGAGGCTGCCCAGCCTGGTCCTGCTCAGACCAGCAGCACCAGCATGCTCAAGCTTCATTCATTCCACTGAGCTCCTACTGAGTGCTGGTCCCTGCCCCCGCAGTGGGGGAGACAGACCATAACTTGAAACCTATCACAATGAATCATTATAAACATCATCAGTCCTGTTCTGGAGCCCTGCAGAGGCCGCTAAAAAACACAAGGGCAGGGAGGGACCTGTTTAGAGTGGAGTTGGGGAGGCCTCTGCGAAGAGGTGCTTGTTCTAACAGAGACCCGGAAGATGAGAAAGTCAGGAAGAGCGTTCCTGAGGCCTTCTTCATGGTTTACCCCTCAGGCTTCCCCAGGAAGGGGCTGGAAGACCTCCAACCACATAGGACTTTGGGTGAAGGATAGTTTCACTAGAATTTTTAAACCGACTTCTGTGGGCAATCTCTTTGCTCCCTTTCCCCCTCACAAAGCCCAGTGCGTGGGACAGAAGTTCTTGTAAGTAAAGAAACAAAGATTTAGAGGAGAAGGACTTTGAGAAAGCCTGGAAGTGGCCAGGCCAGGATCAGGCTAGATCTCCCAGGAACAGCCCCAAACCTCTGAGAACTGCCAAGGTCTCACCTATTTTTCAAGGAACCTGGAGAGGTAGCGAGAGCCCCCATCAATCAGATGATGGAAGACAGGCCTCCCAGCATCTCCCTGCACATCCTGTCCAACCGACCCTCCACTGGCTTGGGGACACCCCCCGCCCCCGCCGTGCTTCTCGTCTTGGGCTATGGACTTGATGTTGTGTTTTGTTTTGTAATCTGCAGAGTGGGTGGGAGACTCCTTGCTCAGCTGGGTGGGTCCACTGTGTCCCCACACTAAGCTGCTGCTACCTGGCGGCCGACAGCTTCCTGCATGCCTGCTGCTGACCACTTCTGCAGTAACACCACCAGGTCTGGTCTGAACTAAGTGCTCCTTGCCTGGACCCTGCAACCCCTGGGGCTTCCAGCTAGCCATGGGGGCACCCACCTGGTTCAGAAATGAGTGCAGGCAAGTATCTGTGGGGAAGGGGAAAAGCCTGGAGCCCAAGGAGAGAAACTACCTTTATCCCACTCCTTCTGGCTGTGTGACCTTGAGTAAGTCACCATCTCCCTGGGCCTCGGTTCCCTCATCTGCAAAATGGGGTGACAGTAGTCACCGCCCCCCCACAGGGCTGGGCTGGTAGATGTTTAGCAGACTCCACAGTGCAGGCTTTCCCTCCCGGTTACTGTTACCGCTGCGGGCGGTGTTGTTGGGGGGCAGGCTGCGCATCCTCCAGGAAGCCCGGTGGGAGGGGCTCTGGCAGCCAGAGCTCACCCGGCGGTGCTGCCTCTGAACCCAGCACTCCAGTTCCCCCTTCGGAAGATGAATTTTTATCTGAATTCTTTCTTTAATTACACTAGGTTGACACTGGTTAATACCATTATATAAGTTTCAGGCGTACAATTCTGTAATACATCTTCTGTATATTGCATTGTGTGCATTCTTTTCTTAATTCTATTCACCAGTTGTTACTGGTTAACATAAAAGTGAGACTGGTCAAATAAACACACCCAGTGAGACTCCAACGCGTACAAACAGAAGGAGGGAAAGTGAACAGCGAGCCGGCGCGGGCGGGAAAGGACACGCAGCCTGAACCCAGCCCCGTGGGGAAGTGCCGCGATCGTGGGAAAGTCGGCAGCGGTGGGAAGCGATGGAGTTAAAACTGGAGATGGGAAGTGGGAGGGCGGGGACACCCTGACCCAGCCGGTAGCCAGCACCTCTCAGGATGATCCAGTAGAGACCACCGTTCCAAAACCTGGGGAGACCTTCCCCCAACCCGACCCCCGCGGAGCCCCTGCCGGCCGGGCAAACGGACTCCGCGGTGTCTGGAGGACGGGTGGGTCTGGCGCCTCTTTCTGAAAACCGGACCCAGATCGCTCCAAGCCCCCCGCCCACGCCTCCAATGGAGCGTGGACCAGGTCCTGCGCGCTGGCCAGGAGTGGGGGACCCTGAGCTGGGCACTGACCTGGGCACCGAGCTGCGCCGGGAGGGCGACGAGCAGCAGCAGCAGGAGGAGCGCGCGGAGACCCGGAGGCCGCATCTCGCCGGTCCGGACCTCTCCGCCGGGGAGGGAACAACGCTGTCCGACTGCTGCCGAATGTGTCCAGCCCACGCCGAGTGTGTCCAGCCGATGCCCAGCGTGTCCAGCCCACAGGGGCAAGGAGGTGGAAGCGCAGCCGGTCGCCCGGGTGGGGAGGGGAGGAGAGTGAGGTTCGGCCGGTGCGCGCCGCCTGGGACGCCTGCGGCCACCAGCGTCCATGGTCCAGGGGTGGCGGGGGGGGGGGGGGGGGGGGGGGGGCGCCGGCCCCCAGGCCGGTAAGGAGGAGGGGCCGCCCAGCCAGGAATGCGCCTGGAGTGCGCCCAGCGGGGCCCCGGAGGCGGCGCGACGCCAGGACCAGGACGGTGGGGCGGCCGCAGGGCCCCCAAGCAAGGCGGCGGGGTCCGCACACAAGCACGAGGGTGGGCGCCCACCCGCGCGAGATCTCCTGACCAGCCCCTTACCAGCTAGAGTGGGAGACTGAAGCTGACCCCCCCCCCACACACACACACACACGCAGTTGCAAGTGGCACAGTGCAACCCCCACCCAAGCCTGTCCACTCCACAGCCATACACGGGCACCGTCCTCCACCGCAGTGTGGCTAGATGGTCTTCACAAACTCGATAGGGGGGAGACTAAGTTCTCCATCCGAGTGAACTAGTGTCCTAAATAATGTTGTTGGGGTCCAGGGACTCCATGCATAGGGCCTAGGATCCACAGTCCCCCACCACCCAGACGGAAGGGGAAACAGTCTAAAATGAAGGCAAATTATGGGGACACTGGACGCTTTCCTGCAACCAGTGGGAAATAGCGCTGGGCAGGGCAGACCCAAGCAGTCTGGAGTCCCCTCACCCAGGGGCTGTGGGAGGAAGCAGATGTCCACCCCCAGCTCCTAGAAAACATATCTAAGTTCTTACTGGGAAATGTTTTCAGAGGCAACGCTGCAGATGGCACAGTGCACATCACGTGTGCCAAGCCTCAAATCTAGTCCTTTTCCGCTCCTCTCTCAGCAGAGCCCACTTGTAGCTCAGTAGGCTAGAGCCTCAGAGCAGGAGCTATTTTCCTTGGAAGGCAGAAGGGGTTTCGGAGTCCTGTGGGAAGTGTGGGGCAGGGTGCAGGCGGCCACCTGAGCGTTCACTGCCCAGAAAACCCCATGGTGCCTCTCTGGCCACCTTCCTGCCAGAGGAAACGGAGCGGCCCATGTAAGTGCGCTTGGCATTCCTGGTGAGACATCCTGAAGAGAGACCTGGTCAGACATTGCTGCTCCCTTGTCCTTGGAGACTGTGGTTTACTGCCTCAATCTCTCATGTGTTTGCTGTCTATGCCCAAGCCAGTGTACCCCTTTCTCTCTGTGCCCCCTCACCCCACTAGTGAAAGGTTTCGTTCTGGCCAGCATGGTCGTGTTTATTCTGCCTTTTATCCCACCTTTGCTTGCGCTGCAGCCTCCCCTGGAAGGAGGGGCCGCACTGCTGGGGCAGGGGAACCTCAGAAGGCAGGTTCAGACCAGATGCCCGAGCACTTAAATGGTAGGTGGCCATAGGACAGGGGTAGCAAATGAAAATTAATAAGCAGGAAAATACATACAAACAAACAACCCCCCCACCCCCACCCCCCAAACCTCACTTCCTGTAAATAAAATCCCTGACGTTCTGTAATCGTGTATTTAAGTGAAAGGTGGGTAAGGTTGAGGGCAGCCTATCCTGGACACACGTGGCTCTGGGAGGAGCCCTGAGCTTGCATCTGGTGGGCAAGTCACTCAGTCACACCCGACTCCGTTTCTTCACCCGTGAAATCGAGGTCTCTTCTGGTTTTATGAACCCGTAGAGAAGGTAAGAGGAAAGAAGGCCAGCGTCCGGGCCCCAGGGGCTTGGTTCTGCCCTCGCCGCCCTCGATTTGCAGTGATTGAGGCAGGCCTTGCAAAGCCAGACTCTGGCAAGTTTGTCTAAAAGCAGACAGACCATGACCATAAGCCAAGTGCAGTGCATTCAGGGCTCCTAAAATTAACCTTTGACGCATAGAACGGGCCTGTCGGCTCTATTGTTGCTTCTGTCTACAAAAGAATGTCCAGCTTAGGAAAAAGTCTTGTAAGAAACGAATGACAATTGCCAGGAAGCAAAATCTCAACAGACTGAGAAAAGGCTCCGGAAAATGGCAATTTTACAGCTATTTTATACATAAGAATCAAAAGAAGATATGTAAGGAGGGTTACGTGAAATCCATTAGTGGGAGATTGAGGGGGCAGGAGAAAGCAAAGTGAGGAAATCTCTGGGATTGGATAAAAAATAAAATGGAGAGACACTTCTGTGACATTGGTGGGTACAGGATAGTTAACATTTACAGCACAGACACATGGTATGCAGGGAATGAGATAACAAGGAGTTCTGTGGTCTCACACTCTGGTGCAGTGGGTGTGCCCTGAGGGGTCTGGAGATTACTCTTGATATTTCAGAGGTATAATATTTTAGATGCAAAAAGACAATAGACAGGCTCACTTAAGGTAAAGACTGCTCTTTGTCAAGGAAGGTACAGGCCTAGGACATGACTACTCCCCATGACTCACTTTAGTTAGGAATTTTTATGTTCAGACCATCCTATGTGGTTACTTTTGGTCTGTGAATCCGTAAGACCTACCGCGCTGAGCTTGTCAGGTTTAGTATGTGGCCCCTTTTTCGTCCACACTTCTGTTTCCTCTATATTTAGTTTTGAAGAGAACATTCTTGGATGTTGGAGGTGAGGTCCACACAGCTAAAGAAAATATTTTTAGAGGTTTTGGCAAAATCAATTGCCATCTCTTGAGCTCCGTGCTCGCTTTGTAATGCTGGTGTTCCTTGCATAATGTGAGAATGCAAAGCAAGGCAGGATTTGCTGTGGAAATCTAGGACCTGACCAGAAGCGGCACCCAGCTGGAAACAGCCTGTCCTGCAGAGCCCTCTGGTCCCGCCTGGGGCCCCACAGCACATGGCTCACCCTTTGGGTTTCATGGGCTTTTTATCAACTTACCTGTGGCCGAATCCTGTCTGATGGCTCATTTGGGGCTGCTTCTCTGCCTTTAGCTCCTCCACCGCACATCCATCTGTGCTTCTAAATGTCATCAGCCCCCACTGACCAGCGACAAGGGTCACAGGAACAGAGCCCCATGTGTTAGCCTGGCCCAGGATAACAGAGTAGCACTGGGGAGGGTGGTGGAGCAGGAGTGCAGTCCATTCAACACACAAACACTTAGGAAATATAAGTCGGGCACAGCCCGGGGCCAGGTGCTACATTATACTGTCAATCTAGAGGCCCGGCCAAAAAAACGTGCAGTCCTGTGTTGAACTTTGAAGAGACTGTCTGCCCATGTATGATGTCATGACAGCTAGGAGAGACATTTCCCCCTAGAAAACCGTTTTCAATTTTATAAAATGAAAGTCTGTAGAAAAGCAGATTTACTTGTGCTATGATTAAAGACCAAACTCTGTTCCCATCTGCCAAAAGGAGGAAAACATTGCAGATCCATTAATGCCATTCCAAATGCCTCTGGAAGTGGCAGAGTGGTGGGCACAATGAAGGACACACAGCCCATGAAATCAGACGCACCCGGGCCAGATCTTACCCCCTATATACTGTCAGTGTGGCGTTCAACTCTCCTAATCTTTGCAGGCCTGTGTCTTCATCTATATAATGGGGACAGTATTTATCTGAAAAGTTGTTATGAAGTTTCAAAATAATGAATACAAAGTGTCTAACACAGTACCTGGCATATAGTAGGTGCTTAGTTTAGGGGTGTTGTCTAAACTGACTCTGAAGGTCCTTCATATGGGGAAAACATAAGAAAGAAACCGCCCTGGCCGGTTTGGCTCAGCAAGAGCATCGGCCCATGGACCAGAGAGGCCCGGGTTCGGTTCCCGCTAAGGGCACGTACCTCGGTTGCAGTTTGTCCCCGGCCCTGGTTGGGGTCGTGTGGGTGGCAACCACTCGATGTGTCTCTCTCACATCGATGTTTCTTTCTCTTCCTCCCTCTCTCCCTCCCGCTCTATCTGAAGATAAATGCAAAAATGTCCTCGGCCAGGCCCTCTGTTAAGCACTTTACAACAACCCAGCGAAATGGGTTCCCTTATCGTCCCCATTTTTCAGATTGGGAAACTGAGGTAGGCTTAAGCTGCTTCAGTAAGTTGACCGGACTCTAAACATGGGGAGGCAATTGGGAGAGACAGGATTGACGCTTGGGTGTGTGACGCTGGGGAGCGTGCTGTCTGCTGCACCATGCCACAGGGATCCACTCAGGACTTGCTCCTGTGCTCTTTGGCTCTTTAAAAAAATTTTTTTTTCTTTATTGATTTTAGAGAGAGAGGAAGGGAGAGGGAGAGAGAGATAGAAACATAGAAGAGAGAGAACATCGATTGGTCGCCTCCTGCATGCCCCCACTGGGGATTGGGCCTACAACCTGGGCATGTGCCCTGACCGGGAATCGAACTGGCGACCTTTTGGTGCATGGGTTGACGCTCAACCACTGAGCCACACTGACCAGGCACTCTTTGGCTCTTGTATGATAGTTTCTAAGGCAGACATATCAAAATTACTTCAGGAGAAAGTTTCCAGGGTACATTTTTGTTGTTGTTGTTGTTAATCCTCACCCAAGGATGTTCTTCCATTGAGTTTTAGATAGAGTGGAAGGGAAGGAGGGAGAGAGAGAAACATCAGTGTGAGAGAGACACGTGGATTGGTTGCCTCCCACAGGACCCTGACGAGGGCCAGGGATCGAACCTGCAACCCAGGCACCTGCCCCCAACCCTTCCATCTGCAGGCCGACACTCTAACCACTGAACCAAACCGGCCACAGCACCATTGATTGCCTATTTTTTAGAAAATAAGGTTTTCCACATTTTTTTCCCCTTTATTGATTTTAGAGAGAGAGGAAGTGTGAGGGAGAGAGAGATAGAAACATCGATGAGAGAGAACATCGATTGGCCGCCTCCTGCATGCCCCCCACTGGGGATCAGGCCCACCACCTGGGCATGTGCCCTGATCTGATCGGGAATTCATCTGGCGACCTCTTGGTGCATGGGTCCATGCTCAACCACTGAACCACACCGGCCGGACTTGATTGCCTTTTAAGTATGGATCATTTTTTCTGGTTTAGTGATATGCTTAGTTATTTTGGATTGTATCTAATGATTGTGAATGATATCTTATAGATATTCCTTATTCTGTTATGTTACTCGGAATATCATTTTAAAATTGTGATATAATTCACATACCATAAACTTCACCACATTAAAGGTTTAATACAATGGTGTTTTTTAATATATTCACAAAATCATGCAACCACCACGACTATCTAATTCCAGAACATTTCATCATCACAAAAAGAAACCCATACCCATTGGCAGTCATTCCCCAACCCTTCATCCCCTCAACACCTCAACAACTAATTTACTTTCTGCCTTTATGGATTTGTCTATTCTGGACATTTTGTAAAAATAGAATCATAGAATATGTGGCTTTTTGTGCCTGACTTCTTTCACTTAGCATAACATTTTTAAGGCTCATTTCAAATTGTAGCATGTATCAGTACTTCATTCCTTTTTATGGTTGAATAATATTCCATTGTATGGGTATACCACATTTCATTTATTTGTCAGGTGATGGACAATTGGGTTGTTTCCAAGTTGTGGCGATTAGGCATAATGATGCGAAGAACATGTGCGTAGCTCTGGCCAGTGTGGCTCTGTTGGTTGAGCATTGTCCCATACACAGAGAGGTCACCAGTTCGATTCCCGGTCAGGGCACATGCCCGGGTTGCAGACTCAGTCCCCAGTAGGGGACGTGCAGGAGGCAGCCAATCAATGTTTTTCTCTCTTTCATTGAAGTTTCTCTCTCTCTCCCCCTCCCTACTTCTCTAAAATCAGTAAAAACATTTTTTTTTTTTATCCTCACCCGAGGACATTTTTCCATTTTTTGTTCAGATGGAGTGGGAGGGAGAGAGAGGAAGAGGAACATTGATGTGAAAGGGACACATCGAGTGGCTGCCACCCACACGACCCAACCAGGGCTGGGGACAAATTGCAACCAAGGTACGTGCCCCTAGCGGGAACTGAACCCGGGTCTCTCTGGACCGCGGGCTGATGCTCTAACTGCTGAGCCAAACCGGTCAGGGCTAAAAACATATTTTTAAAAGTTCTTTTTTGAAAAAGGGATGTGTGTAAACACATTTTCATTTGTCTCAGGTATATACCTAGGTGTGGAATTAATGAGTCACATGACAATTCTTTAGCCATTTGATGAGCTGAAAAACTGTTTTCCAAAGTGCTGTGCCGTTTCACATTTCCGCCAGTAATTTATTAGGGTTCCAAGTTATCCACATCCTTACCAACATTAGTTTTTCCTTTTTCATAATAAATAAAAATGAATATTATTGTTATAGCCCTTTTAGTGGGTATGAAGTTATATTGTGGTTGTGATTTGCATTTCCCTGATGACTAATAATGTAGAGCAACAATTTTCAACCTCTTTCATCTCACGGCTTTGTGTCTAACATTTCAGTCTTTAATCCATTTTGAGTTTATTCTTGTGTATGGTGTAAGAAGGTGATCTAGTTTCATTTTTTTGCACATATCTGTCCAATTTTCCCAACACCATTTATCTTTACCCCATTGTATATCTTTGTCTCCTTTGTCAATTATTAATTGACCATAAAGTTGTGGGTTGATTTCTGGGCTCTCTATTCTCTTCCGTTGATCTAAATGTCAGTTTTTATGCCAGTACCATACTGTTTTGATTACTGTGGCCTTGTAGTGTAGTTTTGATATCAGGTAGTGTGATTCCTCCAACTTTGTTCTTCTTTCTCAAGATTTCTGTGGCTATTCAGTATCTTTTGTGGTTCCATATAAATTTTAGGGATATTTGTTCTAGTTCTGTGAAATACCCTATTGGTATCTTGATAGGCATTGCATTGAATATATAGATTGCTTTGGGTAGTATGGATATTCTAATGATGTTAATTCTTTCTATTCATGAACATGGTATATGCTTTCAGTATTATGTTCAATTTCTTTCTTCAGTGCTTTTTATTTTTATTTTTTATCTTTAGAGAGAGAGGAAGGGAGAGATAGATAGATAGATAGATAGATAGATAGATAGATAGATAGAAAGAAACATTGATTTATTGTTCCACTTATTTATGTATTCATTAGTTGCTTCTTGTATGTGCCCTGACTGGAGATTGAACCAGCAGCTTCAGCATATTGACAACACTCTAATCAACTGAGCTACCTGGCCAGAGCTCTTGAGTGTCTTATAATTTTCTGAGTACAGGTCTTTTATATCCTCAGTTAAATTTATTCCAAGTTTTGTTGTTTTTTTTTTTTTGAAGCAATTGAGAATAAGATTGTTTTCTTAGTTTCCCTTTTTGATAGTTCATTATTGGTGTACAAAAATGCAACGAGCCCAGCTGGTGTGGCTCAGCGTTTGAGCATTGATCCACGCACCAAGAAGTCACCAGTTCGATTCCCAGTCAGCGCACATGCCCAGATTAGGGGCCCGATCCCCATGGGGGGTGTGCAGGAGGCAGCCAATCAATGCTTCTCTCTCTCTCTAAAAATTGATAAAGAAAAATTATTTTAAAAAAGTGCAACGATTTCTGGATATTTAATTGTATCCTGCTACTTTACTAAATTCGTTTATTAGTTCTAGTAGTTTTTCAGTGGAATCTTTAGGATTCTCTACATACAACTATCATGTCATCTGCAAATAATGACAGTTTTACATCTTCCATTCTAATTTGGATGTCTTTTGTTTCTTCTTGTCTGATTGCTGTGGCTAGGACTTCCAGTACTATTTGAATAAGAGTGGTGAAAACAGACATCTGTGGGTTGACTTTTCACTTTCTTGATAGTGTCCTTTGAAGCACAGAAGTTTTTAGTTTTGATGAAGTACAATTTTTGTTTTTTCTTTTATTGCTTATTTTCTGTGTGTCATATCTAAAAATCCTTTGCCAAATTAAAGTTCATGCAGATTTATCTGTTTTCTTCTGAGAATTTTACAGCTTTAGCACTTAAATTTAGATCTTTGATCGATTTTAAGTTAATTTTTACATATGTTGTGAAGTAGGAGTCCCACTTCATTCTTTTGTATATGGCTATCAAGTTGCCCCAGCAATATTTGTTGAGGAGACCGTTGTTTCCCCACTGAATTCTCCTGATACCTTTGTTGAAAATGAATTGACCATAGACATATGGGTTTATTTCTGGACTGTCAATTTTATTCCATTGATCTATGTGTCTTTCCTGTGCCAGTATCACACCATCTTGATTATAGTTGCTTTACACTGTTTTGAAATCAAGAAATGTGAGTCCTTCCCCTTCTTTTTCAAGATTATTTTAGCTATTCTGGGTCCTCTGAAATTCCATATGAATTTTATCATCATTTATACAAATAAGTTTACTGGAATTCTGAATGGGCTTGCATTGAATCTATAGTTCAGTTTTGGAAACACTGCCACCCTAAGTCTTCTGGTCCATGGACATGGAATTTTTTTTTTCCAATTTATTTATATCTTACTGAATTTCTTTCAACATGTTTTGTAGTTTTCAGTGTACAAGTTTTGCACTTCTTTTGTCAGCTTTATTCCTAAGTAGTTTTTTTTTTTTAATCCTCACCCGAGGATATATTTTTTTTTTTTCTATTTATCTTCAGATAGAATGGGACAGAGGGAGAAGGAGAGACAGAGAAAAACATCGATGTGAGAGGGACATATCGAGTGGTTACCTCCTGCATGACCCTGACCAGGACCAGGGACAAACCGCAAATGAGGTACGTGCCCTTGACCAGAATGTAACCTGCGACCCATTGGTCCATAGGCCAACGCTCTAACTGCTGAGCCAAACCGGCCAGGGCAGTTTATTCTTTTTAGTGCTGCTGTAAATGAAAATTTTCACATTCGATTTGTTCATTGCATGTTTACAGAAGTATGATTTGCTTTTGTATATTGATTTTGCATCTTGCAATCTTTCTGAACTCATTATTAGTTCTAACAGTTTTTTTAGTAGATTCCTTAGAATTTTCTATACACAAGATCATGTAATGTGTTAACATATTTTTGCCTCTTCCTTTCCAATTTCAATAACTTATATCTTTTTCTTGTCTGGTTGCCCTGGCCAGAAGTTCCAGTAGTATGATGAATAGAAGTGGTGAGAATGGACATCTTTGTCTTGTACCTATCTTACAGGGAAAGCACCCAGTGTTTTTGTTTGTTTTTGTTTTTGCCATTGAATATGAGGTTGGTTGTGGGCTTTTGTATATGCCCTTTATCATGTTGATAAAGTTTCTAGTTTGTTGAGTGTTTTTATCATGTTACAGGTGTTCAATTTTGGCTAATACTTTTTCTGCATCTATTAAGATGCTCATGGCTTCTTTGTTAGTTTGTCTTATTGATATAATGTATTATATTGATTTTTAGATGTTAAATCATCCATGTATTCCTGGGGTAAATCCTGGTTGGATTTTAACTTCCTTGCCATTTTTGTACTACATATTTTCGAGATATTTTCTTAGTGGTTGCCTTGGAGTTTACCACTAATATTTTAATTTACAATTTCATTCTGATTAATACCAACTTAATTTTAATAGTATGCAAAACTATGCTTCTATATAGCTCCTTTCTCCCTATTTTTATGCTGTTATTACAGCATAATTATATCTTTGTACATTTTGTGCCCACCAACCTAGTTTTATAATTATTTCTTTAATAAAGATTTATTTTATGGAATAAAGACAGCCTCTTTAATAAATGGTGTTGGGAAAATTGGACAGCTACGTGCAAAAAAATGAAACTGGACCATCAACTTACACCATACACAAGAATAAACTCAAAATGGATAAAAGACTTAAATGTGACTCGTGAATCCATAAAAATCCTAGAAGAAAATGTAGGCAACAAAATTTCGGACATCATACGCAGCAGAATCTTCACTGATACATCACCTAAGGCAACAGAAACAAAGGGAAAAATGAATACATGGGACTACATCAAACTCAAAAGCTTCTGCACAGCAAAAAAAACAACCATCAAAACAGATAGGGAACCCACTCTATGGGAGAGCATAATTGCCAATGATACATCAGATAAGGGGTTAATCTCCAAAATATATAGAGTGCTCATACAACTCAACAAAAGGAAGACAAAGAACCCAATTAAAAAATGGGCAGAGGAACTAAATAGACACCTCTCCAAAAAGGATATACAAATGGCTAAGAGACACATGAAGAAATGCTCAACATCACTAATCATCAGAGAGATGCAAATTAAAACAACAATGAGGTATCACCTCACACCTGTCAGAATGGCCACCATCAACAAATCATCAAACAACAAGTGTTGGTGAGGGTGTGGAGAAAAGGGGACTCTAGTACACTGCTGGTGGGAATGCAGACTGGTGCAGCCACTGTGGAAAACACTATGGTGTTACCTCAAAAAATTAAAAATTGGATTGCCATTTGACCCAGTGATCCCACTTCTAGGAATATACCCTAAGAAGCCTGAAGCACCAACCAGAAAGAATACATGTACCCCCATGTTCATAGCAGCCCTATTTACAATAGCTAAGATCTGGAAACAGCCCAAGTGTCCATCAGTGGATGAATGGATAAAAAAGCTGTGGTACATATACACAATGGAGTACTATGCAGCTGTAAGAAAGAAAGATCTCTTATCCTTTGAGACGACATGGAGGGACCTGGAGAGTATTATTCTAAGCGAAACAAGCCAAGCAGAGAAAGACAAATATCACATGATCTCACTTATTTGTGGAATATAATGAACATAACAGTCTGAGGAACAGGGTAGACCCAGAGATGTGGAAGTAGGGTATAGACTGACACCCCTCAGAAGAGGGGGTGGGGGGGAGTGAAGAGATAAACCACAGAACTTATGCACATTTATGCATAACTGATGGACATGGACAACAAAGCTGGCGACGGGGTGGGGGGATGGGGAGGAGGGTGTCAATGGGGAAAAAAGGAGAAACATCTGTAACAAAAATTAATTAATAATAAAAAATAAATAAATAAAGTGTTATCTCCAAAAAAAAAAATTTATTTTAAATCTGATAAGAGACAAAAAGGAGTTACAAAATAACAACATTTATACTATCTTTTATATTTACCTACATATTTATTTCTTCATAAGGATTCGAGTTACTGTTTAGTGCTCTTTTGTTTCAGCCTGAAGGACTCCCTTTAATATTCTTACTGGGCAAGATTGTTAGCAACAAAATTCTCTGGGTTGTTTTTATTTGGGAGTATCTTTATTTTTTAATTCATTTTTGATTGGTAGTTTGCCTAGATATAGAAATCTTGGTTGACAAGTTTTTTTCCCCTTTCAGAACTTTGGATATGTCATCCCATTGCCTTTTCCACCAAAGTTTCTAATAAGAAATCAGCTTTTAATCTTATTGAGTATCCCTTTTATAAGTCACTTCTTTGCATGGATGTGGCTCTTTAGATTCTTAGAAATATGCTGGTGATTTTCAATGTCTCTGTCATCCCTTTCTTTAATTTTTTCCTTTTAAGGTTTTTTGGTGAGTCTGTTGTTTGCCTCAATTGTTATTTATTGCCTTAGGCAACTGCAACATTGAAACACTTGACTGCAAATGTTTTTAACAAATGTCACAGAGGAAGAGGCTTTTAGCACTGGGCAAGCTCTCAGCCAGGTCAAATAAAGGCAAGCTTTTTTTAGTAGGTTTTCCAAGAAAGCACTAGACAAATAAAATAATGACAATTCATTGGAAATGAAGCTTTGGAAGATCTCCAGCTCCATTTTGCTCCCTGCAGTACTGGGAATGTGGGTGGGCCCTTAAGTTTGAAGGCTACTGCTGAGCTGGGGTTCCAGGGGTGGGGGGTGGTAAGACAAATTAAAACACCACCCAGCTTGGTGTTCTTACTGAAATGCAGGCAGTTTTCTTGAGTAAATGCTGCTTAGGTTGTAGCAATACTGGTTAATTTCCAGAGTTCTAAAAAGTTTAATTCTGAAAGTTTTTATGAGTTTTTTATTTTTATGAAGGGACCAATTTTCAGGGATCCTTAGTTCCTCATTTTCTCTGGTGTTAAACCCCCAAATTATTTTTTTAAGCAGGAAGCTTACATGGTGGACTAAAGCTAAACTTTTTCTCCTGTTAGCAGAAATCTCAGCTCCTCGTTTTCTGCCTTAGGTGAGTGTGTGTACCACACCCGCATGGTTCAGTGCATTGGGTTTATATACAGAACGTGGTGCTTTCCTTCTGTGGTTCTCTCAGCAATTCCACTTCCCAGCTACTGAGGTTCTTCTAACCGCTGTCTTCCAGTTCAACATGTAAGAGAGGTTTTATATCTGGGTTTAATCTCCCTAGCTGGCACAAACTATGGCCTGCTATCAGTTATAAAGTCATAAAAATGGGAAATTCAGCCAGTGCAGTTCCCATCACCAAATGTTAAGTAACTTCCAGTGTCTTCCTGCTTTTTGTCTCTCCAGTATCTTCAAGTAGTTGTTATTTAAACTTTGTATAGAGTTGTCTGTGGGGAAGGTTGGTCCAATAGAAGGTACTTCTTTATTATCAGAACTTGAAACCCACAAATGCATTTTATAAGTTCATTATTTAAAAAGCAATTTTATAGTTAGTGAAAAGGCCAGCTTGTTCATGCTCCTCTTAATATAAATGTAAAAATTTTTGCCCAAAGTTTTTTTTTAAGGGAAGATAAAATATATGGAATAGAATGTCTTATTTTCAGTATGTTCATAGTGCTAAAAATGGACACTGTCCTAACTCTCTGGACTCTACTCTGCCCCAAAGAAACCTCCACTTATCAAATTAAGCAGCAGAGAATCACAATTAGGACTATTTATGGAGAAACAAGAATTTGGAGGCTAGATTGAAAGATAACATAGTCACATAAAATGATGTAGCAAGGGATAACCAAAGCATATAAAGTGTATTTCAGCCCTGGCTGGTTTGGCTCAGCGGTTAGAGCATCGGCTTGCGGTCGAGAGAGACCCGGGTTCGGTTCCCGCTAAGGGCATGTACTTCGGTTGCAGTTTGTCCCCGGCCCTGGTTGGTTGTGCGGGTGGCAGCCACTCGATGTGTCCCTTTCACGTCGATGTTTCTCTCTCTCTCTCTCTTCCTCTCTCTCCCTCCCACTCTCTCCCTCCCACTCTATCTGAACAAAATAAATAAATAAATAAATAAATAAAGTGTATTTCAAATTCTGATGTGCAGTTCAGCCCTCCCACAGAACCTTTCCCTCTGACTGCAAGGACCCAGAGGCAAGCAGCACAACCTAGGAGACAGGCTTAAACTCTGGCCTCTGGGACCTGGGCCAAAGAAGCTTGGTGGTTCCCCATTTTCTGGTCTATAAGGTAATCTCAGAGGACCCCTCCAGCTTTCAAGTTCTAATTCCAAGGGAGTCTGGAAATATACCAAAATGATAAGCATTTTTCCAAGGTGGTGCTACTCCGTGTGTACATCTTGGATTTTTATTTCATCTCTAAATTTGTTTAACGGCATTTTAGTTAAGTAAATTTATAAGTTTTTTAAATGCAAGAATTAGAGACCAAAAAAATGTTGAGATTAGACCTGTTCAGAAACGTTACTTTGGCACCATCTGCTGGGGAACTTTTAAAATCTTTCCTGTGCATAAACTTTCTTATTTTTACAAAATGACTAAAAGGAAACTTTGTCAATCACTTACATCTGAATTGAGCACCTTATCAACTTATGCTGGCAGGAATTTAGGTGTAAATTCAGTATCACTTAAGGGGCACCGAACTTGTCCTGGGTCACTTTGTTCTAAGACGTGTAAGTAAGTCTTCGAATGTGTTTGAATTTTATGTGGAGGCACGTTTCAGTCGATCTCAGCAGCACCTGACAGCCTCTGCTGCACTTTTCAGAATAACCTTGGCTGTCTTTTGAAGCCTGTGCACCAGGCACTTGAGACACATTCTCTTACTTAATTCTCTAACCAGCAAACACATATTTGTTCAGTGAAACTTCCTCTCTCCCAAGACTTTGACAACTCAAGGATGCTTCCCAGCAGCATTAGACCAGCTTGTCACTTGCCAGGGGGGTGGCCTTGGCAAGTTGTTTAACCACTGTATCCTTATCTCTAAACTCACTGGCTGACCTGTCACATTGGTACTGAGACTACAGTGGTCAACAAAGCCTAGAACTAAGCACTCCCTAAGTCACCATGACTATTATTCCAACAGACCCTGCTTTTACCCACCTTGGCCACCCCCACGGCTGGCAGAATTTCAGTGAAGACAACTCTCCTTGTTCCATCTACTTGGGACAGGATGGATTTTATTTATTAATATGCCAAGGTCCAGCCTCAGAGTCCAGGGTTTTTCCCTCAGGTGTGGATGTAGTCGGCGAGAGAGACACAGGAGTCAGAGATCTTGATCACCTCTGCTGCTTAAGGCTAGCAGAATCTTTATTTTTATATCTACAGGTTACATAGCAATTTCCTTATTATTGTTTCCCCTAAACCTTTAGGCAAGTAAGTACAGACATTCTTTTTTCATTTACCCAACTCTTAGGTATTAGTACATGGTCAACCAACAACTATTTTAATTCTTCACCCAGACATCTCATTGTTGCCTCTCGGTCTCTTAACCTTTAAGATCATTGCTTACACAACATTTGTTATCAGCAACCTTCCAGACATTGTCTTATTTAACTACTTTCTTCTCTATACCCTCTATTCCAGTTTCTGTTACTTCCTTTTAGACTCCCAATTTTTCCTCTTATCTAAGATCCGTTCAAGGTTTTACATTATCCTAAATTTTTATTACTTTCTTGCCTTTTCTTTCTGCAGTCTTTTCTAACATCTACATTATGAATCATCTACATGTTACTTCTATGATTCCTAACAGACAGATAACAGATAGAGAAAGCAAAGATTAGTCTCCTTTAGTTGCCATCCTATAATTTTATTTTTCTTATTAGCCTTTGTCTTCAGCCACTGTTCTTCGTGATTCCTGCTGTGCAGTGAATTCACTCCTCCAGGGGCTGTGTCAAACCATGGAGGTCTTCATTCCAGCGGCACTGCTCCCAACATTAATGGATTAAACTGTGACCTGAGACCATGCCTGTTTCTGGAGTTTCTGATATCATACAGCCTCGTTATGGCTCTATCACTTTTTACATAATTATTTCTCAACGTTTACCTGAGAAAATTGGGAAGATAGAGGCTTTTACATCTCCCCTAGTCTGTTGCCCCCAAATAACATGCAGCAGAAGCCATTGGTTGTCCATGAAATCCATCCTCTCCTTTCACAGGAACTAGAATAGCAGACACACAGAGCTGCTGACATTCCCAGTCTACCTGGCAGTCCATGTGAGTGAGTTTTTGCCAGTGGGATGTGCTGAGAAGTGATGTGCACCACTTACAGGTTGAGCCACACACAACTTCCCAGGCTGCATGAACTGTCCCCTTCTGCTGTATGGATGCAGATGGCAGGCCCTGGAGATGGTGGCCCCAGATGGAAATGACCTCTGGGTCCCTGAGGGACTGTGGTGGTGGTAGAGGAAGGGTTGCCCTGCACACCTCTATGCCCACCCTAGAACTGCTACATAATGAAAAACTACTTTTTTCTGTCTTAACAACCGAAATGTTTTGATCAGGTTGTGACCACAGCCGAGCTGAATCTAACCACTAACCACGGTGCCACTGGGAGACATTTCCACTCAGTCCTTCCTGTTCACACGAATAACAGTTCGCATATGTGAATTTGTATCATATTTCTTACAATAAGTATTTTTCTGTATATTATACATTCTTCATAATAATTTAATGGTTGCAGACTATTCCATAAAGTAGCTGGTTCAATTGTAAATCACTCTCTATTGTTGACATTTAGTTTGTTTCTAATTTTGTCTCTAAATAATGTTATAATGAACATTTTTGTGCAGAAGCCTTATTCTATATTTGACTCATTTTTAAAAACATGATCAGAATTGGCATTATTCACAGGTTATAAATACATTGTTGGACGTCTTTTCAGAGACTGAATCAATTACTTTAACATAATTAATGTGCTCATTTCATCAGACTTTGAAAGCAAAAGGATTTTATAAATATATAATAGTATAAACTTATGTCAATTTGATTTTTTAAAATTTCTCCATCTTTTATTCTGCATTTCTTTCATCACTACTGAAGTTGAACACTTTTCCACGTTGGCTAATTAGCTGTGTGGATGAAAAAGGGGCCACATACTAAACCTGACAAGCTTAGGGGAGTCCTGCATGGTGACCTTAAAAACTCAGAGACCAAAAGTAACCATATAGGATGGTCTGAAATGAAAACTTTCTAACTAAAAGCAGTTCATGGTGGGTAGTCACAACAAAGGTCAATCTTCACCTTAACTGAGCCTGTCTGTTTTTTTTTTTTTTCCATCTATGATAACATACCTTTGGAATATCAAAGTAATTTCCTTTTTTCTAGACCCTTCAACGCACAACCACCTCACTAGAGCAGAGATCACAAATCCCCTTACTGCTATTGTTATCATGGTAATCGCTGACTGTTAACTGTCCTATACTCAGTTATGTACAAGATGTGTGCGTCTATCATTTTACTTTTTATGCAACCCCAGAGATTTCCCTATTTTGCTTTCTCCCACCTCCCTAATCTATCACCAATGAATTTCATGTTACCCCCGTAAACCTTCTCCTTTGATTGTAATATATAAAATAAATGTTACAACTGCCATTTTCTGGAGCATTTTCTCAATCTGTTGAAATTTTGCTTCCAGGCAATTGTCATCAGTTTGGTTCAAATAAATTCATAAACATTCTTACGGGTTTGGTTGTTTCTCACATCGACAGTTCTACCTCCTCTTGAAAAAATTTTACGTGTCCTGCCATCACTTGGAGTCTACGTTTTCTGTAGATTTACACAATCTAGCACTAATAGATATCAAGAATCATCCAAAACTTCAGAAAGCAATTTATTAAAAGTCAGAACAAATATTAAGGCACAAAATACATCAATATTTTTCAAACAAAAATCTGAAACAGTTTTGTCCTACATTCAAAGCAACTTTTTCCAAATTATACAATAATTTAACTTTTCAATAGAAAAAATATAACTTCTTCAGCCCCTAAACCTTCTTTCCCAATACACGCTTTCCTAGTTCTAAAGAAGCTTCTTAGTGTGAGTGAGCTCCTGTGTTGTAATGTACACGTCCTTAAAAGTCCCGTTTGTCACATATCCATTTGGTACATGGGGGACTTTATCTGTCAGTGTAAGGCCTGGCGTTTTGTTCTGCTCACTGCATGCTGCTGATCATGCAAAGACGCACGTCATGCACCAAACCGGTGACTTACAAATCTAGCATAACATCTCAACTTCACACCAGTCCTAGGTAGCCTAGTGCAATAGACTCAAACCCCTTTTTAAAAGAGGATATAAAAATCAACCTTATATGTACATTTTCATACTTTCAGTCTTGTCATTCTACTAGTGCAAACATAAGGTACCACATTACAGGAGGAAAGCTGACATTCTCTGTAGGATATGAAAGATTTAAAAAATTATTTTCTTTACACGAAAAGTATGGAAACATCTTATCTCTCAGCCTTAAAAGTTCATATATTCATTTAGTTTTTCTATTATTAAAAAAAATTTTTTTTCCCCTTTATTGATTTGAGAGAGAAAGGGAGAGGGAGAGATAGAAACATCGATGAGAGAGAACATGGACTGGCCGCCTCCTGCATGCCCCCCACTGGGGATCGGGCCCACAACCTGTGCATGTGCCCTGACTGGGAATTGAACTGGCAATCTCTTGGTGCCTGGGTTGACGCTCACCACTGAGCCACACCAGCCGGGCTAGATTTTTTTATTTTTGAAATAAACAAAGTTAATTATCCTTTAAAGCAGATATTAATACTAATCTAATTCATATTATGAAAATTCCCTTTTAAGGAAATTTCATACCACATATAAATCTAGCATGAATTCCAAAATGCTTCTCTAAGCATTTTGCCTAGAAAAACATAAAACTGGACTCTTATCCTCAGATGCCTTCTTTAATAGGAAGACCCATGTTGATGGCATCCTAAGAATCAATTAATCTGACCTTGATGACCAGTTTCCAAAACCTTCACGCAGAAGCAGGATGACAGCAGCCCTGGGTGTCACTTCTCCCATGTCCTTCGTATAAACTACACTCAGCCCTAGGGCGCCCCCTCCTGTTCATGAGGGGGCTCAGAAGCCCTCCACAGGAATCCTCTATTCGGGTCACAAGGTATCAGCAAAGGACACAATGATCACTAACAGTGACAGACACAGTGCATGCCCTTTGGGAAAAAAAGAATATTTTTCTTTTTTATTTATTGTTAATCCTCACCTGAGGATATTTTTTCCACTGATTTTCAGAGAGAGTGCAGGGGAGGAAGGGAGAGAGAAAGACTGATGTGAAAGAGACACATCGATTGATTGCCTCCTGCACATGCCCCAACCAGGGCCGGGGATCAAACCTGCAACCCAGGTATGTGTCCTTGACCGGGAATCAAACCTGCGACCCTGCAGTGCTTGGGCAAATGCTCCAACAACTGAGACACACCAGCCAGGGCAGAAAAAAAAATTTCTGACAGGCTATCAGGAGAGAACCCTATTTCTCTGGATGAACAGGGAAGCCTGCATTTCAGCCTGCAGCTAAGCCATGCAGGCTCCAGCATTTATTTTTCCAGCTGCAGAAAGCAGGGTTTTTATAAACACTATTGAGGTTATGTCAGAGGCCGTTTCCTGTCGCACAGTGGCCATCAGTCCCCACTCCCACCCCACTAGCGGGCAGCTCCTACTGGCTGGACACCCAAAATTCTACATTCAAAATTTAGCTACAGCCATGAGTTGGGGGTGAACCTGCCTCAAAATCTAGGCGGTGGTCACCTCTGGGTCGGAAACAACTTGGGCTGAGGACGAAATACACCAAAACCCGAAAGGACAGGGGCGCTGGGCAATGTACAGCGTGGGAGCCTAGGACTGTGGCAGACACTGAGAAAGGAATGGAACCCACACCGTGAACTCGGACACTTGCCTAGGAAGGACATCCCGAAGTGACGGCATCTTGAGCACCACGTCCTGTTCAGTACAACAGTTTGATATTTATTTGATCTTTTTCTACTAGCCCCTGTGAAATAGGTAAATGAGAAGTCAATTCCAAAGAAAAAATTGTAAAAGAAAAATTTTGTTTTGTGGCTTCACAATGAAAGGAATGAAAGGCTGTATTTCAGTGTCTGCACTGGTGAAGACTTTAATGATTCGCAATCAGAATTCCTGTGAGGCATTCCTTACTCACACTCCTCCAAAGACAGACAGACACGATTCTCACTGGAACTCCGACTCCGAATGCCACTAGCCCCACATCTTTGGTCATGAAAGCAGCAAACGTTCACATTTCCATCATATTGCTTTCAATTGCCTTTCAAGTTAAGAATATTCTACATTAAAAAAAATTAAAACAAAAAATTTCAAATCATACATAATAAAATAATGTATAAATTACAAGCTTGTCCTGGCCGGTTTGGCTTAGCGGTTAGAGCGACAGTCCGTGGACCAAAGAGCTGCAGGTTCGATTCCGGCCAAGGGCACGTACCTCGGTTGCAGTTCATGCCCGGCCCTGGTCAGGTTTGTGCAGGAGGCAACCAGTCGACGTGTCTCTCTCACATGGATGTTTCTCTCTCTCTCCTCTTCTCTCCCTCCCTATCTGAAGATAAATGGAAAAATATCCTCTGGTAGGGATTTTTTTTTAAAGTTAAGAGAAAAAAAAGAAATTACAAGATTAACAGTGATGTACTGTACCGTTAAATAATATGACAAAGTCACACAAAAGGCTCTAGTTTCCTCCAGGTGACCCAGGGGGCTGGAGGAAGTGCTCTGGGGGAGCCACACAGCCAGGTGGCCACCACCTGCCCCAGGCAGGGTCAGCAGCAACACATGCCCATACAGCCCGAGTGAGGGGACAGTGGCAGAGCAAATCTTTAGAAGTGACCCTCAAGACCTCTCTCTCCATGTACTTGTGTCCACTGAGCTCAGACAGTGAAGATGCCCATGATTTGATGTGCACTGTGATCATGACAAACAGGGCTGTGTAAACATGTACACTGTTACACACGCAGCACCCAGCCACATACATGTCCTATGTTGCAATGTTAACCAAGTTCTATTCACTATCGAATCACTTCAGTATAAAAGTAAAAGGAAATTATTATTGCATCTAGTGGCTATAAACCCAAGAGATGGAGACAGTGTGTGACCACGCCTCATCTACCTCAAAGGTCTGTGGAAGAACAGGAGTGTTTATGTAAAAATAATGTTAGAGCTGGAATTGCCGTATTTTCCAGAAAAAAGAGGCAGCCCAATCCACATGTCTGCTACCCATCAGCTTGGGACATTTGGGTATACACTTTATCATAATACATTTCTCAGATTATTTCCAAGTCCAGGCAATTTAATGGAGATAACTGACATTTAAGAGCCAGCTTAAAAGGAGAGTAGAACCCATCCACCCTCTGAATTCGTCACTGTAATACATAGATTTCCAAGATAATGCAATAAAGACTTGTTGCACGACCTCTTCAGTCCTAGGGAGTCTTTCACTGTTAACTAGGTTTCATGTATATGGTTCCAATCACATTATCTTTTCTGAAGAGAACATTTTTTCTGCCATTTCAGATCTGGTCATAATTTCCTAAGGGGGAAAAAAAAAGATATTCATCAAAATGTTGATGCATCTTCCAGAACCTAACAAAATTCTCTAATTTTTCAAGTCATGATTTTTGTGGGGAACTAAGTATATTCCACTATACACAATTTATTTTCTGTTAGGTATGGAAAATAAAACCATATAACCCATCCTTTCCAGTATGTACAGTCAATTACCTGCTGAGAAGTTCAGGAAACGTTCAAGTTCTGCTAGCTAGAACACATCTCAAGTTCAGAGTCACCAGGGAGAGGCAGGGACAGTTCATCTGGGCATTGGCCTCACTTTACCAGTTAATGTACTTTTGAATTAGAAATCAATGATTTATCAAATGAATACTATTAATATAAAAGCTCTTTTAGGAACAATTCCATGGTAGGGTTAGAAATCCTGAAGTTTGACTGTTTTGCATCTGGGTACATGTACACCACAGCCTTTCAAAGCTCCCCATCCCACGACAGTCAGACACCAGGCTGATGCCAAAGTCACTGGCCCTGCCTCTCGGTGAACAGACTGCAGCTCCCCTCATTCCACAGCCACCACACAAGTCACCCCTCAGCACCCGACTGCCCTCGACTCTTCTTCACATAAGCTAATGTCCCTACATCCCTCCTTTAATTCTTATACCTCAGACTCCTGCCTGTCTTGGGCCACCTTCCAATGTCCAGATGATCCATAACTAATTTTTCCCTCAAAAAACCTGCCTAAATCTTCACCCTCTACTCAAATTTCCTTAGTAAATAAAAATCGGTTAGAAACTAAAATATCTACAAGTGTGAGATTAATTTAGAAAAACTGCCATCTTCTAAACTCTACCTGTATAGAAGGTGTAGAAAGTCAAAGACTCAAACTCTCATACAATAGTTCTTCCCTTCTTTTACACCAAGCTTTTATCTCGCTCCTGTTTTCAATGAGAATCCAGTTCCTTTAAACTTTACCCACTAGTCAACGCAGTGTCTTTCAGCCTGCTCAATCTGCAGTCGTTTTAAAACGTAACTTTCAGCTGAAACGCATTTCTACTTTGTGAAAATAGTAGCCCCAAGGAAGTTAGCAAAAATATATTTTACCTCATCTGAGTCTACCAACACTGGAAGAGCTCTGAAAAAAAGAAAAAGAAGTTGACAATGTCATTAAAAGGCTGGTTGGTGTCCCTAATAAAGCTGAATATGAGTACATGCTACACCCTACCAATTCTAATCCGTAGACATAGCCACAGAGACGAATACCTGGGCACACCAACAGACACAGAGAATTTTTACAGCGTTGTTCTTAATAGCCCCCAAATGGGTAAACTGGTATAGTCATACACTGGAATACTATACAGCCTGACTGTTTTCCAGCGTGGAAATGGCTCTGGAATTCTAGTGTCAAACAGAACACGGATAAAGAACACCCTGGCCCTGGCCGGCTTGGCTCAGTGGTTAGAGCGTCGGCCTGTGGTCCAGAGAGACCCGGGTTCGGTTCCCGCTAAGGGCACGTACCTCGGTTGCAATTTGTCCCCGGCCCTGGTTGGTCGTGCGGGAGGCATCCACTCGATGTGTCCCTTTCATGTCGATGTTTCTCTCTCTCTCTCTCTCCCTCCCACTCTATCTGAACAAAAAATGGAAAAGTGTCCTTGGGTGAGGATAAAACAAACAAACAAACAAACAAACAAACACCCTGAATAGCTCAAAGTTCCCAGAGGGGCTTCCTCTGCACCCTATTTTTCCTATGTTCACATTTTTCCTCCAAAAGCTTCCTCACCAATACATGATAGTGTAGTTACACGTGTTAAAGAAAAGTGCTTTACAGGTGTTTGAACTTCTCCATAATAAAAAGCTAAAACAAAATAAAATTATTTTGATCCTATAAATTTAGAAAAGGCTAGAGTTGGTAATAAGGCACAAGTATGAAAAGAGTTGTGCAGGAAAAAAGGGAGGAGAAAGACAGATCAAGGCAAGGCTGCATTTTCTTTGCAATTCGATGTTAGGTAAATCAGGCATTCACCAGTGAAGGGAGTGGTAAAAACATGGAGGTGTGAGGTCTGAAAAGCACATGACAAAGTATGAGCTTATCCCTTTACACTCGACCCTAAATTTAGATTCAAGCTCCTAACAGGATATTTACACGTCTGCGAATGAAGAGGGAATGTTTTCTTCCACCCACTTCAAATCTTCATCCTGTAGAAATAAATATTTACATATTAACCTTTGCTTAATATTACTTGAAAGCAGAATTTTAAAATAAAATGTATACAAAATTTAAGCATTCAAATTCAAGAGGATGGCATTCTTTTAATATCTACATATCCTAAGAGGTTGGTACTAATGCCACAAAAAATTTACATCAGTATTTTCTTAAACAGGGAAACAAAATTTTGGATTTTTAATTTTTGTATTCTTGGTTTTGGTTAGCTGTGCAGGTGTTACTTTTTGTCCTGAAGGAAAAAACCACATAAAAATTTAACAAAGAGTTGACTTATACAATAGAAAATAGCAAGAATATTGATTTGTATTGATTTTTTTTGCTCCCAGCATTCATATGCCTCCTAATTTGTTCAAGTTTTTATATCGTGAGTCTTTAATTTTTCAACAGAAAAAGTGGATGATACAAATACTCTAACTTTACAAAGCCTATTTCTATCACTTGTACGTATGCTTTCCTCTCTATTGATAAGAACAGAAAAGCAGGTCATTTAGGGTATCTTGCTTACAGTTACCTCACTGGGAGAAAGAAAAAACAGAAAGTACAATGAATATTTTGGTTTATAATGTAAAATAAATCAAAATGTTTCACTGTGATCTACCTGGATACATGGAATACTCTGGTTTTAGTATTAATTACATGAAATATTCTGCTTCTAGTATTAATAATATCTTGCTTACCTAGAGAGAGAGACAGAAACAAAGCAACTGAATCAGTATTAATAGAAACCTCAGTTCTCTGAGTCTCAAATGTAAATAAGTCAATGAGAGAGTAGGTCTCCAGCTTCTGATTAAGAGCTGACTATGCTTAATTTAGAAAAATGAAAAGCTTTCCATTGATGTGTTTGCAAATACTGAGCTTTAAAAAAAACTGTGGTATATTCCTAAAGGAAGAGGAAACTACCTTAACATATTGAAAGTTTAAAAGCTGTAACACCAGATAATCACAACTGCTGTAATTTTTAAAGTTTATTTAAATTACCATAAAACTACTCAAAGAATACATCATAAGAAATAAAACTTAGAGAATTTACTAAATCCAGCAAATAAAATTATTCTCATATATCATCTGTCCTGTCAGAATTTACATGTATATATAAAATTTTACACTGTATTAGTCTAACATATATAATTGTAAGAAAGCCACAGAAAACTGTATGATAGCCCTGGCCGGGTGGCTCGTTGATTGGAGCATCATCTGTGCATCAAAAGGTAGAGGGTTTGAGTCCTGGTCAGGGCACATACCTACGTTGTGGGTTTGATCCCCAGTCGGGGTGCATATGGGAGGCAACTGATCGATGTGTCTCTCTCACATCGATGCATCTCTCTCTTTCTTCCCCTTCCTCTCTAATGTCAATAAAAAAATATCCTCAGGTGAGGATAAAAAAAAATGTATGATACGCATTTCCATTTTGATTAATTACTTTCATAATTATCACTTTTATGCACATATAATATGCATAAAATACTTTAAAACTCATCTCTACCCTATATTTTACCGTTTTATTCAAGCTTCCAGTTTTTAAAAATATGCTAATTTTGTTAACTGCACAGATAATGCATACAGTAAAGTCTTTTCCCAAAAGATAACAAATGTGATCAAAATGTCTTCAAAATCACTGTCAAATGCTGAAAAATTAACACAAGCTGTTACTTTAACAAAGCTTCTCTATCTTTAAGCGCACAGGAATCATCTAAGGAACCCTGTGAGAAAGCAGATTCTGACCCAGCAGGTCTGGGGTAGGCCTGAGAGTCTGCATTGCTAAAGGTTCCCAGGTGATGCTTGTGCTATTGTTGGTCGAAGAACAGCACACGAGAAGCAGGATCTAAAGCAGTTACAGTTACAGACTTAACCAGTACTGCTGCTACTTGCTAACTTTCACACAAAAAAATTTTAGTAAAAAACATTCTTCTAATGGTCAGTAAATGTGACATTCATATAAATTTCTAAAATATTAAAGACAGAGACTATTAAACATGTATGTTACTCACAAAATTATCAGAAGTAGCAGGTTTAGCTGTTCCATTGGAAACCGTTTTTGAAGTTCTTAATTTTATTCCTTCAGCTATAATGAGAAACATTATAGAGATAAATATATAAAATAATAAAATATTTTCCTTCATAGCCTCATATTTAATAACCCAACACAGAATAATAATATATATGTTTATTATTATTATTTATTTATTCTTTTTGATTAATTCTCACCCAAGGATATTTTTCCATTGATTTTTAGATAGAGTGGAAGGGAGGGAGGGAGGGAGGGAAAGAGAAACACTGATGTGAGACACACACATTGATTGGTTGCCTGCCACATGACCTCCACAGGGGCTGGGGATCGAACCTGCAAGCCAGGTATGTGCCCTTGACAGGGAATCTAACCCACGACCCTTCAGTCTGTGGGCCAATGCTCTAACTGCTGAGCCAAACCAGCCAGGGCATATATATATATATTTTAAAGAGTTAATAGTATTTCTATTTGGTCTTCTTCCTTCTCCTCCTCTTCCTCCTTTTTTTTCAAAGTTCCATCTCTCCTGAAATTTACCTTGTCTTCACCAATCTATTCCTGTAGATTCTTTAATACATTTGTAATAATTATTTTTAGTCTTTCTTGCTAAGTGTAATATCTGTGCCACCTCTAGATCTCTATTGATCGATCATTCCATTAACTATGGGTCACAGTTCCCAGTTTCATCCCATATCTAGTAATTTATCACTGCATAATGGATGCTGACAATGTATCACACAGACTCTGGTTTCTCTCATCTTCCTCTGGGAAGTGTTGCGTTGTATTCTAGCACACATACAAATTATTGATTAGAGTAGTATGGTAAAATTAATAAAATGATAAAATGCTATGTAGAAATTAATAAATTTCTACTAATTAATAAATTAGTACTAAAATCATAATCAGAAATGTTTTGGGCATGACCAGATTACAGATGAGCCTAACTTTAAAGAGTGAGAAGAGGTGACTCAAAGAAAGTGAGTATTCACCAAGAAGATGAAAATATACCAAATCACTCTTGTGAAAAGCAGCATACCTTCCTCAATACTTAGAGCAAATCAGTAAAAGCTCAAACTATAGTAATAATCTTGAAAATTTCATTACTGACTTCTTATGAGTATGTAGCATAATAGAAGTTTCTGTAGATAGTTTTAAAAATATTTTATAGGAAAAAAAAGTATCTGACCTTGTATCACAGGTAAAGATACAATAAATACTTACAATATATACAATGGTCATTATATAAGAAAACATACCACTTACTTAAATGATCAGATGTTACCATGAATTCTTCAACCTCATCATCAGAATCATCTATTAAGGGCATGAAGGCATACCTATGTCAAAAACAGGAAGCTTTACTAGTGTGTTTAAGCCTGTTCAATTCTCAGCTTAGAGCTAAAAGAGTCATTGCATACAAAAATACCTACAAGTGTTAAAGGTTCTCATTAATTAAAATAAAAATTTCATTATTTTACTCTCAAATTAGAAAGGTTATTATTGTGAAGAAATTGTGAACCTGAGCCCCCCCGCTGGTAAGAGCAGAAATGAGTGAGATCTGTCTGGAGAGCAGTCCTGCAACATGTCATGTTCAGGGAGGGGAGAGCCTGCTGTACTCTTCTCCATGTCAAGTCTCCCTCCCTGCCCACACCTTTTAATTTATGCCCAAAGAAAAGAGAAATTGCTAATCTGACTGGTGAAAATAAAGCATGCTACTGAGCCACATTTACTAGGTCCAACAGCATTCAGAAAGCATTGCTGATAATAATAGCAAAAAACCTAGAAACAAAGTGTTTAATATTCAGGGACTGCTTACATAAATTATGCTACATTCATAACATGAAATGCCACATAGCCATTAAAGCAATGTGGCAGTTCTACACCAGATGATGTGGATACACGTTAACAAGAAGGTGCAGAATAGTGTAAATATGTATTATTGTTATCACTGTGTAATTTTAAAAAGAGAGAAACACATACACATTGGTATATACTTGTACACTTTTTCCTCACAGTGCTTTTCTTGGGGAAGAGGGATGAAGCAAGGGAAGGTGGGGCTCCCCATCACATGTGGTCTAAAGCACAACCTTCTGAACTTAGCATTCAAGCTCTCTACCTGTCTCTAGTGTAAGTAGCATGAACCAACCTGCATGCCTCGATGATCCCCAAAGCATTCCTGGTTTCCCCACTACCCCAGAAATGTACTCTTTCCCAGCTCGGTCTTTCACTGCCCTGGCTCCTTTCCTTAGGGCGAAACATAAATGCTGCCTTACGGATCTTCCTCACCTTCTCCACCTGCCCCTGGAATCACTTGACTAATTTCATTGTCTTGCATCTGTGATGTGACTGTGATCTCCCTACCTGACTGTTTTCTCCTGATAAGCATGGACTACTTCCCCACAGTCTCTATAGACTTGTTAACACTGTAGCAGGTGATCAACAAGTACTTGCCCAACTTGGATTTTCCTGTGTTAGGTACCTTTGATTATTTGCTGATGGTCTCCACAAAAACATTATCACCATAAGGAGAAGTGAAAAAAGGAAGCTCCAAAACGCTTCATCAACCCAGGTTTCCATCCAATCCTAAAATAAGGACAATTCAAACATGAAAAGTTAATTTTTTGATAAAGATAAACATAGGTTTCCAATTCAAATAGTATACAATGATAAGTCCTAATGAAATCTTTCCAACCAGTTAAGTTTTCCAAATAAACAGGTACATATACTTTTTAAGAAATGCTACCTTTATAAAATCAACATTAATGCTTACTTCAGCCTTACAAATTATATTGCACAGTATCATAAAAAGAATTAGTTTAGCCTGGCTGGTGTGTCTCAGTAGTTGAGCACAGACTTGTGTACCAAGAGGTCACAGTTCGATTCCCAGTCAGGGCACATGCCTAGTTTCCAGCAAGATCCCCAGCAGGAGGCGTGCAGGAGGCAGCCCATCAATGTTGATGTTTCTATCTCTCTCTGTCTCTCCCTTCCTCTCTCTAAAATCAATAAAAACATATTTAAAAAGAATTTGTTTAAAGGCAGTTCAGAGAGCACATAATGTATTTTCTACATGAGAACAGACACAAAGCAAGTTAATAGCAGAATTAGAATCAAGCTGACAATGGGTACAATAGTTCCCTCTTATCTACGGTTTTGCTTTACGTGGTTTTCGTTACCCATGGTAAACTGCAGTCCCAAAATACTAAATGGCAGAAATAAACAATCTAAAATCAATTCTGAGAAAGACAGACCATGTTCACATAACTTTTACTATCATATATTATTATAATTGTTCTATTTTATTGTTAATTAGTTTTGTTAATCTCTTACAGTGCCTAATTTATAAATTAAACTTTATCACAGGTATATATGTATAGGAGAAAACATAGTACACTGTATATATAGGGTTTGGTACTACCCACAGTTTCAGGTGTGCACTGAAGGTCTTGGAATGTATCCCCCTCGGGTAAGGGGGGGGTGTGCTGCTGTATTTTTGACATTAGAATCTCTGATGCAAAAATCTCAATGCCGTATTTCTCCTAATAGGTTGTTCTGCTTTTAGTGAGACAGATTTTATCATATGTTGTTTGAAATGTTTCTAAAGGGCTGTTTATTAGTATAAACATTCCCTTCCATAAAATTTTAGGGTTAACAGAAAGATTTAGAAAACAAAAGTGAAAACCCAAAAGATATCCTTAGAACACCAAGTAAAAAAATACTTAGGTGAGGGAAGGAAAGGAAAGAAATTTCAGAAAGTCAGTCTCTTAACTCATCCCTAAGGCATTAGAAGTCCAGGGTCCAGGACTGTCAGAGGGCTGTTTATAACTATAAGTTCATTCAGAACTACAGACAAGCTCCTAAGCAAGGCACCCCCAAAAGAGGGCCTTTTAGAGTTTCTGTCTAAGAAACTCTAAACTTCTAACTCGAGAACCCACGGCGAGCATCTCCTGATTGTGGATAGTGGGTGTGCCACCCTAGAAACACGTCCGACTTAAGGTTTACAATCCCACTAGATACAGAATAGCCACGTTCATGGTGTGCAGGAAGAAAATAATTTCCTGTTACCTTAAATTATATAGGAGAGAATTATTTTTCAAAATCTGTGAAAGGAAGTTGAAAAAAAGGGCATAACCGGAAAAGCAGATTTAGGAGAAACTTTTTCAGATTCACTGAAGGAGGCAAAAGTTCTTATAATTCTATATAAAATAATTCAAGGTAAACAGAAAATCTCCACTAGAATTACTTTGATTTACAAACTAAATTCTTCAAAATTACACAAAATAGTATAATTAAAAATAGAAACTATTTTAAATAGATTATACTTACTGATCGACATTTTGCAAATCTAAATGTCTTAGTTGTCCACGCCACAAACACAACAGAAGCTGAAACACACCAAAAAAGTCACCTTTGAAGGAAATGTGATCCTGAAATAATTTACTGTAATAAGAAAGGTTCATTACTTACCCAGCACAGCAAAGATCAGAGTATTTGTAAAGTGTCTATATAAAGAAAATTTCACCATGTTCTTTCTTAGCCTCAGAGTCTTCATAGTTTGTGCCAAACTTATAAAAATGTGAAAAAGTTAAGGAAAACATTTTAAATAGTAATAAACAATTAAAATAAAAATGAGAATCATCTACAATTTTGAAAATTGGTACTAGTTCCATTAACTTAAAGGTAATAAAAACAAGGAAAATGTAATTTAAGCCAGTACTGTATAATTATGATACTGATTTACTGCAGACTTTGCTTTACAATCTACTGCTGTGTAATCTAAATGCAATTGGAGGAAAACACACAAGCAAGAAGCCCCACGATGTGCTCTTCACTGCTGAGCTCCCAAACCAGAGGACAGAGCAGCACACGACCTGCCAGCCCCAGGCCAGACACTCTGCAGGTCCTACTGTGAGTTCCCACTTGGCTTGTGCTTTTCTATTTCTTTCTTATTTTGTTTTTTGGATTTTTTTCTAGTCTATTTTCTGACCGTAATTAAGGAATTAGATCATCTATCAGTTCCATTTTATCCACTAAAAACTGAAATATGTCAAATAAAACAAACCTGGACTTAGGTAAGGACAGACTTCATTCAAAAGATGATTGCAAAAGGGAGAGTGCTCCAACTGTAAGATCTTTAGAAGTTCCAATGGTCACACAGGAAAGGGCTTTGCTTTTACAGAGAGGAGGAAACAGGACTAGAAAGCTCAGGTGTGGGGAAGTGGGTGGCATGACGGGACAGTCAATCAGGGAATGACTTTCCTGTGGTCTGCAGATTCCCAGGAGGGGCTTGGGTGGAGGAAAGCTCAGTAATCTGGGGGAAGGAGACAGCTTAGTATGGTCCAGATCGGTCAGCAGGGACCTAGGTCTGAGTTTGGCCTTATCACAGGTAGACTGGGGGGCGTGGGGAGTTTCATCTAAGTCCTACAGAAGAAGGGGGTTCTCTGTAGTAAGCCTTCCCCAGAAGGCAAGAGGGTGGGCTTTCCTCACCATAGTGGCTCACCAGGAGCACAGCTCCAGTGAAGTCTAACACTGTCAGGTATGAAGTATAGAAGGGGCTTCTCACAGGCTCCTCAGCAGCAAGGCTGAGATGCAGCCAGAGCTCTGTCTGGAAATGGGGGTTGCTCCTTCCGGAGCGCAGCACCAGCTGTCCATGAACCACACACGGAAATGACAGAGCTGAGCAAAAGAATGCCAGTGGAGCCCAGGTCTGCAGGGCTCAGTGGTTAGAGCTTCGGTCCACGCACCAAGGGTCTCGGGTTCGACTCCCAGTCAAGGGCACGTACTTGGGTTGCAGGTTAGATCCCCGGCCCTGGTCAGGGCACATGCGGGAGGCAACCAATTGATATGTCTCTCTCACATCAATGTATCTCTCTTCCCCCCTCTCCCCTCCCTTCCATTCTCTAAAAATCAATGGAAAAAATATCCTTGGGTGAGAATTAACAACACACAAAAAAAAGGACACAAGTGGAAAGTTTTCTATTTATGCTCCTATTTTAAATATCAAATACTCACTAATCAAAAACTTTTTAGTAGCTAAAACTACCAAAACTGCTTTTCAATTTTTCTAAATGAGCAAAAAGTTGCAAAAGATCAATATCTAAAATAACACTATCCAACCAATTAAGGCTACTATCAGAATTTACAAAAATGCAAATGTGCTGCATTCCTTAAACATTACCAAGACAAATACTTTTTAGAAATTCTTGATTAAAACCAATTTTCTATGTTAAAAAGCTGGTATCATTTAATTATTCAAGAGTGTTTTTTAAAAGCCAAGGATTAAAAAGATCAACAGCAAATTCGAACTGCCTAAGCCTGCACTTACACTGCTAAAGCAGGGAAAGCTTACATCGTTTCTTACGTTACAGGCACGTTAGGAAGGCGGCGGCCCACCATCCTGAGTGAGAATCCACAGGCCCCCGCTGCCGCAGGAAAGGATATCCACCAGCACAAGCCAGAATCAAGAAGAGACAGAGGGAGGCTGGCCAGAAGCACAAAATCAGAGTCATTGGCCTGCAGCAAAACAGCAAAAAAAATAAAATAAGCAGAAAAAACAGGAGGGGGATTCATGAGAAAGGTTGTGCCTTTGACTTTTTTAGGATATTTCTGCTACTACTTTAGAATTAGATTTGTACAGTATTAGCTGCAAGGAGTTCACCGAAAGCAAAGGAAGCAAGGGTCCTTATGGGAGCACTCAATTCTCCAGGCAGTCCTGCTTCTTCGCTCGTCATCTGTATAATTTAGGAAACCCATTTTCTTTTTGTACAGAAAAAGCAGACATTTCACTTCAGTAATAAAAATTACTACACAGCAATCTAAAAAGAAAGCACCAGGAATTCAGGTTCAAGCAGAAATGGATACTAAATTTCCTTCTCTCAACATGAAACACTACGCAAAACGATTTTAATTTCTGAATTTCTTCATGACTTTTACCTCAAACATCTTTATTAAAAATATTAACAACTAATATGGCTCCTTACTAATCTTTCACGTTGTTTTCCTTATCACCCCTACCCCAATTTGGCTCCTTCTGTGTTGGAACAGACAACAGCCAATGCCGTCCTTAAAGGTGAGAGATTACTCTCATTCAAATCCAGACGGAATTAGAGCATTCAGAGCTGCAGGCCTGCCTCTCCCCACTCCAGGTGCTCGCACTGCCTGCCTCTCTCCTAGGCCAGGTGAGTGGCCCCTGTAGCCCTGCTTCTCCCCGCTCCAGGTGTGCTCGCACTGCCTGCCCCTCTCCTAGGCCAGGTGAGTGGCCCCTGCAGTGATGCACCTGCCAGAACAGGACCTGCAGCCCTTGGCTGGAACACAGTTCACGTGCAAAAGAACTGAGGAATGTACTTCACCTTTTTAACAACCAAACATGTTCAAATGTGTTTTGATAGAGAAAATATGAAAATTACAAGTAAGATGTTTATACCACTGTTTGAGAGGATCAGATTTATTTCACTATAATTTATTCAATAAACTTGGATTACAAACTAGTAATTCCAGACAGAAGTAGAATACTATTTTCCATCAAGTTCAGTCAGAAACAACTCCTTAAATCTCAAGTATTATTTCTTAACTGGACACCCCTTAGACACTAGGGGATCCATGAATATAACTTGAAAGTTTTAATGCCCCACTGTGGGAAACACCTGTGTGGGTGGAGAGCATTCTCAATTGGTGCAGAGAGGCTCTCGGCCTCATGACTTTCAAAGGCATCTGGTCCCAGTACTCAAGCAAGACTGAGGACCATTGCTTTAGAAAATAAGGATAATACATTTAAAGGTGTTTTTTTTTTTTGTTATAACTTGGAAGCAAATTGAGAATTCACAAAGGGAGGTTAAAGACTAGGCAGACCTGGCCTAGAAGAAAACACGATGAGGGACTGAGAAAAGCCTCAGTGCCACATTCGCTTCCTGTGGAGAAGGGACACAGGCAGAGTCAAGCCCTCCAGCCCTTCCTGAGAGGTGGAGATGAGAAAATGAAAAGAAATACAGGAAAACAAAAGTACATTTAATGTTAAAAGCCAAAATACAAGTACCAAAGACAATGGAAACAAACAAACAAAAAACCTTGGTAAAAATAAAACCTATCTACAGGAAAGAGTTTCAGAGAGAACAATTGCAGAAGAAAGAAATGAAACACTGTTCTGGGATCTGCAGACCCTACCTTCTGCTCTGACCAGACCACAGTTTCTCTAGAATTCCTCAATTTCTGTGAATGATGTTCGAGGCCCCACCAGACAGAAAAACACATTGGGGATTCCCAGACTCAAATGAGTCCTGAATCAGTGAGAGGCGTCTTCAAGGATCAACCCCCACTGCCCTAAAACTTCGCTGTACTACATCTCCTGCCCCCACCTTTGTCAAACCTGCTCTCCTGCTGTCCCACTGAAACCTCTGCACGACAGAAAACAGTGTGCCTTGGGAATTCCTCTCTGAAGCACTGGCCACTGTTGACCACCCTCCTTACTGAAGCTCCCCCATTCTCCACTCCTTAACAATTCCTGGTTCTCCCACCTGCCCCTTCACCCTGGTGTTCCTTTCAAGCACGATCCGCCCACCAGGCCATCCTGGCTCCTCTCCTCTCCTCCTCTTGCTGGTCTGTGTGTTCTCCTGGGGCCACTTCCACGCTGCAACCTTCTCCTGTAAAAAGATGATCTCCAACCTTCACCACCAGTTCTGACTCTTCTTACAAACCCAGGCTGAGATTTCAAACTCTCTTCCTTCCTCATACTAATTCCCCAGTAGCTCAAACCTCATCCATTATGGTCCCTTCTCCAAGGTCACCGCCTTGAGAATGGCAACTCTGCCCCAGCCACCCAAATAAGACTCGTGGGACTTCTCTGGAGCCTTCTCCCCTTCTTCGGCCACCGTTTCTAGCAAGTCTATCATGTGGAGTTTTTTCTTTATTTCCTCTACCCTATTTCTACCCCTCACCATCTCTTCCTTAGACCACTGCAAATGACTTCTTACTAGACTTCCTGTCTCTAGTTTCTCCTTTTCCAAGTCTTCTTTTTATGTCATCCTTGTGACCTTTCCAACACAGATTTCATAGTTTTCACCTGTGCCGCTTCCATTTCCTCTACTTTCTATCTTCTGAAGGAACTCTGAACACTTGAGCATGTCATTCTATCCTTCCCTCGCCCCACCTTCCATGGCGCTTCCACATACGTTCCCCTACAGGCAGCTCTTCTGGGACACTCTGCCACTGTCCCTGTATTTCATGCTTCCAACTGTGTTCCCCTCGATTCTTCCCTGAATGTCTCTTCCCTGATCGTGATTCTCTTCCTTCTAAATCCCAGTCTCAACTTAAATGTCACCATCTTTATAAAGTCTTTCCTGATTTCAAGCAAGAATTACCTTCTCTTGTTCCTCTGCATGGCACCTCTCTAAAATGGCAACGACTATTGCTATATCCCTCGGAGTTATGTGTTTGTCTCCCCTACCAGGCTGTGGATTCCTTAAACGCAAAGACAACACATTTTTCTTCCATGCCTCCTCAGTACGGGGCTCATAGTAATTACTTAGTTTGCTGAACTAAATAGAAAAAAACAAAGATATTCCTTGTTGGGGGAGTGTTTACTTTTTCACCTTCCACCAAATTCCTACGTTGAGGTAACAATAATGCAAAACTATATTTATTTCTATTATTACAGGTTAAAAGCAATATGATTTTAATGCTATAATAAACGACTTCAGAAAGACATAGTAAAGGATATGAACCATACAAAAATGGAGTTGATAACTGCTAAAATAATCTCACCAAAAACAACAGCTAAATGGTTAGAACCCTGAAAGATAAAAGTGGGAAAAAAACTCTGAAAGTAAAAGTTTCATTATAGTACAGGAATTAACTGATGAAGAAAAACAATTCAGCTCACAGTATCACTTTACCAAGGCCGCATAAGAGATTTTTACTTCCTATCAGAACTGTCTTTAAGCACATGGAAATGATCTGTTTTGTCGACAGCTCGTTTGAAGACAAGGTCCAGCTGAACTATGGAATGGCAAATAGCAGGCACCACGTCCCCAGCCCCACCAGGGCAACTGTGTTAACCTCCCCTCTCCACACCCAACCTACAGCCACAGCTATAGTGAAACGAACCCTTGTCTTTCCTACTGCATGCAAAGGACGCGGAAAAGTAAAATCAGGAAAAGGAACTGAGTGGAGGGAAAACAAACTGTAGATTAGCCACTTACTCTAATCAAGAACTGGCAGAAAAGTGTATATGAAACATGATATCTACAATGCTGACTATGCAAATTTTAAGGAAATACAATGTATATACCCTATATGTGGACTATTTCTCGTTTGTTTTTTCTGTAGAGATTAGTTTCCTGTGAAGGATATATAAATGCAGAGTTCTTCATTATTATGTAAAGGTAAAAATAAATACCCCTTTCAAGAGTCAAAGATTAAAACAGCAGGTGTATCTAATACAGAATGCAGATGTATCAAGACAACAGGAAGAAGAATGAGGCTTTTTAACATTAGGTGGAACAGGAAATATAAAGTCCTGCTTTAAGGGTCAGAGCAAACATGTGACATGAACTCAGGCAATGTACAGATGAACAGCTCTGTGCAATAATCCAATTTCTACACCTAAGCCAAGATATTGTAGGCAAAAATCACAAGGTTCTTTAAATCAAGTAAAAAATAATACGTTTCTTAATCACTCAGTCATCAGTCATGTTATTAAGAAAAACTGAGAGCTAAAAATCTAAGGTTCTTCACAGACATAAATATTCCAACTCTTCTCTAGAGAGGAAAGCGTTGCTGCATCCCAGTCATTCCTCTTGAACACTATCTGCTCCTGTTTTTTCAAGGAGTGGGCTCTGCTGAATTCCCAAATCCTGCATCTACAGAGTCAGAGAAAACTTACAACCAAATGAAGCTTAAGAGTGAGATAATGTCTCCATGCGTAAAGGGGACAACTGACTTTCTCCAAACTTGATACACGTTTAAGCCAAATCGTAAGGAAGAAATGAGTGCATATAGACTGGAGAGTGACACAGACAAACGTTCTTCCTAAGGAGTAACTGTAAACATCTTTGAGATCCAGCCAGTTCCTGGGCTGATAGCGAGTGCTGCCTTCACAGTCAACCACAGCATTTCAGGAAGTGCTCTGCCTTGCCTTTCACTTTCAGGAAGCATTAAAAAGGAAAATAGTCCATAGGAAATAAAGCTCAAATTGGGCCTTTTTCATAATTTTCCAATCTTTAAAAGTTTATCTCGGGAGATATGAAGTCCTAACAACAACAAAAGGGGTGGTAGTGAAGTATGCAGTTTTTACCCCAATGATTCTCATCACGCCTTCGACTGCTGCGAAGATAAAGTAGAGAAACCCCAGTCCGATCACCCGGTGCATGACTGTCCCTAGACGAGGCCTGGACAGGGAAGAGAAAATGGAAAAAAAGGAAAAAAAAAAAAAAAGCACAGGTAAATCAGATACATCGAAATAATAAATGGCCTCATTTCAATACCAGAGAAGTGACCCCAACAGGCTCAGAAAACAGGCCCCTTCTCTGGCACTGGAAGCAGCAGAGGGCTTTGCTGCTGAGATGCCGGCACGTGATCCCCATCACCACACCGCCCAGGTACGATTTCACAGAATGGAAGAGCAGACTGAAGAAACCCGGGAAGCTAAAGGCCAACTCCTGAGTGTCACTGGCAGAAATAATAATTTAACTTTTACTAACATTAATGAAAAACTGTCTAGGATATGTTTTGTTAGAGATAATCTGCTGATTTATGACTTGGGCAGAGAAAGAGCAGGATATTAGGAGATCAAATTCCATTACCTTCCTTCTCTCAATCCCTGAAACCAGAATGCTAAGACTTTAGTTTCCATTTTTTAAATTCAAAAGAGTTCAAAAGACTCAACAATTTCAGTCTTTCAAAATATAAATGAGTTGGGAAAATGCAAAGATGGGGATATCTGCAATTAATAATGTGAAAATAGAACTGAAATTTCAAGACATTTACAAGTCAGAATTTATTGCACATATACTTTAGCTCAAAAACCCTCTTCTCAGAGTTAATTAGAAGAAAAAATGGTTTTGAAAAAATACTTAAGATTGTCATTTTAAAACAAAATCTAAGTAAAAATTGAACTAATATCCATAGCTCATATTTATGACATTATCTAATCTAGTTAATCTGAACTCTGACTCATTAAGCTAGCTAACTGGAACCCTCCAACAGCCAGAAGTGTTACTGCCCTCACTCTGTGAGCTGCCACGACAGGCTGACAGTGAGGGGTACGCTCTCAAAGGGCTGTGCCCTGCACACCAGCTCACTCTTCTGTCCCCTTGCAGCAACACACCCCACACTGAAGCACCTGATGGTCATAACTAGAACCAGGAACACACGAAATGCCACCAAAGGGCTCTGTATATTGTATCAAACCCTCAACCCAAAGCAAAGCATCTGAGAAGGAATCTCAACAGAAGTCCAATGAAAAGAAGTTCTCCTTGCTAAAATCTCGCTAAGTATACCAACCCTGAGTTCACATGCATACATGTGCGCATCAGTGCTATTTACTGTGCCAAGGTGGGCACTGGGGCCTCAGGGTACACAGGACACAAAACAGGCAAACTCCTACTCCACTCCTGTGCGGGAGACAACAATGCTAACGCATGCATCGCGTGGCCTTGTAGAGAGGATGGGGCTCTGTGTCAAAGGGTGAGTGGCACGTACCACGTTAGGAATCTTGGCAGGGCTGTCCTCCTGGGGAGATGACACAGGAGCAAGACTGAGAGAAAGGAGGGGGCACACCATACTGGGTCTGGGGAAGAGGCCTCCACTGCGAGGAAGTGTGTTGTGTTTAAGGAATAGCAATAACAAGACAGCCAGGACGGAGCAGTGTTTAAAAGGGAGAAGGTAGGAGAGGAGGCCAGCCATCAGAAAGCCACTTTGGGTTTTTATTGGGTAAAATGAAGAGAAAAGTAATGAGATCTGAGTTAAATTTTAAGAGGATCACCTCAGCTGCTGTTGCCTGAACAGACTGACAGGAGACTAGGGCAGAGGCAGGAAAACCAGGTAAAGGGCCCCAGGGGTTTGCAAGGATGTCAGTGCCCTGCAGGATCAGGAATGCACGCTGAAGGAAGAGGTGAGCACGTGAGAGGGGAGCACCAGTGGAAGGTGAGGGTCAAAAGGCCAGAGGCTGAGCCAGGGTCAAAGGGTGACTGGAGCTGACATATGAGAGAAAGGAAACAGGAAAGAGGCAGTGACAGCTGAAAAGTAGATTGCTTAAAACTGTGATGATGAAGAGGGCACAGTTGTACAGAGTCAGAAAGTCTAGAAAATGGCCTTGAATCCCTGCTGAGGCAAGGAGAAGGGGAAGACAACAGAGGTGATGAGGTGAGATCAGGTTACTTAAAGGATCAGCCGCAGGGATCCTGAACGCACAGGGGATTCTGGTGGAGACAGGGAAGCAGGTGCTCAGGGAGTGAAGGCAGGAGGGGAGAAACTGGATGGTGACAGAGGCCACAGGAGAAGATGGAGCAGGCAGTCTAGCCTGAAGGCCTGAGCTCCGGGAGTCAGAGGGGCTTAGGGAATAAGGAAGAAAGGTCTGATGAGGATAAAGAGGAGACACTCCTTCACTTTCAGGCCCCATGACTCACAAGGATGAGAGGAAGTACCTGTTTAAAAGGGTTGGGAAGAAGCTGGTGCTGAGGGGACAGGATTTCAGTCAGGAATCTTGCTGACTTGGTGGTGTGACCCTCCTTCTCTTATAATGACCAAATAGTTATAAAAGCAAAGTTATGGTGTTCGGAAAACAGAAAATGGTTTCAACTTCAAGGATCATTTAAAAATTTCCATATCCTTAAGGCAGATTATTCATCGAACTATAAAAAGCTACTGGAATGCCAATACAGGACCTTGATTTGAGGACCGTATCAAAGAGTCAGTACGTGGACATCCCTTAGGAACACGTTCTCACAGATACTTCCCTGTGGGGTTTGTATAATGATACTGAGAAGTGTCCAGCCTCACAGGTCACAGTGAAGATGGACGGTCGAAGGACTAAGGACGCTGCGACTTTCCAGCACAGCAGGACTTACTTCACAATGCCGTATCCCAGGCTCATGATGATGACCAGGAGGCGGGCCAGTGTCCTCTTAATCGCAGATATCAACTCCGCAAATATCAACAAACTCTGGGCTGAGGAAAAGAAAGAAATCAGCTCACTGTGTGTACATCTGGAGGCCTGCCACCAATTCTAAACATGTACCATGTACAACATCATCTGACCTCAGGTGGATTAGTCATATTTGATTTCAAAGGCATCTAATCCAACTGATGTCGAAAACCTCAGTGAATGGGGATTCACGACCTGCTGAAGATTTCGCTCCATATGCCATTGGCTCCAATGGGCACAGTTTTCTTGTATCAGCATGAAATCTGCCTACCTGAACTTCCCTCCATGGTCAATCTTTCCCCTTGTTCTGTAAACATCTAAAACCCACAATGTCCCCTAGAGTCTTTTCTCAGGATGCCTTTATCATTTATTCATTTGTGCTCCTGCTGTGTGGCTACAACAGTAATAGAGCACCATGTCCCTGCCTCGTGGAGCCTGTCCTCTGGTTAGGACAAGTTAACAGATGAAACCCAGCCTGGTAAGTGACAGAGGCAACAGTCTCTCCCCTGACTGAGAAGAAAGCCCACTCAATCCACACGTGGGGACTGACATGGGTCCAGATAAGTTTCTCAGAGAAAGTGACATCTAAATCAGCATCTGAAGGCAAAGCAAAGTGAACTACCTGGGGGAAGAGACAGGGGAAAGCAAAAGAAATGGCACATGGGAGGGCAGGGAGGAGACAAGAAAAGCAAAATGTGCTCCAAGAAGTGAAATCCAGCATGTCTGCAGCAGAACGTCAGGAGAGGGCCGAGGAAAGAGGCCGGGACAGAGGAGGAGCAATCACATAGGGTTGTAGGCCATGTTCTGAGTCTGGACTTAAAGCTAAGGGCAGTGGGTAGTCAGACAGTATACAAGGGAGTAAAAAAGAAACCAGTAAATTATAGCCCATGGGCCAAATCTGCCCCTATGCCTGTTTTTGTAAATAAAATTTTATTGGAACACAGCCATGCCCACTTGTTTGTGGCTGCTTCCCTGTTACAAGGGCAGAGTTGAGCAGTTGCAACAGAGACTGTATGGCCTGCAAACCCTCAACTATTTATTATCTGGCAGAAATAGTTTGCTGACCCTTGAAGTAAAATGGACAGCTTTATTTTACTTTATTGTTGTTAATCCTCACCCAACGACATTTTTCCACTGATTTTTATTATTACTATTATTATTATTATTATTATTTTTATCCTCACCCGAGGACATTTTTGCATTTATCTTCAGATAGAGCAGGAGGGAGAGAGGGAGGAAGAGACAGAGAGAAAAACATCGATGTGAGAGACTCACATTGACTGGTTGCCACCCACACGACCCCAACCAGGGCCAGGGACAACCCGCAACCGAGGTACGTGCCCTTAGCAGGAACTGAACCCGGGCCTCTCTGGTCCACAGGCCGACGCTCTAACCAGTGAGCCAAACCGGCCAGGGCTATTATTATTTTTTATTTATTTATTTTTATCCCCACCCGAGGACATTTTTGTATATATTTTCAGATAGAGCAGGAGGGAGAGAGGGAGAGAAACATCGACGTGAGAGAGACACATCGAGTGGTTGCCACCCACAGGACCCCAACCGGGGCTGGGGACAACCTGCAACCGAGGTACGTGCCCTTAGCAGGAACCGAACCCGGGACTCTCTGGTCCGCGGGCTGACGCTCTAACCGCTAAGCCAATCCGGCCAGGACTCCATTGACTTTTAGATACAGTGGAAGGGAGGGAGGGAGGAAGAGAAAAACATCGATGAGAGAGACACATGGATTGGTTGCCTCCCACACGACCCTGACTGGGCCTAGGTACGTGTCATTGACCGGGAATCAAAACCGAAACCCTTCAGTCTACCGCTGAGCCAAACCAGCCAGGGCTTTATTTTACTTTTAAGAACAGGATTGTTCTCCTTAATGGCTTAGACAGGAACTGGACTACAGGTGATGAAATGCTCGAGGGCTATTCCAGAAATCCAGGAGAGACAAGAGTGCTGGCAGTCGACATGGAGAGAATTAGAAAGTATTCAGAAACCAGGTGTGAATCCACCTCATTATTCTTGTTTCAGCTCCTTTCTCTACCTTGTCCACAAGAAATCACAAGAGAACTGTCAAGTACCTTGAATAGGTAGAGAGACCAGTTTGCTGTTTTCCCCTGACCAATCTAGAAGCACAACAGAAGGAAGTCAACCAGATATGACCCATTCTTAATGTGCCCACTTTGGGTCTTAACAATCACTGCTCCCACCCCTTTAACGTCTCTCCTTCCAGGATCAATGCTGAGCAAGACAGCCTAGGTGACAGAATTCTCACCTAAGAAAATCACACATCAGCCCCTGCCCAGTCTCCTGGCACCTCTCCTTTTTCACAGGACTCCTGGGACACCAACGTCAGTCTGGGCTCTGTCTCCCAAGCCTTGCTGGTGTTATCCCAGATAGAGGGCTTGAAGCCCCCATGGACAGCACATGGATCACAGGTTCTGGCTGCCCTTGCCGGAGTCCACACCACCTCCGACCCTCTCAGATAAGAGATGACCACCTCTGAAAGCAAAGGGGCTGAACTGCCTCCTCCAACATCAAGAACACGTCAATCCCAGCCATCCGCAGCAGCCTCAGCCTTCTTTCCTTATTTGGTCAGAGCACAAACATAACAATGTCACTAAAACTCCTTATAAAGAAATAACACCTCTCATGTGCCTCCACGCATTCTTGTCCTTTCTTTATTCTTTTGTACGAGTCCTTTTAAACTTTTTATTGGGGGAAAGGACCAACACTCCCCAGCACAGAGAAGGCAGTAAATGAAATCCCATGAACTATACTCAGCTTGAGTAATTACCAGCATTATACTAAGTCTGTTTCATCTATATTCCAACTCAGTCTTTTTCCCCTGAAGTATTTTGAATAAATAGCAGACACTAGCTCCCCCCTCCCCCCCCGGACAATCTGAGCCAAGCTCATTGTAAATGACCCCTCAGAAGCACGTCCCTGAGTGCGTTCAGCCCTCCTGGGCTCCCTCTCCCTTCTGAAGTTCAGCGACTGACATCTGCCTTCTCTGGCTTCTTGACATCTATCTTCTAGAAGTCTGGGCACACACTGTGGATGCCCAACCCCACACCCTCCCTGCTTCGCACATAAACTGCACATGAAGACCTCTGCATGAGAGAAGAGGTGGCAATGCAAGAAGGCTGCAGGCAACACCAACTTTACCCCCCATGAGCAAATTTTCTTTTCTCTTTTGGAGGAGAAAGGAAAAGAAGGGAGTGGGGGGACACAGAGAAATATGTTACAAAAGTAGCAGCACCTAAAGCTCCCCATCCAGACATTGTGTTGTATTAATCCAGTCATGGTGGCTGAACCTCAGGAATAGGATTTTCTTCTGCCCAGGAGGAAAGTGAGGGAAAGCTAGCAAGAAGCAGAATGAAAAATGAAGACAACACACATGCTGGTCCAGATCAGAGTTCCCCTCTCAGTCGTTTCATGGCCTCCCTCCTCTTCACCTACAATGTGGCTGATTCCGCAGCTCTGCTCAGACACCGAGGCCCGGTGATCATACCATGTTTATGGGGAAACTCACACACAACTTACTTGTTAGCCCAGTGCTGTTGATGTTTTGGTATTCAGCATAAAAAACTGCTTTTTCAAGCATTCCCAGGAAAATGACAGCTGCAATCCAGAACTGGATTCTTAATATATCTTTCCAGTAACAGGCAGACCACATTAGCCAGAGCACGCCATATAAAATATAGACAATGCACATCACCATGTAATACTGTAGGGAGAGAAGCAATTTTAATCACGTAAGCCTTTCTATCATTTGAAAATTGACATTTCTAGATTCAGCTATCAATCCTTTATTTTCCAGTCACTATGGAAATAGAGGGCATGTCAGAGCCCTAGCTACTAAAGAATTAACCATCACTGAGCTCTTAGAATTTTTAATTTTCCAATTAGGATACAAAATTCATTTTTTTAAAATGATGAAATATACTCACAATCATGAGAGGCCAGTCTGATGCAGAGAGATAGCCTTTTGGCCCCATCATAGAAAGAGACACTGGTGAAAGGGAAGGCAGGGATAAAGAAAATAAAGAGTTAAATTAACAATTAGCTTTCTCTAAAGTTTTAAATGTAAGCTCATTTCCCAGAAGGCTCCAAGAATACAAAGCAAGCTAACAAATGCTGAATTTTTACCTAGCACGCACAGATATTGGATAGTTTGACTTCTCATTTGATTATGTGACCTTATCAAGATACCTTTGCTAGTACACACTTGGTTGTAAAACCTGGGCCAAATCTCACCTCATGCAGACAGCAGAGTCGCACTGGCCATGAGTTGGACCCTGCTGAGTCACCAACCTCCTGAGGACTTTGTCTCCCTTCATGTACTATAATTGGGATGAATGGCTGAGCTCAAGCGCCTAATCTGGGTTGTTATCTAAGACAGTGACAATAAACAATGTCCAGAACAGTGCAGAACTCGCTGGGCTTAGCAACTGCTTCAGTTTCTGGCTAGCAGGGGCTCAACCCTGCCTGCTAAGGTGGAAGGAAGGGGGTACCAGTGAGGTAGCAGAATGGCATCAAGGTCCCTGCTCTCTCTATGTGGCATGGCCTGGCCCACATCTCACCTGTGGGAGGAAGCCCTACTTCACATTCCTCCAGATGAGCCAACTCCACCAGCTTCCCCATAGGACACCAGCTTCCTCCACCAGACACCAGCTCTCTGCCTCTCTGCAGTGATGCCTGTTCACCCCACTGCTTTCTGCCTCCTGCCCTGTGTCCCCAGTGGATAAACCAGACCAGAATGCAAATCCTCAGGACCCTCACATGCTGCTGGCTACCAGTCAGTCCAGCACATGCCCACTCTGGAAAATGACAGCCAAAGGAATTCTGGGATGTGTGAAGGCCTCCATTCCCTCGAAAACTGCTTACTGCAAGGATGCTCTTGCCCTCGGCACTGAGGACTATGGTTTAATGAGCCACAGAAGGGCTACCGTGTAGGAGGCAGGGGAGCTCATAGACCCCAGAAGCCACAGTCGCCCGACATGCTATTTCTACTCCTAAACTATAAACTAATGTTACAAAAAACTTTTTGCCCTTGCTGGTGTGACTCAGTTGGTTGAGTATCGTCCTGTGCACCAAAAAGTCGCTTGTCAGATTCCTGGTCAGCGCACATGCCTGGGTTGCAGGCTGATCCCCAGTAGGGGGTGTGCAGGAGGCAGTTGACTGATGCTTCCCTCTCACATTGATGTTCCGTCTCTCTCTCTCCCCGTCTCCCTTCCTCTCTCTCTAAAATCAATAAAAACATATTTAAAAAAAACACATAAAAATACTTTTCAAAGAACCACCATTTTTAAACCCTGATGATGGCCACTTTCAAGGAACAGAATATAATCTACTTCAAATACAATTAAAATGTTGCCTGCCAGTTTCTTTTTTTAAATCTGGAAGGATGAAGAAGTTTTTATCCCATTATGAAGTTTAAATTTTTAAAAATTTAACTTAATTTAAAATTTACCATATACTTTATACATTAAGTATAAAGTTTTAAATCCCCCAAATAAACATTTTTGTGATTAACAGAAATTCATTTTTGAATGATGTGTTTTAACAGAGAATGTAGATTTGGGGCAATAACAGAAATACAGAATACAGTAAGCAGACAATAAACGTGCATGCAATTTAACTGTACCATTCAAATTCCAGTTTGCATCATTTTTTTCCGTTTTAATAGAAACAATAAGGAGGTGAAACCCATCTCTCTGTGTTCTTGCAACAACATCCTGAAACATGAAAAAAAAAATATCCTTTATGTTATTTTTAAAATTTTTATTTATTTATTTATTTATTTATTTATTTATTTATTTATTTATTTTTATTCTCACCCGAGGACATTTTTGCATTTATCTTTAGATAGCGTAGGAAGGAGAAAGGGAGGAAGAGAGAGAGAGAAACATCGATGTGAGAGAGACACATCGAGTGGCTTCCACCCACACAACCCCAACCCGGGCCGGGGACAAACTGCAACCAAGGTACGTGCCCTTAGCGGGAACCAAACCTGGGTCTCTTTGGTCCGCGGGCCGATGTTCTAACCGCTAAGCCAAACCGGCCAGGGCTTGTGTCATTTTTTTAATTGCTATATGAGACAGGGCTAAACAATTGTTTACCACATTTTTTCTTTTTGATCCTCACCCAAGGATATTTTTCCATTCATTTTTCAGATAGAATGGGAGAGAAACATTGACTGGTTGCCTCCTGCACGACCCTAACTGGGGCCGGGGATCAAATCTGCAACTGAGGTACATGCCCTTGACTCTTCGGTCTGCGGGCCAACGCTCCAACTGCTGAGCCAAACTGGCTAGGGCTGTTTACCACATTTTAAATAACTTTTAATAAGTAAACTGGGTTACTTTTAAAAACCACAAACAGCCCTGGCCAGTTAGGCTCAGTGGTTAGAGCATCAACCTGAGGACCAAAGAGTCTTGGGTTTGATTCCAGTCAAGGGCACGAACCTCGGTTGCAGTTCAGTCCCCAGCCCTGGTCAGGGTCATGCAGGAGGCAATCAATCGATGTGTCTCTCTCTCTCACATCAATGTCTCTCTCTCTCCCCCCTCCCTCCCACTCCATCTGAAGACAAATGAAAATACCCTCCGGTGAGGATTTAAAAAACCCAAAACTATAAACAGGTAATACAGAGAAAAGGAATGGCGGGCAGTGGGAGGATTTCTCCCCACACTTTAAAAAAAATTGATTTGAGAGACAGAAGCATCAATTGGTTGCCTCCCACACATACCCTGACCAGGAATCGAACCTGCCACCTTTTGGTGTATGGGACAATGCTCCAACCAACTGAGCCACTCTGGCCAGGGCAATTCCCCCTGTTTTTTACCACCATCCTTCCAGACCCAAAGGGACGGAGAAAGAAAGGAGAAGCCCTTTCCACTCTTTAATGTTTTCTACTTTTTATATTTCTACAGACTTTTCCTTAACGTTACTATTCTATTTACTATCACCATTCTAATAGTTTATCTTCCCTTATTTTATCCAAACAGCATCAAGCGTTCAGTTTTTCAATGCGTTTTTTACTTGAACTGTGGGAGGAAGAAGTCAGATAACATTGTGAGAAATGACTCAGATTTCGTATATAGGTTAAATTATTTAAATTCTTCAAGGTACTAAGTTACTAGCAGTCCCACTGGGGACTAGAACCGCTGCTGTCATGTCTATGACCCCTTCAAGGCCCCACACAACCGGGCCAAACTTCTCATGTTCCTCCTTGCTGAATATTTCCTGTCCTTTCCTTTCATTTCCTCCTCCCCCACCTGTGATAGTTTGTGGAAAGAGTCTGTGCCACCCCCATGCCCCCGTCCCCACAGAGTGAATGCCTTTCCACTATCAGGCTATTCTTTAAGAAGGTGCAAGAAAATTAAAAACATGAAGCCACAGTGTAAAAGCAAACATTAAGCTCTCCTAAATCTGCTCTGTTCCTACACACAACTCCTCTAACCCTCTCGGCCTCTTGGTCTTCTGACTTTTAGTAACTCCCAAAATACCAGATTTTCTTTCCCCTCCATGTTTCTACCTATTTCTTTACATCCTTAATGATGATACATACCAGCCTACTGTTATGCTGTCTTGTGCATTTGAAAGCAAATTTTATTTTGTTTATTTATTTTTTGGTTAATCCTCACCCAAGAATCTTTTTCCATTGATTTTTAGGGAGAGTGGAAGGGGGAGAGAGAGAGAGAGAAAGAAACATCAATGTGAGAGAGACACATCGACTGGTTGCCTCCCACACGTCTGCAACCAGTCCAGGGATCGAACCTGCAACCCAGGTACGTGCCCTTCACTGGGAATTGAACCCGAGACCCTTCAGTCTGCAGGCCGACGCTCTAGCCGCTGAACCAAACTGGCCAGGGCACAAATTTTATTTTTTAAAGAAAAGAAAGGCTGCACAGAAGTTAACCTTAAATTATAACTTTAAAGAGATTTTTAAACAAAGACAGAAACAAATCTATACAAAATTCATATAGATATATGTAAGGAAATATACTGCTTTAAATAAAGGTTCTCCCCTGCCCCCAATTCTAATAACCCTACTTTATATCACTCTGCAAGTGCTCTATCCATCAGGATATTCTTTCAGTCTTACTATAGCTTGTATATATTTGATTTACAGACAAATAAAATGACTTACCATTGATTCTTCCTGGTTTGAAACATTTCCGGTATTTGTAATTAGTTCTTTATTCTGGAGAAAAGAATAAAATAATTCCATTTTATATTGCTGTATTTCAATGGGGATAATTTTAACAATTAAGAAAAAAATGTGTTGTGAAAACAGTAAAAATTTGAAAGCTGCATCCCAAACATGAGTAACAAAATCCTACTTCGGAAAAATTACTTCCTTAATCAGGATAGTGGCGATGGTTGGTGGGGAGGTACTAGGAACTTAAAGGGAGCTCCAGGTGCTAAAATATTCACAAGCCATATACTTCTGATATGCTCTCTTCAGTATGTTTATTACACTTCATACATTTTTAAAGTAATCCCTTTAAAATTTTTACTAAAGACATATTTTCATTTCAGAATTTATAGAACAAAAAAATAAGTTAAAATGACCCGCAGCCTCACTACTCAGGGATGACTGCTAGTAACATTTTAGAATCTGATCTTCCACACTGGGAGGGAGCAAGTGCACAGAGAAGGAGAGTGTTCACGTGTGTTAAATTCTGACAGACTGGTAAGAGGAGCAGACTGCTGGACTGAACAATGTGGTCACTGGCAACCTTGACTGGCACTGTTTTGGTGGAACAATGGAGCGGAGAGAACGAAAGATGAACTGACAGAGGATCATGAGAGGACGTTGTCGCAAAGGGGTACAAAGAAACAACAATGGTGCCAGCATCTTATTGATTATGTAATACCACATTCACAAAGATCTAAGCCTAAAAATGTACAAGTTAAGCACCTTAATCAAAATTTTGGTAAAACAGAATTTAAGCGGATACTTGCATGCACTGGGAGGAAGTTCTGTTTTAACATGGCAAGACAAGATACTCACGTATAATGAGGGAAACACCTGTAAATCTTTGTTGCATTCTAGGTTTTCATTTTTTGTTGTCCAACATTCGATGTTCTTGAAATAATTACCACAAAAGTCTTCATCAACGCTTTTACGCTGCTACCCAAGGTAAAATTTTGTTACAATTTATTTCCACACTTCTTATTTAAGAAGATAAATACAATTTAATATCTAAATAATACTAAACTTTTATTCAGTTTGGAACACTTGAAAATATGCAGAACAAAATATAGAAAAAAGGTTTGAATATAATTTTAAGTAAAATTGAGGAATCGTAATATTTTAGGCATTCTAATGTGCTCAGATAGTAATACACAATACAACCATAATCTTACAGTAAGAAAGCGATTAAGATGTTTTGAAATACACAATACTTTGTGCTGGGGCCACTTCCATCTCATTCCAAGTATAAAAGATCTTAAGGAAAGCAGCATTAACCAGGAGGAAAGGGAACCCTCATGCATTGCCGGTGAGATTAAACTGGTACAGCCACTATGGAAAACAATATGGAGGTTCCTCAAAAAATTAAGAATAGCCCTGGCCGGTGTGGCTCAGTGGTAAGAGTGTCAGCCCAAGCATTGGAGGGTCACAGGTTTGATTCCTGGTCAAGGGTACATAACTGGGTTGCAGGTTCCAACCCCAGCCCTGGTCAGGGTACGTGCAGGAGGCAACTGATAGATGTCTCTCTCTCGCTTGCGCTCTCTCTCTCTCTCTCTCTCTCCCTCCCTCCCTCCCACTCTACCTAAAAAAAAAAAAAAAAAAAAAAAAAATCAATAGAAAAATATTTTCAGGTGAGGATTAAAAAAAAACAACAGAATAGAACTCCTGTATGACCCAGCAATTCCACTTCTGGGTATTTTATCCAAAAAATATAATAACACTAATTCATACAGATATATGCACCCCTGTGTTCACTGCACTATTATTCACAATAGCCAAAATATAGAAACAACCTAGTGTCCTTTGATGAATAATTTGATAAAGAAGATGTGGTATATATATGCAATGGAATACTACTTAGCCATAAAAAATAATGAAATATTGCCATTTGCAACAACATGGATGGATATTGACAGTATTATGCTAAGTGAAATAAGTCAGACAAAAACTATATGACTTTACTCATATGTGGAATAAAAAACAAAGAGTAACAAATGAACTAACAAAACAAACAAATACAAACTCACAGACAACAGTATGGTGGTTCCCAGAGGGGAAGGAAGGTGGGAGGAGGGCGAATGGGGTAAAGAGGGTCAAATATATGGTGATGAAAGGAGACCAGACTCTGGGTGGTGAACATGCAACGGAGTACTAGATATCAAATTATAATGTTGTATACTTGAAATGTATATGTTATTATTATATAACCAATTATTACCTCAATAAATATAATTTAAAAAAATGTTTTACTTACGTCCAACTTAGAATATTCATTTTGGCAGGTATAATGCTTCAAATACCACTCTATGGTAAACTTCACAGGCCCAGAACAATGGAATGACTTAACTGTTCAGAAAAAATAAGTCTCATTTTTAAATAATAATAATAATAATAATATACATATTCCAATATAAACTTCAGGTTTCAAGAATGTAATTTAAAATAGGCTACTTTAATGAAACAATGAGTAAAACATTACATAATTTCTCCAAAAGCCACTGCAAAATGAGACGGGTAAATTCATTAAACTAAATTATCACAGTTAATCAAAAGTTGCTATACTACTGTTCATTTCATCTATATGTTAAGTCCAGTGTTAAAATCAACTGAGTGGCCAGACATGTTGACACTGCTTACTTCACCTTAAAGTGTCTTCTCTTCACTGACTTACTCTAAAAAGGGACATAATGGGACTCTAGAATAGTCCCTGTCCTTTACATAAGAGGTATCAGGGAAACAGAGGGTTAACAATTAAACAGGCCCCAGGAGAGCATGAAGAATGGGGTGCTGGCAGGCTTGCTGGAGGAGAAGGCCTGTAATGTGAAGGAGAAGCAGGACTTAGCCAGGTGAGGAGGAGGGTGGGAGAGTACATGCAAATGCCCAGGATAAGTGAGCACAAGGCAGGACTAGGCCCATCTGAAAATAGTGTGCTATGCCTAGAACATAGATTGGGGAAGCTGGAGAAAATTCATAAGGGATCTTATACTCTGCTAGAGAGTTTTCGTTTGTTTTGAATATTACAAAAGACCACCAAATGTTTCAGGTAGGAGGGTAACAAGATTAAACAGACCGAAAAGAATTAAGTCTAGAAAAAAACAAAGCTCTTTTGGGAGTACTGTCACAACACAGCAGCAAGTCACCAGAAAGAGTGGGCAAAGGAGCCACAGTGTCTTTTATGCCATTACTTCTGCCATATTCTACTGTTCAGATCAACCTTGACATAATAATGCAGGAGACTACACAGGTCATGAATACCAGGAGGCAGGGACCATTGTGAGTCATCTGGAAGGTAACTAAAGGGATCCCAAATTGAGACCAGAAACGAGATGTCCAGAGGCTGAGGTTGGTAGAATTTCTGGGGCAGAGCACCCAAGAGTTGGGAGCTACACAGAGAAAGAGTAAAAGACCTCTGCACAGATATCCCCTTGAGTCTCTGGCTGCACAGCAGCCTGCCCATGCACAGGGAGAAGCCTCACAATTCTCAGTTCACACAGGGCTGGAACTGTTTGAGTTTCCACAAGCCAGAGGTCAGAGGTCTCATTTAATACGCCAAGCACTAGGGAGAGACACAGAAGTGTCACACCTTAGAAGTGATGCTAAGTCAGCCCTGGAATAAAAACTAGTCCAGATCCATCCTAAAAGAATTACAAATAAAACTGGAAAGGATAGAACTGACCGAAAAGAAACTTAATTGTCTGCCAGAACAAAGTTGTTAAAGGAATACATCACTACAACACTCAAGAATACAAAATTCCCAATATCCACCATCCAAACAAAAACACTATATATAAAAAGCAGGACAATTTGATTTAAAGCCATTATATGAATCAGTCAATATGAAAAGGATGATGGAAATGACAAAAATGACAGAATTAGCAGATAAAAATGTAAAAACAGCTATTATAAATATGTTCTATATGCTCAAATATGTAAATAAAAATATGAAAATACTGGTAAGAGAACTAGGATATTTAAAAAAAGAGCCAAACTTCTAGAGATTGAAAAATACAATATCCAAAATAAAAAGTTCATTTTATGAGATTAAGAGCAGATTAGATACTGCAGAAGAAAAAGATCACTGAAACTAGAAATATCCAAAATGAAACATGGAAAGAAAAGAGACTGAAAAAAATTAACAGGGCCTCAGTGACCTGTGAGACAGTATCAGCAGTCTACATATGTAAATAGGGTTCCAGGAGGGGAGGGGAGGGCAGAGATGGGGATAGAGCTTCCATGGCCCAAGGTCAGAGTTGAGATGTGCTTCAGTGCGGATATCCAGTTGTTCCAGCATCATTTGTGGAAAAAGACTGTCTTTTCTCTAATGAATTACCTTTGCACTTCTGTTGAAAATCAATTGACCATATATGCATGTGGGTTTATTCCTGGCCCTCGAGTCTGATTCCTTGTTCTGGATGTCTATCCTTATGCCAGTATTACACTGTTATGATCACTGCAGCTTTATGTAAGTTTTTTTTTATCCTCACCCAAGGACACCCTTGCATGTATCTTCAGATAGAGCGGGAGGGAGAGAGGGAGGAAGAGAGAGAGAGAAACATCGATGTGAGAGAGACACATCGAGGGGTTGCCACCCACATGACCCCAACCGGGGTCGGGGACAAACCGCAACTGAGGCATGTGCCCTTAGCAGGAACCGAACCTGGGACTCTCTGGTCTGCGGGCCGAGGCTCTAACCACTCAGCCAAATCGGCCAGGGCGTATAAGTTTTTATTTACTTATTATTTTTTATCCTCACCCGAGGACATTTTTTCATTTTTTGTTCAGATAGAGTGGGAGGGAGAGAGAGAGAGAAACATCGACGTGAAAGGGACACACCAAGTGGCTGCCACCCGCACGACCAACCAGGGCCGGGGACAAACTGCAACTGAAGTACATGCCCTTAGCGGGAACCGAACCCAGGTCTCCCTGGACCACAGGCCGACGCTCTAACCGCTGAGCCAAACCGGCCAGGGCAGGGCGTAAGTTTTTAAATCAGATAGTAAAATCCCCTTCAACTTGGCTCTTTTTCAAAATTGTTTTGGCTGTTCTAGGCCCTTTGTATTTACATACAAATTTTGGAAACAATTTCTACATAAAAGACGACTTTGATTTCTACTGGAATTAACTGAATTTATAGCTCAATCTGGGGAGAACTGATAGTATGTTAGCTATAGATTTTTCATACATGCCCCTTATCAGATTGAGGAAGTTTTTCTTTCTGAGGGTGTTTATCATGAATGGGTGTTGAGTTTTTCCTAATATACTGAGATGATTATATGGTATATTTCTTTTATGTTGCATTGCACTGAGATATTTTCAACAGTGGCTCCACATGACTGCATCTTGAATGAGGCGGCAAGAGTGGTCACCTATGGGAAGCCAGACGTCTGATCCACCAAACAGCATGGCCAAATACCCAAGGAACCAATTCTTAGCTTGCAGGCACTAAAATCTGGCTCTGTGAAAACACAGAAACTCAGTCTCACGCCTTTACCACACCACCAATATAGATGTATACACTACAATGCCCAATACTCACTTAAAATGCACAGTAACTGAAAATGGATAGGTGATAATCAACTAGTGCTCTCCCTCCAGCATGCCTTCCTGGGTGTCCAATGGTGACAAGAAGGCTGCTTGGTGAACATCACACCAGAACAAGGAGGCTCAGGTGGATGCTACATCCATGCCTGCCAACCACATGTCACAGCCACTGTAAGAGTTCACCAACACCTCTCTTGGTTCATACCGTTGGACAATGCCAGCTTTTACCTGACTAAACCCTCACTTTCTTATGTTTGCTCCTAATTCCTTCTGCTGTTCATTCTTTCTTTAGATGTCTTAACTGTGGTCTACTCTTAGGCTGATCTCTGACATTATATACTGACTTTTTAAAAAAATGAAATTCTGTGTTTCACTGGTCCATATAACTCCCCCCCCCCCCACGTAATTCTTCGCCTGCACCAGTCTTTTAAATCTTATTTGTCTAGACATTGAGACATGAATTCATTAAAGCAATCAGATGCCAACATTTTTTCCTCACCCACCTTGGACTTCAATTTCCTCTTACCAAGCTCTTATCACCACTGATGATCTGATATGAACCACTGCTTTGAACCACCTCTGCTTTCTAGCTGATGGCTGGCCCACTTCCCTCAGCAAAGACCCACATATGGCAGACTCACCCAACAAATGATCAGAGCACAGGGTGACAGAGAAAAGGGTCATAGCTTTGGATCCCCAGGAAGCTAATCTGTGTTACCCAACCAAAAAATTACTCTTTATCCCAAAAGTTTAACCCTGGCAAACAATTTACCCAGTCAAGTTACTGGAAACACTAAGAGGAGTTGGACCACAGTAACTACAGCCCAACGTAGACCCATTAAAGATACTGAAAACCTCAAGATCTATGACTTGGTCATCCTCACACAGCAGTATTTACATGAACAACACAGTCCCTAACAGATATTTGCACTTTCATGAGCCCTAAAATCTTAATGAAAATGTTAACATCTTGTAATTTTTATTTATACTATTTACAATATGTATATTTAGAAAATTTTGAGGGTCATAAAGGTTTTATCACAATCATGACAATTCATATATTCATAAAAGAAATGTATCTAGTTTTAAAAGCTGAGATCTAAGGTTAAATTTCACAGAAATCAAATACTTTTTTGCCAAAGCCTACTTTATTAGACTTTAATTATAATGTTTAAAGAATGATCATTACCTTTTCTGAACAGAAAAATCTATTCTTAAAAATGAGCAAGACTTGAGAGAAACAAAAGAAACCCTTAAAATGTCAAAACCACTTAAAAACAAAATATTTGCCTAGTTTATAAAATATAATACTGTTATATTAGCCTACATTAAATTAATGTATTATTTTATAATATATTACATAATGTTACTCATTTATGATACATTATTATATTAGGATTACATTAGTTTATAAGACTTACCAGAAAACTTGATATCAGTATAGTTAAACATAATTTTTCGAAATATCAGAGGTCCTGATTTCTAAAATGAAAAACAATACAGAAAAATCACGTTAAATTTTTTTTCTCTACTGTTTAAGAGTATAGCTTTACCCTGGAAAACATACGGTTCTAATCATTGCCGTCCTCCCTATGACCAAAGTGATTACTTTTTAAAAACAGAACTCATTTGCTTAAACCCTTGCCTATGGATCTCCTCCCTGCAGCTGATATGAGGCTCCAGAATGTCCCTGCCACCAAGGTCCCAGCCAGGGCCAGTAACACCTAGGAGGTGAGGGCTGTTGCCATTGCACCACTATGCTGCTCCGACACAGGACCTGCCAGTGCACCTGCAGTTGGTATCTCTGGGAAGGTACCTCTGATGACAGCCAGCCCCCTCTTAGACTGTGATGGTTCATCACTGTGCACTTACAGCAGACTATTCTCACTGCAGCTCACAGGGCCACCCACCTCTCTGGAACCTTTCTTTCAGTTCTGCCAAAGCATGGTACTCCTTCCTGCCTTCATGATATTCCTTCCACCTGAAAACTTACTTAAAAGCCCTTCCCTGTCACTCTTTTTTCAACTCACCAATTCCTTCTTACCATTCAAAGCCTAGTTCAAAAGTCCTTACTCAGAAAGTCTTCCACCATACCCTACACCAGGCCAGACCCTCCCTTATGTGGCCCCTGGGACCCAATCTTCTTCACAACCCTTACCACAATTAAAACAAAATAATGTATTAGTTAGTTATTAGATGTCTGCCCACACCAAGAATAAAAATGCTGTGAGAAGAGATTGTGTTAAACAAACAAGTGGTTAGGAATGAGTGAAAAACAGATAGGACAGGCAGCTCTTTCCTGAAAACTCCTCCACCCTCCCCAACATAGTTTCAAGAAAAATAACTATAAATAATAGAACCCCTAGCCCCGATCAGCAATAAAACCCACAGCCCAGATCCCTTCTCTGAGCGCCAGATCCACATATCCAACCGCCTACAGGTCATGTCCACTGGGATGTCCAGTCCACATTCCATATCAACCTTTCCTAAACCAGACACATGCCTCTCTGCTCCTCACCAACTCTTCCTGCACTGTCCACCTTGGTTGTAGGTGATGCCATCTGATCATCCAAGCCATAGCTCCTTCTAGTCACCTCACCTCCATCGCCTACCCCGCAAGACCTGCCTACTTTATCTCATAAACACTCCCCAAACTTAGCTCTTGCTCTCTATTCCTGCTACCACTGCCCTAACTCATGCCCTCAACACTTTCTGCCCACACTTCTACAATAACTTAACTGGTACCTCTGCCTCCAGATCTGAGCCTATAATTCATCCTTAGAAAATCCTTCAATGGCTCTCCCTCATTCACACCCAAAAGTTGCTACTGGTGGCCTGGGGGCATAATCCAACTTATAAATGGGGTTTAGCCCACTAGGGGCCCTTTTTAAAAAAGTTTTGAATTAACTGACATAATAAAAAAATGGATTCTGACTTTTAAAAAAGCAGACCTGGCGATTCTGTGCCCAGCCTGCCATATAATATCTATCGGCGGAGCTGAATGACAGCTATGCTCTTCATAAGGAGCATGTAACCTGTGGTCCACTGCACCCTCCACCACCCACTCCAGTCCTGAACCCAGCTCACTTCACTCACTGATCTATGACTTGCCTCAGACCCCACAGGTCCTTGAGTTTAGACCCCTGGCATCAAGCTCAAGGCTAAGCTCAGACATAGAAGGCTTATGGGGGCCTGAGTCCTCTGTGACACTCCTGACAGAACAACACTCAGCAGAAACACTACTGACTTTCTTCACTGCTGCTGCTCTCTCCCTCCTCCTTCTTCACCAAGGTAACACCTACTCATCTTTAGGACCCAGCCAGCCAATGACCCCAGATAGCGGGTTTAGGTGACTCCTCAGTGCTCCAGTAATATCCCCAGAATGTTGCCATGTATGTAATTACTACTCAAGAATCTGCTGTCCCTACTGTGTGAGCTTCTTGGGAGAAAGGGCTGTTGTCTGAAATTCACCTTTGCAACAGAAATGGCCAGTACAGTGCATGGTGCACAGTAGGTGCTCGAACTATTTGCTGACCTTTACAATCAAAACAACCTCTTGCCCTGGCCGGTTTGGCTCAGCGGTTAGAGCGTTAGCCCATGGACCAGAGAGTCACGGGTTCAATTCCAGTCAAGGGCACGTACCTCATACCTCAGTTGCAGTTCAGTCCCTGGCCCTGGTCAGGGTCATGCGGGAGGCAACCAATCGATGTGTCTCTCTCACACTGGTGTTTCTCTTTCTCCCTTCCTCTCTCTAAAAAAATCAATAAAAACGTATTTTTAAAAATGATACAGCTGTAGTACAAATGAAAGAAAGCCCCACTCTCCCGTTCTGAAGGACAAGTTCTGACAACTTGAAATGGGGGGTGCGGGAGGAATCAGACTATTCTTTGCAAAGGGCTTTCTGGACTGCTCCTGGCCTGAGTCACACAGGACTACACATTATGTGGGCCCCAAGGAATAGGTCTCTTCTTCAGGCAGGAAGCAGTCATTCTTTTCCCACGGCCTTTGGAGTCTCACCATCCAAAGTATACTTGGCAAAGATTTTTACAGATCTGTATGCAGCTGTTTCACTTCCAATACTATTTATTGACTTAGTTTATGACACTGCCCTGAGTTCTGCTTCTTACTGATCAGAGAAATTCAATAACAGAGATGTGCAGGCTTGATCACTGCCGCACATATGGGGGCACAGGGTCCTAGAAAAAATGTTTGCTTTGAGTGGTAAAGATTCATAAAGACAGCTACTGCCATTCCTCTGTGCAGCTTTTATGTTGTAGGAAGCACAGCCTCTGGTTCTATGTACTTTCTCTGGTTGGGAAAATAAAAAGATGTTTTGTGTTTAGAAACTGGACATCACTTCCATGGATGTGGAAAAGACTCATGTTAAACTGAGCTGGACGAGTCACCTCGTCTAGAGACATCGCCTCTTCTCGATTTCCTGTCCCTCTTCAGCAAGACTTTCCAAAACGCGACCCCTGCACCTCCCCACATCCTGCCGCGTAACCACCGGCGCCAGAGCTCAGACGGCCTGTCCGGAGGCAGGTCCCGGCCCGGCCTGCAGACCTGCCCACACGCTCCACCTCCAGCGTCCGCTCCCAGCTCGGACCTCGGGGGCCCAGGGGAAAGGGGGTGGTGGCCCCCGCCGGCCCCCTCCCACTGACGAGAAAGCGGAAGCGGCGCTTTCTGCCGGAACTGAGTGGGAGTCCTCCTCGTGGCCTCGCGGTGTGGCCTGGGGACTGCCCGGGACAGCCCGGGACGCCGCTGAGCGCCGAGGCCGGGCTCGGTCCTCAAACGAGGCCTGACGGGGCCACCGAGCAGCCGACTGCCCCGTCGCCCCCACTCCCCGGCCGTCTGAGAAGGGGCGCCCGCGGGGCAGAGCCTGCCCGGGGACGCCAGGCCGAGAGGCGCCACTTACGTTGCTGACCGTCGCTTCCCAGCGCCCGGGCTCGGGGACGGCGCGCACGGCCGCCGGGGCCCAGCACAGCAGGCAGAGCGCGGCGCGCAGCAGCGGAGCCCCGGCCGGCGGGCGGCGGCGCGCGGCAGCCATCTTGACGCGGAAGCCACCTGGGCGCGGGACGTCCGCTCGCCGGCCGCACCTGTGCCGCTCCGCCCGGAGGCCAGGGTGTTGGAGCCGGGAAGCCGAGCCGGAGGAGGCGCGGGAAGCTGGGAGGGCGGGGGCGCGGCCGGCGTGGGGGCGGGGCCGGGGCGGGCTGAGGGGAGGGCGGGGCCGGCGTGGGGGCGGGGCCGGGCGGGGGCGGGGCTGGCCCGCAGGAGGACTCGGGTCCCAGGCCCCGCCTGGCCGTGGTAGGGCTCGCGACGTGAACATCCGGGAAGGAGTTCGGGTTAAGTTCGGCGCCGTGTGTCTGTTTCTTGAATCCTCTGCACGTGAAAAAGTGCTTTGAGGTCTGGGTCGGTGGAACCCAAGGCACTGTGATGTGAACAGACAGTTAATAATTTTCAGAACGCATAAAGTTGCCTCATCACTTTAAAGTTCAGAGCGGCAGGGCTTTGGTACTTCGCCCAGCATTTTCGGCTGTCGTACTATCAAAGATAATTACTTTTTAAAAATTATTATTATCGAATGTAAATAATGTCACGAGGGAGAATCCTACCCTAGGTTAACACTGTCATTAGCGCAAACTAGGATTGAGACCCTGGCTGCCTCATCAATCACCCCAACCACTTCCAGCCGGTAGTTACTGAGGGTCTAGTGTGTACTTGAGGTTGCACGTGACCCGCCTTTCCCAGCAAGCAGTGCGCGCATGTATTTCTATGTCTATGGGAGTAACAGTGTCAGAGGAGCGTCCACCACAGGTTTACAGGGTAGGTCAGGTGGAACGAGAGGACATGAAATGACATTGGAAACCTACAGAAGTTAAAGGTGAGTGAGCCGTGAGAGCCAGGGGTAGGTTTGCAAGGTGTTTTAGTTAAGAACAGCCTGTACCAAGGCCTGAGGGAATTGAAAGACCTTCCAAATGACTAGATTTTGGTGTGAGATGGACATGGGAGAGAGAATATTTCAACAGAACCAGAACACACAGGTCCTCCTAAGCCATGTCAAGAAGATAGTACTTTAGTCTAAGAACATCAGACAAGCAGTCGTGGTTTTTAAGCAAGGAGGATGAGGTGACCAGAAAGGTAATTTTTGTTGTCATATGAACACTGTTAAGGTGGGCAATAGGGTGACTAGTTAAGAATATTTCAGAATTTTTATCACCAGTTATGAATAAGTCACTATTTATTAGAGACAGTGGTCTCAACCACAGAAGTAGCCCTGAGGATGGAGATTTGGATGGATTCCACACACGCAGAGGGTGGAGATTTTAAATAAGAAAGCCTGGTGATTGATTAGATACTGGGGCTTAGGAAGGAGAGGAGTTGAGGCTGGTACCAAGGTTTCTGGCTGGAACAAGTGAACTGTGGAACATCCCGAGGAGGAGAAAATGTGAGCAAGTGAACTGTGGAACATCCCGAGGAGGAGAAAATGTGAATGAGTTCAGTCCAAGCTCCCCCAGGGATGTCCAAGTGGAGCAGTATAGTGGCTATGAGTCTGATGTCAGGAAAAGCAATTGGAATTTTGTGGTCATCCTCATGTGGATAGAGTTTGAAGAGGGTGAGACTGCCGAGGAAGACCAGAACAGTGGAAGGAGAGGAGAAGCGGAGGCTGAATCCTGAGGAATAATGTCATGAAAGAAGAAATCGAGCAATTGGAACTCAATCCTGGCTCTGTAGGAAAGTCACTGAGGAGCTTTACAAAATACCCAGTCACCGATTCTGGAAAGATGATGGAAGTGGAGATGGTGTAGTTTTTAGTCTACCTGGATTTTCCCATAATCTTCCCCTAAAATAGTATAACCCAAAATCCACAGGCAATGTGCACAACACAATCAGGATGAAGTATCCCCACAAAACTCCAGTAGGCACTATCAACATCTGGATGGGAGGAAGCAGGGGGACCTGAGACGGGAAATCCCCGATCCCCAGCAGGTATTGGAAATCCAAGAACAAAGCCGGAGCAGAGAGGGAGCTATGTAGAATCTGATTTGGAAGTGAGGGCAGAGGTTTGCAAAGTCCTTCAGGAGTCTGGGTCTTGTACATTCCTTTTTTTTTTTTTTTATCCTCATCCGAGGACATTTTTTCATTTTTTGTTCAGATAGAGAGAGGAAGAGAGACAGAAAGGGACACATCGAATGGCTGCCACCCGCACGACCAACCAGGGCCGGGGACAAACTGCAACCGAAGTACATGCCCCCAGCGGGAACCGAACCCGGGTCTCTCTGGACCACAGGCCGATGCTCTAACCGCTGAGCCAAACTGGCCAGGGTGGTCTTGTACATTCTTGAATCTAACAAATGGATGCTTTCATCCAAAACAGTGTTCCACAATGAAGAGAAACTGTTGAAGCAGAATTCAAATTCAGCAGGACAGGGACAATATGAGAGAAAGAAAGAAAAATTTCACATAAAAGTGGGTGAGTTGAACAGAGCCAAGAGATCTGAGCAAGTTCAAGGCCATTTTCTTAAAGTAGTTTATAAAAACAAGAGGGAGCTGTAGAGGATGAAGCTAGAAATTGTATTCAGTCAATACTTCCTAAAAGTTCATGAAAATTAATTTCACATAAGGTGAGAAATAGTGAAGTTATATCTAATGCATATGTGTGTGTGTATATATATATAAAATAAGATAAAAGAGAATATGGAACAAAATACATCCCTTCAGAGAAGGAAAGCATGCCAGAAGGAGGTGCCCACAATAGAGCTGAAACTGCAACCTACTATGTTAAAATGAATTAAAAGAAATTAGTAAAATGATAGGAGATAGGAGTTTTCTAATGTAGAGGGAAAGGTGATAGAATTTAGGAAAGAATTGGAGATAAAAAGCATTTCAGAAATTAAGACTAAACTAGAAGGAACACAAGGGTGAATAAAAACAATATTAAAATATAGAGAAGGTAAAAGAGATAAATATTAAAATCTAAAGTAAATGAAGGTGATATAAGAATTCACGAGGATATTTCAGATGTAGAAGATAGGTAAAGCAAAACCAACAATAAAATAAAAGACTGAATTAAGCAATGCAATAGAACAAATAGTAAAAAGTATAATTCAAGAAAACTTTTGTGAAATAAAAAACAATCTACATAATGAAGGGCACATTGGGGGTGTGTGTGAAATTGACCCTAATTGACCAACAAAATAACATATATTCAGTGAAAACTATGAGACTTTTTGTTGTTAGTCCTCATCCAAGGACATTTTCTCCATTGATTTTTTTTTTTTTTTTTAAAGAGTGGAAGGGAGGGAGGGAGGGAGGGGGAGAGAAACATCGTGTGTGCCCTTGACCAGAAATCAAATCAAGGACCCTTCCGTCCTCAGGCTGATGCTTTAATCACTGAGGCTATGAGACTTTTTTTTTGAAAAAGAGAAGATCCTTTGTGCATTCAGGTAAAAAAATAAAGAGTTTTTCTATGAAAAATCAGATAGTGATTAAAAAACATTGATAATAATTCTTTGTACCAGAAGACAATGAAATAACACCCTTAAAATACACTATGAAAGAAAATGAGCTCTAAGTTTTTGGTTTTTTTTTAATTCATCCACAAGCCAGGTACAAAAATGTCACTAATAGTGTTATTTGTATTAGCCCCAAACTGGCAACGACCCAAATGTCCATCAGCAATAGAATGGATAAACTATTCATCCAACTGAATACAGCAATGAGAATGAATGAACAACAACTCTACACAATCACATGATTGAATCTCACAAAACACAACACGAGGCTGAAGAAGCCAAACACATAAGGATACATATGATATGGTTATGGTTCCATTTACTTACAAAAAGTTCACAAACATGCAAAACCAATCTATGGTGTTGGAAGCCAGAATGATATCCAGTGAGTTGGATTCTGCAGGGCCTCTCCCAGTTTGAGCCACTGTTCTTGTATTGGCCTGCTATACTTTCCAATGAGTACCACTGGGGCCTTTGGGGTTCTGTGACTCAGATCTAGCAAATGCCCCTTGAGGGGGTGGGAGGCTACTGACTGGGTGGGGGGGAGGAATGAGAAGGATTCTCCAGGGGCCAGCAATGTTTGTTTCTTTTCTTGATCTGAGGGCTGGTCACATAGGAGAGTGCAGTACCAATCTGTACACTTAGGTGTGCACTTTTCTAAATGAATGTTATCTTTAATTAAAATTTACTGTAAACATACCCATGGTTGTGCCCCTCCCCAAATCAATTACATCCTTATCTTGGGGCTGAGGCCTAGGCTTTGGTATTTTTTTTTTTTTTTATAAATCTCTCTTGGAAATTGTAATGTGCAGCCAGTGTTGAGAACTCCTAAGAGGGAAACTAGGAGATGCTGAGGGGAAACGCAGTAAGAGGTCTGGGAAGAAATGAACATGCATTGAATTTAACAGACGGACTCTGTCAACTTCTGCAAGAGAATGTTAGGGCATAAATCAGAGGGGACTCAGGCATGAACAGGAAGGAAAATGACAGACAGTGACACGAACAAGCTCTTGTTAAGATTGAAAATGTAAAAGAGGTAAAAGAAAATATATGCATCTGCCTATTTTTGCAAAAATAAACAAAGGACGGATAAAACAAATAATGAGATGGATTAGTGATATAGAGCATGGAAGGGTTGGAAATATAAGGAGTCACTTCTAGTATACTTTTTTGTATAGTTCTGACTTGAATCTTATTAATTTTTACATACTCAAAGAATTAGAATAAAATCAATAGAGGAACTAAATGGAATAAAATTAGAAACAAATGAACATAATTTTCAAATGAATAACATAGCACACTCAAGGGGAAAAAACAACGATCTCAAGAAAACGCGGGTGTCTTTAGTTGAATTATTGGGGTGACATTGGTTAATAAAATTATATAGGTTTCAGGTATACAATTCTATAATACATCATCTGTATAATGTATTGTATGTTCACTAACCCAAGTCAAGTCTTCCATTACCATTTATACCCTCTATACCCTCTTCTACCCACTCCACCCCTCTTTCGCTCTGGTAATCACCATACTGTTGTCTGTGTCTATGAGTTTTTTGTTTTTGTTTTTGCTTAATCCTTTCACATTTTTCACCCAGCCCTGCAAAGCCCCTTCCCCTTTGACAGCTGTCAGTCTGTTTTCTATCTATGAGTCTGCTTCTATTTTATTAGTTTATTTTGTTCATTAGCTTCCACACATGAGTGAAATCATATGGTCCTTGTTTTTCTGACTGGCCTAATTCACTTAGCATAATGCTCTCCAGGTCCATCCACACTGTTGCAAAGGGTAAGATTTCCTTCTTTTTATGGCTGAGTAGTATTCCGCTTTTTAAATGTACCACAGCTTTTTTATCCACTCATCTACTGATGGACACTTGGGCTGCTTCCAAATCTTGGCCATTGTAAATAACGCTGCAATGAACATAGGGGAGCACATATTCTTTCGAATTAGTGTTTCGGGTTTCTTTGGATATGCTCCCAGAAGTGGAATCGCTGGGTCAGAAGGCAGTTCCATCTTTAATTTTTTGAGGTAACTCCATACTGCTTTCCACAGTGGCTGCACCAATCTGCATTCCCACCAACAGTGCATATATATGAAATCGTCTTTTAGAATTAGATATATAAATGGATGTAGATGTGTATGTACATTCATTTATATTTCCTTGCTTTTACTACTGATGTGATCTAGTGATTCCTCAGTAGCAGTGAGCACATCTAGCACTAGATCTTGGTTTATAAATATCATTCTCCACTAAAATAAACAAGGGCTCCTTGGAGAAGAGATTAATTCTGGAGATGGGATAGGGAAGGTCATGATAAACTTGGAGCATCTTGTTTTGCCAGAAAGTAAGGAAGTGGTCAAAGAACGATGAGGACATGTGAGAAGAACACAGGCACCAGCTTGAAGGGACTCCCTCCCACTGACCAGATCTGGGGCAATTTGGGCAACAAAATAAATAATGATAGCAATGGATTGTAACTCATTGAATCAAATAAGAATCCATTTACATTGGTATAAATAAGTAAATGATTAAATATATAAATAGGAAAGTAAGAAAACCTCGCCCTTAAAGTAGAACATCAACAAATAAATATAGAAGGAATGATAGAGTTTGAAAATCATTTGGTAACTGTTATATAAGTAACTATCTGAGAGACATGATCACTAAATGCAACTTGTGATCTTAGATTGGATCCTGAACCAGAAAAATAAATTGTTTTTGCTGTAAAGGAAATTATTAGGACAATTGATGAAATTTGATTAAGGACTATACAATAGAAAATAATTTTCTATCAATTTCAATTCACTGAATGTGAATACTACACTGTTACCACACTCTAAGAGAATGTCCTCGTTCTTGGGAAATACACACTGCAGTGTTTAGGGGTAAAGGGACATCTTATCTGAACTTACTCTCCCATGGTTCTGAGAGAAACAATACACACACAGAATGAGAGAATGAAAAAAACTGATGAGGTAAATGTTAACCACTGGAACTCTGGATCTTCTCCCTTCTTGCAACTAAAGCAGTTACTGACAAAGGGAATAGGTTACATTTATTGGCTTAGAGTTATCAGGATTCCCCACTTTAGGGGAGGAGGAGCCTGATCAGGGGTGGGTTATCAAGGAAGAAGAGGGACGGTTGCTGTTTAAGCAGCCAATAGGGTCTGCCATAAGGAACATTCATTTCCCATCAGGAAGTCTAGAGTGAACTATGGATAAAGAATAGACAGTGACCCTGGCCAGTTTGGCTCAGCTGTTAGAGCGTCAGCCTTTGGATCAAAGAGTCGTGGGTTCAATTTTGGTCAAGGGCATGTATCTTGGTTGCGGTTCGGTCCCCAGCCCTGGTTGAGATTGTCCGGGAGGCAACCAATCAATGTCTCTCTCTCTCTCTCTCTCTCTCTCTCTCTCTCTGAAGATAAATAGAAAAATATCCTCAAAAAAAAAAAAAAAAGGCAGCTGTAATGGCTGTAAGAATAAAGATTTCTCAGTAGGACAAAGGAAAAGAGGGAGATGAAATAGATTTTGAAATACTCTGCTCTTCAGGAAAGTTTATTTCATTTCTACTTGGATGTTAGGTCTCCATAATGATAAACAACATATAATTGGTGTTTGACTTGGTCCAATTTGAAAATTTTTGTCTGTAGTAGGGGCACTGAACAAATTTAGACATATTGAGATTACTGGTATATTTGTTCTAGTCTTCCTTTTCTAAAATTTAATTTTGTTCTGGTTTTAGAACAAATTTTCTGTATTTCCCTATACTGTTATTTTTTCTTTGGCTTATATCTTCTTATATTTATGTTTTATAAAAGCTCTCTTTATTTCTCCTAGTGTCAAAATCAAAAGGGAAGTACTCATGTACATGTGAGAAGCTTAACACAGTTTGACTTCATCTACCTCCATGAAATGTTAGTCATTTGGGAGATTATTTTGATCAAAATTCTTTTTATAAATTTGTCTTCATTTTTTAAAATAACATCTTTATTGAGACATAAGTTACATAGTTCACTCTTAAAGTGTACAATTCCATGGTTTCTAGTATATTCACAGAGTTGTATATTGATCACCCCTATCAAATTCTAGAACATTTTTATCATCCCCCAAAGAAACCCCATACCCATTCGAGTCACACCCAATGCCCTGTTTTCCCCAGCCCTGACCACCACTAATCTGCTTTCTGTCTCTATAGAGTCACTTATTCTAGACATTTATATGAATGGAATCATACAATAATAGTTTCGTGTGGCTTCTTTTACTTAGCATATGTTATTAAGTTTCATCCACGTTGGAGTGTACATCAGAACATCATTCCTTTCCATAGTTGAGAAATATTCTATCGTGTGAATATGCACATTCTATTTATCCATTCCTCAGCTGATAGACATTTGGGTTAGTCCCACTTTCTGGTTATAATGCATAATGCTATTATGAACATTTCAGTACAAGTTTTTGTGTGGACATATGTGTTCATTTCTCTTGGCTATATACCTAGGAGTGAAACAGCTGCATTGTCTGATAACTTCATGCTTAATGTTTTGAATAAACACCAAACCATGTTCAAAGCAGCTGCACCACTTTGCATCCCCGCCAGCAGTGTTTGAGGGCTCCAGTTTCTCTGGTTGTTTCTTTTGAAAACAGTCATCCTAGTGGGCCTCTCACTGTGGTTTTAATTAGCATTTCCCTAATGATTAAAAGTGTTGAGCATCTTTTCATGTGCTTATTGGTCATTTGCATATCTTCTTTGAAGAAGTGTATGTTGAAATCCTTTGCCCATTTTAAAATTGGGTTATTTGTCTTTCTATTGTTGAATTGTGATTGTAATATGTCGTTTGTACTGGACCCTTTTCAGATATATGACATGCCGACATTTTCTCCCACTTACTGTGTTTTCTTGTGTTTTTTTTTTTACTTTGTTTATAATGACCTCTGAGTTTTAAGTTCAGTTTATCTATGTTTTTTATTACTTGTGCATATGGTGTCCTATTTAAGAAATTGTTGTTGAATCCAAAGTGATGAAGATTTACACCCATGTTTTTATCTAGGCTTTTATAGTTTTAGTTCTTACACTTAGACAGGGGTACATAGGCATTAGAAGAAGACTCCACATTCTGGATTTAAATATTCATTTAATTCACCTGTGGTCAGTATGGTACCTCTACCCTTAACTGTGCATGACTTTCCCTGGACTGAAGAATGTCTGTGTCACTGTCTATAGAGAACAAATCTTCCCTCTGATGCCAGGACTGGGGAGGGAAAGGCATCCAGCTGCCTGGGGCAGGGGATGGGGGCACTAGCAGCTTCTTGAACAAACCTCATGAATGCTCTTCCTTATAGCCCCACCTCCACCTCTGCTTCAGAGGCACCAGGTGCCACTGCTACTCTATCAGGATTATCACCTGTTAACGCCTGTGGTATAAATTGGGCTGTTTCTCAGTTTTCCCTACAACTGCTTTGGGATCCAGCACGCTGGTGTCTCTGGTAGGTAAGTTGGCTTTTTTCTATCTACATTTCAATTGAAAAAATTATGCTGCTGTTTTGCTTTTTGTTTTTTGGTCTTCTCTTCCTCCTTTTGGTCTTATGTCTGAAATAAAAATCTATCCTGCAGTTTCCGTAAGAGTTCAGAAGGGAGCAAAAGTAATATGTGAGTTTTTCCTACTCCAGTTCTATCCACTTAATCGGTGTCAATCCCTCTCACATTATGTTTTTATGTTTTCTGACAGTCTTGGTTTCCAAAGTTGTGGTGAATTGTTTTTAAACATTGCCTTTATGGATATCTTAGTGATAGGTTGATTGAGGTTGTATTGCATTTTCTAGTCAGAGACCATTTTGAACCAGAACCATTGAGTTTGTTTAGAAAATTGTGACTTGATTGTGTTAAAAACTAGAATTGGGGATGCTGGCTTTGGATATCATATTTCTTAGAGAAAAAGCCTTTTACTACATTTTATAAAATGGCTTTTCCCACCACCTGAAGCCTATTTCAGTTTATCCAGGTCATCACATGTAACAGCTATTCAATGAGTGTGCTCAGGCAGCTACTTTTTTGAGAGCTTCTTTTATAACAAAACTCCTTAAAAGAGCTGTCTTTTTTTGGACCCAATATGATGGGTCCAAAACTTACAACTCTGTATCTGACCTCTTCTTCAAGTTTGGCCTAATTTAACCACCTACTACTTGGATATCAAAAAAGAATTTTTTTTTTTAATGTCTCCTCGTCATGTCACATGCTCTACACATTCAGAGAAACCTCTCTAGTAACAAACTATAGAAATGATCCCTGAAATTATAGTCTTCAAAAAAGAAACCTTAATTACATTGTTCTACCTGTTCCTCCCCTGGTTATTTCTATCTCAGTGACTGACTCTAACATATACCTTGTTGCTCAGGCCCAAATCCTAAGAGTAATTATTCTAGGGTTTGACTGAGAGTTTCCCCAAGACAGGGGGCATTCAGTGCTAAAACAGGAAAGTCTCAGGCAAACTAGGATGAGTTGAACACCAACTCCAAGGTATTAAATATGTGTCAAATAAATGAATGATAGTTTCTTGACAATCTGGTATCCTAGAGAATCACATAATAGAAGTGGCCCATTTCAACTAGTGGTGAACCACAATCTGTCTCCCTGTCCCTTCTGTAATCATAAAATCAAAAGTAAAAATGTTGGAAAAACTGGAACTTCATGTTGAGAAATAGTAATCAATTACTGTATTGGAGGGAGAGTTCTGAATTGGAAGTCACTTACATTGTTCCATTTTTTTCCCCAAATTACGTAAGTTCTCACGTAACATGATCAATAGAATCTGAAACTTTAAGCAAAACAATTATATTGAAAGCAAGTTTACCATAGGTTAATTGATATAAACAAGAGTTAAGTTCCTATGACTTCTCATCAGTGTTATAATGAAATGACGTTGAACAAAAAGACATTATTTGAGGACTCGCTATACTTGAATTTTTGTTCTATGCATCAATTTACGATTCAATAAAGTACTGTCTGTTGGGAAGAGACTCCCTAGCATGGTCCCTGTGTGTTATTGGAGTTATAACCAGGTAAGGATTCTTCTTCATGAGGTTAAACAACATAAATAACAAAAACAAGCATATATTTATTTTCTAGGTCAAATCTATTTTCTGGTAACAGAAATTTAATTCCAAGTGGCTTTAAGCCAAAAAGGGAAATGAATTCATCAATAAATAGTAACTTACTTCTGGATACCAAGATTTCTTCTGGACACTGAGGATAAGATAATAAATAAGGTAGAATGTCATATAATTCATTGGGAGAATCAAGATGATTCATAAACAATGTATAGGTAGTATCGGTATTCTGAGGCAGACAGCTGAAATAAGGGAACAGCGAGTGAAGGGGGAAAGTAAGTAGTGTGAAGAGAGGTGGGAGTGAAGGGAGCTGCCGTCTTAGGTGGCAATGAGCCTCTTTGAGGAAATAATCAAGCAGTGACTGAATGAAATGGAGGGAACCATGTGAAGGTCTTGGAAAGGAACATTCTAAGCAGAGGGAAGGGCATGAGCAAAGTCCTGCTTGGGGAGTAGAAGGTTGGTCAAAGGGAGCTGGGGAGGGGTGGAGAGAAGTAGAGGATGAGGCCAGGGAGATCATTGGTATCAAATCCCTGCTGGCCGTTAAGCCGTAGAAAAGGCTTTGAATATATTTATGTACGGTGAGGAGCCACTGAAAGCTTTTTGATCCCTCTGGCTTCTGTGTGGAGAATAGACAATAGGAAGGCCTGCTGGAAGATTCTTCCATTTATACAGATGAGAGATGTTGGTTTAGACTAAAATGGCAGAGGTGAGAAGAAGTGGTCAGAGTACACTCCTGGACAAAAGTAGATCCAAAAGGATATGATGAAGACTTAGTTCTGGGTTAAGAGAGAGAAAAGAATCAAACATGACTGCAGTATTTTGGCTTAAGCAACTTAGAATGAATGGATTTGCCATTTGCCTTTGTAGGAGACTTGGTGATGGTGGGGCGGTGGAATATCTGGGCCAGGGAACAGTTTCGTTTTGGACGAAACAAGTTGTTGGCCATTCCTATCAGATGTGCAAGTGGAAATGTTGAGCAGGGATTTCTGGAATTCAGAGAAAGACTGGGGCCAGAGACATAAATTGGGAGATGTCAGTGAGTAGATGGTTTTAAGGCCATGAGATTGGGAGAGATAACCTAAAAAGTTAAAAACTGAGACTTGGGGCATTACATCTGCAAGTCCCTTAGAGGAAATGTTATTTAGCTAGTATTAACGATGCATGCTATTTAAGTGTTTATTAAAGTGACTACATAAATATGAATCCCAACACTTAGAGAGTGGGCAGTGGAAACTGAGAAAGGGGAGCCAGCGAGGCAGAAGGAAAACCGAGGGAGTGGCACCAGTGAAGCTGAAGGCAAACGTGATGTAATCAAGAGGATGTGGCCAGCTTCAGTTAAGACCTGCTGAGAGGTCAAGTTACAAGAGGCCCAATTAAACTGGATAGTTTGAGGGAGAGGGAAAGGGAGACATTGTGGTTGGGGTTGAAGAAAAGGGCAGTCCAGTCACCACATAATTAAGGCTGAGACTGGAGGCTGAGAATGGGAGGTGGGGGGAGAAGTTCCTGAGCCCCTGAGAGACTGTGCTTTGAAGGTGGGGCTGGCAAACAGCACGGGTGCCTGGAAGAGCCACACCTGAAGTACAGTTGCCTTAAGAGTCTGTGCAAAGGCCTCTCCATGAAGAAAGCCCAGCCATCTGCAGGGCTGCCCCGTTCCAAATGGACAACAGTGGCTTTGGCAGTGAGCTGGGCAAATGAGATTCTGCTTTAGATGGAACAACAGTGCTGGACAGATGGTAAAACCTGGTGCCAATGGTGCATGTTGGGGCTACAGCAACAGTAGCTGCCACTGCAGCTGGGGTCTGGAAGATCTCTTTTGGAGAATTGGAATAACAATGCTGGGACTTGACTATGATATCAGGCAGGCTGAGAGTTGAGCAGGATCTAATTTGATTTTACCAAGTGAAGGCATGCACATGACTGACACCGTAAGTACATGGTGGAGCAATTTGCACCTGGTGCACCAACATCTCTGCTCTGTGACTGTCCTCTTGGGAGAGCTCCAACATTGCTTCCATGGGTCTAAGTACGAGCAATATAGTCACTCTTGTTCATGTCAGCTGACCTGCATTCCAGGAGCTGCTTCTCCTTTAAGATGATGGAGAATGATCCGGGTGAGTGTGCAATTGATGGAACTTCAGTTATAGATGTGCGTGGTGCAGGTCTGCCTTTCATGATTCTGTGTCCTGCCAACACAGTCTTTCTACAGCACTGTGAACATGTTTGCAAGCTGTCTCCTGTGGTCTGTTCTCCCTGCACTAGGTAACATCTCATGTACACCGAGCATGCCGGTGCCCACGTGAAACTGCTCAGGGTGCCTCCATCACTACGGGTAATTGTGTGCCAAAGAATTGTATAGTTATGTTACCTTGAATAGCCCCAAGATACAAGCATAAAATTCCCCTAAAGTGTGGCGGCATAGAATTTCTGACCTCCAAATTGCTGCAAATGGCAGCTAAACATTGGACCACTTCCAAGTCATTTGGCTGAGTATCTCAAATGCAGTTAAGAAACATTGTGTAGAAACAATTACACTTTAAGGTTTTCATTAACTTATACTGTATGTTTATATGTGTGCATGTGGCTATGTGTACATATATACTATCCATTTATTAAAATAGTAACTCTAAGTGTTCTGGTGCTTGCTTTTTCTTTTGGTACCAAGAAGAACAAAGTGTTTTAACAGCAGTGAGGCAGTTCTTAACAGTAGCCTTGATCACATGTGTTGACTATCAACCTGCCTTGTTGACATACTGGTGGCTGCTTGAATAGGATGGTAGATAAAGACTGGATAGACACTGGATAGAGCTAGCACTTTTGATATTGTCTCAAATCAGTGACTGAGCTGCTACTGCCAGGGAAGGACACGAGGTGTCTGAAGCAGGACATGTCTAGATTAGTAAATCAGTAGGTGCACATCTGTGTGGCAGGGGCACTTCAGGGACAAATGGTACACTGGAGAAATCCATAGGAGCAGACTCCAGGGCTTCAAACAGGCTTTGAATGGCCTGTTTGGCTCCAAAGGCCAGGGATCAACCCGGCTAGTTTAAGGTAGGAGGGTCAGGAATCTAGGTAAGGAGACCAGACATTTGTTCAGAGCACCAGCAGCAGGCAAGGGCATCTTTCTGAACCATTTGGTCTCAACCAAGGGCTTCTCTGTCTTCTTTATTAGTGCAGGGAACAGTCCTGTGTGACCAGCCACTCATCTATTGATTCATGCACCTGATGTTTAAGATTCAACACTCCGCATAATAGACATTGGCCTAGCTCTTACTAAGCTTAGAGTCTGCTGGGTAAGATCGACAGAAATGCATATTTTAATATTGAGGAATGAGGGCTACAATAAGAGCCAATTCCAGACTGGGAAGGGGAAAAGAGAGAAAGGGAGGCTGCTACTGCCCTGCCATTTGGGCCATCAGTGTCCCTCAGACATGGCTGTAGCGTTAATTGCTGAGCTCTTCTCTCTGTCTCATGGTCCCTGAACACTCCTCGCTGAGGTCACAGCGACCTGGTTAGTCAGTCTAACTGCAGTCCTGCCTATAACTCGCTTGGCCCTGACTTGCCCCTCACCATGCTGTGCTGGTGACATAGTTCATGGGAACTGGGCTCCAGCCTCTATCCTTTGTGACAGTTCTTCAGTACCTGGGTCATACCTTGTTCCCAACAAAGGCGCCCTTGCCTTGAGTGTCTACTTCTCTGGGATAGCATGTCCTGCCCCTAGGTTAGACCCTAGGGACAGGCCACCAGAAACTGCTGTTGACTCTTCCTTGTGTGAACCATAGACCTGCCTGGAACTTGGCCCCTGGGCACATTTCATCTCATGCTCCTTTGCAGCTTGGATGGACACCCTCCGTCGCGAACTTGGTAGAGCCATTCTGCAAGTCCTTTTATTCTGCTGCTTCTTTCAGACGGATTTCTCAGCCTAAGAATAACATTTTTTTTTCACATATCTCAAATTGTAACCTTTAGCCTAGGTCTGACTTTTTGTCAGACTCTTGGCTAGATCTACACATTTCTTTGGGTAGGGACTGTGTCTGCCTGCCCAGACCCTAATTCTGAGAGTGAAACTCACCTCAAATCTCTTATGAAAGAAATGCATATGTGTGACTACACTTCCAGCTAGTCGTTTTCAATTGCAAAGTTTCTCCGGGCAGGACTTACCTCTTCTACTTTGGACAGGATGACTAACATTTGTTTATTATGTTTGATTTTAAGCATCTCCAGGGGCAAAATGCTTCAGAAAATGCACTGCAACAGCATAGTCTTCTGAAATAAAAGAATTACTATATTTCCCTGACTGAATCTGATCCTTAATATTTTTGTTTTAGCTTTTTAAATTTAAAAATGTGTACATATTGGCAAAATAAGGCGAAAAAAGCACTGAAATTGTATGACAGGATGAAGGCTCTTTGCTTACTTCCATGCATAATTTTTGACTTTTTGGCTTGCACTGAAGGGCTAAACTTCTCCAATTTTAATTTAGAAGGAAACTCATTGGTTTTCTCATTCATATTGATGATCATTACTACTATACATAAATATCCAGTACTCTTTAGAGAGAATAGATTTTCTTAGCACATCACATCTGAATATTAAGGATAATAAGCAGGTTCTTATCTAGAAAGTAATCAATCTTTTCTTTTAACAGCCAGATTTTGAAATAATATTTAGTATTAAGGAGAAATTGCTGCAGTGTTGTTGAATGAAATATGTTTGAAATCAAGTCAGGACTTGAAAGTACTACAAGTGAACAATGTGAACTGTTTCTTTGAGGACATATTCTATACATAGATATTATTTGTCAAGTTGTTTTTATGATGTTAGAGACATGTGTGCTCTGAATAGGCTTGTCAGACTGCTGATGGGTAGAAAGCTATGGTTCTGAGGGCCAAGGCAGAGGGAAGTGAGGGGCCATGTCTGTCGAGGCAGCAGTCCACGGGCAATTAGGATTCATTGACCAAAGATGGATGCGAAGGTCAACAATGAAGGTTGTAGAAAGACAGAAGGTTATTCTCTAGAACAATCTCAGGACTACTTATCTAGTTCAGAAGGTTATTCTCTAGGAACGATCTCAGGACTACTTACCTAGTTCAGGACGCCCATTCGAGGAAACTGAGACCCAGTTGGGGGATGAGATTGTATATGTAATGGTACATGTAACACACTATTGTTGTAAATAACAATATAAGGTCATAAGACATAAGGTCATAGGACATAAAATGAGTGGTAGTCAGTTAAGCGCCAGAAATATTTGTTGAGATGACTTTGTGTTACACGGTGTGCTGAAAGCTGAGGATGCGAAGATGAATGGCATCATATCTGCATTAGTGTACAGAACAGAACATTTGAAGAAACAAGGTATTATAATGGCTGAAAATATTGACTTTCCAACGTCTGTTTCTAGCACTTACTAGTTCATGAATAAGAATAATTTACTTAATATCTCTGTGCCTCGGTCTTCCCATTGGAGTAATACTGTCACCTACCTCATAGAATTGTCATTGAAGGAATCATATGTAAAGCGCTTGAATCAGTTCCCAATGCTTAGTAAGCAATAAGAGTTCCTATCATTGTTACTGTACGATTGTAGACTAGTGATGGCCAAAGTGGATTTTGTGTTGAGCTTATAAAAAACAATACTGGGGTATAGGAAGAAAATGTTAAAACTTCTATTTCAACTTTTAACATCAAAATAAGAAATCAAGCTTCATGGGTGATAGTACAGAGACTTGAAACTGGTGCCCTCATTCAATAGTTTGGCAGATATCCCTTGTTTGCTTTCAGTACATTGAAATGTATTGCATTTGACATATGTTTGGATAAGTAGATTAAGAGGTTATTTAGTTTTTGAATTTTTTTATTTCGTAAAATTTTTTTTGATTTTTCCAACTGATAAAAAGTTGCAAGAATAGGACAAATATTTCCTGTATACCCTTTACTCAGATTCACCAATTGTTTATAATTTTTCTCAATTTGCTTTATCATTCTATGTATTTTGTGTGTGTGTGTGTGTGTATGTATATGCATATGTATATATGTATAAATATATATATATATGCATTTTTTCCTGAACCATTTGAAATAAGTTGGAGACATTGTGCCTATTATCCCTAAATATGTTACTGTTGCTAAATATGTTAGTATGTATTATGGAAGAACACAGAAATTCTCTTAACCACATTGTATACAATGATCAAAACTGGCAAAATTGGCCCTGGCCGGTTTGGCTCAGCAGTTAGAGCATCAGCCCACGGACCAATGAGTTGTGGGTTCGATTCTGGTCAAGGGCACCTACCTCGGTTGCAGTTTGTCCCCGGCCCTGGTTGGGTTGTGCAGGAGGCAACCAGTCGATGTGGCTCTATCACATCAATGTCTCCCTCCGTCTCCCTCCGTCTCCCTCCGTCTCCCTCCGTCTCCCTCCGTCTCCCTCCGTCTCCCTCCGTCTCCCTCCGTCTCCCTCCGTCTCCCTCCGTCTCCCTCCTTCCCACTCTATCTGATGATAAATAGAAAAGTATCCTTGGGTGAGGAATAAAAAAAATAAAAAAAAAAAACTGGCAAAATTGAACATTGACATAATTAATGTTTCCTGTTCCAGGTTTCAGTCCAGGATCACACATTATATTTAGTTATGTTTCTTTTCTCCTTTAATCTGAAGCAGCTCTTCAGCTTTACTTGTTTTTGTTTTTTACCTTGACATTTTTGATGAGTATGGGCCAGTTATTTTGTAGAATATGCTTCAATTCTGATTTCTCTATTTCCTCATGATTAGATTCAGGTGTGCATTTTGGGCAGCAGTATCACAGAAGTGATCACATGAACTTCTCCGTGCACCATGTCCAGAGGCATATGATGTTGGTTTGTCCTGTTGCAGGTGATGTTAAATTTGATTCCTTGGTTAAGACTGGCCGGTGGCTCAGTTGGTTGGAGCATCCTGTACACCAAACGGTTGAAGGTTCAATTCCTGGTCAGGGCACATACCTAGGTTGTGGGTTTGATCCCCTGTTGAGGTGTGTATGGGAGGCAACCAATGGATGTTCCTCACTCACATTGATAATTTCTCTCTCTCTCTCCTTTCCTCTCGCTCTAAAAATCAATAAGAAAACATATTCTCAGGTGAGGATTAAAAAAAAAAAAAAGATGGTGTCTGTCTGGTCTTTTTCCACTGTAAAGTTACTATTTTGCCTTTTTTTTTTTTTTTTAATATTTTTTCTTTATTGATTTTAGAGAGAGAGAGAGAAACGTTGATGAGAGAGAACATTAATTGGCCACACCCTGCATGTCCCCCACTGGGGATTGGGCCCACAACTTGGGCATGTGCCCTGACCAGGAATGGAACTGGCAACCTCCTGGTGCATGGTTTGGCACTCAACCACTGAGCCACACCAGCTGGGTGCCTGTTGTTTTTAAGTAGTAATTTTTGGAGGGATACTTTGAGACTAAGTAAATATCCCAGTCCTCAAACTTTCACCAACTTGTTTAGCATTTATTGATTATTTTCTAATTGAATAATTCCTCCTATGTTTTCTTAGCTGGCAACTTACTATAAGAAAGACCTCTTATTTATCTCATTTACAATAGTATGAACTCATGGATTTTTATTTTATGGATTATACCCATTACTATCATTGTGAAGCTGATATTAGCTCATATTTGACCAGTATGTGGCTCTTAAAACTGGTTCTTGTCTTTTTTTTTTTTTTTTTTATCTATCCACATTATTCTTTGAGAACATTTTACTTGTATAATAAGATGTTCCAGGCTTATTTTATACCTACCCTGCCTCAGCCCTGGAATTAGCCTTTTCTCCAAGGAACCCTGGTTGCTTTTAGTACAAAAATGGTAGCAAACTGGGGAGGAAAAGTTCTCTATCAAAGGGAACTGTTAAGTAATTGTGCCCATCTTTCTAGATCTTAATACAAAAAACAACTGTCCCTTAAGAGTTTCTGGATACAGAAATGCGATCATTCAGGTTTGAAGTTAAAATTTCTGTATTCTGTGTGGTCTAGGAACCCTCAAATATATGTATTAACCAAGATACTTACATTTAAAAAGTCCCTGATGGAAAGATGCTTGAGGAACTGGCAGGGAAAGTAGAGAACTTCTTTAAAGGGATGCGAACTTCAATCCAGGCTTCATAATATTCTCACAGATAAATTCTCACTGAATATGAACTCACAATCCAGAATTATGAACTCCATAAGGAAACAGCCCTTCTTGAATTAGAGTCAGCAAAAACAGCAGAGAGAGATGTGACTGTGCCTCATTCCCTCCCCCTCCAATAAAACACTTTATTTAATAGAGTTATCAGATTATTAAATTTGTTCAAAGTTGTTAGACATAAACTAGGTCATTAAAAACATCAGGAAAGAACAAGAAAATTCTCTGACTGGCTTCTTTTGCTTAGCATAGTATTCTCCAGGTCCCTCCATGTTGTCTCAAAGGGTAAGAGATCTTTCTTACAGCTGCATAGTATTCCATTGTGTAAATGTACCACAGCTTTTTTTATCTACTCATCTACTGATGGACACTTGGGTTGTTTTATTGTAAATAGTGCTGCTCTGAACATAGGGGTGCATATATTCTTTCTGATTGGTGTTTCAGGATTCTTAGGGTATATTCCTAGTAGTGGGATCACTGGGTCAAATGGCAGTTCCATTGTTTTCCATAGTGGCTGCACCAGTCTGCATTCCCAACAGCAGTGTGCTAGAGTACCCTTTTCTCCACATCTTCACCAGCACTTGTTGTTTGATGATTTGTTGATGACAGCCATTCTGGCAGGTGTGAGGTGATACCTCATAGTCATTTTAATTTCCATCTCTCTGATGATTAGTGATGTTGAGCATTTTTTCTTATGTCTCTCAGCCAATTGTATGTCTTATTTGGAGAAGTGTCTGTTCGGGTCCTCTGCCCATTTTTTAATTGGACTATTTGTCTTCCTTTTATTGAGCTGTATGAGCACTTAATATTTTGGATATTAACCCTTCATCTGATGTACAATTGGCAAATATGCTCTCCCAATAGAATGGGTTCCCTTTTTCATTGTGATGCTGGTTTGTTTTGCCATGCAGAAGTTTTTTAGTTTGAAGTAATCCCATTTATTAATTTTTTCCTATGTTTCTCTTGCCCTAGACAATGATGTATCAGTGAAAATTCTATGTGTGATGTTTGAAATTTTGCTGCCTACATTTTCTTCTAGGATTTTTATGGTTTCACAACTTACATTTAAGTCTTTTATCCATTTTGAGTTTATTCTTGTGTATGGTGTAAGTTGGTGGTCTAGTTTCATTTTTTTTTGCTTGTACTTGTCCAACTTTCCCAACACCATTTATTGAAGATACTATTTTTACTCCATTGTATGCTCTTACCTCCTTTGTCAAATAATAATTGTACATAATTGGACCCAGATGTTTAAGTCACTGTATTGCAAAGTACTTAACTGAGATCTTGAAAATATAATGAAGCATATTTAATCACATTACTTTCTCACTGGAGTAAGATGGCTTGACTATAATATTAAAATTTTAAATATTATAATTCTATTTTTGAATGTTTTCTATGTAAATGAAATGTATTAAAACAGCTATGTGTATACAAAACTTAGGATTATTAAACATTTTTTACTCATATGGTCTCACCTTCAGGCCAGAGGCCAGGTGACTGGAGAGGGGAGAAATCAGCTTAGATGTAGTGGCCAGTGGAGACTTCACAGAGGGATGAGACATTACAGAAGGAAGTTAAGGTTGTTCAGAAGGTGGTCTTCCCATCTGGGGTAGAATGAGTGCAAATAGATCAGTTTTTCCAAAGTAAAGGCGGGGGGATCAATCAATCAGCATATTTTCATATCTACCATGTGCTCGACTTCTGTCCTGTGACACTGAACCTTAGAAAGCCTTGCCCTTAAGGAACTGGAGTCTTTCACTCCATGATTTATTGAGCACCATTCATGGGATTCCATTGCTGGTAAGTACTGGGATACAAGGCAGCTATGATATTTGCTTTTAGGGAACTTCCTATGTGAGGAAGTAAGATTAAAAACAATTGACAAATGTAGATAGTTTATGCCAAAGAACCTAATGGATGGTCTGGAAGATAAGAGAAATTCAGAGAAAAGGCAGATTTTGCCAACTAGAAAGCTTGTGGAATTTGCAACCTCACTGTCTGCCACTCACATCCTGATTCCAGGCCTTTCACCATTCAGAGCTTTTGCTGTTATCCTGCCCTGGATCACTCCTAGGACATCTGGTTCCTTGTCGTATCTTCAGTCTTATTTTGAATGGCCTTTCTTCGGAGAGGTCTCTGACCAGCACTGTAAGGAGCCACCAGTCCATTGACATCAACTGTTTTATATCATAGATGGTCTCCTTCATGGCAATTTTTGTAGTTGGCTATTTCATATTAATTTATGTTCCTGTCCCTTCTTTCTCTTCCACTTTCAACTAGGATGTGAGCTTAAAGCACCATTCATATAGGACTTGGCATAAAAGTACCAATTGTTTAACAAATGAAACAAGTAAGAATCAGAGTTGGATCTGGATGAATGATGAAAGAGAGAAAGGCATCTGAGGATGGGAAAACAATGGCTTCAGCCAAAATATAAAAATATGGAGGTGGAATAGTGTAAGATGTGTTTATTTTTCTTAATCCCTTTAATATTTGTTTGGAAGATAGATAAGGCTGATTTACCTTGAGTAGAAAGCTTGGAAAATGTAATGGCTGGGCTGACCATAAAATAGGAAAGTCTAGCCAAGATGTGGGAGATTTTGAATGCCAGTTGAGCATATCACAAGTCAATTTGTATTTTATCCCCTATATACTCAATAGGGACTGTATTTTATCCTGTATATACTCAATAGGGACTCACCAAGCTTTGATGGAAATTATAAATTAGAAAGCTCAACCTGACATGTCCCTTGGCACTGAGTAACTGAATACATTAAAACTCTTGGTGGATTAAGAATTGCTGAGGAGATTTTTGTCCAGACAATGCTAGGCAGAGGGTTGGCTCAATGTGTGTAGTAATGAGGAAGAGACAGAACTACTTACAGGTAGAACTCTAATTTCAGTGAATCCCCTGGGTAGAGAGGAGGTGGGTAGTGTACTTTGAAATCCAGGATGTAGGTCCCCATTTCCGTTTCTTCCAAATGTATCCCACTCGAAAAGGCTTTATAAGAGGCTTGACTCTAGACCACTGAGTTATAGACAAACCGCTAATCTCTGTGAAAATTCAGGCTCTGCCATGAATTTCTGAGTAAGTTTCTCAGCTTTGACTTCTAAAACTACAGAGTGGACAGAATAATACCCTCCTTGTGAGGATGAGAGCTAATTTATCTTCACCACTGGCATGTTCTCACACAGTAAACTTATTCTATCCCTTTGGCTCTCTCTCACCCCAAATAAGGTATCGGAATGTCTCCTATTTGGCATTTGCACAGCCTAACTAGGAAACCTATTGCATAACTTTTGTCTGTAATTATAGTAGGACTATCAATATACTCAAGGCTTCTGGTTAGACTTTAATTATCATTTGCATATTTCTGAACCTGTCAAAAGACAGAGATAATCCCTAGGACCAGGATATCTGGTTACTAAACTGTTTACATGCAATTTCAAGCTGGAATTCCATATTTGTTTTCTTATAACCACCCAGTACCAAATAGCATTTTTTTTCAAATTACTTGTGAAAAATTGATAATAGAAGAGTCATCTGTAAATTGCTGGTTTTACTGTAAGATCTTAGATTGAGGCTGTATGGTTTGAATCTGAGTGGTCTGCTTCTGGGCCTCGCTCTGGAGACAAGTGGTTGGTTGCCCTGAGTGTGTCGCTTGTTCCCTTTGGGCCTTAGATTCCTTATCTGTCATTGAGGGATTGGATTAGATGACTTCTAGGATGCCTTCCCCTTGTGAGATCGTAGTGTTTTTGGAGGAACTGTATCCTCCTAAATTCTTTGACAATTGCTGCAAAAGAATATTCTGTGCCATTTAGGAGGTGAAACCTCATGACTTCTAAGGTCCTTTCAATTTCCAAATGTTGTGACTAAATGGATTCTGCAGATTTTCATAGATAATAGCTACTTACATTGACATCATCCACTTATCCATGTTACTGAAACTGTTCATTTCAAAGTTTATAAATATTTCAGAAAACATGCCAGAATGCCATCTCTCCATCTCTGCTTAGATCATCCTTAGGTAATTGTTCCTTTTAGGTCCCCATGACCTCTATGTAAAGAAAGTTATCCAGGGTACTCTGAATTCTGTCCTGCAAGCTCAAGATACAGAATCTTCATTCAAGTCTTAGCGGCTTTGTGTCTTTGGAAAAATTGACTTAACCTCTTTAATACCTTCTATGTTACCAAATACAGCAGAAAACATGAAATGTTATTGCCTGTTAAATGGTAGGAACACATCTGGACTGGGGCAATGACTAGAGTCTGGACACTGTCACTCTGTCCACATGGATGACAGCACCCAAAGGACCAGACTTGCTCCCCAGATTGCATGTGAGTTAGAAAAAGTGGAGTCATGTGTACGCTTCACAGAAGTGCTGACTGTGGCTAAGCTGGGATGTGGTCATTAGTTCCTAGTGGGATATTTGTAGTTGTCATAGAGAACACTGGAAGGAGAACCCTTTTATTTTATTTTGTTTTATTTTATTATTTTATTTTTAGAGGTAGTGATGACATGCAAAGGGAAAGAATCTCATTAATTTACCCAGTGCATTTATTAGGGTAGGTAATATGGGTATATCTGCAATTGGCTTGTGAGTTCTTTGGGTCCAGGAAACACTTAATTTATTTTTGCTTATAACTCCAGAGCTTAACTCATAGGTTTGTTTGTCCAATAATGTGATTTTTCTTAAATTAAAAAAAAAAACAAAAAAAAAAAACAAGAACAAAGTCAAGCACAACAATATTAAAAGAACTTGCAATACCAAAACACATAGTACATGCTTCAAAGAAATACACACAGAGGCATAATTAGTGTATTTTCTTGCTAATTTGGACCATCAAAGCTTAATTTAACCTTTTGAAAAAGCTTAATCTAACTTTGATTTTATTATTCAACTTCAAGAGAAAACTTTTCAAAAATATTCAGAATCCTTATTCTAGAGTCAGAACTAATTCCTAGGGTTAGAGTTTGTCCTCAACTACCTTCCTCCACCCTTTCAGCTTCTGGCTTTTGACCACAGGTCCTCTGGGCATGAAGGCATCTAGAGTCTGCCTTTGCTAGTCCTCCAACTTCTTGTTTAGGAAAGCTCATATTTAGAGCCCTTTCCAGTTTTCCCCCACCAGCTATGAATGCACTGAAGGCTGCATTCCTTTCTAAGAACTCCCCTGTCTGAGTTCCATGAGGAAGGAAGGAGGAAGGAGATTATGGTGACAGACACACCAACAGACTCCTTGGGTGAACTTTTCCAATCAGAGTGTCTCTCAGTTACTTGACTCTTCTTCCTTTTGTGAAGATCCTATTTTTGCCTCCTCCCATCAGAAGTTACTTTAGGCTCCCCCATCCTAGGTCTTTTCTTCCTATCATGTGCATCTTTTCATAAGTTTCTATGTAAGTGTGATCAGTATCCCATTCTTTATAACCTTTATAACCCATTTATTAACTCATCTTGGCCAGGGAAAAAGTCATAGAGAGCTCTTCCATCGGGCATGTGTTTATTCTAAGCACCCATCCATACTGGTGGAGAAAGTTTCTTTCAAAAGAATGGAACTGGTTTTGAAAACCATTGAGGGTAATCAGTGGGATAGAGCCATAGTTAGAAATGGCTTTTTTATGCCTGAAGGAGATGAGAAAATCTTCCTGAGAACTGTCAGATGATGGATAATTGGAAACCTTTTGAAATTATTTATTGGAAACAGCTACTAAAAACTCAGCCACAGTTTGCAGCTTGATAGGATGGGGTTGTATCATATTTTAAACATTCAAAGGAAACAGGAAAGCTGTCATTAAGAAATCAGTGAATCAAGCCAGTGAGTGAGATAACTGTTCACTAGGCAGTTGAATTTTTTTTTTTTCATCAGATAGAGTGGGAGGGAAGGAGAGAGAGACAGAGAGAAACATCGACATGATAGAACCACATCGACTGGTTGCCTCCCAAATGATCTGGCCAGGCAGGAACCGCAACCGAGGTCCGTGCCCCTGACCGGGAATCGAACCCGCGACTCATTGGTCCCCCGGCCCACATTCTAACCGCTGAGCAAAACCGGCCAGGGCGAGGCAGTTGGATTTTTAATGCCTCCTCAGTGGTAGAAGATAAGAAGGGGATATATTGTTGGCTCATTTCAAAGTAAGCTGCCTGATGGAAGCAGGGCTCCGGCGATATAAAGCAGAGAAAAACATCTTCGGGAATCAGGAAAAATGAAAACAAAACAACCCTGGATCACTTTTCTGATGGCAGTACCAGACACAGCTGTGATAGTCTGTTGGCTTTGTTTTCGGTTCCAATCAAAGTGCAGGGCAACGTGGGGGAGATTCTGGTCACCGTGGCTGCCTTGGAGGGACAGCCAGTGTCCAGCGCCGCTCATCGAAGGGGCTACTATGGTCTTTTCAGTGGAACCGGAGGCAACTCGAAGTGGTAAAATAATGATAAAACAGCATCAGCAGCAAAAACCACCATAGAGCAGCAATAACAGGAGGAGAATGGAGGAGATCCAGGGGTTGCCAATCCAATGCTGCTAACTGACCACAGTAAAACCCCCTCCTTGGAGCTGCTGAGGCTTTCATAAAAGGCAGTGGGGCGCTGCCCAGTGCAAAGGGGCTCTCAGAGTAATGACCCTGTTCTTCTCACCGGAGCTTGGAACCAATTAAGAAAAAGAACACCACTCAGCAGATGCACATTTTATCTTTAATCCAGGTAAATCTCTTTGGAGAATGTGCCTCACCCAGATCACAGAGGGCTGGCTTATATTGTGTCCCAGAAAGAAAGGTACCTATCTGGTGTTGGAAAGAATGGGAAAATTACGGCCCTGGTTTACTGCAGGCTGTAAGGTCCCCAAAGGAAGGCAGATGTCAATAAAACATAGCGGCTAGGTTTAGCTGAGTTTTGCCATTCCTGTGAAGCAATCAACTTGAATCCTGCACGGAGGGCCACTGAGAGGCCAGACGTATTCCACTAGGGGAGGTCACTATATGCAGAAATATGAGGTGAGGGGATAGTATCCCCACCCCAAAAGTAATTCAGGCCACACCGTGTCCTTTGGTAGAATTGTATGTTCTCCAGTTTTATTTCTTAAGGGTTTTTTTTTTTAAATCATCACCCAAGGATATTTTCCCATTTATCTTCAGATAGAAAGGGAAGGAGGGAGGGAGGGAAGGGGAGAGAGAGAGAGAGAGAGAGAGAGAGAGAGAGAGAGAGAGAGATATTGAGATTGAAACATCGGCTAGCTACCTCCCACAGGACCCCGACCAGGGCTAGGAACTGAACTGCAACCGAAGTACGTGCCCTTGACCGGAATTGAACCTGTGACTCTTTGGTCCTCGGGCTGATGCTCCTACTGCTGAGCCAACCCGCCAGGGTTATTTATTAAATCTTTTTAAATAGCAGCCATCACACAGGGCTCAAAAACTCATTGTGGATTGATTTCTTATGGTTTTTTTTTTTTTTTTAGTCCTCACTCGAGAACATTTTTCCATTTTTTTGTTCAGATAGAGAGGGAGGGAGAGAGAGGAAGGGAGAGAGAGAGAGAAACATCGACGTGAAAGGGACACATCGAGTGGCTGCCTCCCGCACGACCAGACAGGGCCGGGGACAGATTGCAACTGAGATACGTGCCCCTAGCGGGAACTGAACCCAGGTCTCTCTGGACCGCAGGCTGAGGCTCTAACCGCTGAGCCAAACCAGCCATGGCTTCTTATGTTCTTGTTAGAGAAATACTGGAGGGCAAAAACAGCTGTCATACCACTTTGGTATACAGTGTAGTACATCATGGCTGGAGCTGCATGCTGGCCTCTCAGTGAACACTTAGCTGGGCACCAGTCAGGACTCGGACTCCAGGTTGGCGGCTTGTTATCAGCTCCACTGGCATTCAGAGTGTGGACATTGCTGCCAGGTGAGCAAAGGGGCTGAGTAAGTGCCCTTTTCTCCATTTCTATTTGGAGTCACAAATTTACTTAAGAATCCCAGGGGACGCTTCTGGGAGACAGACTGGGTCTGAAGGCTCCTTTGGATGTTTAGAATACGTCTGATTGGGCAGGAGCCTGCTGGGAAGTGTCCTGGAGAGAAACTTAATATCAGGAAAGGGGATCCATTTTATTCTCCTGACAAATCCCAGGAAATAGCTATTATTATTATCTTTCACATATGCAGAAACTGCAAAGAGAGATCACATATCTTGCCACAGAGAAAAAGGAAGGGAAAGAGGAATTAACCCAGGCAGGGCCATCTGGCTTCAGAGCCTGTATTTTTAACTACTGCATTATGCTGCCTCCAAAAGGGGAGGGAAACAGTACCTGGTTTCTTCTCATTGTGTCCCTTGCTGGAGGCCTGCTAGGCCCATACATTTGTCTTCCGTGCTTTTGAACTTTATATAAATGGAATCAAATAATTTTTTTTATGCTGGTGTCCGACTTCTTTGGTTCATAATCACATTCATCTGTGGTCACAGGTAGTGGTATTTTGCTCATTTCATTGCTGTCTCAACAAATCATATGAATACCCCATAATGTATCAGTTCACTGCTGATCCCAATTTAGGGCTACCATGAAAAATGCTGCTCGGATCATCCTCGTGCCTGCATTTTGATGCACAGATATTTGCATTCCTGTTGGGTATTTATTAGAAGTGTAATTGCTGAATCACAGGGCAGGTATTAGTTCAGGCTTAGTAGAACCTGCCCGTTTTCCAAAGTGGGTGTAACAATGTATATGGGAGCCCCTTATGCTGGCCATCACACAGTCCTGTCAGTCTCTCTTCAGTTTTATTTAAAACTTGAGCCTTTCTAACACTGGTGGTTCTTATCCAAGTCTCTGTTTCCAGGTGACTGGTTATCTACTTGTGCAGAGTCAATGGGATATTACACTTGCCGTTGTTCTCTCAGAGGAGAACTTCACACATCTCAGTCAAGCCTTTAAAATGAAGTTGCCGCAGCAGAATTGATGAAACGATCTCATCTACCAGAGCTCTTAATCCTGATTTGTTTTATTATTTTTTAATCCTTACCTGAAGATATGTTTTTATTGATTTCAGGGGGTGAGGAGGGAGGGAGGGTGAGAGAGAGAAACATTGATATGAGAGAGAGAGACATAGATCGGCTGCCTCCCATACGCACCTGGACCAGGGATAGAACCTGCAAGCTAGGTATGTGCCATGACCGGTAATCAAACCTACAGCCTTTCGGTGTATAGGATGACACTCCAACCAACTGAGCCGCCCGGACAGGGCCTGATTTGTTTTTAGTACACACATTGTCTCACTAGTATAAATTAGGGTTCTAAGCCAAAAGCCTGGATCAGATGGCTTGGAGGGCTTTTCTAAAAAGATCTATGCTCTGGAATTACTTTAAGCCCACTGAGCTAGAAGCTCTGGTTGTGATTTTAAAATTCTAATGATTTAATTCAATGTTAATTACTGCTACTACTAATTTATTGTCATCATTGAATTTAAAAGTAGATAATATCATACCTATTTTCTTGTGAAACTGGGACTTTCATTAGAGAATTTTGGGGCAAAACACTGTTCACAAAGAGAAGTAGTGCCCAAGAATTGGGGGAGACTCAGGTGAGGAGGGGGAGGAATACTGAAGATTTCCTCTTCAAGCTGGGAAATCTAGTCCTTCAAGGGTGGTGATTGAGAGTCCAGCCAGTGTGGCTCAGTGGTTGAGCATCAGCCCATGCACCAAGAGTTTGCTGGTTTGATTCCAGGTCAGGGCACATGCCCAGGTTCAGGCTGATCCCCAGTGGGGGGCATGCAGGAGGCAGCTGATCAGTGTTCTCTCTCATTGATGTTTCTATCTCTCCCTCTCCCTTCCCCTCTCTCCAAAATCAATAACGAAAAATATTAAAAAAGTGAAAAGGGGTGGTGATTGAGGAAGCTGTCTCTGATAGGGCTGTTGCTTCCCACATAAGATGGTTTCCCACCTATCTTTCCACCGGCCACAGTTCAGCAGTAGCCAAAGGAGATGGAGGGAGCCTTTTGAAAATGTATCCTAGGGAGGAAATTTGTTTCCTGCAAAACATCCTAATGTCTTATTTACTATTTTGAACTTTGGTTATGAAGCTTCTGCCAAGGCAGCATGTCTTGGGAAGGCTATTTTACTTTTTAATAGGAGATGTTACTCTATGAGTGTCATACTTGGGGTAGAATCAACTCTTCCAACTTCCTTCTAATCTTTTGTGATCCCAACTTTGTCTGGGGGCCGAAACCAGAAAGAGCGTTTTAGTTTCAGTAAGGAAGAGACCAAATGGTCACTTTTGGGGAGATGCCGTGTTATTTTACATTTGTATCTTCCTAACGAGAAGGTGCGGCCCATCAGGATGCTCACGCCGGCATCACTCTCCTTTCTTTCTAAGTAGTTGAATGTCAGAGTTGTAAAACTAGTTGCCTCTGGGTGAGGAATTTTTTCCCCTTGTATTTTCCAGTTATCTGATATCCATTTGTGGAGGAAAGAATTTAACCTTGCCTAGATCTTTGTCTTCTGCTTCTGAAAGAGAATCTCCAAACACTTGTAATGTCCTCGGTTGCCTAAGGACCTTGTGTCATATTAGATAATCCAACAGTGTGATTTAGGGTGGGGGCTGGCCTCAGAGTCGAACAACGTGACTTAGGGTGGGACTTTGGGTCATGCAGTATCAGCTTGACTTCTAGGGCTGGAATCTGACATTGGGTATGTGGACAGTCATTTATGCCTATGTGATGGGGCCCCACTAAAAACTCTGGAAACCATGGACCAGGTGAGCTTCCCTGGCTGGCAATGCACCATGTGTAATGCCACGCATCATTGCTGAGAAGAGCAGTGCTGTCCATGACTCCACTGGGAGTTCATAACTAGCAGCCTTGTGCTCGGAGCTTTTCTGGACTCTGCCCCATGCAACTCTTCCTTCAGCGGATATGCTCTGTCCTTTCATTCTAATAAACCATAACTGTAAGTATAAAAGCTTTCAGGGAGTTCTATGGGTCCTTCTAGCAAATTATTGAATCCTAGTGTGATCTTGGGACCTCTTGAGCTTGCAATTAGTGTCAGTGAAGACTCTTTCACTTTGAATCATATGTTTTTGGCCAAAGAGAGTCTTATTGTTTTTTGGGGGCTCGTGTGCTTCTGCTGGAGTTACCTCATAGCTATTTAATTTTACAAAGTTTTCCAAATTGTGAGGGAGTATGGAAGGCCCTCTTTGATCTCTGATGCATCTGGGATGTGACCAAAGGTTATATCTATCCAGTTTAGTTAAATAAATCCCTTATGATGTTGAAGGTTTTTTTTCCTACCAGGTGGATTAGCAAAGCTCCTGGCTTCAGGGAACTTTTCAGCTTGTCCCAGGATAGATGAAAACTAATATGTGACTAGTAAATTCTAGCCAATCTGAGGAGTTGAATGAAAAGAAGCGAGATTACAATACATTGAAGATTCGGCACGAGGGCGTAGTATTTCAGTCTTGAAAGTATAGTAATTATGGAGATTCTTGTATGTTAGAGATTATATGCATTAATAAAATCATAGGATATGAAAACCAGAAAGAAATCATGGAATATAAATACCCAGGGTCTTTGAAAATATATTCTGTAGACATGACTCAGTTTTTCCCTGAGGGTTTGTGGGGGGCTGGAGGCCCCCAGTGGAAGTCTGATTAGGAAGAGTTCTTGCTACTCCTCCTGGCTTCATTAGGATCCCTCTATTTATTTGTAATTTATTTTATATATGACTTCATTTTTTTTAAAAGAATAATTCCGTGTTAAAACACACACATATCCGTAGATTTAGCAATTTCTTTAGCTTGACTTGTAAGTAACATGGAACCACTGAAGAGTTTTGAAAGTGAAGTGATATTTTCAAGGTTGTACCTCAGATTTATTAGTGAAGCACAAAACTAATTGTAAGGGGAAAGAAAGGCGTGGCAGCATATCTGACAACCACTAAAGGCTCAGTTAGTGCGGGATTGGAGAGGCAGCGGTAGGTGTGGAGACATCTCTGAAGGAAGATGCACTTGTTGGGTCTAGGTACCTAGAGAACAGAAAACAGAGTCACAAGGCAGCCAGTCAGAGAAAGACGAGTACCATATGATTTCACTTATATGTGAAACCTAATGAACAAATAAACTAACCAACAAAATAGAAATAGACTCATAGATACAGAGAACTGACTGACAGCTGTCAGAGGGGGTGGGCCTTGGGGGGGTGCTGGGTGAAATAGGTGAAAGGATTAAGCAAAAACAAATAAACCCCTTCATAGACACAGACAGCAGTGTGGTGATTACCAGAGGGAAAGGGGGATGGAGGCAGGTGGAAGAGGGTAAAGGGGGGTTAAATGGTGACCAAAGGAGACTAGACTTTAGGTGGTGAACACAAATACAATATACAGATGATGTATTGTAGAATTGTACACTTGAAATTTATATAATTTTATTAACCAATGTAACCCCAATAGATTCAGTTAAAAATATGTTAAATAAATAATTGTAAAAAAAAAAAAGGATATCTCTGTGGTGATTGGATAGTTGCATTCATAGACATTGAGTTGAGAGGGCAACCAGTGCTCTTCATGAGAAATGACAAGGTCAGTGTTATACAGTCGAGGGTAAGAAGTGAGAGCACCAGTAGGCAGCTGGAAATGTGGAAGCAAAGAGTTAGCTGCTCAGGTGTACTCTGAAATCTATTAGGAAGACCAATGTTATTGAAGAAATGAGAAAAATTCCCTCCAGGAGTCAGATGCTTTAAATTAACTCAAATGCTTGACAGATGTGTTTGAAATGCACTTAAATTGTACCGCATATGAAAAATGACTTACACAGATACATTAAAAAAATCTCATATTTTAATAGGAATGTTAACACTTTTGGCTTTTTCTTACCTAGGAGAGTTGAATCTTTGTAAAAGATTGATCATGTTATTCCCTGATCAAAACGTTTAGTTGCTGTTTTCAGATCTGCCAAAAATAGGGAAGCCGCCTTCCTTGGATCGGTTTTAATTATGTAAGCTGCCATGAGTGTCAAGTTCAGGAAACCAAGACAAAGGCTGGTCAGAAGGCTTCCAGATCCCATTACTTTGTATCAAATGTAATGGGAAACACTGCTTCTGTCCTTCACAGGGCGTACAAATCTTCAATTGTTCTACTGGGCCTAAGCCCTTCCCCCACTCCCATCCTTCTCTTCCGCCAGGAATATTTGTTTGCTTATTGGGAAAGAGGGAATGAGGGGGGCTATGCTAATAACAGAGGTGGCTTCCTGTAGCCTGTGTGTGAATACTGGACAATGACACCAGAAGGGGTTGTTAGTTTTCCTAAGGCAAAAAAAAAAAAAAAAAATTACTGCAACCTGTACCCAAGGTGAAAACCTATTAAACCCTTTGTTTTGGAGGATTCGAAATCTACAAAACACATATTTCAAAAGGGGGCCTTTGTATGTGTAATTCATCGTCTCCCATTAGAGCTCTGCTGGTATTAGTGACCCAGGGTTTAAACAAGGTGCTCCAGTCTGTTCTCACAAAGTTCTCCATTAACTGGAAGAAAAATCTCAAAGACACTTTAGTTTGTTGTGAGAGCCAAATGGTATATATTAAAATCAACCAATTTGTTCCCCATCACAGCTCCCTTGCACACTTGAAGCTCTGGGGCCTTCTCATCCTTTAGGGCAAGGATGTCTGAGAAAGGAACGAGGTATCCAAGCTCAGCTTCAGGGTGTCAAAATGGACAACAGACATGGAGCCAGGGTTCTCAAATGCAACAGCCAGACTTCTGCATATCAAAAGCTAGGCTGTGATGGTTTCAGAGTATGAAGTATTTCTGTGAATAAATATTTTGGAACTTTTGATGAATTGCCAGTCTGCCTTAAATCAGTTCTAGATACAAATGTAAGGATACACATGTTAAGAATAATCCTAAGCAAAACAAGCCAATCAGAGAAAGACAAATATCACATGATCTCACTTATTTGTGGAATATAATGAACAAAACAAGCTGATGAACAAAGTAGACCCAGAGACATAGAAGTAGGGTACAGACGGACAAACCTCAGAAGAGGGGGACGGGGGTGGGGAGGGAAGAGATAAATCACAGAACTTATATGCATGTATGTGTAACCATGGACATAAACAACAATGCTGGTGGGGGCGGGGGGGATCAGGAGCAGGTGTCAATGGGGGAAAAAGGAGAAACATCTGTAACAAAAATAAGTTAAGTCCCACCGGTGTGGCTCAGTGGTTGAGTGTCGACCCTGCACCAAGAGGTTGCCGGTTTGATTCCCGGTCAGGACACATGCCCAGGTTGTGGGCTGGATCCCCAGTGGGGGGCATGCAGGTGGGGGGCATGCAGGAGGTGACCAACAATGTTCTCTCTTATTGATGTTTCTATCTCTCTCCCTCTCACTTCCTCTCTCTTTAAAATCAATAAAGGAAAAAAAAATAAGTTAATAAAAATACTTAAAACTAAAAACAAAAAAGGCATTGTGCTCAGCCAGTGTGGCTCAGTGGTTGAGCATCGACCCATGCACCAAGAGGTCACCGATTCGATTCCTGGTCAGGGCACATGCCCAGGTTGTGGGGCATGCAGGCGGTGGCCAATTGATGTTCCCTCTCATCGATGTTTCTCTCTCTCTCTCTCTCTCTCTCTCTCTCTCTCTCTCTCTCTCTCTCTCTCTCTCCCCCCCCCTTCCTCTCTAAAACCAATAATAATAATAAAAATTTTTAAAAAGAGACATTGCATGGAAATCCGAGATCAGGAGTTCCTGAGGGCCAGGCCTCACGGAGGCGTTTCTGGAGGTCCACTCTACCTTAAACTGCTCTGGGGCTCACATGGCAGAGGTTTGTGTCACGTTGTTGACGTTAGCACTGAGGTTGCACAAACAATTAAAGGGAAAAGAAGATAAGGAAGTCACATTTATCGAACAAATACTTATCAAGAGCTATCACATATCTCATTTAATTGGAAAAAAGCCGTCATGTGGCCTCTTTGTGACAGTGAGCATATGGCCACTCAGAATAACGCCTGGATTTCCAGGCCCTTTGGAGCTGGGTGCAGCTGTTAAGTTGTGGTCAGTGAAAGTAAGTGGCAGAGATGAGGGCAACTTCGGGGAAGAGTCCTTTTAGGAGGAGAATAATCCACTTTTTCCTTCTTACTACGTTGTATGTGGACGCCACATTGGTAAAAATGGTAGGGTGATGAGAAAGTAAGAGTCCTGTCCTCAGTCTTCAGCCCTGGACTGCAACATTTACATGAGAGAAAATAAACTTCTGCTTGTTTAAGCAACTGTTATTCTGGATTGCCCGTCACAGGAAAACTTAATGAATAAAATTAGGTATCTGCAAATCTCATGTAGGTCATTCTTTATTATAAATTCATTTAAAAAAAAACACTACCTTTTAGCACTGTTATAAAGTCCCATTTAAAAGAGAATTTTCATCAAATATTGCTAAGTATACTGGTAAGAGTCTTGGCTAATTCCTGACAAACATCAGACACTAAAAATGTTGTGGAAAGAATGTGTGAATGAAACAGTGTATCCAACTGACAATTACTTCCTCAGTTGAAGCCTAGTTTAGGGATGAGTTTCCTAAAAACAACACTTCCTTTCTTTTTAATTATTTTTTTTTTAATCCTCACCCGAGGACATCCTTGCATCCATCTTCAGATAGAGCTGGAGGGAGAGAGGGAGGAAGAGAGAGAGAAACATTGATGTGAGAGAGACACATCGACTGGTTGCCACCCACATGACCCCAACTGGGGCCGGGGACAAACTGCAACTGAGGTACATGCCCTTAGCGGGAACCGAACCCGGAACTCTCAGGTCCGCGGGCCGATGCTCTAACCGCTGAGCCAAACGGACCAGGGCTTAAAAAGAACACTTTCAATCCATATTCACTGACTGTGACTAGCCCAATGATCTGGAAAGCTTTGTAAGGGTACACTGTCTTTTTCTTCACTTTGTACCTGCAATTCCAGGAACTGTCATAACCAAGACAATAGTAGATTGAGGAGTAGAACAGTTTGGTGTGAAGTCTTTCCTATGACTGAGTCCTTGTCCAGTCAGTTTTCCTCTTCAAACTTGCTTCCTTTTCTAGGAAAAGAAGTTGTTTGTGCTAGAAGATTTCTAAGGTAAGGCTTCTCAAGTTGTAATATGCATATGAATTATTTGTGGATCTTGTTAAAATGCAGAATCTGATTTAGTAAGTCTGCACAATGGGGCCTGCCATCCTGTATTTCTAACAAACCCCAGGAGATGTTGCTGCTGCTGGTCTGCAGAACACATTTTGAGTAGCACAGTTCTAGGAAGGCAGCATTCCCAAGCCATGTGACAGGCCTTTCAGAATATGTCCATGAGTGCTTTGCCTCAAGTAGCCTGTTTTTACCACATTCCTCTCTCTTGGGACACAAAGATTGTCAATAAAGAGAAGAGGACAGCCTAGCAAATGTGGATCAGTGGTTGAGTGTCGACCCATGCACCAAGAGGTTGCTGGTTTGATTCCTGGTCAGGGCACATGTCCTGGTTGTGGGCCTGATCCCCAGTGGGGGGCATGCAGGAGGCAGCCAGTCGATGTTCTCTGTCATCAATGTTTCTGTCTCTCTCCCCCTCCCTTCTTCTCTCTCTAAAGTTGATAAAGGGAAAAAAAAAGAAAAAAGAGAGAGAAGAGGACAATCAGAGACTCCAGGCTTCTGCAGGGTCAAGAGAGGCCCAGCCTTTTCACTTTTCAGATTTCTAGTGGATTTTAAGATGAAAAAAATGCCAAAGAAGGGTTATTTTTTATAAATGTGGTGAATTTTAAATATTAACATTCACTACATTGAAACTTTTATTAAAATGTAGTACAATGAGGTTTTCTCACTTTCAAGATAATTAGAAGAGCTATATTTCATAATATACTCTAGGTAGTATGATTGAATATGAATTTAAAGAAATACCTTTTTCAACCCTATAAACATATCTATGTTGACATTAATAACTTGATTTAAAAATAGCTTTGTAAGTCTATATTGGAGTTGGTCATGAACCTGAGGCCAGCACTGTGTGCCTCTTTCTTTTCTACTACTGATGGGCTCTGCTCACTCAACTTTGGGACTTCATGAGCAGTACTGCTCTCTCTTCCTGCAGCTCCATCACGTAGGAATGTTCTTTATGACAAATAACAGAGCCAGTGGCCTCATTGCTCTTATAACGAAGTCGATTTCTGGAGGTCCTTACTCTGCCATTCCAGAAGTCCCATTCTCTGACCAAGTGACCTTGGAAGGCCCTTCCCATCACAGGTATTAGTGAACATACAAATAAGTTATGGCAAGTAGCACACACACAAAATAAGTCTGATGGAAGGTCCTGAAAAGATTTCCATCCTGCCCTGGCTGGGTTGCTCAGTTGGTTGGAGTGTCATCCAGTACACAAAGGTTGTGGGTTCAATCCCTAGTCAGGGCATGTATAGGAGGTAACTGATTGATGTTTCTCTCACACATTGATGTTTCTCTCTTTCTCTCTCAACAATGAAAACATGTCCTTGGGTGAGGATTAAAATAAAAAAATAAAATAATATTTCCCTCCTGATAAAAAGAAATGCAGGAAAAGTCTCATGTGTCACTTCCCAATTCCTGGTGTAGAATGCATCTGTGTATGGGTGCAATGCTTAGCACTGTTACAACCTTCTTGCAGCTGTCTGACAGCAACAGAGACCCCATCCAGTTTTCTGACATTCCTGGGCCCCAGATCCAAATGTTGGAACTGCCCAACTTTATGGGCGTTCTTGTGGTGTCATTCACAGATGTCAATAAATAGGCCTTATTTAATGATAAGAAGGATGAATAGAGATGTGAAATTTCTCTGTAAATCAAGAGGGAGGCGGGGGAGCTAGCAAATGCTAGATATTCCCTTGTGTAGACCGAGATGATACTTAGTGACCACTGAGACAGGACATTGTTGTATAGAATCAAACATTTGGTCAGAAAGGAGAACTAGAGCCAATCCTTGTTCTACTGTTGACTGAATTCTATACCCCAAGTAAATCAATTCTTCCCTCTGAGATTTAATATCCTTCCTTGTAAGTTTAGGAGCTTGGAATAGACACTGTCTAAGTTGTTTCTAACTAGAAGAGTCAATTATCTCATCCCAGTCTGCTTGATTCTGTATCATGTTTTAAAGCATCAAATAAAATATAATTTAGATTCTTAAGACCCAACTATCCAGAATTATTGGAGTATTTGCTTATTTATTCATTAATTCACCCAGCCATTCATTTTTAAATTAAGATATAATTGACATATTACATTGTACTAGGGGTAGGTGTACAATGCAATGATTTGATAGATTTATATATTGCAACATAATTATTGCAACAATTGTACTTCTGTGGAAAATGCCATCAGAATTTTGATAGGGATTGTATTGAATCTGTACATTGCTTTGGGTAGTATGGACAATTGAACAAGATCAATTTTTATAATCTATGAGCATGGAGTATCTTTCTATTTATTTGTGTCTTCTTTCATCGTGTCTTATAGTTTTCCATGTACAGGTCTATTGGCAAATAGTAAGTTTTACTTCTTCCTTTCCGATTTAGATGCCTTTTTTTTCTTCTTGCCTAATTGCTCTGGCTAGGACTTCCAGTAGTAGGTTGAATAAAAGCAGTGAGAGTGGGCATTCTTGTCTTTCTGACTTCAGAGGGAAAGCTTTCAGCTTCTCACTGTTAGGATGCTAGCTGAGGGCTTGATATACATGGCCTTTGTTATGTTGAAGTACATTCCCTCTATACCCAGTTTGTTGACAGTTTTTATCATGAACAGATGTTGAATTTTTGTCAAATGATTTTTTCTGCATCTATTGAGCTGATTGTGAGGTTTTTATTCTTCATGTGTTAATGTAGTGTACCATAGTGATTTGTAGATGCTGAACCATCTTTGTATCCCTGGAATAAATCCCACTTGATCATGGTATATGATCCTTTCAATGTATTGTTGAATTTGGTTTGCTAATATTTTCCTGAGAATTTTTACATCTATATTCATGAGAGATATTGACCTGTAATTTTTTTTCTTGTATTGTCTTTATCTGGTTTTGACATAAGGATAATGCTGGCCTCATGAAATGAATTTGGAAGTCTTCTCTTCTCTTTTTTAGGAGGATTTGAGAAAATTTGATATTAATTCTTCTTAAATAGTTGGTAGAATTCACCAGTGAAATCGATGGTCCTGAACTTTTATTTGTTGAGAGATTAAAAAACATTTTTTTAAAAAAAATCCTTACCCGAGGATATTTTTCCATTGATTTTTCAGATAGAGTTGAGGGTGGTGGGTGCTGGTGGAGGGAGAGAAACAATGATGTAAGAGAGAGAGACATCAATTGGCTGCCTCCTGCATGACCCCAAATGGAGCCAGGGATCGAACCCAGAACTGAAGTACATGCCCTTGACTGGGAATCAAATCTGTGACTTTGGCCCTTGGGCCAGTGCTCTAACCACTGAACCAAACCAGCCAGGGCTGTTGAGAGATTTTTTGATTACCAACTTTAATGCCCTTACTAGTAATTGGTGTGTTGAGATTTTCTTTTATGAGTCAATCTTGGTAGGTTGTATGTTTCTAGAATTTCATCTGTTTCTCTTAGATTGTCCAACTTGTTGGTGTATAATTGCTCATAATAGTCTCTTACAAAGGATTGTGTTTCCATGGTATCAGATGTATGTCTCCTCTTTCATTGAATTCTACTTGAATTCGCTCTTTTTTCTTGGTGAGACTAGCCAAAGGTTTGTCAATTTTGCTTATCTCTACATTTTTTCCACTTGATTTTGCTTATCTCTTAGTATAATCAATCTCTTCTAATATCCTTTTACTCTCTATTTCATTTATTTCTGCACTGATCTTTATTTCCTTCTTTGTACTAACTTCTGGCTCAGTTTGGTCTTCCTTTACTAGTTCTGTGGGGTATAAAGTTGGGTTGCCTACTTGATCTATTTGTTTCTTAATGTAGGCATTTATTGCTATGAAATTCTCTCAGAACTGCTTTTGCTTTATCCCATAAGTTTGAAAATGTTTGTATTTCCATTTTTATTAGTCTCAAGATATTCATTTATTCATTTTTTAATTTGTGAGAGCCCAAAGCAAAGATGGTTACTCTAGATTTTCATTGCCATTCTTTAATTACTTAGTGCTGTTCCATATAGATCTCCTTGTACTTGGCTTTCAGAGTAACTAAACTTTCTGTCACCCCCTCATCCTATCAGATATTTCATATAACAATATAATTATTTGTAAGTATATGGTGTGGAATAGAGTAGAACAATTGTTTGGAAAATGTAGGGAAACACTGGGTGGGGAGTGTTAGTGGAAGAGAAAAAAGTAACTTTCTTGGCATTAGTGTGGACAATAATTTTTTTCTTTTTATATGACACCAAAACCACAGGAAACAAAAGCAAAAAATAGACAAATGGGATTGCGTCAAACAAAAAAACCTTCACAGTTGGGGGAAAAGGCCAATCGAGTGCAAAGGTAACCTATGAAATGGGGGGAAAAAATTTGCAAATTGTGTCTCTGATAAGGGGTTAACATCTAAAATATAAGGAACTTATACCACTCAATTAAAAAAAAAATAGCCCAATTACAAAAAGGGTAAAAGACTGGAATTGGTATTTCTTAAAAGAAGACATGCAAATAAATGGCTAATAGGTATATTAAAAGGTGCTCAGTTTTACTAATCATCATGAAAATGTAAATTAAGACCACAAAGAGATCACCTTATACCTATTAGAATGGCTATTATCAGAAAGACAAGATAAATGCAGGCAAGAACATGAGAAGAGGGAACACTTGTGCACTGTTGGTTGGATGTCAGTTGGTATAGCCATATGGAAATAGTATGGAGGTTCCTCACCAAATTAAAAATAGAACTACCATCCTGGCCGGTTTGACTCAGCGGTTAGAGTGTCGGCCCTCGGACCAAAGAGTCGCAGGTTCGATTCTGGCCAAGGGGCATGTACCTCAGTTGCAGTTCCTCCCTGGCCCTGGTCAGGGTTGTATGGGAGGCAACCAGTTGATGTGTCCCTTTCACGTCGATGGTCCCCCCCCCCACCGCCATCTGAAGATATTTGGAAAAAATATCCTTGGTTGAAAATTTAAAAAAATAAAAATAAAAATAGAACTACCATATGATCCAGCAATCCTACTTCTGGGTATTTATGGGAAATAAATAAAAATAAGATTTCGAGCCCTGGCTGGTTTGGCTCAGCAGTGAGTGTTGGCTTGCGGACCAAAGAGTCGAAGGTTTGATTCCGGTCAGGGGCACGTACCTTGGTTGTGGTTTGGTCCCTGGCCCATGGTCGGGGTTATGCAGGAGGCAACCAATCGATGTGTGTCTCTCACATCGAGGTTTCTTTCTCTCTCTTTCTCCCTCCCTCACACTTTGTCTGAAAATAAATGGAAAAATATCCTCGGGTGAGGGTTAAAAAAAATAATAAGATTTTGAGGCGATATATGCACCTCCATATGCATTACAGCATTATTAACAACCAAGATATTAAAACAAGTGTCCATTGACAGATAAAAATGGATAAAGAAAATGTCATTTATATACACAATAGAATATTATTCAGATTTAATAAAAGAAGGAAAACCTGTCTTTGAACAACATGGATGGACCTGGAGAACATTATACTAAGTGAAATAAGCTAGATCAGACAAATTCTGCATGATCTCACTTTTATGTGGAACCTTAAAATAGTCAAACTCAGAGAAGCAGAGAGTAGAATGGTGGTTTCCAGGGGCTGGGTGGGGGAGGGGGAAATGGGAAGATTTGGTCAAAGGGTAGAAAGTTTTGGTTATGCAAAATAAATTTTGGAAATATTATGTATAACACTGTGACTGTAGTTAACAATACTCTATTGAATACTTGAAATTTGCTAACAACACTCTATTGGATACTTAAAATTTGCTAGGAGAGTCCATCTTAAATGTTCTCATCATAGCCCCCCCAAAAAGATCATGACTATGTGAGGTGATGGATATGTTAATTAGTTTGATTGTGGTGATTATTTCACAATGTATATTTATGTCAAATGATCAAGTTGTGCACCTTAAATATATACAATTATATTTAATTATCAACTATACCTCAATAAAGGAGAGAGGGGAAGGGAGGGAGAGAGAGAGAGAGAATGAAAATAGTGTCTAGGTATTTTTGAAAAACTGTTCTGTTTAGACATTTCAATGTTATTGTTTAAAATATTTGAAACACCTTCTCTGTAAGTATATCTGTCATTTCCTCCCAATATAGCATTGGTGAAATAAATGTTGTAAAAGTAATGGTTCTAAACATACCAAAGAGAATGAGAATGCACTTGAAAGTTCATATAAGTATGGACTATCCAGCACTCATTTCATTTATTCATCCTTTTAACAATTATTGAACAAAACTTAGATGCTACACAACTTTTTCTAAGCCAATTAATTTTATTTGTAGAATTTGTAACTACATCTTTGGACATTTCTGGCCTCTCTAAAATTTCTTTACCATTTTTTTCTTAAATTATTGAGTAAATTTAGGGGCACTTTTAGTTAAAAATATAGTACATTTAGAAATGCTAGAAAAGAAAGATATTTAACTGCTTTTTAAAAAGTATGATTTTAAAAGTCATTTTAAAAACACCACATTTATTATTTTTAAGGATCCTATTTGTGTTCAACTTCATGTAGTAAATGATGATGTAGTTTAGCTTGAAACAATGGCATCATTTCTTCTCCCTGGTAAGATAATTTCAGAGACTGAAAAAGCACAAAATCAATCTCCTTTCAGACTTGATTCCTTTGTGAAGACTTTAGAAGCAGACAGAGATTAATACAAGAGTGAAGCTCAGAACTTGAGAAGGATGATCAGAAGTGGATCTGAAAGTCCAAGACGCCTGTCTCCATCTTCTCAGGTAGATTTTGGAAAGTTACAAATATTTTTGAGTTTGTTACTCAAACATTGAGTTTTATTCTGATCCACCTGGAAATAATTCAGGTTGATGGGCATGAATTGGTACATCAAAGAGGTTGGGAGACAGAAGTCGCTTTGATGGACAGTGGACCATTGAAGTTGGTTCCTTCTCCCCAGCATTAGTCATGGTTGGGAGGTAATCAGACAAATGTGGAGCAATTGGGATGAAGCTGTTTAAGAGAGAGGTGAGTTTTAAACCTTTTTTCATCACTTTTTCCCCCATTCTATAGGCATGTTTAAGTAGAGGCAGTGTACGGCCATCAGCAGCACTTTTCTGTTCGTACTACATGTCAAAGAAGAATTTCACTTTTTGTTGTTGTTGTTAATCCTCACTGGAGGATATTTTTTCTATTAATTATTATTATTATTTTTTGAGAGAGTGGGAGGGAGGGGGGAGAGAGAGACAGAGAGAAAGAGAGAAACATCGATGTGAGAGAGACACATCGATTGGTTGCCTCTGACAAGACCCTGACCGGGGCTGGTGATGGAATCTACAACCCAGGTACATGCCCTTGACCAGGACTCGAACCTGGGACCCTCTGGTGCGAGGGCCGATGCTCTAACCACTGAGCCATGCCGGCTAGGTTCACATTTCTTACATGATAATTGTAGGGTACAGACTGTGATGTAGAGCTTTGAAGACCATGAGAGACTGAAGAACTTAAATGCATGCTGGAAAAATATAAGCGTTCTTTGGCAGAAATTCAGGGTAGTGTCAAGATTCTCACATCTGACAGAGACAAGACCTTTCTTCTCTGTGAATAGGTAAACTTGTTTATAAGGAAACAAAATATGCAAATAATAACAGTTAATTCTATAGCTATATAATTCTTTAGGCATGCTTAAATCTGCCAATCAAATTAATTTGGGAATTACCTTTGTTCTTAAAATATTTTTTTCTTTATTTTTAGAGAGAGAGAAAGGGAGAGAGAGAGAGAGAGATAGAAACATCGATGAGAGAGAACATCGATTGGCCGCCTCCTGCATGCCCCGGACTGGGGATTTGGCCCACAACCTGAGCATGTGTCCTGATCGGGAATTGAATCAGTGACCTCTTGGTGCATGGGTCGACGCTCAACCACTGAGCCACACCGGCCGGGCTCTTCAAATATTTTTAGTGAAATATAATGTATGTCCAATACAGTATATATGTTATCCTCATATCCATAAAAGGTCATATACATGCATAGAAATAGTCTGATTTTTAGAATAAGAAATGAGGAAGATGTTAAATTGAAGGGTATATTGAGTTCAAGGTAAGAGTTTGGAGATTAAAAAATAGTAACACATTTTGATGTACTATCAATCACTTTAGAAACTGCCATATAATTTGTTTAATTTCAGAGAGTAAAATCAGTTTGTAGTTTATCTCTATTTTTTAGCTTAAAATTAATAGTTCTGTTAACCAAATAGTTTCTTTACTCCACAAATATTAGACCCCACACATTACCAACATAATTTCTTTTAAAAATATCAAATTTTATTAAGAATTACAGCAACTTTCTGCAGGGTGATGGGTTTGCTAGTCAAAGATTAAAAAAAAAATGATAAGATGCAGACACCGTTTTATTTTTTTGTTTTTAAGTTTCAAAGTTCACCTGAGTGGATTTTATTTTAGGTTGAAGTCAAACTTATTCATCTGTTTTTAAATAACTAAAGTGACTTTGGATACCATGATTATATGGCCTGTTTGCTTCATTTTATATATGAAAAGACAGCACTAATAAGGTTAACTAATTTACCCAAGAACAGCAGGATTCAGAGTCCAGATTTTCTGATTCCTATTTGGGTCTGTTCTTTGCCATTTAATTAAGCTTGTTATAGGTGAATTGGCCCATGTGGAAATGGATCAGTCTGGGCATATATCTTAAAGCACAATACATGCCCTGTGTATAATATATCACAGCATGGAACCCTTTTGGTTAAATCACTACTGTTTTCTTTCACACTCTAATCTCAATCTTGTTAATTTCTTCTCCTTCTCAATAGTGTTTTAATGAGATATTATTATACTTAAAAATGTAAACATTATATTAGCTATTTAATGGATGATAATCAGCTTTCTTATTTTTAGTTTGAGCAGTTTAAAAAGCCACGACCACTTCTAAGTGTGTGGGGTGATTGCTTTGCTTTGATTAGAATTCCCTGGTGTCGGTGTCTGTGCCATGAAACCTGAGTTAATGTACATATACATGATTGTAGGGCCAGGAAAGTCCTGTAATGAGAAGCCTGTGTGCATTGGTATGCAAGGTATGAGATAATTTTACTGAAACCTCTGTCTTAAATTCTGTGCTTGCATATAGTATAAGTTAGTGATTTTCAATGTTTTGCCATGTTCCTTCTCTTCAGGCAGTTTTATATTGAGATTTGAAGTGTGAAATAGTTCATAAGAAGCTGCTGTGATCCACCCCATTGCCTCATTAAGCCATGGAGTACCATGGAGCACAGTTTAAAAATATTCAGACACTGTTTTCTATGTATGCAATTTTGTCGGGGAAATAAAGTATATTGTCTGTATTTATTTTTTTGTTGTTGCTTTAGTATACATAGTCTAGAAGATAGCGTAAAAATAAGTGGATATTATTCTTTTTGGCCACCAAGGAAATCTTTGCCAGATGATGTAGAGTTTGAGTCCAGAGGGATGGATGAATGGGGTTTCTGTTATCTTGGAAGGGGTAAGAAGGGACATTCCAGACTAAACGAATGGTGTGAGGCAAATGATGAAGGCAGGACAATCAGCAGGTAAGTGGATCAGTTAAAGGCTAGAATGAAAGAGTGTGACAGTGGAGGAAGGGGGAGCTGGGGCTTGAGAGGTCTATTGGCCTACAGCAGGAGTCTGCAGACTTCTCCGTGAAGGCCCAGGTAATGAATATCGTGGGCTCCGCAGGCCATGTGATCTCTGTCACAGTGATTCAGCTCTGTTTTTGTGTGAAGGCATCCACAGACGATATACAAATGCATATGTTTGCTGTGTTACAATACAACTTTATTTATGGACACAAATTTGAATTTCATATTATTTTACCTGTTATAAATTTTTTTTTTTTATCCTCACCCAAGGACATTTTCCCATTTTTTGTTCAGATAGAGTGGGAGGGAGAGAGAGGAAGAGAGAGAGAGAGAGAAGCATCGACGTGAAAGGGACACATCGAGTGGCTGCCTCCCGCACGACCAACCAGGGCTGGGGAAAAATTGCAACCAAGGTATATGCCCCTAGTGGGAACCGAACCCAGGTCTCTCTGGACCGCAGGCCGACGCTCTAACCACTGAGCCAAACCGGCCAGGGCAAATTTTTCTTTTTTTCCCCCCAACCATTTAAAAATGTAAAAACATTATCAGTTTATAGACCTGCAAAACCAGGAGACAGGCTGAATTTGGCCTGTGAGCCAGTGTCATTGACCAGCTTCTGGGCTATATGTGGAGGCTGTTCACTGGGCCTTACAAAGGGTTTGTAGTTTGCTTTATAAGCAATGGACAGTTTATTGTTTTTTATAAAGCAGAAGAAATATGACCAAAGCCACATTTTCACAATTTTAACCCGGAAACAGTTTTATATTATCTCCAATGTAGTCTTCGTGTATTATCTTATTTTTTTTTAAATATGTTTTTATTGATTTTTTTTTTTTTTTTTAGAGGAGGGGGAGAGAGAGAGAGAAACATCCATGTGAGAGAGAAACACACACATCTGCCTCCTGCACACCCTCACTAGGGATTGTGCCTGCAACCCGGACATGTACCCTGACCAGGAATCGAACCAGGACCTCTCGGTCCATAGGACAATGCTCAATCCACTGAGTCACACCGGCCAGGCTATGCTATCTTCTTACATAACCAGAGAACTGGCGGAGGAAGAAACCATGGACTCTTTAGAAGGCTGTTGCAGTGGTCCATGATTGAGGCTTTGAGAGACTAAGCTAGGATGCTGTCAAGGAAAACTTGACAGGGTTTGATTCAAGTACAAAGGAGGGATGAATGGAAATGGCTGAAGTCCTGTTCTGAATGACTGAAGAATTGTGGCAATAGGAAAGTCTTGGGTGATTTGACGGAACAGATGTGTTTGGTTTCAGACAGATGGAGTGCATTCAGGTAGTAATTGCCATAGGCAGTAAGAAATGTGGGACTGGAGTGGGGAGAAAAGCAAGAACTGAATACATAGATTTAGAAGTCATCTGCTTAGAGGTGAGTTTTGAGCCTTCAGAGTGGATGAGGTCTCTGAATGAGAAAGCTATAAGTAGAGGATCTTGGGAAGTTTTATTGAATTGGTAGAACCACCTTTGAAAGAGAAAGAAGACAGGAAACTAAGGCAGAACAATGTTATAAGACCAAGGGAGGAAGAAATTTCAAGGAAGATGTTGGAAACAATGTCAAATGTTGCCAAAATATTGAGAACAGGAACTGAGAAAAGGCCATAGATTTGGTGAGGTTATTAGTTGAAATTCTGCCAAGTGGTGGGTGTGGGAGCCAGGTTACAGTGGGGTGAGAAGGTGGGTAGTAAGGAGCAGGCCATGGTACAGACATTACAACAAAGGAGAGGAAGAGACAGTCATAGGATGGTAAATGGGCAAAACAGTGTTTCAAGATATGGGAGCCCTGTGCATGGTTGAAGGCAGGGGGGAGAGAGCCAGTAGAGAGTGCTATTCCAAGTGAGAAGAAATAATTCTAATTGAGTCAGAGATATCTTATGTTCCGGACAATGGGCGCGAGAGAATGAACACAAAAGACACACACACATAAAACAGGGTACAAGGCTGCAGCCCCGAAGGCTGTCAGCGTTTTATTTTTAAGGGCGAAGTTATGGCATTCTCCCAACTCTAGCTCCGCATCACTACTGAGTCCCCATTGTCCAACATCCTTGTCCTTGCAAGGAATCTGCTTGTAATGTTCCCATTGAAGGCCAGCGTATGCGCTCGTTCCTTCCAGCTCCTCCTGTGTGCAGAGTGGGAGTGCCTGGGCTTGTGTGCAACGCCTCAGGCATTTATGGGTTCAGTATGATCAGTTCTGCAAGGTCAGTCGTTTCCAAGCTGCCCTTTTCTGCCTCATGTTTGCATATATGGCAGAAGCAGAGACCTGATCTTTTCTGCAGATTCCTTCAGCAGGAGCAGAGACTTGACTTGATCTTTCTGCCTCCTTCATTTCCCTCTTTTTTCTTTTCAAGATTTCTGCGACTGCACGTGTTGGAGGACTGCCATCACTTCTTTTTGTCTTTCCATCACTACTCGCTTGTTGTTCCATCTTCGGAAGACTATAAAAGCGAAAAGAACAAGAACTGAATTACTAATGGTAGTAATGAGGATAGCTTTTATCTGGCTTGTGGGATTAAGGTTAGTAAATCTTTGAGCCAGTCCTTGAAAAATATTTTCTCCATTTAATCTGGGAAGCTCTCGAGCAAAGGTTTCCGTAATCTGAGCTTCCAGTTTCTGAATTTCGAAAGAAGTGTTTTTGTGTCCCCATAGTAATTTTCTTATATGGTTCCAATCATGAGTTACATTATAAGGGACAGGGGTTACACACAATTGAGTGGAATTCCAATCACATCGCAAAATAGAGCGAGTAGCAAGTACTTGTATTTGATCTCCCATCCACTGTACTGTTTGTTGGAGGTGGCGGATACCATCCTCCATTTGGGCATCAATATCATGTTGTTGCTGCCATAGCAGATGGGAGTCTATGCCATTGGCGGACGTAATCTGCAGTCTGAATCCCTTGATGTAACACCACTCCAGCCACAGCAGCCGTAGAGGCGACTGCCACAAGACCTACTATGGTGGCAATAATCGAACCTATTGTTCTCTTGGTGTGATGTGTTAGATTATTAATCAATTGGTAAATTTGCATCATGCAGGCTGATTCATTCCATGGTCTAGTAAGATTTACTGGTAGCCAAATTTCATTTCTAGCTTTTAATAAGTAGATACTATCCTGAGTTAAGTTAAGGTGCTCAAAAATGGTCTTATTCACACAGGTATACAGGGAGCAGTTCCCTTTGCAGGTGACTCCTCCAGTGGAGGCGTTCCAAGTAATTGGCCCTGCTAAAAGAACGAATGGGAATTTGATGCAAGCTGAAATATAATGAGAGTTGTTTACATGTAATTGTACAGTAGAAGGATTTTTATCATCAGACATGTTCAGGGACATGTTTCCGGTCCATGTGTTGATGGCTTCTCCGGCAGCCAGTAATTTCCAAAGATGTCCCTGAACCGCAGTACTGCCAATCAAGTGAGGCATGGGCGCGGTGAGGCCTCGGTCGTGCCAAATAATAGTTTCGTTCCCACACCCTTCCAGGATTCCATTATGTTTATGCCATTTAAGGGGTACTTTAGAGAACTTTGTACTAAAATCTCCATGAGGGCTCCAATCTATGACTTGTATGTTATTCCTGGAGTCATTAATTAAAATCTTAGGGTACTTTCCTCTGCAACGAGTCCACGTGAGATGAGTTATCTGGAGCTTGGCTATAGGAAGAGGGCAGAGGGATAATAGAGTTGGGGGATCTTCAAGGGAGACATTCCCTTTGTGAACCTTAAAGGCTTGTACAGATATAATTATAGTAGAGAAGGCAAAAGAGAAATGTATATACTGGAGTCCTCATGCCTCATGAGAGGGTTGCAAGCAATGAGGGGATATTCCAAAACAAATTGGGGCACCCTTGGACCCGAAGGAGTAATTACTGACCATTTGCCCCTCTTCCTCTGGTTAGACATAAGCGAATCCTCGCCCCCATTGTAATACCTCCCCTGGTTTCCAGCACCCTTCCCTATCCCTGTAATAGATAGGTTGATAGATATTTCTGATGGGGTGCAGAAAAATGTGTTCTCGCGGCTGACTGATCCAATGCTTGCCATTGATTTAAAAAATTAAGAGTAAATAGTACCTTTAAGAGCTGCCTCTGAGGAGATTCATATCCATCTCCCCCTTTTTGTTTTATTAGTTGTAATTTTAATGTTCTGTTAGCCCTTTCGATTATGGCTTGACCTGGACTATTAAAAGGAATGCCAGTGAGGTGTTTAATATTATAATTAATGAGAAAGGCAGCTAATTTTTTGGATGTATATGCGGGGGCATTGTCAGTTTTAATGGTGTGCGGGATGCCCATTACCGCGAAACATGCTAGTAAATGTGTAATAACTGAATCCGCTTTTTCAGAAGCCAAAGGAGTTGCCCATTGAAAATGTGAATATGTATCTATAGTATGATGAATATATTTGAGTCGCCCAAAAGGGGCATACTGAGTGACATCCATTTGCATATTTGATTTGTGGCAAGACCTTGAGGGTTGCAACCAGGAGACATGGCAGGTAAATGGATGGTGGCGCACTGTGGACAGTGGCGCACAATAGATGGTGCTTGTTGCCTGGTGAGAGAAAAGCGTTTTTGTAAACCTAGCGCGTTGGTGTGATGGAAAAGATGTTCCTCTTGTGTCTTATGTATATTTTTAATTAAGAGTGAGTCAATCTGTTCATTGTCCTTGGCTAGTGGGCCTGGGAGTCCTGAATGAGAACGAATATGAGTAACAAAGAGGGGAAAGTCCCTCTCCAAAAGTGCTTCTTGCACCTGTTGGAATAGTATCTGTAAAGGCTCTGTGGCTCGAAGAGGTAATGTTACCTGAGGCAATTGGGTAACTGTGAATACAGCATATTGGGAGTCACTAACAATATTTAAAGAGATATGAGACCAGTCCTGAAGCGCCAAAAGAATGGCAAAAAGCTCACTCTGCTGAACGGAACCCCAGGGAGATTGTACAATTTTACTGCCATTCGGTCCCCAGTATCCAGCCTTGTTGTTGCTGGAAGCGTCAGTGAAAAAAGTCGCTCCTTTTACGGGGGCGCTAACTATAGGTGTAAATGGGAGTACTGAGTGAGTTCTTAAAAAGGCAAAAATTTTTTATTGGGGGTAATGATTTTCAAATCGGCCAATAAAATCTGCCCAAGCATTTTGCGATTGTTCATTAAATTCTAGGCAACGGTTAACATCCCGCCTGGAGAGCTGTGTTACGATAATGGCAGGATCTTACCCACAAACTTGTCGGCAGCGGTGTCGGCCTTTGGTAATTAAATGAGCTATTTTGTCAATATATACCAACAATTTCTTATTTTGTTTGTTGGGTAAAAAGATCCATTCAAGTACTGATGCAGGTTGACCTATGGCTGCCGAGGGCGAATGTGGAGTGTGAAAGATACATAAGATGATGGGAAGTGACCAATTTGTTGAACAAAGGCTTCCTGAATGTTCTATTAGCTGTAACTCCTCCTCCGCTTCAGGAGTGAGGGATTGGGGACTATCGAGCCGGGTATCCCCTTCTAGGATGGAAAATAAATGTTCCAGAGAGTAAGTTGGGATACCTCAAGAAGGCCGTAGCCAATTAATGTCTCCCAGCAATTTTTGAAAATCATTCAAGGTTATCAATTTGTCAAGTCTTAGTTTTAGTTTCTGTGGTCGTATTTGTGTTTGAGCTATTTGGAAACCTAAATAGCTTATAGGTAAAGTAGTCTGAACTTTTTCAGGAGCAATGTACAAATTATGACTTAACTGGGTTTTAAGCTTCTCATAAGCAATGTCTCTTTTCCTTTCGGTGGCGGCAGCAGCGAGCAAAATGTCATCCATATAGTGATATAAGAGAATATTCGGACTTTTTTTTTCTACTGGCTTTAAGGCTTAATCAACAAATTCTTGCCATAAAGTAGGACTATTTAACATCCCCTAGGGCAATACTCTCCATTGATATCGTTCAGTGGGCCGGCTACAATTATATTCTGGCATAGTGAAAGCAAATTTCTCTTTATCCTGTTCTACCAAGGGTATTGTAAAAAAACAACAACAGTCTTTTAAGTCAATAACTAAAATGGGCCAATTCTGTGGAATTAAGGCCAGTTGTAAGGGGCCCATAGGCTTAATGCACTTATTAACTTCTCTCAAATCAATGAGAAGGCGCCATTTCCTGCTCTTCTTTTTAATTACAAACACAGGAGAATTCCTGCAGAGACTGAGGGCTCTATATGCCCTGACTGCGATTGTTCTTGAACTAGGGTTTTCAGTGCCTCAAGTTTTTCCTTAGGGAGTGGCCACTGCTCCACCCAGACAGGTGTTTGTGTATTCCATTCTAACGCACAGCTTGAGGCTTTGAGGGGGCAGTGGCTATCTGTTTAAATGCTGGGAAGCAATCGGATTATATCCCATGTTTAGCATCATATTTTTGACCTGAGGAGATAAAGTAGGGATACTTAAAAAGGCTTTAAATTGTTGTAATAAATCTCGACCCCATAGGTTCACAGCAATGTCCACAACATAGAAAATCACAGAGGCTCTTTGAGATTCAGGGCCTTCACAAGAGAGGGGTGTTGCTCTCTGAAATACTCATTGAGCCTGTCCTAGTCCTGGCAAGGTAATATTTACAGGGTCTTTGGGCCATTCAACAGGCCATTGGCTTTGGCTTATAACAGAAACATCAGCACCCGTGTCAACTAATCCTTCAAAGCTTCGTCCCGCTATGAGTAATGTTAAGGCAGGACGTTGATCATTAACTAAGATCTCCCAAAACACTTTAGTACCTGTACTTTCAAAACCTCCCTGTGACTCCATTTGGAGTGACGGGAATTTGACATGATGGAATAATAGCTGTGCAATTCGCTCGCCAGCATGAATGACCATTACTTGGGTAACTTGAGCCACTATGAGGATTTCCCCTTTGAAGTCCTCATCAATAATTCCAATATGTATTTGCAAACCCTTTACAGTAGCACTACTCCTGCCAATTATGAGTCCTACTGTTCCTTGAGGATAGGTCCATATATCCCTGTAGATAATCTATAGACACTACCTATAGGCGATAAGGTATAAGTTTAATTAACAAAACGATCGGCAGTGGCGCTACCTTGAGTGGCTGCTTTTAAATCAGTCACTTTTATATACTGCTGAGTTGATGACTGACCCCATTGCTGACAGGGTACTGCTGAGGCCTAGTATTGTTGTTCTTCCGGGCCCAAGGCCGAGGCCCCCCTGCCTCATTTCCTGACATTGGAGGGAGGGTGTTACCGCTTTTATCATCATTAGTCCAGTGTCTTCCTCTCCCACATCGTCGGCATAACCCACGAGGCTGTTTGCCCTTATTATAGCCTCCTTTCTGTTTTCCTTTATGGCAGTCCTTTTTAAAGTGTCCCACTTTACCACAATTAAAACAAGTGGGTTTAGTACTGTTGCCCTCCTGAACAGCTCCTGCCAAGAGTTCTGCCTGATAGGCAGCACCTCCCATGCCCGCACAGGTGTGGATGTATTCATCTAGAGAGCTCCCCTACTTTCAAGGGGCGAAGGACTCTGACAATCAGGGTTAGAGATTTCAAAAGCCAGAGATTGCAGCAGGATCGACGCTGCCTTGGAGTTTCTGAGCCCGCGAAAAACGGTGTCTTTAAGACGGGACAGAAAATCAGTATAAAGTTCTGCCAGCCCTTGGATTGTTTTTACAAAAGATGGGGCAGTTTTCCCCGATACTTCTATCTTTATCCAAGCCTTCATAAAAATGTTCTTAGTTTGGGTCAGAGCTAAATCTGATAGACCAGCCTGCTGGGCAAGATTAGAATATTGTCCTGTTCCCGTAAGTTCCTCCTCTGTGGGTCCAGGAGGTTGCCAGAGGGCATTCTGCTTCGCCTGTGAACGAGCTTCCTCCCACCACCAACTTTTCAATTGTAACCATTGAGATCTGTCTTCCCTACATTTTCCCAATTTATAGGTATCAAGAGATTTGCTGATGAAAATGCATTCAACAGTCCTAACACAAACGGAGATTGCGGCCCATAATTTTGTACTGCTTGTTTTAGGTCTTTCAAAAGTTTATAATTTAAATCCTGATATGTAACATTAAAACCTCCTTGGGGAAACTGCTGATTAGCAGCGAATTGCTGTCTGGTGATAGGGAAGAGCGAAAAGCCTGCAGATGGCGCTGGACCTCTGAGTTTGATCATTAAAATCTGGAGGCAGAGGAAAATGATCATTATCCCATTGAGTCCCTACTTTAGGCACTGTAAAGGTTGCTCCAGGCTTAGGTACTGTAGCGGGAGGGAGTGGAGGTAAGGCTACAGGGAATACAGAAGGCGACAATGGAGCGGTAGGTACAGGCTCTGAAAGCCGAGAAAGCAAAGCTTGCAGTAGCCCGGTTAATTCTTTCAAATCGCTCCCATTTCTAGAGGGAGGCGGCTCTTCCTCGGGGGGAAAGATAATTCCTCATCTTCCGGAGGAGGCTCCGGGGTCTTAGTTACTTCATTCCACTCCTGATCTCCATCTCTCTCAGCCCCTTCTTTCCTATCTTTTTCTTTTTCTGAGTCGGTCTCCAACAGTTGGAGAGCCTGAGTTATAGCACTACACAGACACCAGAGCTTAATAGTCATAGTTTTTGCTTGTTGATGAGCAGCACGTAACTCTTTAATAATCTGCTGCCATATTCTATTATTTAACTGCACTTGCTGTTGAAACTGAAACCAGTTACATGTTTCCTTAATATGCATAAATAACTTAGTAATTAACTTCTCTTTCGCTTCTACCCCTGTAGAATGCAAAAGTCCCATGATTAACTTATGATACTCCAGCTCAACCAACAGGGAATTTCCCATTTTTTTCTTTTCTTTTTCCAGAGATCCCTCTGTCGGCCACCGCTTACCGAAGGGGTCCCTTGCTGGTTCTCTCACGCCGTGTTCGCCCCACGCTGGACGCCACTTGTGGTTCCAGACAATGGGCGCGAGAGAATGAACACAAAAGACACACACACACACAAAACAGGGTACAGGGCTGCAGCCCCGAAGGCTGTCAGTGTTTTATTTTTAAGGGCGAAGTTATGGCATTCTCCCAACTCTAGCTCCGCATCACTACTGAGTCCCCATTGTCCAACATCCTTGTCCTTGCAAGGAATCTGCTTGTACTGTTCCCATTGAAGCCCAGCGTATGCGCTCGTTCCTTCCAGCTCCTCCTGTGTGCAGAGTGGGAGCGCCTGTGCTTGCGTGCAACGCCTCAGGCACTTATGGGTTCAGTATGATCAGTTCTGCAAGGTCAGTCGTTTCCAAGCTGCCCTTTTCTGCCTCATGTTTGCATATATGGCAGGAGCAGAGACCTGATCTTTTCTGCAGATTCCTTCAGCAGGAGCAGAGACTTGACTTGATCTTTTCTGCCTCCTTCATCTTAGAAGACGCTTCAGGAGAAGAGGTCCAGGATGCTGGTGAAGGCGTAGCTATGGAAACTGGGAAGTAACATATGTGCCTCTGAGACTTGAAGACTAGCAGAACAGATAGTGATTGCAGTCGAGAGGAAGGAAGATACAGCACTTAAGCCACAAAGCAAGATACAAAATAATCCGCAGGTGTAGAATAGACTGGCAACTGAGGATGGTTGAAGAGTATGCAGAGAGTTTGTTGGGTTGTCAGTAAGGACTGGTGGGCCTTTCTGTCAGGGGAAGGGTAGCTAGGACATGACCATGGCATATAATTTATGAAGAGAAAGACTAAAACACTCTGATAATATTTATTAGACCAGCATTCTACCTGAATTGTGCTAAATTCATGTTTATATCACAAAACGGATAGAGTATACCATATGTATTTCCTAGTAAATAATATTCTCCTGCATTGATTGCCTCCAGATCAATGAAAAAAATTTTTTAGCAAAAATATTGTAAGCCAAATTTCTAATTGTATACATCCATTTACATTTTGGGGGCATCATTAGCATTTTTTTGTGTAAAGTCAAAATTATACCATTATCCTCCATGCATATTGATAATAGGTTTGGATTTTAACTGGCTGGATATAAGATAGCTGTATTTATGTCTGTTCTAAAGCTTGTTATACAGGAGTCTACCTGTGTATTTAAATAATAGGCGCAGGAAGAAACTGCCCGACTTCCAGGAGAAATGATGGAAAGCTGTAAATCTCCTAAAGCTACAGCAGCACGTGCCATCCTCCAGCAGGTGGAAGCTGAGAGAGATGGAGCCTTCACTGATTTACGAAGAGTGACCGCAGAACGAGACGGGCTCAGGGAAAGGCTAAAGGTTTGAAAGAATTTTACCCATATGAACATTGTAAAATACAATGCAGAGACATTGAAAGCACTTTGTTTTGTTTTTGTTTTTTTAACCAGATTGCCCAAGAGACAGCATTTAATGAGAAGGCTCACTTGGAACAAAGGATAGAGGAGCTGGGCTGTATAGTTCGCAATGTAAAGAAAAATCACCTTTACGCTTTTGGCTATAAAGTGTCAATGGCTTTCCCTTTTCCTTTTTTTTATGTTCAAAGAAGTTCTTTTATTTTTCTAAGATAAGGCTTGTAATCTTAAAATATTGAAGGTGGTATATATGGTGTAAATTGTCAACTCTTCATTGTATATTCCCTGTTAAAAATGTGAGTAAAATCTTTTTTATGTTAGGTTGCAAAGTGTTCTTTTTCAAAAACCATTGGGATGCATTCTCAGGGATTTTAGCAAAATTTTCATCTCCCTATTTCATTGAAGATAACATTGCCAGATACAGGAAACTGGATTATTCTATGTAAAGAGTAGCTAGGGTAGAGAAAATTATGGTGAAATGAAAATTAATGAGAAAAATATATGTAAACTGAATTTAAATGTGAAGCATCACCTTTTTTTTTTTTTTTTTTTTTTTTTTTAGTAATCAAGGATTTGAGATGCTGTAAATGAGATATTATGACTATACAAACAGAATTAAGGGAATTTGACTTTGCTACCAAATTTAATTGAATGTATTTATAAATTCATCTGTATTATGTTTTTATAATGAGTAAAAGAAAAGCAGTAGAGCCCTGAACGGTTTGGCTCAGTGGTTAGAGTGTTGGCCTGGGGACCAGAGAATCCTGGGTTCGGTTCCCGCTAAGGGCACGTAACTCGGTTGCAGTTCGTCCCCGGCCCCAACTGGGGTCGTGTGGGTGGCAACCGGTCGATGTGTCTCTCTCACATCGATGTTTCTCTCTCTCTCTTCTTCCCTTTCTCCCTCCTGCTCTATCTGAAGATAAATGCAAAAATGTCCTCAGGTGAGGATAAAAAATAATAAAAAAAAAAAGCAGTAGATAGGGGAAAACATTTTTTTTTTCATAATTCCACTTTATAGCTATAATTTGTTAACGAGCAACAAATAAGATTTTTTTTGCAAATAGGATATGTATGCTAAAGTCAAATTGAACCAGATCGAAAATGTAGATGGCTATAGTAGTCTTGTTCCTACTCCACAATACCTTGTCCATACAGCCTTCACAACGTTCAAGACTAATCTGATCATCTCATTGTACAAATCTAGTCATATACAAGTTCTTACAAAGAGCGGATGTCTCTTTAGGACGATCACTGAGACTTTTTAGTGATGGCAATAACCTTGTCATTCTATTTATATAGCTTGATGATGAATATATGGAACAAATGTCAAATATAACTTTGATGAAGGAAACCGTAACCACTGTGGGAAAAGAAATAAAATCACTAGCAGCAAAGGTCATGGATACTGACAGTGAACTTTGCAGACAGAAAGCAGAGAATAATTCTTTGAGGTAAACTAACTTGCCTTTGAACAACTAATAGTTTATTGTTATTATTTTTAAAAATTTATCTTTATTGTTGAAGGTACTACAGATGTCCATGCTTCCCTCCCATTGACCCCCTCCTGCCGGCTCCCATCCCACCACTGCTTTCACCACACTATTATCTGTGTCCATTGGTTATACATATAAGTTCTTTGGTTTATCTCTTCCTGTCCCCTTTCCTTCTGGGGTGTGTCAGTCTGTTCTCTACTTCCATGTCTCCAGATCTATTTTGTATGTCAGTTTATATTGTTCATTAGATTTCAGAAATAAGTGAGATCATGTGCTACTTGTCTTTCTCTAACTAGCTTATTTCACGCAGCATAATACTCTCCAAGTCCCACCATGCCCTCTCAAGGGGTAAGAGATCTTTCTTTTTACAGCTGCATAGTATTCCACTGTGTAAATGTAACACAGCTTTTTTATCCACTCATCTATTGATGGGCACTGGAGCTATTTCCAGATCTTAGCTATTGTAAATAGTGCTGCTATGAACATAGGGGTGCATATAGTCTTTCTGATCAGTGTTTTAGGCTTCTTAGGATATAGTCCTAGTAGTGGGATCACTGGGTCAAACGGCAGTTCCATTTTTAATTTTCTGAGGAAACACCGTACTGTTTTTCATAGTGGCTGCACCAGTCTGCATTCCTAGCAGCAGTGCACTAGAGTCCCCTTTTCTCCACACCCTCGCCAGCACTTGTTGTTTGTTGATGACAGCCATTCTGGCAGGTGTGAGGTGATACCTCATAGTTGTTTTAATTAGCATCTCTGATGATTAGTGATGTTGAGCATTTCTTCATATGTCTCTTGGTCATTTGTATGTCCTGTTTGGAGAAGTGTCTATTCAGATCCTCTGCCCAATTTTAATTGGATTATTCATCTTCCACCTATTGAGTTGAATGAGTACTTTATATATTTTGGAAATTAACCCCTCATCCGATGTATCATTGGCAAATATGTTCTCCCAGAGAGTGGGTTTCCTTTTCATTTTGTTGCTGGTTTCTTTTGCTTTACAGAAGCTTTTTAGTTTGATGTAGTCCCATTTGTTTATTTTTTTCCTTTTTTCTCTTGCCCTAGGCAATGTATCAGTGAAAATTCTGCTGTGTGTGATGTCTGAGATTTTTTCTGCCTACATTTTCTTCTAGGATTTCTATGGTTTCGTAGGTTACATTTAAATCTTTATCCATTTTGAGTTTATTCTTGTGAATGGTGTAATGCATGTAGCTGTCCAATTTTCCCAGCACCATTTATTAAAGAGGCTGTCTTTACTCCATTGTATGCTCTTGCCACTTTTGTCAAATATTAATTTAGCATAATGTCTTGGGTCAATTTCTGGGTTTTCGGTTCTGTTCCATTGATCTACATGCCTATTCTTGTGCCAGTACCAAGCTGTTTTGATTACAATGGCTTTGTAGTATAACTTGATATCTGGTATTGTGATCCCTCCCACTTTGTTCTTCTTTTTCAGGATTGCTGTGGCTATTCAGGATCTTTTATGGTTCCATATGAACTTTTGGAGTATTTTTTCTAGATCTTTGATATATACCATTGGTACTTTAATAGGGTTTGCTTTGAATCTGTAGATTGCTTTGGGTAGTATGGACATTTTAACGATATTGGATTTTCCAATCCATTAACATGGTATATGTTTCCACTTTTTATATCTTGCTCTATTTCTTTTTTCAATGTCCTGTAGTTTTCTGAGAACAGGTCTTTTACCTCCTTGGTTAAGTTTATTCATAGGTATTTTATTTTCTTGTTGTAATGGTAAATGGGATTTTTTTTTTTTAGTTTCCCTTTCTGAGTGTTCATTATTGGTGTATAAGATTTCCATCGATTTCTGGATGTTAATTTTGTATTCATTTCTTAAATCTAGTAGATTTTGATGGAGTCTTTAGGGTTTTCTATGTACAATATCATGTCATCTGCAAATAATGACAGTTTTACTTGCTCCTTTCCGATTTGGATCTCTTTTATTTTTTCTTCTTGTCTGATTGCTGTGGCTAAGATTTTCAGTACTATGTTAAATAAGAGTGGTGAAAGTGGGCATCCCTGTTCTGTTCTTTTGCCCATTGAGTATGTTGTTGGCTGTAGGTTTTACATATATGGTCTTTACTATGTTGAGATGTGATCCCTCTATTCCCACTTTACTGAACGTTTTTATCAGAAATGAGTGCTGGATTCTGTCAAAAGCTTTTTCAGCATCTATTGATATGATCATTTGTTTTTTTCTTCCATTTTTTTTTAATGTGGTGTATCATATTTATTGATTTATGAATATTGTATCAGCCTTGCATCTCTGGGATAAATCCCACATGATGAATAATTTTTAAAATATATTGGTGGATTCGATTTGCTAATATGTTGTTAAGGATTTTGGCATCTATGTTCATCAAAGATATTGGCCTGTAGTTTTCTTTCTTTGTAGTGTCTTTATCTGGTTTTGGAATTAGGATTATGCTAGCGTCATAAAGAGAGTTTGGAAGTCTTCCTTCTTCTTTCATTTTTCAGAATATTTTGAGGAGAATAGGTGTTAGTTCTTCTTTGAATGTTCGGTAAGACTCCCCTGTAAAGCCATCTGGACCCAGGCTTTTGTTTGCTGGGAGTTTATTGATTACATCTTCAATTTCCTTAGTTGTTATTAGTCTGTTCAAGTTTTCTGTTTCTTCCTGGTTCTGTTTTAGGAGATTGTGTGTTTCTAGAAATTTGTCCATTTCACCTAAATCGTCCAATTTGTTGGTGTATAATTGTTCATAGTATTTGTTAATGGTCCTTTGTATTTCTGTAGTGTCAGTTGTTACTTCTCCTCTTTTGTTTCTGATTTTGTTTATTTGGGTCCTCTCTCTGTGTTTCTTGATAAGTCTGGCTAAAGATTCCATCAGTCTTGTTTATCTTTTCAAAGAACCAGCTCTTTGTTTCATTGATCTTTTGAATTTTTTTTTAGTCTTTGTTATTTATTTCCCCTCTAACCTTTACTCTTTCTTTCCTTCTACTTGCTCTGGGTTTTTCTTTTTGTTCACTTTCGAGTTCTTTAAGTTGTATGGTTAGATTGTCTACTAGATATTTTTTTTTGTTTCTTGAGGTAGGCCTGTAATGCTATGAACTTCCCTCTCAGGACTGCTTTCGCTGTGTCCCAAAGATTTTGTATTGTTGTGTGTTCATTTTCATTGATTTCCAGGAAGTTTTTATTTCTTCCTTGATCTCCTTGGTAACCCATTCATTGTTGAATAACATGCTATTTTGCCTCCATGTGTTTGAATGTTTTATTATAATTAATTTCTAGTTTCATGCCATTGTGATATGAGAAGATGCTTGATATGATTTCAGTCTTCTTGAACTTGTAGAGACTTAGTTTGTGTCCTAACATGTGGTCTATCTTTGAGAATGTCCCATGTGCACTTGAGAATGTGAATTCTGCAGTTTTGGTGTGTAATTCTCTGTAAATATCTATTAAATCCATTTGATCTAATGAATCATTTCAGTCTCTGTTTCCTTGTAAATTTTTTGTCTAGAGGATCTATCCAGTTATGTCAGCAGGCTGTTGAAGTCTGCTGCTATGATTGTATTACTGTCGATGTCTCCTCGAAGTCCTCCAGAAGTTTTAAAATATATTTTGGTACTCCTATATTGGGTGCATATATGTTTACAAGGTTATATCCTCCTGTTGGATAGATCCTTTCATTATTATATAGTGACCTTCTTTGTTTCTGGTTATGGTCTTCATTTTGAAGTCTATTTTGTCAGATATGAGTAATGCTACCCCAGCTCTTTTTTCATTTGCATTTGCTTGGAAAATTTTTTTCCATCCCTTCACTTTCAACCTGTGTGAGTCTTTTGTTCTGAGGTAGGTCTCTTGTAAACAACAAAGTATGAATCATGCTTTCTTATCCATTTAGCTACTCTGTGTCTTTTTTTTTTTTTGTAATTGAAAAAAATTTTAAAATTTTAAAATAATTCTTCCTTATGTGTTTGTGCTGTGACTTGATATGTAAAACATATTTTCAGTATATTTTAAATTTGTAAGAATTTATTTTTTGTCTAATTTTGTTTTAAAATAATATAAACTATTTACATATTTTCAAAGTCAAAACTATAGAACAAGTTAGAATCAGACAAACACACAGTCTATATTTTCCCTTTCCATTCTGTACCCTTCCCTCTCTCCTACAGGCAAGCACTTTTATTAGTTGGTTTATTTTTCCATTATTTGTTTTTAAAAATAAATATAACACACATGTATAAATGAAATATATCATCCAGACTGTCCGCTTCCTTGCATTTAATGGTATATTCTGGAAAGACTGCTCCACAGGATATGGAGGTCTTCTTTTCTTTTCTTTTTAAATTATTTTTATTAATATGTTTTTGTTACAGATGTTTCTCCTTTTCCCCCCATTGACACCCTCCTCCCCATCCCCCCACCCCCTCCCCAGCTTTGTTGTCTATGTCCATTGGTTATGCATACACGCATATAAGTTCTGTGGTTTATCTCTTCCCCCCCAACACCCCCTCTTCTGAGGTTTGTCAGTCTGTACCCTACCTCTGTCTCTGGATCAATTTTGTTCATCAGTTTGTTTAGTTCATTGTATTCCACAAATAAGTGATATCATGTGATACTTGTCTTTCTCTGCTTGGCTTGTTTTGCTTAGCATAATACTCTCCAGGTCCCTCCATGTCATCTCAAAGGATAAGAGATCTTTCTTACAGCTACATAGTATTCCATTGTGTACATGTACCACAGCTTTTTTTATCCACTCATCTACTGATGGACACTTGGGCTGTTTCCAGATCTTAGCTATTGTAAATAATGCTGCTATGAACATAGGAGTACATATATTCTTTCTTATTGGTGTTTCAGGCTTCTTAGGGTATATTCCTAGAAGTGGGATCACTGGGTCAAAAGGCAGTTCAATTTTTAACTTTTTGAGGTACCACCATAGTGTTTTCTATAGTGGCTGCACCAATCTGCGTTCCCACCAGCAGTGTACTAGAGTCCCCTTTTCTCCACATCTTCGCCAACACTTGTTGTTTGATGATTTGTTGATGGCTGCCATTCTGACAGGTGTGAAGTGATACCTCATAATTGTTTTAATTTGCATCTCTCTGATGATTAGTGATGTTGAGCATTTTTTCATATGTCTCTTGGCCATTTGTATGTCCTGTTTGGTGAGGTGTCTATTTAGGTCCTCTGCCCATTTTTTAATTGGGTTCTTTGTCTTCCTTTTGTTGAGTTTTATGAGTACTCTATATATTTTAGAAATTAATCCCTTATCTGATGCATCATTAGCAGTTATGGTCTCCCATATAGTAGGTTCTCTTTCCATTTTGATGATTGTTTCTTTGGCTGTGCAGAAGCTTTTTAGTTTGATGTAGTCCCATGTGTTCACTTTTTCCTTTGTTTCTCTTGCCTTAGATGTTGTATCAGTGAAAATTCTGCTGCGTGTCATGTCTGAAATTTTGTTGCCTACATTTTCTTCTAGAATTTTTATGGATTCACGAGTTACATTTAAGTCTTTTATCCATTTTGACTTTATTTTTGTGTATGGTGTAAGTGGTCTAGCTTCATTTTTTTGCAAGTAGTTGTCCAATTTTCCCAGCACCACTTACTGAAGAGACTGTCTTAACTCCACTGTATGCTCTTGCCACCTTTGTCAAATATTAATTGAGCATATTGTCTTGGGTCAATTTTTGGGTTCTCTGTTCTGTTCCACTGATCTATCTGCCTGTTCTTGTGCCAGTACCAGGCTGTTTTGATTACAGTGGCTTTGTAGTATAACCTGATATCTGGTAATGTGATCCTTCCTACTTTGTTCTTTTTTTTTCAAGATGGCTATGGCTATTCAGGGTATTTTTTGGTTTCATATAAACTTTTGGAGTTTTCTAGTTCTGTGAAATATGTCGTTGGTATTTTGATGGGGATTGCATTGAATCTATAGATTGCTTTGGGTAGTATGGACATTTTAATGATGTTAATTCTTCCAATCCATGAACAAGGTATGTGCTTCCACTTTTTTATATCTTCCTCTATTTCTTTTTTCAATGTCCTGTAGTTTTCTGCAAATAGGTCCTTTACTTCTACGGTTAAGTTTATTCCTAGGTTTCTTAATATTTTTCCTGCAATGGTAAATGGGATTGTTTTTTTAGTTTCTCTTTCTGTGAGTTCACCATTGGTGTATAAGAATGCTGTCAATTTCTTGACGTTAATTTTGTATCCTGCTACTTTGCCAAATTCATTTGTTAACTCTAGTAGATTTTTGATGGAGTCTTTAGGGTTTTCTATGTATAATATGTCATCTGCAAATAATGACAGTTTCACTTCCTCCTTTCCAATTTGGATCCCTTTTATTTTTTCTTTATGTCTAATTGCTATGGCTAAGACTTCTAGTACTATGTTGAATAACAGTGGTGAAAGTGGGCATCCCTGTCTTGTTCCCGTTCTTAAGGGGAATGCTTTTAGTTTTTGCCCATTGAGTATGATGTTGGCTGTAGGTTTTTCATATATGGCTTTTATTATGTTGAGATATGATCCCTCTATTCTCACATCGCTGAGCGTTTTTTATCAGAAATGGGTGCTGGATTTTGTCAAATGCTTTTTCAGCATCTATTGATAGGATAATATGGTTTTTATCTTTCATTTTGTTTATGTGGCGTATCACATTTATTGATTTGTGAATATTGTACCATCCTTGCATCCCTGGGATGAATTCCACTTGGTCATGATGAATAATTTTTTTGATGTATTTCTGGATCCGATTTGCTAATATTTTGTTAAGATTTTGGCATCTATGTTCATCAGGGATATTGGCCTGTAGTTTTCTTTCTTTATAGTGTCTTTATCCGGTTTTGGAATTAGGATTATGCTGGCCTCATAAAATGAGTTTGGAAGTGTTCCGTCTTCTTGGATTTTTTGAAATAGTTTGAGGAGAATGGGTATTAGATCTTCTTTGAGTGTTTGGTAAAACTCTCCCATGAAGCCATCCGGGCCTGGCTTTTGTTTGCTGGGAGTTTCTTAATTACATCTTCAATTTCCTTTGTTGTTATTGGTCTGTTCAAGTTTTCTATCTCTTCTTGGTTCAGTTTTGGGAGGCTGTGTGTTTCTTGAAATGTGTCCATTTCTGCTAGATTGTCCAATTTATTGGCGTATAATTGTTCATAGTATGTTTCAATGATCCTTTGTATTTCTGTGGTGTCAGTTGTTACTTCTCTTTCATTTCTGATTTTGTTTATTTGGTTTCTCTCTTTTTGTTTCTTGGTGAGTCTGGCTAAAGGCCCATCGATCTTGTTTATCTTTTCAAAGAACCAGCTTTTTGTTTAATTGATCTTTTGGATTTTTTTTTTTTTGGTCTGTATGTCGTTTATTTCTGCTCTGACCTTTACTATTTCCTTCCTCCTACTAGCTCTGGGTTTTTCTTTTTGTTTACTTTCTAGTTCTTTAAGTTATAGGGTTAGAAAGTCAATTAGGAATTTTTCTTATTTCTTGAAGTAGGCCTGTAGTGCTATGAACTTCCCTCTCAGTACTGTTTTCGCTGTGTCTCATAGATTTTGTGTTGTTATGTGTTCATTTTCATTGGTTTCCAGGAAGTTTTTCATTTCTTCCTTGATCTTGTTAGTAACCCATTTGTTGTTTAATAACATGCTATTTAGTCTTCAAGTGTTTGAATGTTTTTATTGTAATTGAGTTCTAGTTTCATGCCACTGTGATCTGAGAAGATGCTTTTTTTTTTTTATTAATTTATTTTTGTTACAGATGTTTCTCCTTTTTTCCCCATTGACACCCTCCTCCCCATCCCCCCACCCTGTCCCCAGCTTTGTTGTCCATGTCTATCACTTATGCATACATGTGCATAAGTTCTGTGGTTTATCTCTTCCCTCCCCCACCACCCCCTCTCCTGAGGGGTGTCAGTTTATACCCTACTTCCACGTCTCTGGGTCTACCCTGTTCCTCAGACTGCTATGTTCATTATATTCCACAAATAAGTGAGATCATGTGATATTTGTCTTTCTCTGCTTGGCTTGTTTCGCTTAGGATAATACTCTCGAGGTCCCTCCACGTCGTCTCAAAGGATAAGAGATCTTTCTTTCTTACAGCTGCATAGTACTCCATTGTGTATATGTACCACAGCTTTTTTATCCATTCATCCACTGATGGACACTTGGGCTGTTTCCAGATCTTAGCTATTGTAAATAGTGCTGCTATGAACATGGGGGTACATGTATTCTTTCTGATTGGTGTTTCAGGCTTCTTAGGGTATATTCCTAGAAGTGGGATCACTGGGTCAAATGGCAATTCAATTTTTAATTTTTTGAGGTAACACCATCTACTAGACTTAATAAATGAATTTGGCAAAGTAGCAGGATACAAAATTAACGTCAAGAAATCAATGGCATTCTTATACACCAATGACGAACTCACGGAAAGAGAAACTAAAAAAACAATACCATTTACCATCGCGGCAAAAAAATTAAGATACCTAGGAATAAACTTAACCAAAGAAGTAAAGGACCTATTTGCAGAAAACTACAGGACATTGAAAAAAGAAATAGAGGAAGATATAAAAAAGTGGAAGATGCTTGATATGATTTCAATTTTCTTGAATTTGTAGAGACTTGCTTTGTGTCCTAACATGTGGTCTATCTTTGTCCCATGTGCACTTGAGAAGAATGTATATTGTGCAGCTTTGGGGTGAAATGTTCTGTAAATATCAATGAAGTCCAACTGATCTAGTTTGTCTTGTAAAGATTCTATGTCCTTGTTAATTTTTTGTCTAGAAGATCTATCCAGTGGTGTCAGTGGCATGTTAAAGTCACCCACTATGATCGTATTGCTATTGATCTCTCCCTTGAAGTCCTCCAGAAGTTTTTAAATATATTTTGGTGCTCCCATATTTGGTGTGTATATGATTACCAGGGTTATATCCTCTTGTTGGATTGATCCTTTTAATATTATGTAGTGACCTTCTCTGTCTCTTATTATGGCCCTTGTTTTGAAGTCTATCTTGTCAGATATGAGTATTGCTACACAGCTTTTTTTTTTTTTTTTTTTTCCCATTTGCTTGGAAAATTTTTTTCCATCCTTTCACTTTCATCCTGTGTGAATCTTTTGTTGTGAGGTGGGTCTCTTGTAAACAGCATATATATGGGTCATGTTTTCTTATCCAATCAGCTACTCTGTGTCTTTTTATCAGAGCATTTAAGCCATTTACATTTAAGGTAATTATTGATAGATAGTTATCAGTTGCCATTTTAATTTTATGCCTGTGTTCCTCTCTGTTTCTTCTTCTTCTTACAACAGTCCCTTCAGCATTTCTTTCTTTTTTTTTTTTTTTTTATCCTCACCTGAGGACATTTTTTTTTCATTTTTTGTTCAGATAGAGTGGGAGGGAGAGAGAGGAAGAGAGAGAGAAAGAGAAACATCGACGTGAAAGGGACACATTGAGTGGCTGCCACCTGCACGACCAACCAGGGCCGGGGACAAACCGCAACCGAGGTACATGCCCTTAGCGGGAACCGAACCCAGGTCTCTCTGTACCGCAGGCCGACACTCTAATTGCTGAGCCAAACCGGCCAGGGCCTTTCAGCATTTCTTGCAGTGCTGGTTTGGTGGTGGTAAATTCCTTTAGCTTTTTTTTTAATCCGTGAAGCTCTTTATTTCTCCTTCAATTTTGAATGATAGCCTTGCTGGATAGAGTAGTCTTGGATTCAGACCCTTGCCTTGCATTACTTTGTACACTTCATGCCACTCCCTTTTGGCCTGCGGCGTTTCTATTGAGAAATCAGCTGACAGTCTAATGGGAGCTCCCTTGTAGGTAACTTTCTGTCTCTCTCTTGCTTCTTTTAAGATTCTTTCTTTGTCTTTAATGTTTGCCATTTTTATTATGATGTGTCTAGCTGTGGGTCTTCTGGGGTTCATCTTGCTTGGGACTCTCTGTGTTTCCTGGACTTGTGTGACTTTTTCCTTCACCAGTTTAGGGAAGTTTTCTGTCATTATTTCTTCAAAGAGGTGCTCTATTCCTTTCTCGGATTCTTCTCCTTCCAGTACCCCTATAATGTGAATGTTGTTACGTTTTGTATTGTTCCACAGCTCCCTTAAACTCTCCTCCTGCTTTTTAAACTTTTTTTTTTTTTTTCCATTTGCTGCTCTATTTGGGTGTTTTTCTCTACCTTGTCTTCTAAGTCGCTGATTTGGTCTTCAGCTTCTTCTAATCTACTATTGAACCCTTCTAAGGTATTTTTCATAAAAGCTATGTCATTCTTTATTTCCTCTTGATTTTTATGCATAGCTTCTACCTCTTAATGTGTAGGTTTTACCTCTTTTTTTAAGCTGAAGTAGTTCCCAGTGAGCTCTTCATAATTCTTAAGTTGCTTGTAGTTCTCACCAAATTGTTTGAGCACCCTTAAAATCATTGCTTTGAATTCTTTATCTGACAAGTTGCTTTCTTCCATTTTCTGTAGTTCCTTTTCTAGTGATTCCTCTTTTTCTTTCCTTTGGGTGTTGTTTCTTTGTCTCCCCATTTTAGCCATCTGGTAGCTCTAGACCTGGTGAGGGATGTTTGGATGTGTAGGCAGCTCACTGTATATCAAATAAGGCTACTGTGCCTCCCAGACTGTTCTGTTGCGTGTCACCTCTTGCCTGCTGTGGATCCTGGAGGATTGACTACTGGGGGCTGGTATTGGTGTGACCTGGTAGGTGCTGCTGCTGGATTGCATGGGCCCCTATGAAGCTGTGTTCCCAGCTGGTCGCTGGTGCCACCTGTAGCCGTATTGCTCAGGCCCTGCTGGAGCCGCACTCCTGGCCCGCACCTTGGGCAGCTGGGTCACACAGGCCCCTCTTGAACCCCAGCTCCCAGCTGGACCCATGGGCAGCTGTGTTGCACAGGCCCTACTGGAGCCCTGGTTCCCCACCGATCTTGTGGGTAGCTGGGTTGTACAGGCCCCGTTGGAGGCCCCACTTCCCGCTGATCCCGTGGGGAGCTGGATCACACTGGCCTCTCTCAAACCCCGGCTCCGCACCACTCTTGTGGGCTGCTGGGTCGCACAGGTCCCTCTGGATCCCTGGCTTCCCACTACTCTTTTGGGCCACTGGGTTGCACAGGTCCCTCTGGATCCCTGGCTTCCCACTGCTCTTGTGGGCCGCTGGGTCGCAGGCCCCTATGGATCCCCGGCTTCCCACCACTCTTGAGGGCAGCTGTGTTGCATAGGACCCTATGGGGCCCCAGGTCCCACCACTGGTGGCTGGGGAGTGCTGCTGCCCAGTGGGGCTCAGCTCCTGCTCAGCCTTTGCTGTAGTTTTTGGGGATGGTTCTCTGCTGCTGGTCTGTGCTTCTGTTGCCTGGGGATGGATGTATGCTCCCCAGCCTCTGTTGTTGGGAGTATATCTCGACTCTGATCCGGCTGTTACTGTGGGGGATGGTGCTGGGCTCCCGGCCATTTGCGGTTTCCTCAGCAGGCACCTTGGCAGCTCCACTACTGTGCACTGGTCTGTGTTGACACAGGGTGTCCACTGGTCCGATGGTGCCAGGTGCACTGGTGGGCTCAGGTTGCTGGGCCCTAGCCACTCCCACTGCCTCCTCCCAGGGAAGACCTGGGATCTTCCAGAATGGTGGGACCTCCCCATGGCACAGGGAGAAGCGCCCTGAAGAGCCACTTACTGTGGTAGCTGGCTGCTCCCGTCCACAGCACCGGAACCTTCTGCTCTGCGTCTCTGCACTACATGAGTTTGGTCGTCCACCTTCACGTCCACTCACTCTCTCTCTCACACACTAGCTCACTGTCTCACGCACCCACCCTCCCTCTGGTCCTGCCTGCCACCATCTTCCCTTCTTTTTCTACTCTGTGTCTCTTGATTGGAGCTTTTAATCTATTTACAATTAAGGTTATTATTGATATGTACTTATTTATTGCCATTTTTATTTATTATGGCTATGTTTCTCTATTTCTTCTGCTTATTACAGCAGTCCTTTTAACATTTCTTGCTGTGTTGGTTTGGTGCTAATATATTCACTTAGCCTTTTTTGGTCTGTGAAGCTCTTTATTTCAACTTGTTTTGAATGATAGCCTTGCTGGATAGAGTAGTCTTGGATTCAGATCCTTGTTTTTCATTATCTTGAATACTTCATGCCATTCCCTTCTGGCCTGTAGTATTTCTGTTGAGAAATCAGTTGATAGCCTTATGGGGCTCCTTTGTAGATAACCTGTTGCTTTTCTCTTGCTGCCATTAAGATTCTCTCTTTGTCTTTAATTTTTGGCATTTTAATTACGTATCTTAGTGTAGGCCTGTTTGGGTTCTTCTTACTTGGGGCTCTCTGTGCTTCTTGAACTTGTATGCCTTTTTCCTTCACCAAGTTAGGGAAGTTTTGTCACTATTTCTTCAAATATATCCTCTAACCCTTGCTCATTTTCTTCTTCTGGAACTCCTGTGATGTGGATGTTGTTACATTCATGTGGTCCCACAGCTCTCTTAAACTGTCCTCCTGTTTTTTAATTGTTTGTTTTTTTGAATAGGTGATTTTTTTCTACCCTGTCTTCTAATTCACTGATCTGATCCTTGGCTTCCTCTAATTAGCTGGTTATTTCTTCCAATGTGTTCTTTATTTCTGCTATGTCATTTTTCATTTTCCCTTGGTGGTTTTTCATTTCCAGTTGGTTGATTTTCATTGTTTCTGTATCTTTACTCATGTTGTTGAGTTTCCTCATAATCATTACTCTGAACTCTACCTCTGATAATTCCATTTCATTTATCCCTTCTTCTGCAGAATTCTCTTGTTCTTTCATTTGGGATTTGTTTCTTTGTTTTACCATTTTGGCTGTCTCAGCAGGGTTTGGAGCCTGCCAAATTTTCCCTGCGAGTGTTGGTATTCCACTAACTGTGGCTCCCTCTACTGGGTGTGGATGAGTATGAAAGGGACCACATTAAACACCAATATCTAGTCTTACTTTAACCTGGATAGAGTGGCAGGTGAAGCAAAGATTCAATTATCCCAGAACTTTTGCCTGCAAGCTGACTATTAGTCTAAGTTACTTAATCTCAGATTGTAGCCCTCAGCTGAATGAAAAAACCCTTCAAGTGGGCAGGGTAAGAGGATTTCCAGTTGGTCGGGCAATAGCTGTCCCCTAGGTTAAAGTTGCTTTAAGAAGAAAGTGGTTTCTGTGGTGTGGGTTATTGGCTCAGCACAGGGATTGTGGCCTCAGCCTTCATAGCTCAGTCCCCAGAGTCAGGACACCCAACACTGAGGGTCAGGCCCAAGGCTCAAAGCCTTCAGAATCTCATTTCTGCCTACTGACTTGCTGGTAGTCTTTGGCTGTTAGTGAGCTTCAGCTTGCACTTCTCTGGGCAGGTGATGTTAAATTCCTGAGGGAGGAGCAGTTGCTTCTTCCCCAGGCTATAGCTGCTCTGGGAAGGGGCTCTTTGAGGAAAATAGCTACTGTCCTGTGAGGGAGTGATTCAGCATAGAGCTCCTGATGGCCTCCTTCCCAGCTCTCTCCCCAGTGCCATGAACCCCTGACTCTCCTCCCACAGTTCCATTCCAGTCTGCCCTCCCTCTGCTGGAGCCCAAGGTGAGTGGCTATAGCTGTAATTTAGTGCCCTGACCCTTCAGGGCAGTTCTGGTGTTCCCTGAACCTCTCCCTGCAGGACAAAACCTTTGCTCTGGTGATTTTCTCAGCCAAGTGTTATGTGGGTGCATTTCCCTGTTCCTCCACTCTGTGCTGGGGAGCTAGCTTGTGGTTTTTACCCCTGACTTTTCAGAGGGAACTGCTTACAGCTAAGACAGCCCTCAGCTACTGCCCATGGGCACCAAGCCAGCCCTCTTGTGCTTCCACAGCTTCTACCAGTATTGATTTGGAGTCCTCTTTATGTCCCTGGTTATAAGGGTTCTCTCCAGCTGCTCTTCAGTTGGTTTTTCCAGATGACTTGTCTTTATTTTAGTTGTAATTTCAGTTTGGTCCTGGGAGACAGTCTGTGTAGCTTCCATTCACTCTGCCACTACTTTGGATCTCTCCATAGTTGATTTATTTTTTGAGTTGTATTGTGCTATATTGATATACCAAATAGATATTTGGTTTGTTTTCAGTTTTTGGTTATAACAAATAGAACTGCCAATATAAGTCTATATGTATATATATGCTTTCATCTCTTCTGGGTAAATAACCCAGGGTTAGAGTGGCTGAGTCATATGCTGGATCAATGTTTAACTTTTGAAGAAACTGTAAAACTGTTTTCCAAAATGTTTTTGCCATTTTATGTTCCCACTAACAGTGCATAAGAGTTCCAGTTTCTTTATATCCTTGCCAACATTTATTATTGCCCTTTTAATTTTAGTAATACTGGAATTAAACTAGGTGTGTAGTATCATGTTGTGGTTTTAATTTGCTTTTTTCTAGTGATCAGTGATGTTGATCATGCCTTCATGTACTTATTTGCCATCGATATTTGTGAAGTATCTGTTCAAATACTGTCCATTTTTATTGGGTTATTTTTTTTTATCATTAACTTATAAAAGTCCTTTATATCATCTAGCTACAAATTCTTTGTCAGATATATGTTTTGAAAATATCTTCTTCCAATGTATGCTTTTGATGAATTAAGGTTTTCAATTTTGATGTGGTACAATGTACTGAAATTATTTTTATTTATATCATGTTTTTCACATTCTATTTAAGAACTCTTTGCCAAACCTAAGGTCACTAAAATGTTTTGCTGTTTGTTCTAACAGTTTTATAGTTTCAGCTTTTACATTTAGGTCTATAATCCTTTCCTGAAGTAATTTTCATGTAAGATATGAGATTAAAAGTAGAGTTTTTTTTTTTTTTAACTGTAGATTCAAAGAAATAACATCAATAGAGATTAAAAATTAGTCTGATGCCCTGGCCAGCATGGCTCAGCTGATTGGAATGTTGTCCCATACACTGAAATGCCAGGGGTTCAATTCCCAGTCAGGGCACATACCTAGGTTTCAGGGTCAGTCCTTAGATGGGGTGTGAGTGAGAGGTACCCAATCAGTGTTTCTCTACCTCTTCCTTTCTCTCGTTTTAAAAATATTTATTGTTGAAAGTATTAGAGGTGTTCCCCCTCTTTTCTCCCCCATTGCCCCCTCCTCCCAGTTTTCTTCCCTCTCCAGGCCTTCACCACCCTATTGTCTGTGTTCATGGGTAATGCATATATGCATATAAGTTCCTTGGTTAATCTCTTCCCACCCCTCCTCCTCCCTTCCTCCTAAAGTTCATCAGTCTGTCCCATGTTTCCTTGCCTCTGTTTCTATTTTGTTCATTTTATTTTGTTCATTAGATTCCACATATAAGTGAGATCATGTGATACTTGTCTTTCTCTGACGGGCATATTTCACTTAGCATAATACTCTCCAGGTCCCTCCATGCTGTCTCAAAAGGTAATTGATTCTTCTTTTTTATAGCTGCATAGTATTCCATTGTGTAAATGTACCACAGCTTTTTTATCCACTTATCTATTGATGGACACTTGGGCTGTTTCCAGATCTTAGCTATTGTGAATAGTGCTGCTATGAACATAGGGATGCATATATTCTTTCTGATTGGTGTTTTGGGATTCTTAGGATATATTCCTAAGAGTGGGATCACTGGGCTAAATTGCAGATGAATTTTTAATTTGGGGGGAAATTCCATACTGTTTTCCAGTATGTTTGGAGTATTTGTTCTAGATTTGTGAAATATGGGGTTGGTATTTTAATAGGGATTGCATTGAATCTCTAGATTGCTTTGAGTAGTATGCACATTTTAATGATGCTAATTATTCCAATCCATGAGCATGGTATATTCTTCCACTTGTTTATATCCTCCTCTATCTCTATTATCAGCATCCTGAAGTTTTCCGAGTATAGATCTTTTACCTCTGTGGTTAAGTTTGTTCCTAAGTATCTTAATCTTTTTTTGCAATGGTAAATGGGATTTTTAAAAAGTTGCTCTTCCTGATAATTCATTATTGGTGTATTAAAATGCTATTAATTTCTGGGTGTTAATTTTGTATCCTGCTACATCACTGAAATCATTTATTAAATCTAATAGTTTTTGATGGAGTCTTCAGGGTTTTCTATATACAATATCATGTCATTTGTGAATAATGACAGTTTTACTTCCTACTTTTCAATTTGGCTGCCGTTTATTTTTTTCTTCTTGTCTGATCACTGTGGCTTGAACCTCCAGTACTATGTTGAATAAAAGTGGTGAAAGTAGACATCCCTGTCTTGTTCCTGGTCTTAGGGGAAATGCTTCTAGATTTAGCCCATTGAGTATGATGTTGGCTGTAGATTTGTCATATATGACCTTTATTATGTTGGGGTATGATCCCTCTATTCCCACTTTACTCAGAGTTTTTATCAAAAATCAGTGTTGAGCCCTGGCTGGTTTGGCTCAGCAGTTGGAGCGTCAGCCTGTAGACCAGAGAGTCCCGGGTTTGGTTCCCGCTAGGGGCACGTACCAAAAAAAAAAAAATAAAAAAAAATAAAAAAAATTAAAAAAATAAAAAAAAAATCAGTATTGGATTTTGTCTAATGCTTTTTCTGCATCTATCCATAAGATTTTGTGATTTTTTTTTTATCTTTCATTTTGTTTATGTGGTGTGCCACATTTACTGATTTGCAATATTGTACCAGTCTTGCATCCCTGGGATGAATTCCATTCCACTTGATCATGGTGAATAATCTTTTTAATATATTGCTGGCTGGATCCTATTTGCTAATATTTTGTTGAGGGTTTTAGCATCTGTGTTCATCAGTGATATTGGCCTGTAATTTTATTTCTTTGTAGTGTCTTTATTTGGTTTTAGGGTTAGGATAATGCTGGCCTTGTAAGAAGAGCTTGGAAGTTTTCCTTCCTCTTGAATTTTTTGGAATAGTTTGAGGAGGATAGGTGTTAGTTCTTCTTTGAATGTTTGGTGGAACTTCCCTGTGAAGTTGTTCGGACCAGGGCTTTTGTTTGCTGGGAGTTTGATTACTGCTTCAATTCCCTTAGTTGTTATTGGTCTACAGTTGTCCCTCGTTTATCGCTGTTAATTCGTTCCAGATTCTAGCGGTTGCACCTGGCATTGAAGGATTCCTGGGGTGCTCAATTACATAGGCCTACAGTCTATAGGTACAGTAATTTTAATTGTAATCCAGTGGTGTATAATCGACTCAGACAACCGAGCGCGTGCTGTATCATTTTCACTGTCTCGATCAACTTTTTAATGAATATATTTGAAAAAAATGCGATAGAGTGAAGCCGTGAAAGTCGAAGCACAAAGTGGCGAGGGACAACTGTATTCAGATTTTCTGAATCTTCCTTGTTGAGTTTTGGAAGATTGTATGTTTCTAGGAATTTGTCCATTTCACTTAGGTTGTTCAATTTGTTAGCCTATACTTGTTCATAGTATTTTCTTACCATTCTTTGTATTTCTGTGGTGTCAGTTGTTACTTCACATCCTTCATTTATGATTTTGTTTATTTGGATCCTCTCTCTTTGCTTCTTGGTGAGTCTTGCTAAAGGTTCATTAATCTCTTTGATTTTTTTCAAGGAACCAGCTCTTGGTTTCATTGATCTTTAGTATTGTTTTTCTAGTCACTGTGTCATTTATTTCTGCTCTGATCTTCATTATTTCCTTCCTTCTACTTACTCTGGGCTTTTCTTGTTCTTTCTAGTTTTTTTTTTTTTTTTTTTTTTTTTTTTGGTAGGGTTAGCTAGTTTATTAGAAATTTTTCTTGTTTCTTGAAGTAGACCTGTAGTGCTATGAACTTCCCTCTCAGGACTGCTTTCTCTGTGTCCAGTAGATTTTGGGTTGTTGTGTGTTCATTTTTATTTTTTACCAGATAGTTTTTTGCTTCTTCCTTGATCTCCTTGGTAACCCATTCATTGTTGAATAACATGCTATTTAGCCTCCATATGTTTGAATGTTTTAGAGAGTTTTTATTGTAATTGATTTCTAGTTTCATGCCATTGTGATCTGAGAAGATGCTTGATATGATTTCAATCTTCTTGAGCTTGCAGAGACCTAGTCTGAGCTCTAACATGTGGTTTATCTCTGAGAATGTCCCATGTGCACTTGAGAAGAATGTATATTCTACAGTTTTGGGGTGAAATGTTCTGTAAATCCCAATTAAATCCATTTGATCTAATGTATCATTTAGGATCACTGTTTCCTTAGTGACTTTCTTAATCTAGAAGATCTAGCCTGTGATGTCAGCTGGATGTTGAAATCCCCTACTATGATTGTATTGCTGTTGATCTCTCCCTTCAGGTCCTCTAGATATTTAAAAAATATATATTTTGGTGCTCCTATATTGGGTGCATATATGTTTATCAGGGTTATATTCTCTTGTATCAATCTCTTTGGTATTATGAAGAGGCCTTCATTGTCTCTTGTTATGGCTTTCATTTTGAAGTCTATTTTGTCAGATATGAGTATTGCTACTCTGTTTTTTTTTTTTTTCATTTGCATGAAAAAAATTTTTTCCATCCTTTCACTTTCATCCTGTGTGTCTTTTGTTCTGAGGTGGGTGTCTTGTAGACAGTATATATATGGGTCATGTTTTCTTATCCATTCAGCTACCCTATGTCTTTTGATTGGAGCATTTAAGCCATTTACATTTAAGGTTATTATTGATACGTACTTTTTGTTGCTATTTTTATTCTTTATGCTTGTGTTCTCCCCCCCCCCCCCTTCTTACAATAGTCCATTTAGAATTTCTTGCAGTGCTGGTTTGGTGGTAGTAAACTTTTTTTTTTTTTTTTTTTTCTGTGAAGCTCTTTATTTCACCCTCAATTTTGAATGATAGCCTTGCTGGACAGAGTAGTTTTGGATACAGTCCCTTGCTTTTCATAACTGTGTATACTTCATTTCACTCCCTTCTAGCCTGAAGTGGTTCTATTGAGAAATCAGCTGACATTCTAATGGGAGCTCCCTTTTAGGTAATTTTCTCTCTCTTGCTCTTGCTACCTTTAAAATTCTTTCTTTGTCTTTATTGTTTGCCATTTAATTATATGTCTCAGTGTAGGTCTTTGGGGGTTCATCTTGATTGGAACTCTCTTGTGTTTCCTGGACTTGTGTGACTTTTTCCTTCACCAGGTTAGGGAAGTTTTCTGTCATTATTTCTTCAAACAGGTTCTCTATTCCTTGCTCAGATTCTTCTCCTTCTGGTATCCCTATGATGCGGCTGTTGTTCCATTTCATATTGTCTCAAAACTCCCTTAAACAATCCTCCTGCCTTTTAATTATTTTTCAGTTGCTGCTCTGATTGGGTATTTTATTCTACCTTGTCTTCTAATTCTCTGATTCAGTCCTCAGCTTCTTCTAATCTACTATTGATTCCTTCCATGGATTCTTTATTTCAGCTATATCATTCTTCATTTCCAATTGATTGTTATTCATGGCTTCTACCTCTTTCTTCATGCTGATGTAGTTCCCACTGAATTCCTTATTGTTCTCATTAAGTTGCTTGTAGTTCTCACTAAGTTGTTTGAGCACCTTTAAAACCATTACTTTGAATTCATTATATGACAAATTGCTTGCCTCCATTTCATTTAGTTCCTTTTCTGGCGATTCATCCTTTTCTTTCATTTGGGGGTTCTTTGTCTCTTCATTTTAGTGATCTAGTAGTCGGGGACTGGGGGAGGCATGCCAGATTGCGGGGGTAGGTCAGTGTGTCTGGGACATCAGGTCATAGCAGGGCTTTATCTCGGATCTGGTCTGGTAGTCTGGGGGTGTTGGCAGCTCTTGGCAGCAGCACCAGAGGGGCAAGCTCCTCTTGGCAGCAGCAGCAGTGGGGCTGGTGGCTCTAGATGATGGTAGCAGCAGGGCTGGCAGCTCTCAGCTGGTGAGGGCCCAGCAGGACAATTGGCTCTTGGCTGCAGCAGGTTCTGCAAGGCCAGCGGCTCTTGTCAGCTGTGGGGCTGGCAGGGCTGACAGCTGTTGGCTGGCAGCTGTAGGCTGGCAGGGATGCTGGTGCCTTCTGCAGGCTCAGCATGGGCCCAGAAGAGGCTGTGGGGCCAGCGGGGGTAAAATTGCCTGTGGCTTTGGGGTGCTGGGTCTTGGCCGGTACCTACAGCCTCCTCCCAAGGAGGACCCTGCAGATCCTCCAAAATGGCACAGTCTTTAACACCAAGCAGGGAGAAGCACTCTGCAAGCTGGCAGCTCCCCTGCCCCAAGTTTCTACAGTGACAGGCAGATACCCACCTTCACTCACACCCACACACACTCTCTCTCACACACACTCACCTACTCACACTCTCACCCTCACTCTGGTCTTGCCCGCCACCATGTTAATCCTTTTTACTCTTATTTAGTTGGTTGATATGGTGAATTACATTAATTTTAGATTGTAAACCAACCTTGCATTCCTAAGTTAACTCCACATGGCTATTATGCATTATAATTTTTATTTATTCTTGGATTTGAGTTGTTAAAATTGGTTAAAACTTTTTACATGTGTGTATGATTTCTCCCAAATGCATTATCATTTTAGCTTTTATGGTAGGTCCTTTATATATGGTCTGCTGTAGGGGTCAAGAGTCACTTTTTCCCCACATGGCAATCCAGTTGTCTCAGTACCAGTTGTTTTCCTTCCTCATTGGTTTGCTTTGACATATTTGTCGAATGTTTAAAAAATTATATTTTATATATATATATATATATATATATATATATAATTATATTATATATATAATTTCTTTTATTTCAACTACTATATTTCTCATACTTATTATATCTGTTTTTTTCCTTGGTTCTTTTTCCACATTACTAATATCTTCCTCTTTCTCTTAATATGTTTACTAGTCTAATTTTGATTTATTTACTCTAATACAGTGGTTCTCAACCTTCCTAATGCTGTGACCATTTAATACAGTTCCTCATGTTGTGGTGACCCCCAACCATAAAATTGTTTTCATTGCTACTTCATAACTGTAATTTTGCTACTGTTATGTCTTAGGCGACCCCTGTGAAAGCGTCGTTTGACCCCCAAAGGGGTTGCGACCCACAGGTTGAGAACCGCTGCTCTAATACATCTGCTACTGTTGGAGTTTATAATCAGTGTGTAGGTTTTTCTCTTTCTTCCTTCCTTCCTTCCTTCCTTCCTTCCTTCCTTCCTTCCTTCCTTCCTTCCTTCCTTCCTTCCTTCCTTCCTTCCTTCCTTCCTTCCTTTCTTTCTTTCAAGTGGCTGGCCTTTTCAAATGTCTTGTGATTTTGGCCTGTGAACACATTTTTTTCCACGGATGTATGAAATGTTATGTCAAACAATGCTTTAGAGGTAAACCGTAGTGTCAGCCACATTAAGTTCAGAGCATGGAGGAGAGTCCAAAGATGAGCGAGACACCATAAATCGCAGTCACTCTTTGTCTCACGTAAGACCTGCTTTGTCAGTTTTTTGCTTGTTGCTTGTGGTTCAGCAACATTAGGAGGTACTTTTTAACAACCTTGGGTGCACATTGGAATCAAATGAGGAACTTTAAAAAAATAGTGATTTCTAATTCCTGTCCTGAGATTTTTATTTAGTTGATTAAGTTTGTGCAGCCTGGATTTAGGAATTATTTGTTTTACTTCTCAAATTTAAAATAATTATAGATTCACAGGAAGTTGCAGAAATATACAAAGAGTTTCCATGTACACCTTCATCCAGTTTCCCCTAATTAAATTTTGCATAACTACAGTACAGCATTAAAAGCAGTAAATTGACATTGGTACAATGTGTGTGTATTGTTTTGTTATTTTATCGCATGTATAGGTTCGTGTAGCCACTGCCATATTCAAGATACAGAATTATTTCATTAGCACAAAGATATCTCTTGTTCTGCACCTTTATGGCTATACTTTTCTTCCTTCTCCCAACCATCCCTGACTTCTGGCACTCACTAATCTGTTTTTCAGCTCTACAATTTTGTCATTTCAATAGTATGGTATAAATAGAATCACAGAGCTGTGACATTTGAGATACTTTTTCACATAGAATAATGTCATTGAGATCCATCCAAGTTGTTGCAGGTATCAATCATTTACTGCTTTTTATTATTGCTGAGCAGTATTCCATGATATGAATGTACCACAGCTTGTTTAACCATTCATCTCTTGAGGGAGATTTTTATTGTTTCTAGTTTTTGGCTATTACAAATAAGGCACACCTTATTTATGTACTTACTGTAATTATTGGTATGGCAGGTCTCAAGTCTTCTACTTTATTTATTAATGTACTTACTTTTGTCTTTTCTCCTTGTTTTTCTTATCTCTGTTTTCTGCCTTTCTGGGCTTACTTGAACATTTTTTTAGAATTCCATTTTGATTTACCTGTAATACTTTTGAGTATCTCTATAGATGTTTTCAATGGTTGCTCTAGGTATTACATTATATATATAGAACTCTTCATAGTCTAATGGTATCACATTTTAACAGTTTAAGTGTAAAAATATTGCCTTCCTTTAAATCTTTCCACCCTCTCCCATTTATAATTATCATAATAGATTCAGATTTGTTATTTGTTCTGCCCAGGACATAAGTCCTCTTAATGTTAGTGTTCCGTTTTTTGTTTTAAATGTTTTTTTTTTTTATCCTCACCCGAGGACATTTTTCCATTTTTTGTTCAGATAGAGTAGGAGGGAGAGAGAGGAAGAGAGAGAGAGAGCGAAACATCGACGTGAAAGGGACACACCGAGTGGCTGCCTCCCGCACGACCCAACCAGGGGCTGGGGACAAACTGCAACTGAGGTTCGTGCCCTTAGCGGGAACCGAACCCGGGTCTCTCTGGACTGCAGGCCGATGCTCCAACTGCTGAGCCAAACTGGCCAGGGCTGTTTTAAATGTTTTTATTGATTTTAGAGAGAGGAAAAGAAAGGGAGAGAGAAAAAAAAACTGATGTGAGACAAACATTGATCGGTTGCCTCCCACATGCACCCCGACCAGGGATCTAACCTGTAACCTGAGCACGTGTCCTGACAGGGAATCAAACAAGTGAGATTTCAGTACATGGAAAATGCTCAACCAACTGAGCCACATGGGCTAGGGCTAGTGTTAAGATTTTTCACTAATGTTTGTTTAGTCTAAGATTTTATATATTATGTTAGCTATTATTTTTTTTGAATATTGTGTTTATTCTCTCCTGGAATTTTGATAAGGTAAATATTGGGCCTTCTCATTTCTCTTCTTTATGTTTCTTAACCTCTCTCTCTTTTGTTTTTCTGTTATCTATTATAGATAATTTCTGCTGATCTGCTTTCTTTCCAGCTTACTAATGGTCTCTTCTGCTGTGTCTGTTGTGTTCTTAAACTTATCTATTGATGTTTTAAAAAATTATTTCAATTATTTTAGTTTAATTTTCTGAAATTCTCCTTGGTTCTTTTTAAAAAGTCTGCTAGTTCTTTTTTGTTTTTATTATGTATTTTATTACTTTGTGTTTCAGTACTTAAACACAACTGTTCTTAAGTTTCTATTTGAAAATACTACAATCTGAAGTTCTTGGGGAGCTAATTTAGTTTGTGTGTCTTTGACTCCCACTAAGTTTGGGTTATTACTTAAAGCATTTTGAAAATTTGAATTGTGAGCTAATTTTCAACGTGCCTTTATTTGAGTTTCAGGTCTTTGCATGGATTGAGGGTATGTCCCTCCAGAGAAGTTTTTTGTTTATTTCTGCCAAATTTTCGAGATTATATCACCATCCTAGAACCAAATTTTATTTTGATTTCTTATCTTGAGATTAAGAATTCCCAAGGAAGACTTTTAGTTGTGATTATTATCCTGAGCCCAGCAGTGGTTGGTTGACAAGCTGATTTTGTCTAGTCTGATCTTTTCACTTATTATAGTCCTCAGTGGCTTTATGTGGGGGATATGAGTTCTACTACTTGTGTTGCAGACATCTCTATGGCCTCATCTTTTATTTCTGAGTTAAGGTACAAGACCCTAGACCACTGACACAGGCAAACCCCAACCATATCTAATGTAACATCAGTTCATAGTCTTACTGCTCTAATTTGGCTCCAGGGGACTTCCCTTACAAATTCTTACAAGTTTTGCTCTGCATTTAAAAGGATGCTTCTTTACATTTTAGAATGCTTCTTTATATTAGAGATTATCTACTTTGAGATGATCTACTTTCCATATGCCACACATTATAGTCTGTTTGTTTGTTTATTGACTGTGAACTCTATGAAGGCAGGGCCAGTGTCCACCCAGTTCACTAGAGGTTCCTCAACACCTAGTGCCTGGTACATACTAACACTCAATAAATGTGGAATGAATAAAATGCTGTTCATTACAGATTTATTTGTAATAGTGAAAAACTGAAATGCACCTAAATATCTAATAATAGAATACTGAAGTAAATGTTTATATTTACTTAAAAGTAAATGGCTATTGCTCATATATTATTTTTCAGCCAGAAAATGATGATTTGGAGGACTATATTTTAGACTGAAAATTATTAAAGATTAAGTGTAGGTGAAAAAAACAGTATTCAGTTTTGAATTTTTAATATGGTAACTTTAAAATATGCATAACACTGAATAGTGTTATGAAAAAACACTGAATAGTGAACCAAGATGCTGAAAGTAGCTTATGTTGGACTGGTGGATTGAGGATCCCTTTTTACCCTTTATTCTTTAAACTTCCTATAATGTGGTTTTAGGAAAAGACTAAAAAGAAAAATGTTTATTAGTGCTCTTTAAAGTTTTTAGATTTAAATACACTAAAATAAAACATAAGATAAAACATAAAAATTTCAGAATTAATTTTATTACTATAATGTTTACAGGCTTTTATATGAAAATACAAAAAAAGATCTTTCTGATACTCGGCAACACCTTGCTAAAAAAGAATATGAGCTACAGCTTACTCAGGAGAAAATTGTGTGCTTGGATGAAAAATCTGGTGAGTTTTTTTTTTTTTTTCCTTGATATTACTTTTTTTTTATTTTTTTTAAGTTTAGTAGAAAAGTGTTTTCTTTTCTTACTTATAACAGAGATAAATTTGGAGATAGGCCCATAAATTAAAAGTTTGATTCAGCCCTGGCCAGTTTGGCTCTTTGGTTAGAGTGTTGGCCCGTGGACCAAAGAGTCATGGGTTCGATTCCGGTCAAGGGCACGTACCTTGGTTGTGGTTCGTCCCCGGCCCTGGTCAGGGTCGTGCGGGAAGCAACCAGTCGATGTGTCCCTCTCACGTCGATGTTTCTCTCTCTCTCCCCCTCCCTCCCACTCTATCTGAAGATAAACAGAAAAATATCCTCGGATGAGGATTAAAAAAAAAGTTTATGATTCAATCATGGAAAAATATGTTTTTCATCGATAGTAAGCATTTTAACTTAGATTCAGGACCATAAATATTTAGACATGGCTTCAAATTTTTCAGTGAAGAAATAACTAAACAAAGCAGCAACACTTCACAATTTATGATGGTCACTTTTAAATTTACAAGCTTTTGTGTGAAATTGTTGCGGTTTCATAGCTGTTGTAATGAAACAAAATACACACATCTATTACTTTTGGTGGAAAGTGTACAAACATTTGCTTATATCTATGATATTACTTGGGTTATAAAGTCTTCTATTTGTGTTTCTTACCAGTGATCGCTATAAGAATAGAATATGGTCATAATTTAATCTTTTTATAACTATAAAGTAAAATTTTGATTAGGACTATAAAAGATCTCATTTTAAAACAGAGGGAGTATTTTTAACATTTGCTTTAATGTAGTTCAAAACTGTCTGGCATAACCAATTGGGTGGGCGGTGGTGCTTTTTTATTGAAATGGGAAATATTAAAGGATAAATATAAAAGGGGAATATTGAAAAACTCACATTTGGATATTTTAAGTCCAAGTAAAAACGTAAGATAAGCAGTTAAATAGACAAGTTTTTATCTCAGAAGGGAAACCTAAGCTAAAGGTATACATTGGGGACACATCAGCATATAAATGATATTTTAAAACCATGAAATCACCTAGAGAAAATATAGAGAATGAGAAGAAGAAGATTCAGGACTGAGTATGAGGAAGCCAAAGAAGTAGGAGAAAACCCGTGAGTGTTATCTGGGGAGACAAGAGAGCAAAATGTTTGTAAAAGGAGGGTAGTGTCAATTGTCAGATACTTTCGAGAAGCAAAATAAGATGAGGATGAAACATGTTGATTGGATTTGGCACTTTGGAGGTTTGGTAATACTGACAAAGTTTGGACAGAGTGTTTGATGTGGAAGATGGAATAGATTGAGAAATGACTGGGAAGTGAGGAAGTAGAGACAGGAGAGAATAAAAGTCTCTTAAGAAGTTTGACTACAGCTGGGCCGGTGTGGCTCAGAGGTTGAGCGTTGACCCATGCACCAAGAGGTTGCTGGTTCAACTCCTGGTCAGGGCACATGATCGGGTTGTGGGCTCTATCCCCAGTGGGGGGCATGCAGGAGGCGGCCAATCGATGTCTCTCTCATCGATGTTTCTATCTCTCTCTCCCTCTCCCTTCCTCTGTCTCTAAAATCAATAAAGGAAAAAAAAAAGAAGTTTGGCTACTAAGAGTAGCAGAAAAATGGGGTGGTAGCTTGAGTGGAATGTGAGATTGAGGATATTTTTTAAAGATAGGAGCTACTAAAGCTGTTTCAGAGCTTTTCTTTATTATTTGAAGCCAATGGGAATGAACTCAGATATCAAAACATGTGGCTTGACTGAAAGTACTGCCCGGAAAAAGGAACTGATGCATTCTCAAGTACTATATAGATCATCTCTTGACACGTGATACTGCCTCTCAGTGCTGCACTGGGGGGCCGTTGGCAGGGATTAACCTAGAGGTCTAGTCTAGCAGAGCTTCCCTCATACAGCTCTGGACCAGTGGTTCTCAAACTTCGATGTGTGTCAGAATCAGCTGGAGAGCTAGTAAAGATCCCCAGAGCCGGGCTCCTTGGAGGAGGATATGGCCAAGACTTTGGTGTCTTTACCAGTTTCCTCAAGGGGTTCTCAGCCTGTGTTGTGCATTAGCATCACGTGGGAGGGGTGCTTGTTAAAACATAATTGCTGTGCCAGCTCAGAATGTCTGATTCAGTAGGGCTGGGGTCCCCAGGTGATGCTGATGGTGCTGGTTGAGAAACCACAGTTTGAAAACCATTATCATGTACTACCGGTTAGGCCTTCAGCATTGACATTGGCTTGCCAGTGTTTTCACAAATCAAATCAGACGTCCTGGGATGATTTTTTTCTAGGAATTTTTAGAAAAATAGTAGATCAGAATATTACTGGACTTTAACTCTGAAGATGACTTAATGGAATATTTTATTAAGATCTGTTACCAACTTATATAGAGGGAGGGGAAATTAGGAGGAGGAAATGGTGGTTTAATATCCCACCTACCTTCATCCACCCACGCTCTCCTCCCACCATGCATGTTAATATACTTTGAGATTTAGATTTAGAGATTTCCTTTGCTATTTTTATTCAAATATTGTAATTGCAGTTACATTTATGAGTCATTTAGAATTTTATGATTCATCTTAGTTTTTAATCACTAACAAGAGAAGCCATGTTTTTATTTGAGATGCAGTACTTATTTTTAGTCATTGAATATGATCTAGGAGAACTTATTTTGAAAAGTATTTCAATCTGCTTGAACTGAAAAAATTATCTTGATTAAAAAATGCCTTTATGATTACATATTTAGATATCTTTACAAGGCAAAGTAGTGCCCAGCCAGAAGAAATCAGCATTTTTAATGAACCCCTCAACCATCTGGCTAAGGCAAGTCAACTCCTGCAAGAATGCGTCGATGAAATATCTGAGTTTACTGCATTCCTTGGAGAGAGTCTGGCAATGAAGGTAAGTTCTGAGAACTGTGGTCTTAAAGAGCTGTTTGCACTCGAATCTGAATAAAATAATAGGATTCTTCCAACTCTTTTTCTAGAGAGCTGAAACTTTAAAATCTGATTTTGAAATATTTTAAGATAGTCTTAAGAAATATGTGGTCTTTCTCTCATGAATTTGTGATTAACGTGCAGACAATAACTAATTCATATGTCAAAATGTGAAGCAGGGTAATAAAGCAGTGAGGCTGATTTCTTTTTAAAAGCACACCAGAACTTATATTTTCAGGTAGCCACCTTGGGAGGCAGTATGTTCATTCCATTAAAAGTACCTTTGTAATTGTGTTCAGAACTAGATGCACATTTGTACATCGTCCTTAGCCATTGAGACAAACCCTGTGGAACTGGTAAAGAAAGCTGGATGATGATCTCCATCCCTCAGTTTTTGTTGTTCAAACAACAACATGAAAGGTGTTGCCCAAAAGGCAGGGAAATAGTCATACCCTTTTCTTGCTCAAAGTGATTCTGAAGGCAATTCCAAAACTGTTTTCCATAAATGTCTTAAGCAAAGGCAGCGATATTGGAATAAGGCCTTGCCCCTCTCTAAGGGAACTAATGTGTTCATTTATCCATCCACCTATTCAACAAACGTTTATTGACATGTTCCATGTATGTTATGTTAGAAATGGAGGAGGAGTGGGCATGCCTTCCAAAGCCTGTAGTATAATTGGGAGAAAGATAAATAAAGATGCTTTTATGATGGAATGTGCTAAGTGCCATAATGATGTATGCACAGTGTGCAGTTGGAGTTTGGCAAAAACACACTTGATTTAACCTGGGGGTTGGATTAGGTAAGGAGGAAGATCTAGAAAGCTTTCCAGGAGGTGATGGTGCTTGGACGGCCCTGAAAATTGACCAGGAATTAGCCAGGAAAAGATTTGGAGAAAGGGTACAGTAAGAGAAAGGGTGATTCAGGCAGGCAGAATACCTTTTGTAGAAAGTGGAATTCAGACAGGTAGAACAACTTACGTGAAAGCCCAGTGGCTTTCATAAGAGAATGTCATGGGATTTCTTGATAGTTTAGCATGTCTAGAGAATAGATTGCAGAGAGGTAAGTATGGGATCAGGATAGCGGGCAAAAGATGAGATGAGATAGATAAGCAACAAATTATAAAAATATATGTAATGTTCAGTTTTGACTATCGATATAGTGAATCTATGAAATAATGTAAAGGAAGTATTAAAATAAGATCTTTATTTTAAAATAAATATCCTGGCACTTGTTAATCTATGTAAAAGATGGATTATAGGGAATTGAGAATAGTGACAAGCACATGAGTTAGGAGGAAAACAGTAAGAACTGTGTTAGGATAGTGGCCTTGTCCATGAGAGAAATAGGTTTGTTAAGGGAGTAAGATTGACAAGATCTGCTTTCCGACTGAGGAACCACGTGAAGAGTTGCCATGCATGAAGTAGGACACACGGAAAACAGAACAGGCTCGAGTGGAAGACTATCGACATGGCTTTGGGACATGTTGTTGAAATAGTCATAGGCTCTTGGAGTTTTAGGTTTGGAGAGAAAATTGAATCGAGGTTAATAGATTGGAGAATCATGAGCCTAACTGAAGCCATCAAAGTGCATGAGATAGTAAATTTTCATTTACCTGTTTTAAAGGCTGACTCATTACTTTATGTTACACCTTAATATTTTGGAAAATGTTATGGCTTTCGGGGGTAAAGTTTTGTTTCTTATATTCAAACCACTTTTTGAATCATTAAACATGATTTTTCTGTAAAAACACTTAACACTTAGAAACAAATTATTCAGATCTTTCTGAATCTCACTTCCCTCTTCTATATCTATATTTCATATTTCTTCCATTTTGCTAATTTTACCATTATCTTTTCCTTCACAAGGAATGTTGAGTTGTAAGTCCATTTCTTTTTCTTTTTATTATTGTTTTTATTGTTGAAAGTATTACAGGTGTCCCTTTTTCCCCATCATTGACCCCCTCTTCCCTTCTCTCACCCTCATCCTGCTCTCCCTAACCTAATGTCTGTGTCCATTGGTTGGCATCTATGCATATAAGTTCTTTGGTTTATCTCTTCCCACCCTCACCCCCCAACCCCTCTGAGGTTTGTCAGTCTGTTCCCTACTTCAATGACTCTGGATTTATTTTGATGAACAGCTTATTTTGTTCATCATGTTCCATAAATAAGTGAGATCATGTGGTACTTGTCTTTCTCTGATTGGCTTATTTCGCTTAGCATAACACTCTCCAGGTCCCTCCATGTCGTCTCAAAGGATAAGAGATCTATCTTTCTTATAGCTGCATAGTATTCCATTGTGTATATGTACCACAGCTTTTTTATCCACTCATCTACTGATGGACACTTGGGCTGTTTCTAGATCTTAGCTATTGTAAATAGCGCTGCTATGAACATAGGGGTACATATATTCTTTCTGATTGGTGTTTCAGTCTTCTTAAGATATATTCCTAGAAGTAGGATCACTAGGTCAAATGGCAGTTCCATTTTTAATTTTTTGAGGAAGCACCATATTGTTTTCCATAGTGGCTGCACCAGTCTACAATCTCACCAGCAGTGTGCGAGTCCCCTTTTCTCCACACCCTCACCAGCACTTGTTGTTTGAGGATTTGTTGACAGTAGCCATTCTGGAAGGTGTGAGGTGATATCTCATAGTCATTTTAATTTAATCTCTCTGATGATTAGAGATGTTGAGCATTTTTTCATATGTCTCTTGGCCATTTGTATGTCCTGCTTGGAGAGGTATCTATTTAGATCCTCTGCCCATTTTTTAATTGGATTTTTTGTCTTCCTATTGTTGAGTTGTATGAGTACTCTATATATTTTGGAAATTAACCCCTTCTCTGATATATCATTGGCAGTTATGCTCTGCCATATAGTGGGTTCCCTTTCCATTTTGATGGTTGTTTCTTTGGCTGTGCAGAAGCTTTTGAGTTTGATGTAGTCCCATGTATTCATTTTTTCCTTTGTTTTTCTTAGGTGTTGTATCAGTGAAAATTCTGCTGCGTGTGATGTATGAAATTTTGTTGTCTACATTTTCTTCTAGGATTTTTATGGATTTATGAGTTACATTTAAGTATTTTATCCATTTTGAGTTTATTCTTGTGTATGTTGTAAGTTGTGGCCTACCTTCATTTTTTTGCATGTAGCTGTACAATTTTCCCAACACCATTTATTAAAGAGGCTGTCTTTGCTCCATTGTATGCTCTTGCCACCTTTGTCAAATATTAATTGAGCATACTGTCTTGGGTCAATTTTTGGGTTCTCTGTTCTGTTCCATTGATCTATATGCCTGTTCTTGTGCCAGTACCAGGCTGTTTTGATTACAGTGGCTTTGTAGTATAACCTGATAATCTGGTAATGTGATCCCTCCTACTTTGTTCTGCTTTTTCAAGATTGCTGTGGATATTCAGGGTCTTTTTTGGTTCCATATAAACTTTTGAAATATTTGTTCTAGTTCTGTGAAATATGTCATTGGTATTTTAATGGGGATTGCATTGAATCTATAGCTTGATTTGGGTAGTACAGACATTTTAATGATAATTCTTCCAATCCATGAACAAGGAATAGGCTTCCACTTTTTTATATCTTCCTCTATTTCTTTTTTCAATGTCCTGTAGTTTTCTGCAAATAGGTCCTTTACTTCTTTGGTCAAGTTTATTCCTAGGTATCTTAGTTATTTTGTTTCAATGGTAAATGGGATTGCTTTTTTAGTTTCTCTTTCTGTGAGTTCATTATTGGTGTATAAGAATGCCATCGATTTCTTGATGTTAATTTTGTATCCTGCTACTTTGCCAAATTTGTTTATTAAATCTAGTAGATTTTTGATGGAATCTTTAGAGTTTTGTATGTACAATATCACGTCATCTGCCAATAATGAGTTTCACTTCCTCCCTCCCAATTTGGATCCCTTTTGTGTTTCTTTCTTGTCTAATTGCTGTAGCAAAGACTTCTAGTACTATGTTAAATAAGAGTGGTGAAAGTGGTCATCCCTGTCTGGTTCCTGCTTTTAAGGGGAATGCTTTCAGTTTTTGCCCACTGAGTATGATGTTGGCTGTAGGTTTTTTATATATGGCCTTTATTATGTCGAGATATGATCCCCTTCTATTCCCATATTGCTGAGCGTTTTTATCAGAAATGGGTGCTGGATTTTGTCAAATGCTTTTTTAGCATCTATTGATATGATCATATGGTTTTTATCTTTCATTTTGTTTATGTGGTTTATCACATTTATTGATTTGTGAATATTGTACCAGCCTTGCATCCCTGGGATGAATCCCACTTGGTCATGGTGAATAATTTTTTTATGTATTGCTGGATCCAATTTGCTAAAATTTTGTTAAGGATTTTGGCATTTATGTTCATCAGGGATATTGGCCTGTAGTTTTCTTTCTTTGTAGTGTCTTTTTCTGGTTTTGGAATTAGAATTATGCTGTCTTCATAAAATGAGTTTGGAAGTCTTCCTTCTTCTTGGATTTTTGGAAATAATTTGAGGAGAATGAGTGTTAGATCTTCTTTGAATGTTCAGTAAAACTCCCCTGTGAAGCTATCTGGGCCTGGGCTTTTGTTTGCTGCGAGACTCTTGATTACATCTTCAATTTCCTTAGTTGTTATTGATCTGTTCAAGTTTTCTATCTCTTCTCAAGTTTTCTATCTCTTCAGTTTTCTATCTCTTCTCAAGTTTTCTATCTCTTCAGTTTTGGGAGAGTGTATGTTTCTAGAAATTTGTCCATTTTGCCTAGATTGCCCCATTTGTTCGCGTATAATTGTTTATAGTATTTTTTAATGATCCTTTGTATTTCTGTGATGTCAGTTGTTAACCTCTCCTCTTTTGTTTCTGATTTTGTTTATTTGGATTCTCTTTTTTTGTTTCTTGGTAAGTTTGGCTAAGGGTCCATCAATCTTGTTTATCTTTTCAAACAACCAGTGCCTGGTTTCATTGATCTTTTGTTTTTTTAGTTTGTATGTCATTTATTTCTGCTCTGGCCTTTACTATTTCTTTCCTTCCACTTGCTCTGGATTTTCCTTTTGTTTACTTTCTAGTTCTTTAAGTTGTAGGGTTAGAAAGTCAATTAGAAATTTTTCTTGATTTTTGAGGTAGGCCTGTATTGCTATGAACTTCCTTCTCAGGACTGCTTTTGTTGGGTCCCATAGATTTTGTGTTGTTGTGTGTTTCTTTTCATTGGTTTCCAGGAAGTTTTTAATTTCCTTGATCTCCTTGGTAACCCATTCATTGTTTAATAACATGCTATTTTGCCTCCATGTGTTTGAATGTTTTTGCATGTTTTTGTTGTAATTGATTTCTAGTTTCGTGACATTGTGATGTGAGAAGATGCTTGATATGATTTCAATCTTATTGAACTTGTAGAGACTTAATTTGTGTCCTAACATGTAGTCTATCTTTGAGAATGTCCTATGTGCACTTGAGAAGAATGTGAATTCTTCAGGTTTGGGGTGTAATTCTCTGTAAATATCTATTAATTCCATTTGATCTAGTGCATCATTTAGAGTCTCTGTTTCCTTGTTAATTTTTTGTCTAGAGAATCTATCCAGTAACATCAGCAGGGTGTTGAAGTCTGCTGCTATGATTGTATTGCTGTTGATTTCTCCTTTGAAGTCCTCCAGAAGTTTTTTAATGTATTTTGGTGCTCCTATATGGGTGCATATATGTTTACCAAGGTTATATCCTCCTGTTGGATAGATCCTTTCAATATTATGTAGTGGCCTTCTTTGTCTCTAGTTATGGCCTTTATTTTGAAGTCTATGTTATCGGATATGAGTATTGCTACCCCAGCTATTTTTTCCTTTACGTTAGCTTGGAAAATTTTTTTCCATCCCCCCACTTTCAACCTATGTGAGTCTTTTGTTCTGAGGTGGGTCTTCTGTAAACAACATATATATGAGTCATGCTTTCTTATCCATTCCGATACTCTGAGTCTTTTGATTGGAGTGTTAATCCATTTACATTTAAGGTGATTATTGATATGTACTTATTTATTGACATTTTTGTTCATTATGGTTATGCTTCTCTTCCTATTTCTTTGCTTATTACAGCAGTCCTTTTAACATTTCTTGGACTGCTGGTTTGGTGCTAAAATATTTCCTTAGCCTCTTATAGTCTGGGAAGTTCTTTATTTCAACTTCTATTTTGAATGATAGCCTTGCTGGATAGAGTAGTGTTGGATTCAGATCCTTGTTTTTCATTACCTTGATTACTTCATGCCATTCCCTTCTGGCCTATAGTGTTTCTGTTGAGAAGTCAGCTGATAGCCTTATGGGGGTTCCTTTGTAGGTAACCTGTTGCTTATCTCTTGCTGCCTTTAGGATTCTCTCTTTGTCTTTAAATTTTGGCATCTTAATTATTTTATGTCTTGGTGTATGACTATTTGGGTTCTTCTTACTTGGGGCTCTCTGTGCTTGAACTTGAATGCCTTTTTCCTTCACCAAGTTAGTGAAGTTTTCTGTCACTATGTCTTCAAATATATTCTCTAACCCTTGCTCATTTTATTCTTTTTCTGGAACTCCTATGATGTGGATGTTGTTACATTTCATATTATCCCACAGTTCTCTTAGGCTATCTTCTTGTTTTTTAATTGTTTCTTCTTTTTGGTTTTCTGATTGGGTGATTTTTTTTCTACCCTGTCTTCTGATTCACTGATCCAGTCCTTGGCTTCCACTACTCTGCTGGTTATTCCTTCCAATATGTTCTTTATTTCTGCTGTGTCATTCTTCATTTCCAATCGGTTGGTTTTCAATGTTTTTATATCTTTACTCATGCTGTTGAGCTTCCTTATGTTTATTACTCTGAACTCTCCCTCTGATATCTTGCTTAATTCTATGTCATTTATTTCTTCTCCTGCAGAATTATCTTATTCTTTCATTTGGGATTTGTTTCTTTATTTTACCATTTTGGCTGTCTCAGTGAGCCTGCCAAATTTTCCCTGTGGGTGTTGGTGTTCCGCTTGTTGTGGCTCCCTCTACTGGGTTTGGATGAGTGTGGGAGGACCCACGTTAAACACCACTGTCAAGTCGTACTTTCCTGGATAGATTGGAAGCAAAGGAAAGGTTAAATTATCCTCTAGCTTTTTGCTTGGAGGCTATTAGTATGTTACCTGAGGAACCTCAATTCATAGCCATCAGCTGAATGAAAAATTCCTCAGGTGTAAGAGGATTTCCAGCGGGTGAGGCACTTGCTTGCTATCAGACTTGATGTTAATGAGCCTCAATTTGCATTTCTCTGGCCTGGCCTGGTGGAGTTGAATTCCTGTGGGAGGTGCCATTGCTGCTCCTCAGGACTCTGGGAAGGGGCTCTTTGAGCAATATGGCTACTCTCCTGTGAGGGAGTGATTCAGCACAAAACTCCTGGTGTCCCCCTATCCAGCTCTCTCCTGAGCCAGGAGCCCTGGACTCTCTCCACACATTTCCAGTCCAGTCTGCCCTCTCTCTGCCAGAGCCCAAGGTGAGTGGCTGTAGCTGATTTGGTGCTTTTTAAAACCCCTTCTTTCTCAGCAGGAAGTGCCCTCAGCTAATACAGTTCTCTGCTGCTGTTCATGGGCTCCCAGCCCACCCTCACACACCTCCACAGTTCCTACTAGGCTCGATTTGGTGTCCTCTTTCCTTGGTTGTATGGGTTCTCTCCAGCTGCTTTTCAGTTGTTTTTTCCCAATGATTTGTCTTTATTTTAGTTGTAATTCCAGTTTGGTCCTGGGAGATGGTCTTTGTAGCTTCCATTCACTCCACTGCCATTTTCCACCTTTTCTCAAGATGAATTTCTATTGATAAAAGAAAGTCCTTTTGTCCTGGCCAGTTTGGCTCAGCAGTTAGAGCATCAGCCTGTAGACTGAAGGGTCTCGGCTTTGATTCTGGTCAAAGGCATGTACCTGGGTTGCAGGTTCAATCTCTGGCCCCGGTCGGGGTTGTGCAGGAGGCAACCAATAGATGTGTCTTTCTCACATCATGTTTCTCTCTCTCTTCCTCCCTACTGTCCTTCCACCCTCTCTCTAAAAGGTCAGTGGAAAAATATCCTCAGGTGAGGATTAACTCCCCCCCCCCAAAAAAAGTCCTTTTTAGGCTTATAAACCATATTTAAGCCTAATCAAGTAATGACTTTCAGAAAAACTAGAAGTTCAGTTAGTTTTTCAGAATTTAATTAGAAATGTATTAAATTATATTTTAAAAGCATGTATAAATATTTCATTTTAAGCAGTATTTTCTCTTTGAGTTTTTCCTCCATTGACTTATGCTTCTTAAGTGGGTTTAACTGCTTTGATAATGGATACGTTCACCATATTCCAATATCCATTACTGCCAGGTGTGGAATCTGCACCATTCTACCAGGAAGCAGAATAGGAAACCAGAGCTAAAACTATCCTGGAGAGGAGCACATGAATAAAGGAAGACACACACACACACACACACACACACACACACCCCCACCCCCACCCACCCACCCTAAACTGTCTCTGATGAATAAGAACAGAACTAGTTGGAAATATAGGTTTAGTTTTTCATCTTGTTTCCTTGGTTACTAAGGATTTCAAAATTCAAAGTGCAAAGTGAAAGAGCAGGGCTAATGTTACCCTAAGTATCTGTGAATAGTATCTGTAGCTAGTTCACCATCAACAAGAATTTTCAAAGGAGGAGGTGTGGGAATGGTATTGAGGCCATGAAGATAATCACACCCATTTCAGCCTTGACTGACCCCATTAATCTGCTCACTCACCACACCCTTGAAAAGGGAGAATATCAACAGTTTCTTTTATTTATTTTTTGCTCTAGGCCTAATGCTTACCTCCTTATTTAACTCACACCTAAACTTAATAATATACTTTTATAAGTAAGTCCATTTTAGCAGCTTTTGGAAGATGCTATTGATGACTAATATAAACAGTATAATTGATCAAAGTTGTTATTCTTAAGAATCAAATTTAGTTTTATGTGATTCACTTTTCTGGGTTCATAACATGACATGCAGTGAATTGATATTATTCCCCATGGAGAACCCCTAATGCACCACTGGTCTGCCTTCTTATACAGAATGCTCATGAGGTTTTTGTGCCATTGGGTGACTGCACAAAACTTTAACAGAGCATTTGATACATTGATCTCATGTCAGCACACCTAAGTGTAGTCTTTACTTTAATGAGCACAATCTATTGCTTTTATCTAGTACAAATATTCACACTGACATATTAGGCTTTAATTTTCAAGTGCAGAAAAGATGAACAGAGCAAAATGTTTAAACCCAAATGGAAAATAAAAAGGGTGGGGAAATTTCTTTTTGTTCATTCAGTTTTAACAGGAATAACAGTTTAAGATACTTTTTTATGTCATACTTATATTATTTTTCAAGGAAAAGATCATTTCAGACATGAAGAATATCATTGCTGAGATGGAACAGGCATCAAGGTAAAGCATTCGTTCAACGAAAATTAAAGTATTTATTAGGGGCAAAGTACTATGTTAGGTACAAAGATAGTAAGAAATGGGGGAGGGGGCTTAGTGTAACTAATATTGGAAGGAGGCCTCAGTCTGTGTAGGGAAGTAAAGGAGGATGTGGTGTTTGCCATGGAAAAGAAAGGAAAGGAAAGGGCGTTCAAGGAGAAAGGATAGCAAAGAACCACAGATAATGTGCAAGAGCCTCTTGAATGACAAATAGGTGAGTGTTGGAACCTGAAGTGTGAGAGGAGATGTGAAGGGAAGAAAGGATAAACAAGAGGCCTGTGTGACAGACACATGAGTCCTGATTTTGTCCTTCAGGAAATAAGAAATCATTAAGGAATTTTGAGGAGATTTTTGCAGATTACCCAGGCTGAACAATGATGATGGATTGGGGTTGGGGAGTGGGGGACAGGGGTGGGGTGACTGTGAGGCAGAAAATCTAGGAAAATGCCAGGTTTTTGGCTGGGGATGAATACTGGATATAAAGAAAGTGTGGAAAAATGATTTTCCTCTGAATTGGAAGAGCCTTTGAGACCTTCTTGTAGATAATCTTGTAAGCGGTTAAATATAAGAGTCTGGAGTGTAAGGAAGGGCCGAGGCTGGATAATGATTTCAGAATCATCTGGGTATAGGTGGGGTTGGGAGCCATAGATATGAATAGTATTTGTCTGAGCGAAGGTGGAGAGTAAGAAGAATCGGGAAGTAAGTGTTAAGCCCTCAGACCCATTATGTTTTCAGAGAGCAGAGGAAGAGGAACCTGCCACGGAGACTAAGCCATGGCAGCTGGAGGTAGGATGAAAGCTTTCTTATATTTGAATGTCGGAAGTTTTGGAATACTTAGCTAATCATTGACTATTATGTATATTTAGCATCCTTGTTTTTCATAGTGAAATGTTGGCAACATAGAGAAACTCCAATGCACGCTTTTTGCAGTATTTATTCCTATAAATTTAAATGTATTTAAAACTCCAAATTATCTCATGCTAACTGTCCATCTTCTCTCTTGTGAGAATTTGTTGTTCGGTTTTGGTAAAATGTCTCTTATGTACTATTTGATTTGTGGAATATACAGTCTACTGAAGTGCTAATTCTATGTGAACAAAACATTTCCAGAATGCATCGGCAATTGGATGAAACAAATGATGAACTGGCTCAAATTGCCAGGGAAGGAGATATCTTGGCTCATGAAAAGGACAATCTCCAAGAACAATTTTCTAAAGCTAAACAAGAAAACCAGGTATATTTGTTCCTAGTATATTTTTCTCCAAGAACTCCCCTAAGGCCCTTGAGCATCCTTATAACCATTGTTTTAAATTCTGCATTTGGTATTTTGGTTGCTTGCATTTCATTTAATTCTTTTTCTGGAGATTTCTCTTGTTCTTTCATTTGGAGCATATTGCTTTGTCTCCCCATTTTGTCTGCCTTTTTGTGTTTGTCTCTGTGTATTAGGTGGATTTGCTATGACTCCCAAGCTTGTTTGGAGGGCTTTCTGATGTAGGTGCCTTGGGGGTCTCAGCGGCAAAATCTTCTAGATCACCTGAGCTAGGTGCTCCATAAATGATTCTTGTGTGGGTTATGTGCCCTCTCCTGTTGTAGTTGAGTCTTAAATGCTGTTGGCCAGTTCATGTGTAGAGTTAACCTTCAGATTGGCTGACTATAAGTATAGACCTCGTTCACTGTTTGAGTTGTTCTTGAGGGGCTGCCCCTAGGCAGAGTTGTTCCTGGCAAATTTTGGTGTCTGTCTGCCAGCGTCTCCCTTTGGCTGTGCCATTTGTGTGGCTAGTTGAATCGAGCTCTAGTATGGTTTGAAGCCCACCACTGGTTGTGCTGGTTTTGGGCCCTATTGGTCAGGGCTGTGCAGATGAATGTCACACTGTGGTATAATCGGCCTTGGGCTTCCCATCGGGAGCTACTGTGCTATTTTTGTTTGTGGCTGCATCTACTGGGCCTAAGTGTGTGTGTGAGGGGCTGGGCTGTGTACCAGGATTGTCTTCCTGGAGCTCTGTGCTGGGGGCAGGTCAATAAAAGTCCCAGGCTCCCTGATATCGGCATTCACCTGTTGGCTATTCTGCCCCCACCCTGAGGTTGCCTGGACTTCCTCCAGTCCTAAGAAGAAAGGCTGTAGCCAAACTAGCCATGCCCCACAGACCGTTACATAGGGCTCAAGCTTGATAGAGTGGGGCATCCAGGTTGGGATGACAGAGCTGGTGGGTCCCTTACTTGATGGCAGCGTGGTCAGGCACTCAATGGAGAGAATGTGGCCCCTATTCCAGAGTCATACCATTTGGTCTCTGCTGGAGTCTCCAACTTTAGCTCCCTCAGGAGGAGTGCACCACAGGTTCAGGTTGGGTGCAGCTAGCTGTCCTCACTGCAGGAGCAAGCTCAGGAGGACAGACTCTGGGACTTGGGGAAACAGGTACAAGAGAGAATTCCCTTGGGAGTGGCACCAGCTGGACCATGGGAGGGGGTCCAGCTGTACTCTTCCCCCTAGCTCTCTAGCCACACCTACTCAAGCCCCGGACTGGAGCCCCTGTGATAGATGCACCCTGAATGTCCTAGCTCTGAGCAGAGTGGTCTTCCCCCTGCAAAACTGAGCCCACCAGGACGGGGCTAGTAGGGTTTAAAAAAATATGTCATAGCGGTCTTCCATTGGAGTCTTCCATTGGAGGTGGTGCTGACTGTGTGAGGGGAGCAAGCTGCATGCCTCCCTTTAGCCCCTCAGCTATGCCATCTGAGATCCTGGCAAAGCCACATTGCCAAGGTCCCAGCTCAAAACTGTGCTCACCACTCCCTTCCGCCCTGTGGAACTGTGCCCAGGGTGGTATCACCAGTATTTGTAGGTCCAGGTTAGTGCACTCCTCCAGCTGGTGCTATAAGAATAGGAGTGCCTGACCCTGGAAGATGGCACCTGAGGGTGGTGTGGGATGTTGACTCAGGACTGGGACCTCATTAGCCAACCCTCCTAATCTCTCTCCAGAGCCACACCACCCAGATCTTCTCTTTATGGCTTCCGTATGCCCTGAGTCTCTTTCCCTCTATCAGAGGCCTGGGTGAGTGCCCTAGAGTGAGCTCCTGTGCATTGGCCTTTAGCAGAGCACCTGGGATTCTAGCAGACTCTCTCCTCTTTCCAGCCGACAGAGTCCCTGCTGGTTTTTACTGGCAGATGCTATGTAGGCTCCTCTTCCCAGCCCTAGTGCTCTGGTTTGTGGGTCCTGGCATGGGATTGAGACCCCACTATCTTCAGGGGGTACTTTTGCAGCCAAGATATCTTACTGGCTTCTCAGCTGCAGCACCTGGGTGCAGGGACCAGCCTTCTCTGTATCTCCACCCTTCTTACTAGTCTCTGTGTAGCTGCTTCTACACATCCTTGGATATAATACTCCTGCTCAGCTGTCCTTCAGTTGGTCATTCGGGTTGATTGCTCTATATTTTAGCTGTAAATCTGGTTTGGTGCCGGGAGGTGGTATGTGTAGCTTCCACGTACTCTGCTTCCATCTTGATACAAGGTAAGTTATAAAAAGTAGTTACCTTTCTGTTAGTACTTCCAATAGTGCCCCTAATCCTCTTTTTCACTTTTTTTATTAATTTTATTGGGGTGACATTGGTTAATAAAATTATACAGGTTTCAGGTGTACAGTTAACATAATACATCATCTGTATACTGCATTGTGTGTTCATCACCCCCAAGTCAAATCTCCTTCCATCACCATTTATCCTCCCATACCCTCTTCTACTTCCCCAAGCCTTTTCCTGTTAATCACCATTCCACCATACTGTTGTCTGTGTCTAAGAGGTTTTTGTTTGTTTGTTTAATCCCTTCGTGGTTTTCACCCAGCCCCGCAACCCCTCCTCCTTCTGATAGCTGTCAGTCTGTTCTCTATCTATGAGTCTGTTTCTGTTTGGTTTGTTAGTTTGTTTATTAGGCTCAACATATGAGTGAAATCATATGGTACTTGTCTTTCTCTGACTGGCTTATGTTACTGAACATAATCATCTCCAGACCCATCCTTGCTGTCACAAAAGATAAGATATCCTTCTTTTTTCCAGCCAAGTAGTATTCCATTGTGTAAATGTACCACAGTTTTTTTTGTCCACTCAGCCACTGATGGACATTTGGGCTGCTTCCAAATCTTAGCTATTATAAATAATGCTGCAGTGAACATAGGGGAACATACATTCTTTCAAATGAATGTGTGTGTTTGATGATATTCTCAGAAGTGGAATAGCTGGGTCATAAGGCAGTTCCATTTTTAATTTTTTGAGGAAAGTTCATAATGTTTTCCTCAGTGGTTGCACCAAGCTTCATTCCCACCAACAGTGCACAAGGGTTCCCTTTTCTCCACATCCTTGCCAACACTTGTTGTTTTTGCTTTATTGATGATAGCCATTCTGCCAGGTGTGAGATGATATCTCATTGTGGTTTTAATTTCCATTTCTCTGATGATTAGTGACGTTGAGCATATTTTCATATATCTATCGGCCATCTGTATGTCCTCTTTAGACAAGTGTCTATTCAGATCCTTTGCCCCTTTATTAATTGGATTGTTTGTTTTTTATGGTGTTGAGTTGTCTGAGTTCCTTATAAATTTTGGACATTAACTCCTTATCAGATGTATCATTGGCAGATATGTTCTCCCATTCAGTGGGCTGTCTTTTCATTTTGTTGATGGCTTCCTTTGCTGTGCAACACCTTTTCAGTTTGATGTAGTCCCATTTGTTTATTTTTTCTTTTGTTTCCCTTACCCAAGGAGATATGTCACAAAAAATACTGCTATGAGAAATATTTTAGGTTTTACTGCCTATGTTTTCTTCTAGGATTTTTATGGTTTCAAGTCTTACATTTAAGTGTTTATTCCATTTTGAGTTTATTCTTATGTGTGGTGTAAGAAGGTGGTGTCGTTTCATTTTTATTGCACATATCTGTTCAATTTTTCCAACACCATTTATTGAATAGACTGTCTTTACCTCACTGTATATTCTTGCCTTCTTTGTCAAATATTAATTAACCATAAAGGCATGGTTTTATTTCTGGGCTTTCTGTTCTCTTCTGTTGATCTATATATCTGTTTTTATGCTAGTACCATACAGTTTTGAGTACTGTGGCCTTGTAATATAGTTTGATATCAGGTAGCATTATTCCTCCAACTTTGGTCTTTCTCAAGATTAATATGCTATAGGGGTGTTTTGTAGTTCCATGTTCATTTTTGGAGTATTTGTTCTAGATCTGTGAAATATGCCATTGGCATCTTGATAAGAATTGCATTGAATCTACAGATTGCTTGGGTAGTGTGGATGTTTTAATGATGTTTATGTTAATTTTAATATACCATCCATGAACATGGTATATTCTTCTACTTATTTGTATCTTCTTCAATTTCTTGCTTCAGTTTCTTTTAATTTTTCACATACAGGTTTTTACATCCTTGATTAAATTTATTAGAAGGTTCTTTTTTAATACAATTGTGAATGGGATTGTTTTCTTAGTTTCTCTTTCTGATAGTTCATTATTGGTGTATAAAAATGCAACTGATTTCTGGATATTTATTTTGTATCCTGCTATTTTACTGAATCAATTTATTAGTTCTAGTAGGTTTTTGGTGGAGTCTTTTAGGTTCTCTATATACAATACCATGGCATCTGTAAAGAGTGATAGTTTTACTTCCTTCTTTCAAATTGAAATGCCTTTAAATTGTTCTTCTTGTCTGATTGCTGTTGCTAGAACTTCCAGTACTATGTTGAACAAGAGAGGTGAAAGTGGACATCCCTGTCTTGTTTCTGATCTTACAAAAGATGCTTTTAGTTTTTGCTCACTGAGTATGATGTTGGCTGTGGGATTGTCATATATGGACTTTATTATGTTGAGGTGTAATCCCTCTATTCCTACACTGCAGTGAGTTTTTTTCATAAATTGGTGCTGGATTTTATCAAATGCCTTTTCTGTATGTATTGATATGATCATGTGATTTTTATCCTTCATTTTTTAAATGTGGTGTGTTAAGTTTATTGATGCAGAAATAGTACCAACCTTGCATCCCTGGATTAAATCCCACTTGATCATGGTGTATGATCTTTTTAATGCATTGCTGGATCCAGTTTACTAATATTTTGTTGAGGACTTAACATCTATGTTCATCAGGAATATTGGCCTATAATTTTCTTTTTTGGTAACGTTTTATCTGGTTTTAGAATTAGGATAATACTGGCCTCATAAAATGAGCTTGAGAGTCTTCCCTTCTTTTGAATTTTTTAGAATAGTTTATGAAGGATAAGAGTTAATTCTTTTTTGAATGTTTGGTAAAGTTCACCTGTGAAGCCCTCTGTTCCAGGACTTTTGTTTGCTAGCAGTTTTTAAAATTCCTGCTTCAATTGCGTTAGTTGTCATCTGTCTATTCAGATTCTCTGATTCTTCTTGATTCTGTTTTGGAAGATTGTATGTTTTTATGAATTGATCCATTTTGTCCAGATTGCCCAATTTGTTGGCATATATTTTCTTAAATATATTCACAATATATTCTTAAAATTTTTAAAAATATTTCTTTGGTGTCAATTGTTACTTCTCCTCTTTCATTTCTGATTTCATTTATTTTGGTCCTCTCTCTCTCTTTTTTTTTTTCTTGATGAGTCTGGTTAAAGGTTCCTCAATCTTGTTTATATTTTCAAAGAACCAGCTCTTGATTTCATTGATCTGTTTTTTGTTTTTAAGACTATTTAGTTTATTACTGCTCTGATTTTTATTCCTTTCTTTTTACTCACTTTGGGCTTTGTCTGTTGTTCTTTTCCAAGTTCTTTAAGTGTAAAGTTAGATTATTTTAGATTTTCCTTGTTTCTTAAGATAGGCATGTAATGCTATGCATTTCCCTCTTAGAACTGCTTTCTTTGTGTCCCATAGATTTTGGGTTGTGATTTTCATTTCCTTCTGTTTCATGGTATCTTTTGAAATGGTCCTTGATTTTATTTTAACCCATTCATTGTTTAGTAACATATTATTTAGAATCCATGTCTTTGTGTGTTTTTCATTTTTTTTCCTTGTGATTGATTTTTAGTTTCATAGCATTATAGTCAGAGAAGATGCTTGATATTTCAATCTTCTTAAATTTATTGAGACTTGTTTTGTGTCCTATCATGTGGTCTGTTCCAGAAAATGTTCCATGTGCCCTTGAAAAGAAGGTATATTCTGCTGCTTTGCAGTGAAATGCTCTGAAGATATCAATTAAATCTAGTATGTCATTTAAGGCTGCTGTTTCCTTGTTGATTTTCCATCTGGAAGATGTATCCATTGATGTAATTGGGGTATTAAAATCCCCTACTATGACTGTATTACTGTCAATCTCTTTATGTCCTTCAAGATTTGCTTTATATATTTATGTGCTTCTGTGTTGGGTGCATAAATGTTTACAAGGGTTATATCCTTTTGCTGAATTGATCGCTTTACCATTATATTGTCCTTCTTTGTCTCTTATTATGGCCTTTGTTTTAAAGTCTATTTTGTCAGATATAAGTATTGCTACCTCAGCTTTTTTCCCCCTTTTATTTGTATAAAGTATCTTTTTCTGTTCCTTTACTTTTAGTCTGTGTGTATCTTTCATTCTGAGGTGGGTCTCTTGTAGATAGCATATATATGGGTCTTATTTTCTTATCCATTCAACTACCCAATGTCTTTAGATTGGAGCATTTAAGCCATTTACATTTAAAGTGATTATTGTAAGGTACAAGTTTATTATTTTATTCTTTATAAATATGTTCCTCTCTTCTTCCTCCTCCTCCTTCAAGAAGACCCTTAAACATTTCTTATAATACCGGTTTAATGGTAATGAACTACTTTAGCTTTTTCTTGCCTAGGAAGCTATTTTTGCTCTTTCAATTTTAAATGATAGCCTTGCTGGGTAAAGTAGTCTTGGGTGTAGGGCCTTCATTTTTATTACATTGAATATTTCATGCCAATCCCTTGTGGCCTGAAATGTTTTGTTGAGAAATGAGCTGACAGTTTTATAGAAGCTGCCTTGTAGGTAACTGTCTTTTTCTTGCTGCTTTTAAGATGTTTCTCTTTATCTTTAACTTTGCCATTTCAGTTATGATGTGTCTTGGTGTGGGCCTCTTTGGGTTCATCTTTTTGTGGGGCTTTTTGTACTTCTTGTACTTGTGTCTCTTTTTCCTACACCAGGTTAGGGAGATTTTAGCCATTATTTCTTCAAATAGATTCTAAATACCTTTCTCTCTCTCTCTCTCTCTCTCTCTCTCTCTCTCTCTCTCTCTCACATCTCCTTTGGGTATCCCTATAATGTGGTTGTTGATATGTTTCATGTTGTCCCAAAGGGCCCTTAAGCTATACTCATTTAATATTTTTTTTGCTCTAATGGTGTTTTCTGCTACTTTGTCTTCTAAATTGCTGATTTGATCTTCTGCTATATCCAACCTACTCTTTATTCTTCTAGTGTATTCTTCTAGTGTATTATTTGTTTATGGCCAGTTCTTTTTTATGGTTCCTATATTCTTTTTTATGCTTGCTATGTCTCTGTTACAAAGTTATCACTGTTTTCCTTGAATATCTTTATAACACTTTTTTTGAACTCTGTATCTGGTAAACTGCTTTCCTCCATTTCATTCAGCTCTTTTTTGCAAGATGTTGTCTGAAGCTGGTCACTGGGTGTGTCTATTCTGGGGCTTTTTGGGAGGGACTCTGGTACAGGTCAATGTCAGATGCCACCTGTGACTTTCCCTGGGCAACCTGTTTGGAGCTACAAAGCAATCTACAATTTGTGGCCACCTCTGCTGGGCCTTGGGGTGCATAGGATGGACCAAGATGTGAACCAAGGCTTGCTTTTGTCAGGACCAAGGCTGGGGGCATGTCAGCAAATGGCGCAAGGCACCTGGAGATCCACTTCTGCCTGCCTCCACCCGCCAGCTACCTGTTAGTTTCAGTTACTGAAAGAGCCTTTGGTGGTACTAGAATTACATGAAGTGTGTTCTCAGTGAGTCAGCAGGTAGGGGTGAGTGGTGTTTCCCAGAATGATACAGTTTAAAACTCATGTCAATGCTGGGTCTGAGGTCACTCAGCGAAAGTGCCAGGATAGCCCTGGCCAGTTGGAGCGTCGGCCTGCAGACCAAAGAGTCCTAGGTTCAGTTTCTGCTAGGGGCATGTACAAAAAAAAAAAAAAAAAAAGAAGAAGAAAACAGTCTCAGGATATACCAAGTCTACCTATCCCCCTGCTAGGAGCCTGCAGACCTTTGTGGTAGGGCAGCATTTCAGGGAGTCATTAGGTTGAGGTCAGTAGATTTTATCAAGCCCAAACAGACCAAGGTTTGGCTGTTTGGCCGGCCAGTGTGGCTCAGTGGATTGAGCATTGTTTCATGGACTGAGAGGTCCTGGTTTGGTTCCCAGTCAAGGCACATGCCCAGGTTGTGGGCTCGATCCCCAGTAGGAGCCATGTGGGAGGCAGCCAATCAATGTTTCTCTCTCACATTGATGTTTTGATCTCTCTTTCCCTTCCTCTCTCTAAAAAATCTATAAAAACATATTAAAACATTTTTTTTTTTAATTTGTCTGTTTGAAGGGAGGGCTCTGCACTGGTTAGGTGTGTGAGAGACAAAATGCTCCTGTCTTAGTGCCACATATCTCAGTCTGTCCCAGATTCTGCCCAGACCTCCTTGGTAGGATAGGGCTGCCAGGAGTAGGGGGGTGGGGTCACTGGGAGCCCAGAGGTTGGGGCTAGTGTATCTTCCTTGAGAGGAGGCACTGGTCAGGTTTACAGGAAAGTGAGGGGAATGGCCTCACCCGAAAGCCACACAACTCAGTCACTGACACCCCCTGAGTCAGCTGATCTCTACACCCTGGCCCAAACAGATGACTCTTCAGCGGACCATGAACTCTGCAGTGTGGGGCAACAGGGAATCCAGAGATTGGTGCTATTGTATTCTCCAGGCTGATGCCATAAGGAGGGGAGGGCACTACCCAAGAAAGATGGTGTCTTCAGTGTGAGATAGGTACTCAACACAGGGATCCTGGTGGCTGTCCCTTCAGCTCTCTCTCCAGAGCCACAAATGCCAGTCTTTCCTCATGGGACTTAGTTTGCTTCGCCCTCCTCTGCTAAAGCCCAGGTTGAGTGGCTGCAAACAAGATTTTGTGCACTGGATCCTTTAAGAGTGTGCCTGAATCTCTAACAGAATCTTATCTCTCCCTGGAGGACAGAATCCCTACTGATTTTCTTAGCTAGATGCTATGTGAGCCCCTCTTCCAGCTTGATGCTCTGGACCGGAGATCCTGGTGTGGGGTTGAGACCCCATGCTTCTCAGGGGGAACCTTTGCAGCTGAGATATCTCCTTTGGAACAGCAGCCACCACCTGTGGGAGTGGGGCAAGACCTTTTCATGTCTCGACACTTCCTTCCTGTCTCAATGTGGCTTCTTCTGCAAATCCTTGGTTATAAGACTTCTGTTCAGCTAGTCTTCAATTGGTTGTTCAAGTTGATTGTTCTATATTTAATTGCAATTCCAGTTTAGTCTTTGGTGAAGATGAGTGTAGCTTCCACCTACTCTGCCACCATCTTGGATCTCCTTACTTAATATTTGCTGTTAGGTTTTTTGTTTTTTTTATGGTCTTTTAAAATTAATTTATTTTTGTTACAGATGTTTCTCCTTTTTCCCCCATTGACGCCCTTCTCCCCGCTCCCAACCCATCCCCTTTTTTTGCTGTTAGTTTTAAATGGTATCCTTTGATGACCACCACCTATTATTTAGACAACAATGAATGTATTTAATTTGCTTTCCTCCAACTATGGACTGGTCTATTTCCTGTCCCTATAGTTTTGCCTTTTCTAGGCTGTCATATAAATTGAATCATATAGTATATAGCCTCTAGTGGCTGACTTTCACTCAGCATAATATATTTGAGATTTTTCTAGGTTGTTGTATGTATCAGATGTTGTTGCAGATTGCTTTTAACTGCTGAATAGTATTCCACTGTATGGGTGTACCAGTTTTGTTTTATTTTCCTTTTTATTTGGAAAGAATTACAGTTTTACTGAGAGTTGCAAAAGCAGTTACAGAGAATTATCCATATCTTTCCCCAGTTTACCAATGGCAATGTCTTTCAAACCAGAAAATGAACATACGTATAATATAGTTAATTTTTGGCCTATTAAGTTTTCACTAGTTTTTGCATGCATTCATTGTGTGTGTGCAGTTTTTTTTTTGTTTTTTTTTTACACATCACCCATAATTTACCACCACAATCAAGACACTGAATTGTTCCATCAGCACCAAGGAACTCACTCTTTTGTGATACCCTATATAGTCAAACCCCCACCCTGGCAAAAACTAATTTCTTTTCCATCTCTATAATTCTGTCATTTTGAGAATGCCATATAAATGGAATCACAATGCTATGTAACTTTTTGATATTGACTTTTTTCATTTAACATAATGTCCATGAGATCCATTAAAGTTGTATGTAATAATAGTCCATTCCTTTTTATTATTGAATATTATTCCAAGATATGGATGTATCAGTTTGTAAACACTGAGCCAATAAATAAATAAAATAGTATCTGTTTTTCTTCACAAAGCTGAGGAAAAAAATCTTAAGTATTGCTGAAGTAACATTAGAATATACTTTTATACATGGTGAAATCATTGAATTAAAAATATTAATCTGCACAACTTTTTTTCCTTTCATAGGAATCTTTGCTGTAGAGATTTCTGAAACGTGAAAAGATCTTCACATTCTTGGGAAAGGTCAAAATTACAAATGATTTTTTTTTTTTGCTATATGATTGCATTTATCTTTTGAATCCTTCACAATGTCAATTGTATTTATTAACTTCGTTCCTCTAAATCTCTGTTCTCATGTACATACTGAAATGATGGGAGATGACTTATAAAAACAAAAATGCATGTGGCCCTTTCTCTCCATACGGTAATAGTGAGTGTAAAATCTGCTTACTTCACTATTGAACACTGTTATGTTAACTATCTAGAGTAAGGAGGAAGCTTATAAAAAGAGGGATAAATGTTTTTTGCAAAGCTTATTTCCTTTCCTTTCTTGGTATCTCAAGTAATTGGTTGGTTAAATTTTTTCCTTGTGATTTATGCTTTCTTGGCTGGAAAAGTTGTACCAAAATAGGCACAGTTTACTGATACTGGCTTGGGACCCAATATTCCATTTTGGAACCAACCTGACATAAATTCCAGGCCATAATCTGACTTCAAAGAAGTGAATAGTAGAAGTATGTCAGGATTTTAAAATCCACACTATTGTAGTACTAATTAATATACATTTTCTACAACTGTATTTACCTCTGCTATTTTTAGAATGGTAGGTGATACTCTATCTATCAAGAATGTAAGATTTTTACTCTGAAGTACTATTTACAGTTGAGCCATCTGGTAGACCATGATTAAACTTTTCCTTCCTGAACTGCTGTTTTCCCTATCTTGTTTTTCATTTGTTTGGCCTTCTAACCCATACCTGCTGAGGACTACTAAAACCTCTTGAGTGTCAAACCTATAGATTTCTGTATTAGTTCCACAAATAATAAAAAATCATCTACTGACTACCTACTATATATCTGGCATTGTATTGAGACTAAGTATTATAGATATATTATCTAAAGTTAATCCACATGATACTATTTTAAATTGGGTATTATTATGTGTATACCTTTAACAGACAAGGAAAATAATGTTCAGAAAGCTTAAGTGCTAATTTGCCCAAGTACACAGCTAGTAAGTATAAAGACATGATGTAAAGTCAAGCAGTAGGACTCTAGGGCCTGTGGTCTTAGCCATCTATACTCTATACTCTTTCAATGAATATATGTCAACTGGAAGCCACCATGAGTCTGGCATGTTCTTTACCATGATAAATAATCAGACTATTCTCCTTGTCTTCATGGAGTTCACAGTCTAGCAAGCATGATTCACAAACGAGACCACACAGTAAGAATGCGGTGAAGCACACAGGATAAGTGAAGTTATAACAAATAGAAGACTACATAGAAATTAGACAAAAAATAAGAAGACTTTTATTTTATTAAAACAAATATTTATTGAGCACATTCTATGAGCTAGGCACTGTGCTAGGTGCTGATGACACAATGTTAAGCCAAACAAGAATTTTCCAGGCTGGGAAGGAGACTGGGAGAGAGAAAAATGAATGATCCAGGCAGAGGAAAGAGCATGTGCAAAGGTCAAGAGATGGAAGTGTATAAACTATTCCAGGTATTGAAAGCAATTCAGAATAATTATAATTCATAATTGTAAAGTGGGAGGGGAGAGGTATAAAGCTGAAAAGATGAAGAAAAAAAAAACAAAACAAAACACCCCACAGATGTCTGTGAAGGCAATGGTTAAAGAGTCTGGACTTTAGTCTAATGGTAAATTTGGTACTCACAGGGTACATATGCAGAGAGAGATGTGATCATATTAGTGGTTTAAAACTACTTCTTTGAGAATGAATTAGATGGAAGTATAACAGAGTGGATAAGAAGCTGTCACATTATTCTAGATTTAGAGGTTACTATGGTCTGGATTAAAGTGAGAATAGAGAAAAGTGGATTATTTCTAAGATACTTAGGAGCTAGAATTGTCAGGAATTGGGGATAACTCACTTCTTCATTTGTTCCATAAGTATTTATAGAACACCTAACATGTGTCAAGCATTGTGCTACCCCTAGGAGATACAATGGTGAAGACAGATATGATCCCTTGCCCTGATGGATTTTATAGTATAAAAGGAAAGACAGACGGTAGACAAGTAATTACACGATCCATTACAGCTGTGATAAGTCCTTCAAAGGAGAAATACTGGATTCTTCTATAGGAAAAGCTGACCCAGTCAGACCAATACTAGGAGTCAGAGAAACCTTGAGAAAGTAGCTTTTTTAATTTTTAAATTCTGGTAAAACACACACAATATTTACCATTTTAACCGTTTGAAATTGCACAATATAGTAGCATTAAGTATATTTACAATGTGGTACTACCTACCATTACCTAGTTCCAGAACTTATTCATCACCCTAAATAGAAACCCTGGGCCTACTAAGCAGTCCCTCCCCATTGTTCCTTGGAGACCACTAATCTGCATTGTCTCTATGGATTTGCCTATTTGAAGATTTCATATGAATGGAATCACAAAATATGTGGGTTTTGTGTCTGGATTCTTTCACTTAGTACAATGTGTTCAAGTGCTATCCATATTGTACCATGTAGCAGTACTTCATTCATATTCATGACTGATATTCCATTGTAGAGATGTAACACATTGTTTATCCATTCATCAGTTGTTAGACATTTGGGTGGTTTCCAATTAGAGCTAATATGTACATTCATGTACAAGTTTTGTTTGTACACATTTTCACTTCTTTTGGGTATACACCTAGGAGTTGAATTGCTGGGTCATATGCTAACTCTCTGTGTTTAGCTTATTAAGGAACTGCCAAACCATTTCCCACAGTGGCTGAACCATAGACTCCCACCAGCAATGTATGAGGGTTCCGATTTCTCCACACCCTCATTGATACCTATTATTACCATCTTTTCCATTACAGCCATTTTAATGTGTGTAAAGTGGTATGTTTTTATAGCTTTGCTCTCCACTGCCCTAATGGCTATGAGATTGAGTATCTTTTCATGGTTTATTGACCATTAGTATATCTTCCATTAGTATATATTCTTTGGAGAATATATATCCAAGTCCTTCACCCATTTTTAAATTGAGTTGCTTTTTATGGTTGGGTTATAAAAATTCTTTATATATTCTGGATACTACACCATTACCAGATACGTGATTTGCAAATATTTTCTCCATTATTTGGGTTGTCCTTCACTTTCTTTGTAGTGTCCTGTGATGTACAGATTTTTAATTCTGATGAAGTCCAATTTATCTATATTTTTGTTGTTGCTTGTCATTTAAGTCACATTTAAGAAACAATTGTGAAATCCAAGGTCATGATGATTTGCCTCTGTGTTTTCTTTGAAGAGTTTTATAGTTCTAGCACTTAAATTTTGGTATATTCTCCTTATGAGTTGATTTTTATATTTGGTGTGTGATAAGGGTCCAGCTTCATTCTTTTTTTCTTAGTGGGAGGGAGAGAAGGGGGAAGAGAGTGAGAGAAACATTGATGTGAGAGAGACACATCAAATGGCTGCCACCCACACGACCCCAGACACGACCCCAGCCAGGGCTGGGGACAAACTGCAACCGAGGTACGTGCCCTTAGCGGGAACCAAACCCAGGACTCTCTGGTCTGTGGGCCGACATTCTAACTGCTAAGCCAAACCAGTCAGGGCCAGCTTCATTCTTTTGCATGTGGTTTTCCAGTTGTCCCAGCACCACTTGTTAAAGAGACCGTTCTCTTCCCCATTGCATGGTCTGGGCACCCTTGTTGACATCAGTTGACCACAGCAGTATGGGTTTATTTCTGGACTCTCAATTCCATCCCATTGATCCCTGTTTATCCTTGTGCCACTACTACACTGTTTTGGTTACTACGGCTTAGTAGTAAGTTTTTGAAATTGGGAAATGTGGATCTTTCAACTTTGTTTTTCTGTTTCATGATTATTTGAGCTATTCTGGGTCTCTTGCAATTGCATATGAATGTTAGGATTGATTGGCCTTTCCATTTCTGCAAACAAAAGAAAGAAAAAATAGACTCCATTGGGATTTCAATAAGGATTGTATTTAATCTGAAGATGCTTTGGGGTTGGAATACTGCCATTTAGCAATGTTAGCCTTGCAATCCATGAACACAGCATGTCTTTCCACTTATTTAGGTTGTCTTTAATTTCTTCAACATGTAGTAGGAAGTGACATTCAGGTTGATTAAACTGTGCAGTGAGAAGGGAAGGGAGTGGCCCGTGACGGCATCTGGGCTAAGGGTTAAGGCGTCTGACCTAGTGGCAGGTGACACTCCATGTGGGAAACAAGGGCAGAGAATGGAAGGAGAAGACATTGTTTAATTTAGTTTAGATAGGAGACTTAGTGCCTATGAGATATTTAACTCAGAAGGTTAACAATTCTCTTTCAAAACACCCTTACTTCAGCAAGAGTGAATGTTTTGTATTAAACATGACATTTCAAAGCTGAGAGCTCTTTTTCAGCTTTCTTTGTCATCAAAGAAAATATGTTTGGTATAATTTTTGTATTGTGCAATTTATTGCATTAGGTGATGTCTACTGTATCAATAGGCTAATATATATTTATATCAAGTGATTATCGTCTGATTTAAAACAATGTTGTCAAATATTACCATAAGAAAAAAATCTTTTCTTTGAGTTTTAATATAGAATATAGTTGAGGTTTCTCTACCTTTGGATACTGTTGGCCCTTTTATACTTACCAAATAATTTTCCTTTTAAACATTCTGTAATTAATGGCACAAGTCAAATATAGTATACTTTTAGTCGAGAATGGAAATATTTGCTTACATACATCATTCCTATTTTTCTCATGCCCCTCTCCCGACATACTGCCCTTCACATATAGCACATGTTAAGTGCATGTGACAGGTGACACTTAGCTCCTTGTCAGCTCATCTAGGAGGTGGATAGATTAAAATGAACCTTGTGATGACCTAGTCCTTAGGTCATTGCATCACCTCGCAAGGCTAATTTTGTGTATTGATTAATATATTATTTAATATTAGCATGAACAACTTTTTGTATATTATTGTCCACAATGTTTATAAAAGAACATCGTATTTTAAATAATTCAATTTTTAAACCAATCTGTAATGAGTGTCTTTAATTAGATGAATAAACCTCAAGGTTTTCAAAAATCAAACTAAAGTGAATATGTAGCATGGCTTTATGGTAAAATATCAGGGTGCTAATGATTAAACAAGACCTAAATCAGGGCACTATCCTACATTACTGTCCCCATACTGAGTAGCGATTGGATAGAATGAGATTGTCTACATCATGTGAATATTATTAATGACAGAACTTTTTTAAAAATTAAAATGGCAAGATTACAAATAGCTAATATCAGTAAAATGCAGTAGTGTTCAGGCTTTTAATTCAAAGCCAATGGACAGGAAAGGTAAGAGATTTAGGAGATTTTAGGGGAAATAAGGAAATGTCACTGGACTTGTTACTCTATATAATAAACAGCTACCACAGGCAAAAAAAGAAAAAAGAAAAAAAAATGTCAAGTTGATTGTAGTACTTTAATGTTTTTTAAAAACTTATTAAAAATATAGATTTTTAAAGCAGGGAAGAGCTTATAATGTCCCTACAAAATATTTATCAAGTGATTATGCTGGACCTCTGATAAGTGCTTTTAAGCATATTCTTGTTTACTCTCCATTTTTACAGATGAACTGAGATTCAGAGAAGTTAAGTGATACTATCACACAGCCAGGCAGGGGGAGTCAGACTCATGTGCGTCTTAAACGTTCCACTCTATTGCCCTCTCATGTAGAAAAACCATGATATAAAGGGGTATGTGGTTTTGTCCCAGCTACATAAGAAGTTCGTGTAAAAAATAAATTAAAAAAACATTGAAAATTAGTAAAAAAAAAAAATATGTTAACAGTGGCTAACTCTGGGTAGTAAAAATAAGCTTTTAATCTAGTTTTTCATAAATACAGGTTATATTTACCTTTAGCCCATTTATTCTAGCTACAGAATACACAAAATCATAAATTCACATCTTTTGTGTGTTACTATTCAATAACTTTTTTAAAAAAAATCCTCACCTGAGGACATTTTTGCATTTATCTTGAGATAGAGCGGGAGGGAGAGAGGGAGGAAGAGAAAGAGAAACCTCCATGTGAGAGAGACACACCAAGTGGCTGCCACCCACACGACCCCAACTGGGGCCGGGGAGAAACTGCAACCGAGGTACGTGCCCTTAGCGGGAACCGAACCCGGGCCTCTCTGGTCTGCGGGCCGCCGCTCTAACAGCTGAGCCAAACCGACCAGGGCACTATTGAATAACTTTTAAAAATAAACTTTATTTTAGAATAGTTTTAGATTTACAGAAAAGTTGTGAAAGTAGTACAGAGAGCCCACATATACCCTATAAATCAGTGTCCTCTTTTATTAACATCCTACATTAGTATGATGTACTTATCACAATTAATGAACCAATATTGACACATTAACTAAAGTCCATATTTTATTCAGATTTCTTTCATTTTTAATTTTTATTTATTGATTTCTTTTTAGAGAGAAGAGACAGGAAGAGAGGGAGGGAGGAAGAGAGAGAGAGAGAGAGAGAGAGAGAGAGAGAGAGAGAGAGAGAGGTTGATTTGTTGTTCCACTTACTTATGCATTCGTTGGTTGCTTCTTGTATATGCCCTGATGGGATCAAACCCGCAACCTTGACTTATCAGAACGATGCTCTTACCAACTGAGCCACCCAGCCAGGGCACAGATTTTTCATTTTTATGTACTGTCCCTTTTCTGTTCCAGGATCCCATTATTCATTAACTTTTGAACACAGTATTTTAACATCTCAGGCAGTTTTATTATAATTAACAAAATGTTGCATCTTTATATCAATTTAAAATTTTTAACAGTTAAAAATATACTTTTATGATGCAAACTAAACATATTAAGAGTGACAGCAAAGTGGGGAAATCATTTGGACCAAAGAATTTTCAGTAAGGAAGAAAGCTTCCAAATAGAACTGTTTTAATGGTCAAATTAAAATAATGATATTGGAAATGAGAACTGTGGATAAAGCATATTGGCTTAAAGAGGAGGTAATTATAAAAGAAAATTTCCTGAAAAGAATTACAGTGCTAAAGAGAACCAAAGAATGTGGCATAGTTCATATGCTCATACTTAGAATAACAGTCCATCCGATAAATCTACCATTTTCAAAAGTGATAATATGCTGTAGGTTTCCATTTGCAACTTGCATTTTTTGCTCAATAGTAGAATTTTGATACAGTGTACATCTAAACAGTTGCATCACTAGTCATTGTATAAATATTTCCTTTTCAAACTTTATTGTTATATGGAAGGAAATTGAATTATCTTCATTTTTTAAATAATAAAATGCTGCAACGAACATCCTTTTTCATTTCTCCTTGGACATATTTCTCTAGGTTTCTGGCTGGAAGTGGAGTGACTGGATCCAGGATATGTGCAGCTTCGTCTGCCCTCAGTATTGTCAGATTGCTCTCCAAAGTCTTCCTCTCCCACCAGAAATCATGGAGTTATCATTTTCTCAAATGCTAAGCAATACTTGATATTATCAGACATTTACATTTTGCCATACCTTTTGTTTTGTGGTTTCTTGATTATAAGTGAAATTGAGGATCTTATCATGTTTCTTAGCCATTCAGGATTTCTCTTTTATGAACTTTCGATTTTCTGGAACAAATTTTCTTAAATTCTCCTATATTCTATGGAGTTGTTTATTCTTGTCATATTGATTTAAATACATAGATTGATTCTATCTATGTATTCTTGATAATCTTTTAAAGATATTAATATTTATCTGTGGCTTGTCTTTTCACTGGGCTTGCTATATAAACAGAAGTTTTAAATTCTTGTGCTGCTGGAATTAGCCAACAATTACCATGCGGTTTATGCTTTTGTGTCTTTAAGAAATCTTTTACGTCCGGCCAGTGTGGCTCAGTGGTTGAGCATCGACCCATGCACCAATAGGTCGCAGTTCGATTCCCGGTCACGGCACATGCCCAGGTTGTGGGCCCGATCCCCAGTGGGGGGCATGCAGGAGGCAGCCAGTTGATGTTCTCTCTCATCGATGTTTCTATCTCTCTCCCTCTCCCTTCCTCTCTCTCCAAAAAATCAATAAAGGAAAAAAAATTTTTTTTTAAAGAAATCCTTTACTATCCCAAGACCAAAAAGATATTTTCTTATATTTTCATTTAAAAATTATTCTAAAAGTATGTGAAATTTTGCCCTTCACATTTAGATCTTTCATTTACTTGAGATTGATTTTGTATATAGTTTAAATGGAGAGTTAATTTTATATTTTTGTGGATGAATCTCTATCATCCTTTCATCACTGAATTATAAATCTACTTTGTCATAACTATAAGTTTCTGTGCATTCTGCTCCATTGGTCAATTTATCTGTCTCCTTGCCAACAATACACTCTTGGGGTTTCTATAGTTTTGTTAAGTCTTGGTATCTGGTGGGATTCATGTTCCCCAAATTATTTTGACTACATTGCCCTTATTAAACTCTCAAATGAATTTTAGAATAAATTGATCGCATTCCATGATTTAACATTTTTTTTCTTTTATGTGCATTTAAGACTGGAAATTTCTCTGGCTATATCCCACGAGTTTTGACATAGTGCTGTTATTGCCATTCCATTTTATTTATTTATTAAAAAATTTTTTTCTTTATTGATTTTAGAGAGAGAGGAAGGGAGAGGGAGAGAGAGATAGAAACATCGATGAGAGGGAACATCGATTGGCCGTCTCCTGCATGCCCCCCACTGGGGATCGGGCCCACAACCTGGGCATGTGCCCTGACCGGGAATCGAACTGCGACCTATTGGTGCATGGGTCGATGCTCAACCACTGAGCCACACCGGCCAGGCACCATTCAGTTTTAAATGTCACCTAATTCAATTATGATTTACTTTTATCCCTAAAGTTATTTTTTAAAAATTTTATGTACAGAGACTTGCGATTATTATTCTATTTTTAATTTTGTTGTATATATTATGATCAGATAAAATAGCTTATATGATATTAATTATTTAGTATCTATGAAGACTTGCTTGGTGGCAGGGTACACAACAATTGATAATAGCCCACATGAGCTTGAAAAGAATATGAATTCATTCACCTTTGTCGGGTATGTATGTGTATGTCTGTGTATATATTTATATATGTGATTATGCTTGATAATAGTGTCATTCAATTCTTATAAATCCTTACTAAGTTTGTATTTTTCATCTTTTAGTTACTGGAAGTAATATGTTAAGATCTTCTTTATAACTGTGGATTTGTCTCCTTTTCTCTGAATGATTTTCTCAGTTTTTGCTTTATTTTTGAGACTATCATTTGTTTCATACCAGTTCAGTATTTTCTATATCTCCAATAAAAATGTTCTTCTTTGTGTAATGACTCACACGAATAACTAACACTTTTACTTAGATATGTGTTTTATATATTAATATAGCCCATCTAGTTTGTTTATTGTTGACAAAGTACTGGTATATCTAATTTTTAATCAATTGAATTGAAGTATAATTTACATGAAATAAAACACTCATTCGAAGAGTGTGATTTGATGAATTTTGACAAATGAACACACTTGCACAATGATCACTACAATCAAGTTCTAGGACATTCTATCTCCTCCTCAGTTCCCTCAAGCCGTTTGCAGTCAGTCCATCCCAACCCCTAGGCCACTGCGGATTTGCTTTCTGTCACTGTGGATTAGATTTTCTTTCCCTAGAATTTTATACAAATGGAATCACACAGTAGGCACTCATTGCGTGTTGGCTTCTTCCACTCAGCAGAATGATCTTGAAGTTCATTCATGAGTTCATATGGTCATAATATCCCACTGTCTAACTATATCACAACTTGTTTATTCACCTGTTGGTGGACAGTTAGTTTGTGTAGAGCTGCTATAACAAAATACCGCAGATTGGGTGGCTTAAACAATAGAGACTTATTTCCTCACAGTTCTGGAGGCTGGGAGTCCAAGGTCAAGGTGCCGCACGTTGGCTTTCTTCCAAGGCCTCTCATATTGGTCCGCATTTGGATGCCTTACTACTGGGTCCTCACACATTCCTCTGTGCGTGTGCGTCCTTGCTGCCTCTCGCTCTTATAAGGACACCAGTTATATTAGGTTAGGACCCTCCTTATGACCTTATTTAACCCTAATTACCTCCTTGAAGGTCCTATCTCTAAATACAGTCACATTTGGGCTTAGGCCTCAACATATGACTTTTGAGGGGACACAATTCAGTTTATAACAGGGTCTTTCTATTTTTGGCCATTATGAATACAATTGCTGTGAACATTGCATGTAAGTCCTTGTGTGCACATAAGTTTTTATTTTTTGTGGATAAATAACTAGGAGTGGAATTGCTGGATCATATGGTAATTATTCTCAACTTGGTATAAAACTGTTTTCCAAACTGGTTGTACCACTTTACACTCCCATTTGCGTTGTATGAGAGTTCCAGTTGCTCTGTGTCTTTCCCAGCACGTGGTGGTGTTAATAGATGTATGTGTACAGTTATCACGTTTGGGTTTGGTTTGCATTTCCTTCATGACTGATGATGTTGAGCAGCTGTCCACATTCTGTGGTTGTATATATGATCTCTAATATATCTTTTGTGAAGTACCCATGTTTTTATTAGGGTTCTTGTGATTAAGTTGTTAGAATCTTTTTATTACTCTAGATGTACCTCTGTCAGATATGTGTATTTTAAAATGTTTTCTTCCAGTCATTGGCTTGCCTTTTTATTTTCTCAATGAAGTCTTTTTAAGAGCAGAAGTTTGAAATTTTTGATAAAGTCCATTTTATCAGTTTTCTTTTATATTTTGTACTTCTTTGTCCTATCTAATAAATCTTTGGATACACCAAGGTGCAAAGATTTTCTTCTGTTTCTTCTATAAATATTACTTTTTATATTTAGATCTATGATACATTTAAAATTAATGTTTGTGTAGGATGTAAGATGGTCAAATTTCATGTTTTAAAATTTATTTTTCAGTTATACTTGACATGCAATATTATATTAGTTTCAGGTTTGCAACACAGTGATTAGACATTTATATACCTTATGATGTGATCACCACAAGCCTAGTATCCATCTGATATCATACATAGTTGTTAACAGTATTACTGACTATATTTTCCATGCCATACTTTACATCCCTATGACTCTTTTTACAACTGGCAATTTGTGCTTCTTAATCCCTTCACCTTTTTCACCCATCCCCCCCACGCCCCTCCTATCTGGTAACCATCAATTTGTTCTCTGTATCTATGAGTTCATTTCTGTTCTATTTTTTTTTTAGATTTCACATATAAGTGAAATCATACGGTATTTGTCTTTCTCAGTCTGACTTATTTCATTTAGCATAATACCCTCTAGGTCCACTTATGTTGTCACAAATGGCAAGATTTCATTCTTTTTTTATGGCTGAGTAATATTCTATTGTATATATGGCCCTGGCTGGTTTGGCTCAGTGGTTAAAGTGTTGGCCCACAGACAAAAGGGTTGCAGGTTCGATCCCCTGCCTTGTTCAGGGTTGTGCGGGAGGCAACCAATCGATGTGTCTCTCTCACCTCTCTCTCTCTCTCTCTCTCTCTCTCTCTCTCTCACTCTCTCTCTCTCTCCCCCTCCCCCCATCCCTACCTTCCACTCTAAAAATATCAGTTGAAAAATATCCTTCGGTAAGGGTTAACAACAAAAAAATATTCCATTGTATATATATGGCATCTATTTCATCCTTTCATCTATTGATGGATAGTTAGGCTGCTTCCATAACTTCACTATTGTAAATAATGCTGCAGTGAACATAGGGGTTCACATATCTTTTCAAATTAATGTTTTAGATTTCTTCAGTTAAATACCCTGAAGTGGGTTTTCTGGGTCACATGGTAGTTCTATTTTTAATATTCTGAGGAACATCCACACTATGGTATACCAATTTACAATCCCACCAACAGTGCACTAGGGTTCCCTCTTCTCCACATCCTTGCCAACACTTGTTTCTTCCTTTCTTTTTTTTTAAGTTTTATTAATTTATTTTTGTTATAGATGTTTCTCCTTTTTTCCCCATTGACACCCTCCTCCCCATCCCCCCCCGCCCCGTCCCCAGCTTTGTTGTCCATGTCCATCAGTTATGCGTACATGCATATAAGTTCTGTGGTTTATCTCTTCCCTCCTCCCCCACCCCCTCTTCTGAGGGTTGTCAGTCTGTTCCCTACTTCCACGTCTCTGGGTCTACCCTGTTCCTCAGACTGTTATGTTCATTATATTCCACAAATAATGTGATATTTGTCTTTCTCTGCTTGTGTTGTTTCACTTAGGATAATACTCTCCAGGTCCCTCCATGTCATCTCAAAGGATAAGACATCTTTCTTTCTTACAGCCGCATAGTACTCCATTGTGTATATGTACCACAGCTTTTTTACCCATTCATCCAGTGATGGACACTTGGGCTGTTTCCAGATCTTAGCTATTGTAAATAGTGCTGCTATGAACATGGGGGTACATATATGCTTTGTGATTGGTGTTTCAGGCTTCTTAGGGTATATTCCTAGAAGTGGGATCACTGGGTCAAATGGCAATTCAACTTTTAATTTTTTGAGGTAACACCATAGTGTTTTCTATAGTGGCTGTACCAGTCTGCATTCCCACCAGCAGTGTACTAGAGTCCACTTTTCTTCACACCCTTGCCAACACTTGTTGTTTGATGATTTGTTGATGGCGGCCATTCTGACAGGTGTGAGGTGATACCTCATTGTTGTTTTAATTTGCATCTCTCTGATGATTAGTGATGTTGAGCATTTCTTCATATATCTCTCAGCCATTTGTATGTCTTGTTTGGAGAGGTGTCTATTTAGTCCCTCTGCCCATTTTTTAATTGGGTTCTTTGTCTTCCTTGTGTTGAGTTGTATGAGCACTCTATATATTTTGGAAATTAACCCCTTATCTGATATATCATTGGCAATTATGCTCTCCCATACAGTGGGTTCCCTTTCCATTTTGATAGTTGTTTCTTTTGCTGTGCAGAAGCTTTTGAGTTTGATGTAGTCGCATGTGTTCATTTTTTCCTTTGTTTCTGTTGCCTTAGGTGATGTATCAGTGAAGATTCTGCTGCATATGATGTCCGAAATTTTGTTGCCTACGTTTTCTTCTAGGATTTTTATGGATTCACGAGTCACATTTAAGTCTTTTATCCACTTTGAGTTTATTCTTGTGTATGGTGTAAGTTGATGGTCTAGTTTCATTTTTTTGCATGTAGCTGTCCAATTTTCCCAACACTATTTATTAAAGAGGCTGTATTTACTCCATTGTATTCTCTTGCCACCTTTGTCAAATATTAATTGAGCATAATGTCTTGGGTCAATTTCCAGATTCTCTGTTCTGTTCCACTGGTCTATATGCCCGTTCTTGTGCCAGTACCAGGCTGTTTTGATTACAGTAGCTTTGTAGTATAACCTGATATTCAGTATTGTGATCCCACCTACTTTGTCCTTCTTTTTCAAGATTGCTGTGGCTATTCGGGGTCTTTTTTGGTTCCATATGAACTTTTGAAGTATTTGTTCTAGTTCTGTGAAATATGTCACTGGTATTTTGATGGAGATTGCATTGAATCTATAGATTGCTTTGGGTAATATGGACATTTTAATGATGTTAATTCTTCCAATCCATGAACAAGGTATGTGCTTCCACTTTTTTATATCTTCCTCTATTTCTTTTTTCAATGTCCTGTAGTTTTCTGCAAATAGGTCATTTACTTCTTTGGTTAAGTTTATTCCTAGGTATTTTAATTTTTTTTGCCATGATGGTAAATGGGATTGTTTTTTTAGTTTCTCTTTCTGTGAGTTCATCATTGGTGTATAAGAATGCCGTCGATTTCTTGACGTTAATTTTGTATCCTGCTACTTTGCCAAATTCATTTATTAAGTCTAGTAGATTTTTGATGGAGTCTTTAGGGTTTTCTATGTATAATATCATGTCATCTGCAAATAATGACAGTTTCACTTCCTCCTTTCCAATTTGGATCCCTTTTATTTTTTCTTCATGTCTGATTGCTGTGGCTAAGACTTCCAGTATTATGTTAAATAAGAGTGGCGAAAGTGGGCATCCCTGTCTTGTTCCTGTTCTTAAGGGAAATGTTTTTAGTTTTTGCCCATTGAGTATGATGTTGGCTGTAGGTCTTTCATATATGGCCTTTATTATATCAAGATATGATCCCTCTATTCCCAAATTGCTGAGCGTTTTTATCAGAAATGGGTGCTAGATTTTGTTGAATGCTTTTTCAGCGTCTATTGATATGATCATGTGGTTTTTATCTTTCATTTTGTTTATGTGGTGTATCACATTTATTGATTTGTGAATATTGAACCAGCCTTGCATCCCTGGGATGAATCCCACTTGGTCATGGTGAATAATTTTCTTGATGTATTGCTGGATCCGATTTGCTAGTATTTTGTTAAGGATTTTGGCATCTATGTTCATCAGGGATATTGGCCTGTAGTTTTCTTTCTTTGTAGTGTCTTTTTCTGGTTTTGGAATTAGAATTATGCTGGCCCCATAAAACGAATTTGGAAGTCTTCCTTCTTCTTGAATTTTTTGATACAGTTTGAGGAGAATGGGTGTTAGTTCTTCTTTGAATGTTCGGTAAAACTCCCCCATGAAGCCGTCCGGGCCTGGGCTTTTTGTTTGCTGGGAGAGTCTTGATTACATCTTCAATTTCCTTAGTTGTTATTGGTCTGTTCAAGTTTTCTATCTCTTCCCGGTCCAGTTTTGGGAGACTGTGTGTTTCTAGAAATTTGTCCATTTCGCTTAGACTGTCGAATTTGTTGCCATATAAATGTTCATAGTATTTGTTAATGATCCTTTGTATTTCTGTGGTGTCAGTTGTTACTTCTCCTCTTTCATTTCTGATTTTGTGTATTTGGGTTCTCTCTCTTTGATTCTTGGTGAGTCTAGCTAAGGATCCATCAATCTTGTTTATCTTTTCAAAAACCAATTCTTTGTTTCATCCTTTGAATTGTTTTTTTGGTCTCTATGTCATTTATTTCTGCTCTGATCTTTACTATTTCCTTCCTTCTTGCTCTGGAGTTTTCTTTTTGTTTGCTTTCTAGTTCTTTAAGTTGTAAGGTTAGATAGTCTATTAGAAATTTTTCTTGTTTCTTGAGGTAGGCCTGTAGTGCTATGAACTTCCCTCTCAGAACTGCTTTCACTGCATCCCATAGATTTTGTGCTGTTATGTGTTCACTTTCATTCGTTTCCAGGAAGTTTTTAATTTCTTCCTTGATCTCCTCGGTAACCCATTCATTGTTTAATAACATGCTATTTAGCCTCCATGTGTTCAAATGTCTTTGTATGTTCTTGTTGCAATTGATTTCTAGTTTCATGCCATTGTGATGTGAGAAGATGCTTGATATGATTTCAATCTTCTTGAACTTGTAGAGACTTAGTTTGTGTCCTAACATGTAGTCTATCTTTGAGAATGTCCCATGTGCACTTGAGAAGAATGTGAATTCTTCATGTTTGGGGTGTAATTCTCTGTAGATATCTATTAAATCCATTTGATCTAGTGCTTCATTTATTTTTATTTTATTTTATTTTATTTTAATCCTCACCCGAGGACATTTTTTTTTTTTTTTTTTTGCATTTATCTTCAGACAGAGCGGGAGAGACGGAAGACGAGAGAGAGAGAAACATTGATGTGAGAGAGACACATCGAGTGGTTGCCACCCCCACGACCCCAACCGGGGCTGGGGACAAACTGCAACCAACGTACATGCCCTTATCGGGAACCAAACCCGGGACTCTCTGGTCCGTGGGCTGACGCTCTAACTGCTGAGCCAAACCTGCCAGGGCTAGTGCTTCATTTAGAGTCTCTGTGGCCTTGTTAATTTTTTGTCTAGAGGATCTATCCAGTGATGTCAGTGGGGTGTTGAAGTCCCCTGCTATGATTGTATTGCTGTCAATTTCTCCTTTGAAGTCCTCCAGAAGATTTTTAATATATTTTGGTGCTCCTATATTGGGTGCATATATGTTTACCAAGTTTATATCTTCCTGTTGGATAGATCCTTTCAATATTATATAGTGACCTTCTTTGTCTCTAGTTATGGCCTTCATTTTGAAATCTATTTTATCAGATATGAGTATTGCTACCCCAGCTTTTTTTTCCTTTCCATTTGCTTGGAAGATTTTTTTCCATCCCTTCACTTTTGACCTATGTGACTCTTTTGTTGTGAGGTGGGTCTCTTGTAAACAACATATATATGGGTTATGCTTTCTTATCCAATCAGCTACTCTGTGTCTTTTTATCGGAGCATTCAATCCATTTACATTTAAGGTGATTATTGATATGTACTTATTTATTGCCATTTTTGTTTAGTGTGGTTCTATTTTCCTTCCTATTTATTCTACTAATTACAGCAGTCCTTTTAACATTTCTTGTAGTGCTGGTTTGGTGCTAATGTATTCCCTTAGCCTTTTTTTGTCTGGGAAGCTCTTTATTTGACCTTCTATTTTGAATGATAGCCTTGCTGGGTAGAGTAGTCTTGGATTCAGATCCTTGTTTTTCATGACCTTGATTACTTCATGCCATTCCCTTCTGGCCTATAGTGTTTCTGTTGAGAAGTCAGCTGATAGCCTTATGGGAGTTCCTTTGTAGGTAACCTGTTGCTTATCTCTTGCTGCCTTTAGGATTCTCTCTTTGTCTTTAATTTTTGGCATTTTAATTATTATGTGTCTTGGTGTGGGCCTGTTTGGGTTCTTCTTACTTGGGGCTCTCTGTGCTTCTTGAACTTGAATGCCCTCTTCCTTCACCAAATTAGGGAACTTTTTTGTCACTATTTCTTCAAATATATTCTCTAACCCTTGCTCATTTTCTTCTTCTTCTGGGACTCCTATGATGCGAATATTATTACGTTTCCAGTTTTCCCACAGTTCTCTTAAGCTTTCTTCTTGTTTTTTAATTGTTTTTTTCCTTTTGGTTTTCTTATTGGTTGATTTTTTTCTACCCTGTCTTCTAATTCACTGATCCGGTCCTCAGCTTCCTCTACTCTGCTGTTTAGTCCTTCCAATGTGTTCTTCATTTCTGCTATGTCATTCTTCATTTCTTCTTGGTGCTTCTTCATTTCCACTTGGTTGGTTTTCAATGTTTCTATGTCTTTACTCATGGTGTTGATGTCTTTACTCATGGTGTTGATGTCCTTACTCATACTGTTGAGCTTCCTCAAGATCATGGCTCTGAATTCTAGCTCTGTTAACTTGCTTAACTCCATTTCATTTATCTCATCTTCGGTAGAGGTCTCTTGTTCTTTCATTTGGGATCTGTTTCTTTGTTTCACCATTTTGGCTATCTCGGTGGGTTTTGGAGCCTGCCAAATTTTCCCTGTGGATGTTGGTGTTCTGCTCTTTGTGGCTCCCTCTACTGGGTTTAGATGAGCATGGGAGCACGTTAAACACCACTGTCAGGTCTTACTTTTCTGGGTAGATTTGCAAGCCCAGAAAAGGTTAAGTTATCCTCTAGCTTTTTGCCTAGAGGCTATTAGTCACAGTTACTTGAAGAGCCTCGAGTTCTCAGTTGAATGAAAACCTCCCTCAGGTGTTCAAGGTAAGAGGATTTCCTGAGGGTGGGGCAGATTCTAGTGGTTAATAAGCCTCAATTTGCATTTCAATGGCCCACCTGGGTGGGGCTGAATGTCCGAGGGAGGGGCTGCTGCCTCTCCCCAGAGCCCTGGGAAGGAGTAAGATAGCCACAGTCCTGCATGGCTGCAACTCAGCAAAAGCTCTGAGCGCCCTCCAAATCCCGAGTGTCCCCACACAGTTCCAGTCCAGTTTGCCCTCCCTCTGATGGAGCCCAAGGTGAGTGGCTGTGGCTATTTTAGCGCTCTGTCCTGGCCCTCTGTGCTGTCGAGCCGGGTTGGGCTTTAACCCCGAGGGCGCTGCTCACATCTAAGACCGCTGCTGTCCTTGGGCTCCTAGTCCCCCTCTCGTGCCTCCGCAATCCTACCAGGATCGATTCAGTGTCCCTGGTTGTATGGTCCTCGCAAGCTGCTTTTCTGTTGCTTTTTCCCGACAATTTGTCTTTATTTTAATTGTAATTCCAGTTTGGTCCTGGAAGATAGTCTGTGTAGCTTCCATTCACTCTGTCGCCATTTTGGTTCCAACACTTGTTTCTTGATTCATTGATGACAGCCATCTGACAGCTGTGAGGCGATATCTCATTGTGGTTTTAACTTGCATTGTTATGATTAATGATAATTGAGCATCTTTTCATATGTTTATTGGCATCTGTATGACCTCTTCAGAGAAATGCCTATTCAGGCCTCATGCCCATTTTTTGGTGTTAAGTTGTATGAGTCCCTTATATATTTTGAATATTAACCCCTTATCCAATGTATCATTAGTTAATGTCTTCTCCCATTCAGTAGGTTGTCTTTTCATTTTGTTGATGATTTCCTTAGGTATGTTCACAGTTACCCTGGGGTGATAGGGCCTTCTGACTTTCTTCCTGACCACATTTGCTGTTAAACTCCACTAATTTCTGGCTGCTTGTTTTATTTTCTCAATGTCCTCCAGCCTAAATTGCTTCAACTGATTCAATTACATTTGAGTTCCTATAGGATAGTTTCAGAAGTCAATATTTCAGTGATTTTAAACTTGAGAACATTCTTCGCAGTCTTTTTCTCAGGTATTCTTTTTTTTTTTTTTATCCTCACCCGAGGACATTTTTCCATTCAGATAGAGTGGGAGGGAGAGAGAGGAAGAGAGAGAGAGAGAGAGAGAGAGAGAGAGAGAGAGAGAGAGAGAGAGAGAGAGAGAGAGAGAGAGAGAGAGAAATGTCGACGTAAAAGGGACACATTGAGTGGCTGCCTCCTGCACGAACCAACCAGGGCTGGGGACAAACTGCAACCGAGGCATGTGCCCTTAGCGGGAACCGAACCTGGGCCTCTCCATACCGCAGGCCGACACTCTAACTGCTGAGCCAAACTGGCCAGGGCTTCTCTGGTATTCTTTAGTATACCAGCTGACTTGTGGTTTAGATGTCTCTGGAGTTTACCCATCTCTCTTTAATTTTTTCCATGCCTTCCAAGTCTTTTCATCACATCTTCCATTGTTCTTGAGAACACATTAGGCTTGAGCTTCCCCATAGTCTGTTGCAAATGACATGTTTCTCTGGAAGAATTTAGGGGCTTCCTGCTTTATGGCCCCCTTCACCCCCTGTGCAAAATCTCTGAGCCAGGCCTCTCAAGCTGGTGTGGGACAGCAGTGTACTTCTCTTTGAGCAGCATGCCTATTTTGGGATCTAGGCACTTGGTAGGGATGGTGGGGGTATGGTTGTAGCCTCTGTTTTTCTCCACATGCCTCTGCTGATGAGGAACGTCTTCTTTATGAACAACCTGTGTCAAGGGGAATCAGGGCCACTGTATTCACAGTGTATCACAAGTAAGGTAGAACATCTATCCCATGTGTAGAGTCACTGTATTCTCAGTGTACCACAAACAAGGTGGAACCTCTATCCCATGTGTAGAGCCACTGTATTCTCAGTGTACCACAAACAAGGTGGAACCTCTATCCCATGTGTAGAGTCTGCCCAGAAGAAGGAAGCCCCCATCTTCCAGCCACATTTGCCAGAAAGGTAGGCTCTGTCTGATACAAGTAGCATGGGGTGGGATGAGAAATGCTGATATTCTGCCCCTCGTGGGAAGATACTGAAGTTCTTGACTGGATGCTCAGGGGAGAGAGAGCACTGTTCTTGGGCGGAGTGGAGTTTCCGTCGTGCTGAGCTGGGAGTGGGAAGGGGGAACAGGTCATACTTCAGATGCCACAGACATTCACTGTTCCTACCCAGTTTTAGTTGCTTTTATTGAAATATTTCCTCATTAACTGTATTTCCTTAGGACCATTTCCAGAAACTATTTAAAGACCACTTAAGCCCTGGCTGGTTTGGCTCAGCAGTTAGTGTGTGGGCCTGTGGACCAAAGAGTTGTGGGTTTGATTCCAGTCAAGGACACGTACCTCAGTTGTGGTTTGGTCCCCGGCCCTGGTCGGGGTGGTGTGGGAGGCAACCAGTCGATGTCTGTCTGTCTGTCTCTCTCTCTCATCGGTGTTTCTCTTTCTTTCTACCTCCCTCCCTCCTCCTTCCCTGTCTCCCCCACTCTTTGTCTGGAAATAAATGGAAAAATATCCTCAGTTGAGGATAAAAAAAAAAAAAGCAAAGACCACTTAAGGTTGCTTTTTATAATTTCCACCAGCTTCACTAGGGAGTGGTTCTGTGGAGCTCGTCACACTGCCATGCCGGAAGTGGAACTTGAGCCCACACAGTGAGGCTATGTTTTCATTGTTATGCCAAAATACTTTCAAACTACCCTTACGTTAATTTGTAGTATTGTTTAATTTTCAGTATTTGGAGATTTAAAAATATCTGTCTGGTTATTGATTTTTTAGTTGTTTACATTTACTGAGACTATGTTATGGCCCCATAAGGTCATCTTGCTGGGTGTTTCATATATTCTTGAAAAGAATGTGCATTCTTTTGTTGCTGGCCAGGTGAAGAGTCAATTATCCCAGAGCCTTTGCCTGCAGGCTGACTGTTAGCCTCAGTTACTTAATGAGCCTCAGGTTGTAGCCCTCAGCTGAATGAAAAATCCCCCAGGTGGGCAGGGTAAGAGGATTTCCAGCGGGTGAGGCAATTACTTTCCCCTGGGCTAAAGTTGCTTTGAGAAGAAAATGGTTTCTACAGCATTGGGAATGGCGCAGCATAGAAACCCAGTCCTCAGCCTTCACAGCTCAGTCCCCAGAGCCACAAAACCCAACAACTGAGAGCCAGGTCCAAGGCTCAAAGCTTTCAGAAGCTCCTCTCTGCCTACTGGCTTGCTGTTAGTTTCTGGCATATAATGAGCCTGATTTTGAGCTTCTCCCGGCAGGGTGGGGTTAAATTCCCAAGGACAGGGCAGTTGCTTCTCCCCTGGGCTACGGCTAATGGGAAGGGGCTGCTTGAGAGAGATGGTCTTCAGAGGCTCTTCTCTGCCTACTGGCAGTGGGTAGTCTCTGGCAGGTAATGAGCCTCAGGTTGCACTTCTCTCAACCGGGTGGGGTTGAATTCCCAAGGGAGGGGCAGTTTCTTCTCTCTCCCTTCATCCCCCCTCCACTAAAGTCACTCCGATGTGAAGGGGCTGCTTGTGAAATATGGCTACTCCAGCATGGGGGAATGACTCAGCATAGGGCTCCTGATGGCCTCCTTCCCAGCTCTCTCCCCAGCACGAGGAACCCCTGACTCTCCTCACACAGCTCCAGTCCAGTCAGCCCTCCCTCTGCTGGAGCCCAAGGTGAGTGGCTGTAGCTGTAATGTAGTGTCTTAGCCCTTCAGGGAAGTGCCGGTGTTCCCAGCGCCTCTCCCTGCTGCACAGAACTTCTGCTCTGGTTATTTTCTCAGCGAGGTGTTACGCAGGCGCCTTCCCCTGTTCTGCCACTCTGTGCTGGGGTGCCAGCTTGGGGTTTAAATCTCTGACTTCTCAGAGGGAGCTTCTCACAGCTAAGACACCCTCAGGTGCTGCCTGTGGGAACCCAGCCAGCCTTCTTGCACCTCCACACCTCCTACCAGTCTCGATTTTGGGTCCTTTTTATGTCCCTGGTTTTAAGGGTTCTCTCCAGCTGCTCTTCAGTTGGTTTTCGCAGATGACTTGTCTTTATTTTAGTTGTAATTCCAGTTTGGTCTTGGGAGACGGTCTGTATAGCTTCCATTCATTCTGCCGCCATTTTTTCCAAATCTAACTTTTTTTTTCTAATCAATATCCTCATAAATGATTTTTAGTTTTTCCTAGGCTGGGTGGCTCAGTGGGCTGGAGTATCATCCCATGCACCAAAGGATTGTTGGTTCGATGGCCACTCAGGGCTTGTATCTGGGTTGTGGGTTCAATCCTGGTCTGGTCTGGGTGTGTGTGGGAGACAACTGATAGATATTTCTCTCTCACATTGATGTTTCTCTCTCTCCCTCTCTCTGTAAAATCAATAAAAAATTAAAAATATAAATATGATTATAGTTTTTTTAATCCTCACTTGAGGATATGTTTATTTTTAGAGAAAGGAGCGGGTGGAACAGAAAGAAACATCCATTGGTTGCTTCCTGTACTCACCCTGATTGGGGATCTAACCCACAACCTAGGTATGTACCCTGACCAGGAACCAAACCTACCTTTTGGTGGATGGGATGACACTCCAACCAAGCTACCCAGCCAGGGCTGATTTAGTTTGAGGCTCATGTATATATAAATGTGAAAATTGAAGTTCTGGTAGTTTCTTTTCACAAGAAACTTGTAATTATATATCATATAAATAGTTTTTGTGTCAAATTTTCATGGTTTACCAAGGCTTTACAGACCCCTATTATGCAACTGTCAAATTCAACAGCACTAAGAAACAGAAATGTTTGTAGAACATTAGCCAATCCTCACCAGCAGGTGACACTAGCAGACTGAATGTATTTTAGATAAATGAGTGTTTACTCTAAATGGCTTTTTAACCCAGAGTTTACAGCTCCTAGCTTCGATTGGTCATGCTATCCCTTTCTTTGTCTCTAATTTAACTCAGTAAAACCTTAATGCAGTCAACATGTGCCCCTCACTCAGTGCTGGGTGTTGCATTTGTGCAGATTGCCCATAACAGACTTAGCAGGGCTGTTACCTTATTAAAGAGTAATTCCTTTCATTTGGTATTTAGAATTTTTTGCTATTCTATTATCATCCGGTTTCTAAGGCAGATTAGAACTAATGTCATTGACTTAACCAATCAAAAAGCATTGGCATCTCCTACATCCAAGGCACTGCCTGGTAAGGGAGGGATAATATCAATAAAGCATAGGCCATGCCATCACTACAAGGAGATGCCCACCTACAGAGCCAGTAATGCAAGGCTGAGTGGCCAAAGCCCTGAGCGTGGGTATCGAGAGTGTGTTAGTGCTAATGTGGTTATTTTGCTCAAGAGTTCTTCGTCTGAGTTCCCGCAGAAGCAGACTTGAGTGGAAGCAGTTTATTTGGGAGGTGCAGTAAGCACCAGTGGGGGAGTGCGATGGGATGAATTGTGTCCACCAAGTTCATATGTTCAAGTCCCAACACCCAGGACCTCAGAATGTAACCGTATGTGGAGAAAGGGCCTTTAAAGAGGCAATTAAAGTACAAATGAAATCATAGTTGGGCCCTACTCCAATAAAAGGAGACTAGGACACAGACACACACAGAAGGACGACCATAGGAGACACAGTGAGAAGACAGCCGTCTACACACCAAGGCGAGGAGCCTCGGGGGAAACCAACCCTGCCAACACCTGGCTCTTGGACTTTTTCTTTAATATGTTTTTATTGATTTTTTTTTTTAGAGACAAGAAGGGAGAGATAGAAACATCAATGTGAGAGAGATACATTGATCGGCTGCCTCCTGCACGCCCCCTATTGGGGATGGAGCCCACAACTCAGGCATGTGCCCTGACTGGGAATCGAACTGGGACCTCTCAGTTCATGGGACGACGCTCAATCTACTGAGCCACACCAGCCGGGCTCTCTGACGTTTTGATTGGACTTCTAGCCTCCAGAACTGTGACAGAATTAATTTCTGTTGTTTAAGTCACCTGGTCTGAGGTACTTTGTAATGGCAGTCCAAGCACACTGATGCAGGGACTGAGCAAATATGACAGGGAGGGATGCAGACAATGGGGCATTGTCAGGTCAGCTACCACTGTGGACAAAGGGAACACAGTCCCACAAAGAAACTGAGGGGAAAGGTGAGAAGCACACGCCCCGTATCAATCACCCGTGAGGCTTGAGGGAACTGGGTATTTAAATATTCACACCTGTAAGTCCTTGGGTGAGGGCTGTCCCCAGGAGGGCACCCGTTACCCTGGCAGCTCCAGCCTGCCATGAGCAGGGCAGAGTAGCTATCCCCACTTTTGAGGAATGCACTCAAGCAAAGAGAGGCAGATGTGAGAGCTAGACTTCAGCCCAGCACACGAAGTGAAGAGATGGAGGGCTATGGGCCAGGCACTGACGGGGACCCCTGCAGAAACTCAGCCTGAACTGTTCACACCTCAGCTCACGTGATGTCTGGGATTTGCTTCAAAATAATACAAGAGGGAGGAGAACGAGTGAGGCACGAGCTGGTCACTTTTTAAAGCCTGGAGCTGGATACATGCAGGTACATGACTATCCTGTGTGAGTTGGATACTTTCCATAATAAAAAGTTTATAAACAGTACATTAGACTTCCATGAGATGGAGCAATAGGGACCAAATTTACCCTCCTGCCTAAAACAACAAAAAAAGACCCAATATACGAAGCAATTTTCAAGACACTGGACATTAGGCAATGGAGGACAGTTATCCCCGAGAGAAAGAAAGAAAGAAAAAAAAGGAAGTGAGCCCTATGATTGGTCCAGCTTACTGGTTTGAGAAAATTTCCAGGCCACAATACAGGATGGAGAAACCACAGCGGAGCCTGGCAGATTGTCTGAGTTGAGAAGACCGAGCTGAAGTCCACTGTGAGAAAGGCAGCTTGCTTTGCAAGACAGCGTATGGAGAGGAAAGTGGTGCAGAGAGAGGGAATCCTGAGATCCTCCTTAAATCTTCAGCAGAGAAATGATCTGCCTCCACATCTCAATAAACTGCCCGAGGCTCCACAAAAGAATCCCCCCAGAGAATCCGAAAGGACAGCACCACAGAGGGCTGGGAAAGTGCCTGTTTCCTTTGCTGACCTGGAGAACTTCACAGTTCACAGGGCAATGGGTAGAGTACTCAAAAACGTCATCTCAACTGTGGGGAACAATTAGCCTCAGATTAAACAGGGTTGATCTCAACAAACAAACCTTAAAAGCAAAACCCACCCTGGCCGGTGTTGCTCAGTGGTTAGAGTGTGGGACCCACGCACCAAAGGGTGACAGGTTCGATTCCTGGTCAAGGGCACATACTTGGGTTGGGTCAGATGAGGGAAGGTTGGAGAAAGCTCCTTTCTGCGTCTGTTGATTCTCAGTTGCCTCCAGCACAAAATAATCCTTATACCACAGTGGCACGTTTGTAGGCAGCATATTCTATTTTATTTTATTTTTTATTATTATTTTTTATCCTCACCTGAGGACATTTTTTTCATTCTTTGTTCAGATAGAGCGGGAGAGAGAGGAGGAGAGAGAGAGAGAGAAACATCGATGTGAAAGAGACACATCGAGTGGCTGCCACCCACACGACCAACCAGGGCCAGGGACAAACTGCAACCGAGGTACATGCCCTTAGCGGGAACTGAACCCGGGTCTCTCTGGACCACAGGCCGACGCTCTAACCGCTGAGCCAAACCGGCCAGGGCAGGCAGCATATTCTAATTTCCTACGTGATGTTAATATGTATTTGAAATATATCCTAATTTGAAACATTGTAAAAACTACAAATTTTGTCTAATTTTTTGAAAGGCTGAGCAAAAATGAAGAATCATCTGTTGATCATTTTAGAAGTCTGTAAGAGAGGGCTTGCTTTTCACCGTGTTCAGACACATACAGGATCCAGGAGGGTTTCAAATATTTGAATGAGAAAGTAACACTTAAAAAAAAAACAGTTTTATTGAGGTATAACTCATATACCATAAAATTCACCCATTGTAAGTTAAAAGTCAATAGTTTTTAGTAAACGTGACAGAGTTCTGCAGCTACCACTACATCAGTTTTAGAACACTTCCATTGCCCCTTTTTGGACTTTTCACATGATTATACTATAGTACGTAGTCTTTAGCATCCAGCTTTCACTGAGCATGTTTTTGAGACTCAACCATATAGTAGTACGTATCAGTAGTCCAGCCCTTCTGTGGCTAAATAGTGTTCCATTATCGGATATACCACACTTTCATGCACTTGCCTGTTGATGGACAGCTGAGTTTCCAGTTATAAATAATGCAGCTGTGAACATTCACATAGGTGTATCTTTGTGTGGACATATGCCTTTATTCGTTGGGCAGTTTCCAAGAAGTGGAAATCCTTGGGATTATGACAAGTTTCTTTTTAACTTTTTAATCAACTGTCCAACTGTCTTCCAAAGTGGCTGTATTTTTCTCCAACAGCGATGTATCAAGGGTCCCAGGTCTCCGTATCTTCGCCAACACTTGGAATTTGCCTTTCACTGTGACCGTTCCAGTGGGCACGTGGCGGCATCTCATGACATGGTTTAATTTGCATTTTCTGAGTGGCTGATGATGTTGTGCATTATTGTCTTTTTATTCTCTTAACAGTATTTTTCACAGAGCAAAATTCTAACATTTTGATGAAGTCCAATTTATCCATTTATCCTTTTATGGATTGTGCCTAACTCAAGGTCACAGAGATCTTCTCTTATGCCTTGTTCTAGAAGCTTCAATGTTTTAGCTGTTGCATTTAGGTCTATAATCCATTTCAAGTTAATTTCTGTGGGGTTTTTGGCTGTTAGGTAACTTCTGTCCCAGCTGCATTTCTTTAAACATTTTGAAATCACATAGTTTCAGTCTCCCAACTTTGTACTTTTTCCAAAGTGTTTTGGTTTTTGCAATACCATATACATTTTAGGGTTAGCTTCTCGATTTCCGCAAAAGAGCTGCAGGGATTTGGATTGGAATTACGTTGAAGTCGTAGATCAGCGTGGGGAGAATTGCCATCTTGGCAACTTGGGGTGTTTCAATCCATGAACATGAAGACTTTCCCTTTATTTAGAGTGTCTTGAATTTTTCTCAGCCATGTTTTGTAGTTTGTATGTCTTAACACTTCGGATGTCAAATTGGTTTCTAGCTATTCCGTTCTTTTAGATGCTACTGTGACTAGAATTTTTTTCTTAATTTCATATTTTGACTGCTCGTAGAACAAAGGCAACGATTTTTGCATATGGATCTTATACCCCGTGACCTTGTTAGGATCATCGATTACCTCTCATTTCTTTTCTGCGCGTGGGTTCCTTGAGATTCTTCTACATACAGAATCATCTCATCTGTGAACAAAGCACTGCTTCTTTCCCGACCTGGGAACTTCTTTTTTCTTTCTCTAAGTTTACATCCTATGGGGCAGGGCGAGCACCTGGTCTCTCGTTCTGAGGTTCCTTAGAGTCTCAGTAGCACCCGAGGCTCAGCTGATCGGCTTCACCATGGTACAGTGACCTGCAACAACATGTGCAAGTCAGGGCCATGCTGAGGACACTCTCGAAAAGCGAGTGCCACCTGTGCCCTCCTCTGGGCTGGGCTCTTGACAGCAAGGCCTGGACTGCTGTTCTCGGCAAACTCCAACGTGCAGATGAAGTCTTCTCTGTGAATGTCAGTGAGTGGGTGAGATGAGTGGGTGAGCTGACTGCGTGTCCTCATGTGACTGCTGTTCTGCTTGGAATTTATAATTGTGCAGCCTCAATAAACCCACAAATCAGTTTAAAATGATTGCATCCTTAAGAGGTAGTAAGGGGTGACCATATATAACTGAAATTTCTTTCAAATATCTGTATGTGTAATCCATTTCAACAAAAGATATTATAGATGAAAATATTCTAAAGTAGTGGTCTTTGAGTTCGTTTCCAGAAATAATCATTACATTTAAATACAAATAAGTTTAAGTCATTTAGACATGCTTTTTAAAGTTAAATGGAAGGGCAGTTATACGTTTGTTCTTCGAGGTTTAAGAGATAAAATAAAACCCACACATAGAAATGCTGTGCGTTACTGAAATGTTCATTAAAGAAGAAGAAACTTCCCGTTTTCCATTTGTCACCCAAGGTTAATGAACCGTCTTTAGAGAAGTTAAGTGGCTGTCAGCTGATTTATTTTGCAGTTATTTTCCTATCCACTCAGCAGAAAGTCCAGCTCGCTTTTGCTGATGACCACAAGTTACAAAGGTCTTGACTTTGAGTCAGGACTAGTCTGTCCAGAATCAGTCTGATTTGTAAGATAAGAGATTGGGTTCTGGCCTGTCCCCTGAACAGGGAACCTCTGCTTGGTCTGGGGGGCCTGGAGGCAGAATCTCCCCCTCCCCGGAGGGCACTGACCCCCTCAGGTCCCCAGATCCTGTTGGTAAAGTCACCACTGCTTGCCATCACCCACATCTGGGGAAAGATGGACCCCAAGGGTCACAGTAACTGAACTCGGGAGGAGACCGATAGGAGGGGCATCTTTGGGCATCGATCTGGAGTTGCCCACCTCTGAGCCGAACAGCCATCTGGAGTGATGGGGCCCGTCTCCTTCCCTCTGCCAACTGCCCACCTGCACGCATCACTGGGAAAGGTGGAATTCTTTTCTTTTCCAGTTAGTTTGTAGTCTTTTAGAGTAAGTTGGTAACAGAATCAGGGAAGATACTTCTAATATGACAAATGGTGAGTTTGTACTCCACAAAGGAGAGTGAAATCGGCAGAAGCGGTCAACGGGAAAGCCTCTAACAAGTGTGACGTTCTCTCAGACAGCTTGCCTGCCCCTTCCTGCACAGCCCCCGGGCGCAGAAGGCGTGTGCTGTGCGCCCGTGGGAACTCGGGCTCCGGGAGAGTCAAGCAACCTGCCCAAGGACCGGTTCCCGTCCAGCCTTTGCCACTGATGTGTCCCTGCTCCTGGGCCCCTGCTCCTCACTTCTATTCACTAAGAAAAGTCAGGAAAAGGGTGAGAGGAGGGGAGGGGACGGGAGGGATTGGGGAGAAAGAAAGAAAGAGAAAGGACAAGAAAGAAAGAAAAGCGAAAAGAACCCTCACAGGCAGAGCTAGTCTCCACCGGCTGGTCACGAGTGTTTCTGATTGATTTCTCTTGCCTTTTTGACTGACCTCCTCGGCCCTGTCCCAGCCCGCCGACGACAATGACTCGACTTGTTTCTCCGTTTTCTCCCTCTCACGGTTGGCCCCCAAGAGCCAGTGACGAAAGTAATCTGAGTTGACACAAAAGAGAACTTGAAAGGCTATTTTTAGTCCATGCTCAGAAGACAGAAGCAGAGTTTGCCGAAGATTGCAGCCCCTGAAATTCTGTTCTTTCAAAACTGCGACATTCAGATGTGGCTGAGAGGACACGGGGGTTCAGAGTTCTCCATGAGGAGATTTCAGATGTCTGAGCGGTGGTCGTCCAGCTCCTTTTCCTCTTGGGAAAAGCAAGTGGACCCCGAAGGCGCCGCTTCTCACACCCCGTGGAACCCAGGCCCTGGCGCGTCGCTGCGGGTCAGCGAGGGCACTGCTGTTTGCTGATGTCTCAGGAGAAGCCAGAAGCCTCCACTGGCTCCCCTCTCTGCCCTCCTGTGGCAGGCTTGGCCCAGGCATCGCCCTCCTCGGCCACGCGGCACAAACCGAGCAAGCGGCACGGGACGGGGGCGCTGTGGGAATCCGGTGAACTGTTCACTATGGACTTCTTTACATCAGATAATTAAAAGTGGAAATAGAAAACACAGAGCACAGTGAAGTCCTCACTCAACGTCAGCAAGCTCTTGGAAACCGGCTCCGAGTGAAGCTACGTACAACAGAACCATCTGTACCAGAGGCTGGCTGACGTCAGCAAGAGTTAAGTTCCTGTGTCTTATTTCTGGTCATGGAAACATCACCAAACTTCTAAATAAAGACCCAAAACACTCCTACTATTAAACCCTGGAATAAATGGGAGCGCTACATACATGTAAGAGAGATGAATAAAAACAAGATGATGATTTTCCAACCCACTGATTCAAGGCTGTGGTGGCTGGAGCCTCTCCCAGCAGCTCAGGGCGCCAGGCGGACCCACCCTGGACAGGGCCCGCTTCCACTGCGGGGCCGCACACAGCCACGGACACACTCACTCCGGGGCGGTGTGGACACGCCAGCTCACCTCACGTGCACATCTCGGGGGTGTGAGAGGAAACGGGGGTCCCCAGAGAAAACCCACGTAGATGTGGGCAGACAGTGCCAAGTTCACACAGGCCCTGGCCCAAAAGCAATTTTTTCTTCTCATTAATGTCATAATGAAATGACATTATTCAAGGACCTGCTGTATATTAGTTTAGATAGTTAATACGAAATGTATCTAAAACTTCCAAATAAGTTTTTCAATTTGCACAGACATGAATGCACCATTTTACTTTTTTTTTTTTCTTGAACTAAGCAGTCAGCTCCTGATCAAGACTCAACTGACGAGTTATTCACATTCTTGAGTCGCCATCAACAAGAAACTTTGCACAGGAAGATATAAAAACTTTTTTTTTTTTTAAACAACCATTCAAAAACTTCCAATTAGTAGAAATGATTCTTTTTTTTTTTTCTTCCCACTGATAAAAGGTGATACTGGTATTTCTCATAACAATGCAGATTCTTTTCCTACTCTCAGAACTTTCTAGTATGGGGCATTCCACACTAACAGGGGAGTGCTTCACCCTGGAGACGGGCACCGGGGCTGGCAGCCAGTACGAGGACCCAGGACATCAGGACCACACCGCTGGGCCTGCTGCAGAAGCTGACCCTCATGGGCTGCAGTGGCCTGGGTGAGGCTACCCACAAGTGTTGATGAGCAGGCCTGAGGATGACAGTGGTCCTGGCCCAGCGGTGCTGCCACGAGGACTGAGGGGTCAGCTGAGCGCGTCAGGCTGCTGCTCCTACTATTGGGGTAAGGTCGCGCTTCCTGCCTCAGTCTGCCCATCTGTGAAGTGGAGACAACAGCACCCACCTGGTAGGATTGTTATGAGGACTAAATGAGAGCTGTGCCTGACACACAGTAAATGCCATCTACGTGTTTATTAGATAAAACTGAAAGGTTGAGAGCAGACCCGCAAATCACATGCTTAGAACCAGCCAGAAGATTGCTTGGTTCTGAATTCTCGCTCCTTCCCTCTCTAGATGTGGCCACTGCAGGCCACTCAACCTCTGCAGCCTCAGTTCCCGGTCCACACAGGATGATGGCACTGGCACCCAAGCCGTGATGCAGAGACGCAACAGGTCAGTTTGCATAAAGTGCTTGAAACATAGTAGGTGCTCAAGAAACAACGGCTGTTGCGATGCAGAGAAGCCAGGAGGCAAACGTGGGCTGCTGAGCGCTGAGCCTGCTTCCGGCTCCCTGCCTCCCACACAGGAGGCCCTTCACTCCCACGCTCCCCCACAATTCCTTTTAACTCTTTCAGCTCCCAGTGTATTTCAATCCGCTCGTATTTTCTGTCCTTCCCCTTTGGTCTCTCTAAAATGTTTCTTTCTTATCTTTCAGAAACATCCAAGAATGGCCAGAGCAAGTGCGTCGAGCGTCAGGCACTAAGGAGACCCTTTGCGAAGGCACGAGGCTGCCACGACCTTGTCTTTCCAAGTTTCAAGTAAGCACCACACATCCTTCTTCATTCATATTTTATTAGGAAGTTACAGCAAAGAATTAATCAGTTATAAAACTTCAAAGATCAAAAAGGTCATTCTTATCAAACAGATGATTCAGGGAGGAATATCAGATTTTTCATAAGACCAGAAGCACAGTCAAATATGGCATTTCATTTCACAGATAATTTTACATTGAACAGTCAGGAAAATGAAAAGAACTAAAACAAACAGAAGAACTTTGTGCAAATGTTAACAAGAGATGAGGCTGTTAACGCTTACATTTTCAATCTATAAGATCAGTGATATAAAATAAGTCATCTTTTATGAAAATATAAAATCTGTCTCTTTCTACCATATACACACACATTTTTCTCTTTAAATAAATATATATATTATGCATTTTTAATGACGTACTTAACAACATTCATCTGGTGCTTTCGGGCCGTGGCGTTGGCTTGGTCAGGACGACAGATACCAGAAACTTCGGGCATACGTGGAGCTCTAAGGCAGAGGGGCCTCCGTGGCTGGGGAGTGTCCCTCAGCTCTCTTCACATGAGGCCTTCTGAGTCTTCCAAGGGGTCATCTGCAAACAGAAGTTCATCTGGCTGTGGGCTCTCCAAGGACAGGGTGCTGGACTGGGACCAGGAGGCCCTGCTCCTTCTGTGCCTGTCCGTCGCCGGGGCAGCAGCAGCCAGGTCCTCCCAGCTCTCACTGCCCCCGTTCAGGATGTACCTTCCCTCGTGAGGTCCGTTCTCATGAACCTGTGCCGTGACCACGCTGACGGTGGCGCGGGAGGCGCAGGCAGCGATGATAGAGTCGGGGTCAAGGGCCATGTCCAGCTGAGCGCGTGGGGGGCCCTCTGCCGGGCCCTCACGGCTCTCTGGCAGCGGTGTGTTGACGTAGACGACGTCGTCTTTGTCCTGCACGTCAGGCAGACTCTCCAAGAGCTTTTCCAGCTGCAGCCGCAACATGGAAAAGGTGGGTCGGTCCAAGGGCTCCGCCCTCCAGCACGAGTGCATCACTTCATACCTGCAAGCAGAGCGATGACTTACCTCCTGGCGCAGCCCCCAGCCCTCCGTGGCCCACCCCTTGTTTCCACCTCGTCTTGGATGTTATCACATTTAAAAAATGTTTTATTGATTGATTTTTAGAGAGAGGAAGGGAGAGCGAAGGTAGGGGAGAGAGAGAAACATCGATTTGTTGTTCCACTTCTCTCTGCATTTATTGGTTGATTCTTATACGTGCCCTGACCAGGGATTGAACCCGCAACCTTGGTGTATCGGGCTGATGCTCTAACCAACTGAGCGACTCAGCTAGGGCGATGGTATCACATTTTAATCCACACTAGTTTTACTTTTTGGAAATTTCGGTTTTCCTTGTGGCGTAACATGTGTCCAACTTTTATTCGTGGCCCGTGGGCGTGTGGCGGTGCTCCTCTGTCTCCAGGAGCACAGGACAAGGCAGCGCTAGGCGGCTCAGAGACCACGTGGCCTCCACAGAAAAGTATTCATCGTCTGGCCCTTCACAGGAAAGTGTGCTGACCCGTCCTACACCCTCAAACTGGTCTGTCACCAGCAGAGCTCAGTGAGACGGGCCGGGGGTGGGTGAAGGAGTGTGTGCCCCACTGTGCCGGGTGTTGTGTGTGTGTGACCACACCTCATCTTGTCAACAGCCCTGTGCTTGTTACTTGGCAGTAAAACGAGAGTGGGCTAGGACGTTACGGAACGTGCCACGGCTATGTGGACAGCAGGGGGACTGGCCTCTGGCTGGACAAGTCTCAGACCTACTGACCCGGGCCCCTCACGACCCCCTCTGCTCTGCTCTGCTCTGCTCTGTAGGGAGGACTTCCTTTGGGGCGGTGTCCTCATCCCCTGTGTAAGAATTACAATGCAGGGACAGTGATGTGAGCACAGGCAAACAGAGAGATGACTGAATTAGAGTGACTTATATCACCATTTCATTGAGAAACTGATCTGCGTGTTGCTGGATGAGGAAATGACCCAAATGTTAGCCATCTGACCCATGTAGTAGGTTACTGCCATCGTGTGAACATAAATATGCAATTCCCACATTCACGTGTGATCACATCATGTAGAACTCGGCTGATTCCACTGACACGCCGACAGGTCTCGCTCACGTGTGACGACCAGTGTCTGCGGGGACCCCGCGCTCCCGAGCAGCGGGCCGATTCTCCCCGGGACGCCAGCGTGGCTCTTTGCCGCTCCCTGTTACCTTCGTGAGACAGCCCCACAGACCTGGCTAACGCCTCTGGTTTCCATTTCTGAGGTTTTTATGGTATAAATCAATTTGCACGGCTTCCTGTTTTCCACAGAGCCTCGACTGTTTGCGGTCTGAAATGAACTTTGAGGAGTTCTGTCCTCGGAGGGACACTTCTTTTCATGAGGCCCTGAAGGCACCGTTGTTCGGTTTATCTTCATCTAGTCCATGTCTAGGGGAAAGCGTTTACATGACGCAGCCATTTTCAACTTGTGTGCTGCAAGGATTTTTAAAACATGCAATATCTGACTATTCAGTTAGGGGCACTGACCTCTTTTCCTTTAGACTGTCAAATTAAAAAAAAAATGACAACAGCCAACACAACAACAGCTGTCCAGTGTGAATGAATAAAAATGATACCTATTTTGCCCTGGCCCGTGTAGCTTAGTGGTTAGAGTGTCAGCCTGAGCACTGAAGAGTCGTAGGTTCGATTCCTGGTCAAGGACAGGTACCTGGGTTCCAGGTTTGATCCCTGGCCCAGTTGGGGCACGTGCGGGAGGCAACCAATTCATGTGTCTCTCTCACATCAATGTTTCTCTCTCTCTCTCCCTTTCTCCCTCCCTCCCACTCTCTCTAACAACACAATGGAAAAAATATCCTCGGGTGAGGATTAACAAAAGAAAACAATAGCAACAAAAATGACACCTATTTTTTTGGTGTGCCGCAGAATTTTAGTAATTAAGTGCCACGAGATGAAAAAGGTTGAAAATTGCTCACGTAACCTATGTTCTTCATATAACTGGGTAGCAATATCACTTTCAAAGGTTTTTCTTTGACTTTCAGCACTTTATGGAATATGTAACAATATAAACATGACTTGTGAACACATGGCAGCATGTGTACTGTCTGAGCCCCTCCCACAGAGGGCAGTTCCACGGTGGTGGGCCAAGGAGAGCAGCAAGAGGGCCCACCTGGTCGGTGAGAGCGGGCTGTGAGGTGGGTGATTTCAATTCCAGGGACGGAAAGAAAAACTTTGGTGGTTGCCTTTGTAAATGGTCATTTTTGCTGTTCTATTGAGATTTCATAAAAGATGTAATCATAGAGGCTGCTGGGGCCGGGGACGTGGAGGATGGGGATTATCGTTTCACGGGGGGCAGGGTTCCAGTTCTGTGGGACGAAGCGTTCTGGAGACAACGGGGTGATGGTGGTGCAGCAACGCGACTGGACTGCGCACTTAAACGTGGTTAAGGCGGTACATTTTATGTTCTGTGCATTTCAACACCACCTTTTACAAAAGGAGTTAAGAAGATGCAATCATACAAATGTATGGGTTTCTGAATGTGTCCTTATTCGTCAGGCACCTGCTGTTCCCTGGCTCTGAGGATGGCTGAGTGCTTCACATGCGCTCAGAGAGAAGACGTGAGCGGCGGGCGTCGTGTGAGCAGCACCTGTCTCCATGGCGCCGAGCAGGGCCTGCGCCGTGACACTCGGCCCCGGAAGCCCCGCTGCTGTCCTCCCTGGGCCCTGAGCTGCCACGTGGACGTGGACGGACTAACCAGTGAGCAGAGGAGGGTTCTGAGAGGGGAGGGTGGGTGTGAGCTGTGATCCCTCACAGCGTGATGTCACTGCCACTGCTTCCTCCTGTGTCATGGAGGAGGGGAAGCGATGGCAGCACCAGGCCCCGCCAGCCTGGCTTCTCTGACTTGATGGCATTGGGGGGGGGACCGGAGGGCAGGGGACTCTGAAGGACATCTGGTTGAGGGGACCCAGTGGGACAAAGACAGAACAAGGTGGCTCCTGCGTCAGGGCAGGACCCACAGTGGTCAGCGGGTGGGAGTGTCTGCCCGCGACAGGCAGGAGGCCATGGCTCAGCGGACGGAACGTCCTGGAGATGACCAGGACATCATGCAGCGCGGCCTCCTGGGCCAGGGGAACAGGCCTGCTGCCAGGTCACGGGGAGTGGGGGACATGGTGAGAGAGGCAGCCTCGGAGGGCAGGAAGGGAGGGCGGGACACACTGTGCTGTTCCTTACATCGTTCTTTCTTAGCGCTGACTCAGAAAAGACCCAGGGGCGGGTAACACAGGCGGGGACTCATCTCAGCTAAGGTCTGACAGCAAATGGAGATGAGCAGCTCAGAATTGTGTCTCATTTTTGAAAGAAAATGCCCCAGACATGGAAACAGAGGCCTCTTTGTGGACCAGCATCTGGTTGGGACAGGAGGCCGGGTTCAAGTCTGAGGTGCAGAGCCAGCGGGGGGAGGGGACCACAGGGCCGCCCGATCGCCTGACCTCCTGGCCACGCGGCGGTGCTGACTCTGCGACTCTCACCTAACTTCTCACGGCGTCAGCACTCCTCGCCTGGCTCTGCGTTCAGCATCGGCAAGCCACAGTGTGACGCAGCTCAGACTTGTTAAAGCCCCAGATCGTCACTGCAAATACCCGCTGCTGTGGCGCAAACCAGAAGCCAAGAAAGAGGGGCCGTAAAACTCCTCGTTCACTGGTGTTGGGCTAAAGTGGCCGCCTCCTTCTCAGAAGCAAACATTTCATTCATGTGGCCCTATTCCAAAACCACCACGAAACCCCAGATCTAATTTAATTAGAATTGCACAATGTTTTTAAAGGGCTTAACTTTTTTTTTTAAATTTATTTTGTTAATCCTCACCCAAGGATATTTTTCCATTAATTTTTTTTTTTTTTTAGAGCGACTGGGAGGGAGGGATGAGGGGAGAGGGAGAGGGAGAGAGAAACATCAATGTGAGAGACACACATCGATTGGTTGCTTCCCACATGACCCCGACCAGAGCCGGGGACCAAACCTGCAACCCAGGTACACGCCCTTGACTGGAATTGAACCTCAGACCCTTTGGTCCTTGGGCCAACAAGCCAACCACTGAGCCAAACCGGCCAGGGCTTGTTTCTCTTCTTAATGTTATTATTTATAACCACAATAACAGCCACCACCACTAAGCAGGCTGAGGCTCTGATCAATTAAGTTTCCTTCTGGGAATTTTCATGCTTAGTGAATTCTCGATGTGCATGTATTAAAATGTGATTTTTCTCCCGTTAAAAAAAATTAAAAAGTTTCCTGCCCTGGCCGGTTTGGCTCAGTTAGGTTAGAGTGTCAGCCCAAGCACCGAAGGGTTGTGGGTTCGATTCTTGGTCAAGGGCACATACCTGGGTTGCAGGTGTGATCCCTGGCCCTGATCAGGGTATGTGTGGCAGGCAACCAATCAGTGTGTCTCTCTCTCACATCGATGCTCTTCTCTCCCTCTCTCTCTTCCCCCCCACTCCCTTCCACTCTATCTAAGAATCAATAGAAAAATATCCTCAGGTGAGGATTAACAAAAATAAAAAAATGAAGTTTCCTCCGTTTGGCTTGGAGGAGATCTGGGAGGCCTGCGTGCCCCCTAACCTAGCCCCCACCCCCAAGTGAGGAAGCAGGGCCAGAGTGGAAGTGTCACTGGGGGGAGAGCCCACACATGCCCACCCACCCCTTCCAAGCCTGAGCCTGTGCAGGCCCCAGGTCCTGAAATCTTGCTGAATATGGAGAGAATGTCTGTAACCCTGTATGTGGGGAAGGGACTCGACACCACTAGGGAGGTTCACGTCACAAGCTAGGAGCAACGCTACAAGAAGTCAGTTTCAGAAGGTCAGCAGGTGTTGGGCAGATCGGGGTGTGATGACGTTATTTTTTATTTATTTATTTATTTATTTAATCCTCACCCGAGGACATTTTTTCATTTTTTGTTCAGATAGAGTGGGAGGGAGAGAGAGGGAGAGAGAGAGAGAGAAACATCGACGTGAAAGGGACACATCGAGTGGCTGCCACCCGCATGACCAACCAGGGCCGGGGACAAACTACAACCAAGGTACATGCCCTTAGTGGGAACCGAACCCGGGTCTCTCTGGACCGCAGGCTGACGCTCTAACTGCTGAGCCAAACCGGCCAGGGCTGATGACGTTATTTTACTAATCGGTACCACTTGCTCTGTGCCTCCTGCAGGCTGAGCTCTCCACACACTTACTCTAACCCTCCCAGTGCCTCTGAAGAATGTGACTGGACTTGATCTGTGGCTGATGATGAGGCAGAGAGGTCAAGTCAGCTGCGGTGGCTTCCCTATGGATAGCTGAAGGCAGCAGCTGGCCTCTGACTCATAGGTCCGGGCCTCTCCCCATACCACCCACCCTGGAGAGGAGGGGCCTGCCGGGGATGGGCTGTGCACGCTCGGAGCTGGGGCTCTCAGGCCGGCTGAGCACCGGGTCTCCCAGACAGGGCTTTAAGGCATGCACTCCTGGGCCCACTCTGTTCCAACAGACCCACAGTGCCCAGGCACAGAGCTGAGGAGTCACGCTGTTAGAATATCCCCCACGCAACTGTGATGACCAGCCTGACCTCAGAGCCATGGGGTTAGGTTTCCAAATTTCCTGATTAAGGATATTACTGCAATTTGTTTGTCTGAAATGCTGTTCAGGAAGAAAAGGTGATCACTCAGGTACCACATGCGTGATGATGTCAACCCGTTTATCTGGGACGCATTTCCCAGAGGTACCTGCAGGCTCACCGCACACCTGCACGCAGCATCTCTCACACCTGGAAAGGCTCTGGCCTGGGTGTGCCACCTCTGCACACATGGCCTGGCTGAAAGCCTCCCCTCGCCCTGCGGCTGTGCGTCCCCACGCAGGGTGCCTGGGGAATCGAGCCGCTCACTCACAGTTCGTCCAGGCAGTCCTCCGGCTGCTTCAGCCTGTGGCCGTGGAGCAGGTGGTCGTAGATCTCATGGTTCTGCACTCCAGGGTAGGGCGTCATCCCCCGGGTTGCAATTTCCCACATGGTCACACCAAATGCCCACTGAGAACAAAGCGACGAGAAGTTCAGATCTGAGTCTTTTTAGAAAGTCTGAATGGACTTTTTCATTGGAAAGGTCATTTCCTTAAAGCCCCTGTGACCGTGCACAAAGCTGACAATTATGTCTGAGACACGCTGCTCCCCTGACACGGCAGCAGTGTGGGGTTGGAGCGTCACTGTCCCCACTTTCTACTGATGCTATTCTGGGAAATCTGACAAAGGCGGACAGAGCCTCCTGCCACATCGATGCCTGGTCCCAGTGTGGCCACCAAGTGCTTTCTTTCCACGTCTCTGGTTCAGGGTGTAACTACACAGCATCTTGTTCCCACAGAACCACTGGATGAACTTTCTGAATTTAATATGAATTTGAAATAGCTTAGTTGTGGGCAATAAGTCACACTATTGTAGCAAAGGAAAATGGGAATAAATTAAGGGCCTGTGCAAAGACATCTTTTGAATGTCAGAGGAGACTTCACCAGAATCTGGGGTTCCACTTGAATTAGAGTAGTTAGCGATAATTAAGAGATGTGAGCACGCCCCCACCCCTCCGTTTATCAGAGTAAAAGGTTTGGCCACACCAGCTACGTCACTTGGTTCAGTGGGGCTCCTCTCTGACACTCAGGGTCCCGAATGCAAACTTGCACCCACCACGTCGCTTTTGCTGGTGTACACGCGGTCCGCGAGGCTCTCTATGGCAATCCACTTCACAGGCATCTTAGCAATGCGGCCTTGGCGGTAGTAATCGCCGCTGTAGATCTTCTTAGACAGGCCAAAGTCCGCGACACACACAGTCATGTCATCTCGCAACCTGCAGAGAGGGAGCTGAGTCCTTAGCTACATCCCAGGCGGAGCCTTAAAGCACAGGTCTGTGTCACATGGTCTGTGTCACATGCACGATCAATAGCCCAAAGACAAGGGCCCCACCAGCCTGTGAGCATCCTGCGTGGGGGGGAACAGCCCAGCAAGTGAGGGGAGCGGGAGAGAGAGAACCTTGCACCGGCCTGGTCTGTGTGGGGATCTGGCCCAGCCAGGCCACCTGTACACAAGGACAGAGATACCTCGGGGGGGACAGGGGAGCTAGCTGCACAGGGCAGAAGGAGCCCAGCTCAAGTCCAGGGCCCCCGGTGACTCCACGAGGGCCCCAGCAGCCTGAAGTCTGTGGACTAAGGGAGCCTCCTGGCAGCCCGGGGGAGGTGGGCAAGTACATCTGTAAGAGGGCACCCTGGGCTCCCTGCAAAGATAGCCAGGTAGTACTTGGAGTTACTCAGAAAATTGAAGAGATACAATCCCCAGGACCTAGCTCTCCTCCCACTGTAACAGCGACAGGCCACCCCCGTGTCCCCCCATCAGCACCGCAAGGTCCAACCCCCAAGGCGCACCAGGACCCTTACATGCAGTTTCGAGCAGCCAAGTCTCGGTGAAGGAAATTCCTGTTGCTCAGATACTCCATCCCCCGGGCGATGTCCACCATGAACTTCACCAGTGTCTGCACAGGGATGTGCTGGGGACGAAGCAAGAAGGATGATTTTTACAAGGAAAACCTGCAAGTTATCCCATCTGGGGCACCAGTGTTTTTACCTCTTAAATGTGTGGCCATGAAACACGGAAACAAGCTCTTCATTCCTTCATCACTAACAGCACAAATCGAGTTTTAAAAAAGGAGTGAAAGAAAAAAAGCCAAACCCTAAGACTATTGGGCAAATGCCACATTTTCTTCTCCCCGTGTCTGAGACACTGACAGTGAAAAACATGCGCTTCCCACATCACAAGACCAAATGGGATCCTCCGAGTCCTGAGTGGCAGTGGGACCAAGCGCATGACACACAGAGAGGGGACACAAGGGTGGTCTGGCTTTCATGGGGGGGGGGGTGTCTGATGTTTTGAGCCAAAAAGCCCACTTGGAAGGAGCTGTTTCCAATTGTGCACCCACATCTGCTATCACTTTACTCTGAAATGTCTCGAAAGATACTTTTCTTCTTTTGGAATTTAGGATGGTCTTTGCCCCTTATCACAGGAATTTTCATTTTTGTTTCTGTAGGACGCTCCAGTAAATCAGCAGACTGGTGTTTTCTCCACGTGAAAAAGCTCACTAGGCTGCTGTGTTAGAGACCGTCCAGGTTGGGACAGATTCTGCGGATCACAACAGAGGAAGCCCTCTCTGCAGAAACCCCTGTGTGAACGCAGTCACACAGGGCCCTAGGGAGAGGAGCTGACAGGTTCCCGGCCACCACGAGCAGGTCCGTCCATGCCACCCTCTCCCAGCACACTGGATTTCTCATGACTTATTCCGTATGGCACAAGTTTTCCAAAGTGGTACTAACAAAGCCTTGATTTTTTTTTTTTTCTTTATTGGTTTTAGAGAGAGAGGAAGGGAGAGGGACAGCGAGATAGAAACATTGATGAGAAAGAACATCGATTGGCCGCCTCCTGCATGCCCCCCATTGGGGATCAGGCCCACCACCTGGGCATGTGCCCTGACCGGGAATCGAACCGGCGACCTCTTGGTGCATGGGTCGATGTTCAACCAGTGAGCCACACCGGGTAGGCTGATTTTTTTAATGCTTTATATTTCCCAGCTAAGACCTGTGTCAATCACACATTTTATATACAACAAAATGCTTTCATTATGTTTTACCCTTGCACAATGGAGCAGTTAAAAAAAAAAGAAGTAAACAGATCAGGGAGGAAAGTCCTATGCCTATGTTCTGTATACCTGGGGCTTTAATTTTCTGGATGCTAATTCCCAGGAAAGGATCTGGGTACTAAGAAATATAAAATCTGACATGCATGAAGGTCTAATGAGTATCAGGTACTACTCATTTGTGTTATTTTTTCTTTGAACAATGATTTTATTCTTGCAAACTGTGACCAAAAGTCATTTAAAAGATAGTTGTGTGGCCCTGGCTGGTATGGCTCAGTTGGGCTGAGTGTCGTCCCATGCATCGAAAGGTCACCAGTTCGATTCCCTGTCAGGGCACATGCCTAGGTTGCAGGTTCAATCCCTAGTCAGGGTACGTGTGGGAGGCAATTGATTGAAGTTTCTCTCTCACATCGATGTTTTTTTTTTTCTCTCTCTCCCTCCCTTCTTCACTCTCTCCAAAAAAAAAAAAAAAAAAAATCAAAAACTCTGAATAAAAGACAATTGTGTGTTAGAACTAATAAATGAGTTCAACAAGGTTACAGGACGCTAGATCGCTATACAAAAATCAACTGTAGTTCTATATACTAGCAATGAACAATCTGAAAATGAAATCAAGAAAACAATTTTATCTAAAAAAAGAATAAAAAATAAAATACGAAGGAGTAAGTTTAACAAAAGAAGTGCAAAACGAACACACTGACAACTACAAAGTGAAAGAAACCAAAGATCTAAATAAACAAAATGACAGCCTGTGTTCATGGACCGGAACCGAGGACAGAATGGCCCCGAGGCCCTGCTGGAGGCCACATTATGTAACTGAGACCTAGTTCTGGGCCACACTAGCAGGGACAGAAAGTATTTATTCCCCCAAATATTGATTGAACAGACAGCAAAAAAAAAAAAAAAAAAAAAAAGATCTGAATAAAAGCTTGATCTTCCCGTTTCTCTGCATTTGGTCACTTCCAGCTCTACCTGTGGCTGCAAAAGTACACCTGGGAGTTGGTTTCCAGCACGGGAGACATACTTGTATTTTTGCAAATAGAAACTACTCATTAGTCGGTAAAATGCTGTATACGTGTTTCCCTTGCACACAGCAGTGTCTTGGGCTGGCACAGACAAGCCGATTCTAAAGTCACATGGAAGCAAAACTAGAAAAGCTAAAACTATTCTGGAAAGTAGACTAAATCCAGAGCCCCACGGCCGGATTTGAAGACTTACAAGCAACTAATGCATTTTCTGATCCCGAGGGTGGAGGGGCTCATGAGAAAAAGAAAGAGGGGGGGGGTGTCAGTTCACCCTCAGTGTCTGAAAAACAGTTCAGGGCACGTTCCCTCTGAAAACTGAGACAGGTCCAGCTCCCAGGGACTTCAGAGCGAATACGTGAAAAAGAGAAGACTTCAAAAGGAGGAGGCCAGCACGAGGGGCCCCCAGCTCCACTGCGAGGGACAGGGCTCCCAGCGGGCTTCCTCCCCCTGCAAACAGGAGTAACAGGACCTGGGAGCAGGCCTGCTGTGAGGGTGGACACCCCACTTCAACCCGAAGGGCACACACTGAGCACCAAACAAAGGCTCCAGTCCTTGCCTTTCCTCCTTGATTTTCAAGGGCAGATGCTGAGGTTGTCCAGGCCTCGTCAGGTAAGCCCCAAGGAGTGTCCAGAGGCGATGCAACGGAAAATTAATTACCTTTGACCCCGTGTCCAGCCGGGAGTAGAGTAAGTAGGTATGCAGGTCCCCGTATTTCATGAAGGGTAAAATCACCATGGGCTTCGGGGTGCCTTGAGAGCCCGTTTCTATACAAACACCTGAAATTACGAGCAGACTGGTTACAAAGAGCCCTTGTTAGCAGAGACCAGAGAGCGCAGGCAGGAGCACGGGCCAGATTGAAACCATGTGCTCCCGGGAACAGTCAGAAAAACAAACGCTCGTAACTCACACTCTGTGTTCTAGAAAATAAAACCCGCACAGGGTGCACATCTTGGCATTTCTTCTCTTTCAGATCCGTGCCAATCTTTGCATGAGAGCGCTCAAAAATTAATTTATAAAAGTAGAACTGCCCAGAGTCCTGTGGAGTTCTTGTTACACGGAGTCCGAGCAGTGACTGCATGCGAATTCAAGAAGCAAACTAGTTTCATGTGAGAGTTAGATACTTAATCACCTGAATTAATCCCATGAAGACGCACACTGAAACCAAATGCTTCAAACTATGAAAAGCATGTTGAGGGCCATTAGGTAAAATCCACATCCCTGATTTCAACAGGAAAAGCATGGGACTAAAGCGCAAGCCCGTCTGTCACCTGCTCCAGGCTTGCAGAGCCCTTGCACATTTCGGTGCGATCACAAAGCACGACTGTTCTCAGTCCGCTGAAGTCAAGAGCTGCAAATGAGTAACAGTGGTTTCTTTGACATAATATTATATCCAAACATTAGTCTCCACATCTCCCTTAAGTGTCAAAGATACTTTGAAAGTTCCCCAAAGAATTTAGCAAACGCTCATAACTAAAAGTAAACTCAGGAAAAGACAAAACTGTAGCAAGGTTGAACAGATGACTGGTTGTCAGGGGCTGGGCGGGGAGATTACATTGCAGGACAGCAAAAATAAGTCATCAGAATATTCAATTATTTTCAGGCTGCTCTCCCACTCGGAAGAGTGTCACTTACACAGCAACCACTTGAACCTGATCTCAATGGTGCTAAAAACCAAATTCTGACATGAAATCACGTCCCGCTTTTACCACGAGCCTCCAAAAATGTAACTGTAAGGAGAAGCCTTTTGGGTGAAAAAACCCACATTGTAAATTACGTTGGGTTACATCAGGTTGCCCTTTGGCACAGAGTGGCTGAGCGGAGCACCCCCCGCCACCAGTCCTGCGTGTCTCGAGGTACCTAGGAGTCGGATGACGTTCTGGTGGCTGAAGTCTTTCATGCAGGCGGCCTCGCTGAGGAACTCCTCGATCTCTCGCTGAGAAAAGTTGTCCACTGAAAGGAGAGAGGAGAAAGCTCAGACACGAATAACGCGCTCCATGAGGGGGAGGGGGCAACAGCAATTTTGTTCTCTAAAAGTAACCTCAGGAAAAGACAAAACTGTAGCAGGAGTACACAGATGCGTGGTTGTCAGGGGCTGCGTGGGGGGATCAAGAGGGGGTGCACAGGCGATTTTAGGGTGATGAAACATCTGTAGGACACGGTGGCGGTGGACACACATCATACACTTGTCAAACCCACAGAATGGACAACACAGGGTGGAGCCTGACGTAACCTGTGGGATGTCAGTCAATAATGTATGAATATGGGCTCATCAACTGTAAAAAACGCACCACACTAATGCAAGATGTTAACGATGGGGGGCTCGGGAGGGGGGGGGACACGTGCGAGCTCTGCACTTGCTACCTCGTTTTTCTATAACCCTAAAACTGCTCTAATAGTTAAAAACTAATAACAAATCCAACTGATCTGTTGCGATCCGTTTGGCCTTAAAGAAAGAAGGACCGTGTGCGTCTCCTCATCACGGTGTCTTGTAAGTCTGCTTGCTCAGTCCTGCCTTGTGAACTAGATACACTTTCATACCAAGTTGTTTGGAATTAAACCAACTTAAGAGAGACATGTAAAATCCTATACTCTGCTAAGTGACATAAGCCAGTGACAAGAGGACACAGACTGTGTGATCCCACTTGTGAGGTACGCAGAGGAGCCAAATTCATAGAAGTGCTGGGAGGGGCGGGCCGGAGCTGTTTAATGCACTAAGTTTCAGTTTTGTAACATGAGAAACTTTGGGAGATGATGGCTGCATAATAATGTGAACGTACTTAATGCTACTGAACTTAAAAATGGGCCCTGGCCAGTGTGGCTCAGATGGGCATCGTCCCATGCACTGAAAGGTTGCTGGTTCAATTCCCGGTCAGGGCACATGCCTGGGTTGTGGGCTTGATCCCTGGATGGGGGGTGTGCAGGAGGCAGCCAACCAATGTTAGGCTCTCATGTCGATATTTCTCTCTCTCTTCCTTCCTCTCCCTCTAAAAATCAATAAACTCTTCTTTCAAAATTAAAAAAAAAAATGGTTAGGATGTTATGTGTATTTTATCACAATTAAAACCAAACAAAAACACACATAAAGCCAGGTGTGCCTTAGGGATTCTGCTCTAACAGGGCACAAGGATTCACTGAAATCACAGGAGAGCATCTAGCACAGTGTCTGTGCATCCTATGGGGTTAATATATATTAATCTTCCTATAAAAACAAATTATACAAATATTAAAAATAATTCTATAGACCTGCAACACGTCTGCCGCTTAGCCCTCCCCGTTAGCTTTTGCTGCCAACAAGCAGGGGGGTGGGTGGGACAAAAGGGGTGGGGGTCTGCCTGCAAGCCCCTCCCCCGCGGCGGCAGCATCCAGGCAAATGCAGAGGCGCCTGCCTTTAGAGGCCGGAGACCAGCCTTCCAATCCTTGATAATTAGCATGGATCCAATTCGTATGCAAGTCGTTCTAATTAAGTTGAAAAACAGCCAAAGGCAGAGAGGACACAGGTTCCAGGCCCAGCTCCTCTTAACTAGGTCCCCTAAACCTTCTACTTGGTAAACTGGGGTGATGGAAGGAGCCACACAGACACCGCGTGAGGCTCCAACACCATAACGAGAGGCAGAACCAGTGCTGAGTGTGGCCCCTGCCGGGTTCAGCCCCAGGGAGAGCTCTCTGCTCAGGGTGCACCTGCTTCGCAGCTGTCCTGATATCGGGGTCCCGCTGTACTGATGAAAGGGGTGGGGCTGCAGTGCCCTGGGCACACAGTGAGTATTACTGTCCATTACCAGACACATGAAAAGCAAAAAGCACCAGCCCACATGACTGGTGGGTTATGATGGTTACTTTTTATAAATGAATTAAAACTTCAGCCCAACTGGTATGGCTCAGTGAATTGAGCATCGGCCCATGGACTGAGAGGTCCTGGTTGGATTCCCCATCAGGGCACGTGCCCAGGTTTCCAGGCTCGATCCCCAGGAGGGGGCGTCAGGAGGCAGCCGATCAGTGTTTCTCGCTCACATGGATGTTTGTCTCTCTCTCTCTAGAAAAATCAATCAAAACATATTTTTTAAAAAAACACACACAAAACTTTAGCCTCTGGTTCTGTTTAAAAGTCTCAAGGTATGCTTATAATCTAACTTACACTTTAATGCCCAGTAAACAGTGCATTTAAACTTTAGAAAGAAACCAGTTTTTCTTTACTCCTTGATCAAATAACGTTGGATTTATACAGGGAGTTAAGGAGGAAGCAATATGCAGAGCACGAGCACACGAAGCACTAATCCTCTCCCTCCCAGGGCACTGGGAAGACAGCGCAGGTGACATGCCACACCATCGAGGTCTCTTATGGGTGCCAGGCTGAACACCTGAAGAATCAAACTGAGACAGTCACGGAGTCACATGCCGACACCAGATCAGCCCTGCCCAGAAAGGCATGCCTTACTCGGAGTCATGAATGGGGGGCACGTGACTGCCTTGGGTGAGGACTCTGCAGGGCAGGTATGAGGAGCTCATTCCAGCAGCTGTCCCTCTAGGACCAGGCAGCTCTGGATGGCCTTCGGAGCCATCAGCGACTGAGATCATGACCTCTGAGCCCCGCCCTGGCTTCACAGCGCACCAGACACCGAAGCAGCCGTCCACGCCCAGAAGGTTTCGTGGGATTAACTCACGTTTCATCGTCTTCACAGCCACCTTCTCGGAGGTCCCATCTTGCTGACTAAGACTTCCTTCCACGACAGACCCAAACTCTCCTGGGAGGTAAAAACAACACCTGTGTGGACCTTGTGCCAAATCTCTCCTGACCACAGGAACACCACGGTGCTGGGCCGCGTCTCCAGGCGGCCCGAGAGGACCCGCACACGGCAGCCGGGCAGAGCCACCCGGCCACCTGCCCCCGCAAACCAGGGTGCGAGCCAGGCACTGACCTCCTGCCTGCCGCCACCGCGGCCGGCTGGGACTTAGCTCGGTTCACTTTATTGCAGGACAACACGGAAAATGTTTTTGAAATTCATAAAGGAGAAACTCTGAACACCACTGTCATTCACCCTGCTCTCAGGGTGACAAATTAAATACGTATTTTCACCCTTGTTCCTATTTAACTAGGAAGGTGCCAGGAATTATAAACTTGACAACTAGAGGAATACATTTAAACGATACGGGAAACGAACAGGCGAATGACATGCTTATCGATGGAGGAAGGGAACTGGTATTTTCAGGGCCTACTGGGTGTGCCAGGCCCTGCAGGGGCCCATGCGTATGCCCAATCTTGGTTTCAAAAATCACTATTTACTTTTTCATTTCAAATGATAAAAAAGACTATGTGTGTTACCACTTAAAGTCACAAAATGGTATTTTATTTTCATAAATACACATTTAAAAAAATTACTGTGTAATGTTTACTTTTTTACCCAACATTTAAAAAGAATCAAAGTGCTTACCTTCGCCCAGAATTTTCCCAAGACTGAGACGGTTCCTGTCAATCACAACATCTTCCAGCTTCCTCTGCAGCTCCTCGCTGACTCCCACACTGCGCACTGGAAGGAAGTGCCGGGACACACGCGTTGTCAGTGTGCGTCCTTTCATTGGAATATAATTGAACTTATATATAAACCCCCATAAAATAGCTAAACACTTTTTTGTTGTTGTTCATCCTCACCCGAGGATATTTTTCCATTGATTTTTTTAGATAGAGTGGAAGGGAGGGATGGAAGAAGGGAGAGAGGGGGAGAGAGAGAGAGAGAGAGAGAGACATCGATGTGAGAGACACACACGGGTTGGTTGCCTCCAGCATGACCCTGATGAGGGCCAGGGATTGAACCTGTAATGCAGGTACATGCCCTTGACTGGAATCGAACCTGCGACCCTTTGGTCCTCGGGCCAACTTTCTAACCGCTGAGCCAAACCGGTCAGGGTAGCTAAACACTTTTTCCATCTTATACCCACCCCACAGCTCTCCTCCCGAAAAACACCAGTAATAAAATATCACACTTAATTCTACCATGATTAAAGTGAATAAAATGAATCCTTTGGAGCAAGATTAATTCTGGAGGATTATAAAAATCAGGACCGTGTTTCTCCGTCCAATGCCCAATATCAGCAAGTGGCAATAGGTTTCTGTTGGGAAGGTTCACCCCTGACTAGGAGTGAGGGAGAGAAGTTACTAGGTACTTCCTAGTGGAGTATTTACTGCCATATCCCTATGGACGGGATACAAAGGAGCCATCGGGCACCTCCCATCCTCCCTGCCAGGGAAGGAGGTGCAGAAACCAAGGAAACACAGAGCACAAGCTCCTGTTCACGCGTGGACCGTGAGCCTGGTCACATGGGCACGGAAAGTGCTGAACTAAGGACCTGGTGGGAGGACCGGAGAACAAGGGCTTCTGTGCTAAGGTGCAGATACGCAGCACTGACAACAGTGTCACCAATAAGAGCCATTAACCGGAGAGGGAACCCATTCAGTGACTATTTGGCAAATGACTCAGAGTGTGTGCCAGCAAGGCCATGAGCAAGGCTTTGAAAGGAAAAAACATGAGGACAGTCTGTACACTTCAGCTTGCAGTGAAACAACTGTACCCAAATGGTCCTCCCATAGAGAAATGAAATTGGTCTAAATTAAGAATTTATTATATGTAAGAACATCAAAAAGTCAAAACTTCATCACACGGCGTTTGGTTTCAGAGCAACCTGTATTCCGTCATTCTCACACTTGGCTTGTTGTGATTCTGGCAAACATCCAGAAGCTTAAATCTGCAAGTTTTGCCCATCCTTTCTTCACAGTTTCGGACATTATTCGAGAACACAGAGTACCTGTTAATTCCCACGTCCCAACTAGAAGAGTGCCCACTCGGATTCAGCAAAGCTGACACCGTAATCGGTACCAAGTGCTAGCAAATCGTCCTGAGTCGGGTGCCAGGAGAAAAACAGGAAGCGACAAGCTCTGAGATCATCAGTTGTTTTGCTGTTTCCTTTCAATCCCTGACCTCTACCCACATCTCCTACCATCCGGAGTTCCCTTTCTCTCTGTTTCATGGCATCTGGAGGCGGTCACCCCGGCTACTACGCCCCAGATTTCCAGGAAGTCGGCCAGCATGGAGGCACAGGGCCATGTGACTGCTTGCTGCTTGCTGAATACATCTTGCACATTAAAAGTACCCATTCTTTGACTCCTCTGACCGTTGTGAGAAATCTGTCAGTGACTTTGTTGTTCTTCCTTGGCTCTCCACTATTTTACCTTTTGCCGAAAAGGGGAAATGAAAGGTAACTTACAGGTGAGTTTGATGGCTTGCCGACAGAAGGACTTCTTGGCGGTGTGATTGACGACCAGTTCCAAATCCTCCCCGGTGAAAGCATTCCTGGGCAAAGGGAAACACACACTCAGGCTAGAGCAACAGCGGGCGCTGACCTCACGCCTTGGCTGTCCCTGGTCCTTTACTCTTCGACATGCATTTTGAAATCAGTTTGCCAAGTTTTATCAACAACCCTGCAGCAATTTACATGGTGGTTATATCAAATTTATGGTTAACTTGGGAAAAAAGGTCTCTCCAACAAAACGGAGCCCCCCCATCCATGAGCATGGTACACATTCCATTTACTTAAGTTTTCTTCCACATTATTGGTAAAGTCTACTAATTTTCCCCACAAAGTTCTTGCACATCTGTGGGGTTTATTCCTAAGAACGTGACAGTATCCATGCTGTTGCGAGTGGGATCTCATTCCAGCACTTTGTCTGTCTTGTATTTTAAAACCACAATCAAAATAGTTTTACATGTCATGTCCTAGAAAATGTTTCCTCCTAAAGGAAAGCAAGAAAAGAGGGTGCTCAGGGGAGACTTTGGAAGAAGCAAAAAGGTACTGAATTTCTGAAGATTAGCCAGGGCGTGCAGCCGAGGGAACCTGGAGGGGTGGGCACAGAAGCAAAGGGTAAAAGACTTGTTCAAGTGACAGAATGAATAATAGACTCCAGGCGTCACACTTGTAGTCTGGTGCTGCCCTTTTGTGGGCCAGGCTCCCAGCACCACAGGGCCTTTGCATGTGCTGCTCTTCCTGGCTGAAATGCTCTTCCCTCTCTCTCATCTAATCAACACCTGCTCTTTCTCCAGCTTCTAGCTCAGGTATCAGCTCTGCAGGGAGGCCTTTCCTGCCTTTCTTATCGCAGTCAAATCCGCTGTTCTATACTGGCAAAGGTCCTTTGGTAGAGAATTTGCCACAATTGCTGTTTTATATTCACTTGTGTGATTGCTGCCTGACTGCCCACTAACTGTGGGTCCCATAAGGGCAGGGGCAGTGCCTGCTTTGTTCACTATCGTCCCCCAGGCTATCACAGTGCTCAGCACCTAGCAGGCCTTCAATGAGCTACTCCTGCGCCTTCCCCATAGGGTCTCCGCAATGAGCCCCACACTATACCTAGCTTCTGGGGTGTTTTAGTCAACCCAATGTCCAGGATTTAGGTGAGATTTTGTCCATGTCTTTAAAATAGTCATTCTTAGAATTTACATACTAAGACGATAGAGTTGTTAAGTACTGTGCGCACCTGAGCACTAGAACTGAGATGGACACACAGAAAGGGCAGCCCGGCCTGAACGGCTGCGCTCCCCTCCATGTCCGTGGGGACTTTCTGAGGGAGTGCACCGTGCTGAGGGTGTGGGGCCGTGAGACAGGCTGCACAGCCCCCTCCCTCCCTCATCCTGTCCCACGCCAAGCTGTCCTCTGCCCAAGTGACAAACTGGATTCATGGAAATCCAAATGCACTGCACGGCACTGGAGTAGAACTGAGTCCCCAAAGCACTGACACACGGCCCTATATTCCTAGGCTGCTTCAACGATGCTTCTCATTTTTCTTGATACTGAACCAGTTTGGTTATAAAAGTCAGATGTATAAAAAAATAAGAAAAAGAACTTATACATTTGACTGTGAAAATATAAAGTTTTTTCTATTGGAAAAAATAATTGATCACTACAGAAAATGTATAAAACAGGAAAAAAGAAAGAAAACAGAATCATCCACAGTTACAGAATTGCTAATGCTTTGGTGAATTTCCTTCTCGTATTTTTATTTACACATACATATGCTGTTTGATTTTTGTTAATAATTAGGGTCATTTTAAAGACTTCTAATAAACGTGCTCGTTTCACAGCGACCGAGTTTGGGTAGCAAAGGCCCGTGGATGGTCTTCTGTGCCAACGAGCCCCTCCAGGCTGGCTTTCGCTGCTGGCTGCCTTCGCAGCTCTGGCCACAGGGAGGACGCTGCCTGCCCAGGGGGAGCACAGACAGGACTCCCTGCTGAAACACTGAGGAGCTGGCCAGGCAGGACAGGCATTGTCATTTGGCATACCCACCTCATCAATACCACTGAACAGAACATTTTTAACTGGGACACCTACCCGAACTTTGTCTCCTGGACTCTTTTTCTGATGGCCAGAGAAATATACAAAACCAGCCCGATCAGAACAAATCCACAGAAGCAGCCAAGGATGATGTGCATGGGGTTTGTGTTGCCAGGTGCTGGAGTTGATGAGGGGGCCAAATCTGCCAAACCTGGTAAAAGACCAATGGAAGTGATTCAGAACATCTTGTTGGGATCTGAAATACACACACAACACTGGCTTGTAGTGGGAAAGAGCAGTCATCAGCTTTAGAACTAGTCCCTCGAGATTCCGTGATCCACAAACACAGGCAGCCCTCGCTGAGACTGTGCAGGAGTCTTAGGAGTCACTGGGTAACTATGTCAACTACAAAGGCACAAGGAGCCCAGCTGGTGTGGCTCAGTGGTTGAGCATTGACGCATGCACCAAGAGGTCGCCAGTTCGATTCCCGGTCAGGGCACATGCCCAGGTTGTGGGCCCAATTCCCAGTGGGGGGCATGAGGAGGCAGCCAATCGATGCTCTCTCTCATCGATGTTTCTATCTTCCTCTCCCTCTCTTTTCCTTTCTCTCTAAAAATCAATAAAGAAAAAAAATTTTTTTTTAATTAACAAGGAAACAGAGACCCTAAATGACTCACTAGAGCAGATGGATTTAATTGATATTTACAGAGAATTACACCCTTAAACAGCAGAATATACATTCTTTTCAAGTGCACACAGGACATTCGCAAAGATAGACCACATGTTAGGACACAAACTAAGTCTCTACAAGTTCAAGAAGATTGATATCATATCAAGCATCTTCTCAGATCACAATGGCATGAAATCAGAAATTAATTACAATAAAAACACTCAAAAACATCCAAACACATGGAGGCTAAATAGCATGTTATTAAACAATGAATGAGTTACCAAGGAGATCAAGGAAGAAATAAAAATCTTCCTGGAAACCAATGAATATGAACATACAACAAAACAAAATCTATGGGACTCAGCGAAAGCAGTCCTGAGAGGGAAGTTCATAGCACTACAGGCCTACATCAAGAAACAAGAAATATTTCTCATATACTATCTAACCCTACAACTTAAAGATCTAGAAAGTGAACAAAAGAAAAACCCTGAGCAAAGAAGGGAAGAAATAATAAAGGTCAGAGTGGAAATAAATGACACAGAGACTAAAAATATTTCAAAAAATCAATGAAACCAGGAACAGGTTCTTTGAAAAGATAAACAAGATTGATAAATCTTTAGCCAGACTCACCAAGAAATAAAGAGAGGGGACCCAAATAAAAAAAATACATGAAATGAAAGAGGAGATGTAACAACTGAGACCACAGAAATACAAAGGATTGTTAGAAAATATGATGAACAATTATATGTCAACAAATTAGACAACCTAGGCTAAAGGAACAAGTTTCTAGAATCACACAGTATCCCAAAACTGGACTGGGAAGAGTCAGAAAACTTGAACAGACCAATAACAACTAAGGAAATTGAAGCTGTAATCAATAAATTCCCAGCAAACAAAAGCCCAGGTCTGGACGGCTTCACAGGGGAGATTTACTGAACATTCAAAGAAGAACTAACACCTATTCTCATCAAACTATTCCAAAAAATTCAAGAGGAAGGAAGACTTCCAAGTTCTTTTTATGAGGCCAGCATAATCCTAATTCCAAAACCAGATAAAGACAATACAAAGAAAGAAAACTAAGGCCAATATCCCTGATGAACATAGATGTCAAAATCCTCAACAAAATACCAGCAAACCGGATTCAGTAATATATTAAAAAAATTATTCACTCTGACCAAGTGGGATTCATCCCAGGGATGCAAGGTTGGTACAGTATTCGCAAATCAATAAATGTGACACACCACATAAACAAAATGAAAGGTAAAAATCATATGATCATATCAATTTTGCAGAGAAAACATTCGATAAAATCCAGCACCCATTTCTGATAAAAACACTCAGCAATGTGGGAATAGAGGGAGCATATCTTGACATAATAAAGGCCATATATGAAAAACCTACAGCCAACATCATACTCAATGGGCAAAAACTTTTAAAAGCATTTCCCTTAAGAACAGGAGCAAGACAGGAATGTCCACTTTTGCCACTCTTATTTAACATAGTACTGGAAGTGTTAGCCACAGCAATTAGAAAAGAAAAAATAAAAGGCATCCAAATAGAAAAGGAGAAAGTAAAACTGTCATTATTCGCAGATGACATGATATTGTACACAGAAAACCCTAAAGACTCTGTCAAAAATCTACTAGATTTAAAAATGAATTTGGCAAAGTAGCAGGATACAAAATTAACATCCAGAAATCGATGGCATTCTTATACACCAATAATGAACACTCAGTAAGGTAAACTAAAAACAAAACAAAACAAAAAAATCCCATTTACTACTGCAACAAAAAAATTAAGATACCTAGGAATAAACTTAACTAAGGAGGTAAAAGACCTCTTTCTCAAAAAATTATAGGACATTGAAAAAAGAAATAGAGGAATATATATAAAAGTGGAAGCATATACCATGTTCATGGATTGGAAGAATCAACATCATTAAAATGCCCACACTACCTAAAGCAATCTATAGATTCAATGCAATCCCTATTAAAGTACCAACATCATATTTCATAGATCTAGAACAAATACTCCAAATGTTTATATGGAACCAAAAAAGACACTGAATAGCCACAGAAATCTTGAAAAATAACAAAGTTGGAGGGATCACAATACTGGATATCAAGTAATACTACAAAGCCATCGAAATCTAAACAGCCCGGTACTGGCACAAGAACAGGTATATAGATCAATAGAACAGAAGAGAGAAACCAGAAATCGACCCAAGACATTATGCACAATTAATATTTGACAAAGGTGGCAAGAGCATAAAATGGAGAAAAGACTGTCTCTTTAATAAATGGTGTTGGAAAATTGGACAGGTACATGCAAAAAAATGAAACTAGACCACCAACTTACACCATACACAAGAATAAACTCAAAATGGATAAAAGACTTAAATGTAAATTGTGAAAGCATAAAAATCCTAGAAGAGAATGTAGGCCACAAAATCTCAAGACATCACATGTAGCAGAATTCTCACTGATACATCGCCTGGGGCAAAGAAACAAAGGAAAAAATTATTGAATGGGACTACATTAAACTTAAAAGCTTCTGCTCGGCAAAAGAAACCAGCATCAAAATGAAAAGGGAATATACCCCCTCTGGGAGAACATATTTGCTAATGATACATAGGATAAGGGGTTAATATCCAAAATATATAGAGAATACTCATACAACTCAACAAAAGGAAGACAAACAATCCAATTAAAAAATGGGCAGAGGACCTGAATAGACACTTCTCCAAACAGGACAAAAAATGGCCAGGAGACCATGAAAAAACGCTCAACATCACTAATCATCAGAGAGATGTAAATTAAAACAACTATGAGATATCACCTCACACCTGCCATAATAGCTGCCATCAACAAATCCTCAAACAAGTGCTGGCGAGGGTGTGGAGAAAAGGGGACTCTAGCACACTGTTAGTGGGAATGCAGACTGGTGCAGCCACTATGGAAAACAATATGGTGTTTCCTCAAAAAATTAAAAATGGAACTGCCATTTGACTCAGTGACTCCACTTCTAGGAATATATCCTAAGAAGCCTGAAACACCAATCAGAAAGAATATATGCACCTCTATGTTCATAGCAGCACTATTTACAACAGCTAAGATCTGGAACCAACCCCAGTATCCATCAGTAGATGAGTGGGCAAAAAAAGCTGTGGTACATTTACACAATGGAATATTATGCAACTGTAAGAAAGAAAGATTTCTTACCCTTTGAGACAACATGGAGGGACCTGGACAATATTATGCTGAGCAAAATAAGCCAGTCAGAGAAATACAAGTACCACATGATCTCACTTATTTATGGAATATCATGAACAAAATAAGCTGACGATCAAAACAGATCCAGAGACATAGAAGTAGGAACAGACAGACCAACCTCAGAGGGAAGGGGGTTGGGGGTATAGGAAGAGATAAATCAAAGAACTTATATGCACATATGCATAAGTAATGGGCACAGACAATAGTTTCAGGAAAGCAGGAGAGGGGTGGGAGTGGAGAGGAGGGGGGCCAATGGTAGAAAAAAGGGAGGATATCTGTAATACTTTCAAAAATAAAGACTAAATGTATATATGTGATGATAGCTCACATTTGAACCATATTTCTGAGAAACGGTGTAATTTAATTCAACAGTATTAACTGACATGCATACACACTGGAATCATGCAAAGCAAGGAATGCCAGTGTAGCAAAGCTTTTGACAATTCTGCAGAGTTTATTTTGTATGAAGATAAACGCTCTGTCATCTTAAAAGTCTGATTTTTTTAAACCTGTGCATGCATTTAGAGTCAGTATCTCATTGTCTGAATTTCTACCAGGCAGACAAGCCTTGTGTCCCTATCACCAGTTACTAATGGTCCCAGGTACAGAGCCTACGGGCTGCCAATCTATAATACAGCTCCAATTCTGCACTAAAGGGAGAGCATGCGAGAGGGTCACTGGAAGAGACCCTCGGGGACTCACTGGTCTGCTCACAAGTCCTGTCTGCTGTAAGTACAAAGGCCATGTTTACAATGGGTTGAAAATGCACAGGTCACACAGACATAGGTGCCTGTGCATGGAGCCGATGACAGCAGTGTAACATCAAACAACCCAGGGCAGGACACAGTCACAACAAAACCGGTTCCCCTCATCTATGGAAGTAAGCACAGCGTTTGGGCCACTTGGGGCACCACAGTGGCACCTTGCCAAAGGACACTCCAACACCACGCAGAAGCCAGCACGCAGGGCTGGGCACTTGGCTCAGGGAGCCCAGGGCCGTCTGAGGGCGGCTTCTGCAGGAAACACTGCACGTTCCGGACTGATCCATCGTGAGGCATGCTGCTCAAGGCTTGAATGGGCAACAGTGTGACAAGCAGCACTGATTAAAACAGCAACACAAACACTAGCAAGTAAACGAACACCAGTTCTAGAGAGTGAAGGATCAGCCACACTGCCTTGCCAACAGCCAGTCGGTACATGGGCACAGACAATACTGCATTTGACTACATGCAAGAAACCAAGTCAAACTAGGTGCCCCGAGCGGACCGATCCTCCTGTAAGTCAGAACCATCCACAGTCACGCTAGTGGGAGAACGCACACATTGAGGTGTACCATGCTATCGAGTCTCTTCACCACAGCAGAAACTCCTTTTGGTCGCTATGTTTCAGTCTTACACCAGCTGAACATCCCACAGGGATGTGCCCGGAGGGAGCTGCTCTGGCAGCTGACCGGGAGCCCGGCACTCACCGTGTGCAGGGACGAATATTTTCACTGGGGCACTGAAAGGTCCGACCCCTCCCGTGGTGACGGCGGCGATCCGCACTGTGCACGTGGCATTGTGGACTTGAACAGGAATCTGAGCGTGGCTGCCGTTCTGGTTGACTTCTTCAGACAGCTCTTTCTGGGGATGGACAAGAAAAGGAAATGAAATGCTGAGCTGCTGCCTGGGACATGTCGCCTGCTCTGCCACAGATCCTCCTGAGGAAGTCATCCCGGCACACACAGCGTCCCTTCCTCACTCGGGCCACAGCCAGTGGAACTTTTAAAAGCGCAGGGATGTAGGGACACAGGACGGGCTGGCAGCAACCAGGGTTGTGCGGGCACAGCACTGAGAGTGGCCGTGAAGACGCCTCGGGAAGAGGGGGGCGTGTGGCCGATGCACCCAGATGACAAGAGCAGGTGACTCCAGACCCCTCTGCACCACCACAGGATGCTGCCCCGGAGCCACGCTGTCCCTGACACGGACCCCCTGCAGCCTCCCCTGAACCGGCACGAGTGGGCCTGTTCCTTGCAATTGTAAGAATTTTGACTAAAATCTCCATTTAGGGGGGTACTGGCACTATTTTCTTCCCTACCAGTGTGACAAATGCACAATTTGCCCAATTTTCAAAAATCTCGTTTTACTTTGATTTACTTTGTTTTAAAGCCACTGCCATGTAAATGAGCCATGAGGGAAAAATGATTTTTGAAAAAGTGACCCGGACTAAGTGTTTATACAGCACTTTAGCCTTTGTTCCCAAATTGACTGGAATGGCGTTCTCTGGGGGTAGGAAGCTAAGCTCTGTCGGCCTGGGGCTCGCCTTCAAACAGGGACCGTAGGGGTTGAGGAGCTCACGTCTTTACCTCTGAACTCTGGAAATGTGATGTCACACAGAGAAAGAGACAACTGTCACGTCATATGGAGCACAGATGTCACGGATCGCCAGTGAACAGAGGGGCTTGGTTTGGGGGGCAACTTCATCCCCTCGTCACTCAGTCTTATGCCAGTCACTTCTAACCATCGTGCAAGGTGGAAGCAGCTCAGCCTTTAAGGACAGGACAGTCCCATCACTCGTGATCAAGAGGGGACCTGAGTCAGCCACCCACAGACTGTTTCTAAATCTGACAGGCAGTGACCACTGGACCCAGACATGTCCCCAGACGAGTGGTGAAAAGGGGAAATACAGATTTAAAAATCTGGGGGTTTTCTATCCCATTAGACTCTATTGTTGCGAAAAGACTTGCCATAGGTTTGTAATTAAGTAAACAAATGAATAATTATCAATTTGGGGGGGATATCTTTTTCAGAAACAGCATTTTACTTATGGCAAACCCAGTTTTTTCTAAAACTGAAATATATTTGACATTGTAACATTGGGTAAATTTAAGGTGTACAACATGTTGATGTGATACATTTATATATTATCATATAATTGCCATTGTAGCCATCGTTAACGTCTCTACCACATCTCATAATTAGCATTTCTTTTCAGTAGCTGGAATAATTAAGATCGCGTCTCTTGACAAATGTGATGATTATAATACAATGTTGTTATCTGTATTCACTGTACCGCGCATTAGATTCGCAGAACTTACTATTCATTACAAGTCTGTACCAAACTGTTTTGATTACAGTTTAGCTGGTCATTCTCTAATTTGTGGGGGACAGAAAATCATCGAGGAGAGTAACTCCCTGGTCCAAACCGCGCCCTGCGGCCCTGCGGTGAGTCAGGCAGGCGGCCGGGGAGAACGTGTCTACTCCAGACTCCACCACCGACGGCTCTTCAGGGTACAGACCCGGAGCCGAGCAGGAACACGGGCCTTCTCTGGCTCCGTACATTTCTGTCTACAAAGACTCAAATACACGACATCACGTACGAAAGAAATTATCTCAGAATGAGAGGAAATGCATAACTGCAAAAGAATTAAATCCCTAAAAGGGGAGAAATCCTAACAAAAACAGAATGATCCTTTTGGAAATAGAAGTACTTTATGGTACCTGTTGCCTTAGGGTCTGTAACTGACTGTGGGAACCCAGAGAAGTGACCTTTTAATTTCCACCTCCTGTCCCTTAGAGAGTAGAGAGCTAATCTGTGTCAAGCGCTGGGGATGGCGCCTGGCCTGGGCACGTGTCGCCAAGCGCAGCCCCGGCCGCTGTCCGAGCGCTGTCACCGCGCTGAAACCGGGAGCGCAGGGCGATGCCAGGAGCTGTTTCCTGCCGCACACTTTGGAAACACATAAAAATCACCCCATTCCAGAGGTGGAAATCATGATAAAATCTGAAGTCGTGATTAGAGAGATGGAGGATGAACATTTCAGCAGAGGTGTAGCAATTTTTTCTAAGAATTCTCTTAAATGGCAACCTGCAGTACAGTCTAAAAATGATCACTGTGTTTAAAAAGTGATGACTTTTATTCATTCTGTTTTGATGCCAAGTGTATAAAGAGAGACGTGACCATATCCATATCCTCGAGTATTTTTTGTTTGTATTTTAATCTTCATCTTCATGGACATTTTCTCCATTGATTTTTTTTTAAGAGAGAGTGAGGGAGGGGGAGAGAGAGAGAAACAGCAACGTGAGAGAGACACATCCATTGCTTGCCTCCGGCCTGGGGCTGGGATGGAACCTGCAACCCAGGTACATGCCCCTGACTGATCATCGAACCCACGACCCTTTGGCGCTCGGGCCAACACTCCAACCACCGAGCCATACCGGCCAGGGCTCCCCAAGTATTATTTTAATTTTCATTCTGAAAGCTGATGGAGAAACCCATTTGAAACCACACACGTGTATGGGCCGCCCTGTGTCCTCCCCAGGGTCAGGTGCCCGCCGCAGGGGTGGGGCCGTGCTCCTGGCATGAGGTGGTCTGGTCATGGGCACAGGCTGTGAGCCGACTGCATACTTCCCATTTATGACCTTTCATTTTCACCAACACAGGCCCATATCCTCAAGGACTTAAAATATGAGAGTGTTTTCAGGAAATGAAATTGGAAGTATAGTGCGACATTGATTACAACTTTACTCACAGATAAAACACGTGGCCCTGGCCTGTTGGGGGATGGAAGAACACGTCTCTCAGCACGTGCCATCTCCCAACATGTGACGTCTCCCAGCACGTGACATCTCCCAACACGTGCCATCTCCCAACATGTGACGTCTCCCAACACGTGCCGTCTCCCAACACGTGACATCTCCCTACACGTGACATCTCCCAGCACGTGACATCTCCCAGCACGTGACATCTCCCAACACGTGCCGTCTCCCAACACGTGCCGTCTCCCAACACGTGACATCTCCCTACACGTTCCGTCTCCCAACACGTGCCATCTCCCAACACATGACATCTCCCTACACGTTCCGTCTCCCAACACGTGCCGTCTCCCAACACGTGACATCTCCCTACACATGACATCTCCCAACACGTGCCGTCTCCCAACACGTGCCGTCTCCCAACACGTGCCGTCTCCCAACACATGACATCTCCCTACACGTTCCGTCTCCCAACACGTGCCGTCTCCCAACACCTGACGTCTTCCAAAACATGACGTCAAACATGAGGTGCTTGTGTTCACTTACATAAAAAAAAAAAAAGAGACTTGAATATCTTCAACTCTGTGAGAACGCACAACCCTGTCTCTGTAACTGCATTTAAGAATACGGCCCATTTTATTGCCTCAATGAACAGAAGCATTCACCGGGCCAAGGACGAGCACACACGAGTTTCTGTCGTGCTACAACTACTAAGGTAATCTGTTCAAATTCACAGGCATCAACGCAACACTCACATCCGACTCTTCAAACGCATCCTGTTCTCCTTTCTGCTAGGACGCCACACTGCGGAAACTGAACGGGAGACACCGTTATGAAGAACACCAAGGGCATCTGGGAAAGAGCCGCGGGGTTCTGAACAAGGCTGCCTTTGGGTCAGCCGACCTGGGTTCTGATCCCAGAGCTACCAGTTCCAAGGTCTGTGACTCTGGGTGACCTACTCAACCTCTCTGAGCTCCAACTTCCCCAAACGAACGGCGAGAAGAAGAACATCCTCACAGAGTGTCTGTAAGGGTGAAGTGAGCTCCTTTAGGTAAAACACTCAGCGGCTGGTCTGGCACAGAGGCTGCTTCTTAATCCCTACACTGTGTCCCACAAGGTGCTACATTTCGTCTTCTTCCCCTTTAAATGTAAGTCCTTCTCACAGACCTGACCTTGGAGTATCTCCCAAGGCCGTGTTGTATCATTCCACGCTGCCTTGTCCCCAAACTCTGACGTCTGTTTGACACACTGCAGGTTTCCGCTCCAGGTCAAATGGACCATCCCCGACTGAAGTGTTTGCGATCTGTCTGGCCCATGCCCATCCTCGTACCTAAAGATGACACCAGCTCAATGCTCTGCCCTCCTCTGACAGCGCTGAGAGGGACGATGGAGGGAAGGAAGCGGGAGGGCAGCGGCCATCACCAGGACGGCAGCGTGTCAGGAGCAGAGCTCCAGGCCAGGGAAGGAATCCTCAAGCGCACTGTAGCTTCCCTGGGTCTTTGAAGAAGTTGGTTCTCCGTCATAATCTGCTACGAAACTTCCTTCTGATCTAGATCGCCACCCTTCCAACCACAGCAAAACCAGCACTAAAGCCACAGTCCCACACACGGAGCTCCCCCAGAATGACATGCACCAGACTGAATGGCTAACGTGGGGGCAGTTCCCTGGTCTGAGCTGAACAGATTTCTTCCCTGCAGAGCAGCAGAGCCTCGGACTCGCCAACAGGCACGTGGGCCCTCAAGGAAGGGCACACTGTGCAATGTTTTCTGAGCTGATTTGCTCACTGAATTCTTTTCTCTCAGAAGGTCTCCTAACACCTTATGAGAATGAGAATGGGATAATAACACTAGCCCACACTCGTCAGGAGACTGTCCCATCCACCTCCAAGCCCAGCAAAAGTAGCAGCCAGCTGCAGACTGCTTTGTAGCTCGTGCCGGGGGCCCCAGGCAGGACACAGGTGGCGGCTGACCTTGGCCCGCATGACCTGGGAGGCCCCCGAGCCAGTGTGCCTGTTGGACAGCTTCAGACCCTGTCAAGGCACTACCCAACCACCTCCACAAGTGACACAAGAGGCAGACTCGGCAGGCACCCGAGCCCCGCTGAAGGAAGCCCTGCTCCCTGGGGGGGCCCCTGCACAGGTCGCAGCCAGTCCCTGCAGCCGACTGCCTGAGGGTAAATCCTTCCCACTGATGTGTCAACAGCAATCAAGGCTCAACTACAACAGGAGGGTGTACCCAGCCCACACAGGGGGCACACCTGGGGTGCCCAGCTCGAATAATCATGGAAGCTGTGTCACTGGACCCTACAGGATACAAGCCCAGGAGATGTCGCAGCTCTACATAGAAACATAGAAACAAACACAGGGAGGCAGCCAAAATGAGGAGACAAAGAAACAGGTCCCATATAAAAGAGCAGAACAAAACTCCAGAAAAGAACTAAACAAAATGGAGACGAGCAATCTACCAGATGCAGAGTTCAAAACACTGGTCACAAGGGTGCTCAAGGAGCTCAGGGGAAGAGTGGATGAACTTAGTGAGAACCTCAACAAAGAGAGAGGAAACATAAAAACGGAACCAGAAAACATAAAGAAGAAACAGAAATGAAGAATACTCTAACTGAAGCGAAGACTACATTACAGGGACTCAGCAGAGGAGTACGTGAAGCAGAGGGTCAAATCAGAGACTGCAAAGATAAGGCAGCAGACAGCACCCAATCAGAATAGCGAAAGAAAAAAATAGTAACCCAAGTACATGAGGACAGACTAAGGAGCCTCTGGGACCACTTCAAGCATACCAACATTCACATCATGGGGGTGGCCAGAAGGAGAGAGAGAGCAAGGAATTGAAAACCCATGTGAAAAACGAATGACAGAAAACTTCCCTAACCTGGCGAAGGAAATAGACATAAAAGTCCAGGAAGCGCAGAGAGTCGCAAACAAGATGAACCAAAACAGTCTCATACCAAGATACATCATAATTAAAATGCAAAGTGTTAAAGACAAAGAGAGAATCTTAAAAACAGCAAAAGAGCCCTGGCTGGTGAAGCTAAGTGGTTAGAGCATTAGCCCGTGCACCGAAGGGCTGCAGGTTTGATCCCTGGCCCCACTCATGGCGCATGCGGAAGGCAAATGGTCGATATGTCTCTCTCACATGGATGTCTCTGTCTCTGTCTCTCCTCCCTCTCCCTCTCTCTCTCCCACTCTATCTAAAAATATCAATGGAAAAATATTAAATGGTCTTCTTTAAGAAGAAGGGGAAAAAAAGATTAAAAATATGAATAATAAAATGGTAATATATATCTATCAACAATTATTTAAAATGCAAATAGATTAAATGCTCCAATCAAAAGACATATGGAGGCGTAATGGGTAACAAAACAAGACCCTTACATGTGCTGTCTACAAGAGACTCCCTTTAGATCAAAAGACACACACAGACTGAAAGTAAATGGATGGGAAAGACAGTTCATAAAAATGTAAACAAACAAAAAGCTGGGGTAGCAATACTTATACCAGACAAAATAAACTTTAAAACAAAGGCTATATAACATGAGACAAAGAAGGACCCAGCAACTCCACTTCTGGGTATTTATTTGAAGAAACCCCAAACACTAAATCGAAAAGACATACACATCCACACGTTCGTTGCAGCATAATGTACAATAGCCAAGATATGGAAGCAACCTAAGTGTCTACCAACAGATGAATGGATAAAGGACAAATGGAATGTGACTCAGCCATGAAAAAGAATGAAATCTTGCCATTTGCAACAACATGGATGGACCTAGAGGGTATTGTGCTGAGTGAAATAAGTCAGGCAGAGAAAGCAAAATGTCATATGATTTCACTTATATGTGAAATCTGAAAAACAAACATACAAGCAGAATAGAAACAGACTCACAGACACAGAGAACATTTTGATGGTTGCCAGGTGGGAAGGGGCTGGGGAATGGGTGGAAAGGTGAAGGGATTTAAAAGTACCAATTGGTAGTTACAGAATAATTATGGGAATATAAAGTACAGCATAGGGAATACAGTCCATAATACTGTAGTAGGTGTGTAGGGTGTCAGATGGGTCTAGATTTATCAGGGTGATCACTTAGTAAGTTATGTAAATGTCTAATCACCGGGTTGTGTACCTGAAACTAATATACTACTGTATTTCAACTGTAATTAAAAATTATTTAAAGTAAAAAAAAAAAAAAAAGACTACTGTCCCATTGGGAGAGAAACTCTCCCGCCGGTCGAGATGCCGGCCAGGTCCACGCACGAAGTCGGAAGTGCCACAAACTCTGACAGAGGAAGTCAAGGTCCTGCGTTCAGACGGCGCAAAGATGGGCAAGACGTGCTCCGGGTCCAGGAGAACAGACTGTCCTTACTCCTGACCTTTGAGCTTTTATTGGGAAGGCAAAGGACATCAAGAAAAATAGAACAGAGAAGGGTCAATGTCTTCATCGAGATCTAGTAAATGTCTGCATGGTAAATACCAGGAGTTCCTTAGTCTGGAAGTGACACAGCAGTTGTGGGATAACAAAGGCACAAACTTTGAAAACCAAGTTTTCAGCGTAACTGCAATAATCCACCCAAAGGCCACTTCCTAGAAAGTCCCAAACGTGCATATAAAACACTACCCGTATTAGAGTCAGGACTGGGAATCTCCTCCAGAAATACCCAATGCCAGTGCCCTCCTATAGGAGGTAGCTGCAGCTCTAGAAACAGCTTTCTACAAATGGAAACGAGAGGACAATCTGGCGATGAAGCTGTGTCTAACTCTTGCTCCTCGGGAAGGAAGGGTGTTCGACAAACAGAGGTGAATGGTGCAGAGGTCATTGCAACTTCACTCCGGGTTCCAGGCGCCCCCCAGGGCTGGCTGTTCTGGTGCTTTTTTGTTTGTTTTAAATATATTTTTATTGATTTTGAGAGAGGAAGGGAGAGAGATATAGAAACATCACTGTGAGAGAAGAAACATCTATCAGCTGCCTCCTGCACGCCCCCATACTGGCGATCGAGCCTGTAACCCGGGCATGTGACCTGACCAGGAATCGAACCCAGACCTCTCAGTCCATGGAAGGATGCTCAATCCCCTGAGCCACCCCGGCTGGGCCGTTCTGGCATTTTATTCGCCTTCCACAGCAGCTCAGGAGCCGGAAGCTCAGCTGCATCCGAGGGTTTATCCAAAGTGAGCCACTGACCTTTCTGTTGTCACAAGACCATCACGATGCACAATGTACAGCAGGATTTCAATGCCAGTGACCTTCTCCCTGGGATGACCCAGCATCTTCAAGGAGTAATGACTGGAAAGGTCACAGCCCTAACTGAGGCAGCACTGTTCTCACTCCACAGGGACTGCTCTGAGCAAAGGCGACAAGAACGCCCAGCCCAGCTGAGTGTTCGCGGCACGGGTAGGGTCTGCGCTGCGTCACCCGTAGGGCTTTCTGCACTCCTGCCCTTCAGCTCCAGCCCCCTCTGAAGGCGGAGCTATCACTCACGCCAGAGGAGAAGAATAAAAGGACCTGCCCCTGAAATGTCTGCCGATGATCACCATCTTCTGCCAAGCAAGCAAGAAAAAATTCCCACTGAACTGAAACAAAACGATTGTGCCTTCACGCACCATCCTCAGAACTTAGCACTGAAAAGGAGCTGTTCTCTACGATGTGATTCCCCTGACGCCGTCAGGGTGCAAGTAGTTAATCCACAGCACCCTGCACAATGCCCTGGGACCAAAGACCAGGAGGGGCAAAGCTCCTTCTCTCGTAGCTGCAACTCTAACTCAGGGTTGACGGGTACAAATAACAGCCTGTAATCATTTACTATGAGAGGCGAGATCATGGGCTTCTAAGCCCTCTCTGTCTCCTCTACTTCCATCACCTACTGCTTCCAACAGTCTGCTTCCTGGTGGGTAAACCGAGGCAACAAAAGAGAAAAGAATAAGTCTCAACTGTCCTACTGGAAAACAGCAGTTTTGGTACAAGCTGGATGACGTCAGGTTGAAAATGACTGAAATGAAGCTTGGACGTTATCAGTGGGTGCCGCTGTCCGTCCTCTCTCCTGCCCAGAAGTTGTGTTACTTTCACGTGCTGCCGTGTACAAATGCCACAAAGATGCCACAGTCTGACCCGTCACCAGGGTTACGTCGATCAGGAATGTGAAACAGGAGGAGGAGGCTCTTGGTGACAGTGGGAAGGACAGTCCTGGGGGATCCCAGTGTGTACCCACCACAGAGAAGTCCGCATCACCTCAGCCCTGTCTCTCTCCCAAGTGAGAAGGGGCCTATCGGGGAGCTGCCCCCACTCCCACCCAGGCCTCATCACTCAGCTGCGTCCCCCACTTCTGTCCTCGGCCAAGTGTCCCCACCAGAGCTGTGATCTTTACACCTCACAGCGATCAAGTCAGGGTGGCCCTCTGCCTGACCGGAGTCACGCCTAGAAAAGTCACTCCCACTGGAAGGGCGCTGGCGGGTGCTGAGGGGAAGTCACAGTTCCACACGTAGACCCCTCTGCGTTTCTGTCTGCTACTGCGCGATGAAACTCCTGTTGTCACCGCACGGTCCCTACTGAGCTGCAGAGGGTGTCGCCGCCTTCGTCGGTAAGGCTACCTGACATTCTGACATGTCGACGTGTCCCCGTTCCCAGCACAGACCAGTCTTCAGTCAACACTCACTGACAATTCCAATGGTTAATTTTATGTGCCCATGGTACCCAGATATGTGGTCAAACCCTCGTCTGGATGTTGCTCTGGAAGGTATTGTTTAGATGAGATTAATACTTAAATCAGGAGCTTAGGGGGAGCAATCAAGGTTGCCTTCAGGGCTGAGGGTGCCGCTCACGACCCTGGCCCTCCTTTCCCAGCCAGGGTGCCCGTCCCTGTCACACTGGGTGGCACAGCCTCCTCCCCATTCTCAGTGAGCGGCAGGGGAAGCTGCTGAGTGATCTGCCAGGTGGCAGTAAGCTGATGGACAGAAGGCGGATTTGAAGGTTACTTTTACCAAACTGATTTTCGTATTTGTAAAAGGATATCAGCCATCTTCTTATACACAACTCTCAAAACGGACTCCTAAGTTCAAGCTTCTCATTGGCTCCCTTGCCATCTGCCAAAGTCTACCTGACGCCTCGGCCAACGTTCGGGGCCCTGCACACGAGGCCATGTCCCCCGCCCAGCTTCCCCTCACACCACACCCTGAAAGCATTCACGTTCCAGGGCCCCGAGTGAGTCACGATCCCCCAAAGCTGTCACCCTATGCCTCGTCTCTTGTGATCTTTCTCCATCTGGAACTCCTCCATCGTCACCTGTCAAGATTATTCCAAGCCCACATGAAGTACCACCTTTACTGAAGAGGCATCTGCACAGGCCCGAGCATCCTTGCACATCCTTGCTGAGAGGCCAACTGCAAGGTGTAACCACCCCTGACCTCAGCCACTCTGGGGCTGCTCACAAAGGCAGTGAAATCAGTCAAGGTGGCAGCAGCGAGGCCGCCGTGCACCTGCACAGAGCACGGGCTGTTTGTTCTAGCTGCTCAGGGTGTCGAGCTCTTGGCCGGAGGACCCCGGTGGAACAGCCCACCAGTGGGCCCATCGCACAGCTCCACAGAGCTCGGGGGCAGGGAATCTGCGCCACCAGGCTGATGCTTCTGTTGTCTGCTGTGCTAGGAGTGGCAACGACTTTGCTCTGGTCAGGTGGGACTTCTGTCTAATTTTGCTTCTATGGAGCTGTGCCAAGACGGTCTGTTGCTTGCTGAACCCTTTCCTTCAGAGTCTGTTTACCCCTTGCTATTCTCTATGCACTGGGTGCTTCCTTCAGAATAAGGAGAGGCTATGAGTTGCTGGCCCGCTCAGCCCTGTGGCTGCTCGACCGCCTGCTGTGGTTATCTGGGTCGTTCACACGACTTCTGTAAGAGCCCATGTTCCCTGAAGGCAGGAATCAGGTGCTACCAGAGATGAGTTTTACACATATGTACTGAATAAATAAATGAACGGATGAATGAGCGAGTGAGGAAAGGCCCAGAGAGTCCTTGGAATTTGTACTACTCAGTCACCTCTAATTTTTTTGACATTCTTCATATCCCACCGAAAGGTGCCTTGCCTAACTCAGTAACACCTGGCATTCTCACCACAAAACAACAGCTTCTAGAATAGGAATAAACCGGCGCATCAGAGGAGACGCGCACTGTCCGGCGCTCAGACTTACGGAGGCGTCCGCACTCTGCCACACGTGAGAAATCCGGTAGCCCACCAGGTCCCCATCCCGCCGCTCGGTTGGAGGCTTGACCCAGCTGACATCCACCTTGTCACCAGATTCATTCAGAAACACGGTGACGTTCAAAGGCGCTACCGACGGGGCTGAAAGGACAAGGAGAGAAGGATGAACCGCAAAGAAAAGCACACAGAGCTCATTCCCTTCTTGGCTCTGAATGTCTGGGGTTCGACTGTTCTCAGAAGCACTCAAACGAGGCTGAGACGGAGAGCGGATTTCCACCCGCTTCTCCACGAAGGGCCATTGAGACAGTGCCCGAGTTCTAAAGTCAGTCCTTTCCAAACGAAAAGAACAAGGAAGACGCGGGTGGCGCTCATGGACTCCTACGGGAAGCAGAGCAGACACACTCGAACAGGTTCTCCAGCGGAAAGAAACCTTCGGGGTGGGAGGTCAGCCAGACCCCCGGAGAGCGGTCTGTGTCTCAGGAGAGCACAGGGCGGGGAACTTGGTGCAGCTCCGAAGGAAGCCACCACTTTGAAGTCCAGAGGCAGGTGACTGAGGGTGTGAATAGAACCCATCAGTTACATGTGTGTAAGACACTTCGTTATTGGAGATCAGAGGGTCTGTGCTAATTTCTGGGCTACGTGTGCAATGCAGCATTTAGCATTGGTTTTCAGCATCTGGTAAATCCAGGTAAAGTCACATACTCTCTTTATATCAAAATGTCTGTTATCTCTCACAAAGACACAGGATAATAAAAGTCAAAGCACTTTGGAAAAGAAAGTATATATGTGTGTGTGTGTGTGTGTGTGTGTGTGTGTGTACACATATAAAACATAATTTGGAAAACAGGTCAAGGTCATTACTACATTCTTTTTTGGAAGGGAGGAGCTTGACTCTATTTTAAAACTGAAAATAATATGTTCTTTGACCAAGTATTTTATTTCCGGAAATTTAATCTACAAAAATTCTCCCGTGGGTGGCATTATATTTACTGAAACAAAATAAAGACAAAAAGGAATAAATATAATGCTCAGTCAATATAAGTGATATAATAAATTTTGATACATTTTCCAATAGAATACTTACAATCCAGCCAGTGAAAAAAAAAGTAGGTAGATCATGTGTACTGATATGAAAAATTATCTAAAGGAGATAAAGATCACATTGCTAACAAGTATGCATCAATGACCCATTTTAGAAATTTAAAAGCTGTTCTACATAGAGAGGAAGAATAAAGACAGCTGGAATAATATATAGCAAAATTGCCTGTACTTGTATTTAGGGAAGAATAAATAATGTATTTCTGATACATCTGAAAAGAAAACAAAAGGGTACTGTACTCGTCCTGGTCTCTGCCGATTCCAGGAGCGGCTGGAAGGAATTTCAGCACGGGACACGTGTCACACAGCTGAGCTGTACCTAGGAGATGAATCCCAACTTTCAAATCTGCCGTAGGATTCACGGACAAACGTGGCCGACTCAACACGTCTTTCCACCTGCTCCCTCCTGAGACCGCTCTCCGATGACAGGAAGAAATTTAAAACAGTATCAATTCTTCAGGTAAAGAGGAGTCAACAGTTGAAAGAGAAATTTCAACATGTATTTGACAGAGACGGAGGTGTAATGAACTCAGCAAGCTGATTCTCCCAGAAGCACCTGGAGAGGCTCAGCAGCTGGGGCCCAGGTACTGAGGCCGGAAGACTGAAAGTCTGATCAGGAAGTACTTAGTCCTTGCAACTCCTCTAATCTATGCCCACACGCCCGGCAGGAACCCCCCAAATTCCCACAGGAGACAGGACACCTTGTTCTAACTGCAAAGCCTCTGCACTCGGGGCCCCAGTAGAATGGAGGCACGATGAGGGGCCAGACCGACAAGTGAGGAAGTAAGTGGAAGTTCAAGTCCTGGAGGAGGACTCCACCTCACCTGTCCTCCTCCCCTGGCTGCCATGTTGCTTATTCCTGAGGCAGCAAACAGGAGACTTCTAGAGAAAGTGGGTAGTCCCAGAGGAAAGAAAACTAATACTGACACTTGGGGGTATCCTACACAAAACACTTAAGATCATCGCCCATTCACTGACAGGGACGTCACCAACCCCACCCACACTCACAGATCAGAATTCTCCACAGGTCATGAAGCTAAAAAACAACGCAGAAATACTTTCAAAATTCTGAGGGGAAAAAAAATATTCCAACATAAAATTCTATGTTGGGAAATATTATCAATCCAGTATGACAAAGACGCACAAGTCCCCACCGTGTTTCTATTTCGCACACACTCTCCCGGAGCTAATGGACGGGGCGATGCGCTCCGTGAAAAGGAGGGAGTAAACCAATCAAGTCAAACGCCTAAGAGAAGGTGGTGGAGTCACCAGGATGCCTCTGGATGGAGAGAGGAAAAGAAACACATGAAAGAATGAAAGATATCAGTGCCTGGGCCTCACTCAGGGCTAGGAACAGTACTCCGTTCTTCGCCACCAGACTGGAAAATCTATGATGTAAGGAGCTCTGGGCAGAGTACACATATGTTCTGGTCTCACAGGAGGCTGAGTACTGTTCTTATCCTGCCTCAAAATCTTAAATGATCCAAAAGGATCAAACTTTTCCCATTAGTTTAACAATATCCCAAAACAAAGCTGAAAACTTATAGGGATATAATACCTAGCATCCCACAAGGTTAAATTCACAATGTCAGGAATCCAATAAAAAATTAGCAGCTACACAAAGAAACCGCCAAGTCCTCTACATAACAGGAATATCAATCAATCAATCAATCAATCAATCAATCAATCAAAACTGCCCCAGAAATAATACAGGTGACAGAATTAGCAAGAACACTAAAACAGTTATAACTGCATTCCATATGGTCCAAAAGTTAAGTAGAAACATGAAAGATACAAAAACTATGTGAGAAATGAAAGATACACTAGATAGAATTAATGACAGATTAGATACTGCACCAGAAAAGACCAGGTAAATTTGAAAACACAATAGAAACTATCCAAAATAAAAAAAACAGAAAAGCAGGGGAAAAAACTAAACTAATAGACTATCAATGAGTTATGAAGCAACTTCCAGTGATCAAATATATGTGTAATTGGAGTCCTCTAAAGAAGAGAGGTGGGAACAGAAAAAAAAATATTTGAAAAGTAATGGCTAAAATGTTTCCAAATTGGATGCAAACCACAAACACATAGATCCAAGAAATCCAATGAACCTCAAGCACAAGTAAGATATTTTTTAAATTACACCAAAGCACATCACAATTAAATTGCTCAAAGTCAACAGTGAAGGTAAAACCGGAGACAAAACATGCAGATACATTACATACAGAGGAACAGATAAAGGCTACGGTAGATTTCTTATCAGAAATAAGCATGAAGACAGTGATGCAACATTTTTTAAGTACTGAAAGTAAAAAAATGTGAACCTAGAATTCTGTATCTAGTAAAAATATCTTTCAAAAACAAAGGCAAAAGAAATATCAAAGGTAAAATAAAGATTTTTCTTAGACACACAAAAGGTCAATTCCTCACCAGATCCATACTACAAGAAATGATGAAGGTCTTTAAGACGGAAAATGATACTGCATGAAAATGTGGACCCACACCAAAAAATGAGTAAAATTAGAAATAGTAACTTTACAGGTAATTATATGTTTTTTTCTAATTATATAAGTCACCCTAAAAATTACTGATTGTTTAAACAAAAATAATAACCATGTTGTATGGATTTATAACATATGCAAAGTAAAATGGATAATAATTGTGCAAACATCAGGAGGAGAAATGGAAGCAGCATACTACTTGAAGGTTCCTACACGAAGTGGTATAACATCACTTCAAGTGGTAAGTTAAACATGTACACTATTAACCCTAAAGCAACATGAAAAAAAACCCAGAAAACAAGTTATACCTAATCAGCAAACTAAGGAGATAAAACAGAATAAAAATATTCAATTAACACAAAAGAAGAAAAAGAGAAAAAACTACAGATAGAACAAATAAAAATGTGACAGATTTAAACCTAACCTTTAAACCTAAAGTTTCAAGATGTAAATGAAATTTGCTATAAGCAAGATACTATGAATAATCATATTACATTTTAATGAATTAAATACCCCAATTTAAAGGCGGAGATTGTGAGTGAATTAAAAAACCAGACCGAAGTATATGCTCCCTAAATGAAACATACTTTGAATATGAAGATAGAAATAAGTTAGAAATAAAGATGAAACAAAGATATACTATGAAATCAAAAGCTAAAATGGCTATTACAATATCAGACAAAGGAGACTTCACAGAAGAAAATACTACCAAGGATAAAGAAAATAATTTCATGATGATAAAGCAGTCAGTTTATTAGGAGAGCATAGCAATATTAAATATTTACGCACAAAATAACAGAGCTTCCAAACATTTAAAACAAAAATCCTGCTGGAGAACTGCAAATAGAAATAGATAAATCCACAGTTTTAACTGCAGATATTAATGCTTCTTTCTAAATAATTGATAGAAGTAGGTAGAAAACCAGTAAGAATGCCATTTGAAAAGCAATCAATCAACTTCAACACACTGACATTTACAGACTACACCATCTAATAAGAGCAGAATACACATTCTCTTCAAGTGCCCACCAAACATTTATCAAAAGACACCATCTTCTGGACCACAAAACAAGTCTCAAGACACTTAAAAGGATTCAGGTGATACAAATTATGTTCTCTGGCCCCAAAAGAATGAAATTAGAAATCAGCCTGGCTGGTGTGGCTCAGTGGTTGAACATCAATCCATGCACCAAGAGTTCGCCGGTTCGATTCCCAGTCAGGGCACATGCCCAGGTTGTGGGCCCAATCCCCAGTGGGGGGCATGCAGGAGGCGGCCAATTGATGTTCTCTCTCATCGATGTTTCTATCTCCCTCTCCCTCTCCTTTCCCCTCTCTCTCTAAAATCAATAAAGGAAAAGAAATTAGAAATCAATACACAGATCTCCAGAAAACTCCCAAATATTTGGAAACTAAGTTACACACCTAAATAACTACTGGGTCAAAGAAGAAATTAAAGTATTTTGAACTCAATGAAAATGGAACACAGCACACACGAACTGTTGTCAAAGGTTTTTCTTCCTCACTTGAGAAAGGGAGGTATTTCACACTGTTGGCACTCGAGTTTCATTTGTGCGAGGATTCAGCCCTAACACTGTCAGTACTACGACCAGATCACTGATTGTGTGAGGATGGAGGTAAGGGTACCTAAGAGGTTCTGCGTGATCTAGAGCTCTAATTGGGAAACAATGAAAACTGTGTGACTTGAATAGAACAGAACTACGATATTTATTCCCATACTCACAGAAAAGGAAAAATATCTAAGAATTCAACAGCAGCACACAGAAAAGTCTTTAAAGTTTAAAGATGTAAACAAAATTCGCTATGAGCAAGATAACAGACAGATAATAGCACCTACTCGATAGGGCTGCTATGAGGATCTAATGTCCGTAAAGCACCTAATATGGTCCTGGGCACACCGTAAGTGAACATTAGCCACCTTCAAATTCATTAGTTTTCTGCTCTAACAACTTTTATATTATTATATTTTAATTTAAAATGATACGCTATAAAGAGTGTGCTGCTATTATCTTCTTATGCAAAAGAAAATACTACCTATATGTAGTTTATCAGTTTCTTCCCCATTTTCACTGGCCACCTCAATAAAATTCTCCTCCGGAGACAAAGACCCAAGAAAGCAAAATTTACAGTCTAAATCAGGCCCCTGGGAAAGACTTGTTTAATCACATGCCATTCGAAGCAGTGTTCTGAATGGCAGGAATTACCTCCTTCGGTCGTGCTGGCCAGGATCCAAGGGCTCCAGGTGGACCAGCCAATCTCGTTCCTGCAGGACACACCGATGCTGTAATTGGCCAGAGCTCGCAGCTGCTCGATTTGATACCGCGGTGGCGAAGCAGAGGTGTTAAAAATCATGACAGAGCCATTACTCAGAGGATCGACTTCCTTGACCTAAGTGAAAAGTGAAGACGTGGACCAGGCATTAGTAAGGTGGTGGGAATGTCAGACGTGGGGCCCTCAGGCATCCCCTGCGCGGCCCTTCCTTTCCACAGAAGGGAAGTACCTGCTTCCTCCCACGCGCACGCCAGTGTTCCTGCCAGCATTACTGAGCGTTACTCACTGCAGCAGCAACTGAGGGCCGGAGGAAAAGGCCTAGAGTAACTGTTCTCATCGCGACAGGTAACAGCAAATACTTACCATTATGTTACAATTATTAGAACACATATCATGAAATAGCCCTTCCTTTCTCAGAACCACCTCAAGTCTCTATTTCTTTCAGCTGTTGCACAGAACAGGCAACAACGTCAACAGACATGGGGTGGCAAGGCCTAAAATATTTACTGTCCAGACCTTTAAAGAAAACCTACCCCAAATCCCACTCTAGAAGATGGGATACTGGATTTTGTTCTAATCTGTATCTCTTCTTCTTCTTCTTCTTCTTTTTTTTTTGTTAATCCTCACCTGAGGATATTTTTTCATTGATTTTTTAGAGAGAGCATGGAAGGGAGTGAGGGAGAGAGAGAGAAACATCGATGTAAGAGAGACACATCGATTGGTTGCCTCCCGCACGGCCCTAGTCTGAGCCAGGGAAACCTGCAACCCAGGCACATGCCCTTGACTGGAATCGAACCCGAGACCCTTTGTTCTGAGGGCCGATGCTCTAACTAACTGCTAAGCCAAACTGGCCAGGGCTCTTTTTTTTTAAAAAAAATTATCTTTATTGTTGAAAGTATTATAGATGTTCCCCCCTTTCCCCCCACACTGACCCCCTCCACCCCACTCCTGCCCCCCAGGCCCTCACTGCACTATTGTCTGTGTCCATTAGTTATGTATATATGCATATAAGTTCTTTGGTTAATCTCTTCATGCCCCCCCTCCCCTTCCTTCTGAGATTTGTCTGCCTGTTCCATGCTTCCATGTCTCTGGATCAATTTCGTTCATCAGTTTATTTTGTTCATTAGATTTCACATATAAGTGAGATCAAGTGATACTTATCTTTCTTTAACTGGCTTATTTCACTTAGCATAATGATCTCCAGGTCCCTCTATGCTGTCTCAAAGGGTAAGAGATCTTTCTTTCTTACAGCTGCATAGTATTCCATTGTGTAGATGTACCACAGCTTTTTTATCCACTCATCTACTGATGGGCACTTGGGCTGTTTCCAGATCTTAGCTATTGTAAATAGTGCTGCTATGAACATAGGGGTGCATATATTCTTTCTGAGTGGTTTTTCGGGTTTCTTAGGATATATTCCTAGAAGTGTGATCAATGAAAAGGGAACCCACTGTATGGGAGAACATATTTGCCAATGATACATCGGATAAGGGGTTAATATCCAAAATATATAAATAACTCATATAAATTAACAAAAAGAAGACAAACAATCCAATTAAAAAATGAGCAAAGCACAAAATAGATACTTCTCCAAAGAGGACGTACAGATGGCCAATAGACATATGAAAAAATGTTCAAAGTCACTAGTCATCAGAGAGATGCAAATTACAATGACTATGAGGTATCACCTCACACCTGCCAGAATGGCTGCCATCAACAAATCATCAAACAACAAGTGCTGTGAGGGTGTGGAGAAAAGGGAACCCTGTGCACTGCTGGTGGGAATGCAGACTGGTGCAGCCACTGTGGGAAACAATATGGTGTTTCCTCAAAATATTAAAAATGGAACTGCCATTTGACCCAGTGATCTGTATTTCTTTTCATTGTATAACCTCAGGACACTCTGCTCTTCCTTGAAGAGAATTTTAGCGTTATCCATTATTCTTTATTTTTATTTATTTTTATCCTTACCCAAGGACATTTTTGCATTTATCTTCAGATAGAGTAGGAGGGAGAGAGGGACGAAGAGTGAGAGAGACACATCGAGTGGTTGCCACCCACACGACCCCAACCGGGGCTGGGGACAAACCGCAACCGAGGTACGTGCCCTTAGCGAGAACCGAACCTAGGACTCTCTGGTCTGCAGGCCAACGCTGAACAAAACTGAACAAAACTCTAACCACTGAACAAAACTGGCCAGGGCTATTCTTAATTTTTTAAAATATTTTTAAATTGATTTTTAGAGACAGAGGAAGGAAGAGGGAGGGAGAGAGAGAGAGCAAGCAAATGAAACATGGATGTAAGAGCAAAACATCCATCAGCTGCCTCCTGCATGCCCCCTATTGGGGACCGAGTCCGCAACCCAGGCTCGTACCCGGACAGGAATCAAATCGGCAACCTTTTGGTGCACAGGACGACGCCCAACCACACCAGCCAGGGCACGTTATCCATTATTCTTCCCTCCACTCCATCCCAATATAAATTCACTCCAAAAGCATACACAGATAATGCAGATTTTATGATATCTTTTTGGAGGGGAGATATCAGAAAGGGTCATTTGCATCTCACCCAACAAACTTTTCTCCAAATCTCTGAAACATATCAGCTGTTTCTCTGCGTTCCTTCTCTTCATCCTTCCCTCCATAAACCCATCAGTCTCTCCACACCCCTCTCCAGGTGTCCTTGTGTGCACAGGCCAGAGACAGCATTCCCAGCGGAAACCTCCACCTTTCCCCTCAAGCACACCTCCGTCTGGGAATGAGGATGTGGGAAAGTGGGTGTTTTCTCACTGCATGCTTTTCAAAATTTCTATAGTATGGACTACTTATAAAGTCAGAAAAGACAAAGTGGTGTTGAATAAAAAAAGAAGCAAACCAAATGCAATTTGGGAAGAAAAATATTAAAATCTTGTGTTCCTGACAATGATGGGCTAGCCATCACGGGGTGCGGATACACAATGCTGTTATTTCAGGACACAGGTGTTGAAATATAGGCAAAGGGGCTACAAATAACGTTTTGGAGTCCCAAATCTGCTGAGTGACACTGAGCCAGTGAGGACAAGCCTCCCCTCCAAGAACCGGAGACCCCGCTGGGGGAAGAGAAGCACCAGCTGGCTCGGGGAGCCACCGAGGAGACAGCGAGCGACCTGCTCCTCCGGGTGGTGGCTGTTGGCAGAAATCACTTTGCTTCTTCACTTTAAAGTATGCAGCTCCTTCCTGCTGACCGACCGCGGGCACTAAGGTGGAGAACGTGGCTCCACCCGAGGTCTGCGTGCCACGTGGGGGGCATTTCCAGGCACAAGCAGCTCTTTGAGAGCGTGTTCCTGGAAGAAGACGGGGTTTCTGTAAGTCCTTCTCAGTGGGTCCTGGGGGAAAAGGGAATGAGACGGCCAGGAGCACGTGGGAGAGCTAAAAATACACAAGGAGCCTGTAGCCCAGAAATGGGTGAAGAAAGGAATTCCCGCGGGGACCACAGGAAGTGACAGGGCGTGTCCCGCCGCAGCGTGGGTCTGAATCTCGGCCAGACGTTGATTTGTTAACCAAGTCGGAGTTTAGAACCGTGAGGGACTGGCAACCTGCTCCAGAACTCTCCTCGGTCCCTTCAGATGCGGAAACACACTGTCCATCTGCAGACTATAAATGACGACGTCTCAAGCCAGCCCTGGCCAGTCCTGTCAGGGCCGCAGGGGAATTAAAGAGCCCAGTTGATCGGAATTTCAGATCCACCACAAATAGCTACATGCACAGGTGCGTCACAACATCACTCCTGTGATTTAACTTGTGAGATCACTTTCTTAGCTGCTAACTCCGACAAAGACAGAACCACCACGTTGGTGCCGCAGGGTCCGGAGGGCGAGGCAGGCTGCCACCGGGTGCTCACGGGACGGCCGTTCACTCGGGCCAGGGCCGCAGAGCCAAGGCACAGGGACAGAGCAGGTGCAACTCGTGTGTCACCACCTCCCGCCTTTCAGGGCGACCTGGTGTTCCGACCTTCCAACTACCCCACTCTACTTCATGTCTATTCCGAGACCCCTCGTCGAGGGGGCAGCTCGTCCTCAAAGTCCCCCTGAAGGCAACTGTCCTTGTGTGGAAGGAGCCTCGTGTCCTCCTGGACTCGTCAAACAGCTCAGCAACTGGGTAACAGTTTGTAAAGGGCTGTCCGTGCTTCAGCTATGTCCCTATGTAGAGCGGTTCTCAACCTTCCTGACGCCGTGACCCTTTCACACAGGTCCTCGTGTTGTGGTGACCCCCAACCATAAAATTATTTTCGCTGCTACTTCATAACTGTAATTTTGCTACTATTATGAATCGCCATCGGAAATATGTGTTTTCCGATGGTCTTAGGCGACCCCTGTGAAAGGGTCGTTCGACCCCCAAAGGGGTCGTGACCCAGAGGTTGAGAACCGCTGCTCTATAGGGATAGTCAGGGCCCCACAACGGGAAACGTACCACGGTGGTTCCCAGCAACAGCGCCCTGAAATACATGAAGCAAAACGGACAGAACTGAAGGGAGAACTAGACAACTCAAAAATAAGAGCCGAGACCTCAGTTCCCCACTTTCCATAATCGATAGAACCACCGGGCAAAAGATCAACAAGGAAAGAGAAGAACTGAACAAAACTAGACACTAGCTCGACCTGACAGTGTAGGACACCCCACCCCGCCCCAGCCAAACCCCCTCCCCCTTCTAGCATGTGGAGTGTGGTTTAGGACAGAACTCATGCTTGGCCTCAGACAAGCCGTGATAAACTTGAAAGGATGGAAATCATACCAGTGTGTCCTCCAAACACAATGGGATAACATTAACAAGGAAAGAACATCTGAGAAATTCACAGCCATGTGGAAGTTAAACAACACATTCCTAAATAACGAATAGGAAAAGAAGAAATCACATGGAAAATGACAAAAAAAACTTGAGATGAACTAGAAAAACACCAAAACCTAGGGGATGCAGCTAACGAAGGGCTTAGAGGGAAAGGAATAGTATATATGCCCATATTAAAAAAGAACAAATTGAAAATCAAGCACCAACCTTCTACTTTTAGAAACAACAACAAAACGAGCAAACGAAGCCAAAGCCAACAGAAGAAAAGAAGCACAGATTGGGGCAGAAATGAGTGAGCTAGAGAACATAAAAACTCACAAAGGTGAAAGTTGGCTTTCTGCAAAGACAATAAAATTGACAAATCTTCAGCTAGACTGACCAAGAAAAAAAAAGAGGGAAGACTCAAATTATTAAAATATGGAATGAAAGTGGGGCCATTACTGCTAGCCTCAAACAAAGAACATAAAATTATAATCAGATATTATGAACAACTGTATACCAACAAATTAGATAATACAGAGGAAATGGACTAATTCCTAGAAACACAGAAACTACCAAAAGTGACTCAAGAAGAAACAAAATCTGAACAGATCATTGCCAAGTAAAAAGATTGAGCAAGTAATAAAAAAACTTACCACAAAAAAAAAGCTCAGGACCAGATTGGCTTCTCTGGTGATTTCTACCAAACATTTAAACAATGTACAGCAAACTTTCACAAACTCTTCCAAGAAACAGAAAAAGAGGAACCCCTTCCAACCCACTCTATGAGGCCAGTATCATCTGGATACCGAAACCAGAAGAAGCAATAAGAAAACTACAACCCAGCATCTCTTATGAACACAGACATAATTACACATCAGCGATGGTTGCCCAACTCTGTGAGTATATTAAAACCTCTGACTTGTACACATCAAATAGGTGAATCTATGTGAAATAGATCTCCAAAATAAAGCTGTTAAAAAGTATCCCTGGGGCCCTGGCTGGTGTGGCTCAGTCATTAGAGCATCAGCCCTTGCACTGAAGTGTCTTAGATTTGATTCCCAGTCAAGAACACGTACCTGGGTTGCAGGTTCGATCCCCAGCCCCAGTTGGGGTGCATGAGGGAGGCAACCAATCAATCGATGTGTCTCTTTCACACTGTTGTTTCTCTCCCTACTTCCCTTCTCTCTCTCTCTCTCTCTACCAGCTTCCTTTCCACTCTCTCTAAAAATCAGTGGAAAATATCCTTAGGTGAGGATTAACAAAAAACATATATCCCTAGTGAGGACTCTGTAGACACAAAAAGGATTCCTGACACCGGTAGCCGGGAGGTTTACAAATGAATCTGGGCAAGAGCTAAGCACGGCTGGGGTGCGCGGGAGGGTGCGGGCTATTTTGAAGACAATGCATGTTCTCACTCTTCAAAGCAGGAGCAGCTGTTAGATAACAGTGGGCGGCAACAAGAGCAGGGAAACTAATTCCACCTGGTATTAGAAACATCTGGTTGTCATCACAACATTCTTTGGAAGTCACTTCCTTACGGTGAGTGGGTGTAAATGGCCCATGTCAGGTTCACGTGTGTTTTTTTACTAGTAAGACCAGACATTGATGAAACGAAGAACAGTTCTTGACCCTACTGCATGGTAAGGTCCCACGCAGCACGCATGCCCGTCCTCAGCAGACAATCCACGTGTTCACTAGCTGTTCCCACACGAACGTCTCTCCTGACACAAGGAGGGCACACTGTCCTGAGCACTGCTTGTGGCATAAGCTTCCTGGGCCTGGATGTGGTCCTGCCACTCGGGACTCTGAGCCCGCACTGCTGTGTGGGCTGCAGTGAGAGTGTCTGCAAAGCCCCTGGGCTGTCCTGGGCACCCAGGAAACAAACAGGAGGGCTACTTCCTACGCTTCTGAAGCTCACACTCAGAGCAGAGCCTACATGGTGGCCTGGAATCACTGCAGGAGGCTAACCTCTATTTCATACCAGTTTTAGGGCGTGGTTAAAACGGGTGGAGACTCTGCAAGGCCTGTAAGGCCCAGGGTTTCCTGGCCGCGGGCTAAGGTGCTACATTCAAAGCAAAGGTGACGCGGCTGGTGCCTGCACGCCTGTCCTTCAGGGCCACCTGCCCAGGAGGAGCCAGAAGGACCAGCACCTGGCTTCCCGAACTCCTGGTCACAAGCCAGTCCTACCTCAGGGATGTGTTTTTGTACCTTACACAATTAATTCTCCCTGGCCTCGTGGTGCCCTCTGGCTGGGCCCGGCCGTGCACAGGAAGGAGGCAGCGTTCTGGGGAGAACATCACAAGCAGGTGCAGGAGGGTGGACAGTGAGCCGGAGGACCCTGAACGGAGGTGCTGAAATGTCCTCAGTGCCCATCCACAGGAGGAAGAAAAAGTCAGGGAGACCCACAGGGCACCAAACGGGGACTTCCCTCTGCACCCTGGAGGCACGTTTACCTGAATGTGGCAACTGCCGAGCGGGGAGTACCCATCGAAGCCCGGGACCCAGGAGATCAGGACGCCGTGCGGGCTGCTGTTGTGGATGCTGACTTCCGCGGGTGGGGAGGGAAGAGCTACAAAACACAGACACACGCAAACGCGGTGATAAACCACAGGAGCCAAGCGACCAGACAGACAGGCCTTCCAGCGATGGGTTGGCTCTGCGGGGGCACAGGAGGGGGACACAGGCCTGCTTCCCTGCCACTGACGAAGAGAAAGCTTTCAGCTGGAAAAGGGTATGGAGCTCATGTCCACAGTCCTACTGCGTGCAGGCACCTTGCTGGGCGCTAAATGGGGAGGAAGAGACACAGCCCTGGCCCACTGGAGCTCTTGCCTGAGTTGGGGAGACCCATGTGAGCAGAGGATAAGAGCACCCTGTGTGGAGAAGAGAGGGGTGCCACAAGAACATGGGTGTGCACGTGTGTGTGTGTATATGCACGTGTGTGTAGGGGTGAAGATGTTCAGGCCAAGGAAGCAGGTGAGAGCGCAGTGCCTGTGCTGTGTGTGTGGGGGGGGCATGAGTGTGCAGTGACCTCGGCCACGTGTGACATGTGGACAGGGCTTTCAATCAGAGTCTAAGACTGAAGTGTGGGGGTCTGATTTTCTTGTGCTAACTTTAATTAATAGTAAAAATCACAGTTGTAATAAGACATGGAGACTAACATGTGCTTACGAGGTGCCCCGCTGAACGGCCTCCACCTCTTTTTATTATTATTAGAACCCTATCAGAGGGGTCATCTTACCACCCCCATTCACAGATCAGGAAACTGAGGATCCGAGAGGTTAAAACTTGCCAAAGGTCACAGAGCAGTGGAACGGAAGCTTGAACTCTGCCTGACCCCAGAGCCCGAGTGGCTCCACAGGACACAGGAGGCCAGGCGAGGGGGCGGCCAGCGGCCCAGTGTGCGCAGCAGCGGGCCCTGGGCGTCTGGTCGCCACTGGCCGGCTGTGTGGCCCTGGCACCGCTGAGCGCCCTCCATAAACTATCCCCTCTTCTATCAACGAGGACACAGTCAGGACGCTGCTCCCAGGGCTGTGGTGAGGATTAAGTGAGGTGATGCACGTGAGGTCTGGGGGGGCAGCGTGGTGCGGGGTGGGGGGTCTGACTCACTCCCTTGAACAGGTTAGTTTCAGAACTGCCTCAACACCTGCCTTTCCACGTCAGAATCTGGCCACAGACACTACAGTTAACAACACACTAGAAGAAGGGAGTCTTGGTTGCTTTGACATCAATTTTTAAATAAATAAAAGCCAAAAGCCTATGTTTTGGAAATAGAATTTTTTAAAAAAAATCTTAGCTGAGAGTCTGTGTGAAGCAGAAATTAAAGAAGTACTTCGCCTTTTATGGACTTCAAAATGTTAAGATGTTTATACTTGACGACAATGTCTTTATAAATTTGTGCCCACTCATGAATTTTTTGAAATTCCCAGCACATCCGCTGAACGGTGAGGATGGGCCTGGACGAAGGAAGGAAGTCAGACAGTTCCTCCCTGTGAGCTGCAGAAAAGGCCCCCTTGAGAGAAAACTGCAACCCAACCCTTGCCTGGTCTCTGGGAGCATGGGGAAGGGGGAGCTGGAGAGGGATGAAGGAACAGTCTTTAGGTTTTCCTTTCAAATTTCACGTTTAAATGCCTTTGATCCCACAGAAAAAGGAGGAAGAGGCAGTGGATTGGCCTGGATTGTCTCCATCAGCTGGGGGCCTCCCTTTACCCTATGTCCCAGCGCAGAGGAAGCAAAGGGACAGGGAGGAGCCCTGGGCCTGGAGGAGAGTGACCCTGGCCTGCTCTCCCCCGACCTCGGGCAGCAGCTGGAGCACGCACTTACCCCAGCGGCCCTGGGGAGGACGGAGCCCGTTAGACCGAGGAGCCCAGCTGCCCCGCTCCAGGGGCTCAGGTGGTCAAGGCAAACATTCCAGCCTATTTTCTTTTCAGACTAAGCAAAGCTAAACTGGCTAATGTTTACCAAACTTATGTGCCAGGCACTGTTGCGAGTGCTTTTGCTGGTGTGATCTCAGTGAAGCCTCAAGAACCGGTAGTTTCTGTAAATATCCCCATTTTACAGAGGGGAACACAAGCCACAGAGGTCGGTGACTTGTCCAGGATCACAGAGGCAGTCAGTCTGGGCTCCCGCTGTGCCCGCCCGCCACCCCCCTCCTCCAACTCCCAGGCATGCTCGAGGGACAGCCCTGCTGCTCACCTTTGACGTTGACCTGTATGCCCTTGGACACGGTCAGCCCCTTCTCGTTGTGGGCCTCACAGCTGAAGACCGCTGTCTCGGTCAGACCTGCGGGGAAGAGAGTGAGACCAGCTGCAGAGGGACAGGCCGCTCGGCGGGGACTCGGGCGCCTGGGCGTGCTCTCACTCCTCGGCCCACGGCTTCAAGCCACAATGCCGAGTTCATTGTAAAAGTGTTCGACATTTTGAAAAAACAAAACCCACACCTGGCATTAAACCCTGGGTACCAGGAGCAGCCAGGGGCCTGGAAGGCAGCTGTTCTCTATTCAAATCCTTTCGTTTTCCCTGACGGTGAGACTAGGTAGCCAAGCAGCATCATTTAGATTTTTAAATTTCTACAAGGAGCTGTGGGACTCGCTGGCCCCAGTATCAATGAAAGTGGTTTCTGAGACTCCCCAGAGAGTCCCTGTGGCTCAGCCACACAGCACTCCACGGACACTTCACAATCCCAGGAACAGCACGATAAAAGCCACGGCTTAAACAATTTCAGATGATCTGCCACAACGAGTCCTCATTTAATAGTAAAAATCAGCCAACTCATAAGGAATTATTATACCAACACAAGGCATTATTATTACTTGAAGATAATAGTGTTAAATAAAAAAGAATTTTACCATTTCCAAGGCGTGACCACCTCTGATTCATTAATTTTAAGTAGAAAAGAACAGAGGTAACCCAGGTCTAATTCCATTTTCCAATAAAGGAACCTGGGCTCCTTGGAGAAATGGCTGATTCTCAGATGGGGGCAAGAAACATGTCAGATGAGCCTGGGGCAAAATATAACACAAACACAGCAACACACACACACACACACACACACACACACACACACACACACACGTAGGCAGAGACACAGGAGCAGCTAAAAGCACTCCCCGTGGCCACAACTGGAACACTTGGAGCAGGAAAATAAATGAAGTGCCATTGGATTGCAACCCAAAATATAAAACAAATGTCCATGAGTCTATACTGATTAATTAGTGGTTAAACAAAAGGGGGAGACTAGACAAACCTCCCCAATAATTAAGGTGGGTGCTCTGCCCTCAGAAGGGAGCATAACTCACCCTACTTAAGCGCGGGCTGCGACTTCCTTCCAAAGAGGACAGTGTGGAAAGGAAAACAAAAGAAAAACTTTAGCGTGGAGAAACTGACAAACGCGGGCTCACCCAGATGATCAAAGTCAGCACCAACAGTAAGTCATGCTGATAGAATGTATCCTTGATAGGATGTGATTCAAACGGCACTTCCCCTCTGCAGTCTTCCTCCCAAAAACAGATAACCCAAGTCTACTCATGAGAAAAAACTTCAGACAGGTCCAACTGTGGGGCAGTCTACAAAACACCTGCCCGGTCCTCAAAACCGTCCGCAGTCAGAGGGGAGGGGGTGGAGGGCTGGATAAAAAAGGTGAAGGGATTAAGGAAAACAGACTCACAGACACAGACAACAGTAGGGTGATGACCAGAGGGAAAGGAGGGTAGGGAGAGGTAGGAGAGGGTAAAGGGGGATAAATGGTGATGGAAGGAGACTTGACTTGGAGTGGTGAACACACAGTACAATACACAGATGATACAGAACTGTACACCTGAAACCTATATAATTTTATTAACCAATGTCATCCCAATAAATTCAATAAAAAATAAAATTTAAAAAACCTGTCAAGGTCATTGAAAACAAAGACAGTTGGAAAAACTGTCACAGCCAAGAGGAGCCTAGGGCGACATGGCAACTAAGTCCTGGATGCACCCCTGGACGGCGAAAGGGGCTCGGCAAGAACGAAGGACACGTGAGCCAGGTGTGGGCGTTAGTGGACCACTGGGCGCTGCCTCATCCGCGTGGCACACCTGCCACAGAAGGGCAAGGTGTCAGGAGCAGGGGAGCGTGGGGGTGGGGATTCTCTGTACCACTTCCACAATTTTTCTATAAATCTAAAACCATTCTAAAAATTAAAAAGGTTAGCCCGACTGGTGTGGCTCAGTGGTTGAGCATTAACCTATACATCAAGAGGTCTCCAGTTCGATTCCCGGTCAGGGCACATGCCCAGGTTGTGGGCCCGATCCCCAGTGGGGGGCATGCAGGAGGCAGCCAATTGATGTTCTCTCTCATCGATGTTTCTCTCTCTCTCTCCTTCTCCCTTCCTCTCTCTCTAAAATCAATTTAAAAATATTTTTAAAAATTAAAAATAAAAAATTAAAAATGTTATTTTTTAATAGTTATTTATTTATTTATTTATTTTTGATTTTAGAGACGGAGGAAGTGAGAGGGAGAGAGAGATAGAAACATCGATGAAAGAGAACATTGACTGGCTGCCTCCTGCATGCCCTCCACTGGGGATCGGGCCCACAACCTGGGCATGGGCCCTGACCGGGAATCGAACTGGCAACCTCTTGGTGCATGGGTCAAGGCTCAACCACTGAGCCACACCAGCCGGACTGATGTTTTTTAGAGAGAGAGGAAAGGGGAAAGAGATAGAAATATCGATGTGAGAAAGAAATACCGATTGGTTGCCTCCTGCACGCCCCCTATTGGGGATCGAGCCTGCAGCCCGGGCATGTGCCCTGACTGGGAATTGAACTGGGACCTCTCAGTCCATGGGATGATGCTCAATCCACTGAGCCACACTGGCTGGGCTAAAACGGCCATTTTTAAAAACACACAGACATATATGCCCTCCAGTTTAATCTGGAAACTTTTCTATCTCTGTCTCCGGCACCAAGTCCACATCATGAAAGGAGGAAGACAGTCAGACAGAATTCTTAAAAATACACCACCATTTGCTTCTTGCCTGAGAAACTTATTTGGTTTTCTTCTATCCATCTACTTGTGTAGGGAATGTTCTATCTGTTGATTTTAAAATTCAAAGCTTGTCATGAACAAAGTAGTTAAATATGTGAAAAACCAAAGAGGAACATGCTGCCAGGCATGAACCAAGAAAGGCTTGGCCACGTGGTAGGAGGACCGTGTCTGGGAGCCGATCTGGGAAGAAATGCAAATCTGATCCCTTTGTGTTGTGCTTCCCGAGTGGCTTGATGTGCAGAGAAAAATCACTGCTGGTGGGGTTCTGTTCTTCTCCATGCAGATGGAAGTCTGTCCAGGTGTCTGCGTTCTGCTGACCAGACACGGCCCCTCAAGGGGAAACGGACCTATGGCCTCTGTCCTACCTTCCTGGGATGACCATTTACTCCCTAAAATAATGTTAAGTCAGAATCAAACAGACCTTTCAGGTATGTTCACTTTCCAAGATAAGGAGTATTTCCACCAGACTGCAGGAAAATCCTACACGGATGCTGAGCTAGGTTCTTCTGACAAGTCCAGGTGCCAAGAAACGACGGTTCCAGGTAGGAACAGACTCTCCCCAGTTGGTCACCTCCTCTCAAGTGAGGGATGAAACTGCCAATAGTGTATGTGGTGGTTTAGGAAACACTGATTGCACTGGAGAGAAGTATGTACTTCAAACCCAGCAGCCACTTCTATAACAGGACGCCTGTGGAGACCCTGCCTCTAGGTCTCTGTATCTTCTGCTTGATTTTCTCCCAAAGAATTGTGAAAAATACATGTAGCCTCTCAACTTTCTGAGGTCTGCATCTTCAACTGTTCCCAATTTAAACGGCTGCAAGATCGTAACTTCAGGTACCATGAATAACATCCCGACATTCTACAGTAACCCTCCTTTCAAGGGCCAGATATGCCACATGCACAGGGATGTATGCTGTCACTTCCCAGGGGCTGCATGCTGTGTGATGTCATTAGCTCTATTAGCTATTGGAATGTGTGCTTGTGTTGTTCAAGTTTTCAGTTTTAATTTCAAATTCAGTGCATATCACCAGAGAGAACTCACATAGCCAAAATTCCTGGGTTCTCAATCATTTTTGCAGGGACCGTGAGCCCAAAGCATTTGAGAACTGAGGCCCCACAGTGACTCGAGATAAGTCTGAGGGGGTCTTTTTTCTTTTGTAAAGTAAGGGAGCAGCAAATGACAGGGAGGCAGGGGGTGGAACAGAAGACATGACACCACATCTGGACTTGGGGCACCTTGCCCAGCTCGGATTTTAGGAATGAAGATGTCCTGGATGAGGATGAAGACACTGACCCCTCTAAGCCACCGCCTGGGGCCCAGGCTGCCACTCACTTTTCACAGTCAGCCTGTGACACTGGCTTTCACGCTGAAGTATCACTTTAACCTTCCAGGCCGTAAGCTCCCAAACAAGATAAGATGCTCAAGTCACCAGGCTCCATGAACTTGCAAAACTTGACTTATATGTAGAAAAATCAGCTTTGGTTCCATGAGAAGACACAGGGAGTGGCTATTTTGTTGTTGTTGTTGTATTTGAACAGACATTTGCAGGCTAAAATCAGTCATTTGAGTTGAATGACTGTTGCCAAAACTCTTGCGGAATACTTGAGTACAAAATACAAATCCCATTCTGGCCGTGAGGGCAGGGCCGGCCCTCCGTAAATCGGGGCGCCGGGTGGGTTTCACCGAGAGGTTCCGAGGGTGCTCCAGGCCCGCGGGGTTTGTCCACGCAGGAAGTGACACGGCTTATCTCGGGGCATGACTTCAGGTTAAGCGGGAAGTCCATTTCCCTCTTTGTGTTTCTTTTCAGAGGGAACAAAGTCAGGAAAACCATCTGCAGCAAACTCCCTGGCACCAGGCACCACCCCCTTCAGCACCGCCCAGGGGCCAAACCACCCACGACAGCAGCTCCCAACAGACGCCAGCAGAGAGCGGAAGCGGGTCCCCACCCGCGAACTCGCTCCAGACCTGCGTGGGCACTTGAGGCCAAGTACCGTCTTCGCTGCTTACTGTATTCAGCTACACTTCTATTGGCACGAGATGCCCAACTAGAGACCCTTCTCTCAGCCTGGGCTGGACGCAGCAGCAGGCGTGCAGAGGAGACAGCTCCCTCGCACTGCCTGTCCTCCCTCTCCAGGAACAATAGCCACCAGCCTGGAATAGACCTGCAAGTTTTAAACCCAAACCCTTGTGGCTTTCTAGGGAAAAAGTGATCCAGCCCTCAGTCTCCGCCCTACCACCCACTGTCCCCCCGAGGGCTCCAGTCTCCCTGAGCCCGTCGTCTGCCTGTGCCCCCCCCTTATTCCATTACACCGCACCCAACCCCATGGGGGCTCATGGCCCTCTTGCTTGGTTCTCTGCTGGTTTAAAAAAGGCAGCCTCTGACAGAGTCTGAAAGGTATTTTAAGGAACATTCAGTGACAGGAAGTTCGCTTGAGGGAAGGACACACAGAACTGCTGAGCAGCACCTTCCACGAGCAGTGAGGTCAATTCCTTGAGTTCAGGATTAAGCAATCCTGTCCTTCTCACTTTTCCCCTGGTGTCTATTTTTCTACCCAAAGAGGCAAGAACTAGAAGAACATGCTGCATCAATGAAGGAGCTTATGCTGACTTTGAGCTTGCTGTCTGCCCTGAATTCATTCACTTACTGTGTGCCAGACATTTTCCCAGGCACTGGGGATGTGTCCACAAATAGAACCAAGGCCCCCGCCCTTATGGAGCTCACGTTCTCATGGAGGCAAAGCGCGAGAAATAACAACCTTATAAGTAAGTGTGTGCATAGGAGACAGCCCACACTCTCAGAAGGTGATTAGTACCATGAAAAAATAGAAGAGGATCCTCAGAGGGCCAGAGATGAGTGGAGATGTGGGTTGTGATTTTAATTCATGGATCAGACTGGCTCCTTGAGAAATGTCCTCGGAGGAAAGTTAGGGTGAGAGAATGGGCCAAGTTTTTACTGGAGGTGAAGGAGGGGTCTAGGCAGAAAAACAGGTGGGACAGGCCTTTGCTTTGTCCTCTAAGTGAGGAACCTGGAGCTTTGAGCAGAAGACTGACATGATCTAACGTGTTTTACCAGGATTGTGCCAGCCGCCATATAAAGACTAGAACTTAATTAAGCATGTATGTCTCTAACTCACTCCAATTTTTTCCCCTGATCTATAAAATGGGTATTTAAAATGACTGACTGTATCACACCTTCAAAGTAAATCTTCATAGAAAGCACTATGCAAAGAAAGAACTGATTTATATAAATTCTGGTTATGTCACTGTTAAAAAGAACAAGAGTTTCAAGGTCTGGGCAGTTCGAAACACTATTACTAAATGTTGTTATTGCTAAATGTTAAAATGTAGCACAGTATTTTTCAGACCAGCTGTAAACAGGATAAGCTTGAAGGAACAGGAGGAACCCAACCTAATAAATGTAGCCAACTGCAAAGACGTCACAAGGTGTAACTGACCAAATAGTGCATCTAAGCAATGGCTCAGCCTCCCTTGGGGACAGAACTTTGGATATGAATTCCTTGTCTTTGCTTCCTACAAGTAAATAAAACTACCTTGCAAGAACCATGTCTGGTTCTTAAATACTGTAGTACTCCAAGTGGCAAACCCCTTGAGTTCAGTAACATTACTATTATTATAATGAATATTAGTAAGTATAACCAACTAACTAAAACAAAACCTAGCTTGTTTTCTAGTTATAGATTTAAATATAAAATGAGTATCTGAAAACAGAAAGATGGGCATGAGTCCACCACTGTTCTTAGGAAGGTAGCTCACAACTGACAGTGAGTTAGGAACCACTGCCTGTAAAAGTTTATAATCTGTAACTCTGAGTCATTCCTGTAGGCTGCTTCTGTACCAAGGACTTTTCATTCATTATTTCACTGGATCCTCATACATGTTCCAAGAAGTAGACATTGTTTTTATCTCTACTTTATGTAAAGTTGAGTAGTTTGCCTAGGGACACACAACAGTGAAGTGGTATTAGTCTCCATGTCACAGCTGGGGAACTGAACCTCTAGCCTACAATGAATACATCCCGTGGTTAAACACCATGCAGGAAATGCTTTTTACAGTTCTGCTCTTTGGTGGGGATTGAGTTCTGCTCCTGACAAAGTGGTTCTTTTAAAAAAAGAACAAACAAACAAAAAAAACCTTTGTTTTGAAATAATTTTCGATTCCTAGGAAATTGCAGAAATAGTACAGAGTTGATGGACACCCTTCACTCAGCTTCCCCTGTTGGTAAGACCTTACGTAATAAGAGGACACTGACCCAAACCAGGAAAGGGGTGCAATACCATGAACCAGAATACAGACCTGATTCAGATTCCACCAGTTTTCGTTTTGTTTTGTTTGGGGAGGGAGAAGTAAACAGCTCTATGAAATTTTATTAGAGGCTGTGTACAGAAACAGAACTGTTCCATTACCAAGAAGAAGCTCCTTTGTGCTACCCCTTCTGGGAACATCCTCCCTCAACCTAACCCCGGTGAGAGCTGGTCTGTCCTCCCTCACTATAACCTGTCATTCTGAGGCTGTGATATAAATGCAATCCTACAGCATGGAACCTTTGAGACTGGCTTGTTGACTCAGAATAATGTCCTTTGGACAAAGGACTTCTCTGCTTGTGTCTCTTAAAGGCAGGTCTTACATCACTGGAGAAAGAAAACTGGTGTCGAAGGGACAAGGCATGTGACCTCCCTGTTCATTAATGTGCTTTCTCGGCGTGGCCTCCACCATCAGGCTCTTCAAACGACCTGCATCCTCTCGGGGATCAGAAAGGTTTATTTAGGGGTTAATTTCAAAACAGAACTGTGCCTCCCTGCAAACACCCCAGCTTTACATCAGCATGTAACCCCCCAAAGGCACCTCAGGTCACAATGGCCTCACCTAGGGCTAGAGGGCTCAGGTATCACACCCAAGGTCCTCAAAATTAAAAACAGGTGTAAGTAAGGATGCTGCTTTATGTCACTCTTTTCTGATGTTACAAAATTCAGGTGCTTGGGCATGACCCGCAGTGGCTGCCCGGGTCTGACAGACGGCCCGGCACAAGCCCTGCGTCAGAAGCTGGCACTCTGGGCCCTCTGTCCTCTGCGTCTACAGAACGGATGTAAAAAACCCTCTTCTGCTAATCTCACAGAACTGGTTAGAGATATAAACGAGAAAAGAGATAAGACTAAGTGCAAAAGTAATTACCCAAATGCCAGTTACTTCACTATCACTGTGTCTCTTTGTTCAGTGAAGGGACCTATGACATGGGACTGTTTGTCATTCATTGTTTGTTCGTTGGTTCCCTCAGCCCCCACGCAGCTCCTAAGCCAGGCGCTGTGTTGGGCGGGGCGGCTAAGCTAATGAATAATTAACATATGATAATCACCTGATGAATAACCGAGGGCAGACACGCAGATGGCCCTGCCCCATGCGGTGGGGGTCCAAGAGTTAGGAAGAGGCAGGCACTCTGGCTGCACAGACAAGGGCAGGGTGTCCAGCAAGGTTTCCAGAGAAGAAATGCACATGGGCACAAAGATGTCTACATGAGCAACAGAAAGAAATGGAAACAGCCTCCATGTTCCTCAGCAAGGGAATGGTCAAGTAAATGACGGTCGATCCACTCACGACGGCAATTGTCACAAACAATGAGGCAGCCCCAGGAGTGCCGGACTGCGGAAGGAGCTGCGTGGCTTGGCCACGTATGGGTGTGCACACACGGGAGGGTATTTTAAGAACTAGGAAGGGCCTGAGAGCAGGTGAGACCAAGGTTGACAGCGGATTCCGAAGCGTAGCGCAGAGACAGGAGAGAGAAAAGGGAGGTTTCCACATCTTGCTTTGTTAGGTCTCTGATTTGAATGTTCTACAGTAAGTACGTGCTCATCACATATTATTTGTGTAATAAAAGGGCTGGAATTAATCTGCACAGGTATTATCATGCTTACTTGAAGGAAAATCACCTATACACGCACACACAGAAAAAATTAGGAAACACATCAGTGTTTTCATTGTAGTTATAAATGTCGTAATAAGCTGTAAAAATACTTCCCTGAATTTTCTAAATTTTTAACATAAAATCATTTAATTATGCAAAATATGGCTTTAAAAAAATCTTCTTATTTTGAATGAACTGTAGATTCACAGAAAGATGTAAAGAAATACACAGGGAAGACCCTATTTCCTTCACCCTGCGTCCCCAGTGTGAACATTCCACGTAAGTGGAGTCCACGGCCCACACCAGGAACCTGGCGTGGCCCAGCGCAGAGCTTGTTCCATCTCACCAGTTACCCAGCACGCATGTGCGAGCGCATGCACGGCTCTGTGTGAACGTATCACTTGTGCAGCTTCGTTCCGTCACAGCATCACATACATTTTATTTTGAAGAGCACACTAGCACACTATTAGGTTATAAACTCAATTCCTATTTTTCATCTATCTTCTCTACCAAAGGAAAAAAATCTTCAAATTAGAGAAAGTAAAGTAAAGATCACAAAGCACTTGAACCCCCAAATAGGTGGCAGTAGTAAGGGTGTGTCTGGCCACTGGGAAATAAACGAGATCTCCGAGCTGAGACAAATTACATGTGGCCGTGGGTGTTAAAATAATTTGCAGGTCTTGTCACAGAAACCTACTTCTAATTTCTGTGCAAACACACTGAAGAAGAAAAGTTCTACCTCAACAGAGGTGGACAGAGTGTGTCTTGTTTTCATAAGGAAAATGACATTGGTTCTGTAGGTGCCGAATCACTGAGAGATGGAAATCCACAGCAAAACTCAGGAGGGGGTATCAAGCTGGTGTCTACAGGGACGTGGAAAACTATCTCACCCAGGAGTTCAGCTCACCAACAGTAAGTCATGCCTGATTCAAAATGAATTCCAAACCGATTTCCAGTCTCTCCGTGACAGTGACTAGCCTGAGGTATCAAAGAATGTCACAGAAGACAAGATGGAGAAACAAATGGAAAAAATGAAAGTGAGCCGCCTTATCATGGGTTAAACAGTAGCCAAGAGAACTGATTTAATGAACTGAAGTCGACTCAGAGGCTGCCTTTATTAACAGGCTTCTGGCTCTGCTCTCAGTTAGATCAGAATCTAGATTTCCATCAACAACAAAACGGCAGTTGGCACAATGCAGGGAGAAAATCTGCTAATCCAAAGAGTCAAGGTTCAAAATGGGTTCAGTAGGCTGGGACAATAGATGACACTTTTATGAGGGTAACTGTCACATGGCAGGATGTGATCTCAAAAATAAATAAATAGACAAGGAGCCAGAGAGCTTTGACTTTGTGGCAATTTAATGAGAAAAAAGGCTGGGGGATTTCAATTAACCTCAAACTCAACATTAACCAATATATTAACCTTTGGCTTGCATTACCAGAAATAGAGTCCAAAACACAGAAGGTCACAGCCTCCACTGAACCTTAGGAACGTCTCCTCGGAGTAACACCAACGTGACTAGATGCTTTCAGAAGAGAGGAGGAGGGGGAGCCCTTCCTAACTAGTTTTATGAGGTCAACAATACTCAGTTACCAAAACTGACATTACAAAAACAACTCATAAACCAAGTGGACTGGCTTTTGTCCCTTAGACTTTCCTGAGTGATAGGAGTGGCTTTGTTAATAAGCAAACGAGGTGACACACAGTGGGAGGACCCTAGATAGCTTCAGGATGGGGGCTGGTCACCAGAATGACTGACCACTTGACCAGAGGCTTGGAAATCTCAGCTCAATGTCCACCTCTAGGAATCAGAGGGAGGTCTGGAAACTGTACTCAGTCACATGGCCAATGATTTCATCAGTTATGTCCATGTGATGAAATCCCAACAGCAACTCTGGACCCTGAAGCTCAGGACAGTTTTCCATTCGGTGAACACTCAGATGTGCTGGGCGGTGACACACCTTAGTTCCATGAGGAGAGGGCACGGAAGCCCTATGCGTGGGGCCCTCCCAGACCTCACCCTATGTGCACCCTTTGTAATAAAACTGCAATGGTAAGCTTGGCACGTTCCCGAGCTCTCTGGGCTATTCTAGCAAATTACCCAACTGGAGGCGGTCATGGGAACCTCCGCATTTATAGCCCGCCAGTAAAAAGTGCAGGTGGCCTGGGGACACTGCCACCCAGACTTGTGGCTGGCACGTGAAGGGAGGGTAGTCTTGTGGAGGACTTGACCCTTCACCAGTGGAGCCCGCACTCCCTCTGAGTAGTGAGCATCAGGAATGAACAGCAGCCCATCCAGTCAGTGTTACCCCAGGTAGGGGTGAAACACAAAAAAACATAAATGCAAAAATCATTAACTCAGTGTCAAATCCACCAAAGTACATCATGACCAAGTACAGTTTATCCCAGGATGCAAAATTGACAACATTCGAAAATCAAATCAATGCAATTAACTATACTGAGAGAATAAGGAAGAAAAACCACATGAACACCTCAATAGATACAGAAAACAAACTTGACAGAATTTGACACCCTTCATGATAAAAATAAAATGTGCATGCCCTGGCTGGGTAGCTCAGTTGGTCAGTCGCTTAGAGCATCATCCTGACACACCAAGGTTTCCGGTTCAATCCCCAGTCAGGGCACATACAAGAATCAACCAATGAATGGTTAAGTGGGACAACAAATCTCTCTTTCTCTCAAATCAATCAATAAGTAATAATTTTTTTTCAGCCAGCTGGGAATAGGAGGTAACTTCTTCAACCCATTGAAGGGCATCTACAAAAACCTGCAGTTAACACCCTCGGTGATGGGGAGCAGAGAGGTCCTGGCCAGGGAAATAGGAAATCAGCCACAGAGATAAAAGGATAAGGATTGGAAAAGTGGAAGTAAAACTGTCCCTACTGGCAGGTGACATCACTGTCTACATAGAAAATCCAAGGAATCTACAACAAAAAACTAAGAACTAATAAGTGAATGCAGCAAGGTTGTAGAATATAAGATCAACACACAAAAATCCATTTACTTTCTATATATTACTAGTGAAAAAGTGGGAAATGAAATCAAATAGGCTTCGTACCAATATCAAAAACAGAAAATATTTAAAAATAAATTCCACCAATGATATGTAAGATCTCTACCCCAAAAAGTATATATATATATTAAAAAAAAAAAATACTGAGAGAAATTAAAGAAGACCTAAATAAATGGACAGACTGTGTTCATGGATTGGAAGTCTCAATATTAGTAAAATGTCATCTTCCCCTAAATTGATCTATAAATTCAATACAATTGCAAACAAAATCACAGCAGAATTTTTGTAAAAAATATCAAGCTGATCCTATGATTTATATGGAAACAGGCAAAAGCCCCAAAGTGACACTTCACAAAAAAGGACATATAATTGGTCGATAAGCACAAAATCTTTTCTTTTTAAAAATTTTTTCCTTTATTTATTTTAGAGAAAGAAGAAGGGAGAGGGAGAGAGAGATAGAAACATTGATGAGACAGAACATCGATTGGCCGCCTCCTGCATGCCCCTCACTGGGGATTGGGCCCACATCTTGGGCATGTGCCCAGACCGGGAATCGAACTGGCGACCTCTTGGTGCACGATCAACGCTCAACCACTGAGCCACACTGGCTGGGCAGCACAAAATCTTTTCTAAATCAAATCCAAAATTAGACACCAGGGGAAGGAAGTGCAAACTAAAACCATAATAATCTACCATTTCACATCGATTAGAATGTCTAAAATTAGAAAGACGAACCATATCAAGTGTCAGCAAGGATGTGGATGGAGCAATCGGAACGCTACTCCACTGCTGTGGGGAACGCACCACAGTAAAAGCCCTTGGAAAAGAGTCCTGGTTTCTTTAAAAGTTAAACATACACTCAGCATAACACTCTCCAGGTCCCTCCATGTTGTCTCAAAGGGTAAGAGATCTTTCCTTCTTACGGCTGCATAGTACTCCATTATGTAAATGTACAGGAGGGGGGTGGGAGTGGGAAGGAGGGGGTCAACGGGGTAAAAAAGGGGGTATATCTGTAACACTTTCAACAATAAAAAATAAAAGTTAAACATACACCTACATATGATTCAACCGTTGTTCTCCCAGCTATTCATCCAAGGAAAATAAAAAGATATGTCCCCCAAGAGACTTGCACTTAAGTATTCATAGCTGCTTTACTCACAGTAGCCAACAGCCGTAAACATCTCGAATGTTCAACAAATGGATAATAACACAATGTAGCACTGGATAATAACACAATGTTGCACCTTCATACAACAGGGCACTGTCAGCGATAAAAAATAATGCACTCCTAACACAAAAACGTGGGTGAAACTCAAACACCCCACACTGGGCCAGAGAAGCCGGATACAAAAGAATACGTACTTTATGATCCCATTTATTTACAGTACGACCCAGGCGGCTCTAATCTGATGACAGAGATCAGAACAGTGTGGCCTGTGGGAGGTGGGGACTGATCAGAAGGGAGGGTGAGGGAACCTTCTGAGGTGACAGCCATGTTCTGTATCTTGATTGACGTGGGCTTACAGGGGTGTCTACATGATCAAACTCATTCAGCTGTACGCTTAAGTTCTATGCATTTCGTGTACTTGTAGGTCAATTTTACCACAATAAAAAAAATCTTTTTTTATGGGACTTCAGAGCAACCATCCTAGAGAGGATGGAGTGTATTTTTTAAAATTGATTTTGAACCAAGAAGTCACTGATGATCAACTCCTTGGAGAAACCCAAAGAAAACGCAGACGAAGACCGGGAAAACCATACTATTCCTGGTGGAGTCAGGAGTTGGAAAAGTGATTCGGAGACAACGCTTGGGGCTGGCACTCACTTGCTGATCCATTCTTGCCATAAATCTTTAGTGACTGCTACTACGGGAGAGCGCTGCCTCAGGAGAGACCAAGACCTTTCATTACTGAGCACATATTCTCAGAAGAGATCATAAATAAACAGGGTATTTACAGACTGACAAGTGCAATAATGACGTCCACAAGACTCTGTGACTGGGAGTCAACAAGAAGGTGGAGAACACCTAAAATAGTTATGAGTGACCAGGGAAGGCTTCGCTGAAGAAGTGATACTTGCCCTGGCCAGTCTGGCTCAGCAGTTAGAGGAACGGGCTGCAAATCAGAGGGTCTCGGGTTCTACTGCCGGTCAAGGGCACATACCTGGGTTGCAGGTTCGATCCCTGGCCCTGATCAGGGTTTCAGGGTTGTGCAGGAGGCAACCAACCATGTGTCTCCCTCACATACATGTCTCTCTCTCTCTTTCTCTCTCTCTCTCTCTCTCTCTCTCTCTCTCTCTCTCTCTCTCTCTCTTCCCCTCCCTCCCTTCCACTCTATTTAAAAATCATTGGAAAAATATCCTTGGGTGAGGATTAACAACAACAAAAAAAGAAGTGATACTTGAGTTGTGTCATCACGGAACAAAGGGCAGATGGAAGAACACTGTGGGCAGACAAGAGAGAGAGGGCAAAGGTCCTGAGGTAGGAAGGAGGGCGATGTGTCTGAGGAAATGAAAGACAACCAGTGTGACTGGGGCTTAGCAAGCAGAGAACAGAGAGTGGGATGGGGTTGGGCTGGAGAGTGGGGTGGAGGCAGGAAAGACTCTGAGTGACAGTCTAAGACAACAGGAAGTCAGGGAAGGATTCCCAGAAGGCAAGAGACAAGATCTGCCAGGAGGAAGAAGGATTGGAGGAAGACACGGCTGATAGCAATGAGCCCAGCTAGGAAGCCACTGCAGTGGAGTTGGCAGGGGCTGGCGGTGACACGGAGCAGACACTGCAGCAGAGACGAAGACAGATTTTGGATGTACTGTAGGAACAAAGCCGATGGAACTCGCTGATGCATTCTCGTGAAAAATGAGAAAAAGAAAGGACAGGCAAATGGTGGTATCACTAAAACGAGAAATTCGGGGTGGAACAAGTCTGGGGGAAGATCAAGAGTTTCATTTTAAGAGGGCTATGTGCCCGGCAAGCGGAAATGCCAAGGAGACAGTCGGCTACATGAGCCCGAAGCTCAGGAGAGAGGTCTGGGCCGGAGAAGCAGAGTTTGAGGTCATCACCACGACGACGGTGCCGAAGGCAGGGGCCCAGAGGAGCTCTCCCAGAAACATGTCTCAGGGGACAGAGTGGGTCCAGGACTGAGCCCTAGGGCGCCACACCTTCAGAACTGCCACCGGCAGAGAAGGAGCAGTGAGGTGCAGAGAAGCAAAACGACGGTTTCCAGGAGCCAGCACCGCATTCTCGGTGCCCAGATCACCCTCTGCACACAGAGGTCCCGATCGCATGAAGAAAGGAAGGACGAGGGGGTGTGGGGTCCAGAACGAGCCACCCCCAGTGTGACTCAGGCATGTGGATTGTTTTGAGCTAAAGGCAACTTTAGCAGTGGCTCAAAAGAAATTCCTGCCCCTCCCTTCCCTACCTAGATAACTTGAATTATTAAAAGAGATAATCAGAGATAACCTTTTGACCTATCTATATGCCAGGAAAACGTTTCTTTACCGAACACCTGGCTCTCCCTGCAAGGGCCCTTTGAAGTCCCCAAGGCCCCGCACCTTGGGGTCTCTCACTCTCTCATGTATGTGGGTTCCCATACATATGTATGTATTAAACTTGGTCATTTTCTCTTGCTAATTGGCCTCATGACTGTTTGATTATTGGACCAGCAGGAAGAACCTTGAGAACAGAGAAAAGGTCCTCCCTCCCCCACAGCGGTGGCTCCCTGGCCAGTGTTGCTGAAAGACACAGTGGGAGGCAGAGAGGAGCCCAGCGGCCCCCGCGGCACAGGGACGTCAACGGCGCTGGCTCCCAGGACACGGTCAGCGCAATGGAACAAAGCTGGGCACTTCCATTCGGATGGAAATCAAGATGACCACTGACCAGAAAGGCAGCCACGACCCCACGACGACACCCTGCTCACACCGCCCCGTGATCCACGCACTTGCCTTGCTGTCAAACCTCACCCAGGTCTTCGCATCGGTGGCTCCTGAAGTGCCAGGCCCGCCAGGCCGCCAGGCCCCGGCTGTGATGGAGATGTGAGCGGGCACTGCCTCGCTGGGCGGTCGGCCCTCCCCCCCTGACACGGACACCCTCGGAGCGCCCACAGCCGCTTCCAGCCCTGACCCGGGAACTGCACCCCGAGACGCCTGCCCGATGCCCCCGGGCTCACCCTCCTGGGGCGCAGCGGTGCTCTGCCAACGGTGGCCCCCTTCCGCCCCGAGAGCAGACAGACACCGGCACAGACTCACCAGGAACAGTTAGCACGGACGGGGATCTTTCTGGCTGTTCATTCACATGGTAGCTGTTCTGAACCCAGAAGATGTTGACGGGCTCCGGCGGGCCCACGGCCTGACAGGTGAGGTTGAAGGCAGTGTTTCTGGTGACGTTCATACTCTCGGGCTGCCTGGTGAAGTGGGGGAGTCCTGCGGAGAAAGGGTTAAGGGAAGGAACGTTTCCCATCCATCAGCAAAGGCCGAGCCCTACGGGGAACTGAGCCCACTGGCACTTGGCTACAGGAGGTTTCTTTCTATACCGTCTCAGGTCTGAAACGCCAGTTTGCCCCTAAAAGTTGTAAGGAAGAAAACAAGCGCCCTGGCCGGTTTGGCTCAGCGGTTGAGCAACAGCCCGCGGACCAATGAGTCTCAGGTTCGATTCCGGTCAAGGGCATGTACCTGGGTTGCGGTTCGTCCCCAGTTCTGGTGGGGGTTGTGCCAGGAGGCAACCAGTCGATGTGTCTCTCTCACGTAATGTTTCTCTCTCTCTCTCTCTCTTTCTCTCCCTCTCTCCCCCTCCCACTCTGTCTGGAGATAAATAGAAAAATATCCTCGGGTGAAGATCTAAAAAATAAAGAAAGAAAACAAGTGAATTTCCTCCAGCCTAGCTCCAGTTCACTTTCTAGGACACTTTCCCAAAGGGGTTGTAATGGACTCAGAACCTTTTAGCAGAAGGGAGGCCTGGCCGTTGCGAAACCAGGCGTTGCTCACTCTCCTGGGGCAGGTTGGCAAGTTCGGCGTATTCCTCACCAAACAGAGAAAAACAAGCCACGCAATAGGCCTGCCTGCTTTTGAGGACAATCCGCTGTGTGTGAGACTCTGAGATGGTGACATGAATTTTAAAATCTGTGCACGAGTATAGGGCTGAACGCCTTCAAAGCCCAGTCTCAGGAAAACACTGCAGACACAGTTACAGTCACAGTCCTACGATCTCCGACTGTAATTCCAGGCCCAAGCCATACGGAAGGAACATCTCAGAGGAACCCAAACAGCTCACTTATTTGGGACATGTGCCAAAAATTTATCAGGTGCAGCTAACTGTCCTCACACATTTCAATTGTGTTCTTTTGGGACTGTGAACTCACAGACCTGGTTCCAACAGGAAGGATCCGAAAGTGGTGGGAAAAAAAACAAAACATTTTTCCTGCTTCAAAGTTTTGCAAAACTCCTTTTGGATCTGCCGTGTCCCTCTGCCCTGGGTATTTTTCTGAGATTCTGACAAGTAAAATGTCCTCTAGATATTTAACCCAGATAAACAGCAAATGTAGGACGTAACACTAGCTGTCCAGTCTGGGATGGACCGAGAACAAAGCTACAGAAGAGAGTCCCGAGGGCCGCCCCCCCAGGCCTCCTGCAGCGCTGGTGGGTATCAGGTTGTATTTGCAGGATGGGCAGAGGGGCCTTTTGGTGGAAGATGTTTCCAGTTGAACGTCCCTGAAAAGCGAATCACCTGCCCTACAGCCTGTGATGAGGGCGTCGGGAGAAAGCAGGAAAGAAAGGTGTCCTGATGGTGTGCTCACAGACAGCAGGACGCAGGGACCTAGAGGGCAGCACCCAGGTGGTGGGAGCGACCACGGGGGTGGGAACAATAAAGATGCTTCCTCCTTGAAGCCTTTCTTTCTTTTTAATGTTTTTATTGATTTTTTTTTTTTTTAGAGAGAGAGGAAAGGAGAGGGAGAGAGAGAGAGGAACATTGATCAGCTGCGTCCTGCACTGCCCTGCCTCCCATCGGGGACTGAGCCCACAACCCGGACATGTGCCCTGACCGGGAACCGAACCGGTGACCTCTCAGTGCATGGGACAACGCCCAACCAACTGAGCCACCGGCCAGGGCCTTGAAGCCTTTCTTGACAAGCCCTGCCATTGCAGAACCAGGCATGCAAACCTGGAGACCAAGGACCTAGGCTCAGCTGGCCTGGCTCAACGGTGCATCAGCTCACATTCCCCACTGGAGTTCAAGTTCCTTCAGGGCAGAGACTGCCTTCTCCTCCTCTCATGTCTCACTTCTCACCCCACTGAACCCAGGTCATGTCATGTCATAGAACTGCACTGAACCAAACACCTGACAAATCCTAGGGCCCAGAAAGGAGTCCCAGACCGAGCTGCTGACCCTGTCCAGGAAAACGACTCACCCTCCCTGGTCTCACCATCCATATGCACAAGACAGGAAAAGATGCCAAATAACAAGCAAACAGCTGAGTGGTGCCTGGTGCCAGCACTGAGGGCTGGACAATGGGGTGCATGTGCTCCCTCAATTGTGAGGAGCCTCAGGACAAGGAAGTCAATAATCTCTTATCTTAGTCCCGGCGCCCAGGATGGAGCTAAAACTCGAAGCAGTGAATTCATTTCATTATTACCCAAAGGCGAAAAGGAATTGGTCTATAAGATCTCAGTGCTTATGGATCAGCAAGGTGTGCAGAGTCATAAATGGGCCTGCCAAACCGGACAGTGGGACATGCACGGCAGTTCACACCGGCCACTCTGTGGCCTCTGCACTTACCTTGTACCTCAACATAGATGGGGTCAGACACGATCTCCTCGTTGTTTATCTTCGTCTTACATCGATACGACCCGCTGTCTGAACGCTGCACGCTGATGATGCTTCAGAGAAAACACAAGAGATATTTATGGTGACTACCCTTCAAGCTCCTCTTACAGAAACAGAACATTCTTCAACTTCTTTGTCATAGGCTGTGATGTTAATCTTACATGTTGACATGGCTAGGGCATGGTGCCCAGATATTTGGTCTGACACCACTGTAGATGTTTCTGGGAAGGTATTTTTCAGGCGAGGTTAAGTATTTAAATCAGCTGACTCTGACTGAAGCCGATGACCCTCCATGGGCAGGCCTAGGAGCGAAGGCTGGGTGGGCCCGGGAGAGCACTGCCGCCTCCAAGCTGCCTTGGGACCCAAGACTGCAACGTCAGTTCGTCCCGGGGTGCCCACTGACACCCCCGCAGAGCTCAGATCTGCCAGCACCCACTGCCACACTGGCCAGTTCTTCAAAACAAACTACTCTGACGAATCCCTATGCTGTTACTTGTCTTGGTTCCTGTGGCAGACTCTACATTGTTGGAGCACTGGCCCCTCAAGACATTCTGCAAGTTCGTAGGATTGCTTTGGGTGGTCACCATCACTAAGGGGCGCCGTGGATTTCAGGGGTCAGTGGCAACTGTTCTATGTCCCAAATGGCCTTCTGAGACAGAACCCATTCCGTTTAACGTGCACATAAAGTATTTTGCCTGGTTTTAACATCCTCCTAATTTCCCAGGACTGCAGTTACCATGAAAATGGTGGGTGAGGGGGTGGCACTGGCCCGTGGCCTCCTGGAGCATTGCTGGGACCAGGTCACCATTTGGAATAAGGATCACTGACCTCAAGGCTGCACCTGCAGCTGCCACGTGAGGGGCGGGCAGGGTGCAGGTCTCTGCATACCTGGGGTGGCCATGCGCCATTCACATTCATATTATTTTATCATAAAATCACCTTTCTCCTGTGTATCTCGTATTACGTTTGGACAATGTGCTACAGGGTGTCTGACATTAAAAGGCGGCCTTGGCTCTAAGAGGCTGAGGACCCTGCTCTCCACCTTTCCGGCGTGTTTACAAACAGGAGTTTCACAGCATGTGAACCATGCACTTGGCAGGTGGGAAGGGGGAGGGGGAGGAGCAATGCCCTCAGATGCTCTCCCACAGAGGGGTCTCTATTGGCCCAAAGACACTGATCTCTCTGCCTACCAGACACAGCAAAGACGTGACTGGGGGAAAAAGAAAAAGAAAAACATGGAGGGGTCCATCTACCTAGTAGCTTGTACCCCAATGCAACTTATTTATCCAAAGCAAAATAAAACCCATCCCTCAACCTGTCAAGGGCTGAGGCTTAAGGCTCCAAAGAGATGGGGAAGCCAGCAAGGTCAGAGGGGGCCCACTGACCTTGGCAACAGTTGGCAGCTACCAGAAGATAACACAGTGCCGTCAAGGCAGGGAGGCCCCCAGGCCTTGAGAAGTCACAGTTCCCTTGGGTCAAACACACAGTTTTCAGAACACACACTGGACATTTTAATTACAGCTTCTCTCCAACAACATCATTTTGCAAATCCCTATTAGCCTGTGCTAAACACAGCAACTCAATTCCATGCCACGAGTGCTATCATTCAGAAGTAGGGGACCAGGCTGCTTGGGTTCACATCACCTCCACATTGCTCCCAGGACCCAGGACTGTGACTGTCACCTGTCACCTGCATTTCCTGGTGTGCCAGTCTGAGTGGCGCCCCACTGACTTAGGCTACTCTGTCTTCCCTTTTCCCCTCATTGCTGTGTAGGAGAAAATTAATTTTGGAACACACCTGATGGATGAATGTTGAACCTGGGGAAGGACCCTGGGCCAAGGAAAAGGCCAGACTTCTCCGTGCTTTAGGGCAGGAGCTGAATGTCACAATGTTCAGAGGTCACCAGGAAAGCAGGAAAAGATGGAAAGAGACCCCACAGGACAAATATCTCCAAATAAGGGACTGACCTCCCCTGATCATCTCCCTGGATGTCATGGTGACAGAAAGGGGCTGCAGAAGGATGGAGAGAAGTGTGTCTGGAGTGGCGTCCTGCCCACTGGCAGCAATAACGGGTGGCTGAATGGTGCACCCTGGTTTCAGCAGCTCCTGACAACTCTGCCCAGCTGACCGGTCAGCCTAGTCTTCTTCGCATTTCCAAGGGAAATCAAGGTCAGAGCTACTGCAGAGGGAGTCCTTTCCACACAGTTCACAAGTTCACTTTAGAAGAGGTGTCATTTTCTTCAGGGGCCTGGGATTCCACGGAGTAGATGACAAGAGCTGACAGGCAGAGGACACCTGTGCCTTTGAAGACCTGGCTCTGGGCCAGCATTGCAGCAGACTTGCCAGATTGACTCAGGGAGCCAGCAACCAGGGAGAAAGTGACAACCAGACAGGGGTGCTGGGCAGGGCCCCAGGAAGGCAGCTCCGGGCAGATGGGAGCACACCGGTGCAGAGGTGCAGGGAGCCCAAGACACCATCGGCACAAAGAACAGGCTAGCAGCACACCTTGGCTGCAGAAGTCAGACTGCACAGAAAGCCAGGAGCACCTTCAGCCAACCAGCAAGGGAAATTTAGGCCAGAACTAGAAAAGGGGGACAGAGGGAACGCGATCAAAGTGTGTCTTCAGTCATTTGTGGATGAAAAAAGGGGTTCTACGGAAAGTAACCTTAAGGATGACCTGATTCTGAATTTCTAACTGGCAGGTCATGGTGGGTAGTCATGCCCCAGGCATACAACTTTTTTTTGGTTTGTTCTGTTACTCCTCACCCAAGGATATTTTCCCATTGATTTTACGAGAGAGTAGAACAGGGGTGATGGGGGAAGAGGAGAGAGGGGAGGGAGAGAGAGAGAGAAACATCAATGTGAGAGAGACACATCAATTGGCTGCCTCCTGCACAAGCCCCGACTGGGGCCAGGTACGTGCCCTTGACTGGGAATCGAACCCGTGACCCTTAGGTGTGTGGGCCAATGCTCTAATCACTGAGCCACACCAGCCAGGGCCATATAACTTTTTAGTAAAAGGTTTCCCTTTGCCTTAAGAAGGCAGTGTCCATTGTTTCTGTATATCTAGGTTAGCACACCTTTGAAATAAGCTGTAACCACTCTCAAGAGAGCATACAATCCTGGTAACCGTCCTGTAATCCAATCCCTGCCTTGCCTTTTCCTGCCTCCGTGTAATCTCCCTTCCATTCCCTCCTTCATTCAAATGGCTAAGAGAAGCTGTAAAACTGTTTTCCTTGGGAGCATTTGAGATCTTGCTCCCCGGTATATGTCGTCAATTTGGCTCAAATAAATGCTTATAAAAGTTCTCAGAGTTCCAGTCAAGACGGCAGCATCGGTAAATGCAGTATCGCCTCCTCCCACAACCACATAAAAATGACAACTGAACTGCAGGACAACCATCATCCAGAACTGCCTGGATTCTAGTCAAACAGAAATCCTACAACTAAGGATGTAAAGAAGCAGCCACACTGCGCCACACAGAGATGCGGAACAGGCTGGTCCCACACCCGCGTGTGGCAGACAAATCGTGAGGACTATGTCGGGTGTGGAGATCCCCCTGAGGAGCAAAGGGTCCCAGTCCTGCACCAGGCTCCCCAGCCCAGGGTTCCAATGCCAGGAGAAGTCCCCGTAAGTTCTGGATGTAAAAACCAAAATAGCCTGTGGCTGAGTGAGAGGGAGGGCTGCTGGAGTCCCAGGTGTTTCTCTTAAAGGGACCATGCATGGATTTCCTAGAACTCACTAGCTCTGAGCTCCAGTACTGGGGCAGCAGGGACATACAGGGAAGAACTGAATGTCTGGCATCAGGGTGAGAGCTAAAGAGGCAGCTCTCTCCCAGACGGAAGTGCCGGCTTTGCTCCTTTTCTGGACCCTCCACCACAGAGCCAGCAGGTGGGAGCCATATCTGAGTCTCCATCAACCTGGCTCACACCATTCTCCCTACCCTGGTGATTCCTGAGGCCCACCCCACCCAACTTGGGGCCCAAGTTTCCAGTGGCTTTTCCATACATATGGCCTCTCTTGGGTCATGCTTCAGACTTTAAAATCTCTCAAACAAGTAGTATCCAGCCTCTGCATATCCTGTACCTCTTGCTAAGTGGCCCCAGGTCCGACACTAGCAGCAGCCGGCAGCAGTTTTCAGCTTGGCCTCTCCTGGGCACCTCTAAGCCCAGCACAAGTAGCAATCATCTGCAGATAGCTTTGTTGCTTTTGCCGGTAGCCCTGGGCAGGTCACAAGTGGTGGCTGACCTTGGACTGCACCTCCTGGGAGGCCCCAGAGCCAGTGCACCTGATAGACAGCTTCAGATCATGCTGGATTACAACCCAAACACCTTCACGAGTGACTCACTCAAGGGCTGGCCTTGGCAGGCACCAAAGCCCCACTGAAGCAAGTCCTGCTCTGTGAGGTTGTCCCCAGCACAGCAGCTCCTCCACTGTAGTCCCAGCTGGTCCTCACAGCCAATCAGCCTTGGGAGGGGGGTCAATCCCAGCTGGTCCTCACAGCCAATCAGCCTTGGGAGGGGGGTCAATCCCTCTCAGTGATGCACCAACAGTAATCAAGGCTCAACTCCAACAGGAGGGTGCACACCGCCCACACCAGGGGAAGGGGGCACACCTGGAGGCTAGCCACTAGGTCCTACAGGACACCTGTTATATAAGGCCACTCTGCTAAGAACTGGGAGACACAGCAGCTCTACCTAATACAATGAAACAAACACAGAGAAGCAGCCAAAATAAGGAGACAAAGAAACAGGTCCCAAATAAAAGAATAGGAGGAATCTCCAGAAAAAGAACTAAATGAAATGGAGGCAAGCAAACTAACAGATACAGAGTTCAAAACAGTGGTTGTAAGGATGCTCAAGGAACTTAGTGAGAACTTCAACAGCATAAAAAACAGTATGGAAACCATAACGAAGAACCCATCAGACATAAAGAACACACTAAAATGAAGAATATACTACAGGGAACCAACAGCACAACAGATGAAGCAGCAGATCAAATCAGTGATTTGGAAAAAAGCAGAAAACACCCAATCAGAACAGCAAAAGAAAAAAGAATCCGAAAATATGAGGATACTATAAGGAGCCTCTGGGACAACTTCAAGCATACCATTTGCATCATGGGGTGCCAGAAAAAGAGAACAAGAAATTGAAAAACTATTTGAAAAAATAATGATGGAAAACTTCCCTAACCTGTTGAAGGAAACAGACATACAAGTCCAGAAGCACAGAGTCCTAGATAAGATGAACCCAAGGAGGCCCACAGACATAGTATAATTAAAATGCCAAAGGTTAAATACAAAAAGAGAACCTTAAAGGCAGCAAAAGAAAAGCAGTTAGTTACCTATAAGGGAACTCCCCAAAGACTATCAGATGATAGGTCCTGATCGGGTAGCTCAGTTGGTTAGAATGTCATCCTGAGCCCTGGCCGTTTTGGCTCGATGGTTACAGTGTTGGCCTGAGGACCAAGGGGTCTCAGGTTCGATTCCCAGTCAAGGGGCATGTACCTGGGTTGCAAGTTTGATCCCCAGCCCCAGTCCAGGTCGTGTGGGAGGCAACCAATCAATGTGTCTCTCTCACATTGATGCTTCTCTCTCCCTCTCTCCCCACCCCCTCTCTTCTACTCTATCTAACAACAACAACAACAAAAAAAAATCAATGGAAAAATATCCTCAGGTGAGGATTAAAAAAAAAAAAAAGAACGTTGTCCTGATATGCCAAGGTTGTGGGTTCAATCCCTGGTCAGGGCACATACAAGAGTCAACCAATGAATCATAAATGAGTGAAACAACAGACTGATGTTTCTCTCTCGAAAATCAATAATAAAAATTTAAAAAAAAAAAAAGACTCTCAGTTGATTTCTCAACAGAAACTTTGCAGACCAGAAGGGACTGGCAGGAAATATTCACTTGATCTTAGCCAAAAGGCCAAGAGGCAATGCAGGAAACATTCCCAGTGACCAAAAGCAAGGCCCTACCACCAAAGTTACTCTACTCAGCAACGCTATCATTTAGAATCGAAAGGCAGATAAAATGCCTCCCAGACAAGAAAAAGCTAAAGGAGTTTATCACTACCAAACCAGTAATACAAAAAATGTTAAAGGGTCTTCTTTAAGAAGAAGAAAAATGAAGATGAAAAATATGAATAAGAAAATGGCAATAAATACATATCTATCAACAATTACTCTAAGTGCAAATGGATTAAATGCTCCAATCAAAAGACATATGGTGACTGAAAGGATAAGGAAAGGAGACACTTCCACACACGTGCTGTCTACAAGAGACTCACTTCAGACTGAAAGACACACACAGACTGAAAGGAAAGGGATGGGAAAGATAGTTCATAAAAATGGAAACAAAAAGAGTCTGGGGTAGCAATACTTATACAGACAAAATAAACTTTAAAACAAAGGTTATACAAGAGACAAAGAAGGACCCTGCAATTTCACTTCTGGGTATTTATCTGAAGAAACCCAAAACACTATATCAAAAAGACATATATAGCCCTGGACAGTTTTTCCCATTGGTTAGAGCGTCAGCCCATGGACCAATAAGTCACGGGTTCGAGTCCAGTCAAGGGCACGTACCTTGGTTGCGGTTCGTTCCTGGCCCTGGTGGGGCGTGCGGGAGGCAGCCAGTTGATGTGGCTCTATCACACCCATGTTTCTCTCTGCCTCTCTCCCTCCCTCCCTCTATCTAATAATAAGTAGAAAAATATCCTTGGGTGAGGAATAAAATAAAAAAAAGACATATACAGCCCAGCCAGTGTGGCTCAGTGGATTGAGCGTCATTCCAGGGACTGAGAGGTTCCGGTTCAATTCTCGGTCAGGGCACATGCCCAGGTTTCGAGTTCGATCCCCAGTAGGGGACATACGGTGGGCCGCCGATTGATGTGTCTCTCTCACATCGATGTTTCTGTATCTTTCTCCCTTCCTCTCTCTTTCAAAAATCATCAATGAAAACATATTTAAGAAAAAAAGACATATACATCCATATGTTCGCTGCAGCATTTACAATAGCCAAGATATGGAAGCAACCTAAGCGTCCACCAGCAGATGAATGGACAGAGAAGTGGTGCATATAGACAACGGAACATGCCTCAGCCACGAAACGGAATGAGTCTTGCCATCTGCACAACGTGGACGGACCTAGAGGGTACTGTGCTGAGTGAAATAGTAAGACAAGGACAGATGCCCTATGATTCACTTATATGTGGAATCAGCAGAACAAGAACAGACCCAGATACAGAGAACATTTTGATGGTTGCCAGATGGGAGGGGGTTTGGGGGATGGGTGAGAAAGGTGAAGGGATTAAGAAGCACAGATTGGCAGTTGCAGAACAGTCACAGGGATGTAAAGCGCTGCACAGGGAATAGAGTAATAATAGTCTGATAACTATGCACGGTGTCAGATGGGTACTAGAAGTATCAGGGTGATCACTTAGTAAGTTTTATAATGTCTAATCACTGGGTTGTAGACCTGAAACTAATATAATATTATACTTCGACTGTAATTAAAAAATAAAAAATTGTTTAAAGTAAAAAAAATTATCCACAGGTTTGGATGTTTTTTAAGTTGACACGTTCATGTCAGGAAGAGCTTGGCCGCGGTGTGGAGAGAAGGACCAACAGTAATGTGTGCTGGCACTAGTTATCAGCAAGTCCACGTCCACTGCAGCTGTAGCACAGGGCAGATTCCTCACGAATAGTTCTGCACGTTGTTTCTGGACATCCAAGGACAGGCTCCCACGTGGAAGGCAGGGCGGGGGGGCTGAGACAAGGAGTGGTGTCCCCGGGGTCCCCCCTGTCCCCAGCAGAAACAGCACCCACAGCCTCCATGCAGGCTCACCGGGAACAGCTCTGGGTTCAGAACAGCAATCTAAGCACCCCAACAACTGAGGAACAGTTCCAGGAGAAAACACAGAAGTGGGGAGCATGATCCAAGAAAATGCCCAGTCCTGAAGATACGGGTCTTCCCTCACTAGGCCCTTGGGTGGGCAGGTCAGTGGGAGAGGAAGACCCACTCAGGGGCTTCCCCAGGGGCTGTCACAGCTCTGAGACAAAGTGGAGACCCCAGAGTCCACAGGAAACAGCAGGCCGTTCGCCCATGCATCAGAATGGCACCGGGCTCCAGGAACAAGTCTAGGAGCAAATAGGAAGTACATCGATGACTTTCAAGGGACAATAGGACATTATTTTCCTTTTGAATTCTGTATCGGGCCAAACTACCTCAAGGTGAGAGTAGAGAGGAAAAAAAAAGGCATTTTCAGAGATGCCAGTCCTGGGGGCGTGTGGAGGATGGGCTTGAGGCCAAGTGAGGGCGCGAAACCAAGGAGGGGCCTGGGCTCCTGGGAGCAGCGGCTGGAGTCAGAAGGGGTGAGGGTCCCCACGAGGAGCACAAAGATGGCTCAGCTGGGCCCTAGACCAGAGCAGGAGAGGGGATGGCTCTGGGACAGGCGTCACCAAGGAAAAAGTCAGAGCTGATAATTTTGTCACTTTGAAAAGAAAGGCCTCGCTTCCTGTCGAGTTTCGAGACGAATGCATGATTGACATCGACGCTCAGGAAATTAAACAAACTAACAAGCAAGGAAACAATATTAACTTCAGGAAAATAAAAATGCTAAGTAATAAATGTGATTACCATCACGGACATGATTCAGCGGAAAACAGCATTTATAGAGCCCCGATAACATGAGCCGTGGGTACTGACTCACCACAGGGGCGAGCAACACTTACAGTAACACACACACCAGGCCTGGCACACACACACCCCAAGGACTGAATGTCTCTAGAAAGATACTTGAGAAACGGGTGACCTCAGCTCCCCATTGGCAAAGAGTTGCAGGCTGGAGTGGGAGAGAGAAATTTGCAATATTCTGCCACATGTATGCACTGCTTTCAGAAAGGTACAAAATCCCATGAGATTTCGGTCACGTACAAACATCTGAGCCAGGCAGAACCCAGGAACCATAGCGATCGGCCACGGCGTCTAGACAGGAATCACCTGCACAGACCACAGGGCCAGCAGTTGCAGAGCCTGTCACACCTGGGCAGGGTCGCCTGGGCTGGCCCCAGGACATCCTAAAGGGACACACAGCACCTCTCTGTCCCTGGGACCTGACCCAACTGGGCTGGACTGCTCAGAAATGGCTCTCACACAGCAGCTAAGCTCTAGAGCCTTCTTTTTTCTTTTTTAAATTACATTTATTGGGGGTGGCACTGGTTAATAGGATCACAGAGGTTTCAGGTGTGGATTTCTATGTCACAAGCTCTGTATATTGCACTGTGTGCCCACCACCCAGAGTAAATCATCTTCCATCACCATATATTAGGCCCCTTTCACCCCCACCCCTCACCCCCTTTCTTCTGGCAACCACCACACTGCTGTCTGTGTCCACGACAGAGCCTTCTTAAAAGAAATACAAAAAGGAGAAATATTGTGCGTTTCCACTTATAGGAGGTCTCCAGAGTAGAGAAATTCATAGAAAAATAACACAGAATAGAGGTTACCCGGGGAGAGGGACGGGGAGTCGTGTTTCAGGGGCAAGGACTCCCGTTCGGGATAATGGGAAGGGTCTGGGGACGGCGGCAGTGATGGCTGACCACAGGGTGAATGTACTTCACGCCACTGGACTGTGCACTCAGAACGGGTGAAAACGGTAAAATTTATTTATGTGCATGCTGCCATGATAAGAAAAATGAAAAAATAATTTTTAAATGAAATAGGCATCCTGTTTGTACCTGTCACAGATCAAATGGTGCCGGTGGCATGCCACGGGTCACCCGCCACCCGTGAGCAAAGTCTCGTGTAAACTGAGCTGAAAGGAAGTCTTCTGGGTACGAAGCAAGTCACGGAGCAGCAGTGATCCGCTGCTAAAGACAACTTTTCCAGTTGATGGTTTGACTTAAGAAACAATGTCCTTATTTTCTAGATGTTTTGCTGCAGGTGTTAGGCCCCCACAGGGCGGCTGTGGGCAGGGGGTTGTCAAACACCAGCTGCTCGGGGCACAAGGAACCCACAGAGATACAAACTGACCACTTCACGTCTTCATAAGAAAAAAAAAATTGACTAAGAAAGCAAAGTCCTCGCAGCTTTAGCGATAGGAACCATCAAAAGTCCCTCGACGGCAGAAAACCACAAAAACATTCCCTTCGCACAAATCACCGATCACTAGGTCTGCGGGGCCTCCCAGCCACAGGAGCACCCGCTTCCGTTTTGCTGAGAGCTTCCCCCCACTCCCTGGCCCTGATGGCTGGTGCCCCCGGGGATGTTTTACCTGGTAGGGGGCAGCCGGAGAGGTGTCACCCCTACACCAGACCTGAGAGCTAATTATATTCCAGTGGGGCTACAATCAATTAAAAAAGACCCACCGTGCAGAACGTCCAATATCACCCTGCACTCTGAATGGGCCTGTGGAGCTGCAGATGCAGAGAACAAAGGCTGTCTCGTGTTGAGGAGGCACTTGGTGTCGAACCGCCAACAGCGCAACCTTTCAACAGAAAGAGAGGAAGAACACCTACCTGAAGGATGCGATCACTGCTGTAACTTCATCATCAGGGTAAAAGTGGGTGACTGCGTGATGTGCCCCAAGCAGTTCCTTCCCATCTTTCCACCAAGAAATGTGGGTGTCCTGGTACGTGTTAGGTATACTGATGGAGCAGTTAAACTTGACGTCTTTGTGTTCGGAAAGGATTATGCGGCCAACTGTGTGATTAAACGCAAGAGGTGGCAGGCGCTTGGACCTGGCCAGCGTCGTGCTGGGATGGGCTGCACTTCCTGTGCCGGGTCTTCCCGGCTGGGCTGGTGACACCGAGGGCTGGGCGCCAAGGGTGGGAGGAGAGGAGGATGGCACAAGGTCGGCCACAGCCACTGGGAAGGGCAGGGCAGGCGTGGTTTCTTCCGTCGCCTCCGCCAGAGCTGCAAAACAGAACAATGATTTTTACCTTTTAAATTCTGGAGTTTTCCAAGCAGGTTCTCAACATATGAGGCCATGACAAGGGAGAAGCAGGGCATCCTCGGTGTCCTTGGAACACACGAGAGGAGTCTGACACACACATCTCGTTCACAGACTCATTCACGTGTCCACTCAACACCTTCTAAAGAGCCCTAAGCCCTGGTCAGTCTGGCTCAGTGGTTAGAGCATCGGCCCAAGGACGGAAGGGTCAAGGGTTCGATTCCCCGGTCAAGGGCACATACCTTGGTTGCAGTTTTGATCCCTGGCCTCAGTTGGGGTCATGCAGGAGGCAGCCGACTGACGTGTCTCTCTCACATCGATGTTTCTCTCTCTCTCTTTTTCTCTCTCTCTCTCTTTCCCTCCCTCCCTTCCACTCTCCCTAAAAAAATCAATGAAAAATATCCTCAGCTGAGAATTAACAACAACAACAAAAGAACCGTAAGAAATATAATTCCCCCTGTGGGGCACAAGAAACTGTCCTCTACCCTCAAGGTTTTTCCAGCTGGTCTAATACTCAAATAGAGACAAAGACAATTAATAAAAGAAAATTAAAAAATTTAATACATACATATGCATGGGAACCCGTGAGAGAGTCAGAGACCCTGCATGCACGAGGTTCTGAGACAGAAAGGGATTATGGGTATGAGACAGCGTGAGCTGGGGACCAGGTGAGGTGCCTTGGGAGCTCCAAAGGGCCGTTGCAGGATGATTAGCAAGCAGAGCGTGTTTAGTAAACAGAAGTTTGTCCCGCCCTACAGACAGGTTAAAAGAGGTTATGGCTGATAATCTCTTGTTATGGGCAAGGCCCCTAAATCAAGTTCTGTGTAGTTAAGGGAGGGGCAGAAGTTTCCCTGAAGACTAAAGGGGGCTAAAGTGGCCTTTAGCTCAAAACAATCCACATACCACAGAAGCACCTCTTGGGGTGACGCGTTCTGAAGCACACACCCCACTGAAAAAGATGTTTTTGTGATGCATCCAAGTCCTTCAAACCCAACTCAGCAGCATGGCAGGAAGGTGACAGCACCGGAGATCACTGTCTGTCTGCCCAGACACAAGACTGTGCTGCAAATGTGACCAACAGCCTAGGAAGGCTGCTGCTGGTCAGACAGGTCCACCCTGGGCATGGGGGTCACGGGGTCAAAGTGCACTTACATCACCAGCTACAGAATGACTTGGAGCTTCTAGCAAAATGCTTGCCAGCTGGAATGGACCTAGAAAAGTTTCATTTCATCTGGCTCACAAGTATTTCGAAAAATATAGGCTCACAATAGTTGTCCTTTTAGCTTTTTAATGGCATTTTTGGAGCATATGTTCTATACTGGTTGCTACATATTCAAACACGTTGACCATGATTCCGGTGAAACAGGCAGGTAGGAGAGACAAAGGCCTGGCACTCTGCGGGCAGCGACTGGGGGTATACCAAGGGCCCATCCCTGCTGGAGCGCTGTGCCTCCTGTCACATTCAAAGTGTCACACCCTCCTAGGCTCCTGAGCGTGTGTGTGCAGGGCAAGGTGGTCTCTGCTTAGGGCTGTGCCAGATTCAGCGAGTAAGAATGCACGACACCCACTTAAACTTGAATTTCAGACACAGCTGCACACTTATTTGGCTAATGGAGCAACAAGCAGGCGATCCGAGGGCTGGAGGGACCTGAGAATGTATTCCTCAGGCCTCCTCCCTGCCAAGTCACTCAGGACCGCTCACACGCTTCGACTGAGGCCACAGCTCTGGTCATCGAGTCCTGTCCACTGTCACGGCTGCTGCATTGGGGAACGCCTCAGGGTGAATGCCAGGGTGGAGGAGAAGAGAGTTCACTGGAAGGAACCAGGAAACACCCACTGCTGGTCCTTACACTGAGGTCCCAGGGCTTCGGGGTGCAGGGCCCTCTGCATGCTTTGGTGGAGGGCTATGTGGGGGGCCCTGATCGGCCATCCAGACAGATGAGTGCTGGGCCTGCAGTGTCCTTTCATTCCAAGGACAGGTCAGGCGACCTGACTCACCAGGCAAGGCTGATGGAGTGTGGGCCTGTGCTCTCAGCAGGGGGAGGCAGAGCACAGTGCTGGGTCCCACCCAGCCCCATCTTTCTCTGATTTAGGGTGCTTTCTGCAGCAATGCATGCTCTTTTTCTGCAGGCTCCAAAGCTCTCCCGACCACCTCTGCCTCTTCCATCAGCCAACTTATCCCTAGTCCTTCCAACTCACTGAGCTCCGCCACGCCAGGGAGCAGGGTTTTGTCCAAATCACTATTTCTTTTTCTTTAAATATATGTCTCTTTACAGAAGGCAAAAAAGTGAAGAAAGCAAACAATACTTTTTTTGCTTTGTTTAATTTACTTGAAAACACGTGTCATTTCTAATTATCCAGGTAACATGGTCTGCTGTCAAGAATTCAAATACTTGTAGAAGCATAGAAAATGTAAAATGAAAACCTGTTTGGTAACGCCCACCCTGCAAGTTAACCTCGGATTCAGTCTGGGGTATGACCTTCGTTTTCTGTGACCGATCGAACCGAACGAACCGACGGCAAGGCCCCCACTCAGATGATGTCACTGAAGTCAGGGCGCAGCCACCCCACCCTGCAGTCACCCTGCAGATGATTCAGGAGATGACTGATCTCCACGATTTGATCTTCCAGAAGTCAGAAGAATGATTTAATTGCCAACAAATATTTACACAGCACCGCCTGGGACTCAGAGTCGCTGTGACAGTCTAATGGGTCACAGAAAGGCACCTGCCAGGAGAGAGGAGCAGAGGGTGCCAGGATCAAAGGGGAAACAACATGGCTAACTGGGGGCGGGGAAGGCCTCGCTGATCCCTTCCTGCCCCACACTGGTCAGCCCTCCAAGGTGGGAGCTGCCCACCCCCCTGTAACATCTGTGACCACTCATCCATTCCCTCCTCCCTGCTGGAGCCACCGAGCGGGCAGAACGCAGGGGACAGAAGAGGGGCTGACCACATCAGCATTCTCTCCATCGCCACCATGTCACACAAGGAAGGTGGGTCTGACCCAAATACTGAGGCAGGGCGTAATCTCAGCGCGCAGGGAACTTCTCGGGACTGGTCATGTGGCAGTGTTATCCAGGCTGCTGCCTGAAGAATGCAGGGTGTCAGGCTGCTGCAGCCAGTCTCCTCGCGGTGACAATGGGGGTGGAATAGCTGTGACCCAGGACCGCCGTTAGACATAAAAACGGTATTGCTATGTCTGGGTCATAGTAGGCGCTTGAACAATCGTAGGTATTGTTTGTATTGTTTTCTCATTTTATTACGAGTAAGTAAAACCCTGCCACGGTGCAGTCCCTGAGAACGGCTGATTCGTGGGGCTGAGGTCCAGCGGGCTGGGGAGGTTCTCACTGGACTCTGTGGGGGGGCGCTGCCATTCACAGAGTCACCTGTGTGAATCATGCCTGAGAGCTGAAAGAGGATGGAGCATGTGGAAAGAGGCGAAATGAAAGTCATTCCCAAGTTCTGGACCCAATGACTGATTAGGAATTTCTCCTTAAGCGGCCCATTTTCCCTGTTCTGACTGCTTTAGTGGTATGATGCCCTTCCCCCGTCTTTCCTCCCAGATGCAGAAACTTTAACACTATTGGGGGTGAGGGGAGTGGTGCACGGGGAGGTCAGAACAAAAAGGTAACAACTTTCCACTTCCTGTTCTTGTTCACTCATCTTCAAGGTGACAACAGCGAATGTGGTCGGCCTGCCTGACAATCGCCACTGTGGACACGATGTTAGTCAGCGTGCGAGATGTACGAAAACCCACAATCAGGGACTTCGTGAGAAGGTGGTCCTGTCTGCAAAGCACACGGAAAAGTGGGCTGCCTCTGGCATTCGCACGAGATCCTCCCCTTTCCCTCCCACCTTTTTTCAAGGTTATTTCCTGGTTAGCTGCCTGGACAGATGCTAAAGTGGGAAGTGTAACCTTACAAGCAACCTTGGAAAAGTGGCCTCCCACTCAGGTCCAAGAGCAGCTGTCCAGGTTCAGCAGCTGGAAGCCAGCTCTAGGGGGCCACACCCATCCAGTCCTGGAGTGACATGATGGAGCTCCCCTGCCAGGTACCCTACCCACGGTGTCCAATCACCACCGAGCCCTTCACCAGATTCCAATGTCAGCTTCTTAAAGACGGACTGTGTCTCCATCATATTCCTTGAGTAGCAAATGTTTATTCATCCAAAAAATAAATCGGTTAGGTATACTACCCACTGTTTCACACGGCTCTGCCTTGCTCTTCTTAACACATCTGTCTGTAGCTTTCTTGAAGGCTGGAGGTGGCATCCTCTGAACCCAGCATGGCACATGGAATGGAGCTGACATGCAGTGAACGACTGTGCAATAAATGGGTGTGAAGGGGCAGCGTTCTGAAGGGTGGGCAGGGAGGGAAGGTGGTCCAGGCCAGGACACTGCCGCAGCTGGGAGGGGACTGCAGCGCCGGTTCCAACGACCACACACAGCCACAGTGGGTCAGATGTTTAGGGACCTTAGTCTCTTAGACTCAAAACTGTCAATGCAGGGCTGTGAGTAAAGAAGCTGTCTTCTGAGTGATAAACTTTCGCATCCCAAGTCCACGAAGGTCTGCTAAGTGTACGCTGAACATGTGTGGTGGTGATATCGTTGTAATTAACCTAGTTATTAGTAACAGGAAAGCAAAGGGAAGGCCAGACATTATAGGCATGTCTCCTGCAAAACACTGGGGAAGGGGACTGGACAAAGGAAAGACAGACGCACGCCCAGTACAGCTGGGATGACTAGGAAAGGTGTTTGCTGTCAATCACACCTGGGGACAGAGATGGTTGGCCAGAATGGGCGTGGCTACTGCAAGGGAGAGGAAGTTTGGGATATTTAATCCCCAGAACAAAGGAATGTGTGCTCTCGTGCTCTCTTGTGCTTTCGGGACCCGTGGCACTCTGGTTGAGGCCCACTCGCCAGCACCCTCCCGAGTGGACCACAGCCATGGCACCCCCACACTCCATGGACTAATGGACTGTCACGAGCCTGATGTTGTACGGGACCTAGCTTCAACATGGAACGGAAATTTTGGACACCAGCTTTGCTTCTAGCTTTACTCAAACCCCAGCCACACTTCTGGAAACGGGACTTTGGAAACCCAGGGATATTCCACACACACAAAAATCACACATTCTCCCGTGCAAGTCTCAGAAAATTCTTTTTCTGGAGACATTACAAGGACTCCACCCCAGCACCCGTGGGGAAAAGGACCCCCACTCTGTCTGATGACGGGCAGTGCTGGCCGGGGGCTGGCCGGCAGCACTGCAGTCAGACAGCCCCCAGGCCCTCCCACTGAGATGCGTCCCCGGGGAAGTGCTCTAACCTGCCTGATCCCCTGCGGGGGCAGCATCCCCGGGTGGATGGAGGCGGTGGGATGTACAGGTCCCCCAGCCCTGTGCAGTCCTGGCCCACGCGGGAGCGAGTGCTGGGATCACCAGGGAGGCGTGTCTTGGACAAGACGCAGGGAATGGTGACACTGGAGCAGGGTCAGTGCTGGCCACAAACAGGAGGAGAAAATATGCTTCCCGCCGGTGGCCAATGGATCCGGGCTCTGAGGAACCTGTCTAGGGCTGGCCTCCACACCCTCTCCTAGCACGAGGTCCCTTAAGTTCTCCTGCAGCCTCGGCTCTCAGCCCCAGGAGGATACAGGAAGCGACAGCTGCTGAAGTCGTGGGCCCAGAGCAGCTGGCGCAGTGGCTGCGCTGAGCGGCTTCCTGGCCCTGGAGCGCTGGGCGGATGGAGAGTGCAGGCTGGCAGCCGTGGGATTCCCGGCCCACAGGTGGCAGGTGCCCTCAGCCCACTGTACAGTCCTGACCCAGGCGTGGGATAAGGGCAGCGCTGAAGCGCCAGCCTATGGGACCTCTGCCTGCTCTTTCTACTCTTTCTCAGACAGCATGATGGGCAGAGGCAGGAGCCCAAGTCTCTAAAGTTCAACCCCAACATCAGTGGAGGCAAGGGGTGTTGGGGGGCACTGCAGGAGTGAGGAATGTCTTTGAACTCCCAGGGGTTCTCTGCTTCCACCCCTGGTGTGTATGTGGGCAGGGGGCAGGTCAGTGGCCTGAGGGCAGGCGCTGCCGGTGCCCCAGCCTGCTGTCTGCCAGGCTTTGCCGCCCAGCAGCCCCCGCAGTGAGCAGAGAGGCCCCTCCCGGGTGGACTTGCGCTTTCCAGAAAGCGCTGTGGCCTCTGGAATCCCATCTATGTCCAAGCCCTGCCCACCAGGAGAGGGGCCGTGCCTGGACTGTTGCCTCCCATTCTGGCAGATGTTTGCTATTTGCATTGTGTCCCTAGGCCACTTCCCTGTCACAGTTTAAGGACTCCTCCCTGACCCCCGCTGGCTCAAGCCAAACCCAGAACAAACAGAAACTTTCTACTTAGTGTTGTCCACTTTAGGCAAAAGCCAAGAATTCTCCACTGATAAAGAACAGCAACAATAATGAATGAGAGAAAACTTTTAAAAAGCCTTTAATCTGAGATCAAGTGAGCTGATGACTCCCCAGTGGTAAATGGTAAACATTAACTCCTGGAGAGACTGCATCAGCCACCAGGAGTCGGCTGGCCTGGCTGGGGCCTCGGGACACGAGTGCGGGCACAGCTGCCCTGTGGTGGCGGGGCTGCCAGTGACAGCCCACTGAGAAGGCTGCCCAGTGACGGCAGTGAGGTTGGGGATAAAACACGGTCCTGGCGTCAGCTTTTCCACAAGAGCCCCAGCAGGCGCGGGGCTGCCAGATTTTTAAAAAACAGGATGCCCCAGTTACACTTGCATTTCAGATAAATGACTGTGTGGGATGATACACTTACTTAGTCAAACAGACCTCACTTAGTATCATTTTGCAGAAATAGCTGAGGGAGCTCACTGTCAGCACTCACAGGCCAGGGGACGGGTGGGTCTGGGGCAACGGGAACCACAGCACACCCGTCAAGCCATCCCACCGCTCTGAGGCCTCACCTGGAGGTGTGAAGTGCTCGGACTTCGGAGCAGAACCGATAATGATCAAGTGCTCTCCCACTTCGAGGGTGCCCATACATTGGCTCAAAAATAATAATAATAATACTAAGAGCAGGGTCCCATCTGGTCCTCTCACCTGGGCCTCTCCACGGGCCTCGTGCACACACCTCAGCAGTGGGAGCCCCCAGGGCCTCCAAGGCTTTGGGCAACTCTTCAACATCCCCTTCAGCCTGAACCTCACTTTTTAGCTTAGGCATCTGATATTTTGCAAAAAAAGCTCCCCAAGCAGGCTGCAGCCCCCAGTTCTTTCGGGGGGGGGGGGCACCAAAGCAACCAGAAAAGAGAGTTCCAGAACCTGACTGAGGCTCCACCAAACTCTCAAGCAGAACAAGCAGCATCTGCAGGGAAGGTTTTACAGCTCTGAGCCTGGGCTTCCCCACAGCTGGAGTTCATTAGCCAGGGCTGCAGCTGGGCATCAGGCTTGTAGGAGATCTCTTCTAGTGATTCTAACGTGCCAGCAGGCCCAGATCCCTGCTCTAGGGAATGAATCAAACCACCTTGGCTGGGGCTCCTGAGGGTCCGGCCCGAGAATCCCCATGCAGAACCCAGGTTTGAATGCACGTAGCTTGGGAGTGTGTTGAGTACAAGAACTTGGGGTCAGAGGGGCAAGGTGTAGCCCCAGATCAGCCCCACTGAGGCCAGAGGACTTTGCGCAAGTCACCTGTCCATCTGAGATTCAGTCTCCTCATTACAAAGTCAGACAGGCGCCACTTACTTGTCTCAGAGGTGAGAGCAGAAGACTCCCCATAGAACACTGTGCACAGTGCTCGTCAAGCAGACATGCAATGAATGGCAGTTACTATTTCATAACACGAAACACCTGATCTGTCTTCTTTCAGAGGTGCCACTAGTCACGCATGGCTATCAATGCTGAACATATGGACCCAATTATGCGTTAGACTGTTCAGCCTCTTGCAGTGAAACAGGAATGTATGTTTACTTAACCAAAGGTTTTCCTTCTCTTTCCCCTTGGCAGCACACCAAGTGTCACAGAAAGGCACCGAAGGAGCACTTTCTGGCCAGGATCGGCACGGCTTCCCCACTGGGAGTCTGAGGCTGGTCCTCCCCGAGGGCAGGCAAGGCTTTCCCAAGACCCAGGAGCCACTCTCCAACTCCACATTCATTTCCTCCACAAACCCAACCCAAGTATCCCTCGGCTCACCAATACCTACATTCCTATGAATAAAAAGTCATTCTTTTAAAGAAAAAATTATTTCCTTTCAAAATGTGACTATCTCTGGAAGCCCAAACACCTTAGCAAGAATGGCTTGTCTTTCCTAAGTGACAGAGGGCAAAGAATTACCTCCAAAAACAGACGTACTTTTTCCTATTCCTCCCACAAAAACATCAAACATTATATATAATACAAACATTTTTTTTTAAACCCCGAGAAATGCAGAGAAGGCAGACTGACTAGGGACCTCAGAATCCAAGCACACCATAAAGATACATTCCCTGGGTTTTCCTTTTGCCCCATTATCCCAATTTGGAAATGCTAATAGGCAGACACCAAAAAACAAACAAACAAACAAAAAACCCAAATAAGCCTGTTCCCTCTAGTCAAAGGACCGGGAAAGGGGCCGCTCAACAAGACAGAATACTTTTAGACAATCCACTGCTCTCCCCCAGGCACACAATCTACGGCTCCATCCCCAGGGGCAGCACAGCTCAAGGGCGGGCCTGGACCTCCCTCTCACGGGCTGTGAAGAGGTGACAACAGTTCCACCTCCTGGTATCAGAGAGGGCCAAGTGGAGGGCTGGGACTTCCATCTCCACTGGCTGGCGATGGTAAAGACCAAGTGGGGAGCTGGAACTTCCATCCCGCCTGGCGTTGTCCCCACTGGGGTGGTTGTCAGAGGAGGCCTTGTAGAGAGTCGGGCTTTCCCCACCGCCCAGCAAGGGCGTTCGTTCCCCTCCTCTGGGGTCAGTGGAGGTCAGGTGGGAGCAGTCAGAAAGTAACAAGGCTCTCCCACATCTCCCAGCCAGGGAGGTATCAGTGGAGGCCTAGCGAGCAGCCAGAACTCCCACGCCACCGGTGACCAGCAATGCCGAGGACACGCCCACCCTCAGAGTCAGTGGAGGCTGAGTGGGAACCTGGACATCTAGCCCACCAGGCAGTAAGAGGCAGCATCACCTCCTCCCCTGCCAGAGCACTTCAGAGGAAACCAGGTAAAACACAAGACTTAAATAAAAGCCAAAGTCTCATAATATAATTCCCAAAATATCTAGGTTTCAATAAAATATTTTGTCTCAAACAATGAAATATCAACACCAAGGCAACAGAGAATTATCTGAAAAAGCTTTTAAAGGAATTGAAAATACTCCAGTGAGCAATTATGAACATGAAAGAGAGGAAAAAATAAAAGTCTCAGCAAAGAAACAGAAGGCATAAAAAAGAACCAAATGGAAAAAGGCAATAGTAAAATAAAAAAACTCGTCCTGGCTAGTGTGGCTCAGCTGGCTGAGCGTTGTCTGCACACCAGAAGGCTGGCGGTGCGATGCCCGGACAGGGCACGTGCCCAGGGTGTGGGTTCGGTCCCGAGTCAGGGTATGTGTGGGAGGCAACTGATCAATGTTTCTCTCTCTCTCTCTCTCTCTCCCTATTCCTTCCTCTCTCTAAAATCAATTAAAAAACACACACAAACAAAACATTATAATAAATAAATAAATTCAGTGGGTAGGCACAACAGCAGAATGGAAGGGCAGAGGAAAAAGATCAGTGAACTGAAAGATAGAATAGAAAATTATCCACTCTGAACAACAGAAAGAAAAGAGAGTGAAAAATAATGAGCAGTCTCTGGGACTAACACTAAAGATCTAACATTGGTATCATCTGAGTCCTTGAAGGAGAAGAGAAAGAGGGCAAGGCTGAAAAAGTACTTGAAGAAATGCTGGCTGGAAACTTCCCAAATCTGCCAAAAGATATAAACCTACAGAGTCACACATGTGAGTGAACCCAAAATAAGATAAACCCCAAAATATCCATGCCAAGATACATCAGAGTCAAACTTTTAACTACTAAAGACAAAGAAAACATTTTGAAAGTACACAGAGGGAAGGAAAACTATGAGAATTTGTCATCAGAAGACTTACTCTAAGAGAATAGCTAAAGAAAGTTCTCTAAAAAGAAAGGAAACAAAAGGAACTTGAATCATCAAGAGGAAAAAAAAAAAAAAAAACATGCAAAGCAAAAATATTGGACAAGCCCTGGCCGCTGTGGCTCAGCAGATAGAGCGTCGGTCTGTGGACTAGAGAGTCCTGGGTTCAGTTCCCGCTAAGGGCGCGTACCTCGGCTGCAGTTTGTCCCCAGCCCCATTTGGGGTCGTGTGGGTGGCAACCACTCGATGTGTCTCCGTCACATTGATGTTTCTCTCTCTCTCTTCTTCCCTCTCTCCTTCTCTCCCTCCAGCTCTATCTGAAGATAAATGCAAAAATGTCCTCAGGTGAGGATAAAAAAAAAACAAAAACAAAAATCCCATTTACCATTGCAATGAAAAATTAAGATACCTAGCAATAAACTTAACCAAGCAGGTAAAAGACCTGTTCTCAGAAAACTACAGGACATTCAAAAAAGAAACAGAGGAAGATACAAAAACGTGGAAGCCTATACCATGTTCATGGATTGGAAAAATCAACATCATTAAAATGTCCATACTACCCAAAGCAATCTATAGATTCAATGCAATCCCTATTAAAATACCAATGGTATATTTCACAGATTGAGAACAAATATTCCAAAAGCTTATATGGAACAAAGAAAGACCCCAAATAGCCACAGCAATCTTAAGAAAGAAGAACAAAGTTGGAGGGATCACAATACCAGATATCAAACTATACTACAAAGCCACTGTAATCAAAACAGCCTGGTAGTGGCACAAGAACAGGCATTTAGACCAATGGAACAGAAAAGAGACCCCAGAAATGGACCCATGCCAATATGGTCAATTAATATTTGACAAAAGGGGGTAAGAACATACAATGGAGTAAAGACAATCTCTTCAATAAAAGGTGTTGGGAAAACTGGAAAGGTACATGCAAACAAATGAAACTAGACCACCAACTTACACCATACACAAGAATAAATAGATAAAATATTTAAATCTAAGTAGCAAAATCATAAAAATCCTAGAAGAAAACATAGGCAGTAAAATCTCAAACATCTCACCCTGGCTGGTTTGACTCAGTGGTTAGTGTGTCGGCCCACAGACCAAAGAGTCGTGGGTTCATTTCCGGTCAAGGGCATGTACCTTGGCTGAGGTTCAATCCCACGGCCCTGGTTGGGGTCATGCAGGAGGCAGCCAATTGATGTGTCTCTCTTACATCGATGTTTCTCTCTTCCTCTTTCTCCCTCCCTCCCTCCCTCCCACTCTATCTGAAAATCAATGGAAAAATATCCTCGGGTGAGGATTTTTTTTAAAATCTCAAACATCTCACCTAGCAGTATTTTCACCAACACATTTCCTAGGGCAAGGAAAACAAAGGAAAAAATTAACAAATGGGACTACCTCAAACCAAAAAGCTTCTTCACAGCAAAAGAAACCATCAACAAAATGAAAAGGGAACGCCCTGGCCAGTTTGGCTCAACAGTTAGAGCGTCAGCCCGAGGACCAATGAGTCACGGGTTCAATTTCGGTCAAAAACATATACCTCAGTTGCGGTTTGTCCCCAGCCCTGGTCGGGGTCATGTGGGAGGCAACCAGCTGATGTGTCCCTCTCACGTCGATGTTCTCTCTCTCTCCCTTTCTCCCTTTATCTCCCTCCACTCTATCTGCAGATAAATGGAAAAATATCCCCAGGTGAAGATTTTAAAAAAAATCTCAAAACACCACTCAGGAAGAATGTATGCACCCCTATGTTCATAGCAGCACTATTTACAATAGCGAAGATCTGGAAACAGCCCAAGTGTCCATCAGTAGATGAATGGATAAAAAAGCTGTGGTACATATACACAATGGAGTACTATGCAGCTGTAAAAAAGAAGGAGCTCTTACCCTTTGTGACAGCATGGATGGACCTGGAGAGTATTATGCTATGTGAAATAAGCCAGTTAAGGAAACACAAATATCACATGATCTACTTGTATGTGGAATCTAATGAACAAAATAAACTGATGAACAAAATAGGTCCAGAGGTATGGATGTGCATGGAACAGAATAACAGACCTCAGTTGTTCAGGAAAACCTCAGGGTTCAGGAAAAGATTAACCAAAGAACATATATGCATATGTATGTAACCCAGGACACAGACAATAGTATGGGGAAGGCCTGGGGTGGGTGGGGGTTGGGTGGAGGGGGACCAAAAGGGAGAAAATGGGAGACACCTAAAACACCGTCAACAATGAAAAACAAACAAACATAGAAACACCTAATGTGGGTAGGTGGTTTTCTAGGGGGGGCGGGGGGCAGGGGATGAGAATGGAGAGGAGAGAGGGGGGATTCACCTGCACTGCTGATGACTGCTTTCTTATGCTAGGTGGTGGGCACAGAAGTGAATTTTATTAGCCTCTATTTCCTTTTGTGTATTACAAATATTTTATAACAAGATATGAATATAAAGGAAAAGAATAGGTGAGAAAAACAAAACACAGTGGTAAAAAGAGAAAGTTGGGCCTTTATGTTTGCTGGTTGGCCCACCAGGTAACGATGGTGGGATCCCTCCCCGAGAGGCTCACATGAGAGACCTCAACCTTCGGTCCACTTGTCGGTCTAAAAATCGTTAAGGGCGCTTGGCTTGAGCAACTGTCCAACCACGCAGTTGTCACCCTGGTCCCAGACTTGCCACCTTCTTTGGATAAACGTAACTATCTCATTCCTACCCTCAGTGCCAGGTTCTGACAGAGAATGGGTTGGGAGGCCCCCTGTCCCTCCTCAAGAATCAGATGGACTGGATCCATGGAGGGGAGCGCCCCAAAGACTGAGTCCACAGGTCCTGGGTGTCTGTATTGTGAAAAAGCTTCCTAGCTGACTTTCTGCTCGTCCTCCCAGCTAACATCAAACTGGCACTAACATCAAAACTGGGATGAGAACGTACATCTCTGGACTCCCAAAGTGGTCATTTTTTTTAACCTAATGCTTTAGATTTAATGCTAACCCTAATGAACTTCGTTTTCATCCACAAATCTGCCAACCACGTGACAGAGCTGCTAAAGGCTCCCCGGCCGAGTCCCCTTCCTGCACGCGGGCCGCCTGCCCGGGCAAGGGGAAGCCTGCCCTCAGATGCAGCCGAACGGGGTGCCTGCACAGGGACCAGCTGGCTGGGCCTGCAGTCAGCGGTCAGTCCTGGGCAGAAAACCGAATTCGGCAAGTCTCAGTCCCTGTTCTAATATTCTCCTCCAACACAGCCTGTTCTAACTTGTGAAAACGATCATTTTCCAAAACCACAATGAGGCCAGTATACTAGCAGCTTTAACAAGCCCCAGGACTTAAAATAGCAAAACGATCCCTTCTCCCCAGTAAACAAGGCTTTCCCTTGTGTCTCACCAGAGGCAAGACCACAGCCAAGGCAAAGTCTAAGGTGTTTACCGTTCCCTAATGCAGAGGTAACTGGACACCCCTACCCCCAAGAAACAGATTTGCCTGATTGTCAGGTGCCAACCCGAGCCCTCAGTCCTGAGGATGGGCCCCTTCCAGAGGAGCCAGCACAGGCAGCACCCCGTGACCAGACCTTGCTTGGACCTTAGGTGGCTTGGCAGATGCTAGGCAGCACCTTTGAGGGGACCCACTAAGACGTATCCAAAATACACCACTAATGACTGAGGACAAGGAGAAACACAAAAGTGTAAAAAGCCCTACACACTGAGATATGAAGTGGGCTTTCTCCAAGAGAAGTCTCTCAAATATTCTGAGCTTTAGGTGCAACAATTCTCTTACATGACCTTGTCCAAACATAAAGTCAACATCTGTTTCTCTCTCTTCCTCCCTCTGTCCCCCTCCCTGCTCCTTCCCCACACCTGCCACCCCAAGGCTCATGGAAAGTCCATTTCAGCATTAAGTAAAGAAAGAAGCACCGGCAGTGATGAAATGGGCAAAAGAATGAAATAAAATGCTTGAGAACTGAGTGTAGGTTTCTCAGTGAAATGCTGAAGATATAATCACCTTTCATCACTTCAAAACCCAGTACCTGTGGCCAGGCCCACTGGGTCCTGCTGCATACAGAGACCCAGAGAGTGGGAATGACACAGCTACCAAGGGGGAGGGCTGCCCAGCTGCGCGGACTCACAGAAGCAGAGAAGACCTGGGCTGCGCTCAGGAACCTCCCACACGTGCAGTGCACTTCAACAGCCGCCGGCCAAATGCAGCAAACTCAGGCCTCCTCGGAGGGAGAAAGTGCAGGTTGGCAGGTCCCCTCAGTACTCCTGCCCAGATCCTGATGGGATTCCCAACCCTTGCCAGGCTGGACACAGGGCAGCCTGAAGAAGGAAGGGGTAAAGAGAGGGACCAGGTTCCCTTCCTGTCAGGGGTCAGCAAATGCCCAGAGTGCGAGGGGCAGGATCAGGGCTTCCCAGGTACACCTGGAAGCCAGCTCACACCTGCCAGCAACAGGAAGTAACTGGTCAGGAGGGTGTGCCTGGGCATATGCACACTGGGCATATACAGTTCAGGCATGTACATGTCAGACAGACAAACACACACACACACACACACACACACACACACCAGGCACATACAGATCAAGCACGTACACACACACACACACCAGGCACATACAGATCAGGCATGTACACACCAGGCACACACACAACAGGCACACGCACACTGGGCACATACAGATCCGGCATGTACACACCAGGCATGCACACACCAGGCACATGCACACTGGGCACATACAGATCAGGCGTGTATACACCAGGCACACACACACCACGCACATCGATATCAGGCACATACCTACACACACATCAGGCATATGCACACCAGGCACATACAGATCAGGCGTGTACACACCAGGCACACACACACCAAGCACACGCACACTGGGCACATACAGATAAGGCGTGTACACACCAGGCACACATACACCAGGCACATGCAGACCAGGCACGTACATACATACACACCAGGCACATGCACACCAGGTGCATACAGATCAGGCATGTACACACCAGGCACATGCAGATCAGGCATGTACACACACACACACCAGGCACATACACACTAGGCACATACAGATCAGGCATGTACACACCAGGCACGCACCCATCAGGCACATGCACACTAGGTACATACAGATCAGGCATGTACACACCAGGCATGTGTACACCGGCGCATATACCCAGAGGCTGGTCTAAGAAACAAAGCCACTTTTTCCATCCACTGCAGCCAGAAGACTTGACTTGAAAAACCTAGTTTTTAAAGAGACAAAATTATCTGGATATTTACACTCAAAAACCAAAACAAAAACAAAAACCACACCCCCGCTGGCACCGTTATGTGGGAGAGCAGAGCAGGAATTGGCCTTCATTTTTAACCTCCCAGAGAAGCACATGACAGGAAGCTATTCCTGGACGGAGTGAAGTCTGAGTCCAGCAAGTGAAGGTAAGGGTGGCAGAGCGGTCAGGACAGGCCCAGTGTGGGTTCTGCAAGGGAGCTAGCAGGAAGCAGAACCCTGAAGAGCACAGCCAGGACTCAGAACTCGGGACCGACACCCCACAGCCCTGGCCCAGAGGGAACAGGGGAGGGTGGCCACAGCTCTCTCTGCCCGTCTAGTCCAAGGTGCAATTTAGGCTACATGAGAAAAGAACCTTCCCCCCAACACCACCTGTCCAGGAAAAACAATTACCCCAAAATCTGAGCTCAGGAGAATGGAGGAAACCATTGGTAATAATGGCTAACTAATATTTTTGGAGGACTTACCACATGCCATTAGCTCAATTAATCCTCCTCTCAATTCTATGAAAAATTAAGAATCCCACTGACCAGAGAGGAAACTGAGGCCGGCCAGGCAGGACAGGAGTGGGCTTGCTGGCTGCTCAGATCCCGAGCCCAGCCTCAGTTCAGCCTTCAGTCCAGGTGAACAGCGTGTCTCCACTGTTACAATAGTCAGACTCCTGCTGGGACGCCTGCGCAGCTACAGCCTTGTGCTCTGGGTGAGGATTAAATCTGTACAATGGGCCTAAGGTAAGGCACCTGAGTGCTGGGCCACCAGCCCCTGGGGAGGAGCTGCTAAAGCTGTGTTTTCAACATTAAAAAGTCTGTTTTTCACTTTTTTCCCAGTTGGAATAGTTGAGAGAATATAAAGTAGGCTACCATTGCCATATTGGCGATAAGAGTCCAAAAATCTATCTTCTCTCAGTGTCCTAACTTTTCTAGTACTGAAATCACCTTGGTGTCACAGTGAAATGACAGGTGATTTTTCTATCACCCAAGACCCCCGCCCCCTGGAGAAGGGCACAGGAGCTGCAGCAACCCAGTTCCTGGAGAGTCAGTAGGGAGACGGGGAGGAGCACGTGTGAGGCCAAGGAGGCCTGGCCCTGACGGTCAGCACTGTGCCATCCACCATCCGGTGGCGAGAAGGGTCACTGGGAAATTAAAAATGAGAGAGACAGAGAGAGAGACAGCCGCGACCGGCTGGGGCGGGAGTGAGGGGAGGCCTCTTCAGGACAACATCCGAGCTGAAACCCAAACCAGAAGGAGCCAGCAAGGGGAGAGCTCTGGGAAGATCCAGCCAGAGGGCACAGCCACTGCAGAAGCCAGGAAGGAGACACTGTGCCTGCAGCATCCTGCACAAGAGGGAGTGACTGGGAAAGAGCCCACAGGAGCCAGAGGCCCTGGGAGTCCTGCAAACTCTGGGAAGGAATGAAAAGCCACCTGAGGATTCTACACAAGGGACAGCACAGTCAGACTCATCTTCAAATCTCATTCTGGCTGGTATGTGGGAAGTGGCTGCTACTCGTGTATCTATGGGCAGGTGAGAAGGGACAGGTCCTGGCTCAGCTTGTCCACCTGGCAGCAGGTTCCCAATTCACAGGCATCGGAAGAGTCAACATTTCAGAACCAACTCCGGCTGCTAACTCACTGGCCCTACGCCTAACATTATCTGGAAATTATTTCTAAAACTATGATTGAAAAACATCATTATTGTTAATATAAAAATAAATGCGTTCCATTCGGCACTTTAAGAAAGTAGATCTAAATAACTTTCTAAAAGTTATTTATTTGTGATCTATGCCCTGCTTACTTCCAAAAAGCATTTGAAGATGTCCTTATAAAGCCTGAAAGCAGCGGGACAAATTAAAGTTCTCCCTGGGAAAATGTTGACGGTATATTGTAATGCATGTTACAGATTCAGTCCGGGAGGAATACACTAACATTTAAGAGTTTATAAGCCCAATTGTTCTAAAGGTTGAGTTTAGCTGCACATACAGCCTCATCAAATGCCTTCACTGTTACCCACTTTTATTTCTCCTCTATCCTCTCCCAGTGCCTAAGAGCCCCCCTTTGCCTGGTTTTGCTGCTCACTAGCACCCCCACCAGAGGCTGTGCAGACAGGAAGGACTGAAATGTCAGCACTCTCACTTCTGCCTGTCTGTGGCTTTGAGGGATGGGATTTGTGTGTATGGGGGTGGGAGGATTCCTGGGTTAAAGTGGTGGGTAAACGTTAATTATTTATCTGCTCTTCTACAGGTTAGAGGCCACAAACACAGTCTACCCTGTCTATCTCGCTCTCTCTCCTGTCTCCTAAGCATCCCCGTGGGACGCACAATGTGCAATGTGAAAACCTTAAAACTAGACTGAGATTCTACCTTCCACTTGTAATCCCTGTGCACGGCACACACTTCTCTGACTCCGCCAGTGAGAACCCCACTCTTTGAGCTTTTCACAAGGTGAGCTCCAACACTATCAGACATCACCCAGATCAATTCAAGATAAAAAGCAACAGGTAGAACAAGAAAAACTGGAGAAAGTTTTCATTCTTCCTGCTGGGTGGATTTTGACAGACCTTCCATGATTATCTGACTGAAGCTGACTGTCAGCTACAAACATTTTTTTATTACAGCTTTTTTTAATTTTAGAAAAAGAAAAACACTTTTTAAATATCTTACACAAAAACTATTGCTCCCGTTCCTGTCCACCACATTCACAACCTCCAAGACTATTTATGACCAGCCCTTACTAGCAGAAAAATATAACAGATTGACACACTGTGAAAAACGGGTCTGGCAGAAATGCTGAGGAATTTCTGAGGGTTTGGGGGATGGAGAACAGGGTTGTTTTAGTTCTTTGATGTTTGTTTCAAATTGCCCCAAATTATAAATTGCTTATATGTAATTTAATGTGCAAAAGGAAGCACTGTTTAAGAGTTTTTCCTCTGACCAACTGAGCTTTCAAAAAAGAAAACCTCAAAAGGAAAAGTTAAGTAAATTGCTGAACTGTAACTTGGTATTCTTAAAAACAACAACAAAAACACCTTTAACTCCAATAGGTGAAAACTTCTCTGCCATATTCATGGTAAAAAACAAAAACCCTGCAGGCTGGATGGAATAGTTTAGCCAAGGAAAAATGCCTGGGATCTGTTTACTAGCATACGTTTCCCCCCATTTCTTTGTCTTTTGGTAAGGCCTGGTGTAAGTTTCTCCCTGCTTCCAAGAAAAGTGCATCTGCGACCAGACTTCCAGCCTGTTTATCCCTCACCTGCGAACCAGCTGTGGGTGCAGACAGCCCCGCGGGCCGCCCGGACTCATCCAGCCAGCGTCTACACCTGAGCACACCTGGGATAAATCTAGACGCTGTCCAAGCACAGGAGGTCCTGTCCGACAACAGGGGTACAGAATGCGTCCCCTTTCGGCTGGCCCCGCACCCCCGCAGACTGTCCTGCAGAGGACCTCTAGTATTGCCCACGAGGGCCCAGTGGGAGCAGCCAGAAGGCTGCCCCTCCCAGGCTCCCGCCTTGGTCCAAGGTGCCCCAAGAGCGACCCCAACTCTGCAGCCTGCGCATCTGTGCACGAGAGTCCCTCCGGACGTGGGTGTGCTGCCCCCAGAGCTCCCGCCAGAGCGGGTTCAGACGCGCAGAGGGATCCAGGGGAGTTTTCCGTGCATGCCCTCCCAGACCTGCGACCACGGTCCTCTGGGAGGAAAACTTGGAGACTCCCAGCGCGCTCCAGGGCGCAACCTCTTTCCGGAGGAAAGGGGGCCCTGGGTGACCCCCGTCCACCGGACGCGCCTACACGGCCTGTCCTGGCACCCTGACCCTGGGCTAGTGCGCGCCCCGCGCTCGCTCCGCTTACCCGCCGGGAGTAGAGGGCTGGGGGAGCGGAGGGGGCTGCACCTCCACCCGCCTACTGACCCTCCCCCAGCCCCGCTCCCCTCCCCGGCCCTCCTCCCCGGCCCCTCGCCCCTTTCCCCGGCTCTGCCTGCCCCCTCCCCCAATCCCAGCCCCCGGGCTGCGCGCCCCCTGTCCCAGTCCCCCGTCCCTCGCACTCACCCCCTCTCCCAAGCCTGGGAACGAAGAACCGAGGCGGCAGCAGCAGCAGCAGCAGCAGCAGGGCCCGCCCCATCCCGGCCGCGGGTCTGGAAATTCTTTGGGACCCGGGGGCGCGGGGCCAGCGGAGCAACGCAGTGCGGCGCCGGGCAGCGGGCGCCCGGAGTGGGGCTGGGAGGCGCGGGCGCTGGAAGGGGCGGTCCCGGAGCCCGGAGGGAGGGAGGGAGGCCGAGAGGGGCGGGAATGGAGGCACCTCGGGGGGAGGAGCGGCCGAGGCGGGGCGGAGAAAGGGACCGATCTCCCTGCGACCCAGCGTCCAGCTGAACGCCCGGGGCACCGGCCACAGGTGCGGGACCCGCCCGGCGTGTAGGAGCTAGCGCCCGGTGTCCCCTGGAAGGCAGAGCGGGATATTCGTGGAGGGACGTCCATCAACGAAAAGATCAGAGAGGCGGGTCCTGACTTCACATTGTGGATCGTTGTGGGGCTGGTTTAACTCCGACCTAGAGGAGCCCCCATTGCAAGCTCTTTCGGTTGTCCACTGCGCTTTTCATGCCTGGCCCATAGAGGGCGCTCAATACATACCTGCTAAAGGAGCGAGTGAATGAATTCCTCTTAACCCAGTCTACAAATATGATGAGATCCCAATCAAAATTCCAAGGGAATTTGATTACATGATTCAAAATTCATACCTACTAAAATTTAGAATATGTGGATTTTTTTGAAACAGACATTTTATTTGCAGGAAATTATTTAAAAATATTGAATAAATGTTCAGAAATTCTATACAACGATGATCATCCCAGAAATATCCATAAAGCAGAAAACAAAATAATATTAAGCTCATTAATTAGAGCTAAGTTATATAATTTATGGAGTATCAAACAAAAGATAGAAAATTTTTACAACTATTTTTAATATTAGAAGAAGAATATATTACAACATGATTTTAAAAAGTGGATGTGTGCTCGGCCGGTGTGGCTCAGTGGTTGAGCATCACCCGTGCACCAATAGGTCGCTGGTTGGATTCCTGGTCAGGGCACATGCCCAGGTTGTGGGCCCTAATCCCCAGTGGGGGGCATGCAGAAGGCCACCAATCAGATGTTCTCTCTCATCGATGATTCTCTCTCTCTCCCTCTCCTTTCCTCTCTCTCTAAAAATCAATAAAGAAAAAAAAATTTTTTAAACAAAATGTGGATGTGTATATTTACATGTTTAGCATGTAAATTTTAGAAAAGATATACAAAATTTTCAATTTAGTATGTGGATGATCATCACTTATTTTAAACCTTTCTCTTCTACCTATAAGCATGATTTATTTTTATAATGAAAAATCTATTTTTATTTTGAAAAAGGAAAAATAGTACTTAATCCAATTTATTTATTGTAAAGATGAAGAAATTGGTCTCAAGATAAAAATTGTGTGTGTGTGTGTGTGTGTGTGTGTGTGTGTGTGAGTATTGAGGATGCGGATAAAGAAGTGTGTCCAGTATACTCCATCTGGTGGAAAGATGAGCAGGTGAGGTTTTACCTAAAAGTTGGGTAATATTTTCTGAACCAAATAGTACTTGTAAAAATAAATCCCAAATTGCTTTGTGGCAAGTCACACGATTCAGAGGCAGATACACTCGATTAATTGGACGTGTGTACCAGAAGATTAATGCAACAAAATACAGTCACACAAATATGTTTTGTTCTCTCCTTTGTCCCCACACACATTTTCTGGTTCCTATGCAGGTCTATTCTGCTTTATTTGTTTCTCAGCATAGTTTTAGAACTGTCAATTGCCTTGCTTTCAGCTGACTATTTTATATTTATTTCTATTTCCACCGTATTCAACTTCATCTTTCCATTATTTAGGCTTCTTGCTATTACCCATCCTCTTTTTTGCGTTTTTCTTCCCCTTTTTTAAAAAATTTATTTTTAGAAAGAGAGGAAGGGAGAGAGAGAAACATCGATTGGCTGCCTCCTGCATGCCCCCTACCAGGGATCAAGCCCACTACCCTGGGCATGTGGTCTGACTGGGAATCAAACCAGGACCTCTCAGTCCATGGGATGACGCTCAATCCACTGGGCCACACCGGCCAGGCTATTGTGCTACTCTTAAAAACAATATTTAGTATTGCCTTATTTTAAGAAACTTTTAACTAAGAGCTAAAAGTTTCCATGAAGACAGATTTTATATCCAAACTTGCTTTCCATGAGGAAAAAGTCCATGGAAATGCAAGGGCAGGAAATGAGATAATTTTAAGAACCATTTCCACGTCTGCTGTCAATCCTACAATGACTCACTTTGCTGTAAGAATCAGTTCAAATCTTTAAAATTAGTTATTTGACTGTTAGGTACTCTAGTGGGTAAGACATATCTCATAATTAGTGTTTATTTTCCATTGCATACCGCCTTTCACTAAATGTTCAAGTCTGTTGTCCATTTCTTATTTGTGTTGTCGGAATTCAGGAGGTGAGAGGCATACAATCTTTGTCAGGTGCATGCATTAGCATTTTGTTTTACTGTGGACAGCCTCCTGTTTTATGCCGTGACTTCACTCTGTTCTTAGCTCTCACTGCAATGTGGGTTTGCTCCTAACATGACCGCACAGCTATTGTCTTTGCCTGTGTGATACCATGAAATCCACAAGGGTAGAACGTGCTCCATTTCAGTGAGAGTTTGATGTGTGATGTTAGCGTCCTGGTTGGGATTCCAGAGTTGCTGTGGACAGTTGTTAGATGCTTCCCAATGTCCACACCCAGATTTTTGAATGAAGAATTTCTTGTTTCTCTTTGTGTAGAAGCACAGTGTCTCTACCTTATCTCCAGGCCTGAGGTCTTTTGGCTTAATCTGATTCCTCTGTAGCAAATAAGAAAAAGCATGTGACCCAGTTTGGCAACAGAGGAAAATAAACTCTGTGATTTGTGCAGAACACATCACAACTAATAGAGGCCAACGTGTGCTTGTTTCTGCTAAGCTAGTTTATGTTTGGTTTTCTATAACCTGTGACCAAAATAAACCCAAGCTACACAGTGGTTTTGTCATTTATGGTAGAGTTTATAGAGACATCACTGAGTCTATCTTTCCATCAAAGGGCAACAGCGACACTGACGTTGTTACCTGTTCAGCCCCTCTTTCTGTTTGTACAGTTTTTAAGTCTCACTATCTGTCTATACACCATTCACTCTACCCATTCATCAGTCTGCCCAGTCCCTGCAGCTCTCCATATTGTTCTTATATCCACCCTCTCTCTCCTTCCCTTTCTTCATTCATTCATCAACTCCTTCCATCTTTTTTCATTGACTCACTCTCCATTCATCCCTCTAGTCTCTCCATCCCTTTATTTAAGAAACACTTTTTTTGCATATGCATACCTCAAAATCCAACAAGGATGATATCACACAAAAAAACTATAAGCCAATTTATTTAAAATAGATGTAAAAATCCTAAATGCAAATATCTCACAACAGTTTTATAAAAAAACAGCAATTAAGGTTTTACTCATAATAAATATTCAACATTAATGAAATTCATACAATTAGCAAATAAAGGGGGAAATAAGCACTATAATAGAAGTCAGTAAATACCTTTACCAAATCTTTATAGCATTTTGAACAATTTAGAAATGGAAGAAAATGTTTGACATTTGATAAAGGACATGGTCTGAAATGTACCACAAACAGGATATCTGATGGTATGAACATCACTAGCTTTCCCCATGAAAACATAGTCCACAATAAAATCATGCATTGTATTAGTAATAAACAGAAAATGAAATAAGAGGGTAAAGAATGAAAAAGAAGATACAAAGATGCCATTATAAGCTGATACACCTTAAAAAGTACAAGAGAATCAACCTAAATAAATATAGGAACCCAGAAGTTAGGTCGAGATTGATACAAGAAACCATCTTTCTCTAATACAACATAACCAGTTTGAAAGTGTGGTAGGAAACAATTTCCCTTTACTGGAACAACAAATTCCTTAAACTACCCAAGGCTAAGTATGACAAGGAAATTTATTAGTCATATGTATTATATATTGTATTATACATATATTATATATGTTATACATCCATCAATCACATTATATGTACACATATATCACATTAATAAAGAATGGATTAAAGATAAATGGAAATAGGTCTCTGAAAGGGAAAACTCACAATTGCAAATATATTTGCTTTCCTCCAAAGTGATCTATAAATTCAATACATGGCCAGCCCACATTTGAAGTATTTGTTATAGCACTTGCAAAGCTAATTACAAAGGCCAAATGAAAGAGAAAATCTGCAAAAACAGCCTCAAGAATATTTCAAAAGGCAACAGTGAGGAGCTAAGTGTGCTACCAGCTATCAAAACATATCTAAAAGTTTGGGATACTAAAAGCGTGGTCTTCGTTCAGGAGGGAAAACAAGTCAGTGGCATATCTGCGGGGTTCAGAAACAGTGATTTATACTTAGAAACTTAGTGCATCCAAGGTCAACTTCAGAGGACGGCAGCACCACAGTGCATAAGACGTGCCTTCTTGTTGTCCCTTTAACCCCCAACAGCCATTCACCGAGAACGAGAACAATTCGGCATCCGTGCAGGTCGTGGGAGCTGTAGGATCCAGCGCGTTCCCACGGAGGAGTCCCGCCCACCTGTGCCTTGGTGACAGGCAGACAGACCTGGGCCCAGACCCCTCCATGGACCTTGCACTGGCTCTGAACCAGCTCCAGCCCCGCTCAGCTGTGGTCCAGGAGTCCCTGGAAACACTGTCTTAGACAATCACCCATGAACCAGAGAGGCTTCGTGGGTGTCCCAGCCTCTCAAAGAAAAGTTCCAGCACCCCATTTGAGCAATAATAACAAGAATAAGAAGAGCTGTGCAGGACTCCACCAAAGAAGATGGCTTCTCTTTTGCTCCATCCCGAGGTCTGACTGGTGAGCAGCAGGACGGATGGAGAAGAGGCAGGGAGAGCAGCTGGCAGGCCCCTTGGGAGGGTAGACAATGGATGCGGATCCTACCAGCTGATGGCAGGAGGCGTTGCCTGTGGACCCCCGATGGGCACGCGGCACCCCCAGTCTCTGCATGTCTTGCCCAAACATCCACCCTGTGGCAGCGCCTTCTGTGCCCTCCCGAGGGCGGCAGCAAGAGTGAGCTGGGCAGAGGGCTAGGAGCTCAGGAGGGCTGGGTCTTCAGGCCAGGTAGAGACCACAAATGTGAGCCTTAGCGCCACTTGTGGGCAAACAAACCTAATTGTAACAGCCCACACTATAAAACGCTAAGAAAACAAAGGGGCACATATCATGCATGATCTTGGATTGGGAAGATTCTTAAATATAACCTCCAAAGCGCAAGTAACAACACCTTGTAAATGTGCCAAACTTTCATGTGTCAAAGGACACTATCAGGAGAAAAAAGACAACCCATGGAATGGGAGGAAATATTAGCAAAGCTTATGTCGGGGAAGGGTCTAAGGTTTAACGTCGATAAAGAAACCCTGCACCGTGTGATGGACAGAGTTTTGTGTCCGTCTGGCTGGGCTGCAGTACCCAGTCATTTGACCAAACACATCTGCAAGCAGTTGACTTTGGAGGTCGTTACCCTTGAAAATGGGGGTGGGTCTGTTACTCAGCTGAAAGCCTTAAGAGAACAAATTCAGGTTTCTTGGTGCAGAAATTCTGCCTCACGTCACAGTATGAAATTCTGCTGTTTTCAGTCTCCTGGCCTGCCCTGTAGGCTTCAGACTTGTCAGCCCCCATAACGACAAGGAGTGTTTCAGGCCCCCTCTCTGGCTAGACAGCTTTTCTTTCATCTGCTTCCCTCTGACACACACCGGTCTGCTCCGCTCTGCTCCCAGGGACATCCTCCGTGTTTCAGCTCTGGACCGAAAACACAGTCTTCCGGCAGAGGGGACAGTGCGCTCTCCCAGCCAGAGGGGGCTGAGGTATATAGTCAGGAGTCCCTGCCCCTGGGACTTTGCAAAGGAGGACTCCAAATCCTGCTCACAGTACATCAACATCGGCCCTCCCGTGGACAAGCAGGCCTTGGGAAGAGCTGGAAGGGAGCCGGGGTGTTTCCCCCACTCCTGGCTTTCAGGGCACACCAGGAAGACCCCCAGTGTCCTCCTTCCAGCGCAGAAGAAGCTGCCCGCGCTCCTGAGGGCCCAGCTGTGTCCCCAGTGCTGAAGAGGTCGCGCTGCCACCTGGACACTCACTGGCACCTGATGTTCTTGGCCTTGAGTGTTCCGCTGGCCAGCTAGGACCGGGGCTCCAGCTGGCAGGAGAGGAGGTAACTACAGGACAGAGGGGCGCCTGTGAGTTCCCAGGAGCCACACCTCAGGTGTCCCTCCCAGGGCCAGGTGCCCAGGAGTTGCTACACAAGGGCTGGGCTGACCTGGGAGCCATGGACACAGGTTATCTGGCCTGGCCAGCAGGGGCGTCCACCCCTGCCCTTCCCGCTCCTGCCCGGCCTCACCTCTCCTCCTCGCCGAGCCGCTCCAGGGCCCAGAACCAGGCCCCGAATCGCTCCTCGGGCTCTATGTGATACTTCTCGGCCGCCTCCTGCAGCAGCACTATCTTCTCCATCACTTTCAGTTCCTGGGGCCAGAGGGAAGGAGAGGGTGCAGACACGGGCCGAGCGCATGACGAGTGGGGTGGGGACAGGTCCTGGGTCTTTGCACGCACAGGCACCGTCCTTCCCCTAATTCCATGAGGCCCTACCTGTGCTCAGAGATGGGCATCGCCAGCCCTTCCTCCAGGCAGTTCTCCTTGATGCCAGCCCCCTACCCCAGCCACCACCTGGAGGGGCTCCCTCTGCTGTCATCAAACTCTCCCAGTGAGTGTAAGATGCGGGGGTGGAGCCCAGGAGTGTGCTGGCCAGGGCCCCTCTGATGTTCACTGCCCTCCCCTGCCCGCAGGAGGGGCCACAGCTGCTCACCTTCTCCTTTTTCTGTAGGTTGATCTGATTCCCCTGGAAGGCAGACAGCCCAAGTCCATCAGAAAGAGCCCCTGGCCAGGACAAGCCCCTATGCCCGCTCCTGGCCAGGACAAGCCCCTATGCCCGCCCCTGGCCAGGACAAGCCCCTATGCCCGCCCCTGGCCATGACAAGCCCCTATGCCCACCCCTTCTCATGTGGCAGTACCACCAGGTCCCAGGAGGGGGCGGGAAACACGGAGAGACAGGACTTGGAGGGAGGCCAAGCTCTGGGCTCCAGAGGAGGGGCACATGGGTCCCTATGAAGGGCATGAGGCCCAGCTCCCAGGGGCAGCTGTGCTGAGAACTCAGGGCTCAGTACGAGGCCTCTCTCTCCCCAAATGTCAATCCTGGTCACCCAACCCAGGTCCCAGGTCACCCACCTCCAGATAATCCTCCAACATAGTGTCCAGCATCTCCAGGTCAGTCAGAAATTTGCCAAGGAAGGGAACACACTAGGCAATCAGGGTGAGGGTGGGATGAGCCCCTGTTCTCAGGTGGCCCCACAGACCATCCCCTGAAAGCCTCCCACCCTCAGCCTCCTGGCCCACCCCAGGGAACCCACATGGAGCAGCCCAGGACCCTTACAGCCTCCCCTCAATTGCCCCTTCCCTCACTCTCCAGGAACTCCTCCTAATCACCTCCAGGGCCTACTGCTGGCCAATCACAGGGTCTGTGGTCCCCAGCCCACCCCACCCCCACAGGCATGGTGCACCCAGCTCTTCTAGGCCCTCCCCCAGGTCACTGCTAATGGAGGGCTGCAGGTTCTGTGGGAACAGGAGGCAGGATGGAGGAAGAAGGCCTCCCTCTATTGACCTGGAGGCCTCCAGCTGGGAGGGCAGAGCCCCTCTCCTCTGACCCTGGAGCCCCCCAGACAGGCTCACTCACCTTCTTGTGCAGCCTCTTCTGAGTTCCCCGGAGGGTCAGCAGCAGAGTGGCAAACCTGGAGGGACGCTTCTGCCAGGGTCCGGGACAGGGTCATGAGGCCATGCCTCCTCACCCCATTTCCCCCACCACCCCTGACCTCAGACCCTGGACAGCTGACCCAAGTCAGCTGGTACCAGTGCCACTCTGACTCCAGCATGCTGGATTCTGGACGGCTCCCAGCTGCAAGGCTCCCTGGGTGTGTGACCAGGGGCCTGGGGCCTCCCTGACCCTTTCCTGACTGTGACTGACTGGGGGCGAGCGCTCTAGGGCACAGTGGGAAGTCACAGAATGCACACCTCTCTGTCTCTGGTCCAGCAGGTGGGACCTGAGGCCAAGCAGCCCTTCTGTTCCCCTGGCCCATGGGAGTCCCCTGCAGTGCCCGTCCCTGGGGCAGGCAGGGTGCGCTCCCCTGGGAGGTGTGGTGCAGACAGAGGAGCAGCAGGGGCCCGGCTTCTGGAGGCCAGGTGGGGCTGGTTTGGAGAAGAAAGGTACCCACTCACTCCACTCACCACCCAACAGCCTGGAGGAAGCTAAGTGCCAGCGGGATGGCCCCACCTGGAAGCCAGAGACCCACTCAATGTGCCAGCCCTGCACCCCCCCACCCCCGAACAGTCCAGCCAGCATCGCTGTGTGCCAGGCCCGGGCCTCCTGCCCTGGAGCTGCCCCCTGCCATGGGCCACACAGGACCCTCTTCCTGTTACTCAGGACAGAGAGGGCAAACGTTACAGAGACTCTTTAAGTGACACACTATCAAAGCCACATCCTGCACAGTGCCCCCCCCAGACCTCCAGCCTCCGCTCTACCTTGATGAGCCGCTCCCTGCCCGCTGAGGTGTCTTCCTTACACAGCGCGCTCAGTGTGGCTGAGCTCCTCCTGAGCCAGGGAAGGAGGGCAGACATGTTTAAAAAGAATGAGTGGAGTAGGGGTGGGGGATGGGGTCGGTTAAAGGCAAATTCCGTTTGCTGTCTAATGTTTCACAGCGCTGGGTGAGGGTTTCAATGGGTTCCTACAAGCAGGAAGGTCTCCGTGCTCTGGGGTGGGCTCTCCTGTGGGTCACCTGGGCCCCCATTCCCATTTCTATGGAGCAGCTGTTTTGACCAGTTTGGGTTTCACCTGGGCATAGGGTTCTAGTGGTATAAACACTTGAAAATCTCCAGTGGGGCTCAATCCAGTCTCTGGCATGTAAGGAAACTGATTCCTGAAGCAGAACTGGCGGCCTGAGGTCCCAGGGAGGCTTAGAGACCCCACAGCCGCCCAGTCCCTGTCCCCAGGGGTGGCTGCCTCCCAGGAGGTGCCAGCTACTGAGGGGACATTGGGAGGCATATCAGAGACACCCCCACCCATCCCTTCTGGGGAGAGGCCTACCCACCTGGAAACTCTCCCCCACGTCTTCTTCAGACGGTGGACGGGCGTGCTCTGCAGAGCGGACAGTATGGCGTGCAGGGCGGAAAAGCTCCTGAGGGCTCTGCACTCCTGGAAGGGGAGCGACGGCTGTGAGTGGGGAGCTGGAGCTCTAGCTCAGTCCCCTCAACTGACACCCCTCCTGGGTGGGACGGATGCTCAGGGTGGGCATGTCAAGCACTCAAAGACCAGCACTCTCAGAGAGGAGGATCTTAGCTCAGCCCAAGGAAGGAGCCAGGGAGGAAGTGAGCCTCCCACCACGGGGACCTGAGAGTCAAGGTCAGCGTGCCCCTGGCAGAAAGGACCTAGGAACTGTGCTGGGCTCCGGCCTCAGGCCTCAGTCCCGAGAGCTGATGAAGCGGCAGAGGCATTTTTCAAGGCTCCGGACGGGGACTGCGCTGGGCCTCCAGTAACATACCCTGGCCACCTTGATCCAGTGCTCCACCACTTTGGCCCTGTCCCGGGCCCTCATGCTTGGGTCCCCAAGGCAGGTGGTGATCACACAGGTGGCCACACGATTGAACTGTGTGATGGTGGCACGGACAGTGGAAGCCAGGTGCTCCTTGCCAGGCTTGTCCCTCTGGGACCAGACGGAGCCCAGGCACTGGTGGGGCAGCACCCTCTTGAATAGTTCCTAGGGAGAAAGGGGAGTGTCACCCAGCCGTGCCACACCCAGCTCAGTGTCCCCAACCCCCTGCAGGGGTCACTGGTCAAGACTGAAGCTCAGGAAGCTGAGGATGTGGCCTGAGCCTTGGAGTCTCTGGGATTTGTTCTCTGTCCACTGAGGGACCCAGCACTGGATGACCCAGGGCCCAGGACAGGTGGGGAAGGGACAGGAGCATCTGCCTCCAGCCCATCCTCACTGACTCCAAACTCCAGGATGCGGCTCAAGTCCACTCACCCCAAGAGGGCATCTTCCAGCATCCTGATCACCCCTCTGGTCCAAATCCCCATTCAGGGCACATGCCCTGTGGCAGCTACAGCCACGAGCTGTTTGTTTGTCCCCTTGTAGGTAAGTACACATCAGGTGCCTAATCAGTGCGGAGGCCGCTGAGCCTCATGGGCACGTGGATGGGCGCCCCACGGCCCTGGCTGCACGCAGTGAGCTCCCCTCCCCACCTCCCGGGCCAGGACCCACCCAGCTTTCTGTCTGATCTGCCTCATCGAATCTGCAGCCACTCTGAGCAGCTGGTGCCTGTGTGTCCACCCCCCTGTCCACAGGTGGTCAGCAAAGGCTTGGGGTGGAGAAAGTTGCCCAGCACCCATGGGTGGTCAGTGTGGGAGCTGCGATTTGGATCCAGATCATGGGAGTTCGGATCAGGAAAGGCAGGTGGGGCAGCTGAGGCAGAGGGAAGGCCTGTCCCACCGCCGAGAGCCCCCTGCTCACCGCGTCCATCACTGTCAGTTGCTCTGCCACCAGTCTTGGAGGGAAGGTCAGGATGTTACGCTTCTCCTCCCTTCTCAGGTGCTTAGTGGTCCCAGCCCCGGGGTGGTCCGGTGCTGGGCATGGAGCTGGCTCTGTTGTTGGCGTTCGGGTCAGAGCTGGTGGTCCAGGTGGCTCCCGCTGGAGAGCCGGCCCTGGGGCGCAGGGCGAGGCGGGTGCTGGCCCCAGGCCCCGAGGGGCTGAGGGAGGTGACACCGGCTCTAGCACTGGCACAGCGGGACCCGGCGCGTGCCCGGGAAGAGGCCCTTTCTCGGGCTCTGGAGCGGCCTGGAGCTCTGGGGGTGGCTCTGGAGCAGGTGAAAGAGACACTTGGCACACATGCCTGGCTCTCCCGTGCCATCCTAGAGACAGTAAGTTGCCACTGCCTCCAAGGGAACTGGGGTCCCTGAGCCCACCCACCCGACCGTCTCCCCAGACTGCAGTCCCTCACCTCCCAGCTCTGCCTGCGTGGGCTCCAGATGCTCCAGCTCCACCCACAGGCTGAGCACCTGGCCCACCGCATGTGAGGCAGGGAGGCCGCCCTGCACGAAGGCCTGCTTCAGGGTGAACCAGGGAAGAACCAGTGGCTGGCCGAAATATTGTATCCGGTGCGGCCAGGTACGCATCACAGAAGAAACGGCCCTGGGGGAGGCAGGAGGGCAGCAGAGTCAGAGTCCTGGTCTTTCCTCCCGCATGGCCCTCCCACGGCACCCTGCTTTACACTGGGCCCTCATGCCTGCCCGGGCCATCCAGGGCTCAGCCCCATGCCCCTGTGGCTGTCCTGGGAGTCGCAGGCCTGGTGATCCAGCAGGCTAACACGGAGTCTGTGTGAGTCTCCTCTTCCCCTGACAGCTGTCCTGGAGGCCTGTGCACTGCCCACCCCAGCCCTCCGTGCACTGGGCACCTGCACTGAGCACTGAGACAGCTGTGAGCAGCCTGCTCCCCACGTCCTGTTCTGGGCCTGGCGATGGTGGTCAGGTGAGTGGGTGCAGAGAAAGCAGGCAGAGCAGGATGGTCTTGGTGGGGATGGGACTCCGGGGACAACTCGGCCCAGCCTCCCCTCTGGTTATAGGAGGCCAGGGAGCCCACCCACAATGCTCTTTGACCCTGTGCTCCTGGAAGGAGCCACCAGACCTCAGCCCTCCCTTGGGAATCAGCAGGCGTGTAAGATCAGGGTTCTGCCAGCCCCTGTCCACCTGCAGCCCCTCATCCTGCAGACACAGGAGGCCCTCCTTCTGGACCCAAAGACCACTCACTTTTTCACTTGTTCCTGGGGTGTGTCACCCTGGTTGTTATATGGCAGCATATTTCCAGATGTAGAGAACACCCGGATGGCATCAGCTCTGACGGATGGTGGGCAGCACCTGCAAATGAGGTCGTGTGTGACAGTGGGACTCACTGACTAGAACTGAGGCCCAGGCACTGTGTCTGCCTCATTCACTGAGTGAGGCTAAGTGTCTCCAAAGTGCCTGCTGGCAGTAGGAGCTCAATACACATTGTCCAGTCAATGAACTCCGACCAGAACCATCTGGACGTCTGAGTGGGCCTGGGGTCCCTGCTGTCCCCAGAGATCCCTAATCTGCCTACACCAAGGACCAGGACAAGGACCAGCCAGGTGGAATCTCAACTGCTTGACAGGTTGTTTCGCATGTGCTTTTCCAAACTCAGATGCCACAGGCCGCCGATGGGTGAGTCAGGGGACTTGTCATGGGGGAGAGAGAAATCATTGCCGAGAACAGCGCACACGGCCAGCACCCCTTTCTGCAGAGCCAGGCAGCAGGTAAGACCTGCCATGGCTGTCCCCACAGTAGTCTCTGCAAGAACCCTACCAGGCTTATCCTCTATCACCCCACTTTTCAGAGGAGCCAACCAAGGCTCAGAGAGATGTGGTGACATTTTCAGGACACAAGGCTAGCAGTGGGCTGAGTCACCACTAGGGGGCGTGTGCTCACCTGGGAAACAGCTGGTCCAGGAACTGCTGGGCTCTGGAGAAGGCCGGGTGGATGGACATGAAGGAGGAGATGTGGGGGATTTTTCCACGTGGGAAAGCTGGTACCATGGATGCCGCCACCTTCTCCATTGTGCCTTCCTGGAGGGCACGCATCCTGCAGGCCTCACGGAGGTTAAGAGTTAACTCGGCTGCATCCTGGGTGGGACAAGGAGGGACATCCAGTCAGTGGCATCACTGTGAACCCAGGAGGATGGAGGTCTGGAGCTCACCCAGGAACTGCCAGCCCTCAGGACATGTGTGAGAGGAGGGACAGTGGTGCCCACGATCAGTGAGGTTCTAGTTTCTAAAGGTCCATTTAAGTTTGGTGGGTGGGGAATGCTTACACAATTGTGACCTTCTGGGCATGCTTTCAGCTGAGGAACATCAGACCTCCTGCATTCATAGTCTGTTTGAAGGGCATTGTCCCCACGAGTCCTCAGCAGACATCCCCACTAGAGAGATGTGAACACAGAGGCTTAGGAGGTCAAATGGCTGCTCCAGGTCATGCAGGTCAGAGCTGAGAACTGTCCTGCATGATGTTCCCTCTCAGCTCCCTGAGACTCATCTGTCCCCACATGGAGGGAGAAGGTCTAGGAAACTTGTCACTCCCCAGTTTGGGGACAGTATACACTGTCCTATGAAAAACATTGACTTCAAAAAACACACTTATTTCTTTGCCTTTTACATTAAAGGGCATTTTGAGATTCTCATTTTGGAGATCCCAGATTCCATGCCGATACCTGGAGACTCCAGGCTGGAGAAAGCCGACCACCAGGCCGGGATCTGAGCAGATGATGAGGGAAGGAGCAAATCCACGTGGCTGGTGAGAAGCTGACGGGTGAGTCCAGGCACCCGAGAGGCAATGGCCAATCAAGGAACACTGATTGCCTTGGGCCGCTTGACGTCGGATTGGTAAACATGTCAATGAGTGAGAAATCCCCGGGTCCGGCGGGAGCAAGGCAGCAGCCATCACCAGAATCTGCTGTTGGCGACGTCACTGCCACAGCCTCTGGATGTGGAATCGCCTGCAGCTGTGAGGATTTGACATGTGCACGTCCTGTCAGGAGCAGTCCCGTCCCTGGGCAGGTATCCCCACCCAGAGACAGTATATATTGGGGGCTGAATGGTGTCACCCGAAATCCATGACTTTGTAACCCTCAGAACTTCAGAACATGCTTGTATTTGGGCTCATGGTCTTTAAGGAAGCAGTTAAGTTGAAGTGAGTTCGGTGGGGTGGGTCTTCATCCAATATGACTGGGGTCCTTAGAAGAGCAAAGGAGGACACATGGAAGCACAGAAGGGAGTCCATGTGACACAGAGATAGAAGACGGCCAGCTACGAGCCGAGGAGCCCTGCTGACCCTTCATCTCCAACTTCTAATCTCTGCTGTTCACACACCCAGTGTGGTCCTACATCACAGCAGCCCGAGCAAACTCACACAGTCCCTTCGGACACCCTCAGTGTTCCCGGCCTCACTGCTGACATGGCACCTGGACTGAACCACGGTCCAGGTTCAATGGCACTGAAAGGTGCATCGCTTGGCAAACGCCCTCCCTTATGGAATATTATGGACATGAGTGAAGCCACAGGTCCTGACGGGGCAGGGCCCCCAGGGTGTTCTGTGATCACAAGTAGCTTAGAAACGTACAGAATAGCTTAACCCCACCCTCCCCCTTTCTGTGTACCAACCATGTGATACGTGTGCTGATGTGTAGACTTGGAGCAGGTCTGCAGGGACACCTGGGGCAGGTAGTTCAACAACAAAACAGCCAACAGGACTGTGCTCGTGGCCTCAGGGCAGTGAAACAACAGGCTCCCCCTGCTGTTCCTGCCAGTGTGGGGTGACTCTACCCTCCCAAGTAGGTGGCAGGGGAAGTGGAGGTCCAGGTTCCTCTGTGCGCTGGACTGTGGACACTCCAGGGGGAAAGCCTTGGAGGCCCCCAGGGGAGTCCCCAGATTTGGGTCTGGGTTCTGGGCCACCCCAGTCGTGTCAAGCTCATGGGTGTGGAGAACCCTCTGAGCCAGCTCTCACCTCAGACCGGCGCTGGATGGTGATCCTGCCCTGGCACCCTTGTCCCTCGTACCAGATGATGGTGTACGTGAACCCATCAGTCGGCTCCTCCACGACCTCTGGGGCCGGCCTCTGCAAAGACACAGCCGGGTTCCAGGCCGGGAGGCGTCAGGGGCCTGCCTGGCCATTCTCACTGGGGGACATGCCCACCACAAATTCTGCCCCCCAGATTGGGCACAGAGGGGCATCTGCAAAGACCTCCAGGCAGGGAGGGAACACGATGACACCTTGAGGACTCCTGATTAACAAGTAAGTAGTTGAACTTGGTCCCCAGCACTCACCTTCCCTTCCTGCCAGCCGTGACCTGGGCGATAGACATGACAGACCCTCCCGACTTCAGACACCTAACACCTGCTCCTGCCCAGGATGAGCGCCCCTCATCCCACACTTTTCTTCTCCACCAGCCACACACACACCAGGACGAGGGGGAAGGGGTGTGGGCTGTCCAGGTAGGATCACAGTTGGGGTCTGGCCTGGAGTAGCCTGCCCTGGGCTGCCCTGTTACCTGAGGGCGCCTCGTGCCAAATGGCCAGAAGTGTCCGAGGCGAGGTTTGCGCCGTCTACACCAGCTGAAACAGCCCTCACTCTGGGCTTTTCTCAGCCTAGGGCTTCGGGAAGTCGGGAAACAGCAACAATACATCCTGTTCTCTTGACAGTTTCCAGTCAACTGACCTGGCTAGGGGTCCCTGGTTACCAGACTTCTAGCTTCTGTTAGGGTCTGTCACCAAGGAAGTGAGGTCACCCCTCGAGATTCCATGATCTGCGCCCCTTCCTCCAATCAGAGCCACCCGAAGGCCCCTCTGGGCTGTTGACCACTCCCCCTGCTCCCCCATGTCATCTCCATACCTGTACACGGATAGTCAACACAGCCCTCCCCACAGCTCCCGGGAACGGACCAGGTTCCCAGCTTTGACCTTCCATGTGAACTGGAACCAGGTTCTGCTGGTGGCCCAGCCTCCGGAACAGCCACCTCCAGGGGTCACCAGTCCTCCTCCCACCCGCTGGTATCTCTGGACCCAGAAAACCAGTCGGGACCCTCAGTTTCCCACAGGCACATGCAGTTACCCCCAGACAATACCTACGGCCGTCACCACCCCTGACAAGGCATCGTACATTAACTCGTCTCATTTGCTTTAGTGTCTCAAGCCCACTAGACACATTCTAGCTGGAGCAGTTAGGAAGCCAGCAGGGGAGCACATGCTGAGGTCGGGGAGCAGATGTGACTGGGAAGCAGCAGTATTTCTGTTATTTGCTGGGGCTGGAGAAGAGGCAGACCCTCATCATGGAAAGATTCTCAAGCCCTGCTTAGTATTCATATTGTTTGTCTTTATTCCCTCCTGCCTGGGCTCTCTGTACCTAGAGCACAGAATCACATAAAAACTGCAACAAAAGAATGTATATTCTGCTGATGTTGGATGAAATGTTCTGTAAATATCAATTCGATCCAACTGATCTAGTGTGTCATTTAAGGCCACTATTTCCTGGTTGATTTTTTTTGTCTGGAAAATCCATCCAGTGACGTCAGTTGGGTGTTAAAGTCCCCTACTATAGCTGTATTGCTGTCTATCTCTCCCTTAAAGTCCATTAAGAACTTTCTTACATATTTAGGTGCTCCTGTATTGGGTGCATATATACTAACAAGGGTTATATGTTCTTGTTGGATTGATCCCTTTAGTATTATGTAGCGACCTTCTTTGTCTCTTGTTACAACCCTTGTTTTGAAGTCTATCTTGTCAGACATGAGTATTGCTACCCTTGCTTTTCATTTGTTTGTTTCCATTTGCATGGAATATTTTTTCCATCCCTTCATTTTCAGTATGTGTGAATCTTTTGTTCTAAGATGGGTCTCTTGTAGACTTCTAGGAATATAGCCTAAAAAGCCCAAAACACCAATCAGAAAAAATATATGTACCCCTATGTTCACGGCAGCATTATCTACAATAGCTAAGGTCTGGAAACAACCCAAGTGCCCATCAGTAGATGAGTGGATAAAAAAGCTGTGGTACATTTACACAATGGAATACTATGCAGCTATAAAAAAGAAGGATTTCTGCCTGGCCAGTGTGGCTCAGTGGTTGAGCATCAACCCATGCACCAAGAGGTCGCTGGTTTGATTCCTGGTCAGGGCACATGCCCAGATTGTGGGCCAGATCCCCAGTGGGGGGCATGCAGGAGGCAGCCAATCAGTGTTCTCTTTCATCAATGTTTCTATCTCTCTCCCTCTCCCTTCCTCTCTCTCTAAAATCAATAAAGAAAAAAAAAAAAAACACAAGGATTTCTTACCCTTTGCAACAGCATGGATGGACCTGGAGAATATTATGCTGAGTGAAATAAGCCAGCCAGAGAAAGACAAATATCACATGATCTCACTTATATGTGGAATCTAATGAACATAATAATCTGATGAACAAAATAGGTCCAGAGGCATGGACGCATGGAACAGACTGACATACCTTACAGGTGAGGGGATCAGGAGATGGGAAGAGATTAACCAAAGAACTCATATATATATATATATGCATGGCCATTGGGCACAGACAATAGTGTGGTGAAGGCCTGGGTGGAGGGCAGGGGCTGGGAGTAGGGGGATTAAGGGGGGAAATTAGGGGACATCTGTAATACTGGCAACAATAAAAAAACATCAAAACCTGCAACGAGGTGACAGAACTGTAGAAGTTGTAGTAGATGGTATTGTGGTTAATTGTATGTGTCAACTTCACTGGGCCAAGGGGTGCCCATGTATTTAATGGTCCAGTGTTGTTGTTCTGGGTGTGTGTGTGAGAAGGTTTCTGGATGAGATCAGCATGTGAATCAGCGGGATGAGTGCAGAAGACCGCACTCCCTAATGCGGGTGGGCATCACCTAAGCAGCTGAAGTCCTGGCTAGAACAAGAAGGCTGACCCTCCCACAAGTGAAAGGGAGATCCTCCTGCCTATGTTTTTTCTTTCTTTCTGCCTTTGGACTAGAACTGAAACATCAGCTCTTCTTGGGCCTGGGGCCTGCCAGATTTCGGACTAGAACTTATACCATTGGTTCTCCTGAGTCTCTCATTTGCCAACTGCAGGTCTTGGGACTTCACATCTTCCACAGCATGTGGGCCAAGCCTTTATAATAAATTCTTCACACACATACCCACACACACACACACACATTATTGGTTCTGTTTCTCTGGAGAACCCTGAGTAATACAGATGGCGTTAATAAGACAGGAACTGGAATATTAAAATCTTTCCTGAATTCATAAGCTGACTGGATCAGCTGTGTCCTCTATGAGAAAAGGGTCCCCAAATCTCCAAAGTGTTCAGAATGAGGCCAATGGCTCAGAAAGCTCTCTGGTCACACCTTTCTGCTGAAAACACCAGAGGCCATGAACTGTGTGAGTGGAAACAACAACAGGTGACATGAGAGACAGGGACATGTGCAGAGCCCTGCCCCTCACTTGCCTGTCTCACCTGGTACCTCCTGACTCTCCCACTCAGAATGCACCCTGGAAGGGCACAGGAGCAGGGCAGAGTTGGCCTGATGCCCCGGCCCAGCCACACACCCCCACTCCCAGCCTCACCCGGGCCTCTCAGGGGTAAACCTAGCCATGTGGTCCTGCTGAGCTCATGGAAGTGAAACCTAACATTATCTGAGACCCAGTTACTGTGCCTTTTTACTGTGACTGAGACCTGGGTCCTTGCAAGAGTCCCTCCCACACCCTCAGAACTGGTCTGGTAAAATAAAAACAGAAAACCCTCCGGCAGCCTGTGGCAGCTGTCCCATCATACCTGTCTCTCTGCAGGTGGCCCTCAGCCACAGAGAGGTCCTGGCTCCTTTTAACCAGCACAGCCTCTGTTTCTGCCCGGGCGATGGGGCCCTGGACGGGTGGGAGGGCCATGGAGGGCGCAGGTACAGACCCTGGACTGGGAGCTCAGAGGAGCTGAGATGCCTGCCTGAGAGACTGGGAATCCCTTGGCATGGCGTCGACCCAAAGGTCAGCTGTGTCACTTTGAGCAAGTTAAGTATCCTCTCGGAGGCTCCCCTGTGCACCTTGTTAGAAGGAGAAGATTCAATTATATTGTAAAGAGTTGTAGCTCTGAACTTTAAATGAGTTAGTGCACAATAGAATTTTGTTATTATTTTCTATTTAGGCTGTCAGCACTTTTTACCAGATATATCAATACCCATAAGATGACATAACTTTAGGTGGTAAACAAAATAGCATTTTGTCCATGAAAATGGTATAAAAATGAGTCTGAGTGACTCACTAGAGTATTTTAAGTCAGAAAACTCCTAGAGAAACCATATGAGGTGACCATTTCATTTGTTCATTCATTCATTCATTCATTCATTCATTCATTCATTCATTCATTCAGCAAACACTCATTATGCCAACTATGTTCCTGTCCAGGCCCTTGAGAAACTCACAGGCTAGAGGAGGAAGCCGACCCAAGCTCAAAATCAGTCCTGACCCTTATCACAGCCCAGAGAAGGAAGATACAGCCCAGACTTGGGCACAGGGGGTGGTCAGGGGGGACTTCCTGGAGGAGGTAACACCTGTACTGAAGTTTAAGTTCCAGTTCGGCAAGCAAAGAGGTGGTGGCGGAACACTCCAGGGAGGACTGTAAATACAAACGGGAGAGAAACAAGAAAAAAAATGGGTGGGGGTGGGGATGGATAGGGAAGGTTTGAGAGTGTGTGAGGAGAGTGGTGAGGCATGAGGTTGGAGATCAGACTGGGCGCTGGACCTGGGGCTGGGCTGGAGTTTTCCCCGAGGACACTGGAGAGCTCCTGAGGAGCTTGACACAGGGGTGGCACAGCCAGGTTTGCATTATTATTATTATTTTTTTTAAATTTATTTTTGTTACAGATGTTTCTCGTTTTTTTTCCCCATTGACACCCTCCTCCCCATCCCCCCACCCTGTCCCCAGCTTTGTTGTCCATGTCCATCACTTATGCATACATGTGCATAAGTTCTGTGGTTTATCTCTTCCCTCCCCCCCACCCCCTCTCCTGAGGGGTGTCAGTTTATACCCTACTTCCACGTCTCTGGGTCTACCCTGTTCCTCAGACTGCTATGTTCATTATATTCCACAAATAAGTGAGATCATGTGATATTTGTCTTTCTCTGCTTGGCTTGTTTCGCTTAGGATAATACTCTCGAGATCCCTCCACGTCGTCTCAAAGGATAAGAGATCTTTCTTTCTTACAGCTGCATAGTACTCCATTGTGTATATGTACCACAGCTTTTTTATCCATTCATCCACTGATGGACACTTGGGCTGTTTCCAGATCTTAGCTATGGTAAATAGTGCTGCTATGAACATGGGGGTACATGTATTTTTTCTGATTGGTGTTTCAGGCTTCTTAGGGTATATTCCTAGAAGTGGGATCACTGGGTCAAATGGCAATTCAATTTTTAATTTTTTGAGGTAACACCATAGTGTTTTCCACAGTGGCTGCACCAGTCTGCATTCCCACCAGCAGTGTACTAGAGTCCCTTTATCTCCACACCCTCGCCAACACTTGTTGTTTGATGATTTGTTGATGGTGGCCATTCTGACAGGTGTGAGGTGATACCTCATTGTTGTTTTAATTTGCATCTCTCTGATGATTAATGATGTTGAGCATTTCTTCATATGTCTCTTAGCCATTTGTATGTCCTTTTTGGAGAGGTGTCTGTTTAGTTCCTCTGCCCATTTTTTAATTGGGTTCTTTGTCTTCCTTTTGTTGAGTTGTATGAGCACTCTGTATATTTTGGAAATTAACCCCTTATCTGGTGTGTCATTGGCAATTATGCTCTCCCATAGAGTGGGTTCCCTATCTGTTTTGATGGTTGTTTCTTTTGCTGTGCAGAAGCTTTTGAGTTTGATGTAGTCCCATGTGTTCATTTTTCCCTTTGTTTCTGTTGCCTTAGGTGATGTATCAGTGAAGATTCTACTGCGTATGATGTCCGAAATTTTGTTGCCTACATTTTCTTCTAGGATTTTTATGGATTCACGAGTCACATTTAAGTCTTTTATCCATTTTGAGTTTATTCTTGTGTGTGGAGTAAGTTGATGGTCTAGTTTCATTTTTTTGCATGTAGCTGTCCAATTTTCCCAACACCATTTATTAAAGAGGCTATCTTTACTCCATTGTATGCTCTTGCCACCTTTGTCAAATATTAATTGAGCATAATGTCTTGGGTCAATTTCCGGATTCTCTGTTCTGTTCCACTGGTCTATATGCCTGTTCTTGTGCCAGTACCAGGCTGTTTTGATTACAGTGGCTTTGTAGTATAAGCTGATATCCGGTATTGTGATCCCATCTACTTTGTCCTTCTTTTTCAAGATTTGCATTATTTTTAAAAGCTTGCCAGGCCTGCTAGGCTGCCTGCCTTGGAAAGTCACAGCCAGGGACGTAGCGGTGATTCGTCACCTGTAAGAACCTCACAGAGGCCCATCCCACCAGGACCTGGACTCTTCCAGCTAGCGCATGCGCAAGCTCTCCCTGGAAATGCAGTACATGTCCCATGTGAGTCGCTGTGTGTGTTTATTTATTTTAAGAAACTGGCGCATGTGATTACGGAGGCTGGCAAGTCCACAATGTGCAGGGTGGGTTACGAGGCTGGACATCCAGGGGAGGGTCAAGGTTGCAGTGCAAGTTCAAAGCGGTCTGCTGGCAGCATTCCCTCTTGCTCCGGGAAAGTTTTTGTTCTATTTAGGCCTTCAACTGATTGGGTGAGGCCCACCCACATTAGAGAGGGCAATCTGCTTATTCAAAGTCCAGACTTAAATGTTAATCTTACCCAAAACACCCTCACTGAAACATCCCGAGTAACATAGGGCCACATATTGGGGCACCATGGCCTAGCCATGTTGACGCAGAAAATGGACCATCACGGACACCCTGGAGCTGGACATGACACTTTGTAGGTCACATGGCTTAGGTGAGCTGGGGAAGGCACTGCGCAACCACAGAGATACGGTAACTCTGTCACTCGGCTGTGCCCATGGTCTCTGCTCTCTAGCTGCTTGCCCGCTACCTGTCCGTAGCCCAAACCTGTGGCTGCGGGGGACGGAGCAGCCAGACAGACACCAGCAGCTGCAGCCCCTCAGCCAGGGAAGGGCAGCCTGTCCCTTGCAGGCGGCAGGTTCCAGCCAGACCCCTGCTCCTTGGTCTCCAGACACAGTGACAGCCCTCTGCTCACTCCCTGCAATATGAATGAAATGTTTTAAAGTAATGTGCCTGAGACTGTCACCGCAGCAAGAGAGGCTGTGAGCCTAATTTGTCACACGTAGGGGCATCTTCAGATGAGCTGCGAGGGAGCGAGGGCTCGCTTCCCCTGCAGTGCTCAGTGCTGGTCCCGGCCTGGGCCAGGGGTAATCTGAGGTCACTGGGGGCTCACAGAGGGTCTGGAGAAAGGGATCAGGGAAATGGGTCCCCTCGTGCAGCCCTGGCTGGGGCTCCTCTAGAAATCCAGGCCTCCAGTGACAGGGGAGCCTGCGCTGATCTCAGAAAGCCAGGTCCCAGGGACACAGGAGCAGGCCACAGTCTGTGATGACAGAGAGATGTGGTGCAAATTGTTATTACAGAAGGCCCTCGTTTATTGCGGTTAATCAGTTCCAGACTCTACCGCGATAAATGAATTTCCGCCAAGTAGGATTCTTTCTTTATATACAGTCCTCCCTCGCCACTTCCCGCTTCGACTTTCGCAGCTTCAGTTTTCAGTGTGGAAAGAACCTGGCCTTCCTGGAATAAACCTCACCTAGTCTTATGTAGAATTCTGTGTACATATTGCTGCATGTATATATATATATATATATATATATATATATATATATATATATATACACACACACACACACACATATATATGTGTGTGTGTGTGTATATTTTTTTAATCCTCACCCAAGGATATTTTTTTCCATTTATCTTCAAATAGACTGGAAGAGAGGGAGGAGCGGGAGAGACAAAGAGAGAGAGAGAGAGAGAGAGAGAAACATTGATGTAAGAGAGACACATCAACTGGTTGCCTCCCACACAACCCCACCAGGTCCAGGAACCAAACCGCAACCAAGGTACGTGCCCTTGAACCGAAATCGAACCCGAGAATCTTTGGTCTGCTGGCTGATGCTCTAACCACTGAGCCAAACTGGCCAGGAATTGGCTGGGTTTTTTTCTTTATTGATTTTAGAAAGAAAGGAAGTGAAAGGGGGAGAGAGATAGAAACATCCATGAGAGAGAACATAGATTGGCTGCCTCCTGCATGCCCCCCACTTGGGATTTGGCCCTCAACCTGGGCATGTGCCCTGACCAGGAATCCAACCAGCGACCTCTTGGTGCATGGGTCGAGGATCAACCACTGAGCCACACTGGCTGGGCTGGGCTGATATTTTTAAATGAATTTTTCTGTATGTTCACAAAGAATATTGGTTTATGATAGTTTCATGTGATGGCCTTTTCAGTCCATGATTTCAGGTTCTACCTTTGAAAATATTTTGGCCACTCTAAGTCCTCCAAATTTCCATACATTTTAGGTTCAGCTTACAATTAAAAAAAAAAAAAAAAAATCCAGGAGGAAATCTCAGCCCCTGAAGGCTACACTGATCCTTTCTACCCAATATTTTAGAAAAAACACACCCATTTATACATAAACTCTTTCAGAAAACGGGTCAGGGGGGGAGGGGGAGTAATGCTTTCTACCTCAATCTTTGAGGACAATAACCTGAAATCACAGAACCAAATGGGAGGACTTACACTACCAGACTTCGAGTTTTCCAATAAAGCTAAAGTGATGGAGGATATGGGACCAGCATAAAGATCGATGGAACAGAATAGAAACTGTAAAAATAAACCTTCACATTTCTGGTCGATGGATTTTCAATAAAGGCGCCAAGGGAACTCAAAGGGAAGAAATGAGAGTGTTTTCAACACATGCTGCCGGAACATTGGATAAACATATGTGTCCCCAAGGAATTAACTGTAGTCCCTACACACTACACAAAAAATAACTCACAATTGGTCACAGACCTAAATTTCAGAGCTAAATTATAACACTTTAGGAGACAAACAGGATAGAAAATCTCTGTGATGATGTTAGGCAAAGTATTTCGTAAAAATTAAAATAACTTGATCTTCAAAAGTCACCATTATAAACATAAAAACGTAAGTCACAGACTGAATGAACATATTTGCAAAAATATTCTTGTATGCAGAATATAGAAAAACTTTCAAAATTCAATAATCTGAAAAAACTCTTGACCAAAAACTATAATTGGATGGACAAATAGCACATGAAAAGATGTTCAAATCATTTGACATTAGGTTAACATAAATTGCCCCAGTCAGGTGGCTCAGTTGACTGAGTGTCGCCCAGTGCACCAAAAAGGTTGAGGGTTCGATTCCTGGTCAGGGCACATACCCAGGTTGTGGGTTTGATCTCGGTCCAGGCACATTTGGGAGGCAACTGATTGATGTTTCTCTCTCACATCAAGGTCTCTCTCTCTCATCATTAAACATATCCTCAGATGAAGATTTTTTTAAAAAGGAAAGGAATTTACCTGGCCAGTTTGGTTCAGGGGTTAGAGCTTCGGCCTGCAGACCAGAGAGTCCCGGGTTCGGTTCCTGCTAAGGGCACATTCCTCGGTTGCAGTTTGTCCCCGGCTCCAGTTGGGGTCATGTGGATGGCAACCAGTCGATGTGTCTCTCTCACATCAATGTTTCTCTCTCTCTCTTCCTCCCTCTCTCCCTCCCACTCTATCTGAAGATAAATGTAAAAATGTCCTCAGGTGAGGATTAAAAAAAAAGGAAGGGAATTCATATTTTCAGGCCCATCGTGTGAGTGTCAGGCACTGTAGAGGCCCATTCGTATGTCAAATCTTAATTTTAAAAATCACTGTTTGCTTTTTTCATTTTAAATGATAAAATAGACTATTTATATTATTACAAAGTCACAAAATAGTATTTTAAAAAATTACTGTGAATTGCCAGGGGTGAGGAGAGTAGGCAATGGGGGGTATTGTTTCCTGGGTAGAGATTTTACAAGATTAAAGAGTATGAAGATACATAGCGGTGGTAGTTGGACAACATTATGAATGTATTTAATACCAGTGACTGTACTCTTAAAATGGTTACAATGGTAAATTTTGTTATGTGTATTTTACCACAATAAAAAAATTGAAAAGAAATCAAGGAAAACAATCAAACAGCACAATGAACACATAATTGAACAGAACCTCTTAGCTGTCTATAAATATTCAATGGGCTTTTTCTTCATAAGACTTGCTGTAAAATATGAATGAAACTTCATGAAAACCAATTAAAATATCACTTTGGGTCAAACAAATATAAAGGAATAGATGGATGCATTAGACTACAATAAAATATTGACTTATTTGTTGCAAATGTCTTCTGTTCTATGGCTAGTCTTTTTTGAGACTGTTGATAGTTTATTTTGCTAGACAGTACATGCGCTCTTCTGTATGTGTATTATTTCACAATAAAAGGGGATTTTATTTTTTTATTTATTTAAAAAAATGTTAATACTTAACTTATTCATATTTTTATTACAGATGTCTCTCCTTTCCCGCCCTTTGACCCCTTCCTCCCCGCTCCCACTCCCCCCTTCACCGCACTGTTGTCTGTGTCCATTGGTTATACATAATGCACATAACTTCTTTACTTTATCTCTTCCTGCCCTCCCACCCCTCTGAGGTTTGTCAGTCTGTTTCCTGCTTCCATGTGTCTGCATCTATTTTGTTTAACAGCTTATTGTATTCATATATTCCACAAATAAGTGAGATCATGTGATATTTGTCTTTGTCTGACTGGCTTATTTCACTTAGCATAATGCTCTCCAGGTCCCTCTAGGTCACCTCAAAGGGTAAAATCTCTTTCTTTCTTACAGCTGCATAGTGTTCCATTCTGTAAATGTACCACAGCTTTAAAAGAGGGTATTTTAAATTCAATATTTTTTAAAGAGGTTTTAAAAAAATTATTCAATACAAATAAACATTGAAATGGCAGCTAAAAAGAACCGGCAGATAATTCCACTTTCTTTTGGACTCAGTCGGTAGGGAGACTAAGGCCTGCGTCACAGGCTAACGCCAGCCGGGCTGGCCAGCAGACATTTGCTGTCAGTCACATTATCTCTCATCGTTCCCAGGCCCCTGTCTCCCCAAATCCCGTGTCCTCATTAGCGCTTGGCTGCCAAGGCCTCTCTGGTGATGCTGCCACCACGACACTCAGTGACTGCTGAGTGGTCCCCACACACTGTCTCCTTGAGTCTTCACAACACCCTGGAGGCAGACCTTACTACTGACCCACTTTCAGTACATTCTCTTAGCACTCCGCAGGGGACGGAAAGGGGAAACGTGTCAACTTCCACATCGTGACCTCTAATAACGTTCTCAGCGTTGACGCCTAGAGTGCCGGGAGATTCTGATGGCCAAGAAAGAGAAAGGATGACAGTGTACTCATGAATAAGTCCAGCCAGGGAAATGGTTTCAGAATTTTTTTTTTGCTTTAAAAACTACTGATAAGTCCTGGCCGGTTTGGCTCAGTTGGAGCGTCGGCCTGCGGTCCAGAGGGACCCGGGTTCGGTTCCCACTAAGGGCGTGTACCTCGGTTGCAGTTTGTCCCCTGCCTTGGTTGGTCGTGCGGGTGGCAGCCACTCAGTGTGTCACTTTCACGTCGATGTTTCTCTCTCTCTCTCTCTTCCTCTCTCTCCCTCCCACTCTATCTGAACAAAAAAAATGAAAAAATGTCCTCGGGTGAGGATAAAAAAAAACAAAAACAAAAACTACTGATAAGACAACCTTTCTCCGTCCTCCAGTGAGAGATTGGTTCTTAGCCAATGAAAAAAGTGATATTTTACACAATAGGAGATAAACATAAAGCGATTCATGTTCCCTGAAGAGGACACAGGCAAAAGTACATAAAGAAAATTGAGTCTGGCCGGTGTGGCTCAGCGGTTGAGCATTGACCCATGCACCAAGAAGTTGCCAGTTTGATTCCCTTTCAGGGCACATGCCCAGGTTGTGGGCCAAATCCCCAGTGGGGAGGCATGCAGGAGGCAGCCAAATCATATTCTCTGTCATTGATGTTTCTATCTCTCTCTCCCTCTCATTTCCTCTCTCTAAAATCAATAAAGGAAAAAATCAAATCAAATCAAGAGATTTCTCTATAAAACTATTGAAAAAAAAAAAGAAAATTGAGGAATATTTTACACATTTTTAATGGAGCCACATTTGAGTCTAACATCTTAATTTTGTTCTCAGTAAATCCCCGGGAATCAACTGGGACAGTTCTATTACGTTTAATTAGTCATTCAAATAGATTATGGAGAATCTCAGCATGGAACTCATGAGGCATGGTGAGGCTTATGTATTATTTCCAGATGATTTTTACTATGTTGTTAGGTAAGAGGAAAGTAAGCAATGTTGGAGGGATAGTCCCAACCTGCAGGTGGATCAAATGCCCGTGAAACAGACACTCTCAGGCCCTGCCCATACCCCTAGACATTGTAGGATTCTTGATTTCCAAAGGCCAGTGTCTGCATCTCTGTGCCTACAGCCTCTTTTTCTTGGAAGTGCAGAGAAGTGTGCTGCCTACTTGCATGGCAGACCAGAGGAGCAGAGAATTAACACACCCTCTCCCGCAACAGGCAGATCCCTCAATCGATGGCTCTTAGAAGTTGATGTATAAACACCCCAGCTCCTTGTCCCTTGGGTAGAATAATTCTGAAGCGTGTGTTTTACACCATTCCTAGATGTTTGCTTGCAAGACTGAGCTCCAGGGCTGTGGTAGCTGGCTTGATGACATACCTTCCATTCTTTGTCTTCCTTCCCTGTATCACCAAGCCACTTCATACCAGTATTCCCTGCGCCTCTTAAATAAACTACCTGTATTTGAACCCTTGTCCCAGGGTCTGCTTCTGTGGGAACTAAACTAAGCTACTTTGAATATTCTCTTGGCATCCCAATCATAAAGAGAATACTGGGGAAACAGATTCAGAGTTTAAGTCACTGTATTATTTTTTATTTTTCAAATTACTTGGAAATTATCTCCCCTGGATGTACTTTATTGCCCACATGCAGGGATGAAAATAAAAACATTTAACAATTGATATAGTATGGTCTTCAATCCATCACATCAGCTGGTCATTGGCTCTGCCCAGTGAAATACAGCTCAGGGGTCCCAGTTCTGCCTGGGTCAAATCTTCAGGCTGGGTTGAGAGGTTATTGGGCAGAGAAGGATTTACTTAGCTTTCTCTAAGGGGGCTCAAAGGCACATGGCATGACTTTGATTCTTTCTCAGAAAGAGAAGTAATGGGTAGAAGCATTAATCAGACATCTCCAAAGGGAGCTGCAAGGGCCCACAGGGCCCACATCAGTGGGGACTGAGAGCGTTACACTCCCACATATCACTACTTATGTCTGCTTCTGAGTATGGTAAGAAAAAAGCCACAAACTCCCTGGTTTCCTTCTAGAGAACTGTCTTTTCTCCATCTTGGGTAGTCTAGGCAAGACCAAAGAGCAAAGTAGCCAAGGGGTTGATGTGCATATGACTCAAGATATGTCCATCAGAGTCTCTCTCCTGGGACTATGAATGTGGAGCAGAATGAAGAAAGGGTGGAAGGAAAAGTCTTTGGAGTTCATTGATGCAGTGAGGGTGCCAGTTCATTCGTGCAGGGGGTGATATAAAGTGTGGTCAACCAGTTCCTGCGACACAGACTCCAGTTTCCTGGTTTCTCTTCATGTCCTTGACCTTCTCATTTGTCCTGAGAGTCTTCTGATAGCCTTTCAGTAATTTCCTTTTATTGTTTATGCTTTCCAAAATTGGTCACTTTTGCTGGCAACCAAAAAACCATGACTAATTTGGGTCCTATTGTTTATCGTCAGCCATGTTTTATGGGGAGCCAACCCCTTAAAAGAGTATGCAGCAGAAACTACTGAAAATTCAGAAAAAGAAGCTGGGCCCTGGATCTTCAGTAAACAAGAGGAAGAAGCCCAGTGTCTGGTGTGGGTCTGAGGGGTTGGTGTACAACACTTACGGAAGGTCAGCTCATCACTGCAGCTCTCAGCTACCCCGGGAGCGGAGTTCCATCCAGGCCTTCTCCACTGGCCCACAGGTTGACTGGCTTATGATCAGGCATTTCTCACAAGCAAAGCCCTAGTGGTTTGGGCAGATATTGGGAAAAGGACAGAGGCTCAGGTCAGACTCCTTTCTGTTAGCAGTCTGGTAAGACAGAGAGTAGGTGGGCATTAAAATCATGGGCTAAAACGAGGCCTCACTGAGATATGTAGGCATCACTTACCATGATATTCACTGTTACTACAAAATAATTATGCATATGTCATGCACATTTCATAGGAACTATATTGTGAACTGGGTAGATTTTTTTTTTAATGCTTATTTGCATTCAAAGAATTAGGAAATGAATGTTCTGTCATAATTGCAACCGTTCCTTTGGTGGTGTTGGTACAACACATCACACCAAACCCTCAAAAAGGGCCAGCTGAGCAGCTACCAACCTGGCCCACCCACAGAGTTTTGCCTAGAAGCCATGTCTTTTGTAGAATTTAGCTCGGGCGAGAATGTCATTGACCAAGTCAGACTCTGTGTCCACGGGGGTGACAACGGCTTCGCTTCCTGACTTTAAGGCTGAGAGACCACCTGAAATAAAACACAGAGGTTCAGATTGAAATATCAGCTTTCAGCAAAAATAAGATATAACTGTTCCCAGAATGTCAGCCCTCCAGACAAATCTTCCAAAGCAGGCAGTCCCAGACCCTCTTTCTCCCTCCCTTCCCTCCTGAAAAGACCCACTACCTCAAGAATCACTGGGGGAAATCCAGATTGCTTCCCTTCTCTCTCTTTTAAAGACTTTTACTTATCCTGCTACAAAATCAGATTTGCTTTTTATGGAGTCCAGGTCTGCAAAACTAGATCCCCAGCAAACCTTCAGTCTGAGAATGCTGATAATATTCTCTCAGTCATGTCATTCCACTCATTTTTTATTCAATAACTGTTTTTAAGCACCCACTGTGTGCCAGGATGGGTGCCACACTGATTGCAGGGTGCACAAAGCTACCCAGGAGGGAATCATCTCTTGGTAGGGGTGTGTGTGTAATAAGCATGTGTGTGCATAGGTGTATTTACCCTAGAATTTTCATCTTTAATAGTTATTTATGTATTTAACATAATTGTGCTCTACTCTAATGTCTAGAGAAAAAGGTCCCTGGTCCTGATCCCTGCCTTCAAGAACCTTGAAATATAAATTTTTTTCTTCATTAAGGCCATAAAGTGTGGAGGGAGAGGTATATACATCCACGGGTCTATAGGAGGTAGACAATAAGAATCGGTGTGGTTGGATACGAAGAGAGAAGGAACCAGAGAGCCTAAGAAAACAATCTGGTTTCTGTCTGAGATGACTGGATGTATGATGGCACCTTTCACAGAGACAGAAAATGTAGAAAAAGAGCAAATTTACTGTGGGAGGCCAGTGACTTAATTCCACCTGGGAGATGGCGAACTTGAGGAGGTCTGTGATCGCCCAGCACAGATCTCCATTTGGACACATCGTGGTACCTGAAGCCCTGATGTCACCAAGAATGCTCACAGAGCAAAAGTTTTTTCTCACAATTCAGGAACTGATTAACAGCTTCTTGCACCAGGAAGGAAACCTATCAGAAGAAGGCAACCATTCCTTTAAACTACTGCATTAACTTTCAAGGCATCACTCAGGGGCTCAATAACCAATGAGAGGCATGATGAGAACCCCAGCATCTGGTAGAAAGGAAGTGAAAGCTGGGAAGGAAGACCACTCACAGTAACTCAGGATTTCTGAGAGCACTTTCAACAGCCCTTCCCAGGGAGGTCCGGTACCTCTTGTCTTCAGGGGTCTCACCCACAGCTCTTTTTTTTTTTTTATCCTCACCTAAGGACATTTTTGCATTTATCTTCCTATAGAGCGGGTGGGAGAGAGGGAGGAGGAGAGAGAGAGAAACATCGACATGAAAGAGACACATCGAGTGGTTGCCACCCACACGACCCCAACCAGGGCCAGGAACAAACTGCAACTGAGGTACGTGCCATTAGTGGGAACCGAACCCAGGACTCTCCAGTCCACGGGCCGACGCTCTAACAACTGAGCCAAACCAGCCAGGGCACATCCACAGCTCTTTTAAAGAAAGCACCACAAATATGGCATACCTTTGAGGTGCTGAGCCACACTCCAATTGGGGAATTGTCTCTGGATTGCCTTAATTCTGTCTGCTAGCATCCCAACAGCCTGCAGAAGGTGTGTTCTGCTGTCCCAGGTACCAACAGGGCGGTACATTTTCTTATCAAGCTAGAAAATTCAAATAGTAATGTCAGCATCTGAATGAAGCAACACACCTTTCTGCTGTTCCTGATTTCTCCTTCTCATGTTCAAGTCCGTAGCCACTGGCCTTGGCCCGTCCTTTACCCCCCAGAATCAGTTCTACAGTCCTTTCTGAAAAGAGAGTCAGAGAAACGAAGCAGGATTTGGGAGAAGTGGTGTGGCACAGTTTTAGTTAAGCACTCTACTAGACACACATATGTCCATAAATAAATGAAAACGTTGTTTCAAAACAGCTAGCTCTCAAAGTCTACATATCAAAATACAAATCTGTTTATAACTGAGAAGGCTAAAAGTCTGTGTTTCTATAGACAACATAAAATTGAGCCTGGTAACAAACATTCAGATAATTTGGATCTCCTTCCAATTTGTCTACAGAACAAGTTGTTTTAAGTAAGGTTTAATAATAGTGTTTCGATCCACATGGATGAAATTGACGACATCATGAACCCCAGGAGGACACCTGTAGTAATAATGCCCTTTATAAGATTTTCTCAATTTAAGGTGTTGCATACTATTTATTGCAAATTTTAGTTATGAAACCAATATAATACTTTCTTAAAGATATCCAATAACTGATAAATCTCAAATAAATTGCAAACATGTATTACAGAATTCACAGTACACATTGTGCTGAGGTACTAGGGTGTTTTGAAGCCTCGAAATACTGCTAGTGGCTTCCAGGTGAGTTGAGCTTCTGCAAGGAGGGATGACACGGGGATAATTGAAAGTTCCCAGCTAAGTACCTGCATCAGGCCAAATTTAAGGCCCCTGTGGTCCCAGCCATCTTGTAGGACAGCTCCGCCGTGGCTTTCTCTGGAAATGATGGCTGCAATGAGAGCTGGGTCCACGCAATGCCTCTGCCCAACTTCTTGGATCAGAGTCTGGTAGGGCTGTAAGGCTTCAAATCCATTTCAGCAAACATTTCAGAACCACGAACCCCTAAGGCAATAGAAAATAAGCTGTTTCCTCTATGCCAGAAGGGAACCTTTTTTCAAAGTTTGATAAGTTGGCCACAGTCCGTGACCGTGGCTCACAGCTTGGGACAATCATTCTAGGACACGTTTTGATCTCTTATTCTTTGAACCCAGAATGTCCACAACCTCAGACTGATACCACTTCTGCTTTTCCCCTCGTTTTCTGTTTTCTGCCACACTGCTGCACTGGGAAGATGCTGAGACTGGAATCAGCCACCCTAAGTTTGAGTCTGGTTCTGCCGCTGCTCAGCTCCAGGCCCTTAGGAAGTCTCTGCTCCTTGCTGAGCCTCTGTTTTCTGATCTGTAAATTGGGAAGGGAGGAGTAGCTGGTCTTGTTGCTTCCCACTCTGACACTAGTACTGGGATAACAGGAAGAAGATTTGGAATCAGGATTACAAAAGTGAAGACTTTCAAAGAACCAGAGGCTCGCTTACCATGTTCATGCTCTGACATGAAGTAAACCCAACAGCAAACAAGCAAAAAAAGCCAGAGTTTGATAGTTTATTTAAGCAATTATTTCTACTTGTGGAAATAAACACATCTGACAAGTTTGGAAAGAATAGGGGGAAAATAAAAAGAAGTAGTATGTTAGGTTGGTCAGACTTCTGTTTGCTTCTCATTTTTAATTTTGACATTATTGCTATAATAATGATTATACCTTTTCAAAATGAACCTATTTTTCTAAGAACCAATCTGAAAATGACGAAAGGGGGAAAGCCAAGTGTTTGCTTTGCTTTTCACTTACCGCAGTTAAGCAACCTGGTTACATCACAGGCAGCACCGGGAGTGTCCATGGTCATGATGTTGCCATAGCAGCCGTGGTACAGGTGGGGATGCAGGTGAGGATTCCTTGAGTGAGTAAAAGGATAAGAGCCCCTCAAAGTGCCTGGAGGGAGGTGAGGGATGATAATTCACACAAAGCCTGTGAGAAAATATTGCTTGAGTTGCAATAATGAACATTATTAAACCAAAGGAAAAGCCATAGACTTAGTCCTCCCCAAGTGTCTCCTCAGGACCCCAGAACGCCTCATCAGACAGAACAGAAGATTTCCCCTTCCCACTCTACTCCAACCTTAAAAAATTTAATGCAACTCTTAATTCTAATTATGGAAAGTATAAAAATCAGTTCTTACAGATCTTGAAAACAGTGCGATCTAGATCAGATTTAAAATTTCTACTATAATTTTGAGCAGGAACTATATGAGAGACGTTTTAAGATACTTCTGACACAAATGCTTCTGTGCATGTCAACATCTGGATTGACAATTACCTTTGTTTAGGCAGAGAAGAAAAAAGGGTACCATTCATTAACTTTCATTTTTATATCATGTTGCTGTGAAATTGAGTTTCTATCTAGATCTAATTAGAAATAAAATTTAACTTACCATAAAATTTAAGTTCAAGCTATTCTTATTTTTTATTTTGTCATTATGAAGTAAGTTTATGTTCAAGTCTATTTATTTATTTTTGTTTTATTTAATTATTTTTATTTTTTGTTACTCCTCAGCCAAGGATTTTTTTCCATTGATTTTTAGAGCGAGTGGAAGGAAGGGAGGAAGGAATTAGAGGAAGGGAGAGAGAGAGAAACATTGATGTGAGAGAGATAAATGAATTGGTTCCCTCCTGCACGCACCCTGACCAGAGCCAGAGGCTGAACCTGCAACCCAGGTATGTGCCCTTGACCAGGAATCAAACCTGAGACCCTTCGGTCCTAGAGCCAAAGCTCTAACCACTGACCTACACCAGCCAGGGCTGTTTTATTGATTTTTTTAAAAACATTTTTATTTTTAAATTTCAGTTGATATACAATATTATTTCACAACATAGTGATTAGACAACATAGTGATTAGACATTTATATAACTTACCAAGTGATCACCCTGATAAATCTAGTACCCTTCTGACACCATATATAGCTATTACAATATTCTTGACTATCTTCCCTGTGCTATACTTTACGTCCCCATGACTGTCCAAGTCTATTTACTAAAGGAGATGGAGAGCTTTTGTGTAAGTTGAAAAGTTTGCTCTAATAGTTCCTAGGACTATTGAGTTTTACCTTAAGACTACAAATATTTGTTGTAGGAAATTTTATTTCTTAAAATGATCAACATAGAAAAAACTGTGTTCTTACACTTGGTTTTATAAATCTTAATAGAGGGGTGGTTTCACCCATTCACCATAGGCCTGGTGCTGATCAGCTTCACAGTATAAAGAGAATCTTAGAATTTGGCACGCAAACGATGGAGCTCGTCCTTATCGATATTTATTTTAAAAGGAAAACAAAGCACCTCTAAAGATTAACTTTTAAAAAGTATTTAATTTTTAACAAAGAAAAACTCACCAAAACAAAAATACAGGTACAATCTGCTCTCTCACATCTACAAACAGGCAAAACAGAAAATGTAAATGGACCAACAGTCAGACAGTGAACCCAGTGAGTAATCTTGGGATGCCTTGCTGCACTGGACTCAGTGCTGCCCGCACATCTGGGGGAACTGATGGTCGCCTGCAGTAACATCAACACTTGTTATTTATTGACCTTTTGAAAGCCATCCTGACAGGTATGAGGTGGTATCTCATTGTGCTTTGATTTCCATTTCCTTAATGATCAGTGACATTGAGCATCTTCGTATGTCTCTTGGCCATCTGTGTGTCTTCTTTAGAAAAATGTCTCTTTATGTCCTCTGCCCATTTTTTTAAATCTGATTATTTATGTTTTCGTTATTGAGTTGTATGATATCTTATCTGTTTGGATGTCAACCTCCTGTCAGGCATATTGTTTGCGAACATCTTCTCTCATGCAGTAGGTTGTCTTTTCATTTCCTTGATGGTTGTCTTTGCTGCGCAGAAGCCTATAGTTTGATGAAGTTGCATTCATTAACTTTTGCTTTTGTTTTCTTTCCTCAAAAGGACATCTCCAGAAAAATATTTCTCAGACTGATGTCAAATAGTTTGCTACCCACCTTTTTCTTCTAGGAGTTGTAAGGTTTCAGGCCTTCCATTTAAGTCTTTTATCTACTTTCAATTTAATTTTTTATATGGTGTAAGAGTGTAGTCCTGTTTCCTTTCTTCCTTCTTTTCCTTTTTTCTCATGTATCTGTCCAGTTTTACCAATACCAATGGATGAAAAAAACTATCCATTGTTTATTGCATATTCTTACCTCCTTTGTCCCAAATGAACTGACCATATAAGCAAGCGTTCATTTCTGCACTTGCTATTCTGTTCCATTGGTCAAAGTGTCTGTTTTTGTGCCAGTACCATACTATTTTGATGATTATGGCTTTATAGTATGTTGGAAATCAGGGAGCATGATCCCTCCAATTTTATTTTAAACAAAATAGTGGGGTTTTTTTGCCTGCTTTGAAACTTGATATAAGTGAACTCATATTGGATGTATCTTTTATATGTTGCTCTTTTTAATCAAACTTTTATTTGCAATTTTTACTTATGTGTAGCTATAGTTTCTTAAAATGTATTACTGTATGGTTCCATTATGTGTATTTTCAGCAACCTATTGGATTTTTGTGGGTGAATACTTGTGTTGTTTTTAGCTTTGGGCCATTAGGACCCTACTGCTGTGAACATTTTGTACAAATGTCCAAGTGACATTGCAAAAACATTTTAGAGCATATATACACCTACAAGTGGTCATAGGGATTTGTATGTAAAGCCGACATTTGGGGAAGGCTATAAGGTAAAGTTTCTCTCAACCTTTCTAGATTTGTAAAAATTATATTGATGCTAATCTCACTGAGATTTGCTCACACATCGACAGGTTATCTGGTGGCTGTGTTGTAAGGTGGGCTCGGCTGTGACAGTGTCATTGGTAAAACTCTATTCCACAGGTGTCTCTTCCTTCTCTCATCCCTAGTCGCTGGCCAGTGAATATACTTTCACGGTGACGGCCCAGCACCAGAGAGCCAGTGGAAATGGGAAAGGACTTTTAGAGCCTTCTGCTTGCGTCATGTCTGCTCACTGTCACTGGCCAAAGAAAACTCATGGCCACTCTCAGAATCAAGGTCCAGGGAAATAATACCATTTGATGGAGGAACTCCAAAGACACATGACAAACATCATGAGTAGCAGGTGAGGTTTAAAATGAAAGCTAATAATGCAATCCATTCACCATAAAGTATTTTTATGATGATAAAAGGTGGGCAAATATAGGAACTTAATTCATTCTTGCCCATGGTCAAAACCTGATAAATATTAGTTGTTGTTATTACAATCTAGCTACCATGTGTGTAGCAGAATGCTGGCAATGTAACTTTTTCTATTGACTATTAGGACCAAGGCCTCAGAGCCCAGATCAAAGGGTGTTAACTATTGAAATACCTACATGTCCTAAGGCCAGGTGCCAGATCATATATAGAGAGAGATGTTGCTAAGGAACAGCTCCAGCTACTTCTCTCCTCAGGGGAATGTAAGGGCGTCTCATAAACACTGATTATGGAGTGAAGATTTCTGTGAGATTATTGTCAATAGGCCATGAGCTGCTTTCCTCTCCCCTAAATAAACTGAGGTGTTTTTATGAAAAAAAAATCATGTGCTGGGGTCCAGCCTCGGCAGGTCCAAGTGTTCCCAAAGGTGTGGACGGAGTCAGCGAAAGAGAGAGAGAGAGAGAGAGAGAGAGAGAGAGAGAGAGACGTGTGAGACAGAAGGTGCTTGATCTTTTTTCTTTTTCTGCTTAATGCTTCTGCTTAAGACTAGCAGAATCTTTTATTATTTATATAGATTCACTGGTTACATTGTTTCCCCTAAACATTTTAGGCAAATAAGTACAGACATTCTTTTGGTTGTTTACCCAACTCTTAGGTATATTACATGTTAATTACCAACTCTTTTTATGCTTCATTCAGACATCCTCTTAGACTCCTAACCTTTCCTCCTATCTAAGATCCTTCTAAGCTTCCACATTTCTAGCCTAAATCTTTATTATTTTCTTGCTTTTCTTCCTGAAATCTTTTCTACCCTGTACATCATTAATCATCTACATGTTACTTCTATAGTGATTCCTAACAGACAGCTAATGGATAGACAGAGAAAGCAAAGCTTAGTCTCCTTCAGTTGCCACGCTGCATTTTTAATTTTTCCATTACTTTATATCTTCAGTCACTGTTCTTCGTGATTCCTGCCACGCAGTGAATTCACTTCTCCAGGGGCTATGTCAAACCATGGAGGTCTTCGTATCTCCAGGGACTATGTCAAACCGTGGTGGTCGCTGTTCCAGTGACACCGCTCCCAACAATCATGGAGAGGGCTTGATATATGTCTATTGGATATTGGGGGATGACTCACATTCCCAAAATTGAAAAAATTAATTAGGAACCCAATAGAAGTTAAAGCTACCAGAGCTGCTGCTATGATGGGAAGATGAGCTGCAGAGGAGGAAGCCTCTTGTCCCAGGATGGCAGGTCAAAGGGCATGTCACTGTGCACTGGGTGGGACCGTACAGAAGCTGCCAGGCTTGGGTTGTCTACATGTCACACAGTCCAAGAAGGGTGTGGACTGATGAGCCACGGGGTGAGGAATGAAGCAGAGATGTACTGTCTCCAAAGAGGGAAATGCAGGAATGTCTCCCTGTAGTGATTCCAGCAAGTGGGGCAGGGAAGGTCTCTGAAGGACCCATCAAGCACCCCATAAAATAAATAAAATCCGTGTTTGGACGTGTGCCACACCCAGAGGGCACCAGTGCCATGTCACAACTGTCACAGTCCAAGGGGGGCCATTTCAGTCCCTCCCTTCCCCCAGTTTCTCCACCTTAGAGGATGGGATACAGCACTGAGTCTGGAGAGGAGAGGGAGAGGAGGGGGAGAGAATGGTGAAAAGCCCGGGCCCCTCTGTGGGTTTCCTGCCTGAGCCAGCCCTGAGCGAGGACAGGGCTGAGCTCTGAATGGGACGAGAGGCATAGTTTAACCTGGAACTTGTCTAGATTGCTTTGAATGCCCGGTTGTAGTAACTGGGAATGAGCACAGAGCTCTGGGGCCTCCCCAGGATGACCTCAGGGTAGGGATGGGAGATTTGACGTGCATCACAGAAAAGAGTGCTGGTTAAAAGAGAAAATAGTTCTTTGCCTCCCCTTTACAAAGTCCAATTCATTCACTAGATCAGTAACAGGTACAAACAAAAGTGTTCAGACACAGTATCTGGGTGAGCAAGTTTCCTTGCTCAGGTAAAACAACCGATATTATGTATAAGTTTCATACAAATTGCTTTCCCATGTATTACCTTTGCTTCCAAAGTTCTACCTGACAAAGCATAGCATTTTCTGTCTATTTCTCATCCATGGATATTGGTCTCTCAACTGTTTTCACACCCACACTGCTACATTTAAAGCTACAAAATGCCCTGGCCAGTGTGGCTCGGGTTGGGGTGTTGTCCTGAGCACCAAAGGGTCATGAGTTTGCTTCCAGCTCATGGCACATACCCAGGTTGCGGGTTTGATTCCAGGTCAGGGTGCATACAGGAGGCAACTAATTGATGTTTCTGTCCCTCCCTTTCTCTCTCTAAAATCAATGAAAAACATATCCTCGGGTGAAGATTAGAAGTAATAATAATGAAGGTGGCAAGAATGGAGAGGAGGGTGTCAATGGGGGAATTAATGGGGGACATCTGTAATACTTTCAACAATAAAGATAAATTAATAAAAAAATAATAATAAGCTACAAAACCCATGTACATGGGACATGTAGTTCATCCTGAGATTGAGAATAAGAACGCTCCTCAGAGTACATGCTGCTAAACCGTCACTGTCCTAGAAAATGCAGTGCCCACGACAACTGCGGGGTTACAGAGTAGGTCCGACCCACAGAAACACAGTTTGGGTTTGCAGCCAGTCGATCCCTGGCTATTCTCATGACTGAAGATTTGTCCTTAGGGAAAAACACATATTTGATTGGGCGGTCAGATGCTATTGTTGACACCAACTAGTCCCTCAAAACAAAATCCCAAGAGCCTTTACTTCTTGATTGTGGTTTTGCAAGAAAACATTTATTTGACTATGGATATGTAGTGTATATATAAAGTTTTAAAACTGAAAACACCCATATACTTACCACCACCCAGCGTAAGAAATAGAACGCTGTCCTTCGAAAGCCTTGGATGCCCCCATCACAGCCCTCTCCTCTCACCGGTGCCAACCACTCTTTTAATTATCATGTCTATCATGTCTTTGATTTCCCTCAGACGTGTGCATCTCTAAGCAATAATGCACCATTAAATTATGAACGAATTCCAACTCCATATCAACGATGGAATACGCTGGCTTTCTCTCTGCATCTTGTGTTGTTTGCTCAACTTTGTTTTGATGTTCACCTCCAGTGCTTATGGCTGTAGCTGACTTATTTTCACCAAAATACATTCTTCTTTGCAGAATTCCATTTTATGACTACACCACATTTTATTCTCCTGTGCAGGGGCATATGGATTATTCGCAGTGTTTTGCTATTGCAAAGAATTGTGCTGTGAGCATTCCTGTACATGAAATCTTTGGCACCTCCATAGGGGTCACGTGGGATATAACTAGGAGAGCTTTACAAGATGATGCTCTATTTCAGGCATCAGCACTTCAGGCAACTGGGAGGGACACGGGGCAGTTCAGTGTCAAACGGCTACTACAGGAGGCTGCCTCTGCCCACGAGGTGCAGCTCAGGGGACTGGCCTTGAAAAGTGCTGATCATGATCTTCCTGCTTATGCCATGAACACTAATGGTCCTGACATTTCTTCTGTGTGGATTTGTGGAGGAAAGGTATCCTGAAATTCAAGGTTATTTCAAATCTATTTGCTAGCACCTAGAACTACTCTGTCCAATATGGTCATCACTGGCCAAGTATAACTTTTTAAAATTAAATTTACATTAATTAAAATTAAGAAAAATTTAAAATTCACTTAGTTGTTTAGGTTTCTCTTTTTTGAAACCCGGGGAGTGTTGGCTTGGTTTATAGACCAGCTCATTTTCATTCAAAGCAAATATGAAATGAAAGAAAGGACATAGGTCTTCCCTCAGAGCAAGAGTGTTAATGTGCGAATGGTCCCCTCTGGAGGACTCGGCCACATCTGGGCATGGGTTCCTCTCACACAGCACGCCTTCTTTGAAATACTCGAAAGTACAGATTGCATTGCAATTATTTGTTGTTTTGCTTAAAATTGTTTGACATGCTGGGTTTAATTTAGTTATAGAGTGATTGTTCAGTTGTGGCCGTGCACGATGGCCCTCCAGCCAGACGAGGGATGCTCTCTGGTTTCCATCCCGCCCTGTTCCAGGGGAACCACTGCCTCTGCCCAGGCTGATTTGACTGGCATGTTAGATTCTGGGCTCAATGAGGAAGATAAATGATTAAGTGTCTAGCAGAGGTTGTTCTTTTGAATGATTTTAGTTGCAACCAAAGCAATGCTCTTTCTATCCCTAGTGATTTTACATATTGTTAATAGCTACTCCAGTGGGTATTGCTGCTCAAAGAGCAAATCAAACTGAACATTGAGGGAAGTAGATTTGCTTTTAATAAAACCATTTTAATGAGACCATTTCAAGATATAAAACAGCATTTAGAAAAGTTTAGAAAGATATTATTGATAATGGTGAGATTATTGAACTTTAAAGACTCTTTTTTTTTTACTCCTCACCCAAGGATATTTTTCTATTTATCATTAGATAGAGTGGGAGGGAGGGAGAGAGAGTGAGAGAGAAACATCGATGTGATAGAGCCACATGGACTGGATGCCTCCCGCAGGACCCAACCAGGGCCGGGGAGGAACCGAAACTGAGGCTGTGCCCTTGACCGAAATTGAACCCGCAACTCATTGGTCCGAGGGCCAACGCCCTAACCGCTGAGTCAAACTGGCCAGGGCTGAACTTTAAAGACCCTTAAAGTGTAATATGTAAAAATATTTAGTCTTGCCCCGGCCGGTGTGGCTCAGTTGGTTGAGTGTCATCCTGAGCACCGAAAGGTCGCTGGTTTGACTCCCAGTCAGGGCACAGGCCCCCGGTTGTGGGCTGGATCCCTGGCGGGGGAGGGCAGGAGGCAACCAATCCATGTTTCATTCTCTCTTTTCCTCTCCATTCCTCTCTCTCAAAATATATACACAGTCCCAAATGTCTTATAATGAATATATGATTCTTGTACCAAAACCAGAAACTATACGAAGCAAAAAGGGAAGAAACCGTCACCTCCAGTAGCCCACTTGCTGGAGTTCAGTAGTGTTAACATTTTGGTGTGTACGTTTCCAAATTTTACTTCTGCATCTTATCTGTTTACATTTGTTTAATTATCAGAGAAATTAAATTAAATCTGTTTTAGAAGTTGCTAAAAGTGTACTGCAGAGTGAGCACGCTCCCACACCTAGCGTGTACATGTGTACACTGGATTATGTGCATTTACACGAGTAGGTCTTGTCCACAAGTATTTTTAATCAACTTTATTTTTATTTGTTACAGAGTATATAATTTAATAAAATATATTTTATATAAACAGCCTGGTATTGTAGGAAATTATAGTTTTTTGCTATTATAAATATATGGCTGGGGTGTATTCCTCTTATTTATTTAGAATAATTGCTCAGGATTCTTAGGACAGCAAGACAAAAGGCTTCGTGAGCAGAAAGCACTGGCCTCCATAATGGCTTCAGGGACTGCTTCAGGCGACGCCAGGCCGGGGCGGGGCCTCTCGCTGGGGCGGGGCCTCTCGCTGGGGCGGGGCCTCTCGCTGGGGCGGGGCCTCTCGCTGGAAGCAGTGCTAGCCCAGGAGCAGGCTCTTCCTTGGGCTCTGGAGCGCGCTGGAGCTCTGGGGGTGGCTCTGGAGCAGGTGAAGAGACAGGTTCAGGCCCAAGCCTGGCTTCCCAGTGCCCTTCCAGAGACAGGAAAGATGCCACTGCCTTTAAGTGAACCCCAGCTCCTGAGCCTCCCCTTCCCCAGGTCATCTCCCCAAACTGCAGTCCCCTCACCTCCTGGCTTTGCCTCAGTGGGTTCTAGATGTTCCAGCTTGACCCAGAGGAGGTGGGCATAGCCCACGTGGTGAGAGGCAAGACGGCTGACTTGCACCAAGGCCGGCTTCACCTCACACCCAGGGAAGCGTAGTGGCTGGCCGATACCCTGCACCTGGTCCAGCCAGGTTCCCATCACAGAGACAATGGCCCTGGGGGGAGGCAGGAGGGCAGCAGAGTCAGAGTCCTGGTGTTTTCTCCCGCACTGCCCTCCCATGGAACCCTGGATTGGGAACGGGCATCTGTGCCCGCCCGGCCCATCCAGGGGTGAGCCCCATGCCCCTGTGGCTGTCCTGGGAGTCGCAGGCCTGGTGATCCAGCAGGCTAACACGGAGTCTGTGTGAGTCTCCTCTTCCCCTGACAGCTGTCCTGGAGGCCTGTGCACTGCCCACCCCAGCCCTCCGTGCACTGGGCACCTGCACTGAGCACTGAGACAGCTGTGAGCAGCCTGCTCCCCACGTCCTGTTCTGGGCCTGGCGATGGTGGTCAGGTGAGTGGGTGCAGAGAAAGCAGGCAGAGCAGGATGGTCTTGGTGGGGATGGGACTCCGGGGACAACTCGGCCCAGCCTCCCCTCTGCTTATAGGAGGCCAGGGAGCCCACCCACAATGCTCTTTGACCCTGTGCTCCTGGAAGGAGCCACCAGACCTCAGCCCTCCCTTGGGAATCAGCAGGCGTGTAAGATCAGGATTCTGCCAGCCCCTGTCCTCCCGCAGCCCCTCATCCTGCAGACACAGGAGGCCCTCCTTCTGCACCCAAAAACCACTCACTTTTTCACTTGTTCCTGGGGTGTGTCACCCTGGTCGTTATATGGCAGCATATTTCCAGATGTAGAGAACACCCGGATGGCATCAGCTCTGACGGATGGTGGGCAGCACCTGCGAATGAGGTCGTGTGTGACAGTGGGACTCGCTGACTAGAACTGAGGCCCAGGCACTGTGTCTGCCTCATTCACTGAGTGAGGCTAAGTGTCTCCAAAATGCCTGCCGGCAGTAGGAGCTCAATACACATTGTCCAGTCAATGAACTCCGACCAGAACCATCTGGACATCTGAGTGGGCCTGGGGTCCCTGCTGTCCCCAGAGATCCCTAATCTGCCTACACCAAGGACCAGGACAAGGACCAGCCAGGTGGAATCTCAAACTGCATGACAGGTTGTTTCGCATGTGCTTTTCCAAACTCAGATGCCACAGGCCGCCGATGGGTGAGTCAGGGGACTTGTCATGGGGGAGAGAGAAATCATTGCCGAGAGCAGCTGCACACGTCCAGCAGCCCTTTCTGCAGAGCCAGGCAGCAGGTAAGACCTGCCATCGCTACTCCCCACAATAGTCTCTGCAAGAACCCTACCAGGCTTATCCTCAATCACCCCACTTTTCAGAGGAGCAAACCAAGGCTCAGAGAGATGTGGTGACATTTTCAGGACACAAGGCTAGCAGTGGGCTGAGTCACCACTAGGGGGCGTGTGCTCACCTGGTAAACAGCTGGTCCAGGAACTGCTGGGCTCTGGAGAAGGCCGGGTGGATGGACATGAAGGAGGAGATGTGGGGGATTTTTCCACGTGGGAATGCTGGTACCAGGGATGCCGCCACCTTCTCCATTGTGCTTTCCTGGAGGGCCCGCATCCTGCAGGCCTCACGGAGGTTAAGAGTTAAATCGGCTGCACACTGGGTGGGACAAGGAGGGACATCCAGTCAGCGGCATCACTGTGAACCCAGGAGGATGGAGGTCTGGAGCTCACCCAGGAACTGCCAGCCTTCAGGACATGTGCGAGAGGAGGGACAGGGGTGCCCACAATCAGTGAGGTTCTAGGTTATAAAAGGACCATTTAAGCCCTGGCCAGGCCAGTTTGGCTCAGTGGTTAGAGCATCTTCCCGCAGACCAGAATCCTGAGTTTGGTTCCTGCTAAGGGTGTGTACCTCGGTTGCAGTTTGTCCCAAGCCCTGACACAACCACATCGATGTTTCTCTCTCTCTCTCTCTCTCTCTCTCTCTCTCTCTCTCTCTCTCTCTCTCTCCCTCTCTCCCCCTCCCACTCATCTGAACAAAAAATGGAAAAATGTCCTTGGGTGAGGATAAAAAAAAAATTAAAAGGACCATTTAAGATTGGTGGGTGGGGGGATGTTTATACAATTGTGACCTTCTAGGAATGTTTTTAGCTGATGAACATCAAACCGCCCGTTTTAATGGTCTGTGTGAAGGACATTGTCCCCATGAGTCCTCAACGGATATCCCCACTATAGAGATGAGAACACAGAGGCACTGGGCATCCATCTCTGGGGGACAGTATATACTGTGGTGTGGATTGTGGCACCCTAATTCCATGACTTTGGAACCCCTGGAACTTCAGAATGTGATTGAATTTGAATTTTAGTCTTTAAGCAAGTAGTAACTAAGGTCATTGAATTCAGAGGTGTGGGTGTTAATCCCATATAACCGGTGTCCTTCGAAGAGGAGGGGTGGACAAATGGAAGTGCAGAGGGCAGTCCATGTGACACGATAGAAGATGGCCAGTTACAACCCCAGGAGAGACCCCTCAGGAGAAACCAGCCCTTCTGACACCCTCATCTCCAACTTGTAGCCTCCAGAATTGTGAGAAAATGAATGTCTGCTGTTCACACACCCAGTGCGGTCCTACGTCACGGCAGCCCGAGCAAACTCACACAGTCCCTTCGGACACACTCAGTGTTCCCGGCTGCACTGCTGACATGGCACCTGGACTGAACCACGGTCAAGGACCCACAGCCCTGACAGGTGCATCGCTGTGGCAAACGCCCTCCGTGTTGGAGGAGGTCTGCAAGGACAGCGGAGCTGACTCCGCAGGACCCCTGGGGCAGGAGGTGCAACAACAAAACAGCAAAAAGCAAATGTGCTCCTGGTCTACTGTGAAGTGAAACAACTGTTTCCTCTATTATCCTGCAAGTGTGTGAGGAGTGGCTCTACCCTCCCGTGTAGCTGGTGGGGAAGTGGAGGTCCAGATTCCTTGGTGCATGGGACTGTGGACACTCCAGTGGGAAGCCCTGGAGGTCCCCCGGGGAGTCCCCAGATTTGAGTCTGGGTTCTTAACCCTTTCTGGCATCTTGGGGGTTTGGGTGTGGAGAGTATCCTGGGCCAGCTCTCACCTCAGACTGGCACTGGCCGGCGTCGTCGGCCTGGTGCACCTGCACCCTGACCCGGTAGGTGGTGTAGTCGGGCCCGCGGTCCAGCACCTCAATGATGTCCTCGTTGGAGTTCTGCAAAAACCAAGCTGGGTACTGAGGCAGGAGGATCAGGAACCTTCCACCCCATCGGTGGTCCTGGGAAATGGCAGACCTAGCAAACTGACACAGTCTGTTAGGACACAGTGCGGCTGTTCCCAGCAGCCCGCTGAACTAGCAGCAGAACTGAATCACGTCAAGGTCAGCAGCACTGAAAGGCTGAATCACTGAGGAAAAGTGCATCCTTCATGGGGTGATATGGAGTGAACAAGGCCACAGCTCCTGACCTGGCCTGCCTCCTATTGCTCTGTGAGATGACAAGTTGCAGAGACATGTATCCAGTCCCTAACCCTCCCCATTTCCCTGTGACACGAAACTCTCTGTCAAGTGTGAGGATGTGTAAGGCTTGGAGACGTGCAAGGACAGTCCAGCCGACGGCTCCACAGAACACCTGAGGCAGCTGGTTAAACAATGAAAACCAGCAAAATGCAAAGACAACAACATTTTTTCTCTACCATTCCAACAAATATGTGCAGACTGTGTTTCCCCCCCCCCCCCCCCCCCCCCCGGAACCTGGTCGGGAGGATTGGAAGGACAGACTTCTTTGGGAGCGGGCCTGTGAACATGTTAAGGCCTTAGGGCCCTGGGTGTGGGCCAGCTCTCACCTCAGACCGGCACTGGACGGGTTTCCTGGCCTGGTGCCCTCCTCCCTGGTACCGGTTGAGGGCGTAAGTGACCCCGTCAGCCAGCTCCTCCACCATCTCCGGGGCGGGCCTCTGCAGAGACAGGCCCGGAGGGGTCAGGGGCCTGTCTGGCCATTCCCACGGAGGGAGTTGCTCACCGCAAATTCTGCCCCCAGATCAGGCTCAGAGGGCCTTCTGCAAAGACCTCCAGGCAGGGAGGGAACGAGATGACACCTTGACTCCCGATTAACAAGTGGGTAGATGGACTTGGCCCCAGCACTCACCTTCCCTTCCTGCCAGCCATGACCTGGGCAATGAACATGACAGACCCTCCAGGCTTCCCACACCTAACAACCTGCTCCTGCCCAGGATGAGCGGCCCTCCTCCCACGCTCTCCCTCACCACCCCCACACACACACATACCCAGGAGGAGGGGTAAGAGGTGTGGGGCTGCCCAGGTGGGATCCCAGGAGGGACCTGGCCTGGACGGGCCTGCCCTGGGCCGCCCTCGGGTACCTGAGGGTGCCTCATGCCAGAGGACGAGGGCTGTCGGCGGTGGCGCTTGCGCCAATTCCAACACCAAGGGAAACCTCTCTCGCTCTGGGTTTTCTTTAGCCCAGAGCCTCGGAAGGTTGGCAAGCAACAAAGAGACATCCTAGTCTCCTGACTGTCTCCAGTCAAATGAGCTGGATGGGAGGTTGTCTCTAGAATGTGAGTGCCTGGTTACCAGTTGTAATTTCTGTTGGGGATCTGTCACCAAGGAAGTGAGGTCACCCCTTCAAGGTTCCATGACCTGGGCCCCTTCCTCCAATCAGAGCCACCCAAAGCCCCCTCTTGGCGGTTGACCCCTCGGCCTTCTCTCCCAGGTCATCTCCATACCTGTACATGGATAACCTATCACAGCCCTCCTCATAGCTCCCTGGGGATGTCCCAGGTCCCCAGCTTGGAGGAGAAGGCTGAGTTCACACCTCCTTTTTCTTATCAGTTCTGTGCCCTGGGGAAGCTTTGTTTCTCTAAGAGCCTCCCCAGTCTCCCCAGCTGCACAGTGAGGATGGTGCTAGACACCATTTCCTAAGGACATATCAGGTGTGGAGGAGATCAGCCTCTAGCACCTGTGGGCTGGCCTCCCATGAATCTGATGCACACGTAGAGGTGGGAGGGAGACAAGAATGAGTGGACAGCCCTGGCTGGTTTGGATCAGCGGTTAGAGCGTCGGCTTGCGGTCTGGAGAGACCCGGGTTTGGTTCCTGCTAAGGGCACGTACCTCGGTTGCAGTTTGTCCCCGGTCCTGGTTGGGTCATGCGGGAGGCAGCCACTCAATGTGTTCCTTTCACGTCAATGTTTCTCTCTCTCTCTCTCTCTTCCTCTCTCTCCTTCCCACTCTATCTGAACAAAAAATGGAAAAATGTCCTCGGGTGAGGATAAAAAAAAAAAAGAATGAGTGGACATAGCATGAAACACCAATCAAAACAGGCCTGGGGGCCAGCGTGGGATCTTGGGGAACTCACTGCCCACCTTGGCCTCATTTTAGGTCTGTACCTTTAAGAAATTGAAAAATACAGGAAATTCAGATATTGTCATTCACTGGCCTCAAACCTTCTAGGGGTCTCTTGTTAAACTTGGAATCAGACAAAGTGCCTTATGTTGGTCCCTGTGGTGGGAGCCTTCACAGTGGCTTCTAGTGACTGGCCTCCTGGTGGGGACACCCTGTGTATCCGCTGAGAGCTTAGTCACTGGCTTCTGAACAGCTTAGGATGCAGCCCTGGTGGTGGGATGTCAGGGCCTGTCACTTCTCTCGTCCTCTCATTCTTGAGTTCCCTTCCTTTCTCTCAACTTCTATTTCATTTTCTGTGTGTCTCTGCCTCTGTCTCTGTCATATCTCTGGCCCGGGGAGAGCGGCGCCCATGTTCTGAGCCGCCCTATGGAGACGCCCCATAGGAGAGAACCGAGGGGCGCCCCGGCCAACTGGCAGGAACTCGGGCTCTCAGGCCAAACTGCCTCCTGACGGACACCAGGCGAGTGACTCGAGGGGCAGTCTGTCCATCGAGCCTCAGCTGAAACACATCTCCTGCTTCGTGGGGACCTTGAGGCAGAGGCACCGGCCAAACCTGCCCAGATGCTCGGTCCCCAGAAGTTCTATGGTGCTCGTGTCTGTCCTTTACAGGTGCAAGGTTTGAAGGCAGTGTTGTTTGTGCCTCAGTTTCCCCATCTGACACTCGGCAATAATAAAAATAATACCCTTCCTGAGGTTATGGAGAGTGTTAAAGAATTAATGTTTGAAAGATGGTGGGGACACCTGGCACATCACAAGGGTGATGCGTGCACGTTGTACATCAGTTTGAAGGTTCTCAGCATCTGTAAGCACCTGAGGGTGGGGACTAGCCCCTGACCGAAGGTAGGAAGCACTCCATGACATACGATGAAGGGTGAGTGAGTGACACTTAGGAAGGCCTTGCACACGTCCCCTCCCGCCCTGGCCTCACAGCACCCATGTGAAGAGCTGGTTCAGCCCATAGGTCTGTGCACGTCTGTTCATGGTTTGAGGCCAGAACTTCTCAGGATCCTGGGGACTTGTAGAGAGAGTGGGGGCTTCCTGGGTGGGAGTGCAGGTGATTGCCAGGGTCAGCCCAGCCTTCACGGGGGGAAGCAGGAGCACTGAGCTGAGGACAGAACCTGCCCAGCCCAGGGCCTGGAAGCCAAGAAGGGGCGCAGACACTGCCCAGGAGGCTCAGAGGGAACAGGCAGAGGCCAGGAGACTCTCGGGTCCATTTCACCGGCTGCTCCTGCCGCGGAGAAGGCCCTGGGCTGAGATATTTGAATGACTCCTTTGATTCTAATAATCAACTTTTGCTGACAATTAGACAAACATGTGCCTAATATTTAAACCTGTGGACCCTGTTGCTGAGTGAAGGCCGCAGGGCTGTCTGTGGGGCCCGGATGAGGACCTCGCCTCCCAGGCGCAGCTGGAGGTCTGTTCCTGGTTCCCGGAGCATGATGGTGATTTGCCTGTTGAAATCTGCCTCCCTCGGGAGAAAACCTCAACCTCCAAGGAAGGAGCCAATGGGGCAGTGGGGAGGCAGCTGCCAGCCCCTCCACCCTCCCCGACTTAAAACTACCTGCTCCCACAGGATTATTCTGTCACGTGACCCACCAAATGCATGAACCCTGAGGTCACACACTACGCTAAGGAAAGGGATGAAAAAAACTATCAATTGTTTATTGCATATTCTTACTTCCTTTGTCCCAAATGAATTGACCATATAAGCAAGCGTTCATTTCTGCACTCGCTATTCTGTTCCATTGGTCAAAGTGTCTGTTTTTGTGCCAGTACCATACTATTTTGATGATTATGGCTTTATAGTATGTTGGAAATCAGGGAGCATGATCCCTCCAATTTTATTTTAAACAAAATAGTGGGTTTTTTTTTTAATTGCTTTGAAACTTGATATAAGTGAACTCATATTGGATGTATCTTTTATATGTTGCTCTTTTTAATCAAACTTTTATTTGCAATTTTTACTTATGTGTAGCTATAGTTTCTTAAAATGTATTACTGTATGGTTCCATTATGTGTATTTTCAGCAACCTATTGGATTTTTGTGGGTGAATACTGGTGTTGTTTTTAGCTTTGGGCCATTAGGACCCTACTGCTGTGAACATTTTGTACAAATGTCCAAGTGACATTACAAAAACATTTAGAGCATATATACACCTAGAAGTGGTCATAGGCATTTGTATGTAAAGCCGACATTTGGGGAAGGCTATAAGGTAAAGTTTCTCTCAACCTTTCTAGATTTGTAAAAATTATATTGATGCTAATCTCACTGAGATTTGCTCACACATTGACAGGTTATCTGGCGGCTGTGTTGTAAGGTGGGCTCGGCTGTGACAGTGTCATTGGTAAAACTCTATTCCACAGGTGTCTCTTCCTTCTCTCATCCCTAGTCGCTGGCCAGTGAATATACTTTCATGGTGACGGCCCAGCACCAGAGGGCCAGTGGAAATGGGAAAGGACTTTTAGAGCCTTCTGCTTGCGTCATGTCTGCTCACTGTCACTGGCCAAAGAAAACTCATGGCCACTCTCAGAATCAAGGTCCAGGGAAATAATACCATTTGATGGAGGAACTCCAAAGACACATGACAAACAGCATGAGTAGCAGGTGGGGTTTAAAATGAAAGCTAATAATGCAATCCATTCACCATACAGTATTTTTATGATGATAAAAGGTGGGCAAATATAGGAACTTAATTCATTCTTGCCCATGGTTAAAACCTGATAAATATTAGTTGTTGTTATTACAATCTAGCTACCATGTGTGTAGCAGAATGCTGGCAATGTAACTTTTTCTATTGACTATTAGGACCAAGGCCTCAGAGCCCAGATCAAAGGGTGTTAACTATTGAAATACTTACACGTCCTAAGGCCAGGTGCCAGATCACATATATAGAGAGATGTTGCTAAGGAACAGCTCCAGCTACTTCTCTCTTCAGGGGAATGTAAGGGCGTCTCATAAACACTGATTATGGAGTGACGATTTCTGTGAGATTTTTGTCAATAGGGCATGAGCTGCTTTCCTCTCCCCTAAATAAACTGAGGTGTTTTTATGAAAAAAAATCATGTGCTGGGGTCCAGCCTCGGCAGGTCCAAGGGTTCCCAAAGGTGTGGATGGAGTCAGTGAAATAGAGAGAGGAGAGAGAGAGAGAGAGAGAGAGAGAGAGAGAGAGAGAAAGAGAGAGAGAGACACGTGTGAGACAGAAGGTGCTTGATCTTTTTTCTTTTTCTGCTTAATGCTTCTGCTTAAGACTAGCAGAATCTTTTATTATTTATATAGATTCACTGGTTACATTGTTTCCCCTAAACATTTTAGGCAAATAAGTACAGACATTCTTTTAGTTGTTTACCCAATTCTTAGGTCTATTACATGTTAATTACCAACTATTTTTATGCTTCACTCAGACATCCTCTTAGACTCCTAACCTTTCCTCCTATCTAAGATCCTTCTAAGCTTCCACATTTCTAGCCTAAATCTTTATTATTTTCTTGCTTTTCTTCCTGAAATCTTTTCTACCCTGTACATCATTAATCATCTACATGTTACTTCTATAGTGATTCCTAACAGACAGCTAATGGATAGACAGAGAAAGCAAAGCTTAGTCTCCTTCAGTTGCCACGCTGCATTTTTATTTTTCCATTACTTTATATCTTCAGTCACTGTTCTTCGTGATTCCTGCCACGCAGTGAATTCACTTCTCCAGGGGCTATGTCAAACCATGGAGGTCTTCGTATCTCCAGGGACTATGTCAAACCGTGGTGGTCGCTGTTCCAGTGACACCGCTCCCAACAATCATGGAGAGGGCTTGATATATGTCTATTGGATATTGGGGGATGACTCACATCCCCAAAATTGAAAAGGGAAATTAGGAACCCAATAGAAGTTAAAGCTACCAGAGCTGCTGCTACGATGGGAAGATGAGCTGCAGAGGAGGAAGCCTCTTGTCCCAGGACGGCAGGTCAAAGGGCATGTCACTGTGGGCTGGGTGGGACTGTACAGAAGCTGCCAGGCTTGGGTTGTCTACATGTCACACAGTCCAAAAAGGGTGTGGACTGATGAGCCACAGGGTGAGGAATGAAGCAGAGAGGTACTGTCTCCAAAGAGGGAAATGCAGGAATGTCTCCCTGTAGTGATTCCAGCAAGTGGGGCAGGGAGGGTCTCCCACCAACCACCCCATAAAATAAATAAAATCCATGTTTGAACATGTGCCACACCTAGAGGGCACCAGTGCCATGTCACAACTGTCACAGTCCACGGGGGCCATTTCTGTCCCTCCCTTCCCTCAGTTTCTCCACCTTAGAGGATGGGACACAGCACTGAGTCCGCAATGCCACCATTATTTTTCAAATTTCTAGACATGGGTGAGTTTGTTTCTGGTGTCTGATCTATTTTTCTACCTCTGAGCTGACTCCACACCCTTTTCCTCATCATTTTAGTAAATCTTCATAGTTTGCAAGTTCTCTCACTTTGTTCTCTAGAGTCTCTTGTTCTGAGAAAAGATATGGCATATTTTGCTACCTTATTATAACTGCTACAATTAACCTGGCGAGTTCCGTGAAGAACCCTGTGTGTCATAGATTTCAGCATTGACGTTCCTGATGGAATGATTCTAATGTGAAGTGATCAAGGTTAGCACTGAGAGTCCTAAGCCACATTGCCATCGTGGCCTCTTGATAGGATGCGTTCTCTCTGATCTGTCAACCTCTAGGATTGCCCAGTTCCAAACCATTCGCTGCCTGCAGCCTGAAGAATCTTTGAAAATGTAAATATGATCATGTCTCTTGAAAGCTTACAATGGTTTCCTATGGCCTTCAGAAATAAGTCCAAAATCCTTAATATGCCCCTCCAGGCCCTCCATGATCTGACCTTAGCTTACCTTTCTGATCTTATCTCTCCCTCACCCCTTTCCTCTGGCCACACTGCAATCTCATTGGCATCACACTCTCCCACCCCAGCTTACAGCTGAGTCGTGCCTTGTGTCCCAAAGTTCCCTTTGGAATAGTTGGAAGACTGTTGATCCTTCAAGCATCTCCCATCTTTCTTTCCTCTGTCCTCCTCTCTGCTCTCACATGCATTTTTCTGTTTGTTTGTTTGTTTTGCAATACCATGAAATGATACAACCTTGCCCACTATCAGGAGTTTTAAGGATCTCATTCAGTGTGGAAGCTGAGGATTATAAGCAACAGAATATTGATGAAATGTGGCTTTAACAACAGAGATTTATTTTTCTCACAAAAGAACAAATCCACAGGAAGCTGGATCCAGGACTGAATTCAGCTGCTCAATGATGTCAGGGCAAGTTTCTTTCTTTTCACTATTACCTCATGGTCACAAGGTGGCTGCCAGCAACAAGAAGGTGGCAACAGCTCCCAGCATCAAAGAGAGGAAAAAAAGTCTTCTCTTTATTTTTGTGCTTTTTATCAGGCAGGAAAATATTGTCTCAGAAATCAACCATAAGACTGTCTTTCATGAGCCCTTGGCCAGAACTGTCCCAACTGCAAGGGACATGAGGCAGGTTAGTGTCAAACTGCTACTACAGGAGGCTGCCTCTGCCCATGAGGAGGAGGTCAGGGGACTGGCCTTGGAAAGTGCTGATCATGATCTTCCTGCTTATACTATGAACACGAATGGTCCTGACATTTCTTCTGAATGGATTGGAGGAGGAAAGGTATCCTGAAATTCAGGGCTATCTATTTCAAATCTATCTGCTAGTATCTTGAACTACTCTGTCCAATATGATCAAATCTAACCTTTTGAAATTAAATTTACAAAATTTAAAATGCAATTAGAGTGGACCTTTAGGTTTCTTTATTTAGATACCTGAGGAGTGTTGGCTTAGTTTATAGACCAGCTGGTTTTCATTCAAAGCAAATATGAAATGAAAGAAAGGACATGTGTCTCCCCTCAGAGCAAGAGTGTTAACATGCAAATGACCACCTTTGGAGGACTCGGCCACATCTGGGCATGGGTTTCTCTCACACAGTATGCCTTCTTTTGAGATACTCACCTACAGATTGCATTGCAATCATTCTTTTATTTTGCTTAAACTGTTTGACATGTTGGGTTTAATTTAATTGTAGATTGTTCCAGTTGTGGCAGTGAATGGTGGCCCTCCAGCCGGACGAGGGATGCTTCCTTGTATCCGTACCGCCCTGTTCCAGTGGAACCACTGCCTCTGCCCAGGTTGATTTGACTGGCACGTTAGATTCTGGGCTCAGTGAGGAAGTAAGATGATTAAGTGTTTACTAGAGGTTGTTCTTTTGAATTATTTTAGTTGCAACCAAAGCAATGCTCTGTTTATCCCTAGTGATTTTAAATATTGTTAATAGCTACTCTAGTGGTTATTGCTGCTCAAATAGCAAATCAAACCCTGAGAGCAGTAGAATGTAGCCCAGTAAGTAATTTTTGCTTTTAATGAGACCATTTCAAGATATAAAATGGCATTTGGGAACGTTTAGAAAGATATTATTGATAATGGTGAGATTATTGAACTTTAAAGACTCTTAAAGTGTAATATATAAAAAGATTTAGTCTTAAAATGTCTTATGGTGACTATATGGTCCTTGTACAAAGTCCAGAAACTATGCTAAGCAAAAGGAGAAGAAACTGTCACCTCTAGTAGCCCACTTGCTAGAGTTCACTAGTGTTAACATTTTGGTGAATATGTTCCCAAATTTTATTTCTTCATTTTATCTGTTTACATTTATTTAACTATCAGAGAAATTAAATCTGTTTTGAAGTTGTTGAAGGTGTACTGCAGAGTGAGCACGCTCCCACATCCAGCGTCTACATATGTACACTGGATTGTGTGCATGTACACGAGTAAGTATTGTCCACACATTTTTTAAAAATATTTTTTAACCTTTATTGATTTGAGAGAGAGAGAGGAAGTGAGAAGGAGACAGAGATAGAAACATCAATGAGAGAGAACATTGATTGGCCACCTCCTGCATGCCCCCCACTGGGGATTGGGCCCACAACCTGGGCATGTGTCCTGACCGGGAATCGAACCAGTGACCTCTTGGTGCATGGGTCGACGCTCAACCACTGAGCCACACCAGCCGGACTGTCCACACACATTTTTAATCAACTTTTTTTCTATTTGTTCCAGAGTATATAATTTAATGGAATATACTTTATACAAACACCTTGGTATTGTTGGACATTACAGTTTTTTGCTATTATAAATATATTGCTGGGGTGTATTCCTCTTATTTATTTAGGATAATTGCTCAGGACTCTTAAGACAGCAAGACTTAAGGCTTTGAGAGCAGAAAGCAGCCGCCTCCACAATGGCTTCAGGTACTGCTTCAGGCTGGGCCAGGCTGGGGCGGGGCCTCTTGCTGGGGCGGGGCCTCTCGCTGGGGTGGGGCCAATCGCTGGACCCGGCCCGCGCCCCCAGGCAGACCCTTCCTCGGGCTCCGGAGCGTGCTGGAGCTCTGGGGGTGGCTCTGGAGCAGGTGAAGAGACAGGTTCAGACACATGACTGGCTTTCACGTGCCCTCCCGGAGAGGGAAGGATGCCTCTGCCTTTAAGGGAACTGCGGCCCTTGACCCCACCCACCCCGACCATCTTCCCAGACTGCAGTCTCTCACCTTCCAGCTCTGCCTGCGTGGGCTCCAGATGCTCCAGCTCCACCCAGAGAAGGTGGGTATAGCCCACCTGGTATGAGGCAGGAAAGTTGACCTGCACGAAGGCCGGCTTCACCTCGAACCCAGGGAAGCGTAGTGGCTGGCCGAAACACTGCACCTGGTCCGGCCAGATTCCCACCATGGAAGCAATGGCCCTGGGGGAGGCAGGAGGGCAGCAGAGTCAGAGTCCTGGTCTTTCCTCCCGCATGGCCCTCCCATGGCACCCTGCTTTACTCTGGGCCCTCATGCCTGCCCGTCCCATCCAGGGGTCAGCCCCATGCCATCCCCGGCCCCTGTGGCTGTCCTAGAGTCGCAGGCCTGGTGATCCAGCAGGCTAACACGGAGTCTGTGTGAGCCTCCTCTTCCCCCTGACAGCTGTCCTGGAGGCCTGTGCACTGCCCACCCCAGCCCTCCGTGCACTGGGCACCTGGACTGAGGACTGAGACAGCTGTGAGCAGCCTGCTCCCCATGTCCTGTTCTGGGCCTGGCAATGGTGGTCAGTGAGTGGGTGCAGAGAAAGCAGGCAGAGCAGGATGGTCCTGGTGGGGATGGGACTCCTGGGGACAACTCAGCCAGGGAGCCCACCCACAATGCTCTTTGACCCTGTGCTCCTGGAAGGAGCCACCAGACCTCAGCCCTCCCTTGCGAATCAGCAGGCATGTAAGATCAGGGTTCTGCCAGCCCCTGTCTACCCGCAGCCCCTCATCCTGCAGACACAGGAAGCCCCCTACTGGACCCAAAGACCACTCACTTTTTCACTTGTTCCTGGGGTGTGTCACCTTGGTCGTTATATGGCAGCATATTTCCAGATGCAGAGAACACCCGGATGGCATCAGCTCTGACGGATGGTGGGCAGCACCTGCGAATAAGGTCATGTGTGACAGTGGGACTCGCTGACTAGAACTGAGGCCCAGGCACTGTGTCTGCCTCGTTCACTGAGTGAGGCTAAGTGTCTCCAAAGTGCCTGCTGGCAGTAGGAGCTCAATACACATTGTCCAGTCAATGAACTCCGACCATAACCATCCTGACGTCTGAGTGGGCCTGGGGTCCCTGCTGTCCCCAGAGATCCCTAATCTGCCTACACCAAGGACCAGGACAAGGACCAGCCAGGTGGAATCTCAAACTGCTTGACAGGCTGTTTCCCATGAGCTTTTCCAAACTCAGATGCCACAGGCCGCCGATGGGTGAGTCAGGGGACTTGTCATGGGGGAAAGAGAAATCATTGCCGAGAACAGCCGCACACGGCCAGCAGCCCTTTCTGCAGAGCCAGGCAGCAGGTAAGACCTGCCATGGCTGTCCCCACAGTAGACCCTGCAAGAACCCTACCAGGCTTATCCTCTATCACCCCACTTTTCAAATGAGCAAACCAAGGCTCAGAGAGATGTGGTGACATTTTCAGGACACACGGCTAGCAGTGGGCTGAGTCACCACTAGGGGGCGTGTGCTCACCTGGTAAACAGCTGGTCCAGGAACTGCTGGGCTCTGGAGAAGGCCGGGTGGATGGACATGAAGGAGGAGATGTGGGGGATTTTTCCACGGGGGAAAGCTGGTACCATGGATGCCGCCACCTTCTCCATTGTGCCTTCCTGGAGGGCACGCATCCTGCAGGCCTCACGTAGGTTTATAATTAACTTGGCTGCACACTGGGTTGGACAAGGAGGGACATCCAGTCAGCGGCATGACAGTGAACCCAGGAGGATGGAGGTCTGGAGCTCACCCAGGAACTGCCAGCCCTCAGGACATGTGCGAGAGGAGGGACAGGGGTGTCCACGATCAATAAGGTTCTAGGTGCTAAAGGTCCATTTAAGTTTGGTGGGTGGGGAATGCTACACAATTGTAACCTTCTGGGCATGCTTTCAGCTGAGGAACATCAGACCTCCTGCATTCGTAGTCTGTTTGAAGGGCATTGTCCCCACGAGTCCTCAGCAGACATCCCCACTAGAGAGATGTGAACACAGAGGCTTAGGAGGTCAAATGGCTGCTCCAGGTCATGCGGGTCAGAGCTGAGAACTGTCCTGCATGATGTTCCCTCTCAGCTCCCTGAGACTCATCTGTCCCCACATGGAGGGAGAAGGCCTGGGAACCTTGTCGCTCCCCGGTTTAGAGAGAGTGTACGGGATACACACACCTAGGCAAACCATTGACTTCAAAAAAGACTTTTTTCTCCTCCTTTTACATTAAAAGGTGTTTTGAGACCCTCATTATGGAGATTCCAGATTCCACAAAGGGGCCAATGCCTGGAGACTCCAGGCTGGAGAAAGCCGACCACCAGGCCGGGATCTGAGCAGATGATGAGGGAAGGAGCAAATCCACGTGGCTGGTGAGAAGCTGACGGGTGAGTCCAGGCACCCGAGAGGCAATGGCCAATCAAGGAACACTGATTGCCTTGGGCAGCTTGACGTCGGATTGGTAAACATGTCAATGAGTGAGAAATCCCCGGGTCCGGCGGGAGCAAGGCAGCAGCCATCACCAGAATCTGCTGTTGGCGACGTCACTGCCACAGCCTCTGGATGTGGAACCGCCTGCAGCTGTGAGGATTTGACATGTGCACGTCCTGTCAGGAGCAGTCCCGTCCCTGGGCAGGTATCCCCACCCGGAGACAGTATATATTGGGGGCTGAATGGTGTCACCCGAAATCCATGACTTTGTAACCCTCAGAACTTCAGAACATGCTTGTATTTGGGCTCATGGTCTTTAAGGAAGCAGTTAAGTTGAAGTGAGTTCGGTGGGATGGGTCCTCATCCAACATGACTGGGGTCCTTAGAAGAGCAAAGGAGGACACATGGAAGCACAGAGGGGAGTCCCTGTGACACAGAGATAGAAGATAGAAGACGGCCAGCTACGAGCCCAGGAGAGACCCCTCGGGAGAAAGGAGCCCTGCTGACATCCTCATCTCCAATTTTTAATCTCTGCTGTTCACACACCCAGTGTGGTCCTACGTCACGGCAGCCCGAGCAAACTTGCACAGTCCCTTCGGACACCCTCAGTGTTCCCGGCCGCACTGCTGACATGGCACCTGGACTGAATCACAGTCCAGGTCCAACGGCACTGACAGGTGCATCGCTGTGGCAAACGCCCTCCGTGTTGGAGGACGTCTGCAAGGACAGCGGAGCTACCTCCACAGGACCCCTGGGCAGGTAGTGAAAGAACAAAACAGCAAAATGCAAATGTGCTCCTGGTCTACTGTGAAGTGAAACAACTGTTCCCTCTATTATCCTGCAAGTGTGTGAGGGGTGGCTCTACCCTCCCGTGTAGCTGGTGGGGAAGTGGAGGTCGATTCCTTGGTGCACGGGACTGTGGACACTCCAGTGGGAAGCCCTGGAGGTCCCCCCAGGGAGTCCCCAGATTTGTGGATGGGTTTTGACCCTTTCTGGCATCTTGGGGGTTTGGGTGTGGAGAGTGTCCTGGGCCAGCTCTCACCTCAGACTGGCACTGGCCGGCGTCATCGGCCTGGTGCACCTGCACCCTGACCAGGTAGATGGTGTAGTGGGGCCCACGGACCAGCACCTCAATGATGTCCTCGTTGGAGTTCTGCAAAAACCAAGCCGGGTACTGAGGCAGGAGGATCAGGAACCTTCCACCCCATCTGTGGTCCTGGGAAATGGCAGACCTAGCAAACTGACACAGTCTGTTAGGACACAGTGCGGCTGTTCCCAGCAGCCCGCTGAACTAGCAGCAGAACTGAATCACGTCAAGGTCAGCAGCACTGAAAGGCTGAATCACTGAGGAAAAGTGCATCCTTCATGGGGCGATATGGAGGTGAACAAGGCCACAGCTCCTGACCTGGCCCGCCTCCTACTTGCTCTGTGAGATGACAAGTTGCAGAGAAATGTATCCAATACCTTAATCCCTCCCCATTTTTTTTTTTTTTTTGATAAAAAACACCCTACCAAGTGTGATGATATATAAGGCTTAGAGGTCTGCAAGGATAGTCAAGCTGACTACCCCACAGGAGACCTGGTGCAGGTAGTTAAACAATCAAAACAAGAAAAATACAGAGAGCAAGACTTTTTTCTCTGCGATTCCTACAAATACATGAAGGCTATATTTCTACCCCACCAGGAACCTGGTCAGGAGGATTGGAGGTACAGATTTCTTTAGGAGTGAGCCTGTGAAAACTTTTGATACCATTGTAATTAACCAAGTTATTAATAGCAGGAAAGGAGCAAAGGGAAGGCCAAATATAGGCATGCATTTGGGCAGCTTTGCCAGGAAGCTACAGCTTTACACTCCCCAGGGAGCTGGTCTATTCCCCACAGATCACTGGGAGAAGGGACTGGACAGGGGGGAGGATAGACACATGCCCATTAAAGTTGGGGGGACCAGCAAAAGTGCTTGCTTGTCAGTCAGGGAATAGGCCACTGGCCAGAAAGGGAAGCATGGGAAGATTTGGGATACTTAATTCCCTGAACAAAGAAACTTGTTCTCCAGGTTTCTCTTCTGCTTTGTTGACTCCTGGCTTGTGGGGCTCTCTCCTGCTTCCTGGCATTCTCCTGTGCTGCCCACGGCATGCGGACCCCTCCCAATGGGACGAATGGACTGCAACTAGCCTGATGCTGAACTGGACCCAGCTGCAACATGGAACGGAAACTCTGGCACTGGCTCGGATTTTAGCTCTACTGAATCCCCAGCTGCACTTCTTCCAGGACTGGATTAAGGGAGACCCAGGGAAGTAATTCCATGCAAATAAAAATCATTCATTCTCCTGTGCAAGTCTTAGAAAATTCTTTTTCTCGAGATATGGTAAAGACTCCACCCCAGCACTCACTGGGAAAAGGAATACCTCAACTTCCCCAATAATACTTTGAGGCCCCAGATTTGAGTCTGGGTTCTTGCCCCACTCCAGTCATCTCGGGGTTCTGGGTGTGGGCCAGCTCTCACCTCAGACTGGCACGGGACTGTTTTCCTGGCCTGGCGCCCTTGTCCCTTGTACCGGTTGATGGCGTAAGTGAACCCGTCAGCCAGCTCCTCTATGGTGTCCTCAGAGCTCTGCAAAGACAAAGCCTGGTACCAGGCCAGGAGGTGTCAGTGGACATTGCCAGTGGGGGAAATGCCACCACAAATTCTGCCCCCCCAGATTAGGCACAGAGGGGCTTCTGCAAAGACCTCCAGCCAGAGAAGGAACAAGATGATACTTTGAGGACTCCCGATTAAAAAATGGGTAAATGAGCTTGGTCCTCAGCACTCACCTTCCCTTCCTGCCAGCCATGACCTGGGGTATGAACAGGCTTCCCACACCTAACAACCTGCTCCTGCCCAGGGTAAGCGCCCTTCATCCCAAGCCCTCCTCCCTCATCACCCTCAACACACACACATACCCAGGAGGAGGGGTAAGAGGTGTGGGGCTGCCCAGGTGGGATCCCAGGAGGGACCTGGCCTGGATGGGCCTACCCTGGGCCGCCCTCGGGTACCTGAGGGTGCCTCGTGCCAGAGGACGAGGGCTGTCGGCGGTGGCCCTTACGCCAATTTCTATAGCAAGAGAAACTTCTCTCGCTCTGGGTTTTCTTTAGCCCAGAGCCTCGGAAGGTCGGCAAGCAACAAAGAGACATCCTAGTCTCCTGACTGTCTCCAGTCAAATGAGCTGGATGGGAGGTTGTCTCTAGAATGTGAGTGCCTGGTTACCAGTTCTAATTTCTGTTGGGGATCTGTCACCAAGGAAGTGAGTTCACCCCTTTAAGGTTCCATGACCTGGGCCCCTTCCTCCAATCAGAGCCACCCAAAGCCCCCTCTTGGCGGTTGACCCCTCGGCCTTCTCTCCCAGGTCATCTCCATACCTGTACACGGATAACCTAACACGGCCCTCCCCATAGCTCCCTGGGGATGTCCCAGGTCCCCAGCTTGGAGGAGAACGCTGAGTTCACACCTCCTTTTTCTCACCAGTTCTGTGTCCTGGAGAAGCCTTTGCGCCTCTCAGGCCTCCCCTGTCTCCCCAGCTGCACAGTGAGGATGGTGCTAGACACCATTTCCTAAGGACATCATCAGGTGTGGAGGAGATCAGCCTCTAACACCTGTGGGCTGGCGTCCCATGAATCTGATGCACACGTAGAGGTGGGAGGGTGACAAGAATGAGTGGACGTAGCATGAAACACCAATCAAAACAGGCCTGAAGTCCATCTCGGGGAAGTCACTGCCCGTCTTGGCCTCATTTTCAGGTCTGAACCTTTAAGAGATTGAAATAACAGGAAATTCCGATATTGTCATTCACTGGCCTAAAACCTTCCAGTGGTCTCTTGTTAAACTCGGAATCAGACCAAGTGCCTCATGTTGGTCCCTGTGGTGGGAGCCTTCACAGTGGCTTCTAGGTGGGAACACCCTGTGTATCCGCTGAGAGCTTAGTCACTGGCTTCTGAACAGCTTAGGATACAGCCCAGGTGATGGGATGTCAGGGCCTGTCACTTCTCTCGTCCTCTCATTCTTGAGTTCCTCTCCTTTCCCTCAACCTCTATTTCATTTTCTGTGTGTCTGACTCTGTACCTGTCATATCTCTGGCCTGGGGAGAGCTGCGCCCGTGTTCGGAGCCGCCCTGTGTGGACACCCCAAAGGAGAGAACCGAGGGGGGCCCCGGCCAACAGGCAGGAACTCGGGCTTTCAGGCCAAACTGCCTCCTGATGAAAACTGGACGAGTGACCTGGGGTGGGGGGTGAGAGAGAGGAAATCTGTCCCAGTCGAGCCTCAGTTGAAACTAATCCCCTGCTTCATGGAGACCTCGGGGCAGAGGCACCAGCCAAACTGTGCCCAGATGCTTGGTCCACAGAAGCTGTGTGGTGTTTATATTTGTACTTTACCGGCGCAAGGGTCTGTGCCTCAATTGTACAATAGCAAAGGGACAAAGGGACTTAAAACATAAAGTATCCCTGGTTAAAGTCAGAATCGGGAAGCAAGAACCTGAAACAAAGGTATGAATCAAACTCACCTGAGTTGCCTCGGTAAGAAGAGGCGGAGTCCCTCTCGCATCGTTTCCTTCCGCTGCCGCCTGCTCTCAGCCTGATGTCCAATTCCAGTTCGCTAAGACTCTGTTTTTCTTGAGGGCAGTGGGTTATTGAGATTGAAAATGTGACACTTCAGTTGTGGAATGACAATGCTGTAGACCCTCTCTTCGAGATGGACAGATTTTATATCAGAAACACGAACTTCCCCATGAGATGGGGCAAGCCTGGATTCAATGAGTAAAGCTTCCGAGTTCTTATGTGTTTAGACTTCCTGGTGTCCGATGCTGTAAATTGCCCCAACACTGCACCTGATTTTACAAACACCTTGTGAGACAGACAGGTGGGCCAGCCGGGCCAGCCAGGCCAGCCAGAAGTTTGAAGTGGAGAAGACGCTGTGTTTTATGTGCTGTGGGTCCATTTCCCTCAAGTGTCCCCAAGACCCAAGGTCCCAGAAGGCAGGGTTTGCTCAGATGTGTATAAAGCCTGCCTTTTAGCACTTGCATTAGGGTGACCAGTTGTCCCAGTTTGCCTGGATGTCTGCTTTGAAAACCAAAAGTCCTGTTTTGGGAAACCCCAGCTCTGGGAAAATAGGGTTGTTGGTTGCCCTGTGTCACGTATAAATCCTAGCCCCTATGCTTGAATTGGAAAACTGAATAAATTCAGAGAATGTGGCTATGTGAAGGTTCATTAATGGTACCTGTTGTGAATCCCATACCAGGTAAATAGATTGATAATGACCCCCATCTCCCCACCCCCCAATCTTTCCTTTGTCCACTGACCTTTTATTCTTTCCCCCAAACTCTATAAAAATCAAGTGTGATTTTAGGTGTTTGAGAAGCAGCTTGTTCGCCAGTCTCTACTCAGCAGTAGTTAAAAAGCACACATCTTTGCTTGAATACGTCTTTTGGGTAGTTTCTGAACATATGAGATTGTAGAGAACTGGAGGCTGGGGAGGGCAGCTGTAAGGCCCTCTGCAGGCCGGCAGGTGAAGGCGCCTGCCCAGGGCAGCCTAGTGGCAGCAGGGGCCCCGTGCAGGTGGATGGAGAGGCGGCAGGAGCCCCCTGCAGGCCGATGGGCTTTGTGCAGGCCTGGCAGCGAAGCAGCATAGGGCCCTTTGCCAGCTTTGCAAAGAGGCAGTTGAGCTTGGTGCCATCTGGCAGAGAGGCAAACTTGGGCCGTGTGCAGGCAGGTTTAGACACAGCATGGTGTCCTGTGCAGGCCTGGCAGAGAAGCAGTTGCAGGTCCCTGGCAGGCCTGGCAAAAAGGAAGTTGTGGGATCGTGTGTGGTCTGGCAGAGAGGCAGCGCGGGGCTGACTGCAGGCCTGGCAGAAAGGCAGCGTGGAGTTTTGTGAAGGTCTGGCAAGAGTTAGCATGGGAAATTGTGCCGGCCTTGCGGAGAGGCTGTTTTAGGGCCCTGCAGTCCGGCAGAGAGGCAGCATGTGGTTCTCTGCATGCCTGGAAGTTGCAGGGCCCTGCGCTGTCATGCTGAGGAGCATCACTGGGCCCTGTGCACGCTGGCAGAGAGGCAACATTGGCCCCATGGAAGCCTGGCAGAGAGGCTGTTTTAGAACCCTGTGCAGTATGGTAGAGAAGCAATTGGAGGGCCTTGTGCAGTCTCCAAAGGCAGCTGGGAGCATGAGGGCCTCTGTAGACCTGGTTGAGAGGCAGTGGTAGGGTTTCTGCAGACTAGCAGAGAGGCAACGTGGGGCCTTGTACCAGCTGGAGAAAGAAGCTGTTTAAGAGCCCTGTGCACTATGAGAGCGAGGCAGTTATAGGGCCTGTGCAGTCTAGCAGAGAATCAGCGTGGGGTCTTGTGCAAGCCTGGTAGAGAGGTAGCATGGGCATCTCTGTAGGCCTGGCAGAGAGGCGGTTGTAGGGTACTGTGTAGTGTAGCAGAGACGCAGCATGGGGTCCTGTGCGTCCCTGAAAGATAGGAAGTTGTAGGCCCTTGGCAGAGAGGCAGCGTGGGGCCCTGTGTAGTCCTGGTAGAAAGACAACATGGGATCCTGTGCAAGCCTGTTGAAAAGGCTTTTGTAGGGTCCTGCGCAGTACAGCAGAAAGGCAGTTGTTGGGTTCTGTGTCATCTGGCAGAGAGGCAGCACGGGTCCATGTGCAGTCCTGGTAGGCAGGAAATATGGGGCCCTCTATAGGCCTGGCCGAGAGGCAGCTGTGAGGTTTTGGGCCGCCTAGCAGAGAAGCAGTATGGGGCCCTGTGCTGGCCTGGCTGAGCAACATCACGGGGCCCTATGCAAGCCTGGCAGAGCTGTAGCATGGGGCCCTGTGCTGGCTAGGCAGAAAGGCAGTTTTAAAGTTTTGTGCAGTCAGGCCCAGAGGCAGCAAGAGGTGGTTTTGCCAGATACAAATAGGGGACAAATCTCCCCAAACTTGACCAAGATGTTAGCAGCTAAGCCTCTTGGGAGTGATAAGAGGCCAAGAATATCCCGGGCTATAAGAAAGCAAAATGTCTCAAAAGAGTTGCATTTAATCAGAATCTATTGTGGAAGATAAACATCAGCTTGGGGAAGTGGCCCTGACTCCATCCTTCCCCTTCAGATCCTAATAAGAAATGCAATGGCTGTGGTACTTATTCCTCATTCAGTCCATTGGCTCAGATTTGCTGGGAAGGGGTAGGGCAATCAGTGCAGTTGTGAGGTCCAAAGGTCTTTAGCCATTTTGCCAAGTGTGAGAAGACCTTTCATCCAGAGGGATCCAGGATGCCGCTCTGCCCATTATCTAGGGCCATCAGAGGCCTCTGGACTGAGTGCTGAGGTCAGACCATTTCAGGCCCAATCAAAGGAGCCATTAGCTCCTGCTGCTTCCCTAATCTCAACGAGATTAATGTTATCAGCTGGTCAATGGTCATAGGAATGAGTTCTTAGATAGGAAGAGCAAACTCAGGACCATTAAAGCTGTGAGCCACCCACGGGGACATGTGTGCTAGCATGGGACTCCCAACCACAGTCCATCATTCTTCCCAGCCTCAAAGGAGAGGCCCTAGGTAGAAAGAGGGTGAGACATGGGGGACACATCAGAGGCTGCACCTGCCCAAGATATTTATCCCCTCATCATCCTGTTGTCCTCCTCTTCTCATTCCCAGTCTGAGAACCCCACTATTACATCATGACTGGGTTCGATAACATACCAGAATAAGGGTACCAACTGTTCTGTCTGAGATAATGTCTTCCTTATTTGTCTTCGGTTTTTTTTGAGAGAGAGAAGAAGGGAGAGGAAGAGAGAGATAGAAACATCGAGGAGAGATGATTGACTGCCTCCTGCATGCCCCCCAATGGGGATCGGGCGCACAACCTGGGCCTGTGCCCTGACCAGCAATTAAACTTGGACCTCTTGGTGCATGGGTTGACGCTCAACCACTGACCCACACCGGCTGGGCTCCACTAGACTTCTTTTATCACTTCATCTGATTGACACTGATAACCTTGAAACAATAAGAACAGACAACATATCCCCAGAGTTTTAAGCCCCAGATCTACATAAATACAATTCAAAGGTTCACCTCTACTCCACTCAGAGAGTAGGTACCTTCCAGAATGAAAGTTAGTGTATCTAAATGTCATTATGATCCAACCAAATCTACTTTTCCAATCTCCCTTCTCACCACTTCCATCCTTCCCTCAAACACTCAAGCTCACAGTCACATAGACTATTTGCTTTCACAACTCTCTACTTTTTGTTCTGCCTTTAGTCAGACTTTTTTTTTTTTTTTTTTTGTACGTGCCCCTAGCGGGAACCAAACCTGGGACTCTCTGGTCCGCAGGCCGATGCTCCAACCGCTGAGCCAAACCGGCCAGGGCTTTAGTCAGACTTTTGAACTCCTCCTACTCATTCTTCAAGATTAGACCTAAGTATCACTGCCTCTGTGAAGTCTTCGCTGACTTCTCCCAATGCCTTTTCTTTCAGGCAAGTCAAATGCCCTTTATCCCTATGTCCGTAGCACCTTGGACATATCGCTTGTTCAGCATTTGGAACAGCTGACTTGCTTTCCCTACTAAGCTATGAGCTCACCCTCAAAACCTTTACCACCTGCATCTTTCTATGCCCAGCACCTAAATAAACCACTTGGCATATATTTGTGCTAAGGAGATTATTGATTCAAATGAAACAGATTGAAGCAAGTAAAGTTTATTGGTTAAAACCAACATCAAGCATTATATGTGTTAAAAAAAAAAAAAACTTAAGAGAACTTAATAAAATTAGAAATAAGGCAAGGTAACTTACTATGACCATTATTGTTATCACAGTTTTAGAGATCCTGGCCAAAACTATAAGGCAAGAAAAAGAAAGTATAGGTACAAGGATTGTAAGGAAAGATTATATGATCATCAACAATTAAAAAAGAGAAAGAGAGGACTTCTGTTTCTGGTCATGATTAACCTTCCTGCTGGAAACAATCAAATACTAACAAAATATATGAAACAACTGTTTTCAAGACACTCAACAGCATGCAATGAGGGAAACTGATCTCCAAAAGACCGAAAATAGTTGATATGAGCCTTACAATCGTCCCAACTTAGGCTTGAGAGAGTTTCTAGGCTATGGCACAGGTAGGGAAACCCAGGCAGACCATGGGGAAGCCCCTGAGCTGAGCTGAGCTGAGCTGAGAAAACAACTGAAACTCCAAGAAGACTAAGTCAGCTAGAGTTTGCAGAACAGAGTACTGGAAAGGAGAGAGTGATCCAGTCAGAGAGCCCTAGAGATCTGCAGAGTGTGCCTTTCAAGTATTTACCAGAGAACAGATCAGCAAGGGAACTACCCACAGCCAAGGAAAGAACCAGCAAAAGGATTAAAGGTAATAGTGTCTGGTGCTCACATGGCACTGGAAATAGTGCCTGTTCCTACTACATGATGTATGGGGCGTTGAATACATTACATTGAAAGGTCTTATCTCAGTTCTGTGGAATAAGTATACCTAGTCAGAACACTGCTCCAGTCCTGCCTGTCAAATTTTTTTTTTTAATTAATTTACCTTTTTTTCCATCATCATTTATCCCCTCTATGCCATCTTCCATCTCTACCCACCCCTTTCCCAGCCCACAATCACCATACTGTTGTCCATGTCCATGAGTTCTCTCTCATTTTTTTTCTTTTTTGCTCAATCCCTCCACCACTACCCCAATCCACCCCCCACCAGAGCTGTCTGCCTACTGTCTATCTCTGAGTCTGTCTCTATTTTGCTTGGTAGTTCAGTTTATTCATTAAATTCCACATATGAGTGAAATCATATGGTACTTGTCTTTCTCTAACTGGCTTATTTCACTTAGCATAATGTTCTCCAGGTCCATCCATGCTGTCACAAAGGGTAAAATTTTCTTCCTTTTTACAGCAGAGTAGTATTCCATTGTGTAAATGTACCATAGCTTTTTATCCTCTCATCAACTGATGGACACTTGGGCTACTTTCAAATCTTGACTATTGTAAATTACCTGCAATGAACATAGAGGTGCATATATCCTTTCAAATGAGTGTTTAGAGTTTCTTCAGATAAATTACTAGAAGTGGAATCGCTGAGTCATAAGGTAGTCCCATTTTTAATTCTTTGAGGTAACTCCATACTGCTTTCCAGAGTGGCTGCACCAATCTGCATTCCCATCAACAGTGCACAAGGGTTCCCTTTTTTCCACATCCTCGCCAGCATGTGTTGTTTATTAATTTATTGATGATACCCATTCTGACAGGTGTGAGGTGATATCTCACTGTGGTTTTAATTTGCATTTCTCTGATAATTAGTGACTTTGAGCATCTTTTCATATGTCTATTGGCCATCTGTATGTCCTCTTTGGAGAAGTGTCTATTCAGGTCTTTTGCCCATTTTTTAATTGGATTGTTTGGGTTTTTTGGTGTTGAGTTTTATAAGTTCTTTATAAATTTTGGATATTAATCCCTTATCAGATGTATCACTGGCAAATATATTCTCCCATTTAGTGGGTTGTCTTTTAATTTTGTTGACGGTTTCCTTTGTTGTGCAAAAACTCTTTAGTTTGATGTAGTCCCACTTGTTTATTTTTTTCTTCTGTTTTCCTTCTCCACGGAGATATATCAGAAAAAAATATATATCGCTATGAGAAATGTCCAAGATTTTACTACCTGTAATTTTTATGGTTTCAAGTCTAACATTTAAGTCTTTAATCCATTTTGAGTTTATTTTTGTATGCAGTGTAAGAAGGTGATCTAGTTTCAATATTTTGCACATATCTGTCCAATTTTCACACCATTTATTGAATAGATTGTCTTTAATCCATTGTACGTTTTTCCCTCCTTTGTCAAATATTAACTGACTATAAAGGTGTGCATTTATTTCTGGGCTCTCTATTCTGTTCCATTGATCTATGTGTCTGTTTTTATGCCAGTATCATGCTGCTTTGATTACTATGGCCTTGCAGTATAGTTTAATATTAGATAGGGTCATTTGTTCTTCTGTCTCAGGATTGCTGTTGCTATTCGGGGTCTTTGTGGCTCCACAAAAAGTTTTGAAACATTTGTTCTGTGAAATATGCCATTGGTATCTTAAGACTGCCTGTCAAATTTTAAAAGGAAGACACAAAAGATCAAATTATTTTGAAGTAATAAAACTGTATCCCAGAACAAAGGTCAAGAATATTAGTGGGGAATACAAAACTATCCACGACTCAGGCCAATGAGCACATAAAAAGGTGCTCAACATCACTAGTCATCAGGGAAATACAAATCAAAACCACAATCACATGCCGTGGCACACCCACTAGCATGGCTGTAGTCAAAAAGATGGACAATAACAAGTGTTGGTGAGGATGTGGAAAAATGGGAAGCTTCATCCACGGCTGGCAGGAATGTGGAATGGTACAACTAGTTTGGAAACCACTTTGGCAGTTCCTCAAAAATTTAAACATATACTTTCTGAATGACCTAGCAATTCCACTCTTAGGTGTATATATTCAAGAGAAATAAAAAGATTATGTGTATCCAAAATCTTGTACACAAATGATCATAGTAGCATTATTTATAATAGATGAAAAGTGGGAATAATCCAAATGTTTGTTAACTAATGAGTGAATAAATAATATGGTGTATTTATACAAAGGATTATTATTTGGCAATAAAAACAAACGAAATACTGATACATGCTTGAGCATGATGAACTTGTAAACATTATGCTAAGTAAAAGAAGTCAGCTACAAAAGACCACATGTGTGACATACCATTTATGTGACTGCCCAGACTTGGCAAATCTAGAGAGACAGAGAATAGATTAGTAGTTGCCTAGTGCTGGGGTGCAGTATGGAGGAATAAGGAGTGACTGCTGATGGGTACAGGGTTTTTTTGGGGGGGGGAACAAAAATTTTCTAATATTAGATTGTCATGAGGTTGCATAATCCTGGGATTATACTAAAAAATTGATTGTACATTTCTAATGGTGAATTGCATTGGTATGTTAATTATATCTCAATAAAGCTTTTAAAAAATGTTAATGGTCCAAATATTGCAATTAAAAGATAAATATTTCCAGAGTGGATAAAAAAGTAAGATCCAACTACTTGATGCTAACAGTGGTACACTTTAAATATAAAGCCACAAATCATTTACAAGTAAAAGGATGGAAAATTATATATCATGTTAACACTAATAAAAAACAACAACTCTAAAGTGGTTATATTAAACTGAGTAGATTTCAAAGCAAAGATTATCACCAGGAATAAAAAGGGTAATTTCATAATGATAAAGGAATCAATTTGTCAGTAAGACATTACAGACGTAATGTTTATGTACCCAACAACAGAGCTTCAGAATACAGGATGCAACACACAGGATCTCTCTCTTGAGCAGGACTGTGCCTTTCTTTCCCCTTTTCTTCCCTCAAAGTGTGTACCTTTTTAAATTGATTTTTAGAGAGAGAGGAAGGGAGAGGGAGAGAGAGAAACATCAATAGGCTGCCTCCTGCATGCCCTCTACCGAGCTCCAGCCTGAAATCCAGGCATGTGCCCTGACTGGGAATCGAACCGCAACCTTTCGGTGCCCAGACGACACCCAACCAACTGAGCCACACAGGCCAGGGCAAGGTGCATGCCTTTGCTTTCTTTCTCCTAAGCTCCAAGGGCCTGTCTTTTGCCTCTGTAACTTGCTTCCTGAGTCCACGCAGCCCAGCGTGCTCACTTCTTCTACCTCTGTGACTTCCTAAATACACTTTTGCTTGTAAACTTTCTAAATAAACTTGAGTTCCTTGGCTCTGAATTCTTTTCTTAGGTGAACTCAAGGACTGAGGCCTAATACCTGGTGCCATTCACCGTTAACAAAACCTCCCATTTTCCTCTCTTGGCCTGAGCTCCTGCCCCAGGGAAAGACTTTGTCCCCACCCACCCTCCACCACACCTCCTAGTCTGGGGTGGGGTAAGACAGGGGTCAGGAGTTAAGGACCACCAGGGCTGTGGCCCTTAGTCAAGTGATGAGAGGCAGCCTAATCTGGCTTCCTCGCCCGAAGATGATCCATTTCTGAAATGGGATAGAACAAATACCAGGATCAAAAGAGGGAGAGGGATGACTCCTCTAATTTAACAATTACTGTTCAAATTCCTTTCGGCTTCCCAGCAAAGGCTTTCCCAATTGGACAGCCCAAGCCCTGTACGACAGAAGGAAGAGATGCCCACCACGGGAAGCACTGGTGAGGAAGTAGCTAAGCCCAGACTGGAGCCTTACCTTTCTGCTGCTGCACCCTGATGGTGTGGACATAAAACACTCCTTCCAGGGCCTACAGACAGATGTCTGCCTCGGGGTCCCCAGAGAGCATGCCCCAAACAGCCACCAGGTACCTGTCTTAGTGAACCCCATGCTATACTTAAGAGGAGAGAAAAGCTTTTCAGCCTTAGGGTAGCAGGGTTTTTAAGACCCTATAACTGAGCCATGTGGGATTTCCTTAGAGAAACCACAGATGAATGTTTGGAGAGGTCAGCGTTCCCACGTGTGGGGAATTAGACTATGGAGGTAGGCATTATATATTCGGGACTGATGTCCAGATGGTATGCACAGGGAGAACTGTACAGGTCATTGAAATATTGGAAAAGGTCTGTACTGATTGGCATTATCCTTCACTCCCACCTCGCCCACCCTGACCCCTGCCTTGGATCTCCCCGCTCAGAACTCGCCACACAATCTGGCAACCAAAAGGTAAGTGCCTGGCACTGCAGAGGGTCTCCAGGACTCTGCTCCAGCACAAGGGCTTCCAAAGTTTCAGGCTGGGCAGAGTCCCTGCCAAGTGTTAAGTGTTTTAAATATCATCTCTAATTATCTTCATTTATTCTGGGGGGGGGGGGACTGAGGTTCAGAGAGGTGAAATGACCTGGCTAAGGTCACACAGCTAGTGTTAAGGGCTGAATTGTGTCCCCCCACCCTCAAAAAAATAGAAAGAATACATGATGTAAAAAATGGCCCTGGCCAGTGTGGCTCAATTGGTTGAGCATCGTCCTGTGCACCCAAAGGTGGCAGGTTTGATTCCCTGTCAGGGCACGTGCCCAGGATGCAGGTTCAATCCTTGGTCAGGGTACATGCAGGACACAACTGATTAATATTTCTCTCTCACACTGATGTTTCTCTCTCTCTTTCTCTCCTTCTTCCTCTCTCTCTAAAATCAATAAAAACATATTTTAAATATTTATACATTTTAAATATGTATAGTTTATTATATGTCAATTAGACCTAAATAAAGCTGTTAAAAATCAATCTGCCAGTATAAAATAGTTCAGCAAGATTGCCAGATTTCTATCAATTAAAAAAAAAAAGCATTTTTCTATATGGTGTGGACATAAAACACTTCTTCCAGTAATAACCGATTAGAAAATATGATAGCATTTACAAAATCAGCAAAAACCATAAAGCATGTAGAAATGAACTTTATAAAACAATGATACCGGCCCTGGACAGGTAGCTCAGATGGTTAGAGCATTGTCCCGATACGCCAAAGTTGCGGGTTTGATCCTCAGTCAGGGCACATACAAGAATCGACCAATGGGTATATAAATAAGTAGAACAACAAATCTCTCTCCTTCTCTCTCTCTCCCTCCCTTCCTTTTTCTCTGTTAAAAAAAAAAAATCAATAAATAAAAAAATTCAAATTAACGCCTGACTAGTGTGGCTCAGTGGTTGAGCATCGACCCATGCACCGAGAGGTCGCCAGTTTGATTCCCGGTCAGGGCACATGTCCAGATTGTGGGCCAGATCCCCAGTGGGGGGCGTGCGGGAGGCGGCCAATCAATGTTCTCTCTCATCGATGTTTCTATTTCTCTCTCTCTCTCCCTCTCCCTTCCTCTCTGTCTAAAAAAAAAATCAATACAGAAAAAAATTAAAGTAAAAACACACGATACCCCTGTGGGGAAATTTTGAAACCCTATTAGAGAATATAAGAGGATGTGCATTTGATGAGATGACAATATTATAAAACGGCACCTCTCTGGATTGACTGAGACAGGGACACAGATATAGAAAGTATCTGATGTGTCAGAAATGCACACAGCTGCAAGAAGAGACAACGCAACGAGATGGACTTTGTTATAAGGAAGATGTTAGGAACCAGCAAAACATGTCCTCTGCATCGATGTGCAGTGTGGGCAAACATTCCTCGAGGGAGTCAAGTCTAGGCTTCTCATACGAGCTCCAGCACAAGCCCACTGGGTCTTTGGGCCAATCTCTTGACATCTTTGTCCCCTTACCATCATCTCTAAAGGCAAAGTCTACACATTTGATCTCTATCGTACATTTAGTTCCATATTTTACCACTAAAGTGACAGGCTTTGGGAAGGTTGAGCCAATTACCCATTCTCCAGTCTCCCCAATCCTTCTACTTCTGCACGGCAACCCAGGGAGCAAGGAGGAACCTCCAGCTCCCCGAGATCCTTAGCCTTTGTCCTGTAGGAAGATATCCCCCTGGTTAATCTCCACTGATCTTCTCAGCGGCTTCAAAGAACAGCCAGCTGACTTCCGGCAGGAGTGGAGCTTGGCAAACTTCTCAAGGACACAACCCCAACTTGTTAATATCTTGGGGTGAGCAAAGTCCTGGAAGGAGGTAAATGTTTAATAAATAACTGTGGAATGACGGAATAAATAAGTTGCTTCTTATTCTATAAATGAGAAATACGAAGTCAGGGAGGCTGATGGGGTTGTGCAGCCAGAAATTCATGATATCTGACTACAAACCATACACGCTTTTCAAGTGATGGCAATGTCTATTTCTCATGCTCATTGAAAGGGTTGGAAGAGAGGTGGTAGTGAGAAACAGGGCCGTCCTAAGAGTCACTGAAGATAATTAGCAGCAATAAACTATAAATGTGGCCATGTGAGTCTGTGAATGCTTCAGGGTACAAGGTGAGGCAGTCTTGTCATGCTCACTTGAGCGCCAGAGAGGTCTCCTTAAACCCGGGTACAGTGATCTCTGATGGAGATTTGAATGCAGAGTATGGCAGTCTACTTGCTGGACTACTGGAGCGATCCCAGGATGCTCGGGGAGCCCTGTAGCAACCACATTCAACCTCATCAGCAGAGTGTCATGGGTCATGCTTTCCTATTGAAGTACAGAAGTTTGTTGATAGTGTCCTTGTTCTTTTATTTTTTCTCCTCTTTTAATGTGGATTCAAACTTCTTTCTATGATTATATGACATCTATTGCTTGGTCCTCATATGCATTCCTGAGGGTTAAAAGAAGGGAAGGGGTGGCGTACAATTGAAAATAGGGCAGGGTGGTGTGTGCTGCTTCTGTGTGGCAGCAGAAGACAAGGTTGGAAACCACTTGCCACCTTAGAGGCTCAGTGCTGGAGAGTGGACAGAGGCCTGGTTCCCAGCACAGCACCAGGAGCACCAGCAGAGTGAGGTTGGGGGCTGAGAGTGACAGTGACTGGGGCGGACTTGGGTCTTGAGAGCAGAGGAGACTGCTCCTCCCCAGGCAGCCCTGCCTCATTCTAACCTGGGCCTGAAGTGAGCCAATAAGAAAAGCCAGGGGTCACTGCTACTGCCCCATGGAGTCTTCTAAGACAGTATTAAAACCCCATTCATTCATTCATTCATTCAATAAATAGTTATTTCATACCTACAATGTGCCAGGCACTGATTTCTCTGGTTCTCTGGTCTAGTAGCCAAACAAGACTTGCTAGTGATGAACTAAAAGAGAAATTTCCAAATTCTGAGCTTGTATACTTCATTAAGATACTGTACAAAGCTTGTTTTGCAATTAGAATGAAAATGTAAAGGGAAACATCTCTGGCATGGTGGAGACACAGGATTTCTCTCAGACAGCCTGTGTTCTCTGCTGTTTCCTGTGTGTCCTCCAACACGATGCTTTCCCTCTCTGAGTCTCAGTGTTCTTCCTGCTGGTGGGAGTTGTAGCACGCGCTCTCTCTGCCCCTCAGGTGTTGAGGGACGAGTAAGTCCTGAACTGGGCTGTGCAGCATAAGGTTTGAGGTTTTATTCTAGCCTTTAGGAACTTGTAGTCTCTTTGAATCAGTCTTTCCAGTGGAAAATATGAACCAAATCCAGGGTCAAGAGTTTGTTCCTTGGACCTACTTGGAAAGGGAGTCAAGTGAATGGTTTAAGACACCTAACTGGTCCCATATGAGCCAACACATTTTTGTAAATAGAGGTTTGAATCCCACTTACCATGGTTAATTCTGCCCTTTCTCAAGATAACAGGGTTTCCTTGGAAAACTTTGCCCTGACCTAGGAAAACAACTCTCATCAGAGTAAATTTCAGCAAAGACAGCCAAAGAAAATTGATCGATTCCAGCGCCCTGAGTTACAAGGGAGTCGTTTAGTCAAATAATATTTAGTTGAAATTTAACCAAGTTATCAAAAGCTATGGTGGAAGGAAGAATTTGGGCCCGAGCTGGACATGTGGTTAGAAAATAGCCCCCACCTGTCAGCAGATGGGGTGATCTGTCTCACTCTTACTCTAAGAGTGTGCGTTTCGTGAGCTCTGCCTGCATCATGGGGTCCAGAACCTCCCCAGGCTGTTTCCCAAGGGCATCGCTAAACAGACTGCAGGCCATTTCTCATAGACCTCTAATTACTCCCTAATCTTCATTCTGTGTGAGGCATTTGGTCCTTTGTGTAATCAAGGATGCTGCCAGGATGCTCGTGCCAGAAGAAGTGTCACCTGCGGGCGAATTTGTGGCGTGCGTTTCGTTCTTATCTGTTCACTCAGCCAGCCGTGCAACGAGCGTGTCTTGCCTGAGTGCCTTCTACTCTCAGCCACTTTGCTGAGCTCCAGAGACGTACGTGTTGTAAACACACAGGCCCTGCCTTCAAGAAACGTGTAAGTACTAAACAGAAGAAACAGAAATAAAATGTCTTTACAAACCTGGAACCTCTACGTCTGATTTTATCACTGTACCCCTGACTTAATATTATCACGATTATTTCGTAACAGTTGAAATTCTCTCAATTATAGATCAGAAAGTAAACAGGGAAAATGTTGCTTTTTGTGGTTTTTGAGAACTTGACGTCATCAAATTTCTACAATATTTAAAAATGTAATAATTCAACTAGAGTTTGAAGCACAAGGGAAAAGAAAATAATTCCGGGAGCCCCAAGATTTTCCCTTTCGCCTCAGGCCAGTGGAGCCTTGGGTATCCCTGTATCTATCGCCAGTGCCTCAGAATAGCTCAGGGTTGCATGTTCGAGCCTACCACTCTTTAAGATCTTGGCAGGCTCAGAAATTCTACAGAGTATTTGGTAGGTACCATTTATTGAGAGGTGGTCCCAAATGTTTGGGGAGTTTGTACATTTGTGGGAAATATCCTGACCACGGATTTACGTGGTTCCTCCTGAGTGGAATCACCCTAAGTCCAGTATTAATCATCAGAATGGTGTTGACATGAATAGACACTTCTGCCTGGGTTTCTATACAAGTTTCCTATGAATTGGTGAGGGTAGGTTTCCATGGAAATCTGATAGTCTGAGTTCTCATCTCATATGGATGTCATTGGTAGGGATGGGTCCAGACTCATCAATGTCACTGGTAGGGATGACTACATGGGTGTGACTTCTGGCTCCTCCTGTTTCTCACTTGGGAGAGTTTGAGTAAGTTTCTTCAGTTCTCCGTGCCTCAAAGTACTCATCTCTAAAATGGGTTTTAATGCCCTGGCCGGTTTTGCTCAGCAGTCAGAGCGTCAGCCTGCAGACTGAAGGGTCTCAGGTTCGATTCCCGGTCAAGGGCACGTACCTGGGTTGCAGATTCGATCCCTGGCCCTGGTTAGAGTCGTGCAGGAGGCAACCAATTGATGTGTCTCTCTCACGTCGATGTTTCTCTCTCTCTCTCCTCCCTCCCTTCCACTCTGTCTAAGAATTAACGGAAAAATATCCTCGAGTGAGGATTAACCATGAATAAATAAATAATAAAATGGGTTTGAATGGGTTGTGTAGATGGGCTGATTCATATAATGTGTCTAGTAACAGTGATCATTCAGTACTGGTGATGCGTAGCCATGTACCGGCCGAGGCACGCTGGAGGGATGTGGTTCTGCAGCAGGGCGATGGTGAGTCCTAGTGAGACAGCTGACTGTGCTCTGGATCTGGAAGGAGACGGGGCAGCAGCTGTTCTCATCCACACAGGCCGGAGCCAAGACGCCCTTCTCTCGCACAGGGAGGGGTTGGGCTGAGTATTTCTCACATGGCAATGACTGCCTCATTTTTAAAAAATGAATTAATTAACTAATCATAGAAGAAATATATTATGTGGTTCAGACTGACAAACCTCTGAGTAGGGGGATGGGGGGATGGATGAGATGAACCAAAGAACTTATATGCATGTATGCATAACCAATGGACATAGACAACAATGCTAAGGGGGGGGGGGGGAGGATGGTGTCTAGGGGGGAAAGAGGAGAAACATCTGTAACAAAAATAAATTAATAAAAATTTGGAAAAAAATAAATATATTATGAAAAAAATCAAATAAAAACAAGTAAAAAGTACCTCTCCACTCACTGCTCCTTCCCTCCACACTGCTCCTCAGAGGCAGGTCTGGGATGAGTCTTCCACGCTTCTCTATGCACATGTGGTGTGTGTACAGATATCAACCTGGTTACTGGGTTTTTTAAATTGAAATGAAATCAGTCTATGTATTTTTTTTATAACTATCTTTTATTATTTTAACAGTACATCTTTGGAAATAATTTCAAGTCAATACAAACAACTCACTGATTCTTGTAACTCACAGTAACAAGAATATGAGTTACTATGGCCACACAGTAACTCAAGTCACAGATGGACCAGAACCGAGGTCATCAATCCTCCACGTGGGGATATTTGGGTTATTGCCCCCTCCCCACTTTGGAGGGGGCGTGTCTATGTTAAACAATACTACAGAGAGATCCGTGTGAAGACTATTCCTTCATGAACCCAAATAAATTCAAGTTTCTGGGTTAAGGATATTCCGGACCACAGACCCTTGAAATGAGAAGGTGCTGCACCTTTAAAGCAGAACCAGATCCACGTTACTTAAGAAGTATTTACTGAGACCAGACTACATGCGTGACACCAGGGCGTCCCATCAGGTGCGGGGCGCCTGGCCCAGGGGCCGAGTGACAAGGCAGCCTGAATGAATTCCGCTCAGCAACTTCCCGCTGGCTTTCGCTGTTTCTGTTCAGCCGCCGACATAGATGCTGGGTTTGCCCTGAGGATTTCAAACACTGTGGACGTGTGACAACGAACAGTCTACTAGGGACGGAAGAGAGGAGTGGGAAGAAGGAGGGAACATGGCAGGCAAGTGCACAAGTGGCCAGCATACATGATTACAGTCACTGCTGTCTCATCAAACACTGACTGAGCCTGTCTGAACCAGGGACCATGGCAGTCTGGTAGGGGACACAAGGACGAATCCTTGTACCCTGCCACCGAGCACCACTACCTGTCATTCAGAAGGAACAAAAAGACACGAAGCCAGGTGAGGCTGCAGGATAGAGTGGTACAAACTGTAAGAGGGGCATAGAAACAAGATCAGGAGAGTTCCGAGTGAGGAGAGTAATACTTTCAGCAGGGAGAAGGGGGAACGGGAAGGGTGGGGATGACTGTCTTCTCGCTATGTCACTCACCTGTGCGGATGGCAGGAACATCCCCACGGTAAGCCACTTCTCCCACTCCCTCGTGCCCACCAGTTTGGATCCCCAGGTGCTCTCAGTTACAATTACCGAATAGAGCCCCTGCCTCCTCCCAAGTTCAGATCCTCGCCCTCTCTTGTCAGAATGTTTGCAGGAGTTTCCTAACCCATGTCTCCACCTCCAGATCGTCTTCCAGCCCATCTGTCCTGCTGCCTTGAGGGTAATCATCCCAAATCACAAATCTGATCATGGCACTCATCTGCTTAGGAAGTTCTGCTGACTTTCCATCACTTAGTGTGGCGATGTCAAAAGTTTGTCAGTAGGGCCCTGGCCAGTTTGGCTCAGCAGTTAGAGCGTCGGCCTGCGGACTAGAGAGTCCTGGGTTCAATTTCCACTAAGGACACGTACCTCAGTTGCAGTTTGTCCCCGGCCCTGGTTGGGGTCGTGTGGGTGGCAACCACTCAATGTGTCTCTCTCACATCAATGTTTCTCTCTCTCTCTTCCCCCCTCTCTCCCTCTCACTCTATCTGAAGATAAATGCAAAAATGTCCTCGGGTGAGGATTAAAAAAAAAAAAGTTGACTTGTTAAAAAAATATTGAAGAAAAAAAAAAGTTTGTCAATAGCCTATCAGCTTCACTATTTTATTTTTGTCATATCTTCATATGTCCTTGTGCCGGTTTAGTGCTTGTCTCTCAGCCCCATACCTTCCTTCACCACAGTGCTTTGTATCTCAGGGGCTTGGAGTCCACAGCCTCTTCTGCCAGCTGCCTTTCTGTCGGGACCTGGGGTATGCCAATCACCAAGCAGCAGGAAATTGGAAGTCAGGAGTAAGAGACCATCCTCCTCCCGTGGCAGCTGCTGAGGTTCCAGTGGTGGCTGTTGTGGCGGCAGGAGTGCGGTGGCTCTGGATTCCAGCGGCCTGAAGAGTGGCACCTTTTCGGTGGTCCAAGCCCTGGTCAAGGTGACACCACCTTATTGGATCCAGAGCTGAAGGCACCAGCAACCTCTGGGGCATTAGCAGCTTCAAATCTTCTTCCTGTTACTCTTCCAACTCTTCCAACACCTCAGAAACCAATGCCCTCTGTTCAGTTCTCTTGTTTGACATGCCTCCATACTTGACTCCTGCACTATTTTTCTCCGTTACTCCTTTAAAAACAACAAAAACAACTTCACCTTATCCTGAGCAATAATATCGGAAGTTGGTGTATATTTTTCTAATAAATAGTAGACTAAATGCATAACTGTTAATATGATCTAAAATCACCTCTTGTGCTGATATATACTCCATTCTGGGAAACTCTTGTCTGGGGAATCCAATCCAGCCTCCCATTCACCACCTGCTGGTGACGTCTCTCTCCAGCTCCCATCTCCAGCTCCCCTACACAGGCTCTTCCGTTCTCCTCTCTCTCCTTCCTCCCTTTCTTCAGCAACAACATACTTTTTTTTAATCCCTTGCCATGCCTTGTTCTCTATTCATGAAAATATCTTGACTCCTTCCTGGGCTCTTAATTCAATCATTACCTACATTCTGAAGTTTTATTCAAACTTCATTCTATTCAAAAGGCAGCATTAGCCCTGGCCAGTTTGGTTCAGCGGTTAGAGCGTCGGCCCGTGGACCAATGAGTCACGGGTTCGATTCCGGTCAAGGGCACGCACCTCGGTTGGGGTTCATCCCCGCCCCGGTCAGGGCATGTGGGAGGCAACCAGTCGATGTGGCTCTATCACGTTGATGTTTCTCTCTCTCTCCCTCCTTCCCACTCTATCTAATAATAAAAATGGAAAAATATCCTCAGGTGAGGGATAAAAAAAAAAAAAAGGCAGCATTAGCTTCCTTCACGCTCCCTGCTAGACAGTAAGTTCCTGTGTAGAGTCAAAACGCAGCCCCGACATGAGTTTCACATGGTGGGTGGAGCATGCTTGTTGAGAAAACGACTGAGAAGAGGGTGAGTCCTGTGAGGCTCCAGGGGAACCCGAGGCGGGGGAAAGCGACCCTGGAGGAGGGCACAGAATGATGCGCACGGCCACCGGGGAGCTCAAGGCATGTGCTTACAGAGTGGCCCAAAGGGGATGGTCCAGTAAACCCAGGAGAAGAACTGCAGATCCTAGCTTTAAAGATTTAATATTCAGCCGGCCGGTGTGGCTCAGTGTTTGAGCGTCGACCCATGCACCAAGAGATCATAGGTTCAATTCCCGGTCAGGACACATGTCCAGGTTGTGAGCCCGATCCCCAGTGGGGGGCATGCAGGAGGCAGCCAATTGATGTTCTCTCTCATCGATGTTTCTATCTCTCTCTCCCTCCCCCTTCCTCTCTCTCTAAAATCAATTAAAAATATAAATAAATAAATAAAGACTTAGGATTCAGTAAAAGTGCTTTGCACTGGACCTCTCCTGAACACACGGGCCCGGCAGCCACCTCCAGATCTCTCATCTCTTTGAGATCTCTCTTCATGCACATGGACTGTCGGGCTATTTGAGCTCGAGCAATAAGACATTTCTGAATCAACAGCAACCCAACAACCATTACTGACTCAAGAGGGCAAGAGCACCTGGGCTATTGTCCCACCCACATGTTCCAGACATGTGCTCCATGGAAAGTGCAGTGCAAAGCCCTGGTTCAGAAGCATTTTCAGGAGAGTAACCACAATACACCTTTAAAAACTGTAATATGGAAACAATAAAAATCAAAAACAGAAGCTTTGGAGTCCGACAGACGGGGTTCATGGCTCCTGTTTGGAAGCTTTCTACGTAAGTAGCTGGAAGCAGTTACTGACCTCTTCATGCCTTAGTATCCTCATCTGGAAAACGGGGATTGTCATGCTTGCCTTACGGTACTGGTTTGAGATTCCATGCAGCACTACAGCCAAGCACCGACTTCCTGTTCAATCAGTGGAAGCTGTTATGTGATCACTATTCACAGAATTAATGGAATAGAGTAGATATTGCTGTCAGGGGTTTTGATCGAGAGGAGCTGAGAAAACAGACCCTGGTGGGCTCTGTGAAAGGGGACTGGGAGCTGAGCCCTGAGGGACGCCAGAGCAGTGGCTGTCCTGGCTTTGAAAGGCTGATCGCTCACAGCTCTAAGGCAAAGAGCACGCAGGACTGCGGGGTGTGGATGGCAAGTCAGCCAAGCTTTGCTTGGAAGAGATTTCTCTTTGAAGTGTCAGGCTGATCGGAAGCCAACTGGACCAGCTTTCAACTCTCAGAGGGCAAAGGGACGCAAGAACCCAGGGACACAAGATAAACAAACACTATTAGCTTTTACAACCAAAACAGGGGCCTATGGACTAGCCTTCCAGATAAGTTTTGAGCTCTTCCTTGATTACATCAGCCCTCAAATGATCGCCGCTGCCTGCCACGTAATCCACAGGTCTCTCTGCCGTGCACAGCCCAGGCATATCTCACCGGGGACCTGAACTAAGTGATAGGAAGGGCTCACTTTACACAAGAAGGATATTTCTAAAAGTTATTGTGTAAGAGGACGTTTTGCTGAGTGCACTTTTCAGGGTAGTCTGTGTAGTCTGATTCCTTTTACAGAGCAAACCACCACCCACAGTTTTTGTTTTGCCATGTTTGTACTTTCGACCCCCAGTGGGCTCTTCCAGCGTGCATATCTCCAAAATGCCACGGACATGACATGGCTGTGAGGCAGAGCCCATGCTAGGGGCTGGACAGCTGTCACAGGGCCCTCTTTAAGAAACTCGCTGTGAGAAGAGACAGAATAGGCATCTGAAAGAAAAGGCTTAAGGATGTCTTTTAAAAGTTTTTCTTGAAGGGTGGATATCTTGAAATCCCACCAAAAGGATTTAAAACAGTACAAAACAGCCCTGGCTGGTTTGGCTCAGTGGTTAGAGCGTCGGCCTGCGGATCAATGAGTCTTGGGTTTGATTCTGGTCAAGGGCACGTACCTCAGTTGTGGTTCGTCCCTGGCCCAGGTTGTGGTCACGTGGGAGGAAACCAGTGGAAGTGTCTCTCTCATATCGATGTTTCTCTCTCCCTCTCTCTCTTTCCCACTCTATCTGAACAAAAATGGAAAAATATCTTTGGGTGAGGATTTAAATAAATAAATAAATAAATAAATAAATAAATAAATAAATAAATATAAAACAGTACGAAATAAAAACACAACACTTCAGGGGAGGGGGGCGGGATCGGGAGGAGGGTGTCAATGCAGAAAAAAGGAGAAACATCTGTAACAAAAATAAATTAATTAATTTAAAAAAAACAAAAAACACTTCCAGCAAACTCTTTCCTTAGCACAGCTAAAGGTACAGAAATATAGCCGAGGGCACAAGTGAGGATTGAAATCCCAGGTGTAGGAGCACAGAGGGAACTGAAGGTCAGAGCAACAAGCAGCGAGGTGAGTCTGGGCACCGGGCGTGGCTGCCAGACCTGGAAACAGGCCCGATGGCCAGGAGCATGGGTTTTCATACCCCTCAGAAGGCGAGGCCCAGGTGATGAGGCCTCCGGTCTGCAAAAGACACAGCGTGGGCTGTGAGATGCCTGGTAGGGCCGCTGAGCCACAGCAAACCAGGGACTGGAGACACTGCCCAGTGGCCCAGGAAGATGGGAAGAAGCTTGTCCCCAAATCAGGAGATAAACATAAAAATTGGTCCTGGGCCCGTGACACCTAATCCCTCTGGACACGTGGCAGAACCAAAGTGCCCTGAACTCACGTTCCTGAAGGACTCGAGTTGACTCAGCGCTTTCCCAGGCAGAGACAGGGAAGTGGAGGCCCAGAAAGGCTGACTCCTGGTCCAGGATCACATGCCAGGTAGAGAAAAGAGCTGGATCCAAACCCAGAATTTCCCATTGGCATCCCTGCCTCTAGCGTATGGGCTGCAAGGGCGCCTCCTGGGACACCAGGACATGGGCCAGCTGGCACTGCAGACACCTGGGATCAGACACAAGTGCAAAGGTGCCTCGCTCAAAGTGAATGCCAGTCATATCCTGGACACGAGGAGGCCCGTCGCCTCCTCTCCCACGCCACCATGCTGCTCGTGGGGACTGGAGGGGCGCTGGAGTCTCTGGTTGACCGAAATCAGAAGCTGTTCCTATGAAGTGGGAGTCTTTTTTTTTTTTTTCTTGAAAACCACTTGAACTTTGTCATTCATTCCAATTCAGCTTATCTCTTCTTGTGTTTGCTTAGTTTGTGGGTGGGAAATGTCATTACCCTTTCCTAATGCTATGGAAAACTATTTACAAGTGACAAATTGTAAAATAGCCACTAACCTCCTTGGCCTCAAAACTCATACACGAGAAATCTGATCAAAAGGAGGCTAGTGAGAGTCGCCTGAGAACTGCCTGTCGAGGGTCTGGGCAGAGAGGATCCTTGCTTTGTGACTGTCAGCTTGGTCTACCTGCCTCTCCATCTGTCCGGCTGTCCATCTGATGTGGGAGCTGTCAGTCTTCACCAGCCGTGCCAGCCCCTGGCCAGCCGGAGTAAATCATGCCCGGGCATTGCCTGGACGGAAGTACAAGCAGCAGGTTCTCAGGGAGTGAGTTCATAGGCCCTGCTTTTCCTCAGACACCAGAAAAGGAGCTCCCGATCGATCCAGGCTTCCCAGAGGCCTCTGGGATGGGTGCTGACTTGCCCTAAGGAGTAACGTTCACGACCCTTCTTCCCACCCTCCACCTTAGAGCCCGGAGGGCAGCACTGTGCGGCATGTCATCAGACATCTGTGGTCAAGGGGAGAGGGTCCGGATATGGAATTTATATGCCAGGTGTAAACCAAAATGAATTATAGACCGTCATAAAGAATAAAAAGCATTTATTTCAGCAGAAAGGAGCAGCAGCCCGGGAAACACAGACTCGAGTAGCAACCTAAATTGTGTTCCACCAAGACGAAGGGGAGGCTGCCTTTTACAATGAAAGTTCCCACCCAGGTTCTCAATTTATGTAAATGAGGTACCCAAATTTGTACACTTCTGATTGGTCGAGATCTCACAGTCCTGACTGTTGGGCATTATGCATCTTGGTTGGTCGGTATGGAGCGGTTCTGATTGACAGGGTAAAGGAGCAGGGCAGAGTGGGGCAAGGGAGAGCTCAGCCTGAGGTCGGTATACGGTTGCCTGTGGGGAGTCCATCTCAGCAGACACATTTCATCTCGGGGTTCATATCCAAAGAATCTTTCTTCTCAGGGCTCACACTTTACTGAAGTATTTGAAGTCGTTGGGGAGGGGATTAAAGAAAGATGAATGGGGATTCACTGTGCGGCAAATGAGCAGCTTCAAATTCAACACTAGCCTTCCTAGCAACCTTTCCAGCCTCACTGCCACTGGGGGTGTCTGGTAACCCATCACCCCACACCCATCCCTGGCCTGTCTCCTTCTGCCTCCGCACGTCTCTCTGCTCCCCAGGCCTCTCCCAGCCTCCTACAGCAGCCCTTCTCCTTCGCCAGCTCAGCCCTCACGGAACATACACCCTGGGTCTCATTTTCCCTCTCTGCCCTGCAGCTTATCCAGTCATTTACACACACACTTTTTTCTCCAGAAGGAATTCTGATGCCAGTTCAAAAATAATAGATTGCTCATTTCCTTACATATACGAAAATAACAAATCATTGTCCCACCTGGAAGGGACTAGGGTCTAATGTGGCCACTCTCAATATGATGAGACACAAAGAAAGGTACATAATCAAGTCCAGAATAAAGTGAGAGGAGACCGTGGCCGTGCTGGTCATCCTTTGAGTCACTTCCTCACTCCGGCCCGGGTGCAGCACCACCGCGGACTAGAAGGAAGGGTTCTGTGCCAGAATCCTCTCGGCCGCACATGCAACCAGTGCCCTCTGCCCACCCTGCTCGGGAGGTAGTGATCTCCTCATGGCAGGGCGTATGCTAACGCCACTTGTCAGGGATGCTGGAGCAGGGCTCTGGCATTGAGCACCCGAGTGGATGAGAGGCATCTAAGGTGCTGGATCCACGTAGAAATGTCGGGGGTGGAGATAATAGAGCACACCTTCACTGTGGGCTGACACAAGGGAGCACACCCTCGCTGTGGGCTGACACAAGACAGCACACCCTCACTGTGGGCTGACACAAGACAGCACACCCTCACTGTGGGCTGACACAAGGGAGCACACCCATCCTGTGGGCTGACACAAGACAGCACACCTTCACTGTGGGCTGACACAAGGGAGCACACCCATCCTGTGGGCTGACACAAGGGAGCACACCCATCCTGTGGACTGACACAAGGGAGCACACCCTCGCTGTGGGCTGACACAAGACAGCACACCCTCACTGTGGGCTGACACAAGACAGCACACCCTCACTGTGGGCTGACACAAGGGAGCACACCCATCCTGTGGGCTGACACAAGACAGCACACCTTCACTGTGGGCTGACACAAGGGAGCACACCCATCCTGTGGGCTGACACAAGGGAGCACACCCATCCTGTGGGCTGACACAAGGGAGCACACCCTCACTGTGGGCTGACACAAGACAGCACACCCTCACAGTGGGCTGATGCAAGGGAGCACACCCTCCCTGTGGGCTGACACACTATGCTAATGCCGTACTCCTCATGCTTGCCTTCCCGTGACATCAATGTCCACTGGCATTAGCCTTCATCCACTCGTGTGTTCCTGCCTCATGCATAACCAGAACCTTAGAGCTGCCAGGCTTCCAGGGCAGATGCCCCAGCAGCCAGAGAGTTTCGGGTGCAGAGCAGGGACTGCCCATCTGGTAGATGAGCATGTGAGCATGCAGTCATCATGCAGACTGTGCTGCAGGTAGGAACAGACAGGACCCCCCGGCAGGGGAGAGAACAGAGAGCTCTGCTTGGGATCTGCCATCTACTCAGGCACGGGCGGGAATGGCAGAGATAAAGAAAGAATGGCTGGGGACGGGAAGAGAGGAGCTGGCTCTCCGCCTGGATCATGTGCTGCCAGCCCTTTTAACATCCTCGCACTCGAACTCTCAGCCACGACACGGCCTCATTAGACACGCACAAACACACGCACCTTAATCTCCTGGCTGCCCAGCCCCAGCGAGTCTGTGATTTGAGAGCGTGTGCCAACCTGACTACACCATATCTTTTTAAATCTCTTATTTTCCTTTGATGGGAAGAGCCATGGCCTCATTATATTTTGACGGCTTTATTTACTGACCCGTCATTAATTGTACACCTACCAAGTGCCAGGTATTGGGAATACCAAGGAAGAAGTACAGTGAAAAAGAATACATAGAGGATGGAACACTATGCAGCTGTAAGAAAGAGAGATCTCTTATCCTTTGAGACGACATGCAGGGACCTGGAGAATATTATGCTAAGCGAAATAAGCCAACCAGAGAAAGACAAGTACCACATGATCTCACTTATTTGTGGAATATAATGAACAAAAAAAGCTGATGAGCAAAATAGACCCAGAGACATAGAAAGGAGAAGGTTCAGACTGACAAACTTCAGAGGTGGGAGGCCAGGGCGGGGGGGGGGGGGGGGGGGGGCGGGGAGGGATGAGATAAACCAAAGAATGTATATGCACGTATGCGTAACCATGGACACAGACAATGCTTGGCTGGGGAGGGGGGGCGGGGGAGAAACAGGGAGGAGGGTGATTGGGGGGAAAAAGGAGAGACATCTGTAACAAAAATTAATTAATTAATTAAAAAGAAAGAGTACATAGAGGAATAATCCCAGTAGGAATTAGAACCTAGGATTCGCCAAGTGCTCCGGGAGCCCGGAGGGTTCGCAGGGGCGGTGAACAGGTGCAGAAGGAGAGACCGGCACAGGGAGCAGAGTGAGAGCAGACACGGAGGCGTGGTGCCCCGACGTGTTCAGTTGGCCCAGCAGGTGCTACCTTCTTTCTTTCCACTACCTGCATCTGCCTAATAAGATGCATCTCAATTTCCACACAGCTGGTCTAAAGGTTTACACCTTCCCTTTAGTATGTACCCTTTTAACACTTCAAAAAGAGACTGATTTGGACTGTAGTCATTGAGGAGAAACTCCCAGAATATCAACTGGCTTTAGGGGCTGACGGCAGCTTTGTAAAAATTAAGTCTGTGTAACGATAAAGATGGGAAGAGATCATAAGGTTATGTAAATAAGGTGAGGTTTTGAGGTTAAAGGGATTCTTTCGTATTTCTGTTTGTCTAGATCTAGACACACATGTATGTATGCACACACAAACATATGTGTACAGATATGTATACATACACACACATTTCATGGGAGAGTAGCACCTCAAAGGCCGTAGGTCTATAGGGCTTTGCACTTGATTGACACCCGTTAATGTTTGCTGAATTAGAGCAAATCTCTGCCTTGCCCGTCCTGTTTTTTTTATCGTTGACCATTGCTCTCGAGTTAATATTTGACCCTGGCCATAAAGGAGGTGACAGATGCTGACCTATGGCCAAGATTCAAAGGGGAAATAGCCTATAAATCAGCCCACCCTGGACAGCCCCACCAGCAGAGCGGCCGATCGACTGTGGAAGGAGCCTCATTGCCACCATGAATTTCTCCGGCAAGTACCAGGTGCAGAGCCAGGAAAACTTTGAGTCCTTCATGAAGGCAATTGGTGAGTGCTGAGCTGGACACCAAGGCGGGTGGTCATGGCAATAAGGGTCTGGCCCGGCAGGTGGTGGCCAGTCACAAATGTAGGCTCGGTGATGGGATGGGAGGAGAGGTCCAGGCTTCACGCAGACAGGGGCCGTGTTACACTTGTTACTTTTGCAATGACTGGCGGCTTGTGCTAGTACTCACTGGACAAGTCCACTCCACAGGCAAGTGGAAAGAGCACTGAACTAGAGTCTGATTTAGATAGAAGCCACCTCTGCTAATAACTCATTGTGTGACCTCATTCACTCATTCATTCATCCATTCACCAATTCATTGTTCTAACAAATACTGATTCAAGGCCAACCATATTCGAGCACTGTGCTGCAAAGATACGAGGGAAACATAACAATGAGCCACATTTCCAAAGTCACAATTTAGAGAGGAAAACGAAAAGAAACAAATACTCTCCTAACGTGTACTGAGTGTTGACTCAGTGCCAGGCACTGGGCTGAGCCCTTGACATGCAATATCTCACTGAATCCTCAATTAGAACTCTAAGTTGGGTACTATTATTTTTCCCATTTTACAGTCAAAGCAACTGAGGCTTTGAAAGGTCAAGTAATCCCAACCAAGGTCACTCAGGTAGGAAGTGTGAGCACCAGGATTCGAAGCAGGCACTGGTTCCCAGAGACCCCACTGTCACCCCCTGTGTTCTCCAGAGGGCTGTGCAGGAGGGTGTGGTCCTCGCGGGAGGGCATGGCGGGGAGGCTCGATGGTGGTGAAGGTGAGCCTTGGCTAAACCTTGGACGATGAGCAGGTGTCCACTGGGGGACTAGGAAAGGGGATTGTGCTTCAGGCAGAGGAAATCTCGGGAGCAAAGGGGCAAGGAAGGGTGCCAAGTAGGAGAAGCGTGGGAAAGACAGCAAAGACAGCGAGAGGAGGACCTTCGGGGCCAGCAGAGAGCTTGGATCTTCTCCTGCAGGGCGAGTCATGCCGCCTCTCTGTGTCTCCCATCCCTCATCTGTGCTCTAGGACCCTCCCCGCCCACTATCAACACACGTGGGTTTGTAAACCTCAATTCATACAGCACCACGGACGTGCTCTGAAATTTGTAAAGCTCTGTCCCAGGGCAAGGGACTCCTGATACTGCTTCTTTGGGAGCCCACCAGCAGAGATCAGGGTAGGGCTCGGTGGACACGTTTTCCAGGACAGTCCCAGTGTGTGCATGTTGCCCTGGCATAATTATTGTCAGCACCCCCAACCCCACGCCTCACTCTCAGGAGTGACCTGGCTTTGAAGATAAACTGTGTTGGTCAACCTGGGCGTGGAGGATGAAATGCTTATACTCAAAGAACAAATTCTCTGGGCGTTAAAGGAAGAATGAGGAAGAAGAGTGAGCAAGAACCAGGGTGCTCACTAGGGGAGAAGTTCTTCAGGCCAGAGGAGTGTCTTCTTTATAAACCCACTGGCAAGCCAGCCAGCCAGCCAGGGCAGATCAAGTCTGGCCGCTGACCCTTCCTTTCAAAGCTCAAAGCCCATGTTGCTCCAGGACTCCGGCCCACGCCTGTGGCCTCCAGGGAGGCACAGCACCGCCCTCTCCCTCTCCATACCACAGAGTTTCTCTCGTGACCACCGCTTTGCAACTCCCACCTCTGCCCCTCTCACCTCAAATGCTTCCCACCAGGTCTGCCTGACGACCTCATCCAGAAGGGGAAGGACATCAAGGGAGTGACCGAAATCGTGCAGAATGGGAAGCACTTCAAGCTCATCATCACCACCGGGTCCAAAGTGATCCAAAACGAGTTCACCTTGGGGGAGGAGTGTGAGCTGGAGACCATGACCGGGGAGAAGGTCAAGGTAGGAGCTGCCACCCTCTGCTTCCGGAACCTTCCCTGGAGCCTGGTCCCAGGGCTTCCTCCCTCAGGGGCCCCCCTCACAACTCCCTCCATGGATACACTATCTCTGAACTTGCTTCTGGGGTGAGAAGCAGAAAGACAAAGACAGCTGTGGGGCAGACTCTCTTAGGGAAAGCTTCCCCAAGGACTGTCTAGGGGTGCCCTGGCCCAGGAATCGGAGCCCTCCCAATGTGGAGGATATGGGGGGACCAGGCATACAGCAGGAGTCCAAGTCTCAGGTTCTCCCAGGCACCACAGTGGGCAAGTGGAGGGGTCAGTGAGAACCCCTTAAAAGACCCTGGGTCACCCTTAGTCCAAATTAAACTGGGCTTTGCTAGGCCTAGAGGTCATGGGGAGCAGCTTCCTGGAGGAGGTGCTGGCAACGCCAGAATCCCAGGTCCTCAGGCTCACACTCAGACCCAACCTTCAGGGGTGATCGCTGAGCCCCTGGCCTCCGCCACCTCAGCTGTAAAACAGGCAGTCACTCTTCCCAGACTGAAGGCAGGACAGCGTCACTTCCCCGGGCTGTGGCTCAGGTGTGTGGTGAGCACGAGGCGTGGGCTGTAAGAGTGCCAGCAGGCTGGCAGGGAGATCCAGGCACTGGGTGCCCGCCACCAGGCGCCTCTCTTTCTCCCTTAGAAACTCCACATGCCCCGGCACAGCCGCACCGCTGAGCGGCGTCTGCACCCCTCCCCTCCGGACAACACGGTGCATTGGGCTCAGCACCTTCCTATGGTTACCTCTCTGATCAGTCTTTATTTCTGCTTCTCCAGATATGACGTTACAAGTCAGGACGTCGGTGATAAAACTTAGGAGAAAAATTCTTTCCATGTGCCCCTAGGAAGGGGCACGTGGTCATGGGATTTACCACAGGCCTTTTGCCAATGTCCGTTCTGGAGGCAAATTTTTAAGCTTGGCCCATGTCTCCGGCTCCCTGTTACCTCTTCCCGGGTTTCTGTCACCTCTCCCTGGGTGCACAAAGGTGGAAAAGGAAACCGCAGTGAGAAAGATAAACACGCTGGAAGGAATAATGCACATACCAAAGCAAAATACGCGTTCTCCCACTGGCCAGTTTTTCAATTTTGCTACCACCTCCCTTCATCAGCTTGGAGAATTGAGATTTTACTCCATTTGACTTTAGTGTTTCCATCTGAGCCAGTTCGGTGCCTTGTGCTGATTTCTAGATCACATTCCATAAAGAAACCCTTTAGTTCTCAAATGCACCTCACTTCTGTCAGGCCACAGAGCCGGGGGGGGGGGGGGTTGGCCTCACGTAAGGGTGAGGGGTGTGGTTGTTGTAAGCAGAGACCCACGCAGGGGAGCCAACCGCATTGGCAAGGGTTTTGCTGCCTGCCCAGACCCTTCCTCACAGGCCATCTCTTCTGTCCCCTGCAGGCAGTGGTTCAGCTGGAAGGTGAGAATAGACTGGTGACAAGTTTCAAAGGCATCAAGTCGGTGTCTGAACTCAACGGAGACACAATCACCCATGTAAGTTGGCGCTCTGAGCTTTCGGCTCCCACGCTTGGGGGGAGAAGAGCGGTGCAGAGTGAGGAGCAGCCCCCCACCCTCGCTGTTAGTCTCTGCAGTCACTTACTAAAGACCCATGATGGACCAGGCAGTTGATACACATCGTCAATCCTCCTGGCAATCCTGAGTTTTCTAAATGCAGAGGCTGAGGCAACAAATAGCCAGGAATGGCAGAGCTGGGGTCCCTCTGAATGGGGTCTGTGTCACAGGGCTGCCACCCACAGTCACACAACTGCACACCAGGGGGAGCCACTGCCATTACAGACAGCTGGGGTTTGCATACTTACTACAAGGTTGCAGTGTCTGCTGCGAAGGAGTGTTTCTAACAAAACCAGCACAGTGCCCTGGGGTAGCCTTCCCACAGACCGAAGAGCAGTGTCTTCAGGAAGGGGCACTTTTCTAATTCACCAGACTGCACCTGGGCTGGCAGCGGCCCCAGCTGGTGCTTTCCCGCTGGAGGGAGGAGCGGGGGAGAAAGGAACATAACTCAAAAAGTGCTGAGCCCAAGAAATCCAGTGTTTTTATATGCATCACAGCTTTGGAGGGAAATTATGCTCTCCTACTGTGTTCCAGGCTGGGTGCCTAGGTTTTCCATGTACGTGTGTCCTTGCTATGCACACGTGTTTGGTACATAGTAGGCACTCAATGAAACTGAGAAACTGGATTCGACGAGACTGCTTTTGATGGCCTTGCTCTAACAGCCACTGATGTAGAAAAGAATTCAGCAAGAGTCAGGACAACCCTCCACATGAGGAAGTAAACTTGGCCTGGGATTTTAGAAAAGATTGCCAACCCTTTCTCTGGTCCTATAAAAAGCAGAGGACTCTGGGTTGTTCCATGTGTTCGCATATTTAGAGCTAGTTGGATGGCTTAGTTATCTTTTGCAATTCAACATCAGATGAACGTCACATGATTTCTTTTCTGATTTTCAGACCATGACCTTGGGTGACATTGTCTTCAAGAGAATCAGCAAGAGAATTTAGACAAGTCTGCATTTCATTCTTTTACTATGTAAAAATAATAAAGTAAACTTTGTTTTTAAAAACAATGTATGTTCTTCTTGATGGCCTCTCACCGGTGGTGTTACTGATATCAGTAAGCACTGATCACCTATGTTTTCATAAACTGATAATTTGCACTTTCCATCCTAATTGGTTTAGGTCTGAAACAGACCCCAGGGCTCAGGTGACCCTACAAGGAACATGAAATGTGGCTGGAACGGTAGAACAGCCCTGGAGTGACCTTTCCTAGGAGTTGGAGCAAGAGGGTATGCAGTGTGCTGGCCCATGGGGACAGAGAGCAGCAATGCTGAGCTGACCAAGGAGAGCTATGCCCAAGGGCGTGGCTACAGTGGCCTCACCCGCCAATGGACATGAACAAAAAGAGCAGGCACTGACCCCCCACATGAGCAATTCCCCCTCCTAGGGAAGGGCTGAGTGAGGAGCTTAGCAAGAGGTTGAGGAGTAAGCAGAGGAGGCTCAGCAGGAAATTCCCTTCACGCTGTGAGCAGAGGCAGAATGTGGGAGAAGGATAAGTTCTCTGAACAGTACCTTGTACCAGGTTCTGGTAGTTGTTACCGGTTAAGCTGCTTCTCCCCCAAATTTATGTGTTGAAGTCCTAACCCTCATTACCTCCGAATGTGACCTTGTTTCAAAATAGGGTTATTGCAGATGCAACTAGTTAAGTTAAAATGAGGTCATACTGGAGTAGGGTGGGCTCCGAATCCAACACGGCTGGCCTCCGTATTAAAAGGGGAAACGTGGACACGGAGACACCTCCACGGGCAGTACACCGTGGGAAGATTGGAGCTATGCTGTCACGGCCACGAGCTGCCAGAAGCTGAAGAGGGGCCTGGGACAGATCCTTCCCTGATGCCTTCAGAGGGAGCGCGGCTCTGCCCTCACCTTGCTCTCGGATTTCTGGCCTCCAGACTGTAAGATGATACATTTCTGTTGATTAAGCCGCCCAGTCTGCAGCATTTTGTTCTGGCAGCCCTAGCCGACTAACAGTGTTCATTCCCTAGCTCCAAAGAGCGGCCAGCCTCTGACGTTTCCACCTTCATCATATCTCCCAGCTCCTAGAACTGTGCCCAGCCCCCAGCAAGCTCTCAACAAGGATGTGATTTGGGGGAAACCCAGTTCTCCTCCTCTGCTTTCACACAGAACGCTTTATTCTGATACTTCTGATCACCAAATGTGGGTGTTTCGTTTTTTTCCCCCACACCAAGCAATTTTAGGACACCAGCTGGGTGTGCTACAATTTAACTCAATTCTAATGCTAGATACCCAGAGACAGTGTCACATCCCACAGGTGAAGGGCTCAGTCCCATGAGACCGCCACCCTCCCACGTGCTTTAGCTGCCAATCGCAGGTAGTGGCCCCAGGTCACCCACCGCTTCTGCCCGACTTGGCTGCAGATCGGAGGTTCCCATGACCTCCTCCCCTTTGGATCCGATTATTTGTTAGAATAGCTCACAGAACTCAGGGACACACCCACAATGATCAGTTTATTCACGGAGATGATAAAAAACACAGGTGAACAGCCAGATGAAGAGACACCTAGGGTGAGGTCTGGGGGGGCCCCAAGCACAGGAGCTTCTGTCCCTGTGGAGTTGGGGTGCGCCATTCTCCCAGTACATAACTGTGTTCACCAACCTGAAAGCTCTCAGAACCCCATGCTATCGGGATTTTATGGAGGCTGCCTCAAGTAGGCATGACCAATTAACTCCATTTCCAGCCCCTTTCCCCTCCCTGAAGAAGTAGGAGGTGGAGCTGAAAATGACAACCTTGACTTTTTTTTACTGCTTCATCTTTCTGGTGAAAGCCCCCACCCAGGAGCCACCCAGGAGCCCACCCCAAGTCACCTCGTTAGAACAAAAGATGCTCCTAGTGCCCTTATGACTCGGGAATTTCCAAGGATTGTAGGAGCCCTGTGTCAGGGACTGGGGATGAAGCCCAAGTATACGTTTCTTATTATAAATCACAATATCTTAATGAAGGAATGAATTAATAAATGAATGATAAATAAATGGATGTCACTTTTCCCCTCCTCTTTTCAACTTCTAGAGTTGAAACAGAATTACTTGTTACTTAGATTATTTCACAGTCAACCTGTGGCCTCTCCCCGCCCCCATCTCTCTCACCAGCAAACTTCCGCCCTGCGGATGGTCATCTCCCCTCTACACAGCCGATCACAGTGCTTCCTTGTCCATTGCCCGGTACACGAGAGTCAACTTCTGAACCTGCATTCAAGTCTCCGTATCAGGGGACCGTCAACTCTTTCTGTAAAAAGCTAGAGAGTGAGCGTGTTGGGCTCTGTGGCCCACCCACTCTCCGTCACGACCCCTGTTACGCGGTCGAAGCGCAGAAGCAGCCACAGACACTACACAGATGGGCATAGAGGCGTTTTAATAAAACTTTACTTAGGGACACGGAAATGTGAAATTGCATATCATTTGTGTATGTTATAAAATAGTCTTCTTTTGTCTTTCTAGTCATTTAAACACGTGAAAACCACTCTCAGCTGACACTGTGCAGCGGCAGGTGCAGCCACTTCTGACCCGTGGACGCGGCCGGCTCGGTCACAGCCTGCCCCGCGCTGTCTCGCTTCGCACCCTGTCCTAGAATACACCTGCCAGTCAAACCAAACACCCTCTCAGTCCCCTCGCGATCTGAGTGCCGCCTCCTTCACGAAAGCTTCCTAAACTGCACAGCTGAAAATGCTCCTTCCCTCTCTCTGGCATTTTACCTGCACCGTTCTCTTGCAATGAGGTTCCTCCGGCCGTGCACGACAGTGTTCTCCAGACGCTCTTCTTCCTTCTCCGCGTGGGTCAGGGGCTTGGAAATCGGGGAAAGCATTCTTTCAGCAACTAAGGCAGACCTGAGGGAAGAGCTTTGGAGCTTCAATGAGAACTCAAGAGTTGGGAGATCAAAAAAACCCAATGGCTGGGGAGGGGGGAGAGGGGAGGAGGGAGGGGGAGGGGGAGGGGGAAGGGGAGGGGGAGGAGTGTGTCTAGGGAAAAAGGAGAAACATCTATAACAAAAATAAAGCACTGGCCGGTTTGGCTCAGCGGTTAGAGCATTGGCCAGCGGACGGATAGTCCCCGGTTCGGTTCCCACTGGGGGTGCATACCTCGGTTGCAGTTTGTCCCCAGCCCGGTTGGGGTTGTGTGGGTGGCAGCCAGTCCATGTGTCTCTCTCACATCAATGTTTCTCTCTCCCTTCCTCCCTCTCTCCCTATCTGAAGATAAATGCAAAAATGTCCTCCGGTGAGGATAAAAAAATTAATTAATTAATTAAAATTTAAAAAACAACAAAAACCAATGGCATACTACAATATACCATTCACAAAAATAAATTCCAGATGAACTAAAGAGCTAAATGAATAAATGTGAAATATTAGAAAAAGAGATAATGGTAGATAAATAACTTGAATTATAGAAGAACTTCTTAAACACGGTGCAAAAACCATGAAGAAAAAGATTAATTCATTTTGCCACCTTCACAGTTTTTTATTTTATGTTTAAAAAAAGACACTGTAAACATAGTTTCAAAAAAAGCAACTATGTGGGAGAAAAGATGAGTGGCTTACATCACAGAGGTTAATAGACAGAATATAAAAACCTCCCCAAATTAATAAGACCAACAAGTCAACGGCAAGGTGAGCTGAGACATTCATAAGGAATTCACAATACGAAATATGCCTATTCTCACAGTAATGAGGAAGAGGAATGTAAGATGATATATCATTTTACAAACACACTTGCAAAAAAGCAAGTTTTAAAACAATATCAACAGTATAATATCATTTATGTAAGTTTTGTTGAAGTGTGAAATAAAGTTATCTATTTATATAGATATACATATATATGTGACCATAGATGGTGGTACTATAGCCATTGTTCTACAATGGGAACAGGAATTGGGTGGAAGGTCGAAAGCTTTTGCATTATTTATATTGTTTCAATCTTTCTCAAGGAAGTGACTGTGTGGAACTATTTTTTAAAATGAGCAGTTAATTTTTTAAAAAGCAGATGATGTAAAGTAAAAATATTGGCTTGAAGACATAGTTCAACCAGTCTATAATTTCTGACCTCAGTTTTCTCATCTGTAAAATGGGCAGTACAATACCTTCTCTCATGGCTTTTATAAGGAGCCTATGAAAGAATGCAAGTGCCATCCAAGTGAAACATTGCCTCTTGGAGTCCTCAGGGAACTGCAGTTGGGTTTGACATTCAGACCATGAGCAGAAACTCTGTTCTGCCCAGAGAAACATCAGTGAGCGGGTGAAGAGGCAGAGAGGAAAGTCAGTTTACCTGGGACCACCCAGCTGATAAATGGTAGAACTGAGGTCCTTTGACTCTCAAGACACAGGAGGAGGGAAGTAGTAAAAACAAGGTCTTCTCAGCAAGGCCTCTAGGGAGCTGAAAAAATCCCCCTTCTTCTCCTAACTGGGAACAAGGCTAGATTTAGAAAGGGGCTGTTTGTATGTTTTTGCCTGAAAAGGAGAATACATTTTAGATCCTGCACTTAGATTTTGTACAGGTGCCCAAGGAACTGGGGGTCGGAAACCTGCTTTAAATACATTGAATAAACAGCTGTTGGTTGTATCAACTATTTTACCCCGACCCCTCTTCCCTCTGGACCCTTCTGCCTTCTCTCCGGCTGTCCTCTGTGCATCCCACCCCCTGAGTGTGCTCCTTCCCCTAAAGCCAGTTGATTTGAGAACAGTCCATTTTTGGTGTCTATATCCACACAAAAGTAGACATTTCTGCTGTTTGTTTTTTATTTAACTGATTGCCATTAGAGTAAAGAAAGTGATTTTTTTCTAACTGGGTCCATAATTAATCTTCAGAGCACTTTTCTACACATACTGGAGCCATAGTGACCGCCCCATGATTTTCTAGTGTTTCTTACCAGAAACACGTGGGGACATGCAATTTACTTATGTTCTCTACAACCTAGCCTCACTCAGCCGAATCAGGGCTGGGCGGCACTAAGCCTGGAGGGGACAGTGATCCCTGGGAGACTTGCTGTCTAGCAGGGAGACCAACCCATAATCCACATGGGGACAGTGTGACCCGTTCCATGATGCTGGTGTGAACGAACTCCAGACCCTGCCCACCCACAGCTGACTCACGAAGCGTCCAAGGAAAGCTTTTTGGCAGCGAGGTGTGGTATAAATGAGGGCTTGACGAGAGATGAGGCAGAGGACAGAGTCTCTGACATGGATATCCTTTTACTCTGGTAAGGAGTTTGGACTTGATCCTGGAGACCATGGGCTAGCATTGAAAGGTTTTCAGCTACAAGAATAGCATGATACTAAAGGCGCCGTAGAAAAGTTATTCTGGCCGTGGTGTCAAGGATAATGAGAAACGCCAAGGTTGAATACAGGGAGACCATTAGAGCTGCTGGGCCATGGACCAAGAGGTCGCCGGTTCGATTCCTGGTCAGGGCACATGCCCAGGCTGTGGGCCAAGTCCTCAGTGGGGGGCATGCAGGGGGCGGCCAATTGATGTTTCTCTCTCGTCGATGTTTCTCTCTTTCTCTCTCTCCCTTTCTATCTCTCTAAAAAATCAATAAAAATTTTAAAAGTTTAAAAAAAAAGAGATGCTGGTCCAGGCAAGTGTTGAAAGCCGATTACCATGTTGTAAGCGTCCCCCCCGTGGCCGTCGTCAAAGTATCAACGGGATGTCGATGAATTCCGAGTTGGGAAGAGATGTGCACAGTCAGCTCCCACAAGCTGGCGAGAGCTGGTTCCAGCCCACACAGCCCATCTGTGCCCTTCGCCGTCACCTTCTGGCCGGGAGAAGGGCCACCCAGCCGCCGCATGGCTGGAATGCCCGTGGAGCCCTTGTGATGGGCCAGGCACGGTTCTCAGGGCTTCACATTTAAACATTTAATTCTCACAGCAACCCTACGTGCTGGGTGGAAACGGGGCACCTGAAGCATGGGTGAAATGACAGGTCCAAGCTAACATCTTGTGGTATAAACTTAACTGGTCCCAGTGTCTATGATCTCTAAAACTGCACTAATACAGTGGCCACGAGCCACATTGGCTTTTTTCATTGAATTAAATAAAATTAAATTTCCACTTCCTGTCCTGGCCAGTTATGCTCAGTGGTTAGAGCGTTGGCCTGTGGACCAAAGGGTCTCAGGTTTGATTCCTGGTCAAGGGCATGGGCTTGGGTTGCAGGTTCGATCCCCGGACCCACCATGCGGGACGTAACCAATAGATGTGTCTCTCTCACATCGATGTTTCCCTCTATCTCTCTCCCTCCCTCCCTTCTACTCTATCTAAAAATCAATCAATGGGAAAATATCCTCGAGTGAGGATTGACAAACAAACAAAGAAGCCCGGCCGGTGTGGCTCAGTGGTTGAGCAGCAACCCATGCACCAAGAGGTCACCAGTTCGATTCCCGGTCAGGGCACATTCCCAGGTTGTGGGCCCAATCCCCAGTGGGGGACATGCGGGAGGCAGCCAGTCGATGTTCTCTCTCATCAATGTTTCTATCTCTCTTTCCCCCTCCCTTCCTCTCTCTCTAAAAATGAATAAAGAAAAAAAAATTTTTTTAACTCACTTTCTCACTCATACTAGATAGATTTTAAGTGCTCAGTAGTTACATGCCACTAGTGGCTACTGTATTGGACAACACCTCCATCATCACAGGAATTTCTTTCAGACGGTGCTGCTCCAAATGGATTGTCAGAAAGAAAGAAGCCACACATATTAGCTTGGAAACAGTGGATTTAATGGCCTTTGTTAATGCCTGTAACATAAAAACTCAAAATACACAGTTCATGTCTCTTCTGCTCTGAGATAAGCAAATTCATTCACTTATTCGTTCATTCATTCGTTCACTCACCACACGTTAACTGAGCACCTACTATGTTTCAGGACCTGTGCTAGGTTCTGGGGACAGAGAGATGAACAGAGGGGCACCGCCGCTGCCCTCCAGGAGCTCACAATCTCACAGAGGAGGCAGACAAGTAACAAGGCAATTACAGAATGCCATGAGGAGAGAGGTATGATGGGGGAATCAGGGGTAACACCAGGGACCCAGACAGGCAGCCAGCTGAATCGAAGGCATTCAGGGAAAGCTTCACAGATGGGGTGATTTCCAAACTGGATGCTGAAAGATGAACAGGAGTCGGCAGGTTTGGGATATTTCAGATAGAACACTCAAAGAAAGGCACGGAGACATGAGTCACTCGGGGGACCCGTGAGTGAGTGGGTTTGACCGAAGCCTAGGATGCAACAGGAGGAAAAGCCCGGTGTTCCAGGTGGCGTGCTGAGGAGGGAGCGGTGTTGGGGAGGCGAGAAAGGAAAGAGAAAGAATTGTATTCTGGATGTGCTGAGTTTGATGTGCCTGCAGAACACTCAGGAGGGTGTGTGGGGCTGGAGCTCAGGAGCAGGTTGGGAAATACAGATTTAGGACCATCACTCAAGGTGGCGAGCAAATCGAGGGCCTGCCGCGCTCACGCAGGAAGTGTATGCAGCCTGAGATGAAATAAACTAAGAGTGACCAGAATGAACAGAGCAACTACAGGAAATGCCAACATATCAGGGCATGCGGAGGAACAGGGACAGAGAGAGACTGGGAAACCACAACAGAGGATCAGCACAAGGAAGTGGTGTTCCAGAAATCAAGCGCTGGGAGCAGCAACTGATGCAGAGATGCCAAGTAAGGCAAGGACGAGAAGGACCCACTAGAGCTGACCTTGGTGAAATCTCTTTTAGTGGAGTTCAGGAGGCCAGCCTGCAGCGGTTTCAGGAAGAAATGACAAGTAAAGAAAAGGGGATAGTAACTATGAGAGACAAATCCTTTCAAAAATAATACTCAGCCCTGGCCAGTGTGGCTCAGTGGTTGGAGCGTCAGCCCGCGCACCGAAGGGTCATGGGTTCCATTCCCAGTCAAGGGAACGTACCTGGGTTGCAGGTTCAATCCCCAGCTCCGGTCAGGGTGTGTGCAGGAGGCAACCAAGTGAAGTGTCTCTCTCACATCAGTGTTTCTCTCTCTCTCTCCCTCTCCCCTCCCTCCCTTCCACTCTCTAAAAATCAATGGGAAAATACCCTCAGGTGAGGATTAACAATAACAACAAATACGCAGCTGTGAAGATTATGACTGCAGATTACCTCCAGCATGTTTACTGACTGCACTGAAGAAGCTGGAAGACAGATAAATGTCAAGGACGCAGGGTCGAGGAGTAACAGGTGATGCAAGGCCCCAAGGACATAGGGGAGGAAGGAGTCCAGAGCACAGGTGGAGAAGGAGAGGAGGGAAGGATGGGTGCACACATGACGGGTGTGCATGCAGGAAGAGGAAATTGAGGCAACTCCAGGTACATGTGTTTCCAAGTTTCTCCCTCAGCTTCACCCTGAAAAGACTTCTCCCCTCCTAGTCAGCCAAATCCTGAATATTCCAGACCAGCAGCCCCAGAGACACCTGCACAGATGGGTGAGCAGTCACCCGAGACTCCAAGCACCTGCCCCCTCAGCTCAGATGCACCCCCTCCGTGGTACTCCACACTGCACACACACACACACACACACACACACACACACACACACACACTCACCAGACATGCCCTCTACTGCACCCCCCCCATAGTTTGCATTGTCTTTATTATTACACAGTGCTTTAATTGTTTGTTTACATTTTGCCTCCCCAGCTACTTTTGGAGCTTCTTTATCTCTAGGGCCTACTACCCAATAAATATTTGTACAATGAGTCGGGCTATAGGATGAGTTAAACTGAACAAAAACTGGGTGGAAATGAACCAAAATGACACTAGGGAACACAGAGCAGTACAAGGTTGAGCGTTCTGACTTCCTCATCAAGGGTCTCCCCAGAAGCCCACTCCCTCCAGAGTGTCTCCCCCGTCCCCCAGGCAGGTCCTCATTGCTTCTTATGGAACAGCGCCGGCGCTGGCTCGCTGCTGGGCTCAGCCATGACCTGCATGGGCTGGTTGTTCAGGGCGGCCTCGCGCATCTTGTGGTACATGAACTCGTTCTGGTGGAACAGGCGCAGCTCCATCTCCGTCTGCACCCGCATGGCCTGTGGGACGCAAGCACACCTTACACAGTGATGGCAAGGCCCCAGGGCATGTTGGCCTAACCTACCTCGGCCTCTTTGGAAGGGCCGACAATGGGGTAAATGACTCTCAGCCACCAAGATCCAACTGTACCCCCTGAGAGGATACACTGGGCACCTAATGTCCTGGCAGCGGGATCTGTTTGTTAGGGAGAGGGAGTCAGACTCCCGAGAGAGTAGCTGAGGGGTTGTTCTCAGCGGAGAGTGTTTGTTCTCAGAAACTGTCAAGTGAGGAGCTGGATTTGAACCCTGGCCCCTGCATTTGGGGCCCGCCTAAGGTTGTGGGACCTCATGCAAGTGATTGAATCCCTTCGGCTCTCAGTTTCCTTGGGCATGGAATGGGTAAGATTCCTTCGTACCTTCCAGCATGCCAGGAGCATTACAGCATGTGACACACACAAACAAGCCCTCACTTTGCAGACATTCATTCAAGTACTTATCAAGGGCCAGGCATTGCTGAGGGGCTGAGGGTGCGGCTGTGAATAAGACGGACAAGCACTCTGCCTTCGGCAGGCTTAACCCAGATATGAAGTCTGTCTTCTCATACGCCTATGACACCGAGTCTGTCATCTATCCCTCCACTGCACTGTCTGAGGACAGCTCCTTGAACTCGGTCACTCTCAAATAAACCAGCCCTCAAAGCACAAAGGAAACCAGCAGTGACTGGGAGCGTGCCGTGTGCCGTGTGCCGTGTGCCGTGTACCAGGCATGGTTCGCAGCACTGTTCACACGTCAGTTACCTGAACCCCCGGTACAACCTTCTCCCTTCTTCTCCGTTTGACTGGTGAGGAGACTGAGGCCCACACACTCAATATTTGCAGTCACAGAGCTAGAAAATGGCAAGCCTGGAGCTCAGTCACAGCATCTGATTCCAGAGCCTGTGCTGCCCAAGTCTACTCTATGCAGCACATTTCTGATGTACGTGGCTGCGCACGCACACACATGCGCGCACACACACACATGTACCATTGTTTAGGTTTTCTCAGTCCAAGCTTGGAGCATCTCAGGGTTCAAGTCTCCGCTTGTCATCCACTAGCTATATGACTGTGAACAGATTACTCCCCTTCCCTGGGCCTCAGTTTCCTCATATGTAAAACAGGGGGAGTGGGCTAAAGCCTTTCTGAGTTCCCTTCAGGTCTACCAGGCAATCTAGGGACTTCCAAGGGCAGAGTTCAGAAGTCAGCTCTCATCCTCAGAGAGCGCAGAGCAGACAGGGGCCCAGCGCCCAGGCGCTACTTGCCTCCAAATCCTTGGTAATGGGGTGGGTGGGGCCGTGTGTCACCAGGAGAATGGCATAGGCTTTGCAGATCATACCGTGCCCCACCTCAATGTTACCAGCATGCCAGTTGGTCAGCCCTGCCCGCATCATGGCCATGCCCAGCTGGGCATTGTTGGGGTGGTAGAGCTTCCTGTAGGGACATATGAAATAAACATAACACATAATCCCAACCGTTTTCATATCTGCAGAGTATGTGACAATGTATAAAGTACTCTCAATGAAGTCCATCTGCTTTCCCACGGGGGCCGTGAAGCTTCTGCAGCCCACTGGGAGGGGGCTGAGGCACAGGGGGGCGAATTGCCAAAACCCCACACAGTGAAGCTGCAAGAGCTGACACTCTGACCCGAGCCACTGAGCCACATCCCCTGGGGGAAAGGAATCAGGATTGTACTCTGAACTTTACGACAGGAAGCTGGGAGCTCTCGGGCACACCCCAGCCCTCTCCCCGGAAAGCAGTAGAAAGGTCAAAGGGGGAAAACATTTTTTTGAATGTTCTTCTTGGGACAGAATTATATTTTTCCCTCTTTGGCAGCTTCCTTTTAACATGTTATATAGTTTTCCCACATTTTATTTATGAGTTGCATCCTCCCCTCAAAAATGAAACTTCTTGTACTAACGTAGTCATTTGGCCAGACATACAAATTCACATGCCAGTGTGGACAGAGAGGACATTGGCAGAGGGAAGGCGAGGGCATTCTATGTTATAATTTGTAATTTTAATGAAAGAAGGCTCACAGGATTTTCTGTGTTGATTGTTAGGGAGGGGAACCTTTCTAAGCACTTGAAATCACGCTGGACTTGGCCGTCAGGAAATCAGAAGCAGAAGTCACCATCAAATAATAGATGAGCTGGAGGATTTGGGAACGACCAGGGATGACAAACAGGTTTCATCTCAGTACCAACTCTGACTATTTGGTCCTTACTACTAAGGGCACCATGACAAAAAGGCTCCGTTGTAGAGTCCCGATTACTGACGCTTGCTGCCAGTACAGGGGGGAGAGGTAGCAATATGTGTGCCGTCTATTTGTCCTGCCTGGAACAGACGTTTCTGGGAGAGTATCTGAGACCGGGACTGTCACCTACACATAGCCATCCACCATCCTCCTGGCGTAGTACGAGGCCTCCTCAAACGCCTGGAGGTAGGAAAGGACCTCGGAAACAATGCTCAGCATCTTCAGCATGTAGATATTGGTGTCAGAAAACACCGCCTCCTGCTTCTCCAGGCACTCCCGGCATAACTTCACAACCTGGAAGAGACACGGGCCCTGTCCATCACCAACGCCCGCGGCACGTGCTTCATGTGTGCACAGGAGCAGCACGGCAACACCGGACACTGCTTGGAAGGTTGAGGACATTGCGGACAGAAGTGGAAAGCAACCGTTTGTGATTTGCATAGCAAAATGGTCCTATTTGGGTAAGACGTAGGGATGGAAAGGGTAACTGGAGTTACAACGGAATGGCAAAACGGGGAGTTTTTCTATATGTCAGTTGGTTGTAAGGAGTGAGAAAGATATCTATATATATCTATATATCTATATATCTATATATATATATATATATATATATATATATATATATATATATATATCATTGTCTCACAACAATGCAATGAGATAGTTACTACTAATACTCCCATCCTACCAGGTAGGACACTGAAGCACAGAGGGTAAGTGTTCTGCCGAGGTCGGTAGGTAGTGAGCAGCGGAGCAAACCAAGCACTCGAGCTTTCTCTTAACCACCTTTCCTGTGATTCTCTACCCTGGCTGTGCTCTGGATTAACCTGGAGACCTTTTTAAAAACACCTGTGTCCGGGCCTGAAACCCTCAGGCCAATTGAAACCACATATCTGGGGGAAGGACCTGGCCTCTGCAGGTTGTAGCAGCCCCTGGGTGGTCCTCATGCACCGTGAGGTCGGCCCTGCTTGAAGCATGCAAGATGGGTGGGCAGGCAGGGAGTTCCCAGCAGCTGGCAGACCCATCCGGAGAGCACCACATTGGTCCTGGTGAGAAATAAGACGAACTTGACCCCGATCAGCTTGAGTCAGGCTTTTCCAGCTGATTCAAGTGTAGACAGAGGCTTAGGGTGCACTTGGCAAAGTCAGATGGTCCTTAGACTTTAGTTGCTCACCATTCTCTCCTTTCCCCTTGCCACACTCATGGGAGAAATGCCACACAGTTCTTCCCATTTTACATAAGTGGAGACTGCCCGGCCGGTGTGGCTCAGTGGATTGAGCATCGTCCCGTGGACTGAGAGGTCCAGGTTCCATTCTGGGTCAGGGCACATGCTGGGTGTTTAGGGCCCGATCCCCAGTAGGGGGCGTGCAGGGGGCAGCCAATCGATGTTTCTCTTTCACATCAATGTTTCTATCTCTCTCTCACTTCCTCTCTCTCTCTAAAAAAAAACCCAATAAAAACATATTTAAAAATAAGTAAATAAATGAGTGGAAACAAATTTTGCTCTGAGACTCTCCCAGAGGCCCATAAGGCAACTGGGTGGGGGTGTAGCAAAATTTGGGCTGGCAACCAATCGATCCTAAAGGCAATTCTCTTAAACCCGTGGGGCAGTGCCCAGCCCTACACCGGCCGTGGCCGTTTTGAATGGAGAAAAGAGGAAAGGAGGAGGAGAGAAGCCCCAGGAATGGAGCGAGCAGAGCCCTCCTGACTGCTCTGGGTCCCGCCTTGTGCCTCTGACACAGATTGTCCATATGGTTCAATGACACTGGGTTCAGGTGACTGTCTCCCCCACCTGCAGAACTCCTGGGAGTCAAGGAGCATGTCTTGTATTGATCGCCCCAGTAAGGGCTCAACAATGTGCAACAGATGAGTGAGCAAAAGGCGAAAATGAAGATCCAGCTACACACCTGAGTCGTTTAAAGAGCTTGGAAAAAATCTGCATTAACGGTCCCTGTGTTCTGTTGCAGATTGGATAAGTCATATCTTAAGGGACGAGACACAGGAATCTATATTTCCAGAAGGCTGCCTAGGTGAGTTCAGTGCACTGCACACGCTCTGCAGCTCACTGTCTGGCAGTGGTCTCAACTTTGGATGCATGTTGAAATCACTTGCGAGCTTTAAAAGTCCTGGTGTCTGGCTCCACCCCAAAAGATTCTGGTAAAATTGTCCTGGGTCAGGATCTGAGCCGTAGGATTTTTCAGTGATTTTAGTGGACAGCCAGTTGAGAACTCTTGATGCTTTGAGAGTCAGGGTCGAATGCTCAGTTAGAGACTCGAAACTATCACCCGGACATGCATTTAGTTATGGAAAAGCAAGCGACCCACTGCCATCACCATTTCCCCATTTCTGGTGCCAGCTTGAGATGCCACAACCCCCCAGGGACATTTGTAGGCTGCCTTGTTCTTCTCAGACCCTGTTTCAGTGGGTTGAACAGTCACTGAGAACACACCCCTAAGAGGTTCTAAAAGCTTAAGGGCAAGAGGAGTCCTAGTCTCAACAAAGGGACAGCTTCCAGAAAAACAACCTGCTTGGTAGCCGCTCCATCTTCAGCCCGCCCCATTTCCCTCCCTGACTACAGAAACGTTCTGCCCTCCTCCCCACTCTTATCCCCCGGAAAAATGAATTCTTACCTCATGGTACAAGCCCTCGGAGCGAGCCTTGTCAATTTTCCCTAGTGTATCCTTGGAGAGTTGTATCATCTCCTTTACCACATCCTGAGAGGGCTGGGGGAGGAAGGGATACTGAGTTACATCTTTGCATAGTTGTCATCTTTGTCATTTAGTGTAGGACAAACGTAATGCCTTCCTGCCCAGCCAGTGTAGCTCAGTGGTTGAGCGTCGACTCATGCACCAAAAAGTTGCCAGTTCAATTCCTGGTCAGGGCACATGCCCAGGTTGTGGGCCCGATCCCCAGTGGGGGCATGCAGGAGGCGGCCAATCGATGTTCTCTCTCATCGCTGTCTCTGTCTCTTTCCCTCTCCCTTCCTCTCTCTCTAAAGTCAATAAAGAAAAAAATTATTTTTTAAAAACTGATGCCTTCCTCATTCTGAATGCTTCATTCGTATAAAGGCTGCGCAAGATCCCCGTAGCTTCTCCAGCTCCCTCATCATGCTTCTGCCTCATATGGTGCTTTCCATTGACCAAGTCCCAGAGCCTTGCGCCCAGCCGATCATCCCTACCCTGTGCTCATGCCTGGGCTTTTGGGCCCTGTGCAGAACCTGACATTGACCCCTGTTGTATTTTCTCTGGCATTTTCGATTCTCACTCTCTCACCCAAAATAGTTTCCATTTTTCCTCTGTGCTTCAAGTCAACTATATATATACTACAGATATGCCCTTGCTTTTTTGTCTTCATCCAAGTCGTCGATTTAAATACTGGCCAGCACAGGGCTGAGAACAGAGGCTGAAGACTAAAAATGTGTACTGCAATTTGCCATTGGAGTTCACGAAAGACAGCCCTTGTGGCTATGGGTATCCAAAGCCTTCCAAGTGTCTTAGCATCCAGCTCATATTTCTTTGTCTTCACCAAAAGCATATTGAGACTGTCAGCTGTCTGTGAAATCTAGACTCATTAGGCTTACTGCATTAGCCTGTGCAGTCTTAGTGATACTGTAAAAATAAATGAATAAATAATAGCTCTGGCCGGTTTGGCTCAGCAGTTAGAGCATCGGCCCGCAGACCAATGAGCTGCGGGTTCGATTCCAGTCAAGGGCACGTACTTCAGTTGCAGTTCGGTCCCCGGCTCTGGTCAGGGTTCTGCGGACGGCAACCAGTCGATGTGTCTCTATCACATCGATGTTTCTGTCTGTCTGTCTTTCTCTCTCTCCCTCCCTCCCACTCTATCTAATGATAAATAGAAAAATATCCTCAGATGAGGAATTAAAAAAAAGAAAAAAATATATATGAGGTTTTGATACCTGAGGCAAGAAGGTACCATAATCAAGAAGTCCATGCGGGTACTATAATTTCAAGGAAAAAGTGCCGAATTTTTTCAAAGTCCAAGAGAAAAGTTTACTTGCCATGCTTACCCATATTAGAAGCTCTTTTCTGATTTTTTTTTTCTTTGCTTAGGCAAATCTGATAAAGCTTTTTCCCAAAATGAAAATAACGTTATTGTTTATTCTGACAGTAAAATAAGCATGTGGAAGCTGTAAAAAAAAATAATAATTAATTAAAACATACTAAAAAAGTAAGGAGAAAAAAGTGGAAATGTCCAGAACCTACCCAAAAATGGACACAGCATTTTGGGGAACATTTTACTGTGCATCTATATATATATGAAAAATGTTTAAATATTGAACAGCTGGCACAGTAAAGGCACTGACCAATCAGAACCGACACTAGCCATCAGCAGTGAGTCCCTACATGGCCTCCTCAGCGTGTGCTGGCTGCACGGCAGGTCTCCGTGTGCACACTTGCATGTGCGTGTATATGCCAATAGCTTTGAATCTTTTTTCTAACTGGAATTGTACCATAGTTCTGTTTATATTCTATTTTTATAATTCTATTTAATTATTTATATTTTTCCATTGATTTTTTTTTTTTCAGATAGAGTGGGAGGGAAGGAGAGAGAAAGAGAGAAACATCGATGTTAGAGAGACACATCAATTGGTTGCCTCCCGAATGCTCCTAGACCGGGGCTGGGGATCGAACCTGAAACCAAGGTATGTACCCTGACGAGGAATCGAACCCTTGACTTTTCAATCCGTGGGCCGATGCTCCAACTGCTGAGCCAAACCGGCCAGAACAATTTTATGTTTTAATAATAGTTTACATTCAATATTATTTTATATTAGTTTCAGATATACAGTATAGTGGCTAGACAATCATATACTTTACAAAGTGATCCCCCTGACATTTCCAGTACACCCCTGGCACCATACATAGTTATTACAATATTATTGACTACATTCCCTATACTATACGTTATATCCCTGTGATTACTTTGTAACTACCAATTTGTAGTTCTTACTCCCTTCACCTTTTCACCCAGCCCTCGAAACACCCTCTCCCTCTGGCAACCATCAGTCTGTTCTCTGTATCTATGGGTCTGTTTCAATTTTGTTCTTTAGACTCCACATATAAGTTAAATCATATGGTATTTGTCATTCTCTGATTTATTTCACTTAGCGTAATAGCCTCTATGTCCATCCATGATGACTTAAGTGATAAGATTTCATTCTTTTTTATGGCTAAGTAATATTCCATTGCGTATATGTACTAGTTCTTTTTATCCACTATTGATGGGCACTTGGGTTGCTTCCATATCTTGGCTATTGAAAATAATGCTGCAATGGATATAGGGGTGCATATATCCTTTTGAATTAGTGTTTTTGGTTTCTTTGGATATCTAACCAGAATTGGAATTGTTGGGTCATAAGGCAGTTCCTTTTTTTTTAATCCTTCCCCGAGGATATATTTTTTCCATTGATTTTTTTTAGAGAAGGGAGGGATGGAGGGAGGAGGAGAGAAAGAGAGAAACAGCAATGTGAGAGGGACACATCGAATGCTTGCCGCCCAAATGTGCCCCAACCAGGGCTGAGGATTGAACCTGCAACCTAGGCACGTGCCCTTGACCGGGAATCCCACCCACAACTCTTCAGTCCTCGAGCTGACACTCTAATCGCTGAGCCAAACTGGCCAGGGCGGCAGTTCTATTTTTAATTTTTTGAGGACCCTCCATACTGTTTCCACAGTGGTTGCCCCAATCTGTATTCCCACCAAGAGTGCATGAGTGTTCCCTTTTCTCCACATTCTCGCCAACGTTTCCTTGTTGTTTAATATTTGTTGAGAATAGCTATTTTGACCGGTGTGAGCTGATATCTCATTGTGGGTTTAATTTGCATTTCTCTGATGATTAGTGACAGTCAGCATCTTTTTATGTCTATTGGCCATCTGTATGTCCTCTTTGGAGAAGTGTCTATTTAGGTCCTCTCTCCATTGTTTAATTGGCGTGTTTGTTTTTGTGGTGTTGAGTTGTATGAGTTCTTTATAAATTTATTACATTAACCCCTTAGCGCATATATCATCCATTGGTGAATATCTTCTCCCATTCAGTAGGTTGCCTTTTGTTTTGTTGATGGTTTCTTTTGCTGTGCAAAAACTCTTTAGTTTGATGTGATCCCATTTGTTTATTTTTTCTTTTGTTTTCCTTGCCCAAGGAGATATATCAGAAAAAAACATTGCTAAGATAAATGTCAGAGAGCTTACTCCCTATGTTTTTATGTTTTATGGTTTCTAGTCTTACATTTAAGTATTTAATCCATTTTAAATTTATTCTTATACATGGTGTAAGATGGTTTCATTTCATTGGTTTTTTGCACATTTTAGTCCAATTTATCCCAACACCATTTATTGAATAGACTGTCTTTACCCCATTGTATGCTCTTGACTCCTTTGTCAAATATTAATTGACCGTATAGGCTTGGGTTTACTTCTGGGTTCTCTATTCTGTTCCATTGATATATATCTCTGTTTTTAAGCTAGTACCGTGCTGTTTTGATTACTGTGGCCTTGTAGTATAGTTTGATATCAGGTAGTGTGATGCCTTCAACTTTGTTTTTCTTTCTCAAGATGGCAGTGGTTATTTGGGGTCTCTTGTAATTCGATATAAATTTTAGGGTTATTTGTTCTAGTTCTATGAAATATTCCATTGGTATTTTGATAAGAATTGAGTTGAATCTATAGATTGTATAAACATTTAGGTAGTATAAACATTTCAATGATGCTAATTCTTCCTATTTGGATTTTTTTCACTCAGTAGATTATGGGTATTTTCCCACATCTATATAAATATGTCACCACTTTTCATAGCTGTGCAGTTTTTCACTGTATGAAGCTAGAGTAATTTATTTAACCAGTTCTCTAGTCCAGTTTACAATTAGAAATTGGGCTCAACAGCTTCATTTACATTTGCTGCTTACATTTTTTTATGGGGTCGCCTTCACTAAAATATCAAACAGTAATGGGAAGATGGGCATTTGTCCCCATAAACACACACCCTCCTCCTCACAGATGGAGATCAGGGTCTTCCCTCAGTCTCCCAGCTGTCCTTAGCCAATTCTGTGTGTCCCTTCTTGCATTATAAGAGGCCCCTGGCCAGGACAGCTTGCTTCAGGGTCAGGGTCTTTTAAGAAAGGGGCATTATATTTATTCTTCTAACCACCTCACCTGCTTTGGCTTCTGCAGTTCTTGAATGTCTGTACAAATTTGACTGCCCTCGATTCCATATCCTTCAGTATCTGGGTCTCCCTGGAATTCTTCTGCATGCCTACTTGTACTTGTCCTGTGGCCTGACCCCCAGAATTGATTAACCTATCAGTGCTCTGATTTCTGCTTACAGGTCTCACTCCTGACTTAAGCTTTGCTTTGACCTTTGATTGGGCTGAGATTTCTGGCTTCTGGCTGCCTTCCATTCTCAGAGTGCTACTTAGCCTTCTGTTAACTTGAAACATGTCTTGGTTTCAGACAAGGCATTGCAGTGTGTGTCTGCTTTCCTAAGACCCTTTGAACCAAGCACATTAGTAGGAGGGAGGCCATGCCCATGTCCAATTGTGCAGAGTCCTGTGACTGGTGATCCAGCAGTATACCCCCAATCTTCCAAACCTACATTTTTAGTTTTATCCATAGCTTGTTGCCCATAATATCATATCTAGTTGATGACCTCTAGTTTCTGGTCTATCATAAGTTTCATCTTTAGAAGTCAAAATTGTTAGTGAATCTTCTGGAGTAACCAGTAGCTTGCAGGTAGATTTGAAAAATACCAAGTGCTTAGGTGTTAATAACAGTCTTGCTCAATTTGATGTTGTAAGGAAGAGTGTTACTTTCAGCTCTGGAAGTCAATCAAAGTTTTTCAAGGAGGCAACTGCCAAGGTTTCCAAAGCAACTTGGCTGAAACGTTGTTAATTTTCAAAATACAGACAGAAAAACCTGATCTACAGATAAGATTTAAGGAACCCCACAGAGAAAGACTCCCCTCTCCAGAAGCATCACAAAAAATAGAAAACAGAGAGGCAGAGATGGGGAGGAGCCAGAGGAGGAAGGGAAGAAGCTGTGAGGAAAGGGAGAGGAGCCAGCAGAGGGGGAGGATCATAGGAGGAGGAGCCAGAAGAGAAGGTAGAGGGGAAAAGAGGGATATTGATTCCCCAGCCTTGAAAATTGCCACATTCCCATTGAGAACCAGGGGTGAAGGCTGTTGAGAGGGAAACAGAAAAATCTAAGGAGTCTCAACAAAGAAAGTCCAAAGCTACAATTGAGGAGAACGTTATAAATTTCAGTTTTATTTTCAAAATATTTGGTGTTTATTTTGATCCAGGTGTATACATACATATACTAATAAGTCAAGAATGATTTTGATGCCAATTAAAAGTTTGGGGATGACTCACAATGGTTGGTGTACTGCGTGGGGCTTATCAGGCTGGGATGAGGAATTATAAGAAAAAGAAAGAAAGGCGACTGTGATACCATCATAGATAAAACAGCTTGAAGGAACTGTTAATAAATTAGTCTAACACACCATGTACAGATGAGGAAACTGAGGCCCAAAGGAAGAGACTTGCCCAAGCTCAGACATTCAGGGTCACAGGCAGAATTAGAACATAGGACTCTTAATTATTTGTCCAGTATTCTTTCTACTATATTATAATGCTTTTTGTTATGCCTTAGGACACACTTGCTTTTAAAAAGTTATACTCACTTTTTTTGGTTGAATTATTTTTGAGTTATTTATTTATTTTAACAGACAACCTCAATTTGATATAACAATAATAGAAATCTTTCGCTTTAACTTCAGGTTAGGTTCAAGCAGAAATAACAGACTTTATACATCTAGAGAGATGCCACCCTGGCCTGTTTGACTCAGCAGTCAGAGCATCGGCCCAGGGACCAAAGGGTCCCGTGTTCGATTTCAGTCAAGGGCACATACCTCAGTTGCAGTTGGGTCTCTGGCCCTGGTCGGGGTCGTGCAGGAGGCAACCAATCGATGTGTGTCTCTCTCATCAATGTTTCTCTCTCTTTCTCCTTCCCACTCTATCTGAAGATAAATGGAAAAATATCTTCAAGTGAGGAATTTTTTTTAAAAAAAGAGAGAGAGATGCCAACTTTGCAATTCAGATTAGAAGATGTGGGCATATCATCACCAGCTGATACCAGCATATGTAAAAGTAAGGGACGAGAACCAATGGCCACATATTACCTACTTATCTATTAGATCTTCCAGGTAAATATCGAGAGATTTAGAGAAATGACTATATAGTCATTTCATTTAATTTTGGAAGGAAATAGAGAGGGTCAGACCTCTTAACAAAAAATAATAATAAATAGTGAGGGGAGCAAGTGATGAAATAAATACTCAGGGCCAGGTCCCGGGAGGGAAGGCTGACTGCCTTGCAGATAAGATACATGTTATCCTGCAGGATCTGGGAGGTCAGGGTGAGGTAGGTACATAGCTTATTCTTTCCTACGGTACCATGCTTGGTGCCTCACGAAGACACATTCCCTGGGATGCAGAACCTTTGATTCCATGAAGAGGGGGCTGTTCCTATAAAGAACATAGTAATCCTTGGGTCCCAACTGCTTTATATCCTGCCTGGGAGGGATGATGATTCTCAACTTCTCCATACCAGGCATCACTGATCTGTTCATCACAGCTTCCCGCTCCCCTCTCTGTCTGGATAGAGACTGACTATGCGTGCACACGCATGTGGGTGCACGGATCTCTGTGTGTGAGTGCACACGTCCCTTTCAGTTTTCATAAATGGGTTTTATTCCACCCCCACAAATTCTTGTGTTAAAGTCCTAACCCTCAGTACTTCTGACCGAATAAGGTCAGAAAGTAACCTTATTTGGGAACAGGCTCATTGCGGATATAATTAAGTAAGATGAGGTCCTACTGGAGCAGGTTGGCCCTTAATCCAACATGACTGATGTCCTTATGAAGAGAATGCCAGGTGAAGAGAAAGACAATGTGAGGAGACAAGGGGAGAAGACACATCTACAAGCCAAGGAGAGGCCCTGGAACAGATCCTTCCCTACGCCCTCTGAAGGACCAAGTTTGCTGACACCTTGACTTCAGACTTCTGGTCTCCAGAGCTGTGAGACAACACATCTCTCTCATTCAAGCCACCCAGTTTGGGTACTTCGTTATGGCAGCCCTAGGAAACTAGTACACATGGCAATGTTTGATCCCTTAATGCTTATTCCGCAGAAAACAGAGCTCATTCCATATTTGTACACAAAGATCTACCTCATTAGTTTTAGTGACACAGGGTATTTTGTTCATTTCGGTATTTCCCTGTTGGTGGTTATTTAGGTTTTATTCAATATTTTGATATTCCCAACAATGCTACTATATATATATTTTTTAAATATTTTTTCTTTATTGATTTTAGAGAGGAAGGGAGAGGGAGAGAGAGATAGAAGCATCAATGAGAGAGAACATCGATTGGCCGCCTCCTGCATGCCCCCCACTGGGGATCGGGCCCACAACCTGGGCATGTGCCCTGACCAGGAATTGAGCCAGTGACCTCTTGGTGCATGGGTTGACGCTCAACCACTGAGCCACACCAGCTGAGCTACAATATATTTCTTTATACATATATCTTTGTGCATACATGCAAGTATAGCTACAGGATAAATTCTTAGAAGTAGAACTACTTAGTCAAAGGGGTAGAAATATTATATATTAAGAATAAAAACAAGTTAGTGCTCCCCCACCCCCCAAAAATGTCTAGAATGGCCAGGGGATGAAAGAGCGATGAGGCCCTGGCCGGTTTGGCTCAGCGGTTAGAGCGTCGGCCTGCAGTCCAGAGAGACCCAGGTTCGGTTCCTGCTGAGGGCACGTACCTCGGTTGCAGTTTGTCCCTGGCCCTGGTTGGGTTGTGCGGGAGGCAGCCACTCAATGTGTCCCTTTCACGTCGATGTTTCTCTTTCTCTCTCTCTCTTCCTCTCTCTCCCTCCCACTCTATCTGAACAAAAAGTGGAAAAATGTCCTCGGGTGAGGATTAAAAAAAAAACCACACACACACAAAAAAAGAAAGAGCAATGAGACAAGTGCGGGGACAGTGTTATCTGAACTTTAGCATGGACACCGCTGAGGAATGAAGCGAGAGCAGGTACCATCTGTACCTAAACGTCAGTTTTGCTCGTAGCCTTTGCTCTCACTGGAGACAAAGTTCTGCTCACACTAGGATGCAGACGTTAACTTAATTAAGGAGTATATTTGTGTATTTGAATCTTAATGCACTGGTGGACTGTGAGTTACGTAGCCGTGCTTGGTGAGCCCCTCCCGAGGAGTCCAGCTCCTGGTTGAAAACCTGTGTGATTTTCACACCAGACCACAGGCAATTACAAAGGCTTTGCCTGGTGGGACTCCCAGGGAAGCTGCCCTCCCCACCCCAGACGTGGTGCTCGGTCTCTGAAGGGTGTTGCAGTCCAGCCCTCAGCCCCCCTGGCTGCTCCTGCTCTCAGAACATTTGCATTCCTAGCCCGGGCGCCTCATTCCTAGGTCTCTTTACCTGAGGCCTTGGGCTGAGGTCTTCTTTGGGCATTTCTACCGAGGCCGCCTTATTGGGGGTGGTGAGGAGACTAGCAGACTTTTTCCCACTCTGACTCAGTTCCCAGTACTTTTCCTCTCCTAGCCTTTCCCCCATGCCCTCTCCCCCAGCCCCTCACCTCAGGGTCCATAAAACAGCTGGAGCCTTTTGTTCTGGGGCCCTCAGCATTGAGACCGCCCCACCTCTGTGCTGATCCACCTGAGCTCCACCCACCTGAGCTCCACCCACCTGAGCTCCACCCACCTGAGCTCCACCCACCTGAGCTCCCCCGGGGTTCCTTTCCCTGGGGGCCGTCAAATAGCAGGAGTCGCCACCTGCCCCAGTTCGGCCCTGTTTAGCCCACTGCAGGAAGTGATTAAAGGCATACTGCTTTGGACGTGGTTAAGGGCATACTGCTTTGGACGTGGTTAAGGGCATACTGCTTTAACCAGCTGCTCCAACACCTGGCAGCTCCGCTTTCTCCCAGCTCAGCTGAGCTCCTGACTTACCCCTCAGTAAGCCTTCCTGCTGCTCAGGGGTCTCACCATCCATTAGGCAATAGCTACTCAGGACTTAGGCAAATTAACCAATCTAAACATTGCCCGGTCTCCACAGCCCCCCTTTCCACGGGACTAGGAATATCTTGGTTATAACCAGACGACAAATCTCTTTGCCCATCTGGTCTCAATATGTGAGATTCTCAGCATTATTTAAACTGCAAAGGAGCAAGGAGAGGACTACAATTTACTGCCTGCTCTGTATGCCACACCCTTTCCATACATCATTTTGTGTAATACTCAGAACAACCCTCGTAGTGGTTGCCATCATTCCTATTTTACAGGTGAGAAAACTGAGTAATGTCCCCAGACTCAAACACGTAGCAAGTGGTGGAGCCCAGACACTAGCTGTCCCCCACCCCACAGAGTTCCCAGGGGTGACAGGCTGGTGTTCTGGGAACCAGTGAGCAGGGGTGTACTGATGAGCTGTGGAATCCACCCGTGCCTGGCTCCTGCAGAGGTGGCCGCCAACACCCCACAGGAGGGCTGTGTGTACCTTTGGGTCGTCTTTCGCCCCCAGGAAGAGGTCGTCCTTCAGCCTTTGCTGGCAGTGCTCACACGTGCAGTCGAAGTAGTACTGCTTCTTCAGCTGCTTCTTGCGTTCTTCGCTGACGTTAAGGAAGTCGATGTAGGACACCGTCAGCTCTTCTCCTTCTGAGATCTTGCCCAGGGCCCGGAGCTCAATTCTGGAGCAGGGCAAAGGAGAAGAGTCAACGAAAGCCACAGCTATCGGAGTGGCACTTGTGCTCTTCAAATTTCAAGGAGTTGAGTCTCAAAGACAGTGACTTCTACTGGCACTTGAGAAAACTCCCCTTCCCTCCCAAAAGGGGAGCTATGACCTAACAGAGAGTTTTCTGGATAATTCTGCTCTACGCATTGTAACAATCAAATCTCCTCCATTCCGTAAACTGCTCTGAAGTCCGCTCAAATAGATTCCCGGTGAAGGACCCGTCTTGGGGTTAAAACCATATATAGCTTCCGTGCGCACAGTCATCCCTGTACCTTCAGCTACTGATGGTTAACAAAGGAAGGGAGAAATGATAGCAATAAGGTGAAAACAAATAAGAGAAGACTCAATAGTCATTTCCGCCTAGTTTGGGGACGGCTCCCTCAGAAACACGCACGTTCAGTCACGTACAGTCTTGGAGACCCTTGACAGCAAGTAAAAGCTGGCTCCGTTAGTCCGTTGCATTGTTCACTTCTGTGTTTATTGGGGGGCAGGGCTTTTTGGTCGAAAGTGGTAGCAAGAGCAGATGGCATTTCAATCCCCTCCAGCCTAGACCTGTCCCTCCGATGACCTACAGACAACCCCCTTTCCGTGTAATAGATGCAGAATGTGCTGAAGACAACAGCCCACTGCAGACCTGCCATCCAGGGAAGCCAACCAAGCAGAGATCTGCCTGTGAGCCTCTCAGCCATGCACAAGGCCAGAAGCTACAGAAAACAAGCGGCGACCCTGCAGGCTGGATCGTAAGCTGTGCTGCTATCTCCCCAGCATTCTGGGGCCTCACTGCCCAGTGGGAATCCGTCCCCCAGAGAGAGAGTGGCAGGGTGCAGAGCATCTGCAGAGAGGTCCATGGTCATTTCTTTTACCTCCCAGAATGGCTGTCAGACACCGAGTAAAAGACGGGACAAGAATTCAGCACCACAGAAGGATCCCCGCCAAAGGCATCCCCTTCCGTGTACTCTGAAGTGACAGTCGAGCAAGCAGCTACTGAATGGCAGGGACACGCATGTCCAGGTGTCAGAGGTGACCACTTAAGGTTAAAAAGCCTTCTCCCAAAGTGGAGTCCACTGGCGAGCCAAATAAATGTGATAATATATATAAAAAGAACTCATATGGCCCTTGGCAAAATCTAAGTTCCCGCTCACCTCTTGTTTCTTCTTTCCTCTCCCTGGCCCCCAGTTTTTGGCAGCAGCTGTTAATGAAGTGATGACAGGCAAGAGGGAGAGGAGGGCCCAGCGAGCCTACTCACAGCTCTGCTTGGAATCCTGATATGTCTGAGCTGCGGGAATTAACCTCCTCATGTCACAGATGAGGGCACTGATGCCCAGAGAGGGGAAGTAACTTCCCCAAAGGTCCCTTAGCACTTCGGCCACAGAGTCAAGATGAGAACTCAAGGGCCATTCGCGCCTCACCACCTCATACTGGCCTCGCCTGATTGTTTCCTGTCTGCCTCCTGAGTCTGCAATGCGTGGGGAGTGAGATGTACCAAAGCCCTTGATTTTAGGACTCTACTAACGTTCTGATGTCTTCCATAGTTCCATGTGAGCAATTTCTGAACCAGTGTTGGGTGTGGATCTTTGACATTTGGTCCTGGTAGGGTAAGTAAGCATGCTAACCCCAGCAGCCCTTTTTAAAGAGGCAGTTCCCGTGGTAACGTACCCCTATTCAACAGTGATTCAATGGCCGGTAAGTTAAGATTTCCAGTAGCTTTACTTCCCATCATGGTTAAGCCAGTTTGTACAAGGTCTCAGAGTGTCTCAAATTAGTTCAATGATATTAGAGACGTTTCAAAACCAAGTGAATTTAATGGCACTTAAATATGAAATACACACACACACACCCATTTACCTAACGTGGAATTGGAGTGAATAGTGACTACCACTCCATTCTGGACTCCACACCCCTTCCATCTCTAATGCTCTGCAATTTTATAGTTCATTCGGTTGAACCACAAGTAGGCAATTATTTTAAGTATTTCTTTTTTTTTTTTTACTGTTTTTTTCTTTATTGATTTGAGAGAGAGAGGAAGGGAGGGGGAGAGAGAGATAGAAACATCAATGAAAGAGAACATCAATTGGCTGCCTCCTGCATGCCCCCCACTAGGGATCGGACCCACAACCTGGGCATGTGCCCTGATCAGGAATCGAACTGGTGACCTCTTGGTGCATGGGTCCACGCTCAACCCTGAGCCACACCGGTCGGGCTACTTTAAGTATTTCTTATAGAGACTGGGAAAGTCCCCAGGGACACTCTCATCTTGACCTTTGCTGGACAGATGTAGAACCAAATGCCCAGGAGGTGGTGTGAATCGTTCAAGGTCGCGTGCAGCACATGCCAACACAGGCTCGGGCACTCACACCACTCCTCCCCGCGGTCCCACAGCCCAACTCCCATGCAGCGTTCTGTTCTAAATCCAGGGAGCCTGTCAAGTACTTTCAAACCCAGGATGACAAAAAGACCCCTCTGGGGCCATTTGATAGTGATTAAGAAAAGTCTAAAGTCAAATCTAACCTGGCTGGTGTGGCTCAGTGGATTGAACGTTGTCTCATGGACTGAGAGTTCCCGGTTCGATTCCTGGTCAGGGCACATGCCCGGGTTGTGGGTTCAATCTGCAGTGGGGGGTGTGCAGGAGGTAGCTGATTGATGTTTCTCTCTCACATGGATGTTTTTCTCTCTCTCTCTCCTTTCCTCTCTCTCTAAAGAATCCATAAAAACATATTTTAAAAAAGATTCTAAAGTAAAATCTAACCTAAACCACTCATTTTTACTTGGCCAGAAGCAGTAAACAGAATACTATGAATAAATATTCATCAAAATGTTACAGTTATGGGTGCAATGTTCAGAACCCAGTCTGTTTGAGAAGTTGGGGTTATAAACAAACACAGATTCCTTTAGTAAGTCAGTAATATCAGCAGTCCTCATTTCAGGGTAAGCAGGGTTTAGAGAGATAACATGGGTTTTTGCCAAGATGATGGGGACCAGAAGGGACTGTCACGCTTTGATGTTGGAGGAACGAGAGAAGTAAGGCGTGAAAGAGGGGGAAGAAAGAAAACAAAGTACCAAAAAGGCATGTCAGGTGGTGAGTGGGTGAAGAACAAAATGATTCATTTAAGTGCATTATGAATACAGCATTCAAAAAAGACGAGACTCTGGGGCGCAGAAGGACATTACAGACAGACAGCAGCCATGGGAACTTGGGAAGGGGTGGCCCCAGCAAACCAGTGGGTCAGAGGAGCAGGGAAGTTTGCAAGGACTGACCCACCTCATCTGGGTGTGAAACATGGATTTCACTGCCTCATGGCTGAAAGACAAAACAGACACCCAAATGGAAATCGTTACCATTGACTGACCCCGCACATCTAGCAAGGGTGCACAGTATTTCAGGTTATGTAGTCAAAGCTTTGGCCATAACAACAACCTCTATCAGCCACTGTAGCTGGGCTCTCTTGACAAGATGTCACCTGGTACAGTGGAAAGTTCACTGGATTTGGAATGAGATGTTCTGGGTTCAAAAGTACACGGCCCTGGACAAGTGACTTCCCTTCCCCAGGCCTCAGTGTTTTCATTTACAGCCTGGAAATAAGACTCATGAGATAATGCATTTAAAAATAGAGGGCTAAAAAAGGTATGGAAAGCTATTATTATCCCACTAGCAAGCATCTTGGACAAATAAGTGTTGCCTCTTTTGATGTCGATCTCATGGAGAGTTTAAACTGTATATGGAGATGGGTTAGGTCACACAGGTAGTAGGTAAAAATTGTTGGGGTTAGAATCGGGCTCCTAACATCATGACCAGTGTTCTTTCCACTATGGCAGGCAGCTAGACAGTGACTGAAAAGTCATCTTCTCTTGTACAACAACCAGGAAGCCGGGCAAAACGTGGCCGCTCACAATGAGTGGATGCATAGGAGCCAGAGTGGACGCTGGAGATGACCTGAAAAAAGGGTTCCCAGGTTCCTGTGGCAGTTGCATGTAGTGACAAGAAGAGCCCTGAGTCACCATTGCTCAGTGGAGGGGATTCCAGAAAGACCAGCCCTGGATATGGCTGAATTTGATCCTCTCTGCCAACCAGGCCAACCCTGGACAACAGCCCCTCTGGGGAGGACTCCATGAAGTCTAGGCCAATGACCCCAAGAGGTGTAGGAAGGGAAACATTATCATCTGGATCCAAAACCAACGTCCCTGTCTAGAGTGACTTTCTTGGTTGCTTAAGAGCCAGGTGTCATGTGGGCCCTTCCTTCCAGAAATAGGAAGGAAAAGGGGAACCGGAGTCCCACTTTATTGGGGCTTAGGCTTGACTCTTGGCTAAGAACTGGAAACCATTGTCTTTGTTTTCCAGGAAGTTTTTTTGGGAAACCTGCTCCCTGTTGATGGCTCAGAGTCCACTTACATCTGTCATAAGAGTTTGTCTCTAAGAGCAAAAGCAATATTGCTCAGGCCTCATTCCCCCAGGCCCCCCAGCCTGAGCCATGGACAACTGGGGCTCATCCTCTTTGTTGACTCTTCTCCATTTGTGCCCCGCCCTAAATTCCACTCGTTACCCTTCTGCCCCCTCTATGCCTTTGGTGGCAGGGTCGCTAACTGACCTCTGAGGACTTCATCACCCAGTCTCCTTTGCACTCTCACTTCTGGTTGGGGTGTGGCCAATGGGAGGAGATCAGAAGATGGGAGGAGAGAGGATGGGGTGCTTAGTCTCCTGGATCCCTCTCTGCCTCACCGTGGTTCCAGCAGTGGCCGGTGTCTCTACGTACAAGCCATGCTGCTGGGGGAGGGGGCGGAAAGGGCCTCTCCCATGGCTGTGGTTCTAACCAACCACAGAACCAGTACGTCTTTCATTTGCCCTACCAGGTCTAGAGGTAATGATGGTCTCATGCTGTTGCTAGACCCTGGAGACCTCACCATTCTTTATTAGTTGCTTAAATGCTACCCACACTTCTAGAAATTGTCCTTTTATTAAATTCTCTTCAGGCAAACTCTAAGCGTGCCTTCTGATTTCTGCTGGGACCTTGACTAATATGTGCTTCTGCCAGTGCCTTCTCAGTTGATAATGTTTTGTAATGACCTCTAGATGGGTAATCCAAGGCATCAAGTTTTTAAATAGTAGTTAGAGGTTTATCTAGGCAACCTCAAGAAACATACAGAGACTCAGAAATGACCCATGTGAATTCTTTACTATCCTGCCCATTACCTTTCTTCAAGCCTAGAATGAAATTTCTATTTTCTTCCCATTTGACATCCATGCCAGTTCAAGTTCAACAGTTTACCTTTGGCTTAAGTCAAGTGGACAAAACCCCATAAGGTCTCTCCATGCCCATCACACCACCCCCAGTGAAAGTCATACTCACTTGCCGTTGTTAAATATGACGGTGCAGTTGGGCCAACAGTTATGGTTCACCAGGCCCAGATTGGGGAAGATGCCCACGCCCACTGCCTGCAGGCCTCTCTGATCACTGAGCGTGAAACCGTTGCAGTTAATCTACCCAGAGGAAAAGATAAAAGAGTCAGCTAAGAGATATAGACTGGGGACAGAACACCATCCTTGCTATTGAAAGTTTTAAAAAAAAATAGAAAACTGGGTCTCATCCTGGAAATGCTTAGAGTCTGGAAGCAAAACAGTCTCTCATTCAAGGTGTGATTCGAAATGACCCTCAATATTAGGACCGTGGGAGAGTCCCATATTTGCTAAAACGCAACACCACCTTGAAAGTTTTTGGTAGCTATATTCTGAAAAGGCCAAAGATGGAAATGCTGTTTCTGAAAGTCTCTCCCTTTCCTGTACCTGGGTCTCACATGACTCGTCCCCAGTATTGATTTGGTTTTTCTCTCCATGCACCACTCGGCCTCACTGTGTGTGTGTGTGTGTGTGTGTGTGTGTGTGTGTGTGTGTGTGTGTGTGTCCCCTGCTTTCTGCTTTCTTTGCCAACCCACCTTCAACTCCTATAGCTGCTCATAAGACAAAAGTGACATCTCTGTTTCACTATTTGTGTGTGCTGGATATTTATACTCCCTGCTCACAATTTTAAACTCTGATGAGTGCAACATTTACCTCTGAATCCAAGGCAAATCAAGTTGGTTACTCCTTACATAGCACTTGACTTATTTCCTTTCCCTTAAAACTAAGTGGTTCTTTATAGAAACAAATGCCAACTATCTGCTATCAAGGCACAAAAAATGCATAAGAATAACTATAACTTAGACTACATTAACAACTGCTTTATATTACTATGTGAATAATATATATACATACATACTATACCTAATATAATATACATTTATATATGTATACCGATATGTGTGGCACATAGCTATTTGTTACAGATATTCGATCTCATCAGTCATTCATCAAGACACGAAGTCAAGCCAGTCAGTATCACTAATAAGCTGTGTTACCTCCATTAAATTTCTTTCTTCCCTGAGTCCCAGTTTCTCCATCTGCAGGTTGACTTAGTTGGACTAGATGATCTCTGCGGTCCTTTCAGCTCTATACTTCGGTGATTATGCCATCCTGTGACTCTAGTCCCCAGGCCACCTTAGGGATTCCCAGGACGGTCTATGACACGCATTCACCCCAAGCCTGTGGAGCCTAACTCCGCACCAGGCAGACTGCTTCTAGCCCTTCCACGGACACCAGCTCACTGTGCGGCCTTTGGGTATCATGTGTCTCTGGGCCTACGCTTTCTGTTTATAAAGTAGGAATGTCAAAAGCACAAACTTCACCTTGTGTTGTAGAGATTGCATAAAATGATACATGGGAAGCTATGATGGTTAATTTTATGTGTCAACTTGGCTGGGCTGCGGTGCCCACATATTTGGTCAAATATTATTCTGTATGTTTCTATGAAGGTGTTTTTTGGTAGATTTTGAGTAAAGCAAATTCACCTGCACAGTGTAGGTGGCCTCGTGCAATCTGTTAACAAACTTAATACAACAAAGACTGACTTCCCCTGAGCAAGAAGGAATTCTGCCAGCAGTCGGCCTTTGGACCCTAACCACAACTCTTTTTTAGGTGTCCTACCTGCAGGCTTGTGGGCAGATTTTGAATTTACCCTCCACAGTCTCAAGAGCTAATTCATTAAAATAAATCTCCTTCTCTCTCGATAGGTAGATAGATGATGGATGGATAAATAAAATAGATAGATAGATGATAGATAGATAGATAGATAGATAGATAGATAGATAGATAGATAGATAGATAGATAGATAGTTCTGTTTCTCTGGAGAACTCTATTACAGAAGCACCAGCACATGGTAAGGACTGGAGAGATGTTGGTTGTGATCATGCTGTTGTTGTTGTTACAATAACCTCCCTCTTCAACCCATTCACCAGCCCCACAGAAGGTGCTAGGCCTGCCAGATGGAAGACCTTTACCCCCACAGCCCAGGGCCTGCTGATCTTCAGGACTCCCACCCCCACCTCCTGGACTCTCATGCCTGCAAGAGGCCTGGCTTCATTGCTCCAAGGCAGCAGCCTCCAAAAGGCCCTTACTCTCCTCTCTCTGGCTTCCACACCCATTACTGCAGGTTCCACGTTATCCTGCCCATCAGACCTGGGAAAAGGAAGGACCTTATTTTCAAAGTGACTAACAGGCAAGAAGGAATGGTAATTGGGTCTTTGTTTTCAATGTGGAAAGAAGAAAATACAGGAAGCGCAGATAAACAAGAAGGTAAAATACCATCCAAATCTACCACTCAGAGATGATGGAAGGTTTGTGTTGGGATGCCAACCTCGGATAGGGCAGGAAGGACCTCATATTAAGGAAGACCAGAAAGAGGACAGGATGATAGTTGTTCGTTTAGGACTCTGTCTCCCTCCAGTCCTTCTCTTGGCCCCTCCTCCCCACTCTGGCCGGGCAGCATCTGAATTGGGCAACCCCAGTTGTCACCCCCACCCCCCCACCATGAGAAATCATACCACGCCAAAGATGTGCGAGATGTACTGCATGCTGAACTGCTGGCTCTGGGGCAGCCAGTACTGCAAGAAAGTGTCCACGTCCACCCGCAGCTGCTTCTGCTCCTCCTCCCCGAAGTTCTCCACGTGGTTCTGCAGGTCGTCCACGGAGACCAGGCAGCCCTCTGTGAGCCCGGTGCCCTCCCTCTCCACGCGCCACATGATGCGTGCAGCCAGCCTGTGGAGAAGGCCAGGGTTAGGGAGACCACACTGCATTCATTCATTCAACAAACACTTACTGTGTGCCTAATGCCTGCCGGGCGCAGTGTCGGGCCCAAGACACAGTTTTGAACTAGACAGAATTTCTTCTATCTTGGAGTTTCTTATAGAGGGGGAGACAAAGCTTACAAGATCATTTAAAGTGGTGTTAAATGCTATGCAGTAAACAGAATAGAGTAACATGATAGAAAGAGGCAGGAGGTGGAGGAAGAACCAAGGGGATCAGGGGAGACGGCACGGGGGAGGCACACTCAAGCTGAAAGTGGAGTGACAGAAGGAGCCACCTCTGTGCCGATGGGGAAAGGACAGCGAGTACAAAGTCTCTGCAGAAGGAATGAGCATGAAGGAGAAACAGCAAGAAGACCAAGGAGGCTGGAGCACAGGGAGTGAGGAGTAGAAAGCAAATGAAGGTGGAGAGGTGCGCAGAGCCAGGTCAGAGGTCTAGGAGACCATGAGGCATGGCAGCCGGGTCTCTCCTGGTAGTATGGCTAACTGACATGAGCCCTGGAGAAGGAGTCTAATGATCTGGGTTCAAGTCTATTTTCACTTCTTACTGTGTGACCCTGGGCAAGTCATTTGACCTCTCTGAGTCTATCAAATGACCAATAAAATGAGGATAATATATATCCTATATATATATTATATATGCTAACCTCCAGAGGTATTTGGAAGACAAAGGGAGGTAATGGATGTCCACATCGCGTGTGAACTTATTTATATTCTTAATGATTAGATAAAGAGAAGGTGAAGAAGACAGTCTAGGTGGGGAAATGCATAAGCAAAGGCCTGGATGCAGCCATGAGCATGGCTGAAGCAGGAAGCAGGGAGGGCTCTGGCCTGGCTGGAGCAGAGGGTTCAGGGAGCACAGGGCTCTGAGGGTGAGCCAGAGGGGTGTACTTGATCCTGAGGGCAAAGAGGGCCCCCTTGTTAACTATTAAGCAGCCCTACCCACAAGATGAAGCCTGTAACCAAGGGACACTTTGGCAACTCTGCCATTCACTGACTGCACCTGGCATGTGCCTAATGCATGTCCCCACTTGGATCCCAGGACAGAGGGGAAAATAAGACTTGGGCTGGGGTGTCTGCTACCTCCAAATATTAGGAAGAATGTCACAAAGCCCAGAGAGTAGAGACTAATGGGTGACAGATTTCAACCCAGTATCAGAAGGAATTACCACCTGGGACTGTGCGGCTGGAGGGAGTGACCTCCTCATCACAGGAGGGACGCTGGCTTTGGGCCTGAAAGACTAGGTAAGATGTCAGAGAGATACCTGCACCCCCATGCTCGCTGCAGCATTTGTCACTATAGCCAAGACATGGAAACAACCCGAGTGCCTCAGCAGATGCATGGAAAAAGAAGGTGTGAGATTGTATATGTTCCATCATGAGAAAGAGGGAAATCCTGGAATCTGGGACAACAAGGATGGATCTTGAGGGCATTACGTTAAGTGAAACAAGCCAGACAGAGAAAGACAAATACTACATAGTGTCCCTTATATGTGGAATCTTTAAAAAAATAAATCAAGTCAAACTTATGGAATCAGAGAACAGAAAAGTGCTTGCCACGGACCTGGGGGTTGGGGAAAATAGGGAGAAGTTGGTAATAGGGCACAAACTGGGCTGATAAACACAACAATACAATATACAGATGATGTATTGTAGAGCTGTATACCTGAAACCTGTATACTTTTATTAACCATGTCACCCCAATAAATTCTATTTTAAAAAGGGTACAAATTTTAGTTATAAGATAAACATGCTATTATGACTATGTTGATAACACTGTATTGTATAATTGAACTTTGCTAAGAGAGAACTTAAATATTCTCGCACACACAGAAGATAAGCATGTGAGGTGATGGGTGTGTTAGTTAACTAGATGGGGGATCCTTTCATAATGTCCATGCGTACCAAATCACCACAATGCACACTTTAACTATCTTACAATTTATGTCAAGCCTCAATAAAGCTGAAATTAAAAATAAATGAATACATAGATACATACATGCATACAATTGCATGTGAAATTGTAAAAGACAAAAAAGTAGGATTTCCACAGATGGGACTGAGGGGGATGGGGAGGCTGACTGAGCCACTTCGTTTGGCAGTTTCCTAAAAATTACTGGACGTGATGATTCCAGTCTGGACTTGAACTTCACATCCTACACACATGGTGAAGATGATCCCAACCACCTCCCCCATCTCTGCTCACCATGGCCGGCTTCATAAGCACCTACCCGCCGCCTAGCATCAGGCCCTGCCCTGGCGGAGCTCCAGGACTTGGGAGCTCCTGAACTGGGGCCCCCAGGGGTTCACCCTGAGATTCTGGTGATGGCCGCCGGGGGAGGCCACTAACTGCTGCAAATGCCAGTGCTTTTCGGGTGGAGTGGGTGCAGAGGGCTGCGCGTCCGACCACCGGGACCCGTGGGCTGTGGCTACTTGGAAAGCTCAGCATTTTGGCCCTGGCCAGTGTGGCTCAGCGGTTAGAGCATAGACCCACACACTGAAGGGTAGTGGGTTCAATTTTGATTCCCAGTCAAGGGCACCACTGGGTTGGACATTCAATCCCCAGCCTTGATTGGCCCTGGTTGGGGCACATGTGGGAGGCAACTAATCAATGTGTCTCTCTCACATCAATGTTTATCTCCCTCTCTCTCTTTCTCTCTCTCTCCCTCCCTCCCTCCCTTCCACTCTCTCTATAAATCAATGGAAAAAATATCCTCAGGTGAGGATTAACAAACAAAAAAAGCTCAGCATTTTGTGAAGGGGGCAGATGCTATTGAACTCTAGCTCATTTGGTCAAATTTTCAGATTTTTTTTTTTTTTTCAAGAGAGGCCAGAAAACCTAATTTTTTTTTTAACATGAAATTACCCAGTTTTTGAACACTGGCAGATGAATTTTTTAAATTAAATATTAGGGATCCATGCAGCCAGCTCTAGCCAGTGTCTACATTTCGGAGCCGCTAACCAGTTCTCCCTCTTAGACAGGCGCCTGGGCCTAAAGGGAGTTCATAGACATGACCATATTCAGTGTCTTGAAGGCTCTGTCCTGACTGGCACTTAGCCCAGCTTCCTGGGGCCTGGGAATGCTGTTGCTGCCACCACCCCCAGCTAACATTTGGAAATCCCAAACATTACCCCGGGGGCCCAGCTCTGACCTGATGTTTTCATTGGGTACCTTCCCGTATCTCTTGATGGCCAAACACTCCTTCTTGTGGTTCAGCCAAGCATCCTTCTGGCAGGTGCGGTCACAGTAACGAGCAAACTTGCACTGCCCACAGTGATGGAGCTTCTCCTGCCGCTTGAAGCAGGTGTGGCACACAAAGTTAATGAGGCTGGAAATGGAGAGAGACAACGTGACTCAATTCCGGACCACACTGGCCTTTGAAAGACTGGGGGTTGGGTAATGGACCATCCTTGTCTTTCTAAGCTTCAAACTCCCACTTTTCAAAGTGAGAGGCTTGGGCTTCCAAAGGTCCCTTTTAGCTGTAACTATTCTTTCAGCCAATATTTTAAAGTGAACCAAATGGGGACATTATTGAGCTCTGCATATAAGCCTTTCCATTGAATTCGGCAAGTATAGGTTTATGGCCCATAGGCACTGGGTGTGCCACAAGTTGCTGGAGGAAAGAGGAGAACAGTTGAACTGACAATCACCACGCAGTGTAAGGCGTGCCATGCTGGGGAGGCCTGAGGTGCTCCTGGAACACACTGGAGAAGGACACTTGAGCAACCAGTAAGTCTTCTAGGCCAAGGGAGTGAGTGGAAATCCTTATGGTTCCATGGCCAAAATTCACAGGTTATTGGCACCATGGCATGGGAGGGGCATTCTGTGTGACGTGTCCTAAAAAAAATCATAGCTATCCACAATATGATGCAATAAGAAACAGGATATACTTTACACATGAGGTCTACACATTATGACATATGTCATAGTTCTGTGTTTTGTAGCATTAAGAATTACAAGGTTATACCCTGCCGGTGTGGCTCAGTGGATTGAGCGTCATGCCATGGACTGAGAGGTCCCAGTTCGATTCCCTGTCAGGGCACATGCCAGAGTTGCAGGCTGTATCCCCAGTAGGGGGGCGTGCAGGAGGCAGCTGATTGATGTTTCTCTCTCATTGATGTTTCTCTCTCTCTCTCCCTTCCTCTCTCTCTAAGAAAATCAATAAAAACATATTTTAAAAAGAATAAAATAAAATAAAAATGAATTACAAGGTTGGAAGGAAGGAAGGAAGGAAGGAAGGAAGGAAGGAAGGAAGGAAGGAAGGAAGGAAGGAAGGAAGGAAGGAAAGAGGGAGGGAGGGAGGGAGGGAGGGAGGGAAGGAAGGAAGGAAGGAAGGAAGGAAGGAAGGAAGGAAGGAAGGAAGGAAGGAAGGAAGGAAGGAAGGAAAAAAGAAGAGAAGGGGAAAAAAAGGAAAGGAAAGAAAAAAATAATAATTACAAGGTTACTGATGTCACTGATGTTATCTGACGCAGTGTCCTGGCTCAGAGAGAGTGGGAGTGAGGCAGAAGAACGATGCTTGCCCATTCGGTGGGTGAGGGAGGGAGATGTAGGAAGATGCAGCTTCTTATGCCCTGCTTCCAGCTCCCCAGTGTTCCCATTGGAGTCCCATGTCTCCCCGTGTTAAAGCCGTGTTTCAAACAGACCAGGTCATGAATTGGCACGAAGGAAACATATTCCAAGACATAACCGAACACCTAGCATGAGTGAAATCTGGTGTTCTACACACCTCAGGGCCCCCGCTGCATACTCCTGCCATGTGGGAAGGAGGAATGCTGGCCACTGAAGCAGAGAAATGATGGGAAGGCAGGGAAGGGTTGAGCTCCCTGGGACAAAATGGGTGTGGAAACTCAAGTTGGCGCTAACAGTCTAAACAGGGATCTCAAAAGCACTGGGACTTGCCCTGACTGGTTTGGCTCAGCGGTTAGAGCGTGGGCCCGTGGTCCAGAGAGACCCGGGTTTGGTTACCCTCTAGGGGCACGTTCCTCGGTTGCAGTTTGTCCCCAGCCCCGGTTGGGGTCGTGCAGGAGGCAGCCACTCGATGTGTCCCTTTCGCATCGATGTTTCTCTCTCTCTCTCTCCCTCCCTCCCAAAAATGGGAAGGTGTCCTTGGGTGAGGATAAAAAAAAAAAAAAAAAAAAAAACACTGAGACTACTCTATTTTACACCCATAATGATATTTTCAGAATATTCTAGTCTAATATTTTCATATTTTATTCGTATTCATATACATTCATATTCACATACATATTTCATGTGTAAACTGAAATTTGTACCTACAAAACATATATATTACACTTCACAGTTCTCACATTGTTGCATTGTTTTAAATTTTAAATGCTAATAAGCCCTGGCCAGTGTGGCTCAGTTGGCTGAGCGTCGTCCCATGCACCAAGAGGTCGCCGGTTAGATTCCTGTCAGGGCACATGCCCAGGTCTCCAGCTCGACCCCCAGATCCCCAGTAGAGGGCATACAGGAGGCGGCTGATCAATGTTTCTCTTTCCCTTTCCCTTCCTCTCTCTCTAAAAATCAATCAAAACATATTTTTTGAATGCTAATAAAAACTCCAAGTGGTCACCTAGAATAACACAAGTTCTGCTTCTTTATCTTTGACAGTCACTGCTTATTTCTAAGCCATTTAAACTGCAGGGAGATGTGGTGTCTCGGGGATCGGAGACATCACTGTGGCCAACATAAGCTCAAGCAGCTCTGAACCTTAAAAACTTACCTGACAGCAAACACATGCAGCCAAGTGCACGAGTTAGGGGCTGGCGCTCCAACTGAGCGTCCTCCAGATTAACTTCCAGGCAGAATACAACGTTCACTCGGGGATAAGTCATTTTAAAATGTGCTAATTTGAAGTTGACTCAACAGCAATCTTGTTTTGGATCAATATAGATATTTTTTTTCAAGGAAAAGTGTTTTATCCCTGACATTGATTAGAATTGCTGGTGCATGGTGATAATAAAAAAGATTGCTTTTTGCCCTGGCTGGTTTGCTTCAGCAGTTAGAGTGTCAGCCTGTGGACCAAAGAGTTTCAGGTTCGATTCCGGTCAAGGGTACGTACCTCCATGGCGGTTCGATCCCTGGCCCTGGTCGGGGGTGTGCAGGAGGCAACCAATCAATGTGTCTCTTTCACATCATTATTTTTCTTTCTCTCTCTCTCTTTCTCTCTCCCTCCCACTCTGTCTAAAAATAAATAAATAAGTAAATAAATAAATAAATAAATAAATAAATAAATAAATAAATAAAATAAAATAAAATAAAAGTTGGTGAAACCCAGCAAGCAGTGTGAGTAATCTCCTAATGAGATCACCTAAGAATGAGGCTGACCTTTCTCTCCATCACCTCACCTGCTATTAAGGCTTAACTGAGAAGAGAGAGGGAAAGTTTGATGCAGAGCAGGACTTCTCAAATTTTAGTGGACATCATATCACCAGAGATCTTGTTAAAAATCAGGTTCTAATTCAGTAGGTCTGGGTAGGGCCTGACATCCTGCATTTCTAACAAGCTCCAGGTGATGCTGATGCTACCACTTTGAGTAGCAAGAATATAGAGATGAGAGAAAACCTAAATCCTATTCCTTCTGGTGGGGTATGCAGGGAAGTATCAGGTAGGTAGGAATGGGAAGATTTTTAAAAACTGTGTGCTGGTCTCCATCTCCTTACACTGGCGGCAGGATGGGTATTATGGAAAGACAGACCTGGAGTCAGTCAGAGCTGGGTTCAACTCCCGATTCTAGTATCTACTGGCTGTGTGACCTAAGCAAGTACTCTAACCTCTCTGAGCCTTGGTTTTCTTATATGAAAATGGGAATAGCAACACCTAGATCTTGATAATCTCTTAGACTAATGACTGTTGCTTTTTATTTTTGTTTTTAATTTTTTTCTTTATTGAGAGAGAGAAAAGAAGAGGGAGAGAGAGATAGAAACATTGATGAGCGAGAACATCAATTGGCCGCCTCCTGCATGCCCCACACTGGGGATCAGGCCCACAACCTGGGCATGTGTCCTGACCAGGAATCGAACTGGCGACCTCTTGGTGCATGGGTCGATGCTCAACCACTGAGCCACATCGGTTGGTCGACTGTTGCTTTTTAATGAGACATACTTACTATTTTAAAAATTCACGCAAGAAGAAAATTATAAAGAACTTCCAAAATCCCACCACTCTTGAAGTGATGTTTGAGGGTTAAATGAAATAACAAGTAAAATAGCTCAGAGCCTGGCACAGGATGAGCGCTCAGCAGACGTCACCCTGGTCCACCCATCCATCTGTCACACAGCCACACTGGGCCACGTGAGCTTCTGCTGTCCTCCAGCAGCCACGATTTCTCAGGCAGCTGCCAGAGAGAAGACCTCGGGCTGGAAGAGAATCCCTCAGGGGGAAAAGGGCACTTCCTCGACAGAAAAATACATCCCTTTTATACATCTCCCATGAGAGAGAAAACACATAAGGCATGAAGTCCTAAAACGACGTTGTGGATGCCAGGACAAAGAGTGCTTCCCCCAGACAGTGTAGCTGGCTGCTCGTCAGCGAGTCTCTCTTCTCGCAGCTTCATTTTTCTAGTCCCCACAAGGGTCCCGTTTACACAACACTTTGCAAAGATGTTTTCAGCAATTCTCTTTTGTGAAACCTTCACATCAGTATCCTCACAGGGATGTTATTCTCATCGGGGTCTCTGAGGCCTGACACCGGTCCCAGCACGCAGGCCAAAGGAAGCCACCGAGCCCACCTGGTGTGTCTGCAGCCCTGAGTGTGCGGGCCCCAGCCAGCGGGTCCCCACTCACTCTTTGCTCTGCAGGCACTGGGTTATGTCATCTGTCACAGTCAAGAGGGTTGGACAGGCAGCTGCTGCTCAGCCCCTTGTATGGAAATAACCGGTTACTGGACAGATAAACACAAAGAGAAGGTGCCTGCAAGTTGGACACGCCCTCCGCCAGAGAGAACTGAACCAACAATTCTGGTTTGCTGGGCTGCTTAACATCTCTCAGCTGGCCAGGAGGATTCCCCTAAAAATTCAAGGGGGAGGAGGCATATATTAACGAACATCCCATCCCTCAAGTACCCAGAGAACTTTACAATATTTTAAATTCTGTCCCTCCTTCCTTCCTTGTTCCTTCCACTCTTCCTTCCTTTCACAAGTATGTATTGGATATCGTTATGCACTGTGCATCTAGCTAGGTAATAGAGGGCCTTAAAGATAAACTAGATGCACCCTGGCCGGTTTGGCTCAGCAGTTTGAGCATTGGCCCGCGGTCCAGAGAGACCCGGGTTCGGTTCCCACTAAGGGCACGAACCTTTGTTGCAGTTTGTCCCCGGCCCTGGTTGGTCGTGTGGGAAGCAGCCACTCGATGTGTCCCGTCGATGTTTCTCTCTCTCTCTCTTCCTCTCTCTCCCCCACTCTATCTGAACAAAAAATGGAAAAATGTCCTCGGGTGAGGATAAAAAAAAAAAAAAAAAAAGATAAACTAGATGCAAAGCCGCTTTCGAGCAGTCCCCAGGCTGGGCTGGGACATAAGTACATTTAAGAAGGTGAGGCTTGCGGTCCTGGAGTGCTGGTAGCTCACTGTAGGGATTGAGGCAGAAGACTTGACTCCCACAGTGGAGGAGGCGAGGACTCTGGGAAGGCAATCATCCAGGAGGGAGGAGACGCCGTTCTGACCCTCTGAAGCTGGGCTGAGTTTGTACTCAGAGAATGTCAAGTTCTTCCACGGAAAACCACTGGAATTAGTCAAAGGCTTCCACGTGGGGGAAGCAGGCATGTATAGGAGACAAGACTAGCGATTTGATGATGTCATAAGATGCACCATACTGGGAAATACTGTTGGAAAGATCACTAGACTATGAGGAACTTGAAATGCAATTCTCAGAAGTACACCCTTATTCTGCAGGCAAACGGAAGCCATTGAAGGCTTTTGCAGAGAGGAGAAATATAACCAGAGCTGGTTTCTTTCCCCATGCTATCTACCTAATGTTTTTAAATGGCTCATTTAAACCCTTGCGGAGCATTGCTGGATTCTTGTTTGCACTGTTATAATATTTTAGCATAAGAATTGTGGTGGTACTGTTTCCTTACATCAGGCCTAGGGATTGCCATTATATATATATACATATATATATATGTATATATGTATGTATATATATGTGTATATATATATATATTTCTAGCAGTTTGAAGCTAATTTGATTAATAAGACATCAAACTTTGACTACCAAGACAGTATAATTTTATGCCCTTGCATTTCAATATCAGTTGAAATTCACTGGGAAACATCTGCCAGGGAAGTGCTATGGCCCAGTAAAAAAGTATGTCATGAAACAAAGGTTGGCAAATGTTGTCTTTCTTTTTTAAAACATTTACAAAATTATGTTTAATTACAGTTGACATCCAATATTATTCTTTTAGGTGCACAGCACAGTTGTTAGACATTTACATACTTTACAAGGTGATCCCCCTGATAAGCCCAGTACCCACCCGACACCATGTATAGTTATTACAAAATACTGACTGTTTTCCCTGTGCTGGACTTCACATCCCCATGACTGTTCCGTAACTGCCAGTTTGCACTTCTTCATCCCTTCACCTCTGTCATCCAGCGCCCCCAAGCCCCACCCATCTGGCAACCATCAGTTTGTTCTCTGTATCTATGAGTTTGTTTCTGCTTTGTTTGTTCACTTATTTTGTGTTTTAGATTCCACACAAGTGAAATTATATGGTGTGTCTCTCTCTGTATTACTTATTTCACTTAGATAATATCCTCTAGGTCCATCCATGTTGTTGTAAATGGTTAAGATTTTATTCTTTTATATGACCAAGTAATAGTCCATTGTATTTATGTACCACTTCTTTTTTCTTTTTAAAATTTAAAAATTTTTTCAGTTACAGTTGACATACAATTTTATGAGTTTCAGGTGTATAACATAGTGATTACACATTATATACCTTATGAAGTGATCACCCTGATAAGTCTAGTACCCATCTGACACCATACATAGTTATTATAATATTATTGACTATATTCTCCATGCTGTACTTTATATCCCCATGACTGTTTTTATAACTGGAAATTTGTACTTATTAATCCCCTCCCCTTTTCACCCATCCCTAAACCCCCATCCCATCTGGCAACCATCAAAATTTTCTCTGTATCCATGAGTTTGTTTCTGGTTTGGTTTTGTTTTGTTTTGGGCTCCATATACAAGTGAAATCATATGGTATTTGTCTTTCTCTGTTAACCTATTTCACTTAGCATAACACCCTCTAAGTCCATCCAAGTTGTCACAAATAGCAAGATTCATTCTTTTGTATTACTGAGTAATATTCCATTGTATATATGTACCACATCTTCCTTATCTATTTGTCTATCAATGGACATTTAGATTGCTTTCTATATCTTGGCTATTGTAAATAATGCTGGAATAAACATAAAAGTACATATGTCTTTTACAATTAGTGTTTTGGATTTCTTTGGATAAGTACCCCAACTGGGATGGCTGGGTCATGTGATAGTTCTATTTTTAATTTTCTGAGGAAGCCCATGCTGTTTTCCATGGTGGCTGCACCAATCTACAATCCCACCAACAATGCACGAGGGTTCCCTTTTCTCCACATCCTGGCCAACACTCGTTGTTTGTTGATTTATTGATGATAGCCATTCTGACAGGTGTGAGGTGGTAGCTCATAGTTGTTTTAATTTGCATTTCTTTGATGATTAGTGACATTGAGCATCTTTTCATATGTCTATTGGCTATCTGTATGTCCTCTTTGGAGAAATGTTTATTCAGGTCCTTGGCCTTTTTTTTAATTGAATTGTTTGAGGGTTATTTTGGTATTAATTCTTTATATATCTTGAATATATATCACTGGCAAATATCTTATTCAATTCAGTAGATTGTTTCTTTTGTTTTGCCAATGGTTTCCTTCGCTGTACAGAAGCCTTTTAGTTTGATATAGTCCCATTTGTTCATTTTTGCTTTTGTTTCCCTTGTCCGAGGAGCAATGTCCAAAAAAATATTACTCAGAACAATGTCAAAGAGTTTACTGCCTATGTGTTCTTCTAGGAGTTTTATGGTTTGGGGTCTTACATTTAACTCCTTAATCCATTTTGAGTTTATTCTTGTATATGGTGTAAGAAAGTGGTCTAGTTTCATATTTTTTGCATGTATCTGACCAGTTTTTTCAACTTATTGAAGACACTATCATTTCTCCATTGTATATTCTTGGCTCTTTTGTAGATGAATTGACCATAGAAGTGAGGGTTTCATTCTCTATTATGTTTCCTGATCTGTGCGTCTGTTTTTGTACCTGTACCATACTGTTTTTGATCATTATTCCCTTGTAGTAAGTTTGATATGAGGGAGCGTGATATTCCCAATTTTGTTTTTTTCTCAAGATTATTTAGATTATTCGAGGTCTTTTGTGGTTCTATATAAATCTAGGGTTATTTGTTCTAGTTCTGAGAAGTTGCCTATTTATTTTTAAAATCTCTTTTATTAAAATAGCAATTCTTAAATTTTTCTCTGCCACACACACATGATAAGGTTCACACAACACACTCAAACCCCTATGCATTTCCCCCACTCCAGCTGCAAACAAACCCCACTTTTCATGTTCAAAACACATCTTCAGATGCAACTGAGTGAAGATGACAATGTTATGGGGACAAGCTGACATTTGATCTAATCTATGTTCAAAAGGAAATTATTCCCAAACTTCTGCAGTTAAGGATTATTTAGTAAAATTCAGCGATACAGTTCATAACAGGTCATGTGACATATTAACATGTCTTACCTTCACAGCTACAAGTGCCAAATTAAGGACATAGTTCTAAATCTACTGTGGTTAACCTTGTCATCAAGACAAACAAATATTTAATGTTATAATCTGAACATTTTGACAATTATTCATTCACTTTTCTGAACTAACTGTTCAGGAATTTTTCTAATCCCGTTGTTAAATTATTTCCATTTATAGCATTATTTGTCCCCTACGCCCAACCACCAGCTGTTACCAGATTAAAGGCCACATGAATGTCTGTGCACATGCCTCGGCTAATCCTTGTGTCCCCACAGCCCACATGGAATTGCACTGGCTAAAAGCTCAGCTGTCTTCAATGGCCCTGAAGACGCTCATAACTGGTTTGATTTTTTTTAAAAGGCTGTTGACAGTACTTTCTTTTAAAGTACTCTCCTTTTTCCCCATGTTCTCATCTTTGTTTTTCTTTACACTCATACACATTTACATAATCACCTGGGCACTTTCAACTCTCTAAACAGATTCATTCAGTAGTTGGTAAACTTTGTGTCTAAAGAACTTAAAAAAAAAATCAGTGTCCTTGCTCCTTCTTTATTTTTCTTTCTCTTAACATTTTCTGTAATGAATTGGAGTAACAGGAAATTAATATTATTGGCTGTGGTAGGCTGACCAGCCCTCCTCAAAATGTCAGTATCTTAATCCCCAGAAACTGTGAATATATTACCTTATATGGCAGAAGGGACTTTGAAGATGTGATTAAGACTAAGGTCCTTGAGATGGGGAGATAATCTTGAATCATCAGGATGGGCCTAATGTAATCATGAGGGTCCTTATAAGAAGGAAGCAGGAGCTCAGAAGGGAAGAAGCCAGCTGCTTTGAAGATAGAGCTCAGAATGCTGGTCCAATTCTGCACCCAATTCCACTGTGTGTGGGAATGATTTCTTACACCATCCAAATAGTTCTCCGACACCAGCTGGGCATCTTACAATTCAATTTGGTTCTTACATTATCTACCTGGAGGTAGCATCAGGTCCCACAAGTCTATCCCCCAAATCCTCCTCAATTTCATGTGATACATGACTACATATTTTTGTATATAAATCACAATATCACAGAGGCAGCCTGTAGAAGCTAAAAAGTCAAGGAAACCTAGCTATGTGGACCCATTTTAGATCTCTGACCTCCAGAAGTATAAGATGATAAAATTTCTTGTATAAACTAAAATTAGCAGGAAACTAACCCATTGGTTTGTTACTATAAGCACTTCTTTTTGGTTATGTAATCACATGTATATTCTTGTTTTTTACCTATGAGTTTCTGGGTGTAACCATTCTCAGGCCCCAGAAACAGATTTTGATTCTTCTGAAATTGACGGATGGGTAGTCTTTCTTTTATTAAGATTGAATATTGTTCATTGGACTGACAAGAACAAACGAAAATTAAGTAGGCAATTCTGAGTCCACTTGTGGGGAATGAGTAGTGAGAGATGATGCCTGGACAGGATCCCAGAAGTCTCAGTCCTACCTATGACTCACCCCTGTGGGACCTGGGGAAGGCCCTTCACCTCCCTAGGCCTCAGATTCCCCATCTGTAAGAGAGGACAGAACAAATTCAATGGGTCTCGACCTTCTTCTGGGTTGAAAGTAATTTTGAAAGTGATGGAAGCTATGGACTTCCTCCACAAAAATAAAAACCATGCACACATATCCGCATGAAACTTTGATCCTCTAATTATAGGCGTTTCCCTAGCTAAGGATCCGTGGACCCAGGTTAGGAACCTGTAGGCTAGACACCATCTAAATTCAAGACATGTGGGACTGTGAAAAAGAATAATCAAATAGTATTTTTGGCTCCTGGAATATCCGCAAGCACCATTCCTGTGCCATTTCTTGTAGTTGATGCCAAAATAAAATAAAAATCAGAACAAGCTCCATTCCCATTTCAGCCTAGCACTTCTCTCTTGCTGCACTGGAACCCTTTGCACAAAGAAGGTATCAGGCAACCAACAGAATCCCAGGCTGGAAGAGATCTTCAGAGTCATGTGACCCAAATCCCCTCTACTGTCCGACTCTGCATACATCCTCTCTGCCAGTTGTCAGGAGGAAATTACAACCTTGGAAATAGCCCTTTCTATCTCCAGGCAGCACTGACAGGCTCGTTCTACTCCTTGGGCAATAAAGCTAAGTGTCAGGTACTAAAAGCTTGTATGTAGGTAGGCCAAGAAAAGGCCTAGGACTGATCCTTTTTAATGGTTCTGAAAACAATTTTTAAGGCAAAAACAAAAAATGCAAAATGGAAATTAATAATAATTTTACAAGCAAAGTTATAAAAATCCATTCAGAAGTGATAAGCAAAAACTACATTTTGACCTAATTGTGAGGTGGTTCCTCCAAAGGAAAGGGTGTCCAGGGTCTACTTATGGCTTGAGCTCTGACTACAATTTCCCCCAAACTTCCACCCTCATTTTCACCTGAAATAGGACTCTGTAACTTCTGCTTAAGATGCTTGGTTCTCACCCTTCCACCAATTAAAAAAAAAAATTCAGAACCCTCTTTCTTACAAATGGCAGTCGTTATCTGTAGATGGCTATTAGGAGCAGTTCTCTGACGTCACTATAAAACATGCTTCAGATTCCTTCACTGGTCAGTTCTGAATCTACTTCAGTTTGGCCATGTATCTGTTGGTTGTGGGTAATGTTTGAAGATAATGACAATTATGGTGATGGTGATGGTGATGATGTATTTTTTTTTTTAATCCTCACCCAAGGATATTCTTCCATTTATCTTCAGATAGAGTGTGAGGGGGAGAGAGAGAGAGAGCCATCGATTGGCTGCCTTCTGCACGACCCCGACCAGGGCCAGGGACCGAACTGCAACCGAGGTACGTGCCCTTGACCGGAATCAAACCCATGACTCATTGGTCCGCGGGCTGACGTTCTAACCACTGAGCCAAACTGGCCCAGGGCTGATGATGCAATTTTATTCATATTGTAAAAACTGTGCCCCTTGGGTCTTAGTCTGTGGGTCAACTGAGTTAACCACCTAATTGATTTTACAGTTTGGAAAAGATGGAGGTTCTACTTCAGAAGGCTAGAAGAATCCTTCTAAGACCAAGCAGAGAAAAGACAAGGATCTAACCTCCTTGCTGAAGTCCTTGCACTCTTAGGACTAAACCCATTTATCTTCTCACTCCATCTGACATAAAATGAACTAAATAAGCCTGGCTTGCAATAACATGTGTAACAAATAATGTAAAATGGTTTCATCCCAGAGGAGCTGCCTTGCATGTCTTATGCCTCAAACCTTTGGAAGCAGGGCAAAATAATCTTTGGACTCGGTCCATAGCAACATTATATCCCAGAGAACTGTCTGCAAAGATAACAAGAAAGCAGAGATTATGGCTACTGGACTGAAAATTACCAACATTCTTTAGAATTAGTGTCACTATATTAGTTTATCTGCACTAATAAAAATGCCATCGTTCTATTGATGTCATTGTTCCCCTTCCATTCCTCATAAATACCCATTGCTTTTGTCTCCTAATCAGAACACTATTTCGGTTTCTGCCTGAATCAGTGTGTCCCAAATAGGTTTTTTTTGTTTTGTTTTTTTTTAATGTTAAATAGATGTTCGTTGCCTCTCACTTTGGCCTTTTATTTCTAGGTTAGCACATGGATTAGAGCATGCCTCTTTTACAGAATGACTTTTGTGGGTGTCTCAGTCCTACCTCCCCAGGCAGGTTTCTCATCTACAGTGGCAGAGTCTCACCAGGAGCCCAAAACGAGAGGGAGGACAGGATGGACAAAGTTATCCGTTGATACCTCTCCAGGCTGTGTCAGGTATACCCAAAGAAAGAGTATATCCTCTGTGGAGAAAAGGGGACTCTAGTACACTGCTGGTGGGAATGCAGACTGGTGCAGCCATTGTGGAAAATAATATGGAGTTATCTCAAAAAATTAAAAATTGGCCCTGGCCGGTTTGGCTCAGCAGTTAGAGCGTCGGCCTGCGGTCCAGAGAGACCCGGGTTCGGTTTCCGCTAGGGGCACGTGCCTCGGTTGCAATTTGTCCCCGGCCCTGGTTGGTCTTGCGGGAGGCGGCCACTCGATGTGTCCCTTTCACGTCAATGTTTCTCTCTCTCTCTCTCTCTTCCTCTCTCTCCCTCCCACTCTGTCTGAACAAAAAATGAAAAAATGTCCTCGGGTGAGGATAAAAAAAAAAAAAAAATTAAAAATTGAACTGCCATTTGACCCAGTGATCCCACTTCTAGGATTATATCTTCTTCTTCTCCTTCTTCTTCTCCTTCTCCTCCTCCTCCTCCTCCTCCTCCTCCTCCTCCTCCTCCTCCTCCTCCTCCTCCTTCTTTTTGAATCCTCACCCGAGGATATTTTTCTATTTATTTTCAGATAGAGTGGAGGAGGGGGGAAAGGGGAAGAGAGAGAGAAACATCGTTTGGTTGCCTTCCACACAACCCCAGCCAGGGCCAGGGACCGAACCGCAACCGAGTTACGTGCCCTTGACCGAAATCGATCCGCAGGCCGATGTTCTAACCGCTGAGCCAAACCGGCCAAGGCTAGGATTATATCATAAGAAGCATGAAACACCAATCAGGAAGAATATATGCCTCTCTATATTCATAGCAGCACTATTTACAATAGTTAAGATCTGGAAACAGCCCAAGTACCCATCAGTAGATGAGTGGATGAAAACACTGTGGTACATATACACAATGGAATACTATGCAGCTGTAAGAAAGAAAGATGTCTTACCCTTTGAGATGACATGGAGGAGCCTGGAGAGTATTATGCTAAGCGAAATAAGCCAATAAGAGCAAAACAAATATCACATGATCTCACTTATTTGTGGAACATAATGAACAAAATAAGCTGATGAACAAAATAGACCCAGAGACATAGAAGTAGGAAACAGACTGACAAACCTGAGAGGGATAAGGGGTGGGAGGGTGGGAAGAGATAAACCAAAGAACTTATATGCATATATGCATAACCAATGGACATAGACAACAGTGCTGTGAAGGTGGGGGCGGGGACAGGAGCAGAGAGGAGGGTGTCATTGAGGGGGAAAGGAGAAAGATCTGTAACAAAAATTAATGAATTAATTAATTTAAAAAGAAAAAGGAAGAGTATATCCTCATCTTTGCAGTGATATGTTTGGGCACATCACCTTTAAAAAGTATCTGTTTTAGATTGTTTTTAAAATTCAATTTAAAGATCATTTACCCCATTCTAATTCTTATTAATATTATAATAATAACATTTTAAGTAGCAGTTTATCTGTAATGTGCAACTAAGTTTGTTTTTGTGGTTATTACTTCAAATGAACAAGCTATTTATAGTAACTAAAACATGTAAACAACCTAAATGTCCAATCATAAAGAAATGGTAGGATACATGCAGCCATTAAATACTATGTTTGTGAAGAGTGTATAGTAATACAGAAGATAATTAAACTATTAAGTGAAAAAAACACAATATTTTGTAAAGTGAGATTCCAGCTGTGTAGTGCAAATAAATGAAACCTCTTTTTTAAAACAAGCTGGAAGGAAATAGACAACAATATTCAGAGTTATCTTCATGTGAAGATATATTTTTTTCTTCCTAAGTTTTACTTTTATACTGGAAGGAAAACTCACTCAACTCCAAACATCCTTGAAAGGGAAACTGATTGGCTATATATCCTTTGGGGAATTGTAGCATCAATGAAGGTGTCCTATACAAGGCAAAATGCAGCACCAAGATCATTGTTCTGAGATTTGTGTTTCTAGATTTTTGTATCTTAATTCTGAATCCAACTGAGTCCTTCACTGCACTCACCTCCACCCCCAACACACACACACACACACACACACACACACACACACACACACACGTAAATTAATGAAGTAGGACAAGCTCCCTCTGAAGAGCTATTACCGTCACCTAAGCCCCCTTATATTCTTCAAATGGTAGTCAGCCATATTACCCGATCACTGCCTTTTCCCTGAAGGTCTTGGTAGGCAGGAAGAAAGGAGAACGTCTTCATAGCCAAATATAATCAAATTATCTCTAAAAGGCAGTGCCTGTTCTCAGGATGATCAGTACAGTGAGCCAACCACAAAGCCTAGATTATCAGAAGCCATCATGATTCTGACCACATAAAAGTCAGGCAAGCCCTGGCTCAGTGGTTGGAGCCTCATCCTGTGGACTGAAGGGTCTCGGGTTTGATTCCCGGTCAAGGGCACGTAAATTGGGTTGCAGGTTCGATCCCCAGCCTTGGTCAAGGTCATGAGGGAGGCAACCAGTTGATGTAGCTCTCTCACATCGATGTTTCTCTCTCTCTAAAAAATCAATAAAAATATATATTTTTTTAAAAAAAAACAAAGATTTAATACAACTTTAAAAGTGTGAGGTGTCGAGCACTGTTTATGCCTGGTTTTCTCTAACGCTGAGATGCATCCCCGGGCCACAAGCTCCTCTCTGAAGATTGTAGGGTCGCTATTAATCACGGGGCATCTTATGAGCTGCACATCAGTGATGCTTATTTATCTACGGCCTGTTATTACAACGAAGACACGGGAGCACCTCTCTTTGCCGCATTCTTTGAAGACCAAGCTGAGGTGAAGAGGGAACATGCAAAGCAATTCCTAAGGTATCTAAGAAAACGTGAGTACAATCTGCCTTCCGGTGATGAAGAGGCCTGACGTAGATACCTGGGGAACTGGAGTACAAGCTCTAGAGTCTGCTCTGGAGTTGGAGAACAAGCTAACCAACCTCCTGCAAAACCTGAAGACCATGGCGTCTGCCAGCGAGGAAACTGATCTCTTACACTTCATGGGAAAGTTCCTGGACAAACAGAAGAGGAACACAAGCTACCTGGAACACCAGCTTGTATATCATAAGGGATCAGAAAAGCAGGCCCAGGAGGAAGACCCATTTAAAAAGCCTGCTCAAGTGTCAGGTAAAGAGACAAACATCTGAAGGTAACAAAGCAGGTCTTCCCATTGTAGTAGGTCCCAAAATCACTACTTAAGAATCTTAATCTTCTCCATTTGACAGAAGACTGCTTTCCTTCATTAGAGTGTGTACAAATAAACCTGTTTTTGCATTATAAAAACAAACAAAGTGTGAGGTGTCACCCGGGTAGCTCAGTCAGTACAGCACGAGACTCCTAAAAGTGTGGTGGTCAAGTGTGGACAGGGCTGTGGGGAAATGGGACCGTAAATTTAACAGAGCCCCTCTGGAGAGCCTATTAAAGCTGGACACAGCACGCCCGATGGCTCGGGAATCCTCCTCTAGCCACAGTCCTGGAGAATCATCCCACGTGCACCAGTGGACACCGCCAAGGACTTTAACCACAGGGCCGTTAGTTTTCATGAAAAATTGGAAACCCCAAATATCTTTCAAGAGAGGAATGGGTTAATCAAGTTTCACATATTTACAGGGTGGAATATTTACAGCTGTTAAAATTGGTGATCTAGGTAGCACATGAATCGACATGGATATATCTACATGTGGGCAAAAGAAATAGATCTTTGAGGAGTTAAAAGAAGTATCTATAGACTTATAGTTCCCATAAGAATAAATGTCAAAAGCGTGTTAAGTGAAAAGAGCCAGTTCTAGAATGACATCTGAGGAATGATACCACTTCTGTAAAAAAATAATAATAGACGAACTACAGCTGTAAATTTTGACAAGTGCAGATTTATGTGTGTTATAGTACAAGAACATTCTAGAAGGAAAAACATTAAAATCATAACTGGGGTTACCTCTGGGGAAAGATAGAGGGGACTGGGATTAGAGGTGGGAAAGGTAAAAAGGGATTCCAGCTTTGCTCGTGATATTCTAATTTTTCAAAGGTAAACTCATTCCAGTGTTATTTGTGTGTTTACAATTCCTTTCTAAAATTCTCATCAATTAGCCTGGCTGGTGTGGCTCAGTGGTTGAGCATCAACTCATGTACTAAGAGGTCACCGGTTCGATCCTGGTCAGGGCACATGCCCAAATTGTGGGCCTGATCCCCAGTGGGGGAGTGCAGGAGGCAGTCAATCGATGTTCTCTCTCATCGATGTTTCTATCTCTCTTTCTCTAATATCAATAAAGAAAAAAAATTTTTTTTAAATAAAAGTCTCATCAGTTAGGAGCCTTCTGTAAGACAATGTTTTCTACAGCACCACACCCACTTTTCCACTCCTTTCCCTCCACCCTCACGACACCCAGCACCCCACTCAGCCAAGTTCACTGGCGGTGTAAGAAAGTGCCCCAAAGCCGCTGCTCACGTTTACAATTCCCCTAGGGACCACAGCAAATCACACTGGCAATGAGTCTTTGCATAAAAAGTTGTCATAAAACAGTAGGCAGAAATGCCATTTTGTTCCAAATGATCCATGGATTTTATCCCTTTCCTGATGATTTTGAGAGCAGAGTATTTCAGAGTTTGGCACTGGCCAAACCAACAGGAGAAAAGAAGGCAACTCCCCACACTTCATACCTGTCGAAAACCACCGCAGAGTAAGCCCGCTCGGCAAAGATGACGTCCGCCGCCCAGAACTCCTTGGTGGCCTTCAGGCCCCGGCCTTTGCCTTCAGAAGTGAAGACCTCCACATTCTCCATTTCCCCTATTGTCATCTCACAGTCTTTCAGGCCGCACCGCAGATATTTAACACTGAGCCAAGTCTCTTGTCACTGCTATTTTAGCACCTTCAGCATCCCAAAGAGCAAGCCTATAAATGGACAGGCCACCTCCCCTTCCCCACCCCCTCTGGTCACTGGGCTCTCACCTCCCCCTCTGCCACTTTTCCTGGAGGTGAGGCAGACAAGAGGACAGTGACGTGGGAGGGTCTCCTTCATCACCCAGCAAAGCTTGACAGAGCAGAAAATGACCATGGGCTGGCGTGGCTCTGGGAGTGGGTCCGAAAACTTGAAAAGCTCAGTCTTGGATGGCTGTCATGTTCAGCTTTAGTTGGAATAGGGAGCACTTGTTCAGAGAGGTATTTTTAGCATCCAGATGTCTCTGTCAATCCAAGCAGACAGCTGAAATGGTCCAGAAGAGGCGATGGCTGCTGCTCTGGGACCCTTCATCCATCAGACTCACACTTTCTCAAGTGAGGTGGCCTCTTCCTCCTGCTCCCTCCCCCATGGTGGACTGTTTTCAGAAAGCTAAAGGTGGATGGCAGACACTGAACCACCCCTTTGGCATACACAGAACAGTACTATTTAGGCCCCAAGGGGCATCCCTCTTCTCCATTATTACCTGGGGTTCCCACAGCACTCCCACCAGGGCATAGAGGTCTGGGAATTCCCTGATAATGCAGGTGTGCGGGGTGCAGGCTGTATGAGAGGAGGCAAGCCTTGGAAAGAAAAGCCCCTATTTCTATCTTTCCATCAAATCTCCCTTGAACATGTGTTTACTGCCAGGAAAATATCAACATGCTCTGTGCTTCTTACCCAGGAGTGAAGACACTGGAGAAACGATTCTAAAATCTCCAGTGAACTACATACCAACTCTTGCTCAGATTGAAAAGAAAAACCCTTGCTGACCTAGGGCTGTGGCTTATGTTCCAGGTAATATTTTTAGTTTCTGGGATGCATCTATTTCTGGGAACCCTGTGCTCTGGATCTCTGTGAGTGTGGTAATTCTCAACTACCAGCTTCTGAGTCAGATCTGCATTTGAATTCTGAGCTCCCACTACGACATGGAGAGAGTAGCTGTCAAACAAGGATGATTGTTTCTACCTCTCTTCCACCACGTGAGGACACGATGGGAAATCTGCAGTCCAGAAAAGGGCCTTCACCAGACCTGCGGGCACCCTGGTCTAGGACATCCAGCTTCCAGAACTGTGAGAAATAAATTTCTGTTGTTTATAAGCCACCCAGTCTGTGGTATTCTGTTATGGCCACCCAAATGAACTAAGACACTAACCTAACCTAATAAGGGAGAAATATTATGAGTTATCTTATAATAAAATAATATATATTCATTGTAAATTAAATACATCAGTGTGCTCATTATCCATGTACTTGGGGACAACTACACTAGAAAATGTGATAAAGTCAGATGTTTGCTCCTAAGTAGAATCACTGTGATAGTTGAGAGCTTAAAATGAAGGTTGGTTGTGGGAACACAAATATCACACAGGGCATTGTTGTATGTGACATGATTTTCTGAAATGGTGAATGACTCTTAGTCAAGTTCTGAACAAATAAAAGTATAACCTTCCTTCAGTTAACAAGTTGATTTCCTGGAAAATGTTGAGAATTTTAAAACTTTACAAAAGCTACTCTGTAATGAAATATAAAACAGAATCCTAGACTCGGATCATTACAAACAGGATTTTCGCCTACCTGGAAGGAGCAGCTGGATCTTTGAGATTGTGCAGGACGGGCAAAGATTCTTCACTGTGTCAGGGTGTCCCTTGCTTCCCAAGACATTTGGCATCTTTGTCCAAGATCAATGAGACGAGGGGCGTTGGCACTAGTTATCAGGCTGTTGGTGGTCATGGGGAAGGGGACACAGGGCCCTGCTACGTTGCTTATCAACACAAATCCTATATAAGTGTTTTGTTTTGGTTTTTGCTCATCTGCCCTCATTGTCCATCCCTCCAGTTCGCCCCCTCCCCAAACTGGAATCCAGACCTTTCTTATTGGCCTTGACCCTCCCCACCATATGCCAGTTGCACCTCACAGTGATTGTGACATGTATCCCCTCACATTTCTAAGATGCCCCCTAAGTGGTGGAATTTGCCTCCATTGAGAATTGTTGATCTTGGTCATCAGGAAAAGCACATCTAGAGTTCTGAAAGGATTTCGTGGTTGTTGTTTTTTATTGAATTTACTGGGGTGACATTGGTTTGCAAAACCATACAGTTTTCAAGTATACAACTCAATAAAACATCATCTGCACACTGCACCATGTACCCATTGCCCCAAGCAAAGTTTCTTTTTGTCCCTGTTCCCTGCCCCTAACCCCCACCTTTGCCCACCTCCACCTCGTCCCCACCCCACTTTCCCTCTAGCCTTCACCACACTGTTGTCTGTGTCCATGGGTTATGTATATGTGTTTTTGGCTAATCCCTTCACCTTCTTTCATCCAGTCCCCCCCCCCCTCCCCTCTGTCAGTCTTTTCCATGTATCCATGCCTCTGTTTCTATTTTCTTCATCTGATTATTTTGTTCATTAGATTCCACATATAAGTGAGATCATATGGTATTTGTCTTTCTCTGACTGGCTTATTTCACTTAGCATAATAATCTCCAGGTCCATTCATGCTGTTGCAAATGGTAACATTTCCTTCTTTTTTACAGCCACATAGTATTATTCCATTGTGTAAATGTAGGATGCGGAAAGGATGTGAGAGCTTTCTTCAATGTCATACATTGAAGTATGGAAGAAGTAGATTCATTCTGCATTTCCTGAGAGATCACACTAGGTTGCCAGAGTGGACATAACCATGTGACCATGTACTGTAGTGGTTAAGATTGTAGACTTGAGCTTCACAGACCTTCACGAGCAAGTTTCTGTTGAGCATATTTCCTTTCCAGGAAGATGAGAACTTTTTCCATTGTCAATAATTTGTTTTTAATCCTCGTCCAAGGATAATTTTTCCATTGAATTTTAGAGAGACTGGAAGAGGAGGGAGAGACAGAGACAGAGACAGAGACAGAGAGAAACATCGATGTTAGAGAGACACATTGATTTTCCCAACCAGGGCCAGGGATCAAACCTGCAACCCAGATATGTGCCCTTGACCAAGAATCAAACCTATGACCCTTTGGTCCTCAGGCCGATTCTCTAACCAATGACCCACACTGGCCAGGGCTCCATTGTTAATGATTTTAATAGCCATCCAGTCTCTTTCTTTTGTGTGTTGGGATAAAGAAGGGTGTTGAGAAAGGGGAAAAAATGAAATAGGTCAAGCCAACAGACTCCTGGTCCAGGAGAGAGGGCTGCCTGGGCAATTCCAAATAAGGGGATGATAATAATGACCACTATCATTCTAACTACCTCTTTTCAGCTGAACTTCCCTCCCACCTCAGTCCACACACACATGTCAAGAACATTACTATGGCTACTGAGTACTCCCACACCCTAAAGAAGGTGTGAGGCAAATGTTTCAAGATATGCAAGGGAAATGCCAGGTCCCCTCAAGGGTGGAAGAAGATGACCTGAGGAGGCCAAGAGTGAGGGTTGTTTTGGAGAGAGTTATCATCACAAGATTAGACATGGATTTCAAGTATCCTCTCACTATAAGCTCCCAAATCTTTAACCATAACCTATGTTCATATTATTGTCCTGAGCCTTTGGAGCAAATAATTTCAGGACTTAAGAGAGTGGTTGCATTCCCTTCAGTTGTATATGTTGCAATTCAGGGAATATTTACAAATAAGTGTGAAGGTAGAGACATGAATGAAACCCAGAGTGATGGTTTGTGATACATTTTGAATCCCTAGGACTTTTGTGTGCCTCTATTAATACTTCGGCAATGGATCTATCATACCCTGGAAAAAACTCCAATCATCCCCTCTGTTGAAAGACCCACTGGCTGATCCCCACACCTGCAGGGACCACCATCTAGTGACAAATCAAGGGAGCTGCAAGATTTTAAATCTTTTCTAAGGCCTGATTTAGTAAAAGAATAGCCCTTTATCACCGGTTGTGACCTCCTTTGTACCAGGAGATAAGGTCCATTTAGGCCAGGGGTCAACAAGTTTCCTTTGGGCCGGTGAACTAAGTATGGTTTGTACCTCCTTTAATGGTTGTGGGGAGAAATTCAAAATAAGATTATTTTGTGACACATGAAAATTATGTGAAATTCAAATTTCAATTACCATAAATAAAATTTTATTAGGAAACAGGCATAGTCACTTATTTACATATTTTCTATGGTTTCCTTCACACTACAACAGCAGAGTTAATATTTGCAACAAAAACCATATGGCCCACTAAGATGCAACTATTCACTATCTGGCCTTTTACAGAAAATATTTGCCAAACCCTGCTTTATAATAATAATAGCTTAATGCCTGGCAATGTTAAATAGACCAGGAGGAGCTCACTGCTCCAAGTACATTCACTGGCTGATTCATCCATTCATTTCAAAATCACTGTGAGTGACAAGATCAAGGAAAAAAGTACTTGTGCACATCTAGCTCTCACATCCCAGGAGGACAGAAGCAGGTTCCCTTGTTAACAGTCCATTATATCTGTATAATTACATCACTGACAAAACTTGACACACTCTCTGGTCTCTGTGTTCTTACTAAAATATCATGCTTGCTTCCATCTTTCTTACTTTGGCTCTAATAAATCCTTAGCTACCAATTGCTTTCCTCCCAAAATTCCTAAATTCATTCATTCCACACACATTTATCAGTACATGTATCAGGCACTATGCTCAGTGAGTGCCTTGATACAAAGATGAATGAAATATAGGCCGTCTTCAAGACATTGACCATTTACAGAGGACTATGGGAGAACATAAAGATAATGAGAGATATAGGAGGTAAAGGGGAAAGTGTATCCAGGGAAGGCTTCAGAGAAGAATTGGCCAATGAAGATAAGTAGGGAGGGGGAGAACCAGAACGGGAGGAGATGATTTCAGGCCCAAGGACACAGCAGCATGAGCAGAGATGTGGAAGTAAAGAAACAGTATGACATGTGCAGACAACTATAATCTGTTAGGTATGAGGGAGCACAGATATTATACTTCTGTTTATCATTCTGGGACCAGACTATTGACTTTTATGTCCCAGGGTTTCATATACATTTCAAAGGTATTCTAACAGCAACAATAATCATTTGAATGCTTAAAATTATCCTTTACTTACAATACTTCATATGCTTTCACAATACCCTTTGAGGTGGGTATTATCAAGGCCTCCTCATTAAAAAGCAACATCTCCTAACTATAAAGCCCAGAGAAGCTCTCACATACGTGCACAAGGAGATTCCACAAGATCATTAGAGCAGCACTGTCTGTAAAAGTGAAAATGGGAAACAAAGTCAATGTCTATTGATAAGAGAGTGGACAGCTCAAAGTGTCACATAGTGCAATGTTACAGAGCCGTAAAAGTGAATGAATTAGAAACTCACATTAGTATAAAAAATGGTGAGTGATAAAAGCAAATTGCAAAGGAATAAACAGCATGCATAATAACATTTATGTAAATTTTTGTATCAGGCAAAGCAATACTTCATTTTACTTAGGGATATATATGTAGTAAAAGTTTACAGAAATGCATGGGAATGAGAAATGCTGAATTCAAGATAGTATTTACTTCTGAGGGAAGAAGTTCACTAGAAAGTAGGGAGAGGACATTCCAGGAAGAGGGAGCAGCGTGTACAATAAGTTGAGTTTGTGCAATAGCTTGGTATTTACAGGCATCATTGAAGGTTTAACGTTGCTGGATCATAAAGTGAAAGCAGGGTGGGAAAGTGAAGGCACTAGGAAGATAATGAGATCAGGGAAGTGCACAGAAGCTTGGTAGTATTTGCTTTTGACTTCAACAGACAATGGGAGCCAGTCATGACTTCTATATAGAACCCTTCCGCAGCCGTATGAGCAGTAGATTTGAGTGGTGAAGTGAGAGGAAGGATACCAGTTAAGCAGCTTCTGCCCTGGTTCTAACAAAAGCTGATGAGAAGCTGAAATTACACAATGGCAGTGTGACAGGAAAAGATACCCAAGAGTCACTTGCACAATGCACCAGGAGACATGCCCATCAAGAAAATGGGTAGAATATTGTACAGCAATGAAACGAATAAGTAACACTTATATACTGCAGCTTGGATGAACCTCAGAATGTTGAGAGAAACAAGTCCCAGAACTGCACAGGGAAAGATATAAATCTTATGAAATTCAAAAACAATCTAAACTTTTTTAAGCTACATGGATATATGATCAACATACATGTGTAAGGAAATGGTGACTACAAACCAGAGCAGTGATTTCTTTGGGAGGGAGGGAATAAGGTGATGAGATGGATGTGTGTATATACACATACAGGGATATACACACATATTTGACAGAGGAAGGGAAAGAGGAGAGGGAGAGAGATCATTTATGAACCAATGATGACCGTGTACCGTGACCAAGGATTTTGTTTAATCTACTCTATGTACTTAAGGCCCTAGCAAAGGAAAGAAAGATTAAGCAGAAGCTACTGTTATTTTTCAGATGCTCGGGAGGCAGAATCCGTAGATCGCAGACTTTTCTTCTTGGTCGGTTTTAGATTCCCTCTCAGGAAGGTGAGAGGCCCCACGTGCTTTTCCTTCCCCCAGGGGGAGGGCGCAGGGTCTGCTAAGGAAAGAAGAAGCTGAGCCAGACGAGAGCGGAGCCCCGGAAAAGGCGGTGAGGGGGCGGAGCAAATAGGAAGGCGGGGCCAACGGGGCTTTCTGGGCGGGGCGAGCGGCGCAGGCGCCGTAGCGCGCCTCTCCGTCATGGCGCCGGCGCCCGCCAGTCAGCCGCCGATGGTGGCGGCGACTTCCCCTCAGGAGTCCCGGTCTCCGCCTCCTCCTCCCCCCACGCCTGCTCGGCGGCGGAGGCGGCGGTGGCGGCAGCGGTTGTTCCTGCCTCTCCGCCTCCTCCACCTGGCCTACCCCCGGCCGGCGGCGTTGGCGGGGAGCGGGACAGTAGTTGTAGACGCCCGCCCCTGCCTCAAAGAAGGTGAGTTCCCGCCCCGGCGGCGGGGGCGGCCCCGCCTTCAGCCCCTCGACTCCGCGGCCCAGTGGAGGCCCGGCGCGCCCCGAGCGTGCAAGATGGCCGGCCGGCCGGGCCCTCCGCTCTCCTCGCCCCGAGGCGCGCGCGAGCCAGGCGGCCGGCGAGAAGCCTGAGGACCCAGTGTCAGGGCGGAAGCGGCGTCGGGAGGCCCCCAAGGTTGAGGGGACAGCGAGGAGCTGACAGGCCCGCGCCGTGGGTGAAACCCGACACCCCGGAAACGGGCGCGTCACTCAGGAGCCTCAGGGAGGAGCGGAGGCAGGGACTCGGGGCGCGGAGGCAGCCGCGTGGGAGCGTCAGGTTGCCAGGGCCCCGGAGGAGGAAGGAGGGGTGAGGCTGTAGAGGGAGCCCCTTGGCATGTGGAGGCGATCGCCCCGTGGAGTGAGACACGCTGCTGAGATTTCCCGGCCTTGTGGGCAGCGATCTGAGTGTCACTCGGCACCTGCCCACGTCCGAGGAGACCGAGCCGGACGTCAGAGCGGCGCAGACGTCAGCAACGACCGGCGGGGCCGGAGCGGGCTGCTGGGCCCCTGCAGACGCCGGCGGGGGAAGGGGAAGGCAGCCGCGGGGGAGGGGGAGGGGGAGGGGGCCCAGGGACGGGCAGTAAGGGCGGTTAGTGGGGTGCAGTTAGCCGCGTCTGCTTGCTGGCTTTAGGAAGTTAGGGTTCTTCCCGCCCCCGGGGGCGGGGGACCGAGGCCTGAACTGCCTGGTGATTGCATTTCCAAGGAGTGCCGTTCAGGGCCTCGAGAAAGCCCTGACTGGTAGGAGACACACATCCTCACGGGCCAGAGGAGGGCGGCACAAGTGAAAGCCCTTTTTTTGTAAGTACTCTTAAAAAGAGGTCAGGAGCACTCTGAATTCATCGGTGATAGTGTCAACAATAAAAATAAAGTTAAAACATAAAATTAAAACAAAAAAAACCTCAGGAGGCCATCATCCGGTGTTGGCTGAACAAACAGTTAATGCCTTTGGACAGCTGAGCTTTCCCGAAGGAGCTCAGAAGGCACTAGGTCACCCCAGGGATTCCACCTCAGGCTGCTGCCGGCCATGGTTAAAACTGGGCCAGGCTTCCTGGGGCTGGGGTTTGGGAGGAGTGACCCTGCCAAGAGTGTTTTCAGTTCTCACCAATACATTTCCGCTAACATGAAAGGCTCTTTCTTGTTTCAACCTAAGAGATGTTTATAGTTACAAGACTGTACCTGCCAACAGCTTGCTTAGTCCAAACTGAGATAAGGCTGTTGTAAGGCAGTTTTGGAAATGATTTTAGATGGAGTTTGATCCTAATGCAGATCTCAGTAAAACATTTAGCCATCTCCATTTTAATAATTAACTTTTAATATTTAGTGTATGTTGCTTTTAAGCCAGAATATCTTAGAATAGTTTCTTTCTTCTGGAGGGACACCAATAAATATAATAACCTCATAAAAGTAATTTTTTTTTCCTCTTCCATGATATATTCTATTTTTGTATGCTTTTCTGTAATCTTTTACACCTTTCACTTTGGAGGAATAACAAAGTAGTAAAATATAAATTTCTTTAAACATTTTTCAAGCACTTTGTATAAATTCCTTTCACTAAAAATAGAAATTAGAAATTCATTGCAACCACATGATGTTCCATTAAGTCTTAGGACAATTTGGAAGTCTAGGTTTAGTGTCTAGTGAGATTAAAAAAAAAAACCAACTCCTGGATTTTTTTTTTTTTTTTTTTTATCCTCACCCGAGGACATTTTTGCATTTATCTTCAGATAGAGCGGGAGGGAGAGAGGAGAGAGAGAGAAACATCCATGTGAGATACATCGAGTGGTTGCCACCCACACAACCCCAACCAGGGCCGGGGACAAACTGCAACCAAGGTACGTGCCCTTAGTGGGAACTGAACCCGGGACTCTCGTCCGGGTGCCGACCTAAGCCAAACTGGCCAGGGCTCGATTTTTGTTTTCATACCAAACATCCTGCCTTTCACCAACAAGTAAGCCTGAACAGTTTATAGGTGTGAAGATTGCAGTTCAGTTTGGCTGTCATAACCAGATCACAGGAAGATTTAGAAAGAGTTTCTCATGGAAAAAAAGCTTTTTGCCTGACTTGGCATTTTCTGGGTTTGGTTTTGGGGTGTGTGTGTGTGTGATGACTGAAGATGTGCAAAATTACTAAAGACTTGATGTCAGTTCACACAATGCTAGCAATATCCGTTTATACCACTTCTGGTTGGTATAATAATACTGGAATGGGAGTCTTGACTAGTAATAGGTTCTAGTGCTAGTTTCTCCACTAGCTGTATGACCCTAAGTACCAAACTTTTCTTTTGAGCTTTCAAAGCCCCAAACTTTTTTTCTTTCAGTTTTGCCATTTGTGGGGAGGGGTAATTGGATTAGCCCGATTGAGTGGTTTTCAACCAGGAGTAAATTTGCGCCCAAACTCTACCACAGAGGACATTTGACAGTGTGGGGACATTTTTGGTTTTCTCCACTGGGCAAGGAAGGGCAGAGCAAAAGCAGGTACTATGGGCATCTCTTGGTATAGGCCAGAGATGCTGCAAACATCCTAAAATGCACAGTAGAGGCACACACACACACACACACACACACACACATACATACATAAAACAGGATTCTTCTACCCTGAGGTTAAGGAACTCTGCACTAACCAAACTCTGAGGTCCTTGACAGCTTTAAAATTGTGAGCTAATTTACAGTTTTGTGTTGATAGTCATTCCACGTCTTGGCTGTGTATTAGAATGCCAATTCATAAAACATGAAACTTTGACCTATAATGACCATCAGCTGAAATTAAGAGAGGAATGAAATCTCTGTCGATTTAGGATTGAGACTATTCACTAGGATTTGAAAAACAAAATATAATTTATTTCAGTAACTGTTAACTGCCACTTAACAAATGATAATGTTATATTTATCTATTGATAAATAGATATATTATACTCTTTAAAACACTAGTGAGGCTCAATATATTTTTAAGTTTAGATATTTACAAAAGCCTTAAATAATTGCCAATTATGTGTACATGAACACGAAGGGGGGGGGGGGAATGTAGCTTGTTACTTAACCAGTATCTTATTTTTTCTTTAAAAAACTTTGTTATGAGATTCTTCGAGGATTTTAGCAATTAGAAAGTTAATAGACATCTATAAGATGAGATCTACTGAAAAAATTAAAAGCCAAGGTAACTACAGTGGTAAGAATGAAAATAGTGTCGAGTTCAGAGGAAGTGATCATTTCACTGTACTCCACAATAATTATGGTCTGTGTTCTTTAAACTGTAGAATGCTACAGCCTTTGTCATGAGTAAGTAGTATTCACTATGAAAAATAATATAAAATTAAAATACAGAGGTAGCATCAAATTTTTCTGAGGGAAGATTTCTGTAGGACCTAGAATTTATTACTATGCCATCTTTCTTTCCTCTAATGGTGTTTGTTGCCCACTATGTTCACAGAGTTTGGTACATACACAGTTAGTTCTAAGTGTCCAACTACGTTAATTTGTAAGGAATTTCAAGGTACATTGAGTACCTGCTAGTTATTTTAAAACCCAGTTTCACATAGAGGAATTGAACACATGGAGGAATGAGACTTAGAGGAAAAGGAAGGACGTTATGAAAGATAGTGATAGAATCTGAGTTTATTCCAAAATTAGATTCAATACTATGCTTCTCCACTCCACTCCCCACTTCCCTCTGTCTGGGGAATAAGTACAACAGCAATAATAAGTTCTCTTCTTCCTCTTTGTTCTTTCTTCACTGGGATGAAAGCCTTAGAATTATCCATGCTTTCCCACTCTTCTACCTGCTCTCTCCCCAGCTATCAAAAATTCCTTTGATTCCACCTATAGAATGTCTCTTAAATTCTTCCCTTTCCTGTGCCTGCTGCCACGATTGGGATTCAGCCCAGTAATCTCTGCCTGCAACACCCTCCTCATCATTATCCCCATTTTGAGTTTCTTTTCTTCCCCTATTGACTGCAGAATTAAATTTAAATGCCCAAATAAGGCCTAGTGTGCTCTGGCTCCATTGTACCTTTACAGCACTGTCTTTATCTTCATGCATAGCTTGTTTTATCTAAAGCAGATATGCCTTTTCTAATGTCCTTCCCTCTTCCAGAATACCCTTTCTTTACTCATTTTTTTTCTTTAAATTTTGCCCATCTTCGAAGGATCAATCCAAATCCATTCTCCACAAAGCCTTTCCCAAACTCCTAAGCAAGAAGACATTGTACCTTCCTATGTCTTATAGCACTCAACACGTTTCTGTCCTGCATTATAGTTCCTTGCATATCATTTTTACAAAATTATAAATTCCTTGATATTAACAGTTGTCTTGTTCCCTTATTTATAATTCCCAATATGTGGAGCAGCTATGTATATATCATGGAAAGAGTTGAGATAAACCAAGGTTTAATATCCAGCTCATTTAACACACATAACAAGCTATTTTAATTTCTTTGAATCCTGATGACTTAATCTTCAAAATGTGGGAAATTCCATTTATCTTGCAGAGGTAAAAGATAGAAAGAATAATCTATTATCTTCTTTGGCATACTGAAGTCAATAAATACTCATCTCTTTTGTCCTATCCTGTCCCACAGTACCCACCATGGTACCTTGAAGACAATATTCAATTAATAGTGATAAAGTTTAATAAAGCCCAAAGGCATGGAGAACTTGAACTAAGGTACTGTTATAGGAGAAATAGCCCTGGCCAGTGTGGCTCAGTTGGTTGGGCATCATCCCATGCACTGAAAGATTGCTGGTTCAATTCTCGGTCAGGGCACATGCCCAGGTTGCAGGCAGGAGGCAGCCGATGGATGTATCACTCTCTCATGGATCTTTCTCTCTCTCCCTCTCCTTTCCTCTCTCTCTAAAAAATAAATTTTAAAAAGTAAGAAAAATGAAGAGATAGATTTTGGGGGAAAATACACATTATAAAGCTAGAATTGCCATGGCCAGTTTGGCTCAGCGGTTAGAGCATCGGCCTGCAGACCAAAGAGTTGCAGATTGGATTCCAGTCAAGGGCACGTACCTTGGTTGCGGTTGGGTCCCCGGCCCTGGCTGGGGTCCTGTAGGAGGCAACCAGTCTATGTGTCTCTCTCCCTCTCCCTCCCACCCTCCCACTCTCCCACTCTATCTGAAGATAAATGGGAAAATATCCTCTGGTGAGGATTTTTTTAAAAGCTAGAACTGGCCCTGGCCGGTTTGGCGCAGCAGTGAGAGTGTAGGCTCACGGGCCAGAGAGCCCCCGGTTCGGTTCCTGCTAAGGGCACGTGCCTCGGTTGCAGTTTGTCCCCGGCCCCCGTTGCAGTCGTGTGGGTGGCAACCACTCGATGTGTCTCTCTCTCTCTTCCTCCCTCTCTCCCTCCCGCTCTATCTGAAGATGGATGCAAAAAAAAAAATGCTAGAACTGCCCAGCCAGTGTGGCTCAGTGGTTGAGTGTCGACCCATGCACCAAGAGGTCGCCGGTTTGATTCCCGGTCAGGGCACATGCCCAGGTTGTGGGCCCAATCCCCAGTGGGGGGCATGCAGGAAGCAGCCAATCGATGTTCTCTCTTATCGATGTTTCTATCTCTCCCTCTCCCTTCCTCTCTCTCTAAAATCAATAAAAAAATTTTTTTAAGCTAGAATTGATATGAATCAGGACTTGATAAGGAGAAATATGGCTGAGATTTTGAGCTTGGGAATATGATACTATTTAACAGAGATAAAGTCAAAGTAAGAACTTGGGTAGTGAAGGAGGTAAAGGTGACTCCAAGTTTCTTATTTTAGCGTCAGCTGTCAACATAAGAAAACGTCCATACTTGTAGAGAATTCTAGTAAGAGTTTATTCGAGCCAAACTGACAACACATGCCAGGAATCAAGATCTCAAATGCTCCAGATAATAAGTTTTTCAGTTTCCTTTATGCGTTTGAAAATAAGGAAGGAACTAAGGGAAATTACATGGAGGTGGGGGGAAGCAAAGTGGGGATTGAATTACAGGATAGTTAACAAGATTGTGCTGTTTTAAGGGTGATTATTGCAAAGATGTGTTGACCTAGATCAGCGATATTCAACCTTTTTCATCTCATGGCATACATAAACTTATTACTAAAATTCTGCAGCACACCAAAAAATACATATTTTTTGCCTATCTGACAAAAAAATAGGTATAATTTTGATTGATTTACAAATAATGATAATATAATTATCTACCCTTTTTTGCTCCAATCTGACTTTAAAAAATCAGGTGCCTATATACAAGGATTTCTGGTGCCAAGAATTAACCAATCAGATGCAACCTTATTGTATGACCTATATATTTATGGTTCAAGACAGGAGATTTGGCCCTGGCCAGTTTGGTTCAGTGATTAGAGCATCGGCCAATGGACCAATGAGTTGCAGGTTCAATTCCAGTCAAGGGCAAGTACCTCCGTTGCGGTTTGTCCCCAGCCCTGGTCAGGGTCATGTGGGAGGCAACCAGTAGATGTGTCCCTCTCACAGTGATGTTTCTCTCCCTCCCTCCCACACTATCTGAAGATAAATAGAAAAATATCCTCAGGTGAGTGAGGATTAAAAAAAAGACAGGACATTCATACCCTAAGGCTGTTGTTGTGTTGGCTGTTGTTGTTTTTTTGTTTGTTTGGGTTTTTTTGGACATTCTAAGGGAAAAGAGGTGAGTGCCCCTGATTAAATAGTCAGATACTGAATGTTTAAAAAATTATTGTGGCCCTGACCAGTGTGGCTCAGTTGGTTGAGTGTCATCCCATGCACCAAAAGATCACCAGTTCTGTTCCCCATCAAAGCACATGCCAGGGATTGCTGGCTTGATCCCCAGTAGGGGGCATGCAGGAGGCAGCCAACTGATGTTTCTCCCTCTCCCCTCCTCTCTCAAAATCAATTTTTTTTTTTTTTTAAATGCAGCACATCAATTGAAAATCACTGACCTAGATGCATAGAAACAATGGACAGGGCTTGCTTAAGGCAAAGATAAACCTTATACTAAAATGTTACATGCCTGGGGCATGACCATCCACCATGACTGGCCCTGTTAGGATTTCATGGTCAGATCACCTGTGAGGTTACTTTCCACAGAAACACAACTTAAAACATTCACTTTCAGAAATGGGCGATCTGGTATTAAGTGTTGAATAGAGAGGGAAATTGTTCTATTTTAGGATACCTTGAGCTTCTAAATGACTAGTCTTCAGAAAACTTTCCATCTGTACTATTTTAGTTGTTACAATATTTACCTGGTCTTATTAAAGTTTTTAATAGAAAAATCAATGTTACATCATCGTGGTCAAGTTGATTATATTAATTCTGAATCAAGGGAAGTTCTTAAAGTCTTTTTAGTCAAACTTTGTACTTTGCCTGACTTAAGAGTCAAATGTAATTTACATTATATACTTTAAAACAACTAAAAAATAATTTAGAGGGATACTATATATAATAGAGAAATATTTTTAAATATTCATTAAATCTAAAATTTTTCTGATTTACAATTTACAATTTTTGAACATAATATTTCTTCAAACCTTTTAATCTATACACTGGTACTAAAAATTAAACTGAGTTCAAAGATTTCCTGTATAACCTTTAAATTAAATTTTTATGGTATTCTTATATGTTTTTTATTGATTTTAGAGAGAGGAATAGAGAGGGAGAGAGAGAGAAACATTGATCAGCTGCCTCCTGTACACAACCCCTCCATGGGGACCAAGCCCAAAACCCGGGTGACCAGAATCAAACCAGTGACCTCTTGGTACATTGCGTCAATGCTCAACCACTGAGCCACACCTGTTGGGCTTTTATGGTGTTTATAATTACAAAGTAATATATGTCCCTAGCCAGTCTGGCTCAGCAGTTTGAGTGTCGGCCCTTGCACCAAAGGGTCTTGGGTTCAATTCCCGGTCAAGGGCACATAGGATCCCCGGCCCTGGTCAGTGTCATGTGGGAGGCAACCAATCGATGTGCCTCTCTTACATCAGTGTTTCTCTCTCTCTCTCTCCCTCCTTCCCTTTCACTCTATCTAAAAATCAATGGAAAAATATCCTTGGGTGAGGATTAACCAAAAAAAAAAAAAAGTAACGTATGTTCTTTGCAAAAATTTAAACAGCCCTGGCCAGTGTGGCTTAGTTGGTTGGAGTATTGTCCTGTACACCAAAGGGTTGTGGGTTCAATTCCCAGTCAGGGCACATATGGTATCTGGGTTTCGGGTTCAGAGTGTATACAGGAGGCAACTGATCAATGTTTTCTCTCACATCAGTGTTTCTCTCTCTCCCTCTCTTCCTCTCTTCCTCTCTCCCTCTCTCCCTCTCCCTTTCCCTTCCTTCCTCTCTCCCTCACTCCCTTCTCCTCTTTCAAAAAAGAAATCAATAACTATATCCTCAGGTGAGGATTTAGAAAAAAAAGTTTTAACAATACAGACATGTGCAGAGAGCAAAACGTTAAATGTTCACCACCACTCCTTTTCTAACCCATTTCCCAAACCCCATTAAGTTTAGTGTGTATCTTTCCAGATTTTTTTCCCATGGGTGTTGAGCTAACACAAGATGAAACCACCAAGTCAGACTCACAAGAATCAGTAATATTACTTAGTATCAAGATATACTAATTACTTCAAGGGTACAATCAAGAGGCTCTAATGAAACAGAGAGATGTCTAGTACATGGAAATAGCTTCTCAGACCATGTTTTCCCACATTGATCATGCTTTTTTGACCCAGAATAATAGATGAGGCACACAGAAGTGTTTAAATTATGAATTAGCTTATGTGACATTCTTCAGGAAATTACGCTTCATATATCCTGGATTTATCTACTATAGGTAATCTTTAGCCAGGGACATCTTGCTAAGAGCATTTCGGAGATAAGTTCCCTTCCTCCTAGCATTAAGATCATTAAGATCTTTACTCAAGGTGCAAAGATCACTTTTCTTCTTCCCTCTTCTTCCTCCCAGGAAAGGGAGTAAATGGATTATAGTCCAGCTCCTTTAACTTCTTCCTTACAGTCAATGCATATGTTTATATTTGAATGTTAGTTCTGTATGTTGTTTTTATATTAAAGTTGGATTTTAGATCAATAAGTAGGTATGTAGGTAGATATAGTTCTACATCTATACACCATTAATATATCATGGACATTTCTCTTTGTGCTTCCAACACATTTATTTAAATGGCTGCATAGAAAATATTTTGATGTTCCATGATTGGCATTGTATCTATAAACTAGTAAACTTCTATAAAATTTCAACTGTTAGGAACTCTAGATAGTAGTATAGACCTCAAGTGTAAATGTAGTAATTTGGACATGGGTTATTTATTGTGGTGAAAAACACTTTTAGCAAATATTCTAGAAGTTAATATGTGAATATGACTGTAGCTTTGAGTGGCTTGTCTAATCCTTGTTTAGTGAGCCTAGCTTGTGGTCATGTTTGTGCCGAATGTGGAGGACAGTTACCTACCATGGGTAATGATGGTTTGTGGTTCCTCCATGGGATTCTCAGATGACATTAGTGATATAACTAGAATTAGTAACTATCTTAAAATAGACTGCATTTCTTGAGATGGTCTTCTATAAAAAAAAAAAAAACAAAATTCCGAGGCTGGATTTCTTAGACCAGCCTTTCAATACTAGTACCTCAGATAATTTCCATAAAGTCCAGACTCCTACTGGTGACCCAGTAACTTCTTCAGAATAGTGTTTTCTGGACTAAGTAAAAATATATTATCATATTTAATATTATAAGCTACTAAATGTTTTCATATCAAAATTCTAATAAACAAAAAATTAGTAGTATGGTCTTCCAAGTACTGAGGAAATTAAGATTTGAGATGGTATATGAAATGATATCTACTGTAGTTGAAGATTAAAAATGCTACCTTAAATTTTAATATGACCTTCTATCTTTATTTTATCCATAGATACCACATGAATGAACAAAGACTGAACTTTTTAGATACCTTTTGTAAAAGGCATGTGTGGAGTAGTAATATAGGTTTGTTTTTTTTCTTTTCATTGCTTTTAGAGAGAGGGAAAGGGAGAGGGATAGAGAGAGAAATATCGATGAGAGAGAACATCGATTGGCCGTCTCCTACATGCCCCCACTGGGAATTGGGCCCACAACCTTGTCATGTGCCCTGACTGGGAATCAAACTAGTGACTTCTTGGTGCATGGGTCGAAGCTCAACCACTGAGCCACACTGGCCAGGCAGTAGTAGTATAGTTTGAATCACAAAGGATTTCACATTATACAGTTGGTTGAAAATAAAGGGCTTTTAAATCATAGGGTTATAGAGCTGATACTTTGATTTGAAAACACGCAAAACTATTCTTAAACTCTTAGTTCAGACTAAGTATATTAAAAATTATGTGTTGCCCTGGCTGGTGTGGTTCAGTGGATTGAACATCATCTGGTACACCAAAAGATCGCCAGTTGGATTCCTGGTCAGGGCACATACCCAGGTTGCAGGTTCGATCCCAGGTTAGGGCGAATATAGGAGGCATTTGATCGATGTAGCTTTCTAACATCTATGTTTCTCTTTCTCCTTCTCCCTTTCTCTCTCTCTAAAAAAAAAACAAAAAAAACCACATTTTTTTTAAATTATGAGGTGTAAATTTGGGGTCATTTTGTTCTAAAATAAACAAAATATTAATTTTTCTAGGGTAAAATATACTCAAAAAGTGAGTTTTACTTTAAAATTTACAGGAAGCAAAATAAGAAATTGAAGATGGAGTTTGTGACTTTTCAGATGATCTATGTTGATGATATAATTCTAAACTTTGAATGAGTTAATCTTTTTTTTTAAATCCTCACCCGAGGGCATATTTCCATTTATCTTCAGATAGTGTGAGGGGGAGAGAGAGAGAAACATTGATGTGAGAGAGACACATCAGTTGGTTGCCTCCCAAATGACTCCGACCAGGGCCGGGGACCAAACCAAAACCGAGGTATGTGCCCTTGACTGGAATCAAGGGCACATACAAGATTGTGGTGGTTTTCAGGTGACTGGGAGTGAAGTAGTGGACAAAAATTAATTTTCTAATCTTTGTATCATGTTTTTTAGCTCCCCAGTTGTTGCACAGTCTCACTATTTGGAGAAAGTTTACACTAGGAAACTGAAGCAATTAATGGGTGAATATGATCAGATTTCTCCACCAAGTTCTCAGCCTGATAAGGGTAAGGTTCCATTTACTTATTTATTGATGTCTGCACCATCTGTGGTCTTTCAGAACAGGTTTCTTTTACTTAGCATGTCTTCAAGGTTCATACATGTTGTACCATATTAGTACTTCATTCCTTTTTATTGCTAAATGATATTCCATTGTATGAATATACCACATTTTATCCATTAATCAGTTAATGGACACTGAGTTGTTTCTACTTGTTAGCTGTTATGAATAATGCTGCTATGAAAATTTGTATACAAGTTTTTGTGTGGACATAGGTTTTCAATTCTCTTGGGTGTATACCTAAGAGTGAAATTGCTAGGTCATATGGTAACTCTATGTTTAACATTTTGAGGAGCTCCCAAACTGTTTTGCAGAGTAACTACGACATTTTACATCCCCATTTACAATGAATGAAGTTTGCATCCTTACACTCAATATCATTTGTCATTTTGATGATCTGTCATTTTGATTTGCCATCCTAGTGAGTGTGAAGTAAAATCTTTTTTCAGTTCTATAATCCCTCATCTGTATATTGTGTTGTGTGTAAAATCTCTTTATTATTACAATTTTTCAAACATGAAAGTAGAGAAAAGTAGTATGAACTCTCATGTACCCATCATTCAATTTCAGCAATATCAACATCTTTTCAATTTTATTAGTGACTTTTTAAATATAGCTTTCTTAAGGTATAGTTGATATACAATAAACTGTACATATTTAAAGTATCAAATTTCAGCCCTGGCCGGTTTGGCTCAGCGGTTGGAGCGTCGGCCTGCGGTCCAGAGAGACCCGGGTTCGGTTCCCGCTAAGGGCATGTACCTCAGTTGCAGTTTGTCCCTGGCCCTGGTTGGGTCGTGCGGGAGGCAGCCACTCGATGCGTCCCTTTCACGTCGATGTTTCTCTCTCTCTCTCTTCCTCTCTCTCCCTCCCACTCTATCTGAACAAAAAATGAAAAAATGTCCTCGGGTGAGGATAAAAAATAATAATAATAATAAAGTATCAAATTTGATGTTTTTTTTTGTTACTTTTTAAAATATGTTTTTATTGATTTTTTTAGAGAGAGGAAGGGAGAGATAGAAATATAAATGTGAGAGAGAAACACTGATCCGCTGCTCCTGCCACGCCCCCTACTGGGGATGGAGCCCTCAACCTGGGCATGTGCCCTGACTGGGAATCAAACCAGGACCTCACAGTCCATGGGACCTCTCAGTCCATGGGACGAGGCTGAATCCACTGAGCCATACTGCCCAGGCACAATTTGATTTTTTTATCCTCACCCGAGGACATTTTTGCATTTATCTTCAGATAGAGTGGGAGGGAGAGAGGGAGGAAGAGAGAGAGAAACATTGATGTGAGAGAGACACATCGACTGGCTGCCACCCACACAACCCCAACCAGGGCCGGGGACAAACTGCAACCGAGGTACACACCCCCAACGGGAACCGAACCCAGGACTCTAACCACTGAGCCAAACCGGCCAGGGCATAACCAGTGTTTTGAACTCTGCATCTGATTGGTTGCTTTTCTCCATTTTGTTTAGTTATTTTTTCTGTAGTTTTATTCTTTTCTTTCTTTTGGGACATGTTTGTCTCATTTTGGCTGCTTTCCTGTGTTTGTTTCTATGTATTAGATTAAGTTGCTATGTCTCCTAGGCTTCATAGGGTGGCCTATTGTAGTAGGTGTCCTGTAGGATCCAGTGGCACAGCCTCCCTGATCATCCCACCTGGGCCCTCGAGGTGCACCCCTCGTATGGACTGTACACCCTTCTGTTGTAATTGAGTCTTGATTGCCATTGGCACGTCAGTGGGAGGGTTTTACTCAGGCTGATCAGCTGCAAGGACTGGCTGTGACCACTGACCACTGGCCCCTGACTCCCTTGGAGGATTAGCTGTGCAGGGCCCACCACACAGAGCAAGACTTACTTCAGCAGGTTTCTGGTACCCACTGAGTCCACTTATTGAGTGTGTCACTTGTGGAGGTGGTTGAGTGGTGGTGCTTCAGTGTGGTCTGAAGCTGTCCACTGGGTGTGCTGGCTCTGGGGCAAGGTCAGCCACTTAACGAGTGGTATGGAGCTAGCTGAGACCAAATGCTGCTTGTTTGAGAGATTTTTGGCAAATCTGATCAGGATCCAAGATAGGCCAATCCTATGGTAGAGCCACTGGAAACAGCTTGGGTGGGCCCGAAAGTTGGGTGGGGCAGGGCCTCAGGGAATCACCAGGGCAGGGCAAATAGTGTGAGCCAGGTTGCTGGAGTCTCTGCCTGCCCTGTGAGGAAGGGCTCACCAAAGGAACAAGGGCCTCTGTCAGCACCTCTGTCTGGGAGAAAGCTGCCTTTCCCGTTCTCACACCGATGCCAAACAACACAGTTCTTTATTGTATGTCTCTGGTGCCTGCCAAGCCCAGAAGGAGCGACTCCAAGTAAGTCCGTGCACAGGCCCTTTAAGAGGAACTGCCTGGGGCTCCAGAAGCCTCAGCCTCCCTCATCCTCAGTTCCTGCTGGTTTTTACAGCCAGAAGTTATGGGGACTTCTCTTCCTGACACTGGAACCCTGAGCTGGGCGCCTGGTGTGGGATGGGGACCCCTCACTCCTCGGGGAGGACCTTCCCAGCCGAGGTGTCCCTCCTGATTTTTATCCGCCACACATGGCTGTGGGACCAGCCCGCCCGCACCTCCGCCCCTCCTACCAGTCTCCATGTGGCTGCTTCTTTAATTTTGTAGTTGTAGGACTTCCATTCAGCTCGATTTCAGGGGGTTCTGAATGATGGTTGTTCTGTAGTTTAGTTGTAATTTTGTTGTGGTTGTGGGAGGAGGCGATACCGCATTTACCTACGTCGCCATCTTGACCGGAGTCCTGTTTTACATATATTTAATCAAATATTTGTTATATTATTCTATTCTATTCAGAATGTTTATTATATTACTTAAGTTGAATAGCAGCTAAATTTTCTAATTTACCAAGTTAGGCTTCATGTAGACTTCCTTTTTAATCTCAAATTTCCAGATAAGATAGCTGATAGTGACTCTAGAGCAGCCGTTCTCAACCTTCCTAATGCTGCAACCGTTTAATACAGTTCCTCATGTTGTGGCGACCCCTAACCATAAAATTATTTTTGTTGCTACTTCATAACTGTAATTTTGTTACTGTTATGTCTTAAGCGACCCCTGTGAAAGGGTCGTTCGACCCCCAAAGTGGTCGCAGCCCATAGGTTGAGAACCGTTGCTCTAGAGTGCTCAGTTAGGCTTATTTTAATTTTAAAGGGAGGATTGTTCAATTCTGCCTGGGTAATGCTTCCTCCTAATTTTTGGAGATGAAAATGTATCACCAGAAATATCTAGGGCATTATCATCTCATAGTAAGTACATTTTCTGCTGTGTTTGTATCTATGCAGGATTTTAGGTAGGGTAAAGGAAGAGAAGCGGGAATAGTGTTGCCCTCTCCCCCAAAAGAATCAAACAAGCAGACAAAACTAGTATACGTACTCTAAAATTTTTTTGAAACTTCTCTACATCAATTAAACTCCCCTCTCAGCTTTCACCTCCATTTCCTCCCTTAGCCCTCCCACCAGTAGTTTGATAGAGAACAAACCAGAAGGCATCTTAGAATGCTTTTTCACCAATCAGAAGTAATGGAATGAAATCCAAGTCCTATATAGAAGAGACGGAACTCTGTTCTCTCATTTTCCTTTATGCCCTGTACCTAAGAGTTTTATCTCATAGCTGAATTTCTAATTTCCAGCATTCGCAAACCATTTTATACACATCCTTTTACTTTTAAGTCCTATAGTACTCTAGTCAGGTGAGTATGTGTGTTTATTTAATTGTGTTTGGGTGAACTGAAGAGTTTAAAAATTGAATGACTTCTTCATGGTTCTGTTAGTTCTCTTAGAAAACAATATACAAGAATAAAAAAAGAAAACAATATATAAGAAACTAATTAATCAGAACTTTAGAAAATATATGAACATCTAGTCAGGCCACCCACCGTGGATGTGTAGTTCTTATCTATACATCTCTACATGCCTTACATTTTTAGCCCTACAACAAAATCTTATATGTCAGCTTTCTGCCCCCTTATCCTTCTTCTGAGAAGAATAAAGTTCCTTGTGAGTAGCCTGGGAGATATTTGACTATCCTGATACTCCTTTTTGGCATGTAATATCATGATATTTAACTTTTATACTGAATTAGGTTTAAATTTGTTTGGGCTTCTATGTTTTGTTTTGAAGCTCTCTTCAAGAGCAAAGATACATTGAGAATAAAGCAATCTAGTAAGAAGAATTTTCTTTTATCTTCTCTACAGAGAATCCCTTGTTGTCAACCTAATGAAGCATTCACAGAAGACATATGACTCTTTTCAGGATGAACTTGAAGATTATATCAAAGTGCAGAAAGCCAGAGGCTTAGAACCAAAGACATGTTTTAGACAGATGAGAGAGGACTATTTGGAAACCTGTAGGTACAAAGAAGAGGTTGATTTCAGACCCAGATATAGAATGTTTGATCAAAGAATCCCATCTGAAAGCATCCAGACCCACCCAAGGTCATGCGGTATTTCACAAACAGTGGAAAACCAGTTATCTCAGTGGCTACCTGCTCATGACAGCAGGCTGAGACTAGACTCCCTGAGCTACTGTCAATTCACCAGGGACTGTTTCTCAGAAAAACCAGTACCTCTGAACCTTAGTCAGCAGGAGTATAATTATAGCCCATACAGTGTAGAATCTAGAGTTTACAAGCACCTCTCAGAAAACAGTACCAGTGCCCATAAAGCCAGTCATGAACGGACACATCAGAAGAGGAAAAGGCACCCAGAAGAAGGCAGAGGAAAATCAGAGGAGAAGCAGCCCAGCCATAAGAGGAAAAAAGGTTGTGAGGAAATAGATTTAGACAAGAGCATCCAAAAGAAAACAGAGGTAGAAACAGTCAGGATCAGTACAGAGAAGCTTAAGAATCAACGGGAGAAAAAGAGACGAGACGTAGCCTCTAAGAAAGAGGATCGTAAGCATAGAAAAGAGAAAAAGGAACAAGGCAAAGAAAGGACAGAGGAGGAAATGCTTTGGGACCAGTCTATCCTTGGATTTTGAAGCTCTGAGGTTAAACTGAAAAATCAGTGAGGAGCTTGGTTTTATGATGTTCATGTTCATAGCACTTTTCTCATGCAAACAAGTACTTTAACTTCTAACAAAGGCCAAGTGAACAGAAAGTATTTAGGCCCTGGCTGGGAAGCTCAGTTGGTTGGAGCGTCATCCCCATACGCCAAGCTTTCAGGTTGAATCCCCAGTCAGGGCACATACAAAAAGCAACCAATGAGTGCAGAAATAAGTGGAACAACAATTGAATGTTTTTTTCTCTCTCTCTCTTTCTCTCCCTCTCCCCCTTCCTCTCTAAAATCAATCAATAAATAAAAATTTTGAAAAAGTATTTAGTATGCTTGATCGCCAACATGGAAATTACTTTTCTTCATTTTTCTAAAAGCATTATTACATTTTTCTTATATATAATGTAATTTCCCTTAATGAGAGTAGCTTTGCTTTTATTCATCAAATTGCTATGATGATGGAAGTATTTTTCCCTTGGGAACTCATTTATTTTAAACTAGAGGATTATAGGCTTTGTAGAATCTATTTCTTGATTGGGTTTGTTTTTGTTTGGGGTGACATATTTTTATATTCAATAGTTTTCTCGAAATAATTTAGATTTTTTTTTTCCTCTGTTAGATACATGTTTTGGTTTTTTTGAACTGTATTTTCTAGATTGAAAAGTAGAAAATGAAATACATTAAAATAATAAGCTTAGGTCACATGTAGTTTTAAAAGTTTCAAAGAGTCTTGATACAAACTCAGTTTATAACAAATGTTTATAATAAAGTGTCTTATTTCTATATTTGTTGTTCTGTATCAATGATCTGTTCCCATTCAATGATACTGAGCAATTTGTACTTAAGGGGCAAGATCTTTTGGGTAGGTCACACTTTACAGTTATAAAAATTCCTTATCGGCTATAACTTGTTGATACATATTTAAACCCACTTTCCCCCCTCTCTCCTCAGTCCTCTTTCATGTAACCAGTCTCCCTACCTTTGCTGGGCTACTGCCTGCTCAGCCCTGATCCCTCTCTGAGTCACCAGCTTACCTAGCCTTCTACCTCACTGGGCCCCACATAGCAAAGAAGAAAGGAGAGAAGAGGGGGTAGATGACCCATTTTATTTTAAACTGATCACAAACCTTCAATCTATCAAGGTTTCCCACTCAGATGTGTTTTATATTCTCCCCTCTCTCCCCTAACCTTCCCCTTTCTGCTGATGACCTCACCTCACACTCCAGTGAGAAAATAGAAGCCTTCATAGGGGAACTTATTCATCGTCCTACCACCAGATCCATAAACTTCCCTCAAATAGTCTGTTCTCGAATTTCCTTCCTGTTACCAATAAAAGTGTCCCTGCTCTTTAATTAAAGACAAATCCCTCCCCTTGTGCACTGGATCCTACACCGTTTTACCTTCTCAAGGACTTTCTCACCACAAATTTCTCCTCCTTTACTGGATCATACATACACACATGCGCACACGTATATACTTGTACTCAGTTCAGCCTCTCAGCAGCTTTCATCTGAGGTTGGTTAGTCCCTCTTCCCGAAATGCTCCTCTCAGCTTCCACAGCAGCACTCTCTCCTGATTGTCCGTACCTCCATAGCCCTCCTCGTGGTCTCCTTTACTGGTTCTTCCTCTGCTCACCTATAAATGCATCATGTGCATTGCCTCAGGAGCCAGTCCAAGGCCACCACTCCAACTGCACATCATAAGTGATCTCACCCAGGCCCATGGCTTTAAATTTACCAGTATGTTGATATGGACAGAATGTTCCCCACCTCCAAATTCATGTTGAAATCTAATTCCCAATGTAATGATATATGGAGGTGAGCCTTTGGGATATAATTAGTCATGAAGGTAGAGACCTCACGGATGGGATTAGAGCCCTTAAAAGAGGCCAGAATGCCCACCCAGTGTGGCTCAGTGGATTGAGCGTAGTCCCATGGACTGAGAAGTCCCAGTTCAATTCCCAGTCAGGGCTCATGCCCAGGTTGTGAGCTTGGTCCCCAGTAGGGGGCGTGCAGGAGGCAGCTGATGGATGTTTCTCACATTAATGTTTCTCTCTCTCCCTCTCTAAAATATCAATAAAAACATTTTTTTAAAAAAAGGCCAGAATGCTAGCTAAGCCACCCAGACTAAACTATGGTAATTTGTTATAGCAGCCCAAACTGACTAAGAGTGTTGAAGACCTCTATAAATTTCTATTTCTGGACTAGATCTTCCCCTTGAGTTCTAGACCCACATCCAACTGCATTAATGTGTATTTCCATTGCTTCCCTCATCACCAGTCATTATTGCTCCAGTTTTCCCCATCTTTGCAAATAACACCAACTCAATTGTTTATGCCAAAAAATCACTAAAATCACAGGACCCTTCTACATCAGACCCACCGTTAGTTCCTCCTGGTTATATCATCAAATTATCTCTCCTATTGTCCAGTTCTCTCCATCTTCATTGTCACCACCCTGTCCCAAGCCATCATATATCCCACATCAAACAGGACAAATAGATCCAAGAAGAACGGCAAACCTGGAAGAAGTCATCGCAGGCTCCGAGTGGGTGAGTGCAAAACCTGCAAAAGAAGCACCAAGAGATCCATAGTGTCATGGTCATCTAAGCCCTGAGGATGTCAGAACTATCCAGCAAACATTTCCTTCCAGAAGGTGGAGAAACCAAATCGAGCAGGGAGATAACACTGGGGGTAAGGAAAAGAGAAGGTTCAAATAGTAGGGAGCAGGGGAAGGTCCAAGGTGAAGCAGAACCCTGATAGTACGGTAACAGCAAAGTACAGCATCCAAGGTAAGAATACTACCTTGGCAGGCAAGACCTGTAGGCCTGCAGGAAAGAAGGCAGAAAAACTCTTCTGAACCAGGAGTAGCTCTCAGAGGCAGAGAAGTAGCCATATTTTGAGCCTTTCACAATAACAAAGAAGGAGCCTTCAAGCTGTGAAGCTGAGAAATGTATCCTAGGCCATTGCCCTCTGCACAGAAATGTCCTCCCAGTAGTCAGGGTTAACACATTTCATTTAAACTTTGGAAGAACTTGGAGGGGAATATGATCTAGCCACACATAAAATGTTACAAGAGAAAAATAAACGAAAATAGTTTTACTAGAAGACACCGGTAAAATGCAGACACAAAGCATGTGAAAAGTAACCTAACACTTCAAAAATGCTGAAAGAGAATAAGAAAAGAGAGCTTTGAGAGACGCTCCTAACACAGAACAAGAACTCTGAAATAAAACAACAGACAACTATGCAACTGGAAAAGACAATTATTAATTCCAGGTAAAATAAAATGTAGTACACTAAATAAAAAGGAATTATATTTTTTAGTCAAATGTATTAATTGAGCCAGACATTGTTACTAAACAATGACCCTGACAGACACAAGAAAAAAATAGTAAAAATCATTTCAGACATAAATTAACAGGAATACGACAGAGTATAAACATCATAGAATAATGATAATCCAACAAAAGTAAAGAAATTGATACAAAAGACTTGTGAAGTGATAAAAGATAAGCAAAGGAGATCCAAATATACTTGGAGTCTCTCAAGAAGAAAACTAATGAAGCAGAACACATATAAAACTAATTTTTGTTTGTTAACGACAGCAATATGCAAAACAGTTGCAGGCATGTGTGCAAAAGGTCGTTGGCTTAGTTTGGCAATGCGTGGAGCGTTCTGGATTAGCAGACCTGGGCAGTAACTCCAAGACAGCCTTGAGTTTTCTAATCTGACAATTTGTTTTTTGTTTTTTATTAATTTATTTTTGTTACAGATGTTTCTCCTTTTTCTCCCCTAATCTGACAACTTGGTTTTGAATTCCAGTTGTACACTTATAAGTTACATGTGGTAGATTTGTTGTTAGGGAAAATGGCAGCAGTAATCCACCCCTTGGGTAGTCCCCTCCCGTACTGCGGGGCTTGGCCTTATGACCTGCATTGGCCAATGAGAGAACAGCAAATCCGATGTAATCTGGATTTGGAAAGTGCCTGTGCTTGCCCTCATGCTACTTTTGAATTCAGCCACCTTGTACAAGCCCTGCTGAATAATGAGAAATTTGTGGCATGTTCCCATCACCCAGCTGACGTTGAATTCCTTCCACCACCACCCCCAGATACAAGACCCCTTGGACATCTAGCCCCCACTGAGCCAACCCAGCAAACTCACAAAATCGTGAGAAATAAATGTTTGCTCTTTTAAATCATAAGCTATTAGATGGTTTATGAGGCAGCAAAAACTAATTTATGATTTAGGTGAGTTTCTTAATCTCTCTGAGTCTCAATTTTATCATCTGTAATATGGAGGTAAAACAAGCACCCTTGGAGGGCTATGTGGCACCGCATAAATATCCAGCATAATGAAAACAAACACGCTCTGCAGGCTGGAATGGGTTCTGGCCTCAGGCTGGGGCACATTGCTTTAGTATGTTGTGAGCCATCTAGAATGCCAGAGAAAGCACATGAAAGAACTGGAAGGATGGGGCAGCAGCGACCATGATATGAAGTGGCATGCCCCAGGTCACAGCACCAATCACTTGCGGGGGAGGGGGAACTCTAGGCTCTTCCCTGTTCCCCTCCCCACCCACCACCAACTCTCGGCCCTGGAAACGGTGGAGGCAGGGGCACTCCATACCTGAGCTGACTCCTCCAGGAGCATAGGTATGGTACTCTGCGGACAAGAAACAAACCAAATGAAAGGCAGGGTGGATATCCGCCTGTATCACGGATTGCCTGGAGTCCAGAATCCCTAACAGCAGTAGATGCTGCCTGGCCCTGGCTTTGGCAGACATTGAACGTCGTTGTGCATTTCATCCCCAGTCACCACAAAGGGAACTGCCATTGCTCTCGCCACTCCACGTGGAGGGAAGCTGAGGCTCAAAGGGATTAAGGAATTTGTCGGGGGTTACACTGGAGCCCAGCCCAGTCTCCATCCAAGTCTGGTTTGAACCCCACCCCTTTAAGGAGCTGGGACAGAATCCAAGAGGAGGTGTGGTGGGTGGAGGCACCCTACTGACAGGTGCTGACCCGACTCCAGGAGGTCGAGGAACTTTTGGAGGGACCATGGGTGAGGAAACAGTTTACCATAGATCTCCAAAGGAAGGAGGGAGTCGCCGGCCTCAGAGTGTATGAGAGAACATTCAGAGAATGGTGGGCACAGACCCTGGGGAGGGGGTGGGGAGGTAATGGGCAGTTTCTAGTAGAAAAAGAGGGACTTGGACTGGATGGTCTCCAGTCTAGAACTGGCAGTCAACAATAACCATGTTTAGGTAAGGGGTCACAGAGGCTAAAGTACAGGCATAGGCCCCTCAACCAAACCTTTCCATTGCTTTGGTTGTCACATGGTTTATAGGCAAAATATGTTAGTCACTTCTAGTCAAAGATGATAAAGTATGTTAGCCATGTCCTAGGGGCCTGTAGAGCAAGTTCCAGGGGAAATGTTTGCTTTAGGTAATAGAAAAACGTAGCTAGTTAAGAACAGAACAACGATAGCTTAAACAACATCAAAGCCCACAAGATGTTTAGTTTCTGCTCCACTCGTGCACAATCACGAGCTATTTTGCAGAATCTTGGTTCCTCAACCTGTTTAGATCACCCCACCACGGTCAGAAAAGGCACCAGACAAGATGACGTCAGGAAATGAATTCATCCAACTAAGGCAAACTACCCAAGCTTACCTAAGAACTAACCAGTCAGCTTGCTCTCGACCCTTACCCCCTCATCCTCCATCTTGCCTTTAAAAACCCTTGCTTAACCATCGATTTGGAATATAAGGAAGCAAAAAATACCCAATCAGAACAGCAAAACAAAAAAAGAATCCAAAAAAATGAGGATAGTGTAAGGAGCCTCTGGGACAACTTCAAGTGTGCCAACATTCGCATCTTGGGGGTGCCAGAAGGAGAAGAGAGAGAACAAGAAATTGAAAACCTATTTGAAACAATAATGGCAGAAAACTTCCCTAACTTGGGGAAGGAAACAGACATACAAGTCCAGGAAGCACAGAGAGTCCCAAACAAGATGAACCCCAAGAGGCCCACACCAAGACATATCATCATCAAAATGCAAAAGGTTCAAGACAAAGAGAGAATCTTAAAAGCAGCAAGAGAAAAGCAGTTAGTTACCTACAAGGGATTTCCCATCAGACTATCAGCTGATTTCTCAAAAGAAACTTTGCAGGCCAGAAGGGAGTGGCAAGAAATATTCAGAGAGATGAAAAGCAAGAACCTACAACCAAGATTACTCTATCCTGCAAAGCTGTCATTTAGAATCGATGGCCATATAAAGAGTTTCCCAGACAAGGAAAAGCTAAAGGAGTTCATCACCACCAAACCATTACTATATGAAATGTTGAAGGGTCTTCTTGAAGAAAAAGATAAAAAAATATGAACAAACAAAATGGCAATAAATACATATCTATCAACAATTGAATCTATAAACAAAATGAGCAAGCAGAACAGAAACATTCTCATAGATACAGAGAACTTTTGTTGGGTACCAGATGGGTGGGGGCTGGGGGGAGGGGTGAAAAAGGTGAAGGGATTAAGAAGTACAAATTGGTTGTTAGACTGACAAACCTCAAAGGGAAGGGGGGTTCAGGGGTGGGAAGAAGTAAACCAAAGAACTTATATGTATATATGCATAACCAATGGACACTGACAACAGTGTGGGGGAAAGGCAGGAGGCGGGCAGGAATGGGGGAGGAGGGGGGCAATGAGGGGAAAATGAGGAACATCTGTAATATATTCAACAATAAAGATAAGTTAAAAAAAAATTAGAAAAAAAATAAAAAAATAAAAACCCTTGCTTAACAGCCTCCAGGGAGTTCGGATTTTGAGTACTAGCTCACTGTGCCTCCTTGCTGGGCACCCTGACAATAAACTGCTTTCATTTCTGCACTGCCAAGCTTGGCGCTCAGCGTTTGGCTCTGCGGCGCCCCCAGTGGTCGGACCCCCTTGCTGGAAACAGGTACCCGTCCAGGGCGCCCCCTCGGTGCTGCCCGGCAGCCCGGGTTTCCGTCGCGCTGCGTGTCTTCCCTCCCAGACCGAGGACACTGCGAGGTCACCGTGTTATGCATTAATCTGTATTAGTGGCACCCCCACGACACACTTTCTTCGGGTGAGTTCTCACCGCTCTGCCTGAAACAGCCTCGCTCCCCACTCTTACCACCACCCAACCCCTAAGTCCCTTCCGTTCTGGGCAAAAATGGTGTTTTACCCCGCAGCGGGGTCACTCTATATATTCCAAACCAGCCTCGCCTGGAAGGCTGCGTGCCCGGGCGGGGAGTGGGCCGGGGGTGGGCCGGGGGTGGGCCCGGGTGGGCCGGGAGTGGGCCGGGGGTGGGCTGGGGGTGGGCCGGGGGTGGGCCGGGAGTGGGCCGGGGGGTGGGCCGGGGGTGGGCCGGGGGAGTGGGCCGAGGAGTGGGGCAGAGTGGGCCGGGGAGAGGGCCGAGGAGTGGGCCGAGGAGTGGGCCGAGGAGTGGGGCAGAGTGGGCCGAGGAGAGGGCCGAGGGTGGGCCGAGGGTGGGCCGGGGAGAGGGCCGAGGGTGGGCCGGGGGGTGGGCCGCGAGGTGGGCCAGGGAGTGGGCCGGGGGTCGGCCGGGGGGTGGGCCGGGGAGTGGGCCGAGGAGTGGGGCGGAGTGGGTCGAGGAGAGGGCCGAGGGTGGGCCGAGGGTGGGCCGGGGGTGGGCCGGGGGTGCCAATTACCTGGCTGCTGCAGCCCCAACCGGATGCATTCAAGAAAGGATGCGAACAATCGCCAATAAACCAAGAGACAAAAATGTCTGCAAAAGTGGCTAAGATTTTCAATATAATATCCACATCAGAAAGGTGAGATTTAGTCTGAGGGTGAGGTTTCTCGCTGTGCATGAAAGATGAGTGAAGGAAGGGAGGACCTGGAGAGGATCAAGCTGCGATAGATCTTTTGGAGATTCTGCGTCCACTTGTATGTGGATATTTTTCAGTAAATACCTTTAATGTTTTTCATCTGCAGTTGGGAGTCTGTGGATGTAGAGGACCTAATGTGTGCATTGGTTCACACCTTTTTATATAGGGGACTTGAGCACCCCAGATTTTGGTGTCTGGGGGGTCCTGGAACCAATCCCCCCTAGACGATGGAAAACAACTTAAGTTTTGGGGGGTAGAATCTATGCATCGCTGTCTGGATTAAGAGGTATTCCTCATAGATTCTATAAGTAAAATAAAATTCCCTTTGTTTTATATAAGTAAAAAAAAATCCCTTTGCTAAAGCTTGCTCACATATAGGGGTTTAAGGGCACAGCTGTGGCTCAAGGTGTGGTGCTTTTGCAGCTTCTGTAGTTTATGGAGATGGGTTTACATCGTCCTTGGGTACCTTATGACATGACTGAAGGAAGACAGGGAAAACTTTGAACTGTCCATTGAGGACAGAGCCATTAAGAAAATCTAACTGTGCAGTTATTTTTCAAAAGAGAAGCTGTGCAGCCCCCTTGCCTCACCTGTTAGAAACCGGGACCAGTAAGTTTTATACCCCAGGTATCCCAGTATTCTGAAAACAGAGGTCCAAATGGGAGGCAGTCAACCTGTAGGTACGGGGGCAAGAGAGAATCATGGACATCATGTATAAAGTAAGCGAGAAGGTATATCTTTGGCTCATAGACGCTCCACACCAGGGTTTATTTCGGGGCCGGAACAGCCTTCAGAGGTTGGGATGGAGCAGGACTTGTCCCATAACAGCAGTGAGAATCTCCTGATAGGCTTCAGCATCTACACCTGGGCAACACCAGCAAGAAGGGATGCCTGAGCCCACCCCGCTGTCACGTCAGCTAGCCTGACAGGCAGTAACTAGCACCTGCCTTCTGTGTGTTAGCTACCTTCCTAGTGCCCAGAGCTTACAAAACAGCAGGAGGGAAATGCTACCCAAGCTGGGGGTGGTGGAAAGGAGTGAGGGCAGGCCTTGGTCTCCGAATCAGAAGACAGGGTTGGACCTGTTCAGATTATTACAGGTGGCTGAGGACAGACTGCTTAATAACCTCTTTAAAACCTTCATTTTCTTAACCTTTAAAATGGGGATTTTTAAAAAGTCTCATCTCAGGAGATTATTTGAAGATAAAAGGTGCCAGTGCCATACTATATTATGCATGGTAATTGAATAAGAATATCAGTAATTAGAGCCCGTCATCAGGGAGCTCATGGTAAGGTGCGGGATCTCGTGGTGCTGAGCCTGTCAGTGGCCCAAAGCGGCCAACACGTGCTGAACACGGTGATGATCCTGCAAAGACCGGGCGGTGCAGGGGCCCAGGTCCTCCGCCTCATTTCATTTCTCCCACTGCGATATTGTGATTTATAATAAGATAATTAAGAGCATCAGCCCTGGGACCGAAGGGTCACGGGTTCGATTCCCGGTCAGGGCACATGCCCAGGTTGTGGGCCAAATCCCCAATGGGAGGTGTGCAGGAGGTGGCCAATCGATGGTCTCTCTCATCGATGTTTCTATCTCTCTCTCTCTCTCACTTCCTCTCTCTCTGAAATCAATAAAGGAAAAACAAACAAACAAAGAGAAGACATAAGGAAGGTTAAGTGAAGTCCACTGGTGGCAGGTTGAAGAGACAGGAGAAAGCAAAGAGGGGAAATCTCCAGGATTAGATAAAATGCAGAACAAAGAGGAACATACTTCTTTTACATTGGTGGGTGCAGGATAGTTAATATTTAACATACATGTTTACAGAGGCATGGAGGTAAAAGATAACAAGGCATGCTGGGGTTGTCTCACCCCACAGTGGGGTGTTTATCTTTGGAGGTCTAGAGAAGAGATCATTCTGACATTTTAAGTACTATGGACATAAGAATGTCCAAACCTGCCCTGGCTGGTATGGCTCAGCAGTTAGAGCTTCGGCCCACAGACCTGAGAGTCCCGGCTTCAGTTCCCGCTAAGAGCACATACCTCAGTTGCAGTTTGTCCCCAGCCCCGGTTGGGGTCATGTGGGGTGGCAACCACTCAATGTGTCTCTCTCACATCGATGTTTCTCTCTCTCACTTCCTCCTTCTCTCCCTCCCACTCTATCTGAAGATAAATGCAAAAAACAAAAAAAGTCCTCGGGTGAGGATAAAAAAAAGAAAAAGAAAGTCCAAACCTGTAGGGAATTTCTATAAGTTTATTTGAGCCAAACTGACAACACATGCCAGGAAGCAAGATCTCAAATGCTCTGGAAAGTAACAATGTTGCAATGTCTTCTATGCATTTAAAAGGAAGGAATGTAAGGAAGACTACATGGAGGTGGGGAAAAGCAAGGCAGGGATTGGATTGCAGGACAGTTAACAAGATCATGTGCTGTCTTGAGGGTGGTTGCAGTTTATTTCAACACTGCGTTAACCTAGATGCACAGAAACAATAGGCAGGGCTTGCTTCAGTCTGCGGTGTGACTGCCCACAGTGACCTTCCCAGTTAGGAATTTATCATCGCATCACTCTGAGAAGTTGCTTTCTTTTCTTTCTTTTTCTTTGGTTACTCATCACCGGTGGATATTTTTCCAATGATTCTTGGAGAGTGTGGGTGGAAGGGAGGGAAGGAGAGAGAGAAACATTAATGTGAGAGAGACACATTGATTGGTTGCCTCCCGCATGGCCACAGCTGGGGCCAGGAATTGAACCTGCAACCCCAGTATGTGCCCTTGACTGGGAATCAAACCCCCGACCCTTCAGTCCTTGGGCAGATGCTCTAACCGCTGAGCCAAACCAGCCAGGGCTGAAGTTACTTTCCATAGAAATCCTTGTTTGTTTTTTTCCCACAGTACGTCATTCTAGGGGCACAAAAACAGTGGGTAGGGCTTGCTGAAGGTAAAGAGGAATCTATCACGTGGACCGTAGAATGTGACTTTCCATTATAACCCGCTCAGTTAGGAATTTTAGTAACCTCATGACTGTGGTTCCTTTCAGTTATGGAGCTTGTCAGGTCTGCCAAGTTTGCCCATCTTCCTTTGCAGCTCTTGACACAAAGCCTGACAAGAACAGGTGAGCACACCTAGGCTTGCACAAGCGTCGCATGTGGCACTGGGCCCAAGGCTTAGACGTTTGGCCTTTCCTGATCCCGTGACAGGAGAGTTTAATAGAGAAAGTCTGTCCTCAGGGCACACAAAACAATACTGAATCCCCAAAGAAATGGAGACATAGACCATGTCCACATATTGAGAGACATACTTTCGGAAAGGTGTCAGTTCTCAAGCTCGTCTATAGATTCAGTGAATCCCAAGCAAGTCGCAAGTGCTTTTTGGAAACTGACGAGCCAAATTTCAAATGTATACGGGGGAAATGCCAAGAATAATTAAGACACAGGAAAAGATAGGGAGGAGACTTGCTTAGTAGCTATAAAGACTTATTATAAGACCCTGGTAATCAAGACAGAGGGATATTGGGTGTGCTGCAAAGATACAACAGATACAGAACCCAGGAACAGGAACAGATGGGCATTTGATTAATAACAAAGCAGCACTTGAGAGCAGTGAGAAAGACAGACTTTGCAGTCAGTGGTGGATATCTGCCTGGGAAAACAAATGGAGTAGGGTGCCTATGTGGGGGAGGAAAGCTTTTCCTTCTACCCTTCTAGGTTCTTCAGGTCCAATAATCCAATGAACATAAAACACATTAATGGAAGAAAAACAAATTTTGACACAAATATTTTCTGCTAACCTAAATTTTTTTTAGAAAAGAAAAGAACTCACACCATTCTCGCCTCCAGAGAGGTCCAGAGACTGGCATGGTAAGAATTTTCTGCTGGTGCTTGTGGTCCCAGTGTTACCGGAAAGAGGACCTGGCCCTGAGCCGGTCTGCCTAGGGCTGGCTGGTAGAGTGTGGGTACCTGATTTCGTGCAGGAAAAATTTTACAACACGAGTCCAGGTGAATTTTAGAGGACATTTACTGAAGCTGGGGACAGTGAAACACGGAAGGGCTGGGAGATGAGCCTAGGCTGGTCTGCTTTGGCTCACTAAGGAGTCAGAGAAAAGGGGGCCTTGGGGACAGGTTCAGGGGTTTGCCTGGGATGAACCGTCACTGCCCATTGCTGCCCTGGTTGCAGGCCTCATGGGGTCCCCTAGAGTCTAGGAGATGCATGCCTGTGGGGGAGGAGGTGGGGGTGGGGGAGGCAGGGGCATGCTCCTGGGAAGGAGAGTGCACTGGACCTTCGTTTTGAGGGGTTTTAAAGGCTGGGCGTTTAGGGGAGATCTTAGGGGAGGATCTCAATAGAATATTCATCGGCTTTATGCTGAAGTACTAAAATGAGGTTTATTCGCTTAACGTCACCTGTTCTCGGGTGTGGTTGGCAAGTGGCACTAGTTGGATCTCTGATACTGGTCTCCCTTAGTTGGGTGATTTAAGCTATTTCTGGTTGGGGAGGAGTGCAAACCTTTTTCTCTTACGGGTCCCTGGTGTAGGGAGGATAGGATTTACTAGCCGGCTGCAAATTGCTGTTTAACCCTCTGTCTCGGTTTCCCTGTTCCGCTTGGCCTGTCTCCCCAGGATCTCTCAGCAGCCCCTGGAGCAGCAGTGTCCAGCCAGTGAAGTCTCCCAGTTGGCTCGCCAGAACCGTAGGGGAGAAAAACTCTTCCCTTCTCCCTTCTGGGGTTCTTTGGCTGGCCTAATCATTAAATTGACATAAGACAGAGTAACAGAAGTAAAGCAAATTTAATTTTGTATGTACGAGAGCCCCATAAAGATATGAGCAGGTTCCTGACTGGTCAAGTTATTGGGGTTCGAAGGTCATCCTGAGCTAAGAAAGAGGGAGAGGGGTCTGGGACTGCAAAGGGGAGAAAAACACTTCACAGGTAGATGGGAAGAGCAAATGTTTGGTAAACAAATGTTTGCTGCTATGTGGAGAAGTCTGTTAAAAAAAGTTATCTTTGCTAATAGCTCTCTTCTTGGTACAGGCTCCCTGTCTAAAGCCCTTGGGCAGTTAAGGAAGAGGTAAACAGCTGTTCTTGAGTCTGTTGAGTCTTCATTGTCTTTAGCCCAAAATAGTCTGCATGCAAAGTGGCACATTTGGGGGCACAGCCTGCCTCACGGTTTACACAAAAATCGATTCCAGTTGAATCTCATGAAGCTTTTACATCATATAACAATGTATCTTTATGATCTGTGGCAGTGCTTTGCAACCAGGGACAGTATTGCTCCCCAGGGGACATTTAGTAATGTCTGTAGACATTTGTGGTTGTCATGAGGGGGGGAAGAGGGTTGCTACTGGAACCTCGTGGGTAGAGACTAGGGATGCTGCTTAGGACAGGACAGCCCCACAACAAAGAATGATCTAACCCAAAATGTTAATAGTGCTGGAGAAACCCTGGTCTAAGGTTGGGAAAATATGACACACAAAAATCACTAACGCTGTAAGTTTCATTGCTAAGTTAGACAACATTAAAATTACGAAAGCCTATTTATCAAAATGTGCCACAAAGAGGATGAAAACGGGAAGCAAAGACTGGGAGATCGCATGCACACAGAGCCAGGAAAGGCTCATTTGCAGACTATAAATAAGGAAAAATGCAAACAGCGCAACAGAAAGATGTTCAAGGGAATTCACGAAAGAGAAACGCCACATGGCCAGCAGAGAGGTACTCAGGATCACCGTGAACAGGGAGATGCATATTGATTTTTTTGTTGTTATTCTGAATTTGATTTTAATTATTACCATTAGATACACAATTTAAGGTCTGCCACATCCGAGTGTTAGAGAAAATGTGAAGCACTCAAACACTTCTAGGGGAAGATTTAAATTGGTAGAACCTCTTTAGAAAAACACTTGGTGTTACTGTGTCTGATGAAGTTGAATATGCAATGCCGTGTAACACGGAAATTCCACTCCTAGGCAGAGTCTACAGTAATGCAGGCCTAGGTATATAAGGAGATGTATATATAAATATTCATGACAGTGAGTTTAAAATGGTCCTGGATGCCCTGGCCGGTTTGGCTCAGTGGTTAGAGCGTCAGCCCGCAGACCAATGAATCTCGGGTTTGATTCCGATCAAGGGCACGTACCTTGGTTGCGGTTGGTTCCCGGCCCTGGTTGGGTTGTGCGATAGGCAACCACTTGCTGTGTCTCTATCACATTGATTTTCTCTCTCTCTTCCTCCCTCCCACTCTATCTAATGATAAATAGAAAAATATCCTCAGGCGAGGAATAAAAATAAATAAATAAAATGGCCCTGGACTAGAAACACTCAAACACCCATGAATGGATAAATGATCTATGATTGTGTATGTAAGGTGCATGCATGTATGCATGTATGTATTTTTTCATAGAATAAAATACCATACAGCCATGAACATGAACACATTATGATGAAATTCAGACATACGTTGAACAAAAGAAGTGCACGCTGTATGATTGTGAGAAGGCAAGTCAGGTGCAGTCCCTTCGGCAGTGCAGAGACGCCGCCCCTGGCTTTTGTAATTCCCTGTCATCTGCCAACTGCCTAAACTACAGCGGAACTAGAAAGTCCCCAAATGCCCAGAGGCTTATCATGTACAAAAGGCAGCTGGAACCCGGGCGCGGGGCTCAGCCTTTGGAGGGGACTCCGCTGGGCCAGCACCGGTGCGCATTAAACAGTCCTTTCCTAATCCCCCGAGTGCGTGCAGTCTGTCTCTTCCCGCCGACCGAATTTCTGCCACAACAATTTCATTTATATAATATTCGAACAAAAAAACAGGCCAAACTAAACTATTGTATTTTGAGATTTATGTTTAAGTGATAAAATGTAGAGAAAAGCAAGGATGAGAATACCATAAAAGTCAAGCTAGTGGGGTACCAGTTAACACGAGGGGGAAAGGAGCCAGGCTTCTGGGGCATGGGCAGTGTTCTGTTCACTGACCTCGATGGTGGTTTGGTGGACAACAGTTTGTGCTATGCTTTTTTGAGCACATTTCTGCCTGCATGCTATATTTTACAATATAAGAATGGTGGATTTTATTTAATTTTTTTTTTTCAAAATAAACTCTTCAAACAGGATATAACAACATTGATTAGGTTATATATTGATTGTATTCCAAGGTGATGTGCTTCAGTGTCCCCAAATCACCTTAAACCTGATTGGATTTGTTTCTCTCTAGAGCCTGGAGCTGTGGGCTGATGAGGTCTAAAATCCAAAATCCAGAGACAGAGGAAGGGTGTGCCTTCCTGCTTCCCTGCTCCCAGGGCCAGAGAGAGACGTCTGAGCAAGAGAAGGAAACATTGATTTGGTGTTCCATTTGTTCATTGGTTGATTCTTGTATGTGCCCTGACCAGAGATTGAACCCGCAATCTTGGCGTCCTGGGATGACGCTCTAACCAACGGAGCTACTGACCAGGGTGAAAATAGACCAAATTTTCAAATTAAATTGTATCTTAGATCCTTGCTACTCACATCCCTTGGAAGTCTGTCTGGTAGAAAGGCAGAATCTCAGGCGCTGCCCCAGACTCACTGAATCAGAATCCGCATTTTTACAACATCTCAAAGCACTGTGTTAGGTGATGGTAAGCAAGGGTGGAGGAAAACAAAGCAAGGAAAGTGCATTGGGTGTCCCGGGGGTTGGGGGAGGAGGGGGAAAAGCTCTGAGAAAGTGACCTTCCATCTAAGGCTTAGGGAGGCAGGAGTCTTCCAGGGGGATAAATAGGTAAAGAGCTTTGCAGGCTTAAGGATGGAGAAGTACAAAGGCCGTGAGGTCCGGGAGTGCCTGTGTGTTCCCGTCCGGCTGGGAGAACTGTGTGGCTGGAAGGGAGAGGCAAAGTGAAGGTTGTCAGGAGGGAACCTGAGCCCTTAGGACAGTGGGACAACCAGCAATGTCTGGGCCTTGCAGGCACTTTGCAGATTTGAGCCTCCTCTGAGTGAGGGAGGAAGCCTGATAGGTTTTGAGCAGAGGAGTGACATTAGCCAGGATTATATAACATGAACAGGATGACTTGGGCTGCTGGTTTGGAAGTTGACTCAGTGAGGAGGAACTGGAGACCAGCTAAGAGGTGTTGGCCCTGACTCAGCAGAGATGTGGTCTGGCCCGTGCAGGAGCAGTGTGGGAGAAGAGAAGTGGCCCGACTCTGGATTCATTTTGAAAGTTAGACAGACATGACCTGCTGATGGCACTGCCTGTGAGGCGTGAGAAAAGCAAGGGAACAGAGGGCGTCTCCTGTGGTTCCCTCTGAGCAATGAGGAGAGGGCGGGCGTCAGTGGGGATGGAGAGCCTGCGGGAAGAGCAAGCTGCCCACACTCCCCACCAGATCCCTTGGAGAAGGGTGGGCTGGAATCTCCTGGCTCTGGGAGCAGAGCCCTACGCAGAAGGAAATGCCTTAGACAATTTGATTTCAACTGGATGGGATTTTTTGTTGTTGCAAATTTTGCTTCCTACTCTATAGTGTGGCCATGTTCTTAACACAGAGCACCCCAACTAAGAAAACAAAGCTGAGAGGGGCATGAGACAAAGCTGAGGAGCAGGCAGGGAGGCGGCAACCTAGAAGACACACAAAGAAAGGGTAGAAGTTGTCCAGGTAGGGGACTGGGAGTAGAGACACCAGGAACTGAGCAGAGGTTCCAGGGCTGGAGGGAGCATGGATTTATTTATTTATTTATTAAAATATGTTTTATTGATTTTTTAGAGAGAGAGGAAGGGAGTCAGAGATGGAAACATCAATGTGAGAAACATTGATCAGCTGCCTCCTGCACGCCCCCTACTGGGGATCAAGCCTGTAACCTGGGCATGTGCCCTGACCGGGAATCTAACGGGGACCTCTCAGTCCAAGGAACGACCTCAATCCACTGAGCCACACCAGCCAGGCAGGAGCATGGATTTAATAGAGAGAAATGGGTGGGATGGACAGGAATACTGCCCAACATCCTTTCCCTTTGCTCCTCCCCCCCTCCCCCCCACCACCATTCTCCTCCCTGTGAAAAAGCCTGGTCCTCTCCTCTCTCTTTACCAGAACTTGTCATGGTGGTTTTACATACTGAGTGGGGGGTGCTTTGTCTGGCCATCACGCTAGACTGTTCAACCATTTTCAACTTGTGTGCCGTAAGAATTTTTAAAACATGCAATACCTGGCTATTTAGTCAGGAGCACTGACCTCTTTTCCCTTAGGTTCTCAAATAAAAAGATGAGCCTGGCTGGTATGACTCAGTGGTTGAGCATCGACCCATGCACCAAGAGGTCACCGGTTCAATTCCTGGTCAGGACACATGCCCAGGTTGTGGGCCCAATCCCCCATGGGGGGCATGCAGAAGGCGGCCAATCAATGTTCTCTCTCATTGATGTTTCTGTCTCTCTCCCTCTCCCTTCCTCTCTCTCTAAAAACTAAAATAAATTAAATTAATAATATTAAAAAAAAAAAAAAAAAAGATGACAACAGCCCTGGCCAGTGTGCCTCAGTTGGTTGTCATCCGTGCACTGAGAGGTCAAAGGTTCAATTCCTGGTCAGGGCATATGTCTGGGTTTGGGGCTTAATCCCAGTAGGGGGCGTGCAGGAGACAGCCCATCAATATTTCTCTCTCTCCCTCTCCCTCCTCTCTCTAAAATCAATAAAAACATATTTTAAAAAATGACAGTAGCCAATACAACAATGGCCGTCTGGTGTGAATGAATCAAAATTATACCTATTTTTTTTTTTTGTCAGACCAGCAAAAAATATATTTTTTGGTGTGCTGCAGAATTTTAGTAATTCGTTTATGTGCGCCATGAGATGAAAAGGGTTGAAAATCGCTGCCCTGAGCTATAAGCTTCCCCAGAGCAGAGACCACCTGTTTAGTTCACGCGTGTGCCCAGCACCAAGCACAGCACCTGCTCAGGGCACGTGCTCACTGAACACGTGTCACGGGGAGGCGGGCAGAGGACACACCGTCTCACCAGTTTGCACCTCACACCACAGGGAAACTGAGAGGACCCCGAGAGAATAAGACAGCTCTGCAAGGCAACACATGAGTAAGCGACTGGCCTGGCTTCAGTCCACATCTGCCCAGCTGTGACCTGCCCAAAGGCACTCAGACCAGCCTGTGCCTGTGGGTGAGTCCTGTCTTCACATTCTGGCACCTTCCTCTCTTTGGCCGGAGTGCTGGGCTCCTAACCACCACTTAGCACTAACACATCTTCCGCCGTCTGCGTTTTCACTCTTCCTCATCCTTCCATACTCAGCAGGTGGCCTGAGACCTCTCTAAAATTTCACCTCCCCAGAACCTAGAATCAGTTAAAACGCCTTCCACAAAAAGCTGAGCCTCTCTCCTGACAAATTCAGTCTCGCTCCAGGTTCTGTTTAGGGAAGGATGTTTCTCTCCTGACAAATAACATTTTAGGGTCAGACTGGCCAGACCCTGGCTCCGAAGCGCCACCTCTGGGCTGACACCCTGTATAGCCACCGGCCTAGGGCACTCGGTGTGTGCAAAACACCGCTGCTTTTTTGGGCCAGCGCTAAAAAGTAGGAGCAACCTAAATTTGCAGGGATTTTATTTTCTTTCATTTTAAAATATTTTTTCTTTATTGATATTTAGAGAGAGAGTAAGGGAGAGAGAGAGAGATAGAAACATCAATGGGAGAGAACATCGATTGGCCGCTTCCTGCATGCCCCCAACTGGGGACCAGGCCCACAACCTGGGCATGTGCCCCGACTGGGAATCGAACCGGCGACCTCTTGGTGCATGGGTCCACACTCAACCACTGAGCCACACCGGCCTGGCTTATTTCATTTTAAATCATGGTCCATACCTGTGATGGCATTCCATGCAACTCTCTTAAACATGAAGTAGATCTTTATGCACTGAAACAGAAAATGGGTCTAAATATATTGTTTGGGAAGAAAAATTGACTTGCAAACTAGAATGTACATCCGTTTGCTCCTGGATCAGAGTTCAGATAAAAGTCTGCAGTAATACCATAATATGTATATATCCAGTAGTTACTTCTAGAGGGTGGAATCAGAGAAATTGATTTTACAGTGTATATTGCTGTTGTGATTTTAAAAAATATTTAGCACAGACATGTATTTGTTTTGATTAAATGTTTTTATTGTTAATCAAAACAATAAAGTAAAATGGAGACGATTTCTCAGAATAGACCACCAGCAGCACATTAAATGCTGCGGGCCCTCATTCCAGCACCCTAATGAGAATATTAATAGCTGATAGTCACGGACCAGTCGCTCGGTACCTGGCACTGTTCCAAGCCCTGCGTTTGCAATCACTCTTTTAGTCCTCACAACACCTGTAATGCTGGCATCAACACTGGAGCGGTTAAACGAGGTTCTGGACCCTCCTCGGCCTGGGTTCAAATCTTGGCTCTTCCACTTTTGAGCTTTGTGATCTTAAATAAGTTATTTAAACTCTGTAACCCAGTTTCCTCATTTGTAAAATAGAAATAACAATAGGTCCAGATTCTTAATAAATGGCATCTTCCTGTGTTCTTTCACCCTAGTTATGAGATTAAAACATATATACACATACACCTCTAGTGATATATATACTGTATGTGTACATACATATAACATGTGTGTAAGGGAGACAATGTCAATGACCCCTATTATTTTTTCTTGGCACATAAGCACTGGGAGTAGGCACTTCTGTTTTTACAGAATTTATGAGTGATTTTAGTTTAATTTAGTTGCTTGATATTCTATTTTTGTTATCTTAAAATGACTGAGTTGCTCAATAGTTAGAGCGAAGACTCAAGAACGGAAGGGTCTCAGGTTTTATTTCTTGTCAAGAGCATGTACCTGGGTTGCAGGTTCAATTCCTGGACTCATGAGGAAAGCAACCAATTGATGTGTTGCTCTCACATTGATGTTTCTCTCTCTCTCTCTCTCTCTCTCTCTCTCTCTCTCTCTCTCTCTCTCTCCCCCCTCCCCCCCTCCTTCCCTCCCACTCTCTCTAAACATCAGTGGGAAAAAAATATCCATGGGTGTGGATTAACAACAACAAAAAATGAGTTGAGTTTCTTATTTTTATTACACAAGTAATAGTATTTATGGCTAAAAAAAATCACAAAGTATATATAATTAGTAAGAAAAACTAAAATGATCTATAATCCCCAAACCCTAGGGATAACCACTGATAAATCTTATACATTTATTATGTATTTCTAGATCCTAAACTTACAGTGTTTTAAGACTCATTTTCTTAGTCCATTTATTTTATTATTCTCAGTCTATGTCAAAATATATGCATTTTCATCCTCAATGGCTACATGGTATTTACATATATGAACATAGTATAATCTCCACTAGAGATTTGAGAACCTGATCTTTCCAAGGCAAAGAATACATTCACCGCAAAATAATACATTTAACAGAAAGTTTTTCCTTCATCTCCCCCAGCAGAGATTCATCCACAGTCATATAATGGAAAACTCTGAGGCGTACGACGCTTTCAACATGAACTTGAAGACTATATTAGAAAGCAGAAAGCCAGAGGATCACAACCAGAGGTTTGCTTTAGAAAGGTGACAGAAGACGCCAGTGCAGAGAAAGGGACCACGAGGCCCGAGCCTCGGGTGCTGGAGCTCCGCCAGGTTCCCCGGTTCCTACAAAAGGCTGAGAACAGTGAAACCCGGTCACCCCTATGGTCCAAAATCCATCACTACACACCAAGACGGGACTCTCTAAGCCACTGTACGAAACGATCACGACCATTTCTTCAAAAACCCGTGGCTGCCAAGCCCGCCCGTGCGAGGAGAGGCCGCTGCCCCGCCCGCACAACGCGGAGAGGTGCCCTTGTCCTCCGGCCTCCCCGCGTCCCCCAGGCCCGAGAGCGACACGGAGGCCGGAGGACAAGGGCCAGGGAGGACCACGCAAAGCCGCGGAGGGAGCATCGCGTGGACAGAGTCCACAGAGACCCGGAGAAAGGCGGAGGTGGAGCCCGGGAATGCAGAAAACCGAGGAGGCAGGAAGAAGAGCAACGGAGAGCTGGACGCCACCCGGGGGCAGAAGGTCCTGTGGAGAGAAGCAGCCACCGGGCAAGGGGGCAGCAGGAGAGGGACCTGCGGGAGAAGCCATTCTCGGCAGCTGCTGCTGCTATTACATCAGGAACAGCACTGTTCTGATATTAAATGATCTGGAACCGTTGGAAAGGCTGGATTAAATGACAGTGAAGCCACCAGGAAAACAAATTCAGATTCCCAACTCAGACTCTGTTTAAATATAAACCCAGATGGTTTAAAGATATGTGTTAAAACTAACATGTAAAAGTATTAGAGGAAAATCGTTCCGCCCCCCTTGTTTGTTTTCCGTGTGTGTGTGTGTGTGTGTGTGTGTGTGTGTGTGTGTGTGTGTTTCTTAGAGGAAAATAGTTTTCAGTCTAGGAGTATGAATGGCTTTCCTGAACAATGCACGTTAGCCAGGGACTAAAAGAAGAAGAAAATAATAATAAATGTAATTGCAGAAACATTTAAAATCTGTGTATAACAGAAGATTTTGTTATAATTTTTTTAAAAATTAAAAGATAAGGGTACATGTGCATTGAAGGGTTCCGGAAAGATACACAAAACACTGATAACTGAGCTCTGGGGGTAAGAACTGCGTGAGTGGGGGACAGAGGTAGACTAACTTTTCAAAGTGTACATATCTTTCTATTTAAAATTTTGTACTATATGATACTATTATCTTTTCAATAAGTAAATAGTTTTTTGTTTTGTTTTTTTTTTAGTACGTGCCCCTAGCGGGAACCGAACCTGGGACTCGCTGGCCCGCAGGCCAATGCTCCAACCGCTGAGCCAAACCAGCCAGAGCAATAAGTAAATAGTTTTAAAAGCAAGCAACATATTGGAAAAAATACTTGCAACACTCCATAGTAATCTCTCTTGTGCCAGTTATCAAATTACCTCCTCTTACCTCCAAGCCACTTCTTGCTCAGCTTTGTGTAACTGGACCCTGCAGACTTTTCTCCTTTGTCAGTTGGCTTGATGTTAGTTTGCCAGCAGAGGGCGCTGGAGGGACACCTTAAACTGGGAGCAGGGGGAAGGGACTTTCCTTTTTCCAGGGTTGCCAGTTTTCTGGGGCAGCAAGTCTGTTCCTCTGTGTGTGTGTGATCTAGCTGCAGCCCATGCCCTCTGACGTATTTTTTAAATTTTTTTTATTGATTTTTTTTAGAGAGAGAGATATAGAAACATCGATGTGAGAAAAACATCTATTGGCTGCTTCCTACACACCACCTACTGGGAATCAAGCTGGAAACCGGGCATGTGCCCTGACCGGGAATCAAACGGGGACCTCTCAGTCCAAGGAACGACCTCAATCCACTGAGCCACACCGACTGCGTTGACATATTTCTTTGTCACTGGTGGGCTGTGTTACCTGTGGCACCCACATTCTCTCTGCAGAGGTCTGAATCTGTCACGTGGAGAGCCCCTCTTCCAAGTTTCTGTTCCTTTCGTGTTCACCCTCCATCAAAGGTCAAGGGTGGGCAAAAGCAGCCTGCCAGCCAAATGCAGCCCTCTGCCTGTTTTTGCACTTCATCTAAGAATGATTTATGCATTTGCATTCCAACTACACAAAATGTTACCCCAACAAAAGGTATCCCATTCTGCTTATTAAAGAACCTTATTCCAAATCTTGTACTCAATTATATTTTTTATTTTATCAATACAAAAGTGTAAAAATTTGTTTTCTGTGTTGTTATATAATTACTTACATAGTATCCTTGATTGTGCCTGGTATTCCACAAAGCCTAAAATATTTGCTACCTGGCCCTTTACAGAAAAAGCTTGCTGATCCCTGCCTCAGAGTCTTCTTGTACCCCTTTTGGTAGTTAACCCCCTTTTATTAGTCAAAAAGTCTTTAAATTTGTCCTGGCCAGTTCGGCTCAGAGGTAGAGCATCGGCCCGCGGACCAGTGAGTTGTGGGTTCGATCCTGGCCAAGGGCATGTACCTCCGTTGCGGTTTGTCCCCAGCCCTGTTCCAGGGCCATGCAGGAGGCAGCCAGTTGATGTGTCTCTCTCACGTCAATGTTTCTCTCTCTCTCCCTTTCTCTCCCTCTCTCTCCCTCCCACTCTATCTGAAGATAAATAGAAAAATATCCTCGGGTGAGGATTAAAAAATAAAGTCTTGCCCTGGCCGGTTTGGCTCGGTGGTTAGAGCATCGGCCCGCAGACCAAAGAACCCTGGGTTTGATTCCAGCCAAGAACATGTACCTCGGTTGCAGTTCGTCCCCAGCACCAGTGGGGGTCGTGCAGGTGGCATCCAGTCAATGTGTCTCTCACATCGATGTTCCCCTCTCTCTCTCTCCCTCCCACTGTTTCTGAAGATAAATGCAAAAATATCCTCAGGTGAGGATTTTTTTTAAAAAGTCTTAAATTTAATTGTCTCTGTTTAAGTTACTGGTATGGCTTGTCTGCTGATTTGGCCCTGACTGCTACAGCCCTAATAGACAGAAAGCTTCTACTAGTGGATAAGGAAATATGAACAGCCCAATAGGAAAATAGGCATTTACCTATTTATTTAGATAACATATTGAATTCCAGTCATTGTTCTAGGCACTAAGATAAAGCCAAGAATGAAATACAAATGAGATACAAAGAAGGAAAGAAAGAAGTAAGGGAGGCTTTGTTGATGTATAAAATGGAGCTCGTTTCGGGACCCGGGTCATGCGGGGTAAGGTACCTCACCTGGACATAGGTCTGGAGAGTCTTTCTTGCATGTTGTGGGAGTTCATTGTTTGCTGTTTGGTGCCATCCCACAGTTGTAGATCATCTGGCATCCTTAGTTCTCATCTACTAAATGCCAGTAGCTCCTTCTCCCTACCCACACATTGAGACAATCAACATAGGCCTCCGTAAATCTACAAAATGTGCCCCCTCCCTGCGGTTCCTGCTCCCTCTGAGAATGCCTGGCTTAGTCTCAGAGTTCAAGTGAACAAACATTTGAAAATCAAGTCCTGGTTTCCTTTGTCCCTGAAGACAATCCACTGTGATAGGCAAGGCTGGTAAGTTATCCCCATTTATCAAATGAGGAAATCAAGACCCCGGGGCTGGAAGAGCCAAGTAAGGTAATGATCCAACTAAGATCCTGTGAGACCTGACCCACTGCTCCTCCCAACCACCTCTGTACAAGATCAACACAGAAAATCAGTAGTAGTGCTTCTACACACCAGCAACGAATACTCTAAAAAGGACATTAAGAAACACCAATCAGAAAGAATACATGTACCCCCATGCTCATAGCAGCACTATTTACAATCACTAAGATCTGGAAACACCCCAAGTGTCCATCAGTGGATGAATGGATAAAAAAGCTGTGGTACATATACACAATGGAATTCTATGCAGCTGTAAGAAAGAAAGATCTCTTATCCTTTGAGACGACGTGGAAGGACCTGGACAGTATTATAGTGAGCAAAATAAGCCCGTCAGAGAAAGACAAATATCACATGATCTCACCTATTTGTGGAATATAATGAACAAAACAAGCGGATGAACAAAATAGACCCAGAGACAGAGAAGTAGGGTTCAGACTGACAAACCTTGGAAGAGGGGGACGGAGGGGAGAGGGGAGAGATAAACCACAGAACTTATACGCATGTACACATAACCATGGACATAGACAACAATGCTGGGTGGGGGGGCAGGATTGGGAGGAGGGTGTCAATGGGGGAAAAAGAGAAACATCTGTAACAAAAAATAATAATAATAAAATAAAAATAAAACATTCCAAAATAATAAAATGCCAAAGAATAAATTTAACCAAGAAAGTGAAAGACTTGTACATTGAACACTAAAAAACAGTGCTGAAGAAAATTAAAGAGGACCTAAACAAATGGGAAGATGTCCTGTGTTAATAGATTGAAAAACTTAATATTGTTAAGATGGCATTACTACCCAAAGCAATCTACAAATTCAGTGCAATTCCTATCAAAAAAAAAAGAAGAACAAAGTTGGACAACTCACACTTCTCGATTTTAAAACTTTCTACAAAGCTATTTGTGTTAGCATTCAACAGAGAAATAGAACTAATAGGAGACACATACGAGAGTTTTATTATAAGGTGTTGACTCATGCAATTATGGAGGCCAAGAAGTCCCATGAATAGCTATCTGCAAGCTGGAGACCCAGGAAAGCTGGTGTACTATTCAAAGACCTTAGAGCCAGAGGACCAATGATGTCAATTCCAGTACAAGTCCAGGGGCCTGAGAACCAGCAGTGTGAAGGGCAAGAGAAGATCAATGTCCCAGATCAGGCACATAGGTAGAGGACAGGCAAATCCACCTTTCCTCTGCCTTTGTGTTCTGTTCAGGCCCTCAGAGGATTGGAGGATACCCACATTGGAGAGGGTCATCTGATTTACTCTGTCCACCAATTCAAATGCTAGTCTCTTTCAGAAACAATTTCTTCTTCTTTTTTTTTTTAACTCATCTTTATTGTTGAATGCATTACAGATGTTTCCCCCTTTTTTTCCCCGTTGACCCCCTCCTCCCCAATCCCACCCTCCTCCTGCCTTCCCCACACTATTGTCGGTGTCCATTGGTTATGCATATATGCATAGAAGTTCTCTGGTTTATCTCATCCCACCCTCTCTCTCCCCTTCCCTTTGAGGCTCATCAATCTAACAACCAATTTGTACTTGTTAATTCCTTCATCTTTTTCACCCATCTCCCCAGCCCTCACCCATCTGGCAAGAAACAAAAAGTTCTCTGTATCTAGGAGTCTGTTTCTATTCTGCTTGCTCCTTTTGTTTGTAGATTCAATTGTTGATAATATGTATTAATTGCCATTTTATTGTTCACATTTTTGTTCTTCTTCTCCTTCAAGAAGACCATTCAACATTTCATATACTGGTTTGGTGGTGATGAACTCCTTTAGCTTTTTGTTGTCTGGAAAACCCTTGATATGTCCATCGATTCTAAATGATAGCTTTGCAGGATAGAGTAATCTTGGTTGTGGGTTGTTGCTTTTCATCACCTTGAATATCTCTTGCCACTCCTTTCTAGCCTACAAAGTTTCTTCTGAGAAATCAGCTGACAGTCTTATGGGAGCTGCTTTTCTCTTGCTGCTTTTAAGATTCTCTCTTTGTATTTAACTTTTGGCATTTTGACGATGATGTGTCTTGGTGTGGACCTCTTTGGGTTCATCTTGTTTGGGACTCTCTATGCTTCCTGGACTTATATGTCTGTTTCCTTCACCAAGTTAGGGAAGTTTTCTGTCATTATTGTTTCAAAAAGGTTTTCAATGTCTTGTTCTCTCTCTTCTCCTTCTGGCACCCCTATGATGCTAATGTTGGTTTTCTTAAAGTTGTCCCAGAGGTTCCTTACACAATCTTCATTTTTTAAAATTCTTTTTTCTTTCTGCTGCTCTGATTGGGTGTTTTTTGCTTCCTTATATTGCAAATAAATGGTTTGCTTCTTGCCTTTAGCAAATCATTCTTTATTTCAGTTAGTGAATCCTTCAGTTCTGATTGGTCCTTTTTTATGTTGTTGATGTTCTCACTAAGTTCCTTGGAGGTCTCCTTAAGTTCCTAGAAGGTCTCACTAAGTTCCTTGAATGTCTTACCAACTTCCTTGAGCAACCTTATAACCAGTGTTTTGAATTCTCTTTCAGAAACTATTTCACAGACACACCCAGAAATAATGTTTACTCAGCTATCTGGGCATCCACGGCCTAGTCAAGTTGGCATAAAATTGACTATCACACTAAACACAGTGTGCTGGCCCGGCCAGTGTGGCTCAGTGGTTGAGCGTCACCCCAAGTACCAAGAGGTCACCAGTTCGATTCCTGGTCAGGGCATATGCCCAGGTTGTGGGCCCGATCCCCAGTGGGGGGCATGCAGGAGGCGGCCAATCGATGTTCTCTCTCATCGATGTTTCTCTGTCTCTCTGCTCTCCCTTCCTCTCACTCTAAAATCAATAAAGAAAAAAAATTAAAATAAATAAATAAAAACAGTGTGCTGCTGGCGTAGAAACAGATGTGTAGATCAAGGGAATAGAATTTAGATTCCAGGAATAAGCCCATACATCTATGGTCAATTGATTTTCAACAAGAGTGCCAAGACTATTCAATGGGGGAAGAATAATCTCTTCAACAAATGACACCGGACCAATTTGATATCCACATGCAAAAGAATGAAACTGGACCCTTACTTCATACCATGTCTAACAATGAATTCAAAATGGATCAACAACCAAAACATGAAAACTAAAGTTATAAAACTCTTAGAAGAAAACATCAGGGTAAATCTTCATGACCTTCAATTTAGCAATGGATTCTAAGATATGTCACCAAGAGCATAAGCAACAAAAGAAAAACAGATAAATTAGATTTCATCAAAATTAAAAATGTTCGTGCACTAAATGACATTATCAATAAAATGAAAAGACAGCCAACAGTACAGGAGAAACTATTTGCAAAATATGTCTCTGAGAAGGATCTAGTATCCAGAATATATAAAGAGGGCTTATACTCAACAATAAAAAGACATCCCAATTTTTTATTATTTTATTTTATTTATTTATTTTAGATAAAGTGGAAGGGAGAGAAGGGGAGAAAGAGAGAGAAACATCTATTGGCTGCTTCCCACATGACCCTGACCGGGGCTGGGGATCAAACCTGCAACCCAGGTATATACCCTTGACTGGGAATCGAACCCTCAACCCTTCAGTCCAAGGGCCAACGCTCCAACTGCTGAGCCAAACTGGCCAGGGCGACATCCCAATTTTCTACATGGATAAAAGATTTGAATAGACATACAAAGAAGAAATACAAATTGCCAACAAGTACATGAAAAGATGTTTAACATCATTAGTCATTATCAAAACCACAGCGAGATATCCCTTTACAGTTATTGAGATGAATATATATATGTATACATATATCTACATATATGTATATATGTCTCTGTGTGTGCACGTGCATGCATGTAACAAGCTTGTTGAGGGTGTGGGGAAATTGAAACCCTTATATGTTGTTACTGAAAATGTAAAATAGTGCAGCTGTTATGGAAAACAGTTGGACATTTCCTCAAAAAGGATAAATAAAATGTTGAATACACACACAACAGAATATTACTCAGCTATAAAAAGGCAACCAAGTACTGATACATGTTACAACATGGATGAACATAAAAAAGATTGTACTAAGTGAAAGAATGTAACTCTAAAAAAGCTTAAAAAACGGTTTCACTTAAAGAGGGAGAGACGCCCGGCCGGTGTGGCTCAGGGATTGAGCGTCGAGCATCAAGAGGTCGCCAGTTCGATTCCCAGTCAGGGCACATGGCCAGGTTGTGGGCCAGGTCCTCAGTTAGGGGCATGCAGGAAGCAGCCAATCGATGTTCTCTCTCACCAATGTTTCCATCTCTCTCTTCCTCTCCCTTCCTTTCTCTCCAAAATCAATAAAGAAAAAAAGAAAAATAATAATTTTAAAGAGAGAGAGACTCCATACTTTTCATAAATGAACCAACTTACAAAGTGTACTCATTTTATTTAAGGCTGATGATTTTTAAAAATAATTTCATACAAAAACTAAAAAATTTTGTGAAAATAATTTTTTAGGTGGGGCAAATATTTTTAAAAAGAAAGAAGAATCCAGACACAAAAGGCAACACATTGTATGGTTACTTTTACGTGAAATGTCTAGAATAGGTAAATCCATGCATACAAAATGATTAGTGATGACCAAGATTTGGGGAGAGGATTAGGGGCCATGGAGGGGTGACTGCTTAATGGATACAAGGATTCCTTTTGGGAGATGAAAAGTTTTGGAACTAGGTGGAGATGGTGGCTGCATGACATAGTGAATGTATTAAATACCACTGGATTGTACACTTTAAAATGGTTAATTTTGTACAGATGATGTATTATAGAATTGTACACCTGAAACCTATATAATTTTATTAACCAATGTCACCCCAATAATGTCAATAAAAAAAACAAAATGGTTCATTTGTGCTATGTGAATATCATTTCAATAAAAGAGAGAAAAGCTCACTAGTGTGTGCTCTCCCCAGGGCGGTCTGTCCTGTGTATGCTCAGGCCTCGGCTCCTGGGTACAAGGAAAGTGTGGAGGGTGACTGTGACCTCTGACTGGGCTGTAGGAGCAGCCCCACACTCGGGACATAGTGCTCCATCTCCTTAAGCGACTTTGAACTCTGCACCTAGCTCAGCAGTGCCTGTCACCAGCACTGGACAAAGGACCCGGGCAGGATGGGATAGAAAGGATATTGGCTTTGGACATTGAAGCTGACAGTGTCTCTGCCACACACACTGCCTGCTTTAGACTTCCAGTGACACACCATCCCCTTACATAAGCAGCAAGCTGTTAGGGTGACCCACAGGGCCTGCGTGTCTAAGTCCTTGTTGATATTGTGGCCTCCCACGGACCTCCCCGGGCTCCCTCACCCCTGCAGGCCCTCACACACCCAGTAACCCTCGTGGAATGCCCTCCCTCGGCTCCCCAACCCCCTCCCCCTGTAACCCTCCTTTGAACAGGAAGACTCCCCTGGCAAGTATCCCTGACAGGCTGGATGACACACTGGCAGACAGAGCAGGTGGGCCGCCCAGAGCGGGAAAGCGGGGGGCGCGCGCGCACACACACACACACACACACACACACACACCCTCCGAGTTGGCATCTTTGTTCATCTGCTTATTTCCCATTTTAGTGTTATTTTAACCGTAATTGCACCTGTGGGGATGATAGGGGAGCCCCAGAATCTTCTCAGCTCATCTGGGCTCTGAAGAGCTAAGTCTGGTTTCTAGCCCCACCCCCACCCCAGACAGGGTTGGGGTCCCCTCTCTGGGACCCCAGCTCACTGTCCTCAAGCGCATACTGTGTGTCATAGTTAGTTAACTTTCCGTCGTCCTTCACAAGTGTGTGCCCTTGAGGGCAGGGCCTGGGTCTTGGTCCCTCCAGTCCGGGATGAGCCAGGGGGACCCAGGAGGCTCGCAACAACTACTCAAAGAAAAGTGACCCGAGTTTGGGTCCAGCTCCACCACTCCTGGGGGACCTTGAGCATCCTGACCTCTCTGAGCCTCAGTTGCCTTAACTGTCACATGGAGTCATGACCCTGTTCAGACCACCTCCCAGGGCAGGAGGCGATCACACACATGCAACTGCTTGACACAGGACAGCGGTATCACCTCCTTACCTGAAAGCAGGGGGTCCTAGTGTGCTTTTTGGAAAAGGAGCGAAGACCTTTGAAATGCGAAGAAGATGCGGGTAGAGGGAGACCTCGCCATCCTCACACCAGATCTCACCAGGCCCGCCCTCTCCTGTAACCTCCCACACCTCCCCGCTCCGCACCCACCCCCAGCCAGGGCAGTCTCAGTCGCCGCGGGGACCAGGTGTCTAGGCGCCAACATGCGGCTGTGGCTCCGGCTGCTCCTCACCGCCGCGCAGCTGGCAGGTAAGGGGGAGGGGGCGGCCAGGGCGGGTGGTCTGCCCCGGCCCAGCAGGAGCCTGGGCGGGGTTTAGGAAAGGCTGTCCGGTAAGGTGCAGAGTCCAGAGTCGGGGCGTGCGGGCACCCGGAGGCAGCGGCAGGCACAGTCCCTGAGGGTGGAAAGTCCTCCAGGGAGCTCGTTATCCCAGGAGTCTGAGGCCACCTCTGAGCAAAAGCCTGGAGCAGGAGAAGAGGAGGCAGGAAGAGAGGAGGGAGGGAGGGGAGGAAGGAGGAAGGAGGGGAAAGAAGGAAGGAGGAGGTAGGAAAGAAGAAAAGGGAAAGAGGAGATGCATCGAGGAAGGAAAAATGCCCTTGCTGTGGGACCAGGCAGGGATGTGCTCCCAGGAAGGTGCCAGAGGCCCAGTTCTGGTTTTGGTGCCCCACACTTGGCCAAGGCTCTGTAGACACATTTTTATTACTTCCGGGCAAGTTCTGTAGTACAATTTGCCAAATACCAGGCTGTGGAGCCGAGTATTCCCTCGGGGTCTCCTGTCTCCCCAATATTCCCTGGGCTTGGGTGTGTAGGGTGACCCCAGGGACAGGCAGTGTCAGCGTTGGGAAGTGAAGCGGGCATCTGGACTGTCCTCTGGCTAAGCCCAGCCAGACTACCTTTCAGAAGAAGTCCCTCTGCCTCCCACACTGCCCACTAACCTGTGGTCCGTGTGCTCTCCTGCCCCAAAGCCCAAAGCTGGACATCCCGCCAGGGCACAAAGCCTGCCCCCGGGCTCTGACCCAGTGAGCTCAACATCAGAGGTAGAAGCTAATCCAGGCCGTGCAAAGCTACTGATGTTACTGCGATCATTTTAGAAACAGCAGGTCCCTCTGAGAATGGAGTCACTGGGTTACTGAGAGGATGAAAAGAATCGAATGAGACCACACAGGTGACAAGGCCTGGCTAGGGGTCAGGCACATAGATGGGGTTGGGCCACAGCTGGATGTTCAGTCCCCAGGGGCTGAAAAGCGATGGTCACCAGAGAGAGACCAGGGTGTGTCTCAGCTAGGAAGTCTTCATGTCAGGACGCAGGAGGAGGAAGGTACACACAGCCTGGTGCCTCTTCTGACCTCTTTACCCCTGAGGAGTCACTTAGGGGCTTTCTTGGAAGGTCCTCGAGAGTCTGTGTATTTGTGGCCCCACTCTGTGTACACGAGCACATGCCCGCGAGCCTGGAACTGTGGGTTTTCTCAGTTCAGCAAGTGCCTCAAAGCTCGGGCTCTGGGGTTGCAGACCAGGATTTGAATCTGAATCCAACACATACAGGCTGTGTGACCTTGAGCATGTCTTTAACCTTCCTGAGCCTCCGTGTCCTCGTGTATAAAATGGGTGTGAAACAGCATTTGGTGAGGATGAATGAAATGAGATCATTCCCGGCACTGTGCTTGGCACGATTCAGTAAATATTGGCATTTTCGATTCTTATTATCTCCCCCAAGAGGTCAGCGACCCAAAACAGCAAAGAACCTCTACTCTGCTGAAAAGGCGGTATGGTATTCAGGGAGAAAAGCAAAGGCCCAGCAGCCACTCGGGCCCCAGGTACCATTTCATTCTTGGTGCAAGCGGAAGCTCAGAGTGGTCTGTTGGAGTCAGAAAGTCGAAGTGCGTTTCATCAGTATTAGAAAAGGCTGCTGTGGGGCCATGGAGCCTGAGGACACGCAGGTAGGATTGTGAATACGGGCCACCACCTCATAAGCCAGCTCCTCTTGGGTACACACACACACACACACACACACACACACACACACACAGCATTCTCTGGCGGTTCTGCTCACGAAGGTCTGTGCACACTGCTCCTGGGTCTGCCCTGGCCGGCCTGCTGTCTGTTTCTCCACCCGACAGCTGAAAGGAAGGACTCGCTAAGGCAGATTCAGTCTGTTGGACTCGGCTGCAAAAGACCCATTCATTCTAACCCTTCTCCTTAAGATTTAACTTGCTGCCAGTAACAACCCCTGATATGCGAGACACATGGACAGTGATTTACCCGTGTACAATACTTTACAGTTTGCTTTCTTGGACATGCTAAGCCTCAGAGGCAGTCAAGTCAATGGCCTTAAGCTGCCTTCTTCTTATTTTTTATTTTTTAAATTTTTTTTAAAAAGACAGGGATTTTATTTTGTTTTATTTATTTATTTATTTTTTATTTATTTATTTATTTAAGATGGAGTGCAAGGGAGGGAGGGAGAGAGAGAAACATGGATGTGAGAGAGACACATCTATTGGTTGCATCCCACATGACCCTGACCGGGGCTGGGGATCAAACTCGCAACCCAGGTGCATGCCCTTGACCGGGAATCGAACTCGAGACCCTTTGGTCCGAGGGCTGACACTCTAACCCCTGAGCCAAAGCAGTTAGGACTAAGCTGCCCTCTTTTTAAAGAGAAGAGTCAAGGCCCATGATTTGCCTGAGGTTCCACAGCTGGCGCAGGGCAGAGGCTGGGTTCGAGGCCAGGTCTGTGAGTTCGGCTCCAGTTTTCCATGAACAGTCCCCTACTTACAGTGCTTCCTGTCTGAGACTAAAATGAACTCCCAGCCCTGCGGCGGGGGTGTCTGTCCTTCCACTCAGGAAGGGGATCCAGTGACCCATCAATGGCTTGGGGATGCAGTGATGGTCATTATTGTGCCTACCAGGGGACAGCAAGTGCTTCTTGCTGGCTGTCATCCATGTCCACAAGCGGTGGCTGGCCAGCCCAGCCCTGTGCTCTGCCTGTGATGCGAGGTCCGGTCCCAGCTCGCCCTGGCTCGCCTTCAGCCCCTGGAGCCTGAGGAACTTGTACATTGAGTTGCAGCCGGGCAAGGCGAAAGGCGTTAACTCAGACTGGATCTTTGAGTTTTGTTTTTTTAATCTTCACCCAATGAAATGTTTAAAGAGAGGAAGGAAGGGAGAGAGAGAAACATCGATGTGAGATTGACATATCGATCAGTTGCCTCCTGTACGCACCATGACCGGGGAACGAACCCACAACCTAGCTATGTGCCATGAGTGGGAATCGAACCCGAAACCTTAGTTAAGATGACACTCCAACCAACTGAAGCTCCAGCCAGGGCGAATCTTTGCGTTTGAATCCCAGGTCACTTACTAGCTATAAGTAGGATTTTGAACAAGTAACTTCATGCCTCTGTTTCCTCATCTGTGTAAAGGGAATAAAAATCCCAAAGTAAGTTTGAGGCTTGATTGAGATAATTATGCAAACAACCAGACTTCTAAGCATCCAGTCAACAAATGGCAGCTCTCTCCCCTGTCCCCTTTGCGACGCTGGACAGAGTAAACACCGCCTTGCCGATGATCTCTGGGAGGTGCGGTGCTCGAGCCCTGGAGTCCAGGAACCGCCAGCTGCATTTGCAACAGCCTCCAGACCCTGCAGCTGGGCAGGTTCTTCCATGGCTTTTCCTCTGATACTCGATTCGGGGTGACTCTGAGGTCCCACCACTGTGGCCAGGAAAATGTGCTGATGGGCTCTGCTCCGTCTGTTTCTCATAGCTCTCCATGGCAGCTCTCCACTCCAGCAGACTCCTGAGTACCTCATGGTTCAGACCAATGCAACGGTGCGCCTAGTCTGCGACGCCAAAACCTTCTCCCCCAGCACGTCCATCTACTGGCTGAGGCAGCCCCAGCCCCCGAGCGTGAACAGTCACCACGAGTTCCTGGCCGTCGTGTCTACAAAAGAGACTGTGTATGGCAAGGACGTGGAGCAGGAGAAGCTATCTGTGCGTCGGGAGGGAACCCAGACCATTCTCACTCTCAGAAGTGTGAAGCCTGCAAACGGTGGTGTCTACTTCTGCCTGACCATTGGGACCCCCACGCTGACCTTCGGGAAGGGAACTGAGCTGCGTGTGGGTAAGACCCTGGCTCAATGTTATCAACAGCACTGAGCACCTACTGTGTGTCAGGCATGTGCCAGACATGGGGGCTGCCCCCCCTCTCAGCGAGCCCAGTTCTCCTGGAGGGCTGATGGCCATGGGCAGTAGCACTATGGCTAATGGTAACAGAAAATATATTCTGAGACTTCCCCAGGGTCAAGCACATGCAGATGTTTTGCATAGTTATCTTGCTTAATGCTGCCAGCCATCCCGGGAGGTAGGCACTATTATGATTCCAACTGAAAATGGGATGCTTAGAAGCATCGCTGCTCCTTATGGGGACAGAACAGCGCCGTCCTTGAGCCATATCAGGCCCACCTGAGGCTGTGGCTGGATTGGGCTGAGTCCCCAGGCCTGACGATGGTCTCAGAAATCCCCTCCAAGAGTGCACACAGGCAGAGGAGAGGCAGGTGCCCTCACATTCTGCATGAGGGCCTATGGCTCGAACCCACACTCAGAGTTGCAGGAATGAGGAGACTGGACCCCAAGCCCATCTGCAAATTCTGCTGCAAATGTACTGTGTGCCTTTGGGCGGGTCCCTCCCCCTCGCTGGGCCTCAGTTTTCTCATCTGTGTCATGGGGTTGCTGATGGCCTCCACGACCTCCTCTAGTCCTCAGAAGCTATGGTTCCTCATGAGTTAGGTCAGCACATCCAGTGGAAATATATTGTGAGCCACAGATGTAATTTTAAAATTTCTGATAGCCACTTTAAAAAAAAGTAAAAAAAGAAACACATGACATTAATTTTAAAAATGTATTTTATTTAACCCAATTTATCAACAATATCACTTCATAATGTCATCAAGGTAAAATTATTGCTAAAATATTTTATATTCCCCTTTCATAGTAAGCATTGCATGCGTGTTTTACAGCAGAGCCCATCTTGGGTCAGACTGGCCATGTGCATGTGGCAGGTGGCCGCTATACTGGACAGTGACAATCAGAGCTATCAAAGGCGCAAAGGAATCAGGGGCAGAAATTCTCAAAGGCCCACATCTGACGTTAGCCCCCTCCTCGGGTTAGCCCATGGCCAGAGCCAACCCCCAAAAAGCCTCCCACTGTCCTGCTTCCCACTACTTGGGGTCTCGCACTGGGGGCACTGAGAGTAACAAGGGGACCTCCAGGAATCAGACCACTCAGCATGGGCTGTGCAGAGACAGCTGGGGACGGCAGCACAATTAGGAAGACAAAAAGCAGAGGGATGCCCCTGTCATGACTCACCAACCTCCAGCCTTGAATGAGGAGGTGGGGGAGGGAGGAGATCTCTGGGCAAGAAGCTGAGCATGCTTAGGGGTTCTTCACTGATTCCCGTATTGAAAACTGGGTTGAGAGGGGTTTGGGGTTTGGTTTGTTGTTTTTGTCTCTGTGAGTCCCACGTCTTTCCATTCATGTGATTTCGGGGTCTGAGAAAGGCGGGTGGTTTTCAGAAGCGTCCCCACCTCCACCCCCTCACTCTTGGTTTCGACATTTCCAAAGCTCTCCTGCTGCCCGGCTCCCAGGAATGGCAGGGCCTCCCCAAAGCAGGTGCTCGCACCCGTATCATCTCCCTGCGGCAGGGGACCCAGAGCCAGAGCCCATGCTCCTGCCAGAAAGTCAGTGCATTTCAGAGGAGGAAGCCGGGTGGTAGAGAAAGTATTCGCGGAGATGGGGCCTTTTCAGGCCCCTTAAGCACGCCATGGGTTCAAAGGCCTGTCCCTTTCAGAGAGGAAAGGAGGAGATTTGAACTGGGAGGGAGTGTCAGGAGGAATCAAGGGGACCTGGTTCTGGGCAAGAAGAAATGACAATGGAGCAAGCCTGTCCACAACCCCCCAGCAGGCCCAGAATCCTGCGCGCAGCCAAGGCGCTGAGGTCCTACCCAGCTGGCTCCCTGCCCGCTCCCCACGCCCTGCCGAGCGCCCTTGGGTGTCCCCGTGCACAACTGAGGGGACCGCGCACGTCCAGGGCCTGGAGGGTGCAGGAGCCAGCAGACCGCCGGGCACCCCTCGCAGGGCCCAGGCTCGCGCACGCCCTCGGAGCCCCAGAGCTGGTGGTGTTTTTCCTTTCACCCGGTTCCCCAGCACCTGATGACCAGGGCCCGGTCAGCCCGATGCGTTTGGCTTGTCCGTGAGAAAGCACTCGCACCTGAGGCGGGTGGCGCCTGAGCGCCCGGAGCGGGGCTGCTGGCTCGGATCCTGGCTCTGCTGCTCGCTCTCTGAACTTCGGGCGAGTTATTTGGGCTCTCGGTGCCTGGGCTTCCTCGGGGACAAGATGGGGACCGTGGTGCCCACCCCAAAGCTAGCGGGTTTGATCAGCTCCGGCTGAAGTGCTTGGCGCTGCCGCCAGCACCCGGTGGAAGCTCAGGAAGTATTCGTTCTAGGTCGTTCTTCTTCTCGAAACTTCCTGGAGCCGGCAGAGCAGAGCACGTTCTCGCCACCTGCAGGGGAGGCACCGGTGGAGAGGGGCCGAAGTGTCCACATTTTGCATGGAAGGAGCCAGCCCCACAGTGACCAGTTTGCTGGCTGCTCCTCCCTGTCCCCTTAACTCTAGAGTTTGAGTTCATGGTGACCCCTATTCCCTCTCCTCTGGTTTTAGAGAAAAATCAGCTCCGTGAAATGCCTTTCCTCAGCCCCCACAGGCAAAGGTTGGATTCAGGGCACCTGTGCTCACACCATTTCTCAGCCCTCGGTGCCTCAGGCGGCTCTGTTTGCTCCGCGTCCTTGTCCCCTGCTTTATCCCAACACTTGAGCGGATGACACTGAATTTGCACAAAAACAGAGTGACCCACCCAGAAGTCAGGAGGGGGGTTTGGGGTCCCAGCCCAGCACTTTCCACCAAGGGCCCTGGGGGCCAGTACCTCCCCTTAATGTCGCTGGTGTTCGCCTTTGAAATGAACGGTTGAGACCAGACTACAGGTCCCTCTGGCTCTGATGGTATATGTTTTTTTAAGACACCTGAGAAGGAAAGATAATCCCAAGGTATACAACCTGCATGGTGCTGAACACGCAGGAAAAGGCACCCACCCCCTTTCCACAGCATCCTGCAGTCGTTAGGGGTTGGCAGGGCTCAGGGACCCTGGCTTCAGCCAGACGGAGCCTTGTCTACTGCACACTGTGCTGGGCACATGGCCCCTTTAATTCTCACAACCCCAAGAAGGTTGTGGAGACCATCATTTCAGCAGATGGGAGACAGAGGCACAGAAAAGTGATAGGACTTGCCCCCAGTCACACAGTGGTTGATCAGGGGTGCTGGGGCTCAGTTCAGGTCTGTGTAGCTCCAGAGCCCCTCTCTCTCCAGAGCACCAAGCTGACCCTGTCCCTAGGCCCACAGACAGATCTGAGAGCAGGGGAAGCAGTTCAAATATGTTACTGTTCTGTGAACTTCAAGCTCTGTAGCAGCCTAGGGAATGGTCACTTCAGTACCTGGAGGCAAGATGTACCGTGTCCAGTTTCATCGCAGTCCACCTGCTGTTGGCCTGGCTAAGATATGTGTCTTGCTTGCTTTCTGTAGTTGATGTCCTTCCCACCACTGCCCAGCCCACCAAGAAGTCCACTCCTAAGAAGATAAGGTGCCGGCCCCCAAGCCCGGTGACTCGGAAGGGTGAGTTCTCCGTCCCCGTGGACTCTCAGAGGCACAGTGGACAATGTCACTCTCTGACTTCCTTCCTTCCTTCCTCCCTCCCTCCCTCCCTCCCTCCCTCCCTTCCTTCCTTCCTTCCTTCCTTCCTTCCTTCCTTCCTTCCTTCCTTCCTTCCTTCCTTCCAAAAGCCCTTCCCAAGTGCACACTCTTGAGCCTGTTTCTCTGGCCCTGAGCTGGGGTCAGAGGGGGAGATGCGCTATCCTTCCATAGCTCACAGTCTAGCAGGGACGTACTTGCCAGTCATCACAGGACGAAACTTAGTGAAAGCTACGTCCACCCCAAACCTGCACACAAATTTTCCTAGCAGCATGATTCACAATAGCTCAAAAGTAAAAACAACTCAAATGTCCACCAACTGATGAATGGATTAACAAAATGTGGAATAGCCATGCAGGGGAATATTATTCAGTCATAATCAAGAATTAAGTACTAATACAATCTACAACATGGGTGAATCTTAAAAATATTATGCAGTGGACATAGCTAGCTACAAAAGGCCATGTATTATATGATCTCATTGATATGAAAAGTTCAAAATGTGACATTCACAGAGACAGAAAGTGGATTAGTGGCTGCCTGAGGCTGGGGGGCTCAGCCTCATTAAAAGTTACTGGGGGAGGAATGAGGAGTGACTGCCAGTAGGTACAGGATTTCTTTTGGGGGGATAAAATCTTTTAAAATTAGATTGTGGTGATGGTTGCACATTTCTGTGAATTTAGCAAAACACATGAAATTATACACTTGAAACAGGTGAACTTCATAATATGTAAATTATATCTCACCCTGGCCAGTTTGGCTCAGCGGTTAGAGCGTTGGCCTGCGGTCCAGAGAGACCCGGGTTCGGTTCCCGCTAAGGGCGCATGCCTTGGTTGCCAGTTTGTCCCCGGCCCTGGTTGGGTCATGCGGGGGGCGGCCACTCGATGTGTCCCTTTCACATCGATGTTTCTCTCTCTCTGTTCCTCTCTCTCCCTCCCACTCTATCTGAACAAAAAATGGTAAAATGTCCTCAGGTGAGGATAAAAAAAAAAAATTATATCTCAATAACAGTATAACAAACAAACAAAAACCCAATCCAAAGGACCAGAACTTTAAACTTTCCCACTTTTGATGCTTAGCAGAGGACCTAATAATACACAGCATGTGCTTAATATATGTTTGTTAATGAGTGAACAGACTCGCCACTCTGTCCTGTAAGCATCAGACGCTGCAGCTGGACTGCACACACACACATGCACACACACACACACACACATGTGCACACACATACACACACGTGCACACACATATACACATGCACGCACACACGCACATACATAGACATGCACACACACGCATACTTTTCTTGAATCCATAAGCCAAATGTGTTTCTGGAAAAATACTGATCTCTGTCCCCCAAAAGTTACTGGTGACGAATAGAAAGTGCCATCTGCTCCAACCCAGAGAACAAACTACAAGCACCCCAGGCTGCCTCGTGCTGCTGGGTTGCTTTGTCTTAAGTACATATAAAGTACCAGGAGGAGTCTGGGAGAGGCATCTAACGGGAGCTGGGGATGGGAGCGAGGAGCTGTCCCGTTAGATCACAGTAAGAAGAACATCAGAACCCATGTATAGAAGGCAGCATCTTAGGGAACATAAAGGTGGAGACAGAGTGACCTCACTTTATAAAGTTTATGCCCCACAACGTCGCCTAAAGGATTCCAGGCAGAGTTGATTCCAACAAAAAGGAAACAGAAAATACAACAGAGCCATCAAGATGAGGACACATGCACTGGGTCTGTGCCATGGTACTGACGGAGCCAGCGCACCCAGTTAAAACACAGAAGACAGCCCTGGCTGGGTGCTCGGTTGGTTGGAGCGTCGTCCCCTACACCAAAAGGTTGCAGGTTCGATTCCCGGTCAGGGCACATACCTAGATTGCAGGTTTGATCCCTGGTGGGGGTGCATGTGGGAGGCAACGGTTCGATGTTTCTTTCTTTCTCTCTCTCTCTCTCCCTTTCTCTACAAAATACATATACTGGGGTGAAGATGAAGAAAACGGGGAAGACTCCAAGCAACATGGCACCACCAATACGCAGCCCTTACCACCACCACAGTGATAGAAAGACACAGCCCTGCACATCAGAGCCTTCATCTGGCCTTAAATTCTAGACGAAATCTGCTTTGTTCATCCTTGTGTGAGGACTGCTGAATGATAATGAGTTCAGCAACACTTTTATAAATGATGGAAGAAAGGTCTTCAGATTTCTTCCACCATTTCTAATATTGATCCTAGTAAAATACTGGGGCAAAATGCAACTCCATGGTTAGCAGGTTCTGTAGAATAAATAGGTGGCCAAGTGGAGTGCAGGGGAGACGGCAGGTGGTGGTTGCATGTGGGGTGAGGGCCATGGAGCGGTGTCACCTCGTAGTAAGTCAGCCAGCCTTGGGTGGAATCCCTGGCTACCACTGCCTCTACTGTGCGGCCTTAGGCAAGTGATTCAGCCTCTCTGAACCTCAGTTTCCTCATCTGTCAAATGGGGATGTTTACCTGGCTGAAGGGAAGGAGGATTAAATGAGATGCTATACACAGGAGTTCAGCTTGGCAGGGCGCCCAGACAGACCTCAAAGCGTATGATCAAGAATAAAACTCTCATGGCCACCATGGGGAGGGACCTGCTTTCAAAGGCTTAGAGCTGTCCTTTGAGAGACACTGAGAGGTCCTGGGGGACAATTTCTAAGCCACTGTCTCAGGAGAAAGGTGGTGAGATTCAGACCTCAGGAGACCCCAGTGAGGTGAGGAAGCCGAGCTGCCTGTCACGGGTGTGACTCTGGCCACTGGCTCCCTGCCCAAGCAGGCTTTTCACCACTTTACTGGAAGCAACAGCTTTTCCTGGAGCCCCACCGTGGGCCGCTAGCTGCACTGCTGGCCTCCGGCAGCTGTGACCACCCTTCAGGAAGCCTCCCTGACCACCCCTCTCAGAGAGGGGACCTTCCTGCTCTGCACGACCCTGCAGCCTTCACCCACTTCTTGCTTTTTTAAAAATTACCACTTTGTTCAGGTATAATTTGCATGTGATAAAATTCACCCATTTTAAACATATAACTCAACGATTTTTAATAAATTTACCAAGTTACGCACCCGTCACCACAATCCCGTTTTAGAACATTTCCATCGCCTCTAAGAGATCCTTTATACTTGTTTACCGCTAGTTTCTGTTCCCACGCCAGCCCTTGGCGACCGAAATGCACTTTAGATTTTCTGTCTCTGTAGATTTGAAGAGACGTTTCGTACAAATAGAATCATGCAATACGTGGTCTTTTATGCCTGGCTCCTTTCACTTAGCATCATGTCTTTGAGGTTCGTCCAGGTTGGGAGAATGTGGAGGAGGTGAGAGGGAGGCAGATAGAAACCCTTGCATCTCAGAGGTGGGAAGGACTTTCGAGGACCTCTGCCCAGCCTTTCACCCAGTGGGGAAACTCCCCTCCACATCGCAACATCCAGCCTTGGAGATGGCGGGCCGTCTCCACGGAGGGCCCACTCCACTCCCTCACTGCCTCTCAGGCCCTCAAGCTGTTGTGCTGGGACCTGCAGCCGCTCTGGACCTTGGAGGACCTGGGTTCATACCCTGGCCCTGCATTTTAGTAGCTGGGTGACCTTGGGCATGTGACTTAACCTCTCTGAATCTTGGTTTTTCTGAACTGTCAAAAGGGAGATTAAAATGATAGTAATACCTTCCTTCCTCACAAGATGGAATTTTGTAGTTAGTATTATACTTGGCACATAATAGGTATTTAGTAAAACTTCTCTCCCTTCCCTGAAATCCAAAACTCTTTCTAATCTTTCATCTGCAATCCCTTGCCCTTTTCACCCATGAGTCCTGGTTCTGCCCCTCTGCTACTCACAGGGACCAACCATAGGGGCATGAGGGGTGCCAGGGAAGGATTTGGGGCATTGATATTTAAACTTGACTGTTTAAATAGCATACAAAATGGGCAAAGGATCGAATAGGCAACTCATAGGAGAAAAAGAGGTGGCCAATGTATGAAAATCGCTGAAGCTGACAAGTAATCAGAGAATTGAAGTAAAATATTTTTCACCCACTGGACTGATAAAGACTAAAATCTTTGATAATATCAAGTGTCAGCGGGGTGAGCAATTGATGTTTGGGAATGGAGATCAGCGTAGCCTGTTTGGAAGGCATTTGACGATTTAAAATGGAAGTACTCTATGGTTTATTAGGTCCTGTTTTCAGTATCTGCGTCAGACAGGTTCCTGCATAAGAAGAAACCTACGAGAATGGTCTCTGTAGTTATTTACACAACACAGGAAACAAACAGAATGCCCACTGATGGCAAAGTAATCCCTGCTACGTCCACGCTCCAGCTGTCACTCTGCTGGAAGAAGAGTGTGCTGACATGTTCAAGTAAAGAAAAAAATGACTGCCCGGCCGGTGTGGCTCAGTGGTTGAGCGTCTACCCATGCACCAAGAGGTTGCCGGCTTGATTCCTGGTCAGGGCACATGCCCAGGTTGTGGGCCCGATCCCCAGTGGGGGGCATGCAGGAGGTGGCCAGTTGATGTACTCTCTCATCGATGTTTCTCTCTCTTTCTCCTTTCCTCGTTCTCTAAAAAAAAAAATACAGAAAAAAAAAGTAAAGAGAAAATGACTGCCGAACAGTGTGTGCACTCTGAGCCACTCCACTGTTGAAAAGAACATGTGTGTCTATGTAAACTGTGTATGTGAAAACGCAAAAAGAAAGCTACCAAACTCACCATGGTGTTAAGGATGTCAAAGATTCAAAAGATCCTTGAATCTTTTACCAGGGAAACATATTTGGCTATTTCTTATGAAATTAAAATAAAAGTTTTTAGAATAGCCAAAATCCCATTATTATCAATCTTTAAAATGGTCTATTTCCTATGAACATAAATAGATCCTGAATTTAATTCATTACTTTTTAATTTGGATGTGGGACATGAAACTTTACATATAAAATTCTCTTAATGTGTTTAAAGTGCCTAGAAAAAAAGACTAGAAGAAAATATGCAGACAGCGGTATTCTCTGGGAGGTGGGCTTTTAGTTGATTTTCCCCTCGTTATATTTACCTGTGTGTCTCAAACGTTTAATATCTGTGTCTTCCAGGCCCACTTTGTACCCCCCTTACGTTCAGCCTGCTGGTGACCGGAGTCCTGATTCTGCTGGTGTCCTTGGCTGTGGCCATTCACCTATACTGTAAGTTGTCCCCTCTTGAGTCGGCATGGCAACCCTTTTTGCTGTTGCAAGTGTGCCTGAGGGTCCTTCCTTCTCTAGGGGAGCAAGGCAGATGGGGGCCTGCTGGAAGTCTGCCCCTGAGAACCCGAGTAGTTCCAGAGGTGGTTCTGGGTCCGAGGGTACAGCAGGCAGCAGAGACCTCTCTGGAGTCAGGCAAACCTGAGTTTAGCTCCAGCCCTGCCACTCCCTGACTTAGTGGCCTTGGGTGCGTGCCCTGGCCTCTCTGAGCCTCCCTGCACGCAGGGGCAATATCACCTGCCTCCCAGGACTTGGCTGTTTGTAAAGTCCTGCCCAAGGTGCCCAAGGTGCTTAGAAAGCGGACACTCCTGCCGGCAGTGGGACGGAAGTGGCACAGCGAAGGCATTGAAGTGGGGTTTGGGTTATGTTCCCAGAAGCTAGAAATCCCCCGTCTGCGAGGCCGTAGGGAAACTCAGAGATGGCTGCTCTTGGCCGCTCTGGAGATAGAATCAACTCCTGTGCTCCCCACCCACCCACCCACACCCACGCACACACACACACACACACACACACACACACACACACACAGCTGCAGAGGAGGCTGGCACAGCCGCCAGACAGCCCAGAGCCCCGCTCACCTGTGCCGCCTCGAGCACGTCACTTACCCTTTCTGGGCTTCTATAAAGTGGGAGGGGGCGGCCTGCAGGACTAGAGCAGTGGCTCTTTCATAGGTCACAGACTCTTTTGAACATGTGATGGCCATCAGGGCCCTGTCCCTGGAGAAACGTGTCATGGGCACATTCGTGCACACAGCTGCCACCCACTGAGGGATCCATCGACCCCGTTCTAAGAACTCCGTTAAAGTTCAGTGGCCTGCAAACATTTTTGATCAAGGATCCCATTAGTAAAAAATTAAAAAACAATGAGCACTAACTTCATTTAACTGTAGTTATTTATTTAATATATTATGTATGCATTAAACGTGCTTCAAAAATAAAAGGCCATGAAGGAGAAGGTAAACTCGTAAATAGCCATGTTCGTATTTCCTTCCTTCATCCCAGCGGGAAACCTTGCGTGTCTCCCAAACACACGTGCTGTGGTTCAAGACCACCAGTCTGCACAGCCTCTCATTTCCGACCTGCGTGAAGGGCGAACGGCGTGTTTGAGGACACACGGACTGGAGGAGGCGCACTGAGTCCGAATTCTGCTTTTACCCTTACCAGCTGCGTGACCGGGCAGGTTACTCAGGAGCACGCTTGCTCGGTGCCTGGGTTTCCTCCTGTGCAAAGAGAGATAATAAGAGCAGTAGCCGACTCAGGTTTGCTGTGAGCATTAAAACACATGAAGATAAGCAGAGCCGGGCACCAGGGAAGGGGTCCGAGCTGTTGACTGTCCCTCTTTGGGCTCCTTGCGCTCTGGGGCTTAGTGTCAGCAGTCACAGTCGGTGCTGACTGACGTCCTTGCTTTCTCCCTTTAGGCCTGCGGAGGAGAGCCCGGATTCGCTTCATGAAGCAGTAAGTGCTTGGGACCCACGAGAAGTGCCCATGACACAGCCGTGGGTGTGGCGCTGGCTTCCTCAGCCCTGCTGCCGCTCACAGCCTCCAGCTGCAAGGAGCCGAAGCCAGCTGCCCCCTTCGGAAAAAATCACAGGCTGTATAAATCCACGGGGTGCTAGAGCTCAGGGAAAGAGATCACCTGGACAAACAGAAGGCCTGGTTAGCTGTTTAAATGTAGTTCGAGTCCGGTGAGATTCAGCTCTCAGCCCTCGTGCCTGGAACAGGGCAGGAGGTCCCAAACTCTTTCCCGCCTGTTATTTTATTCAACTTGGTCCTGCATGGCATAGGAGGGTTATTTTTACAGACAAGTTGAAAGACTTGCTCAAAGCATTTGGGATAGGAAAGAGCAGACTTGGGTTGAAACTGAGAGCAGTGGGTTCCCTCTGGGCTGGTGTGGGGTGTTGAGCTGCCTTCCTCGGTCCCGTCTGCCCTGGACCCCACCAGGCTCCCAGGAGTTGGCAAACCCACCAGCCGACTCCCACAGACACGGGGGCTAGCAAGACCTGGTCCGTTGGTCCCACTGAGCTTGGTAAGCACAGGCAGAAGCCACGAGACTGAGAGGCCAGAGGCTGTTAGTTGCTCTCAGCCTCAAGGACTTCCGGACCCCAGGTGGGCCATGGGCAATGTCCTTGGATTGGTTTTTCTTCCTATCTCCAGACACATCTCATTCATTACAACCCTCTGCACATAGAGTTGTTTGAAAAAGAGAAAGCCCATGTGTCTAGATTGAAGAGGGCCGCAGGGCCGTGTGCTCAGGAGCTCTGGCTCCAGCACGAGGCAGATCTGGGTTTGAATCCTGCCTGCCACTCATCCACCATGTGACTGTAGGCGATCGCTTCACCTCTCTGAGCCTCTGATGCCTCATCTGCAAAATGGGATAACAGTACCAACCTCGTGGCTATTGTGAGAACTTACTGGGGTAAGCACCCACAACGTGCTCGGCCCCTGGTCCCGTGGAGTCAAAGCATGCTCTACGAGCCCAACAACCAAAAAACAAAATTTTTTAAAAAATCCTCACCCGAGGATATTTTTCCACTTATCTTCAGATAGAGTGGGAGGGAGAGAGAGAGAGAGAAACACCCATGTGAGAGAGACACACCGACTGGTTGCCTCCCGCATGACCCCGACCAGGGCCAGAAACCCAACCGCAACCAAGGTACGTGCCCTTGACCAGAATCAAACCCATGACTCTCTGGTCCGAGGGTGGATGCTCTAACCACTGAGCCAAACCAGCCAGGGCACAAAGTGTATTTTTAAGTACTCTAAAATTATAATGTCCATGTAAGCTCTCCACGTGATTGTTCCACATTATTAGCTATACCATCGTTGTATATATAATTGCTCAAACATGACTGCTGTATTTTATGAGCAGTTTTCAGTGATAATTTTGATTGTGTGCAATTTTCTATTTACGTGCTGGGTTTAGAAATTACCCTCTACCTGAGAGACGGTAACTGAGTATATTTGTCTAAACCTAGGCCTCCAGAATGTTCTTTTATGGAGAATGAGCCCCCCTTGGGGAACTGCCTGTGCTTCTGTTCCCCACTCACCCCTTCATTTTAACTTGCTCCCCAGTGATTTGACACCAGTGTGTGGGGAGCTGGATGTAGGACCTCATGCTTAGGCAAACCCAAGGGTTCAGAGGATCAACTAAGGCAGACGGGGAGCTGAGGGTGGTCATGGGTGAGGCTCTGAGCACCCCTCACCCTCTGCTCACAGCTCTGGTCTTGTCTGTTGCCTGTGGTTACACTTACCTGTGAGACAGTTTGAAAACCACCTCTGGTTGCTGTCGTGATCCAGGCATGGACAAAATAGTCCGTGGGCCCACAGATAAGCTGTTCCAAACTCATGCTGCGATTTGGAGCAGACATTCCCAGCCTCTAATTGGCCTTCGAAACCATCCTATCAGCAAGTGACCTTCTTCCGGCCCCTCTGTGTGCGTCTGTGAATAGCTTATCTTAGAAGGTACTGCAGGAGGTAATACTATCCAAAGCTATAGTCCTTTGGGCTTCTTCTTTTTTTTTTTTTTTTAGCTTTAACAAAAATTTTAATGACTAAAATGGGCCCTAAAAACATACTAACACAAAACTTCTGGCCCCGGGCTACTAACTTAATGGGGAGCCCTGTATCCTCAATTGCCATTTGTCTCTGTTACAGGAAATTCAATGGCCTTTGCCTGAAAATAAGTGGTTTCACAACTTGCTATTGTTTTTAGGTTTTATAAATGAGCAGAGAATATGCTTCTGGTGTCCTGCTACAAAAAGACATTGGCCAGGAACGAGTAAGATCTGGAAAAATGAGAGAAGGGACACCCTGAATGGAAATTTCACTGACCCGCCGGAGCTGCCTGCTTTTAACCACTGCAAGTTCTTTCTGTGGGCCTCGTGCATGGAGCGACTTGTTGGTTGGTCATCTGGAGCCTGAGAGAGGCTTCAGAGCCCCGGGCACTTCCTGCGACTCAGGGGCACACAGGAGGGTTGTGTAAGAAATGCCACCCACACCGCTTCCTGCTCCTGCACGCGCCCTGGGCCGGGCTGGGACCTTGGGTGTTGGCCGTCCAGCCACCATGTGCAAGTCCTTCTGCCCTGGTAGGGCAGTGACAAAGAGTCCTGAGTCTTGGGACAGTGCTGGCATGGCTTCCCCTTTTTCTTCCCGGCTGGGCTGACTGTCCCCACAGGAAACCCCCGAGAGCAGTCCCAGCTTGAAAAGGAAGCTTCCAGGAAGGGCTGACCTGGCTGTCACATCGCGTCAGTGTCTCGGGACCTCCGCTGCGGCTGGGAACTTATGGTTTGGGTGCTGGAGGTCCTTTCCCATTAGAAACGTCCTTGGCTTTTAATTTTGCCTTCTAACAGCTTGTATATTTCTTCTCTGCGTTCTGTTCTTTTTATAAAAAATGTCTTGGTTGTAAAAATAAAGTCCTGAGTTAAAAATGCAAATGGCTCGCGTGATGGAAAAGCACAAAAGCCCACCTCTACGGCAGAAATGTTGGTGCTCAGTTGAAAAGAAATGAGGATAAAACGTGTGTGTCCTCACTTGCCCCCACGGCGTGTCGCAGTCCGTGCTGTAGGTGTAGAGGAGGCCTGAGAGGCTGTGGAGCGAGGGCACCGGGGCCAGGCAGCAGGTGCGCAGGGCCGAGATCCTCTGGCCCACTCCCAAGTGCCTGCACTAGTTCCTGTTCATTTCTGTTGAGGGTGGAATCCCAAGGACTCCTGGCACCAAAGAGAAGGTGAGAGGCATCATGTCACATGTCCATCAATTTCTTTTACTGCCTCTTATCTTCGATGGTCAGAGAAGAAAACTGTGAGGAGAAAAGGCTGAACTGGAGAGGGGAGTCAGGATGAAGATCTCATGCCCTTTGAAAAAGTCGGGGACCCCGCCTTAGCCCCCGCCCTGGGCCTTAGCAGTGTAAGAGCTACTGAGCCAAAGAAGAACGAAACCTCAGCCTGCATTTACAGAAGCACCACGCCCAGGTCCGATGAGAAGAGGGTCCCCTGCTTTTCCAGCCCAGGCCTGAACTGGGAGGTGGAATTTAAGAAGGGTGTTGGCAAACCAGGCCCTGTTCTGGGGCCTCCGGCAGCCACAGAGTGTGAAGAAGGGACAGTGTGACGTCTCCCGTCATCTGAGACGCCTGCTGCTGGGGTTGGTGGGAGTCAGAAGGGTGTAGATGCGGGAGGTGCTCAAGAGAAGCAAATGCTTTCTACCTATTAGCTTCCAGGGCAACAGGACGAGCTGCCTCCCAAGGTTGGGGGGATGGGGAAAGGGCCAGGGTCACCTGGACCAGACTGTTCCAGGGTTCACTTTTAGGATGGGTTCCTTGCTCAGAGATGTCCGACGCAGATGATAAGAGAAGAAGGCCCAGATGGGGGACTGCCCTCCCCGAGGGCTCACACCCCGTCCACAGCGCAATAAGAACGGGCCCCAAGGGCCCTCGTCTCACTACAGGCTCTGCCGTCTAACAGGGTCTCCCTGCTGCTGTCTTTGGGATTGTGTTTAGATCTTTGCAAGTTCTCGGAGAAGGGGGGCAAGGTTGTGGGGACGGGGGTAGGGGTGGTGTGCTCCTTGGTCTGTTTACTGTGCCACAAGCAGGCTCCCCTCCGCTTGGCTTGCCCAGAGAGCAAGCTGGGCTGCAGGCAGCCGGGGCTGCGGTGAGGACGTCTGCACCCGGCACCTGGCGTTTGTTTTGAAGAAGAAACTGAGCTGTTACTTCCTTCTGGAGAGCCATTATGGCAAAATATCAAAAAAAAAAATTATTTTTAATCTCGCTATCTTTTGACTATTGATGCCACTTGTAGGCATTTATCTTTTTAAAAAAAAAAACATACACACACATCTCAAAGTTATGTGCACAAAAAAATACACATCAAATTGTTTCCTGTAGCCTGGCCGGTGTGGCTCAGTGGTTGAGCATCGGCCCATGCACCAAGAGGTCACCGGTTTGATTCCCGGCCAGGGCACATGCCCAGGTGTGGGCCCGATCCCCAGTGGGGGGCATGCAGGAGGTGGCCAATCGATGTTCTCTCTCATCGATGATTCTATCTCTCTCTCCCTCTCGCTTTCTCTCTCTCTAAAATCAATAAAGAAAAAATATTTTCAAAAAAATTGATGCCTGTAGTTGGCTTATTAGCCAACAATTGGAAAAAATTCCAAATGTCTATCAAAAGGAGCCAGGTAGATTGATTGTGATAGAGACTTAGCAAGCTGCTCAGGAGGGGGCCGATCCATCCACGCCGGCATCACACGATGGCTGCTCTCCCTGCTTATAGTCTAACCACTTCTGCACTGTGTCCTCACTTCAAATCCAACACACGCTTAAAAGTCAAGCAGAGATGAAAACGGGTAAAAGAAGTGTGCATTAGAAGTCAGGATATGGTTACCTTGGTGCAGGGTGATCATCACAAGGGAGTGCAAGTTTTGGATTTTGGCAAGTTCTGCTTCTCCGTCTGGGAGCTGGTCACAGAGTGTGTTCAGGCTGTGAAAATTCATTGTGCTGTACACTCATGATATGTCGACTTTCAAATACAGATATGAGTGTAGATATAGATTATACTTTACTAAAGAGGTATTTTGCTCTGGCCGGTTTGGCTCAGTAGTTAGAATGTTGGCCTGCAGACCAATGAGTCGAGGGTTTGATTCTGGTCAAGGGCACGGACCTCGGTTGCGGTTCAGTCCTGGCCCTGGTCAGACTCGTGCAGGAGCGGCCAGTCGATGTGTCTCTCTCACATCGATGTGTTTTCTCTCTCTCTCTCTCCCTCTCTCTCTCTCTCTCCCCCTCTCACTCTCTCTCTCCCTCTCTCCCTCTCTCTCTCTCTCTCCCCCCTCACTCTATCTAAAGAAAATGGAAAAATATCCTCGGGTGAGAATTTAAAATAAATAAATAAAGAGGTATTTTAAAATTCAAGTACAGAAGGTTACAGAAATGTGTAAAATCGGTATTTAAAAGTTTCTTGCTCTTCCATGTCATTTTTGCATGCACTTTTTTAAACAGAAAATTGCAGTCTTATAAAATATAATCTATAGTTCATTAGATAGAGAATAGAAAATTAAATCTTACAATATTGTGCTGCAAATTTAATTTTTTTCTCTAATAATATATCAAGGTCTGTGGACATACTTGCTTATCTATGTGTAGAAGAAGGTCTCAAAAGATATACCCTTAGTTGTCAATGGCAGTTATTCTGGGGAATTTCCATTTCTGAGTTCTTCATTTCAGCGTTGTATGGATTTTTACAACCATCATGTATTACTTTTGTAATTGGGGGGGGAAAAAACCAAAGTTTGCAAAAAAGCCATAGCCTAATTTTATTTTATTTTAAAATATAGACCACTTCGCCCGGGCGGTGTGGCTCAGTGGTTGAGCGTCAGCCCATGCACCAAGAGGTCGCTGGTTCAATTCCCCGTCAGGGCACATGGCCAGGTTGTGGGCCTGATCCCCAGTGGGGGACGTGCAGGAGGCGGCCAATCGATGTTCTCTCTCATCGATGTTTCTATCTCTCTCTCCCTCTCCCTTCCACTCTCTCTAAAGTCAATAAAGAAAAAAAAAAAACTTTAAAAAAAAATAAAAATAAAATATGGAACGCTTCACAAACTTGCCTGTCATCCTTGCCCGGGGGCCATGCTAAACTTCTCTGCATTGCTCCAATTTTACATGCTGCCAAAGTGAGCACGAAACAGCCTCTTTTAAAAGAGGCTCTGGTCACTGTAATATTTAAAAAATTGGAATCAGCTTAAATATCTATCAATGAGAGACTTGTTCATAAATTGTGATTCTGTAAAAATGAGTACCGTGGAAAGCACTGTGATGCATGTGAGGTGGCCAGACAGCAGGGCCCAGCCACTGGCAGTGTGACCTGGGGCAAGCTGGTAACCCCGTGAGCCTCAGTTCTCTCCTGTGAAATGGGAGCGCAGTAACTTCTCCCTCTTGGTCTTGCCGTGGGCCTGGGATGACTGCAGACAGGGAGGTCTGGGAGCTTTGCAGCCCACACAGGGCTGGGGATCACTTTCTGAAAACTTTCCTCCCCTCCCTTCCTCTCACTGAAGCTGAAGAGTTCTGGGCAGCAGCCAGCAGCTGTGGCCCCGGCAGGGCCATGTTCAAAGGAGGAAGGGGGCTTCTACACCACCCTTTTCCTTTCATCCTTGCTCATCCCCACCCCCGCCCCAACAGCGTGTGTCTCTACTGTAGGAAGTGGGCAACTTGTTTTCAGAAAGTGATCCCCAGCCCTGTGTGGGCTGCAAAGCTGGTCTGAATCTACCACCTAGTCAAAGAGAAAGAGGGAGAGAGCCCTGTTTTCAGAGGCCTTTCCAGGTGTGGAGAGTGAAAGAGATTTCTTCTGTCACTTTCTTGGGAAACCTCCTCAGATGCGTCACTTTTCGGTGACCATGAGTCACTGGTTCCTAGACTCTTCCTGGCTACACACCTCGGTGCACTGACTCAAACAGAAGGAACCCGTAGTCCCCAGTACCACATCAGTTGGGGACGCTCAGAAATATGCATGACAGTGAACACGGAGTGCTGAGAAGGGGCCTCTGTGTTCCCGCCCAGTGTCGCTGGCTACCCAGGACTCCGTGTTTCCATTAATGACTGCCTTTTACATGCGAGTGCTCGTTTTCAAGCTTAGCCTAGGCTTCTGAATTTGAATGGTAGCTGTCTGCATTTCTTTCATATATTTTTATTATTTATTTATTTTTAAATATGTTTTTATCGATTTAGAGAGAGAGGAAGGGAGAGGGGGAGAAAGAGAGAGAAACATCAATTGGCTGCCTCCCGCATGCACCCCTAATGGGGATCAAACCCGAAACCTGGGCATGTGCCCTGACTGGGAATCGAACCTGAGACGTTTCAGTGCATGGGACATGACACTCAACCAACTGAGCCACGCCGGCCAGGGCTCTTTCTTACCTTTTCTTTTTTAAATATTTTTTCTTTATTGATTTTAGAGAGAGAGGAAAGGAGAGGGAGAGAGATAGAAACATCAATGAGAGAGAACATCGACTGGCCGCCTCCTGCATGCCCCCCACTGGGGATCGGGCCCACAACCTGGGCATGTGCCCTGACCGGGAATCAAACCAGCGACCTCTTGGTGCATGGGTCAACGCTCAGCCACTGAGCCACAGCAGCCGGGCTCTTTCCTATCTTTTTAATTGCGGACCATCTGCATTCTGTCCTCATTCACGAGTGAACAACTCACCCTGCCCCTTGCTCTGCGGTAAGTGTTCCTATTCCTTAGGCTTCTTGCTGCCCGTCCAAATATAATTATTTGGGACACCTTCTCTGTGACCAGCCTGTTCTGTGCCAGGACTAGGGGTTCCCAGGACAGACACAACCTCCAGGGCTCATGCCTTGCTCATCTCACTTAACAAAGAGGCTTCCAGCCTTCAGTTCCCCCCTTACCAGCCATGTCCTGGGGGCACCAAGGCCTGTGGGAGCTGTCTTGCCACCTGTAGCCTTGGGGCTGGAAGCTAAGTGAATAAATGAAGGCAGCAGAAGGCTGGTCTAGGAGGTCCTCCGGCCCCCACAGTCAGGCTCTGCTCCAGTGAGCTGGGACCACTGCCCTCCCTCCATCCCCCCTCAGCGCCTCGCCCGCTGGCATCCTGGCCCAGCCTTTCTGGGCTCCTCCAGGCTCTGAGGACTCAAATTCCCCACACTTCTGGAGGTTTACTCTGCCAAGCACAGTCGACAGACACCCTGGAGAACACAAAGTCCACAAATTAGATATTAATTGAGCACCTACTGTGTTCTTGCATCTAACACATGAGCATATGCAGACAGTGTCCCCAGCCCGTGGGCTTACACCATCTTGGGGGCACAGACACAAGACCAGCACCTGTGTGACCCTGAGAGTGCCCTTGGCACCTCACTCGCCCCACCTTGGTGCCAGTCATGGACAGACGATAAACACGTGGATTGGCAAATATCCCGATGATGCTAACAGGGGCAGAGGGCATGAATCGCCTCCTCAAAAAAAACTTGTGTTCTGCGGATAGAAGAGTCTGCAGCCTCTCACAGGAGAGTTTGTGGAGGTCTCTGTGGTTGAGTGGGGGCCAAGTGAAGAGGGGAAGATGTGAAGTGTTGGTGGGGCGGCGGAGGCCCACCTTCCCCAGCACACCCCTCCTCCTGTCCCTTCAGCATCCTGTGAGCCGAAAGCTGGCTGCTTGGCTAGACCTGCTGGCTGGGGAGGACCAGGCCAAGGAAAAGGGAGGCCCTGACCCTTGTCCCTCCACCCTCACCCAACTCCAGGCCTCAGCCAAGCTGGGGGGGCGGGGAGCCCTGGGGAGCAAAGAACAATGGGAGACTCAGCCAGCACAAAAGATGGGACTAGCTGGAGGTGACCGAGCCTCTGGGTGGGCAGGGCAGGAGAAGGTGGAGTTTGAGGAGTCCCTTCTATCCCATCATCTTCCCTAAGAGGATACTTTGGTTTTGAGAAGGGGAGGAAAGATGAATATACAAGAGAAGCAGGCCTCACGGAAGTCCTTTCCCGGCCCCATGCAGAGCCCACCTCCCCAGAAGCCCAGAATGCCTCCTCGGGCAGCCGGGCAGCCGGTGGTGTGGGGGTTGGAGCAGGCAACAGGAAAGATGTTCCTGGGCTCAGGTGAAAGCCAGTTCTTGCTGTAATGGTTTCTCACGCCTTCCTCTCTCACGACTCTGCCAGCCTCCCCCGCACATGGGAGTTGATCAGCGGGAGAGAGAATAATACTATTGGAATGTTATCTGTCACTTCAGAGCGAGGGCGCTCCTGTGTGCCATGTGACGGGGGCCGGGATGTTTGCCTTGGAACCTACTCCTGATTATTGTGACACACAAGGACTTGCAGTGGACAGCTGTCCCCTAGTTGAGCCTTGTCACACCCTGCTGATGTTAACTCAAAATCGCCCCACCCTCTTCCCTGCCCTGTGTTTAGTGTCGAAACTAAATTAAGACCCTTGAGTGTGTCTGCACGGTTGAGAGGAAAGTCGATTCACATGTTCTTACTGTCCTACCATGACCTCTACACCAATCTCACCTTCGTAGAATGAATGTGACTCAGGCAAGATTACAAATATATTTTCCAGAAAAATGAAAATCTGTCATTTGCATAGAAGTGTCACCGGGTGGGTGAAAATGTGAGAGTGATATCACTTACTGCTGCAGAGTACCCACAGGGGTTGCTGACGGTGTTAGGAGACACGACAGCCTTTTGGAAAATAGTGTGGCAATGTCTACATATCACATGCTCTGACACAAACCACATGCTCTGCCTCACCCTCTTCCCTGGAATATGTCTCCTGGAAGGCAAAAGGGTCGTTACCTAAGAATAAATATGGTCGTTATGTTCTTAGGTCGTTACCTAAGAACAAAGATGATTATTTCTGTTTCATATTTTGGGGCAAAATAAAAACTGGAAACAACCCCAAGTTCATCGATAGGGAGTCCTAAATAGTGATCTCTCTGCACCTGATGTAGCATGCAGCCATCGAAAGAGTGATTTAAAAGAAGGATTTGGTGAGATTGCAGGAATGCTGAGGGAGGAAAAGCAGGGTGCCAGAAAGTATTTAAAACATGATTCTATTTTTGTAAAGCAAATAATCACCTGCAGAAAAGGCTATACATGTCCGTAGCTGAGCACATCTGACTGTGAATAGGCAAATGCCTGACTGCCATCACGGGGCAGGGACGCCAAAAACAAACGTTCCCTGGAAAAGGAACTAGTTTCACTTAAGTACTGAGAGGTTAAAATAAAAATGTTTCTCCTTCGCCTGGCCGGTGTGGCTCAGTGGTTGAGCGTCGACCCATGCACCAAGAGGTCACCAGTTCGATTCCCGGTCAGGGCACATGCCCAGGTTGTAGGCCCGATCCCCAGTGGGGAGCATGCAGGAGGCAGCCAATCAATGTTCTCTCTCATCGATGTTTCCATTTCTCTCTCCTTCTCCCTTCCTCTGTCTCTAATATATCAATAAAAGAAAAAAAATTTTTTAAATGTTTCTCCCTCTATTTTGATTAAGTTGACTGTGAAAACTCAATTTTACAATACATCAGAAAGCACCTAAGAATCAATATAATTAGGGAATATAGTCAATAATATTGTAATAACTATGCATGGTGGGTTATTACAGTAGCTAAACATATTATTAGTTTTTACATTTAAAATGGTGGCATTTCAAGCTTAGGTACAATGGAAGTTATTGACTTACTAAGGTGGGACTCTATGGATTTTTTTGGTTTATTTGTTTTTGTTTTATTTCCTACAAGTTTGAGGACAAGACCTCCTCCCCAAACTCCTAGTTCTCAATTTCTTATCAGGGTCCCAGAATTCGGCTGACTTCCCAAAGCGTCAGGTGCTGAGGCCCATCTCCCTGCGACCCCTGGGGCCGGGGTTTTCCCTCAAGCGTCTCCCACGGTTTTGTTACGGGTTGGCCGTGTTCTGCCTTCTGGATTCCTGCCTCCCCATCAGGATGTTCTGCTTCCCATCCCCAGTCCTCGCAGAGAGAAACACTGCAGAGAGGAAGGAATGTGGCACCCATCTTGTGAGAATCAGAAAGGATCTTTCTCAAAGGGAAGAGCCCGGCCCGCCCAGTGGGATTGTCGGCCACTAGATACACACTGGTCAGCCCACAGTGACGGAGTCCAATGACCACAACCAAGGGATACAGGGTAGACCCCTGAGGCATATACGGATTACATGAGACAGGTGGCAAGGGATACAGGATAGACCCCAGAGGCATATACGGATTACATGAGACAGGTAGCATTCACAGATTCGGGGAAAGAATGGATTAGATAAATAAAAGGCGCTGAGACAATTGGTTAATTCTTTGGGGGGAAAAAATAAGTTTTAGCCCTTCACATCTTACACCAAAAGAAATTCCAGGTGGTTTAACTAAATGAATGTTTTAAAAATATACTGAAAGACAACCCTCAGAAGAGGGGGTGGGGGGAGGGAAGAGATAAACCACAGAACTTATATGCATGTACGCATAACTGATGGACATAGTCAACAATGCTGGGGATGGGGTGGGGGGGATGGGGAGGAGGGTGTCAGTGGGGGAAAAAGAAACATCTGTAACAAAAACAAATTAATAAAAAAATAAACAAATAAAAAAAAAATATATATATATATATATATACTGAAAGAAAGAAACCAGAAAATCAGTAATTTAAAGAATAATAAACTCTAACAAAAATTAAAAAGAAATATTGTAATAACTATGTATGGTGCCAGGTGGGTACTGAAAATATTGGGGAAATACTTTGCAAACTATATGATTGTCTAACCACAATGCTGTACACCTGAAACTAATACAAAATACTATTGAATGAAAACTGTAATAGAAAAAGAAACTTTTTAAATTAAATACGACCTTGTGTCTAATATATATCATTTGAGTTATTTAAACAACAAACAAAAATAGCAACATATTTTATTATTATTTTTTTACTCCTCACCCGAGGATATCTTTCCACTTATTTGCAGATAGAGTGGGAGGGAGATAGAGGGAGAAAGGGAGAAAGAGAAACATCAACGAGAAAGGGACACATTGACCGGTTGCCCCCTGCACGACCCCGACCAGGGCCGAGGACAAACGGCAGCCGAGGTACATGCCCTTGGCTGGAACCAAACCCACGACTCATTGGTCCATGGGCTGATGCTCTACCATTGAGCCAAACCGGTCAGGGCAGCAACACATTTTAAAATTTATTGTACCAGATTATATCAGAATATAATACTTCAGGTAGATGAAAGTGCTTGTAAGTGAGCGCGTTTGCATGCCGTTGCGGGAGTGCGGTCTGGTTCCGCCGCTGTCAAGGGTGTTGTGTATCAAGAGCCTTGAAGTTGTGTCTATTTCTTTGACCCAGCAATTCCACTTCTACAAACACATCATAGAAAGGTTGCTATGGTTATGCACAGGATTAAAGGCAAAGGCATGCATCACATTATTGTGAGCATACTGAGAACATGCTAAAAGCCACCAGTGAAAAGAATGATAATCCATCCACACAAGGTGACGGGAGCCATTAAAGGATGCCGTGCAAGAATGCTTTATAACTGGAAAAATAGTCAGAATGTACTTTTAAATCTAAAAATCAGGTTATAAAACTTTAGAGATTATATGAACTAAATCTTGGAGGAGAAGGAACTATCTGTGTGTAAGAAACATGCATTAGATAAAATAGAGTATATGCCAAAATGTTAACTCTGATTGTAAGGGGCTTGGGGGAGGTGGCAGGTTACAGGTAATTTTTACCTTCATGTTTATGCATGTGCATTATTTCTATCTGTGTATTACATTTATAGCCAAGCAAAACAATAAAGCAATTTCAGGTTTGAAAAAACTATACAGAGGTGGGCAAGAGTAGGTTTAAAGTTGTATGGAAAAAGACATATGATTATTACAAAAGAAGAATAAACTGTGGCCCTAGCTGGTGTGCTCAGTGGTTAGAGCATTCACTGGCGCACAGAAGGGTCTTGGGTTCGATTCCTGGTCAAGGGCACGTCCCTGGGTTGCTTGTGGGAGGCAACCAATCATGTGTCTCTCACATCAATCCCTCTCTCTCTCTCTCCCCCTCCCCATCCCTTCCACTCTCTCTAAAACTCAATGGGAAAAAATATCCTCAGGTGAGGATTAATAAAAATAATGATAACAACAACAAACTGTGTTTCACATACTCACAACTATAAATGTACATTTGTCCACTCCTGTATATGAGGAAAATGTATAATGACAAGAAAAGTTACTGTTTAAAAATATAAAATATTTTTAGAGTAACTAGTGTTTGGTCCCATTTTTGAGAGAGAGAAGCTGGAAGGTAATAGAACAGAGGTTGCAGTTGTATCTCTGGCGGTAGGACTATACGAATATTTCCTTTTCCTCTTCTCTGTGCTTTGCTATATCCTAGATTTTTCTAAAAATAAGCATGAGCCCTGGCTGGTTTGGCTCAGTGGTTAGAGCATCGACCCGCGGACCAGAGAGTCCCGGGTTTGGTTCCTGCTAAGGGCACGTACCTCAGTTGCAGTTTGTCCCCAGCCCCAGTTGGGGTTGTGTGGGTGGCAACCAGTCGGTGTGTCTCTGTCACATCGATGTTTCTTTCTCTCTCTTCCTCCCTCTCTCCCTCCCACTCTATCTGAAGATAAATGCAAAAATGTCCTCGGGTAAGGATAAAAAAATAAAAATAAAAATAAGCATGATTTTGATTTTTAAAATAGTGTTTTTAAGGCTGTAACTATTTAAAACATATTCACAGGCCCTGGCTGGTTTGGCTAAGTGCTTAGAGCATCAACCCACGGACCAAAAAGTTCTGGGTTCGATTCCGGCCAAGGGCACGTACCTCAGTTGCAGTTCGTCCCTGGCTCTTGTCGGGGTCCTGCAGGAGGTGACCAGTTGATGTGTCTCTCTCACATTGATGTTTCTCTCTCTCTCTCTTCCTCCCTCTCTCCCTCCCATTCTATCTGAAGATAAATGGAAAAATATCCTCGGGTGAGGATTAAAAAATAAATAAATAAATAAAATAAAACATACTCACAGAACTTTACCCTTACACGCTGGCTCCAAATATAATGGGCTCACCACTGCCCTGAGGGTTTCACTTCCCTGTGTCCAGGATCATTCAAAAGGCGTCTTACCTTTTTTTTTTTCCACTGGGGATCTGGCCCTGACCGGGAATCGAACTGGCGACCTCTTGGTGCATGGGTGGACGCTCAACCACTGAACACACTGACTGAGAAAAAGGCATCTTACTTTTAGAAGTGAGCTTACCTACGGCATCTCCTACAATTGCAAATCTCCTTGAAGAGGAAAAAAAAATCATCAAGTAACAAACAATAAATTCTAAGATTTCAATATGTAAATGAGACTATCTACTTTATACATCTGTTTTCAAAAGTTGTTGTCAGGCTGGTGTGGCTCAGTGGTTGAGTGTCAACCCATGCACCGAGAAGTCACCAGTTGGATTCCCGGTCAGGGCACATGCCCAGGTTGTGGGCCCGATCTCCAGTGGGGGCATGCAGGAGGCAGCCAATCTATGTTCTCTCTCATCAATGTTTCAATCTCTCTTTCTCCCTCTCCCTTCCTCTTTCTAAAATCAATAAAGAAAAAAAAAAAAGCTGCCATCAGTCTGACCACACACATGCACACATATTTCCACTTGTTTTCAAAGAAGGGCTGACCACATCCAACCTCACTACAAATGTAAAGTGACCAGATGGCCCAATCTTCACACATTGTTTATTGACCTTTGCCCTCATTTCCCAGCCACCATCCTTATTTTGCTTGATTGTACTGTTTGCCTACATTCTCTCGGTTAACCCCTGATGCATGTATGCCCTCTTGCCATTTACACTCAGGATGCTAACCCTCACTCAGCTCCATCAAGTCACCAGGCTAGAAAGTAAATGGTGAAGATAGGACTTGACCCAAATACCACCACCCAGTGATACCTGGTGAGATGTCCTGTTCTCCTACCCCGACCCATGGGGACAAGAGCAAGAGCAGTTTAACCTTAGGCCCTGCGCGAGCTTACCTAATCTTGACACTATAAGAAGTTCCAGCCCTGGCCGGTTTGGCTCAGTGGTTAGAGCGTCAGCCCACAGTCCAGAGAGACCTGGGTTTGGTTCCCATTAAGGGCACGTACCTCGGTTGCAGTTTGTCCCCGGCCCCAGTTGGGTGGGGCAGGAGGCAGCCACTCCATGTGTCCCTTTCACATCCATGTTTCTCTCTCTCTCTCTCTCTTCCTCTCTCTCCCTCTCACTCTATCTGAACCAAAAATGGAAAAATGTCCTCAGGTGAGGATTTAAAAAAAAAAAAAAGAAGTTCCAGAGTTCATGACCCCTGCATACAAGTCCTCCCTGGGGCTCTTCTCTACTCCAGTTAGGGCTGAAGCAGAAGCAAATGCAACGAGAATTCAGAAATCTTTGTGACCGGTGAAATCTGACCCTTTGGAATCATAGACCTCTGTGTTGGGAGAGGAACTTGAAGTCTACCTAATCCAGCTTCCAAAATAGTACTTGAACACCCTTTACCATAACCCCGCCAAGTGCCTGTCCACCCCACATTCAAACACCCCTGTGACGTGGAGCTCACATTCTCTGGTCAACACACTTCACATTTAACTGGTTCTACCAGAAAATGTTTTTCTCAAAAGAACTCCCTGCAAGCTTCCAAGAACCCCTCAAAAGCAGGTCTACTTGATGGTTTGCTCTTGGCTTCCGTTTTGAATCCCTGATGCGACAAGATGACCTTTCGTTTTTGTTTTAAATACTCACCCGAGAATATTTTTCCATTGTTTTTTTATTATTATTATTTAGATAGAGTGAAAGGGGGAGCGAGAGAGAGAGAGAGAAACATTGATGTGAGAGAGATACATCAATTGGTTGCCTCCTCCACGGCTCTGGTCTTGGCCAGGGATCGAGTCTGCAACCCAGGTGCATGCCCTTAACCAGGAATCGACCCACCAACACGCTGACCCCTGAGCCAAACTGGCCAGGGCCAATATGACCTTTCTGATGCCACAAAATTCACAGTGGTGTCCACGTGTGACCATTTCCATGGCCAGTGCCCCAGGTACCAGCAGGCACTCCACCCTTTCTAGCTCACTCAAGGAGGCCAGGGACACTATATTTTACAGGAATAGTCTTGAACTCGCTCCCGGTGGTGACACAGTAAGGTATCCATAGAGATGTGAAGAAGGAGAGCTGGGCCCTGGCCGGTTTGGCTCAGCAGGTGGAGCGTCTCCCAAGGACCAAAGAGTCACGGGTTGGATTCTGGTCAAGGGCATGTACCTCGGTTGCGATTCAGTCTCTGGCCCTGGTTGAGGTCATGTGGGAGGCAACTAATCGATGTGTCTCTCTCTTTCTCCCTCCCTCGCACTCTATCTGAAAATCAATGGAAAAATATCCATGGGTGAGGATTAAAAAAAGAAGGTGAATTGGAGTTCTTTCCACATGCCAGGCTCAGGCGATGGACCCACTTCCAGCACAGTCTGTTGGTGCCCCCTGGCCCAGAACCGCTGCAGCTTTCAGTGGTATCGTTATGAATTGATCAGTGGTTCCTGTTTCCCCTTCATTTGCAAACCCATGTCACAGATTCTCAGAATATTCCATTGATGGCAAGAAAGTCACCTTTTAGAGATGCTCTTTGTTTTGGTTTGTCTATTGGGAGGAACACATTGGTTTTACAATGCCATCACCCTGCCACACAACTGGGGAGGTGTCCTGGGGGAACCGGGGCAGGTGTGACCGCCTCTTCACTCCATGGCCCAGATGGAACCCTCTGACGGCAGCGTAGAGCTAAGAAGACAACACAGGCCCTTGTGTCGCCTGCACAGCGCTTCCCCACAAGACCACACTTCCTCCCAGGTTTTCAAGGGCACATCTACTGATAAGATAAATGAGACTTTTTAAAAACCACCTAAAAACATGAGTGCCTCCGCCTGCTTGATCTACAGATTTATCAAAGCTGGGGGGAGCTGTCTTGGATCTTTCCCTCCAAGAGCTCCAGCCGTTGACGTCCAGATACCAGGTATGTGCTCCCGTCCACGACTGCTGTGCCTCGTGTTGCCCCCCTGAGGACAGGGTGCTGCTATCCACTGTGCCGTTGGGAGTGGCTGGCAGACACGTGCTGAGTCATGCAGCCTGGCACAGCCAGGTGATGGTGATGAAAGGCAATGGGGACAGGAAGAAGGTGAGTAGCATGGGAAGGAAGCGGCCCTTTCTGGGAAGCTCCAGCACCTCCGGTTATGGTCTGCTGACCATCAGACATGGAGGTGGCAGCCGAGCGCAGTCACAGCGTGTTTCTTCTCCCTCGTTGCTCTGCATACATCTGTTGGTTTTTTCCCAGAGGTGTCTGGCTCACGGGCATCCATCAGCCAATAGGAAGGTAATGGGCTGGCGCCCAGGCCCCCAGGCTCCCAGGCTGGGGTCTCTCCCAGAGCCTCAGGACATCCCCCTAGTGCAGGGCTTTTCCCACCTGGGATGTGCTGGGTGGAGCCTGCCAGGGCAGCTGCTCACTGACTCCAGATCACAGCGACCAAAGCCAGCCGCAAGCCTCTGTCTTTGTGTGCTTGGGGTTTGCTGTGACAGTTACAGACTCCGGGGCTGCAGTTCAAACAGGGTTGAACAAAAAGGGGTAGGAATCCCCGTACCCTGGACTCTTTCTCTAGGAAGAGTATTTCCTTTAACTAAGGGAATGGCCCACGGAGGGGTTGAGGGGACACTGGAGGCAGGTTATTGTCCCCCACACGCAGGGGGTGTTAGGCAGAGCTGCTACCACCCTGGGTCCCACCTGTACACCTGCCCCTTTTATGTGGGAATGTTATGTAGGGCAGCCCCTCCCTGCTGCGGCAGTACCCCCTCACCCCTACCCATCTGCTTAGGGTGAGAGGAACACGTTCACTTAGGAGGCCGCTGTGGTGCCATTGGGGTTGGTCTCTAGGCTCCTCAGCACGTCCACAGTGCCGTCCACACCCACAGGGCCCAGCCCAGGCCGCTGTGGCTCAGCCGGCTGGAGCACCCTCCTGTGCACCAAAAGGTCTCCGGTTCGATACCTGGTCAGGGCTCCTACCTGGGTTTCGGGTTAGATCCCTGGTCAGGGAGCACGTGGGAGGCAACTGATCCCTGTTTCTCTCTCACATCGATGTTTCTCTCTCGCTCGCTTCCTCTCTTTAAAATCAATTTTAAAAAATACAATAAGTAAAAATTAAAAACCCACAGGGCCCAAGGAAACTGCTCAACCTTTGAAACCCAGTCTGAAGACCAGTCCTGAGGAAATATCTCTTTTGGTATTACTAGCGTTATTCAATAACATTATTTACGTCTTTTAGAAATCTCAAAAACAACCTAACTGATCAGCAATAAGAGGGAATTGTAATAAACTGGTCCTTTTACTTGGTAGACAGTTATCCAAAGCTCAACCACTGTGATCACAAAGGGTTTGTAAGAGACCCTTACAGAGAACGCCCATGCAGATATCCAACAGTCAGCAGGACAGGGCTCTGCCTTTACAGGAAGGAAGGTCCAGGCGAGGCCTTCTCAGGGGAGACCACAAGAAAGCACACCCAAGTGTGCTCAGAGAGACTTTTTTCATCTCGTGGGCCCTGCTGTCCCCCCTCCACCCCTCCACCCGCAGGCCTCCCTCTTGCTTCTCTGGGCCCCTGGCTGGATGCAAAGCCCCTTCCCCAGGCCCCTGAGAGGGAGTGGCCAGGGAAATGCAGCCTGACCTTTCCTTTCTTTTCATTTGCTCCTTCATCCAGCTGCAAATTCCCTCTTTATTCACTCGCTCCCCTACCTTGGGCAGCTGGTTTCTCGTCCCTAAGCCTCAGTTTCCACTCCTACAAGTTGGAAATAACAGTCGCCTCCCTGGTGAACACCAGACACTGCACACACAGCCGCAGCCACGCACAGACACAGCACAGCGTGCGGGTTCCAGGCACGGCCGTGGCCCGCGAGCAGCCCTAGCGTGGGAGAGGCTGCGCTGATCTGAGCCTCAGCCTCAGGGTCCAGGAACCAGGCTGCTGGGTACCTGGCCCAGGAGGTCAGGTGGGTTCAGAGTGTGGGGCCTCAGTGCCCAGCACAAGGTACTGGTATTTGTTCCCCGTCTTGGCTGTGTCCTCAGCCAAGCCCAGGGCCCTCCTCCCCTCCTTGCCACCTCCCCCAGGAGCCCTGCACACGGACTCCCACAAAGTCACACAGATGCATGAACTGCATGGGGGCCCCTCCCTCCTCAGGCTCTGTGCCCCACTCCCTCTGCCTGGACGCCCTCAGGGCTCCTCCTCACCGTCCTCAGCAACTACTCCCCAGTTCATCCTAGACTGGGTTTGTCTGTCCCCACACTTATGTCCTGTCCTTTCTTCTCCTCTGTGTTTTCCTTGATTATCACTGTCCTACTACACTGTCAGCCTCAGAAACCACCGTGCTTCTTGAGCCTTGCTTAGCCCTCGGCCTAGCACAGTGAATATCACATAAATGAGCAAATAAACGTCACATTTCAAGTGAAAACAAATCATGGACTTGGTCCTTATCCTCAGAGAGCTTTAAAAATGGTTGTGGAAACAAGATAAATGTGTGATTCCACTTATATGAGGTAGCTAAAATGGCCACATTCATGGAGACAGAAGGCAGAATGGTGGTTGTCAGGGGCTGGGAGGTGGGGATTGGGGGATCAGTGTTTACTGGGGACAGAGTTCCAGCTTGGGAGGATGAGAACATTCTGGAGCTGGACGGTGGTGATGGGTGCACAGCAATGTGAGTGTGCTTAGCGATGCTTAAAAATGGTAAATTTTATGTTAATACATATTTTATCACAATTTTAAAAAGTCATAATAGTTGTGGAGAAAGATACAAACATGATAGACTGGAGAATTAAGAGACAAGATATGAATAAATCTCCCAGACACTGTGGGGCAAAAGGGACACACACCTTGCTTATCGGTCCCCAGAAGACAGAAGTCCAGATCTGAAGGCTGCCCCTGTGAGGGGTGCACCGAGCATCGCACCCCAAGGAAGGGGAGTGAGCTATTTTTAAGTCTTCCATTTGTCAAAGTACTATAATTGCAGTAAACTACATGAAGAAATCGAGAAACTAGAAAAAAGAGCGAGGGAAAAGGATCTTGATGTATTTTCTTCTAATGTTTTCAAAACATTTTTGACATAGTTGTAATCACGTTGAATATACGTTTTTACAAAAGACGCCATAAGCATTTTTCGTGTTCTCACACAGTTTTCATAATTATATAACACTTTATAACTTTAATTCTTAAATTGTATTGACAAATTATCAGAGTTTACTTAAATAATCCTTTATTTCTGAACATTTCAATTGCTTCCTTTTTAAATTTTAAATCAACATTTTAAATCTCTGCAACATTTTAAATCTCTATTCATATCGTATTATGTCAGGCTAAGATTGTATCTACTGGAGAAATTTTCCAGATTGGAATTACTGAGTCTATGGATATAAACATTTTTTATTCTTGTATTATTGTTTATTAATTATTATGTTATTTTCCATACAATGGATATAAACATTTTTATAGCTCTTAATACTTGGCATCAAGCTGCATTCCAGGCCACCAGCAGGTACCCAGTTTTATGCCTCTTTCACCTATAATAAGAATAAACTTTTCCCCTCGTGATGGGTTGTAGATGGGAATACTTTACAAGCATTGATATGATTTTGTATTAGACGATTGCCACATTTTTTAAAAATATATATTTTTTTAGAGCACTGTTAGATTCACAGCCAGATTAAGGGGAAGGTACAGAGATTCCCCATAAACCCCCGGCACCCACACTTGCAGAGTCTCCCTATTATCAACATCTCCCACCAGAGTGGTACATTTGCTACAACCCATGAACCTATACTGATGCATCATTATCACCCAAAGTCCATAGTTTACATTAGGATTCACTCTTGATAGGATATATTCTATGGGTTTGGACAAATGTATAATGACACAATTCCACCATCATAGTGTCATACAGAGTAGTTTCACTGCCCTAAAAATCCTCCGTGCTCCGCCAGTTCACCTCTCCCTTCCCCCGAGCCCCTGGCAACCACTGATCTTTTTACTGTCTCCATAGTTTCGCCTTTTCTAGAATGTCATATAGTTGGGATCCTACAGTATGTAGTCTTTTCAGATTGGCTTCCATCACTTCGTAATATGCATTTGAGGTTCCCCCATGTCTTCCCCTGGCCTGATAAGTCATTTCTTTTTAGCACTGAATAATATCCCATTGTCTGGATGTTCCACAGTTTATGTGTCCATTCACCCACTGAAGCACATCCTGGTTGCTTCCAATTTGGCAATTATGAATAAAGCTGCTATAAACATCTGTATGGACATATGTTTTCAGCTCCTTTGGGTAAATAAGAAGGAGTGTGATTGCTGGATTGTACGATAAGAGAATGTTTAGTTTTGCGAACTAGCATTCCCACCAGCAGTGAAGGACAGTCCCTGCCGCTCCATGTCCTCACCAGCATTTGGTGTTGTCAGTGTTTTGGATTTGGCCATTCTAACAGGTGTGTAGTGGTGTCTCATTGCTGTTTTAATTTGCATTCCCTGATGACATATGACATGAAACATCTTTTCTTATGTTTATTTGCCACCTGTGTATCTCCTTCGGTGAGGTGTTTGTTAAGATGTTTGGCCCATTTGTAATCAGATTGCTTATTTTCTTATTGTTGAGTTTTAAGAGTTCTTTGTGTATTTGGGATAGCAGCTCTTTATCAGATGTGTCTTTTGCAAATGTTTTCTCCCAGTCTGTGGCTTGTCTTATCACTCTCCTGACATTGATTTAGCAGAGTAGACGCTTTTAATTTTTATGAAGTCCAGTTTATCAATTATTTCTCTCATGGATCGTTTCTTGGAAGAATACAGCATTTTAAAACTGTGTTTCCCAAATGGTACATCTTCCCTTACAGTGCACAGACCTGCCTGCTGTGTGTACAGACAAAGCACATGGCAGGAACCCAAACCCTGTAGGGTAGCTGCTTCCCCTCCACCGCGTGGCTGGGGGCGCATCCGGGCAGGGGATCCAGAAGCCCTGATCTGGGTGCAGATTGCACCGCGCTGCCCAGGGAGACGCCCAGCGGCTGCAGCGAGGCTGCTGGGCAGCAAGGCTCCTCGCCCAGGCTGCGAGGCTCCTCGCCCAGGATGAACCATGAAAGTGTGTCCAAAGTGCGCTCACCCTCCAAAATAAGAGAGCAGTGGAGTGGGAAAGGCAGGAGGACACAGGAGGCGGGACAGGCTGGAGCGCAGGAATGGAGCGGCGGAAAGGGCAGGGTGCAGGCCGCAGGACAGGCACAGCCAGGGGAGGACGCTCCTGGAGTGGGCTGCTTGCCCCGGGGGCTTTCCCTCGCTGCGCAGGGGCTGCTGAAAGTGAAACTGGGATTTTCTAAGGGTTCTGAAGGGGTTTGCCCTGGGCAGAGATGTTCCACTTAGGGGTCCACACTGACTTCAAAACAATCCCCTCCTACTTTTAGGCCTCAGTGCTGCAGTGCGCCCCAGTGCGCCCCAGTGCGCCCCAGTGGGCCTGAGTCCCAGCCTGGGCCAGGGCTTGAAGGAGCCCTGCTGTGCCTGGCGGAGCCAGACCCCATCTGCCTCCTCATCACAGGACATGAGCGGAACACAGCTCCCGTGGGCCCAACACAGCTCCCGTGGGCCCAGTGCTCCCGTGGGCCCAGCACAGCTCCCGTGGGCTCAGTGCTCCCGTGGGCCCAACACAGCTCCCGTGGGCCTAGTGCTCCCGTGGGCCCAGCACAGCTCCCGTGGGCCCAGTGCTCCCGTGGGCCCAGCACAGCTCCCGTGGGCCCAGTGCTCCCCAGGCACCACCTCCATGCTGGCAGCTGTGCGTTCCTGCTAACAGCCTGATAAGGCAGATGTAGTGACCCCTTTCACAGGTGAGGAAAAACAGGCTCAGAGTGGCTCTGTGGCAAGATGGAAATCACACAGCATTGAACACATTGGAGAGTAGGATTCCATCCCGGGGGCCTGGCTCCAGCGCCTGACCTGCTCCGCACGCGGGAGCCAGAAGCAGCCCCGCGGGGCCTTGACGCTTTGAGGAGAAACAAGACAGTGAGTTTAGAGAAAAACTTAGGGGAAGGCCTGTGTAACCTGGTAAAAACTCTAAGTTATTGGATTATTTGAGGGGGAGAAAAACCAAATAAATAAAGTTGGTTCTTTCAGACCAAATAAACCCAATTACACAGAAGAGGTGAAGGGGGGTGGGGGGGAACAAGTGGACAGGCATGATCGCCCAGTAGTTAGGGCAGAGGCTGGCGTCTGGCAGACCTGGGCAGCCTGTGTGGCCATGGGCAAGTGACCCTGGCAATTTCCCCCCGTTTTATTGATATATAATTGACATATAACATTGTATTAGTTTAAGGTGCACAACGTAATAATTTGATATATGTATATATTGCGAAATGATTACCACAATAAGTCTGGTTAACATTCATCACCTCACGTAGTTACAGTTTTTTTTCTTGTGACAAGAATTTTTAAGATCTACTCTCTCCCAGCCTGTGTGGCTCAGTGGATGAGTGTCAACCCATGCACCAAGAGCTCGCCAGTTCAATTCCCAGTCAGGGCACATGCCCAGGTTGTGGGCCAAACCCCCAGTTGAGGGCATGCAGGAGGCGGCCAATTGATGTTTCTCTCATGGATGTTTCTATCTCTCCCTTCCTCTCTCTCTAAAATCAATAAAGAAAAAAATTTTTTTAATAATAAATAAATAGAAGATCTACTTTCTTAGCAATTTTCAAATATGCAGTACAGTATTGTTAACTATAATCTGCATGCTGTACAGTACATCCCAGGACTTATTTATTTTATAATGGGGAGCTTGTACCTTTTTAACCTCCTTTGCCTAGTTCCCTCATCCCACACCCTCACCTCTGGCGACAACGATCTGTGACCTGCTTCTAAGAGTTTAGGCTTTTTTAGATTCCACCAATAAGATCGTACAGTGTTTGTCTTTCTCCGTTTGATTTATTTCACTTAGCATAAGGCCCTCAAGTTTCATCCATGCCGCTGCAAATGACAGGATTTCCTTATTTATATGGCTGAATAACGTTCCATTGTGTGTATGTACCACTTCTTTATCCATCCATCCATAGATGAGCACTTAGGTCGTATCCCTATCTTTGCTTTTGTCATTAGTGCTGCAGTGAATATGGGGGTGCAGATATCTCTTTGAGACAGTGATTTTGAGTTATATGCCTAGAAGTGAAATTGATGAATCATCTAATCATTCTACTTTTAATTTTTGGCAGAACCATCATACTTTTTTGCATAGTAGCTGTACCAGTTTACATGCCCTCAACAAGGGTTCCCTTTTCTGCACATCCTCGTCATCATTTATCTCATGTTTTTTGATGACAGCCGTTCTAACATTTCTGAGGTGATATCTCGCTGGGGCTTTGATTTGCATTTTTCTGATGATTAGTGATGTTGAGCACTTTTTCACGGACCTGTTGGCTATTTGTATGTATTGTTTGGAAAAATGTCTATTCAGTTTCTCTGCCCAGTTTTTAATAGAATCGTTTGTTTTTTTGCCGTTGAGTTGTATGAGTTCTTTATATCTTTTGGATATTAACCTCTTATCAGATATTTGATTTGCCTGGTTTTTTTGAACAACCTAAATTTCACCCTCACTCAAGACCAACAAAAGAATGTTTCATTAACCTTGGAAATTCTGGTACTGTGGAGCCTTGAACAGCGCAGGGAATATAGGAGCACCAAGCCCGCATGGAGTCAAAAATCTGAGTATAAATAGTACTTTAACCAGGCCTGGAACACAGCAGGTACTCATTACATGTAATTATTCCATTAAGCTGCTAAAGAGGACAGAGTTTTTAATTTTTTGCTTTAAATTATGAAATATGTCAAATATAAGGAAAGTACTGAAAGATGCCCAGATACTTGTCAGGTTTACAAATTTTAACATTTTGTCAGTTTTCTTATTTCAAAAAAAAATGTTAGTATTTACTTCACCCTCATTCCATCCTGGCCACCAAGGGAATCCCTGTCCTGGAGTTTGTGGATTCTACTTGTTCAGGTTTTTATACTTTTGTACCTGAAACACTTTTATTATATAACTATGTACTTATAAATAATGATATACTAATAAATAATATATAGCATTATTTTGCATGTCATTTTGTTTTTTATAAATGATGTCAGATTGCATGTACACTTAAGTAATTTGCTTATGTCATTGAACATCACACTTTTGAGATTTATCCATTGATACTTGAGTATCTAGTTCATTCATTGTTTTATTTCACTTATGTATCCATCCACTTTTTTTTCCTTAAAACATTCCTACCCACAGTATTGTATGAAATCTAATTTCTAGTTACATTTCAAGCATCTGACCCAGAGAGTTTGTAATATAATACACAGAGGATAGATAGATTTATTAATATAACACACACCAGACATTTCACAGCTGTAGAAAGAATATCAAAATATCCAACTATGAGTATCTAATGAAGGCTAATGTGCCAGGAGAAAATACATTTAATCAGTGTTTAGCTGTTGTCATAGCAAACAAGCATTTTACTAACTGATCCAAAGAATCTAGAATTGTGGTCTCAAATAATAAATTTCTTAATATCTACCCCTTTCTCTGTATATACACCAAATTCTAATAAAAGATAAAAATGAAAGTTATAAACTTATCAACTGGCCAAAATCCTGCACATTCCAAAGTAAATTTGAATATGTTCTGTCCAGATATATGCTGCGGAATTCATGGACTATAAACTAAGGGCCTTTCCCTTACATTTTCTTACTTCAATTAATCTGTACATCACAAAAGTTCTAAGTACAATACTTATCCTATCATGTAAGTTAGCAAATTAAACCGAACAGCTACATCTTTGCTATATGTGGTAGTAAATGCATGAAATGAATCATCACTCATTCTCATAATGTCTTTCAACTGGCAGCCTCTCGACAAGGCAAGACTCTAGACAAACTAATACAACATCTCTTCATTCTTGGGGAATGAAAAAAATAGATGTTGATTCTTCTCTAAGAGAATATATATTAATAAACATTCAAAGGAAATATATGTTGATAAAGAGTATATGTTAATTTTTAATATAAGGCACATTTTTAATATAATAAGCCTATGCTTTATTCATGTCCAAAATACTAAGCTTGTTAGACATATTTATGACTCTACTTCATTTTAGATTCTTTTAACATTTATTACCCTTTTCCTAGCCCAAAGCATTCCCCATTTCACAAAATGGCTAAGTGGCCTGGTCCAGGGTCACAAGTGATGAAGCCAAGATTTACACTCAATCTGTCTGATACCAGGCTTTATTCTAGTTCCTTATGTTCCCATTTACTTATTTTTTTTAAATGTAGAGAGTGAACAGAAAGTCACTGACTGGACTCTAGTCCCGGGTCTCATATTAACTAGCTATGTTTCTCTTCCCCTCCTGGAGCCTCAATTTCTCTGTCCGTAAAATAGGAAGATTGAACTGAATAATCTCTAAATTTACCCAGAAGGATTCTTTTATTTTTTTAATTTTTTTTTTTTTTTTAGAGAGAGAGGAAGGGAGAGAGAGAGAGAGAAACAACATCGATGTAAAGCCCGCAACCCGGGCATGTGCCCTGACAGGGAATCAAACCAGGACCTCTCAGTCCATGGGAGGACACTTAACTCACTAAGCCTCACTGGCTGGGCCAAAGAAGGATTCTTAACCAGATATCTTAGACAAAAGCAGTCTTGGTCCCAACTGTGCACTCATGTTCCCCCTCTTTAAAAACTTTCATGTAATTATACTATAGGTAATTATCTTTAAAAGACAAATAATGCTAAAAGGCATGTAATTACAAAAAGAGTCCCTTGCTCTGCACACACTCTTCTATCCCTAAAAGGAAATCTGGTGACCAAGCTAATGCTTTTCAATTCATGAGTTTTATTTCCTAAAATCCATCTGTTTTTCTATATCATAAATACATATTGCTGTCTCTTGATTTGTAAATATTAAACATTATTGATTTTTTGTTATGGGAGATGAGGATTTTTTTGCACATTTATACAAACTTTTCTTTTTTCTCATTCTTAATATTATCATCTCTAATTTTTAGTTGTGTTCATGCAATGTTTTTATCATTATTGCTTTGTATATACTGTTCACTGCTGAGTTAAGTGTACTGCACATTTGTTTAATAACTACCAAGACTTTCCCTCCCCCTCTTGTATCGGATACCACTTATTCCTTTTTCTTATTTACTCTCTTGTTTGGTGAGGCAAATATTCTAGCAGTTTCCTGACGTACATTTTCCTGATACCTTGAAATTTTATTACTTTCATACATGATTGATGTGTTGATTAGATATGGAGTTTTAGGCTGGAAATTTTTCTCACTGTCTTCCATGTCGCTATTAAGAAGTGAGATGGCCCGGCCGGTGTGGCTCAGTGGACTGAGCAGCGTCCCATGGACTGAGAAGTCCCGGTTCGATTCCTGGTCAGCACAAGTGTCCAGGTTGCAGGCTCAATCCTTGGTGGTGGGCGTGCAGGAGGCAGCTGATCGATGTTTCTCTCTCACATTAATGTTTCTCTCTCTACCTAAAAAACCAATACAAATATATTTTAAAAAAAGAATTGCGATGGCATTTTTATTGCAAATTTTTTGTATCATAAATTTTTTTTGGCCTTTTTTCCCCCTCTCTGGAAACTGTTAGAAACTTTTCACCTTGGTGTTCTGAAATTTCACAACAATGTGAAATTGGTTTAGGTCATTTTTCAAGTGAGCTTTTCAATCGAAAGGAACACATTATTTTTGACACATTTTCTTGCATTAGTTTTTGACATTTTCCTCCCCACCATTTTATCTGTTTTCTCTTTCTGGTCCTCCTATTATCAAAGTATTGGACTTTGTGGACTGAATCTCTGGTTGTTTTTTTTTTGTTTTTTTTTTTAGTAGCTTCTTTCCAGTTCCTATTGCTTTGTTTTTTGTTTGTTTTATGTTCTTTTCTTTTTTTTTTTCAGGTAATGTTCTACATTTCATTTTTTAGATTTCTACTTTTTTATTTTGATCCATGTATCTATTATTAAACATTTAGGTTTTTTCTTTGTTGTTTTTTTTGTTGTTGTTTGTTTGTTTTAGAGAAAGGAGCATTTTATTACACCGGTGGGCTGTTACACCGGCGGGCTGGGAGGCTCTTTTCAAATCCCAGCCCTGGAGCTTCCTATGTTCTTTGCTTATATAGGATAAACATTTAGGTTTTTTTCCAATTTTTGCTACTACAAATTTCCAGTTTCTGTTCTCTGTAACTCCATTAACGTTCCTATACTTCAAAGTTTCTCTGAGTGATAAACGTAAGAGTGAAAGTGCTGGGGTTGGGAGGTTGAGGAAATTAGACATCTTCATCTTCACTAGATGTTGCCAAATTGTCTCCAATGTGGTTGCACCAGTTTGCATTCCCATCAACAGTACAGAAAAGTTTTTTGGCCATTTCCTTACTCGTGCTTGATATTATTATTATTGTTCATTTTTGCTAATCTGGATATGAAGTGATAGCAGTTGTTTTCATTTTCATTTTCCTTATTTAAATAATGTTTGTGTCCTTTATAGGGATATTGGCTTATTCATGTGCTTTGCTCTTTTTTTTTTTTTATATCCTCACCCGAGGACATTTTTCCATTTTTTTGTTCAGATAGAGTGGGAGGGAGAGCGAGGAAGAGAGAGAGAGAGAGAGAGAGAGAGAGAGAGAGAGAGAGAGAAACATCAACGTGAAAGGGACACATCGAGTGGCTGCCTCCCATATGACCCAACCAGGGCCGGGGACAAACTGCAACCGAGGTACGTGCCCTTAGCGGGAACTGAACCCGGGTCTCTCTGGACTGCAGGCTGACGCTCTAACCGCTGAGCAAAAACGACCAGGGCACTTTGCTCATTTTTAATTGAGTTATTTGTCTTTATCTTATTAATTTGTAATAGTCTTTTTAAAAAATTTTTTTCTTTATAGATTTTAGAGAGAAAGGAAGGGAGAGGGAGAGAGAGATAGAAACATTGATGAGCCACCTCCTGCATGGCCCCCACAGGGGATCGGGCCCACACCGGGAATCAAACTGGTGACCTCTTGGTGCATGGGTCGACACTCAACCACTGAGCCACACCAGCCAGGCCCCAACACCATTTATTGATGAGACTGTTTTATCCCCATTGTATATTCTTGGAATCTTTGTTGTAAATTAATTGTTTATATATGTGCAGGTATTTCTGGGCTCTCTATTCTGTTCCTTGAATTTGTGAGTCTGTTTTTATGTCCATACCATACTGTTTTGATTACTATAGGTTTGTAGTATAGTTTGAAATTAGGGAGCATGATACCACTGGCTTTGTTCTTCTTTTTCAAGATCCCTATGGCTATTTGAGGTCTTTTGTGGTTCCTTACAAATTTTAGAATTATTTGTTCAAGTTCTGTAAAAAAAAAAAAAAAATGCCATTAAACTTTTTAACAATATTAAGCCTTCCAATCCATGAACATGGAATATCTTTCCATTTATTAGTATTTTCTTCCAACAATGTCTTACAGTTTTCAGTGTCCAGGTTTTTCTCCTCCTGGGTATTTCTCTCTCTCTTTCTCTCTCTCTCTCTTTTTTTTTGATTTTATAGAGGGGAAGCAAGAGAGAGAGAGAAACATTGATGTATGAGAGAAACACTGATGGTTGCCTCCTGTATGTGCCCTCATCAGGGATCAAACCCGAAACCTAGGTATGTGCCCTGACTGAGACTTGAGCTGGCAACTTTTCGGTGCACAAGGACAATGCTCCAACCAACTGAATCACACCAGCCAGGCCTATTTTTTCTTTTTGATGCGATTGTAAATGTGATTGTTTTCTTGCTTTCTCTTTCTCATTGCTTATTATTTGTATATAGAAACACCACAATTTTCTGTATATTGATTTTGTAATCTGCAACTTTACTGAATTCATTTATTAGTTCTAAGTTTTTTGGTGGAGTCTTTAGGGTTTTCTGTATATAGTATGAATCATGTCATCTGCAAATAATGAGTTTTACTTCTTCCTTTCCAATTTGGATGCCTTTTATTTCTTTTTCTTGCCTAATTTCTGTGGCCAGGACTTCCAATACTATGTTAAATAACAGTGGCAACAGTGGACATTCTTGTCTTGTTACTGATCTTAAAGGAAAAGCTTTCAGTTTTTTGACATTGAGTATGTTAGCTGTGGGCTTGTCATATATGGTTTTTATTACTTTCCCTCTATAGCCACTTAGTTCAGAGATTTTACCATAAATAGATGTATTTTTTTTTACCATGAGTCTTTTAATTATGGAATTAACTCTTTATTATTATTATTATTTTACTTTTAAATTACTGCTAATGTACAATATTAAATTACTTTCAGGTGTACAACACAGTGATTAGAATAGATGATGGATTTTGTCTAATGCTTTTTCTACCTCTTCAATAATCACTTTAATGGTCAATGGTCTAAATACACCAACTAAAAGACAGAGATTGTCAGAATATTAGAGGGGGAAAAAAAGACCCAATCATATGTTGTCTAGAAAAAATTTACTTTATTTTTTAAATTTTATCTTTATTATTGAAAGTATTACAGATGTCCCTCCTTTTTTCTCCCACTGACAACCTCCTCCACACTCCCACCCACCCCTGCCTTCACCGCACTGTTATCTGTGTCCATTGGTTATGCATATATGCATATCAATTCTTTGGTTTATCTCCACACTCCCCCCCACCTCCCTTCCCTCTCAGGTTTGTCAGACTGTTCCCTATTTCCATGTCTCTGGATCTATTTTGTTCTAGTAGTTTTTTTGGTGGAGTCGTTAGGGTTTTCTATGTACAATAACATGTCATCTGCGAACAATGACAGTTTCACTTCCTCCTTTCCAGCTTGGATGCCTTTTATCGTCTCTTCTTGTCTGATCACTGTAACTAACCCTTCCAGTACTATGGTGAATAAGAGTGGCAAAAGTGAACATCCCTGTCTTGTTCCTGTTCTTAAGGAAAATGTTTTTAGTTTTTGCCCAGTGAGTATGATGTTGGCTATAGGTTTGTCATATGTGGGCTTTATTATATCAAGATATGATCCCTCTATTCCCACTTTAATGAGAGTTTTTGTCAGAAATGGGTGCTGGATTTTGTCAAATACTTTTTTCAGCATCTATTGATATGATCATGTGATTTTTATCTTTCATTTTGTTTATGTGGTGTATCACATTTATTGATTTGTGAATATTGTACCATCCTTGCATCCCTGAGATAAATACCACTTGGTTGTGGTGAATAATTTTTTTAATATATTGCTGGATCCTATTTGCTAATATTTTGTTGAGGATTTTGGTTATCTATGTTCATCAGGGATATTGGTCTGTAATTTTCTTTCTTTATAGTGTCTTTATCTGGTTTTGGAATTAGGATTATGCTGGCCTCATAAAAAGAGCTTGGAAGTCTTCCTTCCTCTTGAATTTTTTGAAGTAATTTGAGGAGAGTAGGTGTTACTTCTTCTTTGAATGTTTGGTAAAACTCTCCTGTGAAGCTGTCTGGACCAGGGCTTTTGTTTGCTGGGAGTTTATTGATTGCTGCTTTAATTTCCTTAGTTGTTATTGGTTTCTTCAGGTTTTCTGACTCTTCCTGGTTGAGTTTTGGATGATTGTATGATTCTAGAAATTGTCCACTTTGCCTAGGTTGTTGAATTTGTTGGCATATAATTGCTCATAGCATTTTGTTACAATCCTTTGTATTTCTATGGTTTCTTCACCTCTTTTGTTTCTAATTTTATTTATTTGGGTCCTCTCCCTTTGTTTATTGGTGAGTCTGGCTAAAGGTTGATCAATCTTGTTTATCTTTTCAAAGAACCAGCTCTTGGTTTCATTGATCTTTTGTATTTTTTTTTTTTTTTTTTTAGTCTCTATATAATTTATTTCTTCTCTGATCTTCATTATTTCCTTCCTTCTATTTACTCTGGGTTTTTCTTTTTGTTCTCTTTCTAATTCTTTAAGTTGTAGGGTTAGATAGTTTATTAGAAATTTTTCTTGTTTCTTGAGGTAGGCCTGTAATGCTGTGAAATTTCCTCTCAGGACTACTTCTGCTGTGTCCCATAGATTTTGTGTCATTGTGTGTTCATTTTCATTGGTTTCCTGGAAGTTTTTTATTTCTTCCTTGATCTCTTTGGTAACTCATTCATGTTTAATAACATGTTATTTAGCCTTCATGTATTTGAATGTTTGGAGGTGTTTTTATTGTAATTTATTTATAGTTTCATGCCATTGTGATCCAAGAAGATGCTTGATATGATTTCAATCTTCTTGAACTTGTAGAAACAGTTTGTGTCCTAACATGTGATCTATATTTGAGAATGTCCCATGTGCACTTAAGAGGAATGTATAGTCTGCCATTTTGGGGTGAAATGCTCTGTAAATATCAATTAAATCCACTGATCTAGTGTGTCGTTTAGGTTCTCTGTTTCCTTGTTAATTTTTTGTCTAAACGATCTATCAAGTGATGTCAGTGGGATGTTAAATTCCCCTACTATGATTGTATTGCTGTCAATCTCTCCCTTAAAGTCCTCCATAAGGTTTTAAATATATTTTGGTGCTCCTATATTGGGTGCTATATGTTTATCAGGGTTATATCCTCTTGTTGAATCAATCCTTTTAATATTATGTAGTGGCCTTCTTTGTCTCTTGTTATGGCCTTCATTTTGAAGTCTATTTTATCATATATGAGTATTGCTACCCCAGCCTTTTTTTGTTTGTTTGTTCTATTTACGTGGAAAATTTTTTCCATCCCTTCACTTTCATCTTGTGTGATTCCTTTGTTCTGAAGTGGGTCTCTTGTAGACAGGGGTTATGTGTTCTTATCCATTCAGCTATGCTGTGTCTTTTTAAAAATTTTTTATCCTCACCCTAGGATATTCTTCCATTTATCTTCAGATAGAGTGTAGAGTGGGAGGGAGGGGGAGAGAGAAAGAGCGAGAGTGAGAGCGAGAGCGAGAGCGAGAGCGAGAGAGAGAGAGAGAGAGAGAGAGAGAGAGAGAGACATCAACGCGAGAGAGACACATTGACTGGCTGCCTCCTGCACGACCCCGACCAGGGCCGGGGACAAATCGCAACCAAGGTATGTGCCCTTGACCAGAATCAAACCTGCGATTCATTGGTCTGAGGGCCATTGCTCCAACCGCTGAGCCAAACTGGCCAGGGCTACCCTGTGTCTTTTTATTGGAGCATTTAATCCATTTACATTTAGGGTTATTATTGATGGGTACTTATTTATTGCCATTTTAATTTATTATGCCTATGTTTCTCTCTCTCTAGTTCTTCTTATTAACATTTTCTTGCAATGCTGGTTTGATGGTAATAAGTTCCTTTAGCCTTTTTTTAGTCTTGTAAGCTCTTTATTTCACCTTCAATTTTGAATGATAGCCTTGCTGAATAGAGTAGTCTTGGTTTCAGATCCTTATTTTCCATTACCTTGAATACTTCGTGCCCTTCCCTTCTGGCCTGTAGTGTTTCTGTTGAAAAATAAGCTGACAGCCTTATGGGAGCTCCTTTGTTAACCCATTGCTTTTCTCTTGCTGCCTTTAAGATTCTTTCTTTGTCTTTAATTTTTGGCATTTTAATTATGATCTGTCTTGGCATGGGCTTCTTTGGGTTCCTCTTGCTTGGGACTCTCTATGCTTCCTAAACTTGTGTCCCTTTTTCCTTCACCAAGTTAGGGAAGTTTTCTACCACTATTTCTTCAAACAGTTTCTCTACCCCTTGCTCACTTTCTTCTTCTAGAACTCCTATGATGTGGATGTTGATATGTTTCATATTGTCCTATAGCTCTCTTAAATTTTCCTTCTGCTTTTTAATTGTTTTTTTCTTTTTGATTCTCTGATTGAGTGATTTTTTTCTACCCTGTCTTCTAATTGACTGATCTGATCCTCAGCTTCCTCTTATCTGTTGTTTATTCCTTCCAGTATATTCTTTATTTCTGCTATGCCATTCTTCATTTCCAATTGGTTGTTTTTCATTGTTTGTACATCTTTTCTCATGTGTTGAGCATCCTTATAATCATTATTGTGAATTCTATATCTGATAACTTGCTTATCTCCATTTCATTTAGCACTTCTGGAGAATTCTCTTTTTCTTTCATTTGAGGTTTATTTATTTGTTTCACCATTTTGGCTGCCTGTTTGGGTTTGTTTCTATGTATTAGGTAGATCTGCTATGACTCCTAGTCTGGATAAGGTGATCTTACTTTGTAGGTGACCTGTGGGACCCAGTGGCACAGTCTCCCTCAATATCAGACCTGGATGCTCTAATAATGTCCCTTGTACACTTTGTGTGGGCTGTCCTGTTGTAATGGAGTCTTGATTGCTATTGGCCCATTCATGCATGGGTTGAACCCTGAGGCTGGCTGACAGTGATGCTCAGCTCCCAACATAGTGAGCAGGCTGCTGTGCACTTGCTTATTCCGTGAAGTGCAATTCACCTCATCAGGGTTTGGAGCCTGCCAAAATCTCCCTGTGGATATCAACGATCTGCAGTTTGTGCCTCCCTCTGCTGAGGCTGGATGTGTATGGACTGGAACAAGTCACACACCAAGGTCTGGTTTTACTCTCCTGGGATGGAGTTGCAGCAAGAAATTTACTTTAAATGTACATACTTAGATGGGCTATAAAGTATAAGTATACTTAGTAGCTATAGCATACTAACAGTAATTAAAAGAAAGCTGGAATAGTTATATTAATTTTAGACAGGGCAAACATCAGAATAAGCAAAACTATCAGGATTGAAAAGGGGTATTACATATGTTAAAGGGGTCAATTCTCCAAGAAGACTAAACAATCTTAGCAGAGCATCAAAATATGTGAGGCAAAAACCAACAAGGAGAAATAGACGCATGCTCTATTATAGTTGGATATTTCAACATCTTTCTCTAACTAATTGATAGATCCAGTAGGCAGGAAATCAGTAATGAGTTAATTAACCAGAACAGCACTATCAACCAACTTGATTTAATTGACATTTTAAAATGTTCCATCCAACAACAGCAGAACACACATTGTTCCCAAGCTCACATGGAACACTTAACAAAACAGACTACATTCTGGGCCATAACACACACCTTAACAACTTTAAAAGAATATAAATCATACAAAGTGTGTTCTCAGACTACAAGGGAATTCAACTAGAAATCAATAACGGAAAAATATCTGGGAAACCCCCAAATATCTGGAGATTAAGCAATGCACTTCTAAATAATACATGGGTCAAAAATAAGTCTCAAGAAATATTTTTAAATGTTTTGAACTAAATGAAAGTGAAAACACAACTTACCAAAGTATGTAGGATACAGCAAAAGCAGTGTTTAGAGGGAAATTTGTAATATTAAATGCATACATTAAAAAAAGAAAGAAGCCCTGCCCGGTTTGGCTCAGCAGTTAGAGCATCGACCCGTGGACCAGAGAGTCCCAGGTTCGGTTCCCGCTAAGGGCACGTAACTCGGTTGCAGTTTGTCCCCGGGCCCGGTTGGGGTCGTGTGGGTGGCAACCAGTCGATGTGTCTCTCTCTCTCTTCCTCCCTCTCTCCCTCCTGCTCTATCTGAATATGAATGCAAAAATGTCCTCGGGTGAGGATAAGAAAGAAAGAAAGAAAGAAAGAAAGAAAGAAAGAAAGAAAGAAAGAAAGGAAAGAAAGAAAGAAAGAAAGAAAGAAAGAAAGAAAGAAAGAAAGAAAGAAAGAAAGAAAGAAAGAAAGAAAGAAAGAAAGAAAGAAAGAAGATATAAAATCAATAATCTAAGCCTCTACCTTAGGAAATAAGAGAAAGAAGAACAACTTAAGTAGGCCTAAACAAGCAGGGGAAAAAAGAAATAAAAATTAGAACAGAAATCAATGAAATTGAAAACAGGAAAACAATAGAGAAAAATCAATGAAACTAAAAGCTGGTTCTTAGAAAATATTAGTAAAATTGATAAATTTCTAGGCTGGGTAACCAAGAAGAAAAGAGAGAGGACACAAAGTACTAATATTGGAAATGAAAGAAGGTTCGTCTCCACTGATCGCATGGACATTAAAAGGATACTGAAGGAATACTGTAAATGAATGGGGCCGCTTGTGTGTGAAAGGCTGGGGCATTTCTCCTCTCTCTTAGTCCTGAAAATAGCAGAGATTTCCAACTTCCCACACCTTGCCCTCTCCTTCTTCCCACCATACTCCTTTTATCTGACAAGAAAATCATGTAATCTCACCGGGCATCACTTTCCCCCATATTCCAGCCCAATTACCCTAAATTCTCACCACTCTAAAAAAGAGTTAAAGAAGCCTCTCCTCCAGTTTTATAAGCTTTAGGTCCCACAGGACCCCTACTTGCTTTGTATGCCACACTGAAAGGTCTGCTCACATCCAGAGCAGCAGGGAGAAAGGCAGGCAGAGTGAATTTGAAATATCTGGTTTGGTGGGCTAATTTTTTTTTCATTTTCAATAATGTGCTTTTGGGAATAATAAACATAAACATAATTCCTAGAATGTAAGAACTGGAAGAGATTAACCTCCTCAAGTTAAAAGTTAAAAAACAGAAGCACTAAAGGATAAGAACAGACAATCCACATCTAAAAAAGAAAATTCAACTGATTATCAGACCTACAGGGGAAAAAACTCAACTTCAATAAACATCAAAGAAAAAATTTAAAAGTATCCCCATTTCTTACCTATCTCAAAATAACACTTTCTTGCCCTGGCCGGTTTGGCTCAGCAGTTAGAGCATCGGCCGGGGGACCAGAGAGACCCGGGTTCAGTTCCCACTAAGGGCACGTACCTCGGTTGCAGTTTGTCCCCGGCCCCGGTTGGGGTCGTGTGGGTGGCAACCACTTGATGTGTCTCTCATGTGGATGTCTCTCTCTCTCTTCCTCCCTCTCTCCCTCCCGCTCTATCTCAAGATAAATGCAAAAATGTCCTCGGTTGAGGATTAAATAAATAAATAAATAAAATAACGCTGTCTTGTTTTTATGCCTGCTGCTGACCAGGGTTCAGTGAAGCAAGCGCTCTCACATGGCGACAAACAGTGCGCATTTGTCAAGTTTTTAAGAGGTCCATTTGGCTTTCAAAGCCATTTCCGTCTGAAAATCCAGTCCAAGAAAATAATTCAAAATGCAGAAAAAGATATATATGCCAGTATGTTTATTTGTTTATCATCTTAACAGTCATGTGGTTTTTATACATCATAATATCACTTTAAAATATGGAAATAAAGTTGTCAAAGGGTACAAACTTCCCATTATAAGATGAATAAGTTCTGGGGATGTAATGTACAGCATAGCGACTACAGCTAACAAGACTGTGCTGTATGTTTGAAAGTTGCTAAGAGAGAAGATCTTAAATGTTCTCAAGTCACACACACACACAAATTTAACTCTGTGAGGTGATGGATATGTTAACCAACCTTACTGTGGTAATCATTTTGCAATATATACATATATCAAATCACGTTGTACACTTCTTAAATTTATTCAATGTTGTATGTCAATTACATCAATAAAGCTGAAAAATTTTAATAAATAAATAAAATATGTAAAACACAAACTGTTAGAAATATAACAATTAATGAAATAATAATAAAGAAAATGGTAAATCCACAAAAACATTCTGAAAACTTACAGTTCTTTCAGAAATTAACAGATAAAGTAGATAAAAATAAAGAATGTAGCAGGTATGGATAATATATTTTACTAAGCTTGATTTTATATATAGAATTTTATACTCAATCATTCATTCAAAACTATGCTTAAAGTTATATACAAAATCAAACAACTATACAGTATCACCTCACACCTGCCAGAATGGTTGCCATCAACAAATCATCAAACAGCAAATGCTGGCGAGGGTGTGGAGAAAAGGGGACTCTAGTACACTGCTGGTGGGAATGCAGACTGGTGCAGCCACTATGGAAAACAATATGGTGTTTCCTCAAAAAGTTAAAAATTGAATTGCCATTTGACCCAGTGATCCCACTTCTAAGAATATACCCTAAGAAGCCTGAAACACCAATCAGAAAGAATATCTGCACCCCTATGTTCATAGCAGCACTATTTACAATTGCTAAGGTCTGGAAACAATCCAAGTGCCCATCAGTAGATGAATGGATAAAAAAGCTGTGGTACATATACACAATGGAATACTATGCAGCTGTAAGAAAGAAAGATCTTTTATCCTTTGAGATGACATGGAGGGACCTGGAGAGTATTATGCTAAGCAAAACAAGCCAATCAGAGAAAGACAAATATCACATGATCTCACTTATTTGTGGAATATAATGAACAACAAAATAAAAAGCTGATGAACAAAACAGACCCAGAGAGATAAAAAAGAGTAAGGAAGACTGACAAACCTCAGAGGAGAGGGGCGGAGGGGAGGAATGAAATGAACCAAAGAACTTATATGCATGTATTCATAACCAGTGGACATAGACAACAATGCTTGGTGGGGGGTGGGATAGGGAGAAGGGTATCTTGGGGGTGGGGGGAGGAGAAACATCTGTAACAAAAATAAATTAATTAAAAAAAAATAGCCCTAGCCGGTTTGGCTCAGCGGTCCAGAGAGACCTGGGTTCCGTTCCTGCTAAGGGCACGTATCTCCGTTGCAGTTTGTCCCCGGCCCTGGTTGGGTCGTGCGGGAGGCAGCCACTCGATGTGTCCCTTTCACTTCGATGTTTCTCTCTCTCTCTCTCTCTCTCTCTCTCTCTCTCTCTCTCTCTCTCTCTCTCTTCCTCTCTCTCCCTCCCACTCTATCTGAAAAAAAAAATGGAAAAATGTCCTCGGGTGAGGATAAAAAAAAAAAAAATAGACCCAGAGACATAGAAGTAAGGTACAGACTGACAAACCTCAGAAGAGGGGGGTGGGTGGGGGAGGGAAGAGATAAACCACAGAACTTATATGCGTGTGTGCGTAACCATGGACATAGACGGCAATGCTGGGGTGGAGCAGAATTGGGAGGAGGGTGTCAATGGGGGGAAAAGGAGAAATATCTGTAACAACAACAAAAAAAAAGTTATATACAAAATCAACCATCAATCAAAAACTCAAAACATTCCAAAAAACATAAATACAGTCCACATTCTCAGACCACAGGACAATACAATTAAAAGCAAATGGGAAAATCTATCCACTTAAAAAACTGTAACACCTTTTAAGCACTCTTAGGGTAGATAAGAAATTAAAAAACTGAAATTATATTCTATTTAGAAATCTCTGTGTCATAATGAAAAAGTAAATATGACCTAAATGTGTAACTAACTGGGGAACTGGGGACTAAATGGGCAAAATATAAACAGAATGTTAAGCAGATACCAGGTAAGACTCATGAAGAACATGTTACATGTAAGAGGAATGTGTATGATGTAAGAATTTTAAAAAGCAGGCTGCAAAAATGAATGGGAAATATGATGACAATGATGTGGAAAAATTAAAAATACATAAGTATAGGATTAGAACACAAAAGACAAAAAAAAATACAAAATGTTAATTAAGAGTGATTATAGCCCAAGTTGGGTGGTTCAGTTGGCTGGGGCGGGCGTCCTCTCATACACCAAAAAGGTTATGGGTTCAATTTCCGGTCATAACTAGGTTGTGGGTTTGAATGGGAGGCAACCATCAATGTTTCTCTCTCTCTCGGTGAGAATTTAAAAAAAAAAAAAAAAGAGTGCTTATAGTTCCATATTGCCACTATGAGCAATTATTTTTTCCTTCCTATTTTCCAAAATATTTTTAACCTAAAAAAAAAAAGAAGGCAAACATTTTTAGGTTAAATATTGATTGTACACAGGCAATGAGGGTTTCAGGGATTTGCTAAAATCACAAATTCAGTGCAGAGCCCAGGCACCCACTGCACACACACACACACACACACACACACACACACACACACACACACCGCCATTGCTGGGTCTAATTAGCTCAGGATTCCTACGAACAACCAAAATCCATGATTCATATCACCAGAAGAAAAAGGCTGGGACTAATGACTTGGTAGTGGCTGACAGCAGGACTCGTTTTGACCAAGAGGCTTTCATTCCAAGCACCACCAGGGTCAGCATAAGAACGGAAGGAAATCCCCGGCTAGACCGAAGGACCCTCGGAGAGGCCCTGGCTCCTGCAACCTCCCGTTAGTGCTCCGAGGCTTCCCCTCTGCCAGGCGGCCGGGCCCACTGCGCGCGAGGCTGGACCGGCCATCGGACCTTTCTCTTCACAGCGACCTGGGCATCCTGCGCAGGAAACCGGGGGCCGAACACTCCACCTGCCCCAGGGCATCTCGGAGCACTCCGACCCCGTCTGCCTCCTGCCGGATGCTCCCTTCCCCGCCTCGGCCCCCTGGCTCGGGCCCCCCTCTCGGGGCCACAGGTCCGAATGGTCGGGCCGTCCCCGCAGGGGACCCGCAGACAGCGATCAGGCCAGCCCCGGGCGGTGCTCCAGGCGTCCCGGGGACGGATCTCGGGTCCGGTACCCCCAGATCTTCAGTCGCTCTCTTTTCGTTTCTCTGACAAGTGAGGGAAGGAGAGTTGGGAGAACTCACAGCCTGGCCCAGAGAAGTTAAGTTCTAAACTTGGGTTCTTCTGTCCACCATTAAAGCGTTGACATTCCAGCTATTTCCACGGATGGTGCGTTGCACAGGTGCTTTAGGACTAATTAGTAGATACCGAGGGGTTGGGGAGGTCAGGGTCTACCCGAAATATCCTCCCGCCCTATCTTGGGCCAGAAATTCCATTTTTTGTTGAAGTCATTTGCTCCGCTGTCAAAATGGAAATCCCGCTCTGTCCGACGCCCATCCCGCCAAAGTAAGCTCGGTCGCCAAAGAAAGGACTCCTCGGGGCCTGTCATAGGGCGGGTAACTCTCGGGAGTCGGGACCCTGAGAAGCGCACGGGCCGGGGCCGGAGCCGGGAGACGGGGCGAGGTGGGGACGCGAACCGGGCTGGTGCCGGGTGGCCGGGAAGGAACGTGCACCGGCGTCAGCTTCGCTTGTGGTCCCGCGGGGCTGAACGCCGACTCTGTCCCCGACCCTCCCGGGCCCAAACTGGAGCCACGTCGCCGCCTGCTGGACAGCACTGCGCTCTCCTGGCCTCGGGGCGGGCGCTGGGGGCGTGGTCGGCACGTCCTGGGCACCTGGTCCCCTGGGTCCGGGCCTCCGGAGACACCTGTAAAGGCTCCTCCTCCCTGGGCCTCTGTTTTTCTTCCTCTATAAAATGAATGTGTCTCTGAATTCACTTCCAAGTCCCGATTCTAGATCCCTCCTTTCCCTCCCCTTAGCAGGGGCCCTCAGGGGCTTCTTCCTCTTTCCCTTCACCCCATGGCCCTGCCCACCCCACTCTGGGACCCCAGTTTCTGCCGCGGTGCTGCACGCTGAACTCTGTGCTCTGCGGATGCAGCTGCGTAAGGCCAGGACTGGGCCACTGCTTCGTGGGGTAAGAGAGGAAATGTGCTGGGTGCGGCTGGCTGATGGGGGCTTGCTGCGCGCAGAAAACTAACTTCCGGTGAGACCTGGTGGGAGGGAGCCAGGCCTTGGGTTAATCAGGGTGGATTTTTTAGACCTCTGCCAAGGCTGGCCCAGAGAACTGTGCAGAATGAGCAACTGAGCAGGGGAGGGAGTGTAAGCTCCTTACACCGGCTGCTATGAACCGGCCCCCACCTCCCTTCTAGCATCAACCGGCCTAATTGGTGCTGTTCCCCAAACCCACTAAGCTGCTTCTGACCATGGGCTCCCCACCACTACTCCACCAAGCCGGCTTCTTTGCCTCCTTTAAGACTGAGTTCAGGCACCCGGCCTTAGTTGCCCTGCTCACCTTCACCAATCCCACCCCCCTTTGCCCCTAAGAATGTCAACCTGGGCTGGGCTCCTTTTGTGCCTGTCCTAGCTTCTCCCACCACATCCTGGCACCCCTGTGTGGGTGGTATCACGTGTGCCTTTGCCCCCATTGCTGGGGTGTCCTTCCGCACAGACACCTGCAGAACTGGAATTGGCAGGCCATGAAGTAGGACACCAACTGCAAACCCCACAAGGCACCCAGCCCCGCGTGGCTCCTCTCCACTTCACATCCACGGGGTGTGGGGTGGGGCTGTGGAAATGTATTCTCTGCATCCCAGTAGGGAGCTATGGGGAGAGAGGAGAGCCTATTTCATGGCTCTGCCTCTGTACACTGTAACATCCCAGATGGTCAGTGTACCTCTCATTTCTCTCCTTTGCTAACTGGAAAAAGTGAAAATCATCCTGAGAAATTCTCTAATCCCGTTCATTCCACCCCCCCCCCCAAAGAGAGAGAAGGAGGAGGAGGAAGAGAGGGAAAAGGCCTTGGCTTCTCCATCTTCTTTTCTTTCCTTCCCAAGCTCATCCTTTTCTTTCTTTTTATCCTCACCTGAGGACATTTTTGCATTTATCTTCAGGTAGAGGGGGAGGGAGAGAGGGAGAAAGAGAGAGAGAGACATGGACTGGCTGCCACCCACACGACCCCAACTGGGGCCGGGGACAAACTGCAACCGAGGTGCCATTAGCGGAACTGAACCCAGGACTCTCTGGTCCGCTGGCCGACGCTCTAACCACTGAGCCAAACCGGCCAGGGCAAACCAAGCTCATCCTTTTCTGCCTTCCTTTCTCCAGGGCCACACCTCCCCTCCTCCTATTCCCAGAGGTGAGAACTCTTATCAGTGGGTCCCTGTGCTGCAGGAGGGGTTGAAGGCTTTTCAGGGCCCTGGGGCTCCGGTGGTTAGCTGGTGGAAACAACTGCTCCGCCTGCTTGCAATGTTTCCATTGCTTGGTTCTCCAGCTTCCACAGCTCACCCCACAAGTACCCGAAGAGAACTGCTCAGATCCCCTCGGAAAGTTGACGGGGTGGGGAAGGGGGGCTTCCCACCTGCTAGGTCACGGTTTATAAAACGTGAGAGTGAAAAGCTTTATGGTTGAATTGAAGTTCATGAATCCTCAGCCAGTGTAAAAAGAAAAAATTTCCACTGACTTAAGTTTCTATTTGGGGTAAACTGTTTCAAGACAAACTGAATTCTCTCTCTCTCTCTCTGTCTCTCTCTCTCTCTCTCTCTCTCTCTCTCTCTCTCTGTCTCTCTCTCTCACACACACACACACACACATACACACACGCGTGCACACACGCGTGCACACACACACACACACACTAAAAAGATGAAAGAAATGAGCTTTTTGACAGGTTTATTTTATTTTGTCTCCCAATGTTTTTTGCCAGAGACTTAATTTGAATACAACAGGACTCAGGACAGCTCATGAACTAAAAGAGCTGAAGGCTCATTTGGTAGTTGAAATTAGTGCACACCAGGAAGACACTCCCATGGCCTGGGCAGATGTTCTTAAGCTCTTGTTTCCCAGATGTCTGGAAAGCGCACAGGAAAGTGTACAAATGTTTTGTGTGTTTTTTAAGGTTTCATAGTAAGCTAGTCTTCCCCTCTGCTTTTTCGAAAGCTTACAGAGCCTGTGGCCGGTGGATATGGGCCGAACCTAGACCTTACTCTCGCACATTCTGCAGCTTTTCTGAGCACCTCGAAGCATCAGGACAGGTAATCAAAGTAGATGTGGGCAGAGTCCAAAACTGGGGTAATTCTTATTTTTTATTGTTTTGTTTTGTTAATCCTCACCCGAGAATATTTTTTTCCATTGATTTTTAGGGAGAGTGGAAGGGAGGGAGAGAGTGGGAGAGAGAAAGAGAGAAACATCGATGTGAGAGAGACATATGGATTGGTTGCCTCCTGCACTCGATCAAACCTTCAACCCAGGTACATGCCCTTGACCTACATGCCCGTGATGGGGAGGCGAACCCGAGACCCTTCAGTGTGAAGGGTGGCATTCTAACCACTGAACAACATTGGCCAGGGCTGGGGTAATTCTTTATACAAATTTGAACACTGAATTTATTTTTTTTAAATAATAAAAAATTTAAAAAACAAAACAAAATAACCCACAGAAAACAACTTCCATGTATATAGATCTGAAAGTGAATGAAGTGGCTGTGTTTGTCTGTTTGTTTTTCTTTCTTTTTTTCTTTCGTTTTTGTTGTTGTTGCTTTTTGTAGAGATTTGAGATGGTACTCTATTCTAATCAAAAATAAAGTTTTGTAGTGGGACCAGAAATTACTTATCATACCCTCCCAACCCCCACCCCATCTAGACCTGATTCTGCTGGGTTGAAAGAAAGTTCCAGACCTGCTGTGAGGCTTTCTGTTTGTCAGACCACCTGGTCTCCTTCTAAGCACCAATAAAGTTTGCATTTTAAGTGATGTGAGTTCTGGAATGCAGTACCTAGTGTATGGAAGTTACATTGTTAACACCCAACATAGCAGCGGGCAAAGAATGCACACATGCACTTTGCAGAGAGGTCAGGTGAATGGCCAACATATGACAAGACACTCACTCTCAACCTTAATTAGGGAAATGCAAGTTTAAACAACAATGAGACACCAACTCATACCTATCAGATTGGCAGAGTTGAAAAGACCCACAAAACCAAGAGTTACAAACCATGTGTGTAAACAGAAACTCAATAGCTACAGGTTTGTTTGTTTGTTTGCTTGCTTGCTTCCTTGCTTGCTTGGTTTATCTCCTGGCTTTATTAACTAGCCACAGGCTACCTAGATGAGAAAGTTAGTCTATTCCTGTAAGTTTAGTTTTTGAAGTATGATTACCATAACCTAGCTAAGTACCAGCTGTGTATGTTAACACATTTCTTTCCATAGGAATCTGTTTTAAAGGTTACTGAAGTATAACATAGCCAGAAACTATTATTCCATATAGATTTCCAGATCAGAAAATGTTTTATCCTTCCAACTCATTTTAACATCACTATCAATACATAAATAGTAAAAGCAGGTTGTTTAGCAAAAAGTTTCCCTGTGAAATCCAAATAGTCGTACCAATGTCTCTCTAGTTTGGTTCTGCTTATGTAAAATGTTACCATGTGGGGAAGCCGGGCAAAAGATACAAAGGATGTCCTGTATTATTTTTCCCCCTTTACGCTGAGGCTATAATTATTTCAAAATAAGTTCAAATTAAAACGAAAATGAGAGTATAAATTGATGCTCAAAATTTAAAACAAAAACCTGAATGGCTTTAGGAGAGCTTGAAAGCCATCTGACAGACACGATGCCTCAGTCAGGGGGACCATGAGGCCCAATGAAAAAGGCTTATTTATGCATAACGCTCATTACTAACTAGGCAGAGACAAACACTATATGGTCTTGTCGCTTCTGCTCTCCCCAACTCCCAGACCAAGAGGCTCTGAATTAGCTTCAGCTACCAAGGAACAATGTGAGGGGGAGAAAGGCCCCCTAATTTTTTGAAAACCCAGCGAGAACACTATGCATATAATTTGTTTCTGTCACACTGTATTTGAGGCTCACTCACAACTGCACAATCCCGGCCAAACGTCTGCCAGGGGCCTGCCAGGGCTCAGAGCTGAGGCGGGATCCTTCCCTCACTGGGTGTCACCTCGGGCCCTCCGGACTGGCTCAGGGCCAGCTTGTCCGGCTCCTGCAGGACCTGCTCCCCCACAGCGCGGGCCGCCTCATCATCGGTGAGCAGGACGGGGGTACTTCTCATCGAAGAGCCGCTCGCTGGCCTCCGAGTGCACGGATGGGGCCCGACGCGCAGATGTGCCGGCAGGTGGAGGAACTCGTCGTTAATGTCGCAGAGGCGTATCCGAGCCCCCAGCACCCACCAGCGGCCCACGAAGCCCACGTCCAGGATCTGGTCCGGGAACTCGGTCCAACGGGTCTGCAGGAAGCGGCAGCGGCCTGGTGGAGGCTGGCCTGGGCGTCGTAGGGCGCCTGGTACACACCAGTGGGCAGAGGCCCAGGGTCACAGGGCACTTGCGCTCGCGGCCCCGCAGCCAGGGCATCTGCTGCGGTTCCGCGTGGCCCGCGCCAGCAGCGGGAGGGCCCGGACTCATCGAGCAGCGTCTCCCCAAGGCCGCCGCGCCGCGCCGCCCCGCGACCCCCAGTGCACGGCCCCGCCACCGTCGCCGCCGTCGCGTCCCCGCAGGCCTCCGCGGAGTCCGGAGCAGCGCGCGGCCCGGGCGCCGAGCTCGCCCACACGCCTGGCTTCCTGGCTGCCGCGTCCCCTGCCTCTCCGCGGCTTCGCGACCAAAGTAGCTCAACAGCTACAGGTTTGAAGAAAACCATATGGGTCGAGACAGTTATTACAGTTATTACTCTGAAGGTCAACATCCTCCTTAAGTCATTCCTCTCCCAGGTCGACACCCTAGAGAAGATCTTGTACATGGACTTTAGGGAATGTGTGTAAGGCTATTCTCTGTAGCATCTGTCCATAGCAACCAAAACTAAAACGGCCTCAAGGTCCATCAATAGAGAAGTGGAAAAATAAACAGTGGCAGTTGTGATTAAATCTTATCGCTCTTGCACTTAACATAGTAGCCATCTGAACCTTTTTTTTTTTTTTTTTTTTATCCTCAGCCGAGGACATTTTTTCATTTTTTGTTCAGATAGAGTGGGAGGGAGGGAGGGAGAGAGAGAAACATCGACGTGAAAGGGCCACATCGAGTGGCTGCCACCCGCGCAACCAACCAGGGCCGGGGACAAACTGCAACCGAAGTACATGCCCTTAGCGGGAACCGAACCCAGGTCTCTCTGGACCGCAGGCCGATGCTCTAACCGCTGAGCCAAACCAGCCAGGGCCATCTGAACCATTTTTAAGCGTACACTTCAGTGGTAGTAAATTCACATTACTGTGCAGCTATCTCCAGACCTCTCCTCTGGCAAAACTGAAACTCTGCAGTGGTTAGACAGTAACTCCCCAGTTCCCCAAACCCCAGCCCCTAGCAACTACCAATCTACTTTCTGTACTCTATGTACCTTATGTAAGTAGAATCACATACTATTTGTCTTTTTGTGACTGGCTTATTTCACTTAGCATAAGGTGCTCAAGGTTCATCCGTGTTGTAGTATATGTCAAAATTGCCTTCCTTTTTAAGGCTCCATTGCATGGATTTACCACATTTACACTGTTCCTCACTCACCCATCACTGAGTAACTGGGTAGTTTCCACGTTTTAGCTATTATGACTAATGCTGCTAGGAACACGGGTGTGCTCCTTCGTTCAGTTTTAACTGGACATCAAACAGCTTTCTTATAAACAGTTTTAAAGCATATAATTTCCATGTGTTGTAAATATTGATATTTTAAAATAAAACTTTTACATCACTTTTCATCATTGTTTCTCAGAGACTATAAATAAATAATATATCAATTTTACTTCAACCATCACCCATTTTTAAATATTTTTTTTATCCTCACCCGAGGACATTTTTTGCATTTATCTTCAGATAGAGCGGGAGGGAGAGAGGGAGGAAGAAAGAGAGAGAGAAACATCAATGTGAGAGAGACACATCGAGTGGTTGCCACCCACACGACCCCAAACGGGGCCGAGGACAAACTGCAGTGGCCTTAGCGGAACCGAACCTGGGACTCTCTGGTCTGCAGGCCAATGCTCTAACCACTGAGCCAAAACAGCCAGGGTTCATCACCCATTTTTAAAGTATAAGAACAAGCCTGGCCAGTGTGGCTCAGTGGTTGAACCTCCTCCCATTAACCAAGAGGTTACTGGTTTGATTCCAAGTTCTGGGCTCCATTCCCCACAGGGGGCCTGTAGGAGGCAGCTGACTGTGGTCTCTATCTCTCTTTCTCTCTCCCTTCCTCTGTCTCTAAAATCAATTTTTAAAAAATCAACAAAAACAAAGGTATGTTTTCTTTATATATAAGTTCTTTAACTTTTGGAAATTTTTCATCATTCTTTTTTCTCCTTGAGCATATGCATTCTATCCCACTTCCTTCATAGAATTTTGTTCTAATGTAATAGGCTCTTATGCTTGAAGATCTTTTCTTGATCATTCTTCTCTGCCATAAATGAATATAAATTGAAATTTTAATTTCCTATAACCATAAATTTCTAAGTATTAAGAAGTTATTTAGATTATACCATCATTACAACTATTAGCAGTGCACAATTGTTCAAAAATAACATAAATAAATTATCAATCTCAAAAATTAATTATTAAACATAGAAAGTAACTGTTGGTGATATGGTACTATAGTTAAGCAAGATGTTACCATTGGGGGAAACTGTGAGAAGGTAATTCAGGATCTCTCTGTACTATTCTCATAACTACAACGTCAATCTACAATCACATCAAAATAAGAAATTTCATTTAAAAAGTAACTTTGCAGAGGAATTCAGCTCTTAAAAAGTTGGATAGGTCCGGATCAGGATGAGTGATGGAGGGACAGAGATCACTGTGGATTGCTCCAGGAACAGTGGCAACAAGAGGGACTCCCTAGGGACCGCGGGCTCGCCAGCACACCTCATTATCAAGGATCTTGGGGAAATGTATTCAAGGCTGTTAGATCACAGACCAGTTATTCAAGGTGTAACCCATTATTTTGTGAAAGAATTTGAAGAAAAACATGGTCTTCGAGACATGTGAGTTCTTGAAAATTTGAAGAACATGATCCATGAAACGAATGAACATATTCTTCCCAAATGCAGAGAAACAATGCAAGACAACTTAAGCCATGTTCTCCAGAGACTGCAAGCAGCTACTGACTTTGTCTGTAGACTCCAATTGAGGGAGCAGGAACAAACCCAAAAGATTCATAAGACCACTTAATAGCTTGAGCAAAACAGCTTACAATCCATTGGGCAGATTCCATGAAAGAACACTGTAAACAGGCTGAAGTGGATGAAGAACACAGAAAAGCTGTGGAGCCTGGCCGGTGTGGCTCAGTGGACTGAGCATTGTCCCATGGACTGAGAGGTCCTGGTTCGATTCCCAGTTGGGGGCATGCAGGAGGCAGCCAATAGATGTTTCTCTCTCACATTGATGTTTTTATCTCTCTCCCTTCCTCTCTCTCTAAAAAAAAAATCAATAAAAACATAAGAGCTATGGAGAAGCATAAAGAACAATATGATGAGATGGAGAAGGATTTAGCACAATTTTCAACCTTTTAAGAACTTGAACCACAACAATGACAAACAAAGGAGAAAATATTGACTTCCCCCAAAGAACTATTTCCACCCAACCATTTAGCCTCTGCTTCAAGCTAAGCAATATATTCTATGGTACTCTTATATCTGAAGAAAAAAACTTCTATCGGAATCTTAATTAAACGTTGAGTGGAAGAAGAGTGCTGTATCTTTCCAGTTTTAAGTGTCTATATGTGATTATTTGAACGGGGAGGAGTCGGAGGAAAATGGGATCAATGTACTCCTTGTTAATCAGAATTGGTCTTCTTTATTATCTCAGAGAACTGTAAGCATTGACTTCTTTGAGAGAAAAATAATTAAATTCATTCTTATTCAGGGCTAATATTAGTTTATTATTGTGATTTAGAAGGCAGATATAATAGCTGCCTGTTTTAGCCTCCTTGACTATTGGAAGAATGTGTAAAGTGTTATGTCATGAGTAAAAAAAAAAAAAAAAAAACTATCCTTTGAACAGAGATCACAGTTATCACATTTAAGAGAGGTGAGAGTCAAAACATAGTCTCTACTATGTCGGTCTTTGAACTGTCTATTGGGAGAGGTTCCAGATTTTGCAGGGCAGCATAATGCCATGTGTCTCACTGATGACAAGACATACTTGTTAAGTTTTGTGGCCTTTCAACACTTAGTATTTTCAGCTTTTAAAACATGCTTAGAAGGATAAGCTTGCCAAAAATATAGTTGACGTTTAGCCTTTCCAAAAACCATAATCTTGCTCATAGTATTTGCCTCATATTTGTGTCTGTTTTGCTGTGGGTGAGCTTTGTAAGACAAATAATGTCTATACATGTTTCAACTGTTTAATGAGTGATCAGCCAAATCAGCCAAGGAGTCCCTCTGGAACCATACAAAGATTCTGGCGCTGCCTATACTGGGAGTATTTGCCCACATGGCCAATGAGCCATGTTAAATGTAAATCCTTTTTAGTGTTTAACGTCTGTCCTCATAAGCAGGTATATTAGAATGAAACATGTACCAACTCTGTCATCTCTGTGATCTTTAAAAATCTGCATTTAACAGTCTAGTTGAGGAACTAAGTTGACTTTTTATTTGCCATAAACAAAGCAAAATTAAATGCGATGATTTCAAGAGATTTAAGGCAAATTAATTTGAGGTATGGGTAAATCTTTCAAATATTTTTTTATTGCTTTTAGTAAAGAAAGGCACAAGAAGGAAAATACCCAACTCTCTCATGTATCTCAGTGTTGCTAGTGCAGAAAAGTGGAAATTTTTCTTGTGTGAATTTTTTGGCTTACTATTAAAGCTGCATTCTTGGTCGCATGTTGAAAATGTGATTAAAGTTAATAGAGCAAATGAAAAAAAAAGAGTTGGATAGGTCCAATTAGTTAGTGAATCCATGGGATAATATTACTTATTGCTACAATGAGAAAGGTTCTTTCTCTACCCCATCCAAGCCGTGGCTAAGGATTCCCAGAACATAATTCAAACATTGTCCCAGGCTTCTCTGGCATTCCAGGATGCCTTTCCCTCTTCGCTATTGATGTCTCGTGGTTCACTTTGGTATGTTCAGAAATGGATATATATTTTTACTTATTCTATTTGGCACTCTGAGAACACTTGTGTCTTTAATTATGGGAAATCTTCAGCCATGATCTCTTCTGAAATGTATTCCTTCTCTACATTCCCTTTATTCTCCTTTTCCTGAAATCCTATGAAACGTCTCACAGTGCTGACCCACACCTCAGCAGCTTTTCAGACAGCTCCTGTCTGTGCTGCTTCTGCACATTTCTCTCTGCTGTACATTCTCTGTGAATTCCTCAATGCTGCCTTCCACTTTACTAGTTATCCCTTCAACTATGTCCAGTGTGGAGTATATCCTAGTTAATATCCAAAGCTTTCATTTCCAGTATGCTCAGTATTTATCATTATTCAATTGTTCTTGTTTAATTTCTACATTTTCTACATGTTCTTATTCTCTTTATTTTAAATTCTGTTCAGACTGTTACATAATTTGCATCTCTTCTGGAGTGAATTCACATCCCAATCTGAATTAAATTTCCTTGTATATACTATTAATAAATCTACCTTCTCCCCTTCCTCCTTTTTCCTTTTCTTTCAGCCACAAATGTCAATGTGTTAAAGCATCGTATCGACAGCATCTTGACCAAGTCCAATGCCTCATTCTAATCACTCTCTCTCCTAATTCTAACCTTATCTCTAAACCAGACGCTTTGTAAAGCCTTTCCTGACCCCCCTGAAATTAACTATCTCTACCTCCTCTGGTGTGCTGCACCCTGCTTTTGCTTTCATTTAGCATTTACCAAACAAGGGTGTCTTCAAGACCAAGAGTGTGCCACGCTCTCTGTTAGGCGCCCCTGTAGAACGATGAGCAAGACAAGGTCTCTTTCTCAAGGAATAAAGGGTCTGGTCATCAAGCTGGATGAACAAACTATTGCTATGCAGAGTAAGTGCTGCAGTCCAGGGATGCCCAAGGTCCAAGTGGTCTATACTGCACAGGAGTGGGAGGGGGCAAGGATCTGAGCCCCATAAAAAGGAGATGCTTGAGCTGGGTCTTACTAAGCAGAGCTGAGGACGTTCCTAGCTAAGGGAATAGCATGCTCAATGGCACTGGGGTGGAAAGGAAAAAGGACCCTTTCAAAAACATTGAGATACCAAGCCTAGTATATGTGAAGAAGGCGAGCAGGAAATGGGGCTGCAGAGCTGAGCGTGCAGGGTCTCCAGCAACATTTGAGACTACCCGATGTTCCCCTGGGGACCGTTTGCAGCCCTTGCAGATTGAACCAGGGGATTGGCAGAACAAGGTTTTCACTGGAAGGGACCAGAGTAAAAGTAAGGCGGCCAGTTAGGAGACCGTTGCAAAAGTCCAGGCAAGAGATGACAGCAGCCTAGATGAGCTTGGAGGTCCCAGGGTGGAGAAAAGTGGGAGTGGCAAAAGTGAGAGAGACATGACAGGTGCGTATTTGTGACTGAGATAAAGCAAGGCCTTTAAAGCCTTTGTAGGCCCAAACAAGCTAACTCCTTAGGCTAAGGGAGACAGCAGGCAACCGCCACAGCCGTCCTTCCAGGTGGTGCCTGAGTCAGCAGCTGAGGAACTGTGGCACAGAGCCCTGATTAATTTCCTGCCACTGCCCCGCCCAGTTATGCATTCTGAATATATCTTTAACTTGTGCATATTAAAGTTATTTTATTTCCATGTTTTAAAAACAAACACCTTGAGAAAAACAAAGACCTGTTTAAATTCAGCATAGAAACTCATTACTCTTATCCTATCTCTTTCTCGATTTTTTTTTAAGTAAGAGGCTTGCTTGGCAGATTGCCTTCGTTCTCATTTCTTCGCCATCCCGTGTGAGGGTGGCAGTGTGGGGGATGGGAGCTTACCTGGAGGTGAGAGACAGGCCATATCCAGTCCTCTGCACACCTGGCCCTAGAGCAAGCAAGCATCCCCAGAACTTTTGCAATTGCATCTGCTCTTCTGCCTGGTACAGAGCGGATGTAATTGTGGTTACATTGAGAATCCACCACGTTCTGTGAAAAATATCACTGGGGGCATAATGCCTCCTTGGTGGGTTTGACATGTTGCTTCAGCATCCACCCTACCTCGTGCTTTGTACATGGGGGCTGCCTCTCCCATGACTGATGCTTTTCTTAGCCACAAGGCTGGAAGGCCTCCGAGCTGGCTGCAGCTCACTTCCGGGAGACTGAGATGGGATTACTCTATTTTCAGCATTGCACCCCAAATATCTGCAGGTTGACCCTGGCTCCCCTCCATGCCCCCTTCACTGGGCGAGGTATACTTTCCTTGCTGTCCATCCTCTTTATCACCCTCCTGATTGCATCCTTCGGCCAGCAGGGCCATCGGACACTCCTCCTTGCAGTGGAAACAGAGACAAAGTAAAATGGGAAGCTGCTATCTAAAATGAGATTCCCATGGTGGCCTGTCTGGACTTGGCTGTTACCTCCACTTATGCGAGTTAAGGCACACAACTATGTCTACACAAGCAGGGACACACACACACACACACACACACACACACACACACACACACACCGATATGCCAGGGGATCCATTGCTGAGCACCTTATTCATAACCATCATTCCAAAGGTTTTCCTTCCCCATCCTCCTTCATCTTTAATGTGAAAATGGTACATGTACTGGTGCAAGTCCTCAATGATACAGATACATTATGTGTGCTACAGCCTTGCCAGTAATTACAAAAACTGAGAAACTGCTTAAATGAAAATGCACCCATGAAAAGAATGTGGTGGCTCCACAGAAGCTGACATGAAAACCTTTTCTTCTACAGTTAGATAAGAAAGGTAAGTTGCAAAAAATATACACATAGTACAACTGCATGTGTCTAAAACAATGTTTCAACATCTGTCTATGAACAGATAATATCTGAGGGACACACTCAAATGTAACAGTGATTTTCTTTGGAGAAAAATGACTATGAGGAAAGTTGAGACAGAACTTTCCCTCTATTCTTCTTTGTACTGTCTGAAGTTTTTCAAGAATATGTAATTCTTGTATATTAAAAGACACTTTTTAAAACAGTTTCAAATGTTAAATGTTCCATGTTTAGTAGGCATTTTGATGCTTCGAGAAGTGGGAGGGGAGCATTGAAATCAAAGTAATTTTTTTTAAAGCCCATTCGACACTTAAGTTAGGATACCATGAAATACAGTTCATAAACACAGTTCAGCCCAAGCTGTGACGTGACATCCAGGGGGTGTCTGGGACATGGTCCCCACCAGACAGAACTCACAGGTGGGGCAGACACATGGAACAGATAATGCCAGGCGGCTTGACTCTAGAACTAAGCAACACTATGAGTGCACCCAATATAGGATTCGAAGTGGAAAGACCTGGAATCCATGAAGAAATGGGAGGAGGGCACCCACTGGCTCCGAAAGGTTTCAGAACAGCAGTAGACAAAAAGGAGGGGGACACACATGTGCCAGGGCCAGAAAGGGAAATATTCACCCAGGCCACACACATATCCCTGCCCAGCACCCAGAGCCAGGGGTACAGAGAAATGAGGTCCAAGACCCATGGCACTGGAGCTGGCCCCAGGGCTTAAGCAGAAAAATCTTCCAAGCAAAGGGAGCAGCAAAGGCAAGAGGAGCCCCGAATTTAGATCATCTCAAGGCCTGTGAGAATGCAGCTGGGGGCACTGGGCAGAGGCTGGAAGAAGCCATCACTCAAAGGCTCTGAGCCAAGCCAGGGTTAAGCTTTCTGGGGTGTCCTGCAGGTCGTGGGAGGCAGCCAGAGCGACACTATCAGATCTCTTTATGAGACTAATGTTCACAGCTGGAGGACTGACCGAGAGAGGCTGGTGTGGGTCTGTCGCAATGACCCTAAGAAGGGATTAGTTCGTCTTTGTGGCAAAGGTTTAGCTGCTGGAAAAAGGCGGAAAGTGTGTGATCCGCAGAGAACCTCCCGCCCCACAAGGTTGGGGTGTCAGCTTCGCCACAGTCCCTCCTTCGTGAACACCGGGCTACCGTGACGGAGTTCCCCAGAAGCGGGAAAGTCATTAACTCCTCTTCCCTCTCAGCCCGCAGTGTCCATTTTGCGGACAAATCTCCAAGGAACAGTGCGAGAGACACTGTGAGTGAGGGCGAAGGAAGTGGACACTCCGATCTGCTTTCCTGCTCACTCTCGCCCTCATTTTTTGAAGTCTCTAATCCCTCCTTATTTTTTGTCACACCCATAAGAGTGCCATTTCCAGGGGCCATTTCCAAGCCTTTTCCCTCGACCTCAAACCTGCAGTTCTCAACTGCCCCCAGCCACCGGCAAGGCAGTCCCCAAGTCCCTCAACTGGGCTGGAAGGTGACAACCGCGAAAAGGAGGGCGACTATCGTCTCCGCGGAGCTTCGATGACATCACATCCTCCGAGCGCAAAATCGGGCTCGGCGGCCGTCCGAAGGGCGCAACTTCCCCCCGAGTGTCCCACGGTCTCCTGCGCGCCGGCGCTCGCGTGTGAGCCGGGAGCTGGGCCGCGCCGCGGAGCAGCCATGACCTCGCCCGCCACCCGGTTGCTCCTGCCACTGGCCCTGATGCTCCGTGAGTTTGCGCCCCTCGGGGAAGGCGGGGGGAGGGGGACACGGGGCTCGGGGCTCAGCCGCTTCGCCTGCACCCCCCGCAGACGCTGCCACGGTCCTCGGGTACAGCTCGTTCCGCATGTCGCCCCGGGAGGTGAAGGGGAACCTGGGCCAGCGGGTGGAGCTGCGCTGCGAGGTGATGCTGGACACGGCGACCGGCTGCTCGTGGCTCTACCAGCGGCGCGAAGCCGCCGCCAGGCCCGTCTTCCTCATGTACCTCTCCAAATCCCGGACCAAGCTGGCCGAGGGGCTGGACGCCACCCAGTTCTCCGGCGCGAGGACACAGGATAAGTACTACAGCCTCGTCCTGAACCGCCTCCGCGCGGACAACCAAGGCTACTATTTCTGCGCGGTCCTGAGCAATTCCGTGCTGTACTTCAGCCCCTTCGTGCCCGTCTTCTTGCCAGGTGCGCGAGCTCGGCGTGGGGGCTGGGGCGCACCTCTAAACTCGTTTTTCACGTGGACGCCCCGCTTTCGAGCCTCTTAGCGCCCCTGGGAGCCGCTTAGATACTGTTCCCATTTTACAGACGAGGAAACTGAGGCTGAGGTGCGGCTGGGTGGGGACTGAAGATAGCTTTTTAGGTCCTGCCGATCTGGGTTCGAGGTAGATGCTTGTGTGGTCCTGGGCACGTTACTTAGTTCCCTAGCCTCCGTCTGCTCGTCAGCATCAACCCCACCCCGCCGAGGAGCGCGGAGAGGCTGGTGGCGGGCAGCGGCTCCCGCGTCCCCGCTGGCGGCGCCGAAGCGCTCCTTCGCGGAGCCGGGGAACAGCGGCTACCGCGCCCCACGAAGGGGTCGGCAGAGCCCGGGGCTCCCACCCCATCTCCCCGCCTTGAGAGCGAGTGGAGCGCGGGCGACGGTCTGTTGCTCCTCCGGGAGCACCGGGAGGAAGCGTCTCCTAGGGCAGAGCGATGGGAAGGGTTCGCGTTCAGATCCCCAGTCCGGCCCCAAACATGCTCTGTTGCTCCCGCAGAGAAGCCCACGACGCCCGCGCCGCGACCACCCACGCCGGCGCCCACCAGCGCGTCGCAGCCGGGGACCCGGCGCCCAGGGGGGTGCCGGCCGGCAGCGGGCCCTGCAGGTGAGGCGGGAGCCGGATCCCGAGGCAGGGTCAGGCCAGGGGCGGTACAGACGGTGGGGACAGCCCTTCCAGGGCCAGCCGGGATCCTGGAGGTAGAGCCGAATGCGGGAAAACAGAAACCCGGAGCCGGAGACGTGCCCGGCCGTCGGGGTGGGGGGAAGACCAGGGCCGCTCCTAAATGTTGATGTCTTCGGTGTCGTCAGTGGATAACGGAGGACAGGAATTTTACTGTTCTATCTACATCTGGGCGCCTCTGGCTGGGCTCTGCGCGATTCTTCTCCTGGCCTTGGTCGTCACCGTCATCTGCTGCCACAGTAAGTCCTGAGGAATCACGGCAGGGAGCGAGCGATCTGCTCCGCGACCGCCCCTGGCGCTGCTTGCTCCAGGCAACCCTTTCGGGCAGATGGGGTTGAGATTTCTGGGGCTCCGAGCTGCACTGCTGGGCCAGGCACAGCCGGTTTCTTCCTGGAGATAGGACGCGGGAAAGCGCCGTCCCGCACCTCTTCTACTCCTGGCTGCGCATCCCCAAGCGGCAGCAGCGTGGGATACCATTCACTCAGCCTGGGCTAAGTACACAGGTCCCGGCTTCCTACAACCGGGAGGTCGCCCGTAGAGGTCTATCCTTGACCCCCTCGCCCCTCCCCTACCCGGCTCTGGTTCCCAGGCGGGTGAGCCACACCTGTATTTGCCATGTGTTTCTTTTTGTGTGTGTTTGCTTTTGTTTTGTTTTGTTTTTTAATTGATGCGAAGAGGGATGGAAAAGAAGCCCCCACCTGAACTCTCAAGAGTTATAAACCTAAAGAAACAGGAAAAGGGAAGAAATCGTATTTGGGGACTATTCGGGGGGCAGTCACTCTACCCCTTCTTTTTCCTTATCCAGGGAACCGAAGACGCGTTTGCAAGTGTCCCAGGTGAGTCTCATAACTGTGTGGCCTGCTAACCCCCAGGGCAGCCCTGGGCTCAGGTTCTAGCTTCCCAAGCAGGAGACGATCGGCACCTTTCCCAGAGGCCATGACAGTGGAGTCCTGGGGACAGGGAATCAGTATAGTGTCTGAACATAGAGGCGGAAGGCTGGCAACTGCAGAAATGGAGGCCCAGGTTGGGCTGATGGGGGAGCAATGTGACTTCAGTAAATCTGAATCTTACTTGGCACACACACACACAACATCTGAAGGATGCCCCTAATATACCCTAGTTCCTCTAAAGATCTGAGGTCTCTTTATCTGGATGATTTCAACTGGGCTTTATTTATTTATTTTTTAAAGAAACTTTATTTCTACTTGCTTGATCTATTTTTTTTTTTGAGAGAGAGAGTCCATCTTTTATCACCTGAAGCAAATAAATAATGGCCTTGGTTCTTAATTTCCCTGTGCCAGTGCAGGGCCTTGATTGGCTGCCGAGAACTGGAGTGAAAGAAAGGGAGGACCCGAGGCAGCTCTCAGGCAGCTCAAGTGACTGCTCCATCCAGTTTCAGCTCAGCATCATCCTGAAATGATCATGAAAAAATCAAGGCCTCAGTCTCCTCTCTCCTTCTCGCTGGGGCCTGGGCAGCCCTGTGCTAATATCTAACAAGCACCCACTCTAGCCCCGCGCTGTGATGCCAGTTACGCTCAGGATCTCACTTATCCTCACAGCAGCCCCATGTGGTAGACGACATGGTCTCATCTCAGATCACTGACTCAGAGATCAGGAAACCTGCCCAAGATGACACGCTCGCACTCAGATTATCAATAATAGCCACCATCTGATGAAAGCCCACAGTGTGCCAATTATTTGCCATATTAATATATATGTATACATATCTTAAATTTCAAGTTTCGTAACTTTTATTTTTTAGAAAGACAGTTTTTGTGGTTGTTGTTGCTGTTAATCCTCAGCCAAGGATATTTTACTATTGATTTTTAGATAGAGTGGAAGGGAAAGAGAGGGTGAGAGAGAGAAACATTGATGTGAGAGAGACACATCGATAGGTTGCCTCCCGGACGACCCTGACCAGGGCCAGGGATCAAACCTGCAACTCGGGTACTTGCCTTTGACCGGGAATCGAACCCAAGATCCTTTGGTCCTTGGGCCAACGCTCTAACCGCTGAGCCAAACCGGCCAGAACCAAAGCAGTTACTGCGACCACTGTTTTACGAATGGGAAGCTGAGGCTTGGCGCGCACAGTGACTTGTTCAAGGCCACAATGCCAGCCAGTGGCAGAGCTGCAGCTTCTGTCTAAAGCTCAGGCTCCTTCCTGTGGTTGGGAGCTAAGAGAGGAGGGGGTTAAAGAAAACCAATGATATTCACCAATTCCGTTTAGTAGATGAACACATTTCAAATATTATACCTGGGGTCTGCAATTCACACTCCTTGATATTTCTCTGCAGGGATCCAAGTTCAACATCTTACGTATCATTATTTTTAACAACGGAAATGTAATGAATTTTCAATGCATATATATTGTAGGTGGTATACTAAGAGGATAAAGACTTTAAAAACAGAGAAGGATTTTTAGCAATTTCAATACTTGGGGTGCAGTTGGGAGCTTTTGGAGGAGAATCATCCTTTTTCTCTACATTTTCTGAAAATTCTCATTTTGAAATAAATGAGAATAAAACTCTGCCCTGAAATACGAAGCTACGCAGATTAAACATGGCTGAGGAATCCACACACCTGAGCTAACACACTCAGTAATGACCCAGGGCAGCTGAGCTTCAGGAGAGAGGTTTTGGAGCATGGTGTGTATAGACATGACACTCATGACAAATTAGCCCATTTAGGAGGCCCTAGCCTGTACTGAATTAGCACACATTTCTGAGGTTATCAAGGGGACTTTTATTTTTTATTTTTTTTAATCCTCACACAAGGACAATTTTCCATTTACTCTCAGACAGAGTGGGAGGGAGAGAGAGAGAAACATCTGTGTGAGAGAGACATATCCACTGGCTACTTCCCGCACGACCCCAACGAGGGCTGGGGACTGAACTGCAACCGAGGTTTGTGCCCTTGACCAGAATCGAACCCGTGACTCTTTGGTCCAAAAGCCGAGGCTATAACCACTGAGCCAAACTGGCCAGGGCTCAAGGGGACTTTTAAATAAAGTAGCCCTACTTGGCTGATGGTGATGGTTTGTTCATATCCTCCCCTATTTCTGTGACTACGCGGGGGACTGATAATCAGGTCAGCTGATGACTTTGGTTATCAGCCTCCTTCTCCCACCTCCATGGGGACCTTGACAAAGGTCCTGGGTTCAGATCCTGAAGCCACCACCTCCTAGTTATGTGACCTTGGGCATGTTCTCTAACCTCTCATTACCAGTGCCCACCCCTCAGGTTGGCACAAGAAAGGCACTTGGCAGGTTGCTGAGGTCACTCAGCCTGTCCTATGCTGGTGTCCCAGGGACAGGTTCTCAGATCCTTACAAGGCTGGGAGGCTGGGGAGGCCGGACAGACACGGATGGATGCTGCACCGCATTGCAGGGCTCTGTTGCAGTGATGGTTGTCTTTCTTTCAGGCCCCGGGTCAGACCGGGAGGCAAGCCCAACCCTTCAGAGAGATACGTCTAACACGGCGACGGGCCCTGTGCAACAGCCACTACAAGACTTCAAACTGATCAAGCCTCTCCCCATCTCCCCTTCTGCTTTTTTTCAGCCTTCCTTCTTCATGTATTCATTCTCATTATTATCATATCCGTTGGGGTGAGGTTACGTTTACCTGGTCTTTAATTGACATAAAACAAAACTACTGTGTCTACGGTACTGTGTAAGGGTAACGATACCACTGTGTACACGAATCAGGGAAAAGGGTGGGCCGTGTTCTCAGAACCGGGCCGTGAGAGCTGGTGGGGGCCTCGGGACCGCTTGGTCCAAACCTCTTCCCTGGCCATCCTACAGAGCTGAAGCCCAGAGGTGGGGAGAGGCTTGATCGGAGTCGCAGCACGGCTGGGCTTCCTCCACACCACTCAGATCTTCCTTCGGGAGCCTGTGTCTCAGCATGGGGTTCTGTCTCAAACTGCAAGGGAACACGTCATTTCTTGAGCACCTGCGGTAGACCCGTCACTGCAGCAGAGCCCTGAGAAGGTCATGCATAAGAGAACTTCTGCCATCCACAGAGGTCTATAAGGTACTTTGAAAAGTATCAGAATATTTTACTGTCAAGTGTGAAATTGTATAGACAGCAGGAATTCCTCAAATAAAGTGGAAGGGGTGAACTGAATCCTGGAAAAGGAATAACTTGATCCCTACAGGAAACCTCTGTGAAATCCCTACGTGGAGGCAAAATTGTCCTCCCAGGCCTTGGCTGCAGAGGGCCCATGAAAGAGGAGAGGCCATCAGTGAAGTTGAAGGGGCGGGCCTCTCGAATCTCTAGACTTCAGACGCCATATTTGAATATGCTCCTGGGATCACTGGTGACTTTTTAGTTTTTAAAGGCAGAATTGTTAGAGAGCCGCCACCAGCACCTCGGCCTCCCCTGGATCAGGTGACGACGTGGCAGAACAGACTGTCCGGGTGAGGAGGGAAGGAGGTGAGGAGGCTAATCGCCTAACCTGTTGCCCTACACATGCATTTCCTCTGTTACGGTGTTGTACAAGAAATGTGTACTCATTGCAAGAAACAGTTTACATAGACAAAGAAACAAGAATCATCCACAATTCTTTACCTCCAGTAAAATCCATTGTTAATATTATGGAATACTTCTGAATATTTTCTATGCATATATATAAAATATACTTTGCTTTTTAAAGAAATAATGGAATTGCACTATGCTTTTAATAAGTAGTTTTAATAAACATTTATGGCATACATTTTAGTGGCAAAATAACATTCCATTTTTGGTTGTGCCTCATTTATTTAAACTATTACTTACCATTTAATTGTATCCAATTTTTCACTACCGTGACATGGCTAAAACTTTATACACACCTTTGTTTTCTTTAAGATAAATACCCAAAAGTAAAATTATTGAATCAGTCCACACTTCCACCTTGGACTCCCCATTTTCACATCAATTAAAACATGAGTGACTCAGAGTGCTGTCCTGTACACCAAAAGGTTGCCTGTTTGATTCCAGGTCAGGGCACATACCTAGGTTGTGGGTTCAATCTCTGTTTGGGGCACATACAGGAGGCAACTGATCAATGTTTCTCTCCCACCCTCTCTCTCTCTCTAAAGTCAATAAAAACATATCCTCAGGTGAGAAGTTAAAAAAAAAATTAGCCTTGCCCTGGACAGTTTGGCTCAGCGGTTAGAGCGTCGGCCAGTGGACCAGAGAGTCCCAGATTCGGTTCCGCTGAGGGCACGTACCTCGGTTGCAGTTTGTCCCCGGCCCCGGTTGGGGTCGTTTGGGTGGCAACCAGTCGATGTGTCTCTCTCACATCGATGTTTCTCTCTCTCTCTCTTCCTCCCTCTCTCCCTCCTGCTCTATCTGAAGATAAATGCAAAAATGTCCTCAGGTGAAGATTAAAAAAAAAAAAATTAGCCTCTTCTTCGATCACCTTTTCTTTTGTTCTTCCTTGGTCACCGAAGAGCTGGTACTTCTCTCATAATAATCACAAAACCTTCATTCTTCTTGTTGGGGTAAAATGTACATACAGAAAAACGCCCAATCAGAGGAGCTCAGCTCGGAGACACCACCGACTGCACACGCTCAGCCAGCACCAGGTCAAAAGCAGAACTCTTCCTGCCCTCCACAAACTGCCTTCCACAACCTTCATCTGTAAAACCCAAATACTGTCACAGAACAGAAAATGAGAGGAAAAGGCATCCCAGATGTCAGAAAGCAGAAGTGAAAGCTGAAAAACTTCTGACAAGAGAAAAAGTCTAAGATGTCCCAGATTCAATTATAGCAGGCCAGAGACTGAGAGAGAGAGACAAGAGTAATTTCCCAGTCAGCGGCCGTGGGCCAAGGAGCATAAGACGGCTCAGGGCCCTGAACGGAGGCTGGAGCTTTGAATCAACACAGGAAGGCTATCGAAAAGGAGCAGACCGCCAGATGCCGGTGCCCCCACCCATCAGTAGTAAACATTTCTTCCTCATGAACCGTGCACCACCCAGGAACTGCCCCAGTTCACCCTTCTATAAGCCAATGTGGATTCGTTCAAAACTCCCTGGCCGGTGTGGCTCAGTGAGTAGAGCATCAGCCCTCTCACCAAAGGGTCGTGGGTTCGATTCCTGGTCAAGGGCACTTACCAGGGTTGCAGTTTCGATCCCCAGCCCCAGTCTGGGCGTGTGTGGGAGGCAACCGATTGATGTGTCTCTCTCACACTGATGTTCCTCTTTGTCTCTCTCCTTCCCTCCCTCCTTTCCACTCTCTCTAAAAATCAATGGAAAAAATATCCTCGGGTGAGGATTAAAAAACAACCAAAATAGCCCTGGCCAATTTGACTCAGTGGTTAGAGCATCAGCCGGCGGACCAATGAGTCTCAAGTTTGATTCTGGTCAAGGGCACGTACCTCGGTTGCGGTTTGTCCCTGGCCCTGGTCAGGGTAGTTCGCAAGGCAACCAATCGATGTGTCCCTTTCACATCAGTGTTTCTCTCTCTCTCTCTCTCTCTCTCTCCCTCCCTCCCGCTCTATCTGAAGATAAATAGAGCCCTAGCCGTTTTGGCTCAGTGGTTAGAGCGTTGGCCCACGGTCCAGAGAGACCTGGGTTCGGTTCCCGCTAAGGGCACATACCTCAGTTGCAGTTTGTCCCCGGCCCTGGTTGGGTCGTGCGGGAGGCAGCCACTCGATGTGTCCCTTACACGTCGATGTTTCTCTCTCTCTCTCTCTTCCTCTCTCTCCCTCCCACTCTATCTGAAAAATGAAAAAATGTCCTCAGATGAGGATGATTAAAAAAAAAAAAAAGATAAATAGAAAAATGTCCTCAGGTGAGGATGATTAAAAAAAAAAAGATAAATAGAAAAATGTCCTCAGGTGAGGATTGAAAAAAAAAAAACAACCCATCAGCTCCAGGACAGCGGATGTGTCTTCTCCATGTGGTTCTGCTGCCGGTGGTTCTGACTGCATGTCCCGGGGCCTGGTCCTTTGTCTGGCTAGCATGTGGCACAATAAACCCTTTCTTGCAGAAAAGCTTTTGGCTGTGACAGTTTTTAACATTTCCTATGAGACAAAGTCCTGGTCTTGCCCCCTCCTCCCTGAATCTATCCAGCTGACCAGACCCAGGGGACACGACACCCCAGAGACTGAGGCTCAGCTCGGAGCAGTTTCTGAGGCCTCAAGAGGAAGCAGGGCCTGGGCTCTGGGCTGTTCTCCAGGCTCCCTGGGAAGGGTGAGGGGGAGCATCCTGCAACGGGCACTCCCCTCCTCATGGGAGAAACTTGTGAGGGTGGCTGTGGCGTGAATCTGGGCCAGGAGAAGACAGGAAAAGGCATTTCCGCCACATGCGGCATTTTCCTCGTCAACCTGCAGCCCAGGCAGTGAGCAGCCAGGGAGCCACGATGGGGAGGCTACAGAGGGAGCGAAGTACTTACTGATCTTTTTTCATAGCCCCTAAAAAAGGGTTTCGCTTACCATAAATAAAATGGTAAACAATGATTTAGAGATTAAAAATAGCAACATAGGAAAAAGTATTCATTAGATGGGCCTTCAGGACCAGGGAGAAAATAGAAAACTCAATCCGCAGGCCATGAGGCCTCATGCGTGCTAAAGGTGGGCTGTGAACTTCGGCTGGGGGTTTGCTGGCGACCACAGGTGCAGAAGGAGCACCCCGCGTTCAAAGCTGGCAGCCCCAGGTCCAGCAGTAATACTCCCCTTGCCAACCTCCAGCCTCAAGCCTTGTTTCTACAAGTGCTTCCACATAGACGGTGCCCCCAACACATTTTTTGGACCCTGAAAAACAGGAAGTAGAGAAGTGACTTCTCTGTTATGACACAAACTTGGTTTCGGGTGACTGAAATCCAGCCTCAGTGTGGTTCACTGAACAAACATTCATTCCTTTAACAAAAACATATCCTAGTTGTGGAAGAAATAAAACAGATACATTTGTCATTTCTGTTCTTAAGAGAGCCCACTCTACACTTGGAAATCCCCTGAATTCTTCAACCACAGGGTCAGAAATAGGTCTCTCTTTTCTACCAGCAAGAAGCTGCCCCTCCCTCCTACCCTCTCTGCCCATGTGCAAATCCTTCCCTGCACATGATCTGACCTGGGGTGGGCACCCTAAACCCGCTCCTAACGCAGTGTTTCTCCACCACAGGGAACTCAGGGAGGCCCCGACTGCCTTAGATTCGGTTAAATGTCGAAGCTCTGAAACCAGTTTCCAGGTTCTATTTAGTAACTGTGCCCTCTGGCAAGTGATCTAACGTCATGATACCTCAGTTCCCCACTTAAAAAATGGGGATGATAATAGTCCCTACTTCTAAGGGTTGGTGGGAAAAAGTATACATGCTTTTTTTTTTTTAATTCCTCACATGAGGATATTTTTCCATTTATCATTAGACAGAGTGAGAGGGAGGGAGAGAGAGAGACAGAAAGAAACATTGATGTGATAGAGCCACATAGACTGGTTGCCTCCCGCACGACCCGACCAGGACCGGGGATGAACTGCAACCGAAGTATGTGCCCTTGACCGGAATTGAACCCGTGACGCGTTGGTCCGTGGGCTGACGCTCTAACCGCTGAGCCAAACCGGCCAGGGCTATACATGCTTTATATGTTTGTTTTTTTAAGTGCTTAGAACAGCTCCTGGAACATAGTAACAAATAACGCTGAATAAATGAAACTGTACTGAATTGTTCAAAACCAGTGTTGTACCAATTACACTCAATGCAGCCACCTGTGTCTGATTCTCCCCATGTTTATTCTCAAAAAGGAGTACATGGTAACCAGTCCCATAGGATACACATGTCACTGTGTATCCCCAGGGACCTCAGTGTCTTCGTGCACAGGAGGACAACCCTTCATACACGTCTCCCAAGAGCTCAGCCCCAGAGAGACGCAGCCTCTGCACTATGTCATCTGAGCTCCGCTCAGCCTCGCATCCTGAGTGCCTCCACCACCCCGTGCTGCTGCTGGCTGTGCCTGTCCACCGCACAAGAGGGCGCTGCCATATTTGAGCAGTTGGAGAAGGCTGGCAGAGCAGGAAAACCATGTGCTCTACCATTCTGCCATCTCAGTCTCCATCCCTTCAGGAAAATCTCACCTTGCATACCAGTTACTAATTCCCTTTTTCTGCTCTCCCTTAGCTAGCCTTGATCTCCAGATGTGTTATCTTATGTTTCATTGACTTAATAACAGCTCCTGGCTAGTTAGTATTCACCATGGGCCAGGTGAATCATTTAGGCCTTATCAAAGTTATGAGGTAGGAACTATTCTTCTACTTAGCAGATGAGGAAACGAAGGCATAGGATGTTTCTATCATGGGCCCAAGATTACGACTAGAATCTGGTGGCGTCAGGATTTGAACTCAGGTCTAATCCTGTTGACAAAAGAACATGCAGCCTAAGAAGTCTTAGAAGAGTTTATTTGGGCCAAACTCTTCTCAGCAGATTGAGAAAATGCTCCAAAAAAATGGCAGATGTGCAGCTTATTTTATACATTAGAATCAAAGGAGGCGATGTAAGCAGGGGTTACATGAAATTCAGTGGTGGCAGATGAGAGAGGCAGGAGACAGCAAAGTGGGGGAATCTCTGGGACTGGATAAAAAGCCAAATGGAGTGACACATACTTCTTTTACACTGATGGGCCCAGATAGTTAGCATTCACAGCACCTAGAGACAGTACGTGGGCAACAAGATAACAATGTCTCCTGCTGTGCTGCCCGGGAGGGGTCTGGAAAATGAAATTACTCTGACATTTCAAAGGTACGTTATCTTAGATGCACAAAGACAATAGACCATTTTAAAGGTAAAGATTGACCTTTGTCAAGGAAGCTACAGGCCTAGGATGTGACTCCCATCATGACCTGCTTTTAGTTAGGAATTTTATGTTCAGACCACCTTGTGTGATTACTTTGGGTCTCTGGGTTCGTAAGGCCTGCCAATGCAGGCCTCCCCTGAGCTTGTCAGGTTTAGTATGTGGCCCCTTTTTCATCCACAACTCTCCTCCCTTTTGGTCATAAATCAATCCAAAGGATGCACTGATGACCAACGTTTTGGTTGGATAATGTGGTTCCAAGGTGCTAAAAAAAAACCTCATTCCTGGGAGGTCTTAGTGTTAGCATTTGTCTTGCTTAATGGTGGACCACTGTGGATAGGGCAAGATTGTAACCTTGGATGAATGCTAAGGCTGAATTTTTTTAGAAAGAAAAGGCAGGTGAGTGGGAGGGAGTCAGATTCTAAATGTTTTCATAAAAATATTCTGAATTATTTCTAATCTTTGAGCTACCATGATCTGAAATTCTTTGTTCTTTCTCTTGAGTTTTGTTTTTCTGCATCTGGTGTAACATTTACATAGTAGGAACAAGAGCAATAGAATTAAGTCAATGACATTGAGTAGGAACAGAAAATGTCCAATACTAGACAAGGATGAGTCTGAGGGAAACAAACATCTCAACCAACCAAAGAACCCTTTACATGTATCATCATAATCTTTTATTAAGCTAATAATATGTTTTCCTCTCTCATCTACTGCCATTTGTACCTTACTATAAGTTTGGCCAGATAAATAAAGACTCTACTATTTCATGATCCAGAAGCTCTAATTTTTCTTCTGGCCAATTATTTTCCACAGAATGACTTCATGGGGAAGATTAAGTTCATTTCCCAATACACTGGATTTTCAGTATCTATATTATCATTGGTTTCATTAACCCCATGCAAAGTTATTTTGCCTATTATTTCAGTATTATACCATATTCCTGTAGCATTTAATGTAAACTTGGTGTCATTACAATAGAAGCTACTTAGTATAACAAGAATTTTCTAACCCTTCCTAACAAAAACATCCCTTTTTCATATACCATATAATGTTATCATGGGCTCACCACTGTCCTAAGGGTTTCACTTCCCTGTGTCCAGGATCATTCAAAAGGCATCTTACCTTTTTTTTTTTCTTTTTTTTTTCCTCTTTATTGATTTTAGAGAGAAAGGAAGGGGGGGGCTCGATGAGAGAGAACATTGATTGGCCGCCTCCTGCATGCCCCCAACTGGGGATCAGGCCCACAACCTGGGCATGTGCCCTGACCAGGAATCGAACTGGAGACCTCTTGGTGCACGGGTTGACGCTCAACCACTGAGCCACACCGGCCAGACCACCTTTCTGATTTCCACAATCAGAAAATGAGATAGGTTCCCATTTGTTATTATTTTTAAGTATGGCCCATCTACTTACCATTGGAAGTACTGTGTTTTTAAGGGTGGTCCCTATTATCAGCCAGTTGAACTACTAAAAATCTTAGGTGAAGACCTAACCAAGTACTTGGGCTTTTAAGATACAAAGTCATAGATCACATTTTCCATCTAAAATTTTGCAAAATCCAGGGGAACCACGAGTCCCATAAATGTCTGGCCTAGGCTTCAGCACCCATGACAGTTGGCCACTGTTTCATGGCTACTTCAGATTCCATTTGCATTAGCCCTGTTGAGTTAGGGTACAGGCATGTTCCCAGTGTTGGGTTTGTGCATGAGTTTTTATAACCTGTTGAGTTCATTCTACCCACTGAACTAAGGCCTCTGTCTTTCCATGCTGCTTCCCATCCTTTTCCTTCTTCTTGAAATAACATTCCCTCTATAAGACCTATTTTCGATAGTCTTTTTGTAATGAAGACATTCATTAACTACAAATTAAGCTTGTCTCAGAATACCAGCCCCTAATCCCCCAAGTATTCCTTATTTCTTATAGAGGGCCAATGTTGTTGGATCCACCAGGAATGTTGTTGCCATTGGGTAGCTATGGCCTGGGAACAATTGGGGTACACTGAATGGACCCCAAAGTGTTGAGTTTCCCATGCCATAGTTAAATGAGGTAACCCCAAAATGAGCTAGAGTTTGAGTATTCCATAGGGCTTCCCATAAGCACCCAGGATGCAAGGAGGGTGGGATAGTTACAGACGGATCTACCCACCAAGTAATCCCAATAATTTCTGAAATGAGAACCTATTCTTCCCCACCCCCGTTTTATGGGCCTCCAGCCAACAACAGCGTGGCTGGTGAGTCTAAGGACAAGATAGACTATGACAGATCAGATAGGCTGCTGTAACCTTTTTCCATCATACCCAGGTGTTTGTTTTTTTTAATTCCTATAGCTTTTTTCTCTCAATTCCTAAGCTATACAATGTTCATCTAAATTAGAGCCATATATATATATATAATTCTACCAGGAGAATTATCAGGGAGGTGTTGTTCTTGAAGGTATTTGCTGAAGATGGGTCCCTTTATAATAGATACATCCAGAGAAAATATACCAAATAGGAGATCAATGGGTAGCTAACAAGGTGCTAACTTTATTAACATAACGAATAATCAAAATATCATTGTTTAGGAGACTGGAAAAATTAGCAGGTATCCAAGTTAAATTTTTCATATCCAGTAAGGGAGGAGGTGTGGGGAGACAAATATTATTTCCATTAGGAAACCATAAGAAGGATAATAACAATATAAGAATCATTTTATGTATCTTCATTGATCATTAACAATTAGGTGAGGTAAGAGTAAGGTTTGTGAGAAATTCAGAGAACACATTTAACTACTATTATTATTAGCAGACAAAAAAATAAACAAATGTCCCTGAGTTTAACATCAATTTGTGGGCATACAGACAGGCCTTGTCAATGTCATGGAATAGTTATCTGCCTTCAATGTCAGTGGCTTCTCATCCTTGAAGAGTCTTTGATGTCTGCTGTAGGCAGAGGCATGTGTCAGAGACCGGAGTAGATGTTGATTCACAGTTAGTGCCTTTTTAAAATGAGAAATGTGAATCCTGAGTTAACACCTTTAAGTTTGGCTGTGCATGGATCAGTTAGTAATACAGTCGTCCCTTGCCACTTCACACTCTGACTTTTGCAGCTTCACTCTATCACAGTTTTTTCAAATATATTCATTAAAAAGTTGATCGAGACAGTGAAATGATACAGCACGTGCTCGGTTGTCTGAGTCAATTATACACCCCTGTATTACAATTAAAATTAAAATTACTGTACGTGTGGACTGTAGGCCTATGTATTCAAGCACCCCCACAAATCCTTCAATGCTAGGTGCAACCACTGGACCACTCCTTGTGTGTGGGCAGTAACTTTTTTCCAAAAAATCAGGTGTGGTGAAACCAAGCCAATCAGAGCATGCTGTTCACTGATTTGCTATCCCATCCTCTTCCTAGCCTGGCCGCTGATTGGCTCAGCCTCATGCAAGTTCGTTTCTCTCATACACACTTCTACGTCGCTACGCATCGGAAACATCTTTGCTCTTGTGTTTGTGATTTCTGAGAACCTTTATCTAAGCTCCACGATGGCTCCTAAACGTGCTGCTTCTTCTAAGCCTTCTGACGATGAAACTAAGCACCAGAGGAAGATGCTTACCATCCAGGAGAAGGTGAAACTCTTGGATACGATCAAAGATGGCAAGAAAATCATGGCGGTTGCCCACCATTACGACTTGAACGAGTCTACCGTTCGCTCCATCCGTAAAGATGAAAAGGACATCCGTGCAACGGCTACTGTCTCTTTCAACAAGGAAGCAAAGCGCATCGTGACAAGTCGTAATAAGTTCATGGTGAGTCTGCCCTAGCCGTTTGGATCAGCGACAGCCGCAAGAAAAACATTCCGTTGGATTCGCTGGTCATCCGGGAGAAGGCGAGGCAGCTCTACCAGCGCTTTACGGCAGATGAACCTCAACCTGGACCCTCTTTTGCAACGTTCATGGATTTCACGGCGAGCAAGGGTTGGTTCGAGAAGTTCCAGAAGAGGTATCATCTGAGGAGTGTCGTTCTCCACAGAGAAGCTGTGTCTGCTGACCAGCCTGCAGCAGGGGACTACGTGAACAACACGTTCCAGGAGACCCTTGAGGAGGGCGAGTATCATCCAGAACAGGTGTTTAATATGGATGAAACAGGACTGTTCTGGAAAAGAATGCCTTCCCGGACATTCATTTTCAAGGATGAGGCCAAGGTCCATGGCTTCAAGGCGTATAAGGATCGTGTGACTATCATTATGTGTGGAAATGCTGAGGGATTTTGCTCAAGCCTGCCCTTATCTACAAGGCCAAGAACCCTAGGGAATAGGGTCCCCTGAAGAATAAAATAAAGAACCTGCTGCCAGTGCATTGGATGCACAATGACAAGGGCCGGATCACAAAGCAGCTGTCATCGGACTGGTTCCATGAGTGCTTCATGCCCCAAGTCAAGCTGTATCTCACGGAGAAGGGACTCGAGTTTAATGTCCTTCTCTTCAGGGACAATGCTAGAGGTCATGCGCAAGACCTATCCTACGACGGTGTGCGGATCGAGTTCCTTCCTCCCAACACCACTTCGCTGATCCAGCCTATGGATCGAGGCGTTATTCGCGCATTCGAAACCTTCTACACACAAAACACCCTGTAGCACCTCGTCAAAGGCATGGACCTTGAGGAGAACTTCTTGCTGAAGGAGTACTGGCGGCAGTATACCATTGCGACCTATCTGAAGAACTCCAGGCTGCGTTGAAGGACATAAAGACAGAGACCGTGAAGGCCAGCTGGAAGATGTTGTGGCCTGAGATTGTCCACGACTACAGAGGATTCACCCCAAAGAATATAAGCAACTCGGCAGTGGATAAGGCAGTTAGGCTAGCCCGGATACTGGGAGGAGAAGGTTTCGCGGATATGACCCGCGATGACGTGGATGAGCTGCTGGAGACACATTCGGATCCCTTAACTGACCAGGATCTGGTGGAGATGACTAAGTCTGCGAGTGAGGAGGAGGAAGAGCAGCCAGAGGTTCCTGGGGGTCAGGAGGAGGAAGTTGGCCTTACACTTGAGCGTCTCTCACAAGTCGTGAGAACTATTAAGGTACTACAGGACATGATTGGCAAATGGGACCCACAAATGATGCGTGCATTGTGGTTCTGGAATGCACTTGATGGAGCGATAGAACCCCACAAAAGCGTCTCACGCCATGAAAAGACAGCGCCAGCAACTGCCTATCACGATGTTCTTCAGCCGTGCACCCAGACACTCACTGCCTACTCCTTGTACTCCTTCAGCAGAAGACGACGACGACGCACCTGCTGAAGATACTGCACCACCTGAAGACTCTCCTACTGAGGTCGTGCCTTCAGAGGAGCAGCAACCTTGCTCTTCTTTGCTGTGCAGTACATCTCTTCATCTTCATCGCTTCATCATCGAACAAGTTGCACTATTTTCATAGGTTAGCGGTTGTAAGAAGTGTGTGTGTTTAATTAAATGTACAATAATATACTTGTAACATCTAATATGTCTTATTTTCTCTTTTGTCTAATATATTGGGTAATACGAGTGTAATGGTGACTAAAGGGTGTTATTTCATGTCTAGAGGGCTGTAGTAATGTTAAAAACGTATTTAGAAGGTCATAAACAGGTTTTCTATGCTCTAACTGCGAAAATATTCAATTTATAAATAAAGAATCCTACTTTGCGGAAATTCATTTATCACGGTAGAGTCTGGAACTGATTAACCGCGATAAACGAGGGCCGACTGACTGTACCTCATAAGGTCCCTTCCAATGAGGTTGAGAGTCTTCTATTTAACGTCTCTTCCAATAGACCACATCTCCTGATTGTAAGCTATGGTCTTTGAAATGTTTGTTTCCTGGGAGTGCTAAGTAAAAGGAATCAGTTACTAATTTATCAATTCCTTTAAGCAGATTAATAAGCCCCTGACAATAACGTAGAATGTTTCCTTTTAGTAGGGTGAGTTCACATGCCCCGTCATTCAGAGGCACAGGGCAACTAGTGACCATCTCCTAAGGAGAAAGTCTATGTTTACCTAAAGGCGTAGGTCTCAGGTTAAGGAGCACTACGAGAGGGCTTTTGACCAAGGGAGGTTAAAAGCTTCTGAAATTTTAGTCGAGTTTTTATTGTTCCAGAGGACTGGGGGTGATAAGCGCAATGAAAATGCCGTAGAATAGGCCAAATGTTACAGATGGACTGCATTATTTGCCCAGTGAAATACGTCCCTCAGTCACTATGTAAGACAGAAGGAATTCCCCAATTGGGAATTATTTTTTCCAGTAATAATTTACCTCCATTAAGGCTCTCCTGCAAGGGAATGCTTCAACCCAATTAGAAAACACACAAATCATTAACTAATACATATTTGCATCCCTGAGATGGTGGTATTTGGATAAAATCTAAGTGACATACCTCAAAAGGAAGTAGGAAATGTCCTTGGGACCCATTCCTGGGTTATATTTTGGGCAGATAGAACATTTGCTAGACACTTTATGAGCTACGTGGGAGAAGATTTCCAGTAAAATTGTTTACTCCATGAAATTGTCTTTTCAGGACCCCAATGTGTTAGCTGATGTACATGTTGAAGTATAAGCAGTTGAGCCCTTATTAGGTAAGACTGGTTTCTGATTAGGTCCAAACCATATCTGCTTGTCTGGGTGGGATTTTCCCCCTTTGTTTCCCTATCTTCTTCTTCTGTAGTCTGTTGGAACTATAAAAAAATAAATAAAGTATTTTATTTATTTATTTATTTTATTGATTTTAGAGAGGAAGGGAGAGAGAGAGAAACATCGATGAGAGAGAACATCAATTGCCCGCCCCCTGAATGCCCCCCACTGGGGACCAGGCCCACAACCTGGGCATGTGCCCTGACCGGGAATCGAACCAGCAACCTCTTGGTGCATGGGTCGATGCTCAACCACTGAGCCACACCAGCCGGGCAAGTCTTTTATTGATTTAATATGGAGCAAGGAACATTGTCTGGTCTGGATAATTTGGCCACCTCTCTAGCTGCAGCATCAGCTAAATGATTTCCTTTTGCTTCCATGGTGGCAGCTTTAGAATGTCCTGGAATTTTGATAATCACCCATTGCTTCTGAATCTGTATGGCATCTAATTCTGCACCTGTTTTTTTTTTTTTAATGTATTTATTTATTTATTTTAATCTTTTTTTTTGGTACGTGCCCCTAGCGGGAACCGAACCTGGGACTCTCTGGTCCGCAGGCTGATGCTCCAACTGCTGAGCCAAACCGGCCAGGGCTGTGCCTATTTCCTTTATGGGTTCCTGTGAGAAAGTTAAAAAGCCTCACTGCTTGCATAACATTTCAAAGTCATGACCAACTCCAAAGGCACAGTGACTGTCAGTGTAAATAATGACTCTTTGATCTTTGGCCAGTTGACAAGCCCAAGTTAGAGCAATTAATTTGGCTTTGCTGGGCATGTATTTTTCCGGTAAAGAACAACTTTCAGTTATGCCTACCATGGAAGTTATTGCATATCCAGCTTGGTAATGTCCCTGTCCATCTTTCAGATAAGATCCATCTGCAAAACAGTTTAAGTCAGCATTATCAGTTTTCTGTAAGTCATTCTCAGGAACAAGAAAGTGGTCAGTAAGCAAAACACAATCGTGGATGTCTTCATCCTGTAAAGAGGGTAGTCAAATTGCTGAGTTAAGACTGTTATATTGAGTTAAAGTAATATTAGGTACAGAAAGCAAGAGTACTTCATAAGAAGCCAGTCTACTGTTTGTTTGCACAGTTTGGCTGCAGCAGAGATGGCCCTTATGCTTCTGAGTCTAATTGCTGACTATAATATCCTATAAGTCTATAATGATCTCCACATTTCTGAGTTGAAACTTAAAGCATTTCCTTTATTTTCATGTATGAAAAGAAAGGAAGTTGATAATTAGGGTGTCCCAGAGTGGCAGCTCTAGATAATTCTTTAGAGCTTCTTTCCTTGCAGGGTTCCAATGGGATCAAGCTGATCTGGTTTTAATAAGACATATAGAGGTTGGACCATTAATAAAAAATTTGGACCCCAATTGCAACACTCTCCAGTCAGACCCAAAAATCCTCTAAGTTATTTTTGTCAAAGAAAAGGATAGGATTCTTTTGAGTCTTTCAGAGTTAATCAGTAGCCTGTCTTTTTTTTTTTTTTTTTTGGTTAATCCTCACCGGAAGATATTTTCCCATTGATTTTTAGATAGTGTGGAAGGAGGGAGAGAGAAACATCAACATGAGAGAGACACATCGACTGGTTGCCTCCCACCCGATCCTGACCAGGGCCAGGGACGAACTGCAGCCGAAGTATGTGCCCTTGACCGGAATCAAACCCACGACTCATTGGTCCACGGGCGGATGCTCTAACCGCTGAGCAAAACCAGCCAGGGCCATAAGCCCATTTTAAAGTAATCTTATATAACGGGCTTAATTCCAGCTAGTGCATCAGATCTCAAAGGATATTGGCAAATATTAGGTAGAGGCAAAGTATTGTCAATAGTTATTTTAACAGGAGTGGCTGACTTAGTCTTGCCAATATCTGTATTGGAAAAGGCTCAAAGTTGCTTTGAAATGCCCTGTGACAAACATCCAGTCTCAAGATTAGTTTCCTCTTGTAGAGATTCCTTTAAAATAATTATTTCTTCAATTGGTTCAGTATCTGATTCATTTAATTCTAAATATATTTCACCAGCTGGGAAAAGGATATGTGGGCATCATGGGTTTCAAGAAAGTCTCACCCTATCAGGTGAATTAGTTCATATAAAAATATATGCTGCCCAGTAACATTCCCTAGTTAGAAGGAAACAGGTTATGATTTAAAAAGACATTGGCAAAAAATAAAAAAATAAAAAGACATTGGCTGAGATTCCAAAATGGCGGCAGAGTGAATGGAAGCTACACAGACCATCTCCCAGGACCAAACTGGAAATACAACTAAAATAAAGACAAATCGTTGGGAAAAAGCAACAGAAAAGCAGCTTGCGAGGACCGCATAACCAGGGACACTGAATCGATCCTGGTAGGATTGCAGAGGCGCGAGAGGGGGGCTGGGAGCCCACCGACAGCAGCAGTCTTAGCTGTGAGCAGCGCCCTCGGGGTTAAATTCCCAAGCCCACTCCAGCGCAGAGGGCCAGGACAGAGCGCTAAAATAGCCACAGCCACTCACCTTGGGCTCTGCAGAGGGAGGGCAGACTGGACTGGAACTGTGTGGGGACACTCAGGATTTGGAGGGCACTCAGAGTTTATGCTGAGTTGCAGCCACGAAGGACAGTGGCAATCTTACTCCTTCCCAGGGCTCTGGGGAGAGGTGGCAGCCCCTCCCTCGGAGATTCGATCCCACCCAGGTGTGCCATGGAAATGCAAATTGAGGCTCATTAACTACCAGCATCTGCCCCACCCTCGGGAAATCCTCTTACACTGAACACCTGAGGGAGGTTTTCATTCAACTGAGAACCCAAGGCTCTTCAAGTAACCACGACTAATAGCCTCTAGGCAAAAAGCTAGAGGATAACTGAAGCTTTCCTGGGCTTGAAAATCTACTCAGGAAAGTAAGACTTGACAGTGGTGTTTAACGTGGGTCCTCCCATGCTCATCCAAACCCAGTACAGGGAGCCACAAACAGCAGAACACCAACATCCACAGGGAAAATTTGGCAGACTCCAAAACCCACTGAGATAGCCAAAATGGTGAAACAAAGAAACACATCCCAAATGAAAGAACAAGAGACCTCTATCGAAGATGAGATAAATGAAATGCAGTTAAGCAAGTTAACAGAGCTAAAATTCAGAGCCATGACCTTGAGGAAGCTCAACAGCATGAGTAAGGACATCAACACCTTGAGTAAAGACATAGAAATATTGAAAATCAACCAATTGGAAATCAAGAAGCACCAAGAAGAAATGAAGAATGACATAGCAGAAATAAAGAACACTCTGCTGTTTAGTTTGGAAGGACTAAATAGCAGAGTAGAGGAAGCTGGGGACCTGATCAGTGAATTAGAAGACAGGGTAGAAAAAAATCAACCAATCAGAAAACCAAAAGGAAAAAACAATTAAAAAACAGGAAAACAGCTTAAGAGAACTGTGGGACACCTGGAAACGTAATAATATTCACATCATAGGAGTCCCCGAAGAAGAAGAAAATGAGCAAGGGTTAGAGAATATATTTGAAGAAATAGTGACAGAAAATTTCCCTAATTTGATGAAGGAAGAAGGCACTCAAGTTCAAGAAGCACAGAGAGCCCCAAGTAAGAAGAACCCAAACAGGCCCACACCAAGACACATAGTAATTAAAATGCCAAAAATTAAAGACAAAGAGAGAATCCTAAAGGCAGCAAGAGATAAGCAACAGGTTACTTACAAAGGAACCCCCATAAGGCTATCATCTGACTTCTCAACAGAAACACTACAGGCCAGAAGGGAATGGCATGAAGTAATCAAGGTCATGAAAAATAAGGATCTGAATCCAAGACTACTCTACCCAGCAAGGCTATCATTCAAAATAGAAGGTCAAATAAAAGAGCTTCCCAGACAATAAAAGGCTAAGGGAATACATTAGCACCAAACCAGCACTGCAAGAAATGTTAAAAGGACTGCTGTAATTAGTAGAAGAAATAGGAAGGAAAATAGAACCACACCAAACAAAAATGGCAATAAATAAGTACATATCAATTATCACCTTAAATGTAAATGGATTGAATGCTCCGATAAAAAGACACAGAGTAGCTGACTGGGTAAGAAAGCATGACCCATATATACGTTGTTTACAAGAGACCCACTCACAACAAAAGACTCACATAGGTTGAAAGTGAAGGGATGGAAAAAAATCTTACAAGCAAATGGAAAGGAAAAAAAAGCTGGGGTAGCAACACTCGTATCTGATAAAATAGACTTCAAAATGAAGGCCATAACTAGGGACAAAGAAGGTCACTACATAATATTGAAAGGATCTATCCAACAGGAAGATATAAACTTGGTAAACATATATGCACCCAATATAGGAGCACCAAAATATATTAAAAATCTTCTGGAGGTCTTCAAAGGAGAAATAGACAGCAATACAATCATAGCAGGAGATTTCAACACTCCACTGACATCACTAGATAGATCCTCTAGATAAAAAATTAACAAGGAAACAGAGACTCTAAATGAGACCAAATGGACTTAATAGATATCTACAGAGAATTACACCCAAAAACTACAGAATTCACATTCTTCTCAAGTGCACATGGGACATTCTCAAAGATAGACCACATGTTAGGACACAAACTAAGTCTCTACAAGTTCAAGAAGATTGAAATCATATCAAGCATCTTCTCATCACAATGGCATGAAACTAGAAATCAATTGCAACAAGAACATGCAAAGACATTTAAACACATGGAGGCTAAATAGCATGTTATTAAACAATGAATGGGTTACCAAGGAGATCAAGGAAGAAATTAAAAACTTCCTGGAAACCAATGAAAATGAACACACAACAACATAAAATCTATGGGACACAGTGAAAGCAGTTCTGAGAGGGAGGTTCATAGCACTACAGGCCTACCTCAAGAAACAAGAAAAATTTCTAATAGACTAACTTCACAACTTAAAGAACTAGAAAGCAAACAAAAAGAAAACCCTACAGCAAGTAGAAGGAAGGAAATAGTAAATATCAGAGCAGAAATAAATGACATAAAGACCAAAAAAACAATTCAAAGGATCAATGAAACAAAGACCTGGTTTTTTTATAAAGATTTTAAACAAGATTGATGGACCCTTAGCTAGACTCACCAAGAAACAGAGAGAGAGAACCCAAATACACAAAATCAGAAATGAAAGAGGAGAAGTAACAACTGACACCACAGAAATACAAAATATTGTTAACAAATACTATGAACATTTATGTGGCAACAAATTCAACAATCTAAGCGAAATGGACAAATTTCTAGAAACACATAGTCTCCCAAAACTGGACCGGGAAGAGAAAGAAAACTTGAACAGATCAATAACAACTAAGGAAACTGAAGACGTAATCAAGATTCTCCCAGCAAACAAAAGCCCAGGCCCAGACGGCTTCACAGGGGAGTTTTACCAAACATTCAAAGAAGAACTAACGCCCATTCTCCTCAAACTATTTCAAAAAAATTCAAGAAGAATGAAGACTTCCAAACTTGTTTTATGAGGCCAGCATAATTCTAATTCCAAAACCAGAAAGACACTACAAAGAAAGAAAATTCCAGGCCAATATCCTTGATGAACATAGATGCCAAAATCCTTAACAAAATACTAGCAAATCGGATCCAGCAATACATCAAAAAAATTATTCACCATGACCAAGTAGGATTCATCCCAGGGATGCAAGGCTGGTTCAATATTCGCAAATCAATAAATGTAATACACCACATAAACAAAATGAAAGATAAAAACCACATGATCATATCAATAGATGCTGAAAAAGCATTCGACAAAATCCAGCACCCATTTCTGATAAAAACGCTCAGCAATGTGGGAATAGAGGGATCATATCTCGACATAATAAAGGCCATATATGAAAGACCTACAGCCAACATCATACTCAATGGGCAAAAACTAAAAACATTTCCCTTAAGAACAGAAACAAGATAGGGATGCCCACTTTTGCCACTCTTGTTTAACATAGTACTGGAAGTCTTAGCCACAGCAATCAGACATGAAGAAAAAATAAAAGGGACTTCCGGTCAAGATGGCGACGTAGGTAAACACGGTATCGCGTCCTCCCACAACCACATCAAAGTTACAACTAAACTACAGAACAACCATCATTCAAAATCGCCTAACATCAAGCTGAATGGAAGTCTTATAACTACGAAATTAAAGAAGAAGCCGCATCCAGACTGGTAGGAGGGGTGGAGGCAGGACAGGCGGGTCCCACACCCACGTGTAGGGGATAAAAATCAGTAGGATACCTCGGCTGGGAAGGTACTCCCTGAGGACTGAGGGGTCCTGGTCCCACGCCAGGCACCCAGCTCAGGGTTCCAGTGCCAGGAAGAGAAGTTCCCATCACTTCTGGCTGGAAAAACCAGCGGGAACTGAGGCTGGGGCGGCTGGAGCCCCTGGCAGCTCCTCTTAAAGGGCCCCTGCACGGACTTACTCGGACTCCCACCCTCCAGGCTCCAGCGTGGGGGAGACAGCTTGAAAGGCACCAGAGTCATATGGGGAAGAACTGAGCTGTGTGGCATTGGAGCGAGGGCTGGAGAGGCAGCTTTCTCCTGGACAGACGTGCTATCAGAGGCTTTTATTCCTTTGGTGAGTCCTTCCCTGGGCCAGCAGACGCTACCATATCTGGGACTCCAGCAAACTGGCTCACACTGTTTGCCCCGCCCCACCCAACTTTCAGGCCCACCCAAGCTGTTGCCAGTTGCTTTACCATAGGATTGGCCTGTCTTGGATCCTGCTTCAGCTTTCCTAAATTCTTTCAAACAAACAGCATCTGGTCTCAGCTAGCCCCATACCTCTCGCTAAGTAATACATAGAAACAAACACAGGGAGGCAGCCAAAATGAGGAGACAAAGAAACAGGTCCCAAATGAAAGAACAGAACAAAACTCCAGGAAAAGAACTAAGTGAAATGGAGTTAAGCAACCTAACGGATGCTAAGTTCAAAACACTGCTTATAAGGATGCTCAATGGACTTAGTGAGAACCTCAGTGAACTTATTGAGGGCCTCAAGAGCATAAAAAAGGAGCAGTCATAAATGAAGGATGCACTAACTGAAATAAAGAATAATTTACACAGCCCTGGCCGGTTTGGCTCAGCGGTTGGAGCGTTGGCCTATGGACCAGAGAGTCCCGGGTTCGGTTCCCACTAGGGGCACGTACCAAAAAAAAAAAAAAAAAAAAAAAAAAAGAATAATTTACACAGATTCAATAGTAGAGTAGGTAAAGCCAAGAAGCAAATCATCGATTTGGAATATAAGGAAGCAAAAAACACCCAATCAGAACAGCAAAAAGAAAAAAGAATCCAAAAAAATGAGGACAGTGTAAGGAGCCTCTGGGACAACTTCAAGCGTGTCAACGTTCACATCTTGGGGGTGCCAGAAGGAGAAGAGAGAGAACAAGAAATTGAAAAACTATTTGAAACAGGGTCAGACTTCTGGTCAAGATGGCGACGTAGGTAAACGCGGTATCGCGTCCTCCCACAACCACATCAAAGTGACACCTAAACTACAGAACAACCATCATTCAAAACCGCCTGAAATCAAGCTGAATGGAAGTCCGACAACTACTAAATTAAAGAAGCCACATCGAGACTGGTAGGAGGGGCGGAGGCACGACGGGCTGGTCCCACACTCACGTGTGGCGGATAAAAATTAGGAGGACACCTCGGCTGGGAAGGTCCTCCCTGAGGACTGAGGGGTCCCTGTCCCACACCAGGCGCCCAGCTCAGGGTTTCAGTGCCAGGAAGAGAAGTCCCCATAACTTCTGGCTGGAAAAAACCAGCGGGAACTGAGGCTGAGGCGGCTGGAGCCCCCTCCCCCCTCCCCCGGCAGCTCCTCTTAAAGGGCCCGTGCATGGACTTACTCGGAATCGCTCCCTCCAGGCTCCAGCGTGCGGGAGGGAGCCTGAAAGGCACCAGAGTCAAATGGGGAAGAACTGAGCTGTTTGGCATTGGAGCGAGGGCTGGAGAGGCAGCTTTCTCCTGGACAGACGTGCTATCAGAGGCTTTTGTTTCTTTGGTGAGCCCTTCCCTGGGATGGCAGACACCGCCATATCTGAGACTCCAGCTACTTGGCTCACACTGTTGGCCCCGCCCTGGTGATTCCCTGAGGCCCCGCCCCACCCAACTTCCAGGCCCACCCAAGCTGTTGCCAGTTGCTTTACCATAGAATTGGCCTGTCTTGGATCCTGCTTCAACTTTTCCTAAATTCTTTCAAACAAGCAGCATCTGGTCTCAGCTAGCCCCATACCTCTCGCTAAGTAATACATAGAAACAAACACAGGGAGGCAGCCAAAATGAGGAGACAAAGAAACAGGTCCCAAATGAAAGAACAGAACAAAACTCCAGGAAAAGAACTAAGTGAAATGGAGTTAAGCAACCTAACAGATGCTGAGTTCAAAATACTGCTTATAAGGATGCTCAATGGACTTAGTAAGAACCTCAGTGGACTTAGTGAGGACCTCAAGAGCATAAAAAAGGACCAGTCTGAAATGAAGGATGCGCTAACTGAAATAAAGAATAGTTTACACAGATGCAATAGTAGAGTAGGTAAAGCCAAGAAGCAAACCATCGATTTGGAATATAAGGAAGCAAAAAACACCCAATCAGAACAGCAAAAAGAAAAAAGAATCCAAAGAAATGAGGATAGTGTAAGGAGCCTCTGGGACAACTTCAAGCGTGCCAACATTCGCATCTTGGGGGTGCCAGAAGGAGAAGAGAGAGAGCAAGAAATCGAAAACCTATTTGAAACAATAATGGCAGAAAACTTTCCTAACTTGGCGAAGGAAACAGACATGCAAGTCCAGGAAGCACAGAGAGTCCCAAACAAGATGAACCCCAAGATGCCCACACCAAGACACATCATCATCAAAATGCAAAAGGTTCAAGACAAAGAGAGAATCTTAAAAGCAGCAAGAGAAAAGAAGTTAGTTACCTACAAGGGAGTTCCCATCAGACTGTCAGCTGATTTCTCAAAAGAAACTTTGCAGGCCAGAAGGGAGTGGCAAGAAATATTCAGAGTGATGAAAAGCAAGAACCTACAACCAAGATTACTCTATCCTGCAAAGCTGTCATTTAGAATCGATGGCCATATAAAGAGTTTCCCAGATAAAGAAAAGCTAAAGGAGTTCATCACCACCAAACCATTCTTATATGAAATGTTGAAGGGTCTTCTTGAAGAAAAAGATAAAAAAATATGAACAAACAAAATGGCAATAAATACATAGCTATCAACAATTGAATCTACAAACAAAATGAACAAGCAGAACAAAGACATTCTCATAGATACAGAGAACTTTTTTGGGAACCAGATGGGTGGGGGCTGGGGGGATGGGTGAAAAAAGGTGAAGGGATTAAGAAGTACAAATTGCTTGTTAGATTGACAAACCTCAAAGGGAAGGGGGGGTTGGGGGGTGGGAAGAAATAAACCAAAGAACTTATTTGTATATATGCATAACCAATGGACACAGACAACAGTGTGGGAAAAGGCAGGAGGGGGGCAGGAATGGGGAGGAGGGGGCAAGGGGGGGAAAATGAGGAACATTTGTAATACATTCAACAATAAAGAGAAAAAAAAAAAAAAAAGAAAAACTATTTGAAACAATAATGGCAGAAAACTTCCCTAACTTGGTGAAGGAAACAGACATACAAGTCCAGGAAGCACAGAGAGTCCCAAACAAAAGGAACCCCAAGAAGCCCACACCAAGACACATCATCAGCAAAATGCAAAAGGTTCAAGACAAAGAGAGAATCTTAAAAGCAGCAAGAGAAAAGCAGTTAGTTACCTACAAGGGAGTTCCCATAAGACTGTCAGCTGATTTCTCAAAAGAAACTTTGCAGGCCAGAAGGGAGTGGCAAGAAATATTCAGAGTGATGAAAAGCAAGAACCTACAACCAAGATTACTCTATCCTGCAAAGCCATAGAGAATCGAAGGCCATACAAAGAGTTTCCCAGACAAGGAAAAGCTAAAGGAATTCATCACCACCAAACCATTATTATATGAAATGTTGAAGGGTCTTCTTGAAGAAAAAGATAAAAAAATATGAACAAACAAAATGGCAATAAATACATATCTATCGACAACTGAAGCCACAAACAAAATAAACAAGCGGAACAGAAACATTCTCATAGATACAGAGAACTTCTGTTGGTTACCAGATGGGTGGGGGTTGGGGGGATGGGTGAAAAAGGGGAAGGGATTAAGAAGTAAAATTGGTTGTTAAACTGACAAACCTCAAAGGGAAGAGTGGTTGGGGGGTGGGAAAAAATAAACCAAAGAACTTATATGTATATATGCATGACCAGTGGACACAGACAACAGTGTGGGGAAAGGCAGGATGGGGGCGGGAATAGGGAGGAGGGGGGCAATGGGGGAAAAATGAGGAACATCTGTAATACATTCAACATTAAAGATAAGTTAAAAAAATAATTAAAAAAATAAAAGGGATACAAATAGGTAAGGAGGAAGTGAAACTGTCATTATTCGCAGATAACATATTATACATAGAAAACCCAAAAGACTCCATCAAAAATCTACTAGACTTAATAAATGAATTTGGCAAAGTAACAGGATACAAAATTAATGTCAAGAAATCGACGGCATTCTTATACACCAATGATGAACTCACAGAAAGAGAAACTAAAAAAAATCCCATTTACCACCATGACAAAAAAGCTAAGATACCTAGGAATAAACTTAACCAAGGACATTGAAAAAAGAAATAGAGGAAGATATAAAAAAGTGGAAGCACATACCTTGTTCATGGATGGAAGAATTAACATCGTTAAAATGTCCATATTACCCAAAGCAATCTATAGATTCAATGCAATCCCCATCAAAATACCAACAACATATGTCACAGAACTAGAACAAATACTTCAAAAGTTCATATGGAACCAAAAAAGATCCTGAATAGCCACAGCAATCTTGAAAAAGAAGGACAAAGTAGGTGGGATCACAAAGCGGATATCAGGTTATACTACAAAGCTATTATAATCAAAACAGCCTGGTACTGGTACAAGAACAGGCATATAGACCAGTGGAACAGAACAGAGAATCCGGAAATTGACCCAAGACATTATGCTCCATTAATATTTGACAAAGGTGGCAAGAGTATACAATAAATGGTGTTGGGAAAATTGGACAGCTACATGCAAAAAAATGAAACTAGGCCATCAACTTACACCATACACAAGAATAAACTCAAAATGGATAAAAGACTTAAATGTGACTCGTGAATCCATAAAAATCCTAGAAGAAAATGTGGGCAACAAAATTTCGGACATCATATGCAGCAGAATCTTCACTGATACATCACCTAAGGCAACAGGAACAAAGGAAAAAATGAACACATGGGACTACATCAAACTAAAAAGCTTCTGCACAGCAAAAGAAACAACCATCAAAATGGAAAGGGAACCCACTGTATGGGAGAGCATAATTGCCAATGATACATCAGATAAGGGGTTAATCTCCAAAATATATAGAGTGCTCATACAACTCAACAAAAGGAAGACAAAGGACCCAATTAAAAAATGGGCCCGGGCCCGGGCCCTGGCTGGTTTGGCTCAGCAGTTAGAGCATTGGCCTGTGGTCCAGAGAGACCTGGGTTTGGTTCCCGCTCAGGGCACATACCTCGGTTGCAGTTTGTCCCCAGCCCTGGTTGGGTCATGCAGGTGGCAGCCACTTGATGTGCCCCTTTCATGTCTTTGTTTCTCTCTTCCTCTCTCTCCCTCCCACTCTATCTGAACAAAAAATGGAAAAATGTCCTTGAGTGAGGATATAAAAAAAAAAAAAAAAAAAGGGCAGAGGAACTAAATAGACACCTCTCCAAACAGGACATACAAAGGGCTGAGAGACGTATGAAGAAATGCTCAATATCACTAATCATCAGAGAGATGCATATTAAAACAACAATGAAGTATCACCTCACACCTGTCAGAATGGCCGCCATCAACAAATCATCAAAGAACCAAAGAACAAGTGTTGGCGAGGGTGTGGAGAAAAGAGGACTCTAGTACACTGCTGGTGGGAATGCAAACTGGTGTAGCCACTATGGAAAACACTATGGTGTTACCTCAAAAAATTAAAAATTGAATTGCCATTTGACCCAGTGATCCCACTTCTAGGAATATACCCTAAGAAGCCCGAAACATCAATCAGAAAGAATATATGTACCCCCATGTTCATAGCAGCACTATTTACAATAGCTAAGATCTGGACACAGCCCAAGTGTCCATCAGTAGACGAATGGATAAAAAAGCTGTGGTACATATACACAATGGAGTACTATGCAGCTGTAAGAAAGATCTCTTATCCTTTGAGATGACATGGAGGGACCTGGGGAGTATTATCCTAAGCGAAACAAGCCAAGCAGAGAAAGACAAATATCACATGATCTCACTTATTTGTGGAATATAATGAACATAACAGTCTGAGGAACAGGGTAGACCCAGAGATGTGGAAGTAGGGTACAGACTGACAACCCTCAGAAGAGGGGGTGAAGGGGAGGGAAGAGATAAACCACAGAACTTATATGTATGTACGCATAACTGATGGACATGGACAACAAAGCTGGGGACGGGGTAGGGGGGATGAGGAGGAGGGTGTCAATGGGGAAAAAAGGAGAAACATCTGTAACAAAAATAAATAAGTAAAAATAAATAAATAAATAATAAAAAGACATTTGTTCATTATATATCCCTACCATTTGTACAGAAGCTTTACTCCCAGGGAGAGGGCAACTTAGTTGGATAGGGTTAAGAAAAAATAAGGCAGCTCCAGTATCTACAAGGACCTTAGTAGTTTCCCCTTGTATGGTAATTTCCATTTCTCCTAAAGTACTAGTAAGAAGGGGAAATGCCCTCTCCTAGTCCTTGAGTCCTATGCTTGTTTCTGTTTCTTTTTCTAAATCCCATTTCCATTTTCTACAATCCTTCTTAAAGTGACCTGGTGTTCTATAATAAAAACAGACTCTTCTTTCCCCTTGTCTAAAAGACCTTCAGGGAGGTCTGACCTGATTGCTTAATTGGTGGAGCTGTAAGTTCATTCTTTTGGGCAGCTTTATCTTTTTCTCTCTTTTAAATCATTTAGACAGTTGATCAGCCAGGATTGCAGTGTATGTTGTTTAATCAGAGTTACAAACTCTTCATCTAGTCCTTCCAAAAATGCCAAATTTAGTAAGGGATCATTTTGATGATCCTTAAAACTGGAGATGGACCCAGAAACATAGAAAGGAGTATAGTTCAGACCAACACACTTCAGAGGAGGGGGGTGGGGGAGGGATGAGATAAACCAAAGAACTTATATGGCATGTATGTGTAACCGATGGGCATAGACAACAATGCTTGCGGCGGCGGCGGGGGGGGGGGGGGGGGGGGGGCGGGGGGGGCGGGGTAGGGAAGAGGGTGGTGTCTGGGTGGGGAGAAACATCTGTGGAAGGAAGGAAGGAAGGGAGGGAGGAAGGGAGGGAGGGAGGGAGGGAGGGAGGGAGGGAGGAAAAAAGCAAATACTATGTTCATGGATTGTAAGAATAAAACAAAACAAAAAACTGGAGATGGACCTGAGTATTGCTTGAAACTTCTTTTGAAACATTCAAAGAAATCAAGCACTGGTCCATTAGGCTTGCTGGATCTTGGTTCAGTCCATTTTCCAGGTAAAAATCTCAGGTATGGCTTGGTAAAGCCAGCAGGCTAATTCCCTGCATTTTCCCTGGTCTGTCTCTCTTTGTTTTAAAGAGTCCTCTATGGGAGTTATTTAGCCATTCTGTTGCTTTGCTCTCAGAAACCAACAGGTGTATTAATTGAAATAGATCAGAATAGCCAGGATCCTATGTTCTAACAGTTAAAACTAATTCATTTGTGAACCTATCAGGGTCCTGGAGAGGGTCAGAGAAATCTTTAGTTAGATTCCTTAATTCTGTTCTAGTCAAAGGAACCTATACATACAATTGCTGGCTGCCCTCTGCCTGAGACTAGCTTTTCCCTAAAGGAAGCTGCCAGAATTTGTTTTTGTTTTTTTCATGGTCCATCTTGGTCTGGCTTTCTATTTTGTTTCCCCTAGGTCAGTAGGGAGTGGTGGTGGAGGAGATATAGAAGAGATAAAAGAGGAAGAAAGAAGGAAAGGGGAGGGCAAGTCTGAACAAGGAAGCTCAGAAAGCAAAGGATACAGTGGAGTAGCTGGATGGGGGGAAATGGGGTGTTGGCATTTATCAGCTTCAGAAGGCTTCCTTAGTTCAGAGAGAGTCTCTAAAATTTTCTTAACTTCCTATAGAGAATAGAATTTACCTGTGCTCCACCTAGAAGCTTCTAACTTCCAATCAAGATAAGCTTCCCATTCGTTTAGTTTAATTTTAGAACAGACCATTTCTAATTGAGCACGAAGAAAAATCAATTTGGAGGTGTGAAAAGTTCCGCACTCTAGCCATCTCAAGCTGATAGCATTTTTAGTAAAATTTTCCCATCTCTGTAGCTACTTGCAAGTTGAGGTTCCATAGGAATTATACATATAGCCTGTGGGGGTATTAACAAGGTGCTGGGGTTCTTGGGGTTTATTGATCTTACAGGCACAACTTCCCATGTTAGTTTTAATTTTCTTTGGAGATCTGCAGAGTGTGAACAAATTTCTAGAGACACTGGATGGTGAACTGAAGTATGCTGCTTATGGGTTGATCTCTAAGGGGCTGTCACCTCCCAACTCACTTCAATACTCTTACGTGTCTTGGTTTCTCTCCCAGCTGTCTAACACAACTGTGAGGATTCTGAGTGCTAGGTAGCCAGCCTTTATGTGTGCATCCCTGGACAAGTCAATTATTTCATTACAGTTGTGTTGGAATTCCCTATAGGGCCCTGCTCATCCTGAGGGGTACCCCCTCAGATACCTCCACATAGATTTTTAGTTACCTAAGAATACCAAAAATTCAAGCTGGAGGGAGTAAATGCCCCTTATCTTCAGAGCTGAACTAGTTCTAACTCTCATTTATCCAGCAAAAGGATCTGTTCAGACTCAACCAGCTGCCCATTTCAACTCCTAACCTTTAGTGCCACCTTGAGGATTTTCTAAGAACAGTCAGTCAGACCGGATACCACAAGCACAGGAGGTCCTGGATTCCAACAGATAAACTCACCCAAGTTCACCAGATGTGAAGCCAGGAGCTGGTGGGACTCAGTGGGTCCCTGATGGTACCTAGTACAGGGTCTGGGTCCACAGGGTGATCTTGGGCAAGCTTCACTGGAATCCTGCCAACTATGCCCAGTAAATGTGGACAAAAAACATCTAGCCTAAGAAGTCTTAGAAGAGGTTATCTGAGCCAAACTGAAGACAATTGCTGGGAAGCAAAATCCCAACAGACTGAGAAAATGCTCCAAAAATGGCAGTTGTGCGGCTTATTTTATACATTAGAATCAAAGGAGATATAAGGAGGATTACATGAAAGTCACTGGTGGTAGGTAGGTTAGGGAGGTGGGAGAATGCAAAGCGGAGAAATCTCTGAGATTGGACAGTGAAATGGAAACACATACTTGTTTTACACTGGTGGGCCCAGGACAGTTAACATCTACAGCACATGGTTCAGGGGCAACAAGATAACGTCTTGTGCTCTGGTGCTGGTGGTTGTGCCTTTGAGGAGTCTGGAAAAGAAAATTACTCTGATATTTCAAAGCTATGTTCTCTTAGATGCACAAAGACAATAGACAGCTTCAAAGGTAAAGATTGACCTTTGTCAAGAAAGCTACAGGCTAGGATGTGACTTCCCACTATGACCTGCTTTTAGTTACAAATTTTATGTTCAGAACACCTGTGTGGTTACTTTTGAGACTAAGAATCTATTAATATTTGTGTTTATAAGGCCAGCCATGCGGACTTTCCCTGAGCTTGTCAGATTTAGTATGTGGCCCCTTTTTCAACCACAGTCCCATAGCCCAAACTCTGTATTATTTTCAGGACAGCTCAGCTAATATTGAATATTTTATACTGTTTTCCATTTTTAAAATTAGGTGAATGAAACATTTTAAAACTCTCTAAAAAGCTATAAGCACCTCAAAACCAAAGGAGAGTAAGAAACACCCCACTGCAAGAGAAGCTTTTTTGGAAAAAGATAAAAAATATTTTCTACCATACATACATTGACGCATATTTCAAAGTAGCTTTGTGAATGGATCATTTCATCACTGTCCCTTAATGCAAGGTTTTAAAACTGTGGATCTTGACCCATTAGCAAGTCATGGAATCAATTCAGTCTTGATGAGCATTAAATAGGAATGACGGAAAATATCAGAGTGTATCACACATTAGAAGGATCACAGTTTTGGAAAACCTGTTTCAGAAATATAATTTTATGTGTATACAGGGTTGTGGTATTCCATTTCTTACAGGGTGCCAGGAAAAAAAAAGAAGTTAGAAAAGCATGGCTTCTGGGAAGTGCTGTTTCTGTTTACGGGAATGTTTACCAACAAGCTACTCTACTGCGGAGTGAGGGGCATCCAGGTTACTGTTTTATCTTACGTGCAATTTCAGTCTTTATTTTACCATTACAAAATTCCATTACTTTACACCTCTGGTGCTCAACCTTCCCCATTTTGGCGGGGAAGAAGTAAAACATACATTTTGTCATGCTGCAAATATAACGCTTCCTCAATTACCCAGATGCTTAGAGAAATACACTGCTTTTTAAAATAACTGCACTAAGAGTTTTCTCAAAGCACACTAAATTTAACTTTTCTTGATGACTCAGGGCTTAAGTCATCAAGAAAAGGAAAAACATGTACTCCTCGTGCTCGGTGCATGTGATCCTTACCTGCCACATGTAAGAGGGAGGATACTTCATTAGATAGGGAGCATCTGGAAGCCAGTTTGCTCATGAACATGCAGTCTGATTCAGTCGGTCTGGGCCGAGGCCCAAGGCTCGGCATGCTTCACAAACTCCCAAGTGATGCTGATGCTGCTACCGACCGCACTGAGTCCCAGGGAGCCCAATGCTGCAGAAATAGGTGGTGAGATCTTTGGCCTGGCCTGGTCTAGACCACCTGGGCCACTAGCTCCAAATATGACTGGGAGGGACCTATGATTCTTGTAGGTAGGAAACCTAAAATCCCAGACAAGAATGTATTTTTTTCTTTCTAAAAAATACACAAAAGAAGCACAAATAGATTCTTAGTCTCTCTTACCTTAGCTTGTCATTGAGTAGGAGGGACAACTCAGCCTCTGCTCCTCCCTGGCAGTGCCGAATGTTAGCCCCCCTCTGCCGCAGCCTGGACAGGGCCGTTCGGGGTTCATCACTCTGATCAGAGAGCAGGGCAGGGTCCCAGCCATCCACAGCATGGGTGTTAGCAGAAACTCTAAAGTAACCACTTTCTTAGAAACTGGGGACTGTACCCAGCCACCTCCTCCTCACATTGCTAGTGGCACAGAAACAGGATGAGATGGTGACAACAGATATTTTCTTAAATTTTTATATGCAGACCCTCAGCAAAGGCATTCAGCACTGTCTCTTCTTACAGTTGACACCTCCATACTCCCTCCCTCATACCTCTGGTCACATGTATACAAACTGGTTCCATAAGATTTTTTAAATGTCCATTTCTTTAATTTTAAAAAATATACACAGAAGCAGCCTTTGACATAGAGATACACACATTAACAAAGTATTTCTTATAGTTCCCAAAACTCTATTCTGAAATTTATAAATTAAACCTATCAGAACTTTTTAAATTAAAATGAAACCCCTGAAACTACCGGATATGCTAGAGTTTTTCCAAAATCAAATGAACCGAGAATATGAATATGGTTTGTGTTAAATAAGGTTTATTGTTAGCTTTATTGCCTATTGTCTATAATATGCAACTTTATTGTGCCTTTGCAAACAGGATACATTGCTTAAAAAACTGATCAAAATTTTCCATACATATAGCTCTATATAATAGATTACAGTGCAACACTATTCTTGTTACATAATTATAGAAATACTATAGAACCCAAGAGCACAGGGTAAGCAAAAGAAATACAATCCTGAGCCATCTGAACAAGATGATTTGATGAATCCTCTTAGTGTACGTTTAGAGAACACGGAGGGGAAAAAACATGCACACTGCAGTCATGAGCAAAATACATTAAATACCTGTTCCTTGCTAGACACAGGTAGGGGTAATGGTGAATTGCAGAGACATGCACACTCACTCACACTCCCATTTTTTTCTCCTGCTTCCCTCCCATCCCCAATACATTCACTCCCACCCCTTCCCAAAAGAAAAGATCAGGCACTAAATCCTAGTGAACCCATCTGCCTTGTTGGAGAATGTTAAGTGACTGCTAAAGTAAAAGTGTAGGTCCTCACCCATAACACGAAACAAAGCATGTGCTATAAGTCAATTCCAGCTGCGTTTGCCTCTTTGGAAGTAAATGAAGCATGTGCTTACTACAGTTGAACTGTAGAGGAAAATGTCTTGAAAACAAAATTTTGTCTTCTCTCCCTATATCTTGAAGTTAAAATCAACAGTGGAAAACTTGCCCTAAAACTAGTTGCCTTATCTGCTATTAAAATACATTTGTCATTCTATTTTTGGTATTTAATCAATTATAGTTCAATACACAGTCTATGAAGTTTGTACCTGCTTATGGTAAACACTACTGTACCACGTGAAACCCGCCGCAGCGGCACGGGCTTCTGAAGCACCGCGGTGTGTGTCCGGTGTGTGTCCTTGCCAACACTCCCTCGCGACCACAGCGCTCGAGTGTTCCCCAAGACAATGGACTGAACGTCGTTAAGTAATGAAAGGTATTTGGTTTGTGTCTTTACCTTACACATCCTAGGGATGAGTTTAACCAAATCATGCCTCCATGCCTTCCCTGAAAATAACCTGAGTCTTCTGACTGAGAAAACGGACCAGCTTGGCTGGCAGTCCACTTGGTCAGAGGTTGAGCTGGAAAAACAGAGGGCTAATGTCTACCAGCAGCTTGTCTTGTGCGGATAACCAAGAGTTCTTGGTTTTCTGCAGTATCTACTATCCCGAAGGCTGAAATCACTGAGGTGGAAATAACTCACAGCATAAATACTGAACGTAAACTGCATAACCTGTGGGACTACCTGGAGACAAAAAAAAGGATCCTCGTTCCCCACATCAGCTGGTGCGGGTCTTAGTGTCTCTTTATACACAGCTGCTACAGAAAAATCAAAACAAAAGATTTACTTCATAACTTGCTTATTTTCAATTAAATGCTCATACACTCATAAAATACTCACACATCCTATGAATGTGAGGTGGCTCTTTTCTTCAAAATTTTAAAATCAAGAGGCACCGATACCCGTTCATTTATGTATTATACGTCTCACATAATCACCGCTAAAACAACAGAAATGGCATCTGTGATGATCACACCATGGAGAAAGAAGATTGAAGGACAACTTCAGCCACTGCACTTCAGACTGTGAAAGCACAGACACTCTGGCCAAAGCAGAATCTAAGGATCTAATAAGGTTTTATTGGTTTAGCATAGTCTGACTGATCAGTGGAAATGGTTCCTAAAGGAATCTTTTAAAACCACTCTGTAAGAAACCTTGGTTCTATCGTGACCTTCTGCAAACGGAAGGCAGAATGTGACGAAGAGCACCCTCCCGCACCGCGGACAGCCATGGCCTCACTGATATGGTCCTGACACCACTGTGAAGGTGTTTCCAGGGTAGGAAGGACATCCTATTGTATTTCAGTATCTTTGGTTAAGGTCTGGCCTCTTCAAATCCACCTCATCTTCACATTTAGTCATCAATGAATTTTAAGTCCATGCATTTAGTTAAAGGTCACAAGACATAATTTTCATGTTAAATGGTCAAACCAAGTCCAGTAGGACTATAAGTACCTTGCACAAGAAACTGTCAACAGGATTTCCAACACCAGGAGAGGGACAAAGCAGAGCTCTGGCTTTTTTGAAAGTGGCCTGAGACAACTGAGTCTCTGGCTGCCGAAAATATTTACCACCAGCCTCTAGGCAGGAGTCGGGAACATCTGGCCCTCAGGCCCTATAAAGCCTGTGAAATCAATACCAGCTAACATCACACCCCTCACCAAATTAGCCTGACCAAATATAGCAGGCTAATTTTTAAGGTGATAATTTTGTATGGCCCTCAAATGATGTTATAAATATCCAAATGGCCTTTGGCAGGAAAAAGGTTCCCCACCCCTGCTCTAGAGCAATGTCTGCATTGTTCAAACCCTGTGTGAAGCCTAAATGCCACATAGGTGTTTGAGGTGGTAGGTGAGAACAAATACTCTATGAATAAAGCTAAATCTGCCCTAGCAAGAAAAAACTTAAAAAAGACACTCTGGGTTTTAATTCAAAGGAAAAAAAAATATAGTAAACCAGTTTTACATCCTCAACCAGAGTACAGCCTTGAATTCTCCACCTTCTTTTGGAGTCCAAGGAGCTGCTTCTCTGCTTTCTTCCTTCACTGCTTTAGTGGACAGAGGACAAACTTTAGAGAGGGTTGTAATAGGAAAGCAGAAACATGGAGCAAAAGTCGCTGTGAGGCTGACTGAGGTCGAACGAAGCAAGCACTCTGAGCAGGCTGACCATGATCCCTGGCTCACCTACACAGCACACAGTAGCCCTCCACCTAAGCCTGGCCACACACATCAGTCAAGGAGGACTTTCTGCAGCACCCCCGACTTTATAAACCAAACTCAGCTCTCCCAGGTAAGCACAGCAGGGCCAACCATCCAAGCCAGTATACTACTGCAAATGCTGCCACTTTCCAATGCACTCAGCACCAAACCCATTCTCTCCCTCCCCCTAACCTAAGTCGATCTATAGTTTAAAATGCAAAGTATCATTGTTCTCTTTGCTTCTGTTTTCTTCTTTTTTCATTTTCTCATGAAAGATTTCCTATATTGATGTTCAGTTCCATGTCAGATGAAATAAAGTTGCAAAATATTTGGTGATATCCACATAACATTCTTCTTATAATGAAGTAACTTAACAGGTTTGTTGGAATTATGTCCACGAAAAGTCTTTTCCATGTAGTTCGTCATACAGAGAAAGACTCTGACACATGGCTATTTCTGGATAGTGCATTAAATGAAGATACCTCACAAGAGAAAAGATCATTGTGTATCCATTAGAATAATATACAGATTCACAGTCAATGAGATGATACACGCTGTAGGAGAGGCATTGAACAGTATACTATTCAAATACAAAAACAGCAATAAACATATTCTGCACTACAGAAAATTTGCTAGATTCTAACTTTAAGGATTTAAAATAATGACTCTGGTTACTGCATTTTAGGACTGGAACATGCTTCTTCCCTTCCAAGATGCACAATGTTTGATGCTGGTGCACATATACACACACAATACTGTGTCTGCAATGATATACAAATGCAACAGACAGCCAAGTCCTGAAGGCAAATTTCAGAGAACAGGACTACTAAGACCAAGAGAGCAAATATCAACTTAAGAACACTTCTAACTTCAGAATTTCATTTTATTGAACACACTTTTAAAACAAGCACCTCTTGGCGATAAAAGCAAAGAAACAATAGTGCTCCTTCCACTCTATTCTAGTGGAAGACTTCCCACACCAACCTGCTAAATTCATGATGGAATTTTAAAAACAGGCAGCCAGGCTACCAGCAGAGCTCAAATGCAGGTCTGCTGACTTTTCAGTGAGAACTGGAGCAGAGAAAAAGATTAAAAAGCAAACTTGAAACCTATCACAGCTTTCTTCCTTAAGCAAAAAAAAAAAAAAAAATAGTTTTATAACCACAATTCAGTTTTTCAAACTTTATATGAAGAATTTTCATTTAATTATGTACATGTAACAGGAAATAAAACTTTTTCACAAACACTCCCAAAGCTTACAATTATCAAGAAAATGACAAAAGTAAAAGCAGGAGAAATACTAATCACATGGCGGGGAGGTCAATTTCTGTTTCTGCTCTTAAAAAGTAAAAAAATCACCATATAATTAAGTACAAAAACCTGCATTGAATGACAACTGCTGGTGTATTTACTTGATCAGAAATAAAGACCAAGAATATAATAAAGCCCTATGATAATATTCATCTGGAACACTCCCTCAGTGTGTGTGCACTAAAATGTTGGCAAAGTTTTCAGAGCATTAGCTTATATAAACACGGGAGTCCTTGGTTAGCTGCATTAAATGGAACATTCTCTTCTGATACGCATCCACAATTCAGTTTCACTTACAAATTGCAAACTAAAATTATTTCTTCAGAAAAATATCTGTTTGGCATCTCCTGGACTTTGTTCCATTGGACAGTATGGACATTTTAATCTAAAGACAAGGGAAAAAAAACACTGAATGAAGGAACAGGATCAGTACTGAGCATTCAATTGCACATAGTTATAAAATATCTTTAACAATTATACACTCACAGACTGACACATGAATGTGTCTGTACTTTGAGGATGAACCGTGCTTTCCCTTAATATAACAGCCACGCTTTGAAGGGTCACAAATAAATACCATCTAAGCCAAACCCTTCCATCTTCTCCAGTAGAAATCAGTAAAAACTACTTTGTAAACAAAGCAAAGACAATTGTTCTGAAAACTGTTTTTGGAATTTTCAGAATAAATCCATTTTTTCTTCTCCAAGGTTTAGGTTGCACCTGTCTCCAACTGAGTTTCAAATCTACTGGTCACACAGTCCACTCAAATGCAGCAAATCTGGTGCCAACTGCTGAGCCTACAATGTAGCTTACCAAGAGCAGCTGACATGCCCTGTAGTGGGGCACACAAAACCAGCATGGCTGCATGGTCTGGGAAAGGCACAAACACCTTGTTACATGCAAGGGCCTCCTCTTAAAGGCTTTACCATGATGGGGCCAAAGTAAATTCCAGTAAACAATTTTCTAGCTGCCTAAGCTAGAAATGGGCTTTTGAGACGTTTTTAATAAGAAGTTGGGCTCATAATATATAAAAATTATAAATATATATACCATTTGAATCAACCATTTCAATTCCATGAATTTGTATACCACATATAGATAAGGTAATTCACTTTACAGTAACAAAAGTTAAATGCTCATCAATAAGAAACTAGTTTAATGACATTATTTCCACATAGCAGAATAATCTGCAGCTTGAAAAAGAGAATAAGGGCTCTTTCTGTAGCATATATAAGATCTCCAAGACATATCACTAAGTGACAGAACATGTGAACATTTGTGTAAAAAGTGGAAAGAGAAGTTAAAGATCATGCTTATAAATCTGATCACCAAATTCATGAACAAATTAAAAAAGACTGACAAAATCAGATACCACCCACTATGCTAAATGAATAGTTATGAAATCTATTTTTAAATTCTAGCTACATTTATTTATCCTCGTTACTTCTCATCCTCCCACTAAGTTACAAAATAAAAACTTTTACTAACATTTAAAAAGTCAGATACTTACTTGCTTCCATTAAACATTTTATTCAGGGCATCTCTTGATATGATATGACCACAGACCAATTTCATGGGTGGATTGTTATCTGTTGTTTGCTGACGAAGAATGGGACAGGCAAATATAGAGTGATACCAGCACTTTTTACCAAGGTCCACTTCAATCTGTTAAAAAAAAAAAGTCAAAAGGCTCAAGTTCCATCTCAGGACACCTTTACATTAGCATGCACCGCAGTGATCACACCTACTCCTGCTTCTACCTTTTCACAATGTTCTTCTAACTTGAGAGGGACAGCCTTAGGAATTCAAATATTACTTCATAATTCTAAATTAACCTTCAAAATTACCTTTTTTTAAAGAGAATTTTTATGAGTTTATTTGAGCCAAACTGATGACAACTGCGGGGAAGTAAAATCTCAACAGACTGAGAAAATGCTCCCTTTCAAAATTATACATGACACTACTTTTAAACCAAATTCTGATGTCTGAGAGTTGAGAGTCAAAGGCAAATCAATGCTCTAGAAGTCAAACACTCTTGAAAATTCATTCGAAGTGCTTACAGCTCTTTTTGAATTTGTCTAGTAGGTCTTCCGGTTTTCACCGGAAGGCCCTAAAAAAAAAAAAAGAGAGAGAGAAAAAGAAAATTCATTCGATATACCTAAGAGTAAAACCCACCAGAAATCCTGACTGTTTTGCAGCACACTTAGCTAGGTGATAAAAGTCAGCATATTAATTCCTTTAAAAACAAACTAAACATGATTTGCTTCCATGTGAGCTTCAGACCCAATTTACCAGCTGGAAGAACAAGCGAACCACAGGTAAACCTGTGCACAAGTGTGGCAGAAAGGAAGCAAAAAGCCAAATGCATATTTTAGCCCTTTAGGGTCTGTGATACAACGGTGCAGGAATAATTCCAGTCAAAGTGTAGTGCCTGTCAGAGGCCTGGTGAGAATACACCTACAATGACCTTTGTCATTCCATGTAGGCAAAACGTGAGTGCCTACTATGTGTCCCATGTTATTCTAAGTATATCTACATTATCTCTAGCCTTTAAAAGTCCTAAAAGAGAAGATGGCCTCCATTTTAGAGATGGTAAACTACTTAGGGAGGCTGGAAAGCTGGCAAGTGACTGGAACTGATGTTTAAAACCATGGCCTGCTCCACGACAGCACTGGACACCCAGGACTGGAGGATCGCTGACAACTGCAAGTGTCACAAGGATGAGCTTTAATTTAATAGATATGTACTTATAAAATCAGCTCAAACCCATGATCTCATAAATACAATGCTTAAGATAAAACTAAATCCAATCAAACTGACTCATTGCTCTTATGTTTAAAAAAAAGTGTGGCCTGAGTGGTTTGTCACGTGCAGAGCACACTGCATGCTATGCCTTCCGGGCTTCTGTTGTCTCCATGAGCTTTCACTGCCACTCTACATCAAAATTTTAAGAAAACTCCTCCAGTGCCTCCAAAACGTACTTGCTCCCCATTTCTACTATTCAATCGTATCACCATATGCATTAAAGAATCCCTGTCAAACAGCTACAATAACGGTCCCCAGTTAAAAGGCAAGACTGACATTTAAACCCTTAACATTCACATTCTTCTAATGGCAGGAAAGGTAAATAACCAAGAGAAAATGCAACTCACGGGTAATTCATCTTTCTGGTTCCAAACTCCAGTGCACTGCCTCTGTTCGATCACAGCTTTAATATTAATTAGAGCAGGCAGCGCCACGCAACCTGCTGAGAAACTGGGAGAACAGACGAGGAAATGTCAATGCCAGGCCAGTGTCAAGACAGCCTGGTCCTAGAATTATCAATTCCTCCAGACTTCGTGAGCAGAAGGCCCTGGACATTGGACAGGGCACAGAGCCCTCTGCTCTGCTAAATTAGCACACGTGCACACACACAAATAGGTTTTAAGTTTTACAAAACCACCAGATTTAATGGGCTCTACCTATCAATCATTAATGACATCCTTAACATTAATGACATTCTAAAACATTTTCTTGCATGGTTCCTTCGGGACCCACTTCACTCCTGTTCAGGGTACAAGTACAGGCAGTCAGTTCTCAGCTGAGTCCCTCTTCAGGACTGCCCTCAGCTGAAGAAAGTCACCTGACGAGGTCACATCTAATGAATGCTCCATGTGGATACAAAAGCCCAGCCCTACCGTCCCAATTTGGGCCAACTCCACAGGCCCACCAGAGCTCCAGAGCTCCTTAGGGATGGGCTGAGTCCTTTGGTTAGCCTGCATCACATCCCAACTTTTCCCTCTGCCTAATTCTGCTGCTTTCATCCCCCACAGGGGCTGATCCCAATAAACTTCATGTCAATCTCCACCCATTGCAGAGTCTGTTCCCCAGACAACCTGACCTGCAGCCCGGCCACGCATTATGTTAATTGCATGAGTGTCTCCTAGGCTCAGATGGTACACCCTACTGAACACAGAGTGTACTTTATTATCTTTGTATCCCACACGTTGCCTGGCACATAGCAGGGATTAAGAACACTCGAGGAATTAAATAAAAAGAAGAGCTAAAAAAGTTATTTTCTTAAAACAGGTTTTTAAACTTTTTGGTTTCAGGTCCCCTTACCTACTTAAATATTAAGGATATCAAAGAGCATTTGTTTTTGTGGATTATGTCTATCATCACTTATTGTATTAGAAATTAAAACCAAGAAGTTTTAAAAATATTTATTTAAAAATAATAAATTTATTACATGTTATAAATAACATTCTTACCCCAAACCCCATATTTTCCAAGTCAAAAGTAAATGTCTGAGAAGAGTGGCATTGCTTACACTTTTATAACTTTAATGACTGGCTTAATAGAAGACAACTGAATTCTTAAATCTTCCTCTGCACTCAATCTGCTAAAATGTGTTCTTTTGGTTGAAGTAAATGATCTAGCCTCACAAAGACATGTAGTAATTTATTTGCCCTTTCAGATAATTGTGGCTATTCTTCTTTAATTCCACACCAAAGCTCAACTAGCAGCAGTTCCTTAAAAGTTAGTTGTACCGTGGAATCTGAATCCTTACCATTGAATTTTCTGACCCATGCTACATGCAAATCCAATGAAAGACTCTTTTACTCAATGCATGATTTTCTGAGATCATATTGAACTAAGATCTTCAAAGTATTAACACATCTAATTATACAATATAAAAAAAAATCAAATTCATTAGTATCACCACCAATCTCATCAAAAAAGTCTTTAAGGCCCTGCCGGTTTGGCTCAGAAGTTAGAGCGCCGGCCTGCGGACCAAAGACTCCCGGGTTCAATTCTGGCCAAGGGCACATGCTTGGTTGCGGTTCGTCCCTGGCCCCAGTTGGGGTCATGCGGGTGGCAGCCAATCGATGTGTCTCTCACGCACTGATGTTTCTCTCTCTCTCCCTCTCTCTCCCTCCCACTCTGTCTTTCCCAACTTAAGGTCTGTGTCCACTGGTTGTGCATATAACACTTCTTTCATTTTTTAAAATGTCGGCTAAACACCTGAGTATGAATAATTGCAGTTTGTCTTTCAGTGATTTGTTCAAGTAAAACTGTGTTCCATGAAAAAAGAAACTGCTTATTAGCTCATAATTCAAACAACACACAGGTGCTTTTTTCCAGAGTTAATCATCACGTTTGGCATGAAGCTGAAGTGTTTTATGTGAACTTCCTATTCTGTTACACAGAATATTAAAAAGATGTGTACTCAAAGGTCAAGATTCAATAAAACTAATCATTTTTAATGTTTTATCAAGAACACTCTCAAGTAAAACCAGGATGTCTTAAACTGCAAGTGAGGAATATAGTGGATTCTGAGATCACTGCTCTAATCTGTGCTAAAGCTCAAGCAATTTAACTCACCATGTTTCTGCACCATATATGTAAATGTCAACCCAGTCAAAAGGCTCTCTGAGACCCCCAGAGGTTCACAGATTACACTGAGAACTACTGCTCTAAAACCTCAACCGTCAATTGTGACAATCTCTTGAAATACCAACTTCTTCAGAAAGACAATCTCTTGGCTTTAAACATCAAGAATTAGGCAACTAATTAAGAACTAGTTAATGTGATGCATATTTCAGTAAGAGGACCAATTTCCATACCTGACACTGAGAGGGGACTCCACGGACAGCCCCAGGAGGGCACAGGCATCCCGTGTAAAGATGTCACAGATGTCAGCCCACTGGTTTGCATCAAGCAGGTGAACATATGGTGAGTTCTCAATCCCTTGTCTCAGGTACACAAGGCTTCCCATCAAAACCTGAATGTCTAAACAAAAGCAGCAGCAACTCAGAGGTGCGAATGATTACACTTGAAATACAACTGGCTTGCAGGTAATGGGCTGAGAAAGGAAGAATCCCCACCCCCCACCACACCCCCAACTGACACATCCTAAAATAATTTATTCACAATGTCTTTTAAAATTCTGGTCTTTAAGCTTAGTTTCTCCCTTCACCTTAAAGAAACAGCACAAAGGAAAGGAAGAAAAAAAGAAAGACTAAATATTGAACTTGTAGTTATTTTATTGCTATAAATAGCAAAGTGTAATTACCATTATCTTGAGGAGTAATAATTATGTTATAAAAGGGACCATTACATATATTTGGCTGTAGGACTACTCACTACTCCAACACTGACACTTGGGGTTAACTGCTGCCACCTGGTACACCCTGCAACACTTTGTTGTGGCAGTAACAGCAGCACAGGGGCTGAGGAAGCAGGGAGTAAGTGCATACTTCACACTTTCTCAGGTCTCCTCTTAGTTTAATATGAAATTTGCCCCGTCCCCCCAAATGCAATATCTCTTTCCAACTTTTCATTTATTAGTCTTTAGTTTTTTTTGTTGTTGTTCTAGAGCCAGTCACAGCTTTTTCTGTGATCATCATCTACAATTGTTTTTATTAACAAATATGTATTAGACCTAGTTAAGATAAGCTTCCATTTCAGTGGTGGCTATAAGCCTGTTGCAAACATTAAAAACATCTGACTCCAGACTCACCTTTTTGATGATTTAGGGCAAATGGCTGAAAATTTTTAGCATATTGCAATGCCTCTCGCTGATTTGTAGTTCCACCCATTAACAAGCTAATAAAATACAGTCTATGTAGTTTAAATTCCAAGGAGCTGTTTTGGGCTATAAGCATTTCTCGGTTTGATACTGCCCACCTAAAGAAAAAGCAAATAAGATTTTAACAATAATTAAGAGCCTAGGTAAGGTGTGTTAAAAACTGTTTGAAACTTAATCCAATACTATTTTTAAAAAAAAGTGTTTGGTCTGCCATCTTGTGGAAGTTGGTGGTAACATCAATCCTTAGACCCAGAGACTTTTGTAAAGAATGAAAAAAATGTTGTTAGATGACCATTACATATTCCGTACAGTTTTACACTCAGGCAAGATCAACTCTGATGAGTTATATGATAGATGTGGAATTGTGCAAGGTCATACTTTGAAGCAGGTGTCAGCCATGAGACATCACTACGCAACTGCCTAGATCCACCACTCTTTTCCTGTTAAACCAGCATGTTTACAAATCAATCACAAGATTCCGAAAGGGAACCACCTATCTTTAAACTTTTGTTAGGTGCAAGATTTTGTGCTCCTCACTTTGGAATTACAAACAGTAAACATTGGTATTTACTCTCAAGGTGTTTTCAGTCTAATCAGGCAGATAAAGCCACATAAACACCATTAAGTGTACTACACTGTGCCAAAAACATTTGTACAAACATAGGCCTAATGAGAAAAAAAAAAAACCTAAATGATCCAAACTACAGTGACTCAGGCCTCTATGGTACAAACAGTTGGAATAACCGATCTTGACCGAGAACTACCAGTTCAGGTGAGCACTAAAGCAAAGTATACCAATCAGCAGTGAAAATCAATTTTGCAATCAAGTGGTAAAAAGCATTACTTTGTTTCTTTGAACATATCAAGATGTAGAATCTGTTAGTATTATATTCTTCTTTAGTTGGACAAATATTCCCCACCTAACCCAATTCACCAAGGACCCCTGGACTCTGAAATGGGTATGAATATAAACTCTGAGTATCTCTACAACTGCAAGTGTAACACGCTTCAAGTTATTCCTAATGAATCCGCTGACAGAGACTGGACTTCACAGAGCTGCACTTTCACTGGATTCTCCTCTCCCCCAAAAGAGCTGCTGGTGCATATGAATACTCATCAACTTGTTGATGCATCCACATCTCAGAGTCAAACCATAAAACTTTTCTGACCTCAAAATCTAAGTGATCTTTTAAAATATTAATTACCTGGACCTTGGAAATATTTACTTAAATTTATGTAAGCCTTGGATCCTTATCTGGCACTAAGATAAATGCAGTCGAGTTGCAACACCAAGTCTGGGAAATGCTGATACCAACAAGGTACTTCCAGCAGCTATCTTCTGTGACTGCCCAACACCAACCACCAATCACCAGTACCAAAAGTACTGTGCTTTTGGCAGTCTCTAGTCTGTCAGACACCTTTCTGACTTCCAGATCCAAAGAGTGCATTTAAATCAGATCACTTACCTAGTTTATCCTACCCCTTCTCACTTATAAAAGCATGAGCATGTTTTCCTACTAACAAATAAGAGAAGCAGTAAGCTTTTTCTTTTTTCTGTTTCTGATATGAGGTATATGTGCAAAAGTTTCTAGAGTCAAAAAAGAGTAACTATAAATTTAAAAAACAATGAAAAGCCAACAAAAAAGGGCAAAGTCCATAAGTGAGAAATTCACAAAAGATGAAAATAATCTGTTCCATTTCCATAGGCAGATGTTCATGTTAAAATGTTAAAGAGGGGGAAAGAGTATGATATATAGAAAAAAGTAACTTCCAGTTACCAGAATTTTTAACATTGATTCCCAAAAAGTTGGGTTTCACTCATTATTTATCAGCTACTACAGCATTAGCTATGACTAATCAGAACAGTACACCAACTATTACAGCAGCACCAAGGGGCTAAAAAATCACTCGGACACACCAATGAACAGCAGCTAACTACTACATGACAATGACTTTCAAAATAGTCTATGCTGTCCTATGTCTTCCAAGTTTTCTAGAGTAAACATATATTATTTTTATATATAAAAAGGTAATACATTTTAAGCTAAGGCAAAAGCAAACAAAATGTCTTAACTTTTCTTTTTCATCAAAAAGCTAAGAGTAATTGCAAACTACTCTGATATTGAGTTACAAGTAACTCAAGCCATGAATTATGGATTCAAGCTTTTCAAGCTATAAATACAGGTGCCCCATTTTTTAACTTGAAGAAGCGTTTCTTTAGACAATATAATTCCTAATTTATTACCTGAATTTATTTTTACACATTTTCAAATTCTGTTATAAACAAAGCTACAAAATAATCAGAAAAACTAGCATTGCTAATTTCTGCCCCCTCCCCAAGAAATATTTAGAAAAGTAAATAGATACCCATTACAAAAATGAGCTGAGGTAGTACAGGAAAATGCAAAACCCAATTACACAGAATACAAGTTTTCACATCTTTTTTTTTTTTTTTTTGGTATGTGCCCCTAGCGGAAACCGAACCCAGGACTCTCTGGTCCGCAGGCCGATGCTCCAACCGCTGAGCCAAACCGGCCTGGGCTTCACATGTTTCTTAAAGTCTTATTTCTTGTCATTCTATTCTGAAACAATGTATTATATTCATTTAACTTCAGAATATTACAGTAAACCTAAATCTCACAAGATAAGGGATTAGAATATTCCTAAACTTCTCTCTCCCTGGCAAAATGTCATTTTCTAAACTAAGTATGTTTTATCCCATTTTTACCCCCAATATGTACGCACATTTAAGCATCAAAGTGAAACCCCTTGCCTGATAGGACCTCTGCCTCATACCCCCAGAACTACACCCAGGCAACCACATGTATATTTCCTTGACACCCCCTAATTCCTTGGCCACAATTAACTGGCGAAATAAGCATAGGTTTTAAAGTCACTCTGTGTAGCCTCCTAATAAGAAAGTTCATATATTTTTGTATGACCCTAATCTTTTGTTGTGTAAGTTCCTTTTTTTTTTTTGGATGGCAACAGAATTTTATTTTACAAGTTATACATTTATATAATTTTGAATTATTTTATTTTTTAATTAATTTATTTTTGTGTTGCATAAGTTCTTGATGGGGTTGCATTCCTTGACAATCATCACATCTGCCTTAACTAATCTTTAAAATTTGGGTACAAATTTCACAGCAGCATTCTGATCCACACTCATCGATGTTTCTATCTCTCTCTCTCTCTCCTTCTCCTTTCCTCTCTCTCTAAAATCAATAAAGAAAAAAAACAAAAAATCAATGGAAAAAATATACTCAGGTGAGGATTAACAACAAAAATTCAAGGCACAGGCTCAAGTACCATATTGTCTACAATTTTCCTAATAATCTCTCCAGCCACTGAACTTTATTTGTTCTTTACTTGAACCTCTCACATGGCTCATCGCGCAATCTATTTGATAGGGTAGTTTCTGGTCTCTTAAGGAAAGGCTCTGTCTTGCTCATCTCAGCACACCCCTACTCTGAATGGGGTATACAGACGAGGAGTACAGTGTAGTAGAATCAACTATCCATGGACTTAAATCTGGCTCTACTGTGCAAATCTGGGCAATCTGTTACTAAATTCTCTAAAAATCTGTTTCCTTACTATAAAATGGGGTACTGCAAAAGGTTTTGGGCATTAAAAGAGGGGACTAGTTAAAGCACTGTGCACAGAGACAGGCACAAATAGACATTCAATAACAAGCTACTTAATATGTGTTTACTGAATGGATGAAATGTGACTATTATTCAAAGTCATATTTTCAGTAAGAAAATTATATTTAAAAGAGTTACTTGGGCACTGCCATATAACACTTTGATTTTTATAGAAGCAACTGGGTGGGAATATGACAATATGCATGTATCAATTAATCCCCTTCAAAAATGTTTTAAGTTTTCTTAGCTAGATGTTCACACTGAATATTTGGGTATTTGATTCAAGGAGCAGAAACAGGAGAAGATAGTCACAGCCTTAATTAACCTGGTAAGAACCAAATCCAAGACCTACAAGGCACATGAAACTACAAAAGCACAAAACTACAATCAACACTAAAAACTTAACCCAGTATCTAAAAGCACTAGAAGACATATAACCAGAGACAGAGAAACCTAGTTAGAGACATTAGGGTACAGGGTGCTGTACTTCCAGATAATGGCATTTCTAGCAGGAAACTTTTGATTTTTATTTATTTATTTATTTTTTTTATCCTCACCTGAGGACATTTTTTCATTTTTTGTTCAGATAGAGTGGGAGGGAGAGAGAGGAAGAGAGAGAGAGAGAAACATCGACATGAAAGGGACACATCGAGTGGCTGCCACCTGCACGACCAACCAGGGCCGGGGACAAACTGCAACCGAGGTACATGCCCTTAGCGGGAACCGAACCCGGGTCTCTCTGGACCGCAGGCCAACGCTCTAACCGCTGAGCCAAACCGGCCAGGGCGAAACTTTTGATTTTTAAAAACCAACCACCACTATGCCACAACCAGAGAGCTAATAGACATTTGGTTAAAATATAACTTTATTGTGATTTTTAAAAAGACATTCTGCTCCCAATCTCCAATGTAGGCTAGGAAAGCATTGTCAGCTTTGGAACCATTCCTCGTTTAGAGACACACTGTCGACAAAAGGATGACACTCGATCACGTCACAAATGTCACATTCTCTCTCTTCACTGCCCTGCATCCTCCAGACCTTTTGGGCCTCTTCCATAAAAAGACCCCAATACAATAATACTTATCAGCAACCCACATCTACACAATTATCCCACAGAAACACTGAGTATTAATTATCCTACTTGTCAGGCCTCTGAAAAGACTTGGCACATTGTTAGTTCCTTATTTAGAATTTCCATATTATTCCAAAAATAATTAAAACAAGATTCCACCTTCACAGTTAGCTGTTCTCCCCCTAGGAACCTAACTGACAGAATTAGTCTGTTTATCTCATTCCTCTCACAATGTTGCCAATCTGTGCTGCTGTCTATTTCTGGTAATATTAAAATAAAAATGCATCTTGCCAATTCCCACAGAACACTCCACTACAACCTCTCATAGCATTTTTCAAGGCTTACGAATACCTTCTTTTTCTAGTCTCCTTTAGGGCTATATTCTTGGGGTAAAAGCTGAAGTGCAGGGAAATGAGTGATTTATTTACTCCATAGGTGTGGACTTGGCTAAACATTATTGGTGACTGAATCAAGAGCTTAAAAACTCAGAGTGGCAAAAATGACAGAAATGAAAGTTCAGCCAAAAGTTAAGAACCCTATTAAACTGTGCTTAGAGACTGAAATGGATAGCTAATGTGTTATTTCTAAGACATTTTCAAATGGTAATTTCTCAGATATGGATTGAGTCCATCATTGGAACTACTAACATTTTGCTCATCTCAGAACTGGTGTGAATCTTTGTCCTTCTTAATATGGTACTTAAAAAACCATGCAGCCTATAGAATTACACATTTGAATCTATTTAAAAACATCATACACACTCTTCCAACTTTACATAAGTTTCTTAGAAATGCAGTTTGGTAAGTATGCCCAATAGCTAGGTGTGGTAGGGGCCACCATACTGAACAGCACAGTTCTATACAAATTGGTGGTTTTTAATAAAGCACTTAACTGTAATATTGCCTTATTTATTGCTAGTTTCCTACCACAAAACCAGGAGACTTTATAAACCTAAGTTAATAGATCAGCATTTTACAAGTACAAGCTCCAGAGTCTTTTTCTCTTAGTTCCCCCTCCTGGCCTAGTTGAACTCCTCTTTCTTTTAAATACTTCATCTTATGGCTGGTTTATTTCAAACTTCCCTTTCTTTTTTCTTTCTTTTTTAATTTTGTTTTTCTTTATTGATTTTAGAGAGAGGGGAAGGGAGAAGTAGAGAGGGACAGAAACATCAATGCGACAGAACATCGACTGGCCGTCTCCTGCATGCCCCGCACTGGGGATCGGACCCACAACCTGGGCATGTGCCCTGCCCGGGAATCGAACCAGTGACCTCTTGGTGCATGGGTCGTCCTTCAACCATTGAGCCACACTGGCCGGGCTTCCCTTTCCTTTTATGAAGATGCTCAATTTCTCTATAGTCATGGCTTGCCTACTCCATTCCTTGGTGAGAATGTATCCAGATAAGAGACGGTCATGTCTATTCTTCCTCCTGAGGACGACCTACTGTCTTGGAACTTCATATAAACTTTGACAGCAACAAACATAAAACAGACAACAGAAGATGATATTATTATCCCAAATATTTCCCCCTCTTGGCCTCTATATCCTATGGTGTTATCTTCTCTTCTGTATCCTTTCCATCAGGCACCTCTTTCCATTTTCAATCAGCTTCTTTATTTATTTATTTTTTTTTTATCCTCACCCGAGGACACTTTTCCATTTTTTGTTCAGATAGAGTGGGAGGGAGAGAGAGGGAGAGAGAGAGAAACATCGACATGAAAAGGACACATCGAGTGGTTGCCTCCCACACGACCAGGGACAAATTGCAACTGAGGTACGTGCCCCTAGCGGGAACCGAACCCAGATCTCTCTGGACCACAGGCCTATGCTCTAACCGCTGAGCCAAACCGGCCAGGGCTCAATCAGCTTCTTTTTAACAGAGTAGATCTTTGTCTACCAGACTTAGCACATGGGCACAGTGAGTTAAACATGTATCCCTCCACTCATCTCTTCTGTCTTTTCAGAATTAAGAACCCCAACTAAACAAAAACAACAACGAAACAAAAAGAAAAATTCAGCCCTGGCTGGTTTGGCTCAGCGGTTAGAGCGTCAGCCTGCAAACCAGAGTCCCGGGTTCTATTCCAGTCAAGGGCACATACCTCAATTGTGGTTCATCCCTGGCCCTTGCCAGGGTCATGCAGGTGGCAACCAGTCGATGTATGTCTCTCACCTCGATGTTTCTCTCTCTCTCCCTCTCTCTTTCTACCCCTCCCTCCCGCTCTATCCGAAGATAAATGAAAAAATATCCTCGGGTGAGGATTAAAAAAAGAAAATGAAAAATTCAAACTCTGGGGGGAAAAAATCCCAATTATTTAAATCTTAATTCCTTTTCTCCAAAGATATATCTATGAGAGTCTTCTGTAGTTCTATGTGGCTTATTTTTAAAAGCCTGAGTCAGCAAGACTGCCCACCTACAGGAAACCAAAACTAAGACAGAGAAAACAAGACACCAGAAACTGCTCAATCATTGTCACTCTAATTTCCACAGGTAATCGAGGTCTATGATCAGGCACTTTGGTTTCATCCCTTCGTTTTCATTTTCTAAAATCTTTCTCTGCTTATAAACTATATCTTGTCACGGATACTACAAGATACTAAAGAGGACATTTTCTTCTTAGAACTACTATTCACACACAACACCAAGAAGCCACAATGGCAATTCACCTCACATCCCTCTGTGCTTTTTATTTCTAGCCCCACCTAATCCCTAGGCTTGGAGATGGAGTCCTCTCATATTTCAACAGCCTGCCTCATACTGTGTTCATGGCCTATCCAATATAAAACCTTTCTGTGGTCTGACCTAACAAAATAATTTTTCTTTCTTCTTTGAAAAATTCTGGAACTTATCTCTCTTTCTTATAATCATTCAGTTATTTTCTGTTCCCTTATGTCATTCTACTGAGGCTTTGCAAAAAGAACAGCAAATTCGAAAGAAGAGCTAAGAAGCCCCTTGGGCATGCTATGGGTGTTGAAAAAACCAGATTTCCAAATCTGCAAGTTGAAAGTCAGATCCTAGACTGGCAAATCCATCAATGTAATATTACTCTGAAACACCTTCAGAAAGGCAATCAACTGGCTTCCCCTAAAGACAAGCACTTTCTTTCAAAATGCTGACACAAGCTACATGGACAGTTTCTGTTTTTCTAATATTTCTCCATCATTCTGTATTAAATTACTGTTATCTTCTTGTTGACATCACAAATGGTCTCTGACTTATGATGGAGTAACTTCTGATCTTTTTGACTTAACGGTGTAAAAGTAATCTGTATTCAGTAGAAACTGTACTTCAATTTTTGAATTTTCATCTTTTCAAGGTTAGTGACATGTGGTACAATACTCTCTCAAAATGCTGGGCAGTGGCAGCGAGATGACTTCACCCCAGTGTAGGCTAACAGAAGTGTTCTGAGCACTTACATTTAAGGTACACTAGGTTAAGCCATGATGTTTGGTATGTTAGGTGTATTAAATGCATTCTCAACTTGCAATATTTTCAACTTATGATGGGCTTACTGGGACATAATCCCAGTGAAAGTTGAGGGGCATATGTAGTTATTTTTGGCTTTGCTTTTATCTGTTATATAAAGGAGGAGGTCCTGTTCGTTCAAAGTTCTTCTTCAAACTATTCCATCACGTAATGAATGCCTACTATAAAAATAAGCGCTATGCTACGTGCCAAGAGGACTTTAAAAAACAAAAGATATAGTAACCTGGATGAAGAGAAAAATCTGTACACAAACTCAGAAATATAAGGGCAGGAACTAAAAGTAGGCAGGGTCCTGACTACATCTGTAAGTGCAATTGGCTGTTCTTCTGCCACTTCTCTCTACCATATCACATCCTTTTCTGCCTTCTTTCCATTGCCTCTTATAATTTGCAATTACTAGCTAACACTCTCCAGACTTCCATCTCATCTAATCCTTCCATGACCTCTGTCCACATTAATCTTTTTGGTTGGCCTGTCTCAACTGCCTAGGCTGCCTGGAGGAACTGCAGCCTCACACCTTCCTCTTTCCCCTCATGGGTGGTTCCTCCCAGCAAGTACAAACAGAAGATACCACACGACTGCAAAATGTTTTCCCTTTGTATCTAAACCGGAGTTTCCCATTGATGTCCTACATTTTTCAACTTTGGCTACAAGTAGACTGAATTTTTTATACCTTGTCCATAAAAGATGCTGAGTAAATATCTGCTTACATTCACCAGTAACAGGCAAGAATTGGAAAAGTTTGAGTTGTTGTAATAAGAGATTTCTATTAAACTATCATTTTCCAAACTTATGTTCCATAAAATTCCTATTCTGTGGGTTTTAATAGGTGTTATGGGTAGCGATGGGGCTGAACAAAGATTCTTTGGTCAAATATGCATGGGAAACATGTATTTTACAAAGTTAACTGAGTTTCTTTAAGACTGCTGATGGAGCATCTTATATGCTAAAGTAAATCTCTTACAGGAGAGTATTAAGGAAATACCATGAGAATCGTTCATCATATAACCTTTAACTCCGTATCTTTTTTTCAGAGAATATGTTCCAGGTCTCAACTCCTCCTCTGTAAAATGAATACTTACCTCATAGGATCATTATTATGAGGATTATAAGTTAATACAAGTAAAATACATGTTAAAGCCCTGGCCAGTTTGGCTCAGCAGTTTGGGCGTCAGCCCGTGGACCAAAAAGTCGCGGGTTCAATTCCAGTCAAGGGAACATACCTCGATTGTAGTTCGGTCCCTGGCCCTGGTCGGGGTCATGCAGGAGGCAACCAATCAATGTGTCTCTCTCACATTGATGTTTCTCCCCACCCCTCCCCACTCTATCTGAAGGTAAATGGAAAAATATCCTCAGGCAAGGATTAAAAAAAAAAATGCTAAAAATACTCATGTTAAAATAAAGTATGTTAGCCCTGGCCAGTTTGGCTCAGCAGTTAAAGCATCAGCCTGCGGACCAAAGAGGTCCGGGTTTGGTTCCCACTAAGGGCACGTACCTTGGTTGCAATTTGTCCCTGGCCTCGGTTGGGGTCGTGTGGGTGGTAACCACTTGATGTGTCTCTCTCACATCGATGTTTCTCTCTCTTCCTCCCTCTCTTCCTCCCGCTCTATCTGAAGATGAATGCAAAAATGTCCTCGGTGAGGATAAAAAAAATAAAAATAAAGTATGTTAAAATACATATTAATATATGTAAAATGCTTAGAACAATGCTAGGCACATAATAAGTACTCAATACTATAATTATCACTACATTCCCTTATGGCATAGGGCCTATGCTAATACGTAACATGGCAACATTCCCAGAAAAGTGAAATGAGAAAACTTTCACTGTATAGTAATTTCCAATGTTACTACCAATTGGATGCAACACGTCCTCCCTTTGCCTGAAAGGCACTGCTTGAGACTACAAGTAACAGAAAACGTTTACAGAAATAATTGATATGTATGTCATAGTTATCAGTAAGAAGTTCAGAGCTTACAGAAAAAGAACAAAGTTAAAAGGGTCTCATAAATTTTCTTCATTCTGAAAGGAAAAAGCCTTGAGTACTTTGAGTGCTGAGGTGGTCCAAATACTCAGCACAGTCTCTAGTGCAAAGTAAGGACTCAATGAAAGTTTGATGAAAAAACTGAGAAATGAATGAATAAATGAATACTACCATGAATAACTCAAATATTATTTCCAAATCAGTATAAAACATCTGGGAAACCTATTATATTTTTATTAGGTTCCCTCACTCTCCTTTACAGATGTTTAATCTATATGGAATATGAAAATAGATGGAAGAGTGGTTGCCATACTTTGTTGAAGAGGTGTTAGAGGTATTTCATTGAATTGAATCTTCCTGGTGTGTCACAATCTAAAATCTGCTTTCAAAAACATTAAAAAAAATTATAAAGGTACTATGCATCACACACAATAGTACTGTTTAAGTGGCATCTATCTTTAAAAATATAGTGCCTACCTATGTCTTATTTACAATTTATACAGGAATTTATAATTTATAAATCTACCTGTTCATCTGGGTTGGTTTCAGAACTCTACAAAAATTTCTGGGAACTAAGACGTGATCAGAAACAGAAAATTAAGCTATAAGAATTAAACAAAAGAAAAAAAATGGACATTTTATAAAATCAACAAGGATCTTCCCATTTTTTTTCTGGTAACAATGCTCTCAAATACTGTCAATTTTAAAATACCAGGATCCTACGGCTATAATCTCACAACAATATCACTGTTTCTATCATCCAGTTTCTTCCTTTTATGAGCTTTTCTCTCTCCTTCTTCCTTCTCCCTCCCCCACCTCTTTCTCTCTTTCTTTCTTTCTAATAAATAACCCAGTAATCCTCACATTAAAAAAAATTCTAGGACAGGGGTCAGTGAACTATGGCCAACGCCAAATATGGCTTGCTGCTCGTTTTGTATGGCAGATGGCCAAGATGGTTTTTTACATTTTTAAAGGGTTGTAAAATAAAAGAATAATGTGCAATGGAGACCTTATGTAGCTTGCAAAGCCCAAAATATTTACTATCTGACCTTTTACAAAAAAATTTGCTGACTCTGCTCTAGGATGATATTTATCATAGCTTACTCAGTAATTGCATAATTCATAGCAATGACAAGTTCACAGTAAATAATTAAATTTCACAGTGGTAATTATAATAGAACTCCACCATAACAGTATTTGCTCTCTTCATACATACCACTTAGTCCCAATTATGTTATTTTTTAGAAAACCAGCACAGAACCCAGTACATTATAGAAGTTCAAATATCCAACTCAGCCTGCCAGAACAATAGTACTTCAGTTATAATGCTAGTCTAAAGTGATGGCATAGCCTGGATACAAGAAACCCTTTCTCTCATGGGAATTCAGATCAACTGATAAGTGAAGTAAGCTCTAACCATTTCTCATATTACACATCCCCCAAATTCACTTCACTAAAATATATAAAATAATTCTCCCTTGATTTCTCTGAGGTCTACCCCAGGTGAGATATGTATCTCAAAATCTTGAATTTTTTTTTCACAGAATTCTCTCAAAGTATTCAAAATAAAATAAACTCAGTAACTTACTCCAGAGCAGGTCTCAGAACTCTGACTTTCAATGCTTCTAATATTCTATTTAACTCCACAAATGGTTCTTTCTGACTGGGGTCTACAGAAAGACCAGATTCCTGAAAAAATAGAAAGAACTTTTGTTAGCAGTAATCAGGATAAAGAGATATAGTAAAAGCATATTCTAAATTCTTTTTTTTTTTTTGTACATGCCCCTAGCGGGATGAAAGCATATTCTAAATTAAATATAGGACAAACCATTAAAGACATTTCTTTTTAACATGTATTTCTATGGCAGAGACTGATGATTGAGCCCTAGTATCATTCTTTCTCCTATTCCAAAGTAGCAGAATCCCTAAATTTTAGCTGGGCATATAGTCATATGGCTTCAGCTGGGTATGACTGCAAGATGTAAGTTCTGGCCAATGAAATATAAGCATGTACTCTTTGCTCCTTCCTGAAATACCAAAAGGTATAGAGTTTTCACTGGTATCCTGGTCCATGAGGGCAGGGGACACCTCAGAAATAGAACTACAAAGAGCCTAGGTCCCTAAGAGCTTCATGGAGCACAGCTATGTAGTACATCCTGTGGATGGCTTACTACCTTCTATTTCTGTGCAAGAAAAATAAACTCTTTTTTTTTTTTTTTTTTTTAGTCCTCACCCCAGATAGAGGGGGAGGGAGAGAGGGAGGAAGAGAGAGAGAAACATCAACATGAGAGAGACACATCGAGTGGTTGCCACCCACACGACCCCAACCGGGCCGGGGACAAACTGCAACCAAGGTACGTGCCCTTAGCAGGAACCGAATCCGGGACTCTCTGGTCCGCGGGCGATGAGCCAAACTGGCCAGGGCATAAACTCTATTTTTTGTTTAAGCCACTGGTATTTTGAGTCTTTGTTACTTGTAAACAAACTTAATCCTAAATGACGCATTTTACTTTAGAAACTTTATATACATTTGCACACACAATTCCCGTAAGGTACAGAGAAAGGCCCAAGTCACAGTTTATCTGTTTAAAACAGAAAAGGTTTAGAGGTTTTGTTTACAGACTAGCTTTAAATTATTTAATCCTCACAGTGCTTAAGCAGAAAGTACAATAATAGCACATGATAGCTGAGGACAGAATTTGAAGACACATAAATCTGGGACTAAATCCTACTTAGTTCCTTTACTAGGAACCTGTTTGGCCTTGGGAAAGTTACTGTTCCAGACTTCAGAGTCCTCATTTGTAGATTGAGAGCAAAATTTCCATCTCCCAGGATTGCAATGAGAACTAAAGGAAGGGCTTAGCTTGTGGTCAACACTCACTATATGGCAGCTGCTACCACTATGACTACATGGTATTTGGTCAACTACTCTGAGATCCCTACACTTGTGTCTAATAGAAATAAAAGACCAACGATACTCATCTGAAATAAATTTTAGCTTGAAATTAATTTGATAAACAAAATTCTACAAGTTGGGCCAGAACAGAACAAACATAAACCTCTTTGTCCTTTTCTAACCTTCCCTATTAAAAGAGGAAATGAAGAAAGTAGTATTACTTCCTACCCCTTTGTTGAGGACCCAGGACCAACGTTTTGGGGCAGGAATAAGGAAATACTTCGATTAAGAAGTTCTAGGATTATAATTTTCACCAATTAAAAAAAACATGTCCTAGTAAAATGAGGTCAGCCCTGATAATTAAAATATTAAAAATCTATCTATGGCTAGAAGAAGACTCAAAACCTTCAAGGAGTTCCCTTGTTTCTTGTTCACCTTCTCACAGTCGGCACACTGTTACCTGGCAGAGCTCCTCAGCCACATCCAGCATTCCTTGTCGAAAGAAGTGTTCCACCATCACCTCATTGAGAAGTCTTTGGCTGTCTGCCTGCCAGCAGCCATCTATTCCCACACTGCTAATGTCAGAATCAAAATTCTGGAAAAAAAAGAAAAGAACTCATGAATCGATTAGGATGTATCACTGTACATGATTTTCAGCCCATCTAAAAGAAAGAATGGCCTTCATCTCACTCTGAGATACCCCCAATAAGTATCCAATTCAAATTCATTTGTAGCCTATAACAGGAAGTAGTTTTTCCATTGCTCCTTTCTAAAACTTTGTCACTCTCTTTGATTATATTGTTGGAAGAGTAAACAGGTAATATTTTAGAGGGCTTTGCAAAAATATATACATTTAATAATTATTTCTGTGAAGAAATTGATTTCTTGGCATTATACAACAGCAATTATTTTCAGAGGTGTGCAGTGATACCTGTAAAAGCATGTTCAATGCAGCACTGTCCAATAGAAGAAAAGAGCAAAAACCCATATGCTCAACATAGAATCAGTTCAATAATCCATGACACATTTCAACAACTGCATTGCCAAGGTGGGGAATGGAGGTAGGAACATGGCCAGGTGGTTAAGAGAGCAGGCTCTGGGGCCAATCTACCTGGGTTTGAATCCTGGTTCTATTTCTTACTAGCTGTGTGATCCTGGCCAAATTACAAGGTCTTGGAGCCTCAGCTTCCCGACCTTAAGTGGAAAAACTAACACTACCTCCCTATCATGGGCTGAATTGCATCCTCTCAAAACTCCCATGCTGATGAAATCCTAACTCCCAGTATACATCATCAAGTCAAAACAGGGTCTTTAGGGTGGGCCCTAATCCATTAAGATTGGTATCCTTATAAAAAGAGGAAATTAGGACATAGACAGGTACAGAGGGAAGACCATGTGCAATGGACTGAATGTCTGTGTCCCCCCCAAATTCCTACATTGAAGGCCTAACTGCATATGACTGTACCTGTCTGTAAGGTGGTGATAAAGATGAAATGAAGTCATATGGTTGGGGACCTACTCTTAGAAGACAAGGGACAAACACCAGAGCACATGTTCATATTGTCTCTCTCTTTCTCTCTCTTCCTTCCCCAACATATGAGGATGCAGTGAGAAGGCAGTCATCAGCATGCCGGAAAGGAGGCTGTGCACCTTCAATATGAAATGAATTGGCTAGGATCCTGATCTTGGACTTCCCAATCTCCAGAATTGTTAGAAAATACATTTTTATTGTTTAAACTACCCAGTCTATGATATTGTGTAATGGCAACACAAGCTGACTAAGACACCATGTGAAGATGCAAGGAGAAGACAGCCATCTACAAGCAAAAGAGAGGGGCTTCAGAAGAAAGCAACCCTAACACCTTGACCTCGAACTTCCAGTATCCAGAATTGTGGGGAAATAAATGTCTGTTTAAGCCACCTAGTCTGTGATACTGTCATAGCAGCCCTAGCAAATTAAAACACTCCCTTACTGGTTAAATAAAATGGTAATTGCTACTATTCTAGTATTACTACTTACAACTAAATAGTGAGGTTCATTGCCATGTATCTACTAACATGGAAAAATGTCCCTAATAGGAAAAAAATCTAAAAGAATGTACCCTAAAGTATTAGCAGAGATACCACTGAAGATTACCATGTTCCACACAAAGAACAAAACTGTTTTCATAATAAACTAATAAACTAACCCAGTTCTGGGTAAGATCAAGTAAGCACACTCCACCCTGTCTCTCCCACTGAATGCAGTTATAAAATCAGGACAGAATAAATGGAGCAGCTATTTGGGGACACTAAAAAGTGAATATCAGTCAGTAGATTGAGGAAGAAGGTCATAGAACTGGTGGTGAGTTGACTATTTTTCTCTCCCCACTATCTCTCAGCCTGGATGCAATGCAGCCAAAACCCAGAACTGGACACCCGGAATGTGAACAGAGAGCTCCACGAGAAGCCCTTTAGTTCTGCCCTAAGGAACAGGAAGGGGTTTTCCTACCACTCAGAGAACAGGAGAAATCGAATGCTTTTTCCGTCCTTCCATTTCTTTCACCTCTAGCTCAAGGCAAGTCTGCAGCTATATTACCTTTCTATTGCAACTTAAAACAACACAGTTTTATTATCTCACAGCTCTACAAGTCAGAAGTCCAACAGACTCAGGTATTTCTCTGCTCCAGGTCCCACAAAGCTGAAATAAGGATGTCAGTGATCTGGGCTCTTATCTGGAATCTGGGAAGAATCCAAATCTAGTTTCACTGAGGCTGTTGTCAGAATTGTCCCATGCAGTTGTAGGGCTGGGGTCCCTGTTCCTTACTGACTATAGAGTGGGGATTTTTCTCAACTTCTAGAGGCTACCCACATTCTTTTCTCATGCCCCTCTCTCCATCCTCAAGGACAACAACAGAGGTGACATCCCTCTCAGTCTCTTTCTGCCCACCTCTTCTGCTTTTAAGGGCTCATATTAATTATATCAGGCCCACCTAAATAATCTCCCTTTTTTAAGGTCAATTGCTTAGTAACCTTAATTATATCTGCCAAGTCCCTTCACAGGAGTGCCTAGATTGGTGTTTGACTGAGTAACAGGGGAACAAGAATCTTGGGAAGGTAGCTTTAGAACTCTGCCTACCACATCAGGCTACCTAAAACTCTGAGGGAGGGGATTCTTTCTTTCCAGTCAGAGGAGCTGTGGTCCCAAGAGAGGGCAAAAAGCCTCTACTGCATTTTTGCTATCTGTCCTTCCACTACCTAGCCCCAGATACAGACACAGTCATGGTAAATGTACAAGAGGCAAGGTAAATGAAGCCCAAGCTTACTGGCCCAATTATCAAAATAGTAGCCTCAAAGAACCATAAAGTACCATAAAGATCACAGAAAGGGAAGAACTCAGAAAAGTGACCCTCAGTTGTTTATGAACTCCTGGGCTCATCCTTGAGTTGCATGTGCATGGGTATGACCCAAAGCAGCATACCATAGACTTTGAAAATTGAACTAGGGGACAAACCTAGTTTCCAAGTCCTAGAATGGCCACTCGTTGGCACACAAATAGGACATAATGAAATAGCTCTGTAATACAAATAGCTCTGTAAATGAAGCTGACATTGAAACTACAACTCAGAGAAGACGGGTCACAACTTGTTGACTGAACCTACCACCAGGTCAATTGTATACTAAAACAAAAACATCAATATTTTCCATAAAATTTAAATAAAACCTCGAGTCTCATAACAAAACATTAAAAATGTCCAGGATACACATTTCACCCAAAAGCAGTAGAATATACATTCTTTTCAAGTGCATATGGAACATTTTCCAGGATAGATAACATGTAAGGCCACAAAACAAGTTTCAATAAAATTAAGAAGATTGAAATCATATCAAGAAATCATATCAAACATCTCCAATCACAATGGTATAAAACTAAAAATAAATTACAAGGAACTAGAAAAAGAAGAACAAAGCCCAAAGCAAGTAGAAGAAAGGAAATAATAAGATCAGAGTAGAAATAAAGTCTAAAAAAAAAAAAAGATCAATGACACCAAGTGCTGATTCTTTAAAAATACAACAAAATTGATACACCTTTAGCCAGATTCATCAAGAAAAAAAAGAGTGCCTAAATAAATAAAATCTGATATGAAAAAGGAGAAATGACAACCAACACTACAGAAATACAAAATACTATAAGATTTACTACAAACAATTATATGCCAATAAATTGAACAACCTGGGGAAAAAATGGATAAATTCCTAGAAACATACAATCTTTCAACACTGAATCAGAAAGAAACATAACATCTGAACAACAGGTAACTACTAACAAAATCAAACCAATAATCAAAAACCTCCCAACGAACAAAAGTCTTGGACTGATGGCTTCACAGGTGAATTTTACCAAACATTCAAAGAATTAATACCTTCTCAAACTATTACAAAAAAACTAAAAAGTAGTCTAGGCTCCCAAACTCATTTTACAAGGTAAGCAATACCCTGATAACAAAACAAAGACATTACAAAAAAAAAAAAAATTATAGGCCAATATCCCTGATGAACACAGATGCAAAAATCCTCACCAAAATATTAGCAAACTAAATTCAGCAATATATTAAAAATATGACACACCATGATCAAGTGGGATTTATTCCTGAGATGCAAGATTGGTCCAATATCCACAAGTGAATTAATGTGATACACTACTTAAAAACAATAAAGGATAAAATGAAATGATCTTATCAATAGATGCAGAAAAGTATTTGACAAAATTCAACATTCATTATGATTAAAACTCTCAGCAAAGTGAGGATAGAGGAAACATACCTCAACATAATAAAGGCCATATATGACAACCCCACAGTTAACATCATACTCAACGGTGAAAAACTGGAAGCTTTTTCTTTTAGATTAGAAACAAGACAAGGATGTCCACGTTCACCACTTTATTCAACATAGGACAGGAAGTCCTAGCCATAACAAGACAGGGAAAAAAAGGCATCTAAATTGGAAAGAAATAAATAAAGCTGTCATTTTTGTAATGAGATGATACTACATATAGAGAACCCTAAAGGATCCACCCAAACTATTAGAACTGATAAATGAATTCAGTAAAGTAGCAGGATACAAACTTAATATTCAAAGTTGGTTATATTTTTATACACCAAGAATAAGCTATCATAAAGAGAATTAAGAAAACAATCTCATTTATAATTAAATAATACAAAATAGCTAGAAATAAATTTAACCAAGACCTGTACTCACAAAACTATAAGACACTGAAGAAAGAAACTGAAGAAGATACAAATAAATGGAAACATATAGTGTGATCATGCATAGAAAGAATTAACATCATTAAAATGTCCATACTACCAAAAGCAATCTACAGATTCAATGCAATCTCTATCAAAAGACCAATGGCATTTTTCACAGAACTAAAACAAATAATCCTAAAATTTATATGAAACCACAGAAGACCCTGAATAACCAAAGCAATCTTAAGAAGGAATAAAATTGGAAGTATCACACTATCTGATATCAAACGTGCACAGGACCTGAATAGACATTTCTCCAAAGAGGACATACAGATAGCCAACAGACATGTGAAAAGATGTTCAACATCACTAATCACCAGAGAAATGCAAATTAAAACAAATGAGATATCACCTGATACCTGTCAGAATGGCTATCATCAATAAATCAACAAACAACAAGTGTTGGCAAGGATGTGGAGAAAAGGGAACCCATTTGCACTGTTGGTGAGATTGCAAATTGGTGCAGTTACTATGAAAAAGAGCATGGGGCTCGGCCAGCATGGCTCAGTGGTTGAGCGTCGACCCATGCACTAAGAGGTCACTGGTTCAATTCCCGGTTATGGGCCAAATCCCCAGTGGAGGTCATGCAGGAGGTAGCCAATCAATGTTCTCTCTCATCAATGTTTCTATCTCTCTCTCTCCCTTTCCCTTCCCTCTCTCTGAAATCAATAAAGAAAAAAAAAGTTTTTTTAAAGAAAAACAGCATGGAATTCTCAAAAAATTAAAAATAGAATTACCATATGACACAGAAATTCCACTTCTGGGTATTTACCGAAAGAAATCCAAAATACTAATCCTAAATGATTTATGCACCCCTATGTTCACTGCTGCATTATTTACAATACACAAGATCTGGAAAAAACCTAAGTGCCCATTGACAGATGAAGGATAAAGAAGATGTAGGATGTATATGCAATGAAATATTACTCGGCCATAAAAAGGAATGAAATCTGGGCATTTGCTACAACATGGATGGACCTAAAAGGTATTATGCTAAGTGAAATAAGTCAGACAGAGAAAGACAAATACCATATGATTTCACTTTTATGTAGAATATTAAAAAACAAAACAAACAAACAAACAAAACAGAGACAAACTCATATATACAGAGAACAAATTGATGATGGCCAAATGGGAGAGGGGTTGGGAGACTAGGTAAAATGGTGAAAGGATTAAGAAGGACAAATCAGCAATTATAAAACAGTCATGGTCATGTAAAGTACAAGCATAGAGAACATAGTCAATATTGTAGTAACTATGTATAATGTAGGGTGGGTACTAGAATTGTCAGCAATGATCACTTTGCAAGTTAAAGAAATGTCTAATCATTATGTTGTACACCTGAAACTAATATACCATTGTATGTCAACTGTAATTTAAAAAAATGAAAAAAATTAAAAATGAAATAAGAATGTCTGGGATACAATATAAAATTATTTGGCATACAAAGAATCAGGAAAATCTAAACTCACATTGGGGAAAGATGTTCAACAGACACCAATGCTGAGATGACACAGATGCCAGAATCATCAAAGACTTTAGGGTAGTTATAAATTGCTCCAAGAACAAAGGACAAATATCTTAAAAGAAAAAAAAGACTTTGCAAAGAAATAGAAGATACAGTATACAAAATAAAAACTCATTGGATGAACTTACTAGCAAAATGGAAGTGACCGCGCAAAAAAAAAAAAAAAAAAAGGTCACTAAAAATCAACAGAAATTATCTAATTTGAACAACAGAAAAGTTTTAAAAGTAATGAAGAGAGCCTCAGGGACCTGTGGGACAATAACAAACTATCTAACTTTCATGTCATCAGAGTACCAGAAAGAAGAGTGTAGTGTAGGAAAATATTTCCCAAACTTGGCAAAAGCCATAAACCTACAGATTCAAGTAGTTCAATAAGCTCCTAAAAGCACCTACTCAAATATATCCACACTCATGCCCTGGCCAGTTTGGCTCAGCTGTTAGAGCTTCGGCCTGCGGACCAGAGAGTCCTGGGTTCAGTTCCTACTAAGGGCACATACCTTGGTTGCAGTTTGTCCCTGGCCCCAGTTGGGGTCATGTGGGGGGCAACCACTCGATGTGTCTCTCTCACATCGATGTTTCTCTCTCTGATTTCCTCCTTCTCTCTGTCCCACTCTATCTGAAGATAAATGCAAAAACAAAAGTGTCCTCAGGTGAGGATAAAAAAATAAAAAAAATAAAAATATCCACACTCATACATCTAGCAATCAAACTACTGAAAACTAAAGACAAGAAAATATTCTCGAAAGTAGCTAGAGAAAAGTGATGCATTCATTATAGGGGAACTACATTTCAATTGACCAGATTTCTCAAAAGAAACCATGGTGACCAAAACAAAGTGGCACAACATTTTCAAGTACTGAAAGAAGAAATAGTCATTCCAGCCCTGGCCAGTTTGGCTCAGCGGTTAGAGTGTCGGCCTGCAAAACAAAGAGTCACAGGTTCGATTCCGATCAAGGACAACGTACCTCGGTTGCAGTTCAGTCCCTGACCCTGGTTGGGGTGGTGCAGGAGGCAATCAATGTATATATCTCTCACATCAATGTTTTTGTCTCTCCCTCTCCCTTCTTCCCTCCCACTCCATCTGAAGATAATATCCTCGGGTGAGGATTAAAACAAAACAAAACAAAAAAAACCTGTCATTCCAGAATTTTGTATCAAGTGAAAATATCCTTCAGGAAGGAAGATGAAATAAAGACATTCTCAGATGAAGGAAAGTTGAAGTTGCTGCCAGAAGATCTGCTCTAAAAGAATTGCTAATAAGCTCTTCAGACAGGAGGGAAATGATACTAAACAGCAACTTGGAATATCCAAGAATGAAGGAAGAACAATCTACCTTGTGGTCTGCAGGTTTTCCTGCCCAATTTACTTCCACCCTTCCCCCCTTTATCTTTCATAGGTATTACCCTCAATATACCTCTTGAATTTCTTTTCCTTTTCAAAAGCCCATCAATTTAATTAGACAAGATCATTTAGATTCACTGAAATAAATGCAAGAGAGTTCTCATCTCCAAAATTAAAGCACATTTTTCTTTAAAGAGCTATCTACTCTATTCTTAGATGTTGAGTCAATAGCCTAAAACTAAATGTGTACATTAAAATCTGGAATTACGCAGACAAAAAACAAAAACAAAAATTGGGACTATCAGTCTTAATTTTTATTAAAACAACAGTATCTCAGTTGGTTGAAGTGTAGTCCCGTACACCAAAAGATTGCAGGTTCAATCCCTGGTCAGGGTGCATACAGGGAGGTAAGCAATCGATGCTCTCTCTCCTCCCCTCCTTCTTCTCTCTCTCAAAATCAATTAAACATATCCTCAAGTGAGGATTAAACAGAAAAAATTAAAGTTTATTAAAAAGAAATAAAACAACTTTGATCAGCTCAAATCACAGACCATATTAAAACAATTTTATTTGGCAGTATGCATTAAGTCAGAATTTTAATAATTAATCAAACAGAAGAATTCCTTCAAATCTTGCCTTTACATACCATAAGGAAATTTTGATCATCTAGGAAACTTTAAAATGTAAGAATCTAATATTTCAACAAATTAAAATGTTTTACAATGATGCTTTTCATGTACTTTTATTTCCATGGTACCTTTATGTACCCTTGTCACTACTATACAGGTAAGAAAAATCATACACCTTTAACACTCAAGATATCTCTACTACATTCAAATAATTTAACTTACTTGCTAGTCTTTGGAAATACAACTAAAATGTGAATAAGCAATGCATTTGATGAAAATTTCTGAACTCCCTTCTACCATTCTGATTTTCTAGTTTAAACCATTGAGATAGCTAAGTAAACTTTTTTCATAATTATTTTCTGTTAACCTGCAGTAAAATTTAAAGCTAAAATTATAAAAAGAGGTTGAGGAAATGCAATACAGTGTCAGAACTCCTTTTGTTATAACTGCACGTTCTTACTATTGCAGAGCTAGGATCAGTTTCAGCTTCTGTTGCTAGGCGACCAAACTAGTTTGCAAGGCTGCCCAGAAAATCAGCAGCACTGCCAACCAGTCAAGAAGTAGCTAATGAAGAGAAATATCTATTATTAGCACTTCTGTTTTACTATACTTTTTCCTTAAAAAAAAAAACAAAGGAAAGAAAAAACTTGGAAAGATATTCTCAAATTTGAAGGCAGGATTCAAAGAAGAATCAAAAGCAAACACACATTCAAGGGTGTCTGTCTGCCTGGAGAAGATGTTATAGCTTGGAAAGAGAAATCCAAGACACACTAGTTCATAGGCCATCTCATATACTTCTAGCATCATTCACATTGTATTTTTTTAATTCTCACCCAAAGATGTGTTTTTGATTGTTTTTGAGAGAGAGAGAGAGAGATCCATCGGTTGCCTCCCACACGTGCCCCGACCAGAGATCGAACCCGAAACCTAGGTATGTGTCCTGACTGTGAATTGAACCCGAATTCACACAGGACAATGCTCCAACCAACAGAGCCACCCAGCCAGGGTGAGGCATTCACATTTTTGATAAATTAAAAGTTTTAAGATCTGGAAGCTGAAGCAGAGGAGTAAATTTATGAAACTACAAAATCTAAACAGATCATCCATCCTATCACTTTAGCCATAACATGAGCATGCTTTCAAACTGGTTAGACCTTAAGGACTGGCTTTCATTGTTCACTATCCAAAACCAATTCATTTCTAAAATACATTTTATGAAATTATAATTATTGAGCACAGTGATAACAGTACATGATAAAATCCAGTATTTGTTATAATTCCTAGGTGCCAATTATTTAATACTGTTCTTTTTTTTTTTTTTTTTTTATTTCCCCATCTACTTTTAAAGAAAAATAGTTGGGCTATTGTTGCACCTAGCAGGAATCAATTTCCCTCCTAAGCGTCCAGTTAAGCTGGTTTAGGAATGAGAGGTAATACTACAAAGAATACTTAACAGAGAATAAGATTTGGATTCTAGCTCCACTCAGTCTGAAATTATATCTACTTCACATATAACCCACAAAAGACTAGTATCCAAAAGTTGTTGTTTTTTAAAATTCCTACCAATCAAAAATAAAGACCAACAACCTAATAGGAAAAAAGGGGCAAAAAATTAAAAAGAAACTCACAAAAGGAGGAAATTCTAATCACCAAACATAGAAAAAGATGCTCAACCTCAAAGATGATAACAGAAACGCTTGTTAATCCATGTGATTAATTTTATTTATTATTTTTTTATAACCTTAAACGTAAATTAGTTAAACGCTCCAATCACAAGTCACAAAGTAGCTGACTGATAAGAAAGCATGACTCATATATATCATGCTTACAAGAGACCCACCTCACAACAAAAGACTCCCATAGGTTGAAAGTGAAGGGACAGAAAAAAAAATTTCCAAGCAAATGAAAAGGAAAAAAAAGCTGGGGTAGCAATACTCTTATCTGATAACATAGACTTCAAAATGAAGGCCATATCTAGAGACAAAGATAATACGGAAAGGATGTAACCTTGATAAACATATATGCACCCTTATTTGCATACCCACAGTGCACTGCACCAAATCCAAGTTTAAAAAGGAAAAACTTAAAATTTCTTCCACTTATATTTTCTGAAAATTCGATTTCTATTTTAAGAATAACCTGGAAATTTTTACTTAGGCACTAAATCTTGTCATTAAATAGCCACCATCAACGTAACAGAAGTTTACTTTTACCTGAGGTATGCTTGACCACACAGTTAAAACATTCTCTCTCTCTCCCATTTTTTTTTGGGAGGCAACCAAATTTTTGGTGGCCTTGTTTTAACAAGGTAGATAACCAAAAAACAAACAAAAAAAAAAGAGTGAACAATTTTTCTAGATCTTGTTTAAGATTTAGCACTTTGCTCAGGATGAAAACATTCTGTAGTATGTTAAGAGGTTTGGTATTTTAGCTAAATAAACTCCCCATTTGTTTCTGGTTCAGCTTTTGGGGACTGCACAGTTCCCCATGCCAGAATTGTCTCATTTGTTGGTGTAAACTGTTTGTCGTTTAAAGTTTCTCCCCTCTTGATTTTGACTTTGGTGCTCTCTTTTTGGTGAGTTTGGCTTTTAGGGTCCATCAATCTTATCTATCCAAAAACTCTGGAAAGGGTTATTTTCAATTCACAGACCCACCAAAAATTTGGTTGCCTCCCCAAAAAAATGGGAAAGGGAAGATCCATGTGATTAATTTTATTTTTTATTTTTTTAACTTATCTTTATCGTTGAATGTATTACAGATGTTCCTCATTTTTCCCCCATTGCCCCCCTCCTCCCCATTCCTGCCCCCCTCCTGCTTTTCCCCACACTGTTGTCTGTGTCCACTGGTTATGCACATATACATATAAATTCTTTGGTTTATTTCTTCCCACCGCCCAACCCCCCTTCCCTTTGAGGTTTGTCAGTCTAACAACCAATTTGTACTTCTTAATCCCTTCACCTTTTTCACCCTTCCCCCTAGCCCCCACCCATCTGGTACCCAACAAAAGTTCTCTGTATCTATGAGAATGTCTCTGTTCTGCTTGTTCATTTTGCTTGTAGATTAAATTATTGATAGATATGTATTTATTGCCATTTTGTTTGTTCATATTTTTTTATCTTTTTCTTCAAGAAGACCCTTCAACATTTCATATAATAATGGTTTGGTGGTGATGAACTCCTTTAGCTTTTCCTTGTCCGGGAAACTCTTTATATGGCCATCAATTCTAAATGACAGCTTTGCAGGATAGAGTAATCTTGGTTGTAGGTTCTTGCTTTTCATCACTCTGAATATTTCTTGCCACTCCCTTCTGGCCTGCAAAGTTTCTTTTGAGAAATCAGCTGACAGTCTTAAGGGAACTCCCTTGTAGGTAACTAACTTCTTTTCTCTTGCTGCTTTTAAGGTTCTCTCTTTGTCTTGAACCTTTTGCATTTTGATGATGATGTCTTGGTGTGGGCCTCTTGGGGTTCATCTTGTTTGGGACTCTCTGTGCTTCCTGGACTTGTATGTCTGTTTCCTTCACCAAGTTTGGGAAGTTTTCTGCCATTATTGTTTCAAATAGGTTTTCGATTTCTTGTTCTCTCTCTTCTCCTTCCGGCACCCCCAAGATGCGAATGTGGGCACGCTTGAAGTTGTCCCAGAGGCTCCTTACACTATCCTCATTTTTTCGGATTCTTTTTTCTTTTTGCTGTTCTGATTGGGTGTTTTTTGCTTCCTTATATTCCAAATCGATGGTTTGCTTCTTGGATTTACCTACTCTCCTATTGAATCTGTGTAAACTATTCTTTATTTCAGTTAGTGCCTCCTTCATTTCTGACTGTAATTCCATCATTTCTGACTGGTCCTTTTTTATGCTCTTGAGGCCCTCACTAAGTTCACTGAGGTTCCATGTGATTAATTTTAAAAAGGTGATAGCCCGGCCGGTGTGGCTCAGTGGTTGATTGAGCATTGACCCATGCACCAAGAGGTCACCGGTTTGATTCCTGGTCAGGGCACATGCCCAGGTTGTGGGCCCGGTCCTCAGTGGGGTCATGCAGGAGGCAGCCAGTCGATGTTCTCTCACATCGATGTTTCTATCTGTCTCTCCCTCTCCCCTCTTCTCTCTCTAAAATCAATAAAGAAGAAAAAATAATTTAAAAAAAATTTTTTTAAAGCTGATACCACCAGTATACAGGAGAATCTAAGAAACAAGATCTCTAATGCATAACGGTAGGATTACAAATAGATATAAACCCTTTGGGAAAAATTCAGCAAGCCTAGAAAACTGATGATGAGGCACATGACCTGTGATGGAATAATCCATATTTAGGCATATACCAAACAGCAGTGCTTTGCAAACTATGGACTAGAAAATAAGTTTAGTAGTGTGTCATAATCAGCAATTGCAGATGCATTTTTTAGATGTAGATGCTACCTTTTTAGACACTCCACTCTGTCCATTATAAGATATTTATACCTCTACTTTGGTTTTAAAGTTAAGAGAAAGGCGGGTTTTGACAGATCAAGAAAAGGGAGTTGGGAGGGGGAATAAACTGACTTAAGTTTTTACTTTATAAACAAAGGGGAGTAATGTGGCATGGTCACAGATATGGCAAACTACTCTGCTGGGCTTTAAAGATCCTTAAAATCAATTCTCCATACTCTAACCATTTGTCACACTTACATCCCTACCCCTCACAATTATTTTGCATACCTTTTGGTTCAGGTGAACTGCTTCTCTGACTGCCTCCTTATCTGAACAGACTACAGAAATCTGAGTGACTATTACTAATCTTCCCAAAGATGGCACATACCTCTTAACATTTAGATACATAGGGGAGAAATCAGCTCACTAGGGATTAATTTCCTCAAGAAATTCCAGTGGAGAAAAGCTCCTCAAAGTCTTAAAATCCGGCATTTTAGCCCAACTCTTCCATTTGCTTTTTAGTTCTGTGATCTCAGTCAGGCTACTTAATCAAAGTCTTAGATTTTACATCTCTATCTGCGGACAATAATCCTTACCTTACAAAGCATTGCTAGACTAAATTAAATAATGTACACGAACTCTACCGGGACCTATCCCACAGTAAGCCTTCAATACACAGTAGCTGAATCTGAGAGGCAGGTCTGGCCATCAAAATCTCCTATTCTACATTTAAAAGAATCTTCATTTTAGAAAACATAAACAAAAACACAAAAGTACATTAACAAAGGCATTAATAACAAATTCATTCATTTAAAATCACTTGAGTACAATTACAGACTGCATTAGTTGACACAGCTTAATATGTGTAAGGTCCTTATCCCTTCTCAACCCAATCTGACTTCGATGCTAAAACACACAGCTACTTTGTAGCCTCAAGCAAAAATGGGTCTGTACCACTTCCAGGTCTAGTAGCATTCTCTGATCCTGCATTCTAATATAAGATCTGACTGCAAAGGTCCAGGCTTTCCTCTGAGGACTTGACTATAATTCAACAAATAATTACCATTACAACTAAATAATGTCATTTCATTCTGCTCAGAGCAGCAGTAGTAAGAACAATATGTAGCACAGAGGTAATGATGTAATGTGATAGATGGCAGAAAAAGCACAGCTCCTCTTCTCTTTTGAGAATGCTCTTCAGATTGCAAAAGGCAAAACCAGTATTGTTTCATACACACTGAAGCCCAATACAAGTGAAGACCCGGAGAGCACCCAGCTGCTTCCAGGAGTTAGGACTCTTGGTTCCTACAAAAGAAATCTCTTCTGCTCAAACAATCTGGATTTACAGAAAGGCTCAGTTAACCAGGGTCTCTCAGACTCTCTCAAAGGATACTAATCACTCCTAGGCTTACACATTCCCAACCCTTCTTTCTATAAGAGCTCTAATAAGAAAGATACCAGGGAAGGACAAGGACCTTGAGACACCCACCCCATCAACAAACAACTGTGGCCAAGCCTGGGTGGATCAAGCCCATCCCCAGACTATTGAGAATATGACTCGTCCTATTCAAACCCCGTAATTTAAAAGGAACATCTTCTATCCTGACCACAAAAAATATGAGATTTTTTATAAACGCCTTGCAAAAATTTAGACACATAGCCTACAATATTTTCTTGGATTACTCGCTAGTAATTCTGAGGGGAAGGTAGGTAGTTTGATTATCAAATTATCTGTCTGTTTCAGAACTCAGCAACTCTTCTTAAGCAGAGTATTTTCTGTGTTTTTAATTTCCTTTTTTCCTTCAACAGTAACATCTCTCTACTACATAAGGATTTATCCATTACATTAATAACAATTTTAGAGCTAGTACACATCTGACCTCCCCCACATAGTCTATCTAAACTATTGTTTAAAGCTAAACTCAAGTCCTGGCTGGTTTGGCTCAGCGGTTAGAGCATCGGCCTGCGGTCCAGAGAGACCCGGGTTCGGTTCCCGCTAGGGGCATGTACATGGGTTGCAGTTTGTCCCCGGCCCTGGTTGGTCGTGCGGGTGGCAGCCACTCGATGTGTCCCTGTCACGTCAATGTTTCTCTCTCTCTCTCTCTCTCTTCCTCTCTCTCCCTCCCACTCTATCGGAACAAAAAATGAAAAAATGTCCTCGGGTGAGGATAAAAATAAATAAATAAACTATTGTTTAAAGCTAAACTCAAGTCCTGGCTGGTTTGGCTCAGCGGTTAGAGCGTTGGCCGTGGACCCAAGAGTCCCGGGTTTGGTTCCCGCTAAGGGCAAGTACCTCGGTTGCAGTTTGTCCCCGGCCCCAGTTGGGGTCATGTGGGTGGCAACCAGTCGATGTGTCTCTCTCACATCAATGTTTCTCTCTCTCTCTTCCTCCCTCTCTCCTCCCTCCGGCTCTATCTGAAGATACATGCAAAAATGTCCTCGAGTGAGGATTAAAAAAAAAAAAAAGCTAAACTCAAGACATTATCTAACACTAGTCTCTATTTTTCTCCTCTCATATCCCAATCATACCTAAAAGGCAGTTCTAAACTGCTCACCAGATCTAAAAATATTCTATATTTCACTTTTTACAGCATTACTCCATGTGTTTTGTTGTGTTGGTTGTTGTTGTTGATCCTCACCCAAGGACATTTTTTCCACTGATTTTTTTTAGAGAGTGGGAGAAAAGGAGGAAGAGGGAGAGAGAGAAACATTGATGTGAGAGAGACACATCGATTGGTTGCCTCTGCACATGACTGACTGGGGTGGAAACTGAACCTGCAACCCAGGTATGTGCCCTTGACCGGGAATTGAACCCATGACCCTTTGGTGTGCAGGCTGGTGCTCTAACCACTGAACCACACCAGCAAGAGCTCTTTTTCCAACTCTTGATTCATCAATTCCAAGCTGTACACCTGAGGTTATGTTAATATTGCTGAGTCTTAGTTTCCTCATCTATAAAATGGGAATAATGTACCTGCATGGCGAGATATAAAATAAATATACTGGGCACTTAGCTCTCACTATCTGGAACAGGGTTAACACTCAGTAAATGATAGCTATTATATTCCTACTCCTGACTTCTCCTTAGTATAATTTTATCCTAACAAATCAACTGCTTTTTATCATTCACTCCTTTTCCCCCTAATCTCCTTGGATCAAATCCTTAGACCCGCATCATTTGCCTTCCCCCAACCTGATCTTGCTCTATTCCCAACAGGGTCAGCCACTCTAATCAAGTCAGTCCCTGAGTTTTTTGGTTTTTGTTATTCATTTCTTTTTCTTTATTGAATTTTTGGAGAGAGAAGAAAGGAGAGGGAAAGAGAGATAGAAACATCAATGAGAGAGAATATCAATTGGCTTTCCCCTGCAGGCCCCCCACTGGGGATTTGGCCCACAACATGGGCATGTGTTCTGACCGGGAACTGAACCAGAGACCTCTTGGTGCATGGATCGATGCTCAACCACTATGCCACACTGCCCAGGCAGTCCCTGAGTTTTTTGTGTTTTTTTTAATCCTCACCCGAGGACATTTTTGCATTTATCTTCAGATAGAGCGGGAGGGACAGAGGGAGGAACAGAGAGAGAGAAACATCAATGTGAGAGAGACACATCGAGTGGTTGCCACCCACACGACCCCAACCAGGGCCGGGGACAAACTGCAACCGAGGCACGTGCCCTTAGCGGGAACTGAACCCAAGACTCTCCGGTCCACAGGCCGATGATCTCACCGCTGAGTCAAATCAGCCAGGGCCCCCAAGTTTTTAACAGGAGCCAAGCACATTCTCAGTTGTTGTTCAGTACCATTCCTGGCCCCACAGAAAACCACACCTCACTGCTCTTCTCTAAATCTTACCCATTCTTCCAAGTCAAACACCAACTCCACCAACTTAGGTTAATCAACAGCACAATGGTCTTCCTTTTACTTTATAGTAAGCAGAGTCCACCCCATGCAAATGTATTTTATATTGCCTCAGAATTTTTTCAGTTCTTCTGTATATACAAAAAGCAGTCTTATATGACCAAATTAGACCACACTCTTCTAAAGAACATGTCCTATGTGTTTCACTTTCAACTGTCCCATAGCAAATTTTAAATACCTTAAAATTTTAGCGTAATGTATTTTAACACACACACACACGTCTAAAGCGGTAATCATTTCATTCATTTCTCTTACTCAGGAAGTAAACTAAAAAATAAAAATAAAAAAAAAGACAAAACATTGAATAAAACGCCTTAAACAGGAGAGAGTTCTAAATTTCTTAAAATGAGGGAGAAAATTAAAAATAGACCAACACATGGCCCTGGCCAGTTTGGCTCAGCGATTAGAGCGTCGGTCCCTGGACCGAAGGGTCTCAGGTTCAATTCCCGGTCAAGAGCACTGTACCTTGATTGCAGGTTTGATCCCCGGCCCGGTGGGGGTTTTGCAGGAAGCAAGCAATCAATGTGTCTCTCACACTGATGTTTCTCTCTCTCTCTCCTTCCCTCCTTCCTTCCCTCCTCCTTCCCTTCCACTCTATCTAAAAATCAATGGAAAAATATCCTCGGGTGAAGATTAACAAAAAATAAAAATAAAAATAAAAAACAGACCAACACATGATTTGTTTTTACAAAAAAACTGCCACAGAATCCAATAGCTGATATTATGTATAGTGACCATACTATGGACATCTGAAAACAGTCAAGAAATTTAAGCAAAAGTCTTCAGCATTTTCTGTTTACAATAAAAAAGCCACAAAACACCTTGGCTAATACCACAAACTTCTTTTCTGCTTACATTTTTGGAGAAATGACAACTAGAGAATTTTAAAACACAAGAAGCATTAAAACTCTAAAGGAAAAAAACCATCATTTAGTGTGTCAAAAATTTACTGATGTTCCTCACTCAAAACCAGCCAGCTCGTAAAGGAGACCTAGTTTCCTTGACTGTCCTCTTGGGAGGGCGGAAACAAGTGTCTACAAAATGGTGCTCACAGGCTGCTGAACAGCATTCCAGTGTATTACTCAAGTCTGTTTGTTGTGGTATTTTAAAGGCTTGTGCCACGATGGCTTCAGCTTCATCCTGTTTTACACCACCAATCCATATAAGTCTACCAAGCCTTTACAACAGGTGGCCCTGGAAGCTTGTATAAATTTACCAGGTCAAAACTAAAGAAAGAAAAAAAGAAGTAACAAGTCAATGGAATTGTCATATGACAATAGCCTACACAGAATTCCTCCTGTGTGTGAGAAGCTCGTATATAATGCCTAGGTAGTTCTAGTGGGGTAACAGCTTCCTCTACAGCTGAGGCCAAACAGATGGAAAAAAAAAAAAAAATTGAGAGAGAATGCACTAAAAGATGTTAGAGAACTGGGCTAAAAGATCCAGGATTTTTTCTGTACCCTAGGACTATAATTCAATAAACACTATCAGTATCAACTTAGTAACATAGTTTCTATATGATGGATCAGAAGAATCTAGGTCACCTAGAACTTAAACTACTTTCACAAGAACATAAAACTACCAAAAAAAAAAAAAAGACTTGAGCCCTGGCCGGTTTGGCTCAGCGGTTAGAGCGTCGGCCTACAGTACAGAGAGACCCGGGTTCAGTTCCCGCTAAGGGCATGTACCTCGGTTGCAGTTTGTCCCCGGCCCTGGTTGGTCGTGCGGGAGGCAGCCACTCGATGTGTCCCTTTCACGTCGATGTTTCTCTCTCTCTCTCTCCCTCTCTCTCCCTCCCACTCTATCTGAACAAAAAATGAAAAAATGTCCTTGCAACTTCCAAGTACATGAAAAAAAGTCCTCAAAAAGAAAATGAATAGCCCTGGCCCATGTGGCTCTGTGGTTAGAGGGTCAACCTGAGGACCAAGGGGTCTCGGGTTCAATTCCCAGTCAAGGACACGTACCTACGTTCTGGGTTCGATCCCTGGGCCTGGTCAGGGCACATGTGGGAGGCAACCAATCAATGTGTCTCTCACATTGATGTTTCCCTCTCTGTCTCTCTCTCTCCCTCCCTCCCACTACCCCTCACCTCCCTTCTTCCCTTCCACTCTCTCTTTAAAAAAAAAAAAAAAAAAAAAAAACAATGGAAAAAATATCCTTGGGCGAGGATTAAAAAAAGAGAGCGAGAGAGAAATTGGTCAATTAAAATATGTAATTAGGAACATTCACCTCAAACTCATCCCCAACCAAAAAGCCAGAATTTAGATTACTCACTATGTGTTCCCTTGGTATCCATTTTCAAAGAGGTACTGCCATTTCTAGCACCAAATACATTTAAATACTTTGTCTCAATGATTAGCCAAAATATCTAACAACCCTTATGAATATTTGTAAAGATTTGCTAGATCAAGTTACCAGTAGCTAGGGGGACAAGAGTAAAAGACGGTCCTGATGATAATTATGACTGGACAACAGACACAAACTAGGAAATGGGGAAACCAGTGATAGAATGCAAAGCTGGTGAATTATTTGCCCAAATGCTACTGACCCTAGTGGCCAGTAGTCCACACACTTGAGGTGGTTGCTGAAACTGTCCCCACCTATTCCCAGAATCTGGAAACTCTTCTCAGATACTTCTTCTGATTGGCTGCTTTGGAAGCTTCAGCTCTTCTCACTGTCATGGCATCTTCTGGTCCTGCTGTTCCACCCTCTTTCATAATTGCAGGCAGCCTGGTGGTCAAGCAAATCCCTCCAGGAACCTTCAGGGTGTGAACCATAAAAATCACTACAATACTTTGGTCACTGTCAGCCACTGAAAGATGGATCTTCCTAAACACCACCACTAGTTAATTCACCTAGAGAAACAGGGGTTTTCTCACCCACTGTAATTTAAGATCATCTCTAAATTGCCTCACCACCATTCCATGGAGTCCTTAAGCTCATACACAGCAATACTCACTTCAGGTAACAACTGAAGACTTCCAATGCCATAGCCCCAAAAGGTCTGATGCCAAAGCCTCTTCCAGTGCTGTGTTCACTCCCTCAGAGTTACCAAACAGGCATCACAACCTCAAAGCTGTTTCAGAGAATAGTCACTCCTTTCCCAGCCTTTGCTGGCAATAGCCATCACTGATCCAGAAATGGGCTGCTGCCACCAGCACCACTTCTCTGGCTTCTTTTGCTGAATTGAAGCCCTCAGCACCATACAAGTGATCAGAGCTCTCTGAAAGGTCACTAACACCTCTGTAAGCCACAGCTACCCAAACAGTTCCCAGAGCCCCTGCCACTCATGGTCCTGACATACTGCACCTACCAGTCAATGACGTCTCCTTAGAAGCATACAGTTCTGACCTAGGCTGCCTCAAGTTTAGCCTTTCAATACTACTGTTCTATAGGATAATTTCTAACAAGTCTATCCATAAGTTAGACAAGCCACTCTCTGGATTCCATGAGTTCCTATCTACATTACAGTTGTTGCTCTTGTGTACAGACTAAGCAACTCATAGGACTGGTTAGGAGATGCCTTTGCTGCAAAGAGCTCTTCCTAAAAGTTCTTCCCACTCTCCCAGAATTTTGCAATGTGTGAACAAAAATGTCCATACCAGTCACAAAGTCCCCAGTGGCTGAAGTGGTCAGAAGTATCACACCTTAGGCCACTGCTCTTAGGCCCCACTAGGACTATGAACTTTAGCACTGGCCCAGGGCTAGAAATGATCATTGTTTTTAAGTAAGCCACTAAGTCAAAAGAGACATTATAAGAAAAATCACCCAACACAAGTGACCGGCCTTGCTGGCTAGCAACCACTCACTCACACATAAAGCAACACTGGAGAAAAGCAATTAGCATGTACACAGGAAAACAACAAGAGTTAGGATGATACAGGGGAGACAAATGCAAGGGTGTTTTATTTTTTCTTTCAAAGATGTTTTTATTTAGTTTTTTAGAAAGAGAGGAAGGGAGAGGGAGAGAGAGAGAGAAACATCGATGTGAGAGAGAAACACTGATCGGCTTGGCTGCCTCCTGCACACCCTCAATGGGGAGAGAGCCTGAAACCCAGGCACATGCCCTGACAGGGAATCGAACCGGTGACCTCTTGGTGCATGGGATGACGCTCAATCCACTAAGCCACCAGCCAGGCACAAGGGTGGTTTCTTAATCATTCTATAACACAGACAGAGTCATAGCCAGGAAATTATTCAGGAAGTAGGAAAAATTATTTCTGTAAACAAACTCCTTCACAGTAGGTTAAAATTTCTTTGGAAGTTTACTCATCAAGACAGTAGGAACTGTATTCATATAAGCAACTGGATAAATAACAATGCTGTAAAAAGAACGGGTTTTTTGGGTTTTCTTTGGTTTGTTTTTATTATTTATTTTTAAATAATAGCATCAGGGTACTTTAAGAATAGCACAGTAAAAAAAAAAATCTGCAAATGTTATTAAAAGCAGGAATGAAAGGAATAGCATAGAATAATTTGAGAAAGCAAACGTTATCAAAGCAGTGACAGGAGATGAAGGATGATGCTTAACAATACCACACGCTCCCTTCAACACCATACCTTATCAATGGCTTTTCCAACCCGAGAAACACTGCTGTGGATGTCTTTGTGGTCTGAGGCCAATTTTTGAACAGTATCCTTTATTCTTTTACAGCACTGTGTCAAGACAAGTGAAAGTGTCCCTGACAATTCAGTATCTTGGCCTATAAAAAAAAAAAAAGAAAGGAAAAAAGATTGGTTACTAGAACAAACCCAAAGATGGCACATTTCAAATACGCCCTTTGGAACATTGAAAATTGGTAGAAAAGGGAAGAAAAGTCAGTGTCTGCTTTGAAGCAGAAGGCCACATCCATGAAATATTTTTCAAGTGAAAACTAAGAAAGTTGTCTTAATATATTTTACTTTATGGAATAAGAAAATTTTACCATGAAATAAACCACTTTTGTAATTACTAAAATCAGCACAGACTGTGAATAATACTTCCAAGGCATTTTTCAGAAAATGTCTCAATAAACTCACTTATTCAATCTGCTTAAACTGTTCAACTCATTCTCAAAACATTTTGATTGTTACTAAATTTCCTAAAGAGAGATTAGTCTAAATGTTCAAAAAAAAATTTTTTTTATGCTCACCCGAGGATATTTTTCTATTTATCTTCAGATAGAGTGGGAAGGAGGGAGGCGGAGAAGGAAAAGGAGAGGGGGAGGGGAGAGGGAGGAGGAGGGAAACATCGATGTGAGAGGGACAGCTCAACTGGCTGCCTCCTGCACTACCCGACCAGGGCTGGGAACAAACAGCAACCCAGGTACGTGCCCTTGACCGGAATCAAACACGCGACTCATTGGTCCTCGGGTCAATGCTCTAACCAGCCAGGGCAATGAACTGAATTTTTTTTTTTTTTAATCCTCACCCAAGGATATTCTTACATTTATCTTTAGACAGAATGGGAGGGGAGGAGAGAGAGAGAGAGAGAGAGAGAGAGAGAGAGAGAGAAACATCCATGTGAGAGACACAGCGACTGGCTGCCACCCACACTACCCCAACTGGGGCCAGGACGAACCGCAACCAAGGTGCATGCCCTAGGCTGGAATCGAACCCAGGTCTCTTTGGTCCGTGGGCTGATGCTTTAACCGCTGAGCCAAACCGGCCAGGTATAAATGTTTTATATTCTATATAAAGAAGAAGAAAAAAGTAACAAACTTCTTTGGATATCATGATGTGCAGAAATGAGTTAACATAACAGGCCTGAGACTGCTATCCTTAGAAAGGCCTGCTTTCAATGTTGACCCTTGGCTGGCATCTGGGAACTTGGGCTTCAAGAGGGTTCCCACTACCCTAACTGAAAAGAATGGTTCACTGTGACTAAACTATTGGTACAATGTGGTTTATGCTAAACTCCTGCTTTTCTTCTGGGAGTCTGGAATCTGGTATGTGCTAGGCAGAGGAAATTCATGTGACCAGTCCCCAATAAAACACCTTGAGTATAATGTCTCTAATGAGCTTCCCTGGTAGAAAACACTTAACACACGTTACAATTTGATGATGGTGGAATTAAATGTGTCCTGTGTGACTCCATTGGAAGAGGACTCTTAGAAGAGTTCTCCTGGGTTCCTCTGGACCTTGCCCCATGCACCTTTTCCCTGAGCAGATTTGGCTTTATACCCTTTTGCTGTAATAAACCTTGCCCATGAGTGTGACTGACTACACGCTGATTCCTGTTTGTCCTTCTAGTGATCAATGGACACTAAACATGCAGTCATGGGACACTTGGCGCACACGATAAATGAAATGAAATTTACTATAGTTTATGTCCTCTTTCCCTGTGCTACCTCCTCAGAAGAAGGGAGGAGAAGGGAGGGAGGAAGGGAGGGCACATTCAGCTATATTTGTCAATTACCTCAAAAATCTACATATCTCCACTGGTAAGCAAAAGGCCTGGCTTCTGAAATCCTACTCAATATTACAAAGCAGTGGTTCTTAAACTTTAACTCATTTGCATCATAACCACCTGGGGACCTAGTTAAAACAAAGTAGTTGGAACTCTCTAATTTAAGAGGTCTGGTAGGATGGGGCCCAAGAATCTGAACAAGAATAAGCTCAAAAGTACAGTAACCCTAATATGTTCATTCATTCAACAAATATTTATTGAGCACTCATTATGTGATAGGTATAGCAGCAAAACAAAACCACCAAAACTCCCTGCCCTAAACTTACCTTCTGGTGAGCAACATAAATAATACACAAAAAAAGTCAATTATATAGTATGAGCAAAAGATGATACATGCTACTGGGGGGGCAGGGCGAAGCAAAGTAAAAGAGATGGGAGTATATGTGGGTTAAGCAATTGTAATCTTAAAATGGGTGGCCATGGCAGGCCTCACTGAGAAAATGACATTTGAGCAAACACTTGAAAGAAGTGAGGGGTGGCAGAATACGCCATTCCAAAATATGCTTCGTTGGCATAAGGATTACTTTGAGAAATAGCAGACAGAGGAAAAACTATGTAAACAGAGTGGAAGTTACCCTTTTGAAAGGGAAATTTACATTTATAAAAGAAATCTCCATTTGTAAGGATGTACCAGGAAGACAAGGATGGCTCTAAATCACAAGAAACTTTTATCGACTTCCAGTCCAGGAAGTACAGCAAATCCCAAACAAGACTAAGCCAAAGAGGCCCACACCAAGACAAAAAATTAAAATGCCAAAGGTTAAAGACAAAGAAAGAATTTAAAAGCAGCAAGAAAAAAAAAGTGTCTTTCTATTGAATAATCATCTAGCAGTCGTATGGGGGCTCTCTTGTATGAAATTAACTGCTTTTCCATAAGACTGTCAGCTGCTTGCTCAACAGAAACTCTATAGGCCAGAATGGACTGGCACAAAATATTTAAAATGATGAAAAGCAAGGACCTACAACCCAGCAAAGCTATCATTTAGAATCGAAGGACAGATAAAGAGCTTCCCAAATAAGAAAAAGCTAAAGGAGTTCATCACCACCAAACCAGTATTATAAGAAATGTTAAAGGGACTTCTCTTTAAGAAGAAAAAAAAGGTCAAAATTATGAATTATAATATGGCAATAACTACATATCTACCAACAATTACTTTAAAATTAAATGGAGCCCTGGCTGGTTTGGCTCAGCAATTAGAGGATTGGCCCATGGACCAAAGGGTCACAGGTTCAATTTCCAGTCAAGGGCACGTACCTGGGGTTGTGCAGGAGGCAACCAATTGATGTGTCTCTCTCTCATCGATGTTTCTCTCTCTCCTCCCTCCCTTCCACTCTATCTAAAAAAATCAATGGAAAAATATCCTCGAGTGAGGATTAACAACAAAAAAAAGTAAACTGAATAAATGTTCCAATCAAAAGACATAGAGTAGCTGAGTGGGTAATAAAACTGTCTACAAGAGACTCACCTCAATCGAAAGACACACAGACTGAAAGTAAAGGTATGGAAAAAGATATTTCATGAAAACAAAATGAGGGAAAAAAAGCTGGGTAGCAGTACTAATACCAGACAAAAAAAACTTTAAAACAAAGTCTATATCAAGAGACAAGGAAAGACCCAGTAATTTCATTTCTGAGTCTTTATCCCAAGAAACCAAAAACACTAATTCAAAAAGACATATGAGCCCATATGTCCATTGCAGCATTATGTCAATAGCCAAGATATGGAAGCAATCTAAGTGTCCATCAATAGATCAATGGATAAAAAAAGAAGGGGTGTATATATATAATGGACTATGACTCAGTCATTAAAAAAAAAAAGAATGAAATCTTGTCATCTGCAACAACATGGATGGATTTAGAGGGTATTGTGCTGAATAAAGTAAGTCAGACAGAGAGAGACAATTGCTGTTGTGATTTCACTTATTGTGGAATCTAAAAAGCAAAGTAAACAAACAAAACAGAAGCAAACTCATATATACAGAGAATATTTTGATGGTTGCCAGATGGGAGGCGGGTTGCAGGGATGGGTGAAAAGGGGGAAGGAATTCGGAAGTACAAATTGATAGTTAAAAATAGTCATGGAAATGTAAAATATAGCGTAGGGAATATAGTCAATAATCTTGTAATAACTATGTATGGTGTCAGATGGGCACTAGATTTATCAGGGTGATCACTTCGTAAATTATATAAATCACTATGTTACATTTCTGAAAATAATACAATATTGTATGTCAACTGTAATTGAAAAATAAAAAATTATTTAAAAAAAAAACTTTTATTGCCCTGGCCAGTGTGGCTCAGTTGGTTGGGCATCGTTCCATGCACTGAAAAGTGACCAGTTCGATTCCTAGTCAAGGCACATGCCCAGGTTTCGGGCTTGATCCCTGGTACAGGGCGTGCAAGAGGCAGCTGACGATGTTTTGCTCTCACATCGATGTTTCTCTCTCCCTCTCCCCCTTTTTTCTTTCTAAAAATCAACACAAAATCTTCAAAAAACAAACTTTTATCAATGGGGAAGGCAGGATTAGATCTACATAGCAAACCATATTCTTGTTTACTGTGCTTTTCCTGGTAACCTCTTCATAACAAGACTCCCATACCTTTCCCTCTTTTGTCTTTAGCTGAAGGTGGTATTTAAGCCTCAATTTTAGGCCATCTCCTTGAGTTCCTCATTTTTCCCTAAGTATCTCCCTATATACTTGAGGTATACATGTCAATAAACTCGTTTTCCTCTGGTTAATCTTTTATTTCAGGGGTTGCAGCCAAGAACACAGAAGAGTAGAGGTAAACTTATTTTCCTCCCCTACAGGAGAAAGCTCTCCAAGCTGAGGCAAGAAAGGCCTTGCAGAAATATACCTATACTATGCAAGGAATAGCGAGGAGGTCAGTGTGGCTAAAGTAGATTTCCTGCAAAGGAAAATAGGAGAAGAAGTCCAAGAGATAATCGGGGTCCTGATCTTGGGCCTTTGTAGCATTGTAAAGACTTCAGCTTTTACTTTGAGTGAAAGGAATATCGACTGCCAGCTTTTGGGCACAGCAGGTACATAAACTGACGTAACATTTTAATATGGTCATTCTGGCTGACAATAGGAGTATAGGAACAGTGGCACAGAGATAAGTTAAAGAGGTTGTGGCTCAGCCCAGGGTGTCAGATGTAGAGGTGGTGAGAAGTGGTTGCATTCTGGATTTTCCATTAGGATGAAAAAGACTAAAGGCTCAACGGGTATGAGGAGAAGGGAGAGATAAAGAGTTGCTTATGGGCTTAACTAAATTTGAGATGTTGAGTAATCACCCCAGTGCATATGTGAAGGGGTCAGCAGGATATACAAACCTAGAGGTGTTCAAGAGTAAGGTCAGGGCTGGATATACAAATCTGTGAGTCACTGGCACACAGATGATACTTAAAACCATGAAACTAAATGAAATTACCTAGAGAGTCAGTGCAGAAAGAAGTAGTAAGAGGAGAGAGGCCAAGGAACTCCCAAGTTTATGAGACCAAGATGAAGTGGGATTGAAAAAGAAGACTAACAAAGACTACTGAAACACTAATTGTGATATTAAGAGGAAAATCAAGAAAACATGATGTTGAGGAAGCCAAGTGAAGAAAATGTGTCAAGGAGGAGGGAGTAACCAACTGTGTTAAATGCGCTACTATGTCAGGTAAGTGGTGAACTGAGAACTGACCGCTGGATTTACCATGCGGATGTTTATCAGTTAACATGACAAGAACAGTTTCTCTAGAGTTTCAAGAAAAGAAATCCCAGAAGGCTGCAGGGTCTGTGAAGTCGGAATATAGAAAATCTAACTCAATGACAACTGCTGAAAGAAGTAAAAAGCAAAAAGAAAATAGTACCCATAAGGTACCCAATCCAATATGGGGTACCCAAAATAGAAACTTTCTAAGTACAATTGCACAAAGAACGGATTAGGTGCTTCCAACTTCTAACAACATAATTTAGGCTAAGAGAAGACGGTAATTCAGGAAAATTTCAAAATCTAAAAGGTGTTACATTGATACTTTGGGCCAAAAGACTGCTTCAGTAGCTCAGCCTGACCATTTCTGGTCTTTCTAATCTAAACTTTACCTGACCTCAATGGCTTCATCTCCCTTATGAACCCCTCCGCCCGTAAACTTACTCGGTCTTCTCAATTCCTAATGAATTCTGTTCCCTCCACCACTCCTCTGGCACTGAATCATATACCATTTAACAACTTAATGTATATATGCTATCATCAGTCTCAACTAGACATAAGTCCTGAAGAAAAAACAAGGTTCTCACTGTAAACTGTATACTCCAGTCTTATCACATGGTTTGCACATTTGCAGGTGCTATTAATGTAAGTATTTGGATTGATGGTAAATAAAGCAAGGGAAAAGAAAGTCCTATTCAACAAATGGTGCTGGGATAACTAGAAATCCACAGGCAAAGAATCACACCATATATAAAAATTAACTCAAAATGGAATAAAGACTTAAATGCAAAAGCTGGGATCAAATTCTTAGAAGAGCCCTGGCCGGTTTGGCTCAGCAATTAAGAGCGTCGGTCTGCAGACCAAGAGTCTCGGGTTTGATTCTGGTCAAGGGCACATACCTTGGCTGCGGTTCGGTCCCCAGCCCTGGTCAGGGTCGTGTGGGAGGCAACCAATTGATATGTCTCTCTCGTATCGATGCTTCTCTCTCTCTCTCTCCCCCTCTCTCTTTTTCCCTCCCTCCTACTCTATCTGAAGATAAAAATGGAAAAATATCCTCAGGTAAGGATTAAAAAAAAAAAATTCTTAGAAGAAAGTGGGTGTATTCTTGACCAGATACCGAAAGTACAAGCAACCAAAGGAAAAAAAATAATTACATTGGACTTCATCAAAACTAAAAACTTCTGAGTTTCAAACACTACCAAGAAAGTGAAAAGGCAACCCACAGAATGGGAGAAAATATTTGCAAATCATATCAGATAAGGGCCTAACATCCAGAGTATATAAATAACTCTTATGGCTCAAAAACAACAAGACAAATGATCCCTGGCCCCTAGGGGTCATGCGGGGGAGAGGAGGGGCAACCAATTAGTGTGTCTCTCTCACATTGATGTTTCTTTCTTTCTCTCTTTCTCTCTCTCTCTTTCTCCCCCTCCCTCCCTCCCACTTTATCTTAAAAAAAAAAAAAAAAATCAATGGAAAAATATCCTCAAGTGAGGATTTTAAAAAATGTGCAAATAATCTGAATAGACATTTTTTCCAAAGAAGTTGCACAAATAATCAATAAGCACAGGGAAAGATGCTCCATATCATTTTTCAATAAGGAAATGCAAATCAAAACTACAATGAGAAACTACTTCAGACCCACTGCGATAGCTATACTGAAAAAGATAGAGGACAACAAGAAGTGTTGGCAAGGATGTAGAGAACTTAGGAACCCTCATACATTGCTTGTAGATTGTAAAATGATGCAGCTGCTATAGAAATACTTTCACAGTTCCTCAGAAACATATGGTCATAGTTACCATATGACCCAGAAATTCCACTCCTAGGTATATACCCAAGATAACTGAAAACATATGTCCACACACAAACTTGTACATGAAGCATTATTCAAAAGAGCCAAAAGTGGGAACAATCCAAATGATTAATAAATAAACAAAATGTGGCATATCTATACAATGGAGTATTATTCAACCATAAAACAAAATGAAGCAAAGCCCGGCCAGCGTGGCTCAGGTGGATTGAATATCATCCCATGGACCGAGAGGTCCCAGTTCAATTCCCGGTCAGGGCACAGGGTTGGGTTTCGGGCTCCATCCCAGTAGGGGATGTGCAGGAGGCAGCAACTGATCCATATCTCTCTCCCACATCAATGTTTCTATTTCTCTTTGATTCCTCTCTCTCTAAAAAAACAATAAAAACATATTTTTTTTAAAAAAATGAAGCACTGATACATGCTACAACATGGATGAACCCTGAAAACATTATATTAAGTGTAGTAAGTCATATACAAAAGACCACATATTATGTGATTTCATATATGAAATGTCCAGAATAGGCAAATCTACAGACAGAAGTAGATTCATAGTCAACAGGGGTTGGGGGGTTGGGGTGGAGAGTGACTGCTAATGAGTAAGAAGTTTCTTTTGGGAGTAATGAAAATGTTCTGGTTATGGCTGTACAACTCTGAATATACTGAAAGCTAGTTAACTGTATACTTCAAAAGAGTGAATTTTATGATATGTGAACTATAGCTCAATTTAAAAAAATACTTTAAAAAGCAAGCCATAACTCCTATCCATCCAGACATGTTTATTTCTACAGTAAATAGACAACACAGTAAACAACAGATTAAAGAACAAAAAAGCAGAGGCCAAATTGGAAGAGAGAGGTTATTTGGAATTTATCAACTGAACTTCCATGACCCAACCTTGAAATCCATAGATATATTCAAATCTTAACAACTTATATATCTGGATTTTGATGATGCTATTATCTCTTCTTCCTTTACCATCTACAAGTCCCTAGACTTTTTGGTTTTCAAGTTTATAAATGATAAATACTAGCAGTATAAGATCAATTAATGAGCATTGAGAGTTCTTGGTATGCCCCAAGGAAAAATAATTTCTACAAAGTATTTGGAAGCACAAGAAAAGTATATGAAATAATCTGAAAGAGAACCCTGGGAAAGCCCTGTTCAGAGAGAAAGAGTCCACTAATGTATTTTCAGTGGAAAGCAGCCAAAGGTAAAAACAGGTTTGAAAATCACTATAGTAACCAAACTGAGTGAAACCAAACTTCAGTCCTAAAGGGAGAGTTCTAATGTTCTTCTGACTTCTCTGTCTGAAAACAAAACCTGCTTCTAGGAGAACCTTTCCGTGAAAGAAATCTAACTGGATTCAGTTCCTAGAAGTAAAGCTGTGGGGGATTACTATGACAGCCATCTTTTACCATAACTAAACTAGATCTGAAGGTGAACACCGGAATCCAGGTTGGCCACTGTGGTGATCACTTTTTACACAGGATGAAGTCCTGTGTCAACTGTGTTTTTCAATGCAATAAATCTCCCTGTACTCCAGCCCCTACACAGTAATGAAAGAAATAGTTCTGAGGCAGTGCTCATCATTTACAGTCACAAGCATTTTATATATATATTAGAGCAGTTTTAGGTTTGTAACAAAATTGAGAGGTAGAGATTTTCCATATACACCATGCCTCCACATATGCAAAGCTTCCCCCATTATCATTTTGTTATTTTTTCCAAAGGACGAACCCACACTGAAACATCATACTCACCCAATATCTATAGTTTACCTAGGGTTCACTCCTGTTGTTGCACACTGACAAATGTACAGACATATATCCATCATTATAATGTCATACAGAGCACTTTCATGGCCCTAGACATCCTCTGTGCTATCCGGCTGGTGTTGCTCAGTGGTTGAGTCGACCCATGCACCAAGAGGTCACCAGTTCAATTCCCGGTCAGGACACATGCCCAAGTTGTGGGCCTGATCCCCAGTGGGGAGCATGCAGGAGGCAGCCAATCGATGTTCCCTCTCATCGATGATTCTATCTCTCTCTCCAACTTCCTGTCTCTCTAAAATCAATAAAGGAAAAAAAAAATCCTCTGTGCTCTGCCTAATTCATCTCTCCCATCCACCCTATCCCTGGAAACTGCTAATCTTTTTTTGTTTGTTTGTTTTGTTAATCCTCACTCTAGGATATTTTTCCATTGAATTTTAGATAGAGAGGAAGGGAAGGAGTGGGAGAGAGAAATATCGATGTGAGAGGGACATATCAATTGTTTGCCTCCTGTATGACCCTGACTGGGGCCAGGTGTCGAACCCCCAACCGAGGTACGTGCCCTTCACCAGGAATCGAACCTGAGACCCTTTGGCCCATGGGCTAACGCTCTAACCGCTGAGCCAAACCCGCCAGGGCTACTGATCTTTTTATTGTTTCCATAGTTCTGCCTTTCTCAGAATGTCAAATAGTGGAATCATACAGTATAGAGCCTTTTCAGACTGGGTTCTTTCACTTCGTAATATGCATTTTCAATACACACACACACCAATTTTCAAATAAAACACATTCACAAAATAGAGAAAAAGACAACTTTAAACATACAGGTAAAGACTTGGAATGAGAATTCAAAGACTTGTGTTTTGAGCCAGTTTCCTTGATTATAAAAGAAAATTATCCTAAGATTTAAAGAAATGAAATTCATCTAAACTTTAATACATAATGTGTTCTTATAAAAGTGTATTCCAGCCCTGGCCGGTCTGGCTCAGCAGTTAGAGCGTCAGCCTGCGGTCCAGAGAGACCCGGGTTCGGTTCCCGCTAAGGGCATGCACTTCGGTTGCAGTTTGTCCCCGGCCCTGGTTGGTCGAGCGGGTGGCAGCCACTCGATGTGTCCCTTTCACGTCGATGTTTCTCTCTCTTTCTCTTCCTCTCTCTCCCTCCCACTCTATCTGAACAAAAAATGAAGAAAAAAAAAAGTGTATTCCAAGCCAGAATATAGGAAGATAGAACAAACTTACATATTAAAAGGGGTGTCTGGTTATCACAAAGTGAAAAATCATAAAATTCCTACTTATACACTGGTCTTATAAACAATCTTCAATACAGTTAAGCATTTTGTATATATACCTATATATTTCTGTTCAATTATTTTCCTACATTACTGATCACACAGCTTAAGACAATCATATGTCCAACCATGTAACAAGATTTACTCATCATTTTAGGCCATCTAATGCAATCAAGACAAATATATCATTACGACTGAAAACTATGTTTCTCATCCTTACTCAGTATTTGCATTTTCAATTTCGTTTGATAACTGTTTTTATGATATGGGTTGGGGATCTCAAATAACTGTACACACACTGTTCAAGATAGTGTTGCTAAAACTAAACAGCTGGCTGATAGGCAGCACTACAATGCTGTAGCTTGATATGTCTGCACATTGGCAGATAATAGTAAATTCTACTTTGGTCTATAAAAGGCAATTTAGCCCTGACCAGTATGGCTCAGCAGTTAGGGCGTTGGCCCGCAGACCAAAGAGTCTTGAATTCGATTCTGGTCAAAGGCACGTGCATGGTTGTGGTTCAGTCCCCAGCCCTGGTCGGGGTCGTGCAGGAGGCAACCAACCGATCAATGTGTCTCTCTCACATCTATGTTTCTCTCCCTCTTCCCCCCCTTTTCCTCTCCCACTCTCTCTAATAATCAATGGGGAAAAAATCCTCTGGTAAGGATTAACAAAAAATAATAGTAAAATACAAAAACTTGAAAAGGTAAGGCTGGTGTTAAAAAATAATACATGGCTATTTCATACTTTGAGTAGCAAACTAAACTGTGGCTTATTAAAGTTTTATGTTTCTTATGAACCATCCCAGCACCTAGGACACAGCAGCTGCTCAAAAGAGATTTACTAGAAGAGGAAGGACAAGGAACAAATAAAACATGCTCATTTTCTTTATACAGGCAGTACACACTGAAAACAAAAAGTTTTTTCAATATATTAATAACTAGTAAATCTGCAAAGGAAAGTATAGTATTTGTCGGTCAAGCCCTGATGAAACAGAACAGTGGATTCAATAAGTATTGTGCTCCACTGCTCCAAACCATAGCCTAGTGCACAACAAAACCAGGCATGGGGGGAGGAGAGTTTATAATTAAGAGCTAAATTAGATGGTACTAACGAACAGTGCTCCTGGAGCAGAGAGCTAGGCTAGAATGACTGGCACAAGGAAGAAAAAGAAAGCTTCAAAAAGTAGACTAGGAGGCAAGAACTGGAGAGAGAAAGACAAAAAAGATGTAGGCGCAGTTTTCTTTGTGTTTTTTTTTTTGTTTTTTTTTTATTCATCCTCACCCGAGGACATTTTTGCATTTATCCTCAGATGGGGGGGGGGGGGGACATCAATGTGAGAGAGACACATCGACTGGCTGCCACCCACATGACCCCAACCGGGGCCAGGGACAAACCGCAACCAAAGTACATGGCCCCAGTGGGAACTGAACCCGGGACCGCGGGCCAATGCTCTAACCATTGAGCAAAACTGGCCAGGGCAAAGTAGGCGCAGTTTTTAAATGTCTGCTTGGTAGTCCCACTTTAAAGAGCCTACTCATTCCCTTCAAATTCAAAATGTAGAAAATTATTTCTAGGCATCTCTTTTTATCTTTGAAATAAATGGCTGAACCATATAAGGTTTATTTTAGCATTTAAATGGAGATTTCATATTTTAAAATCAAACTCAAATTTCTACCTTCCCCTCTCCTAAACTTCCTTTTTTCTTGGTGGTTCCATAATTGTCTACCTGCCACTCGTGCTCAAAACCTTAGATTAACCTTTGATTTTTCCAGCCCTTCTCTCCCACTCTGCCAGACTCCATCCATTCCATGAACCAAGTCCTGGTAATTTCTTTCCTCAGGAATTCTATGCATGAGTTCCCTTTACATCTCTACCACCACTAGCTAAAGACAGGTTCCAATTTCATCAGATCGAGGTTGACACTTAATCTTAGCTAGTCTTCTTTCCAAACCTCACTCCCAACTCCAACCAACTTAAATGCTGCTAACAATTGGTCTCTGATAATGTCCCTCCCTGTTCAAAAGGCCCCTCTCAATCCAAGTCATTCAATACCTTCCCCCAGTCTACTACTTTCCTGGTATCCATGACTATATAAAACCTTATTCCAACTTAATTTTAACTCTTTTACCTCATTTCTCCCCACCCTAGTCTTCTACTGTTCCCAGAATGCCCCTTGTACTCTCATTCCTCTGCACCTGTGTTCTTACCAATCACCTCCACTGGCGTCCCATCCCATCTTCCTACTATCCACATTCAATCTCTCTACTGAAACTTCTCACACATTAGAAGAGTCACCCTGTCTCAAATCCTACCACTTCTTATCTGTACCACTCAATAAGCACTTGGTCTATATACAGATGCTCCTTGACTTACGATGGGGGTTATATTTCCAAATAACCCCAACGTAAGTTGAAAATATCATTAAGTTGAAAATGTATTTAATATACCTACCCTACTGAACATCATAACTTGAGCCTAGCCTACATTAAATGTGCTCAGAGGACTTACATTAGCCTACAGTTGGACATAATCATCTAATACAATGAACACACCTCAGAGCACAGTGGTTGCATGGCTGAGCTCTCTGGGAGCTGCAGCTTGCTGCTGTTGTCCAGCATCATTTGTCATATTACATATCGCCAGCCCAGGGAAGATCACAATTTAAAACTTAAAGTATGGTTTCTAATGAATGCACATTTTTGCACCAACATAAAGTAAAAATATCGTAAGTCAAACCACTGTAACTTGGGAACTGTCTGTATATGGTCTTTCATTACATGGATGTTTGTGTTTGTTAAAAACATACCAGTCTCACCCCTAGCTAGAGCATGAGAATGATTGCTTGACTTCTGTAACTCCCAAAAGACAGCCTAATTCCACATATAATTGGTGATTAACTACTATTTGACCAGGTGCTCTAAAGTTCAATTAAATACCCCTCCTCTCTAAGCAGTTATTTCTAAGGGCTCCTTCTCTTCCCACTTCTCTGAACTGCTAATATTTGTACACCAACTAGAAGCACTGTTATATATTCTGAGCCATGGTCTTGGTTTTTTCCCCTCTCAAACATAAAAGTCTCCTCTCATTATTCCACTAAAGTTTCTTGAAGACTCTGTTTCTTATACCTTTTGAGTATCCTTAGAGTATTTAGCAGATAGATCCCTGGACACAGAATGTATTTAACATAACCAGTAATGAATATACCTAAAGAGTCCAAGTGTCTCAATTAAAACAGTGCTTAACATTGATTAAAGGCATAGACCTTCAAAATAACAAATATACTTTGTTTTACAGATTTCAAAGCCAGTTCACATCTATTATTAAGTCCCATAACTCTGTGGTACAAGTTATCAAGTTTACTGAAAAGGAAACAAGCTAAGCAAGATTGTAGAACCAGTAAATGGCAGAGCAAGGACTCAAACCCAGATCTCCTGGGCTCAAGGACAAAATTGTATTTTACTCCACAAGGGCAGGCTCATCTTCTTACTCCTCAATTAGCCTCCAAGTTCCTGGAGAACTGAGGCCTTTTGTTTTCAAAGAAGTCTCTCCGTATCTCCTCTCAAATGTCTTCGTAAATCAATAAGATATTAAATCTATATGGATTCCACAGACATTGCAAACTTATCAAAGATAACACACAGCAGACACTGTCCCAGTACAGAAAGAAATTACTATTCAGGCCTTAATTTAAGTGGAGAAAGGCTTGACAATATATAAGCCTTACTATGGACTCCCCAAACAATGTTCCCAAGGAATCATTTTGAGCTTAGCTGAGCAATCATCAAACCCAAATAAGGTGAAAACACATTTCTAAAAACTTCTAGTCCCTATTCTTTGAGGCATCAGATTAGCACATAATCTAAGAGGAAGGCCAGAGCTTCTGCCACTCTTCTACAAATTCTTGGAGCTTTCAAAGAAATACCCAGTTAAAGATCATCTCCCTGGTATCTATTAACTTCTAGGAGTCACACGGAGTACCACAGGGTTCCAAACACATACCTCAGGGCCAGGGTCCTCCACCATTCTCCCCAAAACTGCATTTTGGGTTATTTTCTAGTATTTTACAGATGAATAAGCAGGACACCAAATAAATACAAGTCAGTTTTAATACCCTAAGTAAATGGTTTGCTAAAATATTTTCACCATCTTAATAACAGACTAAAACATGAAAACAATGAATATTTGTCTATTAGCTGTAGTATAATAGTATCACAGAAGTGCTGGCAAGTTTCTCCCTATTACTATCTAAAGTTATTAGAAACTACTTAAAAAATAACCTCGGGAAAATAATTTTATCATGTCAAGTATTAAAGCAATTTCACATAAGTTCCCAAAGGTAACATGAATCAAGTTGTTTAGTCTACAGATTAAGTCATACTAACAATTCAGTATTTGAATTATACAAACACAGCGAAGAAGCAAGGCAAAAACAGAGAAATAAAGGATGGGCAGTCAAGAAAACATTTCAAAGAATACTGCCATTGATGTAACTCATATGATATAACAAAGATAATACAGGAGTGGGCAAAAGTAGGTTTACAGTTGTGAGTACGCAAAAGTTTGTTCTTCTATTATTGTTTTATTATTTTCCATATGAATAACTGTAAACCTACTTTTATATATAAAAAATAGACATCTATCACTTTTGTCTTGGGTGCAAGTTCTCCTTTCTAGACTCCTTCCTCTATCTGGTCAACAGTGGACACAGGGTAAGCACAGACCAAGATAGCCAATGGAATCCATGCCCTGGCCCCAGTTACTGATTCAGAGAGAGGCTTATATGACCCAAACCAAGACAAGAAGGATATTTCCTGGTAATTTTGTTGGAAATGCAGACAAAAGGCATGTTCCTGACTTTGGGGTCCCTAGCAGTAAAGATGACATGAGCTCCACTGGACATCTTTACCTCTATATGGAGAAAGCTCCTTTGAGAATAAAGCCAACCATGGAAAGCACAGCTGAGAGGAAGAGAACGCAAGACCAATCTTTACAATATCTTTTCTGCCCCTGAAGCCAGCCTAACCTAACCTCAGCTTATTTAGTCATGAGTCAACAAATTGCATTTTAGTTAAAACTATTCTGCCATCTGCAACCAAAAGGATCCTGGGTAATATACTAGTCTGAATGAGTAAGGTGACAACAAATAATGGTCTCCTGAATGAGCCTGGAAAGGAATGACTGACAAAGTTAAATCTGCTTCTAAACCCACTAGAAACACCAGCAATGATCTATTCTCACCATCGAAAATAGCTCAAGTAGTTTGGTTACTAGTCTATTCTCCTCTTAGAATATTTGAACAATGGCTACTGTTATCCACCCAAACTTTGCTGACCTACTTATTTGCTACTTACCAGATCAGATGTTAAACTAGATATCAAATTTTATTCAATTCAAAACTTAGTCATTATTCTCACAACAGCATCCTGTTAGTATTTAGCAAAAAGTTCGGTTAACAAATGGGAGATCAGGCTACGTAGCCTACTCCAGGTACACCAAAGAACAAGGCTGAGTAAGTTAAACAAGCCACTAGTTCCCTGAACCCTGATCCTTTTAAATTCATTCAACACTGGTAGGTTCTGAAAAGCACAAAGAATTTATATACAAGCATACTTTTTCAATACATATGTATAATAACACAAGTTTTAGAATGGAAAGTTATACCAAACATATAACACTGGACCTCTGGTTTCTGTCTACTGATACAAGACCAATCACAAAAATTAAAAATGTGACCACCATAATTTGTTTTCTCTTTCATGCTTAATAGTCAGCTTACCTTCTCATTTGCCACCCTCAAATTTAAAAGAAAGAAAAGAAACAGTTCTGCAACTAGTAACTAAATTCTCTTTGATTCATCAAAGAAATAAATAAAGATAGAGGATCATGGTTTAAATGAGTTTTACTACCAGGAATCAGACCACACATCACACACAAAAAAGGAGTCTTAGATACTTCCCACAAATAAAGCTGTCTCTACCAACCTGCAAACTGAGATAATACTAAGCCTAAAGCACAGTAAGTAGAATTACATGTCCAGTGCCTCAAAGTAAAAATAATGACAAATTATTATTTACCTGAATTCTCTTAAAAATTTTTCTGGAAATTAGCATCTTTGTCTGTCATTTGGCCAATTAAGTGGTCCAAAAATAAGAAAGGGGGGGGGGGGAGAAAGCTTTTTTTTTTACTGGGTATCCTTTTTACTCATTTGAGATTATACCATTTGAATGTATTATTTACTCCAAATAAATAAAATTTAAAGTTAGAAAATCCTTGAGAATCACTTACAGAAACCATGTTAGAAATCCCTTTAATAACAACCTAAAACTAATAATAAAAAATACTGTATACCCTTTTCTCTTATAAAGACTGTAATTTTCCACAGTACACTTTAAACATGTCATAAAACTGTTTGTCTACTCATCTTTCACCAAATGTGAATTTAGAATATCAGCAATAAAGACATATAATTCTTTTCTGTTGTCCCTTCCACCACAAATGGAAATATATATTTAACAATAGAAAAAAGTGCTAAAAAGCATATAATCACAAGTCAAATCATCTATTTATCTGTTAATCAACAGTTGTCCAAAGTGTGGTTCCCATACTATTGATGTAAATGGTGCTTTTAGCTGTATGTAAAATTTTAATGAATTTATTTTTAATATGTAGTTTATCACACCGAACACACCAAACCTATGACTTCACAAATACCAGTGCCTAGAATGAGGACAAATCTATTTAAGTTAAATCGTGAATCCATCTGAAAACTAAGAGTGCATATGTATGAGTGAAGTTTGAGAAGCACCAGCGCATTATCCAAATTAGATCAAGGGCACGCTTGCAATGACCAAACAACATCAACCATACTGGATCTTAAATTAGACCAAACTTCATGCTTACAGGGAAACTCTCATTAAAAGGCTGGTACAACCAAATGACAACAGCGTGCTCCTCTTCCCTCAGAGTTGGGGAAATTAAGATAACCTAAAGTTTAATCAAAATGATTAAGGATAAGAATCGGGGCTCAGTACAATCCTTGAACAGACAAATTAAGCTAAAAAATGATATTCTTTTTCCAGACCAACACCATCTACGCATTTTCAGCCACCAGTAAACATTAAACTCTGGCCTCTATCTTCATTAGCCCTTCCTCGATTTCACTTTATCTCTCAGGTCCAAAACCAAATTCACCAGAGCCTTCCCAGGATTCCAAGCCTACTTCACCTCCATTCCCCTTCACGAGCAACCATCTAGGTCTGCTCATTTTTCCATATTAATATTTCAACTCCTACCCCCACTATGGTTGCAGGTTTGCTTCTTCCCCAGAGTTCAAAAGTGACTGTGGAGTCCTGAATGAGATGTTGTTATAAGACTCCCTTACCACGGACTAGCACTTATCTCAACTGAAAGCCATCTGGGAAAGGAAGGTGTAAAAGAATGAAGGAGAGAAGAAGCAGGGAGAGACTCCACTAGCGCCACTGCCCTCATCTCACCTGCCACAAGTACCCAAATTTCACCCCAGCTACCAAACCTTCCTTTATATAAATTTCTGTTTAGTCTACGAGTTGAAAAGGCCCCCTCCCAACCCCCTTTAACAAACCTATTAAATAAAGTCCTTTACTTCTTGATCAGAAAAAATCATCACTGTGACTACTTTAATGTAAGGATAACCAGATCTTTAATGTTACTTAAAAAAACAAAAACCGTTCCCAATCAGTACCACAAGTTAACTTTGGTAAAGTGTCTGCCTCCAGGGCCTAGGGCAATACTGAAATAACCTAGGTAAAATACCTCCTATAGAAAATGTGTTTTCCAAGAGGAAAACAACTCAAAACGTGATCAATTAAGACAAGGAACTGACAACTGCCACAATTTGCTTCAGGAAGAATTACAGCCTGTTCTTCCCCAGTCTCAGCACAGGCTGCACTGGGAGAGCTGACCAGTCTGATTCAGCTCTAGGAATCAGGTCAGCGCTGGTGCCGAGTGGATGAGCTGCTTCCACACAACAAATTATGAAGTTACAGGAGCCACTGTTCTGTTAACCCACAGCTAAGAATAACACTCGACTTTCTAATTTTAAAAAAAAAGAAGAAGAAAGCCAGTCCCAGCCAAGCATTTGGAGCAGGGGAGGGAAAAGGGTCCAACGCCGTTCGCGGGGACGCTGGGCGGGGCAAGGAGCACCCACCCGGGAGGACGCCAGTTTGCAGGTGCGGCGGACCGACCCCACGCACGTTTAACATGGCTGAAGCACGAGGCTCCGGGATGGGTTTCAAGGTGGACTCTAGGCTCACTCTTAATTAACAACGAGATCGGGCAGGTTTGAGCCAAATCGGGAGAGATGAGGAAGAAAAGTCACAGGGCTCTGAGGGTCTCAGCTCCTCCGGGAGGCGGGGAAGGCACTCCGAGGGACCCCTCCCGGCCCGCCGTGGCCTGAGGAGAACGGGCGGGGGGGTCGGGCCCCGCGCGCCCACCCGGGCCGCCTTACCGTGGCTCTGCAGGATCTCGTGCTTGAGGCCGCCCGTGTAGTCGATGAGCTCCTCCAGGCCGCGCTCGCACAGCTGCCCGTAGCCCGAGAACTTGTGCAGCACCTTCTCCAGCTCGCGCTCCACCGTCACACACTGATCCATCTCGTAGGTGGCGGCGGCGCTCGGCTCCCCGGCGCCCGGGTGTCCGCAGCCGTTCGGCCCGGGCCCGGCCGAGGCCGCGTCCTCCTCCTTGTCCCCCAGGCGGGCGGCGCGGGCTGCTGAGGCGGCGGGCAAGCTAGCCCCGGCGTCGGGGAAGCCCCGCGCAGCCCGTACCCGGCTGCCCCATGGCGCACGGCCTCTGGCGCGTCGCAGCCGCGCCGGCTTACTGCCCCACCCGGCCCCGCGTCTCCGGTCCCCGCTCGCCGCGTTCGGCTACCCGCGGCCGCGCCGCCGATTGTTTTTGTTTTCACGGGAACCGGCCGATGACCTGGTTCTCCAGGGCGGCACCAAGAGCCGCGGACCCGAGATGGGGGGAGCCACCCCAGCGAGGGAAGGAGGCGGCGCGGGACGTACCAAGAGCACCCGCGAGGGGGAGCAACCCGGCGAGCGCGGGCGGAGGAACGTGACGGCCCTCCGCTCGCGCCGCGGCTCTAAAGGTGAGGGCCGCACCACGCGGGAGGCGTGCAAGGGAGAGGTCGAGGGTGGAGCAAGAACCCAATTGGCCCGAGGAGCTAAATAGGGAACTTTGGAGACAGCCCCCGCGCTCCCAGAGCGCTACAACTACGCGCTTCGTAAACAAGAGGGTGGAAACCGTCCCCAACCACTCCGCCCAGAAACCGGGAAACCGAACCAATGGGAGCGAGAAATACGTAAGGAACCAACATCCTCCAATCCCGGGCCTAGGTGTAAACCTTCAGCCAATCCGGGCCGAGCGGCCAAACCAATAGCCTCGCTGTTGGAGGGGGTGACTTGGAGAGCAAACCGGGAAGCAAGTCGTTTCTAGAAAACCATGAGCTAAAACAAGACAGAAATGAAAAGGTCTCTTTTCCATAGAACCTCTCCCTGGTCATCAGTTATTCCATTTCCCCATCCCCCGGGGGGTACTGTCATTCTGAAGTTTTGGAAGACAAACCCGCCACCGTGGTCGAAAAGCCAGGCCGGGCGAGGGGGCGCCTGATAGAATTAAAAGCGGGGTGATTCTGGGAGCGGTGACCGGAGCTACTTGCCGGCCGCGCGGGTCCCCCGCCAGGAAGGACGCGGCGCGTCCGTCAGTGCTGCCTTGACGCCCGCGACACCGTTGGGTCCCACTCCGCACCCCCGAACCCCGCGCCTTTGCCCCTTGGCCCTGGGCCTGGACCCTTTCCTGACCGGTTGCCTCACCCCCGGCCACGTACCGGCAGCTTCGCGGAATGGAAACTCGTGGGCGAGCTGGACAGCGTGGGCCCTGCCTCTTAGGCGCCTTATTCTACCGAATCGGATCGACTTGCCCCTTTTGTGTCACCCCTTTTGCTGATTTGGTGGCTTCTCCAACCTGGGCCTCCATCCCCTCGCTCACTAAGCTTCACTGAGCTGCACTTACCCTTCTTCTTGGCCTGGAAAACTTCCACCTTTCCCCTCCTAAAGTTCTCAGCTCACTTGTCCCCCTCAGAGGTCCAATTTCCTTCTTTATGATTGAAATTAATAATACTGCATTAGCTTCTCAGGAAAATTAAGTGAGATAACATATGTAAATGCCAATTATAAGCACATGATAGTCACATGGTAAGTGGTGGTGGTGGTGACTATTGTAAGTCCCCATTTAGCCTTCTTGTGTGGATGGTTCTGTCCCCAGGTCATATCCTCAACCTTCTCTTTTCGCTTTACCTACTGTCCTGGGAGAAAAACTACAATTGCCCCTCTCTGCCTCATAAGCTCTTTACTTGACATTCCCTCCAACCAGCAAGACATCATCATTCAGAGGACTGGTTACCTCCAGTCAACATGCCAAAAGCACAATTATATTTCCCTTCCAAAACCAACTATCGTCTCCTTGACCCCTCAGGTTTTGTCAGCATTGCCTTAACTCTCCCAGGTTCCTCTGCCACTTCTTCATCCTCATCTCTCATCTTTAACTTACCTGTAGGAGTCTTGAAATCTTTTCTCTATCACATTCCTCGACTCCACTAAACTATTTCCATTGCCACTCATCTATATCCTTCTCAAGATCCCTTTGCTAAATCAACTGCCTTCATTCACCCCAGAATCGTTGGTGTTCCCCAGGATTCTGTCCTCAGAAGTATCCCTAGAGATAAAGATCGTCTCACTCCCTTTTCATTAACCCTTCCCATGTAGTCAGACCTCAAGTTCTATTAAGTGCAACTTCCTAATGTCTTTTTTTAAAGATATTTTTATTGATTTTAGAGAGGAACAGAGAGAAACCGATCGGCTGCCTCCTCATAGAGATCAAGCCTGAAACCTGGGCATGTGCCCCAACTGGGATTCCAAGGGGCAACCTCTTGGTGCATGGGCCAGTGCTCAACCAACTGAGCCACACCAGCTGGGCTACTTCCTAATGTCTTAAGTGGAGCTTTTTTAAATTTCTACCTCCTCACCTTCATCAGTACCTTTTACACGTCTCCAAGATTATAATTGCTTCACGTATCTGCCTTTGATCACTTACCCTTACAGGGCCACCAAATGAATCTTCGTTTCCCTGAAAAGGTTGTTATAATAATTAGAGTCCTGACCAGTGTGGCTCAGTTGGTTGGATCATCGTCCCATGCACTGAAAGGCCATGGGTTCATTTCCCATTCAGGGCACATACCTAGGTTGCCGGGTAGTCAGAGCACTTACTGGAGACAACCAATGGATGTATCTCTCTCACATCAATATTTCTCTCTCTTCCTCCCTCTCTAAAGTCAATAAAAATAAAATTAAAATAATAATTAAAAGAGATAATCCATGTAAGGCACTCAAAATAATGCCTGGCACATGGTGAGAGCTATTATCCACTGATCAGAAATAATTATACAAATACAGAATCATTATGTTATACACATGAAACTAACATGTTATATGTCAATTATACTTCAGTTAAAATAAATAACCAATGACTCCCCACTACCTACAGCTTCAAATCCTAACTCTCAGATGCGTGGTCTGTACAGTGTAGCAGCCCATCACAATTCCTCATCCAAACACTGGACACTTTCACACACCTGCATCCAAACACTTTCACACTTTCAGTGTGAATTGAGCACAACTCATTTATACTTTTTCTTTTTCTGGAATGCTTTTCTTTATTAGCTATTCAAATCCTCCCCTTTCTTAAAGTAACAGAACAAGTCCTACTTTAACTTATGCCTTCTAGAGCTTGGCCTGTACTCTTCGATATGGTAATTTATAGTTGTATATATAGCTATTTAAATTAAATTAAAAATTCAATTCTTCAGTCATACTAACCATACTTAAAGTACTCAGTAACCACATGTGGCTAGTGGCTGCTGTGCTAATCGGCACAGAAGGAACACTTCCATCACTTTCTACACTGATCTAAACCATGACCACACAGTAAAGCTACCAGCCACTCCTTGAACTGCGTATAGGATTGCTCTGTATTAAGCCATTTAATGCCTAGTGCACACTGCCCTCTATTTTTGGTTAACTTTTTAAATATGCACCTTATTATCTCAATAAGATTGTTAGCTCCTAGGTCAGGGCTGATTTTTCTTTTTCTTCCCCAGGATTTAGTAAGCATAGAAAAAGTGCCCTAGGTATTTGTTAAAGGAAAGAGAATAAACAAATAAGAAAAGGGGCCTCAAATTTAACTGAGGAGAGAAAAAATAGTGCTTGTACAGGCATAGATCTTTGTGTTCCCTCCTCACTTTGTATTGGTCTTTTCTACCCAGTGCATAATTGCTTTAAGCCTAAACCTTGATTTGTCAGAGAAGGGTCTTTAGAAACAAAAGGGAAAAAATTTAGTTTTCAGAACAACTATAAATTATTTTTTTATGATTGTATCTCAGTACACAACAAAAAAGAATTTACACAAACAAACACCACTTCAGTATCAGATGAACTCCTGCCCTGCATTCTGTTCAGTCAGGAGAACATTTCATTTGCAATCATTCTGGACCTTGCTCTGGTCCTCCCCTCCACTCCAAATTTGATTCTCTGTAACATTTAAGTAAACATTTTTAAAAGGGAGACCAAAATGCATATTCAGAGTAAAAAATTTGGGGAAAATGCAAAAAAATAAACCCACAAAAACCAAATAATAATCCCATGAAATCCCAAAACCCAGGGGGAAAAAATCAGTTTTAACATTTAGGGTGAATTTCCAGAGTTTTTCCTGTGTATATGCATATATATCTATATGTGCATTTTTATAAACAATAGCTCTCATTATATATAACTATTTTGTAAAATGTTTTTGATGTCCAAACAGCATTTCTCTAACAAAAAAACAGTTCATAGAAGTGCTTCTGACATCTTTTTGAAATGTTTAATAGCTGTTACACATGACTATATCAATATATCTTATGTATTTGATATCTTTTCACTTTGATTTATTTTTAGAATCCTATAACTAGATGGAGGTAAAATAGAAAAAGTCAAAATTTCATCTTTTAGATTTGAGAATGAATTTTTAAAAGTTGCTTTAAAAACGTACTTTTATGCAAAATACACTTTCAGATAAGGGTAAGAAAGACTAAATTTATAATTATAATTGTAAAAAAAAGACCTTGTGGAAAAGACCTTGCTGATTTACTAACTATTCTAGCTGATGGCCGATATTAAACCAAGGGTCAACTGACAAAATATGTTATTATGAAATACTGAATTATAAAAAATATTATTCCTTCTTATCATCTTTTTAAATTAAATTTTTGTTATTTCCAAGCCAAAAAAAAAAAAAATCTCCACATGAGACATTTCTGGACCTTGCTACTAAGACCAGTTTAATAAATGGATGAAAGCACAACTACTGCCAAAAAAATATTAATCTGCATGTTTTCTGCTTCTTTTAGATCTCCTGTGTGGTTTGGGGCACACTGCCACTTAAATGACTGTTTTGTGACTGGCTAGATGACACTTGCCCCCGTTGAAACTTACTATAAGGAATTGGATAGGAAGTGTTGACAACAATGCCTTTTCTTCTATATTTACCACCCCCTTCCTTCAACCTCAGTAATATTTGTAGAAAACAGCCTCTATCATCAGAAAAGCCCTCCTGATATAGTTTTCACCATTTCTGAAGGCCAGGGCACTTCTAATTGGTTGCCTACCAGTGAAGCTACTGCCTTATATATCTCTATGAGAAGGGTATGTAGGCACTGCCCTCATATATGGTGCCCAGCCTGTAGGGCTTTGGACCTGCTCCCTCAGGTTTAATTTTTTTTTTTCTTTATTGATTTTAGGGAGGGAAGAAGAGGGAGGGAGAGAGAGATAGAAACATCGATGAGAGAGAACATCGATTGGCCGCCTCCTGCATGACCCCCACTGGGGATCAGGCCCACAACCTGGGCATGTGCCCTGACCGAGAATCAAACTGGTGACCTCTTGGTGCATGGGTCAATGCTCAACCACTGAGCCACACCGGTGGGGCTCCCTCAGGTTTTATTGGTCTGAATCTTTTTCTTTCTGGAATCTGGGATGTCTTTGTATACTTTGTTTTCTGCTTACTCATTTGTATGCTTTACCAGGTGTAGCAGGAAGGATACTAGCACTGTAACCCTAAAGTAATTCACTCAACCTCACCCAGCCTCAGTTTCCTTATCTATAAAATGAGAAGCTTGAAACAGATGACCTTTAAGTCCCTTCCAGTTAAAATGACAGAGATGCCAATGTTTATTAAGCAACATGTGAGGTGCTACACAACCAAAAAGAAACAGACAGGTGCACCCTCCCTGCTTCCATGAAAACTTTGAGTCTGAATCATTACTTCCTCATTATGGAAATACAGTGGGTTTTGTTTTTGTTTTGCTTTGTTTTATCTTTAATAATAATAATAGCTACCACTTATTAAGTCAGGCACTTTGCTTTAAATGTGTGATTATTCAAAAGAACCCCCTTTTAAAGTAAATATTGTTATCCTCATTTTACAAACGAAAAAACAGGCACAGAAGGGTTAAGTAATTTTTCCAAGATTACACAACTTAGACATGGTGGAGTTGGAATTTGAATTTGAATCTGTCTGACTCCAAAACCCATAAGGTACTGTACCTCAAAAAGACAAAATCATGCTCCAGGATTACTTGTCCAGTATGGGATTTCCAATGGAACAAAGGATCATTTACCCTAGGTAGTGTGGTTTGGTAATAGGAGCCCAAGGCTAAAATTCACAAAAATCATAACACTTCTACTTACCAGCTTTTCAACCTTAGGCAAGAATTTTAACCAAACAGCCCCCCTTTTTAAAAAAGATAATACCTACTCCACCTACGTTGAAACATTTTTGAGAGTAATATAAATGATAGTAAATGCATATATTTAATTAGTAAATGTATAGAATATAATTATTTATAAAGTGCTCTATAAATCATGAAGTCCTATATAAATTTAGGGTGCTATTATTTCCTTTTATTAGGTATGGATTTGACTCATTTATATATCTTTTTTTTTATTATTATTATTTTTTTTATCCTCACCCGAGGACATTTTTTCATTTTTTTTGTTGTTGTTGTTCAGATAGAGTGAGAGGGAGAGAGAGGAAGAGAGAGAGAGAGAAACATCGACGTGAAAGTGACACATCGAGTGGCTGCCACCCGCACGACCAACCAGGGCCGGGGACAAACTGCAACCGAAGCACATGCCCTTAGCAGGAACCGAACCCGGATCTCTCTGGACCGCAGGCTGACGCTCTAACCGCTGAGCCAAACCGGCCAGGGCTCATTTATATATCTTATTATGCATCTGTTCAGGACAGAATCTAGGTTTGTAAATTGCTGAAATACAAGATTCACGACTTTTGACAGCCTGGGGGAGATTCCAGGTAGTAATTTAAGCAACTGTTTAAAAAATGGCTTTTTGAGGAGACTTCTAGTTCCACTAACATGAAGTAATTCCATTCTACCAGCTCATCCCTAAAAACCCTTAACATAGCACCAAAAAAAAAAAAGGATGGGAATACTTTGAAAGGTAGAAAGAGATTGGGCTACTTAGGGATCTTGGCACTTGAGGAATGACACAGTGGTAAATTCCTGGGTTTCTTTATTTTCTATCATATCTCAGACAGAGCACTGCAAAAGCCTCAACCCAGTACCACAAATAGACACAGATAATAAAAGCTCCAAGAAAAGCCTGTTTTCCCTAGCCAAAGGATGAAAATAAAGAGTGGCCTTACAATTGAAAACCTCATTGGCAATATCTGTCTTACTCGAGCCAAACCCAGAAAAACTACACCCTTCCCCGCCCCCAGCATGATTTTAGCAGAACTGAGAGGAAGTTATTTTTCCACTCAGTCCCCCAACCCATGGATGAGAGAGGCAACATTCCAAGTCTCCTGCAGAATGATTTTGGAAGTGTTGAGTCGGGGAACTGACCTTCCATATTCTGCCTGGCAAAAGCAGGTGGTGCTCCAATTCCCCCAGCAGGTAGGATCAGCAGATTGAGCATAGAGCTCTATTTATACCCCCACTCAGAGGCAAGGAGACAGTGGGAGTTGGTGCCCCACTTTCACTGGGAAGTTGTCAGTGGCAGGAGGGGAGGGCTGAACTTCCACCTCACCCATTTGCAACAAGGCAGTGTGATTCAGTGCTCCACTTTTGCCAATGTGGTGTTGGAAGGGACCAGAGAAAATCTAAACATATATACCCAGCAGCCCATGTGCTAAATCTCAACAGACGACTGCCTGCTAAAAGAAAAAGATTAAATAGGATCCAGAGCCTTATAATATACTATCCAAAATGTTCAGGATACAATTTTAAAAAATCACTTGTGCAAGAACCAGGAAGATCACAGCATGAATGAGAAAAGATACTCGATGGATGCCAACAATGAGATGAATCAAATGTTGGAATTATCTGACAGTTATATTAAAGCAATTATCATAAAAAAGTCAGCAACCATTTACCAATTCTCTTGAAACAAATTAAAGATAAATAATTCAGCAAAGAAATAGAAATTATTTTTTAAAAACTTAATGGAAATTATAGAACTGAAAAATAGATAAGTAAAATAAAATCTTGCTGTATGAGCTCAATAATAGAGTAAAAATAACAGAGATAGAATCAGTGAACTTGAGGAACAGACCAATATAATTTACCCAACCTGCACAACAGAGGAAAAAATAGTCTGAAATAAAAGGAACAGTGTCTCAAGAACTATAGGATTTTTTAAAAGGTAACAATTATATCATTAGTCACAGAATGAGAAGGGTATGAGAGGAGGACTGAAAATGTATTCAAAGAAATAATAGCTGAAAATGTCCCTAACTTGGTAAAAACAAAACAAAACAACAACAACAAAACCGTAAATCCACAAATTCAAGAAGTTAAATCTCAAATAAAATAAACCCAAAGAAATCCATTCCAAGACATATAACAATTAAACTTCTGAAAACTAAAGGCAAAGAAAATATCTTGAAAGCAGCCAGAGAGAAATGATGCATTAAAGGGGAACACAGCCCTGGCCAGTTTAGCTCAGCAGTTACAGCATCAGCCTGGCGGATCGAAGAGTCTCGGGTTCGATTCCGGTCAAGGGCACGTACCTCAGTTGCAGTTCATCCCCAGCCCTGGTTGGGGTTGTGCGGGAGGCAACCAGTCCATGTGTCTCTCTCACATCGATGTTTCTCTCTCTCTCTCCCCCCCTTCCACTCTGTCTGAAGATAAATAGAAAAATATCCTCGGGTGAGGATTTAAATAAATTAATAAATAAAAATAAAGGGGAACACAAATATAAACTATTGCAGATTTCTCACCTGAACCATGAGGGCCAGAAGAAAGCGGCACAACATTTTTCAAGTACTAAAAGATAAGAATTGTCAACCCAGTATCCTATGTCTGTTCCAGTGAAAATAATTTTTTTCACTGCCTGTGATTAGGTTTTTATTCAAAATTAGCTGTCCAAAGTAATTTGACCTTTATGGAATAAACAAATTTAACTTTATGCTGCAGGCTTCTTTTCTTCGGCAGTGGGTTTCTTTTCTGTGGGCTCCTTCTCAGCTGCTGTTTTTTGTGGGTTTTTTTTATCCTCACCCGTGGACATTTTTCCACTTTTGTTCAGATAGAGTGGGAGGGAGAGAGAGAGAGAGAAACATCGACGTGAAAGGGACACATCGAGTGGCTCCCTCTCGCACGACCCCAACCAGGGCCAGGGAAGAATCGAAACCAAGGTACGTGCCCTTGGCAGGAATCGAACCCGTGACTCATTGGTGCGCGGGCCAACGCTCTAACAGCTGAGCCAAACCGGCCAGGGCACCAAAGGCTTCTTTTGCTTCGTAACACCAACAGCCTTCTTTCCTTCCTTGCCTACCACATGCTTCTTGCCTGGAATCCTCTTCTCATCTGATTTGGCTTCTAGTGCTGCTGCTACTGCTTTATCCACCCGGAGCTTGTGGTTCTTGGCCTGCCAAAGATTGGTATTCTGGTACATAGTCTTTACATATGGGTTTAGCTTCAACATGATTCTCAGGCTTTTCTTTTTTCTTTTTTAAAATGAGTTTTTATTGATTTTAGAGAGAGTAAAAGGGAAAGGGAAAGAGAGAGAGAAACATTGATGTGCAAGAATATTGATTGGCTGCCTCCTGCATGCCCCCCACTGAGGATCGGGCCCACATCCTGGGCATGTGCCCTGACGGGGAATCGAACCAGTGACCTCACGGTGTACAGGAGGAAGCTCAACCAACTGAGCCACACTGGCCAGGGCATTCTTAAGTTTTTCAGTGAATTCTTCTTCAGGACTCTGCGATGAATCTTCTTTCATGATGCTCAGAGGATGCTTTGGATCTTTGGGCTTTTCAAGATTCTATTAAGGTCTGTATTGAGCTTCTTGTGCTTGGGAAGTTTGTAATTACTCTTGAGGGAGGCAGCTTCATGCCAGGTGCCATACAGAGCATCTAACTTGTGGAGAGCACTTTCAGTCCAAATGCAGAAACAGCCCACATGCCCACCAGGAGCAAGTTTCAAAATGTTCAATGTGCTCACATTAAGCAGAGTAATTCCATTACTAAATCTCGGCATTATTTTCTCCTTTCTCCGCTTCCTATTTTCTATAAAAATCTCGTCAACATAAGAAACATCCAAACCTGTAGATAATTTTTATAAGTTTATTTAAAAACAAAAAAATATAGTTTTTTAATTAAAAAAATAAAGAGTTTATTTGAGCCAAACGGATTAAATATGCCTGGGAACAAGATCTCAACTGCTCCCCCAGCGATGTTTCTGATGGCTTTGACGATACCGTCCTCATGGTGCAAGGCCCTCTGCGCTGGATACAATGACGGTTTCTCATTTTGCCTTGGCCAGCTCTTGTTCGCGGAGAGGCACAGACCTTTTTGATATCATTCCAGGCCTAAGTTTCTTAAGAAGCAAAACAGTTTCTTGGTGTTCTTGTGGCCTTCGACTTTATCTTCAACCACCAAAAGAAGTTCAGGAACTTCCTCGATATGGTGACGTTTAGATATCACCAGCGCTGGTAAAGCTGAGGCAGCCAGGGCAAAGCAGATGGCATATCGCTACCGTGTTGTGTTCACTCTGAGGTGCCAATGGCACCAGGTTTTGATCGGTGCAAATGTGCAGTCCCCATGTGTCCAAAAGCATCCTGGCCAGAACGATGAGCTCCACCACATCTAACTGGGACTTGGAGCCAGAGCTCTGCCAGTACCCCAAGACTCAGCACTGGTTTGATGAATGCCAAATTCACTGACAGCGGAGGGCTGTCTGTTGTTTTTACACAAGTGGGTATGAACAAAGTTCACAATATCTGGCTGAATGGGAGCCTTGAACACAGCAGGCAAAGTGACATTTTTGCCAGATGATTCCATCTGTCCAGAGAACACTGATATAGGTGGCCACACTCCTCTCAAGGGGGTGGCTCCCACAGGAAAAGGGAAAATATTCTTTAATAATGAAAATGAAGTCAAGATATCCTCAGATGATGAAAAACTAAGAGAATCTGTCACAAACAGACCTACCAAAAACAATGTTTTCTAAACAGAAAGAAGATAATAAAAGAAGGAAACCTGGAACATCAAGAAGAAAGAAATAACACAATAAGCAAAAATATTAGTATACTCCATATGCTTTCCTTCTCTTGAGTTTTTTAAATTAAGAGTGAAAGCAAAGACTATAACAATGTTGTATGTAGAGTAAATATGTTGACATAAGAATGCCCAGCCCTGGCCAGTTTGGCTCAGTGGTTAGAGCGTCAGCCTGTGGACCGGAGAGTTCCGGGTTCGGTTCCCACTAGGGGCAGTTTGTCCCCGGCCCCGCTTGGGGTCGTGAGGGTGGCAAACACTCGATGTGTCTCTCCCACAATGATGTTTCTCTCTCTTCCTCCTTTTCTCTCTCCCACTCTATCTGAAGATAAATGCCAAAAAAAATGTCCTTGGGTGAGGATTAAAAAAGAAGAATGTCCATACCTGTAGAGGATTTTTATAAAATGTTATTTGAATCAAACAGAAGATACACATGAAAGCAATATCTCAACAAAATGAGATAGATGCTACCAAGAATATGACAGTTGTCAGCTTCTTTTATGCATTTGAAATTAAGGAGGAAGAGTAAGGAAGATTACACAAAAGTGGGAGAAAGCAAGGCAGGGATCAGATTACAGAAAGGTTAAGATTATGTGCTCCCTTGAGGGTGGTCAAGCTCTAGTAAGAGGGGTCTGAAAAGAGGCATTTCAAAGGTGTGTTAACCTAGATGTGCAGGAACAATGAACAGGGCTTGCTTAAGGCAAAGATAAGCCCTTTGCTAAAGAATTTATGTGCCTGGGGTATGACTATCCACCATGACCTGGCCAGTTAGCAATTTATGATCAAATCACTCTGTGAGGTTACTTTCCATAGAACCTCTTTTATATTATATTATAAACAGATAGGACAAAAATGTAAATAAGATACTTAACTTGAACTAGTAAAATAGCGACACGAGTCAATTGTGATAAGTATACATAATGTAATACCTGGAGCAACCACTAAAACCCTATACAAGGGGTAAAATTTAAAAATACTATAGATAAGGGGAAAATGGGGCATTATTATTTAAGGGGTACAGAGTTTATGGTTGGGATGATGAAAAAGTTCTGGAAATGGATAGTGGAGATGGTTGCGCAACATTGTGAATGCATTTAATGCCACTAAAGTGTATACTTAAAAATAATTTAAAATAGTAAATTTTATGTTATATATATTTTACCAAAATTTTTATAATAGGTCATAAAAATGGTAATTGAAAAACTATAAAGGTGGTGATCATTTTGTAATATATGTTTATCAAATCAATACATTGTACATCTTAAACTTACACAATGTTATATGTCAATAAACCTGGTGAAAAACACTATAGTGTGGACAAAAAAAGAGAGGATTCTATAACAACTAACCTCACAGGGTGATCTGGTCATAAATTCCTAACTGGGTAGGTCATGAGTAGTCATACCCCAGGCATATAACTTTTTAATGAAAGGTCTATATTTGCCTTAAGCAAGCATTTGTCCATTGTTTCTGTTCATCTAGGCTAATTCATCTTTGAAATAACCTGTAACCACCTTCAAGAGAACAGGGGATCTGGGCTCAAACCTGCAATTCAGGTATGTACCTTTGACCAGGAATTGAACCCTCCACCCTTCAGACCTTGGGCCAAAGCTCTAACTCTAACAAATCTCTAACAAGACTGACAAAGAATAAAAGAGAGAAGACACGCCCTGGCTGGTTTGGCTCCGCAGTTGGAGCATCAGCCTGCAGACCAAGGAGTGCCAGGTTTCATTCCAGCCAAGGGCACATACCTCCGTTGCGGTTCGTCCCCGCCCCAGTTGGGGTTGTACAGGTGGCAGCCAGTTGATGTGTCTCTCTCACATCAGTTTCTCTCTCTCCCCCTCTCCTTCCCAGTCTGTCTGAAGATAACTGTAAAAATATCCTCAGGTGAGGATTTAAAATAAATAAATAAAATAAAAGAGAGAAGATACTAATAACCAATATCAGGAATGAAACAGGGTACATCACTACAGACCCTGCAGACATCATAAAGGTAATAAGGAAATACTACTACAACTCTATACCTATGAAGTTAATAACTTAGATAAAATGAACCAGCTCCTCAAAAACACAAACTACACAGCTCACTCAATATAAAATAGATCATTTGAATAGCCCTATAGTTATTAAGAAAATTGAACCCATAATTTAAAAACTCTTAAAAAATAAATCCCTAAGCTCACATGAAGAATTCTGCCAAACCTTTGATGAAGAATGAACACCAATTCTATACAATCTCTTCCAGAAAATATGGTAAGTGAGAATACTTCCTAATTCATTTTATGAAGCTAGCACTACCCAATACCAAAACCAGACAAAGACAGTAAGCCAAAAGAAAATTATAGACCAATATTTTTCATGAATTTAATTGCAAAAATACTCTTGAAATAGCAAATCAATTCCAACAATATATAAAAAGGTTTATATACCATGATGTAGTGGGGTTTATTTCAAGAATATAGGGATGGTTCAGTGTTCAAAAATCAACTAACATCATCCTCCACATCAATAGGCTAAAGAAGAAAAATCATTTGATTATATCAATTGATGCAGAAAAGGCATTTGACAATATCCAACATCTGTTCATGATAAAAAGTCTCAGTAAGCTAGGAATCAATGGGAACTTCCTCAACTTGTTACGGAACATCTATAAAACTTACAGCTAACCGGTGACAGGATGAATGCTTTTCCCCTAAGATGTCCTAGAATGTCCAATCTCACCACTCTAGTTAAGTACCTGGAAGTTCAAGCCAGTTCCATAAAGCGAGAAAAAGAAATAAAAGGTATGGCACACCATTTATAAAGGAGATAACACTGTTCCTATTTGCAATGACATTAGTAACTACATAGTAAATTGCAAGGAATCTACACACATACACAATCCAAGAATTAATAAGTGATTTTAGCAATGTCACAGGACACAAGATCAACTCACAAAAATAACTGCATTTCTATATACTAACAACATACGGAAACTTAAATTTAAAACAAAATGCCAGTTATAATTGCTCCAAAGAAAATAGGTATAAATATAATAAAACATCTACAGGATATGTATTCTGAAACTTACAAAATGCTGATGAAAGAAATAAAAGAAGATTTAAATAAATGAATAAACATACTATGTACATGAATTGAAAGACATTATAGTAAAGATGTCAATTCTCCTCAAACTGATTACTATAGATTTAATACACTTCTGATCAAAATCTCAGCAAGATATTTTCTAACATAGACCAGCTTGCTGAAAAATTTACATGTAAAGGTGCAGGACCTAGAACAGCTAAAACAATTTTGAAAAAGAAGAAAAAACTGGAAGGAATCATTCTATCCCATGTTGTCTTAATATATAGCTACACATATCATATATAGCTTAACATATAACCAGGACTGTGTTATCAATGCAGGAATAGACATATAGATCAATGGAATAGAACAGAGAACCAGAAATAGGTCTACACAAGTATGCCCAAGTGATTTTTAACAAAGATGCAAAAGAAATGCAATAGAGGAAGGATAGCCTTTTCAGAAAATAGGGCTGAAAAGTAATTAGGCACTAGGCATTCATAGCCCCCCCCCCCCCCCCGCAAAGAAACTTGAACTAAATTATCTCAAAAATGGAGCACTGACTGAAATGTAAAAACAGGTAAAATAACAACAGCAGCAAAAATCTTTGGGATATAGGGCTAAGAAAATCTTAGATTTGACAGGGAAAGCACAATTCATAAAATGAGAAATTGAACCTGAGAGAGTATATTTGCAAAACACATATCTGAACTCTCAAAACTCAACAATAAAAAAACAATCTACTCAGCTGATGTGGCTCAGTGGTTGACCGTCAACCCATGCACCAAGAGGTCGCTGGTTCGATTCCTGGTCAGAGCACATACCCAGATTGTGGACTCGATTCCTAGTGGGAGTCATGCAGGAGGCAGCCAATCGATGTTCTCTCTCATCCATGTTTCTATCTCTCTCTCCCTTCCTCTCTCTCTAAAATCCATAAAGAAAAAAAACCAACAACAATCCAATCAGAAAAGGGCAAAGTACACAAACATTCACACTGAAGAGGAAAGAAACAGAGATGGCAAATAAGCACATAAAAAGCTGTTCAACAATCAGTAGCAATTATCAAAATATAAATTTAAACCACAATGAGAAATCACTACACACCTATCAGGATGGCTAAAATAAGATATAGTGATATATCAAAAGCAGGTGTGGATGTAGAGAAACTGGATCACTCATACATTGCTGGTGGGAATGTAAAACAATCCAGGCATGCATTTTCCATGGATCCCAGCAACTGTACTTTGGGCATTTATCCCAGAGAAATGAAAACCTATGTTCACACAAAAACCTGTACACAAATGCTTACAGAAGTTTTATTTGTGATGGCCCCAAGCAGGAAACAACCCAAATGTTCTTCAACAGGTGAATAGTTAAACAAACTGTGGTAATCCATACCATGGAATACTATTCAACAGTAAAAAGAAATGAACTGTTAAACACACAACAACATGGATGAATCTCAAGGGAATTATGCTGAGTGGGTGTCGGGTGGGGGCGGGTGTCAATCTCAAAAGGTTTCTTTTATATAGCATTCTTGAGTGACAAAATAATAAGGATGGAACACAGACTGGAGGTTGCCAGGGATTGCAGATAGTAGGAGGGACAGGGGTGGCTGTAGCTGCAAAAGAGTAACATGAGGCATCTCTGTGATGGGACTCTACTGTATTTTGATTGTAGTGGCCACACGATTCTACATAAGTGACAAAATTACATAAAAATAAGCTTGAGTCTGCATGTGTGCGTGCACACGAGTGCATGTAAAATTAGTGAAAACGGAATAAATTTGACAGACTGTGCCAATGTTAATTCCTGATTGTGACATTATGCTATGTAGGATCTCTCTGCATTATTTCTTACAACTGCACGTGAATCTACAATTACCTCAAAAAAACATTTTTTTAAACTGGCCTTTTGAGGATAATTTTGATAATGAGGAGGAAAGGCAACCACTCTTTTTGTGTCCCTAATTATTATATCTACAGTTTCTTCTCTTTGTTTATAGTTACCTGGTTTAATTTTTCCAATGACTAATTCTGAGATATGTTTAATCTCCCCTTTTCTGTCCTCTCCATTTTTTTTCTATCAAATAAGCAATAGGTTATTTGGGTCTGATGCAGGATTATTTCAAGTTACATTTAAATATAGAAACTTAATCGTGGTTCTCAAACTCATGACTGATCTTCCTCATCATCCCAAGGGTAGGGAAAGCAATATGATTTTTGGCACTCAAGTGGATAGCACGTGGGAAGTCTGTAAAAAGCCTGATTCTGTTGCTACAAAAGACAAATGTCTTCATTACTAATCCTTTGTGTATTGAAACCAGTGGGGTGATTTTTCTGCCCAACTCATTCTGTGTTCCTGCCTTTGCTCTTGGTTGAGAACCACAAGTTACACTTTTCTAAAGAGTCCTGGCTTACTAGAGTTCAGAGAGGATAGTGTTTACCAATAGAAATAAAGGTCAGAATATGAAAAGGACCACATAACTTATTACAAACATTTGAAAGGGATCAGTAGTAACAGATGTCCTTGGCAAGTACAGTGTCATTTTGTGCCCGGTATCTTAGCATACCTTATCCCATTTGCCCAGAATGCCTTCCTTCTATGTTTCAAATCCTGTCTGGGTGTTTGTGCATCCTTCTGACTCCTTTGTTCTACAGATATAATCATTCCCTATGTTGTACTACATCTATAAATTGTACAAATTTCTATTGTGGCATATAACATGGAAATAAGCAGTACGATATAGTGATTAAGAACTTGAACTCTGGCACCAAACTGAGTTTGAATCCCAGGTCCACTAGCTGTGTGACCATGAGTAAGTTATTTAACCTCTTGTTGCTTCAATTTCCTCACCTATACAATGGCAATAGTAGCAATATTTAATTCATAGGTAAGGATTAAATTAATCATGTGTAAAATGCTTAGAAAAGTACCTGATGTATAATAAGCACTACATAAGTGTTAGTTATTATCTTTATTTATATGTTTATTTCACTTAATTAGAACATAAGCTACTTGACAGCAATGTAAGTTATCTATTGCTATATTCATATTACTCCAAAACTTAATGACTAAAACAACAAAAATTATCTCATGGTTCTGTGAGTCAGGAATCTGGGATCACTGGACTGGGTCCTCTGGTTCAGGGTTTTTCACAAGGCTGCAGTGAGGTGTTGGCTAGGCTGGGAGCTAGCTGAAGGCCCAACCAGGGGAGGATCACAAGGGTATTGGCAAGATTAAATTCCTCACAGATTGTTGGACCAAGACCTCCTTACTGTTGGCCAAAGGCCACCCTCAGTTCCCTCCACTGGGTCTCTTCATAGACCTCACAACATGGCAGCTGGCTTCCATCAAATGAACAAGCAAGACAAAGGTCACCCTATTTTTATAACTCAATCTCAGAAGTGATATTCTCACTTTTCTTGTATTCTATCTGTTAGAAGCAAGTCACTATGTCCAGCCCACTTTCAAGATGAGAGGGTTACACAAAAGCAAGAATAAGAGGAGGCAGGGATCACTGGTAGTCATCATAAAGGCTGCTTCCCCAATGATTGACATTCCTCCCCTATGTGTAATACACTCATTACTACCCAAGGTCCCCCAAAGTATCATCCCATTATAGGCAGGGACTGTATCTTATTCATATTCATAACTACAATCACTTTTCTTATTGATTTAAACAAAAGAATGAAAGAAAAGTGTAGAATGTCATGTCATTAAACATAAGCTATAAGAATAAATTGTGATATAAATAAAAATGTGATATAAATAAAAAAGGTTTTTCTTAGCTGTTATTTTGACTGCCCTGACATTTTTAGAGAATTTAATAACTTCACAAATTTTAAGCATTTATTATTTTATTTCATTTTCATGTTTGGTTTGAGTAATCTTATATCTTAAATTTTGATAAACTCATCCATATAATGTTTTATCTTCTCTATTTACAGTTGGATTCATGATGCTGTGAAATGTGAATAATTTAAACTCCTTTTTCCAAATCAACTACTGATCATGGTTGTCCAATAAGGTACAACCAACCAAAACATATCATTGTATTGAAATAGAACTCTTCTCAACTAACCATCTCTTAGGGCATTTCTTCAATCTCTAACTATATGTGCATTCACCCGTAATATGAAAGGAACACAGTAGGTATATGCCATACCATGTGACCCTTTGCTGTCTATCCCTCTTCTCATGGCCCACATTATTTTAAGGCATAAGCAAAAGCCACAGAACTAACCACTTTACCCAAATGGAGCCTCTGGTTGGATCTGCAACAGCCTGAAGAAGTAGGACATGTGAGGGTACAGGGAGACTGCTCCTTAGGAAGAGCCAAGTTCAGTACCATGAGATGAACCAGAAGAACTGAATCTGAATGTGACAGTTCTTCTCAAAGTGTATGTTTTAATGGCACAATAATTAAAATCTATTTTTCTTGTTCCCAAACCAATTGGCCAGAAAACATTTTTTCTCCTTTAAAACACTCAGACTTTTAAAAGAAACTTAAGTATTTAGGTTTAAATTAATGAAATAAAAATAAGTAAATACATAAATAATTGAAATAAAGGCATGTATTCAAGCTACTTCATCTATCAGTGCTAAAGATCCTGGTACCCTCTTCAGATTTACTCCTCACTACCCCCAAATAAAAGCATTAAAATTTCTGTAGGGATCTTTAGGATAATAGTGTTATTTTTCATGAGAAACTATGAAGGATATTATTTGCCAAAAAATCAAACAGTATATTATAGATAATAAATAGTTCTGTCCACTGACCACCAGTCTCCTGAAACAGCATTTCTAAGTCTCTCCATGCACTGCCCACTTATTAAATCCAATAACCTCCCTCGTCCCGCTCACTACTGACCCATTGGCCTCAAAACTACTTCCCAGCATGAACCTTCAGTTCTGATATCAATCAGTCTCAGTTTCTCTGCTCACACTCTTCTTGCTTCTGTCCACCCCTCTGTGAATCTCATGTCCTCCTCTCAATCCCCTGAAGTCTAATCCTATGCCTCACAGGCCAGCTTAAATCATTACCTTCCCTTGAAGCTTCTGCACTTCCTGAGAACCCTCCTGGGTCTCTCTCCCTTTTGTGGATTTCTCTTGTAGATAAAATTGTCAGTATTTAATTCGTTTCTTAGCCAAATACTCTATTTTTACTTATCATATAACCTTTTCTTGAGTGAGTGTTCATCACAAAGCTGTTACCTCCTGATATTTGTTTTGCAATTTTAGACCTTTGGAGACTAACATGAAGTTTGAGTTAGTCCTACGTATGCTGCACAATGCTACCAAGTGGTGATGAGCAGTACTGCACATTCTTGAGATCGAAGGTATAGGAGCAGAAGAATGTGTCTTTGCTGAATTACATGGTGGGTTTCTGCGTGATCTTTTATCAAACTTAGATTTCTAAATAGCAGTACAAGAATACACTAAAACAACTTACAATTGAACAGTCACCTAAAGCTGATATATCTTTATAGCATTTTACTAAAAATAATGTGTGTGTGTACGCATACGTGTGCATGCACGTGTACGGCTGTAGTATTCTATGATCCATATGATTTCTTTCCTCATGGTTTTTAATTTTTAAAAAACTTTCAATTACAGTTGACATACGGTATTATATTAGTCTCAGATGTACAACATAGTGATTAGACATTTATATAACTTACAAAGTGATCACCCCATAATAAGAAATACTAAGATCGCTGTAAAAATTCATTTCAAATATAAGAAAAATTAATGAAAATAATGGTTGAATGTTAGTATACTCATATAGCAATGTTGATAAAAATTGTTCATTACTCAAGTAAAAAATTATTTCAAATATGTGTATATATAGCTAAAATTGCTTCTAGTTTCCTTTAATTATAATTTCTTTTTATAGTCTAAACAGTTTTCAAAAAGGCAATGCAAAGAGATTTGGTAATTTTTCAACTATGTATCTAAACATCACTAAAAGTATGCCAGACATTTTATATTCCTGTCACTTACATAAAGGCAGCCAGAGTCCAAAAAAGAACTACAGATACTGATTCAAATTAAAAGTGTCTGATAACACAAATGTTTATTTATTCTTTTCATCATAGATTCATGTTTTAAAAATTTAGCAAGAGGTAAAAAGGAAGATGAAGGAAAATGCTTTTTCAAGATTTAAATTATGATATTATTAAGAAAAATGGCCCTGGCCAGTTTGGCTCAGTGGTTAGAGCATCGGCCCTCGGACCGGAGAGTCCCGGGTTCGGTTCCCACTAAGGGCACGTACCTAGGTTGCAGTTTTCCCCAGCCCTGGTTGGGGTCGTGTGGGTGGCAACCACTCGATGTGCCTCTCTCACGTCGATGTTTCTCTCTCTCTCTTCCTGCCTCTCTCCCTCCTACTCTATCTGAAGATAAATGCAAAAAAATGTCCTCAAGTGAGGATAAAAAAAAGAAAAATAGACAGGTTTCAAGTTATTATAAATCCATTTAGATTTAATTAGAAATTGGCAGTAACAATAACACAGTACATTAGACTTCAATTTATTAAAGAAATAAAATGTGAATTTTTAAAATAAATTTAAATTTTTTACTGCATAAAGAGTAAACATTGTATTTGATTATATATTAATTTGCTGCCACAAAATTAAAATCATATTTTTTGCTGCTTGTCAAATAACTTCTGTGTTGTGGTTAATATCTGCCCATTCAATTGCAAATTTTTATATTTGTCTAATACTTTCATTTTTCCTATTAAAACGTTGAACTTGAAAAAGAAAGTGATCACCCCGATAAGTCTAGTATCATACATAGTTATTGCAATATTATTGACTATATTCCCTATGCTGTACTTTACATCCCTGTGACTGTTTTTTTAACTCATCTTTATTGTTGAATGTATTACATATGTCCCCCCTTTTTTTCCCCATTGACCCTCTCCTCCCCAATCCTGACCCCCTCCTGCCTTCCCCACACTATTGTCAGTGTCCATGGGTTATGCATATATGCAGAGAAGTTCTTTGGTTTATCTCATCCTGCCCTCCCTCCCCCCTTCCCTTTGAGGTTCATCAGTCTAACAACCAATTTGTACTTCTTAATTCCTTCATCTTTTTCACCCATCCCCCCCAGCCCCTGCCCATCTGGCAAACAACTAAAAGTTTTCTATATCTAGGAGTCTGTTTCTGTTCTGCTTGCTCATTTTTTCATAGATTTGATTATTGACAGATATGTTTTAATTGCCATTTTATTGTTCATATTTTTGTTCTTCAAGAAGACCCTTCAACATTTCATATAATAATGGTTTGGTGTCCTGGCTGGTTTGGCTCAGCAGTTAGAGAGTTGGCCCGCGGACCGGAGAGTCCCGGGTTCGGTTCCCACTAAGGGCATGTACCTCGGTTGCAGTTTGTCCCTGGCCCCGGTTGGGGTCTTGTGGGTGGCAACCACTCGATGTGTCTCTCTCACATCAATGTTTCTCTCTCTCTTCCTCTCTCTCTCCCTCCCACTCTATCTGAAGATAAATGCAGGAATGGCCTCGGGTGAGGATGAAAAAAAAAAAAAGAGTAATGGTTTGGTGGTGGTGAACTCCTCTAGCTTTTTCTTGTCTGGGAAACTCTTGATATGTCCATTGATTCTAAATGATAGCTTTGCAGGATAGAGTGATCTTGGTTGTAGGTCGTTGTTTTTCATCACCTTGAATATCTCTTGCCACTCCTCTCTGGCCTGCAAAGTTTCTTTTGAGAAATCAATTGACAGTCTTATGGGAGCGCCTTTGTAGGTAACTAACTGCTTTTCTCTTGCTGCTTTTAAGAGTCTCTCTTTGTATTTAACCTTTGGCATTTTGATGATGATGTGTCTTGGTTTGGACCTCTTTGGGTTCATCTTGTTTGGGACTCTCTGTGCTTCCTGGACTTATATGTCTGTTTCCTTCACCAAGTTAGGGAAGTTTTCTGCCATTATTGTTTCAAAAAGGTTTTCAACTTCTTGTTCGCTCTCTTCTCTTTGGGCACTCCCATGATGCAAATGTTGGCACGCTTGAAGTTGTCCCAGAGGCTCCTTACACTATCTTCGTTTTTTTTAATTCTTTTATCTTTTTGCTGCTCTGATTAGGTGTTTTCTGCTTCCTTATATTCCAAATCGATGGTTTGCTTCTTGGCTTTACCTACTCTACTATTGATTCCCTGTAAATTATTCTTTATTTCAGTTAGTGCATCCTTCATTTCTGACTGGTCCTTTTTTATGTTGTTGATGTTCTAAATTCCTTGGAGGTCTCCTTAAGTTCCTTGAAGGTCTCACTAACTTCCTTGAATGTCTCACGAAGTTCCTTGAGCAACCTTATAATCAGTATTTTGAACTCTGCATCTGATTGATTGCTTATCTCCATTTTGTTTAGTTCTTTTTCTGTAGTTTTGTTCTTTTCTTTCATTTGGGACATGTTTCTTTGTCTCCTCATTTTGGCTGCTTCCCTGTGATTGTTTCTATGTATTAGGTAGAGTTGCTATGTCTCTTTGGCTTGGAAACGTGGCCTATTGTTGTAGGTGTCCTGTAGGGTCCAGTGGCACAGCCTCCCTGATCACCCCAGCTGGGCCCTCGAGGTGCACCTCTAGTGTGGACTGTACACCCTTCTGTTGTAACTGAGTCTTGACTGCTGTTGGCACATCAATGGGAGGGATTTACTCAGGCTGATCAGCTGCAAGGACTGGCTGTGCCCACTGACCACTGGCCTCTGACTACTTTGGAGGATCAGCTGTGTAGGTGCCCACCACACAGAGCAAGACTTACTTCATCAGGGCTCTGGTACCCACTGAGTTCACTCATTGAGTGTGTCACTTGTGGAGGTAGTTGGGTGGTGGTGTTTCAATGTGGTCTGAAACTGTCCACTGGGTGTGCTTGCTCTGGGACAAGGTCAGCCAATGCCTGTGCTCTATCCAGGGCCACCCGGCATAAGCTACAAAGTGACCTCCAGATGGCTGCTTCCTGTGCTGGGCTTGGAGGTGCCCAGGAAAAGCCAAGTTGTGAACCAAGGCTGGCTGCTTCTAGTGCCAGGCCTGGAGCCACTTAACAAGAGGTATGGGATTTGCTGAGACCAGATGCTGCTTGTTTGAGAGGTTTTAAGAAACTCTGAAGCAGGATCCAAGACAGGCCAGTCCTATGGTAAAGCCTTTGGAAACAGCCTGGGTGGGCCCGAAAGTTGGGTGCAGCAGGACCTCAGGGAATCACCAGGGCGGGGCCAACAGTGTGAGCCAGGTTGCTGGAGTCCCAGATATGGCAGCTGTCTGCCGCCCCAAGGAGGGCTCACCAAATGAACATCAACCTCCACCAGCATGTCTGTCTGGGAGAAAGTTGCCTCTCCAGCCCTCGTCTGAGGCCAAACAGCTCAGTTCTTCCCTGTATGTCTTGGGGCCCCTCAAGCTGCCTCCCCTCCAAGCTTAGAGGGAGCGAGTCTGGGTAAGTCCGTGCATGGGCCCTTTAAGAGGAGCTGCCTGGGGCTCCCGCAGCCTCAGCCTCCCTCAGCCTCCGTTCCCACTGGTTTTTATTGCCAGAAGTTATGGGACTTCTCTTCCTGGCACTGGAACCCTGAGCTGGGTGCCTGGTGTGGGACGGGGACCCCTCACTCCTCAGGGAGGACCTTCCCAGCCGAGGTGTCTCCTGATTTTTATCCACCACATGTGGGTGTGGGACCAGCCTGTCTGTGCCTCCGCCCCTCCTACCAGTCTCGATGTGGCTGCTTCTTTAATTTCGTAGTTGTAGGACTTCCATTCAGTGCTATTTCAGGCGGTTCTGAATGATGGTTGTTCTGTAGTCTAATTGTAATTTTGATGTGGCTGTGGGAGGATGTGAGAACCGCATTTACCTACGCCGCTATCTTGACTGGAAGTCTTTCCATGACTGTTTTTATAACTGGCAATTTATACATCTTAATCCCTTCCACTTTTTCACCCATTCCCCCCCCCCCCGAACCCCCTTCAATCTGACAACCATTAATTTTTCTCTGTATCTATGAATTTGTTTCTGTTTTGTTCATATTAGAATCCATATATAAATGAAATCATATGGTATTTGTCTTTGTCTGACTTATATTACTTAGTATAAACCATCTAGGTCCATCCATGTTGTTGTGAATAGCAAGATTTCATTCTTCTTTATGGCCAAATAATATTCCATTGTATATAAAAGGTCTGAGCTGGCGGGAGATCACATCCACAACACAAGGCCAATGTAGAGCAAAATGGCTTATTGCACGTGCCTGGGTGCAGGCGGGCTGAACCGAAAAGAGTTCAGCTGCGCATTAGGGTTGGAGGTGTCTGTTATGTACCCTAATTTTAGCTTCTGGCAATTCCTGCTGACGTACTCTGCATGGCCCATTATCCACCTTGCAGTTGGATTTCACTGGTATCTCGTCCAGCACTTGCTGGGTTATCCATTGTCTTGCGGATAATCCAGATAATCTTTATTCGTACTCAACCAAAGGCTGAGCAAAGCTCGTGCAAGCAACACAATTTCCAGTTTCCGCCTATTACAAACTTTTACCTTTACCCATTAAAACATTACTAATCTTTTCATTCCCACCTTATAATGATGATGAAAAAGGGAAAAGGGGCAAAGTTTCTCTTTGTCTACTTCCTGCAGGTGTGAGATAGTTGTGGACTTCTAAAAAGAATTTGTTAGATAACTTCTTGGGGAATGGGGTGATAGGGTCCTTTTACTTGTGCTAGAACAAATTGTCCAACTGTCTGGTTGACTAAAATTTGCAGTCGATTTTGTACAAACCTAGTAATCAGGTGCAAGAGGCAGGGTCCGAAAAGCTATAATAAGAAGACTAATAGTAGGGGCCCTATGAAGGGGAGTAGCCAGGTTAGTTTAGGCAAGGCTGCCTCTATATTTGTCCAGATAGATTGGGCTAGGTGATCCTGACTGCATTCTTTTAGCCACTGGGCATTATCTAGAATTCATTGTGTCCTCTCCTCGAACTGTCCAGTTGAGTTAATATAGAAGCAACAAGATGTATTTGCTATCATGCATATGCCCCCTTCTTTAGCTAGTAAATAATCTAGTGCAATGCAATTATCTATTACCATGCAGGCAAGAGAGTCCAGGGATTTTGAAAGAAGCTTGAAATTTTCACCGGTATCTCTACCTGTATTTGCCATGGTGGTGGTTATGTTTTTTGCTGTTAAGGCATTATAAGTAATTCCTCCCACGAGGCCCGCAGCGGTGATTGCAGCTATGAGTCCTGCTATGCGGAGTCAGACTTTCCTTTTTGCCCTATGATGGCTTCTGGGCTCAGGGCCTGATGAGGTTGAATTAGGGATGAAGGAATGGATTAAGGTATTGGCTGGGGTGACATATCCTACTTCCCATAAGCCACCCTGTTTTGCTGGGTTTAGGCATTGAATAGCAATTCCTCTCCTGGGGGCAGAAATGTCTAGTGCACCTAAAAACATCATTCCTGCTGGTAGGCAAAGCAGTCCAGTCATATTTGGGCCTAAGGAGGTGTTTGATAGACCCATAGTAAGGCTTAAATGATTAAACCATGATAGAGAGAGGTGAGGGCTAGTGCCACCACAGAACTACACCCTGGATAGTGACTAATTTCCCTGGTATGATTTTTTGGTATTGCATCAAGTCCCTCTGAGCTTGTACATATAAATTCCCATTGCAGGGGTTAGACACATCATGAATAGTTAGATTACAGGTACCCTTCATAAGATTATAGTGAGAGATATCATACATGGTGCCTGCTTTCACAGTCTGTATTCATACTGAGAATCAAGATCAAGCGAGCTTTTGCCCTTCTGCTCCACAGGAGGTTTCTGTCCTCCCTGAGCTTGCCTTAGGACACCTGCATTATTGATTGACAAGTATACTGCCCCAGTCAAACTCCCCACCTAGCACTGTCCCCAGAGCAGGTCACGCCCAGCCAGCAAAGCGCTCGGCGCCAGAAGTAGAGCCCCTCGGGGCTTTCCCCCTGCCCCACCTCACTGGGTCAGTGAAGAAATGATAAGAGTAGTGGTATTTCACAGGAGGCCTGTGCAAGGCCGGTGGACCCCTCCCTGCGCCCTCAAGGGGACAGAAGGTGCCAGGGGTTTAATTTAGGAGAGGAAGAAGATTCTTAGAAGAGACAAAGTAAAGAATGAGAGTGGTTGGTGGGAGGAGGAGTAAAGGTTAAAGTAGCATGGAGTTTAGATAGAATGCTCCACCCTAACAAGGGAGTGGGGCAGGCTGGTAATGCAAGAAAAGAGTGGAGAAAGATATAAGGACCTAAAGAACAAGTGAATGTCTGGTCACCCTGGGTTACAATATTTGGCCATCAGTTCCCACAACTGAAACCCCAGAGTGTCAAAGAGGTCCCCTGAACTCAGAGAGGCCAGAGTAGGTTGTCCCGGTATCAATTAAAAATGAAATTGGCCTACCTGCTACCATCAGAGTTATCCAAGGTTCGGAGTTCGAGATGACGGTCGGAGCGCCTGTTCCTGGGCACCTTCAGTCTTCAGCCACGAGGCCAATCAGATCAAGGCCTGGATTGCCTGATCCGCCAGCCTGAGGAAGGGATAAGGACCGACTCTGCACTGTCTGTCCGCAGTCCAACATCCAGTGGGGCCCTCCACATTGAGGATGTGGCTTAGGCGGTGGTCGAGGATTGGGGCATTGTCTTGCCCAATGGCCAATCTGATTACATTTAAAGCAGGGACCTGGGGGTCCGCTCTGCTGATACTGGTGGGTGCCCTTCTTCTGTCCCCTGAAGGGGGTTTGCTGACCCCTTTGATTAGTGGGGGCTCTGATAGTAGGGGCAAGCATTTGGAATTCTGCTATTCTTAGCTGTTTAGCCTCTTTATCACGATTATTGAACACCTTAAAGGCTAGATTTAGAAGTTCCCGTTGAGGGATTTGAGGGCCATCTTCAAGTTTTTGTAACTTTCTCCTAATATCTGGGGCCGACTGAGAGATACATCTCAGGTTTAAAATGACAGTCCCATCTGGGCTAGTGGGATCTAACTTAGTGTATCTTCTCGTAGCCTGTGTAAGGCTGGATAGAAAGGCTGCAGGGTTTTCATTCCTTTCCTGGGTTATTTCAGACAGTTTTTCATAGTTAACTGCCTTGTGAGGCTCTTTTAAGTCCCTCAATGAGACATGTTACCATATGGCCCCTGGCTTTCCTACCTGCCTCACTGTCCTGATAATTCCACCTGGGGCACTGGCTAGGGACTGCTTAGGCCCCTAGCAGGGGTTAGTGGGGGCCTGTCACCTCAGATTATCGGCATGGCCCTGGGCATCAACCCAGTCTCAATTTTTATCTTCCGGATTAAGGGTGGAAGATAACATGAATATCATTCCAAGTTAGATCATAGGACTACGTAAGGTACTCGAATTCCTGAGTATAATTGGTGGGAGCCTCAGTAAAGGATCCTAGTCTTTTATTTATCTGGGACAAATCTGAGAGAGAGAAGGGGACATGAACTCTGACAATCCCTTCAGCTCCCACCGCTTCTCTCAGGGGGCAATCTAAAATGGGGGGGGGGCAAGGTAGGGGACGGATAGGGACCAGAGATGGTTCCCGATCATGTGTGAGGGAGTCATTTGCGGCGGTAGAGGAGTCGGAGCTGGAGCAGGAGGTTCAGGGTAGGGTGGGGGCCCACAGAAAGGGGCTGGAGGAGGAGGCCCTGCCAGAGGGGCTGAGGGATGAGGTGGTGGAGCGAGATCGGCTGGGTCAAAGGAGGAAATAGGAGAAGTTAGTGCGCTGTCTTCAGAGGGAGGTTTGGGAGGATTAGAGTGCAGCAGAAAGATTTGGGAGGGGGAGCAAGAGTCGCATAAAGAGGGGCGTGTTCTGCCCTGGCCGGTTTGGCTCAGCAGTTAGAGCGTTGGCCCACGGTCCAGAGAGACCCGGGTTCGTACCTCGGTTGCAGTTTGTCCCCGGCCTTGGTTGGTCGTGTGGGTGGCAGCCACTCGATGTGTCCCTTTCACGTCGATGTTTCTCTCTCTTTCTCTCTTCCTCTCTCCCTCCCACTCTATCTAACAAAAAATGAAAAAATGTCCTCAGGTGAGGAAAAAAAAAAAAAAGAGGGGCGTGTTCTGAGTGCAGAAAAAGCCTGGATGTAAGGAACCTCAGACCATTTTCCTTGCCTTCGACAGAAATTGTCTAGATCGGTGAGAATGTTGAAATTGAAAGTGCCGTTCTCAGGCCACTGTGACCCATTGTCTAATTTGTACTGAGGCCACACAGTATTGCAGTAAAAAATGGGTCGCTTGGGACGTAAGTCCTGAGCGAGCCCTAGGGTCTGTAGATTTTTTAGGAGACATCCTAGGGGTGTTGCCTCATGTTGCGGTGTGAGATGTCGTGGCCTAGCGGTCTGACGGATACACTACAGGAAGAAGGCGTCCCCGCTTCTCCCCTAGAGTAGAGAGACGTGCAACTCACCTATATCAGGCGTCCCTAGATATATGGTGAGCTGAGGGAACCTGGTTCCTAAGGAGCGTGTCCCGACCAGCGCTGGATTTCGAGAGGGACGATCACACAGGCATGACCAAGAGACCTGGCTCTCTTATGTCCCGGCACGGGGCATAATGAGACAGCCTGGAGAATCAGACCGGTAGGCAAAAAAAAAAAACCACTTACCAGTGAATTAGTATCCGGTGTTGATGCTGGATGGGCAGGAAAGGTTGGAGGTCTGGTATCCGGCTGAGAATGTGATCGGTCCCGGTCAGACAGGAGGCCTGGAGGATTCCAGGGGCCCGCAGTTGCCCCCTATGTGGGATCCTCACAGACCTCCCGGGCTTCAGCACCAAATAAAAGGTCTGAGCCATCGGGAGATCACATCCACAACACAAGGCCAATGTAGAGCAAAATGGCTTATTGCATGCGCCTAGGTGCAGGCGGGCTGAGCCAAAAAGAGTTCAGCCGCACATTAGGGTTGGGGTGTCCGTTATATACCCTAATTTTAGCTTCCAGCAATTCCTGCTGATGTACTCTGCATGGCCCATTGTCCACCTTGCAGTTGGGCTGGGCTGGTATCTCGTCCAGCACCTGCTGGGTTATCCATTGTCTTGCGGATAATCCAGATAATCCTTATCCATACTCAACAAAAGGCTGAGCAAAGGTCGTGCAAGCATCACAATTTCTGTAGTTTATGCCTTTTACAAACTTTTACCTTTACCCATTAAAACATTACTAACCCTTTCAGTATATGTATACCACTTCTTTTTTTTATCCTCACCTGAGGACATTTTTGCATTTATCTTCAGACAGACCTGGAAGGAGAGAGGGAGGAAAAGAGAGAGAGAAACATCGATGCAAGATAGACACATCGAGTGGTCGCCACCCACACGACCCCAACTGGGGCCAGTTCTTTATCCATTCGTCTATCAATGGACACTCAGGTTGCTTCTATATCTTGGCTATTGTAACTAATGCTGCAATAAATACAGGATTGCATACGTCTTTTCAAATTAGTGTTTTGGATTTCTTTGGATAAATACCCAGAAGTGGAATTGCTGGGTCATATGGTATATTCTATATTTAATTTTTTGAGAAACCTCTCTAGTCTTTCCCATAGTGGTTACACCAATTTACAAACCCACCAACAGTGCATGAGAGTTCATTTTTCTCCACAACTTCACCAGCACTTGTTGTCTATTGATTTGATGATAGCCATTCTGACAGGTGTGAGGTGATATCTTATTGTAGTTTTGATTTTCATTTCCCTGATAATTAGTGAAGTTGAGCATCTTTTCATATGTCTATTGACTATCTCTATCTCCTCTTGGGAGAAATGTCTATTCAGGTCCTCTTTTGATTTTTTAATTGGAATGTTTGTGTTTATGGTGTTAAGTTGAATGAGTTCCTTATATATTTTGGATATTAACCCTTTATTGGATATATTATTGGTGAATATCCTCCCTTTAACATTCCTTGTAATACTGGTTTTGTGGTGATGAACTCCTTTAGCCTTTTCTTCTCTGGGAAGCTTTTAATCTGCCCTTCAAATCTAAATGATAGCCTTGTCAGGTAGAGTAATCTTGGTTGTAGGTCCTTGCTTTTCATCACTTTGAATATTTTGTGCCAATCCCTTCTGGCCTGCAAAGTTTCTGTTGAGAAATCAGCTGACAGTCTTATCGGAGCTCCCTTGTAGTTAAATAACTGCTTTTCTCTTGCTTCTTTTAAGATTCTATTTTTGTGTTTAATCTTTGGCATTTTAATTATGATGTGCCTTGATGTGGGCCTCTTTGGGTTCATCTTGTTTGGAACTCTCTGCACTTCCTGGGCTTGTGTGTCTATTTCCTTCACCAGGTTATGGAAGTTTTCAGTCATCATTTCTTCAAATAGGTTTTCAATTCCTTTCTCTCTTCTCCTCTGGGACCCCTATGATGAGAATGTTGTTATGCTTGATGTTGTCCCTGGGGCCCCTTAAACTATCCTCATTGTTTGAGATTCTTTATTCTTTTTTTAAAATTGATTTGAGAAAGAGACATTGATTTGTTGTTCCCTTTATTTATGCATTCATTTGTTGTTTCTTGTATGTTTTCTGACTGGATTCTTTATTCTTTTCACTGTTCTGATTGCATGTTTTCTACTACCTTGTATTTCAAATCGCTGATTATATCCTCTCATTCATTTAATCTACTGTTGACTCCCTCTAATGTATTCTTCATTTCTGGTTGGTTCTTTCTTTATGTGTTCTATTTAAACCACACAGAAACTCTATTTCTTTAACATGACCCTTTCTCCTTTCTGTCTTCTTGATTTAAACTGGCCTTGTTTAGTCTAATGGCACCATGACTCATTTGCTTCCTTTCTTTTTTTTCCCTTCTACCTTTAAAGCCCTTAGAACATCAGGTTCTGGTCAGTGTCAAACTGCCTTAAGAAAAAGCCTCAGATATGTTGATCAAGGGAACAGTTTCAGTCAAACTAAAGATAACATCTTGGTCTCAGTTGTGTTTCAGCCCCAGGCCCACAAAAGTGGAATGACAACACACTCATGAACCTAGACAGACTGGTGCCATGGCTGATGTCAGGACCTGATACAATGATCAACTATTCCCTACCCTGGCCCCAACCAACCATTTGAGCCCACGACCCCAACTCCCTTAATCACCATGAATAATTTTTCTCCATATATAATCTGTGCCATGCAGGCCATGGGGGAGCCAGGCTTTAGACCACTAGTTCACCTATGACTCCAGGATTGGCGCCATTTCCTTAAATAAACCTTTACTTTCTTTGCTGCAAACTCTTTTTTGCTTTTGATTGGGCTTTCATGCAAGTAAGTAAACAAACCCCTTCAATTCTATAACACTATTTCCATTTTTATATTTCCTATCTTTTTGTTAAAATTTTCACTGAATTCATCTACTCTTCCCCTAAGTTCATTGAGCATCCTTATAACCAGTGTTTTGAACTTTGCATCTGGTAGATTGCTTGTCTCTATTTCATTTCATTTAGTACTTTCCCTGGAGTTTTGTTCTGTTCTATTATTTGGGACCTGTTTCTTTGTCTTCTCATTTGGGCTGCCTGCCCATCTTTGTTTCTATGTATTAACTATAGCTGCTACATCTCCCAGTCTTGGTAGTGGCCTTATGTAGTAGGGTGTCCTGTGAGGCCTAGTCTCTGGAGCCGAGTGCTCTGGAGTTTCCCTTGTGTGAGCATGTCTGTCCTCCTGTTGTAGTTGAGCCTTGATTGCTGATGGCACAAATGGAAGGGATTGACCCTTAGGCTGATTGGTTGTGAGGACTGGCCATGACTACAGTGGAGGAGCTATTGTGCAGTGCTGACCCCACAAAGCAGGATTTGCTTTAGCAGGGCTCTGGTGCCTCCCGAGTCTGCCCTTTGGGTGTTTCCTTTGTGGAGGTGATTGGGTGTTACTCTGGTGTGGTCTGAAGCTGGCCACCAGGTATGTGGTTCTGAAGCTTCTTGGGAGGGGCTTTGGTGTAGGCCAAGGTCAGCCACTGCCTATGCCCTGCTGGGGCCATTTGGTATGAGCTACAAAGTGATCTGCAGATGGTGGCCACTTGTACAGGGCTTGGAGGTGCCTGGGAGAGGTTAAGCTGGGAACTGAGGCCCGCTGCCCCTAGTGCTGGACTGGGCTGCTTAGTAAGAGGTATGAAGCCTGCTGGGGCCAGATGCTGCTTGTTTGGGATTTTTAAACCTTTGAGAGATTTTAGGAATGTCAGAGGCCTGAGCCAAAATAAGGTGTTTGTATGAAAAAGCCACTGAAAGCAGTTTGGTGGACCCAAAGGTTGGGTGGGGCAGGGTCTCAGGGAATCACCAGGGTGGGGCGAAGGGTGTTAGCCAGGTTTATGAAAACTGCCTTGGTGCCCACCTGTGCCTGCAGGCTGGTTGCAGGTAGGTCTCAACAAAAGAACAATGGCTCCTGCTAGCACTTCTGAGAGAGAGCTGCCCCTCCAGCCCTCACCCTGAAGCCAGACAATGCAGTTCCACCACATATGTTGCTGGTTCTTTTCAATCTGCTGCCCCAGCACTGGAGCTCAGAGCCAGTAAATCCCTGTGTGGCTCTTTTTTTTTTTTAATCCTCACCCGAGGACATTTTTGCATTTATCTTCAGGTAGAGCAGGAGGGAGAGAGGGAGAAACATCCACGTGAGAGAGACACATCGACTGGCTGCCACCCACAGAACCCCAACCAGGACGGGGACAAACTGCAACCGAGGTACGTGCCCCCAGCGGGAACTGAATCCAGGACTCCCAGGTCCGCAAGCCGACGCTCTAACCGCTGAGCCAAACCGGCCAGGGCCCCTGTGTGGCTCTTTCAGAGAAAAGCCTGAGTCTTTTGCAGCCGCCTGTCTCACCTGGATGGGATCCTCACTGATTTTCACAGACAGATGATATGGGGACTTCTCTTCCTGGCACTGTGCTCCAGGCTGGGAAACCCAGTATGGGGCTGGAGCCCCTCACTCCTCAGGGGGGATTTCCACAGCTGAGATATCCCTCCCCATTTTTTAAAAATCCTCACCTGAGGATATGTTTACTGATTTTTAGAGAGAGGAAGGGAGAGAGAAAGATCGATGTGAGAGAGAAACATCTATCGGCTGCCTCCTGCACACCCCGTACTGGGGATTGAGCCCTCAACCCAGACATGTGACCTGACCAGGAATTGAACCAGGACTCAAACCAGGACCTCTCAGTGCATGGGACGACGCTCAATCCACTGAGCCACACCAGCCGGGCCAAACCCAAAATCTTTTGGTGAGCCACCCAGCCGGGGCCCTCCGATTTTTAACCACCATGTGAGTGTGGGACCAGCCCAGTCTAGGGTCTCCATTCCTTCTACCAATCTCCACATTACTTCTTCTTTTTATCCTTAGTTATAGGACTTACGTTCAGCTAGACTTCAGGTGGGTCTCAGTGATGGTTGTTCTGCATTTAGTTGTAATTTAGTGATCATGGGAGGAAGCAGGTGCAGTGTTTACCTGCTCCAGATAATGACTGGAACTCTAGCTCTGAGCACTTTATATGTATTAATGCTTATTATCCCCATAATATCCCAAAGGTAGGTTCTACTATTCACCCTTCTTTACAGATGAAGAAACTGAAGCAAAAAGAAAAAAGCGAAGAAAAGGAAAAAAGAAAGAGAGAGAAAGGACGGGAAGGGAAGGGAAGGGAAGGGAAGGGAAGGGAAGGGAAGGGAAGGGAAGGGAAGGGAAGGGAAGGGAAGGGAAGGGAAGGGAAGGGAAGGGAAGGGAAGGGAAGGGAAGGGAAGGGAAGGGAAGGGAAGGGAAGGAAAGAAAAAGTGTTTAGGTAACTTCATCAAGATTACATAGACTTTTAGCGAACTAGCTGAGATTTAAACCCCAACAATCTGGCCCTGGGCAGTGTGGCTCAGTTGGTTGAGCATCATCCCATGCACCAAAAGGTCTGTGGTTGTCCCCACCACGACCCGGGTCAGGGCACATGCCCGGGTTGGAGGCAGCTGACCGATGCTTCTCTCTCTCCCTCTCCCTTCCTCTCTCTCTAAAATCAATAAAAACATATTTTAAAAAAATAAAGCCCAACAGTCTGTCTCCAAAATTTATAATATATAAATTATTTTAGGTGTAAATGGATTAAGTACTCTAATTAAAAGGCAGAGGTTATCAGATTAGATTAAAAATCAAGATCCAGCCCTGGCCAGTTTTGCTCAGTGGTTAGAGCATTGGCCCTCAGACCAAAGAATCTCAGGTTTGATTCCAGTCAAAGGCACGTACCTTGGTTGCGGTTTAGTCCCCAGCCCTGGTTGGGGTCGTGCAGGAGGCAACCAATCGATGTGTCTCTCTCACGTTGATGTCTCTCCCACTCTATCTGAAGATAAACGAAAAAAAAAAAAGTATCCTCATGTGAGGATTTAAATAAAAATAAAGATTCAATTTAAAAGCTATTTACAAGAGATATACTTTACATTTAAATACACATAGATTGGTAGTAAGGGGTAGGGGAAAATATACCATGCAAACATTAATAATAATAAAGCTGGAGAGGCAACATTAATATCAGACAAAATAGACTTTAAGACAAGGGCTATGAATAGAAGTAAGGGATATTTTAATGATAAAAGGGTCAATTCTTTAATAAGACATAATCATTATCAATGTGTATGTACCTAGTAACAAAGTTTCAAAATACACTAAGCAAAAACACAGAACAAAAGGGAGACAAGATAAATTCACAATCATGTTTAAAGAGTTTAATATCCTCTCCTAATAAATGATAGAACATGGAGGCAAAAAATTAGTAAAGATAAAATATTCCAACAATACTATTAAGCAACTTGATCGAATTGACATTAATAAAACATTACCTAACAAACACAGGATACATGCTCTTTTAATGTGGAAATCATCATCATGAAGAAAATATTGCACATGTTCATTTTTTATAATAATGAAAACACTTGAAACAAATAAAACTGGGAAATGCATAAATCGTAGCATTTTTATAAAAGAATAATCATACAGCCCTGGCCAGTTTGGCTCAGCAGTTAGAGCGTCGGCCCACAGACCAAAGAGTCTCGGGTTCCATTCCGGTCAAGGGCACGTACCTTGGTTGCAGTTTGATCCCCGAACTGGTTGGGGTCGTGGTGGGGACAACCAGTAGATGTGTCTCTCTTACATCGATGTTTCTCTCTCTTTCTCTCTTTCTCTCTCTCTCTCCTTCCCACTCTGTCTGAAGATAAATGGAAAAATATCCTCGGGTGAGGATTTAAAAAAAAAAGAATAATCATACAGCAGCTAACTAATCAGAGCTAACTTCATCCACATGGATTATTATGAATAAATTTCAAAAATCTAACAATAAGTAAAAGAAGCAAGTTACAGCTCTGGCTGGGTGGCTCAGTTGGTCGGATCATCATCTCATACACCAAAATGTTGCTGGTTCAATTCCCGGTTAGGGCGCAAACCCAGGTTTTGGGTTCCATCCCCTGTTGGGGTGCCTAGGGGAGGCAACTGACAGATGTTTCTCTCTCCCTTCCTCTCTGAAAATCAATAAAAACATATCTTTGGGTGAGGATTTAAAAAAAAAAAAGAAGCAAGTTAGAGAATGAAAAGTACAGTAAAATATCAATTTACTAGAAGTCTTTAGGTGCTCTCCCTCTGGGAAGCATGCCCGCACCTTTCCCTTCCCCCTCTTCTTTCCCCCAGGCAGTTACCTTTCCTCCTGGACTCAAGGGCCCTTCTCCTTCCTCTGTAACTTGTTTCCTGAGCCTACGCAGCCCAGCTGGCTCACTTCTTCTACCTCTGTAACTTTCTAAATAAACCTTCTTTTATCATTTGAAAATAAATAAATAAATAAGTCTTTGAACATTCAAATCAATGTTGTATATAAATTATGGATACTAAATACTTAGTGAATATACATTAGCTGTATGGGAATCACATATTGCCACTTCAGGTCACCAATTACCTCAAAAGAGAGAGGAAAGAAAGTTTATCAGGCATTGAAAGGTATTTGTAATATTATTTATTTTTTTTAAGAAAAAAGGAACTAATGAAGAAAATGATTTTAAACATTATTTAAAATATTGAAAAACTAGAAACTATCTCAGTGATCAACAGTAAGCAAATCCAACATTCTACCTACACTCAGGTTGCTGAAAACTTCTAGGGCAAACCACACCAGGAAGCAGGGTGGTGTCCCCCCAAATTGATGATTTTCAGTTTCTATTGGGGACTTAGCCTTCCAATTTCAAAGGACAAGATGGCCCTCTTCCTATTCAGTCCCCCTATCACTACACAGAATGCCCATCTCCTACTCCCAACTCCAAGGTCGCATTCCTCCAATGCTTGTTCAATCTCTTGCTCTCCAGAACCTGTAAACAAGATCAAATATTTGTCACTTTAAGAAACAAACAAAGAAAACTGACCTTAACCTTGACACCATCTTTCTTTTTATCTGCAGGTAAATTTTTCAAAAAGGCAAATCTAATTACCTTCATCCATTTCCTCAACTCTCTGCAATCTGGCTCCCACTCCTATCATTAGTTCGAAACTGCTATGGAAAGCTCACCAATGATCTAGTTTACACATCCAAAGGTTATTTTGCAGCCCTTACCTCACCTACCTCTCTGTAAGTTCTCTCTTTTTGAAATTTTCAACCTGACTTCTAAGACCCACATCTTTCCCGTTTGTCTTGGGCCTCTGTTCTTCAGGCTGCTTCTTTGGCTTCCCTTCTCCATGCCCACCTCTTCCACCTCAGTTATTATTCTAACTGACCTTATTTACCTTCTAGGATCTTCTTCTACCTTTGTGCTGATGAATTCCCAAATCTCTATCTCTAGCAGGACCACTGGCAGAACTCTACACCTACATATCCAATTAACAAATAATTCTCTTCACCTGGACATGCCATAAGACTCTCAAATTCCACATGTCCAAAATGAACTCATTATCTTTTCTATGGTGTTATCTCCTCCTGCTCCCCATTCTCATTCCTTATGTTAGTCAGTGCAGCTGTCGCCACCCTAGTTACCCAGCAGAAACCCTTAGTCAGATCCTCCCACTTCCCTATCCCCCAAACTCAACAGTTCTGTTGCTGCTTTATTAGTTCAGGCCCAGCTCACCTCTCACCTGTGCTATTGCCATAGTCTTTCTGCCTACAGATCTTCTAACTCCAGGTTTTTCCTTAAACCATTTGTTCTTCTCCCTACTGCCAGGTTTATTTTTCTAAAATGCAAGTTTGACAAGTTCCCTCCCTTGCTTCAAGTCCCTCAGTGACTTCCCTCTGTCCATGCCACAGAGTCCCGTTTCCTTAGCATGTCTTACAAAGTCCTTCATAATCTGGTCCCTGCTCACTCAGTCAGGCTCATCTCTAGTACCTCCTCTGCTACACTCCCAAGAGTAATTGAAGAAATTAATATTGAAACACCTCTAAGGCACCAATTCACAACTATTGAACTATTAAACTAGGTGAATAGCACCAACTTGAAAACTACCCAAAGTCCATCAAATGAAAAATGGATGAATAAATAAATTACTTATTTAATGAAATAATAGTTATCAATAAAAAAGAATGAGCCACTGCCATACACAACAAGAATATGGATGAATTTCATAGATATAATTGATGAGAAAAAGAAGGCAGGCACACAGGAGTACAATCTGTATGATTCTATTTATACAAAGTTCAAGATTAGACAAAATTTTAATCTATGGTGATGGAAATCAGAATAGTGGTTACTTCTGGGGGTGGTATTGACTGCGAAGGGGCACAGAGAAACTCTAAGGAGCTGAAAATGTTCAGAATCTTCATCTAGGGATAGGGTGGGGGTGTGATTAAATAGAGGAATCTGTCTATATAGCTTTTTATATCTATATATTTATATCTGTAAATATTAATCAAGATATATAGTTAATATTTGCATACTTTGCTCTATATGTGGCACATCTCAATTTAAAAATTGCTATATTTATAGAAAGTTTGCTAAATGGGTATGGGGAGATGGGTGTGCTGCTGCCTGCACTGTAAATTGATAATAATCTTTTGGAAGGCAGTCAGGCAATATATGTAATGACAGTTGACACGTGACACCCTTTCACCCACTGATTTCACTTTCAGTAAGAAAATTTCCTAAGAGAATAACAGGTTAAAAACACTTAGAAACCACTTGTCCAAAGACGTTTAGAATAATATTATCCATAAAATGGAAAACTGTATACACGCCAGATGTTTAATTGTTGGGAAAAGTTGAACTGCCGGCCGCGATGCACCCTGGGAACGCAGCTGCAGCAGACCCAAGATGGCGACCCGCAGGAGGCTGATGAACGCGCGTGGAGAAACCCGCAAATGTGCAATGAAAAACTTCGGTACATCCAGGTTGACGAAGCTAATTTGTTGACCTGGCTAGGGCTTATTGTTCTTAACAACCTCCGTATGATAAGGGGCCCTTCAGAATCGAAATAAACTTTCCAGCAGAGTACCCATTCAAACCACCGAAGATCACATTTAAAACAAAGATCTATCACCCCAACACCGATGAAAAGTGACAGGTCTGTCTGCCTGTAATTAGTGGTGAAAACTGGAAGCCAGCGATGAAAACCGACCAGGTAATCCAGACCCTCGTAGCACTGGTGCACGACCCCCAGCTCGAGCATCCCCTTCGCGCTGACCTAGCCGAAGAATACGCTAAGGACCATAAAAAATTCTGTAAGAATGCTTAAGAGGTTACAAATAAATATGGGGAAAAGCGACCTGTGGAATAAAATCTGCATTTGATTCCAGCGAGTGTGAGCAGAGACCCAGAGCAGTGCATTCAGACACCCTGCAAAGCAGGACTCTGTGGAAAATTGACAGGGGCTACCACCTGGCGTTTGCTTGTGGCAGTTACTAACTGTATACAGTTTTCTTAAGAGTGGTCTTAGGTAACTTGTAAAGAAAGGATTAAAATTTTAAGATGCTAAAAAAAAGTTAAGGTAAACTGTGGTAAAGGTAATCAAATATAACTGCATATAGTCATTTTATTATTATTTTTTAATGCTCACTCGAGGATATTTTTTTCCCCATTGAGTTTTCAGAGTGGAAGGGAGGCAAGTGTTTCTAAACACTTTGTACTTCACATCCATACTCATTTGATACCCATTACTATATTTATTTTACCATTTCTAAATTGTATTCCAAGCATCGTCCCTTATATAAGTTTTTAAATTTATCTTTATTGTTGAAAGTATTACAGATATGCCCCCATTTTTTCCCCACTGACCCTCTCCTCCCCACTCTCCCCCCTTACCTTCACCACACTATTGTCTGTGTCCATTGGTTATGCATATATGCACATAAATTCTTTGGTTTATTTCCCCATACACATACACACCCTTTTGCTTCCATGTCTCTGGATCTATTTTGTTCATTAGATTCTACATATAAGTGAGATCATGTGATATTTGTCTTTCACTGACTGGCTTATTTCACTTAGTGTTATACTCTCCAGGTCCCTCCATGCTGTCTTAAATGGTAATAGATCCTTCTTTTTTACAGCTGCATAGTATTCCATTGTGTAAATGTACCATGGCTTTTTTATCCACTTGTCTATTGAGGACACTTGGGCTGTTTCCAGATCATAGCTATTGTAAATAGTGCTGCTATGAATATAGGGGTGTGTAATTCTTTCTGATTGGTGTTTTAGGCTTCTTAGGATATATTCCTAGCAGTGGGATCAGTGGGTCAAATGGCAGTTCCATTTTTAATTTTTTGAGGAAACTCTGTACTGTTTTCCATAGTGGCTACACCAGTCTGCATTCCTACTAGCAGTATACTAGTGTTCCCTTTTCTGCACATCTTCGCCAGCACTTGTTGATTTGTTGATGGCAGCCATGCAGGCTGGTGTGAGGTGATACCTCATAGTCATTTTAATTTGCATCTCTCTGATGATTAGTAATGTTGAGCATTTTTTTCATATGTCTCTTGGCCATTTGTATGTCCTCTTTGGAGAAGTGTCTACTCAGGTCCTTTGTCCATTATTATTTTTTTAAGATAGAGTGGGAGGGAGGGAGGAGGGAAAGAGAGAGAGAGAAACATTGATGTGAGAGAGACACATTGATTGATTGCTTCCCGCATGACCCTGACCAGGGCTGGGGATTGAACCTGCAACCGAGGTACGTGCCCTTTACCAGAAATCGAACCCATGACTCTTTGGTCCACAGGCTGACACTCTAACCACTGAGCCAAACCAGCCAGGGCCCTTTGCCCATTTTTTGTTGAGTTGTATGAGTACTTTATATATTTTGGAAATTAACTCCTATCAGATGTATCATTGACAAATATGTTCTCCCATACAGTGGGTTCCCTTTTCATTTTGATGCTGGTTTCTTTTGCTGTGCAGAATCTTTTTATTATAGTTTGATGTAATGCCATTTGTTTATTTTTTCTTTTGTTTCTCTTGTCCTAGGCTATGTATTGGTGAAAATTCTGCTACATGAGATGTCTGAGATTTTGTGGCCTATGTTTTCTTCTAGGACTTTTATGGTTTCACAACTGACATTTAAGTATTGTATCCATCTTGAGTTTATTCTTGTGTATGTGTTGTATTACCTTTTAAAAATAGATCCATCCAGATAACCTGATGAGGAAATAAGTACTATTTGTCTTCTAGGTTGTAGATCGAAGGGGATCTCTACCTCCTTCCCTGCCCTTGTGCTTTGTGTGCTTAAAGCTTGGACACTGAGTCTGAGCTCTTGGAAAAACAGAAGGAGAGGCAGAGGGTTGAGGCTGAGACGCAATGCTTTGTGGATCAAAATATGAGCTGCAGACTGCCACACCAGTAGTATCTGGGAGTGTGCAGAAATGCAGAATCTCAAGTGCTACCCCAGATCTACTGAGTCACAATATGCATTTTAGCAATATTCTCAAATGATTTATGTGCACAGTAAAGTTTGGGAAGCATTCTAAAGGACACTTCTTGTGCACCACTTTAATCCTGTTGGCCTCAATTCTTTTTTATTTTTTATTTTTGTTGTTGTTGTTAATCCTCACCTGAGGATATTTTTCCATTGATTTTTAGAGAAAATAGAAGGGAGGGAGGGAGGGAGAGCGAGCAAGAAACATCGATGTGAGAGAGACATCGATTGGTTGCCTTTGGCATGATCTCAACCATGGCCAGGGATCAAACCTGAAACCCAGGTACATGCCCTTGACCGGAAATCGAACCCAAGACCCTTTGGTCCACAGGCCAGTGCAATAACTACTGAGCCAAACCAGCCAGAGCTATTATTGTTCATTTTAATCCTCACCCAAGGGTATGTTTTTTATTGATTTTAAGAAAGATGCCCTGGCCGGTTTGGCTCAGCGGTTAGAGTGTCGGCCTGCGGTCCAGAGAGACCCGGGTTCGGTTCCCGCTAGGGGCATGTACCTCGGTTGCAGTTTGTCCCCGGCCCTGGTTGGTCGTGCGGGAGGCAGCCACTCGATGTGTTCCTTTCACATCGATGTTTCTCTCTCTCTCTCTTCCTCTCTCCCTCCCACTCTATCTGAACAAAAAATGAAAAAATGTCCTCGAGTGAGGATAAAAAAAAAAAAAAAGAAAGAGAAGAAGGTGGGGTGGGGAGAGAAAGACATCTATATAAGAGACAAACATCGATCAGTTGCTTCCCATACATGCTCGACCGGGGATCGAACCCAAAATATGGATATGTGCCCTAACCAGGAATCAACCTTTTTAGTGTATGGGATGATGCTCCAACCAACTGAGCCACCCGGCCAAGGCCTGATGGCCTCACTTCTTACTCTAGGCCTCACTTCTTACTCTAGCAGTAGATAGGAGTGGTCAGCAGTGGCCAGCTCACTTACTTATACATCTATATATTGCCTTGGCCTTTTTTGCTCCCTGTACCTCTCACTTCTGCTTCTGGGTCAACTTTCCAAATAACTACTGCACCCAGTACTTGTTTCAGGTTCTACTTGCAGGAAAACCCAGGCTCAAATGGTAAGAAAATTGAGGAGGAACTGAGCAAGCAGGGCAGCAGTGCTCTGGAGGTGGCAGAATCACAGCTGGTGGTGAGGAGAAAGCCAAGGGCCTAGAGAACAAGCACTAAGCTTTGGGGGAAAACACAGTGGAGACTCCTGGAACTTAGTTTGGCAAAGAAGTGTATCCCACTCGAGGTTGTCAGCCTTCCAGGCAGGGCCAGCTTTATGAGTCTGAGATCTGTGCAGTCACACAGAGCCCCACACGCAGAAGGACCCCACACTTGGTTTAATGCACTGTTGTCACCATCTTGAATTTCTTAATTTTTGAACAATGGCTCTGCATTTTCATTTTGCCATAACTGGGCCCTGAAAATTATGTAACTGGTTTTTGTTTTGTTCTTTTTAACTTAACCCGAGGACATTTTTCCATTTTTTGTTCAGATAGAGTGGGAGGGAGAGAGAGGAAGAGAGAGAGAAACATCGATGTGAAAGAGACACATCGAGTGGCTGCCTCCTGCACGACCAACCAGGGCCGGGGACAAATTGCAACTGGGATATGTGCCCCTAGCGGGAACGGAACCGGGTCTCTCTGGACCGCAGGCCGACGCTCTAACCGCTGAGCCAAACTGGCCAGGGCTGTAACTGGTTTTCTCCAGGGTAGGAAGAAACAGCAAAGTTGAGGCCATAGGCTGAGAGATTTTTCTTTAGGACACCTATAAACTCCCAGAACTCTTATATGATCCTAATGGAGTTGGGAGGGTAAGGAGAACTCCTTCCCAACACCACCATTTCCCAGAAAACTAGGAGTTTTGCCAAATGTGTTAAATGGCAGATGAAGCAAATTTGATTTCATTTTGGAACACAAAAGAATGTAACATTTCCTGCACTTTAGGGGTTAGAGAAAATTCTTACACCTTTCATGAAAACTTTATTTCAGTCTTCTCTTTAAAATTCTGTAGTGGTTCTCCCTTACCTGGAAACTAAAGTACAAACCCTGTAGTAAAGCATTCAAAGTTTTCATGGTCTAACACCACCCTGGTCCTGCTATCCACTAAATTCTCTCTTGGATCTTAAATTCCAGTCCCAGCAGTAAGTCTTCCCTACACCCTTGTCCCCCATCCACCTAGATTCCATACCCAACTCTATATAGTCAACCACTGACATTAGTTTCATGTAAGAATACAGAAAATTTAAACATTTATACAAGCAAATAATATATACTTTGTTTTCCTTTCTTACACAAAAGGTAGCATATTGTACTCACTGTTCTATCCATTCTTTTACTTATGCTGCTGTCCTTAGCCTGGGATATTTTTCTATATCATCTCCATTACTAAGTCAGTTTTCAACACCATTGCAAACATCTCTCCTTGAAGCATTCCCAAATCCCACTAATTTCAATTAAAGGTTATGTTTCTGGGAAATTAAGCAGGAACTTTATAATTAAACTGTGCTTAGCTATTTAATATCTCAAAGAATCTTGGTTCTTATTCACCATAACAAAAGACAATCTATATATTAGGAAAAACCATATGAAATTGCTGTTCTTTGACAGTTTTGACTTAATGGCATTTCATATGGGTAATCTAATAGATTTACATTTAAATAGGACTTTTCCCTCACCTCTTAAGTTTTCTATAGGATTCTTTCTTTTCCTACCAGGAAGCATAGCATTTAGACCTATATTCTTTTATTCCAACACTTCCCATCAATAATATTAACCTTGTATGAATCTAAGGTTTTTTACTTTTTAGATTTATAATTGCCTTTTTTTAAAAATTATTTTTATTAATTTATTTTTGTTACAGATGTTTCTCCTTTTCCCCCCATTGACATCCTCCTCCCCCCCCCGTCCCCAGCTTTGTTATCTATGTCCATCGGTTGTGCATGCATGCATATAAGTTCTATTATAATTGCCTTTTATTTCCATATTACATATGGTTCTTAAGAAGGTGAAGAGAATAACCAAAGAACATATATACATAGCCGATGACACAGACAACAATGTGGTGAGGGCCAGAGGGAGGGGAAGGCGGGGTCTGGGTGCAGGGTGGCAAGGGGAGGGAAATGGACATCTGTAATAATGTCAACAATAAAATTATTTTCAAAACCACAATGAGATAACACTACATAGCTATTAGAAGGGCTAAAATTAAAAAGACTTACCATACCAAGTATTAATAAGGATGGGAAGAACTGAAATTCTTGCAGACTTCTGGTGACAATGTCAATATTACAACCGCTTTGGAAAACAATTTGGCTGTTTAAGTTGAACATACAAGGACCATATGATCCCCTCAGTCCACTCCTAGCTATTTGCTCAAAAGAAAAATAAATTTTGACCATATAAAGATTTGTACACAAATGTTTACAGAAGCTTTATTTGTAATAGCCCCCACACTGGAAACAGCTCAACTGTCCATCAACAGGTGAATGGATAAACAAACTGGCATATTCGTAAAATGAAATGCCACCCAGCAATAAAAAAGAATGAACTATTGCTACATATAACAACATGGATGAATCTTAAAATTATCATGCTGAGTGAAAGAAGCCAGCCAAAAAAGAATACATACTTTAAAGAATTCAAAACTAATCTATAGTGATATAAAGGAGATTGGTGGCTGCTTGGAAATACGGAATAGGTTAGAGTAGGAAAGAGGGATTACCAAAGTACAAGTGAAAACTTCTGGAGGTGATAGATGTATTTACTATCTTGATTGTAGGGATGATTTCATGGGTGTATACTCATAAAATTGTACGTTTTAAACATGTGCAGTTTATTATAAACTATATATAAACTTTAGTAAAATTTATTATGCATATAAACTTTGTGTATAAAACTATGCCTCTTTATTGAGGTATAAATGACATACAATAAACTATATATAAGTCTTTTGTTTTAAAATTTGGTCCCAGAAGTAAAAATGTTACTTCCTGTCATGTTTCATTGGCCAGTGAAAGTCAGATGTTCACACCTCACTCCAAGGGGCCAGGAAAGTGCACTCTTACCACATGCCTGGGTAGAGTTGAATATTTGTGTTTGTGTATAGTCCTAATGAGTCCTAATGACTCAGCAGTAAGCAGCTGGTTTTTTATAAATAGAACACTTGTCCTAGTTGTTATGTAATAGAATTCACATTTATTTGCAGAACCAACAAACAATAGTAGACTTAGCAGCTCTCACTTAAAAGTCCTGCAAAGGTTCAGTTGTTTTGCTTATAATAGTGAGGAACACAAGTTAAATCAAGTTGGCCAAGTAACCCAGACCTTTCCCTACTAATTCTGAAATTAGTGCTTCTTAGAATCTAAGATAATAAATAACTAGGAGAAAACATGAACAACCATTTGGTCTAGTTCTTGTCTCCTAGATGATTAAGTTTAATGTAAATCATAGAAGACAAATGGAGGGTCAGAGACTTTTTAATGACAAATTCAGTTTCCCAAGTTTATTCTCTTTATGGTCAAGAAATTGTTTCTCATGTCCAACTGAAAAAAAAATTTTAATTTAAACTAATTTATTTTTATTCTGTTCTTATCAGTCACTTTGTTAAATTTTTGTTTGTTTGTTTTTTGTTAATCCTCACCTGAGGATATTTTTTCCCTAGATTTTTAGAGAGAATAGGAGATGGGAGGGAGGGAGTGGGAGAGAGAGAGAGAGAGAGAGAGAGAGAGAGAGAGAGAGAGAGAGAGAAACATCAATGTGAGAAAGAAACATCGACTGGTTGCCTCCTGTGCACACCCCAACTGGGGATCAAACCTGCAACCTAGGTATGTGCCCTGACCCAGATGGAACCTGGAACCTTTTGGTGTACTGGATGATACTCCAACCAACTGAGCAACCGGGCTGGGGCTCTTATCAGTCATTTTGATGAATTGGTCAGATATATTAAAGCAAAAGCTCTGTGGCACAGAAAAAGGTTAACAAACTTATTGTACAAAAGTAAATATTTTACTTCTTTTTCTAGCAACACAGCAAATTATATTACTACAACCTCTACCTCACCCCAGCAGGCCTTCTTTCTGAAAAACATGTAGAAATGCTGTATCTGCTCTATTATTTTCTATACTTTTTATATGTACTTTAAAATATTTCTAATTTTTTGCCCTGGCCAGGTAGCCCAGTTGGTTAGAGTATCATCCCAATATACCAATGTTGCTGGTTTGATCCCAGGTCAGGCACATACAAGAATCAACCAATGAATGCATAAATAAGTGGAACAACAAATGGATCGACCTCTCTCTCTCTCTCTCTCCCCCTCTCCTTTCCTCTCTCTAAAATCAATAAATAAAAAATTTAAAAATAAAACAGTTCTAATTTTTTAAAAGAAAAACATTTTAAATAAAAATGGTCCATGGACACAGGCAATTCAGAAAGGAAAAATTTATAAGATAATAAACAGGAAAGAAGTAATTTATTATTCAGAGTAGTAATTTAAATAAACATAGCAATGAGATGCCATTTCAGCTGTAAAATTAGCAAATATATGTTAAAAGTGAAAATACTCAGTATCATCAAGGGTATCAAACCTATATTTACAGTAAGATAATCAATTGGTACAAACTTTCTCATTGTGTGAGAATGATGGGAGTGTGAGAAAGTCAGTGGGCTTTCTTTTTGCTAATATGTATTTTATAAATTTTCTGTAATAAACATGTACTATTTTTGTAACAAAATATATACACTTTTAATTGAAAGCATTATTGCTGTTTTAAAGTTCTTTCTCACCCTCCTCTTCTCCATGCTAACCAACTCCAATTTATTTAATCTTTCCTTACAAGGCTTATTTTCATTCTGAAATAATATTTTTCAGGGTTTTCTGAACTTTTTTCATTTTCTCCATGTCCTCAATTCAACTGAGCTTACTTTCTGAATTGGTCTACCATAACAGGTTTGAATTTTTGAAAAATGCTTTTCTAGTTTCTCTTTTAAATTGTCAAGTTATATTTGCATTGCATTTTGTCTAAAGCATTCATTAGCTAGATTGACATGTAAAAACATGTTCATACTAACTATATTCTTTTGTCCAAAAATACTTAAGTACCTTTTATGTACTCAGGTACTGTCCCTCTGTGTCCTGAGATGTACGGGTGTCGTGTATGTGGGTAAATGCTATATATGTGTACTATGTCCATTTGAATAAAACATGTGCCAGTCACTGGGCTTGGTGCCCTATCAGCTTTACTTCATTAAGTCCGCACAACAATCTTATAAGGTCATCGTGTTATTTCTATTTCATGGATAATGTTTAGAGAGGGGCTGTATTATGCCAGAGAATAGTTGGTAAGAATAGGAAGCTAAGCCTTGCACATGGCATCTAAGAAGGGAAGAAGGTAGAGGAATGAAACTGTGTACAAGGCCATATGAGAAATGCCACAAATGTGATAAAAAACAAAGATCTTTCTGGACCTTCACTGATTTCAATAATTTTACCCCACACAGCATGCTTTAAAGGGTGTGAACAGAGCAGTGACATAGGACCCCACATTCAGACGGACCCCACACTTGGAGTTTAATGCTCTGCAATTGCCACCTTGAAATTCTAAGTATTTTTCCTTTAAATATCTGTTTTGTAAATGAAGTCTGACGAACATTGGAAGCACATGCCTTGGAGTCTTTCGCTCCCATGCAGTCTGCCTGCTGTCAGCTTCTGGCAGCAATCACCTGGTGCCTGCGGCCTTGCCCCGCCTCACCCTCTCCACGTCTGCCCTCCCCACTGTAACCACTGCCACCTTCCACCTGGGTGGCAGCCAGGTTGTGTTCTGCTGTGAGGTCCATGTTCTGAGGCCCATGTTCTGCTGTGACCCTCTGCCCCCAGTGGGGCCCTGGGCTGAGGCCCAGGAAGGTTGGTGTGGGTCATGTGTACCCCAAGAATGCTTTACAGCAAGGAGTGAGTGACAACAGTCGTCCCTGCCAGGGCACCATAACTGTTTGGGAGGGATGAAGGGGGAGAACTCGCCAGGCAAAGGCCTCTTGCCCACCCCCAGTCCAGCTACTAAGCATGTTCTGGCGCTGAGGCTGCAATCCTTTTCAGGACTCACCATCTGCTGCAGGGGTCTGTGGCTGGAGGGAGGGGATCCAGGTGCCTGACAAGACCTGCACTTACCTGAGAGTATCCCCTGCCCAAGGGAGAAGTACATTAAATAGCAAATTAAGCCCTGGCCGGTTTGGTTCAATGGTTAGAGCAGACCGAAGAGTCACAGATTTGATTCCTGGTCAAGGGTACAAGGGTATGTACCTCAGTTGCAGGTTTGATCCCCAGCTCCAGTAGGGGTCTCAAGGGAGGCAACCAATTGATGTGTCTTTCTCACATTGATATTTCTCTCTCTCTCTTTCTCTCCCTTCCCATCCTATCTAAAAAACAAACAACACGACAGATCAAGAGAGCAACTGAGAAAGAAAAAAAAAAAGCTTCATATAGTACCTTTAACAGTAGATTTTTTCTTGCTTTATAAACAAGGGGAGTGCATCTTCATTTTATACTGGACAGGAAAATTATGCAGCTAGCCCTGCTGTCCTCTGGTCAGACCAGGTGTCATTATAGCTGCAAGTGACAGAGGAGGGAGAGGAAAGGTGACTTATTTGATTACTCCACCCTTATTTACCTTTGTCTTCAAAGTGTTTATACATAGAGTCTTGCTGCTTGCTATTCCTGGTGACTGCTATCTGGCTGGCCAGCCAGAGAAAAGGGCTGTTTATTATATGGACTGAAATGTACAAAGTAGAGCTGCCCCAGGGTGCATTCCTTTCAGCTTTATTTAAGCCACTTTCTGCAGCGATGGCTCTGGTGAAAAGAGGTTCCCCCTTTTGAAGATGCCTGCTTGCGTGCCAAATAGATCTCTGAACACTGCTTCCTGAACATTGCTTATTCCTGTGGACAATGGCTTAATACACTGGAAAAAGCAACTTGGTATCAATACTGTGGTGATAGTCACCAGGGTCATCTCCACATAGAAAGAACAGGACAGACAGTTCTCACAATCACAGCAAGGCATGTCCCGGGAGAAGGCACTCTTGGGTAAGTCTGATTTTCTTATACAAACAATGTTGTTAGGTAGCTACATGCCTAAGGGTTTCATCTGAACTCTTCTCTTTTAATGACCATAAATGCCATATTCAAATCAGCTATAAGTTATGTAAATGCATACTGTACAATAGAAAGCTTTCAAAATGTAAATCAATTAGTCTAAGGAAATCAAATAATTTCCTTATTATTTCCTAATAAGGAAATAGATCTTATAAGTTTTCAGTTAATTTTGTTTAATTGTTTAGGAGATTCCTCTGGAAGGGGCTTGTGCACAGATGAAAAGAGTGGGGAGGAAAGGGCCAAAAAAGGGTGGAGCAGCTATGGGTAGAGAAGGGAGAAGCTAGGGGGACAGTGGGCTTCAGGGGGTGGCATGTATGCACTGCCTGGCATCACCTCATAACAGTGTGTATATGGCAAAGAGCTCCCAGGAGAAATCGCTGAAGGGTGAGCTGCTCTAAGTCAAGGGCTACCCAATGATGTTTTTATTATTAGTTACTAATGAAATGATCATTTATGTCCTTGAAATGAGAAGTATCAAATATGTTCAATGCTGAAGACAGACTTAAAATCACTCTTTTACCTGTCTCAAATCTATGCTTAGCTGGGTATAACCAGACATAAGATGATAAACACCCAACTTATCTACATAAGACTTAGATTTCTAGTCATTTTAAAAACCATTGCTAGCCTTTTTAACCATCTTTTACCAAAATGTGTTCTCGATAATGAGGTAAAAGAGAAAAGTAAAGAAAATGGTGTTATTTCCTTTCCCTTTATCTGCCACTCTCCTTGCCCCTACCAGAAGGCAAAGTAGAACTTCCGGTCAAGATGGCGGTGTAGGTAAACGCGGTATCGCGACCTCCCACAACCACATCAAAGTTACAACTAAACTACAGAACAACCATCATTCAAAACTGCCTAAAATCAAGCTGAACGGAAGTCCTACAACTACGAAATTAAAGAAGAAGCCACATTGAGACTGGTAGGAGGGGCGGAGGCGCGACGGGCTGATCCCACACCCACGTGTGGCGGATAAAAATTAGGAGGACACCTCGGCTGGGAAGGTCCTCCCTGAGGACTGAGGGGTCCCCGTCCCACACCAGGCGCCCAGCTCACAGTTCCAGTGCCAGGAAGAGAATCCCCATCACTTCTGGCTGGAAAAACCAGCGGGAACTGAGGCTGAGGCGGCTGGAGACCCTGGCAGCTCCTCTTAAAGGGTCCGCGCATGGACTTACTCGGACTCGCATCCTCCAGGCTCCAGCGTGGGGGAGGCAGCTTGAAAGGCGCCAGAGTCATATGGGGAAGAACTGAGCTGTTTGGCATTGGGGCGAAGGCTGGAGAGGCAGCTTTCTTCTGGACAGACGTGCTGTCGGAGGCTTTTGTTCCTTTGGTGAGCCCTTCCCTGGGATGGCAGACGCCGCCATAGCTGGGACTCCAGCAACCTGGCTCACACTGTTGGCCCCGCCCTGGTGATTCCCTGAGGCCCCGCCCCACCCAACTTCCAGGCCCACCCAAGCTGTTGCCAGTTGCTTTACCATAGGATTGGCCTGTCTTGGATCCTGCTTCAGCTTTTCTTTCAAACAAGCAGCATCTGGTCTCAGCTAGCCCCACACCTCTCGCTAAGTAATACATAGAAACAAACAGAGGGAGGCAGCCAAAATGAGGAGACAAAGAAACAGGTCCCAAATGAAAGAACAGAACAAAACTCCAGGAAAAGAACTAAGTGAAATGGAGTTAAGCAACCTAACAGATGCTGAGTTCAAAACACTGTTTATAAGGATGCTCAATGGACTTAGTGAGAACCTCAGTGGACTTAGTGAGAACCTCAGTAAACTTAGTGAGGGCCTCAAGAGCATAAAAAAGGACCAGTCAGAAATATTGGATGCACAGTTAGAAATGAAGGAGGCACTAACTGAAATAAAGAATAATTTACACAGAATCAGTAGTAGAGTAGATAAAGCCAAGAAGCAAACCATCGATTTGGAATATAAGGAGGCAAAAAACACCCAATCAGAACAGCAAAAAGAAAAAAGAATCCAAAAAAAATGAGGATAGTGTAAGGAGCCTCTGGGACAACTTCAAGCGTGCCAACATTCGCATCTTGGGGGTGCCAGAAGGAGAAGAGAGAGAACTAGAAATCGAAAACCTATTTGAAACAATAATGGCAGAAAACTTCCCTAACTTGGTGAAGGAAACAGACATACAAGTTCAGGAAGCACAGAGAGTCCCAAACAAGATGAACCCCAAGAGGCCCACACCAAGACATATCATCATCAAAATGCAAAAGGTTCAAGACAAAGAGAATCTTAAAAGCAGCAAGAGAAAAGCAGTTAATTACCTACAAGGGAGTTCCCATAAGACTGTCAGCTGATTTCTCAAAAGAAACTTTGCAGGCCAGAAGGGAGTGGCAAGAAGTATTCAGAGTGATGAAAAGCAAGAACCTACAACCAAGATTACTCTATCCTGCAAAGCTGTCATTTAGAATCGATGGCCATATAAAGAGTTTCCCAGACAAGGAAAAGCTAAAGGAGTTCATCACCACCAAGCCATTATTATATGAAATGTTAAAGGGTCTTCTTGAAGAAAAAGATAAAAAATATGAACAAACAAAATGGCAATGAATACATATCTATTGACAATTGAATCTACAAACAAAATGAACAAGCAGAACAGAAACATTCTCAAAGATACATAGAACTTTTGTTGGTTACCAGATGGGTGGGGGCTGGGGGAATGGGTGAAAAAGGTGAAGGGATTAAGAAGTACAAACTGGTTGTTAGACTGACAAACCTCAAAGGGAAGGGGGTTGGGGGGTGGGAAGAAATAAACCAAAGATCTTATATGTATATATGCATAACCAATGGACACAGACAACAGTGTGGGGAAAGGCAGGAGGGGGGCGGGTATGGGGAGGAGGGGGTCAATGGGGGAAAAATGAGGAACATCTGTAATACATTCAACAATAAAGATAAGTTTAAAAAAAAAAAAAGAGGGCAAAGTAGCAAATGTTGGGATTCCTTTTCCTATGTTCCCTGTCTATCACTCTGAGGTTTCTGCACCCTTCCTCCTCTAGCTCTGTGGAATTGATTGTGTCTTAGATGCAGAGAGCTCTATAGTCAAAAGATAGAAGCAGAAAATCAGAAAAAATCCCAGGGGCCACAAAACCTTCTACAGTGCAGTTCTCAGGACTATTCTCTGGGTCCACTTCCTGGCCACCCAACCTAGAGAGGCTGACAGCTGTTTATAAGGGCCAGGCCCAAAAGGGGTACACATCACTACTCGCCTCCCACTGGTCGCAATTCAGTCACTTACAGAACCTAACTGCAAGAAGGGCTAAAGCTGTGGTCTGTGGCACTGTCTCTGCCATACTAACTAGATGGCCCCACAAAACCCAGGAAAGGTTCAGAAATTGGAAGCACAACACTGTGAAAGCCCAGGGTGGTGGGTGGGGCTGAAAACTGGAAGATTTGCTCAAAGTTTCATAAGATACAGTTAGACCCTGTGTACCCAGGCACTTGCCCCTCTCCCACCCCAGAAGAAGATGGGAGGTTTTTCCTTTGAAGTGGACACACAGGCTCTGGACTTGGAAATACCAGCATAGGTATGTGAAGGAGATGAGGAACCCTACTGAAAACTGTGGTATTAAGTTCAAGTCTAATGGCTAAGACTTGATATTCCCAGTCTCTTTCTCCTACTCAGTCTCAGGATGCTGACAGTCATACCTGAACTTTCCAGACAGGATTCCTCTTCAACAAAAAGAAAGAGCCTAGGAGAAAGGACTTATAGATCCTCCTAGTAAAATGGCTGGGCCCTGACCATTCACCCTACAGTGAGCCCCATTCATTCTCAGAGAATCTTCCAATGAGCTTTTCAGTGCCTCACATTTATAAACCTGTGAACAAGGAGAAAGCCAAAAATTATGAAATAATTAAAGAAAGCCTCTAAAATGAAAGACAAAGTCCAAAATACATAAATAGAAAATGAATCCAGATGTAAGAGGCAATATAAAGAGCAAAAGAAACTTCAGGGGGTAAAAGCATTATTAATTAGTATCTTCAGAAAGATGTGAGAATGTATTGCATAATAAAACAAAAGAAAAAAACAAAGTTGCTATAGAAAAAGCACATCCCTGTGACAAGCAAGAGCTTTTGAAAATTAAAAAATAGAATATGCCCTGGCCAGTTTGGCTCAGTGGTTAGAATGTCAGCCCACGGACCAAAGCGTCTTGGGTTTGATTCCACGCCAAGGGCACATACCTGGGTTGCAGGTTCGATCCCCGACCCCAGTTGGGGTTGTGTAGGAGGAAACCAATCGATGTGTCTCTCTCATATTGATGTTTCTTTCCTTCTCCCTCTCTCTCTCTCTCTGTCTCTCTCCTCCCACCCTCCCTTCCACTCTATCTAAAAATCAATGGAAAAATATACTTGGGTGAGGATTAACAAAAAAAAGAAAAGAAAATTTAAAAAATAGGATAGACAAAATTAAGAATTCAGTAGAATGGGTGAAAGATAAAGTTGAAAAAGTCTCCCAGAGAGTAGAACAAAAGGGAGAGAAAGGAAAACAGGAGAAATAAGAGAATAAAATTATAGGATCAATTTAGGAGTTTCAACATTTCATTGATGGGAGTTCCAGAAAAGTGAGATAATGGACAGGGGAAGTTATCAAAGAATTTCCCAGAACTGAGGGTCATGAGCTGAAAAGGCCCACTGGGCACTCAACACAGTGAAGGGAAGGAGACTTACACTAACTCATTATTGTAAAAGTTCAGAACACCAAGGATGAAAAGAAGAGTTGAAGCGCTTACAGAGATAACAAACTATCCAATTTAAAAATGGGCAAAGGACCTGAATAGACACTTCCCCAAAGAGAACATACAGATGGCCAATAGACATATGTAAAGATGCTCAATCATCAGAGAAATTAAAATTAAAACCACAGTGAGATATCACCTTACACCTGTCAGAATGGCTATCATCTGTAAATTAACAACCAATAAGCTTTGGGGAGGATGTGGAGAAAAGGGAACCCTCGTGCACTGTTGGTAGGAATGCAGATTGGTACAGCCACTGTGGAAAGCAGTGAGGAGTTCCCTAAAAAAATTAAAAATGGAACTGCCTTATGACCCAGTGATTTCATTTCTGGGAATATATCCGAAAAAACCCAAAACACTAATTTGAAAGAATACATGTGCCCCTATGTTCATTGCAGCATTATTTACAATAGACAAGATCAGGAAGTAGCCCAAGTGTCCATCAGTCAATAAGTGGATAGAAAAGCTGTGGTACATGTATACAATGGAATACTACTAGGCTGTAAAAAAGAAGGAAATCTTATCCTTTGTGATAGCATGGATAGAGCTGGAGAGCATTATGCTAAATGAAATATGCCAGTCAGAGAAAGACAAAGTGCCATATGATTTCACTCATATGTGGAATCTAATGAACAAAATAAACTAACAAATGAAATAGAAACAGACTCATAAATAGAGAATAAACTTACAGCTGTCAGAGGGGAGGGAGGTCTCAGGCTGGGTGAAAAAGATGAAGGGATTAAGCAAAACAACAACAACAAAAACCTCACATGCTCTGGCAGTTTGGCTCAGCTGTTAGAGCAAGACCAAAGAGGCTTGGGTTCAATTCCAGTCAAGGGCACATACCTCAGTTTCTGTTCGGTCCCCGGCCCTGGACAGGGTTGTGTGAGAGGCAACCAGTCAATGTAACATCGATGTTTTCTCTCTCTCCCCCTCCTTCCTACTCTATCTGAAAATCAATGGAAAAACATCCTCAGTTGAGGATTAAAAAAAAAAAACTCCTCACAGACACAGACAACAGTATGGTGATTACCAGAGCGAAAGGGGGGGGTGGGTGGCAGGAGGTAGAAGAGAGTAAAGAGGGGATAAATGTTGACGGAAGGAGATTTGGGGCGGTGAACACACAATACAATATATAGATGATGTATTTTAGAATTGTACACTTGAAACCTATATAATTTTATTAACCAATGTCACCCCAATAAATTCAATTTTTAAAAGTAGAAAAAAAGAGAAGATAATGAATTGATGCCTTCAAAATTCTGAGAGAAAATTATTTCCAATTTAGAATTCTATACTTGGACAAACTATCATTCAAACATGAAAAGTAACTGCAAGTAACTCTTAAATGGCTCAAGAAGAAATATGCATATACAGTACAGAGAAAAGATATGATCAAACAAATACAGCAAAACTGTTAAAAACTGGTGAATTGCTCAAGGGTAATAAGGAGGTTTTGTTAATATTCTTGCATGTTTTTAAGTTAAAAAAAAAAGAAGGGTAGAATAAATTTTTAGATATGTAAGGTCTCTGAAGTTTATCTCTATGTTCACTCTCTTACCAAACCACTGTAGAATGGGATGTGTTCCATGCAAACAAGGAAGTGAAAGAACAAAGTACAACCATAGGATCAAGAAAACAGAATCCACCATAGAAGTGAAGGATAGTCCTGGGATGATAGCTATGTAGTTGGTCTGGAGAGGAACCAGTCTAGTCTGGAGCAGGAAGACCAAGGACAGAGGTTTATTTCCAATAAAATATGGAATTGATAGATTAGCCATTGGAGTAGTTTTATAGTTCAGACAGAGATGAATAAGTGGACAGGACCCTAGAAAATAGAATAAACCAAAATTTGAGTTAATTATTAACTCCAGGGAAAATGAACTATTGCATAAAAATGAAAATATAAATGATGTGGTTCCGCCATCAGCAAGATTTATATGGTCACAGTAATATAAAAATGAATATATAATATAATCGCATTGGGAACGAGTGGAGGAAAATGGTATATGAATGGGTGGTAAAAAATAGATCATTTCTCATATTCCACATTAAGAAATCAATGTGATGTACGAAATGGAAAAATCAAGAAAAGCAGTAGAAATCTATTATTGGAAATATAGGGGTAAACATGAGAAAAATGCTTAAAGAATTGTCTCTGAGGAATGGGAATCAGAGTGGGTAGAGATAAGAAGAGGATCTATTTTTGTTTTTATAAGTAGGGTTTGTCTGGGACAGTCTCAGTTTATCCTTGTTAGTCTGGCATAATGTTATTATCAGTGCTCCTTTCACTCTCAAAATTGTCCCAAATTGGATGAAGCCTTGAAGTGTTATTTGACTTTTAAAACTATGTATGGGTAAACATTTGATAACAAATAAAATAAAAAGAGAGGGCTCTTTGGACTTTAAATAAATAACTCTGTTTTGTTCAGCTCAGCCAAAGACTTTAATTTTCTTTTCTTCTAAAATTAATTCTTCATTTAAAATTAAATATAAGCAATATATCTGTTTCAAAGCACTGTTTACATTCACTGCCTCATTTAATCCTTACAAAAGCTTCATGGGGTAAACATCCTATCCCATTTTATAAATGATAAAAATGTGGTTTAGAAGAGGTCTTATGACTTCATAACAAGGTGACACACTGGACCAGGCCCACTGATGACTGTTTTCATGCTCTTGCCACAATACCAAATGACAAGGCATTTAAGCCATCCCACAAGCAAACAGAATCTGAAATGGAAAATCAAGAACCCAGATTAATAGCCTAGCTGTTAGAAAAACAGATTACGAAAAACAAAGAAAAATTCAAACATCCTTTTGTCAGCCTGGTCTTTGAACAAAAATTCCAATTAGTTTGCCCAATTAGGCATAGTGGAAACTGAAATCACCCTCAGGGGAAGACAGCCCACACCTCTCTTGTAGTGCCAAAGGATGAATCTCTGCTTCTAACCCCTTGACCAGGGAAGCAGTTCTAGTGGTTGTCTTATTTTTTCTAAAACATATATTAAAGTTATAAAAATAATACATAATTAGTTCAGAAAAATAATAACAGAGATAAAGAAAAAAATGAAATAATCTAAATTCCATCACCTAAAGATGAATATGGTTAACATTTTAGTGTATATATCTCTGTTTTTTTCTTATATGAATGCAAAATTAGGATCATATCATGCAAACTTCTCATTAACCTGCTTCTCCCTTCCAAATACTGCATTGTAGACATGGTTTCATGTCCATAAGCATATGTTTATATCTTTCTTTTTAGTAGCTGCCTAACAGTTCATCATTTGGATTACTGTATTTGACTAATCCTCTGTTGCTAGATATTTGAGTTATTTTTGTTTTCTTTCTTTCTATTATTAACTTGACAGCAAAAACAAAACTCTGCACACACAACTCTGTTCACGTCCAATTTTTTCCTCAGGATAACTTCCTTGAAGTGAGATTACTGCGCCAAAGAGCAAGAATTTCGGGAGCCCTTCTAGCTCACATTGTAAATTGCCCTTCTGAAAGGTTATACATTTCCATCAACGGAGGATGTAAATGTCCATATCCCTATAATCTGGCCAACTCTGTGTTCTTTATCAGTGCTGTTGTCTTTCCTAAGAGTTAAACCTTGAGGGAACAAGGCAAGAGTGTGTGTGGAATGGGAGGCAGCTGAAACAAGAAATGTGTAGTTCTTTAATCCCTTCTTCCTCTAACATTTTTCCAATATGAAACTGGCCTGACTGGTTCCATCTTTAGCTCACACCACAACTTTCCTGTCTGCCCCTCTTTTATATTATTTGAGTTCCAGTCAGTCTTTCCTCACTAGTGAGTACATTCCTTTGCCGAGAAGGTCTGCACCCCATATGTCAAGGTTTGGACAGCAACATGGCTCAGTACCAGGGTTACTGTGACATGCCCAAGGATTCTGAAATTTCAGAACGAACCTTGTTACAACGAACTGTTTAATACCCTCTCCCACACTGCTCTGCCAGTCCTGGAAACAAAGACACAATGAAGCTAATTAAGACACAGGAGCAGAGGCCAAGAGCTGGTTGTACATTCCTACACCTCCTCCTCTGATTCTTTGGGGCGTCCCTTCCCAAGTTCTCCTTCACTAGCTGTATACTGAAATGCTTTTGCTTGCTTTATTTTAAAAGGGTACCATTTGGAGGCTACATTCTCACAGTCCGTTCTTGATTTCCCATTCCTCATTTTCTCCAAGAGTGAGGATCACACCTGTATTCTTCCTAAAACTTGCACTCCTAGCTCAAGACCCCTGATCGCTTTGCACAACGCTTGGCTAACGTTTCTCTTGTAGTTCTTGTGTCTTTTCCTTCATGATCAAGGGGGCTGGTAGAAGCCAGACCTGCTTAGTTTATGTTATCAACTCCCTTCTCCCTCAGGACTGGCACAGAGATTGTCATAAAGAGTATGTTCCACTGGAGTTAAATAAATAAATTCAGAACCGGTACTGCATGCTCGCCCATGCCCATGCTGTTCATTTTATGTAAGTTGTTCTAGCAGACGGTGCCCACACTCAGGGACGGTAATGAAAGAAAAGTAAATTTTGCACTGGGACATAATAACATTCAACAACCTTTGTCCTGGTAACTGAACGCTTCAGTACCTTACTTTTAACACTCCTCTGACTGAAGGTGGAAAGGGAAGAGATTGCAACAGGCAGGAGACCAGTGGACCTAGTTCTAACTGCCCTTTCAGCCAAACCTTTTCTAACACACGGTGCACAAACTCCATCCTCACCTAGAGGTTGAAAATCATTGTTTTCTGGCTCTCACCCTGTACCACCTCACACCAGCTCTGCCAAAATTTTCCCAATTCACCAGGACCTAGCATAAACATCTTCTATTTTTACTGATTTTAAGGACAATTAAGTGACCCATTTTTACAAAAATACACAAAGCGTCACAGTCAGTCCAAAGTCCAACCCTCGGACAAAATCAAGTACTAAACATCTGCAGGGCAAAGGGGAAGGGAGCGGAGAAGACATCGAAGATGCACCTCTGGGAGCTGTTTGGAAGCCCAGTCAAGGCTGCGGCTTCGCACTTCTGGGGCGCCCCCCGCTAGGCCGCCCCGTCGCTCCGCCAGCCGGGCGGGCGCTCCCCGTTGGCCCCGCCTCAGGCTCCGCCCCCCGCCGACGTCAGTTGTTATGTCTCGACTCGGGCTGCGGCCGCCGCGGGTCCTCGGCTCCGGAGGCGATGGTCGCGGCCTCGTGAGGTGACCGGGGTGTCGGGGACGGCGGCCGGGACCCGCGACGCCCATCCGAGTGGGGCGGGCGCAGCGTGGCCGGGAGGCAACCCGAGAGCCGCCCGGGGAGTCTTCTCGGGCCTGTTTTTCCTTTATTTCTCCAGGACCTTCGCTCTGCGCGCCCCATTTCCCTCTGCAGAGACCGCGACGCCCCCTCCCGGGCCGGACCGCGGTGCCCGCCCGCCCGCCGGCCGGAGCGAACCGGGAGCCGCCGTTCCTCTCGCGGAGCCTGGGCGGCCGGCGGGGCCAGGGCCCTGGGCACCGGGTGCGGCGCTGCGGCGTCCGCTCCTCCCCGCGCTGGGCCCCGGGCCTGGCCGGGCCGAGTGCCGCGTCCTCCTGACCCGCCGCTGCGGGAGCCGGGACGGCCCCTCGGGCCCCGCCTGCAGCCCCGACCCGGCTTCCTTTGTGGATCAGAATTCTTTTTTGGCTTCCCCCTCCCCCTAGAGGTTGGAGGGAAGGCCGATCCCGCCACCTCGGTCGGTGCCTCCTGCCCGGGCGGGCTCCCCCGCGCTCCTCCTTTCGGTGTTTAAAGTTTTTTCCTTTTATTTTTCTCGCCTCTTGACTGGAAGGCCCCGCGCGAGGCTCTGCGCGCGTGCCCCTCGTCGTGGGGCCCTCACCCGGCAGAGCCCCGAATCCACCTGCCTCGGGGCCGAGGATGTTCCGACAGTGAGGGCGGCGAGCCGGACCGCACGCGCAGACGGTGCCCTCGCCCGGGCCGGCCTGGGCGCTCGCTCCCCCCGCCGCCTTTTCTCCTTCGGAGCTCCCTGGAAAGAGAGGAGACGCCGGGGAAGATGTGGCTGAAGCTTTTTTTCTTGCTCCTCTATTTCCTGGTCCTGTTCGTCCTGGCCAGGTTCTTTGAGGCCATTGTGTGGTATGAAACTGGCATCTTTGCCACCCAGCTGGTGGATCCAGTGGCGCTGAGCTTCAAGAAGCTGAAGACCATTCTGGAATGCCGGGGGCTGGGATACTCGGGGCTGCCCGAGAAGAAGGATGTCCGGGAGCTGGTGGAAAAGTCAGGCAAGTATCGGGCTCCCCTGGGCTCCCCTGGGCTCCCCGCCGCCCGGGGTGGGGGCGACCTGTACCCCGCGTACCTGGTGGTACCCCAGAATGCGGCCTTACCTGGAAGAGTTAAACCGACTCCTCTGGGAGCTGCGCAGTTCGTCTTTGTCCAGGTGTTCTCCAAAAAGCAGGGGACTCCCCGTTTTGAGAAGGGGTCCGGAATTCTTTGTAGGGGATAGGTGTGTCTTTTAAAGGCTCTTTAAAAATAATAGTTCAGAGTGCAGCTTCTTAACATTGTTTACTAAGTTCAGTGATTTTCTCGAAATTCGGGAATGTTACAAACTGGAAAGCATTATTATTTGTTGAAATACATAGGGATATAAGAAAAACCACCAAACGTTGTCTTTTCATAGCAATATTTGTCACGATTATAATAGCAGGTTGCCTAGAGGGAAAAATATCATTGGAATATTAATATCAAGGAGACACCTAGGCCTGAGATTTAAATTTAAAATAATGAGTTTAAATATAGAGAAAGTATATACTGTACAGTATTAGCTTTTCATACTTTTAAGCGTGGTGAAAATGGGGTGAATATTTTTTGTGAATGCCTACCTTGTTTTTATATTTTCTGTCAGGGCTTTTTAAAATTCCTTGTATTTTGTACGTAAACTTGTTTTCTTCTGTGTCACAGGCATTGCTGCATCAACTTAAATGGGCTGAGAAATAGAATTGAAATAGTGCTAGGAGAATAACATCTTAAAGATTGCATTTTTATAACTGCTGCTTTTGGGGTAGGATTGGATGAGAAATATGGTTAATGTTTTTTCACCCCTGGACAAAGTATGTCCTTGTTTAGATATATACTTCCAGGAAGGGGAATGTACTATCATTTGAGAAAGGCATTCTGGGTTGCTGTAGATAGCAGTTGAAACTCATGGTTATTTTTTTGTTGTTGCTTAAGTATAGCTGTCAGCTGTGTCTTTTACAAGAAAAATATTTTCCTTATTTAGTATCATATAGCCATATAGTATGATAGACAAGAATATTAACTCCAGAGGATTTAGCACTCACATTTTTGCAAGTTAAGGGCTATCAAACTTTTATATCACTACTGAGCAAGAGGAGGGAACCCTCTCTGTAAAAATGATACATTTTTCTTTAGAGGAAGCATAAAATGGTGTATTATTTTTGCCTCTTGCTTACTGACTTTTTTATGGTGACTTTTATTTTTGGGTGGGGGGAATGGAGTAAAGTAGAGGATCTCTAATAAATAAACTTGCTAGACTTAGAAATGAGAAGTGTCTTAACTGCCAAAGCCAAATAATTTTTCATGGTAAAATAGTTTGCTAACACAATTTTATTTTTTTAAAATCCTCACGGGAGGATATTTTTCTATTTATTTTCAGACAGTGGGAGGGAGGGAGAGAAACATCTATGTGAGAGACACACATCTACTGGTTGCCTCCCGCGCGGCCCTGACCAGGGCTGGGGACCCATTTTCGAAACCAAAGTTAGTGCTCTTGACTGGAATTGAGCCTGAGACTCTGGTCTGCAGGCCAACGCTCCGACCACTGAGCCATACAGGCCAGGACAATTTTTTTCCTTTTGACTTTTATTTAGTGTTGCCTTCCTTTGACCTAAAAACATTTGTCACTTTGAGTGTACAGAAGTGTTCGTATCACTTAAAGAATACACACAGCCCACAAAAATATGGCTCAGATCACACATTTTATAGCAAAGAAGTCTTGGTATAGCAATTTAACTTTATAATTTAAATGTTCATTGTGAGTGGTTTTGCTGCTATCATGATAAAGTGCTTATTTTCTCAGGTTTAAAATTAAAGGTAAAAGTTAAAATGAGTTGACATTAGTGTTTTCCTTTACTTTTTATTTAATGATGTAAGCTCTAAATTTATACTGTTAATTTGTGTTTGAATATGGAGTTTGTTCTTATAGGTGATCATTTGTATCTGACCTCCACGTCATATAAGACCTGTTGCTATTTTAAGCATGTGGTGATGGCAAATTCTGTAAATTCATTTTTAAATCTTGTAAGTCAGAAGTATATGTCATACTGTTAAAAATTATTTTACCCTGGCTGTTGTGGCTCAGTTGGTTGGGTGTTGTCCCGTGGGGTTCCGGTCCTGGTCAGGGCATATACCCAGGTTGTGGGTCAGTGTGCATACAGGAGGTAATCCGATGGATGATTCTTTCACATCAGTGTTTCTCTCTGTCTCTTTCCCTCTCTCTTCCTCTCTCTCTCATATAAATAAAAACATTGCAAAATTATTTGAAGCCTGATATGTTATACACAAACCTAAATAATATTTTGGTGGCTTTTGTACTGGTATGAATTAAGTAATTTCCTAATAAGTTAATGTGATGACCCCTTCTAGAATATAAACCTCATGAGAAGATGGATTTTTGTCTTTTGTTTATTTTTGCCTAACACATAGTAGGTTCTTATTACATGTTTACTGAATGTATGGATCTTAAATGGGTGTATTCAGGTTCTGAGTAGAGTGCAGTGAAAGTATAATAACATGATTTTTAACATTGTAAAATGGAATTAATCATTGAAGTTGGGAAAGGGATTTTGAAATCTTATGTTATTTTTTGTCTTCAGGTGACTTGATGGAAGGTGAGCTCTATTCTGCACTCAAGGAAGAAGAAGCATCTGAATCTGTTTCTAGTACCAATTTCAGTGGTGAAATGCACTTCTATGAGCTTGTAGAAGACACAAAAGATGGCATCTGGCTGGTTCAGGTATCAGAAACAGTGATAGGAGTGAATTTATTTTTACCAAAATAGTATTCACCAGCTGGTAACACTTCTTTGTACTTATGTCAGGTGTTTTAGACACAACTCAGTTCTCATAGGGAGGCTCCTGTGTACTCTTAAAGAGGTTTTGTAGACCATGGAAAATGAACATTGAAGAGTGAGTGACAGGAAATGTTGGGGAAAGAGAGTTGACTGCTTTATTTAGCATCAACAAAAGAAAATCCACTTTGATTGTTGGATCTTCATTCAAGTAAGAAGCACACATATATATTCCTTTTATTTAGTGGTTTGTACTATTTCTCTTAATTTTTGTTAACTCCAATTTGTAATTCAGTGGTCCAAATAATTTTTGTATCTAAAGGAAGAACCCTAAAGTAAAAAAAGTAAAAGAATACTTCTATAAGGAGATAGTCAATTCTTGTGCCTATAGAAGAAGAGCTATTGTATGGAATACTTAGGGATGCTCATTACTTTGCTTATGAAATTGATAAGATGATCATTTTAAACCCCAGTTCTGTGTGATTTAATTAGCATATTAGAATGTTAGAGCTATGAAGGATTTAAAAAAAATCATCTTTTATGCTTCCCAAAGTGTAGTTTATGTACCACTCATGGTAAATGAGTGGGCATACATTATCACTTATATATTTTAATGTAAATGTGAAAAATCAATGTATCAAACATGTAATTTCATAAATATCACTTAGGGCAACGCTTAAGTTATTTAAATTTTAAAAATGTAAGTTCCTTGCCCTGGCCAGTTTGGGTCAGCAGTTAGAGCGTCGGCCTGTGGTCCAGAGAGACCCAGGTTCGGTTCCCACTAAGGGCATGTATCTCGGTTGCAGTTTGTCCCCAGCCCTGGTTGGGTCATGCAGGAGGCAGCCACTCAATGTGTCCCTTTCACGTCAATGTTTCTTTCTCTCTCTTCCTCTCTCTCTCCCACTCTATCTGAACAAAAAATGGGAAAATGTCCTTGGGTGAGGATAAAAAAAAATAAAAACAAAAATAAAAAATAAAAATGTAAGTTCCTTAAAGTATCATAAAAAGTAAATTACCAGCATGAGTTCAGCTAAAATTAAGATTATTGGAGCAGGCCCAGTTGGTATGGCTCAGTGGTTGAGCATCAACCCATGCACCAAGAGGTCACCGGTTAGATTCCCAGTCAGGGCACATGCCCAGGTTGTGGGCCAGATCCTCAGTGTGGGGCATATAGGAGGTGGCCAGTCGATGTTCTCTTTCATCAATGTTTCTATCTCTCTCCCTCTCCCTCTGTCTAAAATCAATAAAGAAAAAAATTTTTTTTTTTTAAAGGAGAGGAAGTAGATTAAAAAAAAAAAGATTATTGAACCAGGATCAAATTCCTGGTCCCCTCATTTCTTGTCTAGTGCGCTTATCATTTTACACTGGGGCTGGCAAAGTTTGATTTAGGGTATAAAAATCAAAATAGCCATTGCTTTAAATATCTTTCAGTTTGGCTTTCCTTCAGTATGGGAACATGACTGCATAATGTGGTAGAAAAAGCTGAGTTCAGAAACCTTAGTTGCAGATCTGATCTGTCACTGATTTGCATTATGATTGTGGATAGATGGACTTTTTGTCACACATGGTCTCAAATACATACATACATATATATCTAAAGAGGATGGAATAATACTGTAGTTCACTGGGCTAAAGGGTTAAAGTTTGGGAATTCTTCAGGTGATTACATTGGATATCCATGACCTTTCCTGGTAATCGTCCTATTATGTTTGACCTATTACCGCCCCCAATCTAATTCAGTAATTTAAAAAATGAATTTATTTTTCAATTACAGTTGACATACAATATTAGTTTCAGGTGTACAACATAGTGATTAGACATTTATATACTTTGCAAACTGATCACTTCGATAAGTCTGACACCATACATGGCTATTACAATTATTGACTATATTCCCTATAACTATTTTTTTATTGTTAAAAGTATTACAGATGTCCCCCTTTTTTCCCCAGTGACCCCCTCCTTCCCGCTCCCACTCCCCTTCTGCCTTCCCCAGCCTAATGTCTGTGTTGATTGGTTGTGCATATATGCATATAAGTTCTTTGGTTTATCTCCTCCCACCCCTCCTATCCCTCATCCCTGTAACTATTTTTATAACTGGTAATTTGTACTTCTTAATGCTTTTTACCCATCCCCCCATCCTCCCTCCCATCTGGTGACCATCAACTTTTTCTCAGTATCTATGAGTGTTTCTGTTTTGTTTGTTTATCTTGTTTTTTAGATTCCACATATAAATGAAATCACATGGTATTTGTCTTTCTCTGTCTGACTTGTTTCACTTAGCATAATACCCTCCAGGTCCATCTATGTTGTTGGAAATGGTAATTTTCCATTCTTTTTTATGGCCAAGTAATATTCCATTGTATATATGCACCACACCTTTATCCAGTTGTCTGTCGATGGACACTTAGGTTGCCTCCATCTTGGCTATTGTAAATAATGCTTCATGAACATAGGGATGCATATATGTTTTCCAATTACTGTTTTGGATTTCTTCAGGTAAATACCCAGAAGTGAAATTGCTGGGTCATATGGTAGTTCTGTATTTAATTTTTTGAAGAACCTTCACACTGCTTTTCTTAGTGGCTGCACCAGTTTGCAATCTTACCAACAGTGTAATGGGTTCCCTTTTCTCTACATTCTCACCAACACTTGTTTGTTGATACATTGAAGATAGCCATTCGGACAGGTGTGAGGTGTTATCTGATTGTTGTTTTGATTTTCATTTACCTGATAATTAGTGACGTTGAGCATTTTTTCATATATCTATTGGCCATGTCTATGTCCTTTTTGGAGAAATATCTAGTCACATCATCTACCCATTTCTTAATTGGATTGTTTGGGGTTTTTTGGTGTTAAGTTGTATGAGTTTCTTATATATTTTGGATACTAACCCCTTATCAAATATATTATTGATGAATATCTTCTCCTGTTCAGTAGGTTGTTTTTTGCCTTTTCATTTTGTTGATGGTTTTCTTTACTGTGCAGAAACTTTTTAGTTTGATATAGTCCCATTGGTTTATTTTTCTTTTGTTTCCCTTGCCTGAGGAGATATATCCAAAAAAATATTACTAAGAATGATGTTAAAGAGTTTACTGCTTATGTTTTTTTCTAGGAGCTTTATGGTTTCAGATCTTACATTTAACTCTCCAATCCATTTTCAGTTTATTATTGTATATGGTATAAGAAAGTGGTCTAGTTTCATTTTTTGTTATCTGTCCAGTTTACTCAACACCATTTATTGAAGAGACTGTCTTTACCCTAGTGTATATTCTTGCCTCCTTTGTCATATACTAATTGACTATATAGGCATGGGTTTATTTCTGGGCTCTCTATTCTGTTCCATTGATCTATGTGTCTGTTTTTATTCCAGTACCATGCTGTTTTGATTACTCTGGCCTTGTAGTATAGTTTGATATCAGGTAGCATGATATCTCCAACTTTGTTCTTCTTTCTCAAGATTGCTTTGGCTATTCAAGGTCTTTTGTGGTTCCATACATATTTTAGGGTTATTTGTTCTGGTTCTGTGAAAAATGCCATTGGTATTTTGATAACGATTGCATTGAATCTGTAGGTATCTTTGTAATTCGAAATTTTTAAGTTCAGTAAAGGGAGAACTTAAGAGGGTATAGTTCATACCTTACCCATCAAGTTCTGGTTTATTTCTGTGTTAATTAGTTGGTATTAAAAAACAAACTGTAGCATCTTTAAAGCTTTAATTTATAAGTAAATTGTTATTCCACTTCTTTTTCCAGATTTTTATTTCTAATAGTCTGATCAAGGAAGACATACTAGTTTTGATCATTTTAGTTTTATTACTGAGATTGAGTTGAGTAGCCCGTCCCACTACCCTGTGTTCTATGTCAAAATGTTTGTCCACACATTGAGTGATCCCAAGAGATGAATGGTCAAGATGCTGAGCACTTTCAAACCTGGAAAAGCCATGTCAAAAGTCTGGAAATTTTTTTGTATATAGGGTGTTACCTATAGACAACAAACATATTCTGGTTCACTAATTATCAATTTTTTCTTAGCTTATAAATGATACAATATTTTTTGATGTCCTATTAAAGGTGACCATAGATTATTATGTGACAAAATTCAAGAAATACGTGTATGCCAGGCCCTGGAGATATATCAGAAACATACACTAGGCTAAGTCCTGGCTCTCTCAGGCAGCTCACATTCCACTTGGGAGAGGTAGACACAAAATAAATAAATATTTAATATAACATCAGTGGAAAGTGCTAAGGTAAGTTAGGGTAAGGAGACAGAGAGTGGCAAGGGATTCTTTGATAAGGTGACACGTGAATGAAGTGAAAACCAAATAATGAATGATAGTGAATTTTAGCATTATAAATTTTAATCACTAGAATTGTCTGAAAAATTTTTTTATCTTTGTTGTTGAAAGTGTTACAGATGTTCCCCCTTTTTTCCTCATAGGTATTAATAGTTGAGAATTGATTCCTAAGGGAAATGGAATACATTTCTATAGTTTTCTGTGTGCTAATGGTACAGTAGGACACACACACTTAATTTTTTCAGTGACCTTCAAGATTTGTACTGATCACCACTGTCTGGCTTGTATTCCTTGGGACTAGTGACTTACATCTGTCAAATGGCTGGCTTGGGTTGAAAGAACAGTCTTTGGCAGGACAACTGAGAAGACAGATTGAAACCCTGTCCTCGGCACTCTGAACTCGCCAGCTAACATAATCAGCACAGAAACTTTGGTGTAAGCTCTTAAAAGAAAGCTTTTTTAAAAAAATTAAAAATTTCTGCTAGAAATAGAAGAGAAATGTTCTCTCAGTTGCTTGTCATTTTTCAGCCCAGATCATATTTATCTAATCTCTTATAAAAGATAATTTTTAAGAATTAGTTTTTAACATTTTGAATTCTTGTTCTTTTCTAATTATCGTTATTTTAGAAGAAGCTGGCTAATTTCAGTTTGCTCTGTTGTTTTGTTTTTAAATCTGAGGATGCGTAAATCCCGGCCAATTCAATCCTTTTCAAGTTGCCTTTATTTTAGGTATCCTGTGTAAGAAATAGTTACACACATCCCAGTTCTTTCTTTTTTTCCTCCCAGTTTTCTAATATCATTTCCTCACACAGATGAATTATAGCTTCCTTTTGTATTTATTGAGAAAAAATGTAGTTAGGTGGCATGTAAATGATAATTAGCCCTTTAAACTTCATATATTATTTTACTGAAAGGAAGTCTGGATTTATTTATGTTTTTTTTTTTTTTTTTTTTTTGGTATGTGCCCCTAGCGGGAACCGAACCCGAGACTCTCTGGTCTGCAGGCCGACGCTCCAACCGCTGAGCCAAACTGGCCAGGGCTGGATTTATTTATGTAGGGAAAATGTGACTTTAATAAATGGGTATATGACTTAGCTATTTCATCACTTAGTCAGTTCATTATTTTTCTGGAACAGATTGATTGGCAATCTAGATTTATTATCTTTTTTTGGTGACACTCCATGTGGAATGATACTACGAAAGGAAAAAGGAGTTTCTATAATTGATTTAATTCATCTTATATTTCTTATGATTTCTAGCTTCTCTACAGTTCATGAGTTTATTTTCTGAATAATACATGTTCATGGTCTTTATATCTTCCTCCTCTTAATTGTTTGAAGATGTATTCGTGCTCATGAATTATCTTTGTGTTAAAATAGAGTATTAGGATACTCTTTTTCATGTCAAGTTTTTCTATGTTTGTCTTACATTCTCTGTAATATGAGGTGCAAAGAACTCTTTTTTTCTAACAGTTCGTTCTAACATTCTGTTAGCTCCTGCTTTGTTTCTAACCTAAGCTTATATCCTTCATTAGTTGTTTTTCAGTTTCGTAGATTCTTTGATTCTACTGCCACCCAATCTTCTTACAATCACAAAACAGAAGACAATTACTTTTCTTTCAAATGACTCTTAGAGAGGCAGACAGAACAGTGACTAGGCTTCTGAAATTGAAAAGTCTGCATACTGTGTTGGTTTTATGGATTTATTCTTATCTTAACATTTCTATTTCTCTGTTTTGACTTTTGTTCAAAGAAAGACTGTATTTGTTCCCTGCTGGCTTTTCTACATCATAAGGAATTTAACATCACTGGAATTGAGATAGCAGTAAAAAGTATCATATTATTTGAAGTAAAGCTTTGAGTCAGTATTTATTGAAATATTATGCTAGTGTATTTCCTGTTTGTCTGAAAAGAGTTAATAGCTGTTTTAAAATTTGTTCATCTTTGCTCCTAGACAATAGTTTTGTCCAGGGAGATTCTAAACTATTTATTCTTTCTTGACACTACTATAAAGGTGAAAAATATGGCCAGTCACTTTATCCTTTACTTTGTGGAAAAGCTTTTGTGTTTACTCATAAAGAAAGCTTGTGAGAGCCCTGGCCGGTTTGGCTCAGCTGGAGCATCGGCCTGCGGACCAGAGAGTCCCTGGTTCGGTTCCCGCTAAGGGCACGTACCAAAAAAAAAAAAAAAAAAAAAAAAAAAGCTTGTGAGAATACCAAAGAAATAATTAAATGCCACTGAGTTTTGTTTTGGTCAATTACCCATCCTCACTTTTAATGATTTTATACAATTTGTGTATATGTATTTATATTGATCTGCAATTTAGAAAGTGGAAACTCTATTTTAAAATGAAATACTGAGAGCCCAGCCTGTGTGGCTCAGTGGCTGAGCGTTGACCCATGCACCAGGAGGTTGCCGGCTTGATTCCCAGTCAGGGCACATGCCCAGGTTGTGGGCCCAGTCCCCAGTGGGGAGCATGCAGGAAGCGGCCAGTCAATGTTCTCTATCATCGATGTTTCTGTCTCTCCCTCTCCCTCTCCCTTCCTCTCTCTAAAATCAATAAAGAAAAATTAATTTAATTTAATTAAATACTGAGAGCTGCAGAAAATATAGCACAGCACTCCTGTTCTATGCAGTAATGTTATTTAATTTAGCCTGGATGTTGTATAGGGATTAACAATATTAAAGGCATATGCCAAATGTTCTGATTAGTAATAAACCCACCTCTAAAATACGTGTATAGGCAGAAGTGTGTGGCTTTTTCTTATACCAATGTAACACCTATAGTACATGTGGAAGAGAGTAGGCAATAACCTGAGGTCCAGTTTTTGTTTGGTTTTTTATCCTCACCTGAGGAAATTTTTTTTTTTTTTTTTTTTTGCATTTATCTTCAGATAGAGTGGGAGGGAGAGAGGGAGGAAGAGAGAGAGAGAAACATCAATGTGAGAGAGACACATCGAGTGCCTGCCACCTGCATGACCCCAACTGGGGCCGGGGACAAACCGCAGCCGAGGTACGTGCCCTTAGTGGGAACTCAACCCGGGACTCTCTGGTGCACGGGCTGACGCTCTAACCACTGAGCCAAACCGGCCAGGGCGAGGTCCAGTTTTTCTTTGTATGTTTAACTGGACTACACAAGGTTGACATCAGAAAATGTGGGCACTTGGTATCATACACTGTCCAACCCAGTTCCATAAAGTGATATACTAGAGCCAGCTCATACTGTTTCATGACGGGCAATTGTTAACATCTCTTCCTAACTCTAAGTTTAGAGATGTCATGTTGCTAACTTGAAGTCGGTCTTCTGGGAGTATTTACACTAAGGAAATCAGCAAATCAGAGCTTCCTTTTTCTTCTGAAGAGCTAGCTAGTTGTTAAACATTTACCAGCAAACCACTGGTTCCATCCATTCATCCAACCATCTAACAAATATTTATTGAAATCTAATGTGTGCCAGCTGAACCTTGTGATAAGCTCACTGAGGGGACAGAGATGAATAACACATAGTCTGTGCCATAAAACAGCTTATAGTTTACTAAAATGTGTAGGCCAGTAAAAATCTTAGTGTATAATTGATTATCTTTTCCAGCTGAGTTAGATGGTCTGTAATGGTGCTAGCATCTTAAAGGATCCTAAAGAAGTCTATTAGACAGTGAAGTGGAATGTAGGAAAATGGCAGTAGTTTTTTTCTGGAAAATGTGTATTTTTAAATACACTGGGTTGGACGTCTTTATGTGTGACTGGGGTTAAAAACATTGATATGCAGCCTTGGCCAGTTTGGTTCAGCAGTTAGAGCATCAGCCCACAGACCAAAGAGTCTTAGGTCCAATTCCTGGTCAAGGGCACATACCTCGGTTGCAGGTTTTAATCCTGGTCTCTGGTGGGGTCGTGTGGGAGGCAGCCAATTGATGTGTCTCTTTCACATGATGTTTTTCTCTCTCTCTCTTTCTCCCCACCCTCTCTACCCGCCCCTCCCCCCACTCTATCTAAAAAAATCAATGGAAAAATATCCTCGGGTGAGAATTTAAACAAAAAACATTGATGTGCAGTTGCATAGCAAGGTACTATTTATGCTAATATTTGTCCAGAAAACATTTGAGATGACAGGTTGTTGGGGAAGGGACTTTCATTGTAACAGTAATAAAAAACTTGGAGACTTTAGAGAAGCTGTATAATCAGAAGTAGAAGAATGAGTTACTAAACCATTAAAGGCTGAAATTGTTTGGTTCAACGTAAATATTTAATGAGTACCCAGATGAGTTAGGCTAGCTGCACTAGACTAGCTGCAGGAAATACAGTGCTGAGCAAGTGTCGGAATGCCAGTTAGAGAGGCAGATACCTTGGGAAGGGGGGTGAAAAGTTTGGCTTCATTGCTAGCCTGTTGCCAAGCCTGTCCCAGACTCAGAACTCAGGCTGTACTTTTATCTAGTTTTTTTCTGGTTTCTGAAAATATTCCTTGCAGAGAATGCCACATCCTTCCTGAACTGCCAAAAAATATACTTCCCTCTTAATAAGACCAGCAGTATGAATGCCTCTCAGAATCACCGTGCATACTTTTGGTATGACCTATAATTGGGAATTCTTACTGGTGTGACACAGTAGTAATAGGCTTAAAGTATTTTGTTATGCCATGTGACTCAACATGTTGGGCTATGAGTTATTTGTGAAATTATTAAGATTTTTAGTGGTTGTTTAATTCAGCCTTCACCAAATTTCATTTATGCTAAACCTTTAGCTGAATAATATAGCTATTTATGACATTGGACAAATAATTTCTAACTGCTATAACTATCGAGTCAAATAAAGTGCTTTCCTGCAATGCCTAGGGGATTTTTCATTTTTGTATGGTTCTCTCAGTCAGGGATCATTAAACTCTTCAAAAGCATGTGTCAGAAAAGCTTGCTGAATAAATAAGGCTCTGGGGTTAAACATTGTTATGTACTTTCCATGGGTGTTCCCACTTCTCTTCACACATTTCTGTTGTCTGTGCTGTAACCTAAGTGCCTGGGAACAATCCTCTCTCATTCCTACTTCCTTTCCTAGTACTAGAGCTCGTGTAAGTCTGAAAGAGACCTGTGCAGAGATCAGGATGTTCACTGGAAGATGCCCCTAGACTTAGGGCCATACCTTATATTGATTAAAGCAACCTCTTTATTAATCCTTTAATGCAATGTCATTTTTTTTTTAATCCTCACCTGAGGACATTTTTTTTCATTGATTCCAAAGAGAGGGGAAGGGAGAGGGGGGAAGAGAGAGCGAGAGAGAAACATCAGTGTGGGAGAGAAACATCCATCAGTTGTCTCATACATGCACCCCAACCAGGGATCAAACCTGTGACCCTTTGGTGCTTGGGATGACGCTCTAACCACTGAGAAACATCGGCCAGGGCCCTTAATGCAACGTCGTTTTAAACAGACCTGAAAATATTTGAGTTATTTGTGGGCTTAAGTAGGAAATGGGAGTGAAAGGGAGTTATTTTATTTTATTTTATTTTTTTTTGCTCAGATAGAGTAGGAGGGAGAGAGAGGAAGAGAGAGAGAGAGAGAAACATCGACGTGAAAGGGCCACATCGAGTGGCTGCCACCCGCACAACCAACCAGGGCCAGGGACAAACTGCAACCGAGGTACATGCCCTTAGCAGGAACCGAACCCGGGTCTCTCCGGACCGCAGGCCGACGCTCTAACCGCTGAGCCAAACCGGCCAGGGCGAAAGGGAGTTATTTTAAAAGGAAGGCAGAACAGGGAGTATTGTGATATGATTGTACAGAGACTTCTTACCCCGAGTAATCTGAACGATAAGTTCAAGATTTCTTTGATTACTTGATGGAAAGAGGAACTACTATATTGACTCTTGAGTGGTAGGTAAAAAAAGAAAAGAAATGCTTGTCTTGCTTCATCTCCCTTATTCTTCAAGTAAAATTTGTACAGCACCTTTGGACCATGGAAAAATGTGAAAGATAAGGACTTACATGTAAAGTTCAGAAAGAGGTTTCATCTGCTAAGACCATGTCCTCAAATTGCCCTCTTTCTGGTTACCTCAACCATGTGAGCATTTGAATAATAACTCATGTCTCCCTCAATAAGGCCATTTATTGTCACTAAAAAGTACTAACAAAATCATTTGTTTATGCCCTTAGTTGTGTACGTGTATTTATTAAGCATCAAAATTATGTTACCAAATGTTACATATGCATGTATGTCTCTGTAGGTATAAAGATGATAATATCAATGGTATATGGCAGGGTTTATTGGACTGTTGGCACATAAAGTGTCATTTGTCACTACCAGGTGCTCTCTCTCCTCATGTTGCCCTCAAAATTTGTTAGACTTCTAGCAGAGGGGCCAGAGATGAGGTAGGTAGCTTGTACCGTCTCCTGCCTCTCCCTGGGAGTTGACTGTTGGCACTCATTTCACACACACCCCTTGGGATTTCACTTCCTGGAGGCTTTGTGAACATGAAAATAGCCCTTCCTTCCAGAAAGATTAGAGGCCCTCAGAGTATTGTGTTGTAATTTTGAATTAAATAGTACTAGTAATATAGCATTCCTGAAAAAAAAACAAAACAAAAAAACGTGGCATATATACACCTGGGCTTAACATAAATCAAACAGATGTTTTCATGAAGACATTTTTGGCTTTCCTTTAAGTTCCCATTTAGTTGTTTTTGTTTTTGTTTTTGTTGTTTTTCTTAATACTCACCCGAGGATATGTTTTTATTGATTTTTAGAGGTGGGGGGGAGAGAAACATACATGGATCTGTTGCCTCCTGTATTCACCCCAACTGGGGCTCAAACCCATAACCTAAGGATGTGCCCTGACCAGGAATGGAACTTGCCATCTTTTTTTTTCTTTTGGTGTTTGGGATGACACTCCAACCAACTGAGCCAGGGCTGTGTTTTTGTTGTTGTTGTTTGTTTCTGTTTTTATTTCATTATTTTTGTTAATCCTCACTCAAGGATGTTTCCCATAGATTTTTAGAAAGAGTAGGAGGGAGGGAGGGAGAGAAATACCAATTGGTTGCCTCCTACACAACCCCGACCAGGGCCAGGGAGTGAACCTGCAACCCAGGTCATGCCCTTGACCAGAATTGAACCCGAGATCCTTCAGTCCATGGTCCGCTGAGCCAAACCAGCCAGGACTGCGTTTGTGTTTTTGTTTTAGATAGATAGATAGATAGATAGATAGATAGATAGATAGATAGATAGATAGATAGTTGTTTTTTACTGGTATCTCTATTGAAAATCTGCCTTCCTTCAAAGGAGAAAGATTAGGGAATAAAGGGAAAAGGTGTTAACTATTAGAAAGGCTAAGAAAAAAGTCATTACATATTTTGAAGGCTAACTCACTTAGGTTAATTTAGTTTTTTTGGTTTTTTTAATCTTCACCTGAGGACATTTTTGCATTTATCTTCAGACAGAGCAGGAGGAAGAGAGGGAGGAAGAGAGAGAGAGAAACATTGATGTGAGAGAGACACATCAAGTGGTTGCCACCCACACGACCCCAACTGGAGCTGGGGACAAACTGCGACCTAGGTACGTGCCCTTAGGGGTAACTGAACCCGGGACTCTCTGGTCCAGGTCCGCGGGCTGACCCTCTAACCGCTGAGCCAAACTGGCCAGGGCTAGTTTTTTGTTTTTCTTTTTTAAAATATATTTTTCTTCTCTCAGTCCTATTTGTGTTTGAAAGCTATCTGCAAATTTAAAGTAAAAGTTCAAATATGTACAATTTGTTATAGTAATTCTTTTTATAGGACCTTTCATGATTGTTATGAAAGGACCATACAAGTAGTAGTATTGATTTTAGTCAAAGCATAGTTTAATAAAAAATATGTGTTTGACTCTTGGTTCTATAATTATGCTTTTAAAAATGAAATTTGAACTTGTCGAACCCACATGTGATCATTTTTAAGTAAGCTTTATTTGGATTACTTTTAAAATTTTTCAGAGCAGAGAAATGATTCCATGGCCATTTTCTTAACCCTGTGTAACTTAATTCTAGACAACAGGCCACATGGTGGAAAAGGGATGTGGCTAGCTTTTAAATATAACTTTGACTCCCCTTCTGTGTAACTGCCACAGAGTGTGGGAGTTGAATGTACTGTATTCAGTATTTTAAGTTTTTTTTAGTTGAACAGTTACTCCTTCTACAAGAATTGCAATGATAATATGATGATATAGTAAAAAAGAACTGGGAACAGAATATCTTTTTCAAAAAAGTGAAATTATTCTATAAATGGTTGGTTTGACTCTATTTTAAGTGATTAAAGTTTCTGTTTTTCTTTTGTGGGGAATAGGTCATAGCAAACGACAGAAGTCCCTTGGTGGGTAAAATCCACTGGGAGAAAATGGTGAAAAAGGTGTCAAGATTTGGAATACGGACAGGCACGTTTAACTGTTCCAGTGACCCCAGGTGAGTTGATGAGGCAATTCTGAGAATCTGAGTTCTGATCAGAATTTTTAAAAATAAAGACAATGATGTTAGAAGCCTTTTTTAAATGAAAGCTAATTACAACATATAGCACACTGCTAGTTATGCAGGTGCTTGATTAATAGTTTTTGATAAACTGGCAGTTATTTACTTTCTCTCTGAAAATTTTATTTTCTCTCTGATTCTTCTGTGTTCTAGCTAGTGGGGGTGACTCTTAATTGCATGTCTTCAGTCCTTTTTGTTTCGGTTTTCTTTCCCAGAGATTTTACATTTATGGCTTTAGGTGACACCTTTGTTCTGACCTAAATCTTCTATAATTCTGATCTCTGGTTTGCATTTTGCCACTTATTTCATCTGCCCTACAACTATCGCTAATACATCCTGTTCCCTAAACCTAGTGTCCAAATTCAGATTCATCCTTTTTCTTTAATAAACATATGCCCTTTCCACCTTTCCTTTTCTGTCTTTTATTGTTTGTTTTTTCCATTTTCTCAGACAAGAATCCTTGCAGGTATTTTTGTTTTTCCTTTTGTCCTCATCTCCAGTATTTAGTCAAATGATTTCTTGTTTTTTTATTCCACTATTTTTTATAATGTATTTTATTTTAATTTCTAGTGCCACCAAGTTATAACTTAAATTCATCTCTTCATTTAATTATCCATTCAATAAATATTTAATAAAAGATTAGCATGCAGCCCTGGCCGGTTTGGCTCAGAGGTTAGAGCGTCAGCCTGCGATCCAGAGAGACCCGGGTTCGGTTCCCGCTAGGGGCACGTACCTCGGTTGCAGTTTGTCCTCGGCCCTGGTTAGGTCTTGTGGGAGGCAGCCACTCTATGTGTCCCTTTCACGTCGATGTTTCTCTCTCCCTCCCACTATCTGAACAAAAAAATGGAAAAATGTCCTTGGGTGAGGGTAAAAAAAAAAAAAAAAAAGATTAGCATGCATAGCATATTTTATTTAGTGCTGAGGATGGGGCATGTGATATGTATGTAGAAACCCCTATAACATTAGGTAATTTCTAATGTAGGAAGATAGGCCTGACTTAGACCTGTGTTCCTTATATGTGACCATAATGGAAAACCTATTAGCTGTAGAAAACCCTCCTACACCACTGCTACACCTCAGAATTTCCTGCCTTTCTCCTTTAGGACCATGTCTGCTTCAGTTCTTACTGTCCTTGTTTTGCTCACTTGTAATGTGGGGTGAGAGCTGTTGTAGCAGGACTCCATAAGAGTTGGGGATAAGAAGGGAAGTTCTTGTATCTCCTAACTCACATTTAGTCTCATCTACCCTCAAAGCTCCATTCTCATCTTCACCACAGAACCTTGATCATATTCCAACGCCTTTTGTTGAAATGTCCAAGATAACCTAAGTGCTAATGTTCTTATGGAAAAAAATCATTCTTACTTCTGTCCTTTGTTTACCAAAAATAGTTGCATTTGGTCTGGTCCCATCATCCCCAGATCCTAAAGGAAAGATCTTTTTTTACCCTACTGGTGAGTGCAATATCAGAACAAATAAATGATAGTGTTGGTATTTTGAGATATTTTCAAATTACACCAAAAGTTAGTATTTTATTGAAAAATATTCAGAATTGATTTTTTAAAATCAATGAACTAAATAATACATTTCAACACAGCAACTTATAAATATATTAGAAAATATAATGTAAAAACAAATTTACAAAAATGTAAAGGTTAAACACATATTACAACCTAATATAAGTTGTTAGATAACATTACTAAAGAGTTCAAAAATAAAGTAAGCACAACATAAAATGAATATAATCTATTAAGCATGGGAACCTGAAGGAAATAGTAACATTTTTGGAGGCTGTAATCTTGTAAAGCAAATGTATCAGAAGAGTCATAATTGAGGCCAGTGGATATTTTTTATAACTTTCTTTTTTTTTCTTTATTGAGAGAGAGAGGAAGGGAGAGAGGGAGAGAGAGAGAAACATCGATGAGAGAGAACATCGATTGGCTGCCTCCAGCATGCCCCCCACTGGGGATTTGGCCCACAACTTGGGCATGTGCCCTGACCAGGAATCGAACTGGCGACCTCTTGGTGCATGGGTCGATGCTCAACCACTGAACCACACCAGCCGGGCAAGGCCAGTGGATTTTATTGCAAAATTTTCTAGCTTCTTTTGGAAAAGCTCTTTTTGACTCTATACTAGCTGAGGAATGGTGAAGATACATATAAGCTACTTCCGTATGTTTTCCTCTAAATCCTTTCGCTTCAAATAATCCCACCTCTTAATTATGATGGAAGAGATTTTTTTTTCTTTTTTTTTTTTTTTTTGGTTAATCCTCACCTGAGGATATTTTTCCATTGATTTCTAGATAGAGTGGGAGGGAGGAAGAGAGAAAGAAACATCATTGTGAGAGAGACACATGGATTGGTTGCCTCCCGCACGACCCCAACCAGGGCTGATGATCGAACCCACAACCCTTCAGTCCACAGGCCGACGCTCTAACCACTGAGCAAAACTGGCCAGGGTGGGATTATTTTTATTTTTATTTTTTACTGTTTCTTATCAGTTGGTTTTATTCTTGTCTACTGTAGGGGAAAAAAAAGTTTTTCTTCCTCACGAGCATGCTTGAATAGTTTTGCATATTTGATGCACACATTTCTCTTTCTGGTTTCTTTCTCAGTAACCAGAATCATTTTTTTTATAAATTAAAAGTGCTTTAAAAAAAAAATCCTCACCTGAGGATATTTTTCCATTGATTTTTAGGTAGAGTGGAAGGAAGGGAGGAAGGGAGGGGGAGAGAGAGAGAAAGAAACATTTAATTTATCTTTATAATTCATCACAAAGATGAAGATTTTGATGCATAGTTACTTGTATCAGTTACTTGTATTATCATGTTCACATTGCCTTTTATTTTGAAAGTCTTCCAACTAGAGTAAGAACTGTTCTTGCTGTGGAAGCTGTGCTTAGGGTTATTTTTTTTCTTTTTTTGAGGATTATGGAGATATAGAAAAACAAAATCATTAGAAGGACTGGCCAGGGAATAGTGTTACTCAGCAAGTGTTTTAATCATATTTTGAATAATTGAGTCATCATTTTGATCTCAGATTTTTAAAAACACCAAAACTCTTTACTGTCTGTGTTGCTTTCTTTACTGTAGTTCCTTCTCTGGGTGGCCTCCAGGACAGCCTCCTCCAGTGTGCTAGTCCCATTGTACAGCAGTACTTTCTTGACCTGTTTCACCCCCATAAGACTGTTCAGGACCACCACTTCTGGGCAGTGTCTGACTGTGTCCATGACAGGAGTTTTAATTTTTTTACCTGAGTATCCAGTTTGCCTGGTCATAGTTCCTGTCATTCCCCAAACAAGCAGTCTAGCTCAGATGACTGTACCATTCAGGTCTGTTCTCTGCTCTCTTTTTTTGGAGAAAGTAGAAAGTGAAGTGGGTGTATATCTTGGGGGGTTGTAGAGATTGGGGGTAGTGAAGAGCCAGATGGAGAACATTGGAATTACAGGAAGCTGAGTGGTAAACAGGGGCCAGGGGAGGGGTTTATGGTGAGAGTATCAGGGATGGGGGCCCATGGAATAGAATAAGCAGGGAAGGAGAGATTGGAGGAAGGGCCAGGAAGGCCAAGGAGGCCAATGACTTCATCTGAAGAAATAGCATTATATAAACAGAATACCAAGTTTAAATATAGCATGCTACACCAGTAACTAGAGTACTAAAACTCACAAGCCATGTTTTCTATCATTTTTAGTCTTCAAATTCTCTTAGAGATCTCAAAAGATTTACTTTAAAAACTAGAGTATATTTTCATGGTATTGTTACTGAATTTATTTAGACTTTTAGAAAGCTTTCTCTAAATTGACAGTAAAAGTTTTATATAGATAAAAGGTAATATAACAGTCTTAAAAATAATATGTACATTAGCCTTTATTTGTGTTTTAGCAGACTATGATATACTTTATTTGTGTATTGGATTTCTTTAGAACAGTGTTTAGATAAATATATATTAGTAGTCTGGTGTTTTAGAAGTATTAGAGTTTTTTCAAGTCTGGACACGATTTAATTTGAAAGATACATGATAACATATAGAGTTATTTTTTTTTCCTGGCTATTCTTTTTTTTTTAATCCTCACCCCGAGGACATTTTTCCACTTTTTGTTCAGATAGAGTGGGGGGGGGGGGGAGGAGAGAGAGAGAGAGAGAGAGAGAGAGAGAGGGAGAGAGAGGGAGAAACATCGACATGAAAGGGACACATCGAGTGGCTGCCTCCCGCATGACCAACCAGGGCCGGGGACAAACTGCAACCGAGGTACGTGCCCCTAGCGGGAACCAAACCCGGGTCTCTCTGGACCACAGGCTGACGTTCTAACCGCTGAGCCAAACCAGCCAGGGCCTAGCTATTCTTTACATTTTTTTTTTTATCCTCACCCGAGGACACTTTTTTTGCATTTATCTTCAGATAGAGCTGGAGGGAGAGAGGAAGGAAGAGAGAGAGAGAAACATCGATGTGAGAGAGACACATCAAGTGGTTGCCACCCACACGACCCCAACCGGGACAAACTGCAACCGAGGTACATGCCCTTAGCAGGAACCGAACCCGGGACTCTCTCGTCTGCAGGCCAATGCTCTAACCGCTGAGCCAAACTGGCCAGGGCTTCCTGGCTATTCTTAAATTCCATCTGTAATGATAAACTTTAAAACTATCACTTAGCTCTGAAGTAAAAAGAAAGCACATAGTACATTTGTTTTCTTAAATGAAAAAAATAATATACAGTGAAACTGCCTGTTATACAGACTAAGGTTTTCTATCAGAAGGACTGTCATCAATTTATAACACAAATCAGAAGCCAAATATTCTCTGATGTGGTTTCAAAGATAAAAAGAATGACCAAGAGTAGAAATGTATTATCATAAATATCATACGCAATTAAAAAAAATAAAACTATTTAAAGCTATTTGAGATGTAAATAAGGCAGTTATCTATATATGCATTTAACTTGTTGATTTTGGGGGTGGGGAGTAAAAATAGAATTAATGGCAATGAATTATAATTTTGCATTAGACACACATTTAAGGGGTAGAAAAGATTTTATTTTTTAGGATATATACTTCTAAAACCATTCCAGTTAAAGCAATATTGATTTTAATGAAATCTTATCTTGTTAAGGAAGTGAATCAACTCAAGAAGCCGAGCTGTGCCCTGGCTGGTTTGGCTCAGCGGTTAGAGTGATGGCCCGTGGACCTGAGGGACCCGGGTTTGGTTCCTGCTGGAGGCACGTGCCTCAGTTGCAGTTTTGTCCCCGGCCCCGGTTGGGGTTGTGTGGGTGGCGGCCAGTCGATGTGTCTCTCTCACATCGATGTTTCTCTCTCTTTCCCCCTCCCTCTCTATCTGAAGATAAATGCAGGAATGTCCTCCAGTGAGGATTTAAAAAAAAAGAAGCCTGAGTTGTAATCTGTGGTTCTGAGTCATCCAGCTCATTTCCCAGAGTCATCACTAACCTTGTCTTTATGGTGGAACATGTTGTCTTTATTTATTTATTACCATCCATTTACAGATCTTTAACAAACAAAATGTCTTAACAGACAGTTGTTTGTACTAAAAAAAAAAGTATCCACATGGTAGATTTCACCCACAACTTTATTGAGATAAATTTACATAGCATAAAAATTCCACAGGGTAGGTTTTTTTTGGGGGGGGGGGGATATATATAAACATTTATATATAAAATACACTTTTTTTTTTTTAAAGAAAACTTTAATTTATCATCTCACCACTGTAATACAACAGCCATTTTTATTTTTCAGTCTTCTCTTTCATTTGTTGTCTAGATTTTTAGGGGCAGAGAGATGTCACAAATATTATAGTAAGAATCAGTCCAGTTCAATAGTATTAGAGTCATGACTCTACTGGGTAAATCTAAACTAATGATTTAATTTAATTTTATTTATTTATGTATTTTTTGTTAATCCTCACACAAGGATATTTTTCCATTGATTTTTGGAGAGTGGAAGGGAGGAAATGAAAGAGACAGAGAAAGGGAGGGAGGGAGAAACATTGATGTGAGAGAGACACATTGATTGGTTGCCCTCCCACATATACCCCAACTGGGGCTGAGGATGGAACCTGCAACCCAGTTACATGCCCTTGACCAGAATTGAACCCGAGACCTTTTGGTGCTCAGGCCAAGCTCTAACCACTGTGCCACTCCAGCCAGGGCAAATGATTTAATTTTAGATAATTCTTCTGTACTTACTCTATTATAAAATGGGGTCATCATTGGCCTGAATCTCTTCTTTTTTTTTTAAACTTATCTTTTTTGCCCTGGCCGGTTTGGCTCAGCAGTTAGAGTGTCGGCCTGCGGTACAGAGAGATCCGGGTTCAGTTCCCGCTAGGGGCGTGTGCCTCGGTTGTGGTTTGTCCCCAGCCCTGGTTGGTCATGCGGGTGGCAGCCACTCGATGTGTCCCTTTAGTGTCGATGTTTCTCTCTCTCTCTCTCTTCCTCTCTCTTCCTCCCACTCTATCTGAACAAAAAATGGAAAAAAAAAAGAAAATGAAAAAAAAACAAAACTTATCTTTATTGTTGAATGTATTACAGATGTTCTTCATTTTTCCCCCATTGATGCCCTCCTCCTGATTCCCGCCTTCCTCCTGCCTTTCCCCACACTGTTGTCTGTGTCCATTGGCTATGCATATATGCATATAAGTTCTTTGGTTTATTTCTTCCCATCCCTCAACCCCCCTTCCCTTTGAGGTTTGTCAGTCTAACAACCAGTTTGTACTTCTTAATCCTTTCAGCTTTTTCACCCATTCCCCCAACCCCCCTCTCATCTGGCAACCAACAAAATTTCTCTGTATCTATGAGAATGTTTCTGTTCTGCTTGTTCATTTTGTTTGTAGATTCAATTGTCAATAGATATGTATTCATTGCCATTTTGTTTGTTCATATTTTTTATCTTTTTCTTCAAGAAGACCCTTCAACATTTCATATAATAATGGCTTGGTGGTGATGAACTCCTTTAGCTTTTCCTTGTCTGGGAAACTCTTTATATGGCCATCGATTCTAAATGACAGCTTTGCAGGATAGAGTAATCTTGGTTGTAGGTTCTTGCTTTTTATCACTCTGAATACTTCTTGCCACTCCCTTCTGGCCTGCAAAGTTTCTTTTGAGAAATCAGCTGACAGTCTTATGGGAACTCCCTTGTAGGTAATTAACTGCTTTTCTCTTGCTGCTTTTAAGATTCTCTTTGTCTTGAACCTTTTGCATTTTAATGATGATGTGTCTTGGTGTGGGCCTCTTGGGGTTTATCTTGTTTGGGACTCTCTGTGCTTCCTGGACTTGTATGTCTGTTTCCTTCACCAAGTTTGGGAATTTTTCTGCCATTATTATTTCAAATAGGTTTTCGATTTCTTGTTCTCTCTCTGCTCCTTCTGGCACCCCCAAGATGCGAATGTTGGCACGCTTGAAGTTGTCCCAGACGCTCCTTACACTATCCTCATTTTTTTGGATTCTTTTTTCTTTTTGCTGTTCTGATTGGGTGTTTTTTGCTTCTTTATATTCCAAATCGATGGTTTGCTTCTTGGCTTTACCTACTCCACTATTGAATCTGTGTAAACTATTCTTTATTTCAGTTAGTGCCTCCTTCATTTCTGACTGTGATTCCATCATTTCTGACTGGTCCTTTTTTATGCTCTTGAGGCCCTCACTAAGTTCACTGAGGTTCTCACTAAGTTCACTGAGGTTCTCACTAAGTCCATTGAGCATCCTTATAAACACTGTTTTGAACTCAGCATCTGTTAGGTTGCTTAACTCCATTTCACTTAGTTCTTTTCCTGGAGTTTTGTTCTGTTCTTTCATTTGGGACCTGTTTCTTTGTCTCCTCATTTTGGCTGCCTCCCTGTGTTTGTTTCTATGTATTACTTAGCGAGAGGTATGGGACTAGCTGAGACCAGATGCTGCTTGTTTGAAAGAATTTAGGAAAAGCTGAAGCAGGATCCAAGACAGGCCAATCCTATGGTCAAACAACTGGCAACAGCTTGGGTGGGCCTGAAAGTTGGGTGGGGTGGGGCCTCAGGGAATCACCAGGGCAGGGCAAACAGTGTGAGCCAGATTGCTGGAGTCCCAGATATGGCGGCGTCTGCCATCCCAGGGAAGGGCTCACCAAAGGAACAAAGGTCTCTGATAGCACGTCTGTCCAGGAGAAAGCTGCCTCTCCAGCCCTCGCTCCAATGCCAAACAACTCGGTTCTTCCCCATATGACTCTGGTGTCTTTCAACCTGCCTCCCCCACGCTGGAGTCTGGAGGGAGTGAGTCCAAGTAAGTCCGTGCGCGGGCCCTTTAAGAGGAGCTGCCGGGGGCTCCAGCCGCCTCAGCCTCAGTTCCCGCTGAGTTTTCCAACCAGAAGTTATGGTGACTTCTCTTCCTGGCACTGGAACCCCGAGCTGGCACCTGGTGTGGGATGAGGACCCCTGAGTCCTCAGGGAGGACCTTCCTAGCCGAGGTGTCCTCCTAATTTTTATCCACCACATGTGGGTGTGGGACCAGCCGGTCATGCCTCTGCCCCTCCTACCAGTCTCGATGCGGCTGCTGCTTTAATTTTGTAGTTGTAGGACTTCCTTTCAGCTGGATTTTAGGTGGTTTTGAATGATGGTTGTTCTGTAGTTTAGTTGTAACTTTGATGTGGTTGTGGGAGGACGCGATACCACGTTTACCTATGCCGCCATCTTGACCGGAACCTGAATATCTTCTTAATCTGAAAATTTACTCTTTGTTTTTTCTGTGTTAAATACTCCTCATCATTGTCTTCATTAAAGAGATGAGAGACTGCCCTAGCCAGTTTTGTTCAGTGGTTAGAGTGTTGGCCCGAACACTGAAGGTTCAATCCCCGGCCCCCGTCTCTCTCAAAATCAATGGAAAAACTATCCTCAGGTGAGGATTAAAAATAATAATAATAAGAGACTACAAAACAATGTGGGACTTGCTCTTTTCTAGATGAGCTTTTGTGCACATTAGCCAGTGTGCATCAGGCAATGTGGTGGGTGTTTGGTTAATGAATGGGTACAGCTTGGCTCCTATGTCATAGCGCTTGCATTCAAGCTAGGGACTCGGAGTGTAGGATAATCTGTTTCCTTCTGTCTTCTTTGCTCATCTGAATCTAACCATTCTTCAAGATATAGTTTAGTTCCCAAAACTTTCATGAAATCTTTACCAGTGCAGACTTCCAATGATACTCCCTTTTTTGAACTTTTTCTTAACCTTATTTAGTAATGGAATATGTACAGTTTTATACTTGTTTTGTTTCCTTAATAGGAGTCTAAATTGCTGTTGAGCAGGAATTATTTTTCACTTATCTTTTGGATCTTATTGACATTAATGCAGTAGTAGATTCATAATAGATGCTGAAGTATTTGCTGATTCCTTTGACTTTTAAAGATACACTTTTCATCCGGCCGGTGTGGCTCAGTGGGTGAGCGTCACCCATGCACCAAGAGGTCGCCAGTTTGGTTCCCGGTCAGGACACATGCCCAGGTTGTGGGCCCGATCCCCAGTGGGCGGCATGCAGGAGGCAGCCAGTCGATGTCCTCTCTCATCGATGTTTCTGTCTCTCTCTCGCTCTCACTTCCTCTCTCTCTAAAATCAATAAAGGGAAAAAAATTTTAAAAAGATACACTTTTCTTAAAAAAAGAGAGAGATAAAACAAAAAAACTACAGAAAGAGAGCTTGCTTTTCATACTCTTGTACAAACTGCAAGATACTGGTGGTACTACTTTTGATTTTGTAAAGGTTATTTGGTTTGGGGGGAGGGTATCTTTCAAGTGCTAAAGAAATTTGTCAGGGGAAGACAGATTGTTTGCACAACAGTGAGGAAGAGGAAACCAGCTCATCTAGCAGCCCAGCTGTTTACTTACAGTTCACTCTCTTATAGATACTGCAAGAGAAGAGGCTGGGTACGATCCACACTCATCATGTCTGTTCCACAAACAAGTACTTCTAAAGGGAAAGTCATGCTTAAAGAATACAGTGGGCGCAAGATTGAAGTAGAGCACATTTTCAAGTGGATAACTACTCATGCAGCTTCTCGGATCAAAACCATTTATAATGCTGAACATTTAAAAGAAGAATGGAATAAAAGTGATCAATATTGGGTAAAAATATACCTGTTTGCAAACCTTGACCAACCCCCAGCTTTTTTCTCTGCACTAAGTATAAAGTTTACTGGAAGAGTTGAGTTTATTTTTGTTAATGTGGAAAATTGGGACAACAGGAGTTATATGACAGATATTGGTGTATATAACATGCCATCATACATACTTAGAACTCCTGAAGGAATTTACAGATATGGAAATCACACAGGTGAATTTATATCTCTTCAGGCCATGGATTCATTTTTGCGCTCATTACAACCTGAAGTAAATGATTTGTTTGTTTTGAGCTTGGTTTTAGTTAATCTTATGGCTTGGATGGACTTATTTATCACACAAGGAGCTACCATAAAGAGATTTGTAGTTCTCATAAGCACTTTAGGAACATATAATTCTCTATTAATTATTTCCTGGCTACCGGTGTTGGGCTTTTTACAGCTCCCTTACTTAGATAGCTTTTATGAATATAGCTTAAAATTGTTGAGATATTCCAATACAACCACACTGGCTTCATGGGTAAGGGCAGACTGGATGTTTTATTCTTCACACCCAGCCCTGTTTCTCAGTACATACCTTGGACATGGTTTACTAATTGATTACTTTGAGAAGAAGAGACGTCGCAACAACAACAATGATGAAGTCAATGCCAATAACTTAGAGTGGTTATCAAGTCTGTGGGACTGGTACACCAGCTACCTCTTCCACCCAATTGCTTCTTTTCAGAACTTCCCTGTGGAATCTGATTGGGATGAAGACCCTGACTTATACTTGGAGCGATTAGCTTTCCCTGACCTTTGGCTTCACCCTTTGATGCCAACTGATTATATAAAAAACTTGCCAATGTGGCAATTTAAGTGTCTGGGAGTCCATTCTGAAGAGGAAATGTCAGAGGGTTCTCATGATACTGAAAATGACTCAGACATCGAGAGCACAGACACTTTTAGCAATGAGAAACAAGTATTTGAAGATAAACAAAGCATAGTTCACAGTTCTCTAGGAAGAGCAAGTCACTGTGGTGCTAAAGCTTGTTCATGTGCCAATAATTATTGTCAGACCAGCCCATGTGAAAGGAAGGGGAGGTCATATGGATCATATAACACTAATGAAGATATGGAACCTGATTGGTTAACTTGGCCTGCTGATATGCTGCACTGTACTGAATGTGTTGTTTGTCTAGAGAATTTTGAAAATGGATGTTTGCTAATGGGATTGCCTTGTGGTCACGTGTTCCATCAGAATTGCATTGCGATGTGGTTGGCAGGGGGCCGACACTGTTGCCCTGTTTGCCGGTGGCCTTCTTATAAAAAAAAGGAGCCATATGCACAACATCAGCCCTTGTCAAATGATGTCCCATCTTAACCATGTGCAATTTGTCCTTTATAAGCTTTGAGTATCTTCAGCTTGCCTTTTTAATGTTAGTCACAATGTTTTTGTGGTTTGAAGTTTAGTTTAATGTTAGTGCAGTGACAGGAAGTACACATTATGCTAATGTTGATGACAATTATTTGTTTGCCTGTGTGTCAATTGAATGCATACTTAATTATAAAGATTTTTATTTACAACATTGGCAATTGAGAAGTTAATGTTTTTTGTAAGCACAAAAGAAGTATGATAGAAATTTATCCTAGCAAGACTTTATAAAGTAGGATCAAATTCTGATGGAACTGAGGCAGTTTCTTATCCTAAATGTTCCCTCCCTTTTTACAATCTCTGTCCAGCATCTCTTGGTTAAATAATGTATGCTCTGAGACATGAAATTAAAACAGATCTATGAAATAAATTATTTTAAAACCAGAAGATTACAGCTTTTCCATTGTTAAATTGTTTTTGATAAGGCACCTGAATTTTATAAGCATTTTATTGATTTGTTAGTTTCACAGATAAGTTAAACATGATTCTTGACTCACGTAGGGGGAGAAAGACAAAAATTATGTTGCTAACACTGGCCAGAGGTGATGTTAGTCTGTCTTTTAGGTTGGTTAGCTTTAATGGGAAGGAATTTTATGGTGAGCTTATTTTAAGTATTAAATAATTTAAGAGTATTTAGCATATTCATCTAAATAAAATTAACTATGGCAATTAGCCACATATAGTTTACTTTATATCTTTTTCCTGACTTTTTGTTTTAAAAAATTTCAAAACTACAGAGACGTTGGAAACGGTACAATGAACATTCATTTCTGTACTTCACCAAGCGTTTACATTCTGCTACATTTGCTTTCTGTCCTCTATGTGTATATTTATCTTTTTTCCTTTCTTTCCTATGGCTTTTCTTTTTCTTGATCCTTTTGAAAATAAATTTCAGTCTTCATGATGCTTTATGGCTAAATATATCACTACATATCTTCCAAGAACAAGGGCTTTTTTTTTTTTTAACATAACCACTATACTCAATAAATTTAACATTGATTCAATAATATCTAATACATAATCTGTATTCCCCAATTGCTCTCAAAATATTTTTTGTGTCTTTATGTGTTTTTGTGAACTCTGGCAAGGTTTATGCAGTGATTTTAATCTCCTTCTATTTCATTCTTTCCTGTAGAGCAGTTCCTCTGCCTTTTTTTAATTTTTATTTTTAATTTAATTTTTTAATGTCTTAACTAATATTAATACTAACATTTAAAATTTTTTTTTTAATTTATTGATTTTTACAGAGAGAGAAGAAGTGGGGGGCGGGCAGAGAAACATCGATATGAGAGCAACATCAATCAGTTGCCTCCTGCGTGTGCGTCAGCTGGGGATTGAATTAGAAACCTGGACATGTGCCTGGACCAGGAATTGAACCCGCCACCTTCCAGTGCACAGGAAGACACTCCAACCTAGCCACACCAGCCAGGGCTAATACTAATATTTTTGAAGAGTACAGCCTAAGTTGGCTTATAAAATGTTCTATATTCTGGGTTTGTCTGAATGTTTCTTCATGATTAGATTTAAATTAAAGATTTTGCCTAGATTAAATATACTTCCCATTTGCTTGACATCAGGAGGCATGTGATGTCTGTTTGTCTCACTTTATAATTAAGAAAGAACCTGCAAGGCCATGTAAATATCCTGTTTGTTAATAACCTTTAATTCAATGGTTTTAATATCCATTGATGGTTAATAACCTGAATCAGTTGTAAAATAGGAGTTTAACATGGGAATTTCCTAATTTCACCCTTTATTCTACAGTTACTAGCTAGCATTTTTTTTTTCTTTTTTTTTTATCCTCACCTGAGGACATTTTTTCATTTTTTGTCCAGATAGAGTGGGAAGGAGAGAGAGGGAGAGAGAGAGAGAGAAACATCGACGTGAAAGGGACACATCGAGTGGCTGCCACCCGCACAACCAACCAGGGCCGGGGACAAACTGCAACCAAGGTACGTGCCCTTAGCGGGAACAGAACCCGGGTCTCTCTGGACCGCAGGCCGACGCTCTAACCGCTGAGCCAAACCGGCCAGGGTGCTAGCATTTTTTTGAGTGTGAAGAAGAGCTTTCCATTTTCCACCTCGCTTTCTCTCACACTTTTGAATATCATTGTGGACTCACAGATTCTTTTTATATTTGATGTGTCAAAATTCATTATTCTTTTTGATGTTCAGATCATCCCAAATTTGGTGAGAGCCCCTCTCAACCAGCTCTTATGTCCTGTTGTCATGTCCCTTTCAGTCTTGAAGTACTTCCTTGCTATTTGATGCAAGGTGTTTCAGGCTCACTTTGCAGTTGCCTTTGCCCAGCCATGTAATCAAGCCATTCCTTAAAAAGATCCAAGTTTCATGGTGGACTTTAATTGACTACCCCTCAAAATGGTAAGAAAAAATGTTCATTCTGGATTACTGCTGGGTCACTAGCAGAAATATTTCTTTTCTTCATGGTGCACTCAGCCTCATTTTCATAAACTAATGGGAATAGTAAAGACCAGCAGTTACTTTTAATATTTGGGAGAGTTTCTGTGTTTTTGTTTTAAATACATTTTTTATTGATTTTTTAGAGAGAGGGAGAGAGAGAAATATTGATGGGAGAGGGAAACATTGATTGGCTGCCCCTGCATACCCCCCACTGAGGATCAAGCCCACAACCCAGGCATGTACCCTGACTGGGATTCAAACTGGGACCTTTCAGTCCATGGGACGACGCTCAATCCATTGAGCCACACCGGCTGGGCTGGGAGATTTTTTAAAAATTTAAAAAGGCAAATATTGCTCCTTGTGCTCTAATTATCCTTTTGGGGGAAAAAAAGCAATCATGTTATTGTAAATGTTAGTGTTACCCAGAGTTCCACCGTTGGTCCACTGCTCTTTTCTCTCATGTATTCAGGATGTCCCAAATCGACATGTCCAGGCAAAGACCTGTCCCCAGGTCTTCAGTTTTATATACAGCTGTCTGCCAAACAGCTCATCCTGGATGTTTTTAAGTACTCAGTAATTCTCAAATAGCTTTTCATTCTCTCTCTGCACCCTCAGTCCTCTCATGGTCCTGATTCAGTTAATGGGTCATATACATATAATATTGTCCATTATAAAATCTATGCGTAAGTATGGACATTTTTTTTTTTAATTCTCACCTGAGGATATTTCTACATTTATTCAGACAGAGTGGGAGGGAGGGAGGGAGAGAGAGAAACATCAATGTAAGAGAGACACATCGACTGGTTGCTGCCTGCACACCCCAACCGGTGCCGGGGACAAACCGCATGTATGTGCCCTTGGCTGGAATCGAACCTGGGACTCCCTGGTCTGCAGTCTGACGCTCTAACCGCTGAGCCAGACCGGCCAGGGCAAGTATGAACATTTTAAAAGGCAATTAAAATTTCTCCTCCATCCCTAAGCATACCACACTTTCGAGACTACTAGCCTAGAAGTTAAACCAATCTTAACACTGGCTTTCAAGCCCTTCATAATCTGTTAATGGCCCACATCTTAGACTTATTGGGACACTCTGTTTGCTTGTCACTCCAGGGCCATGCTCTAGTTTTTTTCCCCTTGGTGCTTTCCTATATCCCCTCTGTGTGGTATTCTTACTCCTTCCTCTCTGCTTTGTCTGGCTAGATCCCTCTTTCTCCAGAAATTTTACATCTACTCACCTTCTTGTTCCCCAACAGGCTTATAAAGAGACAAAGATACCTTTACAGTGAAAACTCAAGCAGCTGTTATGTGATCAAATTTAGCATCACCAACAATGGAGCAAACTGATATGTGCCCTTCTATATCAGAGAAATCTTGCTGCTTCCTGGTGTGTGCCCTTCTTCCTATATCCCAGGGATACCTTGTACATGCCTGTCATACTTAGTTGTATTGTACTAAAACTGCATGTATCTTTTTTTTTTTTTTTTTTTTAGTGAACTCCTTTTAGGTAGGAACTGGACTTTATTCATCAAATATCTACAGTCATGGTATAAACTAGAGATGATACCTTTTGAATGTTAGACATGCAATAAAAATGTTACAATGAGATCAGAGAGAAAATAATTGCCAGAGGTTCAGGTCTCCAGGGAAGCTTGACTCATCCCTTAATTGTTGATAGCAAGTAATGCTTTTATCAGATTTTCCTGGAGGTGGAGAATTGAAGGAAATATTCAAGGTTGACAGACTCTAAACTTGAACTGTGTTGAATTCCAAGTATGTGGGTTTTGTAGTTACCGAATTCCACGTTAACTGTAATAGCAGGACACATTATTGTTCTGCTCAAGAGTTTTTCCTGTCTAATTATATCTTGTGTAAGTATTGTTTCTTTAAGGATGATAAGCTCCCTGAAGGCAGGAGTAATGCTAGAATCTATTGTTATATACTTAACATATTAGACTCAGAGTAGATATTCAGTAAGTAATTGGTGCCTTGAATTTTTTAAATCTATTTTAATTTTTCCCTTTACCAAATTTTTTATCACCCATGCAGTAATGTAGGTAAATAGTGCAGTGTAGAAAAAGGTAAAACAACCCCTGGCCGGTATGGCTCAGCGGTTAGAGTGTTGCCCCATAGACCAAGGGGTCTCAGGTTTGATTTGAGGTCAAGGGCATGTACCTGGGTTGCAGGTTTGATCCCCAGCCCTGGCCAGGGTCATGAAGGAGGCAACCAATCAATGTGGCTCTTTCACATTGATCTCTCTCTCTCTCTCTCTCTCTCTCTCTCTCTCTCTCTCTCTCTCTCTCTCTCTCTCTCTCTCTCTCTCTCCCCCTCCCTCCCTCCCTCCCTTCCATGGAAGAATATCCTCAGGAGAGGATTAACAACAACAACAAAACAAATAAAACATTATATTTTTAGTACTCATTTGTAGTGACAAAGATACCGATATTTTGGCCTGCATCTAGACAAAAATTACACTTTTCCCCCCTATAGTCACATACTTCTTTTCATCTCTTCTTTAGATTATTTCAGAGCCTAGAAGATTATTCATGTCATCTTTCTCCTTGCTGCCACATTTTCCCCTTGGCTATTTTATTATTCTTTAAAACTCTACTAAAGGGGCAACTGGTAGAGAGAGGTGAAGTGTTGGGTCCTTTTTGCTATTGGATCTGATGAAAAATTTAGAGTAAAAAAATGGAAATTTAATTGTTAAAATTATAGTTTTTAATCATCTGTGCTTTAACCATTCTATTCTTGTTCTTTATTGTCAATAATTTACATATATTGATTTATGATCAATTTAGGCCATTACTTTGCTTCGTTTTTTTAATACTATCCTTTCACCAAAGTTTTTAGTGTTTCATATATAGTAGATCATTTTACTTCCTGATATACCTGTGCAACAGAACAGAAGGAATTCCCACTTAATAGGTGATCAGAACTCAGGACAACCAAGATAGTTGAAGATGTGACTGGGACACAGCTTTCAAGTTTGAATGTCCTCAGGGCCCAGGGAAACAGAGTTTGAGTAAGGAGTGGTGGGGGCAACAGTGTGTATGCTCCACCTAAAGGTATTCAAATATTTTTTTAGAAGATTATATCAGCAAATCAAAGCTGGTGGGCACCTCTTTGTAGCCTCTGGATAAGATTTTATCTATCGCTCAGGGCTCTTTCTACCATATTTTCACTTAGAAGTGTGTTTGTGGGAAAGACAACTATAGAAAAATGCCTTCTGTCAAAATTATGTTATCTTTTATGCTGGTGCTAAATTGCATACTTGTTATTGTCAAGTTCTCTTAGTTTATGTGCATAATGGGATAATAGGTTCTTTACATTATATATTAAACAACTAGAGCTTGAATATTCTTATTTACAGTCTTTTAAAGTACACTCTTGGGATTGACATAGAAGATACCTAACTGAATGTATAGTATATTTAATAATGAAGAGCAAAAGTAAGCTTAAAAATAGAAAGGCACCCATAGAGATGTAAAAATTCAGGAACTAGTGTTTTCTTTCTTTCTTGTTTATTTTTGCTTATTCAAGCTTTATTGAGATATAATTGAAATATAGCATTGTGTAAGTTGAATGTGTACAATGTGTTGCATTGATACATTTATATATTGCAATATGATTACCACGGTAGCATTAGCTAACAACTCCATCACATCACATAATTACCATTTCTGTTTTTGTGCTGAGAACATTTAAGATCTACTCTATTAGCAACTTTCAAGTATATAATACAAAATTGCTAACTACAATCAGTGCTGTGCATTACATCCCCCAAGTGTATTCATCTTCTAACTGTAAGTTTGTACTCTTTGACCATCTCTCCATTTCTGCCTTTGGATTCCACATAGAAGTGATATCATACAGTTTTGTCTTTCTGTGTCTCACAGTATTTTATTTAGCATAATGCCCTCAAGGTCTATGCATGTTGTCACAAATGGAAAGATTTCCTTCTTTCTCACAGTTGAATAATAGTCTGTTGTATATATAGGTACTGTGTCTTCTTCCTCCATTCATCAGTTGATGGACACCTAATATTTTCTTATAAGCATCTACTAAATGAATGAAGAGCCATGTAGATGCTTACTCAGAGAAAATGTATTCTTACTTTACATAGAATTTGAATGGGTTTAGTGATCTAGCTTCCTAGTCTATAGAATAGAAGCTCCATGTAAAGAGACTATGGAGTTGGGGTGGAGCCTGCTAAAGGCAGGCCAGGCAAAGAACGTATTGTTACAATAGTTTGATAGTAAGGGGTAGAAGTATTAAGGGGGTTGGGAGGAGAGACCAAAACGAAAACAGTAGTTTGTGGCCAGAGAGTGCAATGACAAATAATTTACTGAGAGAATATCACTGTCTTGCCAACTCTTTGTCATCACGAAAAATATTATACCAGTACTATTTGCACAAGAAGTCAGGAAAATTCATTTTATTATATTCAAAATTGTTAACTTGAAAACATTTTAACAAAGTGAAAAGTTTCTGTTTTTTGGAACATCCATTTAGGGGAACAGAAATCTTGTTCCTTGTCTCCCTTATAAAATGTTAATGTCTAACAGTCTTAATTGTTTTGCCATAAACCATGCCATCAGTTTTATAAGAGAAAAATGACTTGCATACATAGTGGATATCTAGTCAATATCACAAGCGTTAGTAAAATCCCATGTTCTTTTTATTTGGTAATGTACTTTGAGACCATTGTCTATCTGTTGATAAAGCAGAATCTAGTGACATGGTTCAACAGGGGTAACTTATCTGGAGTTTTGTGAAGTCCTTTTACAAAGAGGAAGTCGGGTTTCAGACAGAGCAAAAGTGAAATTAGAACTCCGATATTTTCAGGGCTGCTTCCGTGTTTATTGTTTAAATGCTCTCTGTTTAGTTTTACTTAATTCCTGAGCCAGGTAGCTAAAACAACAGGTTTCTGGAACAAAATATCTCAAGCTGACTCTTGGCTTTGTTCCCAGAGGCTTGTATAGAAGACACCTCTTAAAATGCCAAGCACAGCAATATCTTAAGCTTTTAAAACAGTATTGTTCAAATTATTTATCAGTATTGAATATTCATGTGACCAATTTTTTTTCTTTATTGATTTTAGAGAGGAAGGGAGAGGGAGGGAGAAAGAGATAGAAACATCGATGAGAGAGAACAGCTATTGGCTGCCTCCTGCATGCCCCCCACTGGAGATTTGGCCCACAACCTGGCCATGTGCCCTGACTGGGAATCGAACCAGCGACCTCTTGGTGCATGGGTCAACGCTCAACCACTGAGTCACACCAGCCGGGCGACTGTGACCAATTTTGATGTATATTGCTCTACTTTGCTTTAAAGCACCTCATTTTGGCTCTGGCCAGTTTGGCTTTGCAGTTAGAGCATCAGCCCTCAGACCGAGAAGCATGGTTTCAATTCCAGGCCCTGGTCAGGGTCGTGTAGGAGGCAACCAATCGTTGTCTCTCTCTTAGGTCGATGTTTCTCTCTCTCTCTCTCCCTCCCTCCATACCTCCCTTGTGCTCTCTCTGGAAATCAATGGAAGGATATCCTTGGGTGAGGATTATCAACAACAAAAATAAAAGAAAATAAATAAATAATAAAACACCTCATTTTGTTTGATGAGAAAAAAAAAAAGAATGTAGTTCTTATAGTTTTCCTGTTTAAAATAATAGAATCTAAGTGTCGGAAGCAAAGGCCATCTTCTCCAATCTTTTGCCTTTAGATTGTTGATGTCCCTGTTATGACTGAATTGGCACACTAATGATCTAACAAAAAGCATTCTACAATTGCAAAGTCTATAAACAGTCCACCTGCCAGGATCCACAGAAAATCATGCAGTTAACTGGCAATGTAGCAACAGCAGGTGCCGGAAGCCAAGATTTGGACACTTAGTTGGACACTTTCCCTGCCACCACCTTTGGGAAAGAGAATGAATTAGGAGTTTATCTGTTGAAAAAGCTGGTCTTAACATAACCTACTTGATCTGAACTATAAATAAACATTTACATTTATTCATCCAACTGATGCATATTTAACCAGGATTTTTATTTAGAGAGAAACCTGTGAACTGTAAGATATTAAAGACCAGACTCATGAGTTCAGCTCCAAATTCATTCCATCACCCTGAATATCTCCAAAGCAGGGAACAGAAGACATGAGAGCAGTTTTCTTCTGCTTCAGCCAAGATATTCTCTGCTGTTATCAAATGAAGGCAGATTTATAGACTCTGCTATCTTTTCATGGCTGTGAAAAGGATGAGAAGTAATATGATCAAAGCAAAAGACAGTTTATAGCATAATATGCACCAGACAGGGTTATACAGAAATTGGAGAAACAACTCTTCACATTTTCAAAGTTTTCTAAAGGCTAAAAATGACTGCAATAATTCATTCAGTTACATTCCTTTAACTCTCAGAAGAAATGTATCTAACTGACTCATTTGGGGAAAATATATGTGTTTTATTTAGAATCTGGTAATCAGAGACCCAGAGTTTGTTCAAGCAGCTTGGAGTTTTTAGCCAAGGAGAATGTGTTGTTAACTATGTGGCTTGTTTATCTGACAATTATTCCATAGTCTGAATGCAGTACTACTGTTTCCTGGAATACTATTCCTATAGGACCAACTAAAGAAGGAAAATGGTACAGGCTTTGATTACTCATAACTTGTACTAATCAATTAAAAAGGAGAGGAGAAGGGCAAGGAAAAGATGGAAGAATTGGACAGTACCTTCACTATCTAGTCCTTGTGTAACCACTTTCAGCCATTTAGGAAAAATACATTATTTTTTCCCTTTAGTTAAAGTTTTTACTGAAGGGCAATATATATCCATAAAAGTATATAAATCTTTTTTTTTTTTAATTCCTCACCTGAGGATACTTTTCTATTTATCATCAGATAGAGTGGGAGGGAGGGAAAGACAGACAGACAGAGAGAAACATCCATGTGATAGAGCCACATCCACTGGTTGCCTCCTGCATGACCCGACCAGGGCTGGGGACGAACCGCAACTGAGGTACGTGCCCTTGACCGGAATCGAACCCGCGACTCATTGGTCCCCGGGCCAACACTCCAGCTGCTGAGCCAAACAGGCTAGGGCTATAAATCTTTTTTTATAATCCTCACCCAAGGATATATTTTCACTGATACTAGAGAAGAAGGGAGAGAGAGAGAAAGATCAATGTGAGAAACATTAATTGGTTGCCTCCGGTATGCACCTCAACTGGGGATCGAACCTGGAACCAAGGTATGTACCCTGACCTGGAATAGAACCTGCAACCTTTTGGTGTAGGGGACAACACTCCAACCAACTGAGCCACCCAGCCAGGGCAAGTATATAAATCTTAAATGTGCATATTAGTAGTTTATCACAAAGTCAACACATCACCCAGACGAAGAAACAGAATTGCCACATTCCAGAAACCTGCCATGATTTCTTTATAGTCATTACTTTCACCATCCTCCCCAAATGTAATCTCTTTGATAACTTCTAAAATCATAGGTTAGTTTTGCCTCTTTTTGAATGATCTTAGAATCATATAGCATATAGTATGCACTGTTACATTGTATGAACATACCATGATTTTCTAGCTTTTGGCAATTATAAGTAATGATTCTATGAATATTCTTGTATATGACTTTGGCTTACATATGTTCACATTTCTGTTGAGAGTAGAATTTCTGGGTTATCGAGTATGCCTAAGTTTAGCTTTGGTAGACCTTGACAGTTTTCTAAAGTGGCTGTACCAATTTACACCCTCTCAACAGTATTATGAGTCTTAGTTCCATATTCTTACTAAGATTGAGGCTGTGATTTTTTTTTCATTTTAGCAATTCTGGTGGAGGTATAGATATCTCTTTGTGGTTTTAATTTGCATTTATCCAATGACTAATGAGGCTGAGACTCTTATCATATGTTTACTGGCCATCTGAATTACTACCTCTTTTTAAAGTTCTTGTTCAAATATTTTGCCCATTTTTCTACTGGGTTGCTGTATGTCTTACTCTTATTGAATTATGAGTGCTTTATATATTCTATATATAAATCCTTTATCCAATATATGTATTGCAAATATTTTATCCCAGTCTGTAGCTTTTCATTTGGGGGTAAGAAATAATTTTTTTTAAAATATTTTTCCCTTGGAAAATATAAATAATACACAAAAGTAAAGACATTAATATAATGAATCCCCATGTACCCAACTTCAGTAATTATTAACTCATGGCCAATCATGTCCCAGTCGTAGCCCCACTAAAAAAGTCACCCCCTTTCATCACCCTAATCTGTCCTTTTGTTTCCACTGTTAATCCTTTAGGCCTTTATTACTTCATTCAACATTCCTTATATATTGATTAGATTAAATCCAATTGAATGATTAAATCCAATGTATGTATTTTTATACTTATATTACCTGAGCTCTCTGCATATGATGATTCTTGAAATTCCTTTCCCACAGGCTTCTCTGGTACTGTTCTACCTGGTTTTCCCCACTATTTCTCTTATCCTTCCCTCACGATTTCCTTTCTGGGGTCTTCTTCTTGCCTTGCTTCTTCAGAGTTATTGTTCTACCAGAGTTCTGTTCCAGTTCTCAATTCATGTGGGTGTTTTTATCAATACTCATGTCCTTGACTCCCACTACATACCGATGGCTTCTGAGTCCACATCTCCAGTCCAGACTACTCTATTCAATACCAGATCCCTATATAGAGCTATCTGCTGGGCATTTCACTTGGACGACCCAACAGCATCCATGGCAGACTTGCTGATTGTCACACCCCAAACCACACCACCAATTTATTCTATTCTTCCATTAATAATACAATTTTAGCCGAACAAATAGTTATCATCTATATTTCCCAGCCCACATTGTAGTTAGATATGAACAATGCAATTCTTGTCAATGCAATGTAAGCAAAAACAATGCATGCCACTTCTAGATCTCGACTTAAAGCATTGGTCATGTGTATTATCACTCTCTCTTCTCTATTTCCAACCTGTGAGATATGGTGATAATTGATGCAACCTTAAAAGTTAAATATGACCAGTACACAAAGTAACTTCACTAGTTTGGGGCCCTGCATGGCCTCATAGAGCAGAACTGCCCGACTATGGACATCACTAGACTATTCAATAAATAAATAAATAAATAAACTTTGTTTCATTTAAGTCATTGCATTTTTGGGTCTCTCTGTTATAGTAGATTATCCTTTAACTGTTACAGCATCTCAATCATATCATATCCAAGCTTTATAACCATCCATCCAGCTAAATATCCTGCATCTGTAGTTCCAGTATGAGTAAAGATTCCTGCCATTACCTAGTCATCTTTACTCTCAACGCCTACATCCAATTTTCCTAAGTACAGTTCATATGACTTCCTGAAAATGATTCAGGATTTCTACTTCTGGCCATGATAGGGTAACTGGTACTACACCAGCTCTCCTGTTATAAATAACTGTAAAACTAAACAAAAATATATAATGAAATTGTTTTCAGGCAGTGGACAACAGGCACAAGACTAATCCCTGAAAGAAGGGAAATTAACAGGGTAAGTTCACGATTACCCAGCTCTCTGCATAGGGAAATTTCCTGATTGTGGTGCAGAGAGCTCAAGTCCAAGCATGGCACGGTGGCCCCACTGAGACTCAGCCATGATGTACCTATAATTTGTTTTTTGTATTACTGTGTAGTATATCATTGTATGAATATACCACAATGTATTTATTCATTTGGTTGCTGAGGGACATTTGTTTCTAGTTTTTGCTACTATAAATAAACTGCTTTGAACATCATTGTACGTCTTCCAGTGGACATAAACACATATTAATGTTGAGTATATAGCAAGAGATGGAACTGCTGTATCATTAAGTCTACATATGTTTACCTTCAGTAGATACTGCTAAAATATTTCCCCAAAGTTGTACCAACATACACTCTAACCTCCAGTGTATGAGTCCCCATTGCTCTATATCATTTTCCAGCACTTGATATCGTCAGTGCTTTAATTTCTTTTCTTTTTTTTTTTTTTTCAGACAGAGTGGAAGGGGAGAGAGAGAGAGGGAGAGAAACATAGATGCGAGAGAGAGAGAGACATTGATCGGCTGCCTCCCGCATGACCTCGACACGGGCCGGGGACCGAACCACAACCAAGGTATGTGCCCTTGGCAGGAATTGAACCTGTGACTCTTTGGTCCGCGGGCCAACGCTCTAATTGTTGAGTCAAACTGGCCAGGGCTTGTCAGTGCTTTTAATATTAACCATTCTTGTGGGAATATAGTGGTATTTTGTTACGGTTTTAACTTTTATCTCTTGGATGAATTATGATGTTGATCATCTTTTCTTTATTTTTTAAATTTATATTTAGAGAGGAAAGGAGAGAGAGAGATAGAAACAGCGATGTGAGAGAGATACATCGATCAGCTGCCTCGTGCACACCCCCTACTGGGGATCGAACCCACAACCCGGGCATGTGCCCTGACCAGGAATCGAACCAGCAACCTCTTGGTGCATGGGTCGATGCTCAACCACTAAACCACACTGGCTGGGCTGTTTCTGTCCTTGATATTCTATATTGCCACTATAATGTATAGCTGTTTTTATTTATCCTGAGCTTTGTGTACTTCCTGAATGCTCAGATTAACATTTTTAATAAATTTGGAAAAATTTTCAGCTTTTATCCTTTCAAAACTCTTCTCTCCCATTTTCTCATTTCAATCTTTCTGGAACTTCAATTAAACATATAAAGGATATCCACATTCTAACATCTCTGTCTTATCTTTCTTATATACTCATGTCTTAGTTTGTTTCCAAGGCATTTTGGATAATTCAGATAGATCTATCTTCTTATTCACTCTTTCTTTTTTCTGTTATTTGCAATCTGCAGCTTAATTTATTCACTGAGGTTTATTTAGTTACTAAGCTTTTTATTTCCATATTTGTATTTTTCAATTCTTTGATTGTTTTTCAAGCTTATCTGGTCATTTTTAATGGTCTCTTGTTCCTTTCAAGTCCCTCTTTTATTTGTAAACATTTTAAGTATAACTTATTTTCATTCTGCAGTTGAAATCTAGTATCTGAAGTGCTTCAGAGTATAATTACAATTCTTTTAAAATTTATTCTTGGCCATAAATGTTTGTTTCCTTATACATTGGTAGTTTTGTTTATCTTAATCTGTAGGAATACTACAGTGTCTATTTGTGGTATGTTCCCTTCAAAAGAGCTCACATTGGCCCTGGCTGGTTTGGCTCAGCGGTTGGAGCGTTGGCCTGAGGTCCAGAGAGACCCGGGTTCAGTTCCCGCTAAGGGCACGTACCTCAGTTGCAGTTTGTCCCCGGCCCTGGTTGGGTTGTGCAGGAGGCAGCCACTCGATGTGTCCCTTTCACATCGATGTTTCTCTCTCTCTCTTTCTCCCTCCCACTCTATCTGAACAAAAAATGGAAAAATGTCCTCAGGTTGTCCTCGGATGAGGATAAAAAAAAAATCAAAAGAGCTCACATTGCTTTGTCAGGTACTCTCCATGATGTTATCAAGCCAGGAACATTTATTTTAGTACATGCCCCTAGTGGGAACCGAACCCGGGACTCTATCTATGGTTCACAGGCCGATGCTCCAACCGCTGAGCCAAACCAGCCAGGGCTAGCCAGGAACATTTTAAATTAATATCTAGGCTTGGGATTTTCAACATTATGTTAGTAGTCTAAATTTAAACTCACATGAGCTGCACCCTCCCTCAGCCTCAGTTCCCTCTGGGTTTTCCAGCCCAAAGTTATGGGGACTTCTCTTCCTGGCACTGGAACCCTGAGCTGGGAGCCTGGTGTGAGACGGGGACCCCTCACTCCTTAGGGAGGATCTTCCCAGCCGAGCTGAGGACATTTTTGCATTTATCTTCAGGTAGAGCAGGAGGGAGAGAGGGGGAAAGAGAGAGAAAGAAACATCCATGTGGGAGAATTCCAAAATGGCGGCTGAGTGAATGGAAGCTACACAGACCATCTCCCAGGACCAAACTGGAAATACAACTAAAATAAGGTCAAATCGTCGGGAAAAAGCAAGAGAAAAGCAGCTCGCGAGGACCATACAACCAGGGACACTGAATTGATCCTGGTAGGATTGCGGAGGTGCGAGAGGGGGGCTGGGAGCCCACAGACAGCAGCGGCCTTAGCCATGAGCAGTGCTCCGCCCTCGGGGTTAAAGCCCGAGCCGGCTCCACAGCGCAGAGCCGGACAGAGCGCTAAAATAGCCACAGCCACTCACCTGGGCTCCAGCAGAGGGAGGGCGGACTGGACTGGAACTGTGTGGGGACACTCGGGATTTGGAGGGCACTCAGAGCTTTCGCTGAGTTTCGGCGACGCAGGACTGTGGCCTGGCCGTCTTACTCCATCCCAGGACTCTGGGGAGAGGCGGCAAGCCCCTCCCTCGGAGATTCAGCCACACCCAGTTGGGCCATTGAAATGCAAATAGAGGCTCATTATCTACCAGCATCTGCCCCACCCTCGGTAAATCCTCTCACGCTGAACACCTGAGGGAGGTTTTCATTCAACTGAGAACCCAAGGCTCTTCAAGTAACCAGGACTAATAGCCTCTAGGCAAAAAGCTAGAGGATAACTGAACCTTTTCTGGGCTTGCAACTCTACCCAGGAAAGTAAGACTCGACAGTGGTGTATAACGTGGGTCCTCTCACGCTCATCCAAACCCAGTACAGGGAGCCACAAACAGCAGACAACCAACATCCACAGGGAAAATTTGGCAGGCTCCAAAAACCACTGAGATAGCCAAAATGGTGAAACAAAGAAACAGATCCCAAATGAAAGAACAAGAGACCTCTACCGAAGATGAGATAAATGAAATGCAGCTAAGCAAGTTAACAGAACTAGAATTCAGAGCCATGATCTTGAGGAAGCTCAACCGCATGAGTAAGGACATCAACACCATAAGCAAAGACATAGAAACATTGAAAATCAACCATTTGGAAATGAAGAAGCACCAAGAAGAAATGAAGAATGACATAGCAGAAATGAAGAACACATTGGAAGGACTAAACAGCAGAGTAGAGGAAGCTGAGGACCGGATCAGTGAATTAGAAGACAGGGTAGAAAAAATCAACCAATCAGAAAACCAAAAGGAAAAAACAATGAAAAAACAGGGAGACAGCTTAAGAGAACTGTGGGACAACTGGAAACGTAATAATATTTGCATCATAAGAGTCCCCGAAGAAGAAGAAAATGAGCAAGAGTTAGAGAACATATTTGAAGAAATAGTGACAGAAAACTTCCCTAATTTGGTGAAGAAAGAAGGCATTCAAGGTCAAGAAGCACAGAGAGTCCCAAGTAACAAGAACCCAAACAGGCCCACACCAAGACACATAGTAATTAAAATGCCAAAAATTAAAGACAAAGAGAGAATCCTAAAGGCAGCAAGAGCTAAGCAACAGGTTACCTACAAAGGAACCCCAATAAGGCCATCAGCTGACTTCTCAATAGAAACACTACAGGCCAGAAGGGAATGGCATGAAATAATCAAGGTCATGAAAAACAAGGATCTGAACCCAAGACTACTCTACCCAGCAAGGCTATCATTCAAAATAGAAGGTCAAATAAAGAGCTTCCCAGACAATTAAAAAAAAAAAAAAAAAAAGGCTAAGGGAATACATTAGCACCAAACCAGCACTGCAAGAAATGTTAAAAGGACTGCTGTAATTAGTAGAAGAAATAGGAAGGAAAATAGAACCACACTAAACAAAAATGGCAATAAGTAAGTACATATCGGTAATCACCTTAAATGTAAATGGACTGAACGCCCTGATCAAAAGACACAGAGTAGTGGATTGGATAAGAAAGCATGACCCATATATATGTTGTTTACAAGAGACCCACCTCACAACAAAAGACTCACTCACATAGGCTGAAAGTGAAGGGATGGAAAAAAATCTTCCAAGCAAACAGAAAGGAAAAAAAAGCTGGGGTAGCAATACTCATATCTGATAAAATAGATTTTAAAATGAAGGCCATAACTAGAGACAAAGAAGGCCGCTACATAATATTGAAAGGATCTATCCAACAGGAAGAGATAACATTGGTAAACATATATGCACCCAATACAGGAGCACCAAAATACATTAAAAATCTTCTGGAAGACTTCAAAGGAGAAATCGACAGCAATACAATCATAGCAGGGGACTTCAACACCCCGCTGACATCACTGGATAGATCCTCTAGACAAAAAATTAACAAGGAAACAGAGACTCTAAATGAAGCACTAGACCAAATGGATTTAATAGATATTTACAGAGAATTACACCCCAAAACTACAGAATTCACATTCTTCTCAAGTGCACATGGGACATTCTCAAAGATAGACCACATGTTAGGACACAAACGAAGTCTCTACAAGTTCAAGAAGATTGAAATCATATCAAGCATCTTCTCAGATCACAATGGCATGAAACTAGAAATCAATTGCAACAAGAACATGCAAAGACATTTGAATACATGGAGGCTAAATAGCATGTTATTAAACAATGAATGGGTTACCAAGGAGATCAAGGAAGAAATTAAAAACTTTCTGGAAACGAATGAAAATGAACACACAACAACACAAAATCTGTGGGATGCAGCGAAAGCAGTTCTGAGAGGGAAGTTCATAGCACTCCAGGCCTACCTCAAGAAACAAGAAAAATTTCTAATAGACTTTCTAACCTCACAACTTGAAGAACTAGAAAGCAAACAAAAGGAAAACACCAGAGCAAGTAGAAGGAAGGAAATAGGAAAGATCAGAGCAGAAATAAATGACATGGAGACCAAAAAAACAATTCAAAGGATCAATGAAACAAAGAGCTGGTTTTTTTAAAAAGATAAACAAGATTGATGAACCCTTAGCTAGACTCACCAAGAAACAAAGGGAGAGAACCCAAATACACAAAATCAGAAACAAAAGAGAAGCAACAACTGACACCACAGAAATACAAAGGATCGTTAACAAATACTATGAACATTTATATGGCAACAAATTCGACAATCTAAGTGAAATGGACAAATTTCTAGAAACACATAGTCTCCCAAAACTGGACCGGGAAGAGACAGAAAACTTGAACAGACCAATAACAACGAAGGAAATTGAAGATGTAATCAAGACTCTCCCAGCAAACAAAAGTCCAGGCCCAGACGGCTTCACAGGGGAGTTTTACCGAACATTCAAAGAAGAACTAACACCCATTCTTCTCAAACTATTTCTAAAAATTCAAGAAGAAGGAAGACTTCCAAACTCATTTTATGAGGCCAGCATAATTCTAATTCCAAACCCAGAAAAAGACACTACAAAGAAAGAAAACTACGGCCAATATCCCTGATGAACATAGATGCCAAAATCTTGAACAAAATACTAGCAAATCAGATCCAGCAACACATCAAAAAAATTATTCACCATGACCAAGTGGGATTCATCCCAGGGATTCAAGGCTGGTTCAATATTCGCTAATCAATAAATGTGATACACCACATAAACAAAATGAAAGATAAAAACCACATGATCATATCAATAGACGCTGAAAAAGCATTCGACAAAATTCAGCACCCATTTCTGATAAAAACGCTCAGCAATTTGGGAATAGAGGGATCATATTTCAACATTATAAAGGCCATTTATGAAAGACCTACAGCCAACATCATACTCAATGGGCAAAAACTAAAAACATTTCCCTTAAGAACAGGAACAAGACAGGGATGCCCACTTTCACCACTCTTATTTAACATAGTACTGGAAGTCTTAGCTACAGCAATCAGACGTGAAGAAAAAATAAAAGGAATCCAAATTGGAAAGGAAGAAGTGAAACTGTCATTATTCGCAGATGACATGATATTATACATAGAAAACCCTAAAGACTCCATCAAAAATCTACTAGACCTAATAAATGAATTTGGCAAAGTAGCAGGATACAAAATTAATGTCAAGAAATCGACGGCATTCTTATACACCAATGATGAACTCACAGAAAGAGCAACTAAAAAAACAATCCCATTTACCATCGCAGCAAAAAAATTAAGATACCTACGAATAAATTTAACCAAAGAAGTAAAGGATCTATTTTCAGAAAACTACAGGACATTGAAAAAAGAAATAGAGGAAGATATAAAAAAGTGGAAGCACATACCTTGTTCATGGATTGGAAGAATTAACATCATTAAAATGTCCATATTACCCAAAGCAATCTATAGATTCAATGCAATCCCAATCAAAATACCAGTGACATATTTCACAGAACTAGAACAAATACTCCAAAAGTTCATATGGAATCAAAAAAGACCCCGAATAGCCACAGCAATCTTGAAAAAGAAGGACAAAGTAGGTGGGATCACAATACCAGATATCAGATTATACTACAGAGCTACTATAATCAAAACAGCCTGGCACTGGCACAAGAACAGGCATATAGACCAGTGGAACAGAACAGAGAATCCAGAAATTGACCCAAGACATTATGCTCAACTAATATTTGACAAAGGTGGCAAGAGCATACAATGGAGCAAAGACAGCCTCTTTAATAAATGGTGTTGGGAAAATTGGACAGCTACATGCAAAAAAATGAAACTAGACCATTAACTTACACCATACACAAGAATAAACTCAAAATGGGTAAAAGACTTAAATGTGACTTGTGAATCCATAAAAATCCTAGAAGAAAATGTAGGCAACAAAATTTCGGACATCATACGCAGCAGAATCTTCACTGATACATCACCTCAGGCAACAGAAACAAAGGAAAAAATGAACACATGAGACTACATCAAACTCAAAAGCTTCTGCACAGCAAAAGAAACAACCATCAAAATGGAAAGGGAACCCACTGTATGGGAGAGCATAATTGCCAATGATACATCAGATAAGGGGTTAATCTCCAAAATATATAGAGTGCTCATACAACTCAACAAAAGGAAGACAAAGAACCCAATTAAAAAATGGGCAGAGGAACTAAATAGACACCTCTCCAAACAGGACATACAAATGGCTAAGAGACATATGAAGAAATGCTCAACATCACTAATCATCAGAGAGATGCAAATTAAAACAACAATGAGGTATCACTTCACACCTGTCAGAATGGCCGCCATCAACAAATCGTCAAACAACAAGTGTTGGCGAGGGTGTGGAGAAAAGGGGACTCTAGTACACTGCTGGTGGGAATGCAGACTGGTGCAGCCACTGTGGAAAACACTATGGCGTTACCTCAAAAAATTAAAAATTGAATTGCCGTTTGACCCAGTGATCCCACTTCTAGGAATATACCCTAAGAAACCTGAAACACCAATCAGAAAGAATATATGTACTCCCATGTTCATAGCAGCACTATTCACAATAGCTAAGATCTGGAAACAGCCCAAGTGTCCATCAGTGGATGAATGGATAAAAAAGCTGTGGTACATATACACAATGGAGTACTATGCAGCTGTAAGAAAGAAAGATCTCTTATCCTTTGAGACGACATGGAGGGACCTTGAGAGTATTATCCTAAGCGAAACAAACCAAGCAGAGAAAGAAAAATATCACATGATCTCACTCATTTGTGGAATATAATAAACATAACAGTCTGGGGAACAGGGTAGACCCAGAGATGTGAAAGTATGGTACAGACTGACGACCCTCAGAAGAGGGGGTCGGGGGGGGGGGAGGGGGAGAGAAGAGATAAACCACAGAACTTATACGCATGTATGCATAACTGATGGACATGGACAACAAAGCTGGGGAAGGGGTAGAGGGATGGGGAGGAGGGTGTCAATGGGGAAAAAAGGACAAACATCTGTAACAAAAATAAATTAATAAAAAAAAAAAACTCACATGAGGACAGCTTTATAATTATAGTTTCTGAAGGAAGCTGCCTACTTTTATTTTTTCATCAGAGCTGTAGACTGAGACCAACATTTTCTTCCTGGCCCCCTTTGCGAGAAGACAGATTTCTTTCTCAGCCTGTCCTTTCACTAAGGGTGAGGTCTTCAAGTCTCCCAGCTTCTGGGAGTGTCAGTTTTGCTCCACCACTTTGCCTAGCCAAAAGTTTTGTCTCCTGTTTTTCTGCCCAACCATTAAAACCAAGTATATTATTTGATTTGTTATGTGAAGTTCAAGAACACGTGAAACTAACCTATGGATACAGAAATCAAAATAATGGTTATCTTTCGGGCATACTGACTGGAAACAGGCATGATGGAGTCTTCTACAAGTTTGGAATGTTTTAAATATTGACCTACAGAGTGGTTTTACAGGTATATACATATGTAAAAATTCATCTGATTTTACACTTAAAATTTGTGCACTATACTGTCTATAAGCTATATAGCTTATACATATATATAAAAATATATATAATTTTTTAAGTACATAAACAGGTTTCTATTATTGGAAGATGTTACTGATTTCTTTTTTTCTTTTTTTTTTGAGAGAGCAACTATGCACATAAAGCAGTTCTGATTGTACTTTTACCAAGACTCTGTGTTTGCAGTGGGATTTTTCAGACTATCCAGTCTACCATAATATTGAATGTGTAAGTCACATGATAATCTTCTAATTCTGATGCTGTCTGGGGACCTTAGTAAAGTATTGCTTAAATATTCCAGTTGGATTTTTTAAAATTCAGGCTTTGTCTCAGCTGTGCTCTGGGAAAACACAGGAAGGTGTGTGAATTTCCCCATGAGAGGAGCTTTAGTGGTAGAAATCATGCTCTAGATGGCAATGTGGGTGGCTGCAGTGATTTCTGTGATTTCCCAGGGAAGGTATGTCCTCTAAGCTAGAGTCAGGCCTCAGGTAGCTACTTAACCCTCCCAAGTAGAAACTGTTTCTACTTTGGGGCCACTCATGGAGGATAGAGATTTATTTTCCAAGGATTCAGCTAACCAGTCTCCCTCCACCCTCTATCACTTTCTTTCTTCTCTAAAATGGGGGATCCATATGTATGTATGAGGGTTGTAACAGGCTGAATTTGTACCCTTTCAAAAGATATGTTGAAGTCCCAACCCCAGTATCTCAGAAAGTGACCTTCTTTGGATATAGAGTAACTGCAGCTATAATCAGATAGGATGAGGTCATGATAGATTTGGGGTGGGCCCTTATTATGACTGGTGGGCTTATAAGAAGAAGAGGAGAGATACAGGGGGGAGAATATTGCTACTGTCTGAATTGTGTCCTCCCAAAATTCATGTGTTAAAACCCTAACCCCCAATGTGACGGTATTTGGAGATAGGGCCCTTGGGAGATAATTAGGTTTAGATGACACCATGAGGGTGAGACCCTCGTGATGGGGTTAGTGATCTCTCCACCATGTGAAGATACAGTGAAATGGCCAAGCCAGGAAGAGAGCTCTCACCACATCCTGACCATGCTGGCACTCTGGTCTCAAACATCCAGCCTCCAAAATTGTGAGAAATTAAATTTTTTTGTTTAGCCCCCCAGTCTATGGTATTTTGTTATGGCAGCCCAAGCTGAGTAATACAAACACTATATAATGATAGAGGCAGAGAATGGAGTGATGCATCTGTAAGCTGAGGAATGCCAATGATGGATGGCACCACAAGAAGCTAGGAAAAGGCAGGGAAGGATTCTACCCAGAGTCTAAGAGGGAGCATTGACCTGCTGACACCTTATTTTGGACGTCTAGCCTCCAGGACTATAAGAGGATAAACTTATATTGTTTTAAACCACCTGGTTTGTCACACTTTGTTATAGCACCCTAGGATATCAATACAAGGGTCATTGTAAGGTTGGTGGAAGAAGGTTGGAAATGGGTAGGAGATGACTCAAAGTCTTTCTTTGCCTTATCTCAAGTCACAACTGTGGTTAGGAGCCTGCAGGACCTGAAGGTTAGAAGTGAAGATAAATCCAGTCCAAAATTATTATATAAGTTATGGAAAGGAATTCAATTTTCCAAAGGTTACTTTATATCTAACATTTAAGAATCTATCTGTTATATAAAATAAAGTGTATCTTGGTCTCATTAGGCCAAAATTCCTGCCAGGAACTGGGTTGTGATTTTCTTGCCCAAAGCATTTCATTTAACAATCTACCTGGTGAATAGGGAATAGTTGTGTGCCAGAAAGCTCCCTAAGATTGGAAATATTACTGAAATGAGCAGACAACCTGGGAAATGGAGGAAAAACAGTTCTTTCTATTTTTCATTTTAAAATCAGGGAAAGATGTAAATCATCAGGCATTTCAGGACTTCTTAAGTGAAGGATATGTATGCATTTATAACATTTTTCATGGATCAGGAGGAGAATGCACATAAAGACTTTTAAAATGTGTGTAAATAAACATCTATGTGAACATATGGCAGGGGATTGTGATCCTGTTAAACACTTGCTGTGCTTGGCAGGAGCAAAGAGCTAGAATGCCTGCTCACTTAGTTCTTCCCACCCCCTCAGATGTGAGTCATAGCAGGTGGGAGGATCTGGTGCAAGCTTCACGAAGTCCACGTAGGAAGGAAGCACTATACCCACAGCTTGAGCTTTGTCCAATACCAAGACACTATCAGGACATGAGTAGAGAGTACATGTTCCTTTGAGAGTGGAGCCCAGAAAATGTGTGGAAGATATGCAGTGCCCTTCTAGTTGTTGAGGAGCAACTGCATTGATGTTTTTCTATAAAGGGCTCTGTATTTCGGTGAGATGCCACATGCCAAAATCAAACCTTCCTCCACGCTCTGTTTAGCCTCTACCCTTGATGACCAACTTCAGAACAAATTCACCTTTAGGAACTGAAATGCCTTTGGTCCAAAACCCCCACCTAGAAACTGGGAAGGCTGTTTGGCCCCTGCTCTTTCTTTTGCACTGGATACTCTTCATCTCTCTGCTAGCTAATACTTCAGGTCCCAGCTTATATATCACCTACTCAGGGAAGATTCACTGATCACAATGTTCTTTTTAATAGAGTTTTGTACATTTGTAGTAATTTACTCAATTTTGTTTATTAGCATTGTTTTTATTTATCACCACTTTCTTTCTCACCAGATGTATGAGGTTCTTTTTTGTTCACTGCAGTTTCCCTAGAGTCTGTAGAATGCCTGACATATAGTAGACATGCAATAAATATCATTGACTAATTGGAAGTCCAGTGTCCTTCTATCTGAAAAATTGCTGCCTTATAATTCATCCTCAGAAAAAAATAAAGAGGGATATGGTAAAGAAATCTTCAAAAAAAAATTCCACAGAACCCTCATTTTCAAAGAGCTCCTTCCTATTAAAAAGAGAGAGAGAGAGAGAGAGAGAGAGAGAGAGAGAGAGAGAAGGAAGGGAGGGAGGGAGGGAGGGACATAATTAAATGAAAAATGGGCAAAGGATACAGAGAGGCAATTTACAGAACAAAGTCAAATAGCCAAAAAATATATAAAACGATGCTTATTTATTTATTTATTTATTTATTTATTTATTTATTTTTTATCCTCACCCGAGGACATTTTTTCATTTTTTGTTCAGATAGAGTGGGAGGGAGAGAGAGGAAGAGAGAGAGAGAGAAACATCGACATGAAAGGGACACATCGAGTGGCTGCCACCCGCACGACCAACCAGGGCCGGGGACAAACTGCAACCAAGGTACGTGCCCTTAGCGGGAACCGAACCCGGGTCTCTCTGGACCGCAGGCTGACGCTCTAACCACTGAGCCAAACCGGCCAGGGCTAAAACGATGCTCATTTAGACTGGTAATCATATAAATGAACATTTAAAATAATATTTTATACTATCAGAGTGGCAAAATGTAAAAAAATTGATAATAGTCATTGTTAGCAAGGATTTAGGGAAGAGGATGCTCTCATACACTATTGGTAGTTCAAAACTATACAACCTGTATGAAGGGCATTTGTAGTATGTTTAAAATTTAAAATTATATTTATTATTTAATAGGAAACAATTAGAAACCACTTAACATCATCCAAAGAGAAATTATTAAATAAATGTTAGTACATTCCAGCTAAGGAATCCCTTAGCTATAGATATTAACATCAATGAAAATCTATAGATTCAATGCAATCCATATTAAAATACCAATAGCAGATTTCACACATCTGGAACAAAAACTCCAAAAGTTTATATGGAACCAAAAAAGACCCTGAATAGCCACAACAATCTTGAAAAAGAACAACTAAGTTTGGAGAGATCACAACCCGGATATCAGGTTATACTACAAAGCCACTGTAATAAAAACAGCCTGGTACTGGCACAAGAACAGGCATATAGACCAATAGAAGAGAACAGAGAACCCAGAAATTGATCCAAGACATTATGCTCAATTAATATTTGATAAAGGAGGCAAGAGCATACAGTGGAGTCAAGACAGTCTCTTCAATAAATGGTGTTGGGAAAATTGGACCGGTAATACAAAAATATGACACTAGGCCACCAACTTACACCATATACAAGAATAAACTCAAGAGGGATAAAAGCCCAGCTGGTGTGGCTCAGTGGTTCAGCATCGATCCATGCACTAAGAGGTCATCGGTTCAGTTCCTGGTCAGGGCACATGCCCAGGTTGTGGGCCCAATCCCCAGTGGTGGACAATCAGGAGATGGCCAATTCATGTTCTCTCTCATCGATGTTTCTATCTCTCTCTCCTTCTCCCTTCCTCTCTCTCTAAAATCAATAAAGAAAAAAAATTTTTTTAAAGGGATAAAAGACTTAAATGTCAGTCATGAAACCATAGCAGAACCACATCACACTTAGCAGAATTTTCACCAGTACATTGCGTAGGGCAAGAGAAACAAAGGGAAAATTAAGAAATGGGACTACATCAAACTAAAAAGCTTCTGCCCAACAAAAGAGCCCAGCATCAAAATTAAAAGGGAGCTGCGGCCAGTTTGGCTCAGCAGTTAGAGCCTCGGCCCACGAGCCAAAGGGTCACAGGTTTCATTTTGGTCAAGGGCACGTACCTGGGTTGCAGGTTTGATCCCCAGCCCTGGTCGGGTCGTGTGGGAGGCAACCAGTCGATGTGTCTCTTTCACATTAGTGTTTCTCTCCCTCCTTCCCTCCCTTCCACTCTCAATGGAAAAATATCCTCAGATGAGGATTAACAAAAAAAAAAAAAAAAAAAAGGAAAAGGGAACCAACTGTATGAGACAACATATTTACCAATGATACATCGGAGAAGGGGTTAATTTCCAAAATATATAAAGTACTCATTCAAACTCAACAAAAGGAAGACAATCCAATTAAAAAATGGGCAGAGGACCTGAACAGGCACTTCTTCAAAGAGGACACACAAATGGCCAAGAGACATATGAAAAAGTGCTCAACGTCACTAATCATCAGAGAGATGCAAATGAAAACAACTATGAGATATCACCTCACACCTGCCAGAATGGCTGCCATCAACAAACCATCAAACAAAAAGTGTTGGCGAGGGTGTGGAGAAAAGGGAACCCTAGTACACTGCTGGTGGGAATGCAGACTGCTGCAGCCACTATGGAAAACAATATAGGGTTTCCTCAAAAAATTAAAAATGGAATTGTCATTTGACCCAGTGATCCCACTTCTAGAAATATATCCTAAGAAGTTTGAAACACCAATCAGAAGCAATATATGCACCCCTATGTTCATAGCAGCACTATCTACAATAGCTAAGATCTGGAAATCACCCAAGTGCCCATGAGTAGATGAATGGATAAAAAAGCTGTGGTACATATACACAATAGAATACTATGTAGCTGTAAAAAGAAGGATCTCTTACCCTTTGAGGTGACATGGAGGGACCTGGAGAGTATTATGCTAAGTGAAATAAACCAGTCAGAGAAAGACAAGTACCACATGATCTCACTTATTTATGGAATATCATAAACAAAATAAGCTGATGATCAAAATAGATCCAGAGACATGAAAGTAGGGAACAGACTGACAAACCTCAGAGGGAAGGGGGGGTGAGGGGGTTAAGAAGAGATAAACCAAAGAATTTATATACATATATGCATAACCAATGGACACAAACAATAGTGTGGTGAAGGAGGAGGGATGGCGGGACTGAGGAGGAGGGTGTCAATGAGGAAAAAAAGAGGGACATCTATAATACTTTCAACAATAAAGATAAATTTTTTTAAATAGGAGATTACAGAGTCCGGCCGGTGTGGCTCAGTGGTTGAGCATCGACCCATGCACCAAGAGGTCGCTGGTTTGATTCCTGGTCGGGACACATGCCTGGGTCATGGGCCCGATCCCCAGTGGGGAGCGTGCGGGAGGCGGCCAGTCGATGTTCTCTCTCATTGATGTTTCTGTCTCTCTCTCCCTCTCCCTTCCTCTCTCTGTAAAATCAATGAAGGAAGAAAAATAATAAAAGGAGATTGCAGAACGAAATGTATAATAACTTAATTAAGTAAAAGCATGGTATATTCTCCAAAGAAATGGGTCTCAAAGGATTCACACAAAGTATTTATAATCATAATATTATAATATTGACAGTAACTAGTTGGTGTGAATCCTTTGAGACCTTTACCCCTGAGGAATTATAAATGGGGGGTATACTTTTTACAATGAATATGTACCGCTATTTTGAAAAGAAGTACATTGAGTATGATTGACATAAACTGTACATAGTGTCGTTTTCACACTGTATACATCTGTGAAACCATCACAATTAAGATCATTTCCATCACCCGTAAAAGTTTCCTTTGTCTCTTCACAATTACTCCTTTTCTGAGCCAACCAGTCCCCTAGCAACCAGTGATCTGCTTTCTGTCACTATAGTTTCCATTTTCTAGAATTCTATGTCATACATTATGGGCTTTTTTTCTGGCTTCTTTCACTCAGCATAATTATTTTGAGATTCATCCATGTTATATGTATCAAAATCTTGGTCTTTTTAATGCTGCGTAGTATTCTATTGTATGGATCTATCACAATTGGTTTATCCATTCACCTGTTGATGGACGTTTGAATTATTTTTAGTTCTTGTCTATTACAAATAAAGATGCTATGAACATTGTGTACAAGTCTTTGTAAGGCCATATGCTTTTTCTCCTCTTGGATAAATAGCTAGCAGTGGAATGACGTCAGATAGGTGTGTTTAGCATTTTCAGAAGTTGCCAAAATGTTTTCAAAGTGGTTGTACCGCATTATATTCCCACGAGATGGGAGTATGGGGTTGAAGCACTAAATGAACGGTCTCTTCACCATCATGAGGAGAGGTAATGACAGCAACCATCAGCTCACAGGTGTAGTTCAATCAGACTGGCCACCTAGAAGGGGTCTAGTCCTTTTTAGTGACGGATTCTTCTGAGAATCTGATTCAGGCCACGGTCCATTTGGAGTATAAGAGCACACACACACGTCAACCACGTTTGAAATGGCTGTGGCCTGAATAAAAGCTGGGATACTTGGGATAGAAAGCAAAGGGCTGGAGTTCAAACATACTGAAAAGCTTACAATTGTTGGGAACTGGTAAGAAGGGGAGAGACGATGATGCCCAGGTTTTAAGGACGAGGTGACGGTGGTGATAACAGAGGGGAGGAGGAGCTCTGCTGGTTGCTGCCTGCGAGTCGCCTACCGGACACAAGGTGAAGCTGTTTGCAAAGTCGTTGTAATTGTACTTTGCCTGGGTGGAGAGACAAGCTTCCGGCGCAACAATATATAGGTGCAGGTGAAGTACCAGGAGCAGCTGTAATCACCAGGTGTAGTCAATGAATTCCTATCTTCCAGATGAATCACTTATATAGCTCACGAAAAAAACAACCAACGCCTCTCTTTAGAAATCCCGTCCCAGAATATGCGCAATTGCGTCAACCTTTCTGACAAAACGCCGCCCGACCGTTCTGCGCATGCGCAGTACCCTCCTGCGGCCGCTCCCTTCTCCCGGCGCCTCGACTCCTTCCCTCTCACCGGCCCCGCCCAGGCGGCTGCCCGGGACCTGCCTGGGAGCAGGGAACGAAAGCCGGAAGGGGGCAAGACGAGTTCAGTAAGCCATGGGGCTGTTTGGAAAAACCCAGGAGAAGCCGCCCAAAGAGCTGGTAAGGGCTACGGTGGCGGCAAAGGAGTGGGTGGATTTGCGTGAGGCGTAGTGCACTTGGTGAAGCGACTGGACACTCTTACACTCCGACTGGCTAAGTACCGCTCGGCCGCCATTTCCGGGGCTTCCCACTCGACTGAGGGGCCGGAAGAAGAGTCTCTAAGGAGACAGCTTTGGCCAAAGAGAGCCCCGGCACTTCAGCACCCACTCCTCAACGGAGAAGAGGGCTGGAGTTAAGAGTTGCTCAGGCTCCGCGCAGGGCGCAGCGGCCGCAACGTAGTGCTAACCCTGGAAACCCCTTCCCTGCGCACGTTGGTACGTCCCGCCCGGAACCCTTCCCTGGTGCAGGCCCCGCCCCCTGACGCCTGCGTTCGGCCAACCAGCGGACCTGCCGCTGCCCAGAGTGTTGTTCCCGGTCTCTCGCGGGAAGATCCAGGGTTTTGCCGACCCGTCCGCAGTTCTTGCTGTACCGAGAGGGAGGCTCTATTGTCTTTCACCTGCTGGGTGGCATTATGTTGTCCTGACACATTAATTATAGTTGGAACCTACTCGGAAGAATGGCACCAAAGATAACTGACCCTGGCTTTGAATTCTGATCTGCCTGTTAACTGAGATAATGTGTAGTGGTTTAGAGTGCCCTGCAGGGTCAAGTCTACCTGAGTTTGAGTCCTGGTTCCCCACTTATCAGCCTTGTGATCTATTAAAAGTCATTTCTCTGTGCCTTAGTCTTGTCTGTCAAGTAGGAATGATAATAGTATCACTATAGAATCATTGAAGATGAAAGGTTGTAAAGTTTTAGCTAGTAGTGCTAGCTAGGGTTAATTCTTTATAAGTTTTACAATCTTGCTATCTAAGTGCAGAACAATAGCATCAACATCACCTAGGGGCTTGTTAGAAAACTCAGGTCCTACACAAGACCTTATGAATAATCATTTGAATTCTGATGAGATCCTTGAAATCCTTTATTTAGTAAATCTTGCCTATTCCTCTCTGGCAGGCACATTTTTATTTTTTAGTATGTTTTTATTGATTTTTTTTTTTAAGAGAGGAACAGGGAGAGAGAGAAAAAAAAAAAACATCAATCGGGTTTCCTCCTGAATGCGACCGAACCTGCAACCTGGGCATGTGCCTCCACCAGAAAGGACAACCCTTCAGTGCACCGGACAGTGCTCAACCAATTGGGCCACACTGGCCAGGGCTGCCAGGAACATGTTGTGCATCATGAGGATACTGGCATATAATGTGTTAATTTTGATTATATTTATTAATCATCAGTCCTGGAACAGTAGGTATTCAATAAATATTAGTTCCCTCAGGCAACTTAGTTTTACAGGGACATTTGCCAAGGTAGAGTATTCTGTAAATGCACATTTTGTGGCATGTATGCATTCTAAGATGCTTGTTATTTTAGAAGTATATTTTTTATGTTAGGGAAAGATGATTACCTTCATTGTTTGGCCTTATCTTTGCCATTCATAAAATGAGATACAGTTCTGGGAAAACGGTCTCATTACTATTTAAACTGATCTCTATTTATATGTATTATTTGTATAACACACTGTTTTTATTTTTACTTATTTATTTATTTTAATCCTCACACGAGGATATTTTTCTATTTATCTGTGGATAGAGTGGGAGGGAGAGGGAGAGAGAGAGACAAACATAGATGTGAGAGAGACACATTGACTGGTTGCTTCCCACAGGACCCCAGCCGGGGATGAATCGCTACTGAGGTATGTGCCCTTGACCAGAATCAAACCCTCATCTCTTTGGTCTGCAGGCCAATGCTCTAACCACTGAGCCAAACCGGTCAGGGCACACTTACACTGTTTTTAGATGATAACTATAATTGCTGAGAACATGGTGTCAGTATACTGTTTCAGTGAGGTCACCTTCCTGGGAAAATAAATTAAAACCAGAAAAATCTCAAGATTGATGCAGGAGATTGTTGTTGTTTTGTTTTTGTTTTTAAATATGCCTGCCAGAGGGAGATTATAAAGATGCAATAGACAGCCAAGGAATTTATCAAGCAAGTAAGATAAGCATTACAAGAACAAGTCTGAATTGGGTACCACATATATAGTTATAGTAATTCAAGATTGGAGTGATCACCCCAAGACTGGAGTAATCAGAAGTGATTTGTCCCTCCACTATCATGTTTTCCACACATCTCTTGCCTGTGATTTGGTTCTCAGCTATATAGAATTAGATTTTTTACTTTAATTGGTGCTGGACATACCCTGCCCAAGTTTTTCTTCAAGTTCCCCTTCACAGTACTCCCAGCTTCCCTTTCAGTTCTGATTATATCTTGTTCAAATTTGTCAGAAGAATGTCTGTGTTTGCTTTAGGTTCAGCTTCTACCAAGCTCTCTTTATACCTTGTGATTTATGGCCCAGCAAAGAGTTTTGTCACCTGTTACAATTATTTAGCATAGAGTTTGTAATTCCAGAAAGTGCCAATAAAGTAGGGATGAGAAATGCTTTATTCTCTGTAGAGCTACTGACACTGTATCGGGAGCCATATATAAATAAGGAGACAAGTAACATCTGATGTTTTAGTTTTGTTAGTTTTTTTTTAAGAGGGAGAAGGAAAAAATTGTATGTTCAACTTTATAAAAGAAGCTAGGTAAAAGCATTTTAAAGACAGAATGAGATAATGTTGGCAGAGAGAGAAGAGAAATTAGAGAAAAAAAGGAGAGACTTGACTAAAGGCTATAATCTCAGCTGGGCAACTCTTTAGTTAGAAATTTATATAGTATGCTCTCCACTGGGGTCTGGAAGATGAGGGTGTTGTAACCCGCGAGAAGCAAACACTCAGGCTCCACTATAGGTCAGATTGAAAGAGCTTTATTACCTGCGCAGGGACTGTTCCCAACCTTCGCAGAGGAGGGAAGCAGCCCTGAGCTCAGGGAGGGGGTTGCTTATATAGGGCAGGGTTTTTGTAGTCTATGGCAAACAAGCAGGTACAGAAGCAGATATCATGGTTAGCAATTAGCAATTTTGCAGAAAGATTCAACAGTTTTCAACGTTACTGTATGCCTCCCTAGTTTTGTTTATCTTTAGGCAAGGTTATTGTGTGTCTCTCTTCCTTTTACATAGTTCTCATATCTGTGCAAAGACTTAGGGTTCGGGCGACCCATGCAGAACGAAGTTTTTCTCAAAAACAGCTCACAGAGACTGTTCAACATTCCTAAAGCTAAAGTGGCCTTCAACAAGGGCATGTGGGTCTTGGTCCCAGCACAGGATAAATGGGCCAGATGCAGCCATGCCATGCCACACCATCATGGTTGTCATGTAAGCCATAAGTCAGGTAACAAGTCAGGTCAGGCAAGTAAGATATATTATGGGTGGTGGTCCCAGAACTCTGGTATAGTATGCAGCACAGAGTAGGTGCTAAATAACTGTTCAGTGATGAATGAGTATCAAGAATAGGGTTAAGTAAGGTTTAAAGTCAAGCAGTCCTAAAATGAGGAGTGTTTCAAGGGAACTCAAGGAAACGTTAGCTATATAAGAAGCTTCACAGACTAAAGTTTCTGCCCCCAGGCATCTCAGACACCGATGAAAACATTTTAGTGGTGAAAATTGTTATGTCTTAAACAAAAAAGTGTTCGAGTTAAGACTAGATTGGGCCTGCTGAGGATGAGGGAACCTTGTTATTAATTTAGAAACCTGTCACTCTCTTGGGATGGGAATCAAGAGGACATGAGATTCTACTGAAAGAGATACTTCTCTTGGAGTTAAGGTTCTGTTGGAAAATTGCTATTTTTATTTAGGGACTTCACTGATTTAGCTTTTGGGTAGAGTAGTCACTTTCCATGGCATCAGAATTCTGAAGTCATATTACTAACTTATAATTTAGGCTGGGTCATGACTCCTGGTTGTGGGGTGCTATCAGAAAAGGGAAGGAGCCCTGGCCGGTTTGGCTCAGCGGTTAGAGCATCGGCCTGCGGTCCAGAGAGACCTGGGTTCGGTTCCCGCTGGGGGCACGTACCTCTGTTGCAGTTTGTCCCCAGTCCCGGTTGGGGTCGTGCAGGTGGCAGCCACTCGATGTGTCCCTTTCACATCGATGTTTCTCTCTCTCTTCCTCTCCTTCCCACTCTATCTGAACAAAAAAATGAAAAAAATGTCCTTGGGTGAGAAAAGAAAAAAAAAAAAAAGAAAAGGGAAGGAAAGGAGAATGGAATGTGGAGAAAAAGGTAAAGCTTCATTCATTTAATTCATACAACAAACATTTGTTTATTTTGTTTTTCTATTTTTTAAATATTCATTTATTTTGGTATGCATTGGGTTGACAATCAGCTTTATAGAAACTGGATGAGAACTTCAAAGAATACCAAATTTTCTGGGGGAGACTGACATGTAAATAACAGCAATAATATAAGTTTGTACAAGATCTGTGATGTCACAGTGGAGAGAGTGATTAACTGTTCAGAGTGGGGAGGTGATTAACTGGTCTGGGAGGGTATCGGGTCTTGTCATAACAGCTGTTAGCCAGTTGGATGGGCTGGTATAGCATTAGGAAAAGGGAGGCATTCCAAGCAGAGTAAATTGCATATACAAGGTGAGGAAGTGTGGAACATAGGTTGGAGGAACCAGAAAATAGTTCAGAGTGGTTGGAAGAAGAAATACTGTTATATGTGAGTGGGATGCAGGAGTGAGGGAGAGGTAGGTAGAGGGCAGACTAGCAAAGGGTCATGTGCCATGACTATGGGAAGCATTCAGAATAGTGGTTTGGAGTAAGAATTGGAGAGAAGAGACTTAGTATGGAGGCCAGTTAGTGACTCAGGTGAGAGATGATGTGGGTCTATATATTACTAAGTGGAAATGGAGATAGGATAAGGATGAGTTTAGAAATATTTAGAGTATATTGTCAGAATTTGCTCATCTACTGGATTTGGGATGAAAACTCAAAGATTACTATTAGGTTTCTGTTTAACCCCACCCTCATCAAACTCCCTGAGTGTTGGTACTATGATCTGAAATTAAGAGAATTCAGGAGAAGGGCGGGTTTGGTGGGATGTGATGGTGGAGGGGAAGGAGCCTCAGAGCTCAGTTTTAGACAGAATTCAGATCAGAGAAGACATTAGAGAATGGGTTATCCTGGGAAAATATATTTCTTTTCTGCTTTGTCTCTTCAGCAAAATTATAAGCTTGAGAGAAAAGGTCATGTATTTCGCCTGGCTGGTGTGGCTCAGTGGTTGAGCGTCGACCCACGCACCAGGAGGTCGCTGGTTCATTCCCAGGCAGGGCGCATGCTCAGGTTGTCAGCCAAATCCCCAGTGGTGGTCATGCAGGAGGCGGCCAATCGATGTTGTCTCTTATCGATGTTTCTATTTCTCCCTCTCCCTTCCTCTCTTTAAAATCAATAAAGAAAAAAAAACAATTTGTTTAAAAAAAAAAAAAAGAAACAGGTCATGCGTTTCTTTTTTGTCCACTGGGCCAGCATAGTACTGGACTCTCTTAATAAGGATAAAGTGCCTATGAAATATTGGCTTGATGGACAGAAGTAGAGGTGGTGAGAGAAAATGCTTACACATTTGAAGTATAGCCTAGTTGACCATCTTCTATATAGCCATCTGAGAGTGATCAGGACAAGCAAACTTTGATCTGAGTTCACTTGTATTTGTTGCTTTTGGCTAATTTCTAGTAGCCTAGTTGACCATCTTCTATATAGCCATCTGAGAGTGATCAGGACAAGCAAACTTTGATCTGAGTTCACTTGTATTTGTTGCTTTTGGCTAATTTCTAGTCTATGTTTTAAATCTTAAAGGATACACAAAAATCCTGGTTTACAGAGTTTGTCTTTAGGGAGAGGAGCTAGAAAGCTGAGGGTCAGAAGTGGGATGGCAACTTAATTTTCACTATATACTGCCGTAGTCCCTGCTATAACAAAATACCATAGGTTGACTAGTTTATTCACAGTATAAATTTATCACAGTTCTGGAGGCTGGAAAGTCCAAGATCAACGCACCCACAGATTGAGTGTATCTTCACAAGGCATAAGGAAAAGTCAAGTTTCTGGGGTCTCTTTTATAAGGGCACTAAACCTATGCATGAGGGCTCTACCCTTATGACCTAATTACTTCCCAAAAGCCCCATCTCCAAATATTGTCACATTTGGGGGATTAGGTTTCTTTCTTTTTTGAGATAATTAAAACAAAAAATTTTTTTATTATAGTTGACATACAGTATATTACTTTCAGCTGGGGGATTAGGTTTCAACATAGTAATTTTGTCGATAGCACTGTGATTTGAATATCCCGGTCTGAGACCTGGAATTAGCCATTTCTCCTAGGAGCACTGGTTTCTTTTAGTGGGAATGGTATTTAGAAACCAAAATTGATATGCTCATGGTGCTTACTGCTACTGGAGTGTTCTTGCTTCTAGACTTTTTAATTGGATAAAAATATTCTTTAAAAAATCATGAGGGTGATTAGAAACTAGGTTGTTTTCAACCAACCCTCCTGCTAAAAATACTGGAAGAGCTAGATAAAAAGTATAACTGTTTAAAATCACTGAAAGCTACCAAGGCAAAGAAGTATTGCAAAATCAAGATCCTAAAGAAGAGGGAAACTCAATTAAATGAGCCCAATTATTTGGGACTGTTTTCTCCCTAAAGAGATCCTCTGATTCCTAATGCAGTGGTTGAGAAACTGAGAATTTGAGTAGAGCTTTTGACAAACCCTGTGGTTAGAGGGTTCAAAAATTGGAGTTCACCAAGGAAAAGGGACTTGAGTAAAGCCCACAGTTTTGGTTGGGACTCTGATACACTCTAGCAGTAACAATGAGCGGAAAATAAACCGGCCTTCACAAAAACTGAAGTCCAGTTTCAAATGATCTCTATCACTGATTGGATTCATTAAGCTTAATTGAGAACCAGTTGCCAGCCCTGGCTGGTTTGGCTCAGCGGTTAGAGCGTCGGCCTGCGGTCCAGAGAGACCTGGGTTCGGTTCCCGCTAAGGGCATGTACCTCTGTTGCAGTTTGTCCCCGGCCCTGGTTGGTCCTCTGTTGCAGTTTGTCCCCGGCCCTGGTTGGTCATGCGGGTGGCAGCCATTCGATGTGTCCCTCTCACGTCGATGTTTTTCTCTCTCTCTTCCCCTCTCTCCCTACCACTCTATCTGAACAAAAAATGAAAAAATGTCCTCGGATGAGGATAAAAAAAAAAAAAAAAAAAGTTTTGCCCTGACCAGTTTGGCTCAGCAGTTGGAGTGTGGTTTGATTCCCAGTCTCTCTCACATTAATGTTTCTGTCTCTCTATCCCTCCCTCCCTATCTATCTGTCTAAAAATCAATGAAAAAATATCCTCAGGTAAGGATTAACAAAAAGCAAAAACAAAGGTCTTTGACATAAAACTCAAAAAAACAATAGGGGTAAATCTTCATGACCTCCTATCTGACAGTGAATTCTTAGCTGTGACACCAAAAGTATAAGCCACAGAAGAAAAAACAAATTGGAATTCATCATAATTAAAAGCTTTTGTGCATGGCCTGGCCAGTGTGGCTCAGTGGTTGCATCGACCCATGCACCAAGAGGTCGCCAGTTTAATTCCCAGTCAGGCTACGTGCCCTGGTTGTGGGCCCAATCCCCACCCAATAGGGGACATGTAGGAGGCGGCCAATCAGTGTTCTCTCTCATCAATGTTTCTCTCTCTCTCCCTCTCCTTTCCTCTCTCTCTAAAATCAATAAAAGTTTTTTTAAAAGCTTTTGTGCACCAAAGGACATTATCAAGAAAATGAAAAGATACCTTACAGAATGGGATAAAATATTTGCAAATCCTATATCTGATAAGGTATCAAATATGAGAATATATGAAGATCCCAACAACAAAAAAGACAACTGAACTTAAAAATATAGGAGATATACAAATAGTTAGCAAGCACACGAAAAGATATTCAACTTCATTGAGGTAGTGTTTAATAGGTCCAGTGGATTGTCTATAATAGAAAATATTGGAAGATAAGTGTCAGCAAGGATGTGGAGAAATAAGAACCCTGTATATTGCTGGTGGGACTGTCAAATGGTGAACACCCTTTGAAAAACAGCTTTGGAGTTCCTCAAAGAGTTAAACATAGAATTACCACACGACCCAGCAATTTCACTTATAGTTATATACCCAAAAGAATTGAAAATAGGTACTCAGATACTTGTACACAAATGTTCATAGTGATATTACTCACAGTAACCAAAATATGGAAACAACCCAAATATCTGTCAACTGATGAATGGATAAGTAAGTTGTGGTATATACATACTTCAGCCATAAAAAGGACTGAAGTATTGGTACACGTTACAACATAGATGAGCCTCGAAAACAGTATGTTAAATGAAAGAAGCCAGACACAAAACCTCCCAATTGGTATGATTCCTTTTATATGAAATATTCAAAATAAGCAGATCACAAGAAATAAAAAGCCAATTAGTGGTTGCAAAGGAATGGGGGAAGGGGACATAGGGAGAGATTATTTAAAGGGCATAGTGTTTTCTTCAGACATGTTGAAAAAGTTTGAGACTAGGGCCCTGGCTGGTTTGGCTCCGTGGTTAGAGCATCAGCCCGTGGACCAGAGAGTCCCGGGTTTGGTTCCGCTGAGGGCCCGTACCTCGGTTGCAGTTTGCCCCTGGCCCAGGTTGGGGTCGTGTAGGTGGCAACCACTCAGTGTGTCTCTCTCACATCGATGTTTCTCTCTCTCTTCGTCCCTCTCTCCCTCTGGCTCTATCTGAAGATAAATGCAAAAATGTCCTTGGGTGAGGATAAAAAAAGTTTGAGACTAGGGAGAGTTGGTAATTGCACAACATTGTGAAGGCACGAATGCTGAATTGTACTCTTTAAAATAGCAAATCATGTTATGTGAATTTCAGTTAAAAACATATATAAACCTGACATTAAAATTTTTTTTAATTGTATAACCAAACAGCTTTAAGTACTTTAATATTTCTTCTGGGTAGAGTTATTGTAGTTGTATAATAAATGTTTAACAGATTTTGTTAAATAATGATTTTAATTAAATCATTAAAAGTCAAATTTATTGGACATACATCTTCTCTTGATGGTATGGATTTTGTTTGTTTTTTTAAACTTATCTTTATTGTTGAATGTATTAACAGATGTCACTCTTTTTCCCTCCCTTGATCCCCTCCTTCCCAATCCTGCCCCCCTCCTGCTTTCCCCACACTATTGTCTGTGTCTGTTGATTATGTATATATGCATATAAGTTCTTTGGTTTCTCTCTCTTCCCGCCCCACCTCCCCCCTTCCCTTTGAGGTTCATCAGTCTAACAACCAGTTTGTACTTCCTAATCCCTTCATTTTTTTCACCCATCTCCCCCCCCCATCTGGCAGTCAACAAGAAGTTCTCTGTATCTATGAGTCTGTTTCTGTTCTGCTTGCTCATTTTGTTTGTAGAGTCAATTGTTGATAGATATGTATTTATTGCCATTTTATTGTTGATATTTTTTTATCTTCTTCAAGAAGACCCGTCAACACTTCATGTAATACTGGTTTGGTGGTGATGAACTCCTTTAGCTTTTTCTTGTCTGGGGAAACTCTTGGTATGTCCATCGATTCTAAATGATAGCTTTGCAGGATAGAGTAATCTTGGTTATAGGTCCTTGCTTTTCATCACTCTGAATATTTCTTGCCACTCCCTCCTGGCTTGCAAAGTTTCTTTTGAGAAATTGGCTGACAGCCTTATGGGAGCTCTGTTGTAGGTAACGAACTGGTTTTCTCTTGCTGCTTTTAAGATTCTCTCTTTGTCTTTAACCTTTTACATTTTGATGATGATATGTCTTGGTGTGGACCTCTTTGGGTTCATCTTGTTTGGAACTCTCTGTGCTTCTTGGACTTGTATGTTTGTTTCCTTCACCAAGTTAGGGAAGTTTTCTGTAATTATCTTTTCAAATAGGTCTTCAATTTCTTGCCCTCTCTCTTCTTCTTAGGGCACTCCCATGATGCGAATGTTGGTACACTTAAAGTTGTCCCACAGGCTCCTTATACTATCCTCATTTTTTTAAATTCTTTTTTTCTTTTTGCTGTTCTGATTGGGTGTTTTTTGCTTCCTTATATTCCAAATTGATGGTTTCCTTCTTGGCTTCACCTACTCTACTATTGAATCTGTGTAAATTATTCTTTATTTCAGTTAGTGCATCCTTCATTTCTGACAGGTCCTTTATTATGCTCTTGAGGCCCTCACTAAGTCCATTGAGCATCCTTATAAGCAGTGTTTTGAACTCTGCATCTGTTAGATTGCTTGTCTCCATTTCATTTAGTTCTTTTGTTCTGTTCTTTCATTTGGGACATGTTTCTTTGTCTCATTTTGGCTGCCTCCCTGTGTTTGTTTCTATGTAGTAGGCAGAGTTGCTATGTCTCCTAGGCTTCCTAGGATGGCCTGTTGTAGTAGGTGTCCTGTAGGGTCCAGTGGCACAGCCTCCCTGATCACCCAACTGGGCACTCGAGGTGCACCCCTTGTGTGGACTTTACACCCTTCTGTTGTAATTGAGTCTTGATTGCTGTTGGCACGTCAGTAGGAGGGTTTTACTAAGGCTGGTCAGCTGTAAGGACTGGCTGTGTCCACTAACCACTGACCTCTTGACTACCTTGGATAGCCAGCTGTGCAGGGCCCACTACACAGAGCATGACTTATTTCAGCAGGCTCTGGTACCCCCCGAGTCCATTCCTTGAGTGTGTCACTTGTGGAGGTGGTTAGGTGGTGGTGCTTCAGCGTAGTCTGAAGCTGTCCAATGGGTATGCTGGCTCTGGGGCAAGGTCAGCCACTGCCTGTGTTCTACCTGGAGCCACCAGGCATAAGCTACAAAGTGATCTGCTGATGGCTGCTGTTTGTGCTGGGCTTGGAGGTGCCCAGGCAAAGCCAAGCTGTGAACCAAGGCTGGCTGCTCCTAGTGCCAGGCCTGGGGCCACTTAATGAGAGGTATGGGGCTCGCTGAGACCAGATGCTGCTTGTTTGAGAGAATTTAGGAAAATCTGAAGCAGGATCCAAGACAGACCAATTACCACTGGAAACAGTTTCAATGGCATGGATTTTTTAATGCCATTTAGTTCATAAAAGCTAAAGGGTTCAGCATCTGTTCCATTCCTGTTTATTATTATTATTATCATTATTATTATTATTATTATTTTAACCTTAAATCTCACAACCATTGTTTATTGTTAAGGTGAACCCTGATCCTTATGAAGGGCTTTTGGTAGGATTTCTGGTAGTGATAATGGGCACCAGGTCTCTGAATTTTTTGGGTTTGCAACAAAGGTGGTCAGCTACCAGAATGGTCTGATCATACAAGATGAGAATGTCTTTGATCTCCTTGGAAGCTTGTCCACATATTTTTGGTAATAGGCCACCAGAGCTTTGGAGGTAGACCGACAGATTGTGTAAATCTGGGCCAGGTGACCACCACCCTTCACTTGGACCCAGAACCAGCTAATCGTTTCTTGCCCAGAGGTAGCAGGCTCCAGTAGCTTGTATTGCTACTGCGTGTGGTTGCACCCTTCATCTAATGAGGCGGTTGCCCTGTTTGCAGTGTGCCAGGGCTCTGGCAGTTTTCTCATGCCCTAAGACCTGCACCAGCTGGAGAGGATCCTTGGATAGCATGGCAGCGGGTGTACATAAGATATCTCATTGTGAGCCCTGGCCGGTTTGGCTCAGCAGTTAGAGCGTCGGCCCATGGACCAAAGAGTCGCGGGTTCGAGTTTGGTCAAGGGCACATAACTCCGTTGCAGTTCGGTCCCTGGCCCCGGTTGGGGTCCTGTGGGAGGCAAACAGTCAATGTGTCTCTCTCAATCGATGTTTCTCTCTCTCTCTCTCTCCCTCCCTCCCTCTCTTCCACTAGATCTGAAGATAAATGGGGGAAAAATATACTCGGGTGAGGATTTAAAAAAAAAAAAATTATATATATATTTATATATTTTATATATATATATATATATATAAAATAAATAAATAGATAGATTGTAAGGACATACTGTTTTGTCAGTGCCAAAAAGCACATAGTGATTTAATGTAAAATTTAATTTTAGTGATTTAGCAGTTGATAACGCACATTTTCCTTCATTTTTTTTTTTTAAACTGAAGAATTGGAAAACATTTTACATTTGCTTAAGAATTAGGTAATCATTCAGATAGTCATTCACTACTATCTCAACACCTATACCAATATTTCCAGTTGTCCTTATGTATACTGCTTTAGAAATGTTACCTCTCAGGGAAATTTATCAGGGTAATAAGAAACATAGGTTAGAGGACTGTTCTTCTTTTGTGAAAGGAAGAAGCATTGTTAAAAGGGAGAAGGAAGCCCGGCTGGTGTGGCTCAGTGGTTGAGCATCAACCCATGCACTAAGAGGTCACTGGTTTGATTCCCAGTCAGGGCACATGCCCAGGTTGTGGGCCTGATCCCCAGTGGGGGACATGCAGGAGGTGGCCAGTTGATGTTCTCTCTCATCAATGCTTCTGTCTCTCTCTCCCTCTCCCTTCCTCTCTCTCTAAAATCAATAAAGGAAAAAAAAACTTTAAAAAAAAAAAGGGGGGGAGAAGGAAAAGTGAACTCTCTGTGACACAGGCAGAGCAGAGTTTGAAATAATTATCTGTAGGAGTTAAAAATCTGGATACCCTTAAAATCTATCCACACCCATGCAACTCTTGAAATATCTTTATGTACCTGCAGAGATCTGAGATCCTGGCTAAAATACTTTTTACTGCCTACCTTCAGATAAGAATCTTTGAATAGCTTGGGACTTCTTTGTACTGTGATTAAATAGATTTTAAAAATGGTATTTGCCCTAAAACTGTTTTGAAAATGGTTTTATTTATTTTGTACCTGGATATAGAATTAATATAAAATTCTTTTAAATTTGGTGAATTAGGAGGTTGGCTTCTCTTATAATTCCTTTTCTAAAATCTTTCCCAGGTCAATGAGTGGTCATTGAAGATAAGAAAGGAAATGAGAGTTGTTGACAGGCAAATAAGAGGTAAATGATCATTTTATGTCTCTTGTTTCTCACTCTCTTGGTATATTTTGCATTAGTTCATAGAAATAAACTACTTCTACATATTGTAAGACATAGTTGATTTTTATGGATTTTTATAACTGTCCTAATTATTTTGCATTCTAATCATAAGAAACACTGAAACTTTTATGAACTCAGAGGAACTTTACATTTTGTTAGAACTAAATCTTTCTCTGGCCTGGAATTCAGCTGTTAGGGGAGAGGGGCCATGTTTATTCATTTATGATTTTCTGGAGCCCAGGTTAGTGCTGGAAATAAAGCAGGTGCTCACATGCTGTGGTAGACAGAATAATGGCCTTCCAAAGATGTCCACATCCTAATCCCCAGAACCTGTGAATGTTACCTTACATGGCAAAGGGGACTGTGCAGATGTGATTAAATTAAACATCGTGAGGTGAGGAGATAATCCTGGGTTATCTGGGTGTGTCTGGGTGGGTCCAGTGTAATTACAAAGGTCCTTATAAGATGGAGGCAATATGTTGAGGAAAAGTGAGAGAGAAGAAGTGACTACAGTACTAGATCAGATATGTGCTTTGAACATGGAGGAACAGGCCATGCACTAAAGAACACAGTTGGGCCCTGGCCGGTTTTGCTCAGTGGTTAGAGCGTCAGCCCGCAGACCAGAGAGACCCAGGTTCGGTTCCCGCAAAGGGCACGTACCTCAGTTGCAGTTTGTCCCTGGCCCCGGTTGGGGTCGTGTGAGTGTCATAGGATGATTCAAATGTCCCGTTTTCAACAACAACAAAACAAAATCACAAGGCATACAAAGAAACAAAGTATTGCCCATTCAACAGAAAGTAAGTCAACAGAAAATTTTCCCGAGAAAGACCAGATGACAGATTTACTAAACAAAGACCTTAAGACAACTCTTAAAGAGGCGTAAAGTAAGATGTGGACAAAACCAACAAAATGATGTATGAACAAAATGAGAATATCAATAAAGAGATAGAAAACACAGAAAGAAACCAAAAAGAAATTCTGCAGCTGAAAGGAGCAATAATTGAAATGAAAAATTTACTAGAGTTATTAAAAACAGATTTGAGCAGACAGAAGAATCAGTGAACTTAAAATAGTAAAATTGAAGTAATCAAATCTGAGGAACAGAAGTAAAATAATTGGAAGTAAACAGGGCCAAAGGGACCTGTAGAACACCATTAAGCACTCAAACATACACATTATGGAAGTTCCAGAAGGAAAATAGAGAGAAAGGGGCAAAGATATTACTTTAAGGAACAATGACAACATTTTCCCACATTTCATGAAAGACATGAATATAATTACCCAAGAAGTTTCACACACTCCCAAGTAGGATAAACTCAGAGACCCATGAGTTTCTAATCAAACTGTAGAAAGACAGAGAATATTTAAAGCAACAAGAAACAACTTGTCACATGCAAGAAATTCTTAAGATTTTTTTTTTTATCCTCACTCGAGGACATTTCTGCATTTATCTTTAGATAGAGTGGGAGGGAGAGAGGGAGAGAGAGAGAAACATCGACGCGAGAGAGATCGACTGGCTGCCACCCACACAACCCCAACCGGGGCCGGGAACAAACTGCAACTGAGGTACGTGCCCTCAGCGGGAACCGAACCCGAGACTCTCTGGTCCGCAGGCTGATGCTCTAACCGCTGAGCCAAACTGGCCAGGGCCTTAATAAGATTTTTAGCAGATTTCTCATCAGAAATGTTGAAGGCTAAAAGGCAATGGGTTGATATATCCAAATGCTGAAAAATATCCTATCAACCAAGAATCCTATCTCCAGCAAAACGAGGGAGAAATTAAGACATTCCCAGATAAACACAAGCTGGGGGAGTTTATTACTACAAGACCTGCCTGACAAGAAATGCTAAAAGGTATCTTTCAGGTTGAAATGAAAGGACAATAGACAGTACCTTGAAGCCACACACAAAAACAAATATCTCTGCTAAAGTTAAATACATGTGCAGTTATAAAAACTGGTATTGTTGTAACTTTGGTTTGTAACTCCATTTTTTATTTTCTACATGATTTAGGAGATTTGTGCATGAAAAAAATTATTAGTCTATTTTTTTTGTTTGTTTTTGTTCAGATAGAGTAGGAGGGAGAGAGAGGAAGAAAGAGAGAGAGAAACATCGACGTGAAAGGGCCATATCAAGTGGCTGCCACCCGCACGACCATCCAGGGCCGGGGACAAACTGCAATCGAGGTACATGCCCTTAGCGGGAACCGAACCTGGGTCTCTCCGGACCGCAGGCCGACGCTCTAACCGCTGAGCCAAACCGGCCAGGGCTAGTCTATGTGTTTTAACACAGTGCATAAAGATTTATTTTTATAACATCAGTAACTGAATGGGGTAAGGACAGAGTTGTAGAGAAGTGAACTTTTTGTATGCTGCTGAAATGAAGCTCATATAAATTCAAATTAGTGTTATACCATTAGGATAGTAAGTATAGTCTCCATGGTAACCACAAAGAAAATAGCTGTAGAATATACACAAAAGCAAATGAGAAAGGACTTGAAAAGTTTCACTACAAAAAAACAAGTGAACACAAAAGAAGATACTAATACTGGAAATGAAGGCTAAAAAAGATACAAGGCCTACAGAAAAAAGTGGCCAAATGGCAGAAGTAAGCCCCTCCTTATCAGTAATGACATTAAATGTTAATTAATTAAACTGTCCAATTAAAAGAGCTTGGCAGAATGGATTTTTTAAAAAGACCCTTTTGTAAGCTGTCTAGAAAGATTCACTTTAGATCCAAAGATACAAATAGTTTGAGAGTGAACGGATGGGAAAAAAGATATTCCATGTAAATAGTAACCCAAAAGAGTGGGTTACTATTGCTATACTAATACAGGCAAATCATTAAATCAAAAGATTACAAAAGTCAAAGAAGGACATTATATGTTTACAACAATTTTAATATGAGAAGATAACAATTATACACGTGTTCATCTAATAACAGGTCATAAACATATATGAAGCAATAATTAACAGAATTAAAGGGAGAAATAGTTCTATAATAATAGTTGGAGCCTTTAATAACTCACTCTCAAAAGTAGATATAACAATCAGACAGAAGGTAAATAAAGAAATAGAGGACTTGAACAACACACCAAACCAACTAGATCTAATAGACATACTGAGAATTTCTACCCCCAAACAACAAAACACACATTCTTTTCAAGTACACATGGGACATTATCCCAGGATAGACCATATGTTAGGCCAAAAATCAAGTCTCAATCATTTTTAAACAATAGATATCATATGAATTATCTTCTCTGACTACATGAGGGTTAGTTAGAAATCAGTAACAGAGAGAACACTGGAAATTTCACAAATAAGTGTTAACTAAACGCTGTTAAGCAACAAATGCGTCAACAAAGAAATCACAAGGGAAATTAGAACATAGGTAGAGATGAATGAAACCCACAACACAATATATCAATCAGAATTTATGGAATGCAGCAAAAGCAGCGCTCAAGGAAATTAGAGCTGTAAAAACACTGAAAAAGAAGAAAAATCTCAAGTCAACAACCTAAACTTTACAACTTACAGGTTAGAAAAAGAAGAGCAAACTCCACCTGAAGCTAGAAGTAGGAAGGAAATAATAAAGATTAGAGCAAAGATAAACAAAATAGAGAATAGGAAAACTAGAGAAAAGTTAGTTCTTCAAAAAGATCAACAAAATTGAACATATAGCTAGATTGGAAGAGACTCAACTTCCTAAAATCAAACTACAATTGGAGCATTTCCAATGATTCTACAGAAATAAAAAAATATGAGTACTGTGAACAATTGTATTGCACACCAACAAATTGGATAGCCTAGATGAAATAAACAAATTCCTATAAATGCAAAATCTGTGAAGGCTGAAACATGAAGAAATAGAAACTCTAAAAAGACATAACTAGTAAGTCATCAGAAATCTTCTGACAAAGAAAAACTCTAGACCCGATGTATTCACTGGTGATTTCTACCAAACATTAAAGAACTAGTATCAATTCTTCTCAAACTTAAAAAAAAATTTTTTTTTCTTTATTGATATTAGAGAGAGGGAGGAAGGGAGAGGGAGAGAGAGATAGAAACATCAATGAGAGAGAACATCGACTGGCAGCCTCCTGCATGCCTCCCACTGGGGATCAGGCCCACAACCTGGGCATGTGCCCTGACCGGGAATCGAACCAGTGACCTCTTGGTGCATGGTCGACACTCAACCACTTAGCCACACCAGCCGGGCTCTTCTCAAATTTTTACAAAATATTGAAGAGAAGGGGCTATTGGGATGGAATAAATGTATTTTGCATATGAGAAGGACATAAATTTTGGGGGGGCCAGAGATAGAATGATATGCACTATTTGTGTGCCCTAATCCAGATGTATTAGTATTTGGAGGTGAGACCTTTAGGAGGTAATTAGGTCATGAGGGTGTAGCTCTCATTTATAGATTAGTTCCCTTATAAAAAGAGACGCAAGAGATGATCTCTCCCTTGGCCATGTGAGGATATAGCAAGAATCTTTCCGTTTGCAAATCAGGAATGTGATTCTCACCAGAAACCAAATTGGTTATTGGCACCTTGATCTTGGACTTCCCAGCCTCCAGAACTGTGAGAAATACATTTATGTTTTTTTTGTTTGTTTGTTTGTTTTTTTGAATCAGTTCAGAATCTTTTCTCCTCACTTAGCCATTCCCCAAATTTGGACCCAGGATCACATGGGTAGGGAAGTGTGGATCCCTTCTAACTCCTACATTTATGTTGTTTAAGCCACCCAGTCTGTGGTAACATAAGCATATACACAAAAGATTTTAGCCCTGGCGGGTTTGGCTCAGCAGTTAGAGCGTTGACCCTTGGACTGAAGGTTGTGGGTTCAATTCTGGTCAAGGGTATGTACCTGGGTTGCAGGTTTGATCCCATGTGGGAGGCAACCAATTGATGTCTCTCTCTCACATCGATGTTTCTCTCTTTCTTCCTTCTTCCCTCCCACCCTCCCTCCCTCTCTCCCTTCCTCCATTCCTCCATTCCACTCTATCTGAAAATCAGTGGAAAAGTATCCTCGAGTGAGGATTAAAAAAAAAAAAAAGATTTTAAAGCAAGGTCTTGAAGAGATTTTTGTACACTCAAGTTTATAACAGCATTATTCTAAGGGTTGAAAACAACCCAGGCGTTCATTGATGGATGAAAGGATAAACAAAATTTAGTATATACATACAATAGAATATTATTTAGCCTTAAGAAGGAAGGAAATTTTTTTTTCTTTATTGATTTTAGAGACAGAGGAAGGGAAAGGGAGAGAGAGAAACATCAATGAGAGAGAACGTCGATTGGCTGCCTCCTGCATGCCCCCCACTGGGGATCAGGTCCACAACCTGGGCATGTGCCCTGACCAGGAATTGAACCGGCGACCTCTTGATGCATGGGTTACGCTCAACCACTGAGCCATACCAGCCGAGCAGGAAGGAAATTCTGATACATGCTACAATGTGGATGAACATTGAGAACATTATACTGAATGAAATAAGCCAGTCAAAAAAAAGTACTGTATGATTGCGTTTATATAAGGTATTAGAGTAGTCAAATTCATAATGACAGAAAGTGGAATGGTGGTTGCCAGGGGCTGGTGGAAGGAGGGAATCGGGAGTTAGTGTTGAATGGGTTTGAGTTTGTTTTGAAAGCTGTTAAGAGTTCTGGAGATGGGTGGTGGTGATGGGTCACAACAGTACTAATGTACTTAATACCACGGAACCGTGTACTTAAAATGGTTAAGATGGTAGAAAAATCATCTTGACTGTTCATAAAGCACATAATATAGACATGTCTTACCACTAGTTGATGCTGTTATGATACTTTTAATATGTTCAGATTCTCCTTAAGTTGTAGATTTTTAAGTCATTAATGACACTACAGAGATTGTGCTCCCTTAATTGTGGAATACTAATGTATTGGTTATTAGAGCAAGCTCTGTACCAATACCAACATATATTAGAATGGGTTTGCAAAAGCAGTTTTGAAGTTTTGTCTTAGTGTAAAAAGATTTACTTTTACATTTACTCTTGAATTACTTTAATATTGTATCTGGAAATAACAAATATCCATCACAATTATTTTAATTTTGTTTATATTCTCCTATTTTCCTATTTAACAGACACATTGAGATCACAATAAAAACAGATTTGAATACCAATAAATCTCCCGATTTACCCTTAATTTTTTGTTAAGTAATTTTTTGTGTGGTGCTTTAAATTTAGATATTCAAAGAGAAGAAGAAAAAGTGAAACGTTCTGTGAAAGATGCTGCCAAGAAGGGTCAGAAAGATGTCTGTGTGGTCCTGGCCAAGGAGATGATCAGGTCAAGGAAGGCTGTAAGCAAGCTCTATACATCCAAAGCTCATATGAACTCTGTGCTCATGGGGATGAAGAACCAGCTGGGTAAGAAGGCCATTACCTCACAGCCACCTAATTAATACTGATGCTCTTGCTGTTATTATCAATACTTGTTTCCATGAAGAGGAAGAACAGTCTCAGCTCTGATTTTTTATTTATTTTTTAATATTTATTTTTATTTTTTTATTCTCACCTGAGGATATGTTCATTGACTTGAGAGAGAGGAATGGAGAGAGAGAGAGAGAGAGAGAGAGAAACATCAATGTGAGAAAGAAATGTTGATCCACCATCTCCCACACCTGCCCTGACCGGGATCAAACCTGCAACCGCACAACTGAACCACCTAGCCAGGACTCTAATTTGTTGTTGTTTTTGATAATCCTCATCCAAGGATATTTTTTGCATTGATTTTTAGAGAGAGTGGAAGGAAGGGAAGGAGGGGGAGAGAGAGAGAAAGAGAAAGAACCATCTATGTGAGAGAAACACATCAATTGGTTGCCTCCCACATGCACCCTGTGACCCTTCGGTGTGTGGGCTGTCGCTCTAACCACTGAGCCACACTGGCCAGGGCTGATTTTTATTTTTTATCATTGTCTTAGTTTGGGTGTTATAGAAAATGCAAAATATTACTATCATTATTTTATTGTTACTTTTTTTGCTAGTGATGTTGAAGTAACAGCAAAATCTACTTATAAAAACTGCTCTGTTTAAAAGTTTGAATGTATTTGCTCATGTGAACAGTGGTACAGAGTGACCTGAGAGTTGAGTCTTGGGTTAAACTTGACATCTGTTTGATTTCTGTTCTTACTTAATTTTTGTTAAATAAAGAAATCGTAGTTTAGAATTATAGTTGCTGAGAATGGCAGCAAGTGACTGTCAGAAATTTAGACTGGCTATGGACTCAGAAATTATAGAGAAATGTTTCACTAAAGAGTATTTTCGCCCTGGCCGGTTTGGCTCAGCGGTTGGAGCGTCGGCCCGTGGTCCAGAGAGACCCAGGTTCGGTTCCCGCTAAGGGCACGTACCTCAGTTGCAGTTTGTCCCCGGCCCTGGTTGGGTCATGCGGGAGGCAGCCACTCGATGTGTCCCTTTCACATTGATGTTTCTCTCTCTCCCTCTCAACTCTATCTGAACAAAAAATGGAAAAATGTCCTCCGATGAGGATAAAAAAAAAAAAAAAGTATTTTCAACTCTATCAGATACTACATTGATGAGTATGTCACAATCAAAAGTTAGAAGATTGAATGTTTCCATTTAAAGGCTGGTGCCAAATTAGTACCTAATCCATTCTTTGGTTGTATTTGGCTCTGAGGGTATTTCTTTCTTTCTTTTTTTGGTTAATCTTTACCTGAGGATATTTTTCCATTGATTTTTATTTAGATAGAGTGGAAAGGAGGGAGGGAGGGAGAGAGAGAGACATTGATTGGTTGCCTCCCAAATGACCCTGACCAGGGCCGGGGATTAAACCTGTCACCCAGGTACGTGCCCTTGACCAGGAATTGAACTTGAGACCCTCTGGTCCATGGGCTGATGCTCTAACCGCTGAGCCAAGCCAGTCAAGGCTCTGAAAGTATTTATTTACATTCAGTTTTAATTTAACACTTGGGTGTGGTTTTTAAATATGTGTACTAATGAATATATCATCAGTTTCTTTCTCCAGTAAGAAAATCATTGTGGTTTGGGAAAGAGTAAAAATATGACAAACTGTTTGTACCACATCTTCTTAACTTTTAAAAACTATTTCGCCTGGCTGGTGTGGCTCAGTGGTTGAGCATTGACCCATGCACCAAGATGTCGCTGGTTCGATTCCCGGTCAGGGCACATGCCCAGTTTGTGGACCTGATCCCTAGTGGGGGACATGCAGGAGGCAGCTAATCAATGTTTTCTCATTGATGTTTCTATCTCTTATCTCCCTCTCCCTTCCTGTCTCCCTAAAATCAATAAAGAGAATTTTTTTTTTAATTTAAAAATGTGATTTCAGACCCTGCAGTGTAGCTCAGTGGATTGAGGTCCTGTTTCAATTCCCGGTCAGGACACATGCCCAGGCTGCAGGCTCGATCCCCAGTAGGGGGCATGCGGGAGACAGCTGATTGATGTTTCTCTCTCACATCAATGTTTCTCTCTCTCTAAAAAAATCAATGAAAACATATTAAAAATAATAATAAATAAATAAAAACTGTTATTTCAGCCCTAGAGTATTGTATTTAGGCTCTTTAAATACTGGACATATCAGCACTATTTACAATAGCTAAGATCTGGAAACAGTCCAAGTGTCCATTTGTAGATGAGTGGATAAAAAAAGCTGTGGTACATTTACACAATGGAACACTATGCAACTCTAAGAAAGAGAGATCTCTTACCTTTTGAGACAATGTGGAGGGACCTGGAGAGTATTATGTTGAGTGAAATAAGCCAGTCAGAGAAAGATGAGTACCACATTATCTCATGATATGGAATATCATGAACAAAATAAGCTGATGATCAAAATAGATCCAGAGACATGGAAATAGGGAACAGACTGAGAAACCTCAGAGGGAAAGGGGGTGGGGGAGTTGGGAAGAGATAAACCAAAGAACTTATATGCATGTATGCATAACCAGTGGACAAAGACAGTAGTTTGGGGAAAGCAAGAGAGGGGTGGGAGTGGGGAGGAGGGAGTCAATAGGGAGAAGAAGGGGGGACATCTGTAATACTTTCAACAATAAAGATTTTAAAAAATGCTTGACATATCACTTAACTATTTGCCTTTTGAACAGGCCAAGTATTCAATATCATGAAGAAATAGTTTAATCTTGTCTGTCATTTTGAAAGCTCAAGTAAATACTCTTGCCTTTTACAGCCAGCTTTGAAAGTTTCATGTTTATTCCCAATTTTTGTATTCTCTATTTTTATGCAACATGCTGAAAAGATGCCTGTTCAGTTGACCATGAGAAACATATTAAAATTTTTTCCACTATTTTCTTTACTGAATCTACATCAGAAAACATATTGCTTATTCTGCCTTTTTCCCCCTCTATGAATAAAGCACTGTATGAGCAGCCTCTTTTTCTCCCCAATTGCAAAGATAAAAGTACACAGGATAATACAGTAGATGCTTATGAACCAATTGCCCAGAACCAATAAAATTTGGTATCTTGTTATATTTGCCTCAGTTTTTATATTATAAAGGAAATAAAACATTTTACTAAAGTTGAAGCTCCTTTAATATACTTTTCCAAATCCATTCCCTTCTCTCTCAGTCTCCCCAGAGGAACCATTATCATGAATCTTAAAATTTGTATAAATGGTATTATACTACACATACTATTCTACATCTTTTTCCTATTTATCATTGTATTTTTGAAATACACTCAATGATAAATATTTTAACTAGTTAGTAGTTTTACTAATTTATATTTCCACCAGCAGCAGATGAGAGTTCTTTTTTCCATGCCTTTTGATATTGTCAGACTTTTTTTAAGTTTTGTGAAGTGTTATCTTGTTTTTACATTTCTCTGGGAACTAGCAAACTTGATCACTCTCTTCTGTTCTCCTTTTCTTCCTGTGTACTGATGCCCAAAAAAACCTTTTCAAGCAGTTATAGCTCACAAATAATCACTCATTTACATGAAAAAAAATTTTTTTTCTCCCATAGCATGTACTTTCAGTGGTAAACATGACAAAAGCTCTCTTAGGTATTGAACATAAGTCAAGAGTCTGTTATCCTTTAAATGTATGTTCTTAACAATATATAATATTGTTTTAAATATATGTTATTGTGTGGCTTTGTCACAACTGAAAAGTAAGCTGTCTGCTCTTTGATCTTTAAATGTTAAAAGTGCTGTAAGGCTCTCTGTTCTAGATCCTCGGCTCTTTTCCATCGTCACTCCGATCTCGTGATCTCATCTAACCGCATGCCTTCAAATGCCATTGATTTGTGAGTTTTTATCTTTGGGCCTAACTTTATCACTAAATGTATAGTTGGCATCTCCACTCATATCTTAATGGGTATATAAAAATGAATATGCCCATATAAAAGTCTTGGCTGGTTAGTTCATCTGCATCCCCACCTACTCCCCATATTTTCCTCTGGGAATCAAGACGTCAAATAATTTTAACTGTAAATGTTTCCACGTGGATTTCTAAAAGACAAGGGTTCTATCTCTTCTGTTCCTTGGTCTTTCGGTTCTGGGATTTGTGATCATTTCTTTTCCACTCACTGCATTTTCTGTTTGTTGCTGTTGTTTTTTATGAAAACAAAATATCTTAGTCAGTTGTTAGAGTTCCTAGATTGATCCTTTAATTTGTTAGTTTTCCTATTTTCTGTTTTGAGGATAATGATAGTACCTTCCTCATTGGGTAGTTAGGCTTCATTCAGTGCCTGACACATGGTAATTGCTGTATATTATAGGTTCTAAATATTATCATCATTATTATCATCAATTTGGTCTTTGTATTCTACTTTCGGAGAAATTTCCTCAACTTTATATTCCGTTTATTCTCTTGAATTCTTTATTTTGATTATCTTAATTTTTATTTCCAACAAAGAGTTATCTATAGTTCCTTTAAAAAAATATCCTATTCTGCCTGGCCGGTGTAGCTCGGTGTCAGATTGAGCGTCGTCCCATGGGCTGAGAGATCCCGGTTGGATTCCCAGTCAGTGCACATGCTCAGGTTGCGGGCTCGATCCTTAGTAGGGGGCGTGCAGGAGGCAGCTGATCAATGTTTAGCTCTCACATCGATGTTTCTTTCTCTCCCTTTCTCTCTAAAAAAAAAACGATTAAAAAAATCATATTTTTATTTCATGAATGTAGTATTGTCCCTTATAATTGATAGTCTTCCTTTTGAAATTTTTTTTGTTCCTTGCATTGGTTCTCAGAGCTCCTTCTCCCCACCATCTCCTTCTTCTGTATCCCTCTGTCTTTTTTCTTTTTCTTTATTGATTTTAGAGAGAGAAGGAGAGAGAGACAGAAACATCTATGAGAGAGAACATCGATTGGCCGCCTCCTGCATGCCCCCTACTGGAGGGCATGTGCCCTGACCGGGAATCAAACCGGCGACCTCTTGGTGCATGGGTCAGTGCTCAACCACTGAGCCACATCAGCTGGGCATCTCTCTCTTCTTCTTTTTTTTTTTTATCCTCACCTGAGGACATTTTTTCATTTTTTGTTCAGATAGAGTGGGAGGGAGAGAGAGGAAGAGAGAGAGAGAGAGAGAGAGAAACATCGACGTGAAAGGGACACATCGAGTGGCTGCCACCCGCACGACCAACCAGGGCCGGGGACAAACTGCAACCGAGGTACGTGCCCTTAGCGGGAACCGAACCCGGGTCTCTCTGGACCGCAGGCCGATGCTCTAACCGCTGAGCCAAACCGGCCAGGGCTCTCTCTTCTTTTTTAAGAAAGAAAAAGAGAAAAGGGAGTGACAGAGAGGGGAGAATGGGAGAGGCTGGATTAAGTGTAGGCTTTATGAGAACCTTCTCCAGTCTCCTCAGCAAATAGACAAAGCTACAAAGAGCAAACTATTTTATTTCTTTTCCTTTCTTTTTTTTAATCCTCACCCGAGGATATTTTTCCATTTTTATTCAGATAGAGTGGGAGGGAGAGAGAAGAAGAGAGAGAGAGAAAGAAACATCGACGTGAGAGGGACACATGGACTGGCTGCCTCCCGCATAAGCCTAACCAGGGACAGGGACGAACTGCAACCGAGGTACATGCCATTGACCAGAATCGAACCCACGGTTCACTGGTCCGCAGGCTGACGCTCTAACCGCTGAGCCAGACTGACCAGGGCAGAGCCAACTATTTTAATACATTTAGTAAATTCATTTATTTTAGCCCCTATTCTGTTCCATATACATTGCTGGGTACTGGAGATAAAACAGTTAACATTACAGGTACAGTAGTCATTGCCCTCTAGATACTGGGTGAAAAGCAAATAATTGGATAAATTTAATAAAAATAATAATAAATAAATAACCAAATAAATGTATATTTGTAATTGTGAATTGTGATAAGCTCTAGGAAACTGTAAAAGGGAAATGCAGTCAGAGGAGGCTCCTTATAGGCATGGATGAGATCTGAAGGAGGATGAGTGATTAAGTGTATGTGTTGGGATGTTCCAACTAGAGTGCCAGCATGTGTAATGGCCCTGGGGCCAAACAGAACAGTGCACTCTGAACACCGAAGGAAGATCTGGGCGGTTGGGTACCTCATCTCTCAGGTGGATGGCAGTGAGGATGAGCAGGGAAGTGGGGAAGACAGTTTTTACAGCTGCTAAAAGCAAGGGTTCTTAGAGACAAATTTAAATTGAGATGTACCATGGCAATGATGCAGATAAAATGCAGAGGGAGTTCGGAGGAAAAGTATTTGGGGGAGAATCAGGGAGGCATCTGAGTGAGGAACTAGGCACAAAGGCTCAGGTGAAATATTTCAGGCTGTGTTCAGCCAACAGCATTTGATGCAATCTGACAAGAGTGCATTAAGAGGAGCAGTGGGAGGTAAAGCTGGAACAGTAATTTGGAGTCAGAGGTTTGAGAGTTAAGCTGAAGAATTGTAATTTCATTTTGTAGGCAGAGGAGAACCTTGGCACACTGTAAGCACAGACTGCGGATGCAGGGACGACTGACGTAGCTAGATGGGGGGCAGTGGGACCTGGGAGGTAATGAGCAGAGCTTGAATAGGTCAGTCCAGTGGGACGGAGTGGAAGAGTGGACAAGAGGAACTGTTCTGGCCCTGGCCCGTTTGGCTCAGTGGTTAGAGTGTTGGCCCTAGGATCAAAGGGTCTTGGGTTTGATCCCCCACCCGGTCGCGATTGTGCAGGAGGCAACCAATCAGTGTGTCTTTCTCACATTGATGATTCTCTCTCCACCCCCCACCCCCCCCTTCCACTCTATGTGAGAATTAATGGAAAAATATCCTCGGGTGAGGATTAACAATAACAAAAAAAGAACTGTTCTGGATGCAGAATAAATGGGACTTGCTGAAGGTATAAACAAGCCTGAGGTGCTCCAATCCCTTAGACATGGCAAGACTGCAGGCACTGCCCTACCTGGTTTGGCTCAGCAGTTAGAGCGTCGGCCTGTGGACCAGAGAGTCCTGGGTTCAGTTCCCGCTAAGGGCATGTACCTCGGTAGCAGTTTGTCCCCGGCCCCGGTTGGGGTTGTGTGGGTGGCAGCCAGTCTATGTGTCTCACATTGATGTTTCTCTCTCTCTCTTTCCCCCTCTCTCCCTCCCGCTCTATCTGAAGATAAATGCAAAAATGTCCTCAGGTGAGGATTAAAAAAAATAAAGACAGTGAACACCTAGGGAGTGGAACAGGCTTACAGGAGAAAGTTGATTCTGTTTGGGGCTGTCCAGGTTTGCTGGATGAGGATCACCTGGCTTCCCCAGCACCAAATACACGGCCTGGTGGGAGGAACTCCCAGGGAGAGTGTTGAGATGTCCCTGAAAAGGGTAATATGGTAAGCCTTGTCAGCTATTAATACGTTGTCATGATTAGATACTTTCCAATTGATAGCTTTCTGACAGCAGCTTCTCATAGAAGAAGACATGATGAGTGTGTTTTGATTGAGGTGAGAAAGTTAAGAGAGGTTCAAAGGTAGGGCAGGAGATAGAATTACCATATGATCTAGCAGTTCCACTTCTGGGTATATACTCAAAAGAATTGAAAGCAGGGATTTAAACAGATAATTGTACACCCATGTTCTTAGCAGCATTATTCATAATGGGCAGAAGGCAAAGGGAACCCAAGTGTCCACTGAAGGATGAATAGATAAACAAAATGTGGTACATACACACAACGGAATATTATTCAGCCTTAAAAAGGAAGGAAATTCCGACACGTTACAAATGGATGAACTTTGAAGGCATTATACTAAGTGAAATACACCTGTCAGGAAAGGACAAATACTGTATGATTCTACTGTTATGAGGTACCTAAAATAATCGAATTCATAAAGACAGACAGTGGCATGGTGGTGCCAGGAGTTGGAGGGAGGGGGGAAATAGGAAGTCAGGAGTTCATGGTAGAGAAGTTCAGTTTGGGAAGTTTGACGAAAGCTCTGGAGAGAATGGGGATGGATGCACAGCAACGTGAATGTACTTAATGCCACTGAACTGGACATTTAAAACTGGTTAAAACAGCAAATGTTAGGGTATACATGTTTTACCACACACACACACAGGCTGGGGCAGGCCTAGGTGTTCAGCCGTGGTGGGGTCCTGGCAGCAGGGACTGAATAGGAGCTCACAGCCCTTGAGTGGTGGAGGCAGAAGGTCTAGATTAGAGGGACAAGCAGAGGCAGTGAAGGGAGGGTCAGGCTAGGGCCATACCTCTCCCTAGGTACCTGTTGTGATTTCCTTCTTTGGCTTTGTTTCTTGTTTCGTTCTGTGCTTTGATTGGAGCACTTGAAAGTGAGTTTACAAAGTATGGATCTTTGAGGTGAAACAGCACATTTGTGAAATTTAAACTGATTTGTTGAATCAAAACACATTTTTAATCATTTTTTAGTATTTTTAATGTAAAAGTTATGTAGGCTTACTGTAATTTTAATTCCAATTGCAGTAGCTCTTCTAGTTTAGGTCTGTGATTCCCAGCGGGCAGCGTTTTTGCCCTACAGGGAACATTTGGCAGATGTGGAGACATTTTTGGTTGTCAGAACGGGGAAGGCGGAATGTTGCTATTGGCATCTAGAGGGTAGAAGCCAGGGATGCTGCTAAACACCCTAGAATATATAAAACAGCCACCGACAACAAACAAATGTATAAAAGAAAAAGTGAATGTTCACCAATTCCCCTGCCTTGGCCTCAGCCCTCTTTCCCATCAGTAACCACTGGGACGGTTGTGCAGTTTGCTTCTTTCAGTCAGTTGTAACAGTATGTCATTACAGGTATACATGTACAGTATTTATTACCCACGCCTACATCTCAAAGTCCTTAAGTAAGCAAATAGGAACAGACTTTTCCCTTTATTTGGCATTCAACATTTAGCTGTCATCTAGTGTATGAAAGATGAAAGTTGTTTTTCTAAGGCTTGCTGAGCAGTAATCTTCTAAAATAAATATGTATCTGTGTTATGTATTGTCCATAGTAGTGTTTACTCAGTGGTTTTAAATGTTTTTCTTCAAAACGTTTACAAATTCAAATGTTATAGTGCATAATTATCTTTTTCAAATGAAATATTTTCCCTTGCACAAAATACAAGACTGAAATGTTTTAAAGCAGCAGTTCTCAACCTGTGGGTCGCGACCCTGTTGGGGGTCGAACAACCCTTTCACAGGGGTTGCCTAAGACCATCGGAAAACACATATTTCCAATGGTCTTAGGAACCGAGACACCGCTCCTCTATCCGTCTCCAGGCGGGCCCGCCCACATGCAGATCCGTCCACATACAACATGAGGAACTGGATTAAAGGGTCACGGCATTAGGAGGTTGAGAACCACTGTAAAGGGTGAGAAACATCCTCCTCCCTAACAAATTTATTGTTTCCATTTGTTTCGTATTAAATTTCAGTTGTTACTCATATGAATACTTATTTTACTCAGCTGTAAATATGGGGTAAGAACACACAGTTGGCATTGAAGTGAGAGTCACACAGAAGGTCGCTCCTTGTGACTTTTAAAGTCCTGTCCTTGAGGTAGCTCCATCATCAGAAAGCTGCATTGTCACACACCCCACCCACCTTAGCTTCGCTTCCCACAGAAATGCCTTTACTGAGCTATGTTTTGATAGTATTCCTTTTCTTTTTTAATGGATAAAAATCAGCCATGTTAAGAACATTTCTATATCTTCTATACATTTCCTGGCACAGTCAGTATAGATTGTGGTAAGATAGTCATTTTAGAACCTAGTGCTGGAAACAAATTATCTTTCCCAGTGAAGCAGATGCTTCTATCAGTGTCCTACAGCCCAAACAATATTAACCTTGTGCCATAGCTGTTGAGATGCTCAAAGCTAAATTTAATCCCAGTTGCAATAGCTCTTCCAGCCTATGTCAGTGCATTTTGCCCTCAGGGGACATTTGGCAGTGTTTGGAGACATTTTTGGTTGTCACAACTGGGGTAGAGGAGATGTTACTATTGGCATCTCATAGGTAGAAGACAAGGATGCTGCTAAACATATAAAACAGCCACCTACAAAAAAGGGTTACCAGCCTAAACCATCAGTCATGCCATTGTTGAGAAACTCAGGCCTACATTTATGGCTTCAGCTCACCCTTGTGAGCTTTTGTATAAACTGCTTCGGATTATTTTTTCAAGTTGTAACATGTAAATTATAGATAAACTTGACTTTAAATTTTGAAAGTTTTCCAAATGTGTAAGGTTCCAGTATTTTTTATGACTATAATTCCCTTTTATGAAAAGCCTTTGGTTTTCAGGTTGGTTTCTTTATTTTTTTTTTTTTAATTTATTTTTGTTACAGATGTTTCTCCTTTTTCCCCCATTGACACCCTCCTCCCCATCCCCTCACCCAGTCCCCAGCCCTGTTGTCCATGTCCATCAGCTATGCATACATGCGCATAAGTTCTGTGGTTTATCTCCTCCCTCCCCCCCCCACCCCCTCCTCTGAGGGGTGTCAGTCTATACCCTACTTCCACATCTCTGGGTCTACCCTGTTCCTCAGACTGTTATGTTCATTATATTCCACAAATAAGTGAGATCGTGTGATATTTGTCTTTCTCTGCTTGGCTTGTTTCGCTTAGGATAATACTCTTGAGGTCCCTCCATGTCGTCTCAAAGGATAAGAGATCTTTCTTTCTTACAGCTGCATAGTACTCCATTGTGTACATGTACCACAGCTTTTTTATCCATTCATCCACTGATGGACACTTGGGCTGTTTCCAGATCTTAGCTATTGTAAATAGTGCTGCTATGAACATGAGGGTACATGTATTCTTTTTCTGGTTGGTGTTTCAGGCTTCTTAGGGTATATTCCTAGAAGTGGGATCACTGGGTCAAATGGCAATTCAATTTTTAATTTTTTGAGGTAACACCATAGTGTTTTCCACAGTGGCTGTACCAATCTGCATTCCCACCAGCAGTGTACTAGAGTCCCCTTTTCTCCACACCCTCGCCAACACTTGTTGTTTGTTGATTTGTTGATGGCGGCCATTCTGACAGGTGTGAGGTGATACCTCATAGTTGTTTTATCAGGTTGGTTTCTTTCACTTAGTAATATGCATTTAAGTTCCTTCCACGTCTTATCATGGCTTGATAGCTCATTTGTTTTAAAAAAAAATTTTTAGAGAGTGAGAAAGGGAGAAGGAGAGAGAGAGAGAAACATCGATGATTGGGAATCGAACCAGCGACCTCTTTGTGTATGGGTCAATGCTCAACCACTGAGCCACACTGGCTGGGCAATAGCTCATTTGTTTTTAGCATTGAATAATAGTCCATTGTTCAGATGTACCACACTTTATGTATTCATTCACCTACCAAAGGACAGGTTTTGGCAATTATGAATAAAGCTGCTGTAAACATCTGGGTGCAGAATTTTGTGTGGACATACATTTCAGTTCATTTGGATAAATACCAAGGAGCATAATGTTTGGATTATATGGTAAGATTATTTCTAGTTTTATGAGAAATCGCCAAATTGTTTTCCATAGTGACTGTACCATTTTTCATTCCCAAGAGCACTGAATGAGAGTTCCTATTGCTCCATTCTTGCCAACTTTTGGTGTCAGTGTTTTGGAGATTGACTATTCTGATAGGTGTGTAGTGTATCTCACTGTTGTTTTAATTTGCTATTTCCTAATGACATATGATGTTGAACATCTTTTTATGTGCTTTTTTGTCATCTGTATATCTTTTCTGGTGAGGCATGTTTATGACTTTTGCTCATTTGTTAATTGCATTGTTTACTTATTGTTGAGTTTTAAGAGTTCTTTGTATATCTTGGATAACAGTCTTTTATCAGATGTGTCTTTTGCAACTACTTTCTTCCAGCTTACGACTTGTCTTCTTGTGGAACATAGAAAATATGTTTTAGTCCAGTGTTTTATTTTTCCTCTATATGGACCTTCTTTGTTTTGAGTTTCCAGTGTACAGCATATATTTATTTGGGCCTTTTAAAAATCCATTTCTGAAGAGAGCCAAGATGGTGGGGGAGTAGGAGGATGCTGAAGTCACCCTCTCCCCCGAGCACACTGAAATAGATACCTATATAGAGGACATTTACTCCTGAGAGACCAATGAGTACTGATTGAACAGCTTCTGAACACCAAACAAGAGGAAGAGACCGAACAGAGAAGGCTGGGAAACGGCAGGAGCTCTCCAGGATCTGCAGGAACTCTCTGATGTTGGAGATGCTGGTGAGCACCATTGTTTACATCTCTCCACCTTGATAGGTTGGGAAGGAGCTGTATCTGGGTGCTTTGCTTTACCTGCAAGATCGCCACAGCATGTTGCCAGCCACACTACCTGCATCCCATTTCAGTTCTGAACAAAGGGAGCAAGCGGCATAAACAGGGTGTCACCACATGCACCTGGCCTCCTCACCTAGCTCCAACTGCCCTGCCAAAACCACCCAGCACCCACGGCCTACACAGAGGTATTTCTACATAAGATCACTTTTTATACAAGAAACAAGAGAGAGACCATATAGAGAAGGCTGGGAGCTGCAGGAGCCGTCTGAGAACTGCTGGAATTATCAAGGGTTGGAGGTGCTGGTGAACGTCATTGTATACATTCCCCTCCACCCTTATAGGGTGGGTAGGAGCTCTATCCAGGTGCTTTGGCCTGCAGGTAAGGCTACCACAGTGTGTTCCTGGACACATCACCCAAGCCCATTTTGGCACCAAATAAAGGAAGCAAGCAGGATCAACGGCATTACTACAGACACCTGGCCTCCTTATCCGCAGCCACTCCAGCTTGGTAGGCCAGTACCCTGAACACTGTAGGTACCCACTCAGTTCCAGCTGTTCTGCCCAAACCACCTGGCATACACAGCCTACCAGAGGTCACTTCTATACAAGACCACTTTTTCAAGACTTGGAGAGATAGCTGTTTTGTACAATTCATATAAACAAGCAAAGAAAGTCAAATAAAATGACAGAAGAGTATATCTCAAATGAAGGGACAAAAAAAATCCTTGGAAAAAAACCCTAATGAAATGGAGATGAGTAATTTGACTGTTAAAGAAACAATCATAAGGGCGCTCACCAATCTTGAGAGTGGAATAGAGGAACTTAAGGAAAACTTCAACAAAGAGTTAAGAAAATATAATAAAGAACCAAGCAGAGCTGAAGAATATGGTAACTGAAATGAAAAATACTAGAAGGAATCAACAGCAGGTTAGCTGATACAGGAGAATGGATCTGCAACTTGGACGACTGACGAGTGAAAATCAATCAGAACAACCAAAAGAAAACGAATATATATTTTTTATCCTCACCCGAGGACATTTTTGCATGTACAGAGCAGGAGGGAGAGAGGCGGGAAGAGAGAGAGAGAAACATCGATGTGAGAGAGACACATCGAGTGGTTGCCACCCACACGACCCCAACCAGGGCCGGGGACAAACTGCAACCGAGGTACATGCCCTTAGCGGGAACCAAACCCAGGACTCTCTGGTCCATGAGCCAACACTCTAACTGCTGAGCCAAACCGGCCAGGGCGGATATTTTTTTCATTTATCTTCAGATAGAGTGGGAAGGAGGGAGGGAGAGAGAGAAACATCGATGTGAGAGAAACACATTAACTGGCTGCCTCCTGCACAACCCCAACCAGGGCCAGGACTGAACTGCAACCAGAGATATGTGCCCTTTACTGGAATCAAACCCGTGACTCTTTGGTCCACAGGTTGATACTCCAACCACTGAACCAAACTGGCCAGGGCAAGAAAAAGAATTTTTAAAAATGAGATAAACCCTGGCCAATTTGGCTCAGTTGTTAGAGTGGACAGAAGGGTCACAGGATCAGTTCCCGGTTAAGGGCCTGTACCTGGGTTGCAGGTTTGATCCCTGGCCCAGTCTGGAACATGCTGGAGGCAACCAATTGATGTGTCTCTGTCACATCCTTGTTTCTGTCTCTCTCTCTCTCCCTCCCTCCCTCCCTTCCACTCTAAAAAAAAAAAAAAAAAAAAAAAATCCTCAGGTGAGGATTAATAATAAATAAATAAAAATGAGATAATTCAAGGGAACTCTGGAACAACAACATGCACACAAACAATCACAATATAGGAATCCCATTAGGAGAAGAAAGAGGGAAAGGAATGGAAACTGTATTTGAAGAAATAATGGCTGAAAATTTTTCTAATCTGGGAAAGGAAACAGACATCCAGGTCCAGAAAACACAGAGTTTTGAACAAGATTACCTAAAGAGACCCACACCGAGACATGTTGTAATTAAAAATAGCAAAAGTTCAAGGTAAATAAACAATTTTGAAGGCAGTAAGAGGAAAGCGAGTTACATACAAAGGAAACCCCATAATGGGTATCAGCTTCTTTCTCAGCAGCAGTGTTATAAGCCAGAAGGGAGTGGCAGGACATTTAAAATGCTGAAAGAAAGGAAACTACAACCTAGAATAGTTTACCCTGCAAGGATATCATTCAGAATTAAAGAAGAAATGGTTTCCCAGACCAGCACAAACTAAAGGCATTTATTTGTTACCTTAATGGTAACTAAGCTGGTTTAATACCAGCTTTACAAGAAGTGTTAAAAGGTCGTCTTTAAACAGAAAAGGAAAGGCCATAACCAAAAGTAAGAAAATATGAGAAACAAAATTTTCACAGGTAGAAACCAAATAGTTAAATACAGCAAATCAGACATTTATAAAGCTATTATGAAAGTCAAAAGACAGAAGTACCAAACTCAACTCAAACCATAATAAGTACTTAGGAGATGCACAGAACAAAAAGATCTAAAATATGACATCAGAAACAAAGTGTGGAGAAGGGAGTAAAAATGTAGTTCTTTTAGAATATGTTCAAACTTAAATGCCTGTTAGCTTAAAATATACTGCTACAGATATAGAATGATATACATAAACCTCATGGTAACCACAAACCAAAAACCTACAAAAGGTTCACAAAGAATAAAGAGAAAGGAACAAAACAAAACAAAAACCACTAAAGCAAACCACAATGGATTCAAAAACATGATTCATCTATATGTTGCTTACGAGAGACTCACCTCAAATTGCAACACCAGGACTTCTGGTCAAGATGACAGCATACGTAAATAAGGTACTCGCATGCTCCTACAACCATATCAAAAGTACAACTAAACTACAGAACAACCATCAGAGCCACCTGAAATCTAGCTGAATAGAAGTCCTACAACTAGGGAATTAAAGAAGCTACATTGAGACCAATAGGAGGGGCAGAGATGGGGAATGGGCTCGTCCCACACCCATGTGTGGTGGATAAAAATTGAGAGGGATAGCTTGGCTATGGAAGTCCTCCCTGAAGAGCAAGGGGTCCCAGCTCCACACCAGGCCCCTAAGCCAAGGGTTCCACTGCTGGGAAGAGAAGTCTCCATAACATCTGGCTCTAAAAACCATAGAGACTTGAGGCTGAGTGAGACGGAGAGCTTCTAGAGTCCCAGGCAGTTCCACTTAAAGGGCCCTGCACTCAGACTTACTTGGACTCAGTCTTTCTGAGCTCCAGTGCTGGGATAGCAGCTTGAAAGGCATCAGGATCATACAGGAGGAACTGGCATCAAGTTGAGAGCTGAGGGGGCAGCTTTCTCCCAGACAAAAGTGCTGGCAGAATCCATTGTTTCTTAGATGAGTACTCTGCCCACAGAGATGGCAGGTGGGTGCCATCTCTGAGTCCCCATCAACCTGGATGTCCCCATTTGCCCCACCAAACACCTGGGCCCATCCAAGCTGTTTCCAGTGCCTTTTTCGTACAAGTGGTCTGTTCGGCTCACACTTCAGGCTCTCCTAAATTCTCTCACACAAGCAACATCTGGCTTCAGCGTACCCTGTCCCTCTCACCAAGTGGCCCCAGGCCTGGTACTAACAGTAGCTGGCCATGGTTTGCAGCTTGGCCCAGCACAAATAGTAGGCAGCTGCAGAGCGCATTGTAGCTCAAGCTGAGTGGCCCTGGGCAGAACACAGGCAGTGGCTGACCTTGGCCTGCATCTCCCAGGAGGCTCCAGAGCCAGCACACTGGTGGACCATGTTGAATCAGCACCCAACCACCTCCACAGCAACACAATTAAGGGGTGGACTCAGTGGGCCCCAGAGCCCTTCTGAAGTAACTCCTGCATAGCTGATCCTCCTTGGTGGTTGCAGCCAGCCCTTGCAGCAGACCAGCCTGAGGGGGTAATTCCCTCCCATTGACATGCCAACAGCAATCAAGGCTCAACTACAAGAGGGTGTACATAGCCCACACGGCAGGGTACGCAACTGGAGTGCCTAGTTTGGGTGATTGGGGAGGCTGTGTCACTGGACCCTACAAGATACCTACTACATTAGGCCACTCTACCAAGTCCAGGAAACATAGCAGCTCCACCTAATACATAGAAACAAACACAGGGAAGCTACCAAAACGAGGAGACAAAGAAACATGTCCCAAATGAAAGAACAGAGCAGAATCCCAAGAAAAGAACTAAACAAGCCCAGCTGGTGTGGCTTAGTGGTTGAGCATTGACCCATGCACCAAGATTCCCGGTCAGGGCACACGCCCAGGTTGTGGGCCCAATCCCCAGTGGGGGGCATGCAGGAGGTGGCCAATCAATGTTCTATCTCATTGATGTTTCTATCTCCCTCTCCCTTCCTCTCTCTCTCTCTAAAATCAATAAAAATATATTTTTTTTAAAAAAGAACTAAACAAAATGGAGACAAGCAATCTACTAGATTCAGAGTTTAAGACACTGGCTATAATGATGCTCAGTTAACTTAGGGGAAGAGTAGTTGAACTTACAGAGAACTTAAATGCATAAAAAAGGACATGGAAACCATAGAAGAAAACCAGTCAGAAATGAAGGCTACACTAACTGAAATGAAGAATAATTTACAGGGAATCAACAGTAGCGTAGATGAAGCTGAGAATCAAATCCATGATTTGAAATATAAGGAAGTAAAAAACACCCAATCAGAATAGCAAAAAAAAGAAGAATTAAAAAAAAATGAAGATAGTGTAAGGAGCCTCTGGGACAACTTCAGGTGTACCAACATTCACATCATGGGGTTTCTGAAAGGAGAAGAGTGAGAGCAAGAAATTGAAAACCTTTTTGAAAAAATAATGACTGAAAACTTCCCTAACCTGATGAAGGAAATAGACATACAAGTCCAGGAAGCACAAGATGAACCCAGATAGGCCCACACCAAAAAGACATATCATAATTAAAATACAAAAGGTTAAAGACAAAAAGAGAATCTTAAAAGCAGTTAGTTGCGTCCGGCCAGTGTGGCTCAGTGGTTGAGCGTTGACCCATGCACCAAGAGGTCGCCAGTTCGATTCCTGGTCAGGACACATGCCCAGGTTGTGGGCCTGATCCCCAGTGGGGTGCATGCAGGAGATGGCCAATTGATGTTCTCTCTCATCATTGTTTCTGTCTCTCCTCCCTTCCTCTCTCTCTATAATCAATAAAGGAAAAAAGAATTTTTTTTAAAGAAAAAGGGCCTGGATGCATTAAGTGGCCTTTAAAAAAAAAAGAAAAGCAGTTAGTTGCCTACAAAGAAGCTACCATAAGACTGTCAGCTGATTTCCCAACAGAAACTTTGCAGGCCAGAAGGGATTGGCAAGAAATATTCAAAGTGATGAGAAGCAAGTACCTACAACCAAGATTACTCTACCCAGCAAAGCTATCACTTAGACTTGAAGGACATATAAAGAAAGAGCTTCCCAGACAAAGGAAAACTAAAGGAATGCATCACCACTAAACTAGTATTACATGAAATATTAAAGGGTCTTCTTTAAGAAGGAAAAAAAGACAAAATATGTGAACAATAAAATGGCAATAAATGCATATCTATCAACTAATGAATCTAAAAAAATAAAGAAGCAGAAGAGAAACAGACTTACAGATACAGAGAACATTTTTACGGTTGCCAGATGAGAGGGGTTTGGAGGAGGTGTGAAAAGGTGAAGGGATTAAGAAGAATAGTCATGGGGCCCTGGCTGGTTTGGCTCAGCGGTTAGAGCGTCGGCCTGCGGTCTGGTGAGACCCGGGTTCGGTTCCTGCTAAGGGCATGTACCTCGGTTGCAGTTTGTCCCCGGCCCTGGTTGGTCGTGTGGGTGGTGGCCACTCGATGTGTCCCTTTCACGTCGATGTTTCTCTCTCTCTTCCTCTCTCTCCCTCCCACTCTATCTGAACAAAAAATGAAAAAATGTCCTCAGGTGAGGATAAAAAAAAAAAAAAAGAATAGTCATGGGAATGTAAAGTACAGCATAGGGAATATAGTAAAAAATATTCTAATAACTATGTGTGGTGTCAGATGGGTACTAGGTTTATCAGGATGATCATTTAGTAAGTTATATAATGTCTAATCACTGGAGTATACACCTGGAACTAATATAATATTGTATGCCAACTATAATTGAAGAATGAAAAATAATTTAAATTTCTAAAAATTGCAAGGCCAACAAACAGACTGAAAGTGAAGGGATGGAAGAGGATATGTCATGCAAATATTAACAAAAGGGAAGTTGGGGTAGCAATACTCATAGTAGACGAAATAGACTTTAAAATCAAGAATGTAAAAAAAGACAAAGAGGGACATTACATAACTATAAAGGGGTCAATCCAAGAAGAGGATATATATAAAGCAAATATTGATAGGTACCCTAACCCTAACTTTTTTTTTTTTTTTTTTTAAAGAAAATTACAGGCCAATTTGCTTGATGAACATAGATGCAAAAATTCTGAACAAAATATTAGCAAACTGGATTCACTAATACATTAAAAGGATTGTACACCAGAATCAAGTGGAATTTATCCCAGGATGGAAGGAGTGTTGAACATCCATAAATCAATGTGATTACATGAAGTCAAGAAAATGAAGGATAAAACTTATATGATCATCTCTATAGATGGAGAAAAGCACTTGATAAAATTTAACATTTTTTATGATAAAAATTCTCAATAAAGTTGATATATAAGGAACATCCCTCAACATAATAAAGGCCGTATGTGACAAACCCACAGTTAATATCACACTAAATGGTGAAAGCTGAAAGCTTTTCCTCTTAATATCAGGAACAAGACAACGATGCCCACTATCACCTATTCAACATAGTACTGGAATTCCTAGCCACAGCAGCCAGACAAGAAAAGGAAATAAAAGACATCCAGATCAGAAAGGAAGAAGCAAAACTCACTATTTGCAGATTACCTGATACTATATATAGAAAACACTAAAGGTTCCACACACCTACACAAAAAAACCATTAGGGGCCCTAGCCAGCTAGCTCAGTTGGTTAGAGTGTCATCCCGATACACCAAGGTTGCAGGTTTTTATATACCAATAACAAATGACCAGAAGGAGAAATTAAGAAAATAATGCCATTAAAAAAATACCTAGGAATAAATTTAACCAAAGAGGTAAAGGACCTGTACTTTGGAAACTAAGACATTGAAGAAAGAAATTGAAGAGGAAACAAATAAATGGAAGGATATACCATTCTCATGGATTGGAAGAATTAATATTGTTAAAATGTCCTTGCTACCTAAAGTAATATACAGATTCAATGCAGTCCTTATCAAAATATCAGTGCCATTCTTCTCAACTAGAACAACTAATCCTAAAATGTATATCGACCCACAAAAGACCTCGAACAGCCAACGAAATTTTGAAAAAGAACAAAGTAAGATATATTACATTCCATGATTTCAAACTATACTAAAACTAAAATAACCAAAACAGTATGGTACTGGCATTAAAAAAAAACCACAGATATATAGCCTTGGCCAGTTTGGCTCAGTGTTTAGAGAGTCGGCCTGCGGATCAAAGAGTTGGGGGTTCGATTCCAGTCAAGGGCACATACCTTGGTTGTGGTTCAGTCCCCGGCCCTGATCGGGGTCATGCAGGAGGCAGCCAATCAATGTGTCTCTCTCACATCGATGTTTCTTTTTCTATCTCTCCCTCCCACTCTGTCTGAAAATAAATGGAAAAATATTCTTGGTGTGGATTAAAAAAACAACCACCAACAGATATATAGATGAGTGGAATAGAATAGCAAGCTCAGAACGAAATCATGGTGTACAGTCAATTAATCTATGACAAAAGAGGCAAGGATATACAGTGGGGTAAAGACAGTCTGTTCTATAAGTGGTGGTAAATAGATACATGTAAAATATGAAATTGAACCATTTTCTTAAACCATACGAAGATTAAACTCAAAATGGATTAAAGTCTAATGTGAGACCTGAATCCATAAAACTCCTAGAAAACATCGGCAGTAAAATCTCTGACATCAATCTTAGCAATATTTTTTGTCTCTTTGGGCAAGGGCAACAATAGAAAAAATAAACTAATGGGACTAGATCAAACCAAAAAGGTTTTGCACAGCAAAGGAAACCATCAACAAAATAAAAAGACAGCCAACTGAATGGGAGAAAATGTTCACAAATGATATATCCAGTAAGGGGTTAATATCCACTATCCATAAGGAACTCATACAACTTAACACCGAAAAGAAAAAGTCCAATTAAAAAATGGGCAGATGACCTGAGGAGACATTTCTCCAAAGAGTATAATACAGATGGCCAACAGACATAGGAAAAGATGCTCAACATAACTAATCATCAGGAAAACACAAATTAATGAGCTATCACCTCACACCTGTCAGAATGGTTATCAAACAAGCAACAAATAATGCCCTGGCCAGTGTGCTTCAGTTGGTTTGGTTGGGCTTTGTCCCATGCACCAGAAGGTTGCTGGTACGATTCCCGGTTAGGGTACATGCCCGGCTTTAGGTCTTGATCCCTGGAGGGGGCATGCAGGAGGTAGCCGATCATGTTCCACTCTCACATCTATGTTTCTCTTTATTCCTCTCCCTTCCTCTCTCTAAAAAAAAATATATATATATATATATATCATTTTTTAAAATATCAACAAATAACAAGTGCTGACGAGGACATGGAGAAAAGCGAACCCTTGTGTAAATTTGTGCAGCCACTGTGGTTAACAGTGTAGACATTCCTCAAAAAATTAGAAATAGAACTGCCATACAACCCAGAATTCCACTTCTGGGTATTTATCCAAAGAAAACAAAAACACTAATTCGAAAAGATCTATACACCCCTATATTATTTATAATAAACAAGATACGGAAGCAACTTAGGTATCTATAATAGGTGAGTGGGTAAAAAAGAATTGGTATATGATAGATATACGCATATTATCTCAGATTATAATTTTACTCTAGAAAGGAACTGTCACCATCTTACATTGACACACACATACTCCCTGTATCTTACTTATCCTGATTTCTCTCATTGTCCTGAGAACCAGCAGCAGGTCCTCACAGAGCAGCGTGGTCCATAGGCTGGTTTGTACAGAGCACTACTTGGGTAGCCTGAAGCCTTCTGTTTTCCACCGTGGCCCTTGCAAGGTCTAGAGCTGTTCCTCCCACGTGTGACATAACCTGGATGCCATGCTCATTCCTGGCTGGCTTCCTTCCTTCGAGGTTGCCGCAGGCCTTTGGGTCACTCTCCAGATTGGCCAGTTGTGCATGCTCAGAAAATTTGTACCAGTGTTAGCAAAAGGAGCGCACAGTTTAGATAGGTCAGTTTCTTGTTCAACTAATGCAGTGATATATTCTGCAGATGCATTAATAGCTTTGGAAATCCACGTACTACTGTTCCCTTTTATTAGAGTGGCTCATAATTTGACTGTCTTTTTTTCCATCTGCACCACATTCTATTGAGCAGTCCTTTCTCTTTCAGCGGTTTTGCGAGTGGCTGGTTCCCTGCAGAAGAGCACAGAAGTGATGAAGGCCATGCAGACGCTTGTGAAGATCCCAGAAATCCAGGCCACCATGCGGGAGCTGTCCAAAGAGATGATGAAGGTGACCTGGGGCTAACCCTGCATCCATTCTAAACCACTAAGTGTCACTCTCAGCAAGTGGCAGGGTCAGGGCTGGGTTGGGCAGGAATGGACGGACCACTGTTGCCAGACACTGAGGACAGCGGGGCAGCCGTTAACTTTGATTGAAACCGTCTGAGCTGAGCATGGCTGAGCTGGGTCAGATTGCCAGAGTGCCCCGTAGAAGAAGTGACACTGTACCCAGAGCACTAGGGGAAGGGGATCCAGGGAGCAAGTGTTTAGGATTCAGGGAGCTAGGGTACAGGCTCTGACCCGGTAAGGAGACAGAGCAGCCCAGGTCCCTGTCTGCTCCAGGGGCATGTAGTGCAGCTGGCACGGGAGGCGTTCTCCCTCCCTCACCAGCACACTTCGGGCAAACTCTGGGAGGGCTAGATAGTAAATGTAATCTTCACTTCATGGGCCATACATCTTTGCTATAACAACACTGCTTTGTAGTGTAAAAAGCAGCCATAGGTAATACGTAAACAAATGAGAGGTACTGTGTTTCAATAAAACTTTATTTACAAAAGCAGGGAGCGGGCTGATTTGATCCTGTGGGCTGTAGTTTGCTGATACCTGGTTTAGACTAGAAAAGGAGAGACTGAAAACCATATAGAAAGCAGCAAACACCTGCCACTCCCAGGACTGGGGGAAGAACCTATACTGCTGGTCAGGGCTCAGGAGGGTATTGTTTCTGAGCCCTCTGCCAGCCACTGGTGCATCACACATTCTGTCCTATCAAGCCCATCCAGCAACCCTGTGAGGCAGGTATTTTTATCCCCATTTTACACAGGAGGAAACGGAATCTTGAAGTTGTCAGGTAACTTACAAGTAACGATGGTGGTAAGGGACAGACCTGGGGTTGGAGCACAGATGGCTGACCGTATTGCCGGAGCTGCCTCGGAGGAAATGGTTATAGAAGTGCCTTTGCAGGTGCTGATCCACGCTTCAAACACGTGGCCTGCGAATCAAGATTGTGTACCTCAGATTCTTGTGTGTAATTTGTAAAGCGAGAAGTTGTGTTTTTCTTCCTCCTAGGGAATTTCATTCATGAACTTGAATTATATATGGGGCTCTAGGGCATAGAAGAAAGAAACTAGAGAAGAAAATTGGTGGAAAAGAAAAGCAACATAGAAAGCCCAGGGTCCCGGTCGTTGGAATGAGAACTTGGGTAGCAGTAGTAGGAGGGAACCAGGCAGGAGAGTATGTCCTTTATTTACTTATTTATTTTTATCTTTTATTTATTTTTATTTTTTTATCCTCACCCGAGGACATTTTTGCATTTATCTTCAGATAGAGTAGAAGGGAGAGAGGGAGGAAGAGAGAGAGAGAGAAACATCGATGTAAGGGAAACACATCGAGTGGTTGCCACCCACACAACCCCCAAACAGGGCTGGGGACAAACTGCAACCAAGGTACATGCCCTTAGCGGGAACCGAACCCAGGTCTCTCTGGTCTGTGGGCCGACGCTCTAACCGCTGAGCCAAACTGGCCAGGGCGAGAGTATGTCCTTTAAAAGTGGTTTGTAGGTGTCTCATCCCCCAAGTTGGAATGACTTCATGCCTGCTCATTCTAACTCATGTAGCCATCAGGATCTAAGCAGAATCCTTTTTTTTTTAGAATCTGGGATCTTTTCCACACGGTTTCTGAATATTGAAAGTAATATAGATTTGAAGGAAGGCTTGCATGCAGTAGATAATATTTTTGGAATTCATTCAGTGACGCATCCCTAGGTACAAACTGAAGCCTCTGATGAGGGTCCAGCTCCTCCAGGGCAGGGATGTGGACTTAGTCATTTCATTCGGCCTGTCACTTCAGGCTGCCGGGCACAGGGCTTCCAGTAGAGTCTGGGCAATACCCTGTTGGGTTCAGAAATGCTGTCTTACCAGTTCTCTGAGGAGAGGATGATCTGGTTTTGGTGAATTGACTGATCCTTGCCAGACCCACCAGAGTGACCCTGTGCCACCAGCTGTACCCTGGACGTGCTGAAGTCCTCTCAGGCCCTTTTAGGGTCCCATGAAACCCCACCCTGCTCTTGGTATTTATCATAGCGTCTACTATGCCTCCAACCAGTTTTCATACTGTGTTTCCACTCCTGCACTCACAGATGGTATTTGCAGTGTTGGGGCAGATGCTTGCCAAGACAAAGCAGGACATGCACTCATCTGTCAGCAGGTTGTCCCCAAGCACTGCTGTTCAGTGTGGGTTATAGCCATTAGAGGCCCACCTCCAGGCTTGGTGCTAAATTTGGAGAGCAGTTTCCTTTTGGCCTTTTGCCTTTCTGAAGAGAGGGCAGCATCCAGGGTTTCCTGTGACCAACAGTCCTGTGCGTTAGCCCTCAAAAGGGTGGACTCACCTAGGAGACGCTAACGTTCACTGGGCGCTGGTCCTTAAAGGTGTCTTTTTGAGAACAGATTTACCAGTTGGAAGTGACATGGTTTATTCTGTGCTTAGGCTGGGATCATAGAAGAGATGTTAGAGGACACTTTTGAAAGCATGGATGACCAAGAAGAAATGGAAGAAGCAGCAGAAATGGAAATTGACAAAATTCTGTTTGAAATTACAGCAGGTATGACCCTGACATTCATCCTTTTTCTCACTTCCTTCTGTGGCCTTTCTTCCTGCATTCACTAAATTAACTAGTAGCTTTTTCTTTAGGCTGTAATTCCCTTACATCTACATCTTAAATTTTAGATTATGCAAGTTATTTCTTGAAAAATAAGCACAGTATCTATAAACATCTTTTTAAAAATAAAGCGATAAAGAATTTTTTTAATTCTTAGAATTTCCAAAGTTGAACGGTGAAATGTTGGTGTCACAAACTGCATTTGGGCATTTGAATTGGTATAGAATTTCTGGAAAGTAATTTGGCAGTAGCTATCAAAAGCCCTTGACCTAGAAGATTGACTTCTGGGAGTTTAGTAATTAAGGATGGCTGAGTGATTTTAATGCAAGGTTCTCTCTAGTACTCTTATTTATAATATTGAAAAGTTCTAAACAAGCTAAATGTCTAATAACAGAATGTTGGTTAAATCAATTATGTTATATATGTTTTAATGGAATACATTATAGTTGTGATAAATAATGTAGAAATATATTACTGACATGGAACTATATTCACAATATAGTATGTGAAAAAAGCCTTGTTATGAAAATGCACACTTTTATGTAAAAATCACATCTATAGAAAAATAGTAGTTATCTCTGAGTGATAGTTAAAGAGGTTTGTTTTTTTTTCCTGTTATTTTTAAAATCTATTTGTTAATTGCAGTTGACATACATTATTATATTAGTTTTAGTTGTACAACATAGTGATTAGACAAGTACATGTCTTTATTACCCTGATAAGTCTAGTACCCATCTGACACTATACATATTTTTTTTTATTGATTTTTTTTTTTTTAGAGCAGTGGTTCTCAACCTTCCTAATGCCAGGACCCTTTAATCCAGTTCCTCATGTTGTATGTGGGCTATCTGCATGTGGGCGGACCCACCTGGAGATGGATAGAGGAGCGGTGTCTCCATTCCTAAGACCATCGGAAATATGTGTTTTCCGATGGTCTTAGGCAACCCCTGTGAAAGGGTCGTTCGACCCCCAAAGGGGTCGCGACCCACAGGTTGAGAACCGCTGTTTTAGAGAGAGAGGAAAGGATAGAGAAGGAAACATCAATTTGTTGTTCCACCTATTTATGCATTCATTGATTGATTCTTGGATGTTCCCTGACCAGGGATCGAACCTGCAGCCTTGGCATATCGGGACGATGCTCTAACCAACTGAGCTACCCAGCCATTGCTCATATACACTGTTGACTATATTCCCTATGCTGTACTTTACATCCCTGTGACTATTTTTATAACTGGTAATGTGTACTTCATAATGGCTTTTACCTTTTTCACCCATCTGCCTAACCCCCTTCCCATCTGTATCTATGAGTTTGTTTCTGTTTTGTTTGTTCATGTACTTTGTTTTTTACATCCCACATATAAGTAAAATCATATGGTATTTGTCTTTCTCTGTATGACATTTCCCTTAGCATAATACTCTCCATGTCCATCCATGTTGTTGCAAATGGTAAGATTGCATTCTTTTTTATGGCTAAGTAATTTTCTTTTTCTTTTTTTTTATCCTCACCTGAGGACATTTTTCCATTTTAGTTCAGATAGAGGAAAAGAGAGAGAGAGAGAGAGAGAGAGAGAGAAACATCAATGTGAAAAGAACACATCGAGTGGCTGCCTCCCGCATGACCCCAACCAGGCCGGGGATGAACTGCATCCTAGGCATGTGCCCTGGACCGGAATCGAATCCGCAACTCATTGGTCTGAGGGCCGATGCTCTAACTGCTCAGTCAAACTGGCCAGGGCATGGCCAAGTAATTTTCTTTTCTTTTAAAAAAAATTTTTTTTTCCTTTATTGATTTTATTTTATTTATTTATTTTTTTTATCCTCACCCGAGGACATTTTTTCATTTTTTGTTCAGATAGAGTGGGAGGGAGAGAGAGGAAGAGAGAGAGAGAGAAACATCGATGTGAAAGTGACACATCGAGTGGCTGCCACCCACATGATCAACCAGGGCTGGGGACAAAATGCAACCGAAGTACATGCCCTCAGCGGGAACCGAACCCCGGTCTCTCTGGACCGCAGGCCGTCACTCCAACCGCTGAGCCAAACCGGCCAGGGCCCTTTATTGATTTTAGAGAGAGAGGAAGGGAGAGAGAGAGAGATAGAGAGACATCGATGAGAGAGAACATCGATTGGCCGCCTCCTGCATGCCCCCCACTGGGGATCAGGCCCACAACCTGGGCATGTGCCCTGACTGGGATTTGAACCTGCAACCTCTTGGTGCATGGGTCGATGCTCAACCACTGAGCCACACTGGCTGGGCGTAATTTTCAATTGTATATATGTACCACTTCTTTATTCAATCATCTTATCGATGGACACTTAGGTTGCTTTCACATCTTGGCTGTCGTATGTGAAATGACCTTCCTTGTCTTTTGTTAATAGCCTTTTTTTATTTTTTTATTTTTTGCATTTATCTTCAGATAGAGCGGGAGGGAGAGAGGGAAGAAGAGAGAGAGAGAAACATCGATGTGAGAGAGACACATCAACAGGTTTCCACCCACATGACCCCAACTGGGGCCGGGGACAAACTGCAACCGAAGTACGTGCCCTTAGCGGGAACCGAACCCGGGTCTCTCTGGTCTGCGGGCCGACGCTCTTAACTGCTGAGCCAAACCGGCCAGGGCATAGCCTTTGTTTTAAAGTCTTATTTTGTTTGATATAAGTATTGCTACCCCAGCTTTTTTTTTTTTTTTTTTTTTTTTAGTTTTCATTTGCATGAAATACCTTTTACCATTTCTTTATTTTCAGTCTGTGTGTGTCTCTCTGTCTGAAGTGGGTCTCTTGTAGGCAGCATGTGCATAGGTCTTGTTTTTTATCCATTCTTCTGCCCTTTGTCTTTTGATTGAAGCATTTTGTTCATTTACATTTAAATAATTATTGGTAATATGTAGTTATTGCCATGTTATTTTTTTTTCCTGATTGTGTTTATAGTTCTCCTCTGTTCCTTTCTTTTTCTCTTGCTCTATTCTCTCATGTTTTGATGACTTTCTGTAGTGTTATGTTTGGATTCCTTCTTTTTATTTCTTGTATATCTCTTATAGATCTTTGTTTTGTGGTTACCATGTGCTTCATAAATACCAAACTATCCATATTTTAAGTCTATTTTAAGTTGATGGTTGCCTAAGTTTGAACACATTCTAAAATCACTATTTTTCTCATCCCCTCCACACTTATTTTTTTTGTCACAATTTTTTACTTTTCTCTTATGTATGTGTGTGTGTGTAACCCTTAGTTTATTGTAATTACCCATGATATTCCTACTTTAATCTTTTAACTTTTGTACTGGCTTTATAATTGATTTCTTTTTTTTTTAATTTTTTTCATTTATTGATTTTATAGAGAGAGGAAGGGAGAGGGAGAGAGAGATAGAAACATCAATGAGAGAGAACATCGATTGGCCGCCTCCTGCATGCCCCCCACTGGGGATCAGACCCACAACCTGGGCATGTGTCCTGACCGGGAATCGAACCGGCGACCTCTTGGTGCATGAGATGACGCTCAACCACTGAGCCAAACTGTCTGGACTCCCTCCCATTTCTTTTTTTTTTTTTTTTTTTTTTAATCCTCACCCGAGGATATTTTTCTATTTATCTGCAGATAGGGTGGGAAGGAGATAGAGGGAGAAAGGGAGAGAGAGAGCAACATCAAAGTGAGAGGGACACATCAACTGGTTGCCTCCTGCATGACCCCGACGCCAGGGATGAACCGCAACCAAGGTACGTGCCCTTGGCTGGAATCGAACCCACGACTCATTGGTCCACGGGCCAACGCTCTACTGCTGAGCCAAACCGGCCAGGGCTCCCTCCCATTTCTTAATGGCTGCACCGTGGCTGTGAACGCTGCCCACTTCGTACCTCTGCCTCTCCTACCAGTCTTCACGTTGCTCCTCCTTTCTAGCCTTAGTTACAGGAATTCTGTTCAGCTAGTCTTCAGGTGGTTCTCAGTGATGGTTCTGTAATTCAGGTGTAGTTTTGATGTGATCGTGGGAGGAGGTGAGATCAGCATTCATCTACTCTGCCATCTTGACCAGAAGTTGTGTTTTAATTTTCATTTTTACTTCTTGATTTTCTGAGTTTTATGTTTGATTAAAAATATAATTGGTGAGATTTAATTTTTATTTGTTTTAATTTGTTGGGGGGAAGAAGACTAGTTATACTCCAGACAATCACTTTATGAAGATTTAGAAACAATTCAGTTAGATTTGAAATCTTCCTAAATCTTGAAAATTAAGTATTCAATAGTGTTTAGGAATTTAGATCAAGAGCTTCAGCCCTGCCTGTGTGGCTCAGTGGACTGAGCATCGTCCCATGGACCGAGAGGTCCCGGTTCGATTCCTGGTCAGGGCCCATGCCCGGCTTGTGGGCTTGATCCCCAGTGGGGGCCATGCAGGAGGCAGCCGATCAATGTTTCTCTCTCACATCGATTCTTCTCTCTCTCCCTTCCTCTCTAAAAAATCAATAAAAACATTTTTTAAAAGCTTCAGAACAAAAATTTTTTAATTTAAATTTTATTTTAGGTTTTTCCATCACCATTTATCCCCTCTATGCCCTCTTCCACCTCCACCCGCCCCCTGCAATCACCACACTTTGTTGCCCATGTCCATGAGGTCTCTCTCATTTTTGCTCAGTCCCTCCACCGCCCCCTCCCCCCCATCAGCACTGTCTGCCTGCTCTCTGAGTCTGTCTCCATTTTCCTTGGTAGTTCAGTTTGTCCATTCAGAACAAAATTCTTAAAATCAAAATATTTACGGTTATTATGCCTTTGGTATCATTACAAGTTGGCATTTGCCATTCGTCATAGTGAGCAAAACCTCACCAAAACAGCTTGTTCTATTGCCTTCTCTGTCAGACTTGCCCAGTGGGAAAGGCAGGGAAGAAGATGCACCACGTCCTTAAACCAACATTGTACTGATCTGCTCACTCTGGTTCTTTGCAGGGGCCTTGGGCAAAGCACCTAGTAATGTGACGGACGCCCTTCCAGAGCCTGAACTTCGTGGAGCGACAGCTGCCTCAGAAGATGAGGAGGAGGAGGAGGAGGAGGCCCTGGAGGCCATGCAGTCCCGGCTGGCCACACTCCGCAGCTAGAGGCTGCCCGCGGGGCCCTCAGCTCTTCTCATGGCCTGTCCCCAGTTGTGTGCACACTCCTCGGAAGTGGCCGCCGTTTATGTATCTCTTGCACTACAGCTTGTGACCAGGCTTTGCGTTCTGGAGAAGGTTTCCTTCTCTCTCTGCAGAGGTTTGGGGTCCTGCGACACTCCTCTGAAATGGCCGCCGTTTATGTATCTCTTGCACTACAGCTCTGTGGCGAGGCTTTGCGTTCTGGAGAAGGTTTTCTTCACTCTCTGCAGAAGTTTGGGGTCTCAAAGGATTGTTCTTGAGACGTGGTGTAATAAATGCATCATTTTCAGGAGTAGAAACAGAAGTGTCTTTTTGGAGGGAGGGCAAAGAATTTGGTCTTCTCACAAAACACTTCTGAAAATAGAGTTCATTGCCTGAATGTTGAGGACTCTGTACATTTTTTTTTTTTGTCTGTAAAACACTATATAAATGGATTTTAATAAATTTCTGCTTTAACACTTGGTGTCATTTTAGGTTGTCATGTGCAATGAACTTCCAGGTGTTTGCTATTCCAAATTATTTCATAGGTGGCCTTGGAAACAGGAGCATGAGACTTGGAAGCACGAAAGGGGTTTCTCCTGTGTGGATGCTTCTCCTCAGCCTTCACAGACAGTGTGGGAGCCACTTTGTGCTTTTTGTCATCTGTTTAACCGTAAAGATGCTTGAGAATTGTGACCCTTTGTCCTGTTTGAATGGCTGTTTCATGTTCTGAAGGGTGTGTGAAGGGGGCTAGGCAGCCTTTTCTTCCCTTCCTTCCCATTGCAAGTTGTACCCAGAGCAGACAGCTGCGAGATTAGGACCTTTTCAATCATTGCCTGTCCCTGCTTTGAGCTGGTTGTCCTGGCAACATGGGATATGGGCCTGTGCATCAGCGCTTTCTCAGAGCCTGGGGCTGACCGGTGAGAGGCAGGTGTGGTCACGTGTTACAAACAACTCTCACAGCTGAAATATTCTTAAGTTGCATAATTAATTCAGCAGTAGCAATTTATATTTGGTTTGACAGTTTATAAAGCTCTTTTTGACATAGGTGATCTCATTCGGTCTTCACATATAAGGAAAACAGCTCACCGTGTACAGGCTGGGTGCAGACCCTGTGGTCCAAGTCCTATGTGTAGGAAACCAGGCAGGAAAGCACCAACCGCTCATCACAGGTGGGTCTCTGCAGATTGTGTAGAGAAATCCTGAAGTCTCAGATGTCGCTGCAGTGAGGCCCTTCTAGTCTCATCATGCAAAATGGAAATCTTGAATCCAGGGACCTTTCTGTTACTCTTGATTTTATCTTCAGGATCTACTTTGTTTTTTAAGTAAATGGTTTTTTGTTAGACCAGTTGTAGGTTCATAGCACCGTTGACAGGAAAATGCAGAGTCCCTACCTGCCTCCTGCCCCAACACGCGCACAGCCCTCCCTGCTCTGTGTATCGACATCCTGCACCAGAGAAGTACATTTGATACGGAAATCATACAGTAGTAGCCTTTGCAAATTGGCTTCTTTCAATTACTATGCAAGTAAGTTTCCTTCCTCTCTTTTGATGACTTGGTAGTTCATTTCTTTTTATTGCTGAATAATATTCCATTGTTTGGATGTACCAAACTTTCCATTCACCCACTAAAGGACATCTTGGTTGCTTCCAAGTTTCGGCAATTATGAATAAAGCTGTAAACGTCCGTGTGCAGGTTTTTGTGTGGACATACATTTCACCTCATTTGGGTAAATACCAAAGAGCACGACTGTTGGGTCGTGTGGTAAGAGTATGTTTAGTTTTATAAGAAACTGCCAAACTGGCTTCCAAAGTGGCCGCACCATGTTGCATTCCCACCCGCAGTGAGGGGAGTTCCTGCTGCTCCACCTTCTTACCGGCTTTGGTGTAGTGTTTCGGATTTTGAGCATTCTAATAGGTGTATAGTGGTATCTCATTGTTAGAATTTGCAATTCCCTAATGACGTGATGCTGAACATCTTTTCATGTGTCTTTTTGCCATCTGTGTATCTTCTTTGGAGAGGTGTCTGTTTAGGTCTTTTGCCCATTTTTATTTATTTTTAATGTTTTTATTGATTTTTTTAGAGAGAGAAAGGGAGAGGGAGAGAGAGAGAGAAACATGGATGTGAGAAGCATCAACATCCAATGGCTGCCTCCTGCATGCCTCCCACTGGGGACCGAGCCCACAGCTCAGGCACGTGCCCTGACCGGGAATCGAACCAGTGACCTCCTGGTGCGTAAGTTGACGTTCAACCACTCAGCCACTGAGCTTGCCCATTTTTAAATTGTGTTGTTCCCTGTTACTGAGTTTAAGAATTCTTTGTGTACTTGAGGGTAATAGCTCTTTTATCAGATGTGTCTTTTGCCAGTATTTTCTCCCAATCTGTGACTTCCCTTCTCATTCTCCTCACAGTGTCTTTCATAGAGCAGAAGTTTTTAATTTTACCAGTTATTTCTTTCATGATTTGGTATTGGATCTTCAAAGTCATCACCATACCCAAGGTCACCTAGATTTTCTCCTGTGTTATATTCTAGGAGTTTTGTAGTTTTATAGGTCTGTGATCCATTTTGATTCGATTCTCGTGAATCATTTAAGGTCTTTGTCGAGATTTTTATTTTCGCATATGGATGTCCAGTTCCAGTACCATTTTTTGAAAAGACTGTCTGTGCTGCATTTTATTATCCTTCTCCTTTGTCAACGATCAGCTTACTATATTTATGTGGGCCTGTTTAAGGTCTCTGTACTTTGTTTTGTTGATGTATTTGCCTTTTCTTTCTCCAGTAGCACACTGTCTTTTTATATTCCACACTTTGGGTTAATGAGAGAGAAACATCCACTGGCTGCCTCCCGCACTGCCCCTGCTGGGGATCGAGCTGGCAACCCAGGCATGTGCCCTGACTGGGAATCTAACCAATGACCTTTTGGTGCATGGGATGATGCTCAACCACTGAGCCACACCAGCCAGGCAGAATATAGTTTTATGATTACATTTATCTGGCTAGTTTATTTACAGCATGATAGTGGAATTAAAGGCTCATAATCCCTAGGCATTTTGTTTCTTAGGTGGATAATCAAAATTTATCCAGGTGGGCAGATGGACAGCCAGAATAAATAATGACAACCACTGTTCCAGCCATTCAAGTAAAATGACCTAAGTGTAGGGCTTGGTTTGATTGTGTAAAGAAGGTCTATAGTCTTCGTTTCTGCTTTGCGGCAAAGGAAGGAACATGGTTGGCTCATTGTCATGTTTGTGTTCCATTTTCCCTCCGTTCTCCATTGGACATCACTGGAAACAAAGGTGAGTCAGGTACTCTCCTAGCTCGGGAGGGTCTACAAGCTGGGAAGGGAAAGAAGGGTGTAAACAACTGCGATAAAAGTTTTCCTCTGCACGGCCCCCCACTTAGGTCCTGCACTGGTGGTTCCAGCTCCCGCTCTTCCCATGTTAACTACAGACCTAATCTATTTGATGCCAAAAAAAATTAATTTCAAAGGGACTCAGCATAGCATTCCACACCAACTCATTTGTTTTATTTTTAAACACAGCTTACTTTTTACAAATCACTGTCTAGCTTGTAATCACCCAGCAGTTCACTCTAGGTAGAGTGTAACGTCCCCTCTCCCTGACGCTTCACATGTCATCTGTCAAAGGTGCCTTCCCGAGCACCCACAGCTCACATCGCCTTAGGCCCCTTGTCCTGCGTATTTCCAGGTGTCTCAGAACTAGAGAGAAGGGGTTGTGACTCATGTTCTCAGTCCTAGTCATGCCTGCCTCTTCACCTCTCCCTGACATTCAGCCCCATAACTCTGGCTGTGGGAACACCTGGAAAACATCAGGAAGCTTTCAAAGCTTTGAAGAACTGGGACCATCTTGTCCTGTCCTAGTGACAAGATGCTCTTCAAATGCCATTATGTAGTACCACTAAGCAAGGCTCTTAAGTGAGGTAAACTTGGGAATGTTTGGTTAAAGTAAACATAAAGCAGGTTTCCTTACAACTTTCCAAACACCCACCCCTCCAAAGAAACATTGGAGAAAGAATCAGAAGCTATCAGAACCAACTTTGTCAGAACTCTGGAAAACAAAAGGCTCACACCATCCAAGTGAATGCTGTATTAAGAAAAAAGGAACTTGTCCGGCTGGTGTGGCTCAGTGGTTGAGCGTCGACCCATGCACCAAGAGGTCGCCAGTTCAGTTCCCAGTCAGGACACATGCCCAGGTTGTGGGCCCAGTCCCCAGTGGGGGACATGCAGCAGGCGGCCAATCGATGTCCTCTCTCATCGATGTCTCTATCTCTCCCTCTCATTCCTCTCTCTCTGAAATCAATAAAGGAAAAAAATTTTTAAGAAAAAGAAAAAAGGAGCTTAGAGAGCTGGTGGCATTTGTACTTGCCCTTTCCCCAAGCTTGGCAGTATTGAAAACAGCAGCCCAGCCCTGGCCAGTTTGGCTCAGCGGTTAGAGCGCCGGCTCATGGACCAGAGAGTCCCGGGTTCAGGTCCCGCTAAGGTCACGTGACTCGGTTGCAGTTTGTCTCCGGCCCCGGTTGAGGTCGTGTGGGTGGCAGCCACTCGATGTGTCTCCACGTGGATGTTTTTCTCTCTCTCTCTTCCTCCCTCTCTCCTGTTCTATCTGAAGATAAATGCAAAAATGTCCTCGGATGAGGATAAAAAAAAAAGAAAACAGCAGCCCAAATGATCAGCGTGGGACCTTGGTTCCCAGTTCCAGAGGAACAGAGCAGACCTTATTCACAAGTTGTCTGTCTGTCCTAACCTGTCTAGGGGTCATCCTGAACAACAGACATAAGGTGCTCATCTTTGGTTTGCCTATCTTGGAGGAAGGGAGGGTGGAAAAGCAGCAGTTGCTGCTTGAACACGTTAAGGAAATGTTTGAAATGTGCAGGCACCTGGGGCAAAGAGCACAGCTGAAACAACACAACAGATTGCTTAAAAGCTGGGAGGAGGCACTTGCCATTTCCTCCCCCCTCTCCTTCCACAGGCATGCATCTTCTAAGCTCCAAGGGACCCCACAAAACTTGCAGTGGGGAGCAGTGGGCAGCGGCTGGGAATCGAACCTGCAAGCCTTTGGTGTGTGGGCCGATGCTCTAATCACTGAGCCACACTGGCTAGGGCAGTGTCATTTTTAATATGTCACTCTGAGTGGTCAGGACAGAAAGGGCTGGGTCAGCTCTGGGTGAGCTCCCTTCACCCAACTCCCCCAGGGGCCATTGGCTGGCAGCACCACTCAACAGAGTGCCAGAGGAAGGCCTCGCTGCTGGCCAGGCTCCCTGAGCTCTGGAGTTGGGGACCTGGCCACACAAGTTTATGTCCCGAGGCAGCTCCCCTCAGACAGGGAGGGACTGCCCAGAATCTCCACTGGGCTAGGTGAGCATCCCCGTCTGTCGTTGATCTCTGTGCAGGAGGACAGTGCCTTCCTGCGTCGAGGGAGCTTCATCTCCACACAGCATCCTGTTCATGATTCTCTCTCTCTCTCTCTCTCACTCTCTCTCTTTAAAATATGTTTTTATTGATTTTTCAGAAAGAGAAAGGAAGGGAGAGAGAGATAGAAACATCGATGTCAGGGACAAACATCGATCAGCTGCCTCCTGCACGCCCCCTACTGGGGATCGAGCCCGCAACTCAGGCTTGTGCCCTGACCGGGAATCCAATCAGGATCTTTCAGTCCATTGGCCGACGCTCAATCCACTGAGCCACACCGGCTGGACACATGATTCTCTTTACAGACTCCTGTCAAATCTCAGTGGCTCACATTTCAAACAGGCCACCCTTCCATTTGCCCTGATTTCAGGGATTAAATGCCCACAGGGAGGGCCAAGCCTGCTGGGGGTCTGTGACCTGGACACCTTTCTCAGTCTCTTGAGGGCTGGGTCCCCAGCCCAGGAGTGAGCCCACCTGAGCCCAGGGTGGAGACAACAGGCTCAGCGTCTCAAGCTAGGGCTGGCTGGACTCTGGTGTCTGAGAGCAGCATCTTCTCAGGAGCTCCCGATGAGGGGATGCACATGCCGTTGCTGGGATACCGTGGAGCCATGGGAAACAAGGCACAGCTGCTCACTGGCATGGCACTGCTTGTCACCAAAGGGCACCTGTGTCTGAGCAGGCCTGGGCCTGGTGGAGCTGGGGCTTGGTTGCCAGGAGGCTCAGCTCTAAGCTGAGCTTTGAAGGGGAAGCAACTTGGGAGGCTGCAGTTCTTGAAGGGCAGGGACTGCATAGCTGGAACTTGCCTTCCTCTCTGGTCATTCCTCAGTCAGTACCTCCTCTGTGCCAGGCATCAGGGAGGGAGCAATGCCCTTTGACCTCACGGAACCCCCATCTAGCGGGGTGACAGGCACATGCCCAGTGCGGGTGCCAAGCAGGCAGAACAGAAGCAGCTGCAGCGATGGGAGGCTGATGGCTGCGTGATCTTGGACAACTGTCCTAACCTCTCTGAGACTCAGTGTTTTTATCTGTCACACGAGGAGGGTAAAAACAGTGTGCACCGCGGAGAGTTGTTAAGATAATTAAATGAGATAAGAGATGAGGCACTTAGAATATTGCCTCACGCATAATAAGTGCATGGCAAGTGTTATGTCTGAATTGTGTCCCCCCCAAATACATATGTTAAGTCCAAACTCCCAGTACCTCAGAATATGATTGTGTTTGGATATAGGGCCTTTAAAAAATAGTGAAGTTAGCCCGGCTGGTGTGGCTCAGTGGCTGAGCGTAGACCCATGCACCAAGAGGTCGCTGGTTTGATTCCTGGTCAGGGCACATGCCCAGGTTGTGGGCCCAATCCCCAGTGGGGGGCATGCAGGAGGCAGCCGATCGATGTTCTCTCTCATCGATGTTTCTCTCTCTCCCTCTCCCTTCCTTTCTCTCTAAAATCAATAAGGGGGTGGGGAGGTCTCTATCCTTGAGATGAGTTACCAGAGACTTTTAATTAATTAATTAGTTAATTAATTAATTAAAATAAAAAATAGTGAAGTTAAAATGAGGTCATGTGGGTGAGCCCTAATCCAGTATGACTGGTGTCCTTATAAGAAGAGGACATTGGACACAGACACTCACAGAAGAAGACCACAGGACACAGCAAGAAGACAGGCATCTGCAAGCTAAGGAGAGGGGCCTCAGAAGGAACCAACCCTGCCGACACCTTGATCTTGGTCTTCCAGCCTCCAGATCTGTGAGAAAAGAGATTTTCTTTTTTAAATCCTCACCCAAGGATATTTTTCCATTGATTTTTTTTTTTTTTTAGATAGAATGGGAGGGAGGGAGGGAGAGAGAGAAACATTGATGTGAGAGAGACACATCAACTGGCTGCCTCCCCTACAACACTGACCAGGGCTGGGGATCAAACTCGTAACTGAGGTACATGCCCTTGACCGGGAATCGAACTTGAGGCTCTTTGGTCTACAGGCTGACGCTCTAATCGCTGGGCCAAACTGGCCAGGGCGAGAAAAGAGATTTTTGTTTAAAGCTTCAGTCTGGCACTTTGTTTGGCAGCCCTGGTGAAATAATGCAAGTGTTAACTATTGTTATCACCACGCCCAACACTCAGCCCAGGGGCGCAGCAGGCACTGGGGAATTTGTGGATGGAAACCTCAGGAGACTTGACCCTACATGGTGGCAGGCCGCAGCAAGAGTGACCAGCAGCCCAGCCTGCAAGCCAAGGGCCTCTGTGTTAGGGAGTGGCAAGCTCCTGGGGGCATGGCAGTGGAGGAGGAGGGAGAGAGGAGGAGCAGGAGCAGGAGCAGGGGGAGGAGAGGAGGAGGAGGAGGAGCAGGAGCAGGGGGAGGAGAGGAGGAGGAGGAGGAGCAGGAGCAGGGGGAGGAGAGGAGGAGGAGCAGGGGGAGGAGAGGAGGAGGAGCAGGAGCAGGGGGAGGAGAGGAGGAGGAGCAGGAGCAAGGGGAGGAGAGGAGGAGGAGCAGGAGCAGGGGGAGGAGAGGAGGAGGAGCAGGGGGAGGAGAGGAGGAGGAGCAGGAGCAGGGGGAGGAGAGGAGGAGGAGCAGGGGGAGGAGAGGAGGAGGAGCAGGGGGAGGAGAGGAGCAGGAGCAGGGGGAGGAGAGGAGAGAGGAGGAGGAGCAGGGGGAGGAGAGGAGGAGGAGGAGGAGCAGGGGGAGGAGAGGAGGAGGAGGAGCAGGAGCAGGGGGAGGAGAGGAGGAGGAGGAGGAGCAGAGGGAGGAGAGAAGGAGGAGGAGCAGGAGGAGGGGGAGGAGAGGAGGAGGAGGAGGAGGAGGAACAGGGGGAGGAGAGAAGGAGGAGGAGCAGGAGGAGGGGGAGGAGAGGAGGAGGAGGAGCAGGAGCAGGGGGAGGAAAGGAGGAGGAGGAGGAGCAGGGGGAGGAGAGGAGGAGGAGGAGGAGCAGGGGGAGGAGAGGAGGAGAACCAGGAGGAGGAGGAGCAGAGTGTCTCTGCTTTGCAGACAGCCAGGAATGGCGACAGCAGCAGCTGCGGTAGTGGCGGCAGCCTCGCCAAAAGGCTCTGGTCACGGTAGGCTGTGGCACCCAATGTCCTAGCGATTACTGCGCTGGCCTTCTCCCTCCATCTGTCCTCCTTGGGTTTTTGGTGTCTTCCCTCCGCGGCTCCCCCGTGTGGCTGCACCCGTCTCTGGGCCATGCACCCCCCCGCCCCCATGCCCTGCGGTGCTGCAGCTGCAGGCGGATCCAGCTGCCCCAGAGGTGTCCTGGGCTGCACGCGGAGAATGTCCCTGCAGGTTGCAAGTGCGGGGCGACACAGGTCCGGCTGCCATGGATCCTCGGTGGGCGCTAATCGCCCTCTACATCCCGGCCCCTGCTCCTGCTGCTACAACCACCTGCCAAAGTCCGGCTGGTCTCAGCCACCGCGCCCCACCCCCACCCTCCAGATAGGTGAGGCCTGGCCCCTGTTCGCTCCACCCTCGGGCCCCTTTGGCCCTCCTCCAGGCGGCCTCCTGCCAGACTCGGGCAAACTCCGCGCACCACGCAACAGGGGCCCAGTTGGCCATCTTAAAGGCCAGGTCGTGCGTGCAGGGAGCCTCATGTATGTGGGGGTAACTCTGAGCACTCCTGGCTCCCGGGACACCAAGCTTGCAGTCAGAGGCCAGGAAACCCTGGGCGCCGCGCAGAGCGACTCCTGCGTGTCGGGGGGTCTCAGGGCCGGCGGCGCCCGGGCTGCAGTCAGGGCAGCTCCAGAGGAGCTGGGTGCAGAGCCTGCTGCCTGGGCCAGGGGACCGGCTCCCGCACCTTGGAGGGGTTCCCCGAAGGGCTGCTTGGCTAGTAGCGGGCTCAGTGGTCTCTGGTTGCGGGGAGCCGAGTCCTCACCGCCCCAGCAGCCACCGAAGGGTAGAGGCGCCCGCTAGGGGGCGCCTGGGAATGGCTTCGAGCGGCGCCACTTGCAACCAAGGACTGTAGGTTCACAGGGAGCGCGAATGCTTGTGGGTTATCACCTGGGGAACTGTGAGGAGCCCACAGAGCCCCAACCCAGAAAGGGGCAAGGGGCAGAGCTCTGAGAGCCCCAACCCAGAAAGGGGCAAGGGACAGCGCTCTGGGCTTACAGGGTCCCAGAACAGGATGGCCCCGCGCAGCAGGGCTCTGGAGTGCTGGCCGGGTTAATGCCCCTGGGGTTGGGAGGAGATCAGGGAGGAGCAGGCTAGTTTTGGGGGAGCCTGGAGGAATGCCCTTCCCTGCACAGAAGGGCCAGGGCTGGGACATGCAGGGCTCAGCAGTGGCTCTGGGCTGAGGTCTGGAAGCTCTACAGCCCCTTCCTGTTGCAAGTGGGCCTGGGGCATGGCGAGGTGAGCATGCTGGAAGTGCCAGTGGGCACTGCTGTCCAGGGCCATTTGGTGCCCCACGTGGTGTCTGAGGCGATGGTCCTGGAGGAGGTTCGTCGCACAGGGCCACCCCAGTTCAGGCCCCTGGCTTCCGTGGAGGCAGCGAGGAGGACAGCTGCCTCTTCTAAGATGTCAAGGTCTTTGGCCAAGCCCTGTGTCAGTTGAGTGTGTGGCCCTGTGTATTTTAGTGTGTGTGATGTGTGTATGGGAGCGCATATGTGCTGGTAGTTGATCTCTGTGTTTCTGTGTGGGGGTGGTGTCAGCCCAGGGGCAGGCAGTGGTACTGAAGTGCCCAGTTTGACCAGGAGCCACTGATTTTGATTGATTGATTTGAGAGAGAGAGAAAAGACATCGATTTACTGTTTCACTTATTTATGTATTCCTTGGTTGCTTCTTGTATGTGCCCTGATCGGGGATTGAACCCACAACCGTGGTTCATCGGAACAGTGCTTCAACCAGTCGTACCCAGCCAGGGCATTCAGTTTGCCCTGGCTGGTGTGGCTCAGTGGTTAGAGCATTGGCTCATGAACTGAAGGGTTGAGGGTTTGATTTCCAGTCAAGGGCATGTACTTGCGTTGCAGGTTTGATCCCTGGCCCTGGTTGGGGTTTGTGCAGGAGGCAACCAATTGATGTGTCTCTCTCACATTGATGTTTCTCTCTTTAAAAAAAAAAAAAATCAATGGGAAAAATATCCTGTACTGAGGATTAACAACAACAACAAAAGCCTCATTCAGTTTAAGTGACAGAAAACCAGCTTACAATGGATGAAACAAACAAGGGACATCATGGGCCCAGTTATCCTTGGGGTCCTAAGGAAGGCCAGCTTCAGGCATGACTGGATCCAGGCACTTAGGGCTGGTTTCAGGACATGCTCTGTCTGCCTCTAAGGTCTCTCTCTCTGTGTTTATCTTAGGATGGTCCTACCTATGTGGAGGCACCAGGAGCTCTGACTTAATTTGTCCTCATGGTAGCAATCTCTCGGAAATGGAGAGCTCTCCTTTCTGGATGGTTCCTGCTAGAGTCCTGGGGAGGGCTCTGATGGGCTCTGCTTAGGGTACAAACCCATGTTTGTTTGTTTGTGTATTTTTAAATGTTTTTATTGATTTTTTTAGAGAGACAGGAAAGGAGAGATAGAAACACCGATGTGAGAGAGATACATCAATCAGCTGCCTCCTGCACGCCCCCTACTGGGGATTGAGCCCACCACCCAGGCATGTGCCCTGACCGGGAATTGAACTGGGACCTCTCAGTCCATGGGACGATGCTCAAACCATTCTTTTGCCCCACAGCAGGCAGACTAATTTTTTTTAAAATCCTTACTCGAGGATATTTTCCTATTTATCTTCAGATAGAGTTAGAGGGAGAGAGAGAGAGAGAAGCACCAAAGTGAGAGAGACGCATTGATTGGTTACCTCCCGCACAACCCCAACCAGGGCCGGGGATTGAACCAAGGTACTGACCCTTGACCAGAATTGAACCCGTGACTCTTTGGTCCTTGGGCCAACGCTCTAACAACTGAGTTACCTGGCCAGGGCATCCATGAATTTCAATTACACTGCACATTTACTCCAGGACCTATGGAGTGGGGCGCTCCCACTTGGAGGCAGAGGAAACCCTGGCATCCAGGACGTGGGCCCAGGCAGTGCCAACAGACCAGGCTGGCTCTTTGCGGCCCTCCAGGCCCGCACATTTCAGAGATCGGCACAGCGAGCAGTGGACTTGGTGTGGGCTGAAGGCTGTCAGCTCCACCCCATGCAGCGGGGTGACGTGGACAAAGGCTGCATTGCCCACTGAACCAATTGCAAAGGGGGTATCCATTCATACCCACCTCGTTGGGTTTGGAAGGATGGATGCATGACAAGCCAGGGTTTGGGAAATGTTGGCCAAATCTAAGGTGCCATCAATGATAGGGCACACCAGGAAAGAGGGGACACTCCCAGTGAAATCACCCTAGTGCCATAGTCACAGTCCCACCAGGTGTCAGCACCAGCCACCCTGGCCCTAGTTGCTGGGAGCAGTGGGCCATCCTCCCCACCCCCCATTCACTTTGCTTACTTAGCGTGTGCTGGCTTCACCCACCTGTGGGTGTCTTCCTGTCTTTGCTGAAGTAGGGGGTCTCCTCCAGCGACACCCCACTGATGCCACACATGCTGCTGTCTCTGTGTCTTCCTGTACGCACTTTGGCCATCTGCAGTGTAACTTTTCAAAGGCATTTGAGTGGCAAGGGTCTCAACACAAGAAGTGCCAACCCCCCACATAACTCAAGGATGGCAGTACGAAATGCCACCGGCAAGTTGGTGCATGCCAGGTACTGCCAGCCATACCGCAGCGGCTGCCTGCTGGCGGAGGAAAGGCCCACTGATTTCACCCCAAGTTCAGGTGGTAAATGAGACATAGTGTATCTTAGGGCACGGACATGCAGTATTGTTAGTATTGTTGTAATGTTACAAATGATTTCAGGGCTGTCTGGGAACTGACATGAAAGTCCCAGGCTGGGAGGCAGGGCAGCAGGTGCAAAGGCCAGCCGGTCACACCAGAGGACTAACCCTTGCCTGCTGTGGGAGCAGAACATTTGAGGACTCATCTTTGAACCAGGGTATTTCTCTTTTGAGAGCAGGGATTGGGACCACATGGCAAATAAAAAGTGCATTTTTGTTTCATGCAAGGTTTGCCTTAGGAATAGCCAGCCTGATCGGGACAAAGCTTCTGAAGGTAAAATAAAGAGTGTCTCAAGAGCTGTGAACAATTGGGATATACAGCTGACTCTTGAACAACACAGGTATTGGGGCGCCCACCTCCCCAAACTTCGTATAACTTCAGTTGGCCCTCGCATATGCAGAATCCTAGCCGCCAGTGCGCCCGTGAACAATGTAGGTTTGAACTTTGTGAGTCAATTGAACTGTGGTAAATAGAACCACAAAGGTCAAATGAAACGTACACGGAGGAGGTAGGTCTCAATGTGTCCGGGCAGCAGTGGCTGTTCCGGGATGTTCATGGCCCAGCCTTGGGCTGCGTTCAGCAACAGGTTAGCAACTTAACAGCTCTGAGAACTGAGGCACAGGAAGTAGGGGCCCCACTTCCCCAACAGCCCCCCAACTCTATTTTCTATTTACTCCCTTAGCAATGCTCGTTCTCTTTTACGTTTTCTCTGAAGCTGCTCTTTGTAGCCAATCTCTCAGTACTGTCTGCAACAGAGGTACGCGCCCTTGACCGGAATTGAACCTGTGACTTATTGGTCCACGGGTCGATGTTCTACCGCTGAGCCAAACCAGCCAGGGCTGTAATTCATTTTGAATGGGTAAAGTGTGACTCCCTCATCTTGTATTTCAACAGTCTTGTCTACACTACTCAGGGTTTAAAATGAGTTTGTTAATAGCTACAAAATAGCTTGGTGATGTTTTTATTGGGTTTGCACAGGATCTTTTGAAAATTTTAAGAGAATTGACTACTTAATATTTTATTTTTGATCATGAACGAGTAATATATTTATTTTATTTACATCAGTTTCAGGAGTTTTTCATATATTTTGGTCCTCAGAGACCTGTAAATGTTTTCTTTGGGAGAGGAGGTGGATAGGGAGACCGGTGAAGAAGGTGAAGGGGAATCCAGTCATTACTAGTGTCCTGTTTGCAAGGTGACAGGTGAGTACTTGACTTGGTATAATGATCCCTTGTAAGGTATGTAAATACTGGGTCACTATGTTGTGCTTCTGAAACTAATATAATATTATATATCAACTATACTTAAATAAAATAAATGAATTTTTTTTTAATTTGAAAAAAATCAGCTGCAATGAGAAAACAACTGTCAGATTTGAGCTTCCTGTGATGCACCACACGGCCATCAGGGGGCGCAGGCCAGTCATTTCAGTAGAGTGCAGTGCACAGTTGTCTGCTCAAGTCAGTAGGAATCCAAAGGGATGACGAGAGCGTCTTTTCCTCAGGAGGAGGAGGCTCTGCCAGGGCTTCAGGACAACTTGAGGCCACATGCACCTGAGCAAAAAGCCACTGGTCCAGGGCCCTGAAGTCTGAGGGAGGGGGCTTTCCTGCGGCTTCTCCAATATGTTCTGTATAGTGAGCGTAGAACTTTTTATTGTCTAGAAACCTTGCTCTGGCTTTATACTGCACTTTCCCATGTAATATGTTGATGTACTGATTGATTGGTGTTGTGATAAAGTGGGCCTCTGAGGTTTTACATATTCCATGCAGACAGCATTAGGATTCAGAAGCTGTACACACCACAGTGTGATGCCAGTTATATTCATCAGCATGAAATTGATCCCCTTCACCCCTCTTGCTCTTTCAGCCCCCTTCTCATGGAATATTTTAGCAAGAATTTATTTGCAAAACAATCCATTTATGAGGGTTTAAACACTGAATTCATAACATCCTGTATTATTTCTTTTGGATTAAGAATTGTTTATGGGGAGAAATCACAGCACACTTTTAGACAGAGAGAAACACATACACACACACACACACACACACACACACACACACACACGTATATATAGTGGAGACGGTAAGTTAAAAAATTGGGGATCTGGCCCTCCCCAGTTGTGCTGTATCTTGGCATGAGGCAGAGGAAAAGAGTAGCAGCTAGTCTATTCTTTGGCTCATCTGTATTCTTAATTTTATTATAATTTTTTTATAAAATGAAAAATATTAAAAAATAGAAAAGTGTATTAAATACCACAACCTCATTTGATTTCAATATTTTATTTATAGTAAAATAAAAATTATTTTTTTAACATCCTGGCTTTAAGGAAGCTAACTTATCTATAATATTTTAATATTCCCTTTTTAATTTCTCTCATTTTAAATCAGATAATTACCATGTTTGACATATTTCCAGGAACAAGTGATGAATACTTTTATTTTAAAATTAATCTCAGCTTACTAATATGTTCTTTGCTGGTCCCCTCTATGAATCAATTTAAATAAAATACAATAAAATAAAGGGAACTTCCTAATTTGTCATGTGATTTAGTAAGCAGAATTCATGAATCAGGTTTAGAGGATGAAAATATCATGATGTATTTTTAAATTGGAGGTTCATTGGTTAATAACACTGTAAATTTAAGGTGCACAACTCTACAATACAACATCAAATACTTCATTGTGTGCTCACCACCCAGAGTCTAGTTTCCATACCTCACTGTATATATGATGCCCTTTACCCTCTTTGCCCTCCCCCCACACTCTCCTACTTCTCTGATAATCGCCATTCTCTCCTTTTAAAACTTTTTAAAAATCCTCACTCGAAGACATGCTTTGAGAGAGGAAGGGAGAGAGAGAGAGAGAGAAACATCGATGTGAAGGAGAAACATTGAGCAGTTGCCTCCCATAGGTGCCCCGACCAGGGATGGAACCCACAACCCAGGTATATGCCCTAACCAGGAATCGAACCGGCAACCTTTCAGTGTATAAGACGACGCTCAACCCACAGAGCCACTTCAGCCGGGCATCATTCCCTTGTTTTTATCTACGAATCTTTTTTGTTTGTTCATTTGTTGGTTTTGTTTTCCACCCCACCTGTGAGTGACGTCATTCACACCGTTCTTGCCCTTTTCTGTCTGACATTCTTCACTTAGCCTAGTAGGCAGGGGGATGGATGCAAAGCACCAGCTTCTCAGAATAATTAGAAGAGGTTTATGCCTGGTAAGTGGCAGAAGCTGGAGCTCCTGGCTCAGAGGAGCCCTGAACTCCTAGTGCTTGTCTGGTTACTTCCCATAAACAGCCCAAGGTCTGGTTTCTGGACCAGCCACCCGCTGAAGACGGGAGATTTTAGCATTAGAGCCAACAGAGCATGCAAGGGCGCCACCTCTTGATGGAGACAGAGGTCCATGGAAGCTAGCTCAGGGCAGGCTCCCAGCAGGCATGAAAACCACCTTTTCTGAGTACAATGTAATATGTGTTTTTCATGATATAAAAAATACACTGAGCAGGGTTAATCCAGGTTAGACATTGCCAAAGAGAAACTAATAAATTGAAGAATAGTAAAGGAAACTATTAAAATGAAATATAGAGAGAAACTGTCTCAAAAAAGAAGAAAGAATACAGCATCAGGGAATGCGGCTAATATGCATGTGACTGGAGGTATTGGAAAGAATAAGGCACCAAAAAAAATGGAACAAATCGTGACCAAGTTTTCCCTCAAATTTGATGGAAATTATATAATCCAAATCCAAGAAGCTCAAGTATTAGAAATATTAAGAAAAGTAAAAGACATCACAATGGCCCTGGCCGGTTTGGCTCAGCGGTTGGAGCGTCAGCCCGCAGACCAAAGAGTTGTGGGTTCGATTCCCGTCAAGGGCACGTACCTCGGTTGCGGTTCGGGGTTGGGCGGGAGGCAGCCAGTCAATGTGTCTCTCTCACATCGATGTGCCTCTCTCTCCCTCTCTCCTCCTCCAACTCTATCTGAAGATAAATGGAAAAATATCCTCAGGTGAGGATTATATATATATATTTTAAAAAGACGTCACAATGTATCAATCATGACAAATCATTGTTATAGAAATAATTTAAAAAATCTTAAAAACCTTCAGGAAAAATGCAGAAACAATACAAATGAGGAAAGAAGAATACAGCAGAGTCCTCATCGAAACAATTCAAGAGAGATGACAGTGGACCAACATCTGTCAAGTAGCAAAAGAAGAAAACACTCAACCTAAAATTCTATATGTGAAGAAAACTTTTTATTTTTTATGTAAATCTTTTTCTTTATTAATTTTCTAGAGAGAGAGGAAGGGAGAGGGAGAGAGAGATAGAAACATCGATGAGAGAGAACATTGATTGGACGCCCCCTGCATGCCCCTCACTGGGGATCAGTCCCACAACCTGGGCATGTGCCCTGACCGGGAATCGAACCAGCGACCTCTTGGTGCAGCTCAACCACTGAGCCACACCAGCTGGGCAAGAAAACACCTTTAAAAATTAAATAAACAAAATAAAGTGTTTTTCAGAAACAGAAAAGCTTAAAGAATTTGACAGCAGACCTGCACTGCATGAAGGAAAAATGATACCAGATAGAAATGGGGAGCTACACAGGATAACATACCATGACACCCGTAGAATTTCTCCCAGGGTGCAAGCTTAGTTTAAGATTTGAAAATTAATCAATGTGATACACCATATTAGCAAAATAATAAAAACCTCGCATGATTATCTTAATAAAGAAAGAAAATGCATTTGACAAAATGCTCTAACTGCTGAGCCAAACCGGCCAGGGCCAGATTCAGTTTTATTTTTTTATCCTCACCTGAGGACATTTTTGCATTTATCTTCAGATTGAGCGGGAGGAAGAGAGGTGGGAAGAGAGAGAGAGAAACATCGATGTGAGAGAGACACATTGACTGGTTGCCACCCACACGACCCCAACCGGGGCCAGGGACAAACTGCAACCGAGGTACGTGCCCTTAGCAGGAACTGAACCCAGGACTTTCTGGTCTGCGGGCCGATGCTCCAAACGCTGAGCCAAACCGGCCAGGGCCAGATTCCGTTTTAATAATTATTTTCTAGACTATTGTCCACTTCATTTGTTTTTAAATTAACATAAGTAACATTAGAAGAATTCTCTACCATATTTATAGTTTCATTTTCATTCCTAATATTGTTCATTTGTGTTTTTTCCTTTTATTAACAAGTCTTAGAGAAGTTTGCCTAGTATATATGTTTTCAAACTCAGGTTTTTTATTGATAATTTTCAATCCTTAATTTCTGCTTTAAATTTTATTGATCTCTACCCTCTGTGTATTGTAAGATTGCTTTGTTTTTCTAGCTCAATGTTTTACATCTTTTTTTTTTCTTCAGTCTTTTTTGTTTTCTAATACATGTTTTTTAAGGCTACACATTTTTGTTTAAGTAATTCTTCAGCTGCATTCTGCAAGCATTTTACCTGACATACATGCTAAAAAATTAGCCGGCCACGTGTTCATGGGTGCTGGTAAAGGATTCGAGGCTCAGCATCCAAATTTTTTGCCAGTTCCCCAAGCCCCAAATCCCACAGAGTGATGTGACAAATGCCAGGTAATAACCCCACAGATGGAGGTTATATTACAGGAAAAGGATCCTGAGTTTAGGGAACTGGATCTTTTACAATGGGCAGTTTACTGCAGAGAGGCAGTATCTCTTCCAAGACTGTTCACTATTGAACATCTTTGAGAAGATAGTCCAAACAAAGGGTCGTCGGCGCCTCATTCATGATACATGCAGACACATGAGCGACCCAGGGAGAACTGTCTCCCAACGATCTACAGATCCAAGTTGCCGTCTAAACAATACTAAGTCTTCTTTACCTTCACAGTCATATTTTGGAGTTTTCAGTGGGAAAGTCTTGCATATCTTTCATTAAATTTCTTCCTGGGAAATTTTTTTTTTTTTTTTTTTTGCTATTGTACATGGTATTTAAAACTTTTATTTTAAAATTATTTATTGCTTTTAGAAGTACAATTGATTTTTGTATATTGTAATTGTGACCTTGCTAAATTAACTTATTCTAGTAGTTTGTAGATACTTTTGGATTTTTCCGTGTACACAATCATGCCATCTGTGAATAAAGACTATTTTACTTCTTGCTTTCAGATTTTTAAATTTCCTTTTCTTCCCTCATTGAACTGGTTAGCACCTCCAGTAAAATGTTGAGTAGCTGTGGTTAGAACGTAAAATCATTGATTTATTCCTACCCTGAGGGAGAAAGTACTATTTCACCATTATGTATCATTTTAGTTATAATTTTCTATAAATGTCCTTTATCATTTCTAGTTTACTGAGAATATTTACCAAAAAAGGCTGTTTAATTTTATCAAAGCTCTTTCTGATCTTTTGAAATGATAATGTGGTTTTTCTTCTTGATTCTGTTAATGCAATGAAATACTTGGATTGATTTTCAAACATTAAACCAGTCTTGCATTCCTAATATAAACTCCACATGGTCATATTACATATACACATATATATACACACACATACACATATAATATGAATATATATTAATACACTAATATAATGATAATATATTACTTATATAATTATGTTTATAATGTATAATAAAATATTGCAATCATACAAAAAAGAACATTACATAATGACAAAGGGGGCAATCCAACGAGAGATATAACATTTGTAAATTTTATTCATCCAACATAGGAGTACCTAAATACATAAAGCAAATATTAACAAACCTAAAGGGAGAGAGAGCAATACAATAATAGGGGACTTTCATACCTCACTTACACCAATGGATAGATCATTCAGACAAAAAAAAAAAAATCAGTAAGGAAACATTGGCCTTAAATGAGACAATGGATCAGATGGACAACAGATTAGATAGATATTGTGTTACATTTAAAAGTAATGTTTTATATATATTTACATATAAATTTATATATATATTTATATATATTTACATATATATAAAACATTCCATCCAAAGGTAATGGAATACACATTCTTCTCAAGTGCACATGGGACATTCCAGGATAGATCACGTTAGGCCACAAAAAAAGTCTTAATAAATTAAAGAAGACTGAAATCATCTTTTGCAACAAATGCTATGAAACTGGAAGTCAATTACAAGAAGAAAATGAGAAAATTCACAAATCTGTGATTAAACAACATGCCACTGAACAACCAATGGTTCAAAGAAGAAATCAAAAGAGAAATTTAAAAAAATGCCTTGAGACAAATGCAAATGAAAATACAACATACCAAAACATCTGAAATGCAGCAAAAGCAGTTCTAAGAGGGAAGTTCAGAGCAATAATAAATGCCTACATTAAGAAACAAGAAAGATCTCAAACAACCTAACATTTCGCCTCAAAAAACTAGAAGAACATACGACGCCTAAAGTCAGCAGAAGGAAGGAAATAAAGATCAGAGCAGATATGCAAAATAGATACTAAAAAGACAACAGAAAATATAAACTCAGAGCTGCTTCTTTGGAAAGAGAAACAAATTGACAAACCTTTAGTTGGACTCAAGAAAAAAAAAAAAGGGAAGACTCAAAATCAGAAAAAAAGAGAAGACATTATAACTGTTACCACAGAAATACAAAGAATCATAACAGACTACTATGAACAATTATATTGCCAACAAATTCTGACAACCTAATATAAATGAATACATTTATAAAAACATACAATCTAAATAAGAAATCCTAACAGACCAATTACTAGTAAGGGGTTTGAATCAGTAACCAAAAACCTACCAACAAAAGTCCAGGACCAGACGCCTTCACTGGTGAATTCTACCAAACATTCAAAGAATTAATGCCAATTCTTTTCAAACTCTTGCCAAGAAATGTAAGAGGAGGGAACACTAACAAACTCACTCTATGAGGGCAGCATTACCCTGATACCAAAGCCAGACAAGGATTCCACAAGAAAAGAAATTATAGGTCAATATCCCTGATGATCATGGTTGCAAAAATCCTCAACAAAATATTAGCCAACCAAATTCAACAATACATTAAAAGCATCATATACCATGAGCAAATGGGATTTATTCCAAGAATGCAAGTGTGGTTCAACATCTGCAAAGCAATCAGTATGATACACCACACTAATATTAATCATATGATTGCCCTGGCTGGGTAGTTCATTGGTTAGAGCATCGCCCATACACCAAGGTTACAGGCTCGATCCTCAATCAAGGCACATACAAGAATCAACCAATGCGTGCACTACTAAGTGAAACAAGTTGATCTCTATCCCTCTCCCTCTCTCCCTCTCCTTCTCTCCCCCTCCCTCTCCCTTCTTTCTCTTAAATCAATTTAAAAAGCCCAATCAAGATTCCAAAATGGCGGCGGAGTGAATGGAAGCTACACAGACCATCTCCCAGGACCAAACTGGAATTACAATTAAAATGAGGACAAATCGTCAGGAAAAAGCAACAGAAAAGCAGCTTGTGAGGACCATACAACCAGGGACACTGAATTGATCCTGGTAGGATTTCGGAGGCGCGAGAAGGGGCTGGGAGCCCACGGACAGCAGCAGTCTTAGCTATGAGCAGAGCTCTCGGGGTTAACGCCCAAGACCTCTCCACAGTGCAGAGGGCTGAGACAGAGCACTAAAATAGCCACAGCCACTCACCTTGGGCTCCAGCAGAGGGAGGGCGGACTGGACTGGAACTGTGGGGACACTCGGGATTTGGAGGGTGCTCAGAGATTTTGCTGAGTTACGGCCACTCAGGACAGTGGCCATCTCACTCGGAGACTCAGCCACACCAGGTGGGCCATAGAAATGCAAATTGAGGCTCATTAACTACCAGCATCTGCCCCACCCTTGGGAAATCCTCTCACGCTGAACACCTGAGGGAGTTTTTCATTCAACTGAGAACCCAAGGCTTTTCAAGTAACCACGACTAATAGCCTCTAGACTAATAGCCTCTAGGCAAAAAGCTAGAAGATAACTAACCTTTTCTGGACTTGCAAATCTACCCAGGAAAGTAAGACTCAACAGTGATGTTTAACGTGGGTCCTCCCACACTCATCCAAACCCAGTAGAGGGAGCCACAAACAGCAGACAACCAATATCCACAGGGAAAATTTGGCAGGCTCCAAAAACCACTGAGATAGCCAAAATGGTGAAACAAAGAAACAGATCCCAAATGAAAGAACAAGAGACCTCTACCAAAGATGAAATAAATGAAATGGAGTTAAGTAAGTTAACAGAACTAGAATTCAGAGCCATGATCTTGAGGAAACTCAACCGCATGAGTAAGGACATCAACACCATAAGCAAAGACATAGAAACATTGAAAATCAACCATTTGGAAATGAAGAAGCACCAAGAAGAAATGAAGAATGACATAGCAGAAATGAAGAACATATTGGAAGGACTAAACAGCAGAGTAGAGGAAGCTGAGGACCGGATCAGTGAATTAGAAGACAGGGTAGAAAAAATCAACCAATCAGAAAACCAAAAGGAAAAAACAATGAAAAAACAGGGAGACAGCTTAAGAGAACTGTGGGACAACTGAAAACGTAATAATATTCGCATCATAAGAGTCCCTGAAGAAGAAGAAAATGAGCAAGAGTTAGAGAACATATTTGAAGAAATAGTGACAGAAAACTTCCCTAATTTGGTGAAGAAAGAAGGCATTCAAGTTCAAGAAGCACAGAGAGTCCCAAGTAACAAGAACCCAAACAGGCCCACACCAAGACACATAGTAATTAAAATGCCAAAAATTAAAGACAAAGAGAGAATCCTCAAGGCAGCAAGAGATAAGCAACAGGTTACCTACAAAGGAACCCCAATAAGGCTATCAGCTGACTTCTCAATAGAAACACTACAGGCCAGAAGGGAATGGCATGAAATAATCAAGGTCATGAAAAACAAGGATCTGAACCCAAGACTACTCTACCCAGCAAGGCTATCATTCAAAATAGAAGGTCAAATAAAGAGCTTCCCAGACAAAAAAAGGCTAAAGGAATACATCAGCACGAAACCAGCACTGCAAGAAATATTAAAAGGACTGCTGTAATTAGTAGAAGAAATAGGAAGGAAAATAGAACCACACTAAACAAAAATGGCAATAAATAAGTACATATCAATAATCACCTTAAATGTAAATGGATTGAATTCTCCGATAAAAAGACTCAGAGTAGTGGATTGGATAAGAAAGCATGACCCATATATATGTTGTTTACAAGAGACCCACCTCACAACAAAAGACTCACATAGGCTGAAAGTGAAGGGATGGAAAAAAATTTTCCAAGCAAACAGAAAGGAAAAAAAAGCTGGGGTAGCAACACTCATATCTGATAAAATAGATTTCAAAATGAAGGCTATAACTAGAGACAAAGAAGGTCACTACATAATATTGAAAGGATCTATCCAACAGGAAGATATAACCTTGGTAAACATATATGCACCCAATATAGGAGCACCAAAATATATTAAAAATCTTCTGGAGGACTTCAAAGGAGAAATCGACAGCAATACAATCATAGCAGGAGACTTCAACACCCCGCTGACATCACTGGATAGATCCTCTAAACAAAAAATTAACAAGGAAACAGAGACTCTAAATGAAGCACTAGACCAAATGGATTTAATAGATATCTACAGAGAATTACACCCCAAAACTACAGAATTCACGTTCTTCTCAAGCGCACATGGGACATTCTCAAAGATAGACCACATGTTAGGACACAAACAGTCTCTACAAGTTCAAGAAGATTGAAATCATATCAAGCATCTTCTCAGATCACAATGGCATGAAACTAGAAATCAATTGCAACAAGAACATGCAAAGACATTTGAACACTTGGAGGCTAAATAGCATGTTATTAAACAATGAATGGGTTACCGAGGAGATCAAGGAAGAAATTAAAAACTTCCTGGAAACCAATGAAAATGAACACACAACAACACAAAATCTATGGGATGCAGCAAAAGCAGTTCTGAGAGGGAAGTTCATAGCACTCCAGGCCTACCTCAAGAAACAAGAAAAATTTCTAACAGACTATCTAACCTCACAACTTAAAGAACTAGAAAGCAAACAAAAAGCAAACCCCAGAGCAAGTAGAAGGAAGGAAATAGTAAAGATCAGAGCAGAAATAAATGACATAGAGACCAGAAAAACAATTCAAAGGATCAATGAAACAAAGAGCTAGTTTTTTGAAAAGATAAACAAGATTGATGGACCCTTAGCTAGACTCACCAAGAAACAAAAAGAGAGAACTCAAATACACAGAGTCAGAAATGAAAGAGGAGAAGTAACAACTGACACCACAGAAATACAAAGGATCGTTAACAAATACTATGAACATTTATATGGCAACAAATTCAACAATCTAAGCGAAATGGACAAATTTCTAGAAACACATAGTCTCCCAAAACTGGACCAGGAAGAGATAGAAAACCTGAACAGACCAATAACAATGAAGGAAATTGAAGATGTAATCAAGACTCTCCCAGCAAACAAAAGCCCAGGCCTGGACGGCTTCACGGGGGAAGTTTTACTGAACATTCAAAAAAGAACTAACACCCATTCTCGTCAAACTATTTCAAAAAATTCAAGAAAAAGGAAGACTTCCAAACTCGTTTTATGAGGCCAGCATAATTCTAATTCCAAAACCAGAAAAAGGCACTACAAGGAAAGAAAACTACAGACCAATATCCCTGATGAACATAGATGCCAAAATCCTAAACAAAATACTAGCAAATCAGATCCAGCAATACATCAAAAAAATTATTCACCATGACCCAGTGGGACTCATCCCAGGGATCAAGGCTGGTTCAATGTTTGCAAATCAATAAATGTGATACACCACATAAACAAAATGAAAGATAAAAACCACATGATCATATCAATAGATGCTGAAAAAGCATTCAACAAAATCCAGCACCCATTTCTGATAAAAACGCTCTCAACAATTTGGGAATAGAGGGATCATATCTTGATATAATAAAGGCCATATATGAAAGACCTACAGCCAACATCATACTCAATGGGCAAAAACTAAAAACATTTCCCTTAAGATCAGGAACGAGACAGGGATGCCCACTTTCGCCACTCTTATTTAACATAGTACTGGAAGTCTTAGCCACAGCAATCAGAAGAAAAAATAAAAGGAATCCAAATTGGAAAGGAGGAAGTGAAACTATCATTATTTGCAGATGACATGATATTAGACATAGAAAACCCTAAAGACTCTATAAAAAATCTACTAGACTTAATAAATGAATTTGGCAAAGTAGCAGGATACAAAATTAATGTCAAGAAATCGACGGCATTCTTATACACCAATGATGAACTCACAGAAAGAGAAACTAAAAAACAATCTCATTTAACATCGCGGCAAAAAAATTAAGATACCTAGGAATAAACTTAACCAAAGAAGTAAATGATCTATTTGCAGAAAACTACAGGACATTGAAAAAAGAAATAGAGGAAGATATAACAAAGTGGAAGCACATACCTTGTTCATGGATTGGAAGAATTAACATCATTAAAATGTCCATATTACCCAAAGCAATCTATAGATTCAATGCAATCTCCATCAAAATACCAGTGACATATTTCACAGAACTAGAACAAATACTCCAAAAGTTCATATGGAACCAAAAAAGACCCCAAATAGCCACAGCAATCTTGAAAAAGAAGGACAAAGTAGGTGGGATCATAATACCGGATATCAGATTATACTACAAAGCTACTGTAATCAAAACAGCCTGGCACTGGCACAAGAACAGGCATATAGACCAGTGGAATAGAACTGAGAACCCAGAAATTGACCCAAGACATTATGCTCAATTAATATTCGACAAAGGTGGCAAGAGCATACAGTGGAGTAAAGACAGCCTCTTTAATAAATGGTGTTGGGAAAATTGGACAGCTACATGCAAAAAAATGAAACTAGACCATCAACTTACACCATACACAAGAATAAACTCAAAATGGATAAAAGACTTAAATGTGACTTGTGAATCCATAAAAATCCTAGAAGAAAATGTAGGCAACAAAATTTCGGACATCATACGCAGCAGAATCTTCACTGATACATCACCTAAGGCAACAGAAACAAAGGAAAAAATGAACACATGGGACTACATCAAACTAAAAAGCTCTGCACAGCAAAAGAAACAACCATCAAAACGGAAGGGGAACCCACTGTATGGGAGAGCATAACTGCCAATGATACATCAGATAAGGGGTTAATCTCCAAAATATATGGAGTGTTCATACAAGTCAACCAAAGGAAGACAAAGAACCCAATTAAAAAATGGGCAGAGGAACTAAATAGACACCTCTCCAAACAGGACATACAAATGGCTGAGAGACATATGAAGAAATGCTCAACATCACTAATCATCAGAGAGATGCAAATTAAAACAACAATAAGGTATCACCTCACACCTGCCAGAATGGCCGCCATCAACAAATCATCAAACAACAAGTGTTGGCGAGGGTGTGCAGAAAAGGAGACTCTAGTACACTGCTGGTGGGAATGCAGACTGGTGCAGCCACTGTGGAAAACACTATGGTGTTACCTCAAAAAATTAAAAATTGAATTGCCATTTGACCCAGTGATCCCACTTCTAGGAATATACCCTAAGAAGCCTGAAACACCAATCAGAAAGAATACATGTACTATGTTCATAGCAGCACTATTTACAATAGCTAAGATCTGGAAACAGCCCAAGTGTCCATCAGTGGATGAATGGATAAAAAAGCTGTGGTACATGTACACAATGGAATACTATGCAGCTGTAAGAAAGAAAGATCTCTTATCCTTTGAGACGACATGGAGGGACCTGGAGAGTATTATCCTAAGCGAAACAAGCCAAGCAGAGAAAGACAAATATCACATGATCTCACTTATTTGTGGAATATAAGAAACATAACAGTCTGAGGAACAGGGTAGACCCAGAGATGTGGAAGTAGGGTACAGACTGACAACCCTCAGAAGAGGGGGTGGGGGGGAGGGAAGAGATAAACCACAGAACTTATACGCATGTATGCATAACTGATGGACATGGACAACAAAGCTGGGGACGGGGTGGGGGGATGGGGAGGAGGGTGTCAATGGGGAAAAAAGGAGAAACATCTGTAACAAAAATAAATTAATATAAAAAAAAAAGCCCAATTATAGGATCATCTCAATAGATGAGAAAAAGCATTTGACAAACTTCAACATCCAGTTATGATTTTAAAAACTCAACAAAGTGGATATACAGGAAATGTATCTCAACATAACAAAGGCCACATATGACAAGCCCACAGCTAAAATAAAATAATAAATATAAAATCGAAATAGTCCTAGATCTGCTAAAGAAATTAAATTCATAGTTAAAAAATCTTTCTAGTTCCATTTTCACTGATGTGCTATTAAACATTTAAGAAAAAAAATATTACTAGTATACATTTTTTTCAGAGATTATATTGTGGAAACACTTCCCAACTTGCTTTAAGAGGTTATCATAATTTTGATGTCATAACCTGACATAACAAGGACATTTCATGATTATACACCAATATCCCTCATTAATGAGGATGTGAAAACTTCAAAATGTAAATATATATTAATATTATATATTATTTTGTCAATATTAAGCTTTTTTTCAACATATACATTTAAAGCTATAAAATCCCATATAAGCACTGTTGAAACTGAATACCACCATTTTTGAAGTGTTGTATTTTTATTATTTACTTCCAAATACCTAATTTTCATTCTTTCTTCTTTAATTAATGGGTTACTTAGAAGCACGTTGCTTAGTTTCTCAACATTTGAGAATTTTGTAGTTACTTTGTTACTTTTAGTTAAATTCCGTTGTTATCATAGAATATATTCTATATGATTTCAATGTCAATTTACATAATCCTTTGACGTTTACTGACAGTTGGTTTTGGTACAATGCATGGTTTCTGGATGAACAATCAATGTGGGTAGTTGAAAGGAATGTTTGTTTTGCAGTTATTAGCTTTGGTGTCTAATAAATGATAATTTGGTCAATTTGATAGTGTTCAAATATTTATATTGGTTTTATGTCTCCTTATTATCAATTGCAGAAAGAGGTGGGTTAGCATCTCTAAATATAATTGTGAATTTTTACCCTTTTAATTTTGTCAAGTTTTGTTTTTGGATTATTTTGAAGCTCTGCTATTAGGCACTTACCTATTTAAGATTATTGTGTCTTCCTGCTAAGAAATTATTTTATGATGCAAAAACTTGTTCTCACTGATAATACTCTTAAACCAGTTTGGTATTAATGCTTGCTGTCATGCGATTAGTGTTTGCAGGTTTAACTCTTTCTATACAGTCAAACCTCTGTATCTCAGGTTCTGCATCTGCAGATTCAACCAACCATGGATTGACAATATTCGAAAAAAATTACATTTTTGCTCATGTGTACTATGTAGTTAGGCCTGTGACGGCTGTATCTGTACTGAACAAGCAGACTTTTGGGGGGTCATTATTCCTAAACAATCCAGCATAACAACTATTTTCATAGCCTTTACATTGCATGAGGTATTATAAGTAATCTAGAGATGTTTTAAAGTATATGGGAGCATGTGCATAGGTTATATGCAAGTACTACACCATTTTATGTAAGTTTTCTGTCATTATTGTTTCAAATAGGTTTTCAATTTCTTGTTCTCTCTTCTCCTTCTGGCACCCCATGATGCAAATGTTGGCACGCTTGAAGTTGTCCCAGAGGCTCCTTACACTATCCTCATTTGTTTGGATTCTTTTTTCTTTTTGCTGTTCTGATTGTGTGATTTTTGCTTCCATATATTCCAAATCGATGGTTTGCTTCTTGGCTTTACCTACTCTACTATTGAATCTCTGTAAATCAGTGGTTCTCAACCTTCCTAATGCTGCGACCCTTTAATACAGTTCCTCATGTTGTGGTGACCCCCAACCATAAAATTATTTTCGTTGCTACTTCATAACTGCAATTTTGCTACTGTTATGTCTTAGGCGACCCCTGTGAAAGGGTCGTTCGACCCCCACAGGTTGAGAACCGCTGCTGTAAATTATTCTTTATTTCAGTTAGTGCCTCCTTCATTTCTGACTGGTCCTTTTTTATGCTTTTGAGGCCCCCACTAAGGGCATTGAAGTTCTCACTAAGTTCATTGAGCATCCTTATAAGCAGTGTTTTGAACTCTGCATCTGTTAGATTGTTTATCTCCATTTTGTTTAGTTGTTTTCCTGGAGTTTTGTTCTGTTCTTTCATTTGGGACATGTTTGTCTCCTCATTTTGGCTGCCTCCCTGTGTTTGTTTCTATGTATTAGGTAGAGTTGCTATGTCTTCTGGGCTTCCTAGGGTGGCCTATTATAGTAGGTATCTTGTAGGGTCCAGTGGCACAGCCTCCCTGGTCTCCCAGCTGGGCCCTCGAGGTGCACCCCTCACATGGACTTTAAACCCTTCTGTTGTAACTGAGTCTTGATTGCTGTTGGCACACCAATGAGAGGGTTTTACTTAGGCTGATCAGCTGCAAGGACTGGCTGTGCCCACTATCCACCGACCTCTGAGTGCCTTGGATAATCAGCTATGCAGAGGCCCACCACACAGAGCAAGATCTACTTCAACAGGGTTCTGGTACCCACTGAGTCTATTCCTTGAGTGTGTTGCTTGGGGAGATGGTTGGGTGGTGGTGCTTTGAAGTGTTCTGAAGCTGTCCACTGGGTGTGCTGGCTCTGGGGCAAGGTCAGCCACTGCCTGTGTTCTGCCTGGGGCCACCAGGCATAAGCTACAAAGTGATCTGCAGATGGCTGGTTCTTGTGCTGGGCTTGGAGGTGCCCAGGCAAAGCCAAGCTGTGAACCAAGGCTGGCTGCTCCTAGTGCTGGGCCTGGGGCCACTTAATGAGAGGTATGGGGCTCGCTGAGACCAGTTGCTGCTTGTTCGAGAGAATTTAGGAAAATCTGAAGCAGGATCCAAGACAGGCCAATCCTATGGTAAAGTCACTGGAACAGCTTGGATGGGCCTGAAAGTTGAGTGGGGCAGGCCTCAGGGAATCACCAGGGTGGGACAAACAGTGTGAGCCAGGTTGCTGGAGTTCCAGATATGGCAGCCGTTTGCTGGCCTCATGGGGGAAGGGCTCACCAAAGGAACAAAGGCCTCCAACACACGTCTGTCCAGTAGAAAGCTGCCTCTCCAGCCCTCGCCCCAATGCCAAACAGCTCAGTTCTTCCCCATATGTCTCTGGTGCCTTTCGAACTGCCTCCCCCTCGCTGGAGCCTGGAGGGAGGGAGTCCGAGTAAGTCTGAGCATGGGCCCTTTAAGAGGAGCTGCCTGGGGCACTAGCAGCCTCAGCCTCCCTCAGCCTCAGTTCCCGCTGGTTTTACAGCCAGAAGTGATGGGGACTTCTCTTCCTGGCACTGGCACCCTGAGCTGGGTGCCTGGTGTGGGAGGGGGACCCCTCAGTCCTCAGGGAGGACCTTCCCAGCCAAGGTGTCCTCCTGAGTTTTATCTGACACAGTGAGTGTGGGATCAGCCCCTCCGGACCTCCCCATCTCCTACCTGTCTCGGTATGACTTCAATTTTGTAGTTATGGGACTTCCCTTCAGCTCGATGTCAGGTGGTTCTGAATGATGGTTGTTCTGTAGTTGTAATTTTGATGTGGTTGTGGGAGGAGGTGATAACCATGTTTACCTATGCTGCCATCTTGACCGGAAGTCCTGTTGCTTTTTTTTGAAAATCGTGTTTTCCCCCACTCTGGCTGCTTTTTTTTTTTTTTTTTTTTTTAATTTTTTTTCCTTTATTGGTTTTAGAGAGAGACGAAGTGAGAGGGAGAGAGAGACAGAAACATCAATGAGAGAGAACATCGATTGGCTGCCTCCTGCATGCCCCCCACTGGGGATCGGGCCCACAACCTGAGCATGTGTCCTGACTGGGAATCGAACCAGCGACTTCTTGGTGCATGGGTCAACTCTCAACCGCTGAGCCACACTGGCCGGACTCTGGCTGCTTTTAACAACCTGTTTGTGTGAGGTATTCTTTAAATGTTACTATACATTGTGGATTTTAAAATTTATTTTGCTTCATTCATTCATCTTGCTTGGGCTTCTTCAATCTGATGACATGTCATCAGTGCTGCACCATGTTTGGTCTCTTTATATCACCCCCACCATCCTCTTGGCTCTGTCACTGGTTACCAAACTGTGTTTTTCTGTCTTGACTGTAAGTTAACATCTTTATAGTTTTCTGTTTTTCAATGCTGTAGTGTGTATTTTTACCAGTCTTCCAGTTTATACAAGAACATTTTTCTTTTCTTTTTTAAATGTTTTTATTGATTTTTTAGGAAAGAAAGGAAGGGAGCGATAGACATTGATGTGAGAAACATTGATCGGCTGCCTCCTGCATACCCCTACTGGGGCTCGAGCCTGCAACCTGGGCCATGTGCCCTGACTGGGAATCGAACCAGGACCTCTCAGTCCATGGGATGACACTCAATACAAGAACATTTTTCTGTTAATTCATCTGCTAAATTTTAACCATTATGCCAGAATTTTCACGAATAGAAATTCTATTTATTGCCTTCCCAAATCTGATCATTTCTGGCAATCTGATTCTTTCCCATTTCCTATACTCTTTCTTTGAACATTAACATTTCAGAGTATAAAATTACTGGATCATTCCAGAATCTGCAAACTTTGCAAGTTTAATATGACAAATCTGAAGGTTCTTTTGATTCTTGCTCATGGTGGCTTTGTTTTTGTTGTTACAAAGTATTTGATTATGAATAATAATCCTTGAACTTACGACTCTTTTGAGGTCTGACTTGAAGGGGGTTTCTTCTAAAGAGGATCCATGTCTTCCTATTCTTTTGGCTTAGGGAGATTTCTAAGCAACAGTGCCAATTCTAGCCGCAAACCGGTGTAGAGGAGTGTCACTACCACCACTGAATTGTATTAAAAAGGGGAAGGCTTTTCCTACTGTTAGATATATCTACTTAATCTTTTTAGGAAATCTTACATTTTTGAAAGTTCATTCATTAAAGGTTTTGGCTTGAAGGGGGCTGGCATTAGATAGGAATATTTGACCTCCTACTCTGGGCCCATAAGTTAAAATCCAGGCTCTAAGCCTTGTTTATACTACTTGATTTCTATTTAGTTTTAGTACATACAAGATACTGCTATGAGAATCTGTGAGCTGTAGGAAGGTGGATTCATGATTTTTGTCCCTTCATAATTATTTTAGGCAATACTGTTCTAAAACTGTTCTAATAATTTCATTTTTTTTAAACTTTTACATTATGAAGGGCCAGAAGAGAGACCAAGTATTTCCATCTTTTTTTTTTTTTTATCCTTACCTGAGGACATTTTCCCATTTTTTGTTCAGATAGAGTGGGAGGGAGAGAGAGGACGAGAGAGAGAAAACATCGATGTGAAAGGGACACATCGAGTGGCTGCCTCCTGCACGACCAACCAGGGCCAGGGACAAATTGCAACCGAGGTTCGTGCCCCTAGCGGGAACCGAACCCGGACCTCTCTGGACCGCAGGCCGCCGCTCTAACTGCTGAGCCAAACCGGCTAGGGCATTTCCATCTTTTTTATAGAACCATTTGACCAGTCATGATTTTTTGTTGTTAATTCCCACTTCTAAACTAATTTGTTGGTGGTATTTCTTTGCAAAATGGTGACAGGGTTTCCACCTCGCTGGGGAGAAACTTATTTCCATGCTAGCACTGTAAGAATCACTAGGAAATCACTATAGCATCTAATTTCTTCTTTTAGTATTTTTTCTTTATTGATTTTGAGAGACAGAGAAGGGAGAGATAGAAACATCGATGAGAGAGAACATCGATTGGCCACCTCCTGCATGCCCCCCACTGGGGATTGGGCCCATAACCTGGGCATGTGCCCTGACTGGGAATTGAACCGGCAACTTCTTGGTGCATGGGTCAATGCTCAACCACTGAGCCACACTGGCCGGGCTAATTTCTTTGCTTGTAAGATGAGTTCCTGGAGCAATCTCTTCTTAAAACTGTAGCATTTCATGAAAGATGTTTGGAGTTCACAACCAGAGAATAATACCAATAAACTGAGTCAAAATATTATATGAATATTTTAATGCAAAATGCTCAACACTTAAAATTAGCAAAGCTTAATTTAAATTAAAATTCCATTTCTCTAAAGATGGTTAACCCCAAGAATTGTAAGTAGTTGACTTCGGCTTTATAATGCCAGTCCTAATGCAAAACGGTGAGAACAGCATCGTTAGCTGTCATTTCCTCCATGGCTCTTCTAAACCCTAAAAGGGGTGGGGGGTGGGATACTCAGACAGACACAGAACAAAACACAACCCAAATAAACTGTGCAGTTATTCCTAACATTTTCACCCATTTGGCTGAGCTGTCCACCCAAACAGCGAGAGAATAACTCCAGTCTTGTTCCAGAGCTGAGAGGAGGTTTTATTTTTACAGCTTGGTAGAAGTCCGCACTAGGTGAGAAGTCACAGTTTAAGGATGCATGTTCTGTAAATAGTTACTACATATACACATTTAGTGTCTGTAAACACTAGAAATATACATTAGACAGAGTACCCTCACCAGGTACAGTTTAAAAAAGAAGATGAGGTAACATGAATCTCAAAGTCCACAGGAATCCTGCCTGAAGAGTTTGGACAGCTGCCAGTATTAACTTCCAATGTACAGGGGTCAAGGCGTCTCCCGGACCCTCAGGGTTTGCCCGAGCCAGACTCACTGGCTTTCAGCATAGCAACTGCATCTTTGACCGCATGGTAGATAACATTCTTCACCTAAAGGAATGAGAGAAGATCTGGTCAGTTCACTGTTAAAACTAAAATCTGTCACTAAAATAAACTTTCCCCTACCAGTTTTAATACCATTTTCTCAATTTAAAACTCAGTATTCACTATGATGTCAGTACTTGCAAGGTCCCTGGGTTCTTTTAGGACAATATTTCGTATACATTTTAAATCCACGCCTCCTTGGAAGAATTTAGAAGGCCCACTCTGTAACAGGCTTTAATGCCACAGGGCCCTACCCCTGGCAAGTGCAGGGAGAGGCAAGTCCAAAGGTACAGTTTTATTTTTCAGAATATTTTCCCCTAGTTTTCAAACATGAAATTATGTTACTTGGTTGAGTATTAAAAGCCTCTAAAAAACCTCTCCCTCTCAGACCCTCTCTGGGTCCCAGATGCTGTTCTGCTCTACCCAAGGCTGAGAATACTGCAGTCTGGCAGCTGAGCCAAGATCAGAAATCAGGTCTGTTCATTCTGAATACTAAAGACTTTCTCTTCAGACACAGTCCCTTACAGAATCTAACCAACATCAGGTCAAGGTGAGATTTTCCTGCTTGTTCCTCCTTTGCCTAAGTAGACAGTTCACCAACTCACTGGACCAAGTGTGAGTTCACTAACTCTCTTAAAAGGTAAGTAATGGGCCACAGTCAGCCAATGCCAGGAACCAGTGCTATTTTTACCTGTAATTTATCTTCATGATTAGTGTGAGTCTGCGACAGATAACGGAATTCCTGAGTAAGCCAGAAGCAGTGTTTAACATGTTCTGGAGAAACAAAATCTTCAGCCACTTTGATACAGCTATATAAGTTATGAACCTGAAAAACACACCAAGCCCCATCAGTAACAAACATGAAAGTTCGTAGTAAAACGAGAATAAAGGACAAAGTAACAGTTCTTGCCTGATGTGGAGCTCCTGCTGGGATGAACACCACATCCCCAAGAAACTGTACAATAGCCCAGCCTTGAACTCCGTACTCTTGATGAAGACGCTTCCTTAGGGATCGATCTAAATACCAGCTCTGATCATGAATGGGATCGTGGTCAGCTGGGTTTTCTTGACCTTGCTCTTCTGAAACCTAGAATAATATTAAAAATCTATGAAACTGAGCAACACGCAAAGGCCCAATGAGGGCATCCCTCCCCCGCTCCCCAACAGTGTGGGCAGTCAGTAACTGTCAGGCCTTCTTCTTTTTTTTTTTTATCCTCACCTGAGGACACCCCTTCACCTTTTGTTCAGATAGAGTGGGAGGGAGAGAGAGGAAGACAGAGAGAGAGAGAAACATCGACGCGAAAGGTACACATCGAGTGGCCGCCACCCGCACAACCAACCAGGGCCGGGGACAAACCGCAACCGAGGTACATGCCCCTAGCGGGAACCGAACCCAGGTCTCTCTGTACCGCAGGCCGACGCTCCAACCGCTGAGCCAAACCGGCCAGGGCTGTCAGGCCTTCTTTACGTAAGTGCCCTGTTGGCAGAGATGTGTGGTCCTCAAAGACATTAACTGAAGAACTAAGGAAAGACTGAAAGAAAATGTGGCTTCCCTTCTGTCATTTCCTATAAACTGACAATTTGGACAATATTTTGGTCTAGACTTTTAAATATAAATTGGCTCAAGCTCCACTTCGCAGTTAATAAACACCTGAATTCACTTAATCTGAGTTACAAAACAGTCACAAAGATAGCTGTAGATTAAACCTGTTTATTTGAGACCCAGTATCAGGCAGCACAGCCTCAGGGTGACACTATCACAGAAACAACATGGTAACCAACAGGTTTTCTTGAAGTGTCAAATGATCCTTAGCCAGAAACACTTTGATTTAAAAAAATGCTGGTTAAGGGCTAGGAGTGTTCATATCTATTACTCATGAACAACTGGAGAACATCAACCACAGATACCTGAGCTGCAACCAGCAGCCTCATTGGCGACCAGGTTAAAAACTGAATACACTCATCTTTCCAGCTGCCCAGAACTTCCACATATAGCCCTTTGTGGATAACCCGCCAACTACAGGACTCTCTCAGAATGACCCTTCACAAGCTAACAGCCACAGGCAGGGCCGGAAGCCTTACTGACCTGCTACTAGGCGAGGGTGGATAAAACCAACAGGGTCTTTTGTAACTCAGAACATGGTAACCAAAGGCCAAGGAAAGATACAGAACTTGTGAAGTGCTTAGATTTTCAAGGCAATAAAAACAAATAGCATGCTAAGAGATGATCACAGGAACTAACTTATAGAGCAAAAAAGACCTCCAAATGTACTATAAAACACAGACATAAGAAAAAAGACAAGGGCTCTTCTTTTCAGAGGTGTGAGCTTAGTCATTTAGAAATCCTTGTTCCTTAGCAACCAGCCTATGCAATCTGACATGCACGGATTTAACGTTTGAGGTTGTGGTAACTTCCCCAGTAAGAGCCAGCCACATGCAGTAAATTTATGATGTAGTGATTCTTCATGCCTCTCTTCAGATGCCATCGGGTAAGGAACACACCTTTTTAAGGAATTCTCGTATCTTCTCCGTGTCCTTAGCAGCATATATATGCCAGAGGGCCCCTGGTTTCTCTTTTCCTTCAATAAATCGCTTTATTGTGAGTTCATCAGAGTCTCCATCTTGAATAGTTTTAAGGACTTCTGGAGTAAGGGAAAGCAAATATCAGCCCCCAGTCTCCAGCTTAGAGTAAGTCCCACTTTTATGCTCAGCACCCTACCTTCTTCTTGGTCACACTGTCCTTTGGGAATTCCCACATAGACCATGACATTAGCTGCATCAGAGACATCTAAGTGAAGATTTGTTGTTCCGTATTTCCGATCTTCTGGAGTAATTAATCCTGCAAACAGAAATTGCCTTAAATTTACTGAAGATAACACAGGCTGCCATGTCTTTCCCACTCCCTGGTCACAAAATTTAAAAGCTGCTTCTCTAATCACGTAAAAGTAAGAGAACAATATTTAATATTAAATTATTTTATCCTTTCAACTATAGCACACTGCTGGTGGGAATGCAGACTGGTGTGGCCACTGTGGAAAACAATATGGTGTTTCCTCAGAAAAATTAAAAAGGGAACTGCCATTTGACCCAGTGATCCCACTTTTTAGAATATGTTCTAAGAAGCCTGAAACACCAATCAGGAAGAATATATGTACCCCTATGTTCATAGCAGCACTATTTATAATCGCTAAGATCTGGAAACAGCCCGTGTCCATCAGTAGATGAGTGGATAAAAAAGCTGTGGTACATTTACACAATGGAGTACTGTGCAGCTGTAAGAAAGAGAACTCTCTTACCCTTTGAGACGACATGGAGGGACCTGGAGAGTATTATGCTAAGCGAAATAAGCCAGTCAGAGAAAGACAAATATCACATGATCTCACTTATTTGTGGAACATAATAAACAAAAAAAGCTAACAAAAGAGATCCAGAATCATGGAAGTAGGGAACAGAATGACAAACCTCAGAGGGATGGGGGGTAGAAGGGGAGGGAAGAAATAAACCAAAGAACTTACATGCATAGATGCACAACCAACAGACATGGACACTAGGCTGGGGAAGGCAAGAGGGCGGTGGGAGCAGGAAGGAGGGGGGTCAATGGGGAAAAAAGGGGGACATCTGTACTACTTTCAACAATAAAAAAAACCTAATAAAAAAAGGAAAATCATTTCTTATTAAATATTAATCATAAAAATAATAAAGGAACTCTTATTACTAGAACTTTGGTTTCTGGTGATAGGAAAATTAAGTCCCTGGCAGACTCTCCTGCTGAGAACAACTAAAAATCCTAGATCAAATAGTTGAAAAAAATTTGTTTAAAAACAATGAATTAATATGCTAGCAAGAAAAGAAGAAATACTCAGAAGCCAGAACTAGAAAGCAGGACTCAGGAATGGTCAAGTGGACTAAGTACGACCACGGCTGATGCTGATGGGGGCAAAGCCACAAGATCACACCAAGAAGTCACAGCTCAGACACACAATCTTTGAAAAATGACCATTCTTTTTTTTTTTTTTTAAATCCTCACCTGAGGACATTTTTGCATTTATCTTCAGATAGAGTAGGAGGGAGAGAAGGAGGAAGAGAGAGAAAGAAACATTGACGCGAGAGAGACACGAGTGGTTGCCACCCACACGACCCCAACCAGGGCCAGGGACAAACTGCAACCGAGGTACGTGCCCTTAGCGGGAACCGAACCCGGGACTCTCTGGTCCATGGGCCAATGCTCTAACCGCTGAGCCAAACCGGCCAGGGCGAAAATGACCATTCTTTAATGATGTTTATGATAAGGCATAAAGTGTTTGAAAATGAACACATCTTTATTATTTTCAATCCCTAACTGCTTACTCTGGATGGAAACAAGTTTGTCACAGGAAAAGCTTTTATAGAATAACACTGCCATCTACCTATTGGTATCTAGAGGGAAAAGATCACTGCCAAACTATTTAAAACAAGCAAAGAATGTGCATGTTTTAAACTGCTTCTACCCTATAAAGCTTCATTTCAGTGAAACAGGGATAATCACATTATGCAACATTACACCATTTACTTTAGTGGAAAAATGTTCCATTTACATAAATTCACTGTAAACCCCCACTGTGAACAGAGTATGTCCTAAGATCCCGACCATCCAGCTACTTTGCAGGGTTTGAGGAAAGTGAACTCAATTAGGGAACACGATACAGACCAACGGGTATACTCAGGGTTCTCTAATCTGAGACCTGAGAAGCAAAGGGAATAAAAAAGCAAGGGGACTTCTGCCTGTCATGTCCTCTCTCCCACACACCATTTCTCACCCTACACTGGCAGAACTATCTTGGGCATCTAATCTGTGGGAGTTTTCCCAACTCTGTTCCTGGTGGTGCCCTGGGCTGACTCCACCTAACAGAATGGTGGTACTGAGGTCCCAGCACTTGCTCCCCACCCCTCCCCAAAAGTCTCTGAAGAACATGGGAAAGACACCAAAGACTCCATCCTTTCTTCAGGAGGACTGCCATCCCATCCTCAAGTCTGAGAGATTGGAGTTGGGAGTAATTATGGGATGAAAAAATAAAAAATCAAAGTAATTTGTAAAAGGACTTGAAAAATGGGGGCCAAATAGTATAAAACATTAAATTAAGTGCACTGAATGATTCAAACAACTGAAACTTCAATTCAACAATAAATTAGTAAAGAACCCTTTCAAAATTGCCAACTATAATCCAGACCTGAACAAAGACCCTACATAAAACTGGTCGATGTCACAACAATAATGACAGAAACAGCTGTTAAGTATAGAAACCAATCTCTATCCTGAGCAATCCTCCTTGATGGACAGCTTACTGGGTCATGGCCAAACAATAAAACGCCAATTCAAAGGGTACTTTAAATACTAACTTAAGTAACTAACTACTACCCACCAACACAGACCACTGCATGTAAGGGTGGATGCTAACGTCTGAGATGCTTGCAGAATGACCTAAATGTCCAGCAACATTGAAATGACTAATAAAATTCCATTCATTCAATACTGTACCATGCAACTATTAAGTATTATCTTACTAATGATTATTAAGGGCTAATGATAGAATGATGTCAACATCATGGCAGAGTAAGAAGAATCCTTTGTTTCTCTTAAGTTTACAAGTAGGATGACTATAACTCAACAAAGGATACCCTCCCCTTCCCGCTCAACACACAAACATGCCTGAAAGATCCACCCACTGAAACATCTGAAGGTGGACAAGACTGGAACAAGTAGGGGAGATCGGATGGGGGGAAGGATAGGAAGGGTGGCCACAGATAGAGTTGGGCACCCACCATGGCTCCAGTGAGCTCAGTAGCCAAAAGAGGGGTGGGGAGGGAGTCAGACGGAAGCCCTCACACTATGGCCTGGATTGTAAGAGGGGCAGAAGGAAGAGTAGTCCCCCAAGAAAAAGTATCACCCTTCTGCCTTCCCCATTGTAGCAGACCCTGGTAGAGGTGGCTGGGAAGCTTAAAACAACACAGCACTGCCAACAGCCATTACTGGACGGGGGGGCAGAGCCATGAATGTTAAACTTGCCCCACCTATCCAGGCAGAGACTGGTAAAGAAAGATGAGAAACCCAGACAGCGTGGAAGTACCCACGGCTGATGCTGGCAGGGGGGCAGAGCCACAAATTCACAAACTTGTCCCCATGACTCACTCATCCTGCAGAGCCCAGTCGAGGCAGTGGAGACACCTCCAAAACACAGCAGGGCCAGCGATCATTAGTAAAAAGGTAGTGCTGGGAACTCACCAAACCAATTCTACACTGCCTGCCACATACCCCCACCACAGTGGTAGTGCCCCATAACTAAGGTGAGCTGGTCACAAAGGGGACACCCATTATTCTAGTGGGTATGCAACATTTTCCTTCACCAAAGTGATGATGCTTCACCTCTATCCCAAAGGCACAAAGAGTTCAGGAGGTAAGTAAAAAACAAACAAACTGTAACACCATCAACTGGAAAAAAACAAAGTACCCTATCAGTCTGCTGAACTGTTGAGAATAAAACAGCATCCAGACAACAAAAGAACTCACACCTCAAATGCACAGGCAGAGAAATAATCCATCAAATACCACGAACAACTATGGCAACATGGGAGCACAGAAGAAAAATGAAAAGTCTCCAGGAACTAAACTCAAACTCATGGAAGGATGTGATTTAAATGACAGATTTTTTTTTTTTATCCTCACCTGAGGACATTTTTTTTGCATCTATCTTCAGATACAACTGGAGGGAGAAGGGCAGGAAGAGAGAGAGAGAGAAACATCGATGTGAGAGAAGACACATCGAGTGGTTGCCACCCACACGACCCCAACCGGGGCCGGGGACAAACCGAGGAGGAAACAGAGGTACGTGCAGGAACCGAACCCGGGACTCTCTGGTCCACAGGCTGACGCTCTAATCGCTGAGCCAAACCGGCCAGGGCTAAATGACAGATTTTTTAAGATTGCAGTTATGCCCTGGCCAGTTTGGCTCAGCGGTTAGAGCGTTGGTCCACGGACCAATGAGTCATGGGTTCAATTCTGGTCAAGGGCACGTCCCTTCGTTGCGGTTCATCCCTGGCCCTGGTCAGGGTCATGTGGGAGGCAACCAGTCGATGTGTCTTTCTCACATCTCTCTCTCTCTCCCTCTCTTTCCTCCCCTCTCCCTCTCCCTCTCCCTCCCACTCTATCTAAAGATAAATGGAAAAATGTCCTCAGGTGAGGATTAAAAAAAATAAAGATTGCAGCTATGAAGAAGATCAACAAGATACAAGAGAACTCAGAAAGGTAGTTCAATGAACTCAGGAAGAAAATGAATGAACAAAAGAAGCACTTCACCAAAAATATTTAAACTATAAGAAAGAACCAAACAGCCCTGGCCAGATTGGCTCATGGGTTCAATTCGTGGTCAATGGCACATACCTGGGTTGCAAGTTCGATCTCCGGCCCCAGTCCAAGTTCTGTGGGAGGCAACAAGTCGATGTATCTCTCCCACATTGATGTCTGTCTGTCTCTCTCTCTCTCCCTGTCTAAAAATCAATGGAAAAATATCCTCAAACAGAAAAACTCAATAAATGAGATGAAGAATGCATTAAAGAACACTGAAAACAAAGCAGACCAGATGGAAAAGAAAATTAGTGAGCTCAAAGATAGAAACCTAGACATGATCCAGGGAGAAGAGAAGAACTAAAAGTTAAAAAAAAACAAAAGAAAGAACTCTATGAGAACTATCTGATTTCATTAGAAAAAGCAACATAAGGATAATGGGCATACCAGAAGGAGAAGAGAAGGAGAAAAGAACACAGAGCCTAGTCAAAGAAATAATTAGAGAACTTCCTAAGCCTTGGGCATCAGACGCCAAACAGCGAAAGTAATCTTGAGGAAGACGACGAAATTGGAGGTATTACACTACCTGATATCAAACTACAGTAAAAGTCAAACAGAGAAAGACAAGTATCATATAGTTTCACTTAAATGTCGAATCAAAAAAACAAAATAAATGAACACAGAAAACAAAAACAAACCCATAGATAAATGTAGTACAGACTGATGGTTGCCATACCATACTTTAGAAAGCAAACAAAAAATTTTTTTTCATGAATAGGAGGAGGACTGGAGGGCTGGATAAAAAAGGTGAAGGGGAATTAAGAAGTACAAATAGTCACAGGGATATACAGCACAGCATAAGGAGTATAATCAGTAATATTGTAATAAGTACGTATGATGTCAGGTGGGTAGTCAACTTATCGGGAGGATCACTTTGTAAGTTATATAAATGTCTAACCACTCATGCAGTACACCTGAAATTTATGCTTTTAAACAATGTTACCTCAATAAATTTAATACAAAAAAAGTTTGGAAAGGACTATAAGCAACATGTAAAGATTTCCAATGTAATATTAGGTATAGAACAGAGAAAAATCAAGAATTGCATGTGCCCAACAACTACAACTATGAAAAGGAAATACACAAACAAGTGGCCAAGGAATGAAAGAAAATATGCAAAAATGAAGCATAGTGCTGTGTTAAGTGTCAGGATTATACATGTTTTTCATCCCTCCCTCCCCCAATGGCAATTTTCCAAACATTTTGATTTGCTTTATTTCCATTATAATTTTTTCAAGTTAGCAATTTCCTCCTTACCATAAGCATTATACATCTTGGGACCCAGATCTGGCCTAACAAAGTAGTTTGGCAGCCTCGAGGCCAAGTTCAGTTTGCCATCTCTCCGTGTGTACTCAGGTAGTGGAATGTTGGCCATCAGGTCATCAAACCTGGTACAAAACAAAGCATTTGAAAAATAAGGCTGCCTTTCTAATTCATTATTGTGTGATTTGTTTTGTTCCTTCTACACAAAAGGAACAAACAAAAATACCTGTGCTCATGAAGATGGAGACAGCTGAACATGAACAACATTTAAAATTGGAATTATAGAGGTTACAAATAAGGACGGCTAATTCCTTCCTTCACCACAGAAACGTATCAAAATGATCTGGAATTTCTCAGACAAAAGACCTGAGCAATGAATTCTGGACACTCGGATTTATTTGTTAGTTCTAAGGAACCTTTCCAAGGTTCAAGCTCAAATCAGGCAAACGCGTCTACCACTCAGCTGTCTTGTCTAACACAAGACGTGATTGTATCACGCGGACCCTGGCGGCTCTGACCCCACTGCTGCCTCGTTCGGGCCCTGCGCCCCTGAGCCGCCTCTTCTCCAGCAGAGCGCGCGGGACACATGCGAGCTTTCCGAGTCAGCCAGCTCTATCAGTCAGTCCCTCCATCCCACTTAGAAATACTCATCTCCAAAGTTTACGGAGTAGAAATGAGAAATCAGCCCTGGTAAAACCACTGGAACTCATATTTCCCTGAGAACTATTTTCTCACCATCTCGAAAAAAGAATTTATTCTACCAAGCCAAGGACTGAACCATCTACCCCCAAATTTTAATCATACCTGGAAGGCATCATATCTCTAAAATCTTCTCCTGGTGGCCAGTCCTTAAGTTTCAACACCATTGGTTCTTTATCATTTTTCAATCGGTCTGAAAAATAACCAGAATAACTGAATTGTTCTCCTTCTTAACTCAGAAATAGACCTAAATAAACGGCAAATCAGCATTTTATGCTTAACAATGCAAATAAAATTCATCTCTGCAGAATCTTCACAGTCTAATACATTTTGCATATAAAGGTTATTTTTCTTTAATATGAAACCACATCAACTGGTAACCATTTTCTACAGTGCCAAGAAATTCTTTCATACCCTGGAGGCAGCAAGGGGGAGCAAAATAAGGATCACCAATCACCGACTCATCTGTATAAGGGCTTTGTCTTATCTAGATGCTTATTACACTGCTACTCATTCTTTGAGATTTCAGCCACTCCCTTTTGCCCTGACATCTAGGTGGGGTTTGACAGTGTCTCTCTCACTCAGATCCAGTCTCCTCCTACAGAAAGAGAAGTGAGCAGCTCCCCAACTAATAAACAGCAGTGCTCTTCAACAATCAAAGGCCACAGGAGGGTAAAAAATTTTCTCAGACTAGCACAAAATAGAAATGACTTGTTTTACTCAGAGACAGAAACTAACTGATGTTCTGTCCAGGGAGAACTAGGGCCAGCTGGGCCCACTCTCTGGCCCTCCCCTCCCCCCTGAATCTTCTGGATGATACACACAGGGGTTTCTCTTTCCTTGTAACAGTCAGAACTATTACCTGTTTCGGGTAATGCCAAGGAACCAAGACCCAAGGAGCTCTGATTGGAAATGATACACTGATAATTATGATTAACAGCAATAACAATCAACCACTATTTCACGTCTTGCTGTGTTCCAGTCTCTGCTAAGTGTATTACTGATTTAATCCTTACAATTAAACCCAATATCCCAATGAGATTAAGCACTACTTAATATTCTCAATTTTACACGAAGAAACAGACAGACACCCACGGTCATCAGCAGAATTGGAACTGCAAACCAGGTTTGACTTCAGAGCTTGTACTCTTGAGCATGAACATTTGTATGTTTTACAGTCAGCCAAGCACTGCTCCATAACTAAACAGGTGCACACTCGGGGCAACAGATAGGAAATCACAGGGAGCAGGGTGTGTGCAGAACACCAGCAGCACTTCGGTGTGGGCGGCACGCTGGGGGTGTGCAGCTGGATCATCAGTATGGAAAAGGCAAGTTGTGGTTGACTCTGGAAAGCTTGAACCCCAGGAAAATTAAACCACAAGCTCATATAACAAGTATATATCAATGGTCAGGATTTGAACCCAGGCCTCACTGGATAGCACTGTGGCAGCTGTGCCATCAGATCCCCTTCAAAGGACTTGCTGCCCAGACGCAGCTGTAGGGTCTGCCTCAGCTGCAGAGAGCTGCCTCCCCAGGCCACGTCCTTCCCAGGGCACCAGCATCCAGAAACTGAGGGAGGCAGAGGGTAGGTCCTGACACCTCTCCCTTCAGCCCACTGAGATGACGAGGGGCAGTACTTGCTCCAGGACTCCCTGCCACCCTGGCTGAGGCTCTGTTGAGTCTGCCTCGCAGCCAACTCCCTCTCACGCCCAGTCCTGCTCCCACCGCTCTCTTCATGTCACAGATGTTGATTCCTAGGTAAGTATCTTAGGTCTGAACTCTGTCTTAGCATCTATCTGTGGAAAACCCATTACAAGAGTTAGCTATAACTTTATTACAAAGTTTGTGAAAAGTATGGGCTGTAATCTAGAAATGTGGGTAACGGGGAATAAGGAAGCAGGAGGTTAAAAGGTGAAAGTATGTCTAAAAAGAATGAGTGATGAACGAGCATGCCTGAATTACCAAGTCTGAAGAATGAACTGGCCAAACCTTCTAGCAGGAATGGGGGCGCCGTGACCCACTGCTGTGTGATGTGAACATGGCCCAGTGTGCTTTCAATATGTATTCTCAGAAACAGTTTACTGACTGGCCAATCACAGAAAGAGCCAACCTCAGCCCAGGCCATATAAACCTTACTGCTACAATGCCCACTCACCCACATGAAGTAGACAGTGACCAGGAGACCCTGTATTGAATGAATTCACATTCGCTGGCACCTTTGGCTCTATTTACCTTGTTAAACAATAAACATTTTAAAGAAAGGATAGATGATGGTGAGACACACAGAACCACCAGCCTCCAGTCATAAGCTCTGGCTTTGTGGTGCCCTCTGCTGGACAGATGAAAAAAACCTCACCTCTCTAAGAAACTACAGAATGATTCTGTCTCAGTTCAGAAGCATAAACTTTGTAAAAAGAAAGGGGAAGAGATGACACTAATTTTAAACTCCAAAATCCTGGAAAATGCTGGTTTGCCTTCAAAGCGTCTCCAATTCCTGCTACCCCTTTCACATCCTCAACACCCCTGAAACGTCTATAATACATACTTGGAACATCTTCAAATCCATCCCAGAAGTCTCCTACTGTGGCTCCTGTGATGATTTCATTGGTCCTGCAATTAACCAGGTCGACTTCCTGACCTCCAAACTCTTTCCTGAAGGACTCCGGTTTCCAAAGTTCAGTGTTCAATTTGTGATGCACTCCTGACACCATCACTGGCTAAAGGAGAGAACGAAGACTTTAGTTTGAACCACCCGCTGCCTCTGACCCCACTCCTGTGACAGCCACTGGTTTCTCTGTAGGTCATCGTGTCTCAGATCCCAAAGTGCCAGCTTAGACCTCTGAGCTCCCAGAGCATGTCCTGTCCACACCACTCATCTGTTACACACACTCCTTGCTCTCAAACTGCATTAGTAAGCTTCTAGGAGCAAGGATCACCCCTTCCGAGTCCACTCCCATTATTCACAGAATCCCAGCCAGGGCTCAGGGCCAGGCAGAAGATGTGGTAAGACAAAAGGCCAGCAGGAGAGTCCTGACCAAACAGGGCGCTGCCACTGGCCTCCCACCTGTTGTTGTTAGGCAGAATATGGACCTGAGGATGCCAAGTCCTTTGGTTTTATCTAAGGTAAGCCAGAAATCCTGAACTTTGTGAAATAGTCTGACTAAAATATAGAAAAATGAGTTCAATTTGTAAGAAACATTATGTTATCCACACTGGTGATCTAAATTTAGTCTGTTGTCCTCATGAGCAAATCTTATTAGTACAAAGAGCTGAAAAAATTTTTTAGATTTTTTTTTTTTGTTAAAGTCCAAGAGGAAAGTATTCCTTTAGTAAGGAAGGACCCCACTTAACCCAGAAGACAAGCCAAATATTCAGAAAACAAAAACTAAAGAAAGCAGAGGAGTAGGTGTACAAAGCTATTCACCTCCTCAACTCTTAACCAAAACTTAAGATGGAGCCACGCTGCCCTGTAAGGCAGACCCTTGGGAGGCTACCCATCCATTACAAGATGAACCACTTGGCTCTGGACCACCTAAAACTGTCTTTAGCACAAGGTTTTATCTCATGGAGGAGGGACACATGATGGTCATATTCTGTCTAATTACCCAAATCCCACCCGCCTCCTAGTTATACTCCCACTTCTCCTGTTGAGGTTTATCACAAAGAATAACTGAGCCCAGAGGCTCTTATCAAAGATCCAATGACTGGTCAGAAGCAATCAAAACCTCACAGCTACACCCCGCCTGAATTATATTCATCCTAAATAATCAAGTACAAAAGTAGGAGATAAAGTATATATGCCTTACAAGTGCAGGGAGGGTGGGGGTGGGGCAGGGGTGTGGCAGAAGCGAGCATGTCAGTCTGCCAAGGGTACCTAGAAGAGGGATCTGAACTGGGCTAGGGGAGAAGAGGACCCCCTTACCTGCCCTTGTTTCCAGCACTCCCTAAACACATTCCAGTTGCTCTTGTTGTTGGGATCTTGCAGGCACAGCAAGCGATTGTCACATAGCCAATAGTGAGGAGTGTCAAAGCCCAGAATGCTGGGCTTGATCGTCAGTCCTTGAGGTCTCTTAGATAGATCAGAGGAAGTCTTATTTTGCACCAAAGAGGCAAAGATGTCATCAAGGATTTTTGGTGTATTCTTGAGTCCATTTTCTGTCTGAATTTGAAAAGAATGCAAGTCTTAAATATGTCATTCCTTACCATTAAAACCCATTCCTATAATGGTAGGACGGGTATACATTACATATCCAGCCAGGACCCTGAGACAAAAATGTAAGTCTCCTACCCCCACTTGACATCACAGCTCACAGAAGTGGGTCCAGGAGAAAGTGTAACAGGAGAAACTGCCCAGCCCAGTACTCCGACCCTGTGAAGCCCACCTCCCAATGACACAGCCCTCTGTACCCATGAAGGAAAGCCTAAAGTTCATAGGATTCATTCCTGCTTTCTGTTTCAATGTCTCCAGTCTCATCTATTCACTTTTACTAGGCGGAGTTCAAACAGTAAAACAAATGCATACCTTTCCCGTAGAGGAATTCAAGAGATTTCGCAGGAAACCAGAGCTGTTGTTGCTTACAGGTGTCAAAATTGTGCTGTTGAAGGTATGGAGGACTGTGCTGGATTTGCTCAAAGGTGGCAGGGGTGGGAGGCATTTGATTTCATTTTTTAAAATTGGCATTGTTGGTTGTTTTTCTAAAAATAAAACCAGAGGGTGTCAGTGGGGAAAAAAGGAGAAACATCTGTAACAAAAATAAATTAATAAATGTCCTAGTAAAAAAAACAAAAAAAAAACAAAAAAAAAAACAAATTAGATGCCACTTCACACCCATTAGGGTGGCTAGAATAAAAAAGTCAGATAATAAAAATAAATAAATAAATAAAAATAAAAATAAAACCAAAAATATCCAGATAGAAAAGCATTGTGAAAGGCAAATCCCTTACTAGTCTTCTATTGACAGTATTACTTTGGAACTGGTTTCCATTTATTGGAACCAAACAACTTAACAGGATAAATACTAATGACATGATTTAGACAAGAATTTCCAACTGGTATTAAAATAACAAATATCCAATATCCAGGTGATACTATGGGAAATGGTATTTTTTAAACTTCTGTTTTCTATTTGTTTGTTCCTGGTATACAAAATACAATTGATTTCTATAAATTAACACTGTAACTAGCAACCTTGATAGATATGTTTATTAAATATAGATTCTTTTAGATTTTTCACATGCATAATTACACTGTCTACAAATATCAACAATTTTATCTTTTTTTCCAATTCTAATATCTTCTTGTTTGTTTGCCTTAATGTAATAGCCAGGACTTCAGGTACAATGTTTCATGAAACAGTGATAACAACAGATACACTTGTCTCCTTCCTGACCACAGAGGGACACTGTAAAAAAAACTATTCAACCAATTAAAAAATTCAGTCACTATTTATGATGTGTGCTGTCAGTTTTAGTGTAGAAGCTCATTAGGTTAAGGATATTCCCTTTTGTTCCAATTTTTATATTAAAAAAAAAATCATGGATAGTGAAATTACTACTTTTCTGTGTCTCATCCCATGATTTTCTGCTCCTTTTTAAATGTTCAACTACACTTTTACTTCTGCAGCCCTCATCCATGCTGTGCAGTTCCTTTATTGAAAGTGCTGAATTCTATCCACTGACATTTTGTTTAGGATCTTTGCATGAAAGAAATTTACTTGCAATTTCCCTTTCTTTTAACGTAACCAGAAAGCAGAATCATGTAAATTCTAATCTAACTAGCAATAGTTCTTGCTGGGGCTGCCTTTTGACAACACTTGCATTTATGTCAGGACTCAGGGGTGACCTCTAGGGAACCACTTTCCACTCTACACAACCTCTAACACTTTGTTCTCACAGCAACTGAGGTCGCCCAGTCTCTCCCCAAATGGACTCAAGTTTCCAGGAACCCAGAGAAAAGCAGGAAATGCTTACCCTTGTTTTCCTTGTTGACATTCCCACTGGTCAGGTCTGCCAGCCAGTTTAAAGGAGATGTGCTGGCTGCACAGGCTGGCTTGGTGCTGCTGGCCGGCTTGGAAGCAGCTCCCCCACCCATGGCCACCGGCTCCAGCAAGGAGGGGTTCTGCTGGAGCGTGGTTCCAAGAGTGGTTTTTTCTCCAGCTAAGGAAATCTGAATATAAAAGGAGAATTTGACACAAGCTGAAAAATTACATTTTCCTTTTCTTTTTTTATTCTCACCCGAGGACATTTTTCCATTTTTTGTTCAGACACAGTGGGAGGGAGAGAGAGGAAGAGAGAGAGAGAGAGAGAAACATAGACATGAAAGGGACACAGAGTGGCTGCCTCCCGCACGACCCAACCAGGGCTGAGGACAAACTGCAACTGAGGTACGTGCCCTTAGCGGGAACCGAAGCCAGGTCTCTCTGGACCGCAGGGCGACGCTCTAACTGCTGAGCCAAACCGGCTAGGGCTATTTTCCTTTTCTTACCTTCTCCCTAACAGCTCACCAGTGAGAGACAAATACCCCAAACAAAACCAACTAACAGCTCTGGATATCACCACAGCTGCAACAATCTTGCAATAATAGAGCAAGCTATGTTAAGAATTTAAATACAAAAAAATATTCCGCCCCCACCCCTTTGTCACCCATCTCACGCTCATACATATCCTTATCGCTCCATATACGCTGTTGCTTTAAAATGACCAGTGTGTGCCTGTCTCCTCTGTAAACTCACCCCAGTATCCTGAATAGGCACTCAGCACAGGGTAGCTGAATGAATGAATGAATAAAGGAGGCAGGGTAGGAGAGGTGCAGCTGTGATTTCAGAAGGAAACAGCACAGCGAAGTGGGCTTTAAAATGCAATGAACATCTCTTAAAAGAAGTCAAACAAACTGAAAAGAAAGAAAAAAAACTGGAAAGAGCACACCACTTATCTTTCTGTTACTTAAAAACTGCCTTGACAACTCAACTGGTGAGGTTATTAATAAACTAAGAAGTAAAAGGAGAGTCAAATTCCTGTTTGATCCCGCCCTCCCTGCACATGTGATGTCCTTTTGTGATGCCCAGCTAGGAGTGGTGTGCACTACTCCTCTATCACTGATGAGGAAGCTGGAGCACATATACATCAGTTAATCTGAGCCAAAGTTATACAACTAGCAAGTGGGGAAAAAATAATTCAAATTCAGTTCTGACTCCAGAATCACAACTCTTCTACCCATGCTGCCTTTTATGTAAATGCACAAAAATTATGATTATTAAACACAACGTGGAATGATTACTGGGGTGAGGGAGAGGAAGGGAGACTGTGTGTGTGTGTGTGTGTGTGTGTGTGTGTGTGTGTGTGTGTGTGAATGGTGGAGATGAAGGGGATGCCTCCAGGAAGAGCATGAGCAAGGAAATGTACAGTTTTTACGTTGAGTGATAGGTATGTAAAGATTCATTTCAATATTATTTCCTTCATCTCTTCACACATATTTAGTAATTTAAAATATTTTAGACTTTATCTGAATCATTTTAACTCTGTAAAACACGAGAAGTTTTTAAAAACCCATATAAATTTTAAAGCAATTATTAGGTAGAACATAATAGAAGAGGTGAATCTAGCATAAACAGTAATACCTGTTTTATGTCTTCCTTTGAGGCTGGCTTGGAAAAGAGTTTGAACTGCCTGTTTGAACAGGGACAATTTGCCTTTATTCCCCATTTTGCTCTTACAGAATGAACAATGTCTCCAACATCATAGAGGGCTGAAAAAAAGGCACAGGCAAACAAACATCTTAACAGAATATTAGGTACTTTCAATCTCAACATTACAAAGCAGACGCTGACATTTCCAACAAGAATACTATATTTTAGCAGCACGTTGCTTACACGTCCTCCCTTCATCCTGCTAAGTATGTCTTTCCCCAAATGTATCATTTTCTTTCCTTCCACAAAACTATTTACAAGACCTTAATCAAAAAGTTTGGGGGCACTGTTTTACACATTTCTGGACAATTTATGGTACACACTAAAATAAAGTTAGCACATAGTTATACTATACAAAGTAAAATTAAATCACCAGTCCCTTCCAGCTTACCAAAACAAGGTAAAAAAAAAAAAAAAAAATCATTGCATCATATGTATTACCTTTTCCAGGGATGATCTGTGTAGGCATTAGGTTCTCTGGTTCATGGATCTGACTCTTCACACACCTTATCCAAGAGAAAGTCTTGTAGGCAGCACCTGCAAATAACTGATTTGGAATAACTGTTCTTCATGGACTCTGGCCCCAAATACCCCAGGAATCCATCACCACAAGGCAATAAAAGCCTTAATTTAAGTGTGTAAGGGGAATCAAGTCAGTTCTCACCCTGCTGGCAATTTTTCCTCTTCATCCGGTAGCAATCCACACACACACCAAACCCACACCGAGGACACACCCAGTGCAGGTTGAAGATGGTCGTGTCACACACATCACACATTTCTCGGACACCTTTGACAGCTCGCTTCCAAGCCACCTGTCCTACAAAAATCAACAAGTCACTTAGTCTTGGGAGGAGACAGCTTCCGCAAGAACACATGTGTGTGGGGGGAGCTGATGTCACTCCTCCCTCTGACTGGAGTTCCCATGAACTCTGTTCAGCATCCAGAGCCCATCGCAGTCCACCCACCCTTAGGCCTCTTCACACCGAACAGTCGGGTGCAGTTTTACCCCCTCCAGGAGATGCTCTGGCTCTGCTCCCCGCCTCTCCCACCCTCCAAGGACCCTGCACACCACTGTGCGTGGTTGGTAAGTACTGCTGAATACATCAGTGAAGAAGCAGCAGGGGTTACGCAGGAGTTCAGACACAGCTATCACACAGCAGTGGTTCTTCACCTGTGGGGCCAGGAGCCCTGAGAATCTGAAGGCAGCATGGACCATGCTTTCTCCAAAGGAACAACAAAAATGACTCAGATACACAAACCAAGATTCAGTGCAGACTCAGGTTATTCACAGATGCCCTGAATCCACTCAGACTGTCCATTAAAAACCTCAGGGCTTTTATGGAAATGGGAGGGAGCTGAACATTAACTTAGTGGGGGCACAATAGCCCATAGTTGGTTCTTTCATGGGACAGTGAGAAACTCAATTTTGTTAGTGACAGGAGTGTTGTGGGTACTCAGGACTGACTCATACTAACCAAATATCCAACCAATTAAGGCATAATCCAGAATTCTATAAAGCAGCATTTTCCATTCCAGTTGTCAAGCCCTGATAATTTGGGGGGAGGGGACTTCCAGAACTGGGCGGGACATATAACACCCTACCCCACACCTAACCCAGACCTATGCTGAACTGCCAGATCACATGACCAAATCAGGTACCAGAAAGCCTCTGAGCAGGAGGACGACATTGTCCGAGTCACAGAAAAGCCCAATGTCTGCTGATGAGAACACTCTTTTTGGTGTGTCTCTCCTGAACAAGACTGATCAACACTGCCACGTTTTTGTTCTATGAACATTTTCACCAATCCAGTTTGTGGTTAATTCTTCCTTCAGACTGACCACAATACAAATGACCAACTTCATTTTGCATTCAATTAATCCAAGTGCAGAGTGCACTCCTGCCCTTTCGATATAATAGGTCGTTGCATAATACACAGAGTTTTAAGCATTTTGCAAATGAGATTTTATGAAATTCACTTGGTCACTTGGATTAGACTGTTTTCATAGAAAATATTCTTAGATCTCTGAGTCACCATTTAATAAATTTTTGTCACTGGAAAGAATAAATAGAAGTATAAAGGTTGAGATCTGCTTCATAATCTCAGAATGAGAGTAATCCCTCTAGGAACACCTTGTGGCATCTTTCAATATCAAAGTCAGTTCCTCTCTCCAACTGAGGAGCTAGTTAGAGGAAGTAAGAAGGAAAGAGTAATCAAACAGGCAAGGAGGAAAGTCTTCAAGGACAAAGTTTCTTAATTATGCCTATTTCTACATGGGAAAAAAAAATGCATTTTTCACATGACTCACCTACAGCAAAGAAAAAACATCAGTTGCTTAAAACAGCCCTGCTGATTCAGGAATGAAGCTACTAATATATTCTAATCATTTATATACCACCTTCTAGACAAGTTACTCAAACATTTTCTTGAAATCTATTACTTTTACTTAAGTGCACATAATAAAGAAACTTTATCTTTACTGAACAGAGAAAACCAGTATCACTTGCCCTAAACAGAAGATTGCAGGAAAAGCAACTTTAATAATATTCTTGACTTTATTAGAGTCTCTGCTACCCCAACAGATGAACTGACTCTGAAGCTGCTCTTCTCCTCAGCACCTCCCCACCTGCTCTGAATTCCTGCTCCTGGGAATGCCCCAATTCCCACTCCTTGGACTCTGGGATATATTAATAATAGTATCCTTATCTGTCCAACAAATTAGTTTTGTTCTTAAGCTAGCTTCATGTAGTTTCTGTTACCTACAACCGAAATTCTTAAGACTGGTATGTGCAGATGCATGTATTGAAACATCATTTGCCTATGCTAAGTCTGAAAAGCTATCTATCAGAGGAATAGAAGGGCTTCATATGTAATTCTCAACCACTTGGGAAAGAAAAAATGATGTAAGAAAATGTGACACTTAAAAGACAGATGCCTCTTGGTGCTCCTGGCTGGATATCTCACTTTTCAGGAGACAAGGACAGACAGAGGTATGCTGTCCTCCAGACATCATGCCCTGCGGTGTCATGAAGGAGCTCTGGCTCGACTGTGTCACCCACCCTGCTACAGCGCCCTGGGTTCACTGGGCTGCAGATCAGTGTGAGAGGAGGGCACCTGCACTCACCCCGCAGGAACCTCCACCTGTTCCCTTCAGACCCTGACTCTAACAGAACCCTTTTCATCAGAGCTTGTTCCATCCGCATTCCTGGGACCCAGCCCCAAGACAGGTCTCCAGGGTACAGCCTGTCCATTCTAGTTTTCTTTGAAATGTATTTCTAATTAAGAACCTTTGCCTTAAAATAAACCAACCTGAGGCTTCCTCCCCTCTGGTGAGCCCACACTGCTGGTAAGGCTGTGCCAATTCCACCACCACCTCACCTGTACCTTTCTCAACAAAAAGGACTTTTACTCCTTTGGTAATCGCCCCAACTGACAATCGACTGACACTGATGAAATGAACAGGTGGATTCTGTTACAAAAGGAAAAATGCAACCTCACTATACCAAAGTCACCTACACTTGGGGGTGAAAATGAAACCCATGCAATTAGAACTTTGGTGTCATACAGGAACAAAAATCATATTGGACTCAAAAATCCTACCCCCTAAGAGATGCTCTTACTGTGTGGCTCAATAGTTGACATAGCTTCCTTTTCAGAAATCACCATTTGACAGAAGTGGTCTCCAATGTTGGCCAGGATATACTTTGCGGTATCCAAATCAGTCCCCACAATGTTTTTAGTTAATGGCAACCACAAGCCAATTGCTTCACTGTCATACTTGTTTGGTGTTAAGAAGCCTTCTACCCGCAACACACCATGTTTGTTGAATTGTAACCTAGAGGAAGTATGAGAAAAAACAAGTACATTTCACACTCAAAAAAATTAATTTACAACTTATAGCCACTATTTAAGTCAACAAACACCTTCCTAATTTTCTATAATCTCCATGGGTAATTACAGCCAATTGTTATTGGGTAATGTCAGTAGAAAAATTAAGAAAAAAAATTTCAAAAAGACATGGTGGGGAACACCTGCTGCACCTGAGGGCAAGAACAACCACAAGTCACCACAGAAGTAAAATGATAAGCAGAAGGTGGTAAATAATCTGATAAGATCTGAAAACATATGCTGCTTCAACAATAATGCTCAGCAAGGGAAGGCTGACCCTGGACAGTCACTGAAGCCATGACCATGTATCTCCGTAAGGTATTCAGACACACATGAATCCTAGCTGCAAATTAGGGTGCAAGCTTCTGGAATGACAGGTAGTATTAATATGGGCCTAAGAAAGTGGACTAAAAGGCAGAACACTTTCAGTCTCCTCTTTCAATATTTTTGACACTTGAATGTTTCTAAACTGTGTTAGTTTGTATTTAAATTTTTTTTCTTTATTGATTTTAGAGAGAGAGGAAGGGAAAGGGAGAAAGAGAAACACCGATGAGAGAGAACATCGATTAGCTGCTTCCTGCATGCCCCCCACTGGGGATTTGGCCCACAACCTGGGCATGTGCCCCAACCGGGAATTGAACCGGCGACCTCTTGGTGGATGGGTCAACGCTCAACCACTGAGCCACATCGGCCGGGCTAGTTTTTATTTTACATACATTATATGTCAGTCTAGTTGGAGACACACAGAAGTAGAAAACACACAGTGAAGCAGGATATGATAGATGTAACAGTCATTAAATTTCATAGGAACCAGAGGAGGAGGTGATGATTATGAGGTTTGTGCGCTAATGTAAAGATAGAAATAACTGCCCTGGCCAGTTTGGCTCAGCAATTAAGAGCACTGGCCTTCAGACCAAAGGGTTGAGGGTTCTATTCAGGTCAAGGGCATGTACCTAGGATGCAGGTTCAATACCTGGCCCTGGTACGGTCTGTGCAGGAGGCAACCAAAAGATGTGTTTCTCTCTCATCAAAGTTTCTATCTCTTTCTCCCTCTCCCTCTAAAATCAATAAAAACATATTTAAAAAAATTATTATATTCTTTTTATCCAAGAAGTGAGTTTGTTCTAGTTTCTACTAGACTGGCTTCTACAATGCAACATTAAGCAAAGGCATTTTCTCCTTCAAAGAGATAAAAAATGGAAAACAGCTAAGCCATAAAACAAATGATTTTTAGACAGTTACAAAATAGTGGCTTAAAAAAAACACCTCTAATAATATTCAAAAGAAAGAAAAAATTACCCCTCCCTAAAATGCCTCTTCACCTTAAATCAAAACCAAACAATCCCTCATGCAGTCCAGTTACACCTTCCACAGCAGAGGAGACACATGACATGAAATCAAGTCTATAATAGGAACAGCAGTCTGCACACAGCAGTACTATTTTGTGCTTTCTTCAAAACAGATGTAAGTACCCATAAATACATGTACACGTTAACACACTTACCTGTGTTAAAAAAAAAAAATTCTCCAGGGAGGAAATAGAGTAGAGCTAACCTTTACTGAGAACTCACTCTGGGCCAGGCGTTATTCAAAATACATACTGAGCCCTGGCCGGTTTGGCTCAGCGGTTAGAGCGTCGGCCTGCGGTCCAGAGAGACCCGGGTTCGGTTCCCGCTAAGGGCATGTGCTTTGGTTGCAGTTTGTCCCCGGCCCTGGTTGGTCGTGCGGGTGGCAGCCACTGGATGTGTCCCTTTCACGTCGATGTTTCTCTCTCTCTCTCTTCCTCTCTCTCCCTCCCACTCTATCTGAACAAAAAATGAAAAAATGTCCTCGGGCGAGGATAAAAAAAAATACATACTGATATATATGTATGTTAACGTGTTAGCAGTGATCACAGCTCTAAAGGCTACACACACAATTTGCCATGGTGCTTTGGAAACTGACTCAGGAATGGATGGGGCAAACTACTCCCTAAAAAAGTCTAGTTCATTAACTAAGCAACAATCTAAAAGTTACCAGCACAAGTATAATTAATTATCTAAACTGCCTATGCATTTAATTCAGGTCATCAGCAATCTTTTTTTTTTTTATCCTCACCCGAGGACATTTTCTCATTTTTTGTTCAGATAGAGTGGGAGGGAGAGAGAGGAAGAGAGAGAGAAACATCGATGTGAAAGTGACACATCGAGTGGCTGCCACCTGCACGACCAACCAGGGCTGGGGACAAACTGCAACCGAAGTACATGCCCTTAGCGGGAACCAAACCCCGGGTCTCTCTGGACCGCAGGCCGACGCTCTAACCGCTGAGCCAAACCGGCCAGGGCCATCAGCAATCTTTAATCTTGATAAAACTAAAGGGGAGAAGGAAATGGGAAAAATTAAAGTCAACACTTCTGTTTATGATTAGAAGCAGTTGAACCTAAAAGTATCTAGATTTCTGAGAAAGTGAATCACTTCTAAAGTTCATCTGTAGCCAGAACAAACTGTTCATTTATATATCAAACCAAAAACCAAAATATGGCTGCCTTTCGTGAATCAGGATAAAAAATTTGGAGAAAATTTCTCTCTCTCCCTTCCTCTTTCTCTAAAAAAAACCCAAAAAAACAAAACAAACAAACAAACAGAAAAATATATATATATCCTGGCCGGTTTGGCTCAGCAGTTAGAGCGTCGGCCCTGAGACCAAGGAGTCTCGGGTTCAATTCCAGTCAAGGGCATGTACCTTGGTTGCAGTTCAGTCCCCGGCCCTGGTCAGGGTCATGCGGGAGGCCACCAATCGATGTATTCTCACATTGATGTTTCTCTATCTCCCTCCCTCCCCCTTTCCTCCTACTCTATCTGAAGATAAATGGAAAAATATCCTCAGGTGAGGATTTAAAATAATAAATAAACAAATAAAAATAACATTGCCCTCCTCTGTTTACCCAGGTCTTTCCTCCACCCCACCCTCAACCTTCCCCTTAAAAAAAAAAAAAAAAATGCCTCGTCCTGGCAGGTTTGGCTCAGTGGTTGGAGCATCAGCCCATGGACCGAAGGGTCCTGGGTTCAATTCCTGGTCAAAGGCATGTACCTGGGTTGCAGGTTTGATCCCTGGCACCAGTCAACCAGGTCATGTGGGAGGCAACCAATTGATGTATCTCTCATATCAATGTTTCTCTCTCTCTCTCCTCCTTCCATTCTACCGGAAAAAAATAAAAAAAAAAAGGAAAACTATCTTTGGGTGAGGATTAACAAAAAAAGAAAGAAAGAAAAGACAGCCTCTTTTCTTGCTGACAACAGTACACAGAGACAGGAATGCTCAAACCCTACCAGTGGGAATGGATACAGGGGCAGCCTTCCTGCAGGGCAATGTGGCAGAACACGTGTATCAAAGCTGTAAAACATGCACACCTGGCCCAGTATTACCACCTGCAATAATTCTTCTAAAGTAAATAATCAGAGATGTGAACAAGAAAATGATCATTTCTACATTATTTTTAGTGACAAAAATACAAAATAATCTTAATATCAGCAAAGAAATTGGTCAAGTGAATTAGCAAACAATGTTATTATGGGTTCTTACATAGTTATTCAAAAGTATTTGCAGAAAAAAGTTAACATGATCAAGTGGTTCCTACTATGAACTAAGAAAGTATTGAAAATAAGATTCAATACAGTATATACAAACATACCTTGGAGATATTGTGGGTTCCATTCCAGACCACCACAGTAAAGCAAATATCGCAATAAAGCAAATCACACAAAATTTTTTGTTTTCCAGTGCACACAAAAGTTGTTTACATTATACTGTAATCTATTAAGTGTGCAAAAGCATTTTTTCTAAAATATATGCACCCCTATGTCCACAGCAGCATTATTTATAATAGCTAAGATCTGAAAACAGCCCAAGTGCCCCTCAGTAGATGAGTGGATAAAAAAGCTGTGGTACATATATACAATGGAACACTATGTGGCTGTAAAAAAGGAGGAGCTCTTACCCTTTGAGACAGCATAGAGTGACCTGGAGAGTATTATGCTAATTGAAATAAGCCAGTCAGAGAAAGACAAGTATCACATGATCTCACTTATATGTGGAATCTAATGAACATAATAAACTGACAAACAACATAGGTCCAGAGGCCTGGATGCATGGAACAGACTGACAGATCTCATGGGAGAGGAGTGGGGGCGAGGGGAAGAGATTAACCAAATAATTTATATGCATAGCCCATGACACAGACAATAGTGTGGTGAAAGCCTGGGGTGGAACGGGGGATGGGTGGAAGGGGACAAAGGGGGAAAATGGGGGACATCCATAATACTGTCAACAATAAAAAAAAAATACTTTATTTCTAAAAATGCTAACCATCATCTGACCTTGTTGAAAAAATGGCGCCAATATACTTGTTAGATTTAGGGTTACCACAGACTTTCAATTTGTAAAAATAAAAAAGCAATATCTGCACACCACAATAAAATGAATGGTATGACAGTACAATACACCAAGCAGGTATGCTTGAATATATCATATGACCATATAAACATTAAAATGCACTGAAAAGTTAAGAGTGGTTATTTGTAGTGGTTTTCCAGAATCTTCAGCATTTTTCTGTTTGTTACTTTTAGAAATGGAAGTTTGTATTTTTAGGCTTCTTTGCTTTAAAAAAAATTAAAAGGGAGAATGTGAAGGAAATAATACAAAATAAGGTCTAGATTCCAAAACCAGAAATTAAAAATAGTATCTCTATTCTTTTTAGTTCTAGATTTACTATTGATAGAAGAGGAAGGGGGGAGGATATGCTACAGGGCCCAGATCATCTGAACTTTTCCCCAAATGCCTCACCTTCTAAAGTGAAAAAAGCGACAAAACACAGGCGAATCTTTCTGTTGTTCCTTATCCTTGCGGAGACTGTCCAAGCGACACTCTCGGCACTTGGGTAACTGTGCAACAATGTTCACGCAAGAGTCATCCTGTACAAAGGCCTCACCACTCTGCTGCAGTTTCTTGAGTTTGGCTGGGTCTGTCAAAACCGACTTCCGGGATGGGGCTAGAAACAAAAGATTAACGAAATGGGACTTCAAATTTTAATGAAAATCACATCAATGTGTTACTGATTTCTATTCAAATGCCAGTTTTCCCAAAGGGAGAACTCCTCAATAACTGGTTCAATTGTCATTTTTAAAAAATGGCTTAACAAAGACAACTATCAGAACAATTAGAAAAGTTTTACGCTCTGTATAACTCTCATTTGGTGAACCCATTTGGCAACTTAGAACCCCAAATTCAACAACCAGACTCGCAATTCCAAGTAGTGTATACTTCTATTTACAAACCTAGATAAGAGAAGTATTTCAGGAAGATATTTCCAAATCAGATACTTAATGTAAACTCATTGCAACATTAGCAATGCACAGAGATAGGTTCACCTCAACAAACATAACACTGTATGGAAGACAAGTTTAAAGTGTTTTCTCTGCAAAAGCTATCCATTCTAATAAAAACCAAATAGCTCTCCTGCACAGGCCTCTTGGTCTATAAAGTAAGAGCTATCTTCTAAATGCTTCCATGAGATGTCACTTGACCTTTACATGCCTTCAATTTCTTTCACATGTATATTCCATTCAGGGTTAAGAGCACTGACTAAAGACAGGATTATGATTCCAAGTAAATGTCTGTTTGAAGTTTTAACTTGCAATGGGCAGGAGAACTGAAAAGGAAATGTTAACATGGTTTCTAAAGAAAAAGAGAAAAAAAAGTAGAGATGTAACAGGAAACAGTAATCACTATGTCAGCCTAAATAACACAGAAAGGAAATCCATTTGTAAGTCAAGAGCCTTAAAGAATATTTCAGATAAAACTGACAGAAAAGGGAGGTTGATTCTTAGGCAAACAAACAAGTGAAAAACAAAAACTCCTCTTGGGGAACCAGTCCAGAGATAGGTGGGAGAGACAAGTAGTCTTGGGAGGAAATTGAAAGAAGATCTCACACCAAAGAAGGCTTTAAATAAATAAGCATCTTTAATAATTACCCTAGAAGTGATCTAACCTTACCTCTCTTTTAAAGCAGGACGAGAGCACACTGTAAAATGCTAAATGGATGCTTGATTCCTTAAACATTATTATTCAGTTACAGTGAAAGAGAAGATAAAGCAAGAAAGAAAATAAAAAGATCAGTAGTTCAACAATGGAATGTTAGCCCTGGCCAAATGGTTTTGCTCAGTGGTTAGAGCATTGGCCCGCAGACTGAGGGGTCAAGGGTTTGATTCCTGGTCAAGGGCACGTACCTGGGTTGCAGGTTCAATCCCCGGCCCTGGTCCGGGTCATGCTGGAGGCAACCAACTGATGTGTCTTTCTCACATCGTTGTTATTCTCTCTCTTCCTCCCCCCATTCCGCTCTATCTAAAAATCAATGGAAAAATATCCTCAGGTGAGAATTAGCAACAACAAAAAAGAATGGAATTTTAATTACTCAGGTATTGAAAAGGCATCATCCTTTGAGTTGAACCAGGTTTTCGAAACCATGGGCAAAGAGCCCAAAGGTTATCTTATCTGTTCTGTCCTGGCTTAAAAGAGGAAATATCTAGAAATAAGCAACTTGAGCTACCTAAATCTAGCTCTCTATTGAGGAGAGCAATAGTTGATCCTATCAGTGATTCTCAATTCAAAGCAGAGCCAAGGAAAAAAAAAAGCAATGCCTGCTTCTGAGGAGCCATACATCTATCTGACAGAAGAAAAGGCAGCTGTTCACCCCCAGCTTGCTTTAGCTCCTACGCAGAGCAAAGGTGCAAGAGAGGAAGTTTCCAAATGCATCTTTCCATACCCACAAGCAATACAAATGAAAACAACAGAGATGTTGGTAGGCTTCTGATCACACTCTCTCAGGCCTCAGCCAAACGTCCCAGTAGATAGATGCACCAAGATGTGACTAGGTTTTCCATTCTCTTAAAATCACTTTAGATGGGGCACAGTTGCACAACATACTAAGTGAGACAAAGCTGGATTCCTAGTTCACTTATGTACCTATAATGTGCTTACCGATGCAGAATTTTTACTATTTGTTCACAATATTAAAATACTTTGCCTCAGTCTGGCTGGTGTGGTTCAGTGGTTGAGCATTGACCCACGTACCAAGAAGTTGCTGGTTTGATTCCCGGACAGGGCACATGCCCAGGTTATGGGCCTGATCCTCAGTGGGGGGCATGTAGGAGGCGGCCAATCCATGTTCTCTCTCATCGATGTTTCTATCTATCTCTCCCTCTCCCTTCCTCTCTCTCTAAAATCAATAAAGAAAAATTATAAAAAACAAACAAAAAAAACTTGGCCTCAAAAACTAGCTGAATTTGAGAGCTGATGACTCAAGAAAAAAAAAAAAAAAAAAAAAGAACAGAATAGGGATATGGTTATTTATGAACAGTAACTTCCTTTTGGGAGTTACACAACTCCTGAGAACAGTATACTCTTATGCAATTAATTTTATGCAAATTAATAGCTCTATCAACTTCCACCTCAAGAATAAAGCTGGATTAGAAGTATCACTAGGCAAAGAAAGTTCTTTTTCTATTCCTCCAATTCTATATCAAAAAGACCCACCGTTCAATCCGTCTTGCCCACTAGTTTCAGAGGCCTGCAGTACAAGCTAGTGTGGATATATTCATTTTTTACATATCCAAATGAATAGTGTTTTTTAAAAGTTATTAAAACCCACACTAATTTTCCCACACAGCTAACAATTGTCAAAGGTATTTTTAAATTGTAATAGCTCTGAACCTCTAACATACTGAAGCCATTTAGTTCTCTTAATTCTAGTAAGAGAGCTTCTGATAACTACCATCATTGAAATGCATTCTCAAACTTAATAAAAGTAAATGAAATACAGTGTGCCGCCCGGCCGGTGTGGCTCAGTGGTTGAGCATCGACCCATGCACCAGGAGGTTGCTGGTTTGATTCCCAGTCAGGGCACATGCCCAGGTTGTGGGCCAAATCCCCAGTGGGGGCATGCAGGAGGTGGCCAATCGATGTTCTCTCTCATCAGTGTTTCTATCTCTCCCTCTCACTCTCCCTTCCTCTAAAATCAATAAAGAAAAAAAAATTTTTTTAAAGAAATACAGTGTGCCATTTTCTTTATAGTAAGAGTATTCAGTTTTCAAGTGTGGGTGCAGCAGGACATTGCTCTTAAGCAAACAGACTCTGCAGGGTGTTTCAGCCCTGTCTTTAAAATATTTAACCAAACATTCCTTTTCTAGAGGTGGTGATGTAATTCTCTATCTTTTAAAAAAATTTCAGACTGAACTACCTATGTGAGCATAAAGTATCAATCACTTCACTTCAACCTGGATGTCACAGAAAGATGTGTTAAACTGAAGATAAAGTCATTATCAGATTACTTTAGATTTTGTTTCAAACTATTTTCTTACAACCAAAAATTGGAAACCACCTAATTACCCATATAAAAGAAACTAGGTAAGTCATATGATAAATGCATATAATGGAATCCTTACAGCCTTTAAAGTGTTGATAGACACCTATACTAATCCACAGGGTAAAATTGTTGGTATGAACCCATGTAATACATTTATCTTGTATTTCTATATACATGGAACCAAGTCCAGCAAAATATTAACAGTAATCATTTCTGAGATTTTAGAATTTCACTTTCGTCTTTAAACTTTTCTGAATTTATAAACCTTTTCTACAATTATTTTCATATTTTTTCTCATAAGGTCTGATGGAACTATATATGTACCCACTACCATTCCCTTACTTTCTACCAATAAAGATATGGAGAAACACTCACCATTCTGGGTTTTATTGTTGCTTCTTGTACAGTAGCTCTCTTTATCTACTTCTACTGAAGATTCCTTTAAATTCTGTGACTGGCAACCTAAAGTTGAAGGTTCTATCTTTTTCTCCACACAACTATTAGGGCTATCACCATTGACACCTGCATTCTCTTCTAACTTATTTGAAAGGATATCAGATGTGGAAGGGGCATGTTCTAGGTGCTTCTGCAGTTCAGGAGTCCTGGCGACTTCCAACTCTGCCACAGAAGCAGTTTTTGTCGGTAAGCACGCCTTCGGAAGGCCAGTAGATGGTTGCAAAACAGATTCTAGTCTGTGTTCTTGATCAGTGTTGGTCTTGAGCTGGGTACAGCTATCTTTCGGTTTGCTCAGGGTTTCCAAGTCTCCAGTTCCAACCTGAGAGGACTGTGAAGAGAGCAGCCCTACTGTGCAGACATCTGGTTTTGTTCTCAGTGCTTCAGGCTTCGTATTTAGACAGGAAGAAAGTTCTGGCAAACTCTGTTTATGACATCTGAAAAGATAATATGGGAAACCAACATCTTAGGCCTCTTTTATCTCTCCCCTACCTAAAACAATTGTTTGGCCCTGGCCGGTTTGGCTCAGCGGTTAGAGTGTCGGCCTGCAGTCCAGACGGTTCCCACTAAGGGCATGCACCTGGGTTGCAGTTTGTCTCCGGCCCCAGTTGGGGTCGTGTGGGTGGCAACCAGTTGATGTGTCTCTCTCACATCAATGTTTCTCTTTCTCTCTCTCTCTACCTTCCTCTCTCCCTCTATCTGAAGATGAATGCAAAAAGTGTCCTTGGGTGAGGATAAAAAAAACAAAAAAAAAACCCACAATTGTTTGGTTCCCTAAGGCAACCAAATGAAAGAGAAAGAAAATTACTTATGTTAGAGAATTTAGGATAGGTTTCTGTGTTCTAGAGTTAAAAGTAATCAATGGCTATGCAAAAATATTTTAAAGAAAAACACAACCTTAAATCCTATCTGCATGTTCTCACGAATCCTGAACTACTTCAAGTTAATTCTACTTCTTATAAGTCTAGTGAACCTTAGTTTTCCCTCAAAACAAACTGTGTGTCATAAAATCCCATCCTACGCACATTTAACCAGCCCTAACACTGGATAATTTCACTGTTGTATGATCCGTGATCAGGACCCAAAGTGAACAGAAGAACTGATTGATTACTTGCTTGTTCACAGAACAATCTGGCAATCCCCCAACCCCCATCTTAATAGGGGCACCTTTAAAGAACTTTTTATTTCTCTGAAATTCACCCTAAAGTTCTTTCCACAGCAAAACACAAAATCCTTTTTCCTGTTATATATTTTTTCCTGCCTCTAACAAAGGATTTCATTCGGAGGGGAATTTCTCATTTAAGCACTCGTATTGGACACCTTTGCTTGGATACAACTGAACTTCTTACTGTTCCCTCCTCCTACTCAGAAGACTGCTCCCCCTTCCATCTAACTGTTATGTGGTCAACCTCCAAGCTCTATCTCACGAAACCCACTTTCCTCTCAGTGAATTCACATGCTCAAACACTCTCCCACCTTTTTGCAGTGGTCTTCTAAATCTACCTTTCTATACCAGTCTCTCTGATCCATCCATACCTTAAGTCTTTATCAACTGCCTGTACTCCACCACCCTTCCTAAAAGAGATCCTTCCCTTAAAACTCTCCTCTCTGTTAACCTATTGCTACATCTCTCACCTATACTTGGGATCTGGACTGATAAGAACCATTGGCTGTAACCATGTCTTCCTCTTCTCCACATTAACCCATTTTCCATTTACAACCAATCTGCTCCTTTTTCCTTGAAAGCAGACATCTAGTCTACAACTACCTGTACTATTTCAATTGACCATTCTCACTATATCAAGTCAAGAATGCTGCTCTTTCTTCATACCCTCCCTTCACTTCTGCAACGTTTTCTATGTTGTTCTGCATGCATACGACACTTTTCACTTCTGAAGGCACCTGACCAATTTGGAAACTCTAATGAAAAATCTCCCTGCATAATCTGAAATATAATGAATGGCAGGTCATTTCACCAAATTTTAGTTATACTAATTCTCTGTCTATGAAGCACTGAATGTAGAAAAGGCTTGTCACCTGAGCAACGTAAGCTCAGATAGGAAGAACTATGGCTAAAATAGTTTTTCTTCTTATGATTAAACATTTTTAATAAATAACGGATAACTCACTTTGGAGAAAGTTTTGCTCCAAGGTTAGGTGGAGAATTGGCAGCTTGGGGAGCACTCTGCTGTCTTGGGTCCTTACTAGGCGGAGTTGCTGCAGTACAGCCGAGTAGGATATCCTTAAAAACTGTTGTGCGATCAGACTGTACAGGACACATACTGGGAGAAGCCTAAAAGATATCAAACCAACAGATATTAAAAGGAAAAGTCCCTAGTTGGGGAAATACAAAGTGCTAGCAAAACTCAAGTTTATTTGTATGGTTTAGTACTAACCAAGCATAATACCTTCACCAAATAAAAGGAACAGGACAGGAGAACAAGTGATAAATCACAAATTAAGGACTTATATCTGAAGGCTGTTAATTAAATCACTCTGGCTTTTCACAAAACTTGAGTCTTCCTATAAAACGTTACAGCAGATCTTTTTTCACAGACCTCTGAATCATTATGCCAGGAAAATGCAACCATGTGGCAATTACTTTCATAATGCACTGTACAGAAGTGAGCCTTTTTAACAGTCTTCAAATGGTGGCAGCTTCACATGCATTCAGTTTAACATTTGAGTGCCCACCACGCACTTACTGTGTAGACTGGCAGGAGACCAGACCACATAGGACTGTCGTAGGCAGTGGTGCCTACTGGATACCAATATAAGCCTTTACATTGCAGTAAAGGTTGAGGACACGGTTCTTGTTCTTATGTGGCTCATCAAGTCACAAAGGTCATCCCATGCTGCAAAAAATATCAAGTCAGGGCTGTGGGACAAAGCTGGGACACCCGTTCCCTTCCCTTTTCATGTATCTTTATAAAACTCTAAGGAATGGACCCATTTCTTCCTAGTTTGTACTATTCACAAAAATAAATTTCCCACATGGGAAGAGAAGGAAGAGATTAAACTCAACTCCAGACAACTTAATAGTCTATGGCTAAACCAGATGAAACCCATTCATCATCTTCACCAGCCTCAAATCATATGCCTTTCTCAATCCTATCTCTTTCACACCACAGTGTTTACATTTACCTTATCACCAAATCTAAACTTGAAGAATCTTCAAAGTTTCTTCATCTTCTAGACATTAACTTCTAAAATTTGATGTAGAACAACTTTCCTTAGTAAGTTTTTAAAACCTCACAATCCTGAATGTACTTACACGTAGTCTACTCATGAATCTTTTTCTCAGACTCTGGAGACTTAAAAAGACTCTCTAGTGCCCAGCTGGTGTGGCTCAGTGGACTGAGCGTCGTCCCATGGGCTGAGAGGTCCTGGCTTGATTCCCAGTCAGGGCACATGCTCAAGTTGCAGGCTCGATCCCCAGTAGGGGGCGTGCAGGAGGGAGCTGACTGATGTTATCTCTCTCACACTGATGTTTCTATCTCTCTCCCTTTCTCTCGCTCTAAAAAATCAATAAAAACATTTTTTAAAGTAGGACTGTCTAGTATATGCTAAATAGGAATATCTACAAAATAAGAATTTACTTTTACATCAAAGTTTTGGCATAGCTTCAAACTATTTTAAAGTACTAAATTATCTGATCATATACTATACTATTTTAGTCAAGTCAATTTTGGTTAACTATTAGTTTAGTGTTCCCCAGAAGGATTTTTTTGGGGAGGCTTTGGCTATTGTAAGAATATCCTTGGGACAGTCAACTTTACCTCTCTGGGCCTCAGTTTCCTAATCTTTAAAATGAGGAAATTAGGTTAAGTTTATTTCCAAAGTTCTTTTCAACTCTATTTTATAAGTCTCCCATTAAAGATTAACCTCCCAAAGTTTAAGTGCCAAGACATTTCAAAATGCTTATTCAAGGCTCACTTTTACTAAGCATCTTCCCTCTTATCATCGGGCCATCTTCCTTATTCTGAATTATGTTTGAGTTGATACACTAATACAATACCTTTTCTTAAATTACTCTCCTGAGAGTAACGAATGTACTTAAGAAATTTAGATTACAAACCTAGACATACATTTTTATTTTGTATATCCATTGAATTGCTCTAGTCAAAAAACCCTTCACCTCTCATTTCCCATATCCAATCAATGAACCAATAAATGCTGCCTCTATTCTAAAATATTTGTGGAATCTATCCATTCCTTTCCATACCACCACTACCAACATCTTTTCCCTAGAATACATGTCTCCTAACTGACCTGACTTCCCTCCATTTTTGCCCGAATCTTCTGCTCAAAATTTACTCTACTATGGAGTAATCTTTACAACATATGCATCAATCAGATTATGGCCCTCCACTGCCTACAAGAATTCTATGTGGTCTGGTCTCCACCAACCCCCTCTACTCATCTCATTCCACTTGTCCACACTGCTCCAAGTACACCACCGTATCCCCTGGTTTTCCAACGTTCTAAGCTTTTTCTTGCCGGTGCCTTTGTACTTGCAATTCCACCTGTCTGGATAGTTTTCATGTGGCTGGCTGGTTCCATCCCTTCTCCCTCAGCTTTGCCCAATTGTCACCTTCTCAGAATATCTGATCACTTTTTTCAAAGCAGGACCCCACAAACCACCCCCTTACTCTGTATCATATTGCCATATTTGTGTCTCTCATTGCATTATTACACTGTGAAAGTACCTTTACCTAAATTACTTTTTTACTGTCGGTCTCCTTGCAATGTAATGTACACTCCTGTGGGCAGAAATCTTGCTTGTATCCACTGTTATACCTCATAAAGCCAGCCACATAGCAGATGCTCAATAAATAAGACTGGTGGAATGCATGAATGAAGGCAGGCTGTCAGCACTTAGTATTTCAAAATAGCTATAAATAATTCTTATGAGTTACCTCAAGAGCCAGGCAATAACACTCACCAATGTTTAGCATATATTAAGTATTAAGTAATTATTTGTTGCAAAGAGGGATGGAGGGAAGAAGGAATCTGCTGCTCTTATGGTGATGACTCACCACACCAAGGAATAGATTTGGAGAGGAGTGGCAACCACAGCACAGTGGTAAAGAGCACTGTGTTTTGGTATTGGACCTCGGTTTGAATCCAGTCTCTGACACTTCCTGGCACATTATTTAACCTAAGTTTCAATTTCCTCAATTGTAAAATGAGAGCAATGAAGCATACTTTTATAGGGCTGTGCTTTACCACAGTGTCTGGCACATAGATTAGCTATCTAAAAGCAGAAAACATCATAAAAATTTTCTCAGTTCAGTCACCATGGGTTAATTAGCATAACTTAGGATGCTTTTCCTTTAAGAAACTGAAGTATATACTACAGCTTTCCTAAGGGTTAGTTCAACAGGGATAGGGCTTCAATTCCAAAGCCCATCTTCACATGCACACTGCTACACTGGCCTCTGACTTGACAAGGGTCAAAGTTTCTTCTTACCTGAAGAGTTTTCCCTGAAGGTCTTCTATACCAGTCATGGCAATAGTTCCTCCCTGCCAGCAGACGGAGATAATATAATTGAGTGTATGATGGTATTCTAAAAAGAACACTGCTGGCTCACATTCCTTAGCAGACTCTCCCAATTAACCAAGCAACAACCTAACTCTGAGGAACAGTCTGCTAGGCAGAGAAGACCTTCAAGGAGCCAGATGTTACTGGCAAACAAGTGTATCTTATCTAAAAATATTCATCAAAGCAATCAAGAGTCTCCTCTATCTATTCACAAAATCCTGTCATCCAAAGACCACCTTAAAAGTAACCTCTGTGCCAATCCACACATCTGGGAGGTGCAAACACAGTGAGATGTGTGCCAGGTGTGTTACCGTACTCATGGTTTCATTCACACATCTAAATGAACTCTTTCCCCACTTCTCACACTACCTCTCCAGCTTTCTTGAAATCTCGACCAGGCCAGGTTTCCAAAACTTGTTTGATTACAAGAATCACCCAGGATAAAAAAGAAGATTTACTGATATTCACAATATACTGTAAAAGTATCAAAGAGGCTAAGAAAAAAAAAGTATGATTTTTTTGTTTAGGGGGGAAAGGGGACATGAATATAAAGGGAAAAAAAGGAAGACAGGTATCCCAAAATGTAAATAATGAGAGTCTCTGTGATTACAAGTGATGTTTCTTTTCATTACTATGCTTTTCTAGGTTAACCAAAACATTTTTAATGAGAAAAACTTTTTAAATGTGACAATCTTTATTCTGATAAATAAGTGCAGTATAAAAGAGAATAACTGCTGTAATTTTAAAAAGTTTTCTAAAAATGTCAATACCCAAGTAAAAATCTACCTTCTCCACACTTCCTTTAGAATGAGAAGATGGCTAGTACAGGGCTTAACAGCCGAAACAGATGTTTTTAAAACATCAAATTTAGTTTCTTATTTTAGATGCAGAAGTTAAAGCTCAAATAGGTTAAGGGACAACTTAGTTCAGCCAAAGTTCAGGCTCTAAAAAAAAAAACTAAACACACACAAACACTGCTATGGTGCCCAACAGTTAGTTTAGTAGCACATAAACCTACTGAGCTGGACAATATGCCAAGAGTGATAAAAAAGACATGCTCCCTGCCCTTAAGAATGTGAATCAGGCCGAGAGGATTGCTTATTATGCATATATTACCACACTTCACAAGTACCTCCTCGAAGGTTATAGACTGACTTGCTCAATTACCTATCCTATCACTGATGAATCTGACACTTAGAAGAACTGGTACCTCCCCCAAAGGAGGTCCCCACTGAACCCAGTCCTGCCTGTATCCCAGGTTGATTCCTCCAGGATCCATCAGGATGCCATTTCCTATTCCTTGGCCCCCTCCTCCCAAAAAACATGTGGCTCTCCTTTTCATCATACCAACTATTTATACTGATGCATTCTCTGACAGGCAACGCTCAAGTCAACTTCTTCAAACTGGCCTGTATTAGCTCTATCCAAGATCACTAACAACTTATCCAATGTCAAAACCTGAAGAAAAAAGAGACACCCTGTTTCTCTTTCAGCTTCTAATACTGTGGATTACTTGACAATATCCTCTAGGAGCTTAATTCTAAGATGCAATAATCACTTGCTTGACATCCTTACTATAGTAAGTAGTTCCCTTTACCCACTGTTTCACTTTCCATGGTTTATTTCAGTTACCCATGGTCAACCACGGTCCAAAAATATTAAATGAAAAATTCCAGAAATAATTCATAAATTTTAAATTGTGCACTGTTTTGAGAAGTGTAATAAAGTCTTGTTCCATCCCACCTAGGATGTGAAGCATCCCTTTGTCCAGCATATCCACGCTACATAGGCTACCCAAATGCTAGTCACTAGGAGTGAGGCAGGTTATCAGATCTATTGTTATACTGCAATGTTTCTGTTCAAGTAACCCTATTTTACTTACTAATGGCCCCAAAGTGCAAGAGTGGTGATGCTGGCAATTTGGTTATGCCAAAGAGAAGCCGTAAACTTTATCATAAGTATGTCTGTAGAGGAAAAAATAATATATATATGGTTTAATGCAATCTGTGGTTTCAGGCATCCACTGGGGGGGTCTTAGAATGTATCCCCCCCATGGATAAGGGGATGACTACTGTACATTACATCACCCTTAAAAACTTTAAGGCAAAAATGAAAGGCAGTTATACTAATTTCCATAATTACCTCTTCATTCTTTCCTGAACAATCTGATCAGACCCACACACTTGGAAGGAAGATAGTGGTAGTTATGCACCTTGATTTACAAAGTTGTTGGTCAAGTATTCAAGTATCCAAGTTCCTGTTGCCTGTATAAAGGCTTAAGATTCAGGAAAGCCAACCATTCTCAGATGCCCTGGTTCTTAAGTATTTGTGTAACATAGGAATATGTCCTAACTATTTCAGAACAGAATTAAATCCAATACTTGAACTCACAGTGGCATCTATAGAAACCTATACTTTTCGGGGCAAGAATTAGTAATGACAAACCAACCACTTCCTTTAAAAAACAAGTGTATTTGTTTACCTAATCATAAATGACCAATTAAACCTTGTTATTATTGAGGAGGTGGGAGTCCTATTTCAACAACAAGTCTCAGAATTCTAAGGTTCTTGCCCTCTTTTCATTCTAGTTCTTGCAATTTGATACATACAACTTAATTTACCTTCAAAAACACCTACATATTGTGAATAGTGAAATCTATTGAGAATTTTCAGAAAACATCAAAATAAAAAAAAATTTTTTTACACACCAATAGTGAACCAGAAACTTTTATTATCGCTATCTGCTTGAGTGTAGAAATTATGGCCAAGATCTGGAACTAGCAAAGAACAGCAGACAAGACAGCTTTCAACTACTAAACAAACTGGCCACACACTGTTCAAGTTAAGGAAAGCTTCAGGCAAGTGACAAAATAAATCAAAGTTACCTGAGAGCAAGATTTTGCTTGTTTGGAAACCAGGCTTCCGTTATTCTCAGAAGACTTGCGCTTTACAGCTCCAGTTCTTGTAGAATTACCTAAAATATTTAAAAATAGTTAAGTTGGCTTCCCTGTTTCCCTTAACATGAGGAGAAAGGGGAAAGAAAGGAAGGAAAAGAAAGATTTTAATCAAGCAATATATCTTACCACATGTCACAAAGTTATCATGTACAACTTCAACATGAATCAGGGAAGGATCGACAATTTTCAGTGCTGGAATCTTAAAAATAAATAAATAAAACAAACATACTGGAAAATTAAAAAATGCTCTGGAATATACCAGAAATCAGCCCTACTAACATAACAATAGGGGCTTCCTACAAATAATTTATTTTAAGATAATTGTGATATTTCCCTTTCTACTCTAATATTTTAACATAATAAAGTTTAGCTCCTATAAGATTATCTTCCCCTGTCTTATTACATGCAATTATCATCATCTTTACCTCCTCACAGGTGACTTGAAGAGTTTTTGATGTTGGGTTTCCATTCACAATGGTTGCAGAAAACCACTGAGTTGATGGGTCCAAGCTATAAATTTTTACTTCGGAACCAACTAAGTTTTTGTCACCTTAAAAGAAAGAAAAATTATTAGAGCAATTTGGATTATCTTTCAACAGCATCATCATCCAGGATAATCTTTTCCCAAGTCTTTTAAAAATGTAGTAGACAAAAGTAAATATTAAAAGGTATTTCTACAAATAAGAGAAGGCCAACATTTCTGCAAAGCTAAGAGAAAATTTAAACTTTTAATTTTAAAACCCCATTTTCCCATTGATTTATCTTAGAGTGGCAATATATTTATTCTAGCATTTGTATGAGATCAAATAGTATCAGGAAAATCATTGAGACCTAACTCACTGTCCTGGGAAGAGTTTTAGAAGATGCAAATTCAGTAACTCCAACAGAACTGCTAAGTCTGATAAAAAGACTTTGATTGTGAAACTGACCAAGAGATGCGATAACAGTAAATGGGAAGCGCAGGATTACCAAATTAATGTTTTATTAGTTTTATAAGACTGAAATTCCAAACATCAAATTCCATGTCCAAATATAGCTGAACTTTTAAAATATCTAGTTTACTTTTAGTTTTCACATAATCCCTGAACTGTCCAAATTTCAGAGGCTTTAGAATATATTACAGAATACATAAAGTCCCTCAATCATCTAGTCATATGGAAGAAAGCAGAAAAGGAATTTCTAAAAAATTAGAAATTTCAATGATAGAACAAGTGAGAAGGGCTAAAACATAGCTTCTTAGAAGCTAATCATTGGTCAACTCATGAACTATCCACATACCTTGTAAAAGATGGCTTTCATCCAAATGTTTCACAATCAAAGCTTGAAATTCTTTACTGACGTCATGGTTATCCATAAGGGAAAGTCGAAGATTATTTACATCCTGAGAAATGGAAGATCATAACATTTTAAGGTAACAAACAAGAAGAGCTGTTGAAATTCCAGTGGATTTTTCAACCAGTTTAATCCGATGGGTTAAAGTAGTGTCAATTAGTCATTTGATGCCACCAATGAACCAGACAGGTCATAGTAGAAAACCATCAAATAGCACAGGTATAAGGCAGACTGAAGTGAAGTCAACCCAAGATAAGAGCATGACAAATACTAAGAGTGGCTCAAAGCATAATTTAAAATATGACATAACTCTGGCTATGCAAAAAATAATCAAGCAAACAAGCTGGTGAATCCATGTCCAAAACACTGCATCCCAAACATCAGGGATTAGGGACATCAAAGATCAAAATCCCAGGGGCAAAAGACATAGAAACACAGAGATCCATACTGTCAACTCACTGAAATTGCTATTTATTTATTTATTTATTTATTTATTTATTTATTTATTTATTATCCTCACCCGAGGACATTTTTGCATTTATCTTCAGATAGAGAGGGAGGGAGGGAGGGAGAGAGAGAGAGAGAGAGGAACATCGATGTGACAGAGACACATCGAGTGGCTGCCACCCACACGACCCCAACTGGGGCCGGGGACAAACTGCAATTGACATAGGTGCCCTTAGTGGGAACCGAACCTGGGACTCTCTGGTCCGCGGGCCAATGCTGTAACCGCTGAGCCAAACTGGCCAGGGCACTGAAATTGCTTTTTAACAAATCATTTCACATGGATTCATCTAACCTAACTAGAATTCCAAATGCATTCTTAAATAGTAAAGGGGTGGAGGGTGGTAGTGACAAAATCTGAATGAACAGCCTAAGTCTTCAATAAGCCAGTTTGAAACACTCAATTCTTGGCAGCAGCTCCATTTTGGGCAGTATTCCATAGTCTTCTGGCTTCATGCATACATTCAGTTATGATCAATGTATACAGAAACGGTCTATAGGAATAACCTGCCAACCCAAATTACATAATCCTTCCAGTATCAGGCCTTCATGCTTTTCCACCACTGTGAAATGCATACATAGAAGCCAAAAATAACTCATCCATTTTTGCCATTAGAAAGGATAACTAGTCTTTTAGAGGCCCTTCTGGGAAAATGCAAGTAACTTTAGACTTAACCCAGGGTCTGTATAACAGCTCAACATTAATTACCAGAATGAGCCATGTATGCGTGTCCCCGCCCCCCCCTTGCTAATGCAATTTCAAAAACTCTAAATGTGTTCCTACTATGAGACAAAACAGCACATTAATGGGGAAAGCCACAAAGGGCTCTCAAATAAAGTAAAATAATTCTACTCTGCCTAGGAGAGTTTTAGAGCTCATAAAAAATTCCAGAGTGCTGACCTGGATACTTTGTCTTTTTTCTTAACCACAGATAACTGAGCCAAACTCAATTTAAAAGGCAGAACTTAAGTTTCGATTCCAACTTTTGCATATGCCAAATGATTTTCAGGTTCTCTGTGCATTACTTAGAGCAAGCATCCTACTCTGGTAATCACATCCCCCAACATATGAGTTTTACACAGTAGAAGCCTGATGTGATCACTCATATCGACAAGGGAATGCCTTGAAGCACCGAATCTTGACCACTATTATCGATAAAAGTCAAGAGCACACATCATAGTCCCCCCCTTAAGTAGTATTATATTAATAACATGCACACTGATAGCCCAGAATGCATCTCCCTGAAAACAAATAAGGTTACTGATCAAGATTTTTCTTTTTCAATTATCAATAAACAAAATTATGAGCTCTATTTAACGGAAAAGCTTGAACACATGCAATTAGTAAAACAGAACTGTTTAGCAGAAAACAATGCTGGGAAGTAAAAACTATTCTATCACTCAGTAAAGCAAGATATCCACAGCCCCTCCTATATATTCCTTGGTCCTTAAGAGTAAGCCATTCTTTTAAGGCAGGAAAAATATCAAGATGCCTTATCTGAAATATGAAGGTAACTTGCATCTGAAATTAAGTAAAAGCATCTTCCTCTGTTCCATTTACTTAAACATTATAAAACAAGGCTTAGAGTATGAACCTTGTTTTCACTCACTTCCAGGATATAGAAGTAAAAGTGAGACCTGAGTAGAGGAAAAATCCAGTGCTTTGGGTTTTCCAATACAGAACCAGCAATGGCAATGCCCATTGGCCCTAAACTACCTTTAAACAAATAACTGGGGTTAACTGTTCTACAGGTCACAGAACAGAAGCAAGTGCAGGTTTACTAAGCTTTATAAATGACATCGAAAAGATAAATGTTATTATAAGACCAACATTATTCCTAAAGTAGTGATCTGTGGAGATAAATTCATTTGTGTGTTCTTCTCCTCCCTTCCCAACGTTTTCATAATAAAGAAAATAATCACATATGAACAAGATCCAGGAGCCTAAATGCTGTGACAGAAAAGGTGGGAGTTTTACAAGCTAATTGGAAAGCATACACACACGTGCGCGCGCGCGCGAGCACACACACACACACACACACACACTCTCATACTTGGTTTGTCATTTTTTATGGTAGTTATGTTCTATTAAGTCACCACAAACATTGAACTAGTGAAAACTAAACCACTGCTCCTAGGGGAAACACAGGGTTAGGTTCTTTCAAGCCTCTGGTCACACATTTTCATCAACTAATCAATACATAACACCTTGTTTTATGTGTGTTTCTGTTGAAAGACACATTATTTAGTATTTTTACTGCATTATTAACCTTGAACTCATTTTTAACACATGTATTTTTACACCTTATTTAACACATGTATTTTCTCCCTAAGACAAGTCACAGCCTTCTTGCACTTAGAAACACTAAACAACACTTCAGTACTACTTTTTTCTTAATCCTCATTTGCACATATGTTTATTAATTTTAGAGAGAGAAGGAGAAGGGGAGAGAGAGAAGGAGGGAGGGAGAGAGAAAGAGAAAGAAACATTGAGGTAAGAGAGAAACATTGATCAGTTACCTCGACTGGAGATCAAACCCCCAACTGGGAATTGAACCCACAACCCTTTGTGTACTGGACAATGCTCCAACCAACTGAGATACCTGGGTAGGGCCAGCACTACTTTTGAGGACCATTTTAAACAGTGAAATCATCAACAAAAAGCACTAAAATCATGCCCTGGCCAGTTTGGCTCAGTGGATGGAGCGTCGGCATGCGAACCAAAGAGTCACGGGTTCGATTCCGGTCAAGGGCACAGACCTCAGTTGTGGTTTGGTCCTCAGCCCTGATCCGGTTCGTGTGGGAGGCAGTCAATTGATGTGTCTCTCTTGCATCAATGTTTCTCTCTCTCTCTCCCTCTTCCTCTCTCTCTCCCCCTCTCCCTCTCCCACTCTGTCTGAAGATAAATGGAAGAATATCCTCGGGTGAGGATTTAAAAAAAAAAAGCACTAAAATTCAGCACTAAGTATGGCTCAAAAATAAATTTTACAATATGAGAGATGAAACAAGGCGGCAGAATGTCACCTTATTTGACCTCAGCTGGGAACATGTGTCAGAAAACTCACATTTTTTGCCACTCTGTACATGTCTGTGAAAGCACCAAAGTACTGATTTGGAGGATTACATATATATTTTAGCAAGTAGACAAATTCACAAATGTAGAATCCATAACTAATGAGGACTGACATATATGTGTGTATATATGTATATAGATATATGTATTCATAGATATGAATGATAGTCCATCTTTTAAAAATTATTTTCATATCACCTAGGTGTTTCCATACACACACCATTAACTGTAGTAACTTTGTCTTTCCAACTTCATACGGACTGCACCAACCCAATAACTAACACTGATGGATAAATGTCTAATAACTAACTGCTGATGGACTGGGTTCTTTTCTCTGTTAAGATACCTGAATTATAATAATCAACATCAATATTTTAATTCTCATGTTAAAGGAAGGTTTTTTTAAATTCTATTTTTAGGGTTTAATATTGTTTCCGTGTTATACCTGTATAGGCTTCAAAAGGTCTTTAGAAAGAAATATTCTCTGTTGATCTCCTAGAAAGCGAATAGAAGTTATGGATCCCAAACCAGCTTTGTCCAACAGAGATTTGTATACCTAAAACAAAACAAAAGAGAGTATTTTGGCATCATAACTGCTGTCAGCATAATTCTGAAATTGAGGACTGGTAATATTCCACACATGCAGGAAGAGAGAAAGCCATTAAGTTTTTTATTCACTGCAAATATCTCATTTACAACTATTTATGCAACCACAATAAGAGCACACAATTTTTATCCAATCAATAATTTAAACCAGATACACATTTGGGAGGCATTAACATACAGGTCTGGGCCCAGAGATGCATGGCTTCCCCAAAATTCATGCAAAAAATTATTTGTATGTACATTTTCCTAGAGAGACAGGGCCATATTTTTAGCAAATTCTTACTAGTTGTGAGAAAAAAATACAAAGAGCAAAATACAACTTTAACCAAAATCCTACATCTCTCAAAAACCTCTAGAAGTTCTTCTCACCCATATGCAAAATCTTCAATTTGCCAGCACAGCACACAAGGCCCTTCACAATCTGGTCAGCTTTTCAATCATCCTCCCCACCTTTCCAACTATCCAAATCTTGCCTTTCCACCTTCAAGCCCCAGATCATATCTCATAAAGCCTCAAATGTTCTCTTCAGACATAGTGATAACTCTTTTCTTCTAACTGTACCAGACTTAACGATGTGGAAATGGCACAATCATATCCTGAATGCCAGTTTCTTTAGAGCCAGAGAATATTATGAGCCAGAGGGAAACTCAGAGACCATGAGACCAAGACTGGAAACCCTTCCAAGAGCCAGACAACAGCCATTATTCAGTTCTAGCCTACTGTTGTGATAAAGAACTGCCACATGGTTCCAGTGTTGCCATATCTTAGTTTTTTCAAGAGAAACTGGAAATGTAGATTTTTAAATATACTCTCCACATTCTTAAAAGAAGACAACTAATTTAAATTTTCTTAAAACACTGCGAGGCTCAAACCAAACAGATGTGTATGTTTGTATATGTCTAATAGTTTCTGACCTCTTAGACATTTTCCACATTACTTTCATCCCCCATTTTCAAGTGAAGAAACTGAGGCCCAACAAAGTTAAGGGACCAGAGTTCCTAGCATGGCTGACAGAAGATCCAGGGTGCTCTTCTGACCCATCTACATTGTCATACATCTGTATTATTATTTTCCAGAGGGCTGAATATAAGCATTACATATATGTTTTTCTTGTTTTACTCATAGATGAAATATTCTCTTCACAGTGAGTTCAATAAGCCTGAGTTTTACTCACTATCGCAGGCCACTGTACAATTCGTTCAGAAATTTCAGGACACTTTCGTTCAGCCAAAACCAAGTTATGCTCTACTAAAAATGCTCTCCTTAGAAGGCCGTAGACTTCTATCCATCTTCTCTTCCTCCAAGGTTCCCCATCAAATTCCACACACACCTAGACAAACAGAAAAAGATTTGATTAACAAAATAAACAGGAAAAAATGCCCAAGTTCAAGTATATCCTATTATTCTACTCAAATACTGAATATGTTGTTCCCCTTTCCTGCTCTCTTACTTCTCAATTCATACAATAAACTAACCAGACATAGATCAAGCTTTGGCTCCCAAACCACTCTGGGAAGCAGAAGTCAAGGGCTTTGAGGGCCAGTCTCTGCCCTCAAAGTTACCTCTCAGAGCCCACAAAGCACAGAACCCCCAGGTAGAAGGCTTTTATATATGTTAACTAGATATCAGCACTTAGAGAACTGAAAACCAGAAATTTAAAAGAAGTACTAATTGCTTGGCACTATAACTCTATGATGACATTGTTTGTGGGCTTAAGATGACTCCCCAGGTGACCACAATCCACCACTTGCTTTTGAATTCCTCTGGTATCAGCAGCACTTAGCACAGGTCTAATAGATGGCACATCCTCAGAAATCCCTTTTAACTGAATAAACTGGGAAATTTACCTGAGTCTAAGAGTACTTTGCTAAATAGACAAATAAGTAATTAATAAATGATCCCAGAGTTTTCCAGAACGAATTCTAGCTTCTTATATGACAGTTAAACTACATTGGAAACATCATTTTCCAAGTAATTATCAAGTTTTCTGCTTCTGACATGCAAAACTACATTTTAACCCCAAAGCTAAAACCCTTACAATTTGTGTATTTTAAGACATAAAAAAAGAGAATTCAGTCCAAAAGTCGGTCTCTGACCCAGAAGTAGAAACCATTCACAAAACCTTAAAGATCATATAAATGCATCAAAACACCCTAGAGCTTACTCAACTTATTATGAACATACCACCCCTTAATTTATTCTAAACCTTTTTAAATGGGTGGTGGTAGTTGTGTGTGTGTGTGTGTGTGTGTGTGTGTGTGTGTGTGTGTTTTAACTGATATACAACAAACTTCCTCAATATCTGGAGTAATAACCACCATTTCAATTTGATTTAAAATTCTTCCTCCCATTAAAGAGGCCTCTCATTTTTGGTTTCAAAGAATTAGTTAATAAATCTATCAACACTGTTTATAATTTCATAGACAATATCTCCCTTTTCAACCTTTAACTAAAAAACAAAAAGTTCAGTTAACCGTTAACTTCCATTTATCTGTCAGAATCAAATTCAAAAATTATTTTCTCAAAGAAGTCCAAGAAAGGTTCCCTTGCTAATTGTACTCAAAACACTACTCTTCCTTCCCAGCATTTATCCACATTTTGAATTATTTATTTGTGGTTACCTGATTGACATGTTATAAATTCTAATAGGTCAAAGTCTGTGTCTGCTTTTTACTTATCACTGTGTTTCTAGTCCTAAGTCAGTACTCAAATACTTGTTGAATACATTTCTCTCTGAATTAGGCTCTTACCTTCTGCTTCTCTTATCCATTTAGAAGGGAGGAAGTTCCTGATATATCTCTAGTCCCTATCCCAAACCTTCTCCAGTTTTATGGCTACTGATGAAATTTAAGACCTACTCTACCCTCCCCCCAACAACAAAATGTGCATCCCTCACTTCCCAAGCAACTTCCCCCAAGAAGCTGCATATCTTCTTGGTATGGCAGGCGTTTAACCTTGTAGCTATTAGAGAGTAAGTGCAAATATGTGAACACCTACTATATGACAAGTACTCTCTTTGGTTCTATGTATTCCACCCATCATTATAACCAACCAAATGGTCCTTCACAGAGGTGTTCAAAGACTGCCTGTCTTCCTTTATTTCTATTTCCCTAAGTCACAGACTCCAGATCCTCTTATATCTCCTCTTCTGCCCCACATCACATCAACCTTAAACCTAAGCTAGCTTTGGAACAACAGTTTTCCATCAAAGTGGTATAAGAGGAATGAGCATACTGTATACAAATTTTAGAATAGAGAGATCTTGTTGGGATTCCAGCTATCACTGAAGTTTTCCTATAATGAATTTAGACGCATTAAATAAAATACATAGGATTACAAAGGAAATCAATTAACCTACATCCCAGGTTAAGAACCTTGGCTTAAATCTAAGCTCTCTGAATCATGTTTTGCTAGCTTCAAAATGAAAGTACTAATTGTTATGTAGATTTTAAAGACAATGTACATAAAGTATCTGGCAAGGAGACTAGGTAGTTTTAAGACCTCTGTGGCAATTTAAATCTTAATTTATCAGGGTATTACTCATTCAGTTAGGAATGGGGGAGAAAGGATCTTCAATATAACTATCTAACATCTATTCAGAAAAAATAAAGAATTAAGATGTTAAAGGTTTTCACAGAACTTAAGCAACATCACAATTCTTATCAGATAGTCATGTATAAAGTTTATGATCAATCCTAAACCAAAATTTAGACAGTCGCCCTTTACATTTTCATTTTTGAGTGATTTGAAAATCAAGTTTAGCTTCTTAAAAATATTTTAGTTTATGACTTTGGAGTATTAGGTTGCATTGGTTAAAAATTCAAATTAACTCTGGTTTGAAAAAAGATAACTTAAAAAATATATAATGAAACCAACAGGTTGTGAGTTTTCTCCAGCATTCTCTCAAAAATTTCCTCTCATAACCACATGTCTTTTGTGTCTGAAATTTGAAGTTCTATATATAAGGATACTACCCCTCCCACAAAATGCCTCTTCTGCAGATATTTCTATGAAATGACATACCAGTAAGTATTCAAATCCAGGGGGAACTAAAGTGACTTGCTCAAGCTCCTGCAAGCTGACAGATGTAACTAGATCTCATTACAAATTGTGTTCTTTCCCCCATGCTCCCTTAGTCTACCTACAAAAATGTTCCTTATGCTGTCTGACTCCAAATGCCAAAAGAGGCCTATCAAGTATGATTCACTACCTATCATTTCCAGGTTTGCTATTCCAGGTAAAGAGAATGTCATTGCTCCATTACTAGATTATTTCTCTAAACTGCTTTTCCATGTAAAGATAATAATTTTATGATTCTTTCATTTATTCATTCAAATATTTTGGCAAACACTACATGCCACGCAGTGTTCTAGGTGCTAAGGCAGCGGTTCTCAACCTGTGGGTCGTGACCCCTTTGGGGGTCTAACGACCCTTTCACAGGGGTCGCCTAAGACCATCGGAAAACACGTATTTCCGATGGCGATTCATAACAGTAGCAAAATTACAGTTATGAAGTAGCAACAAAAATAATTTTATGGTTGGGGGTCACCATGACATGAGGAACTGTATTAAAGGGTTGCGGCATTAGGAAGGTTGAGAACCACTGTGCTAAGGATATAGAGGCTAGTAAAATAAAGTGTTCTGACCTCACTCTACCTGAATATTAAAATCTAGTGTTTAAGCCCTGGCCGGTGTTGCTCAGTGGTTAGAGCATCGGCCCTCACATGGAAGGGTCTCAAGTTTGATTCCTGATCAAGGGCATGTACCTGGGTTGCAGGTTCAATCCCCAGCCCTGGTTGGGACACATGCAGGAGGCAATCAATAAAGTCTCTCTTACATCATGTTTCTCTCTCCCCCACCCCACCCTTTCTTTTTCCCTTCCACTCTCTCTAAAAATAAATAAATAAATAAATAAATAAATAAATAAATAAATAAATAAATGGAAAATATATCCTGGAGTGAGGGTTAACAAAAAATAAATAAATAAAATAAAATCTAGTGGTTAAGGTCTGGAGACAAACTTGGGCAAGTTAACTTCTTTAAGAGTTAATTTCTAAAGTGATCATGTCTTCACCTGAACTTCTTTGTAATCAACTAGATATATTATAAGTGACATTGTTACACAGTCTCTCTCAAGGTGAAACAATATTAATAAGCCTTGACCTCAGTAATATTATCCTCAACTAACTATGCAAATAAGTCTAGACAGACTTCTACTAATACTAAAAAGTTAGACAGTACTTGAATTTTATTCATCTCAGCCCTCAAGTCCCTGCCTCAATGAAGTATCCCTAAACCCAGGTGTAAGTAGGGATGGTTAGTTACTTAGTTTCTGCCTGCATTTCACCAAGCACAATTTGGTTCTATCGTTTTAAATTTTTGTTTTTACTGATACAACATGTCTCTAAACTTACGCCAATTACTTCATCTTCTACTCAATTAAGAAAAGATAGCAGTAAGTCATGATTAGAAAAAGAAATTGAATAGATCTATACCTTATATGAGACTGAGTTTTAAGGTCTGCAGGTAAAGCAAAAATCCAATATAAGTCCAAATTGTTTTTGAATTAAAATTCCCTACTGTCTCCAGGTCAGGCACATTAGTTGAGTGGAAAAGACACACAGCAAAACCTAGATTCAAATCCTCCTCCATCACTTAGTAGTAACTTGAATGCAAGCCTAAACAAGACTTCTTTTCCTAATTCTATTTCCTCATTCTGAAAATGAAGATATCACCACCTCAAAGGTTGGGGGTTAGGGAGATGTGGAGAAGAAAAAGTATACACATAAAGGACCTCCTAGATTGCCTTCCTAACCCAACAGGTCCTCAATCATTGTTGGGAAAGAGAACACCTAGTCTCTCATTGTCTTTACAAAGAACTAAAAACTTGTAAGGTTTAAATCAAATCCTGAGTCCATTCAAATCAGAGAAAAACAAATACACAAGATAAAATTTTACTTGGTAGGTGAAATAAACCACAATAGCTATGATTGAAATCTAGTTCAAAGCCCATTTTATGGAGAAATGTTATTAAAGCAGACAGGTTGATCATCTCTGCACCACACTACATTCTTTCTAGAACATCAAAACCTGGTTTGCTGGGAGGAATGAAAGAGAGGAAAAAGTCAGCCAGTATGATAATTAAGAGGGTGAGCTCAGAAGGCAAAACTCCCTGGGTTAGAACACAGGCTATGCCAATTCCTGTTTGTGACCTTAGACAAGATACTTAATCTCCCCCAGCCCCACGACTTTTATCTGTAAAATGGAGCAGTATTAGTAACTACCCCCAAGGAAATAAAATCATGGCTGTGAAGTGCTCAGCATGATTCCTTGCATGTGGTTAAGTGCTCAATGGTCACTTCTCCTTTTCAACGTGAGACAAGGCACACTACATAAGCTTTAAAAATATATAACCACACATCCTTTCCCCACAACCCTTTGCAGAGTAATACAGGTTTGGGCACGCATGGTCAGCTTGAAAGTATTCAGATGAACAGTTTCAGAAGTCAAAACATATTCAACTGTCAATGCTAAAACTTGCTTCCCTTGTTTGAGCATAGTTTTCAAGAATAAGCAAAGATGCTGACCAAGATACTGAAACACCCTTACCCAAGTTTAGAAATCTCTCCTGTTCTGACATTGCTTCCTTCATGTTATCATCACTTGGAGTCTTTGTTAGGGACCTTTCTTCAGTTATTTTTGCACAAAGGAATCTTTGTTGGTACAAAGTATTCACGCCAATACTTCTATTAGGGAGTACAATCAGAATTCATCTTTTTGAAAAGATCTAACTGAAAAAGGTTCTTAGTGTTGTTCTGATTAAAAATCCCTGGCCGCACTTGTTCTCATTTATCTTCCTCCCCCTAAACACCAAGGTGGAATATTTCAAAGCCATTCCTCCAACACACCATATAAGGAGCAGCTAGCTCCACCCCACTCCTCCATATATGGTCCTATCCCACACCCACCCACAGGCTCAGAATGCACAACCAGGAACCTACTCCGGCCCTAATCCACCATATATGGACAAATACCCACCCTAATATGCATAATAAACCAAGCTCCTCCCCCTACACACACTTCATTTCTAACAGGACTAAAAGTTGAAGAAGTTGGGTGAAGAAATTAAGAGGAACAAACAAACAACTGAAAACACTTCCAAACACTAGCCTTAAATTCTTAATGATTCCAAATATCGCCCACTAGCCCAACTTAATATTAACAACAATATTCCCCCTCCGGAGAAATAATCATACAGTCCTAATGGGGCACAGCGCCGGCAATACCGAGACAAGTCTGAACAACCCCTAAAGCCCATTTTTAGACACAAGCAACTGTAGGCCAAACACACCTCGGTTCTACACAGCCATTTCAAAAACTTTTAAGGTCTAGTTTTCTGCACCTTCCGATGCCAACTTTCTGATCGCCCTTTTCACAAAAGGGGAGCAGGGTGCTTGCTGGCTGTCTCGTGACCAGGGTAACTACGAAACATTCGACTGCCGCCGAGGTCCGGTTTTACCTTCAGATCCTTCTTGGTAACGTCAGTGTGGGAAACGGCTCGAATGGTCCCGGAGAGCCAGGGCCACTCGGCGACGCGCTCCACGTCCCAGCCGTCGTGGCCGCCGTCGCTGCGGTCGGCTGCGGACAGACTGAGGAATCGCTTCCCCACCAGGACTGGCCAACTTTCTCCGAGCGTGAGCACCATGGTTTCCACGCCTGCAGGAAGGGCTCCTCCCTGCAAAAACACAAAAACAAAATGCAACGGGGGCGGCAGGTGGTAGGGGGCCGGCGAGAAGTGGGCGGGGGAGGCGGAGGCAGAAGGAGGGGTCCTAACCCCACTTGGAGGACCAGACCCCAGACGGCGGCCGGTGCGAAGGAGGATCCCCTCACCCGACCTCCCCAACCGCACCCTCTCTGTCCCCATCCCTCCCCCCAGCAAACACGGGCCCAAGCGCCGCGTGACCCTCGCTCTCCCAAGTTTCGCTTTTCCAGAACCTTAAACCTAAACGCAGAGAGAGTAAGGGGAGAATTATCTGCGGCTTAAGTGGGTCTTTTAAAGTGTTCGCCCCTCACCCCAGAAAGGAAAAGGCCCCGATGCAGAGAGCCCGTCCCAGGCGGCCGAGTCCCCCACGGTTCCGCGCTTGCCCCGCCCGACACCCCGCTCCCCGGACGCCTATCCCCGGACGCCCCTCGCCCCCGCCGGCGGCGCGCGGGCGGCGGGGCCGAGGGTTCGGCTCCCTCACCTTTCTTCCTCCTCTCCCCGCAGCCGAGGCCGCGGCGCTCTCACCCCGCCTCCCTGAGTCACCCGCGGCGGGCGCTGTTTCCAACCAGCCAGCCGACTCAGGCTCTGACTTGGTTCAAGAGCTCTCACAAGACACGCACTGCCTCCCCGGTCCGCCCCCTCGGAGCCGCTTCCGCCGCTCATTGGCTCAGTCCGAGGAGCTGAGCGAGGCTCATGGGGACAGAGCCCATCGCTATTGGCCGGTCTGGCCAGGGCGGGGCGAAAGGAAAAAACAATTCCTTAGCTGCCTCCTCCCTCTGCCCTCCCCCTTCCGACTCCCGAACGACCCCCATTAGGTTAAAGTACACACAACGTAAGCGAAAGATCCCTCCGCTACAGCCATTCTTTTCATTTGTTGCCTCACGGAACGCAAAAAAGTCCAGCGAAATCGGTTATCAACTTTAGGGCTCAGAGGAAAACTGCCGTGGGCACAGATAAGACAGAATGGCGAACCCCAGGGCTGGAAGCGCCTATTGGATTTGCTCCTCAAGCGCACAGGCTGTCGACCGAAGATGGGCTTTCTACTTGGCGGAAGAATCTCACAGGAGAGGGGTGAAAGCGGTGCAGAGTCCGCGGGGGAGGAAAGGGACTGGAACGTGCGGTTTCAGGCGTACTCAACTGGAGGGTGGAGCGACAGTGCTTTGGAGGCTCGTGCGCAGGCGCTTCGCGGAACAGAGGCTAGAGCTTGGGCTGCTGGGCGAAATGGCCGCGGGAGGCGCAGGCGCACGTGGTGCTGATCATGGAATGCCTAAAGTCCGCCATTTTGAAAGAAAAATGAAGAAAGGCTTGGAGTCCCTGTGAAATGACGTTCACTAAATGTAGAGCACAGGAGGCCTTTCAGTACAATGCAGAATGGGATTTCTTTTTTCATGTGAAGGAAGAATGAGAAGATATGCTGAGACTCATAAATTGAAAGACTAGATGAAGTCCATAATGATGTAAGAGATACGAAGAGGTGGTGAATTTGAAGGACAAAGGAGGTAAGAGGTGATTGTGTGATTTGGAACTTAAGTACTTTGCTTGAATGAAGAAGAAATGCAATGAAGGAATTGAAGACTTCTTACTTTAAAAAGGCTGGTACTTTGACAGGGCATCACATTTAATCCTTAAGCTAAAGAATGAAGAACTTACACTCCAAATTCTGCAAGTGTGAAAACTGAGAATCAGAAAAACTTCAGCAAGTATTCAAGGGATTATAGATGCAAGTTAACTCCCAAGTATTGCTTTTAAACATACAAATTCTAAGTAGTTTACATTCATTTTTAAATGAAGAATAAACATTGAAGAATTAAATTGGATTTATAATTTGCAGACCATGCAGAAGGGGGAAATGAAGCAAAGATAACCTTTCCAGTCCACCAAAAGTAAGAAATGGAAACAAGAAAAGAAAAATAGACCAAAGTACGGTAAATAGAAAAAAAATTAAATGAGAGGCGTAAGTCCAAACGTTAGTATTTACAATAAATATAAATTGGTTAATTTTACTCATAAATTAAAAAGACATGATGGATTAAAAACAAAATCCAGCTACAAATTAACTGGAAGCAAACTCCAACAACAGCACAGAAAACTTGAAAATATTGGGTTAAAAGAGTTTCTAATCAAATAGTGATGGAAGGAAAGCAATATAGTGATATTAACATAATTCAAAACAAAAGCATCAAAAAAAGAAAATGATTTTGTATTAATAAAGGATAAAGTCCATGAAGATAATATAAACTCTCGACCTATTATGACTGAAAACATAGCCTACCCTAAGCTAAGACTAAACTATTAGAACTCTGAGGAAATTTTGATAATTTGTAGTCAGAGTAGAAAATATCAATATATCTGTCCCAGAAATAGGCACCTCAGATAGATTTTTAAAATAAGTGAGAGTAAGAAGGACTTAGATTACATAATTAACTATGAATTTGAAAAACAGTAGCTAGGGAAAAGTTCTACCAAACTTTGCAGAACATATAATTGCTATGTTATATTCATGGTTCCAGAACCTAGGGAAGATGTAAAACCAGATCTGAACTAGGAGAATGCAAGAAAGGACAACTATAGTTCAATCACCCTTATGAATTAAGATGGAAAATTCTTATATAAAATATCAGAAAATTAAATACAGCAGTGTATTTTTTAAAATAATCACCATGATTAATTAGGATTATCATATGAATACAGAATACTTCAAGATTAGTAAATTGCTATAATTTACCACAACAGCTTAAAAGAGAAAAATATGTTCATTTTAGTAGAGGCTAAAAAGAGTATGCGTCAAATTGAACATTGAATTACCTAGAAAACTAGAGCACATGTATATTAAATACCTACTCATGATTTTAAAAAATGATTTTAAACTTTCTAGAAACCTAGGAATATAAGAAATCTACCCTAGAAAAACACCCACATATGTGAACTAGGAGATATTAATAAAGTTCATTTCAGCTTTGTTTGTGGTTGTGAAAAATTGGAAACAAAGTAAATATACTTCCATTGGGGAATGAATAAATGGAATGCAATACATATAATGAAAGACAGTAGGACATGTGAAAAGGAATGACATATATTTAGATGTACCAATAAGGATAGATTAACAAAACACATTGTGAATGAAAAAGGAAGCTATATTTGGTACTATTTTAAAACACATACAAAAACAACACTATATATGTTCTGTGAAATATATATATTAAAACTCATGATGGTGGCTACTGGTACTTGGGGGTTCACACTAGAATTGGGTGTATTGGTCAAAAGTGATTTAGCATTATTTGTAATTCATTTTTATAAGGCAAATGTATTAATATGCTACTTTTGAAATTTAAAGTTAATAAAATCTTGTGAATGGAGTAGACTACACTAACACTCAAGAGCATTCATGACAATTTATTAGAACTAATGCAAGATTCAAGAAGGTAGTGCAGCCCTGGCCAGTTTTGCTCAGCGGTTAGAGCGTCGGCCCGCGGACCAGAGAGTCCTGGGTTTGGTTCCTGCTAAGGGTGCGTACCTTGGTTGTGGTTTGTCCCTTGCCCCGGTTGGGGTCCTGTGAGTGGCAACCAGTCGATGTGTCTCTCTCACGTCAATGTTTCTCTCTCTCTCTCCCCCACCTCCCGTTCTATCTGAAGATAAATGCAAAAAAAAAAAAAAGAAGGTAGTGCAATAAAAGATCAACAAACAAAAATCAAAAGAATTCCTATTCCATAACAAACATCAATTAGAACATTAATAGAAAAAAACCATTTATGATCATAAAAACCACAGGCTGAGCCCTGGTCGGTTTGGCTCAGCAGTTAGAGCGTTGGCCTGCGGTCCAGAGAGACCTGGGTTCGGTTCCCGCTAGGGGCATGTACCTCGGTTGCAATTTGTCCCCAGCCCTGATTGGTCGTGTGGGAGGCAGCCACTCGATGTGTCCCTTTCACGTCGATGTTTCTCTCTCTCTCTCTCTCTCTCTCTTCCTCCCACTCTATCTGAACAAAGGATGGAAAAATGTCCTCAGGTGGGGATTGAAAACAAACAAACAAACAAAAAAAACACAGCCCTGGCCGGTTTGGCTCAGCGGTTAGAGCGTCGGACTACGGTCCAGAGAGACCCAGGTTCGGTTCCCGCTAAGGGCATGTACCTCGGTTGCAGTTTGTCCCCGGCCCTGGTTGGTTGTGCAGGTGGCAGCCACTCGATGTGTCCCTTTCACGTCGATGTTTCTCTCTCTCTCTCTTCCCCTCTCTCCCTCCCACTCTATCTGAACAAAAAATGAAAAAATGTTCTCGGGTGAGGATAAAAAAAAAAAACAGACTAAGACAACATAACATGAAATAAACAAAATGTATATGAAGAAAACTATAGGACTTTACTGACATGCATAAAAGAAGATTTTAAAAATTCCACCTCCTTATAAAAGATGTCATTTCTCCTCAAATTAAACTATAGTTTCAATGAGTGAAATAATCAAAATAGAAATATATAGTTAAGAGAATACAGAAACAGACTTATGTATATATGAAAGTATGATTAACACCATTTAAAACGAATATAAATAATAAACTATTCAATATATGCTATGGGGTCTATTGGTTATCCATTAGGGAAAAAAATAACAGATCCCTACATCAACATTCACAATAATAAGTTCCTGGTATATCAAAGAGCTAAATATAAAAAATCTAGTAAAATATCTTAAGATTCCTTCTCTCTGTTCTTCCCCTTTTTTCCCTTCCTCTTCCTGAACATTTCAGTCCTAAAGCCATTAGGAGTATAAAGTAGGTTTTCACAAGGAGAGGCTGCCTAGTATGGAATGTTTGAGTTAATAAAAGTAAGGTGTAGTAGCCTGGCGTGGAGAGGCAGAGTCCAAGGGTGAGAAGGGTAGACACACAGGAGGTCAAACTGCCACTAGATATCTAGAGCCTAAGTGAGGTAAGAAGAGCATCTGTGAATGGGGGCTGCCTACTGTGGGATGTTAGAGTCTGACCAGAGTGAAGATACTGCTCACATGGTGAGTGCAGGGAGGAAGCTTGGCATGGGGTATCTGAGTTTGAGGAGAATGAAAAGAGTATTCAAGCAGGGACCAGCAAAGGACACCAAGAAGCCAAGATAGATCTTAGAAGCAGAAGGGGAATCAGGAGAGAGGTGCATCCTAAAACAAAGCAGGAGAGAATTTCAATTTGGCAAACCATTCAGAGAGATCAGAGGATACACTGAGGTCAGGACAGATGGAGGACTGGGCAGCAGGATATTGACACTCCCAACAAATATATTTTAGCCTGGAGGTATTACCAGAACTCATTTCTACTGATTAGTAAAAACTATTATCCAAGCTTCAGCACATACATTCCGTTCAAAATCCTGCCACTAACTAGCTGTGTTTACTTTTACCCCAAGGGATCTCAGAAGTTTCCAAAGTCTTTAAGAAAGTTAGAAACTAGAAATTTGGAATCATTTTGGACCTTGATTCCTCAATTGAAAAACAATTAGAGTACAATATTTTCTGTCTAAAAATGCTTCCTTTAAATAACACAAAAATGGTGTTTGGTGTGAAAATTTAAATGTCTTATGCTATTTCTGCTAATGCTGTGCACCTGAGACAATTAATGAAACAAGGAGAGAATCAGCTTGCTTCTTTTTCTTTATACACATTTTCTGTTGAAGAGTAATTAACATCCAGAGAAATGCACAAATTTTAAGTGAACAGTTTCATCCGTTTTATAAGCATGTACATTGATATAACCCACACCCTTACCAAGATATAGAACAGGGGTCAGCCAACTATAGTTCACAAGCCAAATCTGGCCCACCACCTAATTTTCCACAGCGTATGAAGAATGGTTTTTACATTTTTTAATGTTGGAAAAGAAACCCAGAAAAAGAATATTTTGTGACCATAAAATTATACAAAATTCAAATTTCAGTGTCTATAAATAAACTTAGAATTTAGCCAAACCCATTTGTTTATGTTTTATCTCTGGCTAATTTCATGCTACAGTAGTAAAGTTGAGTAGTTACAACAGGGGCTGTCTGATCTTCAAAGCCTAAAATATTTACTCTCCATCCCCTTACAGAAAAGGTTTGTCAGACCCTGATAGAGAGCCTTTCGTCATCCCTGAATGTTCCTAACTGCTTTTTTCTAGTCAATACCCTTGTTCATAGAAACTCCCCCACCCCATTTCTATCATCATAAATGGGTTTTGCCTGCTCTTGAATTTTATTTAAATGACACAATACAGATATTACTCTTTTGTGTCTAGTTTCCTTTACTTAGTACATTTTCAAGATTCATCCATGTGGTTACATCTGTAAGATGTTTCATTGCTAAGTAATATTCCATTGTCTAAATATGCCATAGTTTCTATATCCATGCTCTATTGATGGATACCTGAGCTGTTTTTCAGTTCCTGGCTATTATGAATATAATTATTAATATATTTGAGTTTAAGCTACTATCCTAGTATTTGGTTTGTCTTATCTGCTCTGCCTTTATATTTTTCAACATTTTAACTCTTTCTGATAGTCTTCATTTCTTCCTGCAAATCCAAATTTCTATACAATATAATTTCCCTTCAGTCTATTGAACTTTTAAAAATGGATTAACAATTTATCCAGTAATTAAATGGCACAAGCACCAATAAAAGGAGTAATTTCATAATGCTCCATGTGCAATTCTGCCCATTGATAACACTAAGCCAAGACTTTAATATTTGTATTACAGTTGTAATACAAATAAATAATACAATAATTAATAAATAAACAATACAAAAATAAACTTTCACATACAACTGTAAACCTACTTTTGCCCATCCTTATATATTGTACTCAGATGCATGTTTCCATGTGTGTAATTTGATCGACAAAAAGAAAATGTGTACACAATGTCAAGCTGTTTTCTTTTTTGTTTTTAAGAGCAGCTCAATGGTTGGGTAGTTAATTATACAATATAGAGAACAATAGAGGAAAAATAGAAAATGGCACCTAGCACCAATATCAGAACTCATCTCATTATGCTTATAACTAGGGATATTATTAATTTTTGTGTTATTCACTTTACTTTAGAGTATACATTAAGCCATCAATTTCACTTGAGATAGTTATACACAATACACACACTGTTGTATGAAAAACACTTTTCGTAAGTAAAGTTACATTTTAAAATATTGGAAACTGAATATCAGATGCTGGTTTATATTTTGACTTAATGGAACCAGAGAAGAACAACATTCAATTAGGAATGGTTATACTGATGATAAAGCTCTTAAATACATACGTGTTCCTCTCCTTTTGTATTTACACAAGCTACACAATATCCTGAGAGGATTCATTATGAGAAAAATGTCAATCACAGCTTTAAGACCTTATTGTGGAAGGAGCTAATGAGCAAGCAAATCGGAAAGCAAGACTTCATCTTTGTTTTTAAATATCTTAGTTTTTCTTTCTATAAAAATCTTTAACTCAGTTTATTATAAATATATCTAAAGCATTAATTTTTGCAGCTTTCCAGTAGAGTTCAGCAAATATTTTATACTAATTAACTTCTTTTAGTAGATCTTGCAATGCAGGTCTGCTGAGATAAATTCTTTCAGCTTTTGTCTGATTACAAGTCTAAATTTTACCTTCACTTTTGAAGGATACTTTTGCTATATATATAATTATAGATTAACAGGGATTTTTTTCCTTTTACCTTTAAAGATACTAACACGTTATTTTTTGGTCTCTATTATTCCTGGTGATAAGTCAGACATTATTCTTATCGTTGTTCTCCTGTATGTAATGTATCTTTAGTTACTGCTTTGAAAATATTTTCTTTACCTTTGGTTGTTAGCAATTTGATTCTGATGTGCCTAGGTGTGATTTTCTTTGTATGTAACTTACTGTAGGAGTACTGAGCTTCTTAGGTCTGTAGGCTAATGCCATGAATTAATTTTAGAAAAATTCTCAGCTATTAGCTCTTCAAATGTTTTCTGTTCCATTTAATCTCTCTTCTCCTTCTGGAACTCCAGTCACACATATATGAAACTGTTCAATATCGTTCTACACAACTCAGATACTTTGTCCATTATTTATTATTATTATTTTTTTACTCTTTTTCCTATTTGTATTTTGGTTAGGATGATTTCTAATGACTTGTGTTGAAATTGGCTGATCCTTGTGTCTGACCTGCTTTTTTTTTTTTTTTTTTATCCTCACCCGAGGACATTTTTTTGCATTTATCTTCAGCTAGAGCGGGAGGGAGAGAGGGAGGAAGAGAGAGAGAGAGAAACATCCATGTGAGAGAGACACATTGACTAGTTGCCACCCGCACGACCCCAACTGGGGCAAGGGAAGAACCTCAACCGAGGTATGCGTCCTTAGTGGGAACTGAACCGGGGGCTCTCTGGTCTGCGGGCCAACGCTCTAACCGCTGAGTCAAACTGGCTAGGGCCTGACCTGCCTTTTCAAATAATTATTTATCTCTTATATCATCATTTTAATTTCTAGTATTGCCTCCTTTTTATACTTTTCCTCTTTCCAGGAAAATTTCCTGTCTGTTAACATATGCTGCCCACTTTTTCCACTAAATCTTTTACATATTTATTTTAAATTATGGAGTCTGATTATGTTAATATATGGGACAGTTCTGTGTTCGGTTCTTCTGCCTGCTTTCCCTCTTGACAATATATTTGATTTTCTTGCTTAAAACAATCTGTTGTTTTTCTAATCTCTATTTTATTTATTTCCAATCTTTATTATTTTTTCCCTTCTATTAGCTTTGATTTAGTTTGTTCCCCTTTCCTAGTTTCTTAAGGTATATGGTTAAGTTATTGACTTGATCTTTTATTTTCCTCTGAGCACTATTTTTGCCACATCCCATAAATTTTGGTATGCTGTGTTTTGTTTTCATTTGTTTCAAGACATCTTCTAATTTCCTCTGTGATTTCTTCATACAAGATACTTGGTATGGTTTCAATTTTTTTTTTTTTATCCTCACCTGAGGACATTTGTCCATTTTTTTGTTCAGATAGAGTGGGAGGGGGAGAGAGGAAGAGAGAGAGAAACATCGACGTGAAAGGGACACATCGAGTGGCTGCCACCCACACAACCAACCAGGGCCGGGGACAAACTGCAACCGAGGTACATGCCCTTAGCGGGAACTGAACCCGGGTCTCTCTGGACCGCGGCCCGACGCTCTAACCACTGAGCCAAACTGGCCAGGGCTGGTTTCAATTTTTAAAAATTTATTGAGACCTGTTTTGTGGCTGCTGCTGATGGGGGATGGTAGCTGGGTAAGTTAAAGTGCCACAGTGCTCTGTAACAAAAACTTAACAGATTTTTCAGTCAGCATTCCCCTGTTACAAATTTTTATTATGTTTCAGAATTCTGTAAAAGTTGATTCAGACAGTATTTGCCAACTTAATCATTTGAAAGAGGAACAGAGTTTTAAACTTCCCTACTCTGCCGTTTTCAGTCTTTTGATTTTCATGCATTTTACTTTTACATATGTCATAATCCTCCCAAATATATTTTCATTATTTTGGTTTAGAGTCAATGATCTATTAAAGAGAATAAGATGATAAGAAAAAAAGTCTTATATGTTTACCCATGTAGTTACCATTTGTGGGGTTTTCAGTCTCTTGTTCCATCTCATATCACTTTCCTCCTTCTACCTGTAGGCCAGGCCTTCCTTTAGTGTATGCTGGTGAGTTTAAGCAATTTGATTATGATGTGCCTTGAGCTTGTTTTCTTCTTGTTCTTATTCTGGAAATTGTTGAGCTTCTTGAATTTGCAGGTTTATAATTTTCAAATAATTTGACAAAACTTTAGCTATTACTTCAAATAGTTTTGTTTTTCCTTCTGTCTTCTCTCATTCTGGTATCCTAATTGCACATGTTAGGTCACCTGAGGTTATCCCTCAGCTCTCTGATGCTCTGTTAAATTGTTTCTCAGTCTTTTTATTCTGTGTGTTTTATTTTGGATAATTTTTATTGCTATGTCTTTAAGTTTAATAATTTTTCTTCTGCAATGTCTAATCTGTTGCTAATCTCTTCCATTATATGTTTCATGTTAGACATTGTTTTTTATATCTCCAGAAGTTTAATGTTTTTGGTATATTTTCTTTTTCTTTTTTTTTCTGAACATAGAGGAGGAAATTTTATTAGGTAAAATCAATGGATTAAAAATGTAAAAAAAAATTCTCTATGTAACCCAATAAACTCCATTTTATGCTAATACACAGAAAATAATCACATTATAGCATGCATTTATATCACTTATTAGTCATTATATTTGTCTTTTAGTAGTCAAAATTAAACCATATTTCTTTTGTGAATCTAATTCCACTAGTCAATTAAAAATTATTGAGTTTCTACTATATTGATCAGCTACCTTTAATTATTGATAATATTTTTTATCTTTTATGTTTCCCATTTTTTAGAAGTTTGTAGTTCTATAGGCCTCCTCATGCTCTCAAAAGAGATTAACTCTAGTTTTGTTTTTTTCAGAAACTAACACTTTTCTAAACTTATTTGTTTTATTTTATTTATTTTTTATTTTTATTTAATTAATTTATTTTTGTTACAGATGTTTCTCCTTTTTCCCCCATTGACACCCTCCTCCCATTCCCCCCTCCCCCCAGCATTGTTGTTTGTGTTCATTGGTTATGCTTATATGCATAAGGTCTTTGGTTTATCTCTTCCCTACCCCCCACCCCCTCCTCTGAAGTTTGTCAGTCTGAACCCTACTTCTATGTCTGTGCGTCTATTTTGTTCATCACCTTATTTTTTTTTTCATTATATTCCACACATAAGTGAGATCATGTGATACTTGACTTTCTCTGACTGGCTTATTTCCTTTAGCATAATACTCTCCAGGTCCCTCCATGTCGTCTCAAAGGATAAGAGATCTTTCTTTCTTACAGCTGTATAGAATTCCATTGTGTATATGTACTACAGCTTTTTTATTCACTCAACTATTGATGGACACTTGGGCTGTTTCCAGATCTTAGTAATTGTAAATAGTGCTGCTATGAACATAGAGGTACATATATTCTTTCTGATTGCTGTTTCAGGCTTCTTAGGATATATTCCTAGAAGTGGGATCACTGGGTCAAATGGCAGTTCAATTTTTAATTTTCTGAGGAAACACCATATTGTTTTCCATAGTGGCTGCACCAGTCTGCATTCCCACCGTCAGTGTACTAGAGTCCCCTTTTCTCCACACCTTTACCAGTACTTGTTTGATGATTTGTTGCTGGCAGCAATTCTGGCAGGTGTGAGGTGATACCTTATAGTCATTTTAATTTTGCATCTCTCTGATGATAAGTGATGTTGAGCATTTTTTCATATGTCTCTTGGCCATTTGTACATCCTATTTGAAGAGGTGTCTATTTAGGTCCTCTGGCCATTTTTAATTGGATTCTTTGTCTTCCTTTTGTTGAGTTGCATGAGTACACTATATATTTTGGAAATTAACCCCTTATCTGATGTATCGTTGGCAATTATGCAATTAGTGGGTTCCCTTTCCATTTTGATGGTTGTTTCTTTTGCTGTGCAGAAGCTTTTTAGCTTGATGTAGTCCCATGTATTAATTTTTTCCTTTGTTTCTCTTGCCTTAGGTGTTATATCAATGAAAATTCTGTTGTGTGTGATGTCTGAAATTTTGTTTCCTATATTTTCTTCTAGGATTTTTATGGATTCACAAGTCACATTTAAGTCTTTTATCCATTTTGAGTTTATTCTTGTGTATGGTGTAAGTTGATGGTCTAGTTTCATTTTTTTACATGTAGCTGTCCAATTTTCCCAACATCATTTATTAAAGAGGCTGTCTTTGCTCCGTTGTAAGCTCTTGTCAAATATTAATTGAGCATAATGTCTTGGGTCAATTTCTGGGTTCTCTGTTCTGTTCCATTGATCTATACCAGGCTGTTTTGATTACCGTGGCTTTGTAGTGTAACCTGATATCAGGTATTGTGATCCCTCCTATTTTGTTCTTCTTTTTCAAGATTGCTGTGGCTATTGGGGGTCTTTTTTGGTTCCATATAAACTTTTGGAGTGTTTGTTCAAGTTCTGTGAAATATATCGTTGGTATTTTAATGGGCATTGCATTGAATCTATAGATTGCTTTGGGTAGTATGGACATTTTAGTGATGTTAATTCTTCCAATCCATGAACAAGGTATATGCTTCCAAAAAAATTTTTTTTTTTAATCCTCACTGGAGGGTACTTTTCTATTTATCTCCAGACAGAGTGGGAGGGGGAGAGAGGGAGAGAAAGGGAGAGAGAGAGAAACATTGACGTGAGAGGGACACATCAACTGGTTGCCTTCTGCATGACCCCGACCAGGGCTGCAACGGTGGTACATGCCCTTGGCTGGAATCGAACCCGAGACTCATTGGTTTGCAGGCCGATGCTCTACTGCTGAGCCAAACCGGTCAAGGCTATGCTTCCTCTTTTTTATATCTTCCTCTATTTGTTTTTTCAATGTCCTGTAGTTTTCTGCAAACAGATCCTTTACTTCTTTGGTTAAGTTTATTTCTAGGTATCTTAATTTCTTTGTTGCAATGGTAAATGGGATAGTTTTTTTAGTTTCTCTTTCTATGTGTTCCTTATTAGTGTATAAAAATACCAGTGATTTCTGGAAGTTGATTCTTTTTTTGGTTGTTACAGATGTTTCCCCTTTTCCTGCCATTGACACCCCCCTGCCAATCTCGCCCCCCCCCCAGCATTGTTGTCTATGTCCATGGTTACACATACATGCATATAAATTCTGTGGTTTATCTCTTTCCTCCCCCGCCCCTGTCCCCTACTTTGTCAAATTCACTTATCAAATCTAGTAGTTTTTTTATGGAGTCTTTAGGGTTTTCTATGTACAATATCATGTAATGACAGTTTCACTTCTTCCTTTCCAATTTGGATCACTTTTATTTTTAATTCTTGTCTGATTGCTGTGGGTAAGACTTCCAGTACTATGTTAAATAAGAGTGGTGAAAGTGGACATCCTTGTCTTGTTCCTGTTCTTAAGGGAAATGCTTTTAGTTTTTGCCCATTGAGTATGATGTCGGCTGTAGGTTTGTCTTAAATGGCCTTTATTGTGTTGAGATATGGTCCTTCTATTCCCACTTTGCTGAGAGTTTTTATCCAAAATGGATGCTGGATTTTGTCAAATGTTTTTTCAGCATCTATTGATATGATCACATGATTTTTATCTTTCATTTTGTTTATATGGTGTATCACATTTATTGATTTACAAACATTGTACCAGCCTTGCATCCCTGGGATAAATCCCACTTGGTCATGGTGTATAATTTTTTAAATATATTGCTGGATTCGATTTGCTAAGATTTTGTTGAGGATTTTGGTATCTACGTTCATTAGGGATATTGGCCTGTAATTTTCTTTCTTTGTAGTGTATTTATCTGGTTTTGGGATTAGGATTATGCTGGCCTCATAAAAAGAGCTTGGAAGTCTTCCTTCTTCTTGAATTTTTTGTAATAGTTTGAGGGGAATAGGTGATAGTTCTTTGAATGTTCGGTAAAACTCCCCTGTGTAGCCGTCCAGACCAGGGCTTTTGTTTGCTGGGATTTTATTGATTACTTTTTCTTTCTTTTTTTTTTTTTTATCCTCACCCGAGGACATTTTTGCATTTATCTTCAGATAGAGTGGGAGAGAGAGGAAGGAAGAAAGAGAGACAAACATCGATGTGAGAAAGACACATCGACTGGCTGCCACCCACACAACCCCAACCGGGGCCGGGGACAAACTGCAACTGAAGTATGTGCCCTTATCGGGAACCGAACCCAGGTCTCTCTGGTCCGTGGGCCGATGCTCTAATCACTGAGCAAAACCGGCCAGGGCTTGATTACTTTTTCTATTTCCTCAATTGTTATTGGTCTGTTTAGGTTTTCTGACTCTTCCCAGTTGAGTTTTGGAATAGTATATGATTCTAAGAATTTGTCCATTTCGCCTAAGTTGTCGAATTTGTTGGTATATAAATGTTCATAGTATTTTCTTACAATCCTTTGTATTTCTGTAGTGTCTGTTGTTTCTTCACCTCTTTCATTTCTGATTTTATTAATTTGGGTTCTCTCTCTTTGTTTCTTGGTGAGTCTGGCTAAAGGTTGATCAATCTTATTTATCTCTTCAAAGAACCAGCTCTTGGTTTCATTGATCTTTTGTATTGTTTTTTTAGTCTCTATGTCATTTATTTCTGCTCTGATTTTTATTATTTCCTTCCTTCTACTAACTGGGTTTTTCTTTTTGTTATCTTTCTAAATCTTTAAGTTGTTGGGTTAGATAGTTTATTAGAAATTTTTCTTCTTTCTTGAAGTAAGCCTGTAGTGCTATGAACTTCCCTCTCAGGACTGCTTTTGCTGTGTCCCATAGATTTTGTATTGTTGTATGTTCATTTTCATTAGTTTCCAGGACGTTTTTAAATTTATTTCTTGATCTCATTGGTAACCTATTTGTTGTTCAATAACATGTTATGTACCCTCCATGTGTTTGAATGTTTTTATTGTAATTGATTTCTAGTTACAATAAAAAATCATACCATTGTTATCTGAGAAGATGCTTGATATGATTTAAATCTTCTTGAATTTGTAGAGACTTACTTTGTGTCCTAACATGTGGTCTAACTTTGAGAATGTCCTGTGTACCTTGAGAAGAATGTATATTCTGCAGCTTTTGATCTGTAAATATCAATTAAGTCCAACTGATCTAGTTTGTCATTTAAGGACTCTGTTTCCTTGTTAATTTTTTGTCTACAAGATTTATCCAGTGGTGTCAGTGGTGTGTTAAAGTCGCCCACTATGATTGTATTGCTATTGATCTCTCCCTTAAAGTTCTCCAGAAGTTTTAAAATATATTTTGGTGCTCCTATATTTGGTCCATACATGTATATTCTCTTGATGGATTGATCCCTTTAATATTATGTAGTGACCTTCTTTGTCTCTTATTATGGCACTCGTTTTGAAGTCCATCTTATCAGATATGAGTATTGCTGCACCAGCTTTTTTTCATTTCCATTTGCCCAGAAAATTTTTTTCCATCCTTTCACTTTCATCCTGTATGAGTCTTTTGTTGTGAGGTGGGTTTCTTGTAGACAGCATATATATGGGTCGTGTTTTCTTATCCAATCAGCTACCCTGTGTCTTTTGATTGGAACATTTAAGCTATTTACATTCAAGGTTATTATTGATAGATACTTATTAGTTGTCATTTTTATTTTATGCCTGTGTTCCTCTCTCTCTGTTTCTTCTTCTTACAACAGTCCCTTTAGCATTTCTTGCAGTGCTGGTTTGGTGGTGGTAAATTCCTTTAGCTTTTTTTGTCTGTGAAGCTCTTTATTTCACCTTCAGTTTTGAATGATAGCCTTGCTGGATAGAGTAGTCTTGGATTCAGACCCTTGCCTTGCATTACTTTGTACACTTCATGCCACTCCCTTCTGGCCTGCAGTGTTTCTATTGAGAAATCAGCTGACAGTCTAATGGGAGCTCCCTTGTAGGTAACTTTCTGTCTCTCTCTTGCTTCCTTTAAGATTCTTTCTTTGTCTTTAATGTTTGCCATTTTGATTATGATGTGTCTAGCTGTGGGTCTTTTGGGGTTCATCTTGCTTTGGACTCTGTGTTTCCTGGACTTGTGTGACTTTTTCCTTCATCAGTTTAGGGAAGTTTTCTGTCATTATTTCTTCAAACAGGTTCTCTATTCCTTTCTCCTAGTCTTCTCCTTCGGTTACCCCTATGATGTGAATTTTGTTATGTTTTGTATTGTCCCAAAGTTCCCTTAAACTCTCCTCCTGCTTTTTAATTTTTTTTTCTCATTTGTTGCTCTATTTGGGTGCTGTTTTTTTTGTTTGTTTGTTTTTTGTTTTTTCTTATCCTCACCTGAAGACATTTTTTCATTTTTTGTTCAGATAGAGTGGGAGGGAGAGAGAGGAAGAGAGAGAGAGAGATAGAAACATCGACGTGAAAGGGACACATCGAGTGGCCGCCACATGCACGACCAACCAGGGCCAGGGACAAACTGCAACCGAGGTACATGCCCTTAGCGGGAACCGAACCCGGGTCTCTCTGTACCGCAGGCCGATGCTCTAACCGCTGAGCCAAACCGGCCAGGGCTGGGTGCTCTTTTTGTACCTTGTCTTCTAACTCGCTGATTTGGTCTTCAGCTTCTTATAATCTACTATTAAATCCTTCTAAGGTATTTTTTATATCAGCTATGTCTTTCTCTATTTCCACTTGATTTTTATTCATAGCGTCTACCTCTTTTTTTAGACTAATGTAGTTCCCACTGAGCTCTTTATAATTCTCATCAAGTTGCTTGTAGTTCTCACTAATTGTTTGAGCACTCTGAAAATCATTGCTTTGAATTCTTAATCTGACAAGTTGCTTGCTTCCATTTCATGTAGTTCCATTTCTGGTGTTTCCTCCTTTTTTTTCATTTGGGTGTTGTCTCACCATTTTAGCAGTCTAGTAGTTCTAGGCCCAGTGAGGGATGTTAGGATCTGTAGGCAGGTCGGTGTGTGTCAAATAAGGCTGCTGTGCCCAGATGCTTGGCACTTGGTGCTTCTTGCTTGCTGTGGGTCCTGGAGGATTGACAACTGGCGGCTGGTATTGATCTGTCTTGGAGGCGCTGCCAGGGTGCGTGGGTCCCACTGGTGCACTGCTGGGGTGTTCTGCTGCCTAGTGGGGCTCAGCTTCTGATCAGTCACTGCTGATGCTGCTGGGGGCGAGTGTCAGCTCCTGGTTTGTGCTGCTAGTGGTGCTGCTGTTGCCAGGGGGTGTTCAGCTCCCAATCCTCTGCTGCTGTTGGGGGCTGAGGATGCTCAGCTCCCAGGACTTTGCTGCTGCTCGGGGAGGAGCTCCTCTCCAAATCTGCTGCTGCCATTGTCAGGGGTGGGTCTTGGCTGCCCGAACCTTGCTGCTGCTTGGGCTGGGGCACCGCTCCTGATCTTCCTCTGCTAATGCTGCTGGGGATGGGTCTCAGATGCCGATCTGTGCTGCTGCTGCCTGGGGATAGATGTCTGCTCCTGAGCCTCTGCTGCTGTTGGGGGTGGGGCTGGGCTCCCAAGCTGGTGCTACTGCTCCTGGGGGTGGTGCTCCACTCTGATCAGGCTGCTGCTGTCAGGGATGGTGCTTGGCTCCCAGCTGGTTGCTGCGTCCCAGAGCAAGAACCTTGACAGCACCACTACTGTGTGCTGGTCCGTGTTGACACAGCAGGGTCCACTGGTCCAACGGTGCAAGGCGCACTGGTGGACTCAGGTTGCTGGGCCCTACCCACTTCCCATTGCCTCCTCCCAGAGAAGACTGGGGATCTTCCAAGATGGTGGGGCCTTCTGGGCTTGCAGGGAGAAGCACCCTGACAAGCCACTTACCATGGTAGCCGGCTGGTCCCCATCCACAGCACAGTAACCCTCTGTCCCATGTTTCTACACTGCTTGAGGTCGCTCATCCACACTCACGTCCACTCACCCTCTCTCTCACACTTGATCACACTCTCATACGCTGACCCGTGCTTCAGTCCTGCCCACCGCCATCTTTTTTCTCTGTCTTTTTGGTATATTTTCCATGTCTTTCCGTCACATCTTACTTTCCTCTACCTTCCTGATCATATGGATATATTGATAATAACTGTTTTAGTGTCCTTGTCTGTTAATTCTATCATTTATTAAATTTCTGGGTCTTTTTTAATGAATTTGTTTTTCTCCTTTCTATGGGTATTATGTCTGGTAGTTTTGTTTGTTTGTTTTACCAGATACCAGAAATTGTGGATTTTGCTCTGCTGGATGTGGAATATTTTTGTATTCCCATAAATATCACTGGATTTTTGTTATGAAATGCAGTTATTTAAAAACAGTTCTATTCTTTTGAGGCTCATTTCTGAACTTTGTTAAGTAGAAACAAGCAGCACTTACCCTAGGGTAAATTTTACCTCACGATTGAAACACTTAGCCTAAGGTTTATTTTGCTCTTCTGAGGACTCTACCCAGTGCCCCATGCATTCTGTTCTGCCTGGTGCAACCATGGACTATTCCTGGCTCTCTGTGAGCTCTGGTGATTGTTTTCCTTTCAGATAGTTCTTTTCCTAGCTTTGGGTGGTTGACTTAATCATATGTGCTGATCAGCATTTAGCTAACCACTCAAGGTGAACCATTTATCCAGAACTTTTTCTTTGTGTAGCTCTTTTCCCTCTGGTACTCTGCCCTGTGACTACTAATCTAACTTCCATGACCTCCCAGTTTCTCAACTCTATATGTTCAACTTAAGGAGACCTCCAGGCTTTGTCTGGGTTCCTGCTCTCTGTACTGTAACCTGAAAACTCTCTCAAGAAAGTAAGCTGGGGGTCCGGCCAGAGTGGCTCAGTTGGTTAAATGTCTTTCTGTGCACCAAAAGGTTGCCAGTTTGATTCCCAGTCAGGGCACATATCTGGGTTGTGGATTTGATCTCCAGTTGGGGTGCGTATGGGGGTGCATATGGAGGGAAACGGATTGATGCCTCTTTCTCTATCTATCTATCTATCTATCTATCTATCTATCTATCTATCTATCTATCTATCTATCTCCCTCTCTCTCTTCCTCAGCATGTCCTTGGGTGAGGATTGAAATAAAAAGTAAACTGGGGCAATTGTAGGGCTCATGCTTCCCCTCTCTAGGTGATCACAGTAGTAAACCACCTAATGTCTGTTTGTGACACATTTCATATATTTTGTCTGTTTTTTCATTTGTTTCAGGCAAAGGGTAAGTATGGTCCCTGCTACTCCATCTTTCCAGAAGCAGAATTTCACCAAGGTGCAGTTCAGATCAGTGGAAGAAAAGCTGAATTGTTTAATAAATGGTATTGGCACATATATTGATTAGGGTTCTAATTTGCAATTATAGAATTGGATTGAGATATCCCTGGCTGGTTTGGCTCAGCAGTTAGAGCGTCGGCCTGCGGTCCAGAGAGACCCGGGTTCAGTTCCCGCTAAGGGCATGTACCTCGGTTGCAGTTTGTCCCCGGCCCTGGTTGGTCGTGCGGGTGGCAGCCACTCGATGTGTCCCTTTCACGTCGATGTTTCTCTCTCTCTCTCTCCCTCCCACTCTATCTGAACAGAAAATGAAAAAATGTCCTCGAGTGAGGATAAAAAAAAAAAAAAAGAATTGGATTGAGATAGTTTTAACAGAAAGAAATATATTAATCAGTATTAAGTAGTTAAAATTTCCAGAAGGGTCAGAGAGGCTTTTAGGTGAAGCATTTGGAAACTAAATTAGCCTGTCCAGTCACTCAAAGTAATGATTGCACCATTTCTGGCGCGGGCACCACCCTTTATGTAATAGATGTGCTTCGCTGCTGCTGGCTTCTCCATGTCTCTGCCATGCTTCATCACCCTCTTCAGGAACCACATTTGGGCAGTACCTACCTGTCTCCTCATCACGCTCTTTTCCAAATCAAGACTTCACTTGTGCATGCCTGGTAGATGAAGCCACAAGAGGAGCTGAGGAATTGAGTGTTGGCTCATAGCTTGAAGAGGCAGGGCACATGACATGAGAATATCCCCAAGTATAGAAATGAGATTCAAGTGACACTGGGTGGTCACAAATAGGATAAATTTTCCCATAGAGAAAACTGGGACAGTCATCTGAAAAAGAATGAAGTTGAGCCCTGGCCGGTTTGGCTCAGCAGTAGAGTGTCGGCCCGCAGACCAATGAGTCGTGGGTTTGATTCTGGCCAAGGGCATGTACTTCAGTTGCAGCTGGTCCTAGGCCCTGGTCGGGGTCTTGCTGGAGGCAACCAGTTGATGTGTCTCTCTCACATTGATGTTTCTCTCTCTCTCCCTCTCTCTTCCTCCCACTCTATCTGAAGATAAATACAAAATATCCTCAGGTGAGGATTAAAAAAAAAGAAAAAGAATAAAGTTGAATTCCTACTTTGCACCTTACACCAAGTCAAAGACTTAATCAGGAAAAAATAAAACTGTAAAGGTTCTACAAGAAAACTAAGAACAATTAAAAAAAATGTTTTGATTGATTTTTTAGAGAGAGAGGAAGGGAGAGACAGAAACATTGATTGGCTGCCTCCTGCATGCCTCCTACTGGGGATCAAGCCTGAAAATCGGGCATGTGCCCTGATCGGGAATCCAACCAGGACTTCTCAGTGCATGGGATGACGCTCAAAGCATTGAGCCACACCAGTCGGGTCTAAGAACAATTTTTAAATAACTTCTTTTTTTTTTCATCTCTGTCTTCTACTCAAGTATCTGAGAGCTTACAGATCTAGAATAAACAACATTAAAACAGACCAATGAAATGCTAATGACCTGTGAAGTAAACATAAATCCAACTCACAGGCTGTGCTAGTAGGATCTGTAAGGAGGTGTTTCAAAGAGTCTACAAAGCTTTCCCATCTATATGACAAAATATACACAACTAATCAGCTGTGCTTCTGGGTCCTACCCCCTGCTGTCTCTACTTTTGTCATCAGGTACACCTCCCACAGAGCCCCTTTAGCCTCTAAGAGATTTCCTGGGAGCAAGGGGTGTTTTTTGTGGCATTAGTGACAGTGTTGCTGGAAGTTCTTTATTACACTGGTGGAACAACAGACACAGGAGAGTGGTACAGTGGAAAGAAAAAGGTCTTTGACCATGAGCCATGATTAGTTTCATCACTTACTGAATGATTGGGCATACCATGGGGCACATAATCTTTATGGGACTCGATTTCCTCACAGATAACATGGCTTCAGTAATGCCTACAACATAGGGTTGTTCACGAGGACAAGATAAAATAATGTATAATTATATATTTCTTGAAATTCATAAAATCTAAATATTCAAATATAATGTTATTTTCATGGAATAAGAGATGTTTAGTTATGCATATGTATTCCACCATAGCATTCATAAAATTAATTTTAAAAATTCAATATCCTTTGAAAAATGAGGAAAATTATCATTCGAATACATCAAGAAAACATGGTTTGCATTGTGGAACGTGAAATATGCATATAAGTCATACTTTTGAACTACCCAGGAGCTCATAGTCAAATTGGTGAAACCAGGAGATCTCACTCGTTCCTGAGATTGAGTGAGCGTTTTTCACCATCAGTGATGTTTTAGAGTCTGATAGTCTTTTAGAACTCCATCTCATTTGCCTAAAGAGAGAGGCATTCCCCCTCATTTCTTATCACAAAGCTCTGCTAAATTAAAACTAGTTTTATCCATTCCATATTTAGGGAAACATGAATTTCATCTTTGCAGTTCCTAGTTTAACAAGAGCTATAGGGAAGTAATACCTAAATGTGGAAAGCTGAGAAAGTATCATGAAAAAAATGACCTATTCAATAGACCACTTTAAATGCTTTTTTTTTTCCTATCAGAAAAATTATATGAACATTTCCTCACCTCCAAAAAGCAAGCATATTATTGGCTTAATTATTTGATTTAGCTAACTTGGCTGTTAGGACCAATAATAAGACAGATTTAAGAACATAGTTGCTATGATGTGGCTCTAGAAAAGTGAAGTCCCTTCGCTGGTTCACTTACCTGCCATGTGGCATCCTGAAAACCATCTTTCATACCATTACACACTTATTAGAATGGCTCAAATCCAAATCTCTGACACAAGTGCTGGCAAATATTTGTCTCAGGGCAGAGGGTATAAGGGAAATCTCTGTACCTTCCTCTCAGTTTTGCTGTGAACCTAAAGGTAATCTAAAAAAAGGAAAAAAATCTAAAATCACACAACCCCACCAGAGTGGTCCTTCTGAAGTGGTTGTAGCAAAAATCTTTCAGTGACCAGAAAGAAAGAAAGAAAGAAAGAAAGAAAGAAAGAAAGAAAGAAAGAAAGAAAGAAAGAAAGAAAGAGAGAGAGAGAGAGAGAGAGAGAGAGAGAGAGAGAGAGAGAGAGAGAGAGAGAGAGAGAGAGAGAGAAAGAAAGAAAGAAAGAAAGAAAGAAAGAAAGAAAGAAAGAGAAAGAAAGAGAGAAAGAAAGAGAGAAAGAAAGGCTTTTGAGGTTTTCCATGCTTCCCTTGACTTGCTGCTGCCTTGCACATATTAATCTTAACATAAACCTGTAGTTCCCCAACTCCATTCTGATCTTTCTTTAATTTTCTTTTTCAATTACAGTTTACATGCGATATTATCTTGTATTAGTTTCAGGTGTACAGCATAGTGGTTAGACAATCATATACTTTACAAAGTGATGCACCTGATATTTTCAGTACCCACCTGACACTGTAGTTAGTACAATATTATTGACTGTATTCCCCATGCTGTACTTTACATCCCTGTGAATATTTTGCAACTACCAATTTGTACATTTTGTTTGTTTATTTGTTAATCCTCACCCGAGCATATTTTCCCATTGGCTTTTAGATAGAGTGGAAGGGAGGGAGGGAGGGAGGGAGGGAGGGAGAGGGAGAGAGAGAAACATTGATGTGAGAGAGACACATCAATTGGTTCCCTCCCACATGACCCCAACTGGGGCTGGGGATCGAACCTGCAACCCAGGTATTTACCCTTGACCGGGAATCGCACCCGAGACCCTTTGTTCCACGGGCCAATGCTCCGCTGAGCCAAACCAGGCAGGGCCAATTTGTACTTCTTTTATTTTATCCTCATCCGAGGACATTTTTTTTTTTTTTTTTTGCATTTATCTTCAGATAGAGCGGGAGAGGGAGAGGGAGGAAGAGAGAGAGAAACATTGATGTGAGAGAGACACGTCGAGTGGTTGGCACCCACACAACCCCAACCAGGGCCGGGGACAAACTGCAACCGAGCACGTGCCCTTAGTGGGAACGGAACCCGGGACTCTCCTGTGTGCAGGCTGATGCTCTAACCGCTGAGCCAAACTGGCCAGGGCCAATTTGTACTTCTTAATCGCTTTACTTTTTTCACCTAGCCCCTCAACCCCCCTCTGCTCTGGCAGCCAGTAGTCAGTTCTCTGTATCTATGAGTCAGTTTCTGTTTTGTTGTTTTGTTCTTTAGAGTCCACATACAAGTGAAATCATATGGTATTTGTCTTTCTCTATCTGACTTGATTTCACTTATCATAATACCCTCTAGGTTCACCCATGCTGTCACAAATGGTAAGATTTCATTTTTTGTGGCTGAGTAATATTCCTTTGTATATATGTACCACAGCTTTTTTATCCACTCATCTAATGATGGACACTTGGGCTGCTTCCATATCTTGGCTATTGTAAATAACTCTGCAAAAAACATAGGAGTGCATACATTCTTTTGAATATATGCTTAGAATTGGAATCACTGGGTCATAAGGCAGTGATTCTGATATATACCTAGAAGTGGAATTGCTGGGCCATATGGCAGTTCCATTTTGATTTTACAATTTTGCTTATGCTATTCAAAAACCCCAAATACCCTGTCCTTCTCCAAAGCCTGGCTAATTCTGCTGACCTTTGAGATACAGCTCTAGTGCCACCTCTCTGACCCTCCCAGGCTGGGCTGAGCTCCAAGCCTTCATTCTCCTGCTCTCAGGGCTCGCAGAATAGGGTGGGTGTGTGAGGTGGGGAGATAGTCAACAGAGAGGGTAGCGAATGCTGTGATGGGAAGTACGGGGTTCTGGTGGACCTTCAGTCTTTGTTTTTTGTTCCCTTAAATTTTTTTTCTTTATTGATTTTAGAGAGAGAGGAAGAAAGAGGGAGAGAAAAAGAGAAACATCGATGAGAGAGAACATGCCCCCCACTGGGGATTGGCCCACAACCTGGGCATGTGCCCTGACCGGGAATCGAATGGGCGACCTCTTGGTGCATGGGTCGATGCTCACCCACTGAGTCACACTGACCGGGCTGGAGCTTCAGTCTTATGAAAGAAGTGACACTGGAGCTGTTAGCCAGGCAAAAGAGATGGAGAGAGTTTTATATCGAGAGAAGAGAAAGGAGGCTAAAAAATTATACCAGGCCCAAAGGAAAGTAAATTTTTTTTATTTTTTAATTTTTTATCCTCACCCAAGGACATCTTTTCATTTTTTGTTCAGATAGAGTGGGAGGGAGAGAGAGGAAGAGAGAGAGAGAGAGAGAGAGAGAGAGAAACATCGACGTGAAAGGGACACATCGAGTGGCTGCCACCCGCACGACCCAACCAGGGCCGGGGACAAACTGCAACTGAGGTACATGCCCTCAGTGGGAACCGAACCCGGGTCTCTCTGGACCGCAGGCCGACGCTCTAACCGCTGAGCCAAACTGGCCAGGGCAGGAAAGTAATTTTTAAGCCCTGTCAAAGAGTTTGGACTTTATGCTGAGGTTGAAGAGCAGCCACTAGCCCTGGCCGGTTTGGCTCAGCGGTTAGAGCGTCGGCCCATGGTCCAATGAGCTGTGGGTTCGATTCGCGGGCACGTACCTTGGTTACTGTTTGTCCTTGGCCCTGGTTGGGGTCGTGCAGGCGATGGATGTTTCTCTCGCTCTCTCTCTCTCTTCCTTTCTCCTTCCCACTCTATCTGAACAAAAATGGAAAAATATTCTTGGGTGAGGATTAAAAAAAAAAAAAAAGAGTAGCCACTAAAGTATTTAAGTAAGTTTAAGCAGGCCTGCATTTTATTTATGTGTTTTTTTTCCTTTTAAATTTATTTTTATTTTTTTAGTTTAATAACACTCCATTTTTTAAAAAATTTATCTTTATTGTTGAAAGTACCTGCATTTTAATTTTTAATCCTCACCCGAGGATATTTTTGCATTTTTATCTTGAGATAGAGCAGGAGGGAGGGAGAGAGGAAGAGAGAGAAACATTGACATGAGAGAGACACACATCAAGTGGTTGCCACCCACACGACCCCAACTGGGGCCGGGGACAAACTGCAACCGAGGTACATGCCCTCGACTGGAATCGAACCCGGGCCTCTCTGGTCCACTGGCCGACGCTCTAACCACTGAGCAACCGGCCAGGGCAGTACCTGCATTTTAAAAGATGGTTTGGATCAACTATATCATGAATTATAAAATGGAGAAGTTGAGAGCAACAGCTGGCAGATGAGTCAGGAGACTGTCTCCTTAATCGAGATGGGAGACGATGGTGGCTTGTTCTAGGTTAGTGATAGGAAGTGGATGGAAATGGAAGCTTTTGGAAAATAAGAAATAATCAACAGAACTTGGGGATACTTAGGGGCTAAAAGTGTAGAAGGATTCCAGGAGGATGCCCAGCTTTCTGGGGTGAATGGTGACACTATCGTGAGATAGGAGACCGGTAAGAAAGCTGGGTTAATGCAGATGTGAGTTGGTCTAAGGACAGAGCTTCATTTTTGTTTCTTTTTAAACTTATCTTTATTGTTGAAAGTATTACAGATGTACCTCCTTTTTCCCCCCTGACTCCCTTCTCCCCACTCCCACCTCCCTCCTGCCTTCCTGTCCCACCAGAGCTTCATTTTGTATCTCAGCTAAAGTAGAGTCATTCAACATTTAACAAAGATTTACGGAGCACCCACTATGTGCTTGGCTCAGCTCTAGGCACTGTGGATATAGTAATAAATGAAAGAGAAAAAAATTCTTGCCTCTCTGGAACTTACATGCTAGTAGAGAGATGGGAAAAAATATGTTAGTAAATTTTACAGAATATCAGAAGATGGTAAGTGCTATGGAGAAAAAGAAAGCTAGAAGAGGGTCCCAAGTGAGAAGGTGACATCGGGGCATAGACCTGAGGATGTGAGGGAACAAGCTATTTAGGTAACTGGGAAAAGAGTGTCCTGGCAGAGGGGCCAGCAAGCACCATAAGGCTGGAGTGTGCCTGACATGTCCCATGAAGGCCAGGGTGGCTGCAGCAGGGTGAGTGAAGAGGAATGAGGCCAAACGGGTGACAGAAGGCCAGCGGTGGTCCTTGCAGGCACTGTGAGCACTGTGGATTTCAATCTAAGTGTAATGGGAAGCCACTGCAGGTTTTCAGGATAAGAGAGAGATGGTCTGACCTATGTTTGTCCAGGATCCTCCTTTGGAGCCAGAGCAGAAATTGGGGTTCAGTTAGGAGGCTATTGCTGTGGTCCAGGTGGGAGACGAAGGTAGCAGTGGAGGTGGAGCAAGGTAGTCAGACTATAGATGTATTTTGAAGGCTTTGCTGATGGATTGGATGTGAGAAAAAGGGAAGAGTCAGGGATGCAGCCACGCTGATAAAACACCACTTTTTCACACGGTGGCCTTACTCAAAGATGCTCTTTATGAGTGACTTTCCCGAAGTGGCTGTGCTTACTTTTGTGGTTCACCACAAGGTCCATTTCCATGAGAATCTGAGCTTGACAGTGCTAATTGTGGCATCTTTAACATCACCACAAGATAACTAATCCGTGCTTGTATCCTCCTAGCATGACCCTCAAGAAGCATGCTTTCCATGCTTACATGCTGCAAAATAGTTTGAAATACATAACTTTTTTATTCCCCCTGAGTGTTTTCCCTTTCTCTTTCCTCTATAAAAGCCTTCACTCCCATACTGTTGAACTCAGGAGTAACATATGTTGGCAGAAGTAAAGTGGGTCACTTTGAAGTAGGAGCTTTAAGAACTAGCACATGAGCCCTGGCCGGTTTGGCTCAGCGGTTAGAGCATCGGCCTGCGGTCCAGAGAGATCTGGGTTCGGTTCCCGCTAAGGGCATGTACTTCGGTTGCAGTTTGTCCCCGGCCCTGGTTGGTCGTGCGGGTGGCAGCCACTCGATGTGTCCCTTTCACGTCGATGTTTCTCTCTCTCTCTCTTCCTCTCTCTCGCTCCACTCTATCTGAACAAAAAATGAAAAAATATCCTCGGGTGAGGATAAAAAAAAAAAAAGGAAAAAGAACTAGCACATGAGTCTCCACATATCCTTGCCCTCTGCCACAATGACTGGCAGTATTCCACACAGAGGCTGCTCCCTCAGCATGGGTCCTGAAGTGAAAACGACACGGAGCAGAGATGCAGCTTACTCCTCAATAAACGTGTAGCGTGAGGGAAGAAAACCAACCAAACAAAAAAACCTCTGCTGCTATAAACTGTTGAGATTTGGGGCTTATTTGTCACCACAGCATAATCTAGCCTATCCTGACTGATGCACTCACCTAAGGACACATCTCTAATAAGCAGGGTTGCTGGGATTCTGGGGCTCAAACCTAGGCAGTCTGGCAGCAATATGCAATAATTGCCTCTTTATACAAACACAAGAGTTGCAGCACACAGCAATTTAGGTAATTAACCCTTATGATAATTCAACCGCTCTTCTGTTTCAAGCCTCTGCTGCATCAGGGTGCTATAAACGCCAGGGCAGGGTTGGATCTATGACACTATATCATGGACATGCAGTCTGCCCTCTGTATCCGCATGTTCCACATCCACGGGTTCAGCTGACCCCAGTTTGAAAATATTTGAAAAATTGTTACATGTTTGCTGATGTGTACTATGTTGTTAGACCTATGATGGCAACGTCTGTACTGAACATGTACAGACTTTTTTTCTTGTCACTATTTCCTAAACAATACAGCAGAACAACTATATACGTAGCATTTACATTGCATTAGGTATAAGTAATTTAGGGATGATTTAAAGTATATGGGAGAATGTGCATCGATCGTATGCAAATGCTACACCATTTTATATAAGGGACTTGAGTATTCACGGATTTTGGTATCTGTGGCAGGGGGTGTCATGGAACTAATCCCCTGTGGATACTGAGGCATGACTTTGCTTATAAGTTAGTAGATAGAGATTGACAGAGTGATCTTCCTAATTTCCATCACTCCCCTGTTTAAAATTCTCCAGTGACTTCCATCACATTCAGAATAAAATCCAAACCCTTACCATGGCATGCACATCCTCTTGCACTGGCTCTGCCACCCCTCTCATCTCCTCTCCTACCTCCTGGCACCATCCACACAGACCTTCAACCACTTTCCAGATTCTAGACTGATTCCCAGCTAGGTTCATGCCACTTGCAGTCAAGGCTGGAACTCTCTTCTCCCAGATCTTCCAAGATTGCCTTTTCCTGTTCATGAAGTTCTCAACTCAACGTTTATTTCTTTATTTCTTTTTTATTTTTTATCCTCACCCAAGGACATTTTTGCATTAATCTTCAGATAGAGCGGGAGGGAGAGAAGGAGGAAGAGAGAGAGAGAAACATCGATGTGAGAGAGACACACATCAACTGGTTGCCTCCCGCATGACCCCAACTGGGGCCGGGGATGAACCGCAACCGAGGTAAGTGCCCTTGGCCGGAATCGAACCCGGTACTCCCTGGTCCACAGGCTGACGCTCCAACCGCTGTGCCAAACCGGCCAGGACAACATATTATTTTTATTTCTGGAATTATCATACCTGAAATTGTCCTGTTGATTTATTTACCTATTTATTATCCATTTCCACCTTCTTTTACACACCAGAGAGAGAAGAAATGTGGCATGTTTTGTTAACTGCGGAAAACGTGGCCAAAACCCTGCAGGAAAAGGGTCTAGCACATGGTCAATGCTCAATTGTGGAAATATTCTTAACATTTTAGAGTCTTGATACATATTGTCAAAATGCTCTCCAAAAAACTGAACAACTTACATTCGTTTCCTGCACGCTTGATAGTATTGAGTAAAATTCACAAATTCTGTTTTTGCTAATTTGCTAGCAACTAAATTTGAATCTGGTTGTTTTAAATTGCCTTTTCTTTGATTACTAGTAAGGCTGAATATTTTTTAGCCTTTTTCCAAAAATAGTTCATCATATCTTTTGTCCATTGATCAGTTAGGGAGTTTGTGCTTGTATTACTGATTTATATGCCTTCTTTATAATGAAAGGTAGAGTTTTAAAGATCAGTAACCTACTGAGAGCTTGAAATCTATTTTATTTATTTATTTATTTTAATCCTCACCTGAGGATATTTTTACATTTTATCTTCAGACAGAGTGGGAGGGGGAGAGGGAGAGAGAGAGAGAAACATCGATGTGAGAGAGACACATCGACTGGTTGCCACCCGCACGACCCCAACTGGGGCCGGGGACTAACTGCAACCGAGGTACATGCCCTTGGCCAGAATCAAACCCCAGACTCTTTGGTCCCCAGGCCGACACTCTAACCGCTGAGCCAAACCGGCCAGGGCTTGAAATCTATTTTAAAATATCTCACTGGAAGCCCAGGATAAACTTATGCTCATAAAGGTGGTTTGTTTTGTTTTTGTCATTTTTGGAGGGGAAATGCATTCTTAATTAATAAATCATGTCAAGGGTATAATTGCAAGGGTAAACAAAATACTTTTCACGATACGGTAAAAACACCTTACCGAAAACAGAGACAGAAACTTACAAAGTGAGTCTGGTAGATAAGCAGAAGTCCTAGATCAGGCTTCAAAATAAGATTCAAGATGAGTTCCAAAGGGAATTACAAACAGGTCTCTTTATGAGACCAGGATTAGATTACAGTTAATTTAAAAGGTAACTTCAGTAGCCACTAGCCACATGTGGCCGTTGAGCATTTGAAATATGATTGGTCTGGATTGAGAAGTGTAAAGTATACTAATTTCTCAGACTTGATACGAAAAAAGAATGCTAAGTGTTTCGTTATTAATTTATCATTATGTATTAAAACAATGTTTTATATACACTAGGTTAAATAAAGTTATGATAAAATTTTAAAAAAGGTAACTCCTATTTAATGTTTATTAATTCATTTAAATCAGGCTTATTAACTCTACATTTGAGCTACTTTAATGAAAAGTTGATTTGCTGGGTATTTTGTATCTGCCCCTCCAGATTGCCCTTCTCTTGTCACTGTGCCCCAGGAGGCTAACCCTCCTATCGGGTAGGAGATTGGAGGGTGAGAATAGAAAGAAGTTGGCATGTTCTTTCCCTAGACTCTTCTTTCCCTGCTGGGTCCCAGGTTAACTGCATTCCTTCAATGGAGGCCACAGCTCCTGCTTGATGGTGCTTTCCTATAACTACAGCATCTCCTTCCAGGCCCCAGAAACTCCTTCTTCCTCTTGTCCCTTGAGGGGAGGGGCAGTGGTAGCTCCACATTGCTGCTAGCCTTGGGGTACTGCACCATCCCTGTGGTTAAGCCTAACTCTGCCCTCACCCTGTAACAAGTCTGTTCATTACACACTCCTCAGTTATTTCACTTGAGCATTCTGTCTGTTGCCAGGATCCTGACAGATAAAATTATGTTCCTTATTAAAAAGAAGGAAGGAGGGAAATGGGGAGGGAGGGAGGAATGGAGGGAGGGAGAAAGGGGTATAGATTTAACTGTCACCTGTCCAATGTGGTACTAGTGCCAATTGGTGAAATCATAAGTATCTAAAGAGGAAATAATCTCTTAACAATCAAACTTACAAACCCCAGTAATGACATGCCTAATGACATATCCCACTTCTTTTCTTGCTTAGCTCTCTCTACTTACATTGTGTCCCTATAATGTAATGTTCCTCTTTGTCATACGTGGTGGCAGAGATAGCTAGTTGTTTTCGCATATCTATTATCCTCTCTTTTAGTAATGAATCCCCAAGTTTTAGCTGGGCCCATAGTCATCCAGCTCAAGATTACTTTTCCGAGCCTTCTCTATAACCAGATATGTACATGTAACTAGGTGTTGGCTAATGGGAAATAATAGGTGCACCTGCAGGTGCATGATTTCCGCAGCCTCCTCTCCCGCTCCTGCTGGATGGCATATTATATGGAGTGATCAATTGTCCCAGTTTGCATGGGTTCCTGGAATACGGGACTTCCTGAGCTAAAACTAGGAAAGTCTTAGGAAAAGTGGGATGAGTTAGTCACCCCAAGTGTGAATTTGACAGTAGAGACTGGAGTATCCATTTTGGAAGCTGTTAAAGACAGAAGGAGTCTGGTCACTGGCCCCTTGACTCTTAAATAATTGAAAAACAAACTCTAATTTTGTTCAGGCTATTGTTATTTTGGCTTCTTTTACAGCAACTAAATCGGTATTCCAACTAATGCATGTTTTTTCTGTCTATATATTTTCTCTTTCATCATCGTTTTGAGAACTCTTACTTCCAACTGAAATATGATAATGTTTTTGTTGAATTTACATAAGTTTTAGTTATGTTGTGTGTTTTTTTAATCCTCACTCAAATATATTTTTTCTATTTATCTTTAGATAGAGTGGGAGGGAGAGAAAGGGAGAGAGAGTGAGAGACATTGCTGTGAGAGAGACAGACACATTGACTGGTTGCCTCCTGCACGACCCCGACCAGGGCCGGGGACGAACTGCAACTGAGGTACGTGCCCTTGATCAGAATCAAACCTGCGACTCATTGGTCCGTGTGCCAGCACTCTATCACTGAACCAAACCGGCCAGGGCTATGTTGCATTTTTAAAAGATGGCCCATTAAACATATAATTACCATGTGACCCTGGATTCAACTCCTAGGTATATACTAAAAAAAAGGAAAACAAGTATTCCAACAAAAACCTGTAGATGAATCTTCATAGCAGCATCATTCAAAATAGCCAAAAGTTGGAAACAATCCAAATGTGGTATATCCATGCAATGGAATATTACTTGGTCACAAAAAGTCACAAAACACTGATACAGGCTACAACATATATGGACCTTGAAAACATTATGCTAAGTGAAGAAAGCCAGACACAAAAGATCACCTATTATATGACTGCACTTATGTGAAATACCTAGAATATGACATTCTATAGAGATTTCTATACCAAAGTAGATTAGTTGTTGCCAGGGGTTAGAGGAGGGGGAAATGGTAGAGATTGCCTAATGGGTATAAGTTTCCTTTTATGATGATGAAAATGTTCTGGAACTAGATTGTGGTGATGATTGCAGAGCATCATAAATGTACTAATGCCACTGAATTGTAAACTTCAATATAGTTGAGATGGTGAATTTTATGTTATGTGAATTTTGCCTCTCTTTCTGTTTCTCTGTCTCGCTCTCTCTCATACACACACACACACACACACACACACACACACACGCACACACACATCTATGCAAGTGAAGCTGAAAAAGTGTACGGAGCTGGTTGAGTTTTGTTTCTTCTTCCAATGGGTCTTTTTTCCTGTTTTAAAACCGTGTTGTAACTTCCTGGAGAGCTGGGCAGTTACATGCCCAGGGCACAGTGTCTCCTTGGCTTTCACAACAAACTACGGGTCCTCACTCCTCCATCCCCTTTGGGGAGGAAGGTTCTCTGTCACGGAACTGAGCATTGATAAATCAGGGGCAGCATTCTCAACTGCAGAAGGCTGACGTGACAGATGGTCCTCTAAGGCAGATCCGAATCATTTGCCCTTTGTAAGAGTTAGGGCTTAAAGACTTAGGGCACTTTAGCATGGATACTAGACTAATCCTTATAGAGGATGTGGTAAATAGAATAATGACTTCCTAAAGATGTCCATGTCCTAATCCCCAGAACCTGTAAATATGTAACCATACATGGCATATATGATTAAATTAAGGATTTTGAGATGAGATTATCCTGGATTATCTGAGCGGATCTGATGTAAACGCAAGAGTTCTTAGATGGAGGCAGGAGGGTCAGAGAGATGTGATGACAGAAATGAGAGACAGTGCCCTGTCCAGTTTGGCTCAGCAGTTAGAGCGTCAGCCCGCGGAGCAGAGAGTCCCGGGTTCGGTTCCCGCTAAGGGCACGTACTTCCATTGCAGTTTGTCCCCAGCCCTGGTTGGGGTCGTGTGGGTGGCGACCACTCCATGTGTCTCTCTCGTATCAATGTTTCTCTCTTCCTCCCTCTCTCCCTCCCGCTCTGTCTGCAGATAAATGCAAAGGTATCCTCTAGTGAGGATAAAAAAATAAAATAAAATAAAATAAGAAATGAGAGACAGAGAGAGAGAAAGAGAGAGGTAGATAGAGAGAGAGAGAGAGTTTTAAGATGCTATCGTGCTCTTTTTGAAAATGGAGCAGGAAGGGGCTACGAGCCAAAGAATTCCCATGGCCTTTAGAAGCTGGAAAAGGAAAGGAAGTGGATTCTCCCCTACAGTCTCCAGAAAGAATTTAGCTCTGGTGACACCTTGATTTTAGGACTCTGAGCTCCAGAACTATAAAATAATAAATTTGTGTTGTTTTAAGCCAAAAATAAAAAATACAGCATGGTTGAACCTTTTGTGATTTTCCTTCAAGAATATCCTGACACCTTAAGAAATTTTTTTCCTGTGTAGCTATAATGAAAACGGACTTTTTCTTCTAATGAGTTAATAATAAAGGCTATCTTTGCTTATAATTTGTAAGCTTTATTTTGTGGAATCTTCAAAATAGCTTTATAAGGTGGATATAGTGTTCCTACTTTTCTCATGAGAAGCTTGAGCCTTAGACATGGCTAAAAGCATGTAGCTAAGAAGGGTGATTCAGTCTGTCTTCAAAGCTGGTGTGTCCATTTACCCCTGTCCTATACTGTTTATGAACTTCAGTGCCAAAGGTGCCTGACTCTGCCATACTGACTGCTGCAGCTGTGGCTGGGCACCTGCAAGGGGGTGAGAGGGGCCTCCCAGCAGCCCAGTTGGTTTGACAGATTTGGCTGCCAGCTGCTTGTTACTGCAGTGTGCTGTCTCCCCTGGAGCAGCCTTCCAGGGGCTCCCAAAGGGGGCTGAGGCCAAAGTACAGGGATACTGCTCCCTTTCTTGGCCTTCACCCTGGACCCCCCTTTCTCCTCCCTGTGGGGCTGCTTCAGCTCTAAATTCCTTCTTAAACACTAACCCTTGATTATTTTCCATGAGTACATTTTTCCTTATTAAGGATTTAGTCTGGAATAGTTTTACCTTTGACATTTGTATTGTCTTACTATGTTTTTTATTCTTATTTATGTTGCTTTGAATTATTTTAAACAGTATTCTTTATTTAAAATTTTTTTCTTCATTGATTTTAGAGAGAGAGAGGAAGAGAGAGGGAGGTAGAAACATTGATGAGAGAGAACATTGATTGGCCACCTCCTGCATGCCCTCCACTGGGGATTGGGCCCACAACCTGGGCATGTGCCCTGACCGGGAATCAAACTGGCGACCTCTTGGTGCATAGGTCGATGTTCAACCAGTGAGCCACAACGGCCAGGCTAAACAGTATTCTTAATTTTTCACCCTTCAAATCTTTATCAGTTTTCTAATTTTACCTTTGTAATATTTTATATCTGTTTTGCTTTAAATGTTTCCTTTTTAAACTTTTATTTTGTATGCAATTTTTAAATATTTAATTTTTTGCTCTGACCGGTTTGGCTCAGCAGTTAGAGCGTTGGCTCGCAGACCAAAGAGTCTTGGGTTCGATTCTGGTCAAGGGCACGTACCTTGGTTGTGGTTTGGTCCCCGGCTCTGGTTGGGGTCGTGTAGGAGGCAACCAATCGATGTGTCTCTTTCACATCAATGTTTCTCTCTCTCTCTCTGAAGATAAATGGAAAAGTATCCTTGAGTGAGGATTTAAAAAATAAATAAAATAAAATATTTTATGTTTCTAATGTTGTGTTTGATTTTTAATCTTTTGTTTCTGTTTTTCTTTCTTTAATCTTTTTCTTTTTTAGTAGTCACTATTTTGTCTTCAATGTTTTTCATCTTCTGGTTTTACTTGTTTCAATCTTTTATTTATTTTTTTAATCCTCACCTGAGGATATTTTTGTATTTATCTTCAGACAGAGTGGGAGGGAGGGGGGAGAGAGAGACATCGATGTGAGAGGGACACATCGACTGGTTGCCTCCTGCATGACCCCCACCAGGGCCAGAGATGAACCACAACCGAGACTGGAATTGAACCCTCGACTCATTGGTCTGCAGGCCTATGCTAGAACTGCTGAGCCAAACCAGCCAGGGCTTGCTTCAATCTTTTAAAAAATTCTTTACATTTTAAATTAATTAGCTTCCTTATTTTATTTATAATTTCTATTCTTAAGCTTTTAGTTTCTCTTATTATCTGAACACATTAGATTGACTTTGGGATTTATTCATTCTTAAAGGGCATTTAGTACTTTTTTTTGGTATTTATTTTCATACTTTACATTATTTTAAATTCCTTTAAAATAATTTTATATTTAAATTATGTCACTTGAGTTTGTTTAATTCATTTGAACCATGATTCTTTTCCTCTCTTTTTCATCTTACTCTTTATCCCCTTAAAAAGATAACTTCACCTTATCTATTTCTTTTTATTCTTAACTTCTACTTTTTATTGCTTGTTTTCAAAATGGTTATCAGGGAATTGGTGGGAGATTGAAAACTTTGACAAAAACTCTCACCATCAACTGGGAAGATTTCTATTCAGCTCTAGCTACAGCTGTCCCTCTGGTTTCTCTTAATAGATTTCACATGCTCTTGGGCACTCAAAAGATTTTTAAAAATAACAGTAAGAGAAACAAATTACTCCTCCTGAAATGATACCCTTCTGGCTGTGCATCAGCTGAGGGGTGTGGATGTAACAGACACCGTCACGGAGCTTGGGGAGCAGCATGTCAGAGCTGCACATGGAGGCGAGCGATGAGCGTGCACCAGGATTGCAGTCACCGCTTCTCCATGGGGGTACGTTCCAAGATCCTGAGTGGATGCTGAAACTGCGGACAGTACCAAACCCTACAGTTTTTCCTATATATGCACATCTATGATAAAGTTTAATTTATAAATTAGGCACAGTAAGAGATTAATAATAAAAAAAGAACAGTTATCATTATATACTGTAATAAAAGTTATGTGAATGTGGTTGCTCTCTCTCTCAACATATATTGTTGTACTACCCTTCTTGTGATAATGTGAGATGATACAGCGCCGACGTGACGAGATGAAGCTACCTGAATGACATAGGCATTGTGACACAGCATTAGGCTACTGTAAGGGTTGCATGAACACAAGCACAGTGATATCACCACAGTAGATCTGATAACCCAGATGGCTACTAAGTAACTAATGGGATGGGGAGCATCCACGTGAATTTCTCTTCCCGATGGGACCCATGGCAGACTTTGTGGGATACTTCTGGATCTACTCCAGAACAAGACAAGGAAGTGAGCTGCTTCATATCTCTATGCCTAAGTTTTCTCATTTATAAAATAGGAAAAATAATGGTATCTGTCTAAAAGGGCTGTTGAAAGAACAAAACACAAAGTGTCAAGACAGTGCCTGATGCATACGTAGTAAACATATGGCCCATGAGCTAAGAGTGGCTTGTAAAGTTTTAAATGGCTGAAAAAAAGTCAAAGGAAGAATAAAGGACACATGAAAATTACATAAAATTCAAATGTCAGTGCCCATAAATAAATTTTTGTGGGAACATAGCCACACTCATTTGTTCATGGGTGAAATGCCGCCATTACACTGCAACAGCAGGACTGACTGACTGTGACAGGGGTGCTGTGGCCCACGAAGCCGGGAAGATTTACTGGCTGGCCTTCTATAGAAATACTTCTCTGACCTCTATGTAGACTGAAGTCAGAGAAGGATTACCTTAAGGAAGGTAGAGCACAGTTTACCTTTTGAGAGGGCCCCTTCTGTGTCGCCTGGGCCAAAGAGGGTGATCTGAGAGTCCACATTGCATTCAGAGATTAAACTATGAAGAAGACAGGTTCTGAGAAGAATGGAGGACCCCAAGAGACAAAAACGTAATGCCCACCCATGTCCCCCACTCACGCTGGAAGTCAGGGAAAACTGGCTCAGCATACTATCTGGTCCCTGGCTTGAGGAACCAGAAAGAGGTCTGAGCCTGTGTGCTGTGCCAACCAAGTCCGTCTGTAGCCACAAGGTCAGAAATCTGCATTGTAGAATTTTAGTATTATATTTTCGTCAATTTCTTAGCATACTTTTTTGATACAATATGGAGGAGTTTCTCTTTTTTTCTTTTTCTTTTTTTGAAGGGGTACAACTGACCTTTTGAGTGGGATAACTTTGGATGCACAGATTGTTCCTGCCTGCTACGTGCCAGTGGCCTTCCTAGTCACACTAACAAGGAAAACGAAAACAAAAAGCAACCCTCCCATATTTCTCAGTGCCTCCTAACAATCAAGAATAAGAGAGGAATTGGGTCCCAGTTTCTTAACCTGCAAATCATGCTGGAGTCGGGATGACAGGACACTTCCAGAGCCCAGGAAGAGTTTGAGTGCTAGACTGTGTACCCAGAAGGGAAAACACTTCGTTGGTCCTGTAACTTGTTTTAATTTTGACTGCTTTGAATGCTGTGAAAGTGACACAATGTGACTTCCAAGGTCAGGTTTCAGGTTTTAATTCTTTTTTTTCTTTCAAAAAAAATTTTTTAATCCTCATTGGAGGATATTTTTTCCCCATTGATTTTTAGAGAGAGAGGAAGGGAGGGAGAGAGATAAAGAGAGAGAGAGATCAATGTGAGAAAGAAACATCAGTTGGTTGCCAGTACACCTGTATATGCCCCAACCAGGGATCAAACCCGAAACCTAGGTACGTACCCTGACCGGGAATCAAACATAACCTTTTGGTATATAGGACAATGACAACCAATTGTGTCACATGGTCAGGGAGGGGGGGCATTGTCACATTTGTTTTGAGTCCACTGTGCTCTGAAGAAGTCAAGCTAGCCACCTGAAATGATCATGGAGAAGAACCAAGACACCCCAGCTGACAACCCCAGCTGAGCCCAGCCCCAAGCTGACTCACCAGGCCATGCCTATATCAGCCTATATTGTAAGGTGCAGAAAAATCACCCAGTCAACCCATGCCATGACAATTACCATGGCAAGTCATAAGAAACTGTCAGAATTAATACAGGGCTGATTTATTACACAGAAATAGATACCTGATACACCCTTGTACTCTCAAATGTTAGCGAGATTATACGAGCCAATGCATTCCATCTGTATATCCCAACGTAGTTCACCCTCAGTGAATGTCTTAGTAATGACCATCCTTAGAGTCTGCTGCCTAGAATTGATTTTGATACCAATGATCTGATGTCAAGTTTCCTGGAAACAGAACCTAAGACAGGGATTCAGGTACCTGTAATTTATTGTGGGCATGCCTTCAGAAGAGAGTGAGTGAGTGATGCTAGATAATAAAGGGTGAAGGAACTAAGCAAGAATGTGGTTAGAGCACCATCCCGTGCACCAAAGGGTTGCAGGTTCAATTCCCGGTCAAGGGCATGTTACCTGGGTTGCAGGTTTGATCCCTGGCCCTGGTCGGGGCACATGTGGGAGGCAACCAATTGATGTGTCTCTCTCACATCGATGTTTCTCTCTCTGTGTCTGTCTCTCTCTCTCTCTCCCCCCTCCTCCTTCCCTCCCTTCCATGCTCTCTCTCTCAAAAAAAAAAAAAAAAAAAAAAAAAAATCAATGGCAAAAATATCCTCCAGTGAGGATTAAGAACAACAAAAGCATGAATTATACCTCCACACTGGTTCTACCTTGAGGCAGGAAGCTGGCTTTTTAAAAAGACAGCTTTATTGAGATATAATTCATATAGCATAGAATTCACCTATTTAAAGGGTACAATCAATGGTTTTTAACATATCCATAGATGTGTAACAATCACACGGTCAATTTTTAAATATATCAAAGAGAAACCTTATGCCCTTTAGTTATCAGCTCCCTATGTTCCATCCCTGTCCCTTGCTCCGCCTTTAAATAACCATCAATCTATTATCCGTTTCTATACATTTTCTTATTGTGAACATTTCATGTAAGTGGAATCATGCAATGTGTGGTCTTTTGCGAGTGGCTTCTTTCACTTAGCTTTCAAGATTCATCCAAGTTATAGCATGTTTCAGTATTTCATTCCTTTTTACAGATGAATAATGCTCCATTGTATGAATATACCACATTTAGTTTATCCATTCATTTGTTGATAGAAATTTGGGTTGTTTACACCTTTTGGCTATTATGAATAGTGGTACTATGAACATTTGTATAATATATAAGTTTTGCATTTCTACTGGATGTATACCTAGATATAGAATTGCTGGGTCTTATGGTAACTGTATAATTGTTTGAAGAACTGCCAGACTCTTTTCCAAAATGATGTTATCATTTTTTTTATTTCTACAGTAATATATAAGGTTTGAGTTCTCAGGCTCCTTGACAACTCTTCTTTTCTCTGACTTTTTTATTCTAGCCATCTTTCTGGGTGTGAAGCAGTATCTTACTGTAATTTTTTAAAAATAATTTTTCTTTATTGATTTTGGAGAGAGAGGAAAGGAAAAGAAGAAAGAGACATTGGTGAGAGAGAACATCGATTAGCTGCCTCCTGCATGCCCCCCACTGGGGATCAGGCCCACAACCTGGGCATGTGCCTTGACTGGGAATTGAACCAGCGACCTCTTGGTGCATGGGTCGATGCTCAACCATTGAACCACACCAGCCGGGCTCTTTCTGTGATTTTGATTAGACTTTTCCTGATAACTGATGATGCTGAGCATCTTTTCAAGTTCATTGGTCATTTGTATAGCTTCTTTGGAGATATATGTATTCGGTTTCATTGCCCATTTTATAATTGGGTTATTTTTCTTTTTATTAGTGAGTTATATAAATTCTCTATACATCTCTCAGTACAAGTTTCTTATCAGCTGCGTGATTTGCAAATATTCTCTCCCATTCTGTGGGTTTTCTTTTCACTTTATTTATGGAGCCCTATGAAGCACAAAAGTTTTAAATTTTCATGAAGTCCAATTTATTTATTTATTTTTGTTGTTCACACTTTTGGTGTCATGACTAAAAATTCATTGCCAAATCCAAGGTCACAAAGATTTACTCCTACATTTTCTTCTAAAAGTATTACATTTAAATCTTTGATCTATTTTGAGTTGATTTGGTATGTGGTATGAGTTTAAGGTCCAACTTTATTCTTTTGCATGTGGATATCTGGTTTTCCCAGCATCACTTGTTGAAAAGACTGTTCTTTCCTCATGAATGATCTTGAGATTCTTGTAAAAAAATAATTTGATAATAGACACATTGTTTATTTCTGGACTCTCAATTACATTCCATTAATCTCTATATCTATCCATACGCCAGTACCACACCGTCTTTATTACTGTTGTTTGATAATAAGTTTTGAAATTGAGAAGTTCGAGTCCTCCCACTTTTATCTTTTTCAAGAGTATTTGAGCTATTCTGAGTCCCTTGCACTTTCTTAGAATCAGCTTGTCAATTTCTACCAAAAAGTCTACTCAAGAGAGAGATTGTATTGATCCATAGATAAATTAGGTGAGTATCGTCATCTTAACAATATTAAGTCTTTCAGCCCTGGCCGGATTGGCTCCGTGGTTGGAGCACCGGGCTGCAGACCAAGGAATCCTGTGTTCAATTCCAGCCAAGGGCATGTACCTCGGTTGCAGTTTGTCACCGGCCTTGGTTGGGGTTGTGCGGGTGGCAACCAATTGCTGTGTCTCTCTCACATCCATGTTTCTCTCTCTCTCTCTCTCTCTCTCTCTCTCTCTCTCTCTCTCTCTCCCTCCCACTCTGTCTGAAGATAAATGTATAATAAAAATGTCCTCGGGTGAAGATTAAAAAACAAACAAAAAACCCCCACAATATTAAGTCTTTCAATCCAGAAACATGAGATGTTTGTCCATTTATTTATATCTTCTTTAATTTTTTCAACAATGTTTTTATAGTTTTGAGTGTATGTTTTACATTTCTTTTGTTAAATTTATTCCTAAATGTTTTATTCTTTTAAAAAAATATGTTTTTATTGATTTTTTTAGAGAGAGAGGGAGAGAGAGATAGAAACATCATGTGAGAGAGAAACGTCAATCTGCTGCCTCCTGCATGCCCCCTACTGGGGATGGAGCTTGCAACCCAGGCATGTGACCTTTTGGTACAGGGGAGGACGTTCAATCCACTGAGCCACACTGGGCTGTTTTATTCTTTTCCATGCTATTGTAAGTGGGCTTTTTTCATAATTTATTTTTGGATTGTTCATTGCAACTATATAAAAATATAATTAATTTTTTATATTGATCTTTTATCCTGCAAACATGCTGACTTTGTTTATTAGTTCTAATAAGGGTTTGTGTTTTTTTTTAGTGGATTCCTTAGGATTTCCTATATACAAAATCATGTCATCTGTAAATAGAGATAAATTTTACTTCTTCCTTTTCAATCTGGATGCCTTTTTTGTCTTTTTTCTTGCTTAGTTGCCCTGACTAAAACCTCCAGGACAATGTTGACTGGAAGTGGTGAAAGTGGGCATACTTATCTTGCTCCTCATCTCGGGGAAAGCATCCCGTTTTTCACCATTAAGTATGATGTTACCTGTGGGGTTTTTTTGTAGAGACCCCTTACCAGGCTGAGGAAGTTTCCCTCTATTCCTAGTTTACTTCGTGTTTTTATCATGAAATGGTGTTAGAGTTTTGTCAAATACTTTTTCTGTGTCTATTGAGACAATCATGTGGTTTTTGTTTATTCTATTAATATGGTATATTACATTAATTAACTTGGAATAAATCCCACTTGGTCATTGTGTATAATTCTTTTTTATATATTTGGATTCAGTCTGGTATTATTTTTTTGAAAAATTGTATGTCCTTGTTCTTAAGAGATATTGTTGTATGTCTTTGGTTTTCGTATAAGAGTTAATACTGGCCTCATAGAATGAGTTGGGAAATGTTTCCTCCTCTTCTATTTTTTGGAAAAGTTTGTAAAGAATTGGTATTAATTCTCTTTAAATGTGTGGTAAGATTCAGCAGAGAAGCTGTCTGGGCCTGAGCTTTTCTTTGTGTGTAGTTTTTTAAATTTTATTTCTTCCTTGATCTCCTTGGTAACCCATTGTTTTTAATAATGTGGATAGACCAGGAGGGAGAGAGAGAGGAAGAGAGAGAGAAATATCGATGTGAGAGAGACACATCGAGTGGTTGCCACCCACACAACCCCAACTGGGTCTGGGGACAAACTGCAACTGAAGTACGTACCCCTAGCGGGAACTGAACCCGGGACTCTCTGGTCCGCGGGCCGATGCTCTAACTGCTGAGCCAAACCAGCCAGGGCTGTGTGTAGTTTTTTTTATTATGTATTCAATCTTCTTATTTGTTATAGACCTATTCAGGTTGTCTATTTCTTCTTCAGGCAGTTTTGGTAGTTTGTATCTTTTTAGGTATTTGTTCATTTTATCGAAGTCATCTAACTTATTGGCATACAATTGTTCATAATATTCACTTATAATCCTTTTTATTTTTGCATGCTGAATAAATATGCCCCCTTTTAAATTTTGGATTCTAGTAATTTGAGTCTTCTCTCTTTCTTCTTGATAAATCAGCTAAAGTTTTGTCAATTTTGTTGAGATTTCATAGGACCAATTTTGGGGTTAATTAATTTTCTATATTTTTTCCTACTCTGTATTTCATTAATTTCTGCTCTCATCTTCAATTTCCTTCCTTCTGCTTGCTTTAGGTTTAGTTTAATTTTCCTTTTCTGGTGTCTAAGATGGAACATGAGGTTATAATTTGAGATTTTTCTTCTTTCTTAATATAGGTATTTACAACTATAAATTTCCCTCTAAGTACTACTTTAGTTGCATCCCATACATTTTGGAATATTGTGTCTTCATTTTAATTCATCTCAAGTATTGTCTAATTTTCCTTTTCATTTCTTCATTGATTCATTGGTTATTTAGAAATGTTTTCTTTAATTTCCACATATTTGTGAGTTTCCCCAATTTCTTTCTGTTATTTTTATTTATCTAATGTCATTTCATCATGGTAGGAGAACATACTTTGTATTATTTCTACCTTTTAAAATTTATTTGGGTTTGTTTTGTGGCTTAGCAAAAGTACTCTCCATACTCTTGAGAAGAATATATATTCTGATGTTGTTAGACTGTATTTTTCCATTACAAAATTTAGTGTATGGTAGATTATTATTTGAATGATCTTCCCATATCAGCAACCTCCTTCTTCTGAGAAACTGTCCCAACCACATGAGTCTGCCATTCTTTTTTTTTTCTTTTATTGACTTTAGAGAGAGAGAAGAAGGGAGAGGGAGAGAGAGAGATAGAAACATCGATGAGAGAGAACATCAGTTGGTCACCTCCTGCATGCCCCTCTCTGGGGATTGGGCCCACAACCTGGGCATGTGTCCTGACCAGGAATTGAACTGGCGACCTCTTGGTGCATGGGTTGATGCTCAACCACTGAGCCACCCCGGCGGGGCGAGTCTGCCATTCTTGATACTGTACACTTCTGGCCAACAGTGAGGGTCTGTAGCACAAGGCAGACGTTAGTTCCTCAAGCATAAGGATCGGGCCAGCAATAGATACAAGCTAAGCCTAGATGATCAGAGTTTTTCTGTGGTATTTGTCTCATTAGAACTTGGAAAAGAGAACTCTATTTCCTCTCTGGTTGTATGCTTTGTGGATATAGGATTGAGCCTGCTCATAGTCACCTCCCTTATCCCATGGAGGAGCCAAAGCTAGCATGGAGAGGAGAAAAGAGATGTAAGCACAGGAAAAGAGTCCTGTGTTCAAGATTTAAACTCTATCAGGGCCTAAACTCAGCCTTGTTCTGAGAATTGGTGCCCAGAGACTTGTGGATTCATGGAAGGTTCTGGATTCTATTCTCTAAAGAAGGAACAGGCCTTCCTGTGTGCAAAAGAGGCCCTTGTACCAAAGCCTAATTGACCACCTCCTTCCTTAACATGGTTAAGTTGCTGCATAAACCAGAATAATGATGACTAACATGGTTTTCACTTCTACTATCTTAGTTAAGCTTCACAACAATTTGATGAGGTATGTTTTATGATCTCCATTTAATCAGAGAGAAAAACCTAGACATGGCTCTAGAAGTTCAATGCCTTGGTCAAGTTTACATGGCTATCAAGTGGTGACAGCTGGTCTCAGACTGCCGACTACAACACTGTCTCTTTGCTCACCCAAAGTAGCTGCTGAAAGGCATGTTTACATTGCCAGTCCCTGAAATCTTCTCAATGCACAGAATTAAATTAGCTTTATCTACCACTGGTCAAAGGGAAGGGCATGGGGTGTGGTGGGAAAAGGCAGGATACCAGTGAGTATCTGTACAGGATGATTTTGTTGTGCTCCAAAGGACCACATTCACAAACATGATGACTTTATTGTAATATATATAGAAATATTTATGAATAAAACTATATTGGTCTAAAATTTGCTTTAAAATGGCTGGGAAGAGAGAACTCAGTAATGAAATAAGATTGGTCATGTGTTAATAATCATTGAAGCCGAGCGATGAATATATAACTCATTATATAATTTTCTCCACATAACAAAAAGTACTCTAGTCACCAAGATAGACCAAATTCTGGGTCATAAAATACACCTTAACAAGTTCAAAAGAATAGAAACTATCTAATGCCTGCTCTCAGACAATGATGGAATTAAACTAGAAGACAATAACAGAAAGATAGCTGGACAATCCCAAAATACTTGAGGATTAAGCAACATGCTTCTAAATGACACACGAGTCAAAAAAGGAATCTCAAGAAACAGAAGTATTTTGAACTAAATGAAATGATAAGCTTGAATTTATTAAAAGTAAAACAACAACAACAACTTCTCTGTGAAACACAATGTCAAGACAATGAGAAAACAAGACATAGATTGAAAGAAATTATTTTCAAGACATCAGATAAAGGAGTATTATCCAAAATATACAAAGCACTCTTAAAACTCAGCAATAAGAACACCTGATCTGACACCTCACCGAAGATGTAGACAGATAACGAGTAAGCATATGAAAGATGTTCAACATCATGTCATTAGAGAATTGCAAATTGAAACAACGAGATACCACTACACACCTATTAGAATGACCAAAATCCAGAATGATGATGACACTAAATGGTAGTGAGGATGTGGAACAACAGGAACTCTCTTTCATTGCTGGTGGGAATGCAAAATGGTACAGTCACTTTGGAAGACAGTTTGTCAGTTTCTTACAAAACGAAACATATTCTTGCCATACAATCCAGCAAAGATATGCTCCTTGCTATTTACCCAAAGGAACGGAAAACTTGTGTTTACACAAAACCTGCACATGAATGTTAATAACAGCTTTATTCATAATTGCCCCAAATTGGAAGCGACCAAGATGCATTTTCATAGGTGAATGTGCAAATTGTGGTACATCCAGACAATGGAATATTAATTAGTACTAAAAAGAAATGAATCTGAACCTTAAAAACACATGGGAAAAAACTTAAATACGTATTACTAAGTGAAAGAAGCAAATCTGAAAAGCCTTCATACTGTATGATTCCAACTATATGACATTTTGGAAATGGTAAAACTATGGAGACAGTAAAAAGATAAGTGGTTGAGGGGCAGTGGCGGTGTGGGGAGGGATGAATAGGCAAAGCACCGAGGACTTTTAGGGCAGTGAAATTATTCTGTATGATTCTACAATGGAAAATACATTTCATTATATATTTGTCAAAACCCATAGAATGTAGAACAAGAGTGAACCCTAACGTGAACTATGGACTTTGGGTGATAATGGTGAGTCAATGTAGGTCCATGGATTTTTTTTTTTTTTTTTATCCTCACCTGAGGACATTTTTTCATTTTTTGTTCAGATAGAGTAGGAGGGAGAGAGAGGAAGAGAGAGAGAGAGAAACATCGACGTGAAAGGGCCACATCGAGTGGCTGCCACCCGCACGACCAACCTGGGCCGGGAACAAACTGCAACCGAGGTACATGCCCTTAGCGGGAACCGAACCCGGGCCTCTTTGTACCGCAGGCCGACGCTCTAACCGCTGAGCCAAACCGGCCAGGGCAGGTTCATGGATTTTAACAAACATACCACTCTGGTGCAGGATGTGGAGAGTAGGGTTGGTGGAGGGGGTCGGGGAGGGGGTATATGGGAACTCTCTGTACTTTCCATTCAATCTTGTTGTGAATCTAAAACCACTCTAAAAAAATTAAGTTGATTAATTAAGAAAATATAGACATGTATACATTTGTTTATACAAGTGATAGTCCACTTTTAAGAGGAAGCTACACAAGCAAACAAATACGATGTGTATGCATCTCAGTTTGCTAAGTTTATTTTTGTTTAAACCAACTCCAATTCTAACTCCAAGACCTAGTCCTTCTTACAAGGTACATCATGGGTACTGTTGGGCCTTCCACCTGGCTCTCTGGAATGCTGATACAGAGACTCAAGAATCAGAGAAGGGTCTCTATGCTCCAGTTCATCACAGTTACCACTGTCCTCCTCGTTGTCCAAGCCTGTAGTGTTCCCAGGTAGGATACCTTTTGGCTTTGAGCTTACTTGTGGGACCCAGGGATTTTTTCTGAGATTGGAGATTCCCTACTGGGGTCTCAGCTTCCCTCTTTTTTATACTCAATCATCCTCCTGAGGCCTGGCCACCATCTCATGGAAGCTGGAGCAGAGCAAGAGTGACATCACACAGATCCCCAGACCTCTTTCCCTTCCCATTCCATTGAGTGTGGCAGGGGAGGGGGTCCTCTGTCTGATTCTCAAAGGCCCTGCCCCTCGTGCACACTCATCATAATTCCTGCAATGGTGACCTATATCATGACAGCAGACACGCCTCTCTCAAGACTGTCTTGGTGCTCTGCTTCAGGAAAAGTCCAGGCGGGAAGGACCCCACAGCTCGGCGACTTGGGCAAACTAGAAGGGACTAGAAGGAAAAGGGTGTAGAGGAGGGGGGAAGAAAGAGAGACAATAACTTCTACTTTTTCAACAGCTGATAGTGCCAGATGAGAACCAGGATGGGCCCTGGGGTGCTGCCATGAGAGCCAGGGGAGCAAACCCAGTCTGCCTCTTCTCAGATTTCTTCACCTGAAGCTGCCCAGGAGGCCTCAGGTGCAGAGGGTGGAGATGGGCAGTCCCCTGACACTGCTGTCTTGCCACCCTCTCTCCTTTCGATCCACTTTGTGAAATTCCCTCTTCCTGCCTCCCACACACACCCAGAGCAGCAGGAGCCCTGGGCTGCAGAGAAAGAGGTGTCCCCAGGCTAAAACTCAAGCCTCCTAGAGCTTTCTATAGTCATACCTACCTGCAGATGCACTCTGGCAGGTGGCTCACTGGAGGCCACCAGGGGAGTGCGGCCCCATCAGCACTCGGGATGCACTGAAACCCCAGACCTCACCTGCTGCTCTGCAGAGTTCCTGGCCTGGCATTCCTGCAGGGCCCCTGAGTGCACAGCCTCAGGCCTGCAGCCATGGGAAAGAGGTGAAGAGCTATGCATTCTGCCCTCCAGGAGACTTTACTCAGATTCTGGGGACCAGACCTGATGGGAAACAGCTATACACACGCTAATTGTGTGGTTATTTATTGCTGGGTCAATGGGACCAGCCTGAAATGCTCACCCTAGTCCACCCAACGTAGCTTTGATGCTCCAGGGACAGCTCTCCCAGGATGTCTTCCCAGATTCACCCACTCCTCTATCTCTTCACTCTGTACTCACCCCCAGAGATTATGCCTGCATGTGAAATAGAAACCTGGGAGGTGACAATGCAGTGCTTTGAGCCCTCATGCACACACCACCTCTGATTTTCCCCATACATGCCTTCCTGTGGTTTGCTAGTTTTTCCTTACCATGAGTCACTTTTACTTCTTTTTACCTAAATAAATACAAGCACATCTCGTTTTGTTGTGCTTCCCTTTGTTGCACTTCACGGATGTTGCATTTTTTACAAATTGAAGGCTAGACCCTCCACTGGCAAAACGATTATAACTTGCTTTATTGTGATACTCACTTTACTGCAGTGGTGTGGAACCAAACCCACAATCTCTCCGAGGCATGCCTGTACGTAATTCTCATGAACAGAAGAAATATAAAAATAAATACATCTGGCAATGCCACCGTCTTCAACAGAGAACTGCCAAAGTCACTCCAGGCGGAGAAGAGAGCATTGAGATGGCACATGGTGGTGTTTTAGGTCAAGCCGGCAGGTGTGGAAGAGACGACACCATTTCTGTCTACGGTCCATTGTTCAGAACTCAATCATAAGGCTCCAACCGAAGAGCAAGTGGCCTAGGAAATGTGGTTCAGTCGTGTGCCCAGGAGCAGAAAGCAACTGCATCGGTGGCCACTGAGCCAGACTCGGCCTCCCTAGTGAGAACAGCATTAGAGGTCCCAGGTTAGTCACTCTGCTAGCACTCATGGCTCTCCCATCCTTGGTTCCCTCAGCTGAAGGATGTGAAAAATAACACGAGCCTTTCCCACCTCACCGGGTATATTTAGGGGCAAGTGACATCAGGATGTGGCTTATAAAAATTCTTGTTAAATTGAACTCTAAAGGACTTAGCCAGGGGTTACTGCTACTTCTGCAAAGTATTCAGGGGAATCTGAACATGCAAAGTTCTCAGCTGTGTCTACCCAAATATTCCCACCTTAAGTCTCAGAATCCCACTCCTTTCCTTTTGGGGCTCTGATTGTGGAGGCCTCAGAGAAGGCCATCGCGAATGAGAACCCAGCATTCTCTGGTGCTCCATGATTATGACTAAGTCCTGAGCTGCTCCTCTGCTCTGTCTGCCTTTCAGTTACAGAGTCCCCTTAAATACTGCCAAGCAGGCCTTTTGGCTTTCACATTTTGCCATGAGTTGGTGAGTGACTCCCTGTGCTGGCCATTATTTCTCTTCAATGATTCAATGGCTCTTCGCAAAAGTCATCCTATTTCATAGCCCTTCCAGTTACCATCTCCCTCATACCTCTCCATGGAATTACTGTACCTGCCAGTGTGCCCCCTTCTACTGGTATCCCATCCCAGTTTAGCACCATGAAAGTTTTAACAGTTGCATAGCTCCAGCATGCCGGGGGTATTTGTATTCCACCAATGATGAGTTATGGGGTCCTCACTGCCAGCTAGCCAGCAAATGATCCATTTCCCCAAATCCTTTTTCAGAGTTGGCTTCCTAGGACCCCTCCTAGCACTGACTATGCTAGAATGAGCTCCCATTCTGAGATGGAGAATTGCACACTGCCCACCCATCCAGGGTTTATTCAAAACTGTTTGTGGGAAATGCACCCGTAAGGGAATGAGAAAGGCAGGCCTGGGGGGGTGAGGGGGGGAGAGAGAAGCTGGCCTGTGATGTGGTTGCAACTGAGGCCTCAGCACAACTAGGAGGAACTCTGGAGTTGGAACGACCCTTTAGAATTGTCCCAAGTTGAAGCAAGGGAAGCTGGCCTTTGCATCCCTACATCAGCAACTGTGGGCTGCTCCCACCCAGGGGGCCATTTTCCACAGCCAGGGCAATTCCCATTGAACACTGGTCAGCAACCAGTATTCTCAGCAGCTGGGGGATGGGTGTGCCCCCTAGAGAGAGAACATGGGGGGAGCACCACAGTCTCCATATAGCAAGGCTGCCAGTTCTTGGTCCCTGGCATCCCGTTCTGCCATTTTCACTCCTTGGCTCCCACTGCAGGAGGACGTGAGAGACTCCTGTGCATTGCCAGAGCTCTGCTCTCAGATCTCCCGACTTACCACATCTCTCTCTGTGCTGCCCAAGTGGTAGCCACTAGCCACATGTAGGTATTTACACTTAAATTAAATTTAATTGTGTTTAATACTCAGTGCTTCAGTCACGGTAGCCACATTTCAGGGGCTCAACAGCCACATGTGCCTAGTGGCTCCTGCATGCGACGGTGCAGGTATAGAATGTGCCCATCATTGCAGAAAGTTCCACCGGACAGCACTCACCTATTGTTTTCTATTCATTTGGATCTAACATGGGTGGGACAGAAACCCTCTCCTCTGAGACCCTCAACAGCCTCCAGTTTTCTTGCTTTTTCTGCAGCTGTCTTCTGTTTCGTAAGCCAGAGAAAATTTCCATCTCAAGTGTGTGTGTGTGTGTGTGTGTGTGTGTGTGTATGTGTGATGTTGATTAATAGTAAAAAACACCTCTCCCCTCAGCTTTCCCATCTTTCTTCCTCTCCATCATTTTCTCAGTGATACCTGTCATTAAACTGCTGGTCTTTCATCAGCCTCATGAGAAGAGGAAGGGCTAGTCACACAGTGAGTTATTAAAAGTGTCCTATGAAAATGCAATTCCTTTTATTAGGTAGGATGCTATTAATGGATATTGATTGACATTCTTTATTATTTGATGTGAACATTCGATTTTATTGTTATGTAGCATGCATTTCTTTACCATAACTTGAATTCTGTTAAAAACAACAACAACAGGATTCTGGAACACTAATCTGGCAAGCGAAAATCTGAGAAAAAAGTTTCAAAGGGAACGTCAGCTACAAATAAATCGGTAAATGTCTAGCAGAGTAGGAGGGAGGCTCTGAGGAGGGAGGGAGGTTCTGCAGTCAGTAAATCAACTGGAATGCCCTGCTGCTGGCTGTCAGGAGCAGTTTTATGGAGACCGTGCTATCACACCGCTCCATGTGTTTGTTCTCTCTCCCCTTGCACAAAGAGAGGGAAGATTCAAGAGAGATATGAAGAGGAAATGAGACGGGCAGAAACAGACCCTACCCCCACCCCAGTGGAGCTGTAAGTAGAGAGTTAAATGTCTCCCGGAGAGAAATCAGACCTTGAATGTAAGCTCCCAGAAGGAATTGTGATGTCAAGCTTCCCTCCTGCTACTGAATGCTGGAGATGTTCATATTCCTCAACATGTACTGTGCACATCCTTCTAATTATAAAAGTTACACATGCTAAGTTTAGGAAACAGAAAATACAGGTAAATATGGAAAAGAAAAGCAAAACTAATCTCTGTTCAGAGATAAGCACTATTATAATTTCCTTCTGTTTCATTATACACACACACACTTTTTATTTTAACATAATTGGGAATATACTATATTTTGGTCTTTTCCCCATTTTACATTACATCATGAGTATTTTCCCATTTCATTAAAAACTGTTTTAAAATATTACATAATGTTCCATCTTGTCAACACATCATAATTTATTTAACCATTCTCCTGTTATCAGATTTTTAAGCATGTTTTCTCTTATACATAGAAAGACAATGAACATTTGTTTGCATCTGCTTATCAGGTCTTTATGAGTGGAAATCCTAGATTAAAGAGCATGCATTTTTTTTGTTTTTGTTTTGTTTTTTATCCTCACCCGAGGACATTTTTTCATTTTTTGTTCAGATAGAGTTGGAGGGAGAGAGAGGAAGAGAGAGAGAGAGAGAGAAACATCGACGTGAAAGGGACACATCGAGTGGCTGCCACCCACACGACCCAACCAGGGCCGGGGACAAACTGCAACCGAGGTACATGCCCTTAGTGGGAACCGAACCCGGGTCTCTCTGGACCACAGGCCAACACTCGAACCGCTGAGCCAAACCAGCCAGGGCTTTTTATACAGTTTTTATGCAACAAAACTCCAACTGTAGAAAAGTTTAAGCTGTTTCCTATAGGTAATGTGAGCCCCATGCAAATAAAAGGATACCATCATTCAGTGTCTTGAACATTCTAAGATAGTTACAGAAGGTGCTGGCTTTCATTTTATTGCTCTTCCGCTCTAAATTTGCCCTTTTTGACTGCTCTGTGAAAATGGGGCTGGGACCTTTAAACATCTTTTCTTTCCCAACTGGCATTAATGCTTTGTCGGTAGAGGGCGCTGGAGAGACACCGCAGAAGGAAAGACTTGCTTCCAGGTCCCAGTGTGCTTGTTAAACAGGTTCTAGCAGCAGGCACAGCTTCCCCACTCCAAGGCTCCTGCAGCACCCAAGGCTGCCAGCTTACCCTGGCACCCTACTCTGGCAGTTTTGTAACAGAGCGCCTGCAGTGACACTTCCCCATGGGCAGCTTTCCCAGCACCATAGAAGGTGATTCCTGGCAAGTTCTGTTGCTGCAGCATCTCAGCAACCCTGCCATCCTGTGCACCATGGCAGCTTAGGGGTAGCAGCTGTTCCTTGTATCTTTATTCCTATATTCTTTAGAGTTCTCTTTGCTTCATACTAGTCCCTTGTTACTCCAATGCACTATTGTAGTTCATAATTCTTTATATTAAACACTCCCTGTTCAAACTGCTGTGTGCTTTCTCTTTTCTGATCAGACCCTGCTGATCCAGGGGCTAGACTCCCCTGGTCTCTCTCATCAGTAATGCAGCCTGACTCCTCAAGCCAGCCTGGATCTCAGCTCTGACCTAGCCCCAAATATTCTATGTTCTCCGATTAAAAACTTGAAACTCTGACTTAAATTCCCTTTTAAGCTTTCAGGTTGAAAGCCTTATTGGCATTTAATTTAGGAGGCAAAGTACGGGCACTACCGAACTATTGCTTCTCCCTCTTTTCTGATGGTCTCTATTCAGCAGCCAACAAGTTCAGTCAATTACCCTCCACTTCTTCTCTCCTTGTCTCTGTTGACGCCCTTCCATTCCCCTCTCCCCATTTCGGGCATCTAATCCTCAGCACACAGCAATGCATGCCTGCTGTCACCAGGTGATTCTCCTTTGTGCATATTGCCCCTCTACACAAAATCAGTGGCATCTGAGTTAACAGTCCCAGCCATGACCTTGGGTGATTAGTGACCTTGTGGGCTAATGGAGGTCATTTATTTTCCCTTTTCTGTTGTCATGCTGAGCCACCAGCAAATGAGGCTGCCATACCTGCTGGGTAAATAACAGTTATTCTGTTCTGTTGAGTATAAAAGAGAACCCCGTTTAAGGATATTTGAACTGCTATTAATAAATTCCTCCTTCTCTGCTTGCTGGAAATCGCACACATCCTTCAAGATCCAAACTTTATGTCACGGTTTCAGGAGTGCTTTGCCTCGGCTTATTGGTGGGAATGAGTCCTTCTGTCCTTTGTGCCCTGATTGTGTTTATCCCTTGACTATAGACCAGATCGCAGTTTGTCTGAGTTAAAATCAAGTTTCCCATCAGATTGTGAATTCCCACTGAGAAGGTACCATATCTTGTTCATTTTTGGGTTGACCTGTAAGTGCCAAATTCGTGAATGCTATCTTGTTATATTAACAGTAATAAAATCAATGCTCTGTGAAAACATACAGAGGGCAAGAACAGCCAGAATAAGATGACTGCTAGACAAGTAGTTCTCAAACTTTAGCTTGATCAAAATCCCTGGGAAAGGGGGGGGGGGCTTGTTAAAACAGATTTCTGGGCCCCACCCATAGAGTCTCTAGTTCAGTAGGTCTGGGGTGGGGTTCCTAAATGTGCATTTTTTAAAAAAAAATCCTCACTTGATATTTTTCTATTTATCTTCAGATAGAGAGAGAGGGAGAGAAAGGGGGGGAGAAAGAGAGAGAGAGAAACATTGATGGGAGAGGGACACATCGACTGGTTGCCTCCCACACGACCCGACCAGGGGACAAACCGCAACCGAAGTACGTGCCCTTGGCGGGAATCGAACCCACAACTCATTGGTCAGGGGGCCTACACTCTACCGTGGAGCCAAACTGGCCAGGGCACCTAAATATGCATTTTTAACAAGTTCCCAGATAAGGCTGAAGCTACTGGTTGGGGACCACATTTTGAGACCCACTAGGCTAGCCTACTCCTGTCTTTTTCCATATTCCCTCCAAATGTGCTTCTGTAGGACTCAGATCAACCCCAGGTGTAGAAGACTCCCAAGGTGAATCTTCCCCAGAGCAGCACTGCTATGGAACCATAGATTCTTGACACAGAACTTCAATGAGAGACACTTCAATTTTCTCTTAATTCCAATTTTGTATCTAAAGCAGATATCCTTTGACCAACACGTGGTCCTCCCCACTTGAAATTTCCTCCTCTGTTACAGTCCTATGCCCCTTAAGTTTTCACACTCTCCGAGTTGGACACGAACACCCGGCTGCCTCTGACCAGCTCAGGACTGAAGATGATGTCAGCGGACCAGCGCCAGGGACTGTCGCCTGGGAAGCAGGCTCCTCTGGGAAACCTCCTTTGTTTTGAAACTCTCACTCACCTATTCCCGAGTCATTCTATATCCCCAAAGGGCACAGTCTTCTAACAGTCCGAGTGTGAACTTGGGTTTGACTTGGGGACTTCAATGAATTGTGGTCCCTTGCGAAGAGCCTGAGCGCCTCCTCCTTCCTCCCCACCCGCCGCTGTAGCTTTTTTCGGGTCTTCCCCGCAGGCTCCCGCAGGGGGCGCACCCCCTCCCCGGACCAGTCCCAGAGGAGTTCCTCTTGGCGAGAGCCCTCGCTGGGGGAGAATCGGGTCGCTTGCCCTTACTTCTCAGCGGGACAGACCGTGTGTCAGATTGCTGGGTCCTGGTCTGACACAATGTTCCTGTGTGACCTCGGGCAAGTTACTCGGGAAATTGCAGGATTAGTGTGGCGATTTAACAAGAAAATGCATTTAAAGCACTTTCTACCAGCCTGGTACATAACAGTATTCTAAATGGTCGTTGCTATTTTTGAATTTGGATCCAGTGACTTCCATTTGAGTTGAGCATTTTCTCATCTGATGGAGGGATGTTTGCAGCGAAGAGCCAGGGCTCAGAATTCTGCAGTTAGAGGGGAGATGTGGGTAAATGAGGAGGAGGCTTAGCAGGCTAGCGGTGGGGGAGGAAGCAAGAATTGAGGGACTACTGTGTGTCACTTGCTTTATAGACACTGTTTGCTATAATCTTCCGAGTAAATTAAAGGGAATACAAGAAAACGGTACCTATATTACAGATGGCAAATGAGGTGTGGGGAGGTTAAGTAACCCACGGTGGCAGAGCTGGTGTTTGAACCCAGGAGCTGAAAAGCTGAGATGCTCTTCGTAGTGGCATCCAGTGGAAGCCAGAACGCTGAGTAAGCTCAAGGCAAGGGGTACCTGGGGAAGAGCTGCTTCCCAGATAGAGGCAGCCCAAAGGCTGCCTATTCCACACACAGCCCAGCAAACCACCTCCTTCTGCCGCTGAGATTATATTCCAGCCCTCCTGTAACAAATGGATGTATTACTAGATTGAGGCAAAGTTTAATAGCCTGGTGCCAGGCTGCCTGAGTTTGCACCCTAGCTCTGCCACTAGCCACCTCTGAGATCTTGGGCAAGTTACCTACCTATTCTGGGCCTCAGTTTCCTTATCTGTTAAATGGGAGAATAATGATACTCACCTCCTAGAATTGTCATGAGCGTGAGTTATATTTGTGAGGCCCTCAGCACAGTGCTGGCAGAGAGGAAGGATAGGTCAAGGTTATGGGTGTGTAGTAACATGTTGAAGCTTGGTTTGGCTTGGCTTTGCTACTAGCCAGCCTGGCAACCTTAAAGAGTCATGTTCTGTCTCTGGTCAGCAGTTTCCTCCTCTGTCAGGTGGCACCAGAATCCTTTTGCTGGTACCAGGTGTCAGCACTGTTCTATGCTCTTGACAGGCAATCATATGTCGCTTCTGCCCACACTGGGAGGTGGGTACTGTTGTCATCCCATTTCACAGTGGAGACGCTGCAGCTCTGAAAGGTGAAGTGATGTGCCCAGCATCACAGGACTACGATGGGGCAAAGCTAGGACCCAGAGCCCTTTTTTCAGATATAATCCCATGAGTAAGTGCTGTGGGTTAATTAACAGTTTTGCTCAGGATGGGGGAGGTAGGGAAGGGCCTGGAACCTGTGCCATCTGCCTTCTACCCACCTGTGCCCCGGCAACTCTAAGGACCCTCTAGCTCCAGAGGCCATGGAATACTTTCCCAATGCAATTTATTTTATTTAGCTAAGCGTGTATGTGTTTTTTTCATCTCCATGCTCAGTGCAGACACCTGGCTTGGAAATAAAATAAACATGCTCCTAAATTGATACTTTTCTTTAGATAATCTTTCCATCTGGAAGGCTCTGGCTCTCTGCCCCACTCATTTTAATAATAATTAGAATACGTAATATTTATTGAGAGTTTACTCTATGCTGGACACTTAAGAAAAATATCCTTTGAGCCCTGGCTGGTTTGGCTCAGTGGTTAGAGCATCGGCCTGTGGACCAAAGAGTCACAGGTTCGATTCCAGTCAAGGGCACGTACATCAGTTGTGGTTCAGTCCCTGGCCCTAGCTGGGATCGTGCGGGAGGCAACCAATCGATGTGTCTCTCTCACATCAATGTTTCTCTCTCTCTCTCTCCCTCACACTCTATCTGAAGATAAATGGGAAACTATCCTCGGGTGAGGATTAAAAAAATATATTTATATATTAATTATATATTATATATTATATATTGTGTGTGTGTGTGTGTGTGTGTATATATATATATATATATATATATATATATATATATATATATATATATTGCCCTGGCCGGTTTGGCTCAGCAGTTAGAGCATCGGCCTACGGTCTGGAGAGACCCGGGTTCGGTTCCTGCTAAGGGCACGTACCTTGGTTGCGGTTTGTCCCCGCCCCGGTTGGGGTTGTGTGGGTGGCAACCACTCGATGTGTCTCTCTCACATTGATGTTTCTCTCTCTCTGTCTTCCTCCCTCTCTCCCTCTCGCTCTATGAATGCAAAAAGTGTCCTCAGGTGAGGATTAAAAAAAAAATATATATATATATATATATCTCCTTTGAAACTTTAGCTCATTTAGGCTCCCAAACAACCCTATGTGATTGGAACTATTTTTGTCTCTTTTTGTTGTTGTTAGTCCTCACCCCAGGATATTTTTCCCATTGATTTTTTTTTTAAGAGAGAGTAGAAGGGAGGTGGGGAGGGGGAGAGAGAGAGAGGAGAGAGAGAGAAACATCGATGTGAGAGAGACACATTGATTGGTTGCCTCCCACCCGAGCCCTGACCAGGAATCAAACCCAAGACACTCCAGTGCACAGGCTGATGTTCTAACTACGGAGCCATGCTGTCCGGGCTCTTTTTGTCTCTATTTTACAGATTTTTCTACACTTCATATTGCTTCTTTTGCTAAATTGCGTCCTAAGCACATGCTATCTTCAGCTCTGAGTCTCTTCCTTCCTTTCTTTTTGTGTGCACATGTCTTATCTGCCCTTCTCTGCTGCTTACTTTACCAGCTTTTTCACCCTGGCCACATTATTTTCAGACAGGCCTAATGTGAGGCTACAGTGAGACAATGCTCATAATACTTAGCATGGTGCCTGGCATTCTAAGCACTCAATAAATGGTAATTTCTATCATTACATTATTAATAAGAACTGGCTCATAACTTCTAAATGCTTTTGCCTGCTTCTTGTCTCCCCAGCACCCAGCCTTGCCTATTTTTAGCAAAACTCTGCTTTGACTAACATTTACCTGCGCACTGAGGCCACATTATCATCTCGACTGTAGAGAGGAGACACCTGAGATGTGGAGTACTTTCTGGCCCCAGGCCCAAGCCTGGACTTTGCACAGGGTACTTTCAGAGGGCCACCCTGTGGCTGAGTGTCACAACCCACAGCCCTGTATGCTTTGCTCGCATGACTGTGATTCCCACGCTGGGCCCTGCAGGTGAGGCAGGAAGAGCCCAGAACCGAGAGCGTGGCGGAGCAAAGGCCGCCGCCCGTATTAGTTTCCTAGAGTTTCCATAACAAAATACCACAAACTGGGTGGCTTAAAACAACAGAAATTTATTCTCACAGTTCTGGAGGCCGGAAGACTGAAATCAAGGTGTCGGCAGCGTTGGCTCCTTCTGGAGACCCTGAGGGAGAACCTGTCCCATGCCTCTCTCCAAATCCAGGTCCTTGGCGTCCCTTGGCTTATAGCTGCATCACTGTCTCCATCATCACAGGGCTTTCTTCCCTGTGTGTCTCTGCGTGTCCTCTCCTCTTTTTCTAAGGACAGCAGTCATTGCATGTAGGGCCCAGCCTACTCCAAGTACTCCCAGTACAACCTCATCTTTTTTTTTTTTTTTTTAACATTATTGTTATTCTTTATTGCTTTTAGAGAGAGAAGAAGGGAGAGGAAGAGAGAGAGAAACATCAATGAGAGAGAACATCGATTGGCCGCCTCCTGCATGCCCCCCACTGGGGATTGGGCCCACAACCTGGGCATGTGCCCTGACCAGGAATCGAACTGGCGACCTCTTGGTGCATGGGTCGATGCTCAACCACTGAGCCACACCAGCTGGACTCATCTCAACTACTTATATCTACAAGCCCCTATTTCCAAATAAGGTCATGTTCTGAGGTCCTGGGTAGATATGAATTCTGGGGAACATTATTCGTCCCACCACACTGCCTCATGTCCCCATCCCACCAGAGGGCTTGCTGCTGTCCCTAGGGTGTGGTCCCGGTCCCTCACAGAGAGATTATATATGCTCTGCAAAGCCGACCCTGCGCTTAGATTCAAAGAAACTTAGACTCTCTGTTCATTGAGACATCTTTGCTAGGCTCAAGCATCATGTTTGAATTGATCTAACTCTATCATTCACTGGGGGAGGGGAGAGTGGTATTAGGGATAAAATGCAAAAAGAAACAGTGTAATGTGACCAATTTGGCCCTCATTTCAGGTATTTCTGCCTAAATCTCACAGTGCTGACAGGAATGCCTCCCAATGACCTTTGAGAAAATGCTGGATAGTGCTTAGAGGTATTTGTAAAAGTTCACCAAAGCCAGATCTAGCAGAGGGAACCTGTTTGAATTCATTAAGGTGCAGGGTTTGGATAAAATGTGAAGAAGGTTATCTTGGCTTCAAAGGTTTGAAAACACTGGATTTTCAAGATGCTGCCTGAACGTTGGAGGTTTGTGACGAAGGCCTCCAATCCCCATTCAATTATCCCACCCATTATGCAAGCAACAGATGTGTGTTTGTCAGACTGCTGTCCCCATTTGGGGCCTGAAAAAAGTCACCCCACCCTTAGCACATAGTTAGTCCTTCACTGAGTAAATTGGACGTTGTGGAGCCAGCGGGGCTGTTGGGCATTCCCCGGGGAGCTCAGTCAGTCTCTCCAACTGCACAGTCGCCAGCAAAGCCTGGCAAAGCAGCAGCCTTCTGGGAGCGCCGGCGGGCGAGGGACCGGAGCAAGGCTCCCGTCTGGATGTCAGGAGAGGTTTTCCTGAAGAAGGAACGAATGGCCTGTCCAGGAAGAAGAAATGACATAAGTAGCCGTGGTATGTGGACAGTCCCTCACACGAACACAGTTCTCCACTAACGAGGGGCTGGCAGGGCTGGGACAGGGCCTGCCCCTGGGTAACCAGGAGGCTGTGGCTGAGCTTCCCCGTCACCCACACTGGAAGGGGTGGGAGACCAAGAACTAAGCTGTGTGGCCAGGCCATGGGGGAGGGTTGGGGTGGAAAGGAGGGGGTGGCGGGCATCCAGCAGGCCTGGCTTTGCCACGTGCACCTCCCTTGCCTCCTCCCAGAATGTTGTAGTGTTAACTGGGCAACATTCTAAAATGATCCATAGTCTGGTCATATCTGTCTGCCCAGATGTCCCTCTACAACCTTACCCCCTCAGTTTCCCATTTTGCCCCCCACAACCACTGCCACCTGAACTAGGAGGGTAAAACTGGTGGCTTGGTGCTGCACCGAATCACTTGGCAGTGCCGGTTAGAATGTGAATTTTGGAGTCCTACCCTTCAAGGCTATCTTTTGACTTTCATGGGCCCTGGGCATGTCTACCTTCCTCCATAAAAAGTATTAAAAATTAGCCGTGGTTGGGTGGCTCCATTGGCTGAAGCGTCGTCCCGTACACTGAAAGGTTGTGGGTTTGATTCCTGGTCAGGGTGCATACTCGAGGCAACCGATTGACGTTTCTCTCGCACACCGATGTTTCTCTCTCGCGCTCACTCCCTTCCTCTCTCTCTAAAATCAATAAAAACATATCCTTGGGTGAGGATTTTTTAAAAGCATTAAAAATTATATTTTACCACTACATTGGCACAAAGAGCATAATCCAGGCTAGGTGATGTTCATTTATTTCTTCTCATTTTAAAAGAAATTAAGACCTTTTGGTGAACCCCTAACGTATTGGTGCCTCAGGCACTGTGCCTGCTGTGCTCTGGGCAATGCCAGCTCTGCCACCCTGTGTGGTGGGGTGTGCTGCCGCGAGGAGGGTCGTCAGGAGGAGGAGGTAGAAACAGAGCAGAAGGTGAGAGGGAACAGACATGCACCTGGCTTATTTCAGAACAGGGACTAGGATAAGGGTTTCTAGCTTTTTTGGGGCGTGTGCAGGTGGAGTTGGCAATGACATCTCTGAGAGACACAGTCCCTGGAACAGTGCATGTATGTACACATAACTCAGTATTTACACAGCTTTCTGGGGTCAACAGAGAGCCCTCAGGTCCAGGCCAGCAACCTGCATCCTGGAAAAGAGAAGCGATGAGCCAGGACCCTCTCCCTCCCACACCATAGGCCCCGGCTCCTGGCTCCAGACTCCAGGGGAACATGCAGCAGCGTTGAGTTCACCCGAAGGCGGTGCTGTCCAGGCCCTAACCGTGACCTAACCACCGCTACCGGCAGCACCGTTTCCATGGGGAAATGCAAGCTTGCTTCCACCACAGACTTCTAAAGGGCAATTACAGCACAACAGAGTTCGTAATTTGGGGGTTGGCTGTCCTGACAGTAGTCCACTTTAATGAGCTCAACAGTAAGAACAGACAAAGCTGTCTTTTCTGGGCCTTTTCTTGTGGCCTGGCTCTGAGCTTAAATGTTCCCCACCTCCAAATCCAGGTGTCCCACAAGCATATTTCTTTATAGTAATGGGATTCTGGGTGGATTAATTAGAGTTTATGATAGCAATTCATCCAGCTTCCACAGAACCCACTTCTGCCCGGAGAGAAAAAGAAAAGGCTTTAATTAATTATGAATTAAAATAACTAGAAAAAGATCTCCAATCTACCAAGCAGAGAAAGCAAACTGAAAATTAAGCTAACCGTAGAAGCTGGAATTTTCAAGTTTCACACACTTGGCTAGTTCCAATTATTATTTAAAAAAAAATTTTTTTTTTTATCCTCATCCAAGGACTTTTTTTTTTTGCATTTATCTTCAGATAGAGCGGGAGGGAGAGAGGGAGAGAAACATCAATGTGAGAGAGACACATGAAGTGGCTGCCACCCACACGACCCCAACTGGGGCCAGGGACAAACTGCAACCAAGGTACGTGCCCTTAGCAGGAACCGAACCTGGGACTCTCTGGTCTGCGGGCCGATGCTCTAACCGCTGAGCCAAACCGGCCAGGGCTAGCTCCAATTATTAATGTTGAACTTATATAGAAGTAATTATTTTAAATGAAATCAATTAAAATATAAAAGCAAAGGATTATTTTGTTAAAATAGTAATACCTGATCATTGAATGAAAAGAATATAAATATCCAGAATAAATATGTGTGTGTATTCATTTAAGCTCTCATTTAGGGACCTTTGTTCTCCACTGCGAGGGGATACAGGCTGTTGTGGCAGCGAAACAGCAGAAATTTAGGGAGTGCTTCCTTTGTGTCCCCCCAGGTACTTGCTACCTGCTTCATATGAGCTACTTCCTTAATTTTATCATGTAAACAACCCTGTGGGAGATCCCCATTTTGTGGATAAGAAACCGAGCTTCCAAAAGCTACAATTTATCATCATCATCATCATCATCATCATCATCATTATTATTTCTACTGAGATAGAGTCTCCTTTCCTGGATAGTCTAAAATTTATGTTTCCTGAGGGCTGGGGAATGAACCAGGTTTCATCCGGTCTAGAAATTTTCTGCTTGATAATCTGCACAGTTCTCACGTTTGAAGTGAGAGCTACATACTTGTTTTTCCGGACTTGTCCGCCAGGTCTCCTCGAACAATGGCGTTGAAGGAAGCATGAACTTCCTTTACATTTTTCAGTGGGACATTAATCAGCTGAAATCTAATCAACTCTCTCTAGGGCTTCAACCAGAGGATCCTGGACCCTTGGGAAAGGAAGGGTGCACAGTGAGCTCTGCTCAGCATTTGTCCAGCCAGTTGTTTTAGTTTGTTCAAGCTGCGATTAAAAGAAAAAACACCACAGCCCTGGCCAGTGTGGTTCAGTGGGTTGGAGCATCATCCTGTGCACTGAAAGGTCACAGGTTTGATTCCCGGTCAGTGCACATACCTGGGTTTTGGGTTTGATCCCTGGTCTCAGTGTGTACGTGGGGTGGCTGATTGATGTTTCTCTCGTTCTCTCTCTTTCCCTCTCCCTTCCTCTCTCTCTAGAGTCGGTGAAAACATATCCTTAGGTGAGGATTTAAAACAAACAAACAAAAAACATAGATTGAGTGGCTTAAACGACAAATGTTTCTCACAGTTCTGGAGGCTGAGAAGTCCAAGATCAAGATGCTGGAAGATTCCATGTCTTTTGAGAACCCACAACTTAGTTCATAGTCAGCTGTCATTTTGCTGTGTCCTCATACGGTGGAAGGGGCAGGGATCTCTCTGGGGTCTCTTTTCTTTTTTTTAAATTTCTTTTTATTTTGCAATTACAGTTGACATTCAATATTATTTTATTTTAGGTGTAGAGTATAGTGGTTGGACATTTATATAATTTATAAAGTAATACTGCCAATAAATTTAGTATCCACCGGGCATCTTACATGGTTATTACAATATTATTGACTATATTCCCCATGCTGTATTTTATATCCCTGTGACTATTTGGTAACTACCAATTTGTACTATTTAATCCCTTCACCTTTTTCATCCATTTCCCCAGCCCCATTCCCATCTGGCAACCGTCAGTTTGTTCTCTGTATTTATGAGTTTGTTTCTGTTTTGTTTCTTCATTTATTTTGTTCTTTAGATTCCACACATAAAAGAAATCATATGGTATTTTTCTTTCTCTGTATGACTTATTTTACTTAGCATAATACCGTCTAGGTCCATCCATGTTGTCACAAATCGTAAGTTTTCATTTTTTTTTTTTTTATGGCTGAGTAATACTCCATTGTATATATGTACCACATCTTATTTATCCAATTGTCTATTGGTGGGCACTTGGCTTGCTTCCATATCTTAATTATTGTAAATAATGCTGCAATGAACATAAGGATGTGTATATCTTTTCAAATTAGTGTTTAATCTGCATTCCCAATAACAGGGCATGAGAGGTTCCTTTTCTCCACATCCTCGTCAATACTTGTTTATTATTGATTTATTGATGTTAGTCATTCTGACAAGTGTGAGATGATATCTCATTGTGTTTTTAATTTGCATTTCTCTGATGACTAGTGATGTCGAGCATCTTTTCATATGTCTGTTGGCTGTCTGCATGTTCTCTTTGGAAGAATGTCTATTCAGGTCTTCTGTCCATTTTTAATTTTGCTCTGTTTGTTTTCTTCATGTTAAGTTGTATAAGTTCTTTATATTAATCCCCATCAGATGTATCATCTTCCAATTGGTAGGTTGTCTTTTCGTTTTGTTGATGGTTTCCTTTGCTATGCAACAACTTTTAGTTTGATGTAGTCCCATTTGTTTATTCTCTCCTTTGTTTCTCTTGCCTGAGGAGATATTTTAGAAAAACTATTTTTCATCCTTTTACTTTAGTCTGTCTGTCTCTTTTGATCTAAAGTGGGTCTCTTATAGACAGCATATGTATGGGTCTTGTTTTCTTATCCATTCAGCTACCCTATGTCTTCTGATTGGAGCATTTAGTTCATTCACACTAAAACAATTATTGATAGGTATGTACTTATTGCCATTTTATTATTCATATTTATGTTCTTTTTTCCAATTTTTCTTCTTAAAGAAGTCACTTTAACAGTTCCTGTAATACTGGTTTAGTGGTGATGGACCTCTTTAGCTTTTCTTGTCTGGGAAGCTCTTTACTTCTCCCTCAATTTTGTTTATATTTTCAAAAAAAATTTTTTTTAATCCTCACCTGAGGAGATTTTTCCATTTATCTTCAGATAGAGTGGGAGAGAAAGAGAGAGAGATCATTGTGAGAGAGACACATCGATTGGTTGCCTCCCACATGACCCTGACCAGGGCTGGGGACCAAACTGCAACCGAGGTACGTGTCCTTGACCAGAATCAATCTTGTGACTCTTTTTTTTTACCCTCAACCGAGGACATTTTTGCATTTATCTTCAGATAGAGCGGGAGGGAGAGAAGGAGGAAGAGAAATAGAGAAACATCGACAAGAGAGAGACACATCGAGTGGTTGCCACCCACACGACCCCAACAGGGGCCAGGGACAAACTGCAACCGAGGTACGTGCCCTTAGTGGGAACCGAACCCAGGTCTCTCTGGTCTGTGGGCCGACGCTCTAACTGCTAAGCCAAACCGGCCAGGGCGAACCTGTGACTCTTTGGTCAACCAGCCAGGGCTTTATTTTCCATTTTAATAACATTTTATTTAACCTAATATATCCAAAATATTATTATTTTAACAAGTAACAAACATTTAAAAATTATCAATGAATTATTTTACTTTTGTTTTTGGCACCAAAATTTCTAAATCCAGGGTATATGTTACACTTATAGCACATCTATCTCACTCAGGTTTTTAAATTGTTCTCCTTCACATTTAAATGACAACCTTGCTGGATAGATTAGTCTTGGTTGTAGGTCCTTGATTTTAATCACTTTGAATATTTCATGCCACTCCCTCCTGGCCTTCAAAGTTTCTGTTGAGAAATCAGTTGACAATCTGATAGGAGCTCTCTTATAGGGAATTGTCTTTCTCGTGCTGCTTTTAAGATTCTCTCATTGTCTTTAACCTTTAACATTTTAATTATGATGTGTTTTGGTGTGGGCCTCTTTGGGTTCATCTTGTTTGGGACTCTCTGCACTTCCTGGACTTGTATGCCTATTTCCTTCGACAAGTTAAGGAAAGTTTCAGTCATTATTTCTTCAAATAGGTTTTCAATTCTTGTTCTCTCTTTTCTCCGTCTGATATCCCTATGATGCATATGTTATGTTTGCTATTGTCCCAGAGTCCTTTAAACTATCCTCATTTTTTTAATTAAAAAAAAAAATTTTTTTTTGCTGTTCTGAGTGGGTGTTCTCTGCTACCTTGTCTTCCAAACTGCTGATTCGATCCTCTGCTTCATGTTATCTGTTGTTGATTCTCTCTAGCATATTTTTTACTTCAGTTATTGTATTCTTCATTTCTGGCTGGTTCTTTTTTATATAATTTCTGTGTCCTTTTTTGTGCTTACTATCTCTTTGTTGAAGTTCTCACTAAGTTCCTTCAGCATCCTTATAACCAGTGCTTTGAATTATGTATCTGGTATATTTCTTGCCTCCATTTTGGTTAGTTCTTTCTCTGAAGTTTTGTTCTGTTCTTTCAGTTGGGATATATTTCTTTGTCTCCTCATTTTGGTAGCCTCTCTGTTTGTTTCCATGTATTACGTAGATCTGCCACATCTCCTAGTCTTGGCAGGGTGGCCTTATTTAGTAGGTGTCCTGTGGGTCCCAGTGGTACAATGTCCCTGATCACCTGAGCTGAGTGCTCCAGAAGTGTCCCTTGTTTGGGTTGTGTGTATTCTTCTGTTGTAATTGAGACTTAATTTCTCTTGGCATGTCAGTGGGTAGAGTTGACCTTAAGTCTGACTGGCTGTGAGGATTGGCTATGACCACAGCATATGATTGCTGTGTGGGGGTTGACCCCATGGAGTAGGATTTGCCCCAGTCGGCACTGATACTTGCCAAGACCACCCTTTTGATATGTTGCTTGTGGAGCTAATTGGATGCTACTCTGTTGTGGTTTGAAGCTAGTGCATTGGTTCTGGGCCTCTTGGGAGGGGCTCTGGTGCAGGCCAAGGTCAGCCCTTGCCTGTGATCAGCCTGGCACTACCTGGTAAGAGCTATAAAGCAATCCACAGTTGGTAGGTACCTGTGCTTGGACTGGAGGCATGTGGGAGAGGCCATGCTGCAAACTGAAGCCAGCTACCACTAGTATCAGGCCAGGGTATGCTTAGCAAAAGGTATAGGGCATCCTGAGGCCTGCCACTGCCTGCCAGCTGGCTATAAGGTTTAGCCACTGAAAAAGCCCCAGACAATATGTACGTTGGGTGAGGCAGGGTCTCAGGGAGTCACCAGGGTGAAGCAAGTGATGTTCACTGGGGTTAATGCAGATTCAGAGTTGGCCATATTGGTGGTGGGCTCAACAAGGAAAGATGGCACCCACCTGCTGGCTGTGTGGGAGGATGGCTGTCCTTCCGGCTCTTGCCCTGAAGCCATATAACTCAGTTTATTCCTGTATGTCTCTGGTGCTCCCCAAGCTGTTGTCCCTCCACCAGAGCACAGGCTGAGTGCCTATGAGCAAATGAATCTGTGCACGGGCCCTTTAAGAGGAATGCCTTCTGTCTCACTCAGCTGAGCAGACTCCCCACTGATTTTGACAGCCAGATGTTATGGGGACTCCTCTTCCCAGCACTGGTGCTCTGGGCTGGGGAGCTTGCTGTAGGGCTGGGACCCCTCACTCCTCAGGGGGGGCCTCTACAGCTGAGATTTCCCTCCTGATTCTCAACCACCACACATGGGTGTGGGACAAGCCCTTTTCTCATTTCCACCCCTCCTACCAGTCTTGGGTGGCTTCTGTATATCCTTAGTTATAGGACTTCTGTTCACCCAGTCTTCAGATGGTTCTCCAACTTGACTGTTCTATAATTTATTTGTATTTTTTATGTGATCATGAGAGGAGGTGAACACAGTGTTTACTTAATCTACCATCTTGGTCAGAATGTTGTAAAGCCCTCCACTGCTTTAATTATTGATTCTCAGAACTCCTAGCCCCATAGGGTGTCTCTCCTGTTATCTCTGGGGTCCCCAAAGGAGCACTTTACATGAGCCCACAAACGTCTCTGACCACTACATTTTCCATACAGCATATGCTGTTTTCTTCATTTCCTGTTCCGAACACTTGAGAGAGTGTCACCATGACTATTGCCAATGGGTACCCCTGGAGGTCACGAACATCATATCAAAGGAGCTGCCTCCCTGGCTCCTGGATCATTTGTTCAATGCAGATCTGGATTCTGTCTGAAGAGGTCAAAGATGCCCTTTCCTCCCTCCCCAACACCACAGATCTTTATGTTGGTCCCAAAGTAGCCCAGCCTGTGTCTAGAGTCTCACACAGTCTCTCATTTAATCAGGCTCTTCCTCTTGTCCCATCCACCCCTCATATTCTGCAAACAACAATCCTCCCTGCGCAGAACCAAACCAAACCCCACCCCCATCACCACAGCAAGAGGCAACCTCTCAAGGAGAATGTCTTCTAGATTCATTTACAGCCAAATAACATTTATTCACAGCCACACCTTAAATAAAAGATATACAGAGAGACAGAGAGAAGGCTGGATGCTTCCCACAGCTATAGAGTGGGAAGAGCACACAAGAGCACACAATTTCACAATCTCAATCAGGGCTCTCAGTGCCTAGATCCATATCACAGCAATGCCTGTAGCTTTTCCAAGAGTATGCACACTTGCTTTACCTTTAGGGAATGTAAGAGCCTAGCCTGGTCATTTTTATCAAGTCAAAAAACAGTATGCCACAAAAGTTCATTCATTCAATACATGTTAATTGAGTTCCAACCAAGTATCAGGTACTAATTGATGGATACTTGGGATCCATTGCAAAGTAAAACCAATCAAGAGCCCTGACCTTGTGTGGTATCTAATCCAGAACAGAGCTCTGGAGACAGACAACTTCTCGAAAATATTAAATGGTAATTTTTTTTTAACTTATCTTTATTGTTGAATGTATTACAGATGTTCCTCATTTTCCCCCCACTGCCCCCTTCCTCCCCATTCCTGCCCCCCCTCCTGCTTTTCCCCACACTGTTGTCTGTGTCCATTGGTTATGCATATATACATATAAGTTCTTTGGTTTATTTCTTCCCACCCCCCAACCCCTCTTCCCTTTGAGGTTTGTCAGTCTAACAACCAATTTGTACTTCTTAATCCCTTCACCTTTTTCACCCATCCCCCCAGCCTCCACCCATCTGGTACCCAACAAAAGTTCTCTGTATCTATGAGAATGTTTCTGTTCTGCTTGTTCATTTTGTTTGTAGATTTAATTGTTGATAGATATGTATTTATTGCCATTTTGTTTGTTCATATTTTTTTATCTTTTTCTTCAAGAAGACCCTTCAACATTTCATATAATAATGGTTTGGTGGTGATGAACTCCTTTAGCTTTTCCTTGTCTGGGAAACTCTTTATATGGCCATCGATTCTAAATGACAGCTTTGCAGGATAGAGTAATCTTGGTTGTAGGTTCTTGCTTTTCATCACCCTGAATATGTCTTGCCACTCCCTTCTGGCCTGCAAAGTTTCTTTGGAGAAATCAGCTGACAGTCTGATAGGAACTCTCTTGTAGGTAACTAAGTGCTTTTCTCTTGCTGCTTTTAAGATTCTCTCTTTGTCTTGAACCTTTTGCATTTTGATGATGATGTGTCTTGGTGTGGGCCTCTTGGGGTTCATTTTGTTTGGGACCCTCTGTGCTTTCTGGACTTGTATGTCTGTTTCCTTCACCAAGTTAGGGAAGTTTTCTGCCATTATTGTTTCAAATAGGTTTTCGATTTCTTGTTCTCCCTCTTCTCCTTCTGGCACCCCCAAGATGCGAATGTTGGCACACTTGAAGTTGTCCCAGAGGCTCCTTACACTATCCTCATTTCTTTGGATTCTTTTTTCTTTCTGCTGTTCTGATTGGGTGTTTTTTGCTTCCTTATATTCCAAATCTATGGTTTGCTTCTTGGATTTACCTACTCTACTATTGAGTCTCTGTAAACTATTCTTTACTTCAGTTAGTGCCACCTTCATTTCTGACTGGTCCTTTTCTATGCTCTTGAGGCCCTCACTAAGTTCACTGAGGTTCTCACTAAGTCCATTGAGCATCCTTATAAGCAGTGTTTTGAACTCAGCATCTGTTAGGTTGCTTAACTCCATTTCACTTAGTTCTTTTCCTGGAGTTTTGTTCTGTTCTTTCATTTGGGACCTGTTTCTTTGTCTCCTCATTTTAGCTGCCTCCCTGTGTTTGTTTCTATGTATTACTTAGCGAGAGGTATCAGGCTAGCTGAGACCAGATGCTGCTTGTTTGAAAGAATTTAGGAAAAGCTGAAGCAGGATCCAAGACAGGCCAATCCTATGGTAAAGCAACTGGCAACAGCTTGGGTGGGCCTGGAAGTTGGGTGGGGCGGGGCCTCAGGGCATCACTAGGGCGGGGCCAACAGTGTGAGCCAGGTTGCTGGAGTCCCAGATATGGTGGCATCTGCCAGCCCAGGGAAGGGCTCACCAAGGGAACAAAAGCCTCTGACAGCACGTCTGTCCAGGAGAAAGCTGCCTCTCCAGCCCTCGCTCCAATGCCAAACAGCTCAGTTCTTCCCCATATGACTCTGGTGCCTTTCAGGCTCCTTCCTGCACGCTGGAGCCTGGAGGGTGGAAGCCCGAGTAAGTCCGTGCGCGGGCCCTTTAAGAGGAGCTGCCGGGGGCTCCAGCCGCCTCAGCCTCAGTTCCCGCTGGTTTTTTCAGCCAGAAGTGATGGGGATTCTCTTCCTGGCACTGGAACCCTGAGCTGGGCGCCTGGTGTGGGACGGGGACCCCTCAGTCCTCAGGGAGGACCTTCCCAGCCGAGGTGTCCTAATTTTTATCCGGCACACGTGGGTGTGGGACCAGCCCGTCTGCCTCCACCCCTCCTACCAGTCTGGATGCGGCTTCTTCTTTAATTTTGTAGTTGTAGGACTTCCATTCAGCTTGATTTTAGGCGGTTTTGAATGATGGTTGTTCTGTAGTTTAGTTGTAACTTTGATGTGGTTGTGGGAGGACGCGATACCGCGTTTACCTACGCCGCCATCTTGACCGGAAGTCTTAAATGGTAATTTATTCCTCCACCCCACATTTGTGTCTTCCCTTCAGGATTCCAAAGGTATTTTTTTACCTCAAGTTTCAGCCAGCACATTATATTATATACAAATAGGGAGATTTTTAAAAATAAACTTTTTTGAGGTATAATTTTCATGTAATAAAATTTATATATTTTAAGTGTATGGTTTATTGAGTTTTTGAAAATGTATACACTTTGCAGTCTCCACCACAACACATAGAGAGAGAACATTTCTATCACCCCCAAAATTCCCTTGTGCCCTTTTCTAATCTTCTCTCGCCACCCTATCCAAATACCAATCTTCTTTCTGTCGCTGTAGATTAAATTGTCTTCCCTAGAGTTTCTTTTTTTTTTTTTTATGCTCACCCGAGGACATTTTTCCATTTTTTGTTCTGATAGAGTGGGAGGGAGAGAGAGCAAGAGAGAGAGAAAGAGAGAAACATCGACGTGAAAGGGACACATCGAGTGGCTGCCACCCGCATGACCCCAACCAGGGCCGGGGACAAACTGCAACCGAGGTACGTGCCCTTAGCAGAACCGAAACTGGGTCTCTCTGGACCGCAGGCTGACGCTCTAACCGCTGAGCCAAACTGGCCAGGGCCCTAGAGTTTCTTATAAATGAATCATATAGTATGTACTTTTTTTCCCTCAGCATAAAGTTTTTGAGATACCATTCATGTTGTTGCATATATTAGTAATTTATTCCTTTTTATTACTAAATAGTATTCCATTGTATGGACACATCCCATTTTGTTTATTCATTCATCTGTTGATGGCCATATGGGTTGTTTATTTATTTATTTATTTATATTTTTCTTTATTAATTCTAGAGAGAAAGGAAGGGAAAGAGAGAGAGAGACAGAAACATCGATGAGAGAACATCGATTGGCCGCCCCCAGCACGACACCTCCCGCCCCCCCACACCAGGGACCGGGCCCACAACCTGGGCATGTGCCCTGACCAGGAATCAAACTGGCGACCTCCTGGTGCATGGGTCCACACTCAACCATTGAGCCACAAGGGCCGGGCAAGTTGTTTATTTTTTTTTAACTGTTACAAATAATGCTGCTATGGACATTCATGTCCAAGTCTTGTGTGATCATATGTTTTTATTTCTCTTAGGTAAATGCCCAATAGTAGAGTTGTTGGGCCATGGGGTAAATATATATTTCTTTTTTTGTAAAGACATGCATTTTTTCATATTGATGCATTTTATGTGTATGTTTCACTTTATAAATGAAACTTTAAAACATTTTGGCATTTAAAAAAACTGCCAACCTGTTTTCCAGACTGGTTATATCATTTCTCATTCCCATCAACAATATATGATTTCCAGTTGGGCTGGCGCTGGGACCTGGGCGGCTGGCGTGGGTTCATTTCAGGATTTGTTCTGCCCCTTGCGACGAGCGCTGTCGAAGGAAATGACAGAGCAAGTGGGTGCAGACGGGTTCCGGACCAAATGCCACTACATCCCGGAGGACAAGAGCTGAGAGGCGAGATGAGAGCGAGGGCAGCGGGGTGTGGGAGTAACCGGGAAGTGAGAGCAGTCTCATAAACTAATGTAATGTGCGACACTTGTGATGTCACCTTAGGGCACAACCCGAGTTCGTTCACCGGCTGCCTTCACGCTAAGGGCGCTCACCGCCCTGCCCGGGCCTGTGTGGGCCCCGTGCCCGCCCCGCAGCGCCTCGGCCCCGTGCCCCCGGCCGGCCAGGCCGAGCCCCGCACCCCGCCTGTGCTCCCCGCCCAGAGCCACGCCTGCGGGGACGCCTCAGTGCTGGTCTTTGCCATTGAGCATGTGACGGGGACAATTCCACCCAGGTCTTTTAGAAAAAGGCGTCGGGAGGGGCAGGAAGGTGGCCTTTCCTCCTCCTGTGCCCTCCTTGCGACCGAGCCGGAGGGGTGTGATTGAAGAGGTGTATCTTAAGCACCTCTGCTGTCCTCGTTCTTGGGGTACTGACCTTTCTCAGTGGCTCAGGGCCGGCCCCACGCATCACCTTCCTCACAAGCCAAATCTGTCAAAAGCAGGTCCATGCACACTGAGTGTGGAAAAGAGATCCCCACGAGGCTGCGTGTTACCGTCCCCACGCGTCTGCACCTCGAGACCGCGTCCAGCGCACTTGGAGATACGTGGCTCTGATGTGATACTTCGGGTTGGATTCGCGCGAAGTACAACATCGTGGAGTTTGGGGAGTGACGGGCGTTCCTGTCGGTTAAAATCACACTACGTAGCAGCCCTCATAACTTCTGTTCCCATGCCGCTGTGAAAAAGATCCCGGGCTTTGGGATCAGAAAGGCTTGGTTTAGAGTCTCAGCTCTGACACCTAATAGCTGAGGGACCACGGACAGAGTATGCGTCCTCCTCAAGTCTCAGCCTCCTCACTGGAAAGTTAGCGATGATAATAATAATCATTATATTGGGAAACACTGTAAGACCTTTGCAAAATTGTGTTCCACTCATGTCCCATGATTCTTGACAAAGGGAATGACTTCCTTCCTTCCTTCCTTCCTTCCTTCCTTCCTTCCTTCCTTCCTTCCTTCCTTCCTTCCTTCCTTCCTTCCTTCCTTCCTTCCCTCCTCCTATAGCACATATAGAGTGTAGTCTATAATTTATCACTCAAAATTGTTATTCCTAGCCGTTTTCTGTGATTTATTTTAAAATTTTGGATATTTCCTCAACAAGCTTCTAAACTCTGTCAGGGCAGGGAATATGTCTTTTTTAAAAAGTTGACAAAGAACCCAGCATGGTGGTGAAGTATTTCTTGACAGATTGCAAGTAGAGGGAAAGATATTTATTTTCCATACATTGTCAGTACAATTTTATTTTATTTTTAATCCTCATCCGAGCATATTTTTCTATTTATCTTCATATAGAGTGGGAGGGAGGAAGGGAGGGAGGGAAGGAGAGAGAGAGAGAAAGAGAGAGAGACATTGATATGAGACGGACACATCAACTGGTTGCCTCCTGCACGAACCCCGTCAGGGCCGAGGACAAACCACAATCGAGGTATGTGCCCTTGACTGAAATCGAACCTGGGACTCTTTGGTCCGCCAGCTGATGCTCTAACCGCTGAGCCAAATCTGCCAGGGCTCAGTACCATATTAAAATATGCAAAATAAACTGACTTTTTATTGAAGTATAATTTACACTCTTTTTTTTTTTTAATCCTTACCCGAGGACATTTTTGCATGTATCTTCAGATAGAGCAGGAGGGAGAGAGGGGGGAAGAGAGAGAGAGAAACATCGACGTGAGAGAGACACATCGAGTGGTTGCCACCCACACAACCCCAACCGGGGCCAGGGACAAACTGCAACCAAGGTACGTGCCCTTAGCGGGAACCGAACCCGGGACTCTCTGGTCCGCGGGCCGACGCTCTAACCGCTGAGCCAAACTGGCCAGGGCAATTTACACTCTTTTATATTCATCTTTTTTGCTGTATGGTTTTATGATTTTTGAAAAATGCTATAGTCATGTAACTATCACCACAATCAAGATATAATTATGTTATAATACTGTTCCTTCATTCCCCAGATTCCCTCTGCTCCTTAGTAGTTCATTCCCTCACCCCATACCCAGCCCTTGGCAATCACTGGATCAGTTTTATGTCCCTATAATTTTGCCTTTTCTAGAATATCATATGAGAAGAATTATAGATGTAGTATTCTGAGTCTAGCTAATTTCACATAGCACAGTGCAGTTGAGATTCATCCATGTGTCAAAAGTTGTTCCTCTTTATTGTTAAGGAGTATTCTACTGTTACTTTTCATAGTACTAAGCCTCCACTGATGATCACAAAATGGAATCACTGGGGGCAAGGCAGGGATAGCAATGGACAAAACATAACCGTGATGCCTGCTTTTAGGATGCAGGATAAATGTTTCATCAAACATGGTTGATTTGCTTTTGGAATTTATTTCTAAAAACTGTATAACCTTTATTAAGGCTTTTTGCATAGTGAGTTATTTACACTAGGCTACTAGCAGTGATTTTCAATCTGTTCATTTTTAATAATTATGAAATATATCTCTTTTCAAGTTCAATATTTTCTTAGAAAACCTTCCATTCTATAAGATTTTTTTTTCATTTTGCTCCCTGTTTTCTAATGAAGTATTATTGTACATTTATAAAAATTGTGAGCAAAGAGAAAAAAGAGTTCTGGTTGCTCCTCATGCTTGTCACCACTTGGTACTGTCAGTCTTTTTTATTTTAGCCCTCTCATGGATGGGAGGGATATCTCATTCTGGTATTAAGTTGACTTTCCCAAGCACTGTTTTAAATGATTTATTAACTTACTTCTCACAACTACCTTATGAAGTATGTACTATTATTATTTCCCCCCATTTTATATATGGGGAAACAGAGACACAGAAAGGTTAACTAGTTTGCTTAAGGTCACAACATACCTATTAAGTGGCAGAACTGGGGTTCAATCCAGTTACTCTGCCTCCAGAGGTCAGACTCTTCATCCCTTTGCTGCATTAGCTTCCCCAGAAGTTCTTGGGTTCCACCATGGTGGTCATTTATACAGAGCATTGGAAACAGCAGCTGGTCACCTGAAGACAAGAGGTGTTGCCTAAGACAAAGCTTGATAGCCTAAGATAGAAGTATGAGGAGCCATACACAAGGAAATAGAAGAAGCTGCAGCTGCCGGCCCACAGTTGGGGGCTGGGCCAGGATGAAGGCCAAGGGCCCCTGGTCTCCATCTCTGTGTTTCCCTGCTGAGTCCTGCAAAGGGCAACGTGGCAGCTCTGCTCTCAACAGATAGCACAAGGTCACCCCTCATTCACTCCCCTTCCACTGTTCGAACACTGTTGGTGCCTGGGGAAGGGCACTGTCTGACTCAGTAACTGTTATAAGAATCTATGGTGTGCCAGAGGAAATACTATCCTGCAGCCTTGAATCTTTTTTTGGAAACAGGTGGGGTATAAATGATAAATGAACACACGTGCTAGTTCTATAAGAGAATAGGAGCAACTAAAGAAAACACAAAACCCTACAACAGTATCGAGTTTCCAATGTATCCACCTCTAATTCTATAATACTCAAGGAAAAGCAGTGGCTCCTGGACTTCTGAATTTCAAGCACAAGTGAAGCTTTTTAAAAAAGTAACTGAAGGAGCTCTGGCCGGTTTGGCTCAGTGGTTAGTATAGGCCTGTGGACCAGAGGGTCTTGGGTTCGATTCCTGGCCAGGGGCACATACGTTGGCTGCAGGTTTGATCCCCGGCCCCAGTGGGGGTTGTGCGGGAGGCAACCAATCGATGTGTCTCTCTCACATCAATGTTTCTCTCTCTCTCTCTCTCTCTCTCTCTCCCTTCCTTCCACTCTATCTAAAAATCAATAGAAAATATCTTCAGGTGAGGATTAAGAACAACAACAACAGAGTAACTGAAGGAAATGACATAGTTTGGTAGCTTTTTACTTTGCCAAGGACATTAATAAAATAATAACCACTAATTTCTATCACCATTATGCCATAAAAGAAAGGACATATTAATAACCTCAAAAGCAAAAAAGACAATCTCAGAATGAGATGGTCTTTAGACGGAATACATTAGCTTATGAAAAATTCAGTACATTGTCCTGATTTTTCTCACCGGAAATGCTATCATTGCCAGATGCCGGTTCCCAGAAAGTACTGTTGAAGTAGAAAGTTTATGGTCTGAAGAATCAGAGAAATAAGTTCAAATCTCATCTCTGTTACTATACCTGGAGCTTTTCTTGACATTCTGGTTACCTATCTATTTCTGTGTAACAAACTACCCCAAAACTTAGTGGCTAAAACAACCATTTTATTACACTTGTGATTTCTGTGGGTCAGGAATTTGGACAGGGCACAGGATGATGGCATGTCTGCTTCAGTGTATATGCAAACTCATCTGGGAAGACTCACGTGGTTGGGGGTAACTCTGATGACTAGGGTCTAGAATCAGCTGGAGGCTTCTTCACTAACATGCCTGGTACCTGGGCTAGAAGGGCTGGCAGGCTGGACTCGGCAGAGACTGTCAACTGGAGTGCCTACATGTGGCCTCTCCATGTGATGTGGGCTTCCTCATAGCATGGCAGCCTCAGTGCAGTCACACTTCTTTTAGTAGGCCAGGTGCCTCAGTGCTCCAAGAATGAGTGACAGATAAGGCAGAAACTACATGGCCTTTTATGACATGGCCTTGGAAGTCATATGGCATCACTTCTTCCATGAAATATTGGTTGAATCATTCGCATCTTCACCCAGATTCAACAGGATGAGACATAGACCACATCTCTTTTTTTTTTTTTTTTGCATTTATGTTCAGATAGAGTGGGAGGGAGAGAGGGAGGAAGAGACAGAGAGAAACGTCGATGTGAAGAGACACACATCGACTGGTTACTACCCCCACGACCCCAACCAAGGCTGGGAACAAACTGCAACCAAGGTACGTGCCCTTAGTGGGAACCGAACCCGGGACTCTCTGGTCTGCGGGCTGAAGCTCTAACCGCTGAGCAAAACCGGCCAGGGCTAGACCACATCTCTTATTGGGAGACATATCAAAGAATTTGCAGCCATTTAAAAATATTTTTTAAAATTTATTGAGGGTAACGTTGGTTAATAACATTATAAAATTTTCAGCTGGCCCGGCCAGTGTGGCTCAGTGGTTGAGCATTGACCCATGCACCAAGAGGTCACTGGTTGGATTCCCAGTCAGGGCACATGCCCAGGTTGTGGGCCAAATCCCCAGTGGGGGGTATGCAGGAGGCGGCCAATTGATGTTCAATCGGTGTTCTCTCTTATCAATGTTTCTATCTCTCCCTCTCCCTTCCTCTCTCTCTAAAATCAATAAAGAAAAAAAATTAAATACATAAAATTTTCAGCTATACAAGATTATAATTTGACATCCTGTACCCTATTTTATACTCCTCACTCCAAATCTAGTTTCCTTTTGTTACCATATATTTGACCCAGCCCCTTACCCACTTTGCCTTTGCCCCACGCTCTTTCCCTTCTGGTAAACACTATTCTGTTGTCTGTATAGATGAGTTTCTTTTTTTTAGTTAGTTTGTTTGTTACTTTTTCTTTTATATTCCACATGAGTAGAATCTTAGCATTTTTATTCTTTTCCATCTGATTTATTTCACTTAGTATAATACTCTCAAGATCCATCCATGTTGTTACACATAGCAATATTTCAACTTTTTCTGGTTGAGTAAATATTCCATTGTATATATGTACCACATCTTTTTATCCAGTTATCTGTCAGTGGGCAGTTAGGTTGTTTCCATGTCTTGGCTATTGTAAATAATGCTGCAATAAACATAAGAGTGCCTATATCTTTACAAATTTTCAGGTAAATACCCAGAAAAGGAATTGCTGGATCATATTGTAGTTCTATTTTTAATTTTATGAGAAACCTCCATACTACTTTCCATACTTGCAGCCATATTTTTAAAACCATCACATTGAGGTTATCATATTTGATGCTCACAAGAACAACACAAGTTATGTATCATTATCCCTGTTTTATAGAAGAAAAAACTGAGGTTCATAAAGACCATATAATTCACCCCAAACTAGTTAAGTACTGAGCTAATATCTGGCTCCCTACATTTTCCTGTGCTCATGGCCTTTTAAGTGTACCTTTAAGCCAGCAGACCACACCCTCTCACCAAGCAAGTGAAGGAGCTGCAGGTGCCTAACACTTCTCAAAGAGAGGCCAGGGACCTGCCTCCGCCTTGACAGATTGATTCCCATAAATCAGCTTTGCAGGTCCCTAGCTCTGCGTCTCATTTTTTGGTTCCCATGCTGCCCTTTGGACTCAGTGTTGGGTTTTGCCTCTCTGAGTTTTAACTATCTGTTTACCTTCAAGGACCTTGCCCTGACTTGTCCCTTTGCCTTCAGTAGGATGAAGCATGGGGATTGACCCACTTGGCTGGCACCTGTTGCCAGGGGATTTGGACAACATAAGACATTCAGCAGCAATGACACAGGTATGATAAGAGTTAGCAGTGACAGCTGGGCCATTCCTCACTGAGGTTCCTGAGGAGTTGGGCTGGCCAGGGGCCCAGGGCCCTATAGTCAGAGTAATTTATTTATTTATCTTGCTTGCAAGTGCAGGAAGCCCACCCTGTGTCCAAAGGGGATAGGAGAGGGCTGCAGCAGCATCAGACAATATATCCTTGCACAACCATGTCCAAAGGCAAGAAAGAAGGAACAAGGGCTTTTGGCATTTTTAACAAGGAGGAAATATTTCCCAGAAGCTTCCCACTCCCAGACTTCCCCATGCATTTCAGAGGTCAGAACAGGGTAAGATGGTTACCCCCAATAAATCCCTAGCAAAGGGAAATGAATGTACTCTGAATGTCTCGATACATTCATGACTTTTTTTCCTCAGGGTCTAGGCCACCTAGGTTCCCAAAGCTAGGGGCCTTGGAAGCTGATTTATGGGAATAGATCAGCCAAGGTGGAAGGCAAATGCCTGGCCTCTCTTCAATCAATGTTAGGCACCTGAGGCAGCTAAAATGAAGAGACAAACACATCCTAAGTCAAAAAACAGGAGAAAACCAAAAAAAGAACTGAGCAAAATAGAGGCAAATGCAGAATTCAAAGCACTGGTTATAAGGAACTTACAAGAAGAATAGATGACTCAATGAGAACTTACATGAAAAGATAGAAACCATTAAGGAACCCAGATAGAAATAAAAAATACAATAACTGAAATGAAGAACACATTAGATAGAATCAACTGCAGATTAGATGAAGCAGAGAATTGAATCAGCAATTTGGAAAACACCCAATCGAAACAGCAAAAAAGAAAAAAAAATAATAAAAAAAAATGAGGATAGTCTTGCCCTGACTGGTTTGGCTCAGTGGTTAGAGCATCGGCCCATGGACCAAAGAGTCACAGGTTCAATTCCAATCAAGGGAACGTACCTTGATTGCAGTTCAGTCCCTAGCCCTGGTTGAGGTCATGTGGGAGGCAACTAATCGATGTGTCTCTCGTGTCGATGTTTTCCTCTCTCTCTCTCTCCCCCTTCTATCTGAAGGGGGAGAAATCTGAAGATAAATGGAAAAATATCCTTGGGTGAGGATTAAAAAAAAAAAAAAAAAAAAAAGGTTGAAGAGAGAATCTTAAAAGCAGCAAGAGAAAAGCAGTTAGTTATGTACAAGGGAGCTCCCATAAGACTGTCAGTTCGTTTCTCAACAGAAACTTTGTAGGCCAGAAGGGATTGGCATGAAATATTTAAAGTGATATAAAGCAAAGGTCTACAAGCAAGATTACCCTACCAAGCAAGGCTATCATTTAGAATTGAAGAAGAGATAAAGGGCTTTCCGGACAAGAAAAGGCTAAAGAGTTCATTACCACCAAGCCACTATTACAAGAAATGTTAAAGGGACTTCTTAAAGAAGAGGAAGAAGAAGAAGAAGAATAAGAAGAAGGAGGAGGAGGAAGAGGAGGAGGAGGAGGAGGAGAAGGGAGAAGGGAGAAGGAGAAGAAGAGATAAAACTACAAATAATAAAACAACAATAACTATACACCTATGAATAATTACATTAAATGTAAATGGATTAAGTGCTTCAATAAAAAGACATAGGATGGCTGAATGGAGAAGAAAATAAGACCCATACATATGCGGCATACAAGAGACCACTCCAGGTAAAGATATACACAGACTGAAAGTAAAAGGATAAGAAATGATATTTCACACAAATGGAAACAAACAAATAAGCTGGGATAGCAATACTTATATATAAATAAAAAATAGACTTTAAAACAAAGTCTATAGCAAGAAATAATAAGAACATTACAGCCCTGGGGGACAGGATTGGGGGGGGGATTGGAGGAGGGTGTCAATGGGGGAAAAAGGAGAAACATCTGTAACAAAAATAAATTAATAAAAAAATTTTTTAAAAAAGAACATTACAGCCCTGTCCAGTTGGGTCAGTGGTTAGAGCATCAGTTCACGGACCAAAGAGTTGCAGGTTCATTTCCAGTCAAGGGCATGTATTTCTGTTGTGGTTCGATCCCCAGCCCTGGTTGGGATCGTGCAGGAGGCAACCAATTGATGTGTCTCTCTCACATTGATGTTTCCCTCTTTCCCTCTCTCTCCACACCCCCTCCCATTTTCTCTGAAGATAAATGGAAAAATATACTTGGGTGAGGATTAAAAAAAAAAAAAAAGAACATTACATAATGATAAAACAATCAACCCAACAAGAAAATACAACTCTTGTAAACATTTATACACCCAATGTAGGAACACCTAAATATGTAAAGCAAATGTTGACAAATATAAAGGGAGAGATCAAGAGTAATACTGTCATAGTAGGGGACTTTAATACCCCACTGACATCAATGGATAAATTATATAGACAGAAAACCAACAAGCAAACAGTGGCCTTAAATAGCACATCACACCCCAGGGATTTACATGGTATTTTTAGAACATTTCACCCCAAAGTAGCAGAATGTACATTACTTTCAATTGTAAATGGAACATTTTCCCAGATAACCTATATGTTAGGTGACAAAACAAGTACCAATACATTTAAAATTGAAAGCATACCAAGCATCTTCTCCTATCACAGTGGTATGAAACTAAAAATGAATTATGAGAAAAACACACAAACACATGGAGGTAAAATAACATAGTAGTAAACAATGAATGGGTTAACAATGAGATCCAGGAAGAAATCAAAAGATACCTTGAAACAAATCCTAATGAAAACACAACAACTCAAAATCTATAAGACACAGCCAAAGCAGTTCTAAATGAGAAATTCATAGCAATATAGGCCTACCTCAAAAAACAATAAAAACCTCAAATCAACAATCTAACCATACACCTAAAAGAACTAGTAAAAGAAGAACAAACAAAGCCCAAAGTGAGTAGATGGAAAGATAATAAACATCAGAGCAGAAATAAATGAAATAGACAAAATAAGACAATTAAAAGGATTTAAAACCAGTAACAAGGTTATTTGAAAAGATAAACAAAATTGACAGAACTTTAACCAGACTGATCAATGAAAAATAGAGAGGACCCAAATAAATAAAATCAGAAATGAAAGTGAAGTAATAGCTGACACCAGAGAAATACAAAGAATTATTAGAAAATACTATAATTATATGCCAGTAAATTGGAAAACTTGGAAGAAATGGAAAAATTCCTAGAAACATACAGTCGTCCAAGACTGAATAAAGAAGAAACAAAAAATCTTAACAAATCATTAACTATTAATGAAATTAAAATAGTGATAAAATAAACAAAAACAAAAAGAAAGAAACAACACCTCCCAACAACAAAAAAACTCCCAACAAGGAAAAGTCCTGGACTGAAAAGCTTTTTTTTTTAATTGATTTTTTTCGAGAGAAAGGAAGGGAGAGAGAAATAGAAACATTGATGTGAGAGAGAAACATTGATCGGCTGCCTCCTGTATGCTCCCTAATGGGAATTGAACATGCAACCCAGGCATGTGCCCTGACTGGGAACTGAACTGAGACCTCTCAATCCATGGGACGATGCTCCATCCACTGAGCCACACCAGCAGGCTGGACCAAATAGCTTTAAAGATCGATTTTACAAAACATCAAAAAATAATTAACACCTATGCTCTCAAATTATTTCAAAAAATTCAAGAGGAGAGAATGCTCCCGTGCTTATTTTACATGGCCATGATTACACTGATTTCAAAACCAGACAAAGACATTACAAAAACAGAAAATTATAGGCCAATATCCCTGATGAACAGAGATGCAAAAACCACTCAATAAAATATTAACAAACCTGCCCTGGATGGGTTGCTCAGGTGGTTAGAGCATTGTCTCCTACACCAAAAGATTGCAAGTTGGATTCCCAGTCAGGGCACATACTTAAGTTGTGGGTTTGATCCCCAGTCAGGGCACATACAGGATCCAATTGATCAATGTTTCTCTTTCATATTGATGTCTCTCTCTCATATATATCTCCCCTCCTCTCTCTAAAATCAATGAACATATCTTCAGGTGAGGATTAAATATATATCCCTGGCCAGTGTGGTTCAGTGGTTAGAGCATTGGTCCTTGGATCAAAGAGTTGTGGGTTTGATTCTTGGTCAGGGGTATGTACTTGGGTTGCAGGTTTGATCCCCATCCCTGATTGGGGCACATGCAGGAGGCAACCAATTGATGTGTCTCTTTCATATTGATGTTTCTCTCTCTCCTTCTCTCTCTCTCTCTCCCTCCCTTCCACTCTCTAAAAATCAATGGAAAAAATTCTCAGGTGAGGATTAAAACAAATATATATACAGGTTTGCTAATATATTAACAAACCCATTTCAGCAATACATTAAGAAGATCATATACAATGATCAAGTGGGATTTATTCTAGGATGCAAGGTTGGTTCAATATCCACTAGTCAATTAATGTGATACACAACATAAACAAAATGAAAGATAAAAATCATATGATCATATCAATAGATGCTGAAAAAGAATTTGACAAAATTCAGTATCCATTTATGATAAAAAAAAAAAACTTTCAGCAAAGTGGGAATAGAGGGAACATAACTCAACATAATAAAGGCTATATATGACTAACCCACAGCTAACGTGTTACTCAATGGTTAAAAGCTAAAAGTGTTTTCCTTAAGATTAGGAAAAAGACAAAGATGTTGACTTTCACCACTTCTATTTGACTTAGTATTGGAAGTTCTAGCCACAACAATGAGAAAAGAAAAAGAAATAAAAGGCATCCAAATTGAAAAGGAAGAAGTAAAACTCATTATTTGCAGATTACGTGATACTATATAGTGAGAACCCTAAACAGTCCATCAAAAAACTACTTTAAAAACCCTACTAGAACTGATAAATTAATTAAGTAAAATAGTGGAATACAAAATTAATATTCAGAAACCAGTTGCACTTTTATACACCAATAATAAACTATCAGAAAGAGAAATTAAGAAAACAATTCCATTTACAATTGTATAAAAAACATCTAGGGCCCTGGCCAGTGTGGTTCAGTTGGTAGGAGCATTACATTGTCCTGTGCGCTGAAGGGTTGTGGCTCGGTTCCTGGTCAGGTCTCATGTCTCGGTTTCAGGTTTGATCCTGGCCAGGGCACATATGAGAGGCGACCAATTGATGTTTCTCTCTCACATTGATGTTTCTCTCTCTCTCTCTCTCTCTCTCTCTCCTCTCTCTCTCTCTCTCTCTCTTTCTCTCCTCCCCTTTCCCTTCCTCTCTCTCTAAAATCAATAAAAACCTATCTTCAGACAAGGATTTTAAAAAAATACCTAAAAGTCTGGCTGGTGTGGCTCAGTGGTTGAGCATTGACCCATGCACCAGGAGACTGCCCGTTCAATTCCCGGTCAGGACACATGCCCAGGTTGTGGGCCCAATCCCCGGTGGGGGACATGCAGGACGTGGCCAATTAATGTTCTCTCTCATCGATATTTCTATCTCTCTCTCTCTCCCTTCCCCTCTCTGTCAAATTAATAAAGAAAAAAAAATTTAAAAATGCCTAGAAATAAATTTAAACCCAGGAGATAAAAGATCTGTACTCAGAAAACTAGAAGACATTCTTGAAAAAAATTGAAGAAGATACAGATAAATGGAAGAATATACTGTGTTCATAGATAGAAAGAAATAATAGTATTTTTCTTTTTTTTCTTTATTGATTTTGGAGAGAGATGAAGGGAGAAGGAGAGAGAGATAGAAACATCGATGAGAGAGAACATCGATTGGCTGCCTCCTGCATGCCCCACTGGGGATTTGGCCCACAACCTGGGCATGTGCCCTGACCAGGAATCGAACCAGCGACCTCTTGGTGCATGGGTTGACACTCAACCATTGAACCACACAGGCTGGGCAGATAGAAAGAATTAACATTATTAAAATGTTCATATCTCCCAAAGAAATCTACAGATTCAATGCAATTTCTATCAAAATACCAATAGTATTTTTCACAGAACTAGAATAAATAATTTTAAAATTTGTATGGAACAACAAAAGACCCCAAATAGCAACCACAATTTTGAGAAAAAAAGAACAAAGTGAGACATATCGTGTTACCTGATATCAAACTATACTACAAGGTTATAGTTATCAAAACAACATGGTACTGGCATAAAAACAGACACGTAGATGAATGGAACAGAACAAAGAGCCCAGAAATAAACCCACAGCTATATGGTAAATTAATCTATGACAAAGAACTAAAAAATATACAATGGTTTGAGAAAACTGGAAAGATACATGAAAAAAAAAAAAAGAAACTAAACCGCTTTCTTACATCATATACAAGAATAAGCTCAAAATGGATTAAGGACTTAAATGTAAAACTCAAAACCATAAACTCCTAGAGAAAACATAGGCAGTATACTCTTTGACATCGCTCTTAGTAACATATTTTTGTAAATGTCTCCTCAGGAAAGGGAAACAAAAGAAAAAATAAACAAATAGGACTATATCAAACTAAAAAGTTTTTACACAGCAAAGGAAATCATCAAGAAAAAGAACACTGGCCGGTGTGACTCAGTGGGTAGAGTGTTGCCCACAAACCAAAGAGTCTCAGGTTCGATTCCTAGTCAAGGGCATGTACTTGGGTTGCAGGTTCAATCCCAGGCCATGGTTGGGGTGTGTACTGGAGGCAACTGATTGATGTGTCTTTCTCATGACGATGTGTTTCTCTCTATCTCCCACCCTCCTCTTCCACTCTCACTGAAAATCAATGGAAAAAATATCTTCGGGTGAGGATTAACAAAAAAGAAGAAAATGAAAAGACAATCTACTGAATGGGAGATACATCTGATAAGGGGTTAAGGTTATATAAGGAACTCATACAACTTAGCACCAAAAAGAAAATCAAATTAAAAATAAGCAGAGGATCTGAATAGACATTTCTCAAAGAGGACATACAGATGGTCAGTAAACATATGAAAAGACGATCAACATCACTAATCATCAGAGAAATACAAATTAAAACCACAATGAGATATAACCTCATACCTGCCAGAATGACTATCATCAATAAATCAACAAACAACAAGTGTTGGAGAGGATGTGGAGAAAAGGGAACCCTGGTGCACTGTTTGTGGGATTGCAAATTTGTGCAGCCACTATGGAAAATAGTATGGAGGCTCCTCAAAAAATTAAAAATAGATCTACATTATGACCCAGCAATTCCACTTCTGGTTATCCATTTGAAGAAATCCAAAACACTAATTCAAAGAGATGTATACATCAAATTTATTGCAGCATTATTTACAATAACCTATTTACCATAGGGAAGCAACCTAAGTGCCCATCAATAGACAACTGGATAAAGAAGATGTGGTACATATACACAGCAGAATATTACTTGGCCATAAAAAGAATGAAACCTTACCATTTGTGACAACATGGATGGACCTAGAGGTTATCATGCTAAGTAAAATAATCCAGACAGAGAAAGACAAATACCATATGATTTCTCTTATATGTGAAATTTAAAGAATAAAATAAGCAAATGAACAAAACAGAAATTAGACTCGTAAATACAGAGAACAGACTGATGGTTGCTAGATGTCGGGGGGTGGGGTAGGTTGGGGCGCTGGATGAAAATGGTGAAGGGATTAAGAAGTACAAATTGGCAGTTACAAAATAGTTACGGGGATGTAAAGTACAGCATAGGGAATATAGTCAATAATATTATAATAACTCTGTAAGGTGTCAGTTGGTTACTAGACTTATTGGGAGAATTACTTTGTAAGTGATATAAATGTCTTATCATTATGCTGTATGCCTGAAACTAATATAATATTGAGTGTCAACTTTATTTTGTTTTTTCCTTTTTATTGAATTTATTGGGGTGACACTGGTTTCAGGTGCACACAACACATCATCTGTATACTGTATTGTGTTCACCACCCCAAGTCTCCTTTCATCACCATTTATCCCCCCTATACCCTCCTTTACTTCCCCCACACTGTTGAATGTCAGCTTTAACTGGAAATTTTAAAGAAATTTTAAAAAACTTAATGCCAACATCCTTGATGAAATGAATATGTTGTCTAAGTAAACTGTAAAATAAGTGAGAGAATTCACTCAAAAATGTGTACTATTATGGAAGGAAGGTCTATGTAAGCATAATGACAAATCTCAGAAGCCATAGAAAATACATAAATATTACCACTTAAAATTTTTGAACAATTTGAAAAGAAAAAAATACCATGAACAATGTCCAAAGGAGAGGGTAAATGGCAAATTGGGGGAAAACATTTTCAATGTGGATTGAAAGGCTTATTTCCTGAATATATAAAAATTTAAATCAATCAATAATAAGACCAATTTAAAAACATAGTTACTGAGCTTCACATTGTACACCATAATAATTATTTTCTAATTTTTAAAATTAGCTTTACTAAAGTATAATGTATATACAATACAATTTACCAATTTTAAGTGTAAAGTTTTGTGACTTTTGGCAAATGTATATGGTTATACAATCAGGATATAGAATTTTTGCATCACCCCAAATTTTCCTCTAACCATTTTGCAGTAATTTTTTCCCCCCATACCTTGCATCTGAGAACCACTGATGTACTTTTTATCACTATAATAAAGTTCAGGGAGGCAGAAGCAGCTAGAATTTGTAGAGCAAAACATTTTGTTATGTTTAGAATATCATGTGAATGGAATTATGTAGTATGAGTCTTTTGTATCTGGCTTCTTACATTTAGCATAATGCTTTTGAGATTCATCCATCTTGTTGCAATTATCAGTAGTTTGTTCCTTTTTATTGCTGTGTAGTATTTCATAGAATGGATATACTGTAGTGCACCTTATCCTTGGGAGATACACTCCAAGACCCCCAGTGGATGACTGAAACCATGGATAGTACGAAACCCTATGTATAGTTTGCTTTTTCCTATGCGTGTATACATACATACATGCCTTTCACTTAAACGAAGCACTTTATGGTTTCTCTTTGGCATATTTAAATGCCAGCATCACTACTGTTGTACTTTTGTGTCATTATTAAGTAAAATTGGGGTTACTTGAACACTGCAATACCACGACAGTCAATCTGTTAACTGAGACGGCTACTAAGTGACTAATGGGTGGATAGCATATACAGCCTGGCTATCCTGGACAAAGGGATGAGTCATGTCCCGGCAGGATGAATCAGATCAGCTGGAAATTTATTACACTACTCAAGATGGCACACAATTTAAAATTATGAATTATTTATTTCTGGAATTTTCCATTTAATATTTTCAAACCTAGGTTGACCAGAGGTAGCTGAGCCATTGAAAACAAAACCCCAGATTAGGGGGAACTAATGTATCACAATTTGTTTATCCATTCACCAGTTGATGAACATTTTTTTTTCAGTTTTGCACAATTATAAATAAATCTGCTATGAACAGGTCTTTAATGGATATGTGTATTCATTTCTCTTGGCTTAATATCTAAAATGTGGAATTTCTAAGTCATATATTAATATATGTTTAACTTTAAAAGAAACTGCCAAACCACTTTTCAAAAATTGTAGCATTTTACATTCCCTCCAGCAGTGTGAGAGAGTTCTAAGTTGCTCCACATCCTGAGTGTAGTCAGTCTTTTCAATTTTAGCCATTCTTATAGATGTGTAGTGGTATCTCATTGCGGTTTCAATTTGTATTTCCCTAACAATGTTGAGCATCTTTTCATGGTTTTTATTTTGCATTTATATATTTTCTTTGGTGAACTATCTGTTCAAAAACATTTTGTAAGGTCTTTGCTAATTCCATTATTTCTGTCATTTCTTGACCTGTTTCTATTGATTGATTTTCCCCCTGCTTATGAGTCATGTTCTTTACATGCCTAATACTTTTTGTTTGCATGTTGGACAGTGTACGTTTTAATTTATTGAATATTGGAATTTGTTGTTTTTCATTAAATAGTGTTGAACTGTTTTTTCGTTTTGTTTTTTCTTCTCGGAGCACATTTAAATTGCTTGGAATAAGCTTGATCCTTTTGATTCTTGCTTTTAAGCTGTGTTAAGGCAGGCTCAGATCAGTTTTTAATCTAGAGCTAATTTTGCCCAAATACTAAGTCTGCTTCTTAAAAAACGATTTAATTTATTGTATATATAATATATATATACATTATTTGTATATAATTTTTGTTGTTGTTGTTAATCCTCACCCGAGGATATTTTTCAAAAAAGAGCCTATATGGAGGCAAAGAGTTGGCGAGGGAAATAAGCCACAATCACTGACTTAAAAACGCTCACAGCCAATGGCAACACAGACATCCACAAGCGCCAGCTGGCTCTCCCTAGATGACATCTGCTTGTCTTGAGGCCTCTGGTTAGAAGGAAGACACTTCTCTCCATCCTCAGAACACAGTGACAGGTCTTCCTTAAATGTTCTTTGATGTAACAGAGGCTTATAAAACCATGACAAGATTGCTTACAGAAAACGGGACTTGTGAACAAAAATCACAGGATTCCATACCAGAGGTCTTGGGAGCTTGAAGCGATCAATTTAGGGCCACTGTCAAGGCTGGGCAGAAGTGGAGAGGGTTTCGGACCCAAACTCCAGAGCCTGTTTCTTTTCTTTTCTTTTTTCATTTTTTGTTAATCCTCACCCAAAGATATTTTTCCATTGATTTTTTTTTTTTTTTTTTTTTTTTTAGACAGAGCGGAAGGGAGGAAGGGAAAGAGAAAGAGAGAGAGAAACATTGATGCAAGAGAGACATATCTATCGGTTGCATCCTGCATGACCCCAACCAGGGCTGGGGACTGAGCCCTCAACCCATGTCCTTTAGCCATCAATATCCTGTCTGCCCTCATCCCCTTACCCTTCTCCCAGGTAATCACTCTGAACTCCATCACCATAGGTTACTTTGCCTGTTCTTGAACTCATACATGATATCATACACTATGTCGTCTTTTGCATTGGGTTCTTTCTCTCAGCATAATGTTTTTGAGATTCATTCATGTTGTGCATGTAATGATAGTTGGTACTATTTTTTGGTTAATCCTCACCCAATGATATTTTTCCATTGATTTTTAGATAGAGTGGAAGAGAGGGAGGAAGAGAGAGAGTGAGAGAGACACATCGATTGGTTGCCTCCCGAACGACTCCAACCAGGGCCAGGGATCAAACCTGCAACCAAGGTATGTGCCTTTGACTGGGTATTGAACCTGTGACACTTTGGTCTGTGGGCCAATGCTCTAACCGCTGAGCCAAACTGGCCAAGACTAGTTGGTATTTTGATGCTTAGTCATGTTCCATTGTATAAATATATCACAATTTATTTATCTGTTCACCTGTTGAGGGACATTTGGGTTGTCTCCCATTTTTGTTTATAATGAATATACACACTATGAACTTTTGTTCTCAAGTCCTTTCATGGTATATCTCTCCTTCTTTAAGATGATCTCTAGGGAGTTTTGTCTCAGTCACTGTCATTGTATGACTGCAGAGCTGACCTAGGATGGGGTTTCCTAGGTAGGAATTTTTTTAATTTATCTTTATTGTTGAAAGTATTAGATGTCCCTCCTTTTCCCCCCATTGACCCCCTCCTTCCCACTCCCACCTCCACTGCCTTCACTGCACTGTTGTCTGTGTCCATTGATTATGCATCTATGCATATAAGTTCTTTGGTTTATCTTTTCCCACCCCTATCCCCCTTCCCTCTGAGGTTTGTCAGTCTGTTCCCTACTTCCATGTCTCTGGATCTATTTTGTTCATCAGCTTGTTTTGTTCATTAGATTTCACAAATAGGTGAGATCATGTGATGCTTGTCTTTCTCTGACTGGCTTATTTCACTTAGCATAATACTCTCCAGGTCCCTCCATGCCATCCCAAAGGGTAAGAGATCTTTCTCTTTTATAGCTGCATAGTATTCCATTGTTTAAATGTATCACAGCTTTTTTATCCACTCATTTAATGATGGAAATTTGGGCTGTTTCAGATCTTAGCTATTGTAAATAGCACTGCTATGAACATAGGGGTGCATATATTCTTTCTGATTGGTGTTTTGGGCTTCCTAGGATATATTCCTAAACCCATCTGATCTAGCGTATCATTTAGGATCTCTGTTTCCTTGTTGATTTTTTTGTTTAGAAGATCTATCCAGTGCTGTCAGTGGGGTGTTAAAATTACCTACTATGATTGTATTGCTGTGGATTTCTCCCTTAAAGTCCTCCAGAAGTTTTTCACTATATATTGCTGCTCCTATATTGCAATTATGCATATATGTTTACCAGGGTTATATCCTCTCGTGTAGTGACCTTCTTTGTTTTTTGATATGGCCTTTATTTTGAAATCTATGTGATCACATATGAGTATGAGTATAGGAACCCTAGCTTTTTTTGTTTGTTTGTTTGTTTGTTTCCATTTGTATGGAAAAATGTTTCCCATCCCTTCACTTTCATCCTGTGTGAGTCTTTTTGTTCTGAGGTGGATCTCTTGTAGACAGCATATATATGGGTCATGCTTTCTTACCCATTCAGCTATCCTATGTCTTTTTATTGGAGCATTTAATCCATTTACATTTAAGGTTATTATTGATAGATATTATTTATTGCCATTTTTCTCTTTGCATTTATCTTCAGATAGAGCAAGGAAGGAGAAAGGGGGGAAGAGAGAGAGAGAAACATCAATGTGAGAGAGACACATCGACTGGTTGCCTCCCACACAACCCCAGCTGGGCCAGGGACAAACTGCAACTGAGGTACGTGCCCTTAGCGGGAACCGAACCCGGGACTCTCTGGTCCACAGGCTGACGCTCTAACCGCTGAGCCAAACCGGCCAGGGCTATTGCCATTTTTCTTAATTATGCCTATGTTTCTCTCTTTCTGTTTCTTCTTATTATTACAGAAGTCCCTTTAACATTTCTTGCAGTGCTGTTTGGTGGCAATAAATTCCTTTAGCCTTTTTTTCATCTGGGAAGTTCTTTTTTTTTTTTTTTTATCCTCATCCGAGGACATTTTTTTATTTTTTGTTCAGATAGAGTAGGAGGGAGAGAGAGGAAGAGAGAGAGAGAGAAACATCAACGTGAAAGGGCCACATCGAGTGGCTGCCACCCGCACGACCAACCAAGGCCGGGGACAAACTGCAACCGAGGTACATGCCCTTAGTGGGAACCGAACCCGGGTCTCTCCGGACCGCAGGCCAACGCTCTAACTGCTGAGCCAAACCGGCCAGGGCACATCTGGGAAGTTCTTTATTTCACCTTCTATTTTGAATGATAGCCTTGCTGGATAGAGTAGTCTTGGATTCAGATCATTACCTTGAATACTTCATTTCATTCCCTTCTGGCCTGTAGTATTCCTGTTGATAAATCAGCTGATAGCCTTATGAGAACTTCCTTGTAGGTAACCCGTTGCTTTTCTCTTGTTGCCTTTAAGATTCTCTCTTTGTCTTTAATTTTTGGCATTTTAATTATGATGTATCTTGGCTTGGGCCTCTTTGGGTTCTTCTTGCTTGGGACTCTCTGTGCTTCCTGAATTTGTGTGACTTTTTCCTTCACCAAGTTAGGGAAGTTTTCTGCCACTATTTCTTTAAACAGGTTCTCTAACCCTTGCTCACTTTCTTCTTCTTCTGATACTCCTGTGATGCAGATGTTGTTACATTTCAAGTTCACCCACAGTTCTCTTAAACTGTCCTCCTGTTTTTTAATTTTTGAATCTCTGATTGAGTGATTTTTTTCCTACCCTGTCTTTTAATTCACTGATCCTATCCTTGGCTTCCTCTAATCTGCTGTTTCTTTCTTCCACTGTATTCTTTATTTCAGCTATGTCATTCTTCATTTCAGATTGGTTGGTTTTCATTGTTTCTGTATCTTTTCTCATGCTGTTGAGTATCCTTATAATCATTACTCTGAATTCTATATCTGATAAATTGCTTATCTCCATTTCATTTAGTTCTTCTTCTGGAGAATTCTCTTGATCTTTTATTTGGGGCTTCTTTCTTTGTTTCCTCATTTGGCTTCCTGTTTGGGTTTGTTTCTATGTATTAGGTAGATCTGCTATGACTCCCAGTCTAGGTAGGGTAGTCTTATGTAGTAGGTGACCTGTGGGACCCAGTGGCACAGTCTCCTTAGTCACCAGACCTAGGTGCTCTAATAATGCCCCTTGTGGGACCCAGTGGCACAGTCTCCTTAGTCACCAGACCTAGGTGCTCTAATAATGCCCCTTGTGTGCTTTGTGTGGGCCCTCCTGTTGTAATGGAATCTTGATTGCTATTGGCCCATTCGTACATGGGCTCAACCCTCAGGCTGGCTGGCAGTGATGCTCAACCCCCAACACAGTGTGCAGGCTGTTGTGCAGTTGCTTATCACATGAAGTGTAATTCACCTCAGCGGTATTTGGAGCCTGCTAAAATCTCCCTGTGGCTATCAGTGATCCACTGCTTGTGGCACCCTCTGCTGGGGCTGGATGTGTATGGAAAGGACCAAGCTGAACACCAAGGTCTGTTTTTACAAGCCCTAGGCAGAGGAACAGGAGAGGCAAAGACTCAAGGCACCCAGAGATCTGCCTCTGCCCTGAAGGCTGTTAGTCTTAGTCACTTATTGAGCTTCAGGTTGTAGTTCTCTGCCAGGCATAAACTCTACCTGGCAGGCAGGGTGAGAGAATTTCCAATGGTTGGGGCAATTGCTTCCCCCTGGGCTAAAGCTACTTTGATGGGAAAACTCTGCTTGAGAAAAATGGCTTCTGCAGTGTGGGGTAATAACTCAGCACAGGGATCTAGGCAGTGGCCTTCCCAGCATTCTCCCCAGAACCACAAACCCCAGAATCTCCACATGCAGCTCTAGTCCACTCTGCCCTCCCTCTGCCAGAGCCCAAGGTAGGTGGCTGCAAACAAAATTTAGTGCATTGGCTCTTCAAGAGGGTGCCTGTGTTTCTAGCCCTCTCCCTGCCAGACAGAACCTCTGGTGCTTTTCACAGCCAGATGTAATCTCGGTTACTTCCGCAGTTCCATTACCCTGGGATGGGGAGCCTAGCTTGGAGTTTAGGTCCCAGACTTCTCAGGGGGAACCTCTGGCAACTGAGATATCCCTCTGGAACTTCAGCTGCTGCCTGTGGGAGGCAAGCCAGCCCTCTCATGCCTTTGCCCTTTCTACCAGTCTCAATGTGGGCTCCTCTTTACATTCTTGGTTATAAGCGTTCTTTCCAGCTAGTGTTCAGTTGGTTATTCAGGATATTTCTATATTTTAGTTATAATTCCAGTTTGGTCCTGGGAGAAGGTCAATGTTGCTTCCATTCATTCAGCTGCCATTTTGGAGTCCACTAAGTCTGCTTTTGAGGACTCTATTCAGTGCTTCATATTTTAAGAGGTCTCTCCATTTGGCTGGTGTGAAGACAAAATATTCCCAGCCCTGTGTGAGCTCCAGGAAATATTTGGTATACTGCTTTTTGGTGGTTCTTCCCTTGGCTTTCTAGAACTTCACCCATGCATGCTCTGAACAGTACCCAGATAAAGGCCTGAGGGGCTCCCTATAAAGATCTCTGGAGCTCTCTCTATGCCTTCTTCTCTGATACTCTGCTCCATGAATTCCAGCTGCTTCAGTTTTCCTGAACTCTGATCTCTGTCTCTTGAACTCTGAGATTGCTGGGCTCTGTTTGTGTTCCTCCTCCTGCAGTGATACCTGGAAGCTGCTTTGAGTCATCAATCTGGGGCAACTGTAGGACTCACATCATTTTCATAGTTATCAAACTCCCATGCTGCATGTTGTCCAGTGCTTGAAAACAGTTGCTGGATGTATTTTTGTTTGTTTGTTTTTCTAGTTGTTTACAATGGTGGGGGGAATCCCATGGCAGTTAGTACTTCATGGGTGAAAGTGGAAGTCTTTTTTTTCCTATTTTCAACTTTAAAAATCTAGGGAAAATCTTGGCTCAGCTGATCACTCACTAACTAATCAGGTATTAAGAACATGTGAGAAAATGATACGTTTTAAAATTGGAGTGTGGGAAGAATCATTCCCCAATTAAAAATGGAAAGGACTTCCCAGAAGAAAGGGGAAAGTGTAACCAGAACCCAATTTCTGCTGCCATAAAAACCAAACTTGGGAGACAGATGCTGGTGAAAAAGGAAAGAGGTTCATTCAAGTACCAGTTACCTGAGGAGATGGGGGATGCTTGTCACAAAACCTATCTCAATATCTCAGTGCAGGCAGAGGTTTTTATATGGAGGGAGAGGGAAAGCAGAACAAAGAAATCAAGGGGAGGAGGTGGAAAAGTTCTCCACATGCAGAGAAGCACAGTCTTCTGATAAGGATCTCAAAACTGGCCAAGTGATGATTTGGAGTGCGTCATCGCAGTCTTCATCATCCTAGTTCTATGTCATTTCAGTTCTATGATTGGAGGTCAGCAAATCTCCCAGAACTGGGATGATTGAAGATTGGAATCTATATCTTTTTTTCCCCCTTATTGATTTTACAGAGAGAGGAAGTGAGAGGGAGAGAGAGATAGAAACATTGATAAGAGAGAACATCAATTGGCCACCTCTTGCCTGCCCCCCACTGGGGATTTGGCCCACAACCTGGGTGTGTGTCCTGACCGGGAATCAAACCGATGACCTCTTAGTGCATGGGTCGACCACTGAGCCATCCTGGCCGGACATGGAGCCTCTATCTTTTGAAGTTAGTTCCTAGGATTCTTATGCAAACATGCTGTTTATCTACAAGTTACATATTAGTCAGAGTCAGCATTTACAGATACAATGTCAAAAGAATGGTAGGGTGGTTTACAATCCCCACTGTTACAAAAGGGTGCAGGCAAAAACAGATAATAAGCATCCACTACAAACAACAGTTCATGTAAAAAAGAACTTAAAGTGAACCAACTAATAGAGCTGTAAGAATCCCATTGTCTAAAAGGCTGTATCTATTTCCTGGCCTCATGTTTTCCAGGGTCAAGGACAAACTGGAGGGTGTCTAGGATGGAGAGATGTAATATGTGTAACAGTTACACTGAAAGAGATAAAATGAAATAAAAAAGCAAGTTTCTTCTCTCTTTGTTCTTTCCCCAACTCAGTTTGTTGGAGCTTGCTCTGTGCAACAAATTTTTTTCCCAACCCTGAGTGACATCCGGGATTGGTCCCACCAGGTTTCTGTTCCTCTTCAGATGACAGAAAGACCTCCAGAGGTTTTAATCCCATGAATAGTCTCATTTCATTAACTAAAATGTCCAGTTCTGTGTAATAGTCAAACCTGAGAATTCCATTTATAGGAATAGAGGACATGCTCCAGGAGAGAAACAGAATGTTTCGAGCTTTTCCTCTATTTTTCCACCAAGAGGATCTCTTTGAACCACAATATTCCACTCCTCAAGATTGTAAACAGCATTTTCTGACCTCTCCAGGAAGGGGAGGGGAGGGAGGTCTCAAGGTGGTCTTGTTTGCTTGGTACTGTCCTGATCTGCCTGGTATGTATTCCAAGCTTTTTTTCTGTGGGGTATTGTTTGACCCATATTACCTTGGATAAGGTATGGTGAGGCTAGACACAGATTAAGAGAAAAAAACAACAGAAAGTTTCCCAGTTTTGTTATACTCATAGTTCCCTGGACAGAACACCACATGCCATGCAGGGCCACTCAGGGTAAACACTGGGATGGGTTACAAGGCAGAGGGAGAGAGGGTAACTATGGGTTCTGTAGGAAGAAAAGGGCAATGCAGGACCAGCAGTCTGATTGGCTAGTCTGAATAATTTCTGTGGGCTCTAGGGCATGGGGCTGTCCTTGGTTGTTTGGTACCTGGCTCTGGGGTGATTAGGATAGGTGTATAGTGGCCTGGATTTGATAGCCTAAGAGGTGGGTGGGGGAGTGGACTTAATTGGCTGCTTAAGAAGGGGAACTGACCGCCCTCTAGCCAGGGCCTCTAAACTGGGTCAAAACAGCATTTAAAAAAATATAGGTATTTTATGGGTTCTTTGGAGACTCCTTGTCATAGAGGATGTCTCATTCGCAGTCCCTTTATTGTGATACATTCCCAGCCCCCCCCCCCTTTTAACCAAAGTTTGTGGTCTCCTTGCCTCTGCTAGGAAACTGTCTTGAGCAGGGTTCCTTTAAAGAACCCTTCAATCTAGCTCTCTCCTGTGCCTCTCACATCTGACACTGAATATACATAACTTGAGTATCAGCAAAGAACAGTGCCTTAGAGAGCTCCATAGAGGGAGGCGAGGAAGGCAGCAGCAGAGTGGAGGAGCAGAGGACAAAGGTTTTCCAAGTATAAGGGAATAATGTGCAAGGACTTACATAATAAGGGCCAGGACTAGGGTGAGGACAGTGAGGCTCTTGCCTCAGGGGCAAATTTTAAGGAAGTGCCATAAAATGCAGTAATCGAGATAAATAAATACATTATGTATTTTTTAATAACAAAAAAGTGGGTATAGGATGCACATTTTCCATTCTGCCTCGGGCTCCAAAATGGCTCAGCAGGGCACTGGTGTTATTCAATAGCAGCTTCTAGCTTCCTCCTGGCCAGATTGAACCTCTGAGCCAATTCCACACCAAAATTCCGGAGCAGCCCCCTATGAAAGGTCTTCCTTAGGAAGTAACCTTTCATCTGGGCCTTGAAAAAGGTGAGGCACGGAGTATATATATAGTATGAACAGGGAAGAAGGAACAGCACAAATGGAAGTTCAAAACGCCTGAAGTAAAAAGAGCTCCGGGGATGTTCGGGGAGTGGCGGCGGCGGTGAGTGTAGGCAGAGACCAGATCATGTAGGGACTCTTCAGAATTTTCCTTAGGGGAGATAATGCCCAGATTCGTTTCTTAGGCAGCGAATGCTGTGTGGGGGGCAGACTGGAGGGGTACAGGTACGTCCCTCCTGAGGCTAGCGCTGTGTCTGAGTAAGGGATGACGGCATCCCGACCGGAACAGGTAGACAGATTCCCAAGGTCCAGGTCCACGCCTCAGTTTCCCCACCGTCACACTGTGGGTGGGGCGACACCCGGGTCCCTGCCCTGCATATCGGGCCACCTCAGGGTTCCACTCGAGCAGCTAGTGCCCTAGGGCGCACGGAAGAGCCGTCCGAGATCGGCAGCGGGCCGGGGCGAGCCGGGGCGGGGCGGGTCAAGCGGGTGCCCGACCTGCTCGCCGCCCAATCGCCGCGGGCCCACCGAGCCCCGGGGGCTGGGGCTGCCGCCGCAACGTGCCGCGGCTGCGCCGACGTGCGAGCGCCGGGCAGCGCGGCGGGCGCACTCAGTCTGGCGGCGGCGGCCGTGCGCGAACGGACGTGCCCGGAGCGCCGCAGCCGCCCAGCCGCCCGGAGCCGCCCCGCCGCTCGGGCCCGCCGCCCGCCTGCCCGCCATGGTGTCATGGATCATCTCCAGGCTCGTGGTGTAAGTGGCCTTCTTCCCCGCGTCCTTTCCTTCCCCTCTTCTCCGCCCCCGGCCCGGGGCTGCGTCCGCCCCCCGGCGCTGCGGCTATTAATACCCGGCGGCCGCTAATTTTAGTAGGTACAGTAGCTGCCGAGGTCGCCGGCGAGCGGGCGCCGCAGGACGCGGCCACTGCCCTGCGGGGCCCGGCCCGGGCGCGGGGGACCGGCGGGCGGGGCCGCGAGGGCTGGGGCGCCCCTGCCGCTTTGTTCCCCCGGTTGGTGAGATTTGCAGAGGCCCCGAATGGGCGCGCCGCGGTGACACGCGTCTCTCTCCTTCGGGAGAAATGCTGGCTGGGGTCGCCCGTCGCCGCGCCCCGCCGGCCGCCAGGCTTTTGTCAAGCGAAAATGACAGACAGAGCCCAGACGAGCCTGGGGCGCTGCCTGGAGGGGTCAGCGCGGAGAAGGGTGGAGAGATGGAGGCGGTGCTCTCAGTGGGGTTGAAAACACTCCTTTTTAGGTTTCTCAAATTGACAGCGGCAAAGGCAAGTCCCCCATGTCTGATTCCTTTGGCGGGGGGGGGTTGGGGTTGAGAGAGAGAGGTAGGGGCAGGCATCTCCGGGAATTTACGGGAAATTTCCAAGTGACAGCCACCCGGATGGTGGCGATGACACCTCCCAGGCCTTGCAGGAGAGCACAGAATCATCTGGGGTGAGGCCTATGTGAAGTCACTGGGTGTGGGCTTGGGGGTCGTTTTTCTCTGTCACGTCCCAGAGCTCAGGAGACATTTGAAGAGCTCCTTCCCTCGTGGATTTACTCTCCTTTGGAGATAGACCTGGCTGTTCCAGGTCTTCTCTTTCCCTGACCATTCTCGTCCCGAGTCAGGTCAGATTTTGACACCTGCTGGCGTGGAGCCGGGGCTGAAACTGGTCTGGGCGGGAGCGGGTGGGAGGTGGTCCTCAGGCTTTTTCTTTGTCTGAGAAAGAGGGGCTCTGGACTCCCCTTGATCAGGCACCATCACTCCCTACGTTTGGAAACATCTCCCATTTCCTACACAGTTCTTTACTGATTTTCAAAGAAGCAGTCAGGAGCAGCCTCCTGAAGTCTTTCTCAGCATTGTCTCCTGGCCACCATTCTGGGCTTTCCTACCAGAGCCGAGTGTATGCCTCTCAGCCCCCAGGTCTTGCAGGCCTCTCCACAGCTGTTGCCGACTGCTGAGGGTTTGTGCTGTACCTCAAGGCGGCATGTTAAATATTTAAGAGATTTCTGTGGACAGAACTTGCATGAATAATACAGGGAAGAAGCTGGCACGCCTTGCCCCACCTCATGCCTCACCAAAGCCTGTCTTGCCTTCAGGGTGGTATTTTCTCTCCTAAAGTAGTGCTTCATTTTTTGCCAGTGGCTTCTGAGAGGGCCTCAGGTGGGGCCAGAGAGTTTAAGTTAGCCTGGCTGGAGGGCTCACTCTCTATAGATACTATTGGGCTGGGGAGTGTGGGCTTCTGGGGTTCACATACCCCCAACTATACAAGGCGTTTGAGGGGGGTGGAGAGAAAGGTATATATTTGGGAGGAGTCTAACACCCACACTCCCCAGAGGTAGAGCTTCAGAGAACTTAAATGATCATGAGAACTGCCCCTCAAGTCAGCCTAGGACCCTCTCAAGTGAGAGTTTGTGGGATTCAGGATTGTTATTCCCACTGTCAACCCCAAAAGGTCAAAGATATCACCTGTTCCCCTAATCCTGAGTTCTCCACAGAAACCCAACATGGAAGTGTCAGTGAGGAATTATTAAAACTACTTTAATAAGCAGTAGCTGTTTCATGTAAATAATACCTCTTCATTATAGGAAAATTAGAAAATACAGGTGAATAGGCTGAAAATCACCCACATTATTACCACACAGATAGCTAATGATCATTTTGAGGGGTATGTTCTTCCTTATGCGTATATACACATTTATATTTACAATAGAAGGAAATTATGGACTCAGCCTAAATTTCCATATACCTCTTAGCAAGGAGTAGGAATACCACATTAGGAGTCACAGAACCCTTGGTTCAAATCCCGGTTCTGCTTCTTGCCAACAAATCCCAGTTTACAAGAGATCCTAGTTCACAGGCTAGTTCACCTCATGTTTCTGTGCAAAGATTTCAGTGACAGCATGTAAGTTGCCAAGTACCATGAAGAGCAGTAAATTGATGCTTTCTTCTGCCCGGCCAGGTACTGAAGCCGGTGTAAGAGTTCTGGAAGGGGCTCTCTGACTTAATCTACTCTTGTGGTTTTCAAATTGGCTTCCCTGAGGGCCACCCAGCTCTGGGCTCCCCAGCTCTGATTCAGCACAAGCAATTCCCCTTCTGTTTTCTATATTGGGGTTCTAGATAATATAGAATTTGCAAAATATATGGGTTTTGTAAAACGCACTGCTCCTGTCCTCTCCTACAGAGGGAATGTGACTTGCCCAAGGACACGAGGTGAGCTGGTAAAGAAACAGGCTCTCTGCCCTGGCCGGTTTGGATCAGTGGTTAGAGCATCGGCCGGCGGACTAAAGGGTCTCGGGTTCAATTTCGGTCAAGGGCACGCGTACCTGGGTTGCAGGTTCAATCCCCGGCCCCAGTTGGGGTTGTGCAGGAGGCAACCAATCGATGTGTCTCTTTCACATAGATGTTTCTCTCTCTCTCTCTCTCTCTCTCTCTCTCTCTCTCTCTCTCTCCCTCCCCCTCCCTCCCTCCCTTTCTCCCTTCTGCTCTCTAAAAAATCAATGGAAGAATATCCTTGGGTAAGGATTAACAACAACAAAAAAAGGAAAAGAAACAGAATCTGGAGTTTGGGTCTGATACCCTCTCCACTTCTGCCCAGCCTTAACAGTGGCCCTAAATTGATCACTTCAAGCTCCCAAGACCTCTGGTATGGAATCCTGTGATTTTTGTTCACAAGTCCCATTTTCTGTAAGCAATCTTGTCATGGTTTTATAAGCCTCTGTTACATCAAAGAACATTTAAGGAAGACCTGTCTCTGTGTTCTGAGGATGGAGAGGAGTGTCTTCCTTCTAACCAGAGGCCTCAAGACAAGCAGATGTCATCTAGGGAGAGCCAGCTGGCGCTTGTGGATGTCTGTGTTGCCATTGGCTGTGAGCGTTTCTAGGTCAGTGATTGTCGCTCATTTTCCTCCCCTTGCCCCATACAAGGCTCTTTTTGTTTTGTTTTTTCTTTTCTTTTCCTTTATTGATTTTAGAGAGAAAGGAAGGGAGAGGGAGAGAGAGATAGAAACATTGATGAGAGAGAACATCGATTGGCCACCTCCTGCATGCCCCCCACTGGGGATTTGGCTCACAACCTAGGCACGTGCCCTGACCGGGAATCGAACCGGCGACCTCTTGGTGCATGGGTTGATGCTCAACCACTGAGCCACATCGGCCAGGCACAAGGCTCTTTTTTGATGTACCTAGTACCTGAGTGCACTGGTTGTGTTGAAGGAAATCACAGGTCCTGGGATAAGCAGAGGAGTTGGCCAATGTTATCCCCAGGAGATGGAAATCAGTGGGCATCAGGACAGGCTTGTGCCCACTGGGCAAAGATCTTGGAATGAAGATCAATATTAGATGCTGCTTTCTTGCCAGCTGCCTTCCTCCTAACTCCCTTGGCTCAGCCTAGGAAGGATTAGGGAAGAGGTACTTAGTGCAGTAGCAAGGTTGGCCTTATTGGAACCTGGTTGGTATCTTCATGGAAACTCGTTTAGGACTGGGCTGTTCGCCTTCTTTAAAATACTTTGTTTTCTTTACAAACAACTCAAGACCTAAGCAGGAATGAATTTCCACAGGGGAGAATGTTCATGTGCACTGGAGGGGCACACAGAGGTTGCCCTGTGTTTTCTTGGGGGAGTGCTCTGTTTTAACGCATTTATTCCAAGGAGCAGGTGTTGCTTCATTGTCTCTGGACAGAATTTTGGCTGAGGCCCAGAATGTTAGATCCAGAGCATCACTGCTGGGGTTAGTAGACAAAAACTCCACTGCATGGGGAAAAAGAGAGTCCTTCAACAAATTTTCCAAATAACTGATAGCTATGCAGAAAAAAACCTTATTTCCATATTGCACATCTTTTTAGAAATGTTAGTTTTTAGAAAGTGCAGTCTAATACTTAAAACAGAATCTCAGTTTGGTGGCAGAACGTCTGGCTAAGTGCTAGGACTGCGATTGGAGCGTGAAGTCAGTGTGCCCTGGGTCAGCAATGTACAAGTAGAACAGATTGGAAGGAATGTGGGTTGTCCTCAAGATGTTCCCCAACTGTTGCAAAACAAATGATTAAGAAAAGAAAAGGCCATAAATTCTTAAACATAAGCTTGCCTTTTCTTGGGGCCTACTTTTTAAAAGTGGAATGCAGAAAAATGATCCTGTTAATGGAGGGTTTGGGATGGTTGAGGAGTTGTTTTCTGGAACTGTGGTGTGGTACAGGGTAGGAGCTGGGTAAATGTTTAAGTTGAATTGTGAGAGGAAAGATGTTGGGCTGGAAGCATAGTTGGGTTCTATCCCTAGCCCTAGTCTGACTCAACATCAGAGTCCTAAGGCCAACCCACCCTGAGTCCCAGCACCCTGTCTAGACAAGGGTGTTGGCTGGCATTACCTTGGAGGTCTTATTAAGTCTATTAATTTTAAGAGCAGTACTCCTGTGGGCCCCTACCTTTCTGCCTCCTCCCCAGCTGGCCCCAGTGCACCATGTTTATTTATAAGCAGGAGGAGTATCTTCAAGGAAGTGAAAAATACCAGCTTAGATTTCGTTGCTATTCTGCTGCCCTGTTCTTTATGTATGAATCCTGCCTGACTGCTGGGAAGTAGCTTTTGCTACTTCTTCCTGCTGTGTCTTATTTGAAGGTTAGCTGACAAGTGAGGGTCTCACCTGGTTATTATAGGCTCAGTCCTCTCCTTCCTGCTGAAGTGAGAACTATCGTCTTTGGGGTGTGTATTATTTGGTGGGAGGAAGAGCACTGGAAGAATGAGCGAAGTGTGTCAGGCCCTCTGTAGCCACCTGGTGAGGCTGTCATTTTGGGTTGTGGATGTGTGTTGTGTCTGTATGTTTCCCAAGGGAAGACTTGGCCACACAGTAGTCAATGTGGCACCTTTGGAATTTCACTGCCAGGGATGACCCACACACATGCCCATCGGTTACCAGGATTCTTGGTGTCTGTGGGAATTTTTCTGAGAACCAGCAAGAGCTAAGGGAGTTTGCATTTGGTCTATGAGGAAGTTTTCTGTTCACTTCTGGGCCATGGGAAGACCCTGATGGATAGTTATATACATATGTAGCTTGTTCTGAACTTTCACCATCTCGTCTGTCTTCACACAGAAGCACGTTTTCCCTTTGGGCTTTTTTCAGTCGCACCCAGGGGCTTTCCTGGGATTATAGAGCAAGAGGAAATGTAGATAAAGGACCAACTGTCTGGCACACAATAAGGGTGTCTGAAGGACTCTTGACAGGTAATCTGGTATAGGCCTTCAAGCATGGAGTGCATACCTAGACCAGGGATGGCAAGTGAATTTCACATCGTGTGATTGAGAGGACGCTGCCTCAGACACTATCTGGGTTGGGCTCTGTACAGAAGGAGTCCCGTGAGTGATGCGTGTGGGGAAGATGGTAATAGGGGCACACACGTTGGTTTAGTATTTGCTCTCCCGGACTTAGCCTACTCCCAATCAGAGAAGGTCTGTACCTCTGTCAGAGTTTTCCAGACTTCCCTAATTTGGTAAACAGCAGCATCCTTGACCTGAGTTAACATCTCCTGACATTCGCCTCCACCAGGCCTTGTTTGTCACCTGGCAGTGCTAAGCCAAAGGTGCCTCCTTGATGCCAGCTTAGGGAGCTGTCCAGCCTAGGGCTGTCCAGTTGCCTCTTTTAGGACACTATGCATATACCACATTTTCCCTTTTTCCTTTCACCAGGCACAGCTCAGTTAAATTCTTCCTTGGCTTCTCTTGTGTTGTAATGCATTCACATCCCTTCTGCCTCCTTGTATGGGTCTACAGGTGGTACTTGGGGCTTCACTCGACTTTCCCATTTCCTCCTGGTAACATGCCCCATCCTACCTCCTGCCACTCAGCCAAAGGAGTGGGCATGTGACCCAGGCCTAGCTACACATTTCTCTGGGCGCAGAGATGGGTCCAGAGGTGGATATGTGACCCAGACTGAGTCACTAGCTCTTTCCCCAGGGTTTGTTGATGTGAAGCTGGGTGGGGCTAGCTTGCCTACAGAGCCCAGAGCTGGAAAGATGTGAAGGCGGGGCTGCTGGTGGCTAAATGCCCTGGCACATGGAGGAGGCCTGTAGATGGATGAATATGACACAGCAGAGATCAACAAAGATGAGACCTGGGCAGAGAGGGAAGGAAGCTGGCGCAAGTCTTGATTCTAGTTACTCAGGCCCCAGTTCCTGCCATTTCTCCTTTTTCATGCCCTGAGCTGTTCCATGTTCTAGAAGGAGAGCCTCGAGTAGTGCTTGTATTATTAAAGATGTATTCTGGTGGTGAGAATGGACTGGGTTATGCTGCAGCAGCAACTCCCAAGCCCCAGTGGCTGAAGACAGCAAAGGTTTATTTCTTGCTTTACTCTGCCCGTTCACTGGGGTTGGCAGACACTCTGTTCATTGCGATCACTGGAGTCCCAGGCTGCCTGGGTCTTCTTCGTCTTCAGTTGCTGTCATTGCCACACAAGGCAGCCGGATTCACTGTGCTGGGGAAAGAAAATGGGAATCATGCACTGTCTCTTAAGCACTCTAATAGAAGTGACACATGTCGCTTCTGCTCACATTTCACTGGCAAAGAAAATCATATGGCCAAGCCTGGATTAAAGTGGTTGGATAATTACAGTTTTACTCAACGTCTGTGAGCAGCCCCAATGACCACCATATATGTGGGATGAATGAATCCTAACCAGCTTTGCAAACCTCTAAATGTCTTTGTTGTTTTGTTTTGCTAAAGTTGGTGTAAAAGGGGATTTTTTTTTCCCTCTTGAAAATGGGAGAGTCTTAACGTACTCCTTTACCTTTTTACATTAGAAAAATCTCTCACTCCCCTTTGACTCCTTTTCTTTATTCTGTTTGTGAGTTTAAAAAGGGGGTCTTGCCCTGGCCAGTTTGGCTCAGCGGTTGTAGCGTCAGCCTGCGGACCAAGGAGTCCCAGGTTCAATTCTGGCCAAGGACACGTACCTCGGTTGCAGTGAGTCCCTGGCCCCAGTTGGGGTCGTGCGAGTGGCAACCAGTCGATGTGTCTCTCTCACATCGATGTTTCTCTCTCTCTCTCCCTCCCACTCTGTCTGAAGATAAATGTAAAAGTATCCTCTGGTGAGGATTAAAAATAAATAATAAATAAATAAATAAAAAGGCGGTCTTGATTTTGAGGAGAAGTGAGCAGTTGTAAAGAACTGACACTGTTCCATAGCACACCCTCGAAGGTGCCCTAGGATTACATTGTGCTCGATGTGTTTGTCTCCACCTGTCTTTCTCCATGAAGCCTCCCTTGGGCCCCCTAACTGAAGATGATTTCTGTGCTCTGGGTCCCCAGAGAGGCACAGTCACTTTGTACGTTGTGATGTGGTGGTTTGTGCATTTTTCCTCCCCTTCAGGACCACGTCTGCTCCTTTGTCTCCCTCATAGTTCTTCAGGTGTAATAGGTGCCCGGTGAGTACATGCTGGGTCACGAATGAGTCAGGCCCTTGCTACTCAAATTGTAGCCGTTGTACCCGGCTGGAGTGGCTCAGTGGTTGAGCGTCGACCCATGCACCAAGAGGTCACTGGTTCGATTCTCGGTCAGGGCGCATACCCAGGTTGTGGGCCTGATCCCCAGTGGGGGCATGCAGGAGGCGGCCAATTGATGTTCTCTTTCATTGATGTTTCTCTCTCTCTAAAATCAATAATGAAAAAAGTATTTTTTAAAAATTGTAGCCTATGATCGATGTTTCTCTCTCTCTCTCTCTTCCCCCCTCTCTCCCTCCTGCTCTATCTGAAGATAAATACAAAAATGTCCTCAGGTGAGGATTAAAAAAAAAATTGTAGCCTGTGTACCAGCAACACTGGCATCACCAGGAGCTAGTCAGGAATACAGAGTCCCAGGACCTGCCTGAGACCTAGTGAATCTGTCTGCATTTTAACACGATCCCTGTGAAGCTTGAGAAGCCCCGAGTCAGGTACCGTCATCGCCCCTGTGGAGTGAAGAGACATGGACTTGCCTAAGGTTCCCATGATAGGCGGTAGAACTTCTCTGGTTCTGAGAGGTTCCAACCCTGACTTTTTATGAGTCCTGAATGACATCAGTGGACTCCCCCAACCCACTGTCCAACCAAAGGGATGAGCCCTTCACAGATGGGCTGCCTAATTGTGGCCTGTGTAACATTTAGTTTTGCCTCACCTGGGATTTAGACTGTCAAGTAAAACCTATCAGACGGAATATTGAGCCGAGAGGGTCGTGCTGCCCAGAGTGGGATAGAGCCCGCCTGGAGAAAGAGGCACAGTGAGACAGTCAGCTGACGCCGGGGACTCACGGTGGATTACAGAAACACAAAAGGACTTTCACGCATGAGAACGCGAGGCTGAGAACCGCTGGTCCCCATGTGTCCATCCTGAGGAAGTCTCAGTATTCAGCACGATCTGTATCCTTTCGGGCCAGACCCTGTAAGCTGTGGAATTCAGTCCTACCAGGGAGTCCGCTCAGCTCTACCTTCCAAATCCTCCCTCATCCAACCCTCTCCCACCTCCACTGCCAGCACCGTGTTCCAACCCCAAATTATTGCTCTCCCGACCATTTAAAACTCTCCTAATTGTTCTCCCTGCTCCTTCTCCTATCCCCCCAGTGATTTGTTTAAAACGTAACATAGACCATCTCTTTCACCTGCTATTTAAAAAATGTCCAGAGACCTCACGTCACACAGAGTGAAATTCAGACTCCTTACCATCCTCAACAAGATTGAGCTAGACCTGGGCCCTGCCCCCTGCCCTGGCCTCACTTTGTATTGCTCTCGCCCCGCCCCTCACTCAGCAACATCATCCTCATTGTTCCTAGAAGTGGACCAACTTGCTGTTTTCTCTGCCTGGAACACAGTCCCCTAGACAGTCAGTCCACACCCTCTTCCTCTTTGCATGTAGGTCTCTGCTCACGTGTCACCTTTTCAGGAGAGGCCTTTTCTGACCACCTTCTCCAAAACACCCCCACCCACCACTCTGTCCTCACATCACTCTCTGAAACTGCTTTTAATGCATTTCCTTACGTGTTTATGGTCTCCATCTCCACTGGGGTTTGATCTCCATGACTTTTGAGCCTATCCTGTTTGCAGCTATTTTCTCAGGGCCTAGAGCAGTTTTAAGTTCATAGTAGGTGTTTTAAAAAAAATTGTGGAATGAATGATGACTTAATATTCCCTTTAGGGTTAGAAGATTCTTTTTAAACACTAGATTTGTAGAAACTTGATTTGCGACCATGGCAAAGAACCTACCCTCTCCAAGCCTCAGTGTTCTCATCTGTAAAATGAAAGATCTGATTTCTATTTCTGACAATCTAGTCTGAAGGCCCTCCCATAATAAAACTGAATTTTAAAACTTCTCAGATTTGGGGGTAAAATGTAACAGTGATCCCCTTAAAATGTATAGTTGAGCTTTTAAGTATAAGAGAATTTGCCAGGAGACAGAATGGAGATGGACTCATTTCACAAGGGTACACACTGGTACTGTAGCAGCTGCCCGAGAGACTACCTTGAATTTTAGCTAAAACAGCCATTTTTTATCATCTCCCCTGGCTCTGTTGGTCAGGAGTTTGGACAGGACACAGCACACAAAACTCATCTCTGCTCCACGGTGTCTGGGTCTCATGTAGGATGAGGCAAATGGCAGTGGCAGGCTGGGCATCTCCTTCTTGTTGTGTGTTCCAAGACTTCTGTCTGTGGTCTTTCCATGTGATTTCTCCAGCCTGGAGACCCCAGGATAGTCAAATTTCTCATGTGGTGGCTCAGAGCCCCAAGAGTGAGTGTCCAAGAAGCATCAGCAGAAATTGCAAGACTTTTTATGACCTGGTCTCAGAAGTCCCAGGATGACACTTATGCTGTGTTCTATTGGCCAAGCAGGTCACTAAGACCATCTTAGATTTGGGAGGAGGGAGACCCCTCCTGTCAGTGGGAGGGTACAGCCGTCTTTAAAATACCAAGCTGAAGGATTGGCCCATCTTGGTTTTAATATCTACATAAAGAAAGGAGGGGCCTTGGGCCTGTGGAAGTGATAAGTCAGAGCTGAAAGTCTGTGCAAAGCTGAGACTTGAAGGGCTGTTCCACACTAGTGTTCTGAGTAGAAGGATAGACCCACAAGCACAGAGAGATGACAGGAAAGCTTGTCTGTCTTGCCCTGGATTCTGGGGGTGGGGAGAATTCTTTGGGGGGGAGATCTCCCTTGGGAATTTGAAACTATCCATGGACCTGTTCTCATATGGGTTTATGGTTTAAATTAACACATCCTGTATGGTCTGAGTACCCTCAGCTGAGAGATTGACAGAAAAATTTGTCCTGGACCATTGTTAACTCCTGGGGCGTCTGGCAGAAATTATTCGTCTCTGTAAAACGTCTTAATACATATCATATGAAATTAGCCCCAAAGAACATGAATTCACATTCCAAAATTATGAAACACATGAGGTAGCAACCCCCATAAGCATGAGATAAATACTACAAGCAGCAGGATTAGCCCCGCCCCAAAACACCAACGAAACATCTTATATATAATATATAAATAACTATATATAAGTATTATATAATATATAAATAACTATTACTTGGAGACCTTAGAATATGTCTTTTTAAAATGAGAAAGCCCTGGCCAGCTTGGCTCAGCGGTTAGAATGTCGACCTGCGGACCGAAGGGTCGCGGGTTTGATTCCTGGTCAAGGGCACGTACCTGGGTTGCAGGTTCGATTCCTGGCCTCGTTGGGGTCATGCGGGGGGCAACCAGTCAATGTGTCTCTCTCTTGTTGGTGTTTCTCTCTCTCACTCCCCCTCCCTCCCTCCCACTCTATCTAAAAACCAATGGAAAAATATCCTCAGGTGAGAATTAATTAAACAACAAAATAAAATGAAAAAGAAAAGGAAAGAATTGGAAATATAAGATGACAGCAGATCCTGGGGTGCAATGGGCAGAAGAATGGGCCCATTAGAAAAAGAAGGAATTCTAAAAGTAAAAAATAAAAGTGTTGAAATTAAAATCCCAGTGGATAGTTTAAAGTGATGAGGGATTGAACACTGAGGAGGTGATGTTTCCCATGCTGCATCTTGAGGCCAGAAGGGATTTTAGTAGGAAGACAGGACCAGAGAGGTTAGATCATTCATCAAGGTCATTGGTCTGGTTGACTAGGCTGAGACTTGAGGCCGAGACTTGAGGCCAAGTCTCCAGTTTCTGAAAGTGTTTGGATGTGGAAGAAAGAGGAGCTTTGTTTTATGTAGTTGGAGGGTTGGACTAGGACCAGTGGGTGACTAGAAGACACATGTTTGGCTCCATAGAAGGAAAAGTTTTCCAATAGTTGGTGCTAATGTGAGGCAATGAGCTCCCGGCTTCAAACCCTAAGACCGTCCAACTCTAAACTCGTGTATTTAATCTTCTCCCTCATAGTGGTAGAAGAAGAGAGGTAAGAGATATTGGAAAGATTCTCTTTTTCAGTGGGTAGGCCTTCCGTCCTTGTTCAAGATCAATAGATTCATTGCCCACTTATTGACCATTTGCTTTGTGCCAGGCACTACACTGAGCACAAAGATGAACGAGTTTCAGTTCCATCTTTGAGAAGTTTATGAGGTTACATAGCCAATCAGTGGGAAACTTGGACTTGAAGTCAGGGTTCTTTCTGCCTGGCCAGTGCTCTTTCTGGTGGGTGGGTATTTTGTGTGTGTGTGTGTGTGTGTGTGTGTGTGTGTGTGTGTATGGCTTTGGTTGGAAATTGTAGGGAGGAGCCCTTTTAGCGGGGAAGTGGTGCACTGACATATGAAAAGATTGAACTGCTGCATCTCTCTGCCTGGGGGACACTGTGGCATCCAGTGCTGGAAGAAAAGAGAAGGCAGAGGAGAGGGTGTGCTTGGTGAAAACAGTGTGAGACAAAGAGACAGGTGAGCTTGAGCATCCTTACCCACCGTATTAGTTGACTGTTGCTGTTATAAGAGATAAACAAAAACTTAGTGGCTCAAAACAACACAAATTTAGTCTCTTGTGGTTCTGGAAGCCTGAAGTCTGCAATGAGTTTTGGGGGGCTAAAAGCAAGGTGTTGGCAGGATTGATGCCTTCTGGAAGCTCCAGGGGGAGAATCTATTTTTTGCATCTTCTAGCTTCTGGTGCCTGTCGGCATTCCTTGGCTGGTGGCTGCATCACGCCAGTCCCTGCTTCCGTAGTCACATTGCCTTCTCTTCTGTCTTCATAGCTTCCTGTACCTCTTTTTTACAAGGACACCTGTGATTACATTTAAGGCCCTCCTGGATAATCCAGGATAATCTCCCCATCTCAAAATCCTTAACTTAATACATCTGCAGAATCCTTTTTTGCCATGTAAAAGTAACATTTATAGTTTCCAGGGAATAAGACCTGGATATCTTTGGGGGCCATTATTCAGCCCACCAAACCCATAGCTGCTGGCCTTACTGCCACCATGCTGAAGGGGGTTCATCAAAGAAGAGTTTAAAAGAAAGGAGAACACTACTGTGGTGTTCTAACATCTTCTTTTGTCTCCATGTCTGGACTCTGCTTGATTTGTAGAAATTGATTATTGAGTCTGTCAATAGATGGCCGTTGGTGCCAATTCAACACGTAACAGGAACCCCCAGTTTAGGGTACAGTGAAGAAGGAAACTTTATTCAGTGCAGAGGGCGCAATTGTGATACAGCATGGCCGTGAGAACAGCATGGCTGTAGAATAGCTCATTAGTGTTACAGCTCAATTAGGAAGCAGCACAGCTGTGGACCAGCACACCTGTGAGGCAGCCCTGGGGTGAGGTGACTGCTCTGCTCCACTGTGCTCAGGTTTAATGAGACTCCTTTGGTGTTTCAGCTCCAGCCAAGGAAACAGTCTTCTGTCTTGACAAGGGGAAAGGTAAAGTGCACTTCTCCAGCTAGAGGGGAGCTGACTTGTGTAGAGAGAAGTTCTGCCTCTGGTCCCTGATTGGTCTGTCCTCATGCAAATAAGGACTCCAAATCCTCACAGTTTATCCAAAAAGCACTGTTCTGATTGGTCAGAATGGAGCTGTTCTGATTAATTGGTGATGATGCTAATGGGGAAATAGCTGCTTAGCTCTGATTGGACGGGGAAAGTCTGAGTCCTATTTGTTGAAGCACTGATTCCAGGAACTCCTTTGTAAGGGCTGGCTCAGATGGCAGGAACATAGCAGGCAGGCAGCTCAGTGCAGGCTTCTCCCTAAACCCTGGCTTGTGTGAGAGACCCCTGTTTAGAAATGGCTGCTAGGCTCTGTTTTTAAATTTGAGGTCAGTTAGCCACCAGGAGTCCTTCTTGGTAGGTATCTTCTTTCTCAGGTTCCACAAATCAATAGAAAAGATAACAAAGAAATTAGGGTATAATGGATAACAATACTCTCACCACCCAGTTTAAGAAATAGCACATTACCTTCATTGTCTCAATACACCACTGTTTATGGACATTTGAGTTCTATCTAGATTTTTGTTTTTCTCTTTTGCTCTTGAAAAGAGTTCTGCAGGTAACATTCCTATATGTTTCCTGGTGTGCCTGTGCACAAATTTTTTTAGGAATGGAATGGCTGAGGCGTGGGGTGTGTGTATCTTTCACTTGACCAAATAACATAAATTAAATTTCCATGGATGTGTGGGTCTGTTTCTGGGCCCTTTAGTCTGTTCCATTCATCAATTTGTTTGACCCTTTATCAGGACCACACTGTCTTAATCATCGTAACTGAAAATTCTTAATATCTGGCCTGGCAAGTCTCCACCACATTTTGTTCTTCATAAATTATTTTCTTTTTTTTTTTTTTATCCTCACCCGAGGATGTTTTTCCATTTTTGTTCAGATAGAGTGGGAGGGAGAGAGAGGAAGAGAGAGAGAGAGAAACATCAACGTGAAATGGACACATTGACTGGTTGCCTCCCTCATGACCTCAACCAGGGCCAGGGATGAACTGTAACCAAGGTATGTGCCCTTGACCGGAATCGAACCCAAGACTCATTGGTCTGCAGGCCGATGCTCTAACCGCTGAGCCAAACTGGCCAGGGCACATAAATTGTTTTCCAAAAGGGTTTTCCTTCAGCAAACTATACAATTTCAGTTGCACTATGTCTTTGCCATCACTTGATATTGTCACAGTTTAAATTTTTGCCTGTCTGGTGGGTACGAAATGGAATCTCATTATGATTTTAATTTGCATTTCCCTGAATACTAATGAGATTGAGCATCTTTCATGTTCATTGCTCATTTATATTCTCTCCTCTGTGAAGAGTCTGTTCAAGTCTTGCCAATTTTTCTTTGTCCTTATCTTTTCTTTGTCCTACTGATTTGTAGGAGTTCTTCAAATATTCTGGAAGCTAATCCACTGTTACTTATGTGTTATAAATGTCTTCTCCAAATCTGTGCTTTATTTTTTAAAAAATTTTTATGGTATATTTTGATGAACAGAAGTCCTGAATATTAATGCAATGGATGCATCTTTTTAATTATAATTTATACTTTTTGTGCTCTAGGAAAACCTTACCTACCTGAAAATCATGAAGATATTCTCCTGTATTTCTCCTATCTAATTGCAAAAATAGATTTGCAATTCATGTAATTTCTTAATCCATCTTGAGGTGATATTTTTGTATATGATGTGAAGTAGGACTCCAGAATATATTTTCATAAGAAAAACCAGTTGTCCTTGCACCATTTATTATAAAGTTTATCCTTTCCCTTTAGATATGCAATTCTCGATCCTGTCAGAAATTAAGTTTCTGGGCTCTTTATTTTGTTCTATTGAACAGTTTGTCTGCAGTGGTACCACCGTCTTAATTATCACAGCTTTATGAAAACTCTTGATGTTTAGCATGACAAGGCCCCCCACTTTCAAAAGTGCCTCAGTGCTTTTCTCTTCCATATCTGTGTATCAAGTTACCTTAGAATTGTGTTACCACACACGCGCGCGCGCGCACACACACACACTCAAAAATCTGGAATTTGATTGGAATAACATTGAATGTATGAGACAGTAGAAAATAGGTGTTCTTAAGATATTGAGTGTTCCAATCCATAAACATAAGATTTATCTGTATTTATTTAGGCCTTCTTTAATGCTTTCAATAAAATTTTGTAATCAAGTCGTCATACTTTGGTGTGCAGTGGTACTTCATGCGTACTTCCTATTTCATCATAGAATATTAAAAACACCTGTACTTAAGGGTTGATTTTTAAAAAAAAAAAAATAAAGTTGATTATTTGTACTGCATCATCAATGACCTTCTTAAAGGAAACAGGCATCACGGTAAAGAGTAAATGCAGTGACGACTGGTGAGTTTGGACAAAGGCAGCTGCAGTAGTCAACGTCATTGTTGCACCAGCAGTGCAAATTCAACACAGTGAAAAGGGCAGATGTCTTAGTATTATTACTGTTAAAGTTGTTTTGTCCTCAAGGATACTCTTACAGGGTTCCAGGAAACTCCTGAAAGGGTTTCGGGTATCCCAAGAATCTGTGGATCACACTTTGAGAACCACTCACTGTTCTGTACAGTCAAAAACCATTACCACACCTAAGAAAATCAACCCATTCCACACCTTCATCCAACATGTGGTCCGTACTCAAATTAGCCACAATTTTGTAAAGATCCTGTATTGGTTTTTTCTTCTTCCTGTGTTTACTTGGTTGAAGTTCGCACATTGAATTTGGCTATGTCTTTTGACCAACTTAGAACAGGCCCCCTCCCGCCCCTGAATTCGTGAAGAGTTTAGGCCAGCTGCGATGGAGAAAGAACATTCTCAATTTGTCAGACTTGTCCTTGTGATTAGATTTAGATCAAGCATTGTGCTGCCTTTTGTCAGGAGAAGAGAATCGTCAGGCTGTCCCATAATTGGTAATTCTAAACTTGACCTCTGGGTTAAAGGTTTACAATTTCTTTAAATCCAGAATTTTTAGTTTAAATGGGAGGGTAATTTGGACTGTCTTGTCTGATACTGTTGGAAACCGTGGTCTCCTTTTGATTTTTCATTGTCGAGATTTGAAGGTATATCAGAATTCTTTTGGTTCCAAGAAAAAAAAAAAAATACAACTCATGCCCTTGTTCCCCCAAGCTAAAATCAAAGTTAAATCCATTTACCATAATACAAGTAAGTACTTTATTGACACATATCTATACTTTCTGTCAGATGTTGCATGGGCATTTTGTATACATTGTTTCACTTGATCCTGACAGTAGTGGGTGGGATAGGTAGTATGGTTTGCATTTTACATATGAGCAATATGAGGTTTAGAAAGGTTAAGGAACTTTCCCTGCTCTTAAATGTTAGAGCCATTGGGTTTGCCTGATTTCACAGCCTTTGCTCTGTCTTTGCCTGAGTGTTGCTGAGTCCCCTTTCTCTGTGAAAGGATCATTAATAGTGGAAAGCAGTGAGAGAGTAAGGGCCCAGTGCTTCTGCAAGCAGTAAGACTCATGGAAACTCAGAAGTACTGTGGTTGGACTGGCTGGTCCAGAGAGGCTGCGTGGAGGAGTAAACCATCTAAATGCAGTTTGGATTCCCTTCTGCAGGGAGGGAGGCATGTTCCAGACAGCATGAGGTTGGGTTGCAGGTTTGATCCCTGACCCTGGTTGGACCCATGCAGGAAGCAGCCAATCAATGTGTCTCTCTCTCACATTGATGCTTCTCTCTGTCCTCCCACTCTCTCTGAAACAAATCAATGAAAAAAATATCCTCAGGTAAGGATTAACAAAACAAAACAAAAAAATCATGTAAATTTCGATTGTACAATTCTGTAATGCATCATCTGTATATTGGATTGTGTGTTCACCACCCAAAGTCAAGTCTCCTTCCGTCACCATATTTGACCCTCTTTACCCTCTTCTACCTCTCCCCCTTCCTCTCTAGTAATTATCATACTGTTGTCTGTGTACGTGTTTTTTGTTTGTTTATTTTGTTTATTCATTTGTTGCTTTGTTTTATATCCCACATATGAATGGAATCAGATGATTCTTGTCTTTTTCCATCTGACTTATTTTGCTTAACGTAGTATTCTCAAGATCTATCCATGTTGTCGCAACTGGCAGTATTTCATCCTTCCTTATGGCTATGTAGTATTCCATTGTATATATGTACCACATCTTCTTTATCCAGTCATCCATCAAAGGACACTTAGGTTGTTTCCTTGTCTTGGCCATCATGAATAATGCTGCGATGAACATAGAGGTACATATGTCTGTATGAATAAATGTTTTCAAATTTTTCTGGTAGATACCCAGAAGAGGGATTGCTGGGTAGCCCTATTCTTAATTTTTTGAGGAACCTCCATACTATTTTCCATAGTGGCTGTACCAGTGTCCTTTCCACCAGTAGTGTATGAGGGTTTCTTTTTCTCCACAACATCTTCAACACTTGTTATTTCTTGTCTTGTTAATAACAGCCATTCTAACAGGTGCAAGGTGTTCTCTCGTGGTTTTGATTTGCATTTCCCTAATAGTTAGTGAGGTTGAGCATCTTTGTGTATATCTGTTGGCCATTTATATGTCTTCTTGGGAGAAGTGTCTATTCAGGTCTTCTACCCACATTGATTGGTTGCCTCCCGCATGAGCCCGACCAGGGCTGGAGACCGAACCGCAACTGAGGTATGTGCCCTTGACTGGAATCGAACCCCTGACTCTTTGGTCTATGGGCCGATGCTCCAACCACTGAGCCAAACTGGCCATGGCGGTTGCCTGTTTGTTTTGTTGATGGTTTTTTGTGCTGTGCAGAAGAAGCTTTTTAGTTTGATTTGTCTCATTTTGCTTTTACTTCCCTTGCCTTTGGGGTCAAATTAATAAAATCCTCTCTGAGACCAGGGTCCATGGTTTATTACCTATGTTTTCCTGTATTTTATTGTTTCAGGTCTTATATTTAGGTCTTTGATTTATTTTTAGTTAAATTTTGTGTATGGTGACAAGTAGCAGTCTAATTTCATTCCTTTGCATGTGGCTTTCCAATTTTCCCAGCACCATTTATTAATGAATGTTTTTGGCTCCTTTGTCAAAAATTACTTACCCATATATATGTAGGTTTATTTCTGGGCTTCAGTCCTAGTCCATTGATCTGTGTGTCTGTTTTTCTGCCAACACCGTGCTGTTTTTATTATTGTTGCTTTGTAGTATAATTTGAAGTCAGGGAGTGTGATACCTCCAGATTTGTTATGTTTTTCTCTGGATTGTTTTGACTATTTAGGGTCCTTTGTGGTTCTGTACAAATTTGATGGTGTTTTGTTCTGTTTCTTTGAAAAATGACATTGGGATTTTGATGGGGATTGCATTAAATCTGTATATTGCTTTGGCTAATATGGCCTTTTTAATTATGTTGATTCTTCCAATCCTTGAACAGGGAATATCTTTCTATTTCTTTGTGTCTTACTCCATTTCTTTTAATAATGTCTTGTGCTTTTCAGTGTATAGGTCATTCACATCCTTTGTTAAGTTTGTTCTTAGGTATTTTATTCTCTTGGTTGTAATTGCAAATGGAATTCGTTTTTTGTTTGTTTTTTTCATTTCTTTTTCTGAAATTTCATTGTTAGTATATAGGAACACAATGAATTTTTGTACATTGACTTTATATCCTGCAACTTTACTGTATTTGTTTATTATTTCTAATAGTGTTCTTTAATCCTCACCTGAGGATATATTTTTATTGATTTTTTTTTTTTAGAGAGAGAGGAAAGGGGGGACAGAGAGAAAGAGAGAGAGAGAGAAAGAGAGAGAGAGAGAGAGAGAGAGAAACATCCATGTGAGAGAGAAACATTGCTTGGTTGCCTCCCATATGTACCCTAACTGGGATCAAACCTGCAACCTAGGTTTGTGCCCTGACCAGAAATAGAACCAACAACCTTTTGGTGTACGGGACAATGTTCCAACCAAGTGAGCCACCCGACCAGGGCCTAATAGTTTTTTTGTTGTTAATCCTCACTTGAGGATATTTTTCTATTCATTTTCTTTTTTCAGCTAGAGTGGAAGGGAGGGAGGAAGAGAGAAACATTGAGTGGTTGCCTCCCACATGACCCTGACCAGGGCCGGATATTGAACCTCCAATCCAGGTATGTGCCCTTGACCGGGAATTGAACCTGCAGCCCTTCAGTCTGAGGGCCAGTGCTCTAACCGCTGAGCCAAACTGGCCAGGGCAGGCCTAGTAGTTTTTTTGTTTTTTTTTTATCCTCACCCGAGGACATTTTTTCATTTTTTGTTCAGACAGAGTGGGAGGGAAAGAGAGGAAGAGAGAGAGAGAGAAACATCGACGTGAAAGGGACACATCGAGTGGCCGCCACCCACACGACCAACCAGGGCCGGGGACAAACTGCAACCGAGGTACATGCCCCTAGCGGGAACCGAACCCGGGTCTCTCTGGACCGCAGGCTGACGCTCCAAACCGGCCAGGGCAGTTTTTTAATGGAGTCTTTAAGGTTTTCTGTATAAAGAATTATGTCATCTGCAAAAAGAGACAATTTTACTTCTTCATTCCCAACTTGGATGCCTTTTATTTCTTTCTCTTGTCTGATTGCTCTGGCTAGGTCTTCTCAAATGATGTTGAATAACAGGGGTGAGTGGGCATCCTTGCCTTTTTGCTGATCTTAGAAGAAAACTCTTCAGTTTTTCACCATTGAGTATGATATGAGCTAAGGGCTTGTCATATTATGGCCTTTATTATGTTGAGGTACTTGCCTTCTATACCCATTTTATTGAGTGTTTTAATCATAAATGGATGTTGTATCTTGCAAAATGCTTTTTCTGCATCTATTGATACGATTTTTATCCTTTATTTTATTATTGTGGTATATCACATTGATCAATTTGTGTATATGGAACCATCCTTGTTCCCCTGGAATGAACCCCACTTGATAAAGATGCAGTATCTTTTTAATGTATTGTATTAGATTTGCTAGTTTCTCTGTCTCTCTTCCCCTCCCTCCCTCCTTTACACTCTATCTAAAAAAATCAATGGAAAAAATATCCTTGGGTAAGGATTAACAACAACAACAAAAGATTTCATTGTTTTCTATTTTATGCCCGAGTAATATTCCAATGTGTGTGTGTGTGTGTGTGTGTGTGTGTGTGTGTGTGTATACACATATATACACACACATACATACATACATACTATATCTTCTTTATCTAGTCGTTTATCAGTGGACACTTTGGTTGCTTCCATATTTTGGCTATAAATAATGCTACAGTGAACATAGGAATGCATACATCTTTTCTAATTAGTGTTTTGGACTTCTTTGGATAAATACCCAGGAGTGGAAATGTCTATGGTCGTTCTATTTTTAATTTTTTGAGGAACCTCCATACTGTTTTCTGTAGTGGTAGCACCAGTTTGCAATCCCACGAACAGTACACCAGGGTTCCCTTTTCTCCACATCCTTGCCAACACTTGTTGGTTGATTTATTGATGTTAGCCATTCTGACAAGTATGAGGTGATATCTCAGTGTGGTTTTAAGTTGCATTTTTCTGAGGGTTAGTGATATGGAGCATCTTTTCCTATGTCTGTTGGCTATGTGTATGTCCTCTTTGGAGAAATGTCTATTCAGGTCCTTTGCTCATTTTTTAATTGGATTGGTTTTTGGGGGGTGGGTGTTAAGTTGTATGAATTCTTTATATATTTTGGATATTAACCCCTTATGGGATGTATCACTGGCAAATATCTTCTTCTAATCAGTAAATTTTCTCTTCATTTTGTTGATTGTTTCCTTCACTGTGCAACAAATTTTTAGTTTGACATAGTCCCATTTGTTTGTTTGTTTCTTTTGTTTCCCTTGCCTGAGGAGACATATCCAAAAAAAAAAAAAAAAAAAAATTACTAAGAGTAATGTCAAAGAGTTTACTGCCTATGTTGTTTTTTTTTTTTCCTAACAGTCTTACATTTAAATCTTTAATTGATCTTGGGACTTAACATGTAAATCTTTTATCCACTTTGAGTTTATTCTTGTATAAGGTGTAAGAACATTATCTAGTTTCATTTTTTTGGCGTGTATCTTTCCAGTTTTCCCAGCACTATTTATTGAAGAGAGTGCCTTCACCCATTGTGTGTTCTTGCCTCCCTTGTCATAGATTAATTGACCATATAGCTGTGCATTTATTTCTGTGTCCTCCCCACAAATTCCCTGTGTTACTTACACCAGCTCGAGTCAGGTTCTGTTATTTAACAACCAAAAGAACCTCTAGCAAGACCCTCCCATTATACAGATGAGGACAACCAGAGCAGAGAGGCTAGTAGAGACGAGTCCAGGGCTACACTAGTGAGTGACAGAGCTCAGGCTGCAGTTTTGGTCTTCAGACCAGTTCTCTTCCATGCCTGCCCTTCCAGGCTATCACAGTGAACTTGTTCAGCAGACCCAGGGAGGTTCCGAAACCATAAGGAGAAATACTGCTACTCTTCTACCACCACCCTTTTAAAACATGTGTCCTGTTATACTTGGAAGTGCTGTTCCAACATCACATGTATTTGCCCCTTTTTCTGTAATCCTGTCAAACTGAGTAGCAGGGCTGTCACCACTCATGTTTTTGCCTTTGAATCTTACATATAAGCGATTCTTTTTTTTTTAATCCTCACTCGAGGACATTTTTCCATTTATCTTCAGATAGAGTGGAAGGGAGAGAGAGAGAGAGAAACATTGATGTGAGAGAGATACATTGATTGGTTGCCTCCTGCACAACCCCGACCAGGACCTGGGACCAAACCGCAACCGAGGTACGCGCCACTGACCAGAATCGAACCTGCGACTCTTTGGTCCGTGGGCCCACACTGTAACCCCTGAGCCAAACCAGCCAGGGCCATATAAGTGATTTTTAACCAGTGTGCACTGGCTGACCACAAAGGTCTTCCCAGTCCTTCTTGTGTTCTTTTCATTTGTCTCCTTTTGTTATAGTAATCTGATACACATTTATATCAAGAACAGCTCATTTTATCTGAGCTTCATGATAGGGAAGAACTGATATCCATGCCTTGTTTAGTTCCTGTATTTTTTTTTTTTTATCCTCAACTGAGGACATTTTTGCATTCATGTTCAGATAGAGCAGGAGGAAGAGAGAGAGAGAGAAACATCGACGTGAGAGAGACACATCGAATGGTTGCCACCCACACGACCCCAACCGGGGCCGGGGACAAACCGCAACTGAGGTACGTGCCCCTAGCAGGAACTGAACCTGGGCCTCTCTGTACCGCGGGCCAACGCTCTAACCGCTGAGCCAAACCAGCCAGGGCTAGTTTCTGTATTTTTAAGCTACATTTTTTAAATGAGCTCATCATTAATTGGAAAATATATAACAATAGAAAGGAAAAGTTTTTGCTAATCCTCCTGTCCCACCACAACTGCCAGTAACATTGTAGAGAGAATCTTTCCAGTAGTTTTCTACTTACAAACTTAATTTGAAAAAAATATATAGTTGTGCTCTGGCCAGTGTGGCTCAGTTGGGTGGGTGTCATCCCGTGCACTGAAGGCTTGCTGGTTCGATTCCCAGTCAGGGCACATGCCTGGGTTGCTGGCTTGATCCCCGGTAGGGGGCGTGCAGGAGGCAGCCAATCGATGTTTCACTGTCATATCCATGTTTCTCTCTCTCTCCCTTCCTCTCTCTAAAAATCAATTAAAAAATTAAAATATATATATATATATATATATATATATACATATAGTTGTAATTATGCATATTAAAAATTTTGTATTCTACTTTTTCCCTAAACAAGAAAAGCAGATTTTATGCTGTTTCAAACATTTTGTAAATATCAGTGTTAATGACTGTATTCATTCTAGTAAGTGAGCACAATTACCGTAAGTGTGTAGTGAGTCCTTTTGCCATGAGTGGACAACATGAATACGTGAAATGTGAGAGCAGTGCCTGTATTTATGAGACATTTTGTTTGTTTCTGATTGACTGTAGGTGATGGGATAGCCTTTGCCTTTGTTTTCAAATATTTTCCTTATGCTAGATTCCATAAAGAGGAGGACATTTGATATGTGTCATCATATCACTTTTCACACAGTAGTGTCCATTTGCATCCTGCTAGCAGCGCTGAGAAAGACCCTATCAGAATTTCACTGTACGTCTCTCGGCCCTGGACTCTGAATGACCAACACGTGTAAGAATAAATACCTATTTTTATTAGTGTTCTTTGAGTTCTGTTAGCAGAACTCCCAGCCACCAGTTTGTAGATCAGATGACACTTACCAAGGGGGAGGGATGTGCATTTTGTCCTTTCACTTGATAAAGTTACATTAACTGTTTGTCCCAGTGTATGGGAAAATGTTGCCAGTGTGATACTGTAGATAGTTTTACACAAAAATCCTTCAGTTGTCCTTTTTATTTTGATGGATAAAGACAACCATTTAAGCAAACTGGGAATATTTATTATGATCACACTTTTTTCAAGGAAAAGGTGGGAAAATGGGGAACTAGATTGTCTTGACTCAATTGCTTTTGCATATTCTGTGTTTTGGGAAGAGACCGTAGTGTGTTAGACTAGGGTGGGTGGGAAAAGTCTCACAGAAGGGGTAGGACTGGATTTAGAGGGAACGTAGTGAAGACCGAGTTAGAACTTACGAGGTATGTTGGGTTTGGCTGATTGGCAGGTGTGGGCCAGACGGCAGGATCCTGGAAAGCCAAACCCAGGATTCTGGGAAATTGTTAATGCTCTATATGGAATTATCGAGAGGTTATGAGCAGGCAGGAAATGCATAATGGTGTGGCCACTGAGAAAACAGTGCGGCAGTTTTTTATTTACACTAAACCTATGCTTATCATCTGTCACAGCAATTCCGCTAAGTAGTACCCAAGAGAGCTGAAAACAAACGTCCACACGAAGACTTGACTCAAATGTCCACGGCAGCTTTATGCGTAAGTGCCAGAGGTTATGAGCAGCAAAGTGGCCTAAGGAGAACTGACCCATGCAGGTGAATCTGGCCGTGGTGTACAAGGTGGACCACTTGTGGTGAGAACGAAGGGAAGGAAAACTGGTTAGAAGGTTCTCACAGTCCGCCAGGCATGAAGTGGGGAGGGCCAGTATTGTGAGAGGCATAAGGAGGAGCTGAGTAGCAAAGTCAGTACAGAAGAAAAGTCCAAAGAGTGGAGCCTGCTAGGTGTGGGTGTCAAGGGAGAGAAAGAGGAGGTAAATCTGAGCCAGTGGCAGACGGTGGCACTGTGGATAGAAGTAGGGCAGTGGTCTTCAAAGTGAGGTCCCTGGGCGAGCAGCACCATCACCTGGGAACTTATTACAAATGCAGACGCCCACACCCTACCTCTGACCTACTGAGTCAGACACTGGCCCGGCTGTCTGTGCTTTAACAAGCCCACTAACAAACTCTGATGCACCCTCAAGTTTAAGAGCCACTGAAATAGGGACATTGAGTGAGAGTATAGGATACAAGAGGAAATATCCAACAAGCTGTTGGAGATGGGGAGCTGGAGTCCAGGGAGGAGAGCAGCAGGCTGATGTGAACACGGGCTCGCCCGACAGGTCCACACGGAGAATAAACTAGTGCTTTGAGGGAGGGAGTGGGCACAGGCCCCCAGAAGTCTTGGGGTATCTGAGTGAACCTCCTTTGGTTGCAAGTAATGGAAGTCTGCTCTAGATCAGCTTAAGCAAGGGACATTTATGGGAAGGATGCTGGGGCAGCTTCTGGAATGCAAGGTTAGAGAGTCCACCGGGACCTCATGAAGGAATGAACCAGGAGATGAGACATGATGAGAATCCAGACAGCTTCTCTCTCGGGGTCTCTCTCCTGTCTCCCCCCCACACACCCCCACCCCCTGCCTGGAACCAGTATCTGTTTAACTCATAAATGTGTGCCTGTTTTAGGCAACAATGATGGGCTAAAAAATGAAAAAGGCTCAGCTCTGCCTTCATACAGCATGTCTGTCTGTCTCTCTTATATCTGCTTCAGTGAGCATCTGGCCAGATGTGACCACCCCATAGCTGCTAATTTACAGACTTCATTTTAAGTAATCTGCAGATATCTCAACCCTGATTCTGAATTCCCAGGGGAATAATCTGAGAGGCCTGTCTTGGGCCTAGCGTTGGGCAAATCGGCTCTGGCAGGAGGCAGGGTTCTTGGACACGCCCTGGGTGGGGGGCTCCTTATGAGAGAAAGGAACAGCAGCGTGGCTGTGCCAAGCTCTGTTTCACAGTGGGCTGTTTTCATCTTCAGTAGTGTGACCTGTGGGGGAAATGGTTCTTGTTTTCTTTCATAATGAACTTCTTAACAGAGGACTCCAACAATGATATGGCTGTTTCCGGGGGGAGGATGGGAGGACCCCTGGTGCTTTTGCATGCAGTAATTATTAGAAACTCTTGTTGGGGAGGAGCTTGTTGGTATAGAAAGGATGGATGCAATTCTATTTTCTTTTGGAGATGGGTAGATAGCCTTTAAAGCTGTTCTTCCTACCCTGAGAGTCTGTGATTACAAATGAAACCACCGAGTTTGGGCGTCCAGGCCTGAAGGACGGGTCCTTGGCTTGGAGGGGAGAGAAGCGTATTGCAGTGGCTTCTGGGTTCCTTCTTCTTAGCCAGAGGCAACTTATCTTTCAGCTAGGTAGTGCTGTGGTGAATTTACTTACATTCATCGTTCTTTGCCGTGGATTTGTTCCTTTGTTATGTTGGAATATTTATGATCCCTGAGACGCTACAGGCCATGTGTGAATAAATTTTTACACACCTTCCTTGGAGGGGGACCTTCAACTCATTTACAGTCTTATTTTTAACCTGCTTCTCTAACCTCCTTTCATCCTGAGCCATTCATTCATTTCTTCATTCATATTTAGCACATACCTACTATGTATCAAGTGCTGTGCTGGGAGGTAGAGCTCTTCCTACTTCGTATTTTCAGTCACTAGCCTTGCCACTGTCCTCTTTAGTTTTCCCTCTTGCCTTCGGCCTTGGGAATGACGCTGGCAGAATGTGCTCAGGGAGTGATAACAGGTTTGCTCATGCTGTTCTCCCTCCTAGGAGTGCCTCCCGGCTTCCCCTCCTCCCCAGCCAGCTAAGCCGCTGCTGGAACATCCCGTGTGGAGACATTGCTGATTTAGAAGGTCAGGCTTAGTTCACAGAGCATAATGCGGGTGTGATGGTCTGCCTGAGTGTCGTCCAGCTAGACTTGAACTTGATGATGTCTGGGACTGTCCCACTCACCTTCATATCATGACAGTGATGGATAAAGGATTGAATGCTACTGTGGGCAATAGGATAGGGGAGAAAAGGGAAGAATAAAGAAGAAAATAAAACCACTCATAATTCCATCACCCAGAGGTGCATTCTGGAGGGATCCTTAAGACTTTTTTTAAAAATATGTTTTTATTGATTTTTTAGAGAGAGAGGAAGGGAGAGATAGAAACATCAATGAGAGAGAAACATCAATCAGCTGCCTCCTGCCTGCCCCCTGTTGGGGATTGAGCCTGCAACCCAGGCCTGTGCCCTGACCGGGAATTGAGCCAGACCTCTCAGTCCATGGGACGATGCTCAATCCACTGAACCACACCAGCCAAGTGATTAAGACTTTTTGAATACAAAAATTTTGTATGGTTGAAGTTACTGTGCCTTTTCCTTTTCCATTAACATTAATATATTAGTATTTTCTTGTGTCCAAAAGATTTCTAAACAGGATTTTAGTGACCTTTTAAAATTGAATAGTCAATTTTTTAAAATATTTATTTCAGTTTTGTTTTTACATAATAAAAAGCCGTGGAGTGCATTTGTGCCTTCATCTTTGTCCCTGATGGTTTCTTTTGCATGTACTCTCAGGAGTACAGTTGTAAGTCAGAGGGTATCAATGCTGTGAAGATTTGAGAAATCATGGCAACTTGCCTCCCAGAAAGATTGTGCCAGTCTCTACCCATTGGCAGTTGGGTTTATAAATTCTTAAAGAAGATGGAGACAAAAGCAAAGCACTGATGATCTCCTAATTGGCTGTGGCTTCAGTCTGTAGGGAGCGGCAGCTTTTCCTGTGTTGGGAGCCAGGGCATGGAGAAAAGCCTGTTGCTGCTGAGGCGTGTAGCTTGGCCTTCAGTGACAAGGGCCAGTGCTATGAGCACAGCCACCCTTTTCCAGGCAGGACTCCAGGGACTCAGGGAGCCTCCGAGAGACTGCACAGCTTTCTGAAGCAGGGAGGGAAAGAAGCTGCACCCCGTTAGCCACACAGCCATTAATGGGGAATTCAAGCTTTGGGAAGAGCGCCTGGCTTTATAAAGCCTACCAGGAATGAAAGGAAAACAGAGTGTGGATGAAGCATTTGTTGCTGTCATGGTCCGGGAAGGTCACTACTATGCATTCATGCATGGGGGTCTCCTAGGCAGTTAAGCCTAGGAGCAAATATGGATTCCAAGAGGTCAGTCATTTGCTTGATAGGGAATTGGACCTGCCTGGAAACTGAACTTGCAGCCTCTTGGCTGTGTATGTCTGGTGAAGTGTTAAATATATTCTGTTGGTATTGCTTAGTTATACTTCTGGAATTGGTACTGTTTAGAGGACATTTGGAAAATAAAATGAAATGACCCCGAATCAAGTTCTTATTTTCCAGCTGGATTGTGTATAGTGAGGATAAACTCATAAAGTATGTTTTTACATTGACATTATATTGTGATTTAGTAAATTGAAAAAAGATAATTAGGATATTTAATATGAACAAGAAGGGAGATGGGAAACTAATACCTGGCGAGTATTGGAACGTTTTAATACCCTGGTTGATTTAAAACTCACTTGTTTTATTTCATCCTTAAAATAGGAACTGTTGTTATTTTTGTGGATAAGGAAACTGAAACTTAGAGAAGTTAAGCAACTTAATCAAAGTCGTGAAGCCAGTCAGTGGTCGAAATGAGCTGAGCATCTGTGTCTGTCTGCTGCAGAGCCCCTGCCTTGCTGATGTGCAGGGCGTTGTTACTTCTGGCTCTGGTAGGAGCTGGACGAAGGGCTGTAAGCCAGCTGCCATTGTCTGCTCCTGGGGAAGGCAGGGCTGTGGCCCCTTGGAAAGCCTGTTGTCGTTTCTGCTGGGCCGGGATCTGCTCTGAGAAACACTGAGCGCTGGCTTCAAAGGGAACACAGAGCAGTTGGACAGCTCCCAGCTTCTCGAAACACTGTGGGTGTTGGTGTTTAGCTGGGGCGATGTGAATCCTTACACATGTACTTTCGGTGGCCACCTTGTTCACTCCTGGGTGCCGCTCGGCTGGATTTCTGATTGTCTCAGCTCAGGAATTAGATCCTAACCTTTGGTACCATCATAAATTGGGTTGTTGGTGGTACTGAGGTGTGAAGGGCTTTGCCCACATAGATACACAATCTGCCATCAGAGAGGCTTCAACCAGCCCCAGTGGACATGAGTTCAGGTTGGGAAGAAGGCTAAGGGGACCTGAGCTTTTGGGCACCAGTCATCAGAGGGTCTGAAGGGCTGTGTCTTAGTCAAGTCCTGTTCACTTTTTTGTTTTTGTTGCATGAACCAGGATAGATAAACCAACTGGACTTTGCATGAGCCGAAGGGGAATTCGTTGTAAAGAGGCAGGGTTTGCAGCTGGATTTCATGGGGTACTAGAACCCAGGATGGGAAGCTGTTGGGAAGCCTGCTATTCTCACTTCCTCCCCTCACCCCCCAACCCCCATCCCCAGGCGCTGGTCTCACTTCTTGGCTTCTCTAGCCACACTTGCTTTATTTTCTCTCTCTCTCAATCTCTCTCTCTCTCTCTCTGTGTGTGTGTGTGTGTGTATGTGTGTGTTGCTCTCTCTGATCTGTCTCTCTCCAGACTTCTACTTTTCTTCATATAGGGCCAAACACGGGCACCCACGGTAGCAGCCCCTACTCCCGAGTTTATACCTCTTTAGCCCAAGTATCCAGCAGGAACTGCTAACTCAAGTTTCTCAGCCCCAATACTTCTGGGAGATAGACCTGACTGTTCAGGGTCAGAGAAGTTCATGATGTATGAACCTCGCTGCTGGGCCCACTCAGTGGTTGGAGAGGGGACGTTCTCAGAGGGAAGAAGGAGGGCTGGGTGGACATACTGTCTGTGGCAAATAGAGTGAGCAGACCAATTTGGCTAATGAGACAGAATTTGGACCAGACCAAGGAGTGGAAGTTCCCAGGTAACAGGTTTTAGGTCAGTAAAAGAAAGAGTTCTTTAGAGTGGTCCAAAGTGGACCGGACTGCTTTGGGTGATAATGAATTCCTGTGCATGCAAGGCTTCAGACAAAGCCAGCAGTAGCATCCTAACGGGATGCTTGGATGGTAGATGCTGAAGGTGGGTCAGGCCATGACAGCCTGGCTCTGGGCTGCCGCCTCTGCTGCAGAAACTTCCCTTAGACTCTCCATGCATAGAAAAAGGTTGCAGGGACATGTACAAGTGTTTATTGGTATATCAGTAGGGAAATATCCAGTATAGAAGTATTTTAATTACTGTTATTGTTGAGTGGTTGGATTGTGGTTGATTTTGATTTTTTGTTTTGTTATTTTCTGTACAGTAGTCCTCTCTTATCCATGATTTTGCTTTCTGCAGTTTCAGTTATCCACAGTCAACTGCAGTCCAAATGTTTTAAATAGAAAATTCCAGAAATAAACAATTTATAAGTTTTAAATTGTGCACTGTTCTGAGTAATGTGATGAAATCTCTTATTGTCCCATTCACTCCCACCCAGAATGAAAGTCATTTTTTGTCCAGTCTATCCATGCTGGACATGTCTGCTAATGTCACAGCATCACAGGGCTTGTGTTCAAGTGACCCTTATTTTACTTAATAATGGCCCCAAAGTGCAAGAATAGCAATACTGGCAATTCATATATACCAAGGAGAAGCCATAAAATGCTTCCTTTAAGCAGAAAGGTATGTACTATAGGAAAAAACATAGTCTATATAGGGTTTGGTATTGTCTGTAGTTTCAGGCATCCACTATGGGTCTTGGAACATATCCCCTGTAGATAAGGGGAGACTACTGTATTTAAAGTATTTTCTACAGTGAACATAAACAAGTACCATAAACATGTTACAGTAACATAAACATGTTATATTTGTGTTAACAGTAAGCAAGGTAAACTCAATAGTTGAGTTTCACTGGGCCAATATGTATTGAGTGTTCACTCTGGGTGGCATTGTGGCTTATATAAGATGGAAAACATGGGCCTTGCTCTCAAGGAATTTATGGACTAATAGGGGCGAGGGATATTCACACATAAGTCAAACTGAAAGGAGGCTATATTAAAAGCTAGTAGAATATTACAAAGTGTGTGGAAGGCATACGTATATGATATAACCCTCCTTCTAAGAAAGGTTTCATGAAGAGAGTAACAATGGATATGGATCTAGACCAGTGGGTCTCAACCAGGGTGATTTTGCCCCCTGGAAACATTTGGCAGTGTCTGCAGACATTTTTGATTGCCACACCTGGGATGGGGGAATGCTCCTGGCATCTAGTGGGTACAGCCCAGGGATGCTGCTGAACATCCTGCAAGGCTCAGGACAGCAGCCCCCCAACAAGGAATTATCTGGCCCCAAATATCAGTAGTGCCAAGGCTTCTAATCCAGTGCATTAGAAGTTTGCATAGGCCCTGGCTGGTTTGGCTCAGCAGTTAGAGTGTCAGCCTGCAGACCAAAGAGTCTCAGGTTTGATTCCAGTCAAGGGCACGTACCTCGGCTGCGGTTTGGTCCCCGGCCCTGGTTGGGGTTGTGTGGGAGGCAATCAGTCGATGTATCTCTCTCACATCTATGTTTCTCTCTCTCTCTCTCTCTCTCAAATCAATAAATAAAAATAAAAATAAAAAGGTTGCATAGGATTTTAGCAAGAGATGGGGAAAGAGCATCCCAAGCGAGCAGAATGATGGCAGGGCACGGTGGCAGAAATGCATGAGGTGGGCACAGGAATTAGTGGAGGGCACATGGAGCTGGTGAGGTGGGCTGTGGCTAGATGGTGGAGGTCTTCAATGTAAAGGTAAGCAGTTTGGATGTTTTTCTTTGGGCAGTAGGAAGCCGTGGAAGTCTTTTGAGCAGTAGAATTGCTCCATCAAGAGTGGTGTCAGTTCTTGTCACCCTGGCTTTGCTTCATTGCTTGCTTGTCTGTACATCCGTAGAGACTGAAACACACCAATGTTTTCCTGTCCTTCCATTCTTTGTTTCTCACCTATCCAAAGGATAGCTGTGTCAGCTCTCTGCCTTGCTGACCCATGATTCCCACCTACTGGTGACAAAGGGATACAGCAAAAAATAGTGACCCCCTTTGATCTCTCTCCTGCTGGTGCAGTTCCTAGGAATATACCACAGTGACAGATGACTGTCCATGTCTGTCCTGATGGCCGTGTAACAGCGTTGCTTGTTTTGCTTACCACCAGCATCTGGGTGTTTGCGAACATCCTCACGCTATCTCAGGATGTGCAGTGTGTGTGAGCAGGGGATTGTGCATGCTCAGCGATATCCACACAGTGCAGGCAGCTGAGCAGAGGCCAGGGCGGGACCTGGGTGAGACTGAAGTCACGGGATGAAAGAATGCCTGAGCGGGGGAGGGGGTGCCCCAGAACTCAACAGGGTGCTCTTGCCATCTGTTCGCTGGCTCACCAGCAGCCGAACAGTGCTGGACACCTACTGTACCAGGTCAGTACAATACTTACCAGGTCAGTAGGTCAGTATTTTCTGAATGAAAAAATGAGACTGCCTAGCTCAGGGCTGGGGTGGAGGATGTTGGCCCAAGATCACCCTGCCAGTTGAGATCAGAGCTAAGCCTAGAACCTGGGTTCCTGATCTTCAGTTGGGAGTCCTTCCCCTGTGCCATGTCCCCCCTTCACTGCACAGGGACCCAGAGATATAATTCTGGGCTCTGGCTGATCTATGTCTTTTCCAGGCCAGGCACCTTTGCCTAGGGCTCTGTGCTCTAAATCCTCCCAGTCCTTGAATTCTGCTGCTCCCCAAACCCCCAACCATCTGACCAACCAACCAGCTAACTCTACCTGCTGCCATGGCGAAGGCACTATAAACTATTCACTAAAATGTGGGGGACTTCCCGTTACTTTAGTTATACCCCCAGGGGTACCTCCAGGGATGCCTCAGCCCACGCATTTCTCCACAGACCAGTCAGCGTGGGGGTAGGAGGTAAGATCCTAGAGGTGTTGGCCAAACTATACCATTTATAGTAAAGCTTTCTTGGGTCAAATGTACATAGGCCAAGGGAGTGGTATGAACTTGTCAGTCATTTTATTTTCTCTCTTTATATTGGGAGGGACCCAGACTTGATCTCATATGTCCTGTGAGACTCTCCAGAACCTTCTGGAAAAATGCATTTCCCTGTCACACACCCAGAACCAAGGAGCAAATGGGGTAGGATCCTTTTATGATTCCACTGAGACCGTGGAACCACTTCCCACACCTCCGGAAGATGTCATGTTAGAAATGTTAGTGTTCTTTTCTCCACCCCAACTCCCAGGGACAGTGTGTCTCACGGCAGTGGCTGTCCTGGGTCTCCCAGCTTCGGGGCATTCCTGGGTCTTACAGACACAAGTGCTGGACCCCGGGACTGGTCAAATAACTCCCATGATGGCGTCACCCCTCCTGGTGATGGGACACCACAGACCATGCTCCTCTGCTTAGTCCCTCCCCCAAAGGGAAAATAATTTCACAGATCTGTGCAGCATTTTTGTCTTCAAAATATTTTATTGTATATCATCCTATTTAACCTTCCCACCAGCACCTTTGAGGACACCCCATTGCGCAGAGGAAGTAAAACTAGTGAGGCTCCTGGGGACCTGTCCAAGGACCCGTATATGTTCAGTGGTGCAGCACAGACCAGCACCAAGGTCCCCGAGCTCCGAGGCCTCTGAGCTTGTTCCTCCTCCTGTGTGCAGCTTAGGGTTCAAGTGGCTTTCCAGCCAGGCCAGGCCCCCCCTTCACAGGTTTTGAGCAGCTCTGTGGACAGGGAAAGCCACGGTGCTGTGAGTATGAAAGATCAAGTGGGTGGTGTGTACCACAGTTCCCAGCCCGGAGTAGGCACTGAGTCTGCGTGTCAGGTGGGCATGTGGGGGATTCTGAGAGACAAGGGGGAGTCCACAACACAGGTACTGACAGAGTCCCTCACCCTTTCGTTTGTTTTCAGCAGAACCCAAGCTGTGTTACAGTTAGACAATCTCATTTTAAATAAACCAGTCCTCATGATGACTTAAAAAGATTTCTTCAGCAAAGCCAAGGATTAGTGGTAATACAAATAATGGGTGATTAAAATATTTAACTGATTTTTAAAAATAGGTTTTTATTGATTTTTTAGAGAGAGGGGAAGGGAGATAGAGATAGAAACATTGATGCCAGAGAGAAACATGGATTGGCTGCCTCCTGCATGCCCCCTACTGGGGATCGAACCCACAACCCGGGCATGTGCCCTGACCGGGAATCGAACTGGGATCTCTCAGTCCATGGGGGTGACACTCAATCCACTGGGCCACACCAGCCAGGCTATTTCACTGATTTTGTTTGATTAAAAAAGTGAAAACATCACTGATTTAGCATCCACGCTGTGAAATCTCATTCTTGCCCAGTCTTGCCAGGGACTTGCTGTGTGACCTTAGCCCAATTATTCAAGCTCTCTGATTCTTATTGGCAGTCTGTGAAATGGAGATTATTATCATGCCTACGTCATAGAGTTTTTGTACATGCAAACACACGTAAAGCACCCAAGGCTGTGCCCAGCACACTGCGAGAGCAATCGGCACCAGTCTTTATGTGGTGCTGACTTTTTTTTCAAACCGTGAAGCTTTCATTCTTGGTGTTGGTTTCCTGGATAACTGGACATCCCTCCCCTAGGACATTTCCTTCCGTGTGCCCACCCTGTGATCCTGGCCCTGTGGGATGCACCAATGGAAAGAATGCATATAGTTTTCATTCTGAAGCAAACAAACGTTCTCATATGCCTATCCTCAAAGCCGGTTCTTTCTACTATTCTGTCTTGGAATTGTTTTTCTCCTTGGTGACCTAGTTTTGTCCATTCCCTTCAGATCTGCAAAAGCAGATGGCACATTTGTTCAAGAGTAGGTCTCCTTCTGTGGTGGTTGAGAGGGATGGCTTTATTTCCTAAACAAAGAAAACGGTTCTATTTCAGCTTCTTAACTGTCAAGCAGTATTCCACACCTTTTAGAGCAGGACCAAGGGTTACCCTTCCAAGCATCAACAATAAACAGTTATTACCCAGACTGGGGCCCACCTTCCTTACTCAGGGCCTCTGGAGCTGTGCCCCAGCACAGGGGAGAGGACAGCTCCAGCCAGAACCTTTCTCTAGCAGCCATCAGCTGCATCTGTGCCCACGTTGTCCTGGTCACTAACACAACTCCCTCATAATTAAAATGTGCTGGAGTTCCTCTGCTCAGAATTTAAATTTCGCTCACAGGAGGAACCTGGCCGTTTTCCAGCTTTGCTTGCTTGCTTTTTTTTTTAAATCCTCACCCGAGGGCATTTTTGCACTTATCTTCATATAGAGCCGGAGGGAGGAAGGGAGGAAGAGAGAGAGAGAGAAATGTCGATGTGAGAGAGACACATCGACTGGTTGCCACCCACACAACCCCCTGGGGCCAAACTGCAACCGAAGTACGTGCCCTTAGCGGGAACCGAACCCGGGACTCTCCGGTCCGCTGGCCGACACTCTTAACTGCTGAGCCAAACCGGCCAGGGCCAACTTGCTTTCTTTTCTCCAGCTTTCGGGATCTGACCAGACATCCCTGTTTCAGACCATCTTGGTTCTTCCATGAGCAGGTGGGCCAGGTTTGGACACGGTTTGCCTTCCTCTGGCTCCCCTGCCCTTGCGGTGAGATGACGGCAGTGGCCGTGTTCGCTGCCCGAGCCTGCTGCCGACAGGCCCAGGGGTCTGTATCCTGCTGATTTCTTATGAGCCACACAATGGTTTATAATCAAGCCAAGGTATAAACAAGTAAATGTACAAAATATCCATAGCAGGAACATATTTAGTAGTGTAACTCCTGCATAGAACGTCATATTCAGCATTTCCCCCTCTGCAACCAGAACCATTTTTTAAAACACATGTTTGCATTGCTTGTTAATTTTCACTCATTTTATATCATTATATCATCCGTAATGAATTGATTTGGGTTTACAGTGCCTTCTAAAATTAGTACATTTGATTTTGTCTGAAAATTTCAGTAAATGAAATAAATAGCATTGTACCATAAAACAGAACAGATGTAACCTGGAAGATTGCATATCCTGTTTTCTTTTAAATTTGTTAGAATGAACCTTTTATGGATTAAATGAGCTAATGACCTAAGTAAATTCTAAGAAAATTATAAAATTTTAAAGTATGGATGATTTTGAATACATAATCATGTAAAGATTTCTTTTTTGGTTCATAAATATCATTTATTTCAATTGTGGTAAAAACACATAATAAAATATATTATCTTAACCCCTTTTACAGTTTAGTAGCGTTGAGTATATTTACACTGTTGTGTAACCAATCTCCAGAATTTTTTCATCTTGCAAAATTAAAAATTGAAAGTCTATACTCATTAACACCACCGCCCTATGTGCCCTCCCCCCAGCCCCTGGCAACACCATTCCACTTCCTGTTTCTATGAATTTGACTTATCTAGAGAAGTATCTAGGTACGTGGTAGACTTATATGAGTAGTAGTCCACTCAGGTAAGTGGAGTCATACAGTACTTGTCTTTTTGGCTCATTGCTTCAAGGTTCATCCATGCTGGAGCATGTGTTAGGGTTTCCTTCCTTTTTTTTTTTTATCTTCACCCGAGGACATTTTTCCATCTTTTGTTCAGATAGAATGGGAGGGAGAGAGAGGAAGAGAGAGAGACAGAGAGAAACATTGATGTGAAAGAGACACATCGAGTGGCTGCCTCCCACACGACCCCAACCAGGGCCGAGGATGAATTGCAACCAAGGTACTTGGCTGGAATCGAACCTGTGACTCATTGGTCCGCAGGCCGACACTCTAACCGCTGAGCCAAACCAGCCAGGGTGGGTTTCCTTCCTTTTTAAGGCTGAATTTTACATATATATACACACACATACATATATAAATATCTCACATTTTGTGTATTCATTCCTCTGTCAGTGGACACTTGAGTTGTTTCCATCTCATGGCTATTGTAAATAATGTTGTTCTGTACATGGGTGTGTAAATATCTCTTCGAGACAGAACCTGTTTTAAATCTCAGCTGCATGCTACTCTGTTACCTTGGATGATTTCAGCCATCAGGAAAATCAGCAGCTCGGTGTACAGGACCAACCTCGTTTGGCAGTATTTGTTCACGTGGTGTTGTAGAATGATAAGTATGAGTGATGCAGTCTCAGTACAGCTGAGTGAGAGGCTTAGAAGGACCTGGGTTCATACCTGGGCAGGCATGTCTGCCACAGGCCCACATTCCTGCTGCAAGGGAAGCTGGAAAATAGAGCATCGACCATTTTCATCTTCAGACACATAAGGTAGAAACTTCCCTACACAAGGTGGGGGGGGGGGCGGTCATTGCTATGCAGGGAGCCAGAAGAATGATAAATGCTTGCTACACCAGCTTACAATCCTCTAGAATTTTCACATCCCAGTAGGTCAGAGCTTTTCTACCTGCCTAGAATGGCGTGGAGTGGCTGGGAAGATCACACCACGACACACATTTGGGGTGGTAAACACATTATGTAGGATCACCAAATTCCTGATGCTGTGTGGTCACTGGAAACCTTGGAAAACCTCTGCATTTTCATCCGTGCTGGTTCCTCTCCATGGGTTGTCTTCCTTACCTCTGTCTGTTAGGACAAGGTCTTGCCTTTCCCACATGAGTCCAATCCTTGGAAGCCCGCCGTTCTTCCTTTCTCAGTCCGTTCTTGTCCTTGTGTACAGGGGTGGACCTAGGTTTCATGGGGCTGAAGCTTTTACAGTGGAGAGAAGGAGCTTTTTTAGAAAAGGTCATACAGATTTTGATGAGCACACTGCTGGGATCCCTGCTGGGGCCCATGCATTTGAGAAGTCCTGAAGCTCGAACTCCATCAGTTTCACTGTAAATCTACTTCTGCTTCTATTCATTCTTTCTTTTTCCCATTTAAAAAATTAGGGTATAATTTGCATATTGTGAAATTCATACCCCACCCCTTTTTTTTAGAGAGAGGAAGGGGGAGAGAGAAACATTGATGTGAGAGAGAAACCAATTGGCCACCTCCCATATGCGCCCCAACCAGGGATCAAACCCACAACCTTTTAGTGTATGGGACCAACTGAGCCACCCAGCCAGGACAAAGTTTATCCTTTTAATTGAGTACTCTGTGAGCTTTAATAAATACATAGGCATGTAGCCACTGCCAGTATAAATATGGAACAGTTCCATCATGTCCCAAATTTTCCCCATACCCTTTTATGGTCAGCTTCTCTCCCCATCCCCAGCCTCTGGCGACTCATCTGTTTTCTAGCTCTGTAGTTTTCTTTTTTTCACAAGAATGTCAACTAAACAGAGTCATGCAGCATGTGCCCTTTCCAGTCTAGCTTCTTTCAGCTAGCATAATGCACTTGTATTTCATCCACGATGTTGCATGTATCACCCACTCTGTGCCTAGCCCTGGAGGTGCTGTGACGAGGAAGGCCCAGGCCCTGCCTCAGAGAGCTCCTAGTCTAATGGAGAAGGCACCTGGGCCCATTACCGTAGGCTTTTGCGTCTGTACATAGCACACACAGCTTTGCCCTACTACTGTCTTGTTCTGATATACCTGGCACCCCAGCTACTTTGTGATCACCCTGAGGATAGAGTTGCTGACCTTCTTGAGGTATCACTTTGGATTGGAAAGAGCAAGGAGTTTGAAGCCAGGCAGACTGTTTGAGTACAGCTCACCCACTTAGCAACTCTGTGATCTTATGTTGGACTCATACTTTGGCACTGAGTAGGTACTGAATAAATATCTGCTGAATGAATGAATGTAACCTCCTTAAGTCCCCGATCCCTCCTGTGTGAAAAGAGGATAATAGTCATGCCTTCACCTGACTGCTGTGGGGATCATTGCCTGGTATGGCACCTGATGGGTATCTGTAAAGGTTTGTCCTGTTCCCCCACCTTCCCTAGAGCCCTGAGAAACCATCCCGCAGACACACATGCATGTTGTGCAGAGCTCCAAGCTGGCTGGGCAGGACGACACCTGCACCTGCCATGTGGGAGCCATAGGGGCAGGAGCTGAGCAGACTAGTCCCCAGAAAACCCCACAGGTACCTCACAGGTACCCTACAAGTGCCGCCCTCCACAAGTCCAGCTCAAAGAGCCTGACACACTTATTGCCCCACCCCGTCTATAATGCAGTCCTTTCCTCTTCCCAATGTATTCCTTGTGGAGGCCTTTAGAGGAAGTCCACCAGGAGGAGAAAACCATAACCCTTTGCCAGGGGTCTCTGACTCTGGGATAGGGCATGGGCTGGGAGATGGGCAGCTTCAGAGGGTCATGGTCAAGGACTCTGTTCTCTTCCTTCCAAACACATTCAACAGGACTCAACACAGTGGTTGTGATTCACATAATTGTTTGTGGGCTGTTCCCTCCCAGAGCACCCAGGCCACACAGTAGGTGCTCAACAAGTATTTAATAACTGAATGAAAAATACTTTGTGGTTAAAAGAATTGGCATTTGAAGTAATTTCCTATAGAAGGGAAGGGCATTCGTGTTCGTCATTCATCTTCGGTGTCTCTGGGATTTAAAAGTTTTACCTGTAGTCTCCTTGTTTAACCTGAATAGTAGCTGTTGAAAGAAGGTGTTTTTTAGTCTGTGCACTCAAGGAAACCAGTTCAGAATAGTTAAGAAATGCTCCTTCAGTCCCACAGCGGGTCCAGTGATGGGGCTGCATTCAGACTCAAGACTAATGCCAGAGCTCAGCCTCTGGATTTCTTAAGAATAGAAATTTCTACAATACAGACTTAAAAAAATATTCAGACTGATACTTGAGCAGGATTTGAGTGGGTTGGGTTGCAAAGCTTAAAGCTTAACAGCATGAGTTAAAATTTTGCAGAATGTCTGTTTCAGTTTGTGCAAAAGCACAGAGTTGGGTTTGGGAGTATTTCTGTAATTCACTTTGAAGTGGGATCTTCGATTACACACCAGACACTGATCCCCATAGCAGTCAGGTGCAGGAGGGACCGGGACTTGAGGAGTTATACAGCTCTAAATAAGCAATCAAACCCCCTCTCTGTGCTGAGAGGCAGTGCGGGCTGCAGAAAGGTTGTGGACTTGGAGGCAGGCGGCCAGGGTGTGAGCCTCATTGGACAGCGGAAAGGACTTTGAAAGATCCCTGAGCACTGAGCCTGTGTCTCATTTGTTAACTGGGAAAGTAACCCCAGTTACCTGAGAGGGTGGTGGTGTGGATCAAATGAGCAAATAAGCTAGTGAGATGTTTGTGAGGCGGGTTAGCCCAGAAAGAATTTTGTATATGTTAGTTGGCCCAAGTCTTCAGAGAGGTATAGAGGCCTGAAACGCCCTGGGAAAGGAAAGACTACAGAGAGAGGTCAGCAGAATCACATGCCAAGGCGAGAAAGAAGGATATGGCTTGTTTCTGTTTTGCTGAGATCTGCAGAGAGAGAGAGAGAAAGAGAGAGAGAGAGAGAGAGGCTGACTGCCTCATTTGTATAAACAGTTTATGCGCTTGGAAGTCCGTAATTGTACTGTCACCTGGTATCAGTACATACATAATGCGGCACCAGCATGGAGTTCTGTCAGTCAAGGAAGCAGGTGGTTCTCCCTCCCTCTCTCCTGGTCCTCCTTCCTTCCTTCATTCATTCAGTCACTCACTTGTGGATTACTGCAGATTCTGAGCCATGCACTGCAGTCCAGCCAGGAAGGCAGTGAATCATGGGCAGCGTAGTCAGATGGACCTGGGTTAGAGGGTGGCCTCCTCCCCTGCCTAATTGTTAAACTCAGTTATTTTCATTTCACTAAACCCCAGTTTTTCTTATCTGCCTTACAAGAAAACAGTGTCTCATAGGGTTACATGAAGGTTAGAAGTGATCACACTTGTGAAGAAGTTTGTACAGTTCCCTACACATATGAGCATTCAATAAATAAATAATAGCTTGTAGATCATCATAATATAATCGCCAAAGAGCCAAAACGCACAGTGGGCCAGTTCAGCTGTTTTCGTATTTTGTCCCAGCCTTTTATAAGGTCATGGTGGGTAAATAGAAGCAGAGGCCCAAGGGTTGGGGCCCATGGCAACCAAACCCCAGGTGGTTTGCTGTGCCATGGGAACCTTGAGCTGTGCACCCAGACTGAGCACTCTGCCCAGCTCAGGCTTCTGGATAGCCACTGTGAGTACGGATGCTCCCTGCAGCGCCGTGCCAAGATCAGGCTCGCTCAGGTGCCTTTAGAACCCAGACCCGTAGCATATCTGAAGATGGTCCTTTCGGGGCTAGAGTATTAACAGACCCTGAAGGTGCATATGGTTGTGTGACTCCTTGTTTTGTCACACCTGGACCCTCTGATATCAGGAAGTTGTCTCAGAGCTTGGAGGCTGATGCCCAGGTCACCTTTATACATTTTTGGAGACACACACACACTCACACTTACAACTATGAATTCCTCCAGATGCTTTTCATGAAAAGCCAGGTTGATATATAATTAGTACAATTCACTCTTTTTGGTGTGATTTTGTGTGTGTGTGTTTGGATTCTGGGTTTTGATAAATGCATACAATTGTGTGACACCACCACAATCAAGATGCAGGACAAGTCTGTCGTTTCCTAAAATTCCTTCACTCTCCTTTATAATCAGCTCTGTCTACCACCCCTAGCCCTGGCAACCACTGACCTGGTTTTTGTCTGTATAAAATTTCCTTTTTCTGAGTAAATGGAATCACACAACATGTTGACCCTGGAGTTCGGCTCCCTTCACTTAGTATAATGTATTTGAGACTCCAAATGCTTTGACTGCAGCAAGATTAGTGGTTCTGAGATTAACATGGAAAATCAGTAGCATTCCTGTATTCCATTAATAACCAATAGAAAATCTAATTTTATAAATTTACAATACCACCAAAACTCTGAAGTACCTGGGACAAGACATGTCCAAGATATTTATGGAGAAATTAATAACATCGTGAAAAGACGTTAAAGAAGTGAAGAAATGGAAGAGACCATGTTCATGAGGGGAAAACCTGATGGTATAAACATGGTGATTTTTCCCAAGTAAATATTTGAATTCAATGTAATTCCAGTCAAAATCCAAATAAGGTTTTTCCTGGAACTTGACAAGCTGTCATGAAATTCATATAGAAAAACAAAGGGCCAAGAATAGGCAAGACAACTTGAAGCATGTCAGAATTTATTATAAAGCGATGGAAATTAAGGTGCATGGCTGGATGGGAGGCCAGGGGAACAGAATGGGGAGCTAAAATAATACCCATACAAACTGGAAAACTCTATGTGATGGATGGAGCTGCAAATCAATGGGAAAGGGTTGAGTAAATATTACTGGGACAATTGGGATCTACACAGAAAAGAATAAAACTGAATCCCTAACTCACAGCACACATAAAGATAAATTTCAGATGAATTAAAACCTAATAGTGAAAGCGCAAACATTAAAAACGTTCATGAGAAAATATATGTGACCAGGATTTCCTCAACAAGATATTAAAATACAAGCCATAAAAGAGAAGACTGATATATAATAAGAGCTCTTTATTGGGGAAAGTTGTTTGTGAATCATTTGTCCAAGGAAGGATTTATACCCAGACTTCACAGAGAATTCCTAAAATCTGTAAGAAAAGATAAACAACCTAATTGGGGGGGTGGGGTGGGATGTGAGTATGTAAATAGTTCAGGTAAGCAGTTCAAATGGCTGATAGACATAAAACGTTGCTCAACTTTATTTGTAATTTAGGAAATACAACAAACATGAGATACCATTTCCTATCCATAAGACTGGTAAAGCAATTTAAATCTGACTATATCAGCTTGGAAGGAATGGGAGCATCAGAACTCCTTTATAATGCAGGAAGGAGGAGAAAGTGGCACAACCTCTGGGGAGTGGTTTTGCATCATCTGGTGGCAGGTGCTGTGTGTACCCTGTGACCCAGCAGTTCCACATATGTGCATACCCTAGAGAGAGCCTCACATGTACACAAGGAGATGTGTATAAGAATGTTTGTTACAGCCCTGTCTGTAATAGTGAAAAATTGGAAAGAACCTAAATAGGCATCAATAGGATGGATAAATAAATTGTGATATATTCACATAGTGAAATAGTATGCAGTTGTTAAAATGATCTAGGAAGATAAGTATCACATGGATCAAATTTTGAAAACATATGGTTGAATAAAAAAAACCATTTCAGTGTGATTACATTTATGTAATGTTTAAATGGGTATAAACAATGTTTTTGTTTATGTATGGCTTGTGTAGATTAATTAAAACATGGTGAGAAGGATCCATACCAAATTGAGGATAGTGGTTATTTTGGGGAAAGAGTGAACAGAATGTATCAGGAAAGAGTATGTAGACTATTCCAAATATATCTGTCATGTTTAAAATTTTTTCCATATTAAAAATTGTAGCATATTTATTGGAATGTCAAAAGGAGCGCAGGAATCAAGAAGCATCCTGTTAGAGTAGATAGCCAAGATGGTCTTGGAGATTGATCCTCATAGAGGGTGATAAAAAATCGATTCACAAGCTTTTAGGGAAAAATCTTCAGAGTACTGTGATTAGAAACCAGCTCTTCTCTTGTCCAGAGCTTCAGGATGTTAACAAGTAGCTTCAGACTTGTGTTTTCCCTGGCTTTGGCCAATGGAGGAGGTGTGGTCTTTGTCATTTTGGACTATCCCCTACTATCTGAGCGTTTGCTGTTTTCCCTGGGACACATTTTTTTTAAAACTCTTGGGGCAGATTGCCCTTGGTGGTCAGGTGAAGAGCCCACGGCCCGAGGACTGGGTCGCAGCACACTGGCGCAGGGATTCCCCACCTGGGCGTATTGACACTTTGGACTGGACAGTTCTCTGTGTGGGGGCTGCCCTGTGCATTGCAGGGTGTTTAGCAGCATCCCTGGCCTCTACCTGTTAGATGCCAGTAGCACTCTCTCAGTTGTGACAACCAAAGTGATTCCAGGCATTGCGCAGATGTCTTCCAGGAAACTAAATTGTCCCTGCTTGGGAACCACTGCCTTAGAGGATAGTGTTCACATGGGACTGACGGCCCCCGCCAGATGCTGCAGCTGTGGAGGAGGCTGGGGAGGCAGCCCGGAGGGAGGCCCCCACTTGTAGCCAGAGGAGGAAGGAGAGGTGAAGAAGGGAGAAACGCAGCAGGCAGATAAAGGGAGACAGTAAGTTAGGGGTGGAGGGCTTGGGGGTGACAGTGGAGAAGGGAGGGTGGGTACAGACCTCCGAGGTGAGGCTGTGAAGGACAGCGCGAGGCTCCGCCCATAGGTAACCGGGAGGAGTGTGTTAGCACAGCGCCTGGTCTCCTCTCTAGAGGCACTCAGGCCTTCCACCTCTAGATCCTCCTAAGTGTCTTAGTGCTTTCCTCCTGACCTTGTAGAGAGAGTTTTGTGAATCTATCAAGTGGTTAAGTTCCTTGGAGAGAGACTGCAACTCTTTGTTCTTTATTCACTCAACAGACATTTTTCAAGTACCCACTTAGGCAGGGGCTGTGCCAGGCACTAGGGACCCCACTAATCTCCTGGGGGACACTGACTCAGCCACCACAGTTAGCCCAGGAGGAGAAAGACAGGCCCTGTTGTCAGGCTGCCCAGGTCCATATCCCAGCCCTGTTCCTGGCTGCTGTGTCCTTGGGCCTTAGAGTCCTCGTGTGTAGCATGGAGCAGAATTCTTATCCCACACGGGTGTTGAGAGGATTAAGCTAGAGAATGTATACAGCCTGTAGAGCAGTGCCTGGCATTAGTAGTACTCAGTGATATTAAGATCATTATTTTTAATGTTTTATTAACATTACTGCATAAGGGCTGCAATAGACTTAAAGAATGTCAAGAAAATTCTGAGGGACAAGGGATCAAAGGCTCTCAGAAGTGGCTTTTCTGAGATGGATCTTAAAGGATCAGTGGGACTTCATCAGGAAAAAACAGTTGTGCAGTTGTGGGAAGATCATGCAGGACAGAGAGCAGGCGGGAAGTCACAGTTGTGAGTGAATGAGCATGGCTCATTGGGGGACAGCTGCAGGATGCGGGCAGTGGGCTGTGAGCCTGGGAAGGAAGGAGGGGCTTGCAAGGACACCTGGTCTGCATGGACATAGGTCCCAAACCCTTTTGGCTTAGACCTGCTTCATTGGTTATTTCTTTTCTCCAAAATAGATTTAGAAGAACATGCCATTTTAATCCCTGGGCAGTGAAATGCTAAGTATGATCCTTTACCTGCCAGGGTTATTGGGATTTTAAGGACTGAAAAAGCAAACCTGTCTTGCTGTCCCTCTGCTGTCAGGTAGGGGACACTGGCAGCTACTTCACATCAGGAGTCTAGCAGATGGAGCACAGGACCTCTATCCGTGCACCACTGAGGCTTCCCTGTTCTGTGACCATCAGAAGTATTGCTGCTCATGGGAGCTCACGGAGGAGCAACTCAAGCAACTGTTGAGTTTGCACCTGTCTCTCTTCTGCCGGTCACATGCTGCTTCAGGGCAGGGGCTGGAAACCCTCCTGGAAGACGTGGCTAAACCAGGGCATCCATGCCAGAGGAGCCAGTGGCGTGTTGCCTGGGGCTTTGCTGAATCAGCCATTGCCTTCTGGCATCCCCCTTGCTGCCAAGACCTCAGTCCCAAGGTCATGAATGTGCCCTGGAAGGCTCTGCCCTTTACTTCTGCAACTTCACATAGTGAACACCATGTACTCGCCATGCCCAGGGGGTGCGTGTGAATGAGACAGAACCATCCTTGGCTTTGTGGGACATACAATGTGGCAGATAGACACTGAGCAAACCATAGCAAGTGGTATGGATGAGGGCTGAGGAAGGGGGACATTGTGGCATGTAGGAGGGAGAGAAGAGCCTAATCTTCAGGGGGTGATGAGTTCGGAAAAGGCCTCACAGAGGAAAGCAGATTCTCTCTGGTATCTGAGAATGCTTGTGACGGGGGCAGGCAGAACCACTGGGGAGACCCCCCTAACCACGCTGGCTCATAACTGAACTCTGCGGGCTTCCCCAGGCTGTGTTCCCCTCAGCGTTCCTGGTGCCTTCCCTCTTTTCTTTTTTTTAAGTCTTCACCCAAGGATATGTCTTCAGATAGAGAGAGAGAGAGAGAGAGACATTGATGTGAAAGATATACATCGACCCCAACCAGGGCCAGGGACCAAACCACAACCGAGGTATGTGCCCTTGACCGGAATCGAACCCGCGATTCTTCGGTCCGCGGGCTGATGCTCCATCCACTGAACCAAACCAGCCAGGGCTTTCCTCTTTTTCTTAAATGTCTTCCCTCCTGCCTGAGTCCTACATTTTCTCCTTCCTTTCAGACACTTGTCCCCTTTGTGGGCTTATCTTGCTCCCCGCACATAATCCCAGCCTTGAAAGGCTGGCTTTGCTCTCCAAGCCAGTGGGCAGTGTTAGTGAAAGCCTGGCTTGGAGGAGGCCGCCCTGGCTGGGTCCCCAGCAGACATCAACCTGTCTTCACAGGCTTTACTCCCTAGTGGTCATGGAACTTTATACAAGCAAGCGACTGACCACTCTGTGCACTGGTGACCAGTCTGCGAAAGAGGTTCCTTTAACCAGGGCAGCCTGGGGACAGAGGTGATGCCTGTGTAGGGCAAGGTCACAAACCCTTCCCCTGTCAGCATCTCAGAAACTGACTCCGTTTAGTTAACTTTGTTTTTCCCTGGCAACTTGATGGATATGGAATGTCAGGGTGTTACCTGGACACAGTGCTGTGGAAAAACTGACCACCACGTGGTAAATTGCGTCCGGACTATGAGTTTTCTGTATGACCTCTAAATACTGATGAGGGAGCCAGGGCTTTGGGCTTCCCAAGCGCGAGGACCCTGGGAGCTCTGTCTGTAGGTTGTCACAGGAGATGTTGGCTCCTGTGGGGTGGGGAGCCAGCACACCTCCTGTACCTGCTCAGTTTACACCTGAATTGACACCTGGGGTTGACCTTACCTGTCAGGTTAAAGGAGTAGACTCTTCTAGCTCCAATATTCTGTCTGTTCATACATTTAAAAATAATCCATTGAGAGCCTACTATGTGGCTCTCAATGACTAAACATGCATTCTGTGCCCTGGAGGCATTTACAGTCCAATGGGGAGATCCTGTCAATCAAAGTATCACCCAAACAGTAGTAAAAGAGCACCCTGATAATGTGCACATTGGGCCATGAGAGCGCAGTGGGGAGACTGACCTGGTGGGAGTTCAGGGAAGGAGCTGGGATCTGATGAACAGCCATTGTGAACCAGACACAGAAAGGGGAGGGAAGATTCCCAAAGGAGACCACAGCACAGGCAGAGGCTTGGTGAGGGGATGGTGCAAGGTGGAGAGAATGAGGTCAGGTAGAGGTCTGCCAGGCAGGTCTGTAGAGGCAGGGCTGAGAGTCAGATTTTTTAATGACCTGGTGCAGCCCTGAACGTCGGGCAGGAGAGCTGCTCCCCAAACAGTCACGTAGGTGTTATTTTTGCATCTTCATCGTAAGAGCAGTGAGAAGCAGGTTCATGCAGTGTGGGGATGTGTGTGGCAGGAATGGGGCTTGGCTTGAATGGATTTACAAATGAGAAGCTGATTTTGGCTGCAGGATGCTGAAATCAAGTATGAGCGGAGTGAACTGTGAAGGGATTTGAGTGACGAGGTTTCATTGGTGAAGGAAGCCCACCCTGTGGGCGGGCTTTATGGAACATCACAGGGGATTAGCAGCAGGGGAGGAAAGTTTGACCTTGGTTGGCTTCACACCCCCCCCCATTTTTGGCTTCTGTGACCCCAAATCCCCCTTCTGTGTTTCCAAACTTACAGGTTGTGGAGCTATAACAGGGTTCCCAAGCACATCCCAGCCAGGAGCAGAAGACCTCCAGGGCATTCGAAAACAATAAATCAGGCCCACAGCAGCAGTTTCTGTAGCTTAGAGAACTGTTCCTGGCATCGATGACAGACATTTCCCATCCAGTAGGATGAATGAAAATCACATTTCTCTTTTTCTCTCTCTCTTTCCTCCAGGCTTATATTTGGCACTCTTTACCCTGCGTATTATTCCTACAAGGCTGTGAAGTCAAAGGACATTAAAGAATATGTAAGTAGCGCTTTTTGGGTGGGGGAAACTGGGTGTGAACTGGTGGAAGAAGGGAGGCATGGCAGCAGGGCAGAGGAGTCCCTTCATCACTCTGCTTCTCGTGAGACTTACGTGGTGTGACCAGGAATCCTCTCCCCTGTCTAGGCTTCCTAGACTTCCTCTTTTTTTTTTTTTTTTTTATCCTCACCCGAGGACATTTTTTCATTTTTTGTTCAGATAGAGTGGGAGGGAGAGAGAGGAAGAGAGAGAGAGAGAAACATCGACGTGAAAGGGACACATCGAGTGGCTGCCACCCACACGACCAACCAGGGCCGGGGACAAACCGCAACCAAGGTACATGCCCTTAGCGGGAACCGAACCCGGGTCTCTCTGGACCGCAGGCCGACGCTCTAACTGCTGAGTCAAACCGGCCAGGGCTAGACTTCCTCTTTATTAGAAGTACTTTATTTTTGCTTGTTTTTTTAATATGATTTTTTTAGAGAGAGAGGAAGGGGAAGGAGAGAGAGAGAAACTTCAATGAGAGATAGAAACATTGATCACTGCCTCTTGCATGCCCCCACTGGGGATTTGGCCCACAACCTGGGCACATGCCTTGACTGGGAATCGAACTGGTGACCTCTTGGTGCATGGGATGATGCTCAATCCACTGAGCCACACCGACCGGGCTAGACTTCCTCTTTAGAACTAGAGTATAGATGTGAGGAAAGCAGGGAAGTACAGCGAGAGGAATCAGAGGTCCCCAGTATGGCCTTGGATGAGTGACTTCACCTTTCTGAACCTCAGTTTCTTTGTCTGGAAAACACTGTGTAGACCGTAAAGTAGTGTTATTGGGAGGCATTCTGACACCGGGGGCAGGGGCATGGGTCCTAGAGTCCAGCAGACCTGGTTCGGTTCCTAGGTCTGTGACTCGGACTCTGTCCCCATTCCAGTTCTGCGAGTCAGATACCCCATGATTTAAGCCCTGTTGCTTTATAAGCTTTTAGAGGACAGGAGTTGTTCATTATTCCATGACTGTTTCTCCACAGCACCTACCAGAGGGCTGAGCACGTGGGAAAGGGCTCCTTAGTATTAATACTTACTGGTTTGGAGGATGTATTACTGTCGCATGGTTTACTGTGTGCTGGGCACCTCTAGACAGGAGAACCATCGGACCACCCCTGATTGACAAAGACCTACAGGGGCGGGTTGTGAGGGAAGGAGAGATACCCAGGTCAGAGTACAAAGGATGTGGGTTTTGGTCATCAAGAGCTTGAAGTCAAGTCCTGGCTCTGACATTTGATTGACGCAATGCTGGGCAAGAAGCCAACTCCAAGAGCCTCCTCTTCTTCATCTGAGCTGCGGGGTGAATAGCACCAGTCCTGGCCCCCAGTGCTGTGAGGGACAGAGGGTCTTTGCTCTCCCTCTTTTACTCAGAAGGTGTCACTTGGCAAGTTGGGCACAGGTGAAGAAATCATTCACAGTGGGTTGGGAAAAATCATTATTTTCTTTCTCAGATTTCCCAGGATGTCTTTATGATGAAACCAGCCACCTCCAAGTCAACTGCAACCAGAACTCACCTCCCCCCACCCAACCTCGGTGTGCTAGAACTGCTTGCCCTGGCTTGCATTTGCTATTAAGCAGGGGGTCCAGACAGGGGTGCGTTCTCCCAGGAGACTGGGAGCTTCAGGATGTGAGCTATAAATAGCTAAGTTGTAAGCACAGAACCTCATGACTCTCAGTTGACTTGGGACAGGGGGTAAGCATTAGGCAGCCTCTTTCAGGTCTCCCTTCCAGCCTAGGGTGCAGGGAAGCTGTGCCAGGTAAGCAGGCAAAACGGGGTCACCATGGTTCAAGGTTGATCTGCCTTGCAGGGGCAGAAACTCAACTGTCAGCTCTTCTGGGAGAGAGCAAACCCTGGTAAATTGTTTTGCTCTGACTAATCTCACAGGAGCCTGGTTTATAACTAGAACGGCAATTCATAAATTTAGAGTGAAAAATAAAACTGACAAGCAGGGCAGCTGTTTGTGTTGGCTGGCGCACATGTGCGTTGTTTCCCAGCAGGGAAAGCGTGAGAGTAAAGATTAGAAGGTTTCTTGGTAAAAACGGAATTGGAGGAAAGGAGCTGGAGAGTATTAGGGGAGTCGGGTATGCTCACACGTGCACACCCCTTTCCCTCCATTTGTCCGAGAGAGAAACCTGGGAGTTTCCTTGTTCTCCTGCCTCTCCCTCAGCACCCAGCCGGCTGTACACACCTGGTTGGTGACTACGTCCCTTCATCTCTAGCCCCCCCCTAATAGTCTTTCAGACCAGGTCTCTCCTTTTCTGCTGCTGCTCTCTTAAATGAGGTTCTCATTTCTTCCCTGGAATGTTGCAATGGCCTCCTGTATGAGTTTTTTATTGCTACTGTAACAAATTACCATGAATTTAGTGGCTTAAAACAGCACAAGCCTCTAGGGGAGAATCCACTCCCTTGCCTTTTCAGTTCCTGGAGGCCGGTCACCTGCTTTCTTGGCTGGAGGCTCTTTCTCCATCTTCAGGGTCAACAGTGTTTCATCCCTGACCATCCTTCAATAGTCACATCTCCCTCTGACCGCCGCCAGGAAAGAGTCTCCACCTTTAACTGCTCGTGGGATACATTGGGCCCACCTGAATAATCCAGGACGATCTTCCCTTCCGAAAGGACGTAATTTAATGGGTCTGCAGAGGCCCATTTGCCATGTAAGGTAACATGTGCATAGGTTCTGGAGACTAGGGTAAGAACATTTAGGGGCAGGCAGGGGCTAGTATTTTGCCTACCACACTTCCTAACTGGTTCTCCTGCCTCCTGTCCCTCATCTCACACTCTGTTGTCTATATAATTTCAAGAAGCCTTTTAAAAATGGAAATATTCATTTCACTCCCCGGGATCCTTGAATCGTGATTGCTTCTCGCCTGCAAGATCAAGCCCAGACTCCATTACACAGTGTTGAACACCCTTTTATCTTGCTCCTTCCTACTTTCCAGTCTCTTCTCCATAAGCATTGAGTGCTCTCAGTCGCAATACTCAGTGTAGTCTGTGGACTAGAGTTATCAACGTCACCTGGGAGCTTGCTAGAAATGAAGACTCTCAAGCCCTACCCAGACCTCCTGAATGAAAATGGGACTTTTTGCAAGATCCTCAGTTTGAGAAACACTACTCTCAACATTCATAGTTTCTTATGTCTTTCCAAACTTAACTGTACTTAAACAGAAAGGGATTTATGGGAATTTGTAGAACTAACTAGAAGGCAGGGGAAAGATACTCAGAAATTGGGGAGGATCTGAGAAGAATGGGTGACAGGCAAGCTTATGCCACCGGAAGGGTCTGCTTAGGAAGCTGCTGCCAATATCATCACCATGGACGCTGGCTGCCAGCTGTGTCTTTGGAACATCCCTGAAGATTCAAAATCCTGGATAGGGGCATTTGATTTTTCCAAGCCTAGAAAACAGGCCTTGCCACCCACAAAGACCCTCATGTTGGGAGACAATCCCCAAATGGAAAGGCTTTGGATACTGGAGATATATATATATATATATATATATATATATATATATATATATATATATATATATGTTCTACATCACTATATTAAAATCACTATAATAAAATTAAAATAGAGTATTTAATATGACAATTATATCCATCTATCTCCATTACAGTTACTTGTTTAGCTGCCAACATCAAATCTACTCCTTTGCCCTGGTTTTGGCTCTTATTTTGATATATTTTTTCTTTATTGATGTTAGAGAGAGAGAAAGGGAGAGGGAGAGATAGAAACATCAATGAGAGAGAACATCGATTGGCCACCTCCTGCATGCCCCTTAGGGGATCGGGACCACAACCTGGGCATGTGCCCTGACCGGGAATCGAAACAGTGACCTCTTGGTGCATGGATTGATGCTCAACCACTGAGCCACACTGGCCAGGCCAGGTTTTGGCTTTTAAAAGAATCTTCTAACAAGAACTCTGTACAACTCATTTTCTTGCCAAATCCAAGTTTCTTCAGCTGAGTCCAGCTCCATGCCAGTATCTGTCTTCCTCTGGCTCTGACAGGATCTAACCTTAATATTCAGCCCTCTAAAAAATTAAATTGTAGAGGAGAATGAAAATGGTGGTGGAGTGAATGGATGCTACACAGACTGTCTCCCAGGACCAAACTGGAATTACAACTAAAATAAAGACAAGTCATCTGGAAAAACCAACTGAAGAACAACTGGAGAGAACCCTTATAACCAGGGACATAAAGAGAACCCCAAATCGAGACTGGTAGGAGCTGCCGAGGCATGAGAGGGCTGGCTAGGTGCCCACGGGCAGCAGCAGAGGGCTGTCTTAGCTGTGAGCAGTTCCCTCTGAGAAGCTGAGTTAAAACCACAAGCTGGCTCCCCAGTACAGTGTGGCAGAATAGGGAAAGGCGCCCACGTAACACCTGGCTGAGAAAATCACCAGAGCAGAAGTTTTGTCCTACAGGGAGAGGCGCAGGGAACAGTGGCCCTAAGGGCCAGTGCACTAAATCACAGCTACAGCCACTCACCTGGGGCTCCAGCAGAGGGAGGGCGGACTGGACTCAAACTGTGTTAAGAGAGTTGGGGTTCATGGCACGGGGGAGAGAGCTGGGAAGGAGGCCATCAGGAGCTCTATGCTGAGTCACTCCCCCACAAGACAGTAGCCATCTCCCTCAAAAAAGCTCCTTCCCAGAGTGGCTTTAGCCCAGGGGAGAAGCAACTGCCCCCCCTCTTGGGGAATTTAACACCTGAGGCTCATTAACAGCCAGAGACTACCTGCCAGCCAGTAGGCAGAGAAGAGCCTCTGAAAGCTTTGAGCTTTGAGCTTTGCACCTGGCTCTCAGTTTTGGGGGTCCTGGTTCTGAGGACTGAGCTGTGAAGGCTGAGGCCCGAGTTCCTATGCTGAGCCACTCCCTATCCTTCAGTAGGCATCTCTGTCAAGTAGCCCCATCAGAGCAGCTTTAGCCTGGGGGAGAAGCAACTGCCCCTCCCTTGGAAATTTAACGCCACCCCACCTGGAAAAGTGCAACCTGAGGTTCATTAACAGCCAGAGACTACCTGCCAGCCAGAAGGCAGAGAAGAGCTTCTGAAAGCTTTGAGCTTTGGACCTGACTCTCAGTGATGGGGGTTGTGACTTTGGGGACTGAGCTGTGAAGGCTGAGGCCCAGATCCCTGCACTGAGCCAATAACTCACAGTGCAAAAACCATTTTCTTCTCAAAGCAACTTTAGCCCAGGGGAAAGCAATTGCCCCACCTGCTAGAAATCCTCTTACCGTGCCCACCTGTGGGGTTTTTCATTCAGCTGAGGGCTACAATCTGAGGCTCATTAAGTGACTAAGACTAATAGCCTGCAGGCAAAAACTCTGGGATAATTGAATCTTTGCTTGGCCCGAGACTCTACCCAGGAAAGTAAGACTAGACATTGGTGTTTAGTGTGGTTCCTTCTACACTCATCTGAACCCAGCAGAAGGAGCCACAATCAGCAGAAAACCAACATTCACAGGGAAAATTTGGCAGGTTCCAAACCCTGCTGAGACAGCCAAAATGGTGAAACAAAGAAACAAATCCCAAATGAAAGACCAAAAGAATTCTACAGAAGAAGGGATAAATGAAATGGAGTTAAGCAAGTTATCAGAGGTAGAGTTCAGAGTAATGATTATGAGGAAGCTCAACAGCATGAGTAAAGATATAGAAACAATGAAAACCAACTAATTGGAAATGAAAAACCACCAAGCGGAAATGAAGAATGACACAGCAGAAATAAAGAACACGTTGGAAGGAATAGCCAGCAGATTAGAGGAAGCCGATGATTGGATCAGCAAATTAGAAGACAGGGTAGAAAAAAAAATCACCCAATCAGGGAACCAAAAAGAAAAAAACAATTAAAAAACAGGAGGACAGTGTAAGAGAGCTATGGGACAATATGAAACATAACAACATCCACATGATAGGAGTACAAGAAGAAGAAAATGAGCAAAGGTTAGAGAATATATTTGAAGAAATAATGGCAGAAAACTTCCTTGGTGAAGGAAAAAGGCATACACGTACAGGAAACACAAAGAGCCCCAAGTAAGAAGAACCCAAAGATGCCCACACCAAGACATCATAATTAAAATGCCAAAAATTAAAGACAAAGAGAGAATCTTAAAGGCAGCAAGAGAGCAACAGGTTACCTACAAAGAAGCCCGCATAAAGCTGTCAGCTGATTTCTCAACAGAAACACTACAGGCCAGAAGGGAATGGCATGAAGTATTCAACATAATGAAAAACAAGGATCTGAATCCAAGACTACACTATTCAGAAAGGCTATCATTCAAAGTAGAAGGTGACATAAAGAGCTTCCCAGACAAAAAAGGGGGGGCTAAGGGAATATATTAGCACAAACCAGCATTACAAGAAATGTTGAAGGGACTGCTGTAATTAGTAGAAGAAATAGGAAGAAAATATAACCACAATAAACAAAAATGGCAATAAATAAGTACATATCAATAATAACCTTAAATGTAAATGGATTAAATGCTCAAGTCAAAAGACACACAAACAGCTGAATGGATAAGAAAGCATGACTCATATATATGTTGTTTAAAACAGATTCATCTCACAACAAGGGACTCACACAGGTTGAAAGTGAAGGAATGGAAAAAAATTTTCCAAGCAAAAGGAAATGGAAAAAAAAAAAAAAGCTGGGGTAGCAATATTCATATCTGATCAAATAGACTTCAAAATGAAGGCCATAACAAGAGACAAAGAAGGCCACTACATAATATTGAAAGGATCTATCCAACAGGAGGATATAACCTTGGTAAACATATATGCACCCAATATAGGAGCACCAAAATATATTTTAAAACTTCTGGACGACTTCAAAGGAGAAATCAACAACAATACAATCATAGCAGGGGACTTCAACACCCTGCTGACATCACTGGATAGATCCTCTAGACAAAAAATTAACAAGGAAACAGAGACTCTAAATGATACACTAGATCAAATGGATTTAATAGGTATTTACAGAGAAGTATACCGCAGAATTGCAGAATTCACATTCTTCTCAAGTGCACATGGGACATTCTCAAAGATGGATCACATGTTAGGACACAAACTAAGTCTCTACAAGTTCAAGAAGATTGAAATCATATCAGGCATCTTCTCAGATCACAGTGGCATGAAACTAGAAATTAATTACAATAAAAACACTCAAAAACATTCAAACACATGGGGACTAAATAGCATATTATTAAACAATGAATGGGTTACCAAGGAGATCAAGGAAGAAATAAAAAACTTCCTGGAAACCAATGAAAATGAACACACAACAACACAAAATCTATGGGACAAAGCAAAAGCAGTCCTGAGAGGGAATTTTATAGCACTATAAAATTCAAGAAACAAGAAAAATTTCTAATAGACCATCTAACCCTACAACTTAAAGAACTAGAAAGTAAACAAAAAGAAAAACCCAGAGCAAGTAGAAGGAAAAAAATAGTAAAGGTCAGAGCAGAAATAAATGATATACAGTCTAAAAACAAAAAAACAAAAAAACAAACAAAAAAAACAGTTCAAAAGATCAATTTGAAACAAAGAGCTGGTTCTTTGAAAAGATAAACAAGATTGATGAACCTTTAGCCAGACTCACCAAGAAACAAAGAGAGAAGACCCAAATAAACAAGATCAGAAACGAAAGAGAAGTAACAACTGGCACCACGGAAATACAAAAGGTCATTAAAAAATAGTATAAACAGCCCTGGCTGGTTTGGCTCAGTGGTTAGAGCATTGGCCTGTAGACTAAAGAGTCACCAGTTTGATTCCGGTCAAGGGCACGTACCTCAGTTGCAGTTTGGTCCCCAGCCCTGGTTGGGATCGTGCAGAAGGCAATCAATTGATGTATGTCTCTCACATCGATGTTTCTCTCTCTCTCTTTTTTAAAAAAATTGTTTTTTATTCCTCACCTGAGGATATTTTTCTGTTTATCATTAGATAGACTGGGAGGAAGGGAGAGAGAGACAGAGAGAAACATCAACATGACAGAGACACATCGACTGGTTGCCTCCCACATGACCTGACCAGGGCCAGGGACGAACCGCAAGTGAGGTATGTGCCCTTGACTGGAATCAAACCCGTGACTCATTGGTCTGCGGGCCGACGCTCTAACCCCTGAGCAAAAGCGACCAGGGCAAAAGGTAAGTTTTTTAGCCCTGGCCGATTTGACTCATTGGTTAGAGCATCGGCTCTTGGACTGAAGGGTGTTGGGTTTGATTCCCATCAAAGGCATGTACCTGGGTTGCAGATTTGATCCCTGGCCCCTGTTGGGGTCATGTGGGAGGCAACCAGTCGATGTGTCTCTCTCACATCGATGCTTCTCTCTCTCTCCTCCTCCCTTCCTTCCACTCTGTCTAAAAATCAATGGAAAAATATCCTTGGGTGAGGATTAACAACAACAATAAAGATAATTTTTTTAAAGGGTAAAATCATGACTCGTGTACAAATATAAAATTAACATGTGTAAAAATTTTACTTAACTCATTAATTAATGAGGGAACCAGTAAGGTGCTAAAAACATATCAAAGGAGACTCCTAAGAGCAGACACATAAGCAATCAGGAGTGATTAAATTAATTTGTTAATAGATATTCAACTGATTTCTTGGGGAAATGGAGAGATCAGTTGTTCCCCTATTGGACAAAATCACTTGCACTGCAATCTGTTTTCTATAACTTGCGAAGTTGTAAAATAGCTCCAAGGCATTGAAAAACAAGACATCTGTAGAACCAAAACAATTCAGAAGGGTGCTCTGGACACTTACAATTCCATAGCACACCCATTTCAAAGTATTTTGCAGTTTTTCCTCCTGCTTCCTTCTTCCACCATCTAATTCATGCTCTCCTTGCCTTCAGTTAGACTCTAACTGTTAGAGCTTTGGTAGTGGGGTTCCTTGTCCAGGGTGTGGCCTGAATCATCATTGCTGAGTAATCTGGACTTTAGTAATCCTGCCTCTGTAGGGTTGTAGTGATAACATGGACTTTTACCTCTGAATGAGATAGTAGTAGGAAATCCCCTGGAGGGTCATTAACTTCCACCCTCCCTCCTTCCTGTCACATTGTGTAGCAGCAACCCTAGTTCCCCTTGATAATCAGGATCAGTCACCCCATCAAAGCCCATGAGTCCCTTTATTATCTATTTCCTAGTGGCATGGTCGTCCTGAAATAGCCAGGTGACAGTCTAGTCTCTGCTTCTATTTACTGGAAGCATTTGTATCCCTGCTAGAAGCATCCATCCTCCAGGTACTAAAATTATTAAAAAGCAGAACTCAGAAATTTAGGGTTGAGAAGCAGAAATGTTTCGAGTCAGACCAGTGAACCTCAGACTGTAACATACATATGAATATACAGAGGATTTTATTAAAATGCAGATTCTGATCCATTAGGTCTGGGGTGGGGCCTGGGATTCTATATTTTTATATATTTCTAATACGCTCCTCAGTGATTCCATTGGTGCTTGTCAAGCACAGGCCACAAATACCTGCATTCTGGGCCTCCATTCACACCATTCCAAAATATGATCACGTCTCAACACCAGTCTCTCAGTTGTCCTTCCAGGTACCTCATTGTGTTGCCAAATCCTTACCTGGTATTTTAAAATGCACTTGGGATTTTTTAAATTGGGTATGGTAAGGCATACAGACACAGAAATGACTCTCATGAAAGAAGTTTTACAGCTCCCTAAAAGTGGGAGGCACAGCTTACCACACAGGCCACATGGAGACCAGGGTTGGTCAGGAGTCAGGAAGAGTGAGGGGAATAGATGGGCAACAACCTCTATTGTGGTTTCTGCAGGGAAGTCAAGGTAAGGCAGGGTAATCAGGTTTAGGATTGGCTAGTTAGATTAATTTCAGCAGGCTGTGGGGTGTGGGGGCTGCCCCTGGTTGTCTTGGTACCTGGCCCTGGGGTTATTAGGGCTGGGGAATATTGGGTGGACCTGTGAGAGCTCCATAAATGAGGTACTTTGGAGTATGGGCTCTAGGTTGGTCAGTTTGCATAGGAAAGGTACACTCTGGGGCAAGTCTGTTGCTATTTCTAAGAATTGGCTGGTCCTGGGAGGGGAAATCTCTCCCCAGTCAGCAAGGCCTCGGATGCCAGAGCATCAAGAATACGGAAAATAAGAAAATATAGTTAACACACCTGGTGCAGTGTAAGTGCATTACCTCTTGACATTTCTCCTTCCAGGCCAAGTGCAGTACTCAGAGTTCTGCCTGCAGGGGAATTTCACTTCCTCATTTTCTCAGGGCCACTTTGTACAGCTGTCCACTGTGAGCTCCTGCCAGCAGATGGTGCAGTCATCTGTAAACCAGGCTCAAATTATTGCTTTCCTTAGTCATTTGGCACAGGGAATTCCCTGTGAGGCTGAAGCAGGGTCCAGATGCCATAGAGAGTGAGAAAGGCTCAAGAAATAGTGTGACTGGCTTAGGGGAGGATCCAGAGGTGAGGTGGGGCTAAAGAGGTGGCTAAGCCTGCTACCTGCACAGTCCGTGGGGGAGGCCTCTTGCAGGCTGCCAGGAGCCCTGGGGGCACGGTGTTATGGGCCGTGGTGTCTCAGCCCATCTCTGTGGCTCATTGAAGGTCTGTTTCTAGGCTCTGCTTCCCACCCTCTTCCTATGACGTAAGATCACAACTTCTCCCTGTGTCTTCACTCCTGGATCCTGCCCCTGATCAGTCCAGAGGGACTCCCTAGCCCTGCTGTCAACTATCCATTCCAGAGTTGCTCCTGGTCATTACCTCTCAAACTGGCTATAGTTCCTTCTCTCTATTCTGGATGCTGCCCTGCCCATGTTCTCCTTGCCTTACAGGGAGTTTTGGATAGACTCCCTCGAACCTAGCAAGTACTGTTCCATACCTTGGAAAAAATAGCCATTATTTGGTTACTTTGCGGTATGATGGCAAAAAACATTTCCTGCTAATTTATTTATGGTTTCCATCTCTGAGCCACCACTGTTCCGTTTACCCTTTGAGGCTCAGTGAATCATTCTCAGATGTCCTTTCTGCATGAAAGTATTTTAAAGTGAAGGAGTACATGATGGAAACTTCTGTAGGCTAACACTTCAAGCCCCCTCTCTGCCATGCCCCCTTCGTCTTTGGCCACAGCCTGTCTCCCTCCTGATATTTGGTCTTGCCTTTCCAGAGGCCTATTGGGCATTCTTCTCAGATGTCTCCTGGACCCTCAAAACGCTCTCAGCTTTGTGGGGCTCAACCTCTTCTCCCTAAATTGCCTCTTTCTTTACTTTCTTGCTGGTGTTAAGTGGCCCCGTGTCGCACCATGCCCCGACTTCAACAGACCCCCTTCCTCCCATGCATACCCATCCATCTATTCAGCAGGTACTCATGAGGAGCATCTGTTACCTTGAAAGAATCCTAATTCCATCTTTTCTTCTCAAAAAGCCACCCAGACCAGTATTTCTTAAAGTATATTCTTTCTCAACCTTTTTAAAATCATCCTTTCTTTCCCATTGACAATGCCAACAATCTAATCCAGTCACTCAAAACATATTCATTGAGTACACACTATGTGGTAGGAGCTCTTTTGTGTACTAGCGATACAGTGGTGTGCAAAAAGAACTGGTCTCCACTCTCAGGGAACTTACAATCTAGCAAGAAAAGCTTAGGAAACAGGTACTTTCAAAGCAGAATGATAAGTGTTATGACAGCGAGCGTGTATGACACTGGGAGGGAGAAAGGAGAGTGTACTTACCCAAACTTTGGACACTTCCTAGAGGAAATGACCTTTAGGCTGAGATCTGAGGGCTGAAATCTGGAGGCAGAGAAGATGCACTGTTCAGGTTCATTATAACTGGAGTGGAAAATTCAAGAAAGTATGGGTGGGAAGGAGAGCTTTTTATGGAGTTAATTAGGGTCTGGTTCATGCAAGGACTTTCATGCCAACTTAAGGATGCAAGGACTTTTATAACAATTTAAGGAATTTGGGCCATATCTTAACAACAATAAGGAACTATTGAAGGCTTTAAGCTTGGAAGGAGAATCATCAAATTTGGATTTAATAGGATCATTCTGACTGGAATACAGAGGGCAGATTGGGAAGGAGGCAGAGGTATAGAGACCAAGTAAAAGGTTGTAGCTCTGGTCTAGACAGGAAATGTTGGTAGTCTGAAGTAAGGAAATGGCAGAGGGGATGGAGAAAGAGGATAGGTTCAACATAAATAAGAGGGTGGAAGTGATAAAATGTGCTGATTGGTTGACTGTGTTATGTGAGAAGTGCAGAGTTTTACCCAAGGAGAATGTCTAGTCTTGAGTTAGAAGAGGATGTCTAAAACAAAGCCCTGGGAGGAACTGATGGGCCTGAGAAGTAGCCAGAAACTCAAGAGAGAATCCAGTACAGTTGTGTTGTGGGAGTTTTTCAGGAAGTGATAGTTTCACATCCAGCTAAAAAATCAAGCAAATCAAGTAAAAAACCAAAAAAGGGTCCCTTACACTTTCTTGAAGTATGTTATAAAATGGAAACCCCAGTGAGAGCAGTATTGATGTAATGGATGCAGTGTACTGAGTAAGTGGAGGATGGCGAAGTAGACACTGCACCTATAGATGACTCACTGGAGAAGTTTGTAGCTAAGAGTTTTGTCAAGGAAAGGGGTCTTTAAAATTGTTGTCATTGTCCTTTGTCTTTATTTAAGATTGTAGAGCATAGTTTGAGTTCTAAAAAGAAAGAGCCCGTAGAGAGAGAATTCAGGCTCCTGGCTGGATATCTGGATACCAGTGTTGAGAATTCCTGGAGCCTGGGCCCCAGCATGCCATGGACTTTACAGTTGAACAAGACCTTGTTTATCCCTTGCTAAGGTGCCTGTTCTGTTGCCAGTAACCTTGGCAGCATGTAGTGTCTCAAACAGCATTTACCTTTTATGAACTAAACCAACATGATTCCCAGCGGACAGTCTTGATTTTCTGAATAAAGATGGTTTCTAAGTACAGTTGACCCATGAACAACATGGGTTTGAACTGGTGAAGGTCTGCTTATACGCAGATTTAAATATTTTCCGTTGACCCAAGCAGTTCAAACCCTTGTTGTTCAAGGGTCAACTCCATGGTTAGGAATAGCATATGTGGAGGGCTGACTAATTATATGTGGATTTTCAACTGTGTTGGAGGTCAGCTCCCCTAACCTCTGTGTTGTTCAAGGGTCCACTTTAATTTATTCAGAAATACAATTCACAGTCACAAAGAAAATAGGCATTTACCAGAACTGCCTTCATTTTTTAAATATATTTTTGCTGGGTATAGAATTCTAGTTTGACTTTTTTTCTTTTAGTACTTTATAGATATTCCATTTTGTCCTGGTAGTCATTGTTTCTGATGAAAAGTCAGCTATAATTCTTATTGTTGTTCCCCAGTAGGTAATGTGTCTTTGTCCCCATCTCTCTATGATGTGCCTAGGTATGGTTTTTTTTTGGTATATATCTTGCTTGGGGTTCTCTGAGATCCCTGGTCTCTGGATTTGCTATTTTTTTAATCAAATTTTGGAAATTTTCAGGTAATATTTCCTCAAGTAATTTTTGTCCCAGTTTCTTTTTTTCTCTCCCCAGGAATTCCTATTCTATGTATGTTAGACTGATGTTCCACAGGTATTGAGAATATATTTATGTTTTTAAAATATAGACTTTAGTATGGTTAACTCTATTACCTCGTCTACAAATTTACAGGTCTTTTTCTTTTATTGTGTCTAATCTGCTATTAATTTTGTTCAGTAATTTTTTTTATTAATTTTAGAGAGAGAGAGAGAGAGAGAGAGAGAGAGAGAGAGAAACATCGATGAGAGAGAACATTGCTTGGCTGCCTCCTGCATGCCCCCCACTGGGAATTTGGCCCACAACCTGGGCATGTGCCATGACTGGGAATCAAACTGGTGACCTCTTAGTGCATGGGTCGACGCTCAGCCACTGAATCACACTGGCCGGGCTTTTGTTCAGTAATTTTAAAAATTTCAATTATTGTTTTTCAGTTCTATGTTATCATTTGGTTCCTCTTAAAGAGTTTCCTTCTTTCTCTTGAAATTCTCCATGTCTTCACTCATTATATCCACCTTTTCCTGTAGATTCTTTAACACATTAATACTCTTTTGAAGAAAAATAATACTTAGTCCACCTCTTTCCTCCTGGGATAAGTGTCTTGTTAAGTGGTGACAACAGAAAAAGTTAGCTTTCATCATAAAAGCTTTGTTAATAACTTGCTGTATATGCTATCTGTATATCTACTTTGATGAGGTGTCTGTTCAGATCTTTTGCTCATTTTATAATTGGGTTGTTTATTTATTTTTTATTGTTGAGTTTTAAGAGTTCTTTGTATATTTTGGATACAAGTACTTTATCATATATAGTATTTTCTATAGATGTGTATATAATATTTTCTCCCATTCTGTGGCTTATCTTTTTATTTTCTTGTGTGTCTTTTATATTTTTTCCATGGATCATACATTGCTGTTGTAGTAAAAAATTCATTGCCAAGCCCAAAGTCATCTACATTTTCTCCTGTGTTATCTTCTATAAATGTTACAGTTTTGCATCATGCATTTAAGCCTATGATCCCTTTTGAGTTAATCTTTGTGAAAGACCAGTGCCTAGATTCATTTATTAATTCACTCATTTGCCCTGGCTGGTTTGGCTCAGTGGTTAGAGCGTGGGCCCGAGGACTAGAGAGTCCTGGGTTCGGTTCCCGCTAGGGGCGCGTACCTCGGTTGCAATTTCTCTCTGGCCCTGGTTGGGGTTGTGTGGGTTGTGGCCACTAGGTGTGTCTCTCTCACATCGATGTTTCTGTGTCTCTCTTCCTCTGTCCCTCCCGCTCTATCTCAAGATAAATGCAGAAATGTCCTCGGGTGAGGATAAAAAAAAAAAATTCACTCATTCATTTACTGATTGATTGATTGATTGACTGACTGACTTCATGTGATGTCCACTTGTTCAATCCCATTTATCTATTCTTTCAGCAGTAACACTGTCTTGATTATTATAATTTTATAGTAAGTCTTGAAGTCAGGTAATATCAGGCCTGCAACTTTGTTCTTCATTATTATGTTGGCTATCCTTGGTCTTTCACCTTTCCACTTAAACTTTTGAATCAGTTTGTTGGTGTCCACAAAAGAATTTGATGACATTTTGATTTGGATTTCATTGAATCTATAGATCAAGTTGAGAAGAACTGACATTTTGACAATATTAAGTCTTCCTATCCATGAACATGGACTATCTCTCCATTTATTTAGGTCTTTGATGTCTTTCATCAGAATTTTATGTTGTCCTTATATAGACCTTTTACTTATTAGATATATTCCTGAGTAGTTTATTTCTGGGGTGCTAGTGTAAATGGTATTGTTTTTAAATTTAAGTTCCAGTTTTCATTTTTGGTAGATAGTAAATAAATTGTCTTTTCTATAATAACCTAGTATCCTGCAACCTTGTTATCATTGCTTATTAGTTCCAGAAGTTTTTCATCAGTTCTTTTGGATTTTTTACATAGACAATTATGCCATCTGCAAACAAAGACAGTTTTATCTGTTTCTTTCCAATGTGTATACTCATTATTTAATTTCTTGTATTATTGCATTAGTGATAAAAGGGACATCTTTGCTTTGTTCCTCATCTTAGGGGAAAACCATCTAGTTTCTCACCATTAAGTATATTAGCTGTAGGGTTTTTATAAATGTTCTTAATCAAGTTGAAGAGATTTCCCTCTATTTCTATTTTGCTGAAAGTTTTTATCATAAATGGGTATTGTATTTATTAATTATTCATTCCATTTCTTTAATAGATATGAGCCCTTTCTACATTTTTAATTGGGTTATTTGTATTTGTATTGTTAAGTTGTAAGAGTTCTTTATATATTTAGATACGAATACCTCATCAGATACTGATTTGCAAATATTTTCTCTTTTGTGTGTTGTCTTTTCACATATTTTTTTTTTTACTTTATTTTTATTGTTGACACTATTACAGATTTCTCCATTTTACCCCCCTTTGTCGACATCCACCCAGCCCCTACACCATCTTCCCTCTGGCCATCACCACACTATTGTCTGTGTCTATGGATTATACATATATGTTCTTTGGCTAATCTTTTCACCTTCTTTCATCTAGTCCCCCCTCCCCACCCCTCTCCCTTCTGACAGCTGTCAGTCTGTTCCATGTATCCATGCCTCTGGTTCTATTTTGTTTGTTAGTTTATTTTGTTCATTAGATTCCACATATAAGTGAGATCATACGGTATTTGTCTTTGTCTGACTGCCTTATTTTGCTTAGCATAATAATCTCCAGGTCCATCCATGTTGTTGCAAAAGGTAAGAGTTCCTTCTTTTTGCCCTGGCCAGTTTGGCTCAGTGGTTAGAGCATTGGCCTACAGACCAAAGGGTCATGGGTTTGATTCCTAGTCAAGGGCACGTACTTGGGTTGCAGGTTCAATCCCCAGCCCCAGTGTGGGAGGCAGCCAACTGATGTGTCTCTCTCACATCAATGTTTCTTTCTCTCTCTCTCCCTCCCTTCCACTCTATCTAAAAAAAAAAAAAATCAATGGAAAAATATCCTCAGGTGTGGATTAACAAAACAAACAAACAAACAAAACGAAAAGAATATTGTCTTGAATTGAGAGGGTTGCTTCAATCTTCTTTCCATTGGTCCTTGGATTTCCAGTGGCATCATGTTCATCAGCGGTTCTATACCAAATGCCTCTTCTTGAATAATACATTTTGCATTCAATGTAAAGAACAGATAAAATTTCAAGTGTTAATTACCACAACAAACTTGCCAATATCAAATTTCGACCCTTTATTTTCTCTAGAATGTATACTTGCTGTGATGAGAAACATGTCACCAAACTATTGTGGGTTGTGGTCATCGTGGATGTTGATATCTGGAATGTGTTCCTTGAAACACTTGTTATTTTTAGTGTAGACTTTAAGGTGGTAGAAGTTGTATTTGTTTAGATCCCTGGTGGTGTCATTTTATAAGGTGCTAAGGGTTTCAAGGTGGTGACTGTCACATTTTTGAGACTGAGGAGATGAGTTGTTGATGGTTCTGCTGTGGGTTTTAAGGTGGTGACTGTCACTGAGGAAACTGGAGTTGTAGATGGTTTCAAAGCCCCACTACTGAACTAACAGGGAATACCTGACATGTGAACATGTTAAACTAACAGGGAATACTCCACATGTGAACATGTTAGTTTAGTAGTGGGGCTTTTGAGAAGGGTGGACAGATTTCTGCTTGAAGATCCCACCAAGTCGTTGCCATTCAGCAGCGCCAGCTCTACCAGCATCCCCACGATGAACATGCCCCAGCCACCCTACACATCGAGTCCCATTGTTCTGAGGACAGGATGCAGTGGCCTCCTGGGTCCCCAACAGGTGGCAGTGGCATGAGCAAGAGTGGCCCTTCTGCACCCCCGAGCCCACTCTGCATCCCCTCCCCAGGCTGGGAGATTTTAAATTAAAGAGTGGTCTGATGAGTTCATGCTTTTAGTATGGGGATGGTTTGTAGGATGGGTCATTGAGGGGAAATCCAAGAGATGAGGGAAACAGGAGAGAGGGGACCAGGGCCTCACCTGGGGGAGAGAGGCAGTGGAAATGGAAATGGATGTCATGTGGGAGATATGTTTTAAAATATTGTTTCTGCAAGGGGCTGTGGGGTTTCCCCCAGGAAAGGATTCTTAGGTGGCCAGTGAGGATTATCACCATTCCACTCCAGAGCATCTGGCCTTGCTAAACGTCATTCCAAGGTATGTCTCTGCAAAGGCCTGGAGAGTTGACTCACCTGGTATTAGTATTGGAAAGTGACCTGACTGAATCCTCACTCACTCCTGGTCTACAGGTCTCCCTGGCTCACCTCAGGGCTATTGAAGGTCACCCAGGACCTACATTGACCTTGAGCCTGGGTCAGTTGTGGAAGCAGCTTGTTTGCCTCCAGCCCCAAGGTCTGGAGTGGCACTAGACATGAGTTGGGGATAAATGGGGTATGGGTAGAAATTCAGGATACACTGCCTGGACGTACCCCAGCATCTACTGTCTGGCCTTTTCTTCTCGATGTTCACCCTTGACCTTCTCTACTAGCCTTGTTGCTTTTTTGTTCAACAGGTCAAATGGATGATGTACTGGATTATATTTGCACTTTTCACCACAGCAGAGACATTCACCGACATCTTCCTTTGTTGGTAAGTACTCCAAGAATTGAGACTTTTAAAGGGAAGAAGTTGCCTAGTGCCTGGGCAGAGGTGGGACAGGTCTAAAAGCAGCCTCAAACCCTACTGCAGAACAGAGAGGCAGGTGCAGGGATTTGAACTGGGAAATGCTTAATGAATTAGTCTATCAAGTTGTTCTTTAAGTCAGTATTTAGTGATTGACCTGATAAGAACAGGTTTTGTTCTTATAATGATGTAATCGTGGACAAGATAAACACAATTCCTTAATGGATGGAGTTGGTAAAGAAGCATTCATGTTTTTTTTTAAAAAAAAGGAAAGAAAAAGTCACAAAAGTGTACAATGAAACTGAGTTTCCCTTCCACAGTATTCACTCTCACTGTAACTCCTATTCACAGTTGTATGTGCTCTACTTAAAAAAATTGTGTATGTATATATGCATATAAGCATAAATAGATCTATTTTTAATGGCCACATAGAATTTCATGGTATAGATGAGCCATAATTTATTTAAGAAAACCTCTTTTGATGAACAGTTTTTTCCCTTATAAACAATGGAGCTGTAACAGCAATGGAGCAAGTAAAAGTCATAAGCTAGTTCTGTGTATTGTGTTGTATCTTCTTAGGTGAGAGAGGCTGTGAATAATAGATGGCACCCTGTTTCCATATAAAGGGACTGAGTTTGTCTGTGTACATGTGAATATATACTAAAAGTAGTGTGGAAAATACCCATCAGTTCACTGTGGGGTTGTTTCACATTTGCTATATTGTATGAATGTTTTACCATGTTCAAATATCATCAGAAAAAAATAATAGATATTTCCATTTTGGAGAAAGAAGTCTTTATCCAAAAAGGATCAGTGTGAACTTACCCTCCAGGTTGTCCTAGGCCAAGGACCAGATCTGAACATCACTTCTCTGAATCCTGTTTTGGGTCAGTGGCCTTAATGACCTTAGTAGGTAGTTTTTCCCCTGAAGGGGCCAGGCGTTCATCTCTCTGGGAGAAATAGATGTCTCAGCATCGTGGCCTCTGCATAACCTAACTTAATACGTGTGTGCCATCCTGCATTGCCCTGCGCCCAGAAAAACAACTGACTCAGGACGGGGCTGAGTCTCTAGGAGTGGAGAAGGAACTCTGCTGAGTATCCTTCGTCTTTCCCAGGCTCCAGGGGCTGGCACTGGGAGTCAGCCCCCAGTTTACGCAGAACTACACTGGGCAGCCCCTCTATGTCCCATGGACACGAGGGTCACGGGCCAGGGCCAGTGAGGACCATAGTTAATTAATCAGCATGGCCAGCTCCTGTCCTCCAGTTTTCCCTCTTAAGGATGGTCTCTGTCTGGTGCTGGCTGGCCTGCTGCTGTCCTCCTGTTCCTTCTCGTGAACTTCGGGGCAATCCTATTTGTCTTCGGAGCTCTTTCCCAGAATTATCGGTATTTCAGTCTTGCTGCTTTTGGCTAAATGGAAATCCTGTCTGATGATGGATGTGCCGCTCCCTGGTAGCTGGAATATGTCCTTATCCACGGCCCTGAAATGTTAGAGTTTGATACCGAATAAGTGCTCAACAACCATTTGTGGAGTTGGTTTCATTTTGATTTTGTGAGGTGTATTCGTTTTCTTTTACTGCTGTAACAAATTGCCACAAATTTAGCACCTTAGAACAACAGATATTTATTATTTTATAGTTTCTGTGAGTCAGAAGTCCAGGTAGAATCAACTGAGTCCTCTGCTTAGGACCTCGCAAGGCCAAAACCAGGGTGTGGGCCAGCCTGGACTCTTATCTGCAGGCTCTGGGAGAGATTCCACTTCCAGGCTCATGCAGGTTGTTGGCAGAATTCAGTTCCTTATGGCTGTAAGACTGAGGTCCTCATTTCCTTCTTCAGGCCAACAACGGCATGCTTCAGATGTCTGTCTTCTGCTGCCAGTCAGAGAAAGATCTCTGCTTTTGTTTTTAAGGGATCAAGTGATTAGATTAGGTCTGCCCCAATAATCCAGTATAATCTCCCTACTTAAAGTCATTTGATAAATAATCTGAATTACATCTGTCAAATCCCCTTTGCCAATTTAAGAAAACTGTGTGTGTATGGGGGAATTAAGGGACTCATATACACCCACATGATGGTATTTCTTAGCCCTAGTCTACTTCTGGAAGGATACCCAAGAAACTGACAATGTTTTTGCTTTTGGAAAAGGGACTAGCGGTCCGGGATAGGAAGGAGACTCTTTGTTGTATGTGTTTTGGACATTTAGAAATTTATGGGAGTAACACCAGGACGAGAATGTCATGGGACCAGAATCCTGCCACTGCAGAAGGGGACCTGATACCTGGTGTATTGGGGCATGTGTGCAGGTGTGGGTAGACTCGCCCCCTCTTCCTGATCCACAGAGAGGCTTCATCTGGTCCCGCTTAGCTGGAACTGTTCAGGTAGTTTCTGGGTGGGTAGAAAGGGCCCCTTGCCCCTCTCCTGGTGCCCTGAGCTTCCCTTATTCAAGAAGGGGTACCTTGGGAACCTTTCCTGCCTGCTTTAGCCTCCAGCCTGGTCATGCTTTCTCTTTTCCTGCCAATCTGCAGTATTCCAGATCACAGTGTTCTTCTGGGAGGGTCCTCCCTCTCCCGCTTCCCTCTTGCTCTGGGAATGGGCACAGAAGAGCCTGTTGGACAGAGCCCTGTGTCCCTTCCAGGGGCATGGACATCAGCTCAGCAGCCCTACTCTCTTTATAATAAAAAAGGAAAGCTTCTGTGCTCACGGGGACCTTCTGGCTTCCTAGAACTGGCTTTAACTTCTGATTACACCCAGGATTGAAAATCGCCCCTCACATTTTCTCTCACGTGTCTCACCCCTCCCTAGGGCAGTGCCCTCTTCCTAGTCAACTTTTTAAAAACTCTCTACCTTGATGAAAACAGCAGTTGTATATGGTCACAGAAGAGGTAGGATGGGGGCTTGTTTCACAGTTTGTGTAAGTGATTTCATTTATTTATTTTTTAAAATTATAATATGCTGCATGCGCCCTGGCTGGTTTGGCTCAGCGGTTAGAGCGTCAGCCTGTGGACCAGAGAGTCCTGGGTTCGGTTCCCGCTAAGGGCACGTGCCTCGGTTGCAGTTTGTCCCCTGCCCCGGTTGGGGTCATGTGGGTGGGAACCATTGGATGTGTCTCTATCACATCGATGTTTCTCTCTCTCTCTTCCTTTCTCTCTCCCTCCCACTCTATCTCAAGATAAATGCAAAAATGTCCTCGGGTGAGGATAAAAAATAAAATGCTGCATGCATATGGCAGAATAAAATGGAAACAGACTAAAAATCTCTCCTCTCTCAGTTTTCCTCCCCAGAGGTACCACTGTTAAAAGTTACTTGTGTTTTCTTCCAGAAATTTTCTATACACACTAATTGCATGTATTTTTGACAATTTCATCACTTTCTCGAGCCCCTTAGAAAGCGCTCGCCCCTCTGCAGTGAAGGGTTATATGGGAGGGCGGGGAGAGGACAGCTGCCCAGTGCATGTGCCTCAGAGGCTCTGGAGGAAGTGTGGTGGGAGCATCCGACCTTTCCTCCTCCAACACATCCCAGAGGGCAGGACCTCTCAAGGGTGTATCCTCCCAGAATGAGCAGGGTCCTTCTCCACTTCTTGGATGAAGGCTGGGATGTGGTAGGTTGGCTGGAAGCAGACTTGGTTGGTAGTGATTTTGTTGGTAGTGCCAGGAGACCCCAAGGCCTCGGGAAAACTCGGGGTCTGAGTGGCTTAACCTGGAGACCCTAAGAATCTCTGCACAGTGGGGGCCTAGGCCTGGTGTCATGATTCTAGAGGCAGTTTGAAATAATTCCCAGAGTATCCTGTTTTGTGTGTGTGTGTGTGTGTGTGTGTGTGTGTGTGTGTGTGTGTGTGTGTTGGGGGAAGTAAGGTGCAGGACCAGAGTATAGAAGCTGCTGTGTGTGGGGGGGTATGAAGAGACTCATATGCACCCACATGATGGTATTTCTTAGCCCTAGTCTACTTCTGGAAGGATACCCAAGAAACTGACAGTGTTTTTGCTTTTGGAAAAGAGACTAGGGGTCTGGGCTAGGAAGGAAACTCTTTGTTGTATGTGTTTTAGACATTTAGAATTTTTAAATACATTACCTATTTTAATATTTTTGACACAAACGGAAGAGCGCAGTGTGACAGACCCTCTTGGGACTGTCTGCGGATCTTGTGTTGGTGCCTGAGCTTGCCAGATTCATCTGCTTTCCCCCTGGGGTCTGGAAAATACTTGCTTTCAAGACAGCATTTCCTGTCTTTGATCGCGAGAGGATTCAAAGATGGGAGGATCACGCCTCTGTTCCTGCAGCCCCTTGTCCGTTCTGGCTGTGGAACACTGGACAGCCCTGCCAGGAGAGCGTGCCCCCCTGCTGAGGGGACACTGAGGGAGAGCCTGCCGAGGCGGATGGCCCGGACCTCGATGAGGAAGGAGTGGTTGGAGCTCCTGGCTTGGGGTCTGTGTGAGTGGAAGGGCTCTGAATGACTTCCTGAAATTGCTTTCTTCTCTGGGGCGAGGGGGGGGGGGCTGGAAGGAGCTTCCTTCCCCAGACTAGTGCAGGTGATTTCCCTTTGAGCATCACCTTTAGGGGCACCCAGGGTCAGGTACGTAAGACATGCAGACACGATAACGACTGTCACGAGGAAGAAGTTTGTTATATTCCCAGGTCCCGAGGAACAGAGGACAGCAGGGCCACTGGGGAAGCACCGAGGTCAATTTAGAGGTAGCCCAGCAGGTGTGGCGCAGTGGATTGAGCGTCGTCCCATGGACTGAGAGGTCCCGGTTGGATTCCCGGTCAGGGCACATGCCAGGGTTTCAGGCTCGATCCCCAGCAGAGGGCGTGCAGGAGGCAGCTGAGCAATGTTTCTCTTTCATGTGGATGTTTCTATCTCTCTCTCCTCCTTCCTCTTTCTCTAAAAAATCATTAAAAAACACATTTAAAAAAAAGAAGAAGAAGCAGAGGTAGGCCCTGGCTGGTTTGGCTCAGCAGTTAGAGCATTGGCCTGTGGACCAAAGGGTCACAGGTTTGATTCTGGTCAAGGGCACGTACCTGGGTTGCAGGTTTGATCCCTGGCCCCCATCGGGGTCGTGCGGGAGGCAACCAGTTGATGTGTCTCTCTCACATCAATGTCTCTCTCTCTCTCTCTCTCTCTCTCTCTCTCTCACTCACTCACTCACTCACTCTTCCTTCCACTGTATCTAAAAATTAACGGAAAAATATCCTTGGGTGAGGAGTAACAAAAAAACAAAAAAGAAGAAGAAGAAGAAGCAGAGGTAGGAAATGTGGAGAAGAGCCGACATTATGGTTTCCGTGGAAGGAACAGGCCAGGCAGGGTGAGCAGGTTTAGGCCTAGCTAGTCTGAATAATCTCGGTGGGCTCTGGGGTGTAGGGACTGTCCCTGGTTGTCTGGTACCTGACCTTGGGGCAGTTAGGGCAGGTGGGCAGTGACCCAGAGTGTGAGAGCCCAATAAAGGAGTTAGGTGGGGGTTATGGGCTCTGGGCTGGTTGGTTTGCATCTGAAAGGAGCAGGAAGGTGAGGTGTGTACTGTCTTTAGGACCCTGGAAGGGCAGTCTCTTCAGGCAGCAAGGCCCCAGGATGTCCAAGCGTCCGAATAGAGAAAACAGAAGCTGTGGTTGCTACACATCCGGACAGCCAAAGATGGCTGCCCAGCTTGTTCGTAGCACAAGATATCTGGCCAAGGAGGGGAGTGGGGCTGGAATGCAGATGTGCTCCCAGGACTGCACCCAGTTGAAGGGCTGGCTTTGTCTAAGGTGTACAGAGGCACCCCCTGGGTTAGTAGAGGACTATTCCAGCCCTTGTCTCAGGTTTCTGGTCTCTGTGATTTGTGGTTGTTTGCTTAATCTCTGTTTCCCTGACTGGATGGTCGTTCCAATGATGTTAGAATCTCGTCTGTGTCCCACTAGCCTGGGAACTCTGGGAGGGCAGGGGTCAGGTCTTCTTTGCGCACCATTGTCTCCTCAGTGCCCAGCACAAGCTGCTGGGGATGGGTACTGGGTAAGTGCTTGTCAGGTGAATAAACGAATGGTTTGCAGGACTTCAGACTCCAGAATTGTATGTTACCTGTGCCCCAGTCTCTTCATTCTTTTGGCACCAAAAAGGTAGGTCTGATTGCCTGCCCTTGACTTGAGTAGGGTGAGTAGCATCCTGACAAGATTTAGACTCCTATGCCTGCCTCTCTTTGGGCTGAGAAGACTGCCAACGAGGGGAGGCTTTCAGTCTCACAAAGATTCTTTGTCTGCTCCACCCTGCTATGTACCTTGCAGGTGCCTGTGCCTTCTTGGCCGCCAGTGAAGAGAATGAGTGGGTGTGCGGCACAGGTGTGGCCTGAGACTGCAGGCTGGGGCTGGAGCACAGCTCCAACCTAAATGAGCAGAGCCTGGCAGGAAGCGCCAGCTGTTGCCAGGCATGGCGTGGGGTGATTGCTGGAGAGAACCTGGGTTCCTGGCTTGCTTTGGCAACAGAAGAAAACACAAACCAGCTTTCAGAAAAGGCCTTGGGCTTGAGCTGTGTGTGTGCATGTGTGTGCACACACCTTCACTGGTGGGGAAAGGAGGAAGCTGGGGGCCTTGCAGCCCTGTGCAAACAGGACAGGTGTCTGTGCCCGGTCTGGTCCTTCCCAGGCCCAGGACAGTGTTGCCTAGAACCTAATGGGAATGTGTATTTCTCATATCTCTCCAGGTTTCCATTCTATTATGAACTAAAAATAGCATTTGTAGCCTGGCTGCTATCTCCCTACACAAAAGGCTCCAGCCTCCTATACAGGAAGTTTGTACATCCCACGCTGTCTTCGAAAGAAAAGGTAATTTATGCTGCTCTGCCTTTCACGCCTTCTAGCAAGTGAAAAATTTGAAAAGTGATAAATAAAAAGGGCAGATTATTTTATTGCAGAAGACCCTTGATTGGCTCTTACTCGTCTCCAACAAGTTGTTTCTTCTAGTCTGTTTTTAAGCCTATTTTTCTGACATGTTTAGAAATAGTTGTGAAGTTCTGGGAAAGATATTATTTGTCAATATTTATTGTAAAACATTTCCATAAATGAAACAAAAGACAGAAAAGATTCACTCATAATTCAACTTCCCAAACTGAATTTCCTTCTTTTGATCACGCTCAGCCCCTCGCCTTTCGCAGATATGATTTTGATACAGACTATTAAAAAAGACTTCTAAAACTTAACATAGATACGAAAACTGAAGCACTGAGAGGTTAAAGGACTTGAACTTGTACCCAGGTAGCTACTAACAGAGATTGGAACATAAAAAATTTCTAGTACAATGTTTGCTTTATTGTTCAATGGTGAAATGTATGCTTACCAATGAAATACCTGTTATTTCCGTAATTATCAGTTGGTAAGTATTAATGAGAATAGCCATAATAATTTGTTTCATGATTTTTACCTGTTATGCTTGTTTTGCTTCAAAGTTCCTTACAAACATCCTTAAAATGAAAATGTAGATTTGTCTAATGTCAGAGAAGGAAAAAAATAAGACAAGGAGAAATTGCAGGAAGGGATCATCAATAACTAAGAATTCAAGTAAGAATTACAACTTACATCTTTTGAAAAGAAACTTAATTCTAAGCTATTTACAAGATAATGTCCCTCTCTATAAAATTATTGTTTGTTTAACAGCTCCACTGAACCTAATTTGCCAAGTTTGCTTTCAGTGGATTGTTCTATTGTTTTTATAATATGTCATACAATAATGAATGCAAAGTCCATTAAAATAAACATTGACTCTGTCTTACTAACTTGTTTATACATACCAGTCTATGTAACCTTTCTTTAAAATAAAATTTTAGCCCTGGCCGGTGTGGCTCAGTTGGTTGAGCGTTGTCCTGTGCACCGAGAGGTCGCCAGGTCACCATTTTGATTCCTAGTCAGGGCATATGCCTGGGTTGCAGGCTCCATCCCCAGCAGAGGGCATGCAGGGTGCAGGAGGCAGCCAGCTGATCTTTCTTTCTCTTTCCCTCTCCCTTCCTCTCTCTTTCTAAAATAGATAAAAACATTTTTTAAAATAATATAAAATAAAATTTATTAAATAAATAAATAAAATTTTAAGTGCACTGAAAAACTCAAAAAACAAAAAACAGCGATAGAAAAACTTAACATAGATACAGTATTTGTATTCTGAGATGGTAAACATGTTTGCATGTCATTCATTTTCACTTGGTCTTCATAACAACCCGTGAACACCACCGTGCATGGGGTTGAGTTTCTTCTTTCGACTTAGAATAAATTCCAAGAGTGGCATTATTGATTCCAAGCTGTATAGTTAGTTCATTCATTATATTAACATTATGTGACTTCCTAAACTGAGTGTCTGATAGCATTCTTTAATATAAAATAGGAGCGCTGTGGGTGGCTTTATATGTTAATTTGTATTATTTCTGAAAGTTGAACACTTTGGACTTCTCGGGGAAGGCTTTGGGGAACATACCAACTGGGTGAGCAGGCTGCTGTAGACATTTCTGAGAATCCCTTTAGAAGCTATGGCACAGCACTTCTTGCCTCTTAAAGGTAGATTTTGAGGAATGGCAATCCCTCTCTTGACCTGGTTATCAAATCCCTGTTTTTGCTACCTTCCTTTCCCTAAAGGCTGTGTTTACTTATGATTTCCACTGGTGTGAAGATGACTGACTCTTAAGAATTGCCAAGAATCACTTCCAGAGTCAGTTGGGGATCCCACGAAAACTCACAGTGGTGGCTCCCTGGGGAAGCTCAACAAGCAATGAGCAGGGGGTTGACGGCCCCACCTGCGTACCTCAAAGCAAAGGAAGTGCACGACTGTGCTGAACTTCAGAGGAGACAGAGGCCAAATGCCAATGCCTTACTGAGCTCTGCAGTGAGCCACAGTGGTTACACAACAGCTGTTATATATAACAAAACAAGCCCAAACACACGAACAAATGAGAAGAACGAGCCAGAGTTGATTGAAATGTGAACTAAGCCAGCATTTTACTTTGTTTTAGACCCTGAAGGCAACCTCCGTCCTCTTTCCCATCTCTCCTTTACCTTCGGGTATGATGCTGGGTGACTCCCGATTGCCACTTTTATTTCATTATCTGCAAAATGATCTCCCTTATCAACAAAAATAGCACCAATCTTTCTCTGTGTCCTAATCCCTCTCATGGATGTACACATGCGAAGAGGTATTTGGCTATAGAATGAAATAGCTATTCAGTAATCGAATCTTAGAGCTGGAAGGGCCCAACCCCCAGAGATAAGGAAGATCTCAGTGGTTCTCACTTATTGAAACCAGCCACTGTGTCAGATACTCTGCTGGAATCACCTCACGTAATCCTCACTGTGCTCCCTGAGTTAGGTGCTACCACTGCCCCACTTTTCAGAAGACAGAACTGTGTGTACAGGCCAAGTACTTGCCGAGGTCTGACAGCCAGTTATGGCAGGTCTGAGGTTACTTTATTTTTGGCATTCGCTGCACCCCAGGGTCCCTCGTGGCTTAGAGAGTGGCCATGTGTGGAACGGCAGGGCTGTCCACATCAGGACCCCTGGACCTCCCTGGAATGTTAGAGGGCTAGAGGAACAGTCCCGAGGTGCTGCTTGAAGAAAGCCTGCCTGGGTCAGTGAGTTTCTTCAGAATTCCCTCTTCCATTCGCCTGCACTTCCTCTTTCTCCCCCATTCTATTTATCCCCCCCCCCAAGGTGCCTGTGGCTTCAGTCCCAGTGAGAACCAGTGGCTGGGCAAGGCGCAGCCCTCAGGAGAAGGGAGAAGGAACGGGGACCTGTCTGAACCTTGCAGCTCAGTGTGCCTCTGCTTTTCCTTCGGCAGGAAATCGACGACTGCCTGGTCCAGGCAAAAGACCGAAGTTATGACGCCCTCGTGCACTTCGGGAAGCGAGGCTTGAACGTGGCGGCCACAGCGGCCGTGATGGCTGCCTCCAAGGTACCGTGCTGGGCCCTGACCACCACCTGTGTGATTTGCACAGGACAAGCTAAGGACCAATCAGTGTGGTTCTCATCTTTCTGGGGGTCCCTTTGAAAATCTGATGAAAAAATGGTGACTCTTGCCCTAGAAAACTACACGCTGTCACACACACACACACACACACACACACACACACACACACACACGCACACACACACAATGTGTGCGATATTAAGGTTCCCAGCCCTGTCCGGTGTTGCTCAGTGGTTAGAGCATCAGCCCATGCACCAAAGGGTCACAGGTTCAATTCCTGGTCAAGGGCACTTACCCAGGTTGCAGGTTTGATCCCTGGCCCCAGTCAGGGCACATGTGGAAAGCAACCAATTGATGTGTCTCTCTCACATCAATGCTTCTCTCTCTTTCTTCCTCTCTCTTCCTCCCACCCTCCCTCCCACTCTCTCTAAAATAAAACCAATGGAAAAAATATCCTCAGGTGAGGATTGAATAAAAGAAAGAAAAGAGGTTTCCAGAGCCCCTGAAGCTCGCTGTGGGTCCTAGGTCAGTGTCCTCTGAATTGCTTGGAGCTTAGGCCTAGGAGAAATAGAAGAGGGAAAGGGAGGGAGGGAGAGCTTCTCTGCAGCTTCCCAGGGTGCGCTGGGAGACTCACTAAACTCCAACTAGACAGTGGAAGACTGCCTGAGTGAGTGGGTGGGCTCCCCACTCACGGCCCAGCAGATCTGGGGCAGGACCCAGGCTCCCAGAGGAAGTTGAGTGGCTCAGACATGGAGGGTGTTATGTGTAACAGTAGCAGCTAGAGGTTGGAAATACACACTGGCCTTGTGGGATACTGCAATGTAAGCTCTACTTCCTTCTGTTCCATCCAGCCCGCTCACAGGTCCTCTGTGGTCCTTCGTAGTTCCTTCTCGCGTCACGTTCATCTTGTCATTGTGTCAGTTTCTCATGTGCTCAGCCCTGAAAAATTAAATTGGTAGATGTTTACTCTCAGAATAAATTCAGCAGCTTGCCCGAGTTTTTTGGTGACTACCCCTCGCCCCAAATCCACATGTGGAGTAGGGTGCACAGTCAGCTGCGGATGGAGGAGGGGCAGTTACGCGAATGTTTGGGGAATGCAGTGGTGGGGAGAGGTGAGTTTACTAGCAGAGGGAAGCCAGTCCTGGGTGGCGATCTGAGGGTTCATAGGCAAAAGGCAGCGGAGTTACGAAAGGGTTTGGAAGAGGGCGATTATTACAGATCTTGGTGCTCCGTGAGTTTTGAGAAGATGGTGTGATGGAGGGTGCTGACAGCCAGCTGGGTCAGGGGACTGGGCTGGGTGTTCTGTGTCCTGAACCAGGGCAAAGCACTTTGGCAACAATTCTGGGAGAAAGACTCAGCACCTGGGGCTGAGTGTCTGAAGAGCACCTTCCACCTGAAGCCAAGGGGTTCTGCAAACAAAGGCTGGGAGAGAGAAGAACCAAAAAAGGGGATGATTCCTATTTCAGAGAAGGACCGACTCCTCCTGTAACACAGAGCTTCATATAGCTGGTACCTGCAGGGACCTTGCCCACCTTGGTATAATAGCTGCTGGCAGGGTGATGGGCCCAGTGAGTATCTTTGGAGGGGGCATTCTGCTTTGGTGTCCCAAGGAGATGTATCAGGATTTACAAAGAGCAGTGACTTTCAAGATCCTTCCATTTGAGAGGCAACCATTTTATGCTTTTATTTTTAAGCTGAAAGAAAATAGAACTCAGAATTGCTATATTCTGTATTCATTAGGCCAACTTGACAACATAAAGCTGCAGAAACTTTCCTTCAGCCCCTCTGTCCACCCTGAAGCCTGGAGGAAGATGGGTTACTGCTCTTTACTCGGCTCAGTCATAGAGCATAAATGCGGTATATTTATCAGGGTGGCTCAGTGGGCCACCTGTCCACTCAGCCACATGTGGATACATTTTATTCTGATGGTAATTGTGTAGGGCCATCCTTTTCCAGGTTTGCCTCCAGCTGGAGCCTCCAGTGTCTTGATACCATCTTGGCCAGTCACCTCTGGCCACTCTGAGCACCTAGGGAAGCCCATGAGCCCGGACCCCCAGCCGGGCACCGACAGCTAGCCTGCAGGAAGCTCCAGACAGTCTGAAATTTGCCTCAGGAAATAACTTCTCATTAGTTCTTTCCAGATGGACTGAAGTAGTGAGGGATGCCTACTTCCTGCTGAATTGGTTTCAGATGAGAAAGTTTGCTGCCTTTGGGGGACTTTGCTTTTCCTCTCCAAATATAAATGTCTTGAGAGAAAAAAAACACACAGATCTTCTCTTCCACAAATAATGCCCTCTATTTTTGAAACAGATGTGCATGTACTAAAAAAAGGAAGAAGAAAAAGAAGAAGTAAACTCCAGTTTGGCTGAGGGGTACGTCAGTGGTTTCCATAGCAACAGTGGATCGCTGTAGGCAGGGGTCAAAGGATGATGATGCACCAGGGGTCCAAATCTAGCTTTCTGTCCTTACCACCTGGGAAGCTTTGTTTTTCATTTTTTAATAGATTCTCAGATGTGCTGAATCAGAATCTCAGGCAGTTGGCTCACAAATCTGTATTTTTAACAAGTTCCCCAGATGATTTTTAAACTGCCAGCTCTGTATGGGTCACTGCTTGAGACCCCATCCAGAACCGTAAATGCACAGGTGATTAACCTGGAGAACGAGAAAGCCAAGCCTGAACAACCTTATTGATTACCCCAGGGGACGAGTCAAAGCAATTTTGTGGGAGAAAAAAGACAACCTGCCAAGTCACCCATGGCTAGGGTGACCAGGTAATTTAATGTCCAAACCAGGACACATCTGAGAGTGAAAGGGATGCTATAGTAATTATGCTGGGCCCTGGTCAGTTTGGCTCAGTGGTTAAGAGAGTCGGCCTGCTGACCAGTGAGTCGCGGGTTGGATTCCGGTCAGGGGCACGTACTTCAGTTGTGGGTTGTCTCTGGCCCTGGTCGGGGTTGTGTGGGAGGCAACCAGTCGATGTTTCTCTCTCTCTCCCCCCTTCCCACTCTATCTGAAGATACATAGAAAAATATCCTCAGGTGAGGATTTAAAAAAATAATAAAGAATAATAATAATAATAATTATGCTGGGACAACAGGTATAATTAGGCCTGTCCCAAGCAAACTGGGGTTGATGGTCACCCTACTCATGGCTCCGTTTTACATCTCTTGGACCCTGCCTGTCCCTTTTCAGAAAACACTCTCAACTCACAAATCAGTTCTCATTCTAAATACCTACTGTGTTTAGCCAAACGGGTGCAAGAGAGAGTGTGAGGTAACCAGATTAAAAGGAGGCTGGGATTGGGGGACTGGGTGAGAGGTCACTCCTCCCTTATCTTCTGCTCTTTTTCCATCCTTTGATGGCTCCCTAGGAGGAAACTGCCAGGCTTAACGGGAAGAATAAAGGTCTTTTGGTTATACTTTCAGTTAATTTTTTTTCTTTTAACTTTGAGTCATGAACTCTTTCCCTAAAAAAAAAAAAAAGAAAAAGAATATTTGCACCATCATGAAGTGTGAAGATGCTTTTAAAACCATATCATTGTACAAATATAAGTTGTTATTAATGATAATATTATCTTAGAACTGGAAAAGCTAAAACAAAAAAATTACACATGGGAAGTTTCTCCTCAGGTCAGGTCTGTTAACCCCAAGTTTCCCCCTCTGTCTAACCCCTGTCCCTGGAAGTGTTGATGTACCTTTTCTCTGTGTCCTCCCTGGGGACACACTTCTCCAGCACCTTCTAAGTGTTCCTAGTCTTGACTGCCTCCTTGCCTCGATATTAGCTGTTTCCTAGCTAGTAATCACATCCAGAGGGAAAATGGAGCCCAGGTCTTAGGAAGATTAGAATTGGACATCTCTCTCCCTTTTTAGAAATAATGCTCTGGAAATTCATTTATTAAGCAAAATGCATCCTCACACAGAAAACCATCGTAAAACCAATTGATCAAAAGTTTTAAAACTGTGAGGTTTCCAGGCCACCATGCTCCCCTTGAAACTTGAACCACGTTAGGTCTCTACCTGCCCACGTCTCAGACCTGGTAAACTAATCTTGCTTTTCACTTGTCTCATAACTTGAAAAATAAGGCTGCGTTCTTGGCCCTGGGGATCCCATCTGCAGAGCAGTTGCCAGGGCACCAAGCCTGTTAAAGTCACCTAAGACGGCGGCTCTAAGTAAAGCAGGTGTTCCGGGAATTAGGGATTCTTCTTTCCCCGGGTGTGTGCGGGTCCCCCGAACCCCCACCCCGAATCTAATATTTCCCATTGGATTGTCAGCTTCTGGAGATGAGGGGCTCTGGATTCTTTTCCTTTTTTTTTTCTTACTTAGAAAAAACAAAGCCAAACCAAACAGTGCCGACTTGTTCCGTGTTTGCAATTATAGCTACTTGTGAAATCTTGTTGATTGGGCTGAAGAATAAACCTTTTTGATTTCTCCAGTCCTGCTCTGTTCCATGTGGTAACCACTTGCCACTCTGACTATTTAAATTAATTAAAATTAAGTCACTTTAAAATGCATTTCCTCAGTTGAACTAACACCATTTCACGTCCTCAGCAGGCACCGTGGCTGGTGGCTGACACAGGTGTGGACCGTGTCCCCCTTCACAGAAGGTTCTCTCGTGCTCCAAGCGCTCTGTTAAGCCCCGTGGGTTCTCTTTGCCTTATTTTCACCTCTTCGCCTGCAGCGCTGTCTTGACAAGGACCCTTGCTTATCCACTCAGCATTTTGGAGTCTCTGTATATGAGGTTCACCAGGAAAATAGGGAGATGGAAACTGAGCCTATAAGCGTCACCCGTGGTGTGGTTTTCATTTCTTCATCCTCTGCCCTGGTCTGGTCCTGCTTTCTTTCCCACCATGACCTCCATTCTCTTGACTTGTGAGCGCAATTTAGGCACTTTGCCTGCAGTACAGTCAGCAGCCACCAGGGGGTAGCTGAGTCTTGGTTGTTACCCTGGCATCTGAACAGCTCGGTGCACAGAGATAAATTACAGTGTTTTCTCACTCGTTGTTTTATTCCTGCTCAGTGTTGCATTAAAAATAAAACAAACTCTGCAAAACAGTTCAGCATAAAGAGTTAAACATAAAAAAGTCCTCTCCCTCTTATCCTTCTCACCTGTCCATCACTGTTTTAGCTAAACCTCTTGCTTAAATAAAATACTGCTGTAGCTTTATTTTTGGAATCAGAAGATGGTTCTGGGAAGTTCGTAAGCGTAGTGATTGAGGCTTCTGGCCAGGCTGGACTCACTTGCCCTTGCCCTTGTTTTCTTCCTAGCAAAAAACCACCTGTGTGCAGTTCACCAGAGGGCAGGTGTTGCTTTTCTTTTATTAAAACCTCATACTTAGGAGGAAGAAGAGACTGCTGTCCCCTCCAGATCCCCGTGTCTCAGTTCCGTGGCTTCACACCCTCGTGTGACCAAGGACTACAGGAAGCCTCACGCTCCTCCCTGCACCCCTCGGAGGAACATCTCCAGCCCCGTGCTAGCTTGCACCAAGTTAGCTGCCTTCTGTTTTAGCTGAAGACTGGGACATAAAATTAATATTTAGAATTCACCAGGGCAACTGGTTTTAAACACCAAGATTATCTAAACTGTTATGGACAACCTGCTGCAAAAGTTTGGAAGTATTCCCTACTCTCAAGTCTCCCACACAAATGAGCTTCTGCCTGGCTTAGCTTTCCAACACGCTGAAGCAGAACCCAGCAGGACTTTGGACCAGCGCAGTTCTGCCACACCGGCTTTGTCATTCAGCGCCCCGCCCGCCGTTCTGGATCCCTTCTCCTTAAACGTTTCTGCTGGGAATGTTGCCTCCCCTCACTCCACTTGGCAGGTGGATTGTCGCACACAGAGCCCCAGCATCCCAAGCTGCTGAAGAGGGAGGGCTGGGACTCTGACGTTACTTCCTGGCCCCTCCTAGTCCACGCTTACCTGTGGGGTTGTATGTAGCCGTGTGCATCAGAGGTCCTAGTGGAAAGAGAAGCCTGGCGGCCTGACCTCGGAGAAGAGCCTGGTTGAGCTTAAGAGGTCTGAGAAAGCATTTTTAGGATAACATGGGAGGGGGAAGAGCTGTTTCTTGGCGGCAACTTCCTGGTCACCTTCTCCTTCCTGACTCCTCTCCTGCTCCCTCACTTCCTCCTCCCCTCACTCCCTGAGTGTTGGGTGGGATTTCTCCCCCTTGCTCTTCTCCTTTCCTTCCCCTTCAGCTGTCACTGGATGTACCTGCTCCCTCCTTTCCCTCCCAGGCCTCTTCTCCTCACCCTCCCTTCTGGCTTGGACCACTGCAGTCACCCCCAAGTGGTCGACGGCTCCTCTCCCTTCCCGGTTGAGGCCTGCGCAGTCATACCCTGATCTCAGCCTTCCTTACCTTCTGGTTCTTCTTGTACTGCACTCACTACACCGCCATGCACTGTTTCTAGAATTTTCTCTTTCCTGCTCATATTGGTCTTTCGTGTGACCCAGGTTCTGCCTGTTTGAAATCCTGTCCACCCTTCAAGGTCAAATGCTGCCGCCTCTACATACCCTTCCCCGATTCCAGGTGGAACTGGTCTCTCCTGCTCTTGTAGTCATTTATGTCCACATCTTATCCCCAGTAGGTGTCAGTAAATGTTAAAGGGATGAAGGACTGTCCTACGTATTTTTAGCTGTCCTGGCCAATAGAGTGGCTTTGGAGATAAGCAGAGTGGGGCTAAAAACCCCAGCTCCCCCACTTACGGATGCATCTCTGGGCCTCAGCTTCTGCACCTGCAGAGTGGGCGTGAGAGTGGAGCCGACCGCAGAACCCTTACGAGGCGATGCACACACAGACTTCACAGGATGTAGAGCTCTTACCAAATGATTGATAAAGGTGACCTGTCATTCTCGTCTGCTCGTGATGGTTTGATTTCTGAGGTTGATCATGATCTTCTCTTCACTGTTGGATAGAATTAAAGAAGTGAGTCAGATTCTGCCACTGGGCGGGTATATACAATTCGGCTCTTCTGGAGAGAGGCCGAGTTTCCCTAGATCTTCTGGGTCTAGGCTCTCTTCTCCTGTCCCAGTCCACCCTGCCCGTGTCATGTCTCCCTGGGCAAGCCACTCTCCTGCCCTGGGCTTGGGTCCCTCTTGGCTCTGGGCTGCTTTCTCCTCTTCAGCCTCGAGATGAGTGGGTCCTTGTGGGGCACTTACAACATGTGCGCACCTGCCCTCTTCTTTCCCCCTCCTGTCCCCTGCTGCCCCAGCAGAAAAGGACCATCAAACCATGGCTTGCTAGAGCAGGAAGGAACCTTAGATGCCACCTTCTGTAACCCCTTGCTTCACCGAGGAGGGCACTGAGGCCCTGATGTTGAGTGGCTTGCCTAAGGTCACACAGCCGAGCTGGGGTCAGAGCTAGACTCTCTAGTTCCTAGTCTAGTGTTCCTGGCATCACTCCAAGTACCCCAGGCCCCACTCCCCTCCGCACACACTGAGCTGACCATTTCTGACCATGTTCTACTTAGATACACCACCAGGCCCTGAGGACCTATGGCTGAGTGCCTGAGGAATGATGGTCTGCCCCTGAGAATTTTAGAGTCAGCCACAGCCCTGGATACTCTTCAGGTCGGCTGCCTGCCCTCTGGCCATTTTATATCAGACGCCTCTAGGAGTGAAGAGGGTGCATTAATATGCAAAGCCAGCCAGCAAGTGCTACCAAGGCAGGGCACCCTCTTTGCCGCCAGGCAAGGCTGGGGCAGCACACCAAGGAGTGGTGCGTACCAGGTGAAGGAATGTGGACCACACATACACGTTACCATGAGATGCAGGTTCTTTATCACCTAGGATGACGTGGGCTCATCTGTAAGTATCACCATAGCTCCACTTCTCACCAACAGCTGAACAAATCCGTCTTGTGGATGCCCCCTTCGTCCTTTCTTTCCTCTCCCTGTCCCTTCCCAGCAGGCTTCTTGTGTCACCCTACCCTGCAAGGAAGAGAGATCTGCTAGCACATTAACCTCCCCTTAGGGCCTTCACTTCTGCAGGAGGCAGCGTGGAGCAGGCGAAGCTTCCAGCTGAGACAGTTCATCTCAGTGGTGGGCTTCCACCTGCAAGGGCAGGGCCAGCCATGGGGTGTGCACAGTCCTTCCTGACTCCGAAACCCATCACCTGGGTGCCGGTGTGACTCGGATGACCGGGGCCTGGGCTGGTTCACAGCGACCTGACTCATCTCTGCACTGTCATTATTCACCCCAGCCCTGTCTCACCTCCCTGCTCCTGCCGAGCTCACAGCCTTCTTCTGGCGCCTCTGTCCAGCCTGTTCCAAAGCAGAAGCACCAAACCAGCTTTCCCTGACGGTTGGTGTGTTTGCATTTCGTCTCCCATTAAGGGCACTTCCCGGAAAGGAGGCTAGGAAATACAGTCTTGATTCCAGACATCCATGTGCCCAGCTGCAACCTGAGGGAGGAGGAGAGAGCAGGTATCGGGCCAGCCCGGTACATCCAGGTTATTCTCCTTCTAAAAGCCTGCTTTCTTCACGCGCTCACTCCTCAGAACCCTCAGTGGAGCGCTGGTCCAAGTTCACGCGTAGTTAGCCAGCTACACGTTTCCCAGGCTTATTTATCCTTGTTACTCACCAGCCCCAGAGCCCCTGCTCAGACTGGCTCAGCCCCAGTTTCCCATGTGCACCCCAGCTTTTCCACTCACACACGTTGGCCCACACCACTCACCAGCCACAGGACCCTTCCCCTTTCTGCCCGATGATGCAGCCCTTGCCTTGCTCACATCTGAGCTCCTGTATGAGGCTTCCCCTGGGGTGTTCCAGCCTGCTGTCTCTCCCTCCCTGCATTTCCGTCACACACTTTGTCATCTTCATCATTTGCCGCCTTGTGCGCATTTACGTCTTGATGCCCCAGCTAGACTGTGAGCTCCTTGGGAGCAGGAACGATGTCATGTTTCGTATTCATCTTTGTTCCGCTGCAGGGCTTCACACAGAGCTTCGTAAACATCACTGTTTGCAGAGTGAGTGAGTGAGTGAGTGAATGAATGAATGAATGAATGAATGAATGAAGAAATGTGTGAGTGAGTGCAGAAGCTGAGGGCACTATGGCTCCCTTCAACCCTGTTTTGTAGGCTTGGTGCCCATGGCATTTTTTTTCTTTTCCCCCTTATCAGGTGGCTCGACTCTTTCATTTTATCTACTCTTTGGACCTCAGAGAAGGGCAGGTAACCCCGTTGAGAGGTGTGACTAACTCCAAACTGATCCGGTGGGGTAGAGAGGCCAGCAGCCCCCGTAGCCCCCCAGCGCATGGTCCGGATCAGAGCCAGGTGCCTGTCCTGCTGACACCTGGAAGTGTGCGTGTGCCTTAATTCCAGAGCTGGGCCCCACTTCTCTGACCTCGCAGAGCCTCTTACTGTATTAATTTGGTAGCACCTAACTCATTTAATGTTCTTTCTTTTATGCCTGGAAAATGAATTCAGTGTGATGATTGATGCCCTGATGGGGAGAAGTCCTCTCTCTCTCTCTTTTGTTTGTTAATCCAATGTCATGTGCTCCCCTGGCATGCTGTGAGGGCCTGTGGTGGAGCATGTGGGCCGCTCCGTGGGCACTCGGAAGGAAGTACTAACTCGGAATTGCTAGTGGGAAGCGTGGCTGTGCTGGGTTTTGCTGTCGGTGGCCTGCGCACGAAAACTTTGTCTGTATTCTCATTGTCCTCGGTTGCGAGGATTAGCGCGCATGAGGCAAGATGGCTCACATGTGTGCTGGGCAGCAGCCCTCCCCTGCGGCATGCTGTGTCCCTCTCGAAAAGGGGACCTCGTCAAGGGCTTACAACCAAGCTCAACCGCTGTGTTGAATCGGGCTCGATGGGCCATCACGCAGGCATTCTATTAGTGGTCAGTTGTTTTCCTTGGATTACCAGCTCATCCAAGGTCTGGGTTTCCCCTGAACACCTCCCTCCCCTGACTAAGAAAACATCGAAACATACAGAATTTGCTGTGTGTTGGCTACATGGCTTTCTTATCCCTTACACACCAGGGGAAGGATTAGAAATTAAAGAGCTCAGATTAATATAAAATGTAATGACACAGTTTACCTCTTGAAGTCCACTTTTCTAAGAGCTTTATCTAGGAAAAAAAGATGAAAATAACCAGGAATATCCCTGCCCTTGCCCCCGAGATACTTCTGTGGGATTTCTGTGGAGCTGTGCTGTTTGCCCGGACAGCGGCAAGTCGGGCCTCTTCCAGCAAACAGCACATGAAGGAGCCACCACCACCCACTGGGCACAGTGCTGATAACCCGTGGGGAGCAATGAGCTCAAGAGCCCGACCGTCCAAGTAGGAGATTCGTTTTTATGGGATGTCTCCCTGTCCAGTCCCATGATGCTAGGCTTTGAAGGGTCTTCCAGGGAGGGGATGCTGAGGACAGTGCTGACATGCTGTGACAGCCCCAGGGGCAAGTGCTCAGATGTACCTGAAGTAGGCTGACTGTACTTCATGAAACGGCCCCCAAATTCCCAGGTGTTCCTGTGGCTCATATTCTGAATTCAGTGTTGATTGGGGAGGAAATGGATACATTTTTTTTTAAAACACACACATGTTTTCACCCTTCGTCAGAGTTACCCTGGGAGGCCCAGCATGTATTCTAGAGATTTTCAAAGCATTTTGTTTTATTTTTATTTTTTAAATATGTTTTTATGATTTTAGAGAGAGAGAGAGGGAGAGAAACATCTATCAGCTGCCTCTTGCATGCCCCCTACTGGGGGATCGAGGCCACAACTGGGCATGTACTCTGATTGAGAATCGAACTGGTGGCCTCTAGGTGCACGGGACGATGCTCAACCGACAGAGCCACACTGGCCAGGGCTCAAAGCATTTTAGAAACTCTCATCTTAGAATTGCAATCACAGCCAGATAGCGAGCCATAGGAGAGGGTCATACATTCTTGAACTCAGAATTTTCCAGTTGAGAGTGAGTCTTGTTCAGCCCTTTAATTTCCCAGGGAAACTGCAAGGCTGAGAAGACCCAACTGACTTTGCTGAGGTCCAGAAGCAGAGTTGAGGCCAGGCCCTCAGGGCTGGAAGGCAATGCGTCACCGTTTTTGGAGATCCCACTTCTTTCTTCTCAGTTGTTTTAGTTTTGTTTTGATTTTTATAGTCCCATGTCTTTTTTTTTGTCTAGATGGCATTTCTCAGCATCATGCAAGCTCTTGTTCACAAAATGGGGTCCTCAAGGTGATCTTGAGAGAGTGCTGTGGGTGTTGCTAAAAGTGAAATTGTAATGACCTCTTAATGGTTAATCATGTTCATGCCACAAAAGTCTACAAGTACAAGCGAGATCTTGCCGTGCAGAGTAAGTCGTTTGCTTGAAAGGAAGCCCTGTGACCTGTCAGCAGGCGCTTGCGCCAGTCCCTTCATCTGGCCATTAACACAGGATAACCTGAGTCCCTGTCGCCTAGCAGACAGCGCTTCAAAGACCTCGGCCGGGTGGACTGAAGTGGCCGCTCTGAGTGGTGACAGCTGCTAAGAGATATGCTTCTCTGTCCACCTGGTTCCCCTCTTCAACCCCCCACCCCCACCCAAGTCCTCCAAGGCCAGGTCAAGTGCAGTCTGCTCCAAAACCTTGCCTCTCAGGTGTGTGCCTGTGTGCTGTGCACCCTGCAGCCCTCTGGCATCTTTCATACATTCCTTGTGGACACAGCCCAACTCCCTGTTCAGTAGGGTGCTCCTTCAGGCCTGGGAGCCTGGGATGCATTGGGGTGGGGGTGGGGGTATCCTGCTGTTGTTCTTTACTCAGGGGCTTTCTCAGTAAATGGCCGTATGTTCATTCATTCAACTCCTTGACCCCTCATGTGTATCAGGCGGAGTGGCAGATGCCAGGGCTGCAATAGTAAGTAAACAATCTGGAGGGGGAGGCAAACCAACAAGCATGGCCCATAGTTAGAATCGTACCGAGTGGGACAGAGAAGTACAGACTGCACTGAGCGCGTGTGACAGGGAGCTGAGCTGGTCCGAGAGAGCTTCTCTGAGAAGTGCAGCCATACTGCACTGAATCCCAAGTGCTGTGGTTTCTGAGACACAGCGTTATCTTATGTACCACCAAGGAAGAAAATTGTGCCAATGAAGTTAGGACAGAATGCTTTTTTCACTTGGAATTTTTACTTCTGCTTATTAAAAAGGCTCTTAGACTTGATTAGACACAGATTTGTGTGTGTGTCACTTTTGTATACACGTTGAAAGGAACACACAAACACAGTGAATTCGTTGAGCATCTGAGGTTTTAGAGTCTGACTCTTCTGAATCGCCTTTCCACTCAGCTCCTCGGTACCCACCTATGGCCAAGCTGCACCACTGGCCGGCCCCCCAGAGTGCCCGTGACGCGGAGCCATGCTCTCGGGGGTTCAGTGCTGCCGCTGATACCCATTCTGCCAGTTTGGATGCTGCCACTTGGTTGATTCTACCAGAAGGTGTCAGCGAAAAGGGTTTCAGACAGCCTGGACTCACATTCCTTCTTCGAGTGGTCCTTAACTGGTTTGTTAACGGAACATTCAGCAGTTCAGTCGTTCAGTTTGCCATGGGGAACAACAACCAGGTGCGTTCATGTGTAGGCAATGACAGCGATGCCAAGGCAACAGCAATTGTAAGACCCACCCCCATTTCAGAGATGAAAAATATATGTCCTAGAATTGAAGATCATTTCCGAGAAGTCTGAGTAAGTGGGCACCGTCGTTATTCCAGTGACTTAGTGATGTCAGGGCCCTGGATGGAGGTCTCTTTGAGTCTCCTGGTCACAGATGGCAGTTCTACCCACGCAAAGGCAAAAAGCAGGGAGCGGGACAGGAAGAGAGAGTACCTTCCCCAGAAATCCCTCAGCAGATCCCCCTTACCGCCTGTTGGCGAGGACTGCATCACATGGCCGTCCACCGCTACAAGGGAGGTTGGGAAATCTGTTTTTTCCCCCTGTCATGTCAAGAATGGGGTTGGGGATGACTTTTGGATGGCCAACTAACAGTATATCCCACTGTAGCCAAATACCTTTGGGGTGCACTGAATTTAACCCAAAATACTGTAGGACTTCTCAAAGCTTTTAATATGGTAATGTGGCTCATTGGATTATGGAGAATATGGTATTAAGCTTTTCCAAACTTAGGGAATCCAAATTTGTTTTTCTAAAATAGAGAACCCAATTTTGCAAAATGCCAGTGAACAACTCTTGCTTATTTCCCAAATAACGAAATGAGGGTTCTCTAGAACTGAGCTGAAGTGGCAGGTGGGGTGGGCTTGTGGGGAGTGAATAGAACTGGGATTTTGAGCAGAGACAGAGCAGGGCTGAGAGAGAAGCTTACAGAGGAGAGGGACAGATTGCCTTGAACCATCTCCGCTTCTGTGGACGGTACAGCTAATTTGTTTTCAAGAGCCTTGCGGCCCTGCTGCTGTGATTTCCTCTGAGACAGGACTAGGTTGATACCGAGCTATTATTATCGCCTTCTCTTTCCTAACCTCTGCCACTTCCAGTCTTCATGATGCTAGTGATATTGGAGCTCGGCTGGCCGGCTCCTGGGAGTGGATTGAGGGCTTTGCTGAAATGGACATAATGGGCATGTGTGGTGCCCGCTGCCGCTGGCTCTCAGACACCGTGCTGAGTGTTGGCGAGAGCTGGCAGGCTCGGTGGTGGAGTTAGTTCCTGATCATGTATTTGGACTTGGGATCACGAAGCCCCTCCTGGTCCTTTGGCCAGAAATGACCTTTCTTTCTTCTTCTTTTTTTTTTTTTTTAATTTCAACAGCAACTTATGTGTCTTAGGCAGCAGCAGCAGTTATCATCACCGCTGACATTTTTTGAACACTTAGTCGCATTGGGCTTTGTCACAGATATCTTCGCTGGGCATGATCTCATGTAATCCTCACCACCTTCCTGCCCTGTGGGCCCTCCGCCACCCTCGCTCTGCAGCTTCTGGTCTGGCGCCTTTGTGCTATTTGTCCATTTGTCTTTCTGCATTTCGTCGGAAATCAAACTGTGTTTTTATTTCCTAACAGCACCCAGCACAGTGTCTTGCCCTTGATAGGAAAGTTCTTGATCGTTAGCTAGATAAACGAATCCATGGGAGAATAAATGGAAGTGCAAATCATGAGTGATTTTCCTGAATGTCAACCTAACATTGAATTACTCCATTATAATTATCAGAATATTTTCTCTCTGTTTAGAATCAGTTTTTTAGTCATCTAATTTCTTCTAAATTCTAGATATCTAGAGTGTTTCGGAGTAAAATAATCATGTGTCATTGGCTGATAGACCTGGAGGGATTGCGCTGGGCAGCTGGTCCTGCCCCCGTGTTCGTGGTGGAGACCACCGGCTGCTGCTGTCCAGAGGGCGAAGCCTCAGACCCCTTGTCCACCATGGGTCCAGAGCAGTGTCTGAGGCAACCAGGGTGATTTCTGTCTGTCTTCACATGATCTCCTCCCAAACCCCCTTGCCTAGACGTCTCCTTCGGATTGTATATATTTGATGGTTGAAACAGTTTTCTATTTGTTGTTATTAGTTTCTGGGAGGCACTGTCTTTATACCTTTGGTAGGTGGAGAACGTATCTTCTCACATTTTAATGCATCTGTTTCATTCTGAGGTTTCTTTAAACTTGCCTCCCAGCCCCTTGTGGTTTTCCCTTAGGAACTCATTCCGTCTCGCTGGCTCTCGCTGAGGTCAGACACTGAACTGCTGTGCTTTGGTGGCACATTTTTATTGCTATTTTTTTTAATTAAGTGAAATGAAAAAATTCCCTAAACCCTTCTGCCGTCTCTGAAAGCCTCTGACTAAGCTTGTTTGTTCATCAGCTCCCCCGACCGCAGCCCCGGCCCAGAGCCTCCTGTGAGCTGTTCTCACCGACTTTGTGCTGATTTGTGGCTTCTGTTGTTAGAGCTGTTCTTTCTCATTATGCCAATAGACTGTCCCTTTCCCATCCCCCATCGTCCCATGTACTGTGGGAAGTCTGACGCCCTCCAGTATTTCTGAGGATGCCCGGAGTTCATTCATTTGCCTGCTGGTGACTTGCCTGCCTGTCACTTTTCATTCAAATCCCAACCCAAGCCCTGGCTCAATGGTTAGAGAGTCGACCTGCGGACTGAGGGTTTGCAGGTTCAATTCCTGGTCAAGGGCACGAACCTGGTTGCAGGTTCAATCCCGGGCCCCGATTGGGGTCATGTGGGATCGATGTGTCTCTCTCACATCGATGTTTCTCTCTCTCTCTCTCCCTCCCTCCCTCCCTCCACTCTATCCACATCAATGGAAAAATATCCTCGGGTGAGGATTAACAAGAACAAACAAACAAAATCCCAACCCAATTCTCAACAATGCCAGTCTCCTAGCAGCCTCCCTCCAACCCAGGTCTCCTTCTCCCCCAAACACAGGTCCCCCTCTGCAGCCCTGAGGCACTAAGGCTCTGCCCTGTCCCTGGGCCTCCTGATGACCCTTTTCAGTCCGACACCGATTCTCTCATCCAGACAGCCAGGACCTTCCCTTCAGAACTGTAATGGATTGGTCTTGCTTCCCGAACAAAAGAACCATTTCCCCCTGAGATGAACTCCGTGGCGCCCTCAGCATATGAAGCGGTTACAGCCAGCAGGGTTTTTTAACATCATATTTTCTTTCCCGATTCATTCCCTCTGGGTGTTTATGAAGCTCCGATGCAGCCGTGGGAGTAAGTGTGCTCCGTAAACCGTGACGTGAGCAGATGAAAGAAACTGCTGTTGTGGTGCATTTAGAAACAGCCTGTAAATCATTTCCTCTGCAAAGAGGACAGGCAAAGCACGTGGGTTACTAGGTTTTGATTTTCTGACCAGATTCTTGTGCACTGGGGTCTGAGGACAATGTAGCTGTATAAAGAGGTTTGCGTCTGTGAAGCCAGAGAAGCAGCTGACACCCTCCCACACACACCCCCCAGGAGCAGAGCGGCAGGCAGCGGTCATGCCCTGGGCCCTCGGTCTGTCTGAGGCTCCGAGAGGCCCCTGAAGGGGAGGAAGGAGCAGAGCCGGAGCCAGAGGAACAGTTGCTGAGCCCCACAGGAGGCCCTGGGATAGCCCCGACCTTGACCCTCAAAGTTTCCAGCAAGTGCACTGGGCACCTGCCCCCCGCAGAGTTCTGCCAGGGTTTGATTTCCACCTTGCTGACTGTCAGAGCTTCCTGTTGGCCTTTGTCTTGCCTGTCCCCGCGACTGGCCGTGGTCCGTGGACCAGGCCTCTGACGTGTGTCCCTCCTGTGTTGTACCCAGGGACAGGGTGCCTTATCGGAGAGACTCCGGAGCTTCAGCATGCAGGACCTCACCACCATTAGGGGAGACGGTGTCCCTGCTCCGTCCGGTCCCCCACCCGCGGGGTCTGGGCGCGCCAGCGGTAAGCACGGCCAGCCGAAGATGTCCAGGAGTGCTTCTGAAAGCGCTGGCAGCTCAGGTATGTGGCACTCCCCTCCCCTCCCCTCTGGTCCCCCTCCTGGGCCTCCTTCACTGAGGGGCCCAGTCCGCTCTGTGGCCGGTCACCCGGCCCTTGCCACCAACACAGACATTCATCAGACCATGCCAGGCCAGCCAAGGGCAGATTGCCCCTCCGATCGGGACAGGAAGCTGGCCCGTGGACTCACGGGGGGCAAGTTCAGGTCACCTGCACCACAGGGTTCCCCCTCCTTCATCTGGTGGTCTGGGGATTGGGGTGGTTGGGTCGTTGTACCTGAACCAAACCCAGAGGCAACAGGCGCAGCTGGACTGGGCCAAGGCAGCTTTCTTTGTTCTCCTCCTGACCCCTCCCTCCTGGGAGGGCTTACCTGTCTTGAGCACCTGAGCGGGCCCTCCCACCTGCCCAGGAAGTATGGCTCTGGTGGTCCCTTTTCCCTGCATGATGCTTTCCTGTCCTCCCTGTCACTCTACTCTCTCCTCCCATCCCTGAGCCCTCGTTCACCATGCACACCTCAGACCACATGCCCAGGGACACCAGCTCGGAGGTCTTGTTCCTGTGGAAGTTGGGGCTTTACGAAACCGCACGTCTGCCGCTGACGTCTGCCTCTGGTGGGCAGACTCCTGGCAAGAAGTTGCCTGTATCGGGATTGACCTGCAGACTTGGCAGAGTCCGGGGTCCATCTGCAGAGATTTGTGAGGTCTGGGTTGAGACCCAGATGTGTGATGATGTTGAGGACAGTGTGCTGGGACCCACTGGCACCTGGTCCAACGGTGGGTCCTGGCATTGTGGAGGGTTGGGGCTTGGTTAGGGGTGGGGAGCGGGGCCAGGACTTGGTTTCCCAGACCATCCCCAGGGAGATGCAGGGACCTGGGCCCTCGGGAGCTGAGCACCGCTACTGCCAGCAGAAGGGGAAGGGGAGGGGCTGGACACAGGTCTGGACTGCCACCCCTGCCCTTGCCCTTGGTGGGAAGGTGAGCCTCAGGGTGGGAACTGGGCCACTTTTTTTGAATCTGTGGCTGTGATATGTGGCTGGTGGCTGTTCTGCCCTTAAATGTACAAACAGGGACATCCAGGCCACCTGGACCCTGACTGTGAGGTACAGCCTGCAGGTGGCCCCTTGGCCCCAAGCTCCAGGGACCCCACCTGCCTTTGGGAGGTCTCTCTCTGAGAACGGTACTCGTGTGCCCTCCAGGGGAGGCTGAGCAGCTCAGAGCAAGGCCCAGGGTCCATCAGTTTCCTCCTCTCGGGAATAACCCTTTCCCCCGGCCCCAGGTAGAGGATTGTGACTGTCCTGTTGGGAAGGGGATGTTTTAACCCTGGCAGGGTTGCGGAGGTGAGGGCTTGGCCATGGTGGGAGGTCTGCCTAAGGGAGAGGTTATCTCCTGGGGAATCCATCCCAGAAGAACGTAGAATGGAATCCCAAAAGGCCAGGCAGGAAGGGACCTCAGGGATCATTTAGTCTCACCCTCTGATTTCACCAACGAGAAGCCAAAGGCCCAGGGAAGGGAGTTGTCACCAGGGTCGCCAGCTGGTGGTGCTGTCCTGTGGCCTCCTGGCTCCTGGGCCAGCGCCTTCCGTTTGCTCACCCACTGACCACCCCGGCTTCCTGGAGCATCTGCAGCTCCAGCCTGCTGGGCACTGTCTCAGAGCTGGGACTCAGATGGAACCAGGTGTCGCCCCCACCTGGGAGCAGCTGATTGGCTACTGAGCCTCCAACGCAAGCCGTCATTTGGAGGAAAAAGGGCCCCAATTCTGTGAGGCTCAGAGGGCAGAGCAAGGACCAACGGGGTAAAGTTCCACGGGGGAATCACGTATTGGCCGTGTGACCTGGACAAGGCGTTGACTCTCTCTGCACCTCCGATTCCTTATCTGTACACGAGGACAGCAGTTCCCGTCTGCGGGGTGGTTAGGAGGATTCAAGTGAAATACCCCCGTAAAAGTGCTTGGGATCATGCCTGGCACTGTGTAGTCGCTGCTGTTAATGCTCTTGTTGTTATTTAATTCACCTCCGAAAGCACGTTATAAAATGAAGTGCTCTCCAGGAGAGGAACGGGCTGCCCTGGGAGGTAGTGAGATCCCTGACATTGGAAGGGCCCAAACCAAAGTTGAATGATCGTGTACTGAGGCTCTAGGGAGGGATTCCTGATCTGACTAAGAAGTGGACCTGGTGGCCCCACAGTCCCTTTCCCTTTTGCATTCTGTGTTGTTGCTATGGAGGGGAGCCAAGCAGAGGAAGAAGGCCGAGAGGTCTTGCCTTGTGCCCGGGCCACACAGGACAGGAGTCCAGGCCTCCTGCCTAGACCTCCCCTTGGTGGATTATCCAGGGCAGCCTTAGAACTGGGGAAGGGAGAAGTCAGGTGGGATCTAAAAGGTGGTGGGAGTTGTCCCCTGGGCCTTGAACACCCCCAGACCAGCACCAGACAGAAAAGAGTGGGGATGGTTTGTGCTGCACGGGCCCCGCCGCCCTCCGTTCAGTGATGTGTCCTGGCGCCGGGGAGGCAGTGGGGCGTGCTCGGGGCGCAGGCCGAGCAGCTGGTGTTCGGTGAACCCGAGAAGCCTGAGCTGCAGCGTGGCCACTCCCCTCACTGCCCACCCTTGGCCTCGGCACCTGTGGTTTCAGGGGGCAGAAAGGGGAGGTGCTGGCCAGCAGGGAGGACAAAGGCCATGTGGCCTTCATCCCAGCTGTTCTGGGCGCTAAAATAAAAGTTATCTCGGAAAGAAAGACAGGTGTCAGTTGGCCCAAGGCCTGAGTATGGGGCAAAAGCACCCCAATAGGAGGCCATCATAACCCCTGAGTTGAGGGGTGGGGTGCCTGGGAAGAAGTCTGGCAAAGAAGGCCCAGCCTCACAGGGCTGGCATGCCCTCCCAGCCCCCACTGTGGGCCTTGGACACTGGGCGTGGTCGGGTAGGAGAAAGGGCCCCGAGTCCGGGCTTCCGTCCTGGCTGGGTGACACTGGACCTATGCAGACAGCACACAACACAGTGAGGCAGATGTCATGAAGCAGCCGCCACACTTGTTCCCACTGGGCCTAGGTGGAGCCTCAGCGCCTTTCTCGGGGTGAGAGCCAGCCCGGGAGGTCCCGACCAGATGATTTGACCTGGGCACAGAAGACGAGCCTGATCTTCTCAAACTTTCTCCTCTGAAACAAGGGCACAATCGTCCCTACTCCGCCTACGTCTTAGGGTTGTAAGGCGAGCAAACAGATCACTGGCAAGCCCTGGACAGGAGCAGGAGGCAGGGAAGCCACTGGAGGCGACACTGCCGGTATACATACTGATCGATCTTGCAAACATGATGCCTAGTGAAAAAAGTATGAAACAGAACGAGGTATTATGTAGCAAGCTGTGTAAAATAACAATACATGCCCATTGTGCAAAGTGACAATCCGGAGTTTGCAAGAACACATTACCTTCCTTACAGAAGGAACCGGGAGGTGTTTGTCAGACACCATCTGTTGAAAGACACTGGACCCCGAGAAGGGTACAAAGGGAGTTGAAAGAATGATCCTTGCCTTCCATGAACTTGGGGACACTCAGCATGTGTTTAGTGAGCACCTGTTGTATACCAGGGCCTGGATGTACACCAAAACCAAGGGAGTGTGCAAAGCAGCAAATTAGGCCTTCGACCAAATGGCCAGACACGAGGACTTTGGGGGGTCAGAGGTTGGTCTGAGGTTTCACAGAGGTCACTCTGCCCTGGACGGTGTAGAAAGGAGGGGCGTACCTGGGCAGGGGTGGTTGGAGTTATTTCCTAGAGGAAATTTTGACCCCAACTCCTGCCTTCCCTGAGGCTTCAGCATACGAGAACTTACTCTGTGGGCCGGGCTAGGGCACCCAAGGGGAAGCTGAATCTGGAATGATCCCCTCCCCTACCTTGGTGCTCTACAGAGACCCACATTCCTGAGACCCCTATACTGAACACACTGGGATCCCCACACTTCACTGGGGCCTCCCTGTTTGCCTGGGGCTGGTTCCTGTCAAGAGGGGGCTGTCACTGACGGTGCCCCCATCCCCACAGTGTGTACCTGCTGCTCCACCTGCAGGACCAGGAAAGGTGAGTAAGCGGCGGTCTCAGTGTGCTGGCGCTGCCTCTGGAGGAGGCTCTAACCAGGAGCTGGCGCCTGACCTCGGGGCTCCCTTTCAGCCGCATGGTCTCGGGCAGAGGTTAGGAGGTTAACTCCTCAAAATTGCAAGCCTGTATTAGCTTAGGTGTCTGCAGGCTAGGAATTGGGAGCGGCTTAACTGGGGACTTCTGGCTCAGGGCCTCTCAAGAGCTGTAGTCAAGAAGTCGGCCAGGGCTGCAGCCGTCCGAAGGCTGGACGGGCTGGAGGATCCGCTTCCAGGAGGGCTCTCTCGTGGCTGTTGGCTGGAGGCCTCCGTTCCTTACCACACGGTCCTGTCTCGGGCTGCTTGAGTGTCCTTACAACATGGCCGCTGCCTTCACGCAGAGTGACTGGAGAGAGAATGCGGGAAGCCACAGTCCCTGTTGGGACCTTGTCTGGGAAGTAGCACTCCACCACTTCTGCCTTGTTCTGTTGGTTGGAAGTGAGTCATTAAGTTCAGCCCACACTCAAGGGAGGGCCTCTTGAAGGGAGGAGCATCAAAGAATGTGTGGGGTCTTTTCAAACCACCACGGGGTCATGTTTCCTCAAGCTCTGGGATGAGGACAGAGGAGCTCACTCAGGGCCTCTGCAGTCCCAGGGGTTTTGGTCCTGCTGCTACCAAGGGAGCCCTGGTCTTGCTTTGCCACTTACTAGCTGTGTGACCGTGTGTGAATCACCTAACCACTCTGAGCCTCGGTTCCCTCAGCTTCAAGGAGAGGTAAAGATCCCGCCTCCCGCCTCGCTGAGCTGCGGTGGAGATGGCCTGGAAAGGGCCCTTTGAAGGATGAGGGTGATGACGACTGTAACCCAGAGCAGCTGGGAAACCTCAGGGACAGGGGTCGAGCTCGGGGTCTCCTGGTCCTGCCCAGGGGCTCCTGCTGCCGCCCTCCTGTGTGTGACGAAGGCCTGGTGGGGCCACGTCCACCCCGCAGTTGGCCACGTTGCTCTCCTGACCTGCTCCTGCTTTTCCCTAACCTGAACTGGACATGAGGGACTCGCAGTGGTGCTGGCCCCACCCGGCTCCTCCGTCACACCCGCTGGCCTGCAGGTGCCTGCCGGGGCGGGGTGGGGGGGCACATAGTGCCCGCTGCTGCCTGTGCCACCAGCCCGATGCCGCTGGGCCTCAGCACGTCCCTCCCACGTCGGGGGCGAGCAGGAGGACAGGAAGCTGCGTTATAGGAAGGGTCCTGTTTTCCCTAATTTCATTTTTAAGGCTTCTCAATGCCAAGAATTGTTAAGGTCTGTAGAAGACTAGGGGTTTTGGAGGCCATAAGCCCAATGTGAACTGACAGAGGAGTCATGAGTGGGGGACAGTGGGGACCATCCTCCTGACCTGGTTATGGACCCACCTGTCCCTTGGGGGTTTCCTGATCCACATGAGAGCGGAAGGGCTATATATATAATTATTAAGTTGAACACCTGAAGCTAATACAGTGATATCTCAAAGGGAGGGAGGGGCAGCAGCTTCCAGCTCTAGGGGCTGATCTTGGGCCTGGTGGGTGTACTAGTTCACGAAACAACCACGCAGTCCTAGTGGCCTCAGGCAACTGTGGTTATTTATGTCAATTCACCCTTTAAAATTTTGAGTTTGTAAATTCCGTGACCCATTCAGAAGGCCTCTGATGCTGAGATATTGTCACCTGGGGGACCAGGGAGAGTAAAGCTGCCTTCTCCTCCACTTTTCCCCACGGGACTGCTCTGTGCTGCTTGCTGGGAGCCCTCACCTCCCGTGACACCTGCTGGTTTCATAATCGGAGGCTGCATTTCCAGCGCATGTGAACAGAATTGCAGTTGACTGTAGGAATTCACTAGAGTGTGCTGTCCGTGGGAGCTGTGGGGACAGGGCGCGTTACTGGGGAAAGGGCAGCGGGTGGGGCTCAGAGGAGGCCTCAGGCTGGGGTGCCCTGCTCAGGATTGTGATCTGGGAGCCTTTGCCCAGCTCTCCCTTTTTTGGGCCCTCTTAACACCAGTGCCCTGGAGTTCTACTCGCTCCCTAAAGTATGCTTGCAAGGAAAGTCCCTCCCCTCTCAGGCCTCAGTTCCCTCCTCTGTAAAGTGGTGGCGTTGGGCTAGATGCCCCGTGGGCCCTTACAGCTCCGGCCACCTCTGCAGTGAAGGGGGCTGGGTGAGAAGTGTCCGCAGATGGTGTTAGGGGAGCCTTCTTTTGCAATGGGGGCTGGAGGCCAGCTCTTGGGCAGTGATGTTCCGAGAGAGATCTCAGTGGGTCACAGGTACTTCAGAGGGCCCTCCTGGTCCCCAGAACTGATTTCCATCTGCGTCTTGGATTGCAGGAGAACATTTTCTGCCTCCTTCTGCTCCGTTCTGGCCCTTCTGTCATCGATCCCCTAGTTACTGCATCTGTCTCTGTGTTTCTGTTCTCTCCCTCCTGTCCCCACCTTCCTTCCTCCCCTCTTTTCTTTCTACCTAAGATGATGTAGTATAGAACTGAACTTTGTGGTGCTGCTGGGAATGAGTCATAGAGATGGATTTTTTTTTTTAAATCAACTGTGTGGAACATCAGTTTTTATTTTTGTTTGTTTCTTTGTTAATCCTCACTCGAGGATATTTTTCAATTGATTTTTAGAGAGAATGGGAGGGGGGGAGGGGGGGAGAGAGAGAGAGAGAGAGAGAGAAACATTGATGTGAGTGTATGAGAGACACATCGACTAGTTGCCTCCCACATGACCCCAACTGGGGCGGGAATCGAACCTGCAACCCAGGTATGTGCCCTTGACCGGAATTGAACCCAAGACCCTTTGGTCCATGGGCCAACACTCTAACCGCTGAGCCACATGGGCCAGGGCTGGAACATTGTTTTAAAAAGCGGACCATCCCTGTTTGCCCTCTGAGTTGGGGGTGGGGGAAGGCGGTTTACTGAGTGTGGCCTGGACGGTCCATTCCTCGGGCAGCAGCAGGAGCTGTCCAAGGTTCAGAGCTTGGGAAGGGCGTGTGTGTCTGTGCGGGAGGTGTGCGAGCCTGCATGTTCACACAGGTGTGTGTTTCATCTCCAAAGATCCTGCCCTAACAGAATATTCTTTTCTCTCTCCTCGGCGGCTGGTGGACGTGGATGTAAGTGTTCCAGACGGGCGTGCCCTTCTCCACACGTTGGCTGACGTCCTTTAACGCTCCCACTCACGTGTGCCGTGTGGATGTGTGTGCTAACCCAGGGCTTGTTCTGCTGCCTGCCGGGGCGGGGTGCCCAGGGCTCAGTGCCGATGGACCTGCTGGGTCTCCAAGGCTGGAGTCTCTGCCAGTTTCTCCCTCCCTGCCCCCTGCGGAGAGAGGAGGTGGAGCTGCTTCCCGCCTGCCGTAGCTGAGCTGACATGTTTGCTAATATGGTGTCAGCCAAGGCCACACACTCATTCCCCTGCTGTGGAAAATCGGAGGGACCCCTGCCCTTTCCTGGAAGCCCCTGGTCTTGGGCACTCTGGTGGCACTCTGCAGGCTCAAGGCCTGACTGCCATCTCCTGAGATTTGGAAGTGGTGGCCGTGGCCATGACCTTCCACAAGGGACGTTCCTCCCACATCACTTGTCTCCGGGAGCCACCGGAGGACTAAGGTGCGGGTAGCTACACCCTGCTCAACCACTCGTCCTCATCTTCATCCTGGTGCCCCTCTTAGCGGGGCCACGTTCCTTGGGGTTTATGTCTTCATTTATAGTACTCCCCGTTCCAGAAAGGATTTGTCTCCTTACAGAAATATAGATGACAGATCAAACCAAAGTAGGAAGACTGAAGCTTGGAGGAAAGGGAGTAGGCAGGTAGGACGGAGGCAGAGGCCAGAAGATTTTTAATGCGAGCCCTGAGGTCGGACTGTCAAAGAGGCTGGGCGTCCTTGCGGCCACTGCCAAGAGGGAATCGCAGTTAAGAGGTTCCGTGTCACACGGTAGCCAACCAGAGGCCAGCTCGTCCAGAACGTTTATTCTCGTGGTCCCGAGAGTAAGGCAAAATATTACAAACAACCTTCTTGGCGGAAACTCAGCGGACAGTGATCAGTAGGGTTCTTCTCTTTTTAGTAGGTTCTCTCTGTCGCGTCCTTCGGAGGCTCCTTCTGGCCCCCGAGCTGCCCACACCAGCCTCCTTAGCTGCCCGCCTCCGCTGAGCTGAACACTTGCTTTCTATTCCTGCCTGGATATCTGGGCTCCCCTTGACCTGTCACCCCTAGTGGGCCAAGGGTCACTTCTTTTCCACCCTTTAGTCTGTGCTCGAGTGTGCGGTGGAACCTCTTTTGGTTTCAGTCCTGAGGTGGTGGTGGCAGTTGTTGTTCCTTCGGCAATGTGTGAGTTCATTGCTCAGTCAGCCATTGCAGCCTGGGTGCGCAGGCCCAATTGCTAGATGTCTGAGGACCTTGTGGTTGCTCTGGGCTGCCTTCTGAACTCCGGAGTGATTACTGCAGGGGAGGCTCTGGCCCGGGTTGGGAGGCAGCTGCCTGTGCGGAGGCACAGACTCCAGCCAGCCGCAAGCCTGCTCCCAGGGTGCAGGTCCCTGGCAGACGGCGCGGGCCAGGCTGCTTCTGCGGTTGCTGCTCTGGTCTGAGGGCTTTTGTCTTTTTCTCCTCCCTCGGGCAGGAGGTATCTGTGCTCAGAAGGAATTTCCTGAGGGTGGGTCTCGAGTTCTGATTTGGGACAAGAGCTGAGCTCTCTGAGATGATGTCAGTACTCCATCTTGTTCAGTGGCTGAGTGGCCACTGTGTGTTCAGCCCTGGGTCAGTGCACAGAGGGACCAAGGGGGGATCTGCCGTGGGCCCCAAGCTCAGGACGCTGTCTGCTGGGCTGAGGCAATGAGACTGATATGAGAACCCGGGCACGCAGCACAAGCCCTGTGACAGAGTCCAAGTGCTGTCGGGGTGAGGGAATGGAGAGGCCAGGGAGGGCCAGAGTATTCAGGGAGGGCTCCCTGGAGTTGCCATCTTCCTGGTCAGCACTCCGAAGGGTGCAACTGCTTTGGGTAGCAGAAGGGACCAGAGGATAACCTAAACCCAGAGTAAACAGGCTGGGGGATACACAGAGCAAAAAAAAAAAAAAAAAAAAATCAAAGGAAAGGCAGTGATCTCAGCTTGGCCCTTGCTAAGGTGCTGCTGTCTGAGGTCACTCCTAGCCTACAGTTCAGCACTGAGATGCGAGGTTAGGACAATTGTGCTCTCAGGCTGTCACCTGCTGGCTGTTGAGGGTACAGCAGCAATACCTGGGGAAGCTACTGAAGATTAGGGTTCAGTTGTTAGTTTTACTTAGCCCACACCTGGTGCTTTTATATTAGCGAGTTCCCTTTTAATGGAGAGGACACATTTGGTGGCTGACTGTGTGTTAGGAGCAGTGGTGGGGTGTCCCAGAAGGAGCTCTGGTTTCTACCTGCAGGCCTCAGGGCAGTGGGCAAGAGGATCTGAGAGCCCCCTGGCTTTGCTTCTGTGATTCTAGGTAAACACAGTATATAAAGTATAGAAAGATGTATCTGTGGATGTCAGATAGGCTGTGCATGGACAGGAAATATTTCATATGTTGACCAAGATAGGACTATCTGGCCAGATGGCACGGAATATGCTCAGCATTGAATGTGTAAAGAATACCGTGTGTTCGGTGACGTGAATTAATTCTGGAGCGCTTCCCGTGGCTCAGTCGAGGCCGAGTGAATCAGGGGTCTTGCTGTCATTTTTGAGATGAAGGCTACTACGAGAGTCTCCTTCCACTAGTCTTTTTTGCTTCCTGGGACTTGGCCTTGAACACGAAATGTCTACGTGGCTTTGCTGAAGGTTCTCCGTGAGGCTTCCTGGCATTTTACATGCTGTGTCTTAAAGAATACTTGGAGCTGAATGTGCACGTGTCGTGCTCTGGCAACACTGCCTGCGTGTGGAACAGAGAAAACTGTGCTATTCCCCTCTCGAAATCATTGCCACTCTCTGTAGAGGAGCCCCGTCCCCAGCATTCCCCTGCTGTGGTGTCACAGCCTGAGCTGCATCTTTCTTCTCCCAGGGAGGCGGTGCTCCGTCCCCTTGGCAGCTCACCAGTAGAGTCTGTGCCTGTGCCTGTTCCTTTGCAGTGTGTAGTCAGTCACAGCTGCACCTCACCATCCCGACCCCCCGGCAGGATCCCCAGAGGATACTGGCTGCTGCTTCAGACAGAGGGGCCTGGGCTGTCCTAACAGGCCTGACGTTCCGTGCTGTGTGCCTAACCTGGCCCTTGCCTGCCCTCCGTGCTCCTTTCTGCGCTGACCCTCCTCGCTGTACTTTGTCTCCTCTGTGTAGATTGTAAATGGACATTAAGTGGTTGAGGGAGATGTGGATGAGGGTGGTGTGAAGGCATGGGAGCCCCACCAGGTCCAAAAACCATTGGCCTTTTCTGATGAGGAGGAGGAAGACCTGCTGGATTTCATGTACAAGTATAAGGCGCTTCGAAAGACGGAGATCCCCCTGGAGGTACACGGTGTCCGGGGCTGTGGGGTGGAGCATGTGTTTGCACAAGGGCTTCGCCCTGGAGCCCTGGGTGTCCTGGAGGCCTCGTCTCGGGGGGCACCCAGCCTTGCCCGAGTGCCAGGGTGGGAAGATCTCCCTCCGCCAGACAGGCAGGACAGGCCACCAGGTAGCATCCAGTTATTTGCCAAGGGTCAAAGAAGACCCTAGTAATTTCATTTAGAATTAGGAGATGGGACATAGTGTCTAAATTTTTTTAAAAATTGGTTTACTTTTTAAAAAATAAACCTGTGTGAGCGAAAAGCAACCGAAATGAGTGTTTGAGGGGAAGAAAAACTCAGAATATGTTATTTGACAAGGTTTTGTAAATATATTAGCTTGTTTATCACTGTATTTCCAAGTCACAGCAGAGTGCCTGGTACAAAGTAGATATTCATAGAACGTTACTAAAGGGGCACAGCCCTTCAGAATGACAGAACAATGCACCTGATATTTGTAGATTAGCATGCAGTTTTGCAGTAGGAGGGCCAAGCCTAGAGCCTCATGAGTCTTGCTCTGTGACGTGGCTAGGGAGTCACCAGCCTTGGGCCCGGGGGCAGGGCTGCAGAACTGGGGGCCCCAGAGTCTTCCTCTCCTGTTCCCCATCTGCTGGACACTGTGGCCTGAGAATCCATCTGAGGCATGGGAGTCCCCTGTGCCCAGTGCAGAGACCCCGTGAGACCCCGACGAGGACATGCACTGAAAGGTTCCCTACACAGACGCAATGGCCCAAGGTCCCCAGTCACACCAGGACGGCAGCTGTTAGCTCTGCGTGTGTGGAGCCCAAGGTTCCTTTCCGAGGCGGGGCACTCGTGGGTCAATTTTGAAGTTAGAGGTTTTGGGAAAAGCTGTCCTGGGTTCGGACACTGCCCGAGGAGTCCATTATGGCCTGGGCAGCCCTAAAGTGGGGAGAGGGCTAGTGGGGAAGGTGCCAGACTCATTCTAGGGCCCGGGGGTCTGTGCCGTGTGGGTTTTGTTTTTCAAAGCTGCGCAAGTTGCCTTCCTGTTAAGCAGCCCGAGTTGGGTGAAAGTTCACTGGTTGTATTGCTGCTGCTGCCAAGGTGTCGGTCCCGCCCCTCGGCGTGCCTGCTGGGCTCCGAGCAGCACTGGGGAACGCTGGTGGACACGGCCTGCCCTCAGGAGGTTCACGTGGGTGGGGGAACTGAGCAAGCAGCCTGCCGAGGGCTCAGAGTCCTCCTTAGTCCTCTCATGTGCAAGCCACTGTGAGAACAAACCAGGTGACCACCCTGGTTGTGTGGGACTGGGCTGTGGGGAGGGTCTCAGGAGTGACTTTGGAGCTGGTTCTACAGAGGACTCGAAATAGCAAGACAGAAAAGGGAGAGCTTCCAGTCAGAGGGAGGAGAGGCCTGAAGGGACAGTGTGTAGATAAAGCAGCTGAGTGCAGAGCAGACAGAGACAGGTTGGAGGTGGGGTGGGGCCCTTGTGTGAACCCCCTTGAGTGCTAGGCTAGGAGAAAACCCCTTATATTTAAAGACCGTGTTTCACTTTGTCGTGTGGTTTGCTGTGAATGAAAGAACTTCATGTCCAAAAAGAGGACTGGAACCTTGGTGATGGAAATGTTAAGCCCGTACCAAGAAACAGGAGGCCGGTTCCCAAGGAAATCACAAAGGCGAGGGGAGAGATGGGGAGGCATTTCTCTCTGCTGAGTCACTTGTTAAGATCATTTTGCTCCCAAGGCAGAAACAAGAATGATGTGTCGCCCTGCGCAGCCATTCGCTTGGGAGGCCCAGGGACTTAGCAGTGCGTGGAGAGGCAGGCATGCCCTTCTCAAGGGGCTCGGCTTCCCAGAGATGCTTGGAAAGCGACTCTGATTCTGTTGTGGAATCTAAGAGTGAGCCCCCAGCCCCAGCATTTGGCCAAAAGAACTAGATGTCTCAACCCAAACCCATCCAGGTGCTGTCCTCAAGAGATGCCACGTTTATGCCAAATTGAGGGATGCCTTTTTCTGTTTCCTCTGCCAGGCACCTCCTAGAATCCTCCGATCTCGCTTCAGGAAGAAAAGTACCTCATCCTCGGCCACTGAAACCACGTGAGTGAGATGAGCCAACAGCACCGGATACACAGAATGTTTCTTCTCTGCCTTAAAGAGCTATTCACTAATAACAGACATCTGCAAGCTGGTGTGCCTGAGTGTGCAGCCTCACAGACACGGCCTTTTTCCTCTCTCCCCTCTTCCACTTCTAGGATTTTGGTTTTTCCTTTTCTTTATTTTGCTGGGGAGAGGCCAAAGGGAAGGTAGTGTGGGGGAGGGTGTGACCCTAAGTCTTCTGAGGTTGGTCATTTTCCACAATTGGATTGTCATTACAGACAGCGGTGTTTTTAGAAACGTAAGAGGATCCCCCTCACTGCCCAGATGTACATTTGTAATTTATTTGTTGCATACTTCATTTTTAGTCCTGTAAATGCAAACAAAGGCATTTTTTAAAACTTGTTTTGTTCTTGGTACTAATACTTTGGACTACAGTGTACATATGTATGGCTTTTGGCTTCATATAATGGACTTGCAAGGGCTGCTAGAGGTTCTGATAATGTAAGAAAACTGCGAAAACAGACGTATAAAAAATGTTTGTCTAGAGAATGTCTTAGAAAGCTTCCAACTACAACTCCAGTGCGCCCCTTTCCCTGCAGGACGACGGTGCACGAGCTCACACCGCTGCTGAGTCGGCATGTCAGGGAGGTTCAGAATGGAGAGGGGACATTCTAGTGACAGAGATGGGCATAGCAGGCAGGGGCACAGCCCACTGTAAGAGAGGAGTCACGGGACGCTTGTCTTCCCCTTGGATTCAGGGTGAGGAGCTTCTGACTCTTCTCGGGGGATTTACCATTTGCCTCAGGCAGGTGGCTCACCCTGGGGAAAACTTGGGCCTGTGGACTCAGAGCGTTTGTGAGGAATCATTTTGAATGTTTCCTAAGTTCCTGACGAATGACTGTTTCTCCTCCATAGTAACCTGTGCTGTGACTAGCTTCCCCGGGTAGAGGAGCTTACAATCTGAGCACCTTCCTCTAGAGAATATAGCAAAAACCAACTAGTCAACCGAACCAGTACAAAACCTAAAACCATGCTGTTTCAGGCGTGCTATAAAATATCCCCGAGACGCCTGTGTGACAGCCAAAATGCTGGGTTCCAGGAAGGTGTCAGTGGTGAGCTCTGTGTGGATGTGACTTGCTGCTCAGCTCCAGGCGGCTCACACCCTTCTGTACCCTCTCTGGCGCGTGCAGAACATGAACAAGAGGGAAGTGGCCTGTTCCTGGGCACTCCAGGCCTTCGTGGGCACTTGTACAAGCCCAGATTGCTTAGTAGGAGAACAAAGCACTACCCAAGGGACTCCATTCTTAGACTGAGAATTTTGCTAAAAAAGACGAATCTGGATTAAATGGTATTTTGGTCCCACGTAGTGGGTCTCCCCTTGGAGAGAGGAGCCTAAATGCAGGACTGTTATTTGTGCTTAGAGTGGGTGTTTCCTTCCAGTGTAATGCATGCAGTGGGTACAGCCCAGTTACTTGTGATACTTGGATTGTGTCTGTTCATAGATATGCCCTGAAGACTAGAGAATTAGTGTTACCTACCACCTAGAACTTACCATCAGCCAGCTGTAAACAGCCCCGGTTAGAGACTGTTCCTTCATTACTGAGCTACGCGACTGGACATCAGTGGGCTTTGCTGATGACACGCTGGCTGGAGCTTAGCCACCTCAGAAAGGCTTCTACTTGAAGTTCATTGTTATCAGATATGCATATTTACATCCCTTCTTCCCATAATTACTCTGAGGGTGATTTTGTAATTTACAAAAGAATTTAGGAAAATAAACCTAAAAGCAAATGTGTGATTCGGAGGACAAATGGAAGCTGTCTGCTCATTGTCTGTGCCTCACACCCACTAATACCTAAACCTAAACCTATTTAGGGAAGACAGAAAGTCTGTTTCCTTGACGCTCACAGAATAGTTTCAGACAGAGGAAAAACATATGCTTTTGTATCTGTTAGTCAGGAGTGCCCAGGATTATCAGAAACAAGTGCATAAAAAGCTTAATTTTTGCAGCTTTAGAGCAACTTTTTTTTTCTTGCCAAAATAATGCCTGTAGCAGCAGAGATTAAAATTGTAATGTGAACAAGCTAGATTTTCACTATTTTACAATGGACAGTCTCAACGAGTCCAGACTATCAAGTTTGCACTTGACGATGCCAAAAACCAGCTTGAAGCGCTCTCCTCTGACACCCTGTATTACTTCTCACTGGAGGTTTAACCATACAAAGGTATCCAAACTGCTGTCTTAATGTAAATGTAACTTTTTCCTTCAAGTGTTGATTGGGGAGTTGGTTTCTCTCTTACAAACACTCACAACTGAGAGCAGCTGTCATATTAATGGCAAAACGTGTTTACTGATTCAACAAGCTGTTGTTTGCGTGGACCGGCTTAAAATGTGAACACCTCGAAGCGTGCAGGCAGTGCGTGGTGTTCTGTCCCGAGGAGGTAACTAACTGTTCTTAATTTGCTGATACGTAGACACAGGCTGTTTACAAAGTGCTAGCTCAAGTCTGTAACTTTCCCTTTCGTGTAATAACCTTTGGTTATTTGCCATTGAACACCTGGTCCGTTTCGGAGGAGGTGGTGTGGTGTTGTACGTATAAACTGGAGAGTTCAGTCATAATCCCTGCTGGCTGTGTGCGACCAGCTTGCCTCAGAAACGTGTGTTCTCCGCAGTGAACCGTCCGTGTTTGTGGTAACAGTGCTTGTCCACCGTGACCATTGCACACCTTCCTTGTTCTCCCCGGCACAGTACTTGAAGTGGTAAAGGATGTGTTTCCTTCTCAAACAGCTGACGAGCTGGATGTGACTGTGCGTTCGTCCCCTAGGTTAGTTCTGTAGACCCTAGAGAAGGTTCTGTAATAAAACAGCAAACTGGACTGTGTCAAGGGTGTAAAACCACAGGATTCCCAAGGCTGAAGTTCTGCTGTTTTGTTATGATGCTTGGTATTTATCTTGAATAAAGTCTTAACAGTTTTCTTTTAAAAAATACCTTTGTAATGTTGGGCTAATGAGGAATGAGAAAATACTTTTTGAAACAATGTGGAAGGTAGCAAGGCACAGGGGTGGGGAACGTCCAGCCTGCCGGCGTGTAAGGCCTGCGAAATCGGTACCGACCACTAACAGGCTTGGTGCCTGGTGACCTGGCCCCGTATCTACAGCATAGACTTGCTGCATGGAAAAAAATTAAATTCTATCAGTGTTTTGAAAACCAGTTGATCACACAAATATAAATCTGGGAGTCTGTCTGTTTTACATCTTTAAATGTCGCAGTAGAAACGGAGTAGCTGTGAAATTAGGCTCCCATTCATCTGGAAGGCAGCTTTAACCCTGCAAGCAGACTTCTGGTCTGCCGTTTTCCTCTTGGAATCTGTTTCCTCATCTGGGGGCGGGGGTGGGGGACTCGTGCAGGTCAGAAGGTGTGCATGTGGAGGTGCACTGGGGTACAGACACCCTGACACCCCGCAGCCCTCACTTTTAAAATACGGACCAGCACCCATCAGCTTCACTGGGTGGTTGCAAAGACATAGAAACTCAATATCTGAAATATCAAAATGAAACACTCCTTTTCTTTGCCTTTATAGTCTCACACTGGGTATGGCTGACACGAGCACTGTAAACAGAGCAGCAGGAAGAGCAGAGTCAGAAGACTGAAAGGAAGATGAAGAGATGGACAGGCTGAAAATCCATTTATTCACGTACTGAGCCAAGTCCAGTGTCAACAGAACTGAGATTAGCCAGGTTAAGTGACAGTTGTAAAATTTAAGAGCTGCCTTGGTACAATCATGAAGAAGTACTTAGTATTTATAATGCTAGATTCTAGTCACCTCTTGATCCAGATGTGAATTTTCATGTTGTTAGAAGACTCAGGAAAATACACAGGATTCCAAGGAGTTAGACCTAAGTTCTGAGTGACTTATTAGTTATATTTTGGGTTATTTATTTAACCTTCTGAAAGCTTCAGTTTCCTCAAATCTAAACTAGGGATAAACAATATCCCTTGCAAGGTTGGTGTGAGGAGTAGCAGCAATGTAGACACATGCCCTTCCCTGTGCTACCCACAAAACAGAATTATATATATGAAAATTCCCTTTCCCCTAAACTGTGTACCTGCCGGCCCTTCCATTTCAGTACATCTCTGGATGCTGAGGCCTGCTTGCCAGTCCCTGTCTCCACCTCCCGTCCCAGCCCTAGAGGAGAAAACCCAAAGTGCCCTAAGGCCACAGTGAGAGGCCCTTGTCCGTGTTTGCACTAGAGAAGCAAGGAGGTGGGTGCAAGTGTCCTTCTCAACTCCTTCCGCACCAGGCTCCGTCCACTGCCAGCGGCAGTCAGAGGCGGGAGCCAGGCAGGAGGGAAATGATGTGGGAACCTTGTCAGGAGTTGATTTCTGCCATCTCAGAAGTCTGAAGAAACGAAAACCCATCAAAACAGAATATCATTCCATGCTCCAGGCTCTGACCTTCTCTCGAATCAGATGCCTGCTCCTGACTAATCAGCCCCATGAACAGACACACTCGGCTGTCTGGTTTTAGAACCCCGTTCTCTCCCCTTTTCCTCTTAATGAACACACTGTTTCAAGGAATCCCTCTAGTAATCCTAGTATGACATGCCACACAATTTCAATTTGGTTAAATTTGAAGCAGTAATTGAGGCATATTTCTATTTAATAATGGTCTGTCACCCAGGCAAACTGCTGTTGTTTGAAAATACTTTCCAGAAAGAAAATGCTTTCCAGATGGTTCTGATGGGAGAGCGAACCACTGCCCTACACCAGACCCACTCAGTCACCTGTCTGTTCCTGTTTGTACCTGACCCTCTTCAAGTGAATAATGCTGGACTCTTGCATCATTTCTAAAATGACCGAGATGACTTCTTCCTCATTAGTTTCTACAGTGTACCTTTGGAAAATTTTAGAAGTTTATCCTCACAATTAAAAATATGAAATCTCAAGTAGATAAACTAACTTTTTAAAAATGCAGTATCTTTTAACTCTCGGGTAAACGGTTTTTATCTTCATTTATATAGCCACTTCTGTTTCATGAATGGGCACACTGATAAGCTATTTCATTTACTCTTCTCTCTCTCAAACAATCCTGTTCCATCCTGGCCGGTGTGGCTCAGTGGTTGAGCATCATCCCATGCACCGGGAGGTTGCTGGTTCGATTCCCAGTCAGGGCACGTGCCCAGGTTGCGGGTTCAGTCCCCAGTGGGGTGCATGCAGGAGGCAGCTGATCAGTGTTTCTCTCTCTCCCTCTCCCTTTCTCTCTCTGAAATCAATAAAAACGTATTTTTAAAAAAAGTCTTGTTCCAATAAACTAAGTGAGAACTGTTATGAACACAGTGAAGCTAGTACACCAGACGTGTGTCGCCACCCTGTGCTCACCTCTAAGTGAAACCGCCCTCAACTACTTTTTGCTCCACACGAACCTGCTAACACAACCAAGTGGGCCAAGTGGGCTCCTGACCTAAGAACAGCCAATCCCTACACTGGTTGGTGACCTGAGATGAGACCTGGTGTTAAAAGATAGGCTGGCTAGTTAAGAGCTTTAGGCAGTTAGAGACAGGAGCTGAGGGTCATGGTATGGAAATGAACCTAAGAGGCACCCAGAGTTATGACAAGGAGCAGAAACGAAGAGGACGCAGCAGCTGTGAATCAGACAAGTTGGTGAGCAGAGAGAATGGAGCCTGCAATTGAAAAAGAACTGAGTCACACGTCTGGCAGACCCCAAGCCTAAAGACCCACCCTGTCCTGCTGCCCAGGCTCCTGGAGGTGCCTTGATCCAGAGCCACCACACGATTTGTGCTCCTCCTGAGGCCTGGGAGTTAGTTCTGGGTGCGAGATGGAGGTGGTGGGATGGTCCCTGAGTTCCAGGCATGTATCCTTGAAAAAGAAGTCACACTGCTTGAACTTACTTACTAGCTTTAGAGTATTTTTATGTCTGTCCTAACTTGAGATTCCTTATAACTAAGTAAGCCTAATTGGAACAACTAGTTAAGCCATTACCACTTGTTAAAAGTAATCAATAATTTTAAACTTTTATTTCCCTGAACAAATCTGGGAATATTTAATACATTAAATTTTAAAATTCTGGTAAGTTTAATGTTGGTCTGTATGTTTCCATATCAGTTGGTACAACTTACATCAAGTTTTATACATATTCATTTTGCAAAGACATCATATACACAAAGATACATACTCAATAACTGAGAAATCATAGAACTTCTGGTCTACACTTTCAGGTTTGTTCGATCATGATACTTCTGATAAGGATCGTCAGCATACCAGTTTCGCCTCTTCCAGAAAGACGTTGTCATCTTATCTAAGAGTTTACTCTGGGTCTTATTGCAGAACACAAATTCCCGCAGGCGTCTTTTTCTTTCAGCTGTCTTCTTCCATAATTTTTTCTTATAACCAGCCTGTCAGATAATATTATAAGGACATTAAAACATATTATACAGGGAACAACAGAGAGCTTTACTACTCATGGTTTATAGGCCCAATGGCAACAATGACCAGACTTTCATCAGGGCTGGTATGTTTCTCAGAAAGACATGATTCTCAGTGGGGATTAGATAAAGAAAGCATGTGTAGTTTGAAAAAGAAATATTAATAATTTAATATTTTGAAAAAAATTTAAATGAAAACCACAGAAAATAAAGCTAAATAAATCTTTGGGCCTGGTGAAGTGCAGGGTAATGATAACAGCTTACTTTATATGCATTACCTTATTATCTCTTTAACACTCTTCTCACATACTATTATTCTCATTTTACAGATTGAGAGAAACACCCACTGATTAGAAAAGTTATGTAGCAGTCTGAGGTCAGAGGGCTAATAAGAGTCCTTAGGCACTACTCTGCCTTCCTGACGTGGAGGAGGATGAAGGGAATACCAGCTAGGTTGGTAACATTTATGTTCATTTAAGGGGGCTAAGTAGTATAAGGGCCAAGAAGCACAGTTCTCAGATATATTTATTCTTTCTACACACTAGGGACCAATATCTAAGTAAGTACTTTTGTAAGGAATAATGAATACAGCGAAACTATTACTAGGAGTGGTAAAGGAATGGTTAGCCCATATGTTTAACCCAGAACTGTCATATATAGCATCCATGCATTATTAATTTTGAAGAATTTTCGAAGAAACAGAAAATTAGATTAAATATAAAAACTATTATCATAGCCTGTTTAAACTAGAAGAGACCGTAGGTGCCACCCAGGTTAATGTTTGACTAAAACCACGCAGTAAGTTACAGGGGAGGTGAGACTAGAACCCATGTTATTTGGAAGAGTCCTTGGGTCTCTTAAGCCAAGCGCTCTTTAGGGCACCATACTAACTGAACAAAACCATAGCTCTTTGCTGAGAAGGTGCCTTGGGTTTCTGACAAGTTTCTGTCATCATTGTGACCAGCAAGTTCCATAATACAGTGATGCTCAGAAACAAGGAAAGATTATTTAAAGGTTCTGGTCTTAAGCCCGGCCAGTGTGGCTCAGTGGACTGAGCGTCATCCCATGGACTGAGAGGTCCCAGTTTGATTCCTGGTCAGGGCACATGCCCAGGTTGTAGACTTGATCCCCAGTAGGGGGTGTGCAATAGGCAGCCAATCAATGTTTCTCTCTCACACTGATGTTTCTATCTCTCTCTCCCTAAAAAAAATAAATAAATAACATTTTTTTTTTTTAAAAAAAGGGTTGTGGTTTTAAAATGCCAGAGATTAGATTTTTACTATTTATTGATTACAATTTAAAACTGAAAGATTCGCCCGGCCAATGTGGCTTAGCATTGTGGTTGAACATTGACCCACGCACCAAGAGGTCACTGGTTTGATTCCCAGTCAGGACACATGCTTGGATTGTGGCCCAAATACCCAGTGGGGGGCGTGCAGGAGGCGGCCAATTGATGTTTCTATCTCTTTCTCCCTCTCCCTTCCTCTCTCTCTAAAATCAATAAAGAAAATAAATAAAAATAAAATTGAAAGATTCAAATCAAAATCCTCATATTTGCATCACAATTTTCTAGTCTGCAGGATGAACTGGGTCCCTGTGGATCTCTGATTTACAGAGAGATAATTTGTCCTAGCCATCACCACCAGTGTCCTTTGAAGATTATTCTATGGAATGCAACAATGTGAAAATACTTGAAACATTTTAGACAATCTCTAGGTTCAGAAATGGAAGGAGAGAATAAACAATAAAAATTAGGGATACCTGGATGAACTGTCCCACAGAAAATACTTTGTTTTTATACATTAGTGTCAATCCACTCAGATTTTTTATTTTCTTCTTAAAATTAGATTTTGCTGAAACAGGCCATTCTGCATATGGAATACTTTTTGGGGCCCTGGATGGGGACTAGGTACTATTATCAGAGAATTTGATCAGGTCCTCTACAACAACATGAGGGTTTCGGGACCCAATAAAAGGGACATGGGAAGGCAGGCAAAGAAAACCACCCATTTCATTTTATCTAGTGTCCGATGAGGTCCTGGAAATAATCAGTATGATAAAAGGGAGTGTAAATGTTTCCAATGGTCCAAAATTCAGAACTATTAGCTCAGCTACTTAGTTCACCTGCTTACAGATTACAGGAGCTTCTACTGACTAGCGTGGGAAACTACCACAGTATTGTTCCGGTGGAGAAATGAGCTGAGAGTGCCAACCAAACTATTTATGTACAATTTTTGGATTGTTTATGAGATAGGGGATAATCCTCTCAATCTATCAACTAGTGACAAAGTTCTACCAATTATTTTATTTTTACAGGGAAACACATTTTGATCTTTCAAGACTCAGATTAACTTCCAAGTAGTAAAAGGGAATTAGGATTTGAACAGTTATCACAACTCAAAGGTGGTTTTACAAAACTGGTCTTCTGCTGCTTTCTAACTATCAGTTACTCTGTTTCCATGAATAAGGACATGAACAAAAAAAGCCCCTAGTCATGCTCACAACACTCAGTGGGAGAGGACAGAGCAGTAATAATTCATCAGAGTCTCCCTTAGAGGCTGTGGTCTGTGGGCAGAGTAAGTATTAGAGTTCTGTCTGCTATGGTCCCCAATTATACTCACCAACAGAGAGAAAAACATATGAAGTTAAAAAAAAAAAAAAAAGTATGTGGGGTTAATGTTCTGCCATAAAGATTAGGCCACCTGGAGAATCCAGGGTAGGCTGAGAAGCTCTCCAGTCCCCAGTTCTGAGCCACGTGACTCAGTTCTCGCTGAAGTCTCCTCTGATGTAATACTCCTCTAGGGTTAAACAGAGCCTCCCCACTGGTTATCATCATTGGGGGTTTCACGGGGTAATCATTAGATAAGCCAGACATGTAAGAGACCTGAAATAAACCTGTCCAACATGGAAGACTTTCACCATTGTATTTTTTTTATGAATGTTTGAATGTTTTCTTCACATGGATTCACTAACATGAAGCAATTCCTGCCAAGCCAGTACTTAAGTACTGCGCTGTAACAGCTACTGGTAAGATGGGAGGAAGGTATGCAGCAAATAGGCTGAATTCTGCTTCACTTTAATCTGCTCACACTCCTTTTTCAATCAAGTAACAGTGTGAAGACTCACCTTTCTCCTTAGCCAAAGGCCAGAGTGAAGTCTAAGAAACCTTTTGATGACAGCTTTCACAGTCTTTCTCTTGCCTTTTCGTGCACTGAAGTATGTTACAGTTCTGACTGGTGGCTTCAGGACATCTGGGAGCAAGGAGGCCACTCTAAAACATATTTTTAAAATTTTAACTCAGCAGTAAGAATGACTAAATGATCAAATCCATTTCTATACTTAGAAATAAGTGAAGCAGCTCCACTGGATCACAGCTGTCAATATACATTGTTTCTTCAAATGATCCATGACTTCATGCTAAATAAGAAGAGCAACTATCGCCAACTTGCAGACCAGTCTGTAATCTACCCCCTCAATCCCTATGAGAGAACTAATTCTATTATATTCAATCATCTGATTTTTAATCCATCTGCTGACTAGACTGTCACCTCCTAAGGACTTCAATTTGTTGATCATTGTCTTATTTATTTATTTTGGTTAATCCTCACCTGAGGATATTTTTCCATTGATTTTTTAGAGAGAGTAGAAGGGAGGGAAGGAGAGAGAGAAACAGTGATGTGAGAGAGACACATCAAATTGTTGCCTCCCACATGACCTCGACCGGGGCTGGGGATCAAACCTGCAGCCCAGGTACATGCCCTTGACCGGAATCGAACCTGACACCCTTCGGTCTGAGGGCCGACGCTCTTAACTGCTGAGCCAAACCGGCCAGGGCAACTCGTTGTATCCTTTCTGCCCAGTACAGTGCTAGGCACCCAGGTGTGTCTCACTAAATACTTGCTGACTGAATGAACACACTTGCAGCCCAGCCTTGTAAGCTGAGCATCATGCTCGCTCTCCACTTTGGCTGACAGCTTCCACCCAGGAAACCACTCTACAACATCAGAAGCGTGCTGTTTGGTAGGCCCTGCTGCTGTGCATGGGCGTAATGGATGTCAATCATATTATTCCACTGCATCAGGCAAAGTCTATATAGTAAACTATAGGTACACAAAAGCATCATCCACTTCTAGGCTGTCTTTGCAAGCATGAACATTTAGAATTTTTGTCCAAGCATTATGTTTACTGAAAAACACTATACCTATTGAGGATTGTTCCAGTACACCCCCATGTCAGGTTTCTGACAGATGTACTAAGTCTGGGTGCAGAGGAAACCACTGAAGTCTGAATATGACAAAGATGTCGGGTGGACAGTGCAGAACTAAGACAGGCATTCCTGGCACAGTTTCGATAGGCTGAAGACGCCAAAACATTCAGGGGCCGTAAGATTCCTGTAAAGACAGAGAAGCATGTATGCTTAATGGGATACTCCGAAATACGCATCCAAACATTTAAAATTCAGTAACAAAAATTTTAAAAGTGTTATACATTATTAATCCGTCCTGAAGATCACACTTACCTGTGGAGCTTTTTAACAACTTTATTAAGATATAACTTACACACCACAAAATTACCATTTGTGTACATTGGTAAATTGTAAATTTACCAAGTGCTGTAAATTTCGAGTTGTGCAACCCTCTCCACGATCCAGTCTGATGTGTCCTAGTTCTATGTTCAACAGTACAAAACAAAATATATGTAACACTGCCTTACCTGGGTGACTCCATTGGTTGGAGCGTCATCCCATGCTCCAAAAGGCTGCAGGTTCGATTCCTGGTCAGGGCACGTATGGGAGGCAACTGGTATTTTTCTCTCACACCAATGTTTCTGTCTCTCCCTTCCTCTCTGTCCAAAATTCAATAAAACATATCCCTGAGTGAGGATTTTTTTAATTATTAAAATACATATATAGCCCTGGCCGGTTTGGCTCAGCGGTTAGAGCGTTGGCCCGTGGACCAGAGTCCCGGGTTCAGTTCCTACTAAGGGCACGTATCTCAACTGCAGTTTGTCCCCAGCCCTGGTTGGGGTCATGTGGGTGGCAACCACTCGATGTGTCTCTCTCACATCGATGTTTCTCTCTCTCTTTCTCTCTCCCTCCTGCTCTATCTGAAGATAAATGCAAAAAATGTCCTCGGGTGAGGATAAAAACAAAACAAATACGTATATATATGTAACATTAATTCCCACCCGCCCAACCTTATGCTCTGATGAGACAGAACTCCCGTACACAGTGCAGTGGCAGGGCAGACACACGAAAGCTTGACAACTTCCTAGCGAGACAAGAGTGGCAAGAGAAGGATACGTGAAAACAGAAGAGGTACATAGACTCTCATCTAGGAAATGAACAGGCCATGAGAGGAGGAGGTACACAATCCAGGTAGGATGAAAAAACATGCAAAAACAAGGAGGCTCAAACAAATATATGTCTGGAGTGGGGACTGGACCTGCCACAGAAGATGAGCACTGCTTGCCTGACTACAGTGGAAATGCCTGGGGAGAAGGGGAAATAAGGCAGGCAGATCAGAAGGTAGATGACAAAGGGCCTAGAGGTGTGGCCTGAACCCAGTCCTCTTCATCCTTCACGTTACTGCCAGACTGCGTCCACGTCTGCAGAGCAGAATCACTCACAGAGCTCTGACTCCAGTCACAGATTCTGACTGAGCTGGTGTGGGACTCAAGAATGTGCATGTTGAAAAAGCTCCACAAAATGGGAATATCCTAAAATTGGATTGTGGTGATGGTTGCACAACTCACTAAATTTACTAAAAGTCATCAAACTGTACACACAAAACAGGTAATTTTTTTAACACACCGTCATTTACTATTCAGCTCTCCCTCCGTGGTAGGGCTGACGGGCTGGGCCTCCATGAGAAGAAGGTCTGGGGGCCCGTTATGACCACGTTAATGTGCCCTGAGGCCTGGTGGTCCTGAGGCCTGTCAGTCCTCCCTCCCCCTAGGCTTTCCAGGTCCACAAGTCCTATGAGGTCCCAGGCTATGTCAGACCCGGGAAAGGTGCCTTCGTGGAGGAACAGGACTTGTGGAGAGAGGCCACATGATGTCTCAGGACCTGCCAATTCCAACATCAGCAGGTGACAGGAGGGACACTGAGGCAAGAAGGTAGGACCCAGAGGGAAAAGTGGTAAGGGTCTGAAGGTGAGGTAGGGAGGAACAACATCTTTCAGGCCCTGAGCCAGAAGGGGGAGAGGGACGCCCAGGTACTTCCTCCTGACCCTAGAAGAGTGAGCAGGGGAAGAGTTAGAGTTCTGGTCAGTCAGGGGTGAGCTCTGAACAGCTCCATCCCCCATGGGTGTCTGCAGGGCAGCCATGCTTGAGGGGGCTGCAGTGCCTGGGCAGGTCCCGTGGGCCCCCACCTTGGTATGCCCTGGGAGGGAGGCAGAGAAGGGTTTGGCAGCCTCATCTCGGCTGGGCCCTCATTGAGCCTTTCTGATCACCCTCTGGGTCTTCAGCATCATATGGGTGATGAACACACCCACAAATAGGAGCAGCAGGAGGCCAGTGCTTGTGGGAAGGCAACAGCACAGGCTCAGCGCAGGAAATACTTGTGGATGACATGCTGCTGTGAATGGCAACAGAATCACCCAGGCGGTGTAGCAGGTGAAGAAGATCAGGCTAACGGCCATGAGGCCCAGTCCCACCACCTGTTCTGTCCCTGTGGCCATTGCCCCTGGCCTAAAACAGGTAATTGTATGGTGTGTAAATTATACCTCAATAGTTGACTTTTATTTATTTTCTTTTTTCACGTGTAGCAAGGATTACTATCAAATTCGATTCATTGGACCAGAGACTCTTATGGTATTAGCAGAAAACTTGCCCTTCATGTAGCATACTACCCACCCTTGAGTTCATCGGCCACCAATATAGCTGACTTTTTAAAAAGTGCACAGGGGCCCGGCTGGTGGGGCTCAGTGGACTGAGCGTCGTCCCATGGACTGAGCGGTCCCGGTTCGATTCCCAGTCAGGGCACATGCCCGGGTTGTGGACTCAATCCCCAGTGGGGGTCGTGCAGGAGACAGCCTATAGATGTTTCTCTCTCATATCGATGTTTCTATCTCTCTCTCCCTTCCTCTCTCTCTCTTTTTTTATTTTTATTTTTTTCTTTATTGATTTTAGAGATAGAGGAAGGGAGAGGAAGAGAGAGATAGAAACATCAATGAGAGAACATCGACTGGCTGCCTCCTGCATGCCCCCCACTGAGGATCGGGTCCACAAGCTGGGCATGTGCCCTGACTGGGAATCAAACCAGCGACTGCTTGGTGCGTGGGTCGACGCTCAACCACTGAGCCACACTGGCTGGGCATCCCTTCCTCTCTTTCTAAAAAAAAAATTTTTATTAAAAACGCACAGAGAAGTCACCAGCTCAGCCAAGGCTTAGAACCACTGCCTTATTGTCCACTGCACTGACTTCACATAACAAATAAAAAGCAGCGTGCCCTGGACAGTTTGGCTCAGCGGTTAGAGCGTTGGCCTGCGGTCCAGAGAGACCCGGGTTCGGTTCCCGCTAAGGGCATGTACCTCGGTTGCAGTTTGTCCCCGGCCCTGGTTGGTCGTGCGGGTGGCAGCCACTCGATGTGTCCCTTTCACGTCGATGTTTCTCTCTCTCTCTCTTCCTCTCTCTCCCTCCCACTTTATCTGAACAACAACAAAAAAAAAGCAGCGTGGCATAGAAGGGAAGTGCCATGGCTCTACTACTTACTAGCTTTGTGATTAAAAAAAAATTTATGGGAAGGTAATGCGAATTAAATGAGATAAAACATGCAAAGTGTTAGGAAGAGTGCTTGGCATACAGGATACTAATGAATGCTTACAGCAGATAATAAAGCGTTGAGGAATGCTTAGCAAAGACAGCATGATGTTAACAGATGGCAAAAGGAAAGCGGAACACTTAAAACCCTTATTTTGCTTTTTTGTTCATCAAAGAAAACAGTTTTCAAACTGGAAAAAAAAAAAAAAAAGGCATGAACACTAAGTTAATTGAAATCAAGATTCAGGAAACTGGTCAGAGAGTCCTTATACCAGGCCCTTGTAAGTCAAATTCTCTACTCAGTGCAAACTGAAAATATTTGCAGATATGAGTACAAGCCAGGAGGTAATCTTCAAAGATTAAGTGAATCAAAGAGAAAGATTATAGACAAGAAAATGTCCCAATTTTCACAGGTCATCAGAGCTTGATATGTTTTAGTTAAAAAAAAAAACCCTCAGAAATTCTTGGAAACCAAGTCTGAAGGAAGTAAGCAGATAGAGTCTAGAACATATAACTGGGTAAACTACAGGCTCAGCTGTAGAAAAATATGTCAGAATGGAAAAATAAACAGGAAGTGCACAGAACAAAATACGCTGTCAACTGTGAGTGAATTGCTCCTTAAAAAGAACCTCATTTCACTGCTTGATACAGTCACTGGCCTGGGAAATCATAGGTCTAGACCAGCAGTTCTCAACCTGTGGGTCGCTACCCCTTTTGGGGGTCAAACGACCCTTTCACAGGGGTTGCCTAAGATCATCGGAAAACATATTTCCGATGGTCTTAGGAACCGAGACACCGCTCCTCTGTCTGTCTCCAGGTGGGTCCGCCCACATGCAGATATGCCCATATACAACATGAGGAACTGTATTAAAGGGTCCTGGCATTAGGAAAGTTGAGAACCACTGGTCTAGACAGTGTATCCTAACTTCAGGAAGGCATGCAAAAAGGTTTCTTCATATCCTAACAAAATTAAGAAATGTGGGCAGGATACTAGTACAGTTAGGTAAAATTCCAAGTTGACTGGAAACTATCCCCAAATTAGTCAATTGCTGTTCTCCTGGTGAAAGACTTCCTGGCTCCCTTTCCCCCCAATTTTTATGAAGGTCCTATAGATGCATAAGCCATGTTTATTAAATCTGCATATAAAACAAGCCGGGAATCATGGCTTATAAACATATATGGACTCAAAGTGATCCCAGAAAGAGAGAGAAAACAGATCAAGATGGAACAGAATAAACACATTGAGGTTAGAAAAAAGGGCTACTGGAACAGGAAGAATGAAAGCCTGGCTTGACAGCAGATCCTGGGAAAACAACTTGGCGGGCTTTATCCATCAAACCCTCTCAAGGACCAACCATGTGCTTTAACTTGTAAAAGCAGGAGTAAAACTCAGATTGTGTTTAACAGAAGGGCAGCACACAAATCAAGGATAGTAATGAACTGCTCCTTCAGTCTTCCGAGTTCAGGCATTTTAACACAGACCAGCTTTCTCTAAATACACTCTTCTACGGAGAACAAACATTTTTACAAAAGAGGTGACACAAAACCAGAGTTTTGAAGGAATAAAAGGTAGCAGAGGGAACAGGAACCCACATGTGAAAAAGCAAAAATAGTGTAGTATGTTTGGGGAATTATGAATAGCTCCATGTGACAGGAATCAAAGGAATGGGGGAGGTGAGTGTGACTGTCTAAAGCAGTGGTCTTCAAGCTGTTTTGATCCCATAACCTCTAAAATAATTCTGAAAAAGTATATACCTTTTTACAAAATTTTACATAATCTCTAAAATTTTAAATAGTTTATATTGTTAAAAAGGATATAATTTTCAGTATATTTAAAATACTGGCACTTAAAAATAAGCTGTCACATCACTTTTAAATGTTTTCAATGGAATCTACATATAGTGAGTTGATACCCACCTATGTTATCTAAATTTTAAAAACACAAGGACATTCAAATTGATGACAATAAGAACTTCTTTTCATCAAAAGATATTTTAAATAAACTAAAAAGGCAAGCCAAAGTGGGAGAAGATATGGGAAAACACATAAGTGAGAAAGTTTGCATATTGAGAATGTATAAAGAACTATAAATTAATAAGACAACGCTATAGGAGAATGGGCAATATATTTAAGTGGGAACTTCATAAAAGAAATTTAAATGGCCAATACACATGTGTAAAGGTATTCAGGCTCATTACTAATCAGGTAAATGACATTTAAACCACAATGAGACACCACTAAATGAATACCAGACTGACAAAAATGTCTAATACCAACTGTTGATGAGGACGTAAAGAATACAGTGCTGGGGTGACTTTAAATAAGCACATCACTTTGGCAACATCAGGCAGTGCTGAATATATACATACTGATTCCACAGCTAGTTTTATATGTACACACACAGCCCCCTCAGAGAAACTCTAGCACTCATATACCAGGACTCAAGTTCAATCAGCTTTGTACCTAATTGCCACAACCTGGAAAATACCCATCAATAGTAAAATGGAGAATTGTGGGGAAGTCACATAAGAGACTTTTATTTAGCAGCAATGAGAAAGCACTACATAGGGTTACATGCAAAATGATTTTCACAAAGGGGAAATACAAGAGTACACACTGTGTGATTCCATTCCTGTAAAGTACAAAAACAGGCAATACTCAAAGATGCACAAATAGATGCTAAAACTATTACAGAAAAAAAACAAAGGACAAGGTAATAATAAAAATGAGCACGTGTTTATATTTGGCCAAAAAAGTGACTTTTGATTGGGGAGGTTCACGAGGGTGGAGAAGAGACTCTTGGTAGCGTTCTATGTCCTGACCTGGGTGTCAGTTATGTTTGCTTTGCAGTTATAGGAATTCCTTGGAGATGCTGTGGGCTCCGTTACAGACCACCACAATAAAGCAAATTCCACAATAAAGCAAGTCACACAAATTTTTTTATTTCTCAGTGCATATAAGTTATGTTTAGATTATACTGTAGTCTATTATATGTGCAAAAGCACTGTCTTAAAAAATATATACATACCTTAATTTAAAAATATTTTGTTAAAAAATACCATCATCTGGGCCTCTTGGAAAAATGGTGCCAATACACTTGCTCCCCACAGAATTACCACAAACCTTTAATTTGTTTAAAAAAAAAAAAAGGCAGTATCGACAAAACGCAATAAAATTAGGTAGGCCTGTATATAAGCCATTGATATGTTATATAAATTTTTCTTTGTTGTGTTTCATGAATTAAAAATACCCCGTGTGAACAAGCTCTTTTGTAAGTTGGAAATTTTACATCGTAGCTTTTTTCTTTTTTATTTCTATTCCACAGAATTTTATTCTAAATTATTTTTTGTGAAAGTAATTTACTGTAATCTTATCATATTTGAATGATCTTTAATTTTTTGCAAAAGTCATTAGGCAACCAAATTAAGTGGCCTTCATGCCTGTCATCTTCCCATTCAAGAAATCCCCGAGACTGCCCTCGTGCCAGGCTGAGGGAACCGAACAGCCACAGGGCCTGTGCGCCGGGTGCATCTGTACAAACGCTCTGCGCCGGGCACCGCGCAGGGCGCTTTACGTGCTGGAGCTCATTTAGTCCTCAGGTAGACGGTACTACCCCCATTTTACAGCTATAGAATCTGAAGTTCCGAGAAATTAAATAACGTTGTCAAGGTGAAAGGTTGTGAGTGATGGGGCCTAGCCCCTCGCCCCCCTTCGCCCCTGTCCTTCTGGTTTGTTTCCTAAGGAGGAGTGGCTAGAAGCCCGTAAGAAAGCGGAAACTTCGAGACACGCAGGTACGCGGGGGTCCAATGGTTTGGGAACCCTCTGGCTTCAAATAACGACACTCCTCCCCCGCTTTTTCCTGTTAATCTCCACGCTAAACACCCATTCCATCCGGAGCCAGTACCCGCTTCTGTAAAGGAAAAAACGAGCGCGTTGCAGTCCTACTGACCTGCTGCTGCTCTCGCCGCACCAGCAAGAGCGGGGGCCGCCATCTTCCCACCTCGCCCTACGGCAGCTGCGTTGGGTCTAAAAGGTTCAGGGCAAAGGGGCATTAAGGAAAACGAATCTGGGTGGCGTCAAGGAAGGGGGAAAAAAAATCAAAGGAATAGTCAAATTAATCTTTAATGAATGTCTTGTACTTGTCAGGCTATCCTTCACGGCTGAAAACAAATGCGAATAAAACTTATTATCCTTCCAAAGCTGGTAGATGAATGGGAAATAGCAATATCATTACAAAATCATTTTAAAGAAATATTCCATTGCCTTTTTTTTTCTTTATTAATTTTTACAGAGAGAGGAAGGGAGAGGGAGAGACAGAAACATACATGAGCAAGAACATCAACTGGCTGCCTCCTGCATGCCCCCCACTGGGGAGCGGGCCCACAACCTGGGCATGTGCCCTGACCAGGAAACTAACTGGCAACCTCTTGGTGCATGGGTCAATGCTCAACCAATGAGCCAAACCAGCCGGACTCTGTTGCCTTTTAATATACTTCCCACCCTTCTGAAAAAATAGTTTAAAAAATTGAATGCCAACTATAATAAAATAAATTGTAAATATTCTAAGGATATCTCACATTTTTTTCCTAATCAATTACACTGATTGTCATTTGGTAGAACAGCCTCCCAACTCTTACTGAACAATTCTACAGTTCCTGAACAGTTCCTTATTTTATTCCTGAGAATTAGTGACTGTACGTCTTTTCTAATGTTTGTTCAAACAAACAAAAAACCCCCAATGAACCTCACTGCCATCCTGTTGCCTAAGTTATTCCATTATATATAATATATGACACTATTTACTGGTTGAAATGGGTAAGGGTTAAACACTGGGTCTCAAGGAGTTCACATTTAATAAGGAGACAAATACAAGGCAGATAAATGACTCACAGGGGAAGTGCAAAGTTAAGGAGAAGAGGCTTCTGGTTGGGATGATCAGGGACAAGAACATAGAATATAACATGGTTCTTAAAGAATGGGAAAGATTTTAACAAGGGCAAGGTCATTCTTGGCAGTAAGAATACCAAGGGCTAAAGTGAGAAGAGAGGGAGCCAAGACAGAAAAATAGGATTTATTTAGAGCATTGGTTCTCAAACTTTTTGGTCTTAGAACCTCTTTACATGCTTAGAAATTGAGGATCCCGAAGAGCTTTAAATTCTATGGATTACATCCATTAGTACTTAATCTGTGGAAAATTAAAACAGAAAAAAAATTAAATAGTTATTGTATTAGTTTCCTATTGCTGCTATAACAAATTACCCAAATTTAGTGGCTTAAAACAATACAAACTTACTATTTTATAATTCTGTAGGTCAGAAATCCAAAATGGGTTTCACAGGTTAAAATCAAGGTCTCCTGGGCTGTGTTCTTTCTGGAGACTCTAGGTCTAGCGGAGAATCTGTTTCCTTGCCTTTTCCAGTTTCTAGAGGCTGGCTGAATTCCTTGGCTTGTGGCCTCTTTCCATCTTCAAAGCCAGTAATTGTATCACTCTCACTTCTGTATCCATTGTCACATCTTTTCTGAGTGACCCTCCTGCCTCTCTTTCATTTATCTGTACCAGTGCAATTACATTGGACCAACACAGATAATCCAGGATAGTTCCCCCATCTCAAGATTCTTAATTTAACCACACTTGCAGTTTTGTTTTGTTTTGATGTCACTTAAGGTAATATATTCACAGGTTCCAGAGATTAGGAGAGTGTAGACATATTTGGGGATAATCATTCTGCCTACCATACTTATTATTTTAAAACAATAATAAACCTATTGCATTTTAATAACATATTTTTATGAAAAACAACTATTTCAAGATAAAAAATTAGTGAGAAGAGTGGCATTGTTGAACCTTTTTGCAAATCTCTTTAATGTCTGATTTAATAGAAACCTGGATTCTGAAATTTGCTTATGTATTCAATCTATTGTGATATCTGGAAAACTCTACAAGATAATGAATGAAAACAGCAAATAATAACCTTATTGTTATGAAGTTAGTTTTGATTTCTATGGACCCTCTGAAAGGGTCTGAGGCTCCCCAGGAGTCTCAGATCACTCTTTTGAGAACCACTGAGATGGTTATCCTTCAGTTTCTCGGGGTTATAGGGCATATAAGTGGGTGATGAGCTTGGACTGCTATTGTTGCTGTCTTGATCTCAAATCTACAAAGGCCACTTTGAGCCTAGAAACATGCACATATGCTGGAAAAGTACTCTGAGACATTTCATAAAGGCTCTTTGAATTGGCAGTGGGAGTCACGCAGTGTTTGAACAGAGATGTGATTTAAATTTTTGAGTTACTTTAGGAGAGTACATTTTAAAGCCAAAAAATTCATAAATTGCATGTGGAGGATGAGGATTAGGGACTTGGTTAAGTGAGAGGTTAGGAAACTATAGAAAATAATTTTGGAATTTGAGATCTTGAAGCTGAAGTTGCGAATGATATTCAGGCTCAAGGTGCGGTGTGCCATACATGGCTGGAGCAGACTGAAATTGCTTATTGGCAATGAGAGGTTTATGGCCAAGATGTTAGAAAAGGCATCACACTGGCATCACCCAGCATGACAACAGTGGGCAGAGATGGGGTAGGGAAACTGCAGTTCAGTTGCTAAAATTACTGAAAAAGATAGAATACTGTTCTGGAGGCTGTTAGGTAATGGTGACATGGAGAGTGTAATTACTAAAGTACATCGAACATAGAGACATAAGTAAGTATTTAATTTTAGTTAATTTTCAAATCTATTTCTCCATTTTACATATGGGGTTAGTAGCCTGTCTACCTACAGGGAGAACACCACACTGTAATAAGTAACCTAGTTAAGACTTGAAAGTATTTTGCAAACATAACAGATATACACGTTATTTAGTTTTTATGATACTGTACTAATAGTATTGAATACTGTGTTCAATATTTAATGTCATACCTTGATTATATACTCAGTGGAATACTTTGAACAGTGCTTCTGCACTGATCTTATCTTCCAACCCATCCCATACATTGCGCCAAATTATCTTTCTAAAATAAAAACTTGGTGGAGAAAGGTGCACAGTTTAATCTGGAAGGAGTAGAAGCAGTGGGACCCGAAGAATCTGGGTTCCTGTCCCCGCTCTGCTGTTGCGTGGACGACACATTACGCACAAAGGTCTCTCCAGTGTTCGTTCACCCAGTCTCCCACAATCAGGAAGACTCCCGAAGAAGAGCTGTCAAACGAAACCAACGTGCAAGCCAAGACAACACCGATTTGGTCAAATCGATTCCTTTCTACTAAATATCCATCTGACAGAGACGACTTAGATGCTTTCCTGCTTGAATTCTCCGAAGGCTCACGCCTATCCGTTTTCCAAGTACATCGGAACCTGAGTTTCAGACACCCTTCTCCCCTCCCGTTCACCTAGTAACCCCAGATTCGGGGTGCCGACAGGAACCCAGAGAGCGACCCGGAAAAAGAAACCACTCTTTCCGCCCAGGGATAGAACCACCCTCTTCGAGCTGCCTGGGCGGGGACGAGAGAGGGAGCTGCGCGTGCGCAGTGGCATTAATGCCCCTCGGTACGCCCGGCGCAGAGAGGCGGCACGGACGCACGCACACACGCACGCACGCCCGCCCACCCGTCCTCTTCTACGCGCGCCGCTCCCGCAGCTCCAGCGTATACTAGCAGCGCTGTCCACCCTGTCCAAGATGCTGCGGGTCTACCAGTTGTCCGGCGTGACCTCCGCCGCCCAGGTGAGCGCGTGGTGAAGCTGACTAAGCAGACAACGGAAAATAGGGGAGGCTTTCGCTCTGCTTAGGCCCCCGGACAGAGGCGTGTCTAGGGCCGTCCTCATCGCGAGAGTCTCGGGCGGGCCCGTCAGGTGGTTAATTCAGGGGTTCGCCCGACTGGGATGCCGTGAGGGTTATTGCTGAAGCGGGATGGGTGTGGAAAAGAGAAGGTGGCGGGGAGGCGGGCGCAGGACGGGAGGCTCGGCTTCGGGGCCGTGTCGTCCAATCAGCCCCGCGCTGTCCCGTTCAAGGACCAATCGTGGCTCCTGGCGCTCGGGTCGCCGGTTGTGCGTGTGATAGGTTTCGTGCAGCCAGTGGTTGAAGGTCGAGGGGGAGAACTACAATTCCCAGCAAGAAACGAAGAGCCTTCGGTTGTTGCATTTTTAATAAGGAGGGGCTTGACTGTTAAGAGTCCGCGTTTTAGGGGTCAAGGTTGTAATTATTGGGAGGGACTTCTTTTCTTAGCCGAGAACACCTCTGAGGTATTCTCATCCTAAACAAAAATAAAAGGTTGCTGTTTATGGAGTTCAGACTCTTGGTACTTGAGGAAGGACAGGAGTCGTGACCTTGTGCTCATTTCTGAGATCAGTCTGGGGATCTGTGTCTCCAAGGTGCTGGGACAACTTTGGCAGCCACCCAAGGAGTCTAGATACCCAGTTACTTTTATTTCGTCATAGTTATCAAAGTAACTTTATAAAATTAAAAAGTAAACCTATTTTCATTGATCACAATTGTCAGAAAATTGATATTTTGGCAAAATGTTGTATTGCAAAACAGGTACTGTGACTCAAGCAGTAATTGGATAAAATCCCTAGAAGCCAAATTTAAAAATATATATATGTTTTTATTGATTTTTTTTAGAGAGAGAGGAAGGGAGAGAGAGAAAGATCGATGTGAGAGAGAAACATCAATCAGCAGCCTCCTGCACACTCCCTGCTGAGGATGGAGACCCCAACCCAGGCATGTGCCCTGACGGGCAATTGAACCGGTACCTCTCAGTCCATGGGACCAGCTCAATCCACTGAGCCACACCCGCTGGGCTGGAAGCCAAACTTTTCTTCCCAATTTTACTTACCTCCCCTTTTGTTGTTAGGATAGGAAAATAGTGTCTGTATTAGTTTTGTATTGCCACATTACAAATACCGCAAATTTAGCAGCTTAAAACAACACCCATTTATTACCCTACAGTTTCTGGACATGAATGATCTGGGTTCTCTGCTCAGTGTCACACAAGGCTGCAATCGAGGTGTTGGCCGTTCTGTGGTTCTCATGAAGTTCAGGGTTCTCTTTCAAACTCATGCAGTTTGTTGGCAGAATTGAATCCCTTGCAACTGTAGGACTGAGGTCCCTGTTTCCTTGCTAGCACTAGCCTAGCCTCTCCTAGAGACTGCTTGAAGTTTCTTGCCACAAGCTCCTCAGAGGCAGTTCATAACATGGATGTTTGCTTTCTTGCAGGCTACCAGGAGTTTCTCTCTCTGACTTCAAAATCTCTCTTAATTTACCTGTTTCTGATCTCTAGATCCAGATTTAAAGGCTTTCTATTATTAGGCCAGGCCCACCTGGATAATCTCCCTTTAGGTTAATTCAAAGTCAACTGATTAGTAACCTGAATTGCATCTACAAAATTCCTTTTGCCATACAACCCTAATCATGGGCTTAGCAGCAGGTGGTGGAGATCCATGTGGGCCTTCTTAGAATCTGGCCCACCATAGTACCCAAGTGGGGCTAGGAAAATGAAGAAAGTAGAGCTATGTTTCAGGGCAGAATTGTTGAAGTTTGTCTTTGGAGCCCTCCTTTTGTGGCACACTTTTTCTTATTCTGTCCTCAGATTACATCATGGTTGTCAGTGATCTGTCCCCTCTGTCTGCCCTAAAGTCCAGAATTATGGTTTTATTTCTTGCCTTTATCAAAATATTTTAACTTAGTGGGTTCCCAATTAGGAAATTAGAAGAAAACAGATTAAGACTTCATACTAAAATATGAACACTTTTCTGGCTTGTAAAATTGCTGTCTTCATTTATTTATTTATTTTTTGTACGTGCCCCTAGCGGGAACCGAACCCGGGACTCTCTAGTCCGCATGCCGACACTCCAACCGCTGAGCCAAACCGGCCAGGGCTAAAATTGCTATCTTAAAAGATTTTTTAGCCGGGCCAGTGTGGCTCAGTGGTTGAGCGTCAGCCCATGCACCAGGAGTTCGCCTGTTTGATTCCCGAGTTCCTGGTCTGGACACATGCCCAGGTTGTGGGCCAGGTTCCCAGTGGGGGCCATACAGGAGGCGGCCAATCGATGTTCTCTCTCATTGATGTTTCTCTCTCTCTCTCCAGCTCCCTTTCTCTCTCTCTTAAAAAAAAAAAAATCAATAAAAACAATTTCTAAAGATTTTTTAAAACAAATTATACAAAATTCATTGGTTTACTTTTACTATCTCCCCAATCATTCTATAGCATTTTATACTGTTGCTTTGTAAAACTCTTTTTGTTCTTTTGACTTTTTTCATGTGTCTTCAGGCTCATCTTACCCTCTCTCATTCCTGTTTTCCTTTGTTGAGTGTGCTGCCACCAAGGTTCGTTCTCTCTCTCTCAAATTAAGGTTTAACTTATTAGAGCAGTTTTAGATTCACAGGAAAATTGAGGGGGAAGTACAGAGATTTTCCATAAACCCTATGCCCTCACATATGCATAGCCTCCCCATTATCAACATGCCCTACCAGAGTGGTACACTTGTTACACCTGATGAACCTACACAGGCATATCATAATCACTCAAACTCCATAGTTTACAATAGGGTTCACTTTTGGTGTTGTACAGTCTATGGGTTTGAACAAATGTGTGATAACATTATCCATCATTGTGGCATAATACAGAGTATTTTCACCATCCTAAAAATCTTCTACCTATTTATCACTTCCCCACCCCAAACCCCATTCCCTGGGAACCAGTGATCTTTTTACTGACTATAGTTTTGCCTTTTCCAGAATGTCATCTAGATGGAATCATACAATGTGTAGGCTTTTCAGATTGATTTCTTTCACTTAGTGATATGCATTTAAGGTTTTTTTCATGTGTTTTCATGGCTTGATAGATTAAATTGTTTATTTTTAGCGCTGAATAATATTCCATTGTCTAGATTTACCACAGTTTATCCATTCACCTACTGAAGGACATCGTGGTTGCTTCCAAGTTTTGTCAATTATAAATAAAGCTGCTCTAAACATTCATGTGTAGTTTTTGTGTGGACATAGTTTTCAGTTCCTTTGGGTAAATACCAAGGAGTGTGATTATTGGATTGTTATGATGAGGGTATGTTTAGTTTTTTAAGAAACTGCCAAACTATCTTCCAAAGTGGCTATATCATTTTACATTCCCAGCAGCAATAAAAGAGAGTTCTTACTTTACTGCCTTGCCAACATTTGGTGGTGTCAGCGTTCAGGATTTTGGCTATTCTAATAGGTACGTAGTGATATCTGGTCGTTCCGTCTCTTTATATGCTATTACTTGGGATTATATCAGTTCTCAGAACTTTAATCCCCAAGCAGATGACTCTCTAGCCTCTTTTGATCTTTGTACCTAAATTTTAAAATTCTTGTTTGATTTTGTCAAATTTATACAGAATAACCTCTTGTCAAAATTCTTTTCACTTCTTCAAACCTCATCTTAGATGTCTTCCTGCTTTTATCATTGCCCTCCTAGATTCAGTTCTTTACATAGTTGTTAATAAAAGCTTTTTATTTTTAATTTTTAAATACATAGATCATTCCATGCTTGTCAATGACATCACCTCATATCCAGAATAAAATCTAAACTCTTTACCATGCCCACCAGATCATGCCTTTCATGATCTGGCTCTTAGGATATCTCATTTTTCAACTCTGCCTTAGTTTGTTCTTCTGGCATCTCTAGCACATACCTCATTGCCTTTTCATTTGCTGTTTCTTTTGCCCTGAAGTTTTCCTACACATCTTTGCTTAGCTCACTCCCTTCGTTTCGATATTTTCTGAAATATCACCTTTCCTTCAGAGAGATCGTCCCTATCTAAAACAGACCTAACTACTCCCTCTTTTCTTGCATCACTCTTAATTTAAAATTGCTATTTTACAAGATTTTAAAAAACAAATTATACAAAATGCATTACCTTCATTGCCCTACTTTGGTTTTACTTTTTAACTCTTACCACCACCTGACGTAAATGTGTATTTATTGTGTATTTCCCATATTAAAATGTGACGTCCACAAAAGGACTGTGTCCATATTTTTTACTGCTGTATTTCCAGTACTGACAATAGTCCCTGGTTCCTAATAGATACTCAGTAAGTATTTGTAATGTTTGAATGAAAGAATAGATGTGTTCTCTGATTTTTCTTAATCTCTGTAAGTGGATGTGACCTCCTTTTAAACCCTCATAGGTTTTTAGAATCTTTCATGGTGTATTCTTCTCTCCAGAGAAGCAGAACCAATAGGATACATATATGCAGAAAGATTTATTATAAGGAATTGGCTTATGTAGTTGCGGAGGCTGGCAAGTTCAAAATCTGGTTTGCTACGCAGAGACCCAGGAGAGCCTATGGTGCACTTTCAGTCTGAAGGCTGGTAACCTGGAGACTCAGGAGAGCTGGTGGTGCATTTCCAGTCTGAAGGCTGGAAAATTCCCTCTTGCTTGGGGAGGCCAGTCTTTTTGTTTTATTCAGGCCCACCCACATTGTGGAAGGCAAGCTGTTTATTCACAGTTCACTGATTTAAATGTTAATCTCATCCACAAACACCCTCCAAGTTGACAAATTAACCATCACAGATGGTATCTGCCTTGTTCTTTGTGTGGACTCATCCTTAAATTCTTTACATGTGGATATTTAGCAGAAATGAATTGTTCTCTTTTGTGTTTTCTTTTCCAGAAATGTGCTTCAGAGCTGTGGGTCTTCCTCAGTTTATTTCCCAGATCTAACACCACCTGTCTTCTCTTAATCCCAATACTGTACTGTATCACCTGGGCCAGCCTTTTTTCTTCTTTTTTTTGGCCCAACCTTTTTTGAGGTGGGCATTGGGTTTGGAGGACCACTGTAGCCCTTTCCCAAACTACAGATTTGGTGGTGGTCATCTGCATCTGCAGTAATGTTATCTGCTTATCACTTAAAAAGAAGAGAAAGAAACATTATTGTTCTTGAGGACTGACAGTCAGTTTATTTAAGACCAACTTTGATAGCAAAGCCAGTTAGGATTGAACTTGTGTGTGGACATTATTAGCTATCATCTTCTAGAATTCTTTTTTTCAGTTAGGGTTATAAAACAGTGTGTTACTCAATGAAAATGTGAGGTTATAGTCAAACAGTGGCTGGGGATAGAATCATCTCAAAGGCTTCCTCATGCTAATATCTCGCAGTTGTTACTGGCTACAGCTGACACCTTAGCTGAGACTGTTGGATGGAACACCTACATGCAGTGTCTATGTGTCTGGGTTTCCTCACAGTTTGGCAGCTGGGTTCCAAGAGCAAGTGTGGTGAGAGACAGCCTGCAGAAGCTGTATCCCCTTTTATGTTCTAGAAGTAACAGTGTCACTTTCACTGCCCTCTATTAATAAATTAGTAACAAAGCCTGCCCTTGTTCAAGGGAAGGGTAGTAGAACTCACTTTGGAGGAGTGGCAAGATTCTGGAAGAGCATGTGATACAGGAAATATGATTGCAGTCCATTTTGGATAATACAGTCTGCCCTCTAACCACATCTTACATCCCTCCCATGTGCAGATACATTCACAACCTTCCTCAAAACCCTTCAGAATCTCATCCCATCACAGCATCAGGATTTTATCATCTAAATCAGATTTTTCTGCAATTAAGATATTTTGGATGTGTATGTGGTCCTTAGGATACAGCCCCCTAAGCACTTTTCCTTTCAGTCTAAAGACCTGTCAACTAAAGAGACAAGTTATTTGTTCCCCATATAACCAACATAAATATACAAGCTGGGGCAAAAAAGTAGGTTTACAGTTGTTTTTATGGAAAATAATATAGTAAATAATAAATAATATAAGAATAAACTCTGTTTTGCATACTCAACAACTGTTAACCTACTTTTGCCGCATCATTTAGTGTGACAGGCACTAAAGGTACTCCTATTCAGAAAGGCAGAAAACAAGAGGTACACAGCAGTCACTGTTCCATGACAAATATAAAATCTAGCTGGGCACATGTTGCTAATTCCTTCATTAGGACTTAGTCCTACTGTTTGAATGATTCTTCGTAGCTCTTGATTCTATTCTCTGGGCTCCTAGTTTCACCCCTTGAATTACTCCTTTTCCAGAAATGTAGCCTGTTTGCAGCTGAGTCATTTTCTCAGACTTTCTGTTTGTGCAAGATTGAGAGTCTAAAAGCCTCTTTTTGTTTTGTACTTTGGCCCTTTAAATCCAAGCTGGCATATTTTTCATCACTATAGTTCTGTTAACAACTTTGTGTGTTTTGTGGGTCTTAGGCTTTTTCTCCATTAGACAAAAGCCGTTCCTACAAATCTTATCAAGATAAGCCCTTCTCCATTTTGGGTTCCCTCTGAGGCCACTGTGGGGTAAAACCCTTAATATTCTCTTTTTTTTTTTTTTTAATCCTCACCCAAGGACATTTTTCCATTTTTTGTTCAGATAGAGTGGGAGGGAGAGAGAGGAAGAGAGAGACAGAAACATCGATGTGAAAGGGACACATCGAGTGGCTGCCTCCCGCACGACCCAACCAGGGCCGGGGACAAACTGCAACCGAGGTACATGCCCTTAGCGGGAACCGAACCCGGGTCTCTCTGGACCACAGACCGACGCTCTAACCGCTGAGCCAAACCGGCCAGGGCAAACTCTTAATATTTTCAATGGTGCTGTGTAAGAGAAAAGTTATGGGAATCAGCCCTGGCCGGTTTGGCTCAGAGGTTAGAGCGTCGGCCCGTGGACCAGAGAGTCCCAGGTTCGGTTCCCGCTAAGGGCACGTACCTTGGTTGCAGTTTGTCCCCGGCCCCGCTTGGGGTCGTGTGGGTGGCAACCATTCGATGTGTCTCTCACATTGATGTTTCTCTTTCTCTCTTCCTTCCTCTCTCCCTCCCGCTCTATCTGAAGATAAATGCAAAAATGATCTCGTGTGAGGATAAAAAAAAAAAAGTATGGGAATCATACCCTTAAGGTCCTTAGTGGGCCTTTTCTCTAAGGTTATGGGAGGAGCACCTCCTTCAGTCTTTTGAGGTCTTAAAGGATCTTTGCTGACTGGAGAGGCAGAGAATGAAAAACAGTTTTATTTTTATAAATCCTTTATAAAATATCAAGGAGCCAAGTCCTGGCTGCTTTAAATTTTGCTTGAAAGCTAAACAGGATTTATTTATTTTTTTGGTTTGTTTGTTTTGTAGTTGATTTACATACTCTGTTTGTTTTGGCATTTTAACTCTCTTTAGCTAAATCTATCAGTTCATTAAGTATAGATATAGCTGTATCTAATTTTCTAATTTGTGTGTCTCACCGTAGGTGACAATTTTGATAAACTTTTGCCACTGCATAACAAGGATACCTTTTCCCCAGGTTCCAAAAGTAGTTTTTTCTCACTTTTCTTAAGCCTTCACTGTTGGCCTCTATGAAGGCTATCAGGGTTATGCTGTGCTAACAGTCTTTTTTTTTTTTAATCCTCATCTGAGGATATTTTTCTATTTATCTTCAGATAGAGTGGGCGGGAGAGAGAGAGAAACATCGACGTGAGAGGGACACATCAACTGGTTGCCTCCTGCACAACCCCGACCAGGGCCGGACACGAACCGAAACCGAGGTACATGCCCTTGACCGGAATCGAACCTGTGACTATTGGTCCACAGGCTGACACTTTATCACTGAGCCCAGTTGGCCAGGGGCTAACACTCTTTTTAAAGCCCTTCCACACCCCCACCTCCCATCCCAAAGTCATTACCACATGCTTTATGTTTTGTTGCAGCAGCACCCAACTTCCAGATGCAAACAACTGTTTGGATATAACTGTATCACCCCCAACTTATTGGTATTAAATAACAGTATCATTATTATTTTATGATAATAAATAACATTTATTATATAGATAAAAATTATGTTTATATTATGTATAAATAACATAAATGAAACACTTATAAATAACAAAGATTATATTTTAATTCTAAGGGTTTCTGGGCTCTGTTAAGAGGTTCTTGAGGTCTCTTAAGGTTGCAAGGTTCTAGAAAAGCAAGGGGGGTAGGAAATCTAACAATTTTTTGAAAATACAATCTGTCACAATTAATGAAAACAAACACCCACCCCAATTGAAATTGTTATTATCAGAGAATAACTGGATAAAAGTATAAAAAGAATCAAGCATTTATAAATCCTGCCTTTCCTATATGAACTATACTAGTGAGTAACCAAATTATAGATGGGGAGAAATACCTCTTAATAAAATATGTCAAATAACAATTGAAAAATAATGAATTAGAGATGACTTTTTTCAACTTTGAGTAAATTAATGGATGTAGACATCGTACATCAACACAATTGATAACATCAAAAAAGAGAGACAATTAGACATTGTATACCTCCTGATGAAAGAACACACCACCTGAAGCTTTGCCAGAGAGGGTAAACCTGAGTCTGAGCAAGTGTTTACAGAAGTCCATAGGACAGGAACATGTTAAATTAAATTGCACCTGGAACAAAATCGAGTCTGGGAAATACTACAGGTCAAAAAACCCAGGTTCTTCATCAGACTAATTATTGGAAGGAAAACCTCTATATTAAAAGAAACCTAGAAGATATCCTCACCTGAGGATATTTTTCCATTGATTTTTTTTTTTTTTTTTTTTTTTTTTTTTAAGATAGAGTAGAAGGAGGGAGGGAGAGAGAGAAAGAGAAACTTTGATGTGAGAGAGAGACATTGATTGGTTGCCTCCCCACACGACCCAACCAGGGCCAGGGGTCAGACCTGCAACCCAGGTACATGCCCTTGACTGGGAATCGAACCTGAGACCCTCTGGTCTGCAGGCCAACACTCTGACCACTGAGCCAAACCGACCAGGGCTCAAAAAAATTTTTTTGATATGTTCTTATTGATTTTTTTAGAGAGTGAGAAAGAGAGAGAGCTAGAAACATCGATGTGAGAGTGAAACATCTAACAGCTGCCTCCTGCACGCCTTCCACTGGGGATCAAGCCCACAACCGGGCATATGCCCTGACCAGGAATTGAACCAAGACTTCTAACACCATGGGACAACGCTCAGTGCACTGAGCCACACCAGCCGGGACAAAAGTTTTTAAGTAGGCAAAACTAAACTGGTGTCTAGGGACTCTTACTTGGGTGATAAAACAATGAAAAACTTAAATTTTCTGACTTTTAATGTTCTATTCAGGATATTAAATATGAAGGTAGGCTTATGAATACAATACTTAATTTAAAAAAATCAAGAGGCACTGTTTCAGATAAAAACCCTATTTTGAGTCATGATATAATCATTTCTACTTTTTACTCATACAGAAGTATGAAACTTTATTGCTATCATTTTTGGTCATAAAAGATAAATTTGTTCACTGTTTATCCCCTCTTAAATCAGGGTGCAATTTACAGTTGAAGCAGTGTTATTTAATTGAAAGCATTTTGATTGCCCAGCTTTTTATTTTTATTTTTATTATTTTTTTAATCCTCACCTATGGATATTTTTCCAAATATCTTCAGATAGAGTGTGTGGGCAGAGGGGACATCGATGTGAGAGAGACACATTGATTGGTTGCCTCCTGCACGACCTTCTGACCAGGGCCAGGGATGAACTGCAGCCGAAGTACATGCCCTTGGCCGGAATCAAACCTGCAACTCTTTGTTCCGCGGACTGAAGCTCTAAATGCTGAGCAAAACCGGCCATGGCTAGCCCAGCCTTTTTTAAAAATCCAGAAATGCACCTCTGTGTTCATTATGGCATTCTTTACAATAGCCAAGATTTGGAAACAGCCCAAGTGCCCATCAGTAGATGAGTGTATAAAAAAGCTTTGGTGTATTTACACAGTGGAATACTACTCAGCCATAAAAAAGAAAATCTTTTGGGACAGCATGGATGGACCTGGAGAGTATTATGCTAACTGATATAAGCCAGTCAGAGAAAGATAAGTACCATATGATTTCACTTATATGTGGAATCTAATGAACAAAATAAACTAATAAACAAAAATAGAAAGAGACTCACAGAGAACAGACTGACAGCTGTTGGAGGGGTGGGGGCTTGGAGGACTGGATGAAAAAGGTGAAGGGATTTAGCAAAGAAAAAAAACTCATAGACACAACAGTAACATGATTACCAGAGGGAAAAGGGGATATGGGGGGAGGTAGAAGAGAGTAAAGGGGTATAAATGGTGACAGAAGGAGACTTGACTTGGGGTGGTGAACACAATACAATATACAGATGATGTATTATAGAATTGTACCTGGAACCTATATAATTTTATTAACCATGTCACCCCAATAAATTCAATAAAAAAATTTAAAAATCCAGAAAAATTTTGCAAAAGAATAGTACTAAAAGAGAGGACTAGCCCTACCAGATTAAAAGCTAATTCTTTTTTTTTTTTTTTAATCCTCACCCGAGGACATTTTTTTTGCATTTATCTTCAGATAGAGTGGGAGGGAGAGAGAGCAACATCGACGCGAGAGAGACACATCGAGTGGTTGCCACCCACAGAACCCCAGCCTTGGCTGGGGACAAACTGCAACCGAGGTACGTGCCCTTAGCGGGAACCGAACCCAGGACTCTCTGGTCCGCAGGCTGAAGCTCTAACTGCTGAGCCAAACTGGCCAGGGCAAAAGTTAATTCTAGTATGCAGTAATTAATACATTGTAGTATTAGTGTATGAATAGGTAGGCAAGTGGAACAAAACAGGAACTCTAAATGCATCAAGGATTTAGTGTATTTTAAAGGTGGCATTTCAAATCATTGGGAAAAGTGGATTATTCTGTCTATGATTTAGGGACAACTGAATAGACATCTGGGAAAAAATAAAATTGAATCTATACCTTATACTTTACAAGAGGCTCAAAGATTTAAGTATAAAAAAATGGAACCATGAGAGTATAGAAGAATTATTGTGTAACGAGAGAGGCTTTCTAAGAATATGAGAAAACCCAGAAGGCTTACAAGGAAAGACTGATGATTTTGACTATGTAAAAGTAATTTTTTTGCATGACTTAAGCTACCATAAGCAAAGATAAAAATCAGATCATAGATTGTATAAAAACATTTGCAGTTAGCAAATACATGGCTAGTTTCTCTTCGTACATAAAGAACACTTTCTTATTTAAAAATAGTAAAAGGATACACCCTGATAGTTCATATAAGAGGAAATAAAAAGGGATCATAAATATAAAAAAAGATACACAGTCATAGTAAAGGAAATTGTGATTAAAACTGCCTTGAAAGTGTGTTGGAAAAGGCCATGGGAAAACATTCTCATATTTATTACTAGAGGACAATTTGGCTAATTTGGCAATATTTATCAATTTTGCAAATTTTGCTGTAGGACTTGACCCAAGATAACATTGTTTCCCAGGCAGAATTACTTATTATAACAAAAATTAAGACAAACCCCCAATGTCCATCTTAAGGGGGCTGGTTAAATATGTTAATTAACATTCATACAGTGGAATATTGAATCTGTAAAATCCACTGGGAAGATTTTCATATACTAATAGATAGAATGGTCTCAAATATATATTGTTAAATGAACTTTCGTACAGAACTGGGTGTATATCAAGGTATCATTTATGTAGAGGGGGTACATCAGGAATTTTCTGTCACAAAATGTGTCTGAATGTATAAGAAACTGATAGCATTGGTTGCTTATGGAGAGGGGCTTTGAGTGGCTGGGAGTCAGAAATACATAGAAGAGTTCACTCTATGCAACTAAACTTTGAGTTTTGATATTAAATATATTTTTTTGTAATCCTCACCTGAGGACACACTTTAAAAAATAAAATTGATTTGAGAGAGAGAGAGAGAGAAAGTCAGTCAGTTGCCTCTTGTACACGCCCGGACCGGGGATCAAACCTGCAACCTGAGTATATGACGGAATCAAACCTGCCACATTTTGGTGTAAGGGATGATGCTCCAACCAACTGAGCCACACCGGCCAGGGCTGAATTTTGATTACAATATTACATTTTAGATGTCCTTGTAACTAGAAACTACAAATGTACAGTCACTTTAAATATATTCTGTCAAAGGGAGTGAAGAGGGTTAAGAAAAAAGAAACTAGAAGATGAGTAAAGAAACAGTAAAAATAAATTTTGATGTGAGCAGGGTGTTCTCAAATTCTAATGTTAAACTTCACAAAATGAAGTTGTTGACATATTAAAGTAGATGCAGTTTTGTTTAAGACTTCATATAACCTTTACAGAACAGTAGGAAAACACCCTTTTCTGTTAAATGCAGTTAAAAAATGTTGAGAATTCTACACTCTAGGTAATAATTGAAATAATGTCAATTATAGCTGCTTTACATGTTGTGAAGTGTTTTGTGTTTTTTTTCCAAATTAGTTAATACATTAATTTCATGTTTACCTTTAGGCTTTGGCAAATAGAGTGTAAATTGCAACTATAATTCTAGAATAATTTCATGTGCCCTCTAATCATGTGATATATTTTCTTCAAACTTAAGATACTTCTAAAAGGAAGTTTGTGTTTTTCTGACATTCCTTGGATGTAATTTCATTGAGGAATCTAGAGAAAGCATTTTTCCCCCTTGACTTGTGGCAGTTTGATTTTCACCTTGGTATAAAGAAAAATTTTATTTATGAATGCAATAAATTTGAAATTTCAGAGTGATAGCTGTGTGAATGGCTTTAAGTTTATCAAAACCTTCAAATATTACTACTTAGATGTGCATTTATTTCTTTTAAGGGATCCACATATTTTTAAGAAACATTTGCATTTATGTATTTTCCCTTTTTTTTTTTTTAAATCCTCAAGGGCATTTTTAAAATTTATCTTCAGATAGAGTGGGAGGGAGGGAGAGAGAGACACACAAACACATCGACTGGTTGCCTTCTGCATGACCCCGACCAGGGATGGGGATGAACTGCAACCGAGGTATGTGCCCTTGACCAGAATCAAACCCGCGACTCTGGTCCGTGGGCCAAGGCTCTAACCACTGTGCCAAACCGGCCAGGGCCCTTTTTTGAAAAAATTCTCACCCGAGGATATTTTTCCATTGATTTTTTTTTTTTTTTTCAGATAGAGTGGAAGGGAGGGAGAGTGAGAGAGCAATACACATTGATGTGAGAGAGAGACATCGACCTGCACGACCCCAACTGGGTCCGGGGATGGGACTGGCAACCGAGGTATGTGCCCTTGACAGGGAATTGAACCTGTGACTCTGGTCCAAGGGCTGATGCTCTAACCGCTGAGCCAAACTAGCCAGGGTGATGTGTGCTTTACTTTAATTAAATCAGAGCACCGTAGGGTCAAGGGTTCGAATCCTGGTCAAGAATATGTGCCTGGGTTGCATATTTGAGTGTGTGTGGGAAGCAACCAATTGATGTCTCTCACATCGATGTTTCTCTCTCTCCCTCCCCCCCCCTCTCCCCCTCCCCCTCTTTCTCTCTTCCTCTCTCCCCTTAACCCTTCCCTTCCTTTCTCCCTCCTTTCCACTCTCTCTAAAAGTCAATGGAAAAAATATCCTTGGGTGAGGATTAACAACAACAAAAAAGCATATGGCAAATCCCAGTTATATTTAAGGAATAATTAACATATATAACACTTAAAAGTGTTAATTGATCATAGTCTGATAATCCTGTTTTTTTATCTTAAATTTTATTTTATATGACCCTTGGGGTGCAGGAAACATCACTGTTTTTAAGGGTCAATAAATATGTTTCATGGTAAATTAATTTCTTTAAAATAATTTTAGTTTAATGAAGACATTTATAATAAAAGTATTACTTCTTGAGTTACCAACCGTAAAAGTTTTCCAGATTCCTTTAACTATATTGGTTGTGATGTTTTCTTCTTCCTCTCTAGAGTTGTCTCTGTGGGAAGTTTATCCTCCGTCCATTACGACCATGCCGTAGATACTCTACTGCAGGAAGTTCTGGGTATGTAACGTGTCTCCCTGTAAACAGACTTTTAAATGTGGGCTAAGGGCTGTGTGTGTGTGTGCGTGTGTGTGTGTATGTGTGTGTGTGAAAGAGAGAGAGAGAGAGAGAGATTTCCTTGAATATGGGATTAGCTGCTTGAAACCTTTTTTGTTAAGGAGTACGACACTGGAGCTTTACTGTAATATCTTTGGAGCATTACTTATTTGTAGGTGAAAGTTTATTATGATGCTCTTTTGGTTCTTCGGTAATTGGGTGGCGTTCAAGGTAGACACCTCCCACACCACCCTACCCCACCGCCCCTGCCTCAGGTGCTCCCTTCCATTCTGTGGCAAATAGATTTATATCCAGAACTCAGCACATTAAACTCTGAACTTAAAAATTATTTGTTCTGTTATTTGTATTATCTTACTTTTGTAAAGGGTTTATTTTATTGTATTTATAGAAAGTTTGATTAAGGAAAGAGGAGCTTTGAAAGTTAGTGATAGCTGTTTATTGGGTTCAAAGGAAATTTCATGATTGTGAACATCTTGAATTTTAAGTGTTAAAGGGTAGATTGCTTCATATCTGCCTAACCTAGCTATTACTGTTGTTGTTTTCTTTTCTTTAGACAGAGTGAGAGAGAGAGAAACATTGATGTGAGAGAGACACATCGATTGGTTGCCTCCCGCATGACCCTGACCAGGGCTGGGGACCGTTCTGCAACCAAGGTACACGCCCTTGACTGGAGTCAAACCCGCGACTCTCTGGTCCTCGGGCTGATGCTCTAACCGCTGAGCCAAACTGGCCAGGGCAGCTATTACTGTTTTTAATTTCTTTTTTAAGTTATTCATAAGTAAATGTGATTTTCTATTGTGGACATGTTTAAAACAAATCAGGGAAGGTAGGTGATATGCAGCTGTGCTTATAAACTTGGCTGCTGTGATCTGAATCAGTGGTGGAGAAGTAGAGGTTAGAGGTTTTTGAGTAGGTTTAGGAGAGCCAAGAAATATAAATGTGTTTCCTATTTCTCTCACTTAGGTTGTCTCCTGCCAAAATTGCTGGAGCTGGTCTTCTGTTTGTTGGCGGAGGTATTGGTGGCACTATCCTGTATGCCAAATGGGATTCCCATTTCCGGGAAAGTGTAGAGAAAACTATACCTTACTCAGACAAACTCTTTGAGGTGGTTCTTGGTTCCTCAATTTATAATGTTCCATTGTCAAAGAAGCCGGTAAGCATTTTAAATATTTCAGTTTACCCGATGGAATACTTTTATTTTATTTATTTATATTATTTTTTGAAATAATTGATTCCTTTACATTTTAATGTTTTTATTGATTTTTTTAGCGAGAGAGGAAGGGAGAGAGAGATAGAAACATCGATGTGAGAGAGAAACATCGGTCAGCTGCCTCCTGCACCCCCCCTCCCAGGGATCGAGTCTGAAATCCGGGAATGTGCCTTGACTGGGAATCGAACCAGGACCTCTTAGTCCATGGGATGACGCTCAATCCACTGAGCCACATCGGCTGGGCACCCTATGAAATACTTTTAAAAGCAGGTTGTTTTCATTTTGAAAGTAGCTTGCATGTATAATTCAGTAGAACTTGCTGATGGGTTTGTCAGTTTTTTAAAAATATTAATCTGTAGCATTGGATTTTTATCCTCTTCGAGTCTCATAAGTGCTCCCATTTAGTACCCACCACATAGAAAATAGTTGTGTGGCACATGAAGATAATTGGAAAAGCCAGCTCCGGCAGAGGTAACCCTGGCTTCCCTGTGGACTTGGGGGAGGGGTCTGTGTCAACCTACACCATTGCAGCTATCAAGCTCAGACTTAAAACACTAAAAACAAACGTAGAATGGTCATGTCACAGAACCCAAATGTTTTCGTTTGTAGTGGCTCCTTATAGACCACAAAACAGACTCAGAATTTTCAGCTACATACTAATTATTTCTTCATTACTGATTGGCATTCTTTGGACTTTGTACATATTCTTCAGAGCTTCACCCTTGTTTCCCCCCATCAAACTTAAATTTTTAAAAAATAATCTTAAGTATATCTTTGTTCAAACAACTGCTTGAAAAATTTTTGTAACAGAGAGCATGGATTTTTGCTGATTTGGTACTGGGTGTTTCTTTATGCTATGAGGCTGGACATAGCTGATCAGTTCATTCTTAGAAATTGGGTAGATTTCTGTTCTCTAGTATCTGGCATGGTCTAGAGACCAATCCTGTAACAAAGTTAAATATTTAGAAAAGCAAGTGTCCTCTGACAACCCCTAGCCCCCAAACACACTTTTTCCAAATGTTCTTGTTTAGTCTTCTGCATCCTTTATTCTTCCATGTGAACTTTAAAATGTCTAAGCTGCCTGAGGGAGACAGTCTTGCAGCTCTAGTAGTCAAGGAGCAGAATCCTGTGGATTCATTCTAAAATCCTGGGTCTATTTTAAGCCAAATGACCCAGGAGAAATAACTGGAAGCAATTCTAGGAGCGTGGAGTCAGGCTGAACAGTTCAGAGTAGTGTTCTTTTCTCACTTGACATGACTTTAAGTGTCATTCTGTGTACGTGACTTGTTTATCTCTCTCAATAATAGCCTTGGCTTTTTCTCAGTCCTTTAGCTATCCTGCTGAACATTTGCACTTGGATAACTTGGCAGGTCCATACTGCACCACCTCAAAATTCACACTCTTCCTGATTTGCTTTATTTGTATTAAAGATAGTACCCTGCTATCCAGTAGCTAGGTTAGAATTCTTGGATTCATTTTTATAGTTGCCTATATTTTGTTAGCTATTCTATTTTGTTTAATCTCTGATATTTATTCTTTTTCTTGCATTGCCAGTATCCTCATCCCACTTCTGACTTTTATCACTTTATATCCAAATGGTCTTCCAAACTAGATTTGTTCCTCTGCCCCTACACATTCTTTCCCATCTTTCTCCCAGTCTCCACCCCCCAGATCTCTCCTAACATAATCTACACCATCTTCATATCAGTATCAGAGAATCTTTTAAGTGCTATCATGTTTTCATGAGCTCACTTATCAGGAACTTTTATACATTTCCAATTGCTTAAAAGACAAGACCACAGAATGTAAAAACTAGAGACTTTAGAAAATTGTCTCATGTTCTGAATAAGGAAAGTGAAACCAGGAGTGGTTAACTGTTAGCCTGGGAGCTGGCCATTGGTTCCTTTATTCTGTAGTTTGTGGTTTTTACTAGTTCTTAGGTTGACATTTGATACGATTGGCAGTCTGGCTTTCATTTACATTTCCAGCCTTATCTCTTAATGATCTTGCACATAAATCCTTAGCTTCATGCCAGTTTACCTTACAAATATTATGCCTGTGCTTTCTATTCTTATTCAACAAATGTATACCAAGTGATTATTATGTACCAGGCACTGTTCCAAGGGCCTTGGTTAAAGCAGAAAACTACACAAAGATCCCTTCTATTTGCATGATTTTTTTGTGATGGTCTTCTACCCAGAATTACTTCCTTTCTTTTGCCTACTAATGTTCTTTTGAAGTCCTGCATCCTTCACTACACAAGCCAAAGTGAGTTTTCTCACCTCTGAATTAAAGTAGCAGTGTTTTTATTTTTAATTTCTTACCATTTATTCATCATTCTCTACTGCTGTGCATTGTTATCAACCTACTGCTTTTAAAACTGTACATTTTATTTATGGGAACCCTTTTAGTGCCAACATGGTTATTTATGCATATACAGTAAACATTGAGCGAAGATAAATTTAAAATCTTTCTGATGGACATGGAATAAGACTAGCCTAAGTGGAGACAAATGTTATATTCTTGGATGAGACTTAATATGTTGAAAATGTCATTTCTCTCAAATTTATATATTTCTTCAAATTTCTCCTAAATTTGTATGTAGTTGAAAGAAATAATGTATACATATACACACACAGACACATACCTAATACAATTCTAATAGATTTTCTAGAGGTTGAAGAATTAGACAAGATGATATTAAAGTTCTTATGGAAGGATAAATAATGTAGCCAAGAACATTTTGAAAAGTGTTGGGGTGGGAGGGGTCAGATGACACTTTCCCAGAAAATGACTGTTATAATCCTTCTTTAATAAAACAGTAAGGTTTTGAAATAGGATTAGAAATTAGAGATAGAACAATTAAATCTGGAAATACATCATATTTATACACACATTTATTGTGAGAGTATGAATGAGTTGCTAGAACCTTATGTGAAAGTGATCTGTTAATATCTTTTGAAGATATTCAACCCCTTTGACACAGCAATTCCTCTTTTGGCAAAGTGTCTTACAGATACCATACTACCGTGCTTTTCAGTTTTGTGGATAAAGGTGTTTAACAAAACAAAACAGGAAACAACTTGAATGACCAAAAATAGGGGAGTAATTGGCCAAATTATGGGCTTTGCAACTACATTAGGATATGCATTTAAATTAGGATATTATACAACAAGAAAGAATTTTTTGACTTGAAAGAGAATGTCCATGTTATATTTTGTGTGTGTGTATATTCCTGAGCTTCTCCTTGGGGTGGGGGGGTGGGGTAGAGTTCAGCTACTGGCAGTAGCAAAGGAAAGGAAAGGAGCAATAAAAAGGTGAATTAAAACCATTGCTATATCTTGATATTATTTTGCTTGTTATAGTGATCATGTATTTCATGATTTTAAAAAATAATAAAATTTTAATAATAAAATGCATATATGTTTATTTCTGGTAGTGACAAAGTTCAGGACCATTTCTGTTTTGTTTGAGTAGTCATCTTTGGGATATCTGAGTCCCGCTACCTCCTAAGTTCTGCCAAAATGTGTGACAACATAGGTGGTAAATGAAAAGACCGCTGTTACTCATTAATTTCCTCTAGTGTATCTCCTGGCAGTCCTGTTAATGAACAGTGCCTTAAACTAAAGGCAGGTGGTAATTGAGAAAGAGAAAAGTAAACGTGACAACTGGATTATATATTTTAGCATGTAGTTGCATGAATCCTGGAGATGAAAGATATAAAAAGCTAATTTTCATTTTTACTTAGAGTCTATAAAAATCACTTGTTCCTCACTGAATATATACAGAAGACTGTTTAGGAAGCAAATGGAAATAGCCTTCTCAATATTGTATATGTAAAAAGAGTGATATTTAAAGGGAAAGTCATACATCATGTACTTTATTAGTTGCCCTAAAAAAAGGCTTTGTTGCTACTAAAATATGGGCTAATCCTTTGGGATGAAATTTTTTGAACTGCATTCTTGTAATATGAAGGTTTCTCTTACTATGGTTAATAAAATATACTATGTTATAAAGTGCTAACTTGATGTTAAATGTCTGAAAGACTTGACTGTTGAAATAATACACATTACATCTGAAATGTTAAATGTTTTTATTTCTAAGATTGAGTCTGGTCCACTAAAAATCTCGAGTATATCAGAGGTAATGAAAGAATCTAAACTGCCTGCCTCACAACTCCAAAAACATAAAGGAGACACTCCAGCTTCAGCAGGTACCTATATTTAGAATTATTCTTTTAAAGTTATAAGTAAATGAATTGTTTTGATCTGCTTGTACCTATGGTTGAGAGAGCGGGCTTTCCGCATGAAGGACTCTTCTGGTACTTAGCTCTCACCTCTGGGAAGGATTATTCTCACTTATTTTGACTCTCATTTTAGGGGTTGAGAGGGATACAGAACTGTGCTTTATTTATTTATTTATTTATTGATTGATTGATTTTAGAGGAAGAGGGAGAGAGAGATAGAAACATTGATGAAAGAGAACATTGATTGGCTACCTCCTACATGCCCCCCCTGGAGATCGGGCCCACAAGCTGGGCATGTGGCCTGACCGGGAATTGAATCAGCGACCTCTTGGTGCATGGGTCTACGCTCAACCACTGAGCCACACCTGCCGGGCCGGAGTTGTGCTTTATTAAGCTACTCAGTGAGGATAATGGCAAGAATTATCTTGCCTACAACAGACTTTATTTTTTTTCACTGACTGCTAGCTTTTTTTTTTTTTTTTTTTTTTTTATATTTTTATTGATTTCTTAGAGAGAGGGGAAAGGAGAGAGAGATAGAAACATTGATGTGAGAAAGAAACATCGATTGGCCACCTCCTGCATGCTCACCATTGGGGATTGAGCCCGAAACCGGGGCACGGGCCTTGACTAGGAATGGAACTGACTGGGAATGGAATAGGGACCTCTCAGTCCATGGGACGACACTTAATCCACTGAGCCACACTGGGCAGGGTGACTCCTAGCTTTTCCTCCTCTTTAGATTTTAAGATTTACATATTCTCTTTCCCACCTATTTTTTACCTCCTTAGTAGTTTTTTCTTCTCTCTTTAATCATAGTGATAAAAGTATCTGATCTAGTCTAGATCTATAGATATTTTTTGCCTTCGTAATTTATCAGTAATTCCACCCTAGTTTACAGCACTTAAACTGACTCTGCTCAGTAATACATTTGAACTTCTTATGTTTCTCCTTAGTCACCTTGTCTTCAATTAAATCAGCTGACTGTCTTCCATTTGGCAAATGTTCACTACTGTATGCCAAGCATTCTTCTAGGCACTGGGGATATAGCAATGAATAAAATAGTCAAAACTAACAAACACAAACCCTGGGAATAGTCCTCAGTGGGATGAGGGGAGGGAGATCATATATTAAATGTAAGTGAAATGTATAGGATGTTAGTCAGTGATAAGTGTGGAAAGGAATATTGCAGTTCTAATGGAGTAAGGAAAAGCTCACCTGAAAGGTTTCATTTGAGCTAAGGCTGCAGAGATGAGGGAGTGAGTCATAAAAGGCTGGTGGGGAAAGGCATCCCAGGCAGAGGGATTAGCTAGTGCAAAGGCTTGGCATTTTCTAGCAAGGAGCAAATGAAGCTGGAGTGGAGCAAGAGAAGAACACTAGCAAATGACAGCAGAGAGGGAGCAGAAAGCCTGTTGAGGCAGTCCTGGAGGCCATAAGAATTTTGTTTTCAAAAAGGGGGATGTCAGTGGGGGAGAAAAGGAGGGACATCTGTAATACTTTCAACAATATAGATTAAAAAAAGAATTTTGCTTTGTATTCTGGGTGGAATGGGAAGTCTTTGGAAGGGTTCTGAGCCAGGGGACTGCTATCTGACTTTTATTTTACTTAAAAAAATTTTTTTTTCTTTATTGATTTTAGAGAGAGGAAGGGAGAAGGAGAGAGAGATAGAAACATTGATGAGAGAACATCAATTGGCCACCTCCTACATGTTCCCCATTGGGGACTTGGCCCACAACCTGGGCATGTGCCCTGACCAGGAATCGAACCGGTGACCTCTTGGTGCATGAGCTGATGCTCAACCACTGAGCCACACCGGCTGGGCTGACTTTTATTTTAATAAGATCACCATTGTGGAGAATATGTAAGGGACCAATGGCAGAGCAGGGAGATACGTTAATGGGTTTTGTGATAATTCAGCTTTATCTCTTAAATGGAACCTTCAGTTTATTTTAAAACAATTTTCTCCATTTTATTGCTCTTTTCCCTTTTATTCCACCTCTAGAATTACTTATTTTCTCTTCCACACTGCTATTTATAATTTATGAGGTCATGTGTTTTCGTGTTTTTTTCAACCTTCCTTTCTTCAAAAATATGTCTGAAATAATTTTAACTGAGTTCTCTTCTTCACTAACTCACTGTCTTCACTTTGAACTTTTTGTGTTTAAAATTATCATCTTGTTCTTGCTCACACCTCTTGTTTCATCTCTACCACTCTTCAGTTACAAAAGATTTTTTGGTGAATTAATCTTTTGTCTGCCTTCTTCATTACAGGCTCTTTTTTTCTTTGTTATTATTTTTCCATGTTATGTAAATCTTATGTCTACTTCTCATATGTTAAGATGTAGTACCATTTACTACTGTTACTGGAAGCCTTGCCTGGGAATGATGATGGCTAAAATGCAGGTGGATGCTGACAAGACTCTTTCCTCTAGTGTTTCCCAGCTGTGTGGGTTGGTGTATGTGGTGGACAGTGCCCTGTCTGTTTATGTGTTTGAATAGTGGCAGCACATGCATTTGTGTCTTTACTGAGTCAAACTTGAAGTGGGTGGTAATAGTAGTAGGTTCCTGCGTGTTTCTCCGTTAACCTGGGAAATATCATGCGTAACATATTTATAGCATCTACAGAGGCAGCTCAAATTATCTCTGCAGCAGGTGATACACTGTCGGTCCCAGCTCCAGCGGTTCAGCATGAGGAATCTATAAAAACTGATCACCCTCAAATTGGTGAAGGAAAACACAAGCCTGCAACTTCAGGTAGTTTAATTATTTATATTTGTGGTTTTATAAATGATATGCTCATCAGAACTATTTGATGCCTAGACAACCACTAGACACTGTGTAAGTACACATTTATATTGATTTTAAGTCTGCAGACTTGCTTAGGTAATTTTGACAGTTTCAAAGTCTGAATAAATCTTTGAAAACAGGGGCTCCAAAAATTGATCTCTTATATCTTCATGTTGGAGTCATTGAGTGATGCTCTCAGTTGATATAGCTGGCAAGTAAAAACGATGGTATTTTTATATCCCTGTGAGCTGTTGAAATTCTGTGCTGAAATTTGATTTCCTCTTTACTTTTGCTTCAAGAGGAAGCATCCTCAACTTCTGTAAGGGAGCGACCACCTGAAGAAGTTGCAGCTCGCCTTGCTCAACAAGAAAAGCAAGAACAAGTTAAGCTTGAGTGTATGTAAACCAGACAACTTCTGAATTACTTCGAGTCATCCCTGTTAGTTGCTCTCTTCAGCCATCAGCATAAGTTCCTCATCTATCAGCTAGTTGTGGTTCCTTTTGTTTCTTTAGTGGCATTGCTGTATTCACCATCTTTATTTTGTCATTTGTGTTCTTTCCATCTAAACTTCTTTTACCCAGGTGACAAGGGCTATTCTTAGTGTACAGTTGGTGAAAACTCCAAATAATACCTGTACTTTCTCCATTTGTTTTTATTATGGTTATTGCTAAAGGTTCTTTATATTCTGGTGAACAGAAATTGTTTGCAGTTTGCTTGAGTCTTTTCTTTTTTCAATTACAGTTCACACTCAATATTACATTAGTTTCAGGTGATTAGACATTTATATAATTTACTGTGATTCTCCCAATAAATCTGGTACCCACGTAGCACCATACTTACTTACCACAATGTTGTTGACTATGTTCCCCATGCTGTATTAACATCCCCATGCCTATTCTGTAACTACTGATTTGTATTTCTTAATCCCTTTACCTTTTTCACTCAGCCCCCCAACCCCCCTCCCTTCTGGCAACTATCAGTTTTTTGTCTGTATCTATGAGTCTGTTTCTGTTTGTTTATTTTTTTAGATTCTACATATAAGTGAAATCATATCGTATTTGTCTTTCTCTGTCTGACTTATTTCAGTTAGCATAATACCCTCTAGGTCCATCCATGCTGTCACAGATGGTAAGATTTCACTGTTTTTTGTGGCTGAGTAATATTCCATTGTATATGTTTATCACATCTTCTTTACCCAGTTGTTTTGATGGACACTTAGGTTACTTTCATATCTTGTCTATTGTAAATAATGCTGCAGTGAACATAGGGATGCATATGTCTTTTCCAATTAGTGTTTTGGATTTCTTTGAGTAATCCCCAGAAGTGGAATTGCTGAGTCATAAAGAGTTCTACTTTTAATTTTTTGAGGAACCTCCATACTGTTTTCCATAGTGACTGCACCAATTTGCAGTCCCACTAATAGTACACGAGGGTTCCCTTTTCTCCACATCCTAACCAACACTTGTTTGTTGATTTATTGATGATAGCCGTTCCGACAGGTGTGAAGTGGTATCTCATTGTAGTGTTAATTTGCATTTCTCTGATGATTACTGATGATGAGCATCTTTCATATGTCTACTGACCGTCTGTATGTCCTCTTTGGAGAAATGTCTCTTCAAGTCTTTGCCCATTTTTTAATTGGATTGGTATTTTTGTTTGTTTGTTTTTTGGTGTTAAGTTGCATGGCCTAAGAGTCTTTTAATTGTTGAACTCATAAATTTATGTGTGCAGATTGAGTGGCTCACACTCTGGTTTCTTTTTTTTTTTTTTATCCTCACCCAAGGACATTTTTTCATTTTCTGTTCAGATAGAGTGGGAGGGAGAGAGAGAGAGAGAGAAACATTGATGTGAAAGGGACACATCGAGTGGCTGCCACCCGCACGACCAACCAGGGCCGGGGACAAACTGCAACCAAGGTACATGCCCTTAGCGGGAACCGAACCCGGGTCTCTCTGGACCGCAGGCCGACGCTCCAACCGCTGAGCCAAACCGGCCAGGGCACACTCTGGTTTGTTATCCAGCCTCTGGACTCTCACTGTAGTAGTCCTTTTATCTGACATTGGTGGGGGATGGATGTTCACACATTTCTGGTTTCCAGCTAACTGAAGCATACTTCTTTTTGCATTTCAATGTTAAGTTTTCCAGTGGTCTAAAAAAAGATATTAGATGTTTAAAAATGTATTTTCCTGTCTTAAGGCACGTGGAGCATATTTATTGTACTGTGCTGCAATATATTGATGTTTCTGGACGTAGTGGACTGTAGCTTTTTGTTAGACTGAGATGTTTGTTTTAAGTTCTTTAGAATTTTGTTTTGTTTTGTTTTGTCTCTCCCTACCCCTATTTCTGTTTGTCTTCTGCCTTGAGTGGTTCCTGTTTTCCTCCTACTGCGTTGATGTTTTGGATCTGCACTACTCTCTGAGGAGGCAAGTTTGTTAGAATTTTGTAAAGAGTAGAAAGGACAGAGGAGCATAGGTGTGGATTTGGGATTTTTAGTTTGTTTTTTGAGAATGTTGTATTATTTGAGGAATATTTTGACCTCTAAATAAGGGAAATATTTCTTTTTTTTTTAACTTTCTAATTTTTCCTGAATTCTTTACTACAATCAAAATCACTTTTTCCTTTTATTTATATTTTTTCTTTATTTTTTTACTCTTCTCCTTTTATCATATGGGCAACATGAAGTAAGCCATAAATTTAAGATGCCATTGTCTGCTGCTTCATCATGCTTCTTTTTCCTTTGTCTAGTTGTTTTTATCTTTCATTTTGGGCAAAGTGAAAAATTTCAGGATTTTATCTGTCACCTCTTAGTTTTCTTCCAAACTTCAATTTAAAAATGTGTGTGTGTAAAAATTTTATCAAGAATCAAAGCACAAAAAATCAAGTTGGACTACATCAAACTAAAAAAACTTCTGTACAGCAAAAGAAACAAGTTAATGAAATGGAAAGGCAACCTGTGCAATGAGAAAATATTTGCAAACAATATACCTGAATTGGGGTTTAATATTTAAAATATATATGGAACTCATACAACTCAATATATATTTTTTAAAGCACAGTGAATAGAACTCTGAAGAGGGCTTTGAGCCAGCAGCCTGATCTCCTGGGGTCTGTGGGCCTCTGTAAAGTGGCTTGCTGTTATTTTTGTGCTTGAAATAATGTCCCACCATTAATTCATGCACGTTCCTTTGTAGCCTCTTTCTTTATATCCCGTGTTTTCAGTTGTGCTTCAGTCTCACATTTATGTCTTGGTATTTTCTTAGTATTAGCTTTCTCCTTCTGTCTGTGTTGCAGAGGTACTGCGTGTGGTTCATCAGGTTCCATTTGTCCTCTAGCTTTTGCTTCTTTTGCTCAAAATCACCCTTTGTTTTTGCCTTACGTGCTAAATATATTTTCCTTTTTTTTTTTTTTGTCATCTGATATCCGATAAATTTGTATTCTTACTGGCTTTGTTTCTTCAAAATCATTCCTTGCTTTACTCTTTTTTAAAAATTAGGTTTCTTTTTGATTCCTGAAGCAGCAGATAGCAATGTGATCTTGAATACTGGTGTCTGCTGTTTCTTGAGTTCTTTGTGGGAAACACTGTTCATTCCCAAACTACCTTTTCTTTTTTTGTTTGTATGTTTTCTTGCTTGTCTCTCTGTTATCTTCTTATATCTTGGTGATAGAGGTAATTTACATCCCTTACTGCTAAGGAGATGAAAATGGATACCTCTTTTTTTCCTGTGGTTCTATATGATTGTTATTTAAAATGAAAAATGCCTAGAGGTTGTGCTGACTTTATAGCCTCTATTAGGTGAAAGGGACTATAGTGTCTTAAACTTTGTTTCCGCCATTTGAAGTAAATGCTAACCTTTAAGCACTTTTTTTTCTTAATAAAAAAAACCACTTTTTATTTTGAAAAAATTTAGGTGTACATATGAGTAAAAATAGTATAATGAATCTCCGCAGATCTATCATCCAGATTCAATAATTACTAATATTTTATCATACTTTTAAATGAAACTTTGATTTTCTAAATCTGTATGTTTTTTGCTGCTTTAACATTTTGGGAAAATGCAATGGAAAACTCAGGAGAAGAGTGAAAGTTTAAAACAAAGTTATTTGTGGGAGGATCTATTTTTTTTAACTGTTCTTTTTACTTTAGCTCTAGCCAAGAGCTTAGAAGATGCTCTGAGCCAGACTGCCCGCATCACTCAGCAGGCCGTTGTAGCTCAGAACGCTGCGGTCCAGGCCGTCAATGCCCACTCCAACATATTGAAAGCAGCCATGGACAATTCTGAGGTGAGCCAAAGAGGGCTTAGACCTGTGGTATTTAGCAAACTGATTTCTTCCTCCTAGCACGGGCTTTTCTCACTCAGCGAAAATAATTTAAAGTAATTGTCTTTAAACACACACACACACACACACACACACACACGCACAAAGCCTTTAAATGTTCTCTTTACTGAATTTTTTTAAAACTTTAAAAAATATATTTTATTGATTTTTTGAGGGGGAGAGAGAAACATCAATGTGAGAGAAACATCATTGGTTGGCTGCCTCCTTCACGCCCCCTACTGGAAATCAAGCCCACAACCCAGGCATGTGTCCTGACCAGGAATCGAACCAGGACCTCTCAGTCCATGAGACAATGCTCAGTCCACTGAGCCACACTGGCCAGGCTTATGACAGTATTTCAGTGTAGTTGGGTTCCTTTGTAATCTTGTAGTTCGTTTTAAGCATTTAAAAATGGTATTCTGAGAGGCTTTCTCAGACCTCTACAGTGGTCCAGTGGTAAGGTTAAGGGACTTGGCTCTTTAAACTTTCCATTGCCAATAGATGTACCTTTAAAATGGAGACCATGCTAGATGTCAGTGGAAACATAATGTGGAGAATTGGTTTTGAATGACCAAAACCAGAGGCATTACTTTTGCTGAGCCCTCCTCCCAAAGCAGTAAGCCTTGGACTACAGAGGCAGAACTACTTGTATTTCTTTCAAGGGAAGGTACAAGTTGGGCATCCATGGCCCAGGACAACTTACTGACATGACAGTCATGTTCTGGGTGTACAGCAGCTCCCGCAGTGGCCCTCTTTGGGCAATTTGAAACGTAATTATTGATTGAACCAATTCAGTTTTTTTTTCTGGGTAAAAGTATTTTGTCTTCTTATAATTTAGTTTGTTCCTGTTCATCTCCAGGGTCCTAGCACAGTATACTTTCAAGATAAGCCATAGGTAGTTTTGCTTCATATCTACACAGAACACATTCAGTTTAAACAATATGTACTTATCAAAAGGAAAGAAAAAAAAAACATTAAAATTAGTTAATAGTTAATTTTAAAATAATTTAAAATAGTTCAGACAGTTCCAAATAACATTCCACTTATTGTGTATATGATGCAGAATGTGGGAGGATGGGAGCTGGACTTACCTGTGCCTTCAGTGATCTGGGTTCTTGCATCTCTCATGTGAGCGTCTTGCTGCACTGAGTGTGATGATAGTGTTACAGGTGGTGGTGGGATTGGTACGATGTGTTTCCTAAATATGAGCCCACTCTGCTCATATGAAGAAATGGTTCCCGTGCTGGAGCAAAACGATATTGGATCTGCCTAAGGAATTTTCAAGGGAAACTTTTATTTATATATAAGTTTTATTTGTCTATGTATATAATTCACATTCTATAAAATTCAGAATGGGAGGGTTGACATTAGTTAATTTTAACCTTACAGATTACAGAAGGTCATTTTTTAGGATAATGTTTTGCAGGAGTAAGGACCCTACAGATGTGTAAACTTTCTACTTATCCTTAAACTATGATTTTGGTAGACCTGCCATTTAAGAAACATTTAAGTACAGTGCTTCATTGAAGAATGATTTAATCAACAAACATAATTCATGAAAGTTATTGTTTTTATTAACTTTTTCTGCCTCATACCTTCTTTAGAGAATATAATAAAAATGCATGTATGCAAAGAAACGCTGTCTTTTACACTTTTATGTGTGTGTCGGTTGATGGGAGATGGTTCATGGACTTCTTTGAGCCTCACCATGAACCTTAGATTAAGAGTTTCTACTCCGGATAATTATTGTATGTAACTTTTTACCTTTGACTTGAATGTCACTTATTTCAGCATTTGGTCATGTTGGCCTATGCTATGACAATAATAGCAGTTATTCATGTTTACATAATTCAGACTTTTTTGGCACTGATGGGATTTGGCTCCTTTTATTTTTAAAAAATTAATTTATTTTCTAGTTACGCTTGATATATAATATTATATTAGTTTCAGATGTACAACATACTGATTAGACATTTATATACCTTTGCTAAATGATCCCCCCAATAAATCTAGTAATTACAACTTTCTGTTTAGATTGCAGGGGAGAAGAAGTCAGCTCAGTGGCGCACAGTGGAGGGTGCACTGAAGGAACGCAGAAAGGCAGTAGATGAGGCTGCTGATGCCCTTCTCAAAGCCAAGTAATTACTCATGGACTTATCAAGTAATTAGGGCCTCCTGGTGGCTTTCTTTGGGCTGGGTTTTCTTTGTATTGTCTGTATAGAAAGAGGAAGCAGAGAAACCCTTTTCTCCCTCTCCTCCAGTTCTTGATTTGTATTGGTGTTAGGAACACTGAAGTTTAGAAAGGAGAGAGGGAATGAAATACCACTAGGCCAAATAAATTTGACAGAAACCTATATAAGAGATCTTGTATAAGAAGCAATTTTTCTTTGGATTATTGTTTAGGTGATGCGTCTCTACAGATTTACTGAGCTTCTGCCATAATTTCAAGATTTTTCTTGGATGGTTTGAGCACTTTTATTAGAATTTAGAGAGTATCTCATAATTTCTTTGCCTTAACTACCAAAGTAGTTATATATAATATAATGGGTTAGTTTTATGCAACCTTGTCCTCGACGCCTGGAGGTTGGCTAAAACTAGGATCAAACACGCAAACCAAGTACAAGATCAATCTCTGATGGCGGAAACCTACCTACATCTGAATAAAGGTTCTTGTTAACGTAATAGAAGCGCTACATACCATTCACAGTTTTGCTCTCTTCCTTAAGATATTTATAATTGATAGAGAAAGGAAAGCCTTCTAATAATGTCAACATATCTTTTAGGAGATCTAAGACATTATGCTCATATTACTTTAGATCATGAGTCAGGGCTGTGAGTCTTTGTTTTGTGGTGGGCAGACCACAGTCCATCTGGCCTGTGAAACATTCTGAGTAGTGAGGGCTCCCCGACACCTGGCTATTTGCTCAGTGAGCTCTTTGGCATCCCCCTTGCTTTTGCCTTCTTTACACTCTCATTGGCAGAGGAGTAGCCTAATCCTTGCAAAAGCTGCTATTTGTGTGGCAGGCACTGTGCCAGTACTTATGAATTGCCTTTAATCCCTATTAATACAAGTATATGCAGCAAAGGAGAGGTGATCTGGGAGCAGAATCCAGGTCTACCTGGTTGTGAAGCCTGTGTCTTTCCCTGCACACCATGCCACTTCTCTGGCTCACTCGAAATCTGGCTTCTGACCAAGGTGTTTTCATTGTTGGCAAAGACAACTTCTCTGCCTACTGACTGAAAAGGCATTGAGTAATTTTTTTCATAAACTCTATAAACAGTTGTAGGTTGTGTTAACTTTAAACTCTTTGATAAAGTTGACAAAGAATAATACTAATCTTTGTTTTGTTTTATTGGTTTTCAGAGAAGAGTTAGAGAAGATGAAAAGTGTAATTGAAAATGCAAAGAAAAAAGAGGTTGCTGGGGCCAAACCTCATATAACTGCTGCGGAGGGAAAACTTCACAACATGATAGTTGATCTGGATAATGTGGTCCAAAAGGTGGGTTTTTTTTAGGTCCTTTACAAGTATTTTACTTTTAAATATAATCCTTTGGCCAAAGGATTTTAAGAATTCAGGAAAATAATAAATTCCTACCATCTCTCTCCCGTTTCCCCTGCAAAGACTATCACTTGTTACAGATTTTAAAAATTTGAGTTGGACACAAAGTGGATTGTTCAGTATTGTTGATACTTTTTATAATACGTCGCATTTTTAGTCCTGGTTATTACCATTTACGAAAATTTCCATTGTAGCAGACCTTCTGTCTGCACTTGTGATCTCTATGGGTAGTTTCCTGTGACCCAGAGAAAGAGGGACACAGGCACAGTAAGCTGGGAGAGGGCTGGCCCATGTATTTGAATAGAATTAGAAGGAAACAAGGACAAGGCTTATGTTCCTTTTTCTGAGCTTTAGATTTCTTTCTATATGTTGCTTATATATTCCCAACCAAACGTAAATAAATAAATAAGTGAAGATAATTTGTTTTTTAGAATGTGGATGGTACTTTTGGTTCACTTTAACCATGTACCCCTTGTATTTGTTCAGGTTGAAGCAGCTCAGTCTGAGGCTAAGGTTGTGTCTCAGTATCATGAGCTTGTGGTCCAAGCCCGGGATGACTTTAAGCGAGAATTGGACAGTATTACTCCAGGAGTCTTGCCAGGGTGGAAAGGGATGAGTAAGTACAACTGAAGTGTTGGTACTTTTCTTTTTTCATTTTTTAACAACTGATCGGCTAAGCTAAACTGGCTTCAACTCCATTCATCTAGTCCAAACCCCTCTGGCATGCATGTCTTATTTGATGTACGGTACAGTGTTTTCAACATTTTATTTCAGTCACAGCCAGGACAGGTAACACACCTGTGACAGTACTCTCATGGCTTGAGCCATAGTGGACACAAGTTCCAGCCAGTGTTATTCCATAATCCATGATTCCATTCTGGTCTCTGCTACTCAAAAGAAAAAATGTTTTTTGTTTTCTGTTCATATCCAAATGCTTGAGAGTGGCATTCATTATAACCTTGATTCTATTAGAATATTATATATATGTAAAATAACTCAAAACCTTTGGTACATTAAAAATCTTCATAATGGCCCTGGCCGGTTTGGCTCAGCGGTTAGAGCGTTGGCCTGCGGTCCAGAGAGACCCGGGTTCAGTTCCCGCTAAGGGCATGTACTTCGGTTGCAGTTTGTCCCCGGCCCTGGTTGGTCGTGCGGGTGGCAGCCACTCGATGTGTCCCTTTCACGTCGATGTTTCTCTCTCTCTCTCTTCCTCTCTCTCCCTCCCACTCTATCTGAACAAAAAATGAAAAAATGTCCTCGGGTGAGGATAAAAAAAAAAAAAACTGCGAAAAAAAAATCTTCATAATGAATTACTTAAGGCTCCCCTTACTGCTCTGTGACAGCACTGTGGTTGAGGACTCACCCAGGGACACTGCAGTGACAGGGAAACTGGCTGTGTGGCTGTTGCCTTGCCAGTGGCTCAGATGCAGGGAACTTTGGTGGTTGAGCAGTACATTGTGTACCTGCAGGGAATAGTCTCATCTTCCTGAGGTGCTGTGCCAGTAGTAAGAATTAGAGCTTACCAGTCTCAACAAAAATTAAAATACTATTTAAATGCCAGTGTCTGTTAGAAACTGAACATCAGGTTGGATCTGAAGAACTGGTTTTAAGGAGGCCTTTCTGGGCTGACGGTGCCAAGGTTGCATCACAGAATCATGGCTAGTCTAAGGAGCTAAGGATAAAGACCAGTGCAGGAATTTTATCTGCATTGTGGCCAGCCAGGGAGGTTTAATGGCAAGAAGTGGAATCAAGGCTGTCAAAAAACTAGCTCAGACATTTAGTTTTTTGAATTCAGTTCTTTGACTTGAGGGAGATATCAGACTCATGTCAACGAAAAAATAAAAAGCAGGATTTATAGGAGATTAAAATGGAGAGACCCACGAAGATCAGTCTGGGAACTGTGGCTGTTGTTTGAACATTGTTGTTTAAACTTACTAGAAGCTGGTAAGGAGGGCAGTGTGGACAGACTGCCCTGAGCAGGCTTAGTTAAGCCACATCTGCACCATCTCCCTCATGAGAATTTCTCAAGGGCTGTGCTTCATTGAGGTAACAGCTGAAACTTGTTAACCTCCCCACCCCCAGACCTTCCCTGGTCATCTTACTCCACAGGTCACTCTCCCACATGACCTTATCTTATTCTTCTGAAATTCTTATTTACTGGTTTTGTGTTTGTTGTGTATCGCTCTCCATTAGGTGTAGTAAGCTCCTTAGCATAAATGTGACATTGGGAGACAGTATGGAGTCTAGGTTGGCTGAAATAAATGCAACAGGTTGAAAGGGCAGGATAGGAACAGGCTTTGTCTGTGGAGAGTTAGTTAGTTATGAGTGCTGTCCCTAGGAATTTGCATTCTCTTATTTAAAATACTGTCTTTGGTCTTCTCACTAGTCTAAATCCTATATAATTTTTGCATGCCAGCCTCAGAAACTCTTAACTTTTTAAAAATTATTTTGCTGATTTTGAAAATGCCCATTGTAAAACATGAAACCATTAAAGCAGTTGTTCCCAGCCCAGGAATTTTTGGGTCAGACCCCCCCCTCCCCTCAAGGACATTGGCAATGTCTGAAGACATTTTTATTTGCCACATTGGGGCTGGTACTGGCATCTCCTGGGTAGAGGCCAGAAATGCTGCTAAACATCCTGCAGTGCACAGACTTGCCCCTCACAACAAGATTTAGCTCCAGAATGTCAGTAAGTGACAAGGTTGAAAAACCCAGCATCAAAGAATTGTGTCATGTACAGAGGGAAAGTCGCCTGCAGTGCCATATCTGAATTACTATTTTTTTACCCCAACTCCATTTAATATTTTACTAATTTTTAAAATAGATTATATATTCACATAGTACAAAATTTAAAAGGGACAAATATGGCATCTGGTGAAGCTTCCCTTTTCGTGCCCACAGCCACACAGTTTTCTCCCTGTTACTGATTTCTTGTGTAACTCTGGAGATAGTGAAGTACTCCCTGATTATCCCAGCCCTTTACAGATATCCTCGCCTCTGAAATCTGAGCTCGTTTAAGACCTGTACCAAACTTATTAGTACTGGTTTGTGTTACCAGTTATTTTGTTCTTACTAGTCTTATTTCCCTAAGATATAAAGGTTCTGGTGATATTCATGTTTAATACTTTTTCTGTGATAGCCATAGCGAGCATGGTGTTACACATAAAATAATAGCCCGGCCGGTGTGGCTCCCTGTTGAGCATTGACTGATGCACCAAGAGGTCGCTGGTTCGATTCCCGGTCAGGGCACATGCCCAGGTTGTGGGCCCGATCCCCAGTGGGGGGCATGCAGGAGGTGGCCAGATGATGTTCTCTCTCATCTATGTTTCTATCTCTCTCTCCCTGTCCCTTTCTCTCTATCTAAAATCAATAAAGAAAAAATATTTTCTTAAAAACACATAAAATAATAGCTAACATTATTGAGCATTAGTTTATGTCTAGCACTGCGTTCTAATTGCTTCACTTGTTATCATGCCCATTTTATAGATGAGAAAATCGAGACACAGTGAGGTTAAGTAATTTGCCCAAGGTTGGGGATAGAGCCAGGAGTTCGATCTTACCCACCAGCCTCACTATTCTCTGCTGATTGATTTGTTTTGGCAGCATAGGAACCCCTTTCGGGTTTTTGAGGAGTGAGGTGATTGTAATGAGGAGGAAAATTCGTTTTAATGAGATTGAGGGTGTAGGGAGCGATGCCTACGGACAAGGAAGCTAGTTAAAAGCTGCTGGAGTAATCTGAGCGTGAGTGGTATGGGCCGCCTAGTCTGTGTGCCCGGGGCAGGGGCACTGAAAATGAAGAATAGGAATGACTAGACATCGCAATCATTTAGCAATTGATTTGTTGAATCTTAAGTTATAGTATCTAGTGAAGTTGACAACATAAATACTTCCTGATCCAACAGTTCAACTCTTAGATACATGGTCTAGAAGACTCACATGGGTACCAAAGGGAGCTGTGAAAATGTTCATAGCAGCACTGTTTCTAAGAGCAGAGAAATTGGAAAGAGCTCAGTGTGCCTCACATCTGGCAGTACAGATGAACGAACGAACCAGAGCTGTATCTATCTTTCAAATGTAGATGTTAAGAAAAACAAAAAGTTGCAGAAGAATACATAGAGTAGAATATCACTTACGTGAAGCTTAAAAACATGCAAAGCAAAACCATATATTGTTTAAGGATGCATATATATGTAAAATACAAAATGAATGATAAACACACTGGGGGAGGAGAGGAGGAGCCATTAGGAAGCGTGCCAGGATGGGAGAATAGGATGCAAATTGCAAATTGTGAGTATTCCCAGGGCACATTTCCTATATTGCATAAAGACTAGTATATGTAGGCACATTTATGTGTCATGTTAAAACTGACATATTATTTCTCACGTTGTTCATCTTCATTAGTTTTTCCTTCAACATTGGGACAGATTTCTGGTGGAATAGCAGATTCAGTGGTTGACATCAAGAGCCATTTTGGATGAAAAATACCCGTGTTTGAACATTTTGGATTCAAGGGTCATACCCAGGATCTTAAGAAGCTCATACTTAGAGGCAGGAGACTGGCTGTGGTTCCCCTGTCCTGTCAGGTGTTCACACAGTGGTGCTTGTGCCACATTGGAGAGTATCAGAATGTTGTTTTCTCTTCCTTACCATCGAATCAAGCAGTCGTGGTTCCTAGTTTAATTTGTACAGGTTAAACCCAAATTTAATGTGAGTTCACTGTTTTCAGATTTCTGAAGAAGAAAGATGAATTTCTTAATTGTTTGAAATGTTAGGAGAAGCCTGGTACTGAGAACAGAGGCAGGACTGTGTCTTAGTGAAATACTTTATGAACTTAATTCAGGTGGAGGATGAGAATTACAGTTTCTATGTAAAAATGAAATTGGTTGCTCTGGCAAAAATAGTTAAAGATGAGTGCCTAGAAGTGAAAACTACTTTTGGTATCAATGACTCCTACTTTCTAAAATGTTAAAATTTACCTTGATTTATATTGTTTTACAGTCTTTTAAAATTTTAGGAAATAAACTATTATTTTGCTTCTAATATTAAAATGTGCTTTTTCTACTGGTTTCTCGTTCTTTCTTGTTTCCTTTTGGATATTTCTATTTAATTATTAATGATTAATAACTGAATATGTATATTCTTTTTTTAAACTGTTTTTCTTTTCCTTTGTAGCTATTTCTGACCTAGGTGAGTAATTATATGTCTTTTATGTTTAAAGGCTTTGAGTCTTAAAAGACTGAAGTCTTTTTGTTTTGCCTATGATTGTTACACTAAACCATGTAAATAATATAAAGTAGAATTATGCTGCACTTAAGAAATCTGATTTGGATACTTTTCACATCCATGTTCTCTCAGCTATAAAAATGTTTCACCAAGTGATTGGAAACCTGTAGGGGTGTGTGTGTGTTTTTAAAGTTTTTATTTGGTAAAATTTTAAAAAGTAAAAAGTAGGAAGAAAACGATAATGAACTCCTACGGACCCGTCACCCAACTTCAGCAATAATCAACACATGGCTAGTTTTGTCTCATTTATTTCCACAGCTAATTTGAAAGCAGTTTCCAAATATTATATCCTATTACTTGTAAATACTTTCAGTATTTTAAAAAAAAAAAAACATAATCACTATACCATTATGACACCTAAAGTAATAATTCCTTAATGTCATCAAATGCCTATTCAGTGTTCAGATATCCCCAATTTTTTATAGAATAAGTTGTTTTAATTGTTCTAGTCCGATCAATATTCAAAGGAGCTGCACATGTTGAATTTGGTCAGTAAATCTCTTATCCTTGCTTTGTTTTTTGCTTTTTAATCTATTATAGAGTTGAGTCATTTATCATCTCATATTTCTCACATTCTGCATTTTGCTGTTAAAGCCTTAATTCTTAATCTATGTTAATATATCAGAATACTTCTGGAGTGTGAAATTAGGGGGAAAAGAGTATTTAAGCCTCAATCAGAATCATTGGGCATGAATACTTTTAAAACTCTACAAGTGATTTTGGTTGCAGATCACTGTCCTAGATGATATCATATGTTTAAGAGTAAAGGTAGTCCAGCCGGTGTGGCTTGGTGGTTGAACATCAACCCATGGACCAAGAGGTCACCAGTTCAATTCCCAGTTAGGGCACATGCCGGGGTTTCAGGCTTGATCCCCAGTAGGGGGCGTGCAGGAAGCAGCCTATGATGTTTCTCTCTCATTGATGTTCCTATCTCTCCCTCTCCTTCCTCCCTCTCTAAAATTCAGTAAAAACATATTTGTAAAAAAGAGTAAAGGTATACACAGTCTTATTGGGGAAAAGCCTGAGAGAGGTTGGATTTGAGTTTTAGCAGGAAAGAATCTTTCATTGGATGCCTGTTACAATTAATCATAGTCATGCATAAAAGAAAATATAGAAGTGATTGTATGTATAAGCTTTGTCCTTAGAGGCAATATTATGGTGAGCTATTAAACCAATTTATAATTAGTTCAGATTAGAAGTGCTAATTTGGGTTCCTAGAAAAGAACTGGTTATATACTTGAAAACCAACTATACTTCGCTTGGGATTGAAAACACCTTAGTTGCTGGCCATGAGCTATGACTTTCTAATTGCACTGGAGAATCTAAATCTCTTTTCAAACGTTAGCTCTTCTTTGCTTTTCTTTCTTTTATTTTAAAATGTTTTTATTGATTTTTTAGAGGTAGAGGAAGGGATATATAGAGAGAAACATTGATTGGCTGCCTCCTGCATGCCCCGCACTGGGAAATCAAACCCGGACCTCTCAGTCCGTAGGATGACACTCAATCCACTGAGCTACACCAGCCGGGCTGCTTTTTTTTTTTTTAATAGCTGTTAAAGTTAAATTTTATAATCAATTGAAACAAGTTTCCTCATAGATACATGGTTTGGTGAAATACCTAACATTTTAATGTGGTTTTCTGTTTAGCTGACAAGCTGTCTACTGATGATCTGAACTCCCTGGTTGCTCATGCGCATCGTCGCATTGACCAGCTGAACAGAGAGCTCGCCGAACAGAAAGCCACGGAGAAGCAGCATATTGCATTAGCCTTGGAGAAACAGAAGCGGGAAGAAAAGCGGGCGTTTGACTCTGCAGTGGCAAAAGCATTAGAACATCACAGGAGTGAGATACAGGCGGAACAAGACAGAAAGGTAGAAGAAATGAGAGTGATGGCCTGATATTTCAAGGGACTCTAACTGGATTATCTACTTCTAGAGATAATGCCAGCAGTCACTGATTTTAAAATACTAGGTGTAAGCCATGCCAGCCCACCTCTTGAATGGAGCTTTGGCCCTTGTTCTAGTCAGGACTTCTAGGCAAGGATTAGTCTGCCGAGTTCCTGTATGTTGAGTGGAGGCAGAAGTGTAAGAGAGGAACAGGCTACTGGTGTCTAGAGTTATCTAGTTTATCCTTTCCCAGTGGAGCGACTGCCCCTTAAAACAGTGCTGAAGGAATCTGTTTTGGATTCTGAGTATATTTTTCTCTGCCAGTGTTTTTAAGTAGGTGGTGGTTAAGAATGGGTGGAATTGCTCTTTGGTTTTCTGTCTGGGCACATCATGTGTTAAATAGGTGTCTGGAGGCTGATTTGGGAACCTGACTACTCATCCTATCTTTGTGTCCTCTCAGCTGCGCAGTGGACCACACCTGTCTCCTTAATTCTTCCTTCCCTTCTTCACCAGAACCCCACATTCCTCTGGTTTTCTCCCACCTTGCTGGCCACTCCCTGGCCTCCTTTGCTCAGCCTCTCTGATACTGGCATGCACTGGCATTGGTTCTGAAACTACCCGTCTAAACTGTTTCCAAGTGCTCTTAACTAGTTCTGTGTCTTTGAAGTGTATTACCTGTCACTTGAGACATTTATGTTGCTAGCTCCAACCATCTGCCTTGGCTTCTAGTTGCCTGATAGCAGCTGACTTGATGTCTCCAGCTAAATTTTTTTTTTTTATCCTCACCTGAGGACACTTTTTGCATTTATCTTCAGATGGAACAGGAGGGAGAGAGGGGGGAAGAGAGAGAGAGAAACATTGATGTGACAGAGACACATTGACTGGTTGCCACCCGCACAACCCCAACCGGGGCTGGGGACAAACTGCAACTGAGGTATGTGCCCTTAGCGGGAACCGAACCCGGGTCTCTCTGGTCCGTGGGCCGACGCTCCAACCGCTGAGCCAAACCGGCCAGGGCACCAGCTACATTTTTAGTAGTAGTTTCAAACTCAGCATATTCACAACAGATTTCTTGATTTTCTCCATTTGGTCTCCCAGCCCCTCCCTCAGCTTGCTTCTCTCGAACCTCCATCTACCCAGTTGCTCAAGCAAGAAATCACGCGTAGATGTTCCTTTATCACATCGCACCTGCAGTCCATTGGCACGTCCGACCGCTCTGCATCCAGAGTAAATCTCGGATCTGTTCACTGTTCTCTTTCTCCATTCCCACCACCTTAGTCCAGAGTATCATCTTAACAGGTTCCATGATTTCATACCCATCTCTCTAGTCTGTTTATGTAGGCAAATGGTCCTTATAAAACATTCTGATTAGACACCAGGCTACTAAAAATCGTCCACTGACAGCCCACTGCCTTTAATAGGAAATCCAGATTCTTTGCCAGTACCAACAAGGCCTCTTGAGCTTATTCCTGTTTGCTGTGAGCCAGGCTTCCCTACTTCCCTTATTTACCAGGGGCCTGGTTTTTTGGGGGAGGGGTACCTTGACTACATCTTTCCCTGGGTCTTTGCTCTGCCTGGTACTTTGTTCTGGTTCCTCTCTTTAAACCTAAGTTTTAAGCTTGGGTGTCACCTGAGCAAGGCCATTCCTACCCCTGCAATATAAATTAGAGCCTGTGTATTACTTTCTCTCATATTGCCTTATTTTCTTAAAAACAAGTATCACAGTCTCAAATGTCTATTTAGTTTGTTGTCTGATTGCCTAAATACCACTGCATCCAAGCATGTAGTAGGCACTGCCTGGCACAGTGCTTGCTCTCCATAAATATTCATGCACTGACTAAATGGATTCATTTATTAATTATATTGTTTCTGAGAATAAGTCAGTTAATGAATTGTAGGTAATCAGTGTTAAGTAATTTGTAATATGACCCATGGCTAATTGTTAGGCAACGCTTTTCATGGTTTGGTTTGATTTGGCTCATGTTGAATCTAAATTTATATAAAATAGGCAGTTTTAGAGCAGTTTTCTTTGTTTAGAAGAGAGTGTGTTCAGCATCTGCCAGATACTTATTAATTTTCTTAACAGTTCTTCACAGTGGGCTTATTGTTCACAGATGAAAAAGTAGAGACTCGAGAAGATAAATAATTTCTCCAGGGTCACACAGATGGTTGTAGTGAAGCTGTGTTTGACCGCAAGTCTTTGTAGTGATTTTCCCCCATGATCTGGATTTGTTCATTCTCAAGGGGGAGTGTGTGATTCAGGAAATGAGTGTTTGCTTTGTGGAGGAGGCAGCCTGGTGATATGGAAGAACACAAATTATGAAGCTATAGAGACTACTGTTTGAAACCTGATTTTTGCCACAACTGTGTGACTTTGTTTGAGTCACCTTTCAGCATTCAGCTTTCTGATTCGTAGAAGAAGTAGAAGTCAAGAATGTGTAGCCTTGCGTGGCACATCATAGGGAATCAGGACATGGAGGCTGCTGTCATCATAGTTACTAGTCTGCTCTTTTTTTGGAAGCGTAAGTGGAGGACTAGGAATTAATCATTACTGTTTGGTTTCGCAGGTAGAGGAAGTCAGAGATGCCATGGAGAATGAAATGAGAACCCAGCTTCGCCGCCAGGCTGCTGCCCACACTGATCACTTACAAGATGTCCTCAGGGTGCAAGAACAGGAACTGAAACATGATTTTGAACAGGTGAGGACCTGTTGTAAAGCATTGACTCCCCTTCAACCTCCTTTTGCCCTTTCCATTAATAGCGGTCTCTCCTTTCCTTTATTTTTTCTTTTTTTTTTTTAATCCTCACCTGAGGACATTTGTTTTTTGCATTTATCTTCAGGTTGAGCAGGAGGGAGAGCGAGAGGAAGAAAGAGAGAGAAACATCGATGTGAGAGAGACACATTGAGTGGTTGCCACCCACACGACCCCAACCGGGGCCAGGGACAAACTGCAACCAAGGGACCTGCCCTTAACGGGAACCGAACCCGGGCTCTCTGGTCCACAGGCCAACGCTCTAACTGCTGAGCCAAACCAGCCAGGGCTCCTTTCCTTTATTTTTTCATTCATTCGTTCGTTCATTTATAATTCTCACCGAAGGATATGTTTATTGATTTCAGAGAGAAAGGTAGGGGGAGGGAGGGAGGGAGAGACATCAATTGGTTGCCTTGTGTACATACCCTGACCTGAATCAAACCCTCAACCTAGGTATGTGTCCTGACCCGGAATTGAACCTGAAACCTTTTGTTATATGGGATGATGCTCCAACCAACTGAACCACCGAGCCAGGGCTCTTCTTCCCTGATTTTTTCTTTATTGATGTTAGAGAGAGTGGAAGAGAGAGAGAGAGAGAGAGAGAAACATCGATGAGAGAGAACATCAATTGGGTGCCTCCTGCATGCCCCACACTGGGGATCAGGCCCACAACCTGGGCATGTGCCCTGACCAGGAATTGAACTGGCAACCTTGACGCTCAACCACTGAGCCAGGCATCTCCTTTCCTTTTAATGTGCTTTGTCATTCCCTTTGAGGATATGGAAGGCTGTGGAAAGACTTCTAATAATACCTACTCTTGGAGTGGGGCTTTTGTATATTGCAAAATTGCTTCTTTTTACATAAAGTTGTACCTATGTGTTATTGAGCACATGTGTTTTGCATCTATGTCCTGTCATTTGGAGCTGTCAAAGCTCTAAGGAGGGTTGGTACATGGGGTTTCAGGAATGCAGATAATAATACTTGACACAATATAATTAATGAATGAACCCATTAGGCCAGTGCCTAAATATTTATGAGTGCCAGCCCTGTGCCAGGCAGTGCCTGCCACATGCTTGAATGCAGTGGTGCTCAAGGCAGAGCGTCAGACAGAACCAGGCAAACAAAACGGACATCTCAGATTGTGACACTTGTGTTTAAGGAAATAAATAGGGCCCTGGCCAGTTTGGATCAGTGGTTAGAGCGTCGGTCTGTGGACCAAAGGGTCTTGGGTTTGATTCCTGGTCAAGGGCATGTACCTGGGTTGCAGGTTCGATCCCTGGCCCCAGTCAGGGTCATACGGGAGGCAGCCAATCGATGTCTCTCTCTCCCCCCCCAGCCTTTACATTCTATCTAAAAAATAAATGGAAAAAATATCCTCAGGTGAGGATTAACCAAAAAATGAAAGAAAATAAATAGGGCTCTATGAGGAATTGACACTGTTTTATCCCCATAAACTCCTATGGATTGTGTGGTCGTTCCTAGATTTTTATATCTGAGGAACACTTTCTAGTAAGGTTAAGTTTGGAAATCATCAGGATGCCTTTAATCATAATTAGTTTCTACTCAGCAAGTCTGTTTAATAAACTAACTTATTTTTTTTAATTATGTTTTTATTGATTTTTTAGAGAGAGAGGGAGAGAGAGATAGAAACATCAATGTGAGAGAGAAACATCGATCGGCTGCCTCCTGGGGATCGAGCCCACAACCAGAGCCTGTGCCTTGACCGGGAATTGAACCGGGACCTCTCAGTCCATGGGCCGACGCTCAATCCACTGAGTCACACTGGCCGGGCTAAACTAACTTATTTTATCTCACAAGAAGGGAATGAGGTTGTCTAACTTAAGAAAATCTTCCAAAAAATGAAATTCATACCAATATGAAAAGGCAGTTTACTTTAATTTCTATTTGATGGGTATTTTTCTGAGAAAAATGAATATATAATCTCTTAAATAGAGGATACTGAATACTGTGTAATTTAATCATTATGTTTGCATGGCAGTACAGTTACTTTCTAAAGTTGGTATTTTCTCATTTTCATAGCCTTCTTTCTTCTGCTAGTCTGCCTCTTCTAATGTTAGCCTCCATTAGTAAATGTGTATAAAGTTACACATCAGATAGGAGTTTTAGGAATTTTGAAACCTTACACATAATGTAAGCATGTCATGACAACTGTTCTGAGATTTTAAAGGCCCTCTCTGCTTTTGGAGGGAAGCAGTTGCTGGGTGACTGTAGTGTCCCCGTCAGTGTCGTGCGTTGCAGAAGCATCGATTCTTCCTGTACACTGTGTATGTTTTACTTCAGGACCTGTCTGAGAAGCTTGCAGAACAAGAACTACAGTTTCGTCGGCTCAGTCAAGAGCAAGTTGACAACTTTACTATGGATATAAACACTGCCTATGCCAGACTGAGAGGAATCGAACAGGCTGTTCAGAGTGAGTGCACAGACCTCTTAGATATTTCACTCAATCCAGCTTCTCAGGATAAGTTCTTGTTACGAGGGTCATGGGATCCGTGCATCGGCATTAGGGCATAAAGATGCTGACGTCACTGATAAACTTCATTCATTTTTTAGTAAAGTTTGGAACATAGAGAGTTGTGAGAGGAAATTTAAAAGAATCTAAAAATCAAATCTAAATAAATTGAAGTTTTACCCCTTATGTGACAGACGTGAGATCACCATTTATGAAGCAGTTTACCCAACTCGTTTGGGTGATGCCGCAATGGTCCTGAGGGGAGAAAAAGGTCGGTGGTCCTGTCTGGCCTCCAGGCTGTGCTGACCTGCTCCAGCCTGTTGTTGGAAGGTTGTCTGGATGTGGTGCTCTGCTGGCTTCGCCCACCACGTGGACAGTAGTTAGCTGAGCCTGCATGTGCCACGTCGAAAGGGAAAAGTCTTAACAGTGAAGGTGTTGGTACAATGGGTTTCTTTGGGGCGTAACGGAATCTTTTTATCAGATAAAGAAAATAATAGTCTATTCAGTGTATTTGAAGTCTTCCATCCCTTTTCAGGAAGTTTCTGATGGACTTAGCATAAATCTTAGCCTGATTTGAATGTTTCCTTCTCAAACATTTCTACAGATAAATGTATCTGAAGGAGATGCCTTGCACGGTCCTAGATGTCAGCAGAGAAGGGGATTCGGTGGTGCTTGTGCACATACATCTCTCGGTTTTCTCCAGGGCCTTAGGAAAAACAGGTCCTCATCAAATTATGCTGTGGCTTATTGCCTCATATGAAGAGGCCAGCTAGGAAAGAACACTCCAGAAATGAGTGGTGGGATGGGGTTGGAGAAGGATCTTTGTGGCCCCGTCTTCCACAGTGTGGATTTAGCTTATGAAGGTACCTCAGTTCTCTGGATGTATGAGCAGGACACATAGTTGAGTGGAAAGGAAAGTGTTTTTCTTTGCCTTTGTTTTCCTTATAGGTCATGCAGTTGCTGAAGAGGAGGCCAGGAAAGCCCACCAACTCTGGCTGTCGGTGGAGGCCCTCAAGTACAGCATGAAGACGGCGTCCGCAGAGCTGCCCACCGTTCCACTGGGAGGTGCCGTCGAGGCCATCAAAGCCTCCTGTTCTGATAGTGAATTTGCCCAAGCTTTAACCGCCGCGATCCCGCCAGAGTCCCTGACCCGTGGGGTGTACAGTGAAGAGACCCTTAGAGTCCGTTTCTATGCTGTCCAAAAACTGGCCCGAAGGGTAGCAATGATTGATGAAACCAGAAATAGCTTATACCAATACTTCCTCTCCTACTTGCAGTCCCTGCTCCTGTTCCCGCCTCAGCAACTGAAGCCACCAGTGGAGCTCAGCCCTGAGGATATAAACACATTTAAATTACTGTCCTATGCCTCCTATTGCATTGAGCATGGTGATCTGGAGCTGGCAGCAAAGTTTGTCAACCAGCTGAAAGGGGAGTCCAGACGGGTGGCGCAGGACTGGCTGAAGGAAGCCCGAATGACTCTAGAAACTAAGCAGATAGTGGAAGTCCTGACCGCATACGCCAGCGCTGTAGGAATAGGAACCACTCGAGTGCAGCAGGAGGAAGGCCTAGGAAGCTCGGCAATGTCCTAGCTCATGTCAGGAAGTCAGCGGTAATACATGAAGGGTTAGCAGCAGGGTCCCAGAACTGTCTAGAGGAGCAGGCTACAAATGCCGTTCTAAATGTTAACACCTGTTGCACTATATTATTTCCACTTGCTATCATGTCAGTGAACTCCAGGAGTACTTTCTTTGCAACTTGTGTAACATTTTCTGTTTTTCAGGTTTTACTGATCAGGCTTGTGAGCCAATCAAAATGATGTTTGTGATCCCTATTACTATTGATTTTGCCCTTGGAGCAAACTGAATAAAACAAAGATGAAAACTGAGTAGCTTATCCCTTTTCAAAGAGCATCATTTCTAGCTCGTTGTGTGTATAGAAAATGTCCTTGAGAAGCAGCAACAGCAGAAGTAGGAAGTCCCGGGCACTCGGTTTCCGGGCTGTGAATTGGGTCCCAGAAGTCCAAGGGTTCTTGGCTTGGAAGACTGTGGTGAACTGATTCCTGCTGGTCAAACTCAAGAGTGATGCACAAGCCAAAATGCCAAATACATTTACAATTGGAGATACCGCATTCTAGTGATTGAAAGCACTAGAAACTACATATCCCAAACTTTTTTTATTGTCACAGGAAAAAATTATATTTTATTTTGGGACCCAACACACACATACCCACCACCACTACCTTCCCTGGTGAACCTCTTCACTGAAGTGTGGGGGTGCTGAGCCTGGAATCTTAAAGGGATTGAATAATTTTGTGGTATATTTGAACTGATTGCCATAAAACCCAGAGAACTTTTTTACAGTTTACTTGGTTAGTACAATTGCCATATTGTGTAAACATTAACAAATTCATTCATTAATTCATTTAAATGTTTTTATTGATTTCTTAGGAAGGGAGAGAGAGAGAGAGAGAGAGAGAAACATTGATGTGAGAGAGCTACACCGATAGGCTGCCTCCTGCACACCCCCCATTGTGGATCGAGCCCGCAATCCAGGCATGTGCCCTGACCTGGAATCAAACTGGGACCTCTCAGTCTATGGGACAATGCTCGATCCACTGAGCCACACAGGCTGGGCCAAATTCATTTATTTTTTACTCCATGAAAATACTGTCAACTTTCTCCCCAAAACAATTTTTGTTTGGTTTTGTGTGTTCACAAAGAGATTATTGAGGAGGCAATTTTGTTTGAGCAATGTATCTACAAATCATGGAAAAAGAGAGGGGGATGCAAGTATGCCAGCCCCTGAATTTACATTGTTACATTCAAGTCTGCATGACACTTGACCTTGTCCTTTTTTTTTTATTTTTATCCTCACCCGAGGACATTTTTCCATTTTTTGTTCAGATAGAGTGGGAGGGAGAGACAGAAACATCAACGTGAAAGGGACGCATCGAGTGGCTGCCTCCCGCACAACCCAACCGGGGCCGGGGACAAACTGCAACCGAGGTACGTGCCCTTAGCAGGAACCAAACCCGGGGGTCTCTCTGGACCGCAGGCCGATGATGCTGTAACCGCTGAGCCAAACCGGCCAGGGCTTCACCTTGTCCTTTGATTCTGGAATCCGTTGGTCCGCTTTGGCCTGGGTCGACGTTACTAATCCTGATGTTCCTCCTACGCAGACTGTTTTTTTTTTTTTTTTTTTAACTTACCTTTATTGTTGAATGTATTACAGATGTTCCTCATTTTCCCCCCATTGCCCCCCTCCTCCCCATTCCTGCCCCCCTCCTGCTTTTCCCCACACTGTTGTCTGTGTCCATTGGTTATGCATATATACATATAAGTTCTTTGTTTTATTTCTTCCAACCCCCAACCCCCCTTCCCTTTGAGGTTTGTCAGTCTAACAACCAATTTGTACTTCTTAATCCCTTCACCTTTTCACCTCTCCCCCCAGCCCCCACCCATCTGGTACCCAACAAAAGTTCTCTGTATCTATGAAAATGTTTCTGTTCTGCGTGTTCATTTTGTTTGTAGATTCAGTTGTTGATAGATATGTATTTATTGCCATTTTGTTTGTTCATATTTTTTTATCTTTTTCTTCATGAAGACCCTTCAACATTTCATATAATAATGGTTTGGTGGCGATGAACTCCTTTAGCTTTTCCTTGTCTGGGAAACTCTTTATATGGCCATCGATTCTAAATGACAGCTTTGCAGGATAGAGTAATCTTGGTTGTAGGTTCTTGCTTTTCATCACTCTGAATATTTCTTGCCACTCCCTTCTGGCCTGCAAAGTTTCTTTTGAGAAATCAGCTGACAGTCTGATGGGAACTCCCTTGTAAGTAACTGCTTTTCTCTTGCTGCTTTTAAGATTCTCTCTTTGTCTTGAACCTTTTGCATTTTGATGATGATGTGTCTTGGTGTGGGCCTCTTGGGGTTCATCTTGTTTGGCACTCTCTGTGCTTCCTGGACTTGTACGTCTGTTTCCTTCACCAAGTTAGGGAGGTTTTCTGTCATTATTGTTTCAAATAGGTTTTCGATTTCTTGTTCTCTCTCTTCTCCTTCTGGCACCCCCAAGATGAGAATGTTGGCACGCTTGAAGTTGTCCCAGAGGCTCCTTACACTATCCTCATTTTTTTGGATTCTTTTTTCGTTTTGCTGTTGTGATTGGGTGTTTTTTGCTTCCTTATATTCCAACTCGATGGTTTGCTTCTTGGCTTTACCTACTCTACTATTGAATCTGTGTAAACTATTCTTTATTTCAGTTAGTGCCTCCTTCATTTCTGACTGTGATTCCATCATTTCTGACTGGTCCTTTTTTATGCTCTTGAGGCCCTCACTAAGTTCACTGAGGTTCTCACTAAGTCCATTGAGCATCCTTATAAGCAGTGTTTTGAACTCAGCATCTGTTAGGATGCTTAACTCCATTTCACTTAGTTCTTTTCCTGGAGTTTTGTTCTGTTCTTTCATTTGGGACCTGTTTCTTTGTCTCCTCATTTTGGCTGTCTCCCTGTGTTTGTTTCTATGTATTACTTAGCGAGAGGTATGGGGCTAGCTGAGACCAGATGCTGCTTGTTTGAAAGAATTTAGGAAAAGCTGAAGCAGGATCCAAGACAGGCCAATCCTATGGTAAAGCAACTGGCAACAGCTTGGGTGGGCCTGGAAGTTGGGTGGGGCGGGGCCTCAGGGAATCACCAGGGCGGGGCCAACAGTGTGAGCCAGGTTGCTGGAATCCCAGATATGGCGGCGTCTGCTGGCCCAGGGAAGGGCTCACCAAAGGAACAAAAGCCTCTGACAGCACGTCTGTCCAGGAGAAAGCTGCCTCTCCAGCCCTCGCTCCAATGCCAAACAGCTCAGTTCTTCCCCATATGACTCTGGTGCCTTTCAAGCTGCCTCCCCCACGCTGGAGCCTGGAGGGTGCGAGTCCGAGTAAGTCTGTGCGCGGGCCCTTTAAGAGGAGCTGCTGGGGGCTCCAGCCGCCTCAGCCTCAGTTCCCGCTGGTTTTTCCAGCCAGAAGTTATGAGGACTTCTCTTCCTGGCACTGGAGCCCTGAGCTGGGCGCCTGGTGTGGGACAGGGACCCCTGAGTCCTCAGGGAGGACCTTCTCAGACGAGGTAGCCTCCTGATTTTTATCTGCCACACGTGGGTGTGCGACCAGCCCCTCGCGCCTCCGCCCCTCCTACCAGTCTCGATGTGGCTTCTTCTTTAATTTCGTAGTTGTAGGACTTCCTTTCAGCTTGATTTCAGGAGGTTTTGAATGATGGTTGTTCTGTAGTTTAGTTGTAACTTTGATGTGGTTGTGGGAGGACTCGATACCGTGTTTACCTACGCCGCCATCTTGACCGGAAGTCCCCTCCTACGCAGACTCTTAATTCAACAAAATATATTAGTGTCTCTGATTGGAACTTATGTTTTGTGTAATGTCCTTAATTTCTGCAGATAGAGTCATTCTTGGCACCTGTGGCTAAGTTTTTACTAGAAGATAATGAGGTTCTAAATTCAGTCCTTACTTCCCTTTGGAGTGGCATGGGATGGCAAAGCTGACTACTTACCTATTTGTGGTATTAGAAGTGCTTGTAATTTCTGTTTTACTCATGTAATATGTAAAATATTACAGATAAGGAAATCTGAGTTTCTCTAGGAGCCCCGGAATAACATCCTTCAGATGTGATCATCTGAGCTGACAGGAAGTAAGCAACCCTGACTGGTTAATTTGAGCTCTTTAAATCAAAATAACAAAGGTTTCCAGTTTTAGTAGTTTCTTTAGCAAACCTCCCCACCCCCATTGCGAATTGGAAGGCAGGATGATGTTGAAAAGGGGACTCTGACCAGGCCTTGATTTTCCTTCTTGTGCTAAGACTCACTCTTCCTGAGATGTTACTTGGCAACCCTTCAAGTGAAAAGGGCCTGTACTTGGGCCAAGAGAGCCTTTACCTGGGTTCTCAGTTCTATTTCAAGGAAGTGGAAGGTTGGGGAAAGGTGGATATAGCCTGGACACTAAGACAAGGAGCTTCACTTCAGCGTATTTTAGCTTAAACTGCAGGTGGTAGTTACACTCCTGACTTGATCGAATGAAGCCAAGTCATCGTGGCCATCTTACTTGCATGTCTGTCTGTTTTAGCTGTAAATCGGGTACCTGTTGCCTCCCGAGTGCTATAAAACAGTGTTCCCAACATTCTAAACTCGTGCCTCCAGACTTAACATTAAAACTGGTCTTTGCATTGGAACGATACAGAGAAGATTAGCATGGCCCCTGCGTAAGGATGACACGCAAATTCGTGAAGCGTTCCATATTTAAAAAAAAAACAAAAAAAACAAAAAAAAACTGGTCTTTGCTTTAATGTTCTTTGAAATCAATGCTGTAACTGAAATGTAACTTTAGACAGTCTTTTTAAAGGCACACTACTAGTGTGAACTCAGACCCTCTATCTTAGGTTCTGTTTTTTGTTTTATTTTATCCTTACCCGAGGACATGCTTAGAAGGAGGAAGGGGGTCAGGGAGAGACATCAACGTGAGAGAGAAACATCTATCAGTTGCCTTATGTGCCCTTACCAGAGATGGAACCCACAGACCTGGGTATGTGCTCTGACCGGGAATCAAACCAGCAACCTTTTGGTGCACAGGACGATCTCAACCAACTGAGCCACTCGGGCTGGGCTCTCTTAGGTTCTGGATAAAAGCAGTTTCCAAGTCCAAGTGATTTGTCCAACCAGTTTTAAAGTAACTTGCTTGAACTCAGTACAGAACAACTGATAATTCAAGTTAACATAAAAGGGAAATAAAAAGGATTACGTATCAGGCAAATCACTTCATCAGGCCTAGTGGTCACCACTTCTCCGAACCAAGCTGAGCTTCCCTGGTTTCCTTCCTGTTGATGCATTTAGGTGCCCTGAGGTCAGCAGGGGAGCATGAGAAACCAGAGGGGAAGGAGGGTTACCAGGCCACCACCCTTTCCCACGTGGGAAGGTGACATGATTTCACTTGCTCGTTAGCTTGAGCTAGCTGTATGGATACTGCCCGGGGGTCTGCAGGAGGAAGGGGTTCTGGAGGGATTGTCAGGCAAAAGCCAGTGGAGGCACCACTGTCACGGGAAAAGATTCCACTGGTTTCATTGGCAAGGCTTAGGTTTTCTGTCATGAACTCGGAATAAATCCTGTCATGACCTTGACTCCTATTGGACATCTTAGTTTTCAAGAGTAAATCTTGCTGAGCTCTGAACTTTCCTTGAGCTTTCTTATCTCCAGTGGTCCTTCTGATTCCTCCAGAGACCACAGCTGTGCAGGTTGGCTGAACGGTTTCCTTTTCTAGGTTAGGTTCCTTCACTGCCCACTCTATACCTTACATGTGACCATCCTGTCCTAGCACATTGCCTTATATCAACCAAATAAAACACCCATTTCTCTGGTCCATTACCACTGCCACTAAGATCGAAATGATTCAATAAAACTTACCCTGCCCCATCCACGCTCCTAGTGACTGCTGTGTCCCAGCAACCTAGTTTGATGTTTTTCAAACGTATTTGACCATGACCAGCAGTAAAATAATTTACATCATGATCAGATACACTTAAAAAATATATATTGATTTTTTTAGAGAGGGAGAGAGAAAACATCAATGTGAGAGAGAGACATTGCTTGGCTGCCTCCTACACGCCCCCTACTGGGGATCGAGTCCACAAGCTGACATGTGCCCTGACCAGGAATCCAACCGGGACCTCTCAGTCCATGGGACAATGCTCAATCTACTGAGCCACATGGGCCAGGCAGGATCAGATACACTTTTATGTGTGCATCTATATGCATATTTCTATTGCACTGGAAAAATGTATCACAAAACTACTCTAACACTCATTAAACTACTCATTAAAATGTTCTAGTTATCACCCACAAAAACTGATTTTAAACCTCAATTGTTCTGTTGAACCAAAAACCTGATTTCTAATTTCCACACATTGGTAATATGAGGCAACACTGAAGTTACTGCACATACACTGCACTCTTCCCTTGACCCTTCTCATCCCAGGAGTCCTGACTCCCATTTGCTCTCCCGATGCCCCGATTTCTCCTGTTCCTTCCTGGTAAGTTACTCATTAAGTTTCACAACCCTCAGTTCGCAGTTCACAAAAGGCCGTTTTCTGACTTATTTTTCCATACAGTTGCTTTGTATGCCATTGCTGACACTGACTAAAGCAGCACACCCCCTTTCCATGCTCCAAAGCTTTTCAAAACTCGATTCAAACCTTCCTCCTATCATTTTGTTTATAATGTTCAACTGAGTTTCAGGTTGTTAATGTTTCCTATATAAACATCAGCTGAGAATGTTGAGACTTCCATGAGAGTGGACTTAAAATGAGGGGCCCTCTGACATCACCAAGCCACTCACTTTAATAAGTACCTTCTAGGAGTGCAGTGCTTGAGTGTCAAATGTAGAGGCAGCCAAATGAGAAAGGCAGGACCAAAAGCAAAATGGCTAGGCTACTAATTTTGGCGTAGAAAAACAGTATCTTTTACTACTAGAGCCTACTATTTCATTAGTCAGTGAAATACATATTTAAAAATAAGAGAATGAAGACCAATCCTATAGGCCTTAATTTTTTTTTCTGAAAAGTTCAAAGCAGTTATCTGCCCAGAGTGGGGTTGAAATACCTGTAGCAAATTTTTAAAAAGCTGCATAGTACCCACTGGTACTCCACAGGACACCAGTTCAGACGGACGTCCCCCATCCATTTTAGAGCTGCCAGGCATTATGGTGAACATTCAGCCAGGGCTTGGCCAGAGGAGGGGTGTGCCACTTCTTAGCGAATACCTGGCTGAGAATAGAGGCATTTGCAGGTGCCAAAGAACCAAAGGGAAAGGCGCTAACATAAACTTCCAGGTAGCCATTCTTCACCGTGGAAGTTGTACACCAAGATCAAAAGGCTAACCTGCCCAATCTGTCCTTTTGCTCATTTGCTTTGGTATGTCACGGAGCTAATGGAACAATGCACGTGAATGCATAAGCAGCTAACTACTGTCACCTCCTTGTCCCTTAATCCGATGTCTTTTTCTTTTTTTTTATCCTCACCCGAGGACATTTTCCCATTTTTTGTTCAGACAAAGTGGGAGGGAGAGAGAGAAAAGAAACATCGACGTGAAAGGGACACATCGAGTGGCTGCCTCCTGCACGACCAACCAGGGCCGGGGACAAATCGCAACCGAGGTACATGCCCCTAGTGGGAACCGAACCCGGGTCTCTCTGGACCACAGGCCGACGCTCTAACCGCTGAGCCAAACCAGCCAGGGCTGATGTCTTAAACTGACATTCTAGGAGAAAACACGAACCAATGCTTAGGTTTCTGAGGACATGTGGTTTCTGGCCGAGTGAAGACAGTGAATGGAGCTGGGAACAGAACGAACACAGCACAATAGCCCATAATGTCAATCCTGGAGGGTAGGATGAAGGTGTCACCTGTGGAGAACTCCTGGGCTGCCTCAGTAAACCTGGGAATCGGATGAGCAAAGCAGAGAATCCCTTGAGGTAAGGATGCTCCTGCAGACCTCACGTTCATGTCAGCTCCCAATGCCATTGGGAAGTCATGAAGGTGAGAGACACATGCTGGCAGAGGTTCTTGACCAACTTGATCACCAGTGACACACAATCATGTCAAGATATTTCAATCCTGTCAGCACAAACCTTCATTTAGACATTAAATAAAGCACAACTAAAGGTGCCAGCAGAGCGTGAGGACGGGAGGGGGAGGGGAAACACTGCCTGCCCATCCGCGGGAAGGCTACGGCAAAGGCTACACGGAACGATGGAGATGCCGCACGTGTACATCCAGTATTTATTTACAGCCTTCATTTTCCAGCTGTGCAGCCTCAACTCCTAACATTGTCATTTAATTGATTCTAAGACGTACAATTTTTTCCCACGTATAAACACCCCTGAAATTGGGATAGTACCGAACCAGTATCAATGGTGATGTAGTATGCAAAAGTCCTTCAGACACCTTCTCTAAGACGAGAAGTACCGGCGTCACGGCACCCGCCGACAGACTCAGGTTCAGACCAGGCGGCGAACACGCCGGCGACAGCAGTGTGGAGTCTGCAGGATGACACCGCAGCTGTGCAGAGCGTACCCTGAAACTGGACTCGGGAGCTGTGCACCTCGCAGTGTGGATCCAAGACTGACAACGGTAGTGCCGCTTCTGTTCAAACCCTAGCCTTGAATGGTTTGGTATCAAATGTAGCAACTGTATTTCAAAGTTCACCAAACCTATATTCTTTTATTCATATCATGGTTAAATATGAACAGCTCATGCTAGGCCACAGGGGCTCCTCCTGATGGGCCCACTTTCATTTGCCTTCACCGACGTCGCTGTCGCTGTCACTGTCACTGCTGCTGTCACAGGCAGTTCGGTGCCCCAGGGCTTCCCTGTAAGGAAAACAAGGTGGAGAGTCTCACTGCAAGTCAGTCCCGGGGAACAGCCAAGCCACAGGCCTCCCTGACTTGCACAATGAAACAATTGTTAACGCATCCTCCTGACGCTTTGCAAGGAAAGGGAAGTCGGGGTAGAAAGCTACACACATGTGGATGGGTAGATTCAAATTTGACCATTTCAATGGTCTGCTCCATTTTTTTAACTTTCCTTCATGGTAACGACACAGTAGCCACTTACTTTTGTTCCTGGCTGATCGTAAAGTCAGCCGTTACCCTCTGGGTGAGGCTCTCACAAATAGGCAAGCTGAAGGCCCTGGCCAGCTGCACTATCTCGATGGCCTGGGCAGGGCTGTTGGATGCTTTCGCACTGTCCATAAACTCATTCAGCAACTCGTTTCTGCAACAAGAAAGGCAGAATGTCAGCATTCCCCATCTGAACCCCGAGCCCCTCAGTCTCAGATTTACATGCAGAATCTAGCATTTTAGAAAGTTTTCATACAATCCTCAACTGTAGCTTTGGAGGTCAAGTTACACGAAGTCTAATGTTAAAAGGCCCAAAATGAACACGGCTCACTATGCCTTTCCCGGGGGTCTGGTCAATGCAGTCCCAGGGCTGTGATCACTGACCACAGGCATATCCACGCCTGCCTCAGATGCCCTGGGTGGGTGCTTCTGTCCATTTGCTTGCCTATCAGAAGAGTGCCCAACTGCTGCGACTAAGGGAGGTGAAAATTCCAATCTCCTCACGGGAAGAGTTCAGCCCATTGCAGGATGTACCCGAGCAGGCCTGTTAACTCCAACTTACCTAGGGATCTTATTATGCTTCCGGAAAAGCCCCAGCATCTTCCTGTTCAAGATGAGATGGGAGAAAGACGATTAATACTAACAGAACTGAAGGCAATCCGACGGCCACAGCTGTTCCTCTTGGGACTCAGACAAGGTGTCCTTCCTAACTGCAGTGCAAGCTCCTGGAGACACCTATCTGTGAGCTCCGCGGCCCTAGCCCTGTCTCCCCACAAGCACCTTGGGTGCTCTGGCTGCCCCTCCCAAACTTCAGGTGCAAACACAAGTTTCACAGGCAAACCGGATTTGTTGCCGTGCTGAGAATTGCTGGGGTATGTCCTCTCCAGAGGATCACTTCAGTCCTCCAGGGAGGGAATATATCCTACAGGCAGCCAAAGACAGGGATGCACTCGAGTATGACATCGGTCCTCTCTTACCATCTAGTATGAGTTCAGTGTGTCGTAAACTTACATATGAAGAACAGGCTCAGATTAAGGCATCAGTCTCATGTATGTGCTCACCACCACCCTGCCACACGCAGGGCAAAGGAGACACACATACATTCAGCTCCCATGACTCAGCTGAGGTCCGTACCCCTGCGCCAATCATCACAGCCTGATTCATAGCAAGTGTGTGTCAACCTGCCTGAGCCAGCAAATTCGAGCATCAAATGCTTCAGACACCAGCAGCGCAGCAGGTCGTGCGCAAGGCTCACACTCCCAAGACCAGCGGAGGCGGCCAGCCTTCACCAGCTTCCTGGGGGGAGTGAAGAGCCACTCTGGACTGACAACTACATTCAGGTTCAGTTACTTTCTCGTGTTGAAGCCGTGCACAGTACCCCCCACTCACTCTTGGAGCTAACATTTACATCCAACCGGAACGACCCCTACGAAGTATTCTTCTCATTCCTCTGCTTTTGGAAAAATGAGCACGCACAGGGTTCCCATTCACAAACACTAAAAATTAGTGTGGCACAGGGCAAAGATGGCACAGGTCAAGCCATGATTAGTACATCCTGGGAAATGCCACTCTCCTGAAATCCAAGTACACAGTTCACATGTTAAGCTGGGTGGTGGACGACCACTCACAAATACTCGTATAAACCAAATGCCCAAAACACTTTCAAAAACAAAGTTCTTTAGCCCTGGCCAGTGTGGCTCAGGTGGCTGGGCATGCACAAAAGGTTGTAGGTTTGATTCCTGGTCAGGGTACATGCTTCTGCTCTCACATCTGTATTTCTCTCTCTCTCCTTCTCCCTTCCTTTCTCTCTAAAAATCATTAAAAAAAATTATTTGGTCACTTTAAGTGGATAAGTGACTTACTTGCCCAGATACAGAAAACTAGCTCATTGGACCATGTTCTCTCTTAAATCACGTATAGTGGTCTTCTTCCAAAAGTCTGCTTTGCAGTGTTTTTGGAAGTTCCCACAGAAAACTCATTTGTCTCCTGATAAACTATACACCACAGAGCCGAATCTGAGAAACTATACTGAGCAGGGTAAATGTTCTCCGAGATCCAAGTACAAGTGTACCCGTGCGGGATGCGACTCACCAGGCCTCCTGGGTTCTCCCAGCCCGTAAGAAGAGGACAGCTACACAGCTCAGGGCACTGGCTGGCCACTCAGGAGCAGTCTGTCTGGCATCGTGACTCTCGTAAGTAGACCTGATGTCCGCAGCACAGTCAGCGAACGCCACCTGAAGCTGGGAGGCTGCAGGGTCAGCAGAACCGCTAACTGGTTTTATGAGAACTGAAGTTTAAGAGGCTCCAGGGGACCATTAACCATTTTGTGATGCGTTTTACCATTTGGGCACATCACACGTGCAGCGCCCAAGTAATGCAGGAACAACAAAGCATGCGCCCTCGGGAAAACCACGGGCTTTCCTTTTAGACGGGTGAGCTGCTATCGTCAGGGCAGAGACGCTATTTTCACGTTCCTTGCTTTGGACTACAGGTATGAAAGTGACTTTAGAAATGGCATTCTGCTAATGGTTGATATCTTTACATGTATAATTCAAATCTGGGTTTGGATGGCAGAATTCTCCAGTGACAGATGGAAGCAGGGAAGGTACCCCTCAGGGCCCTCGGTGCTAGAGGACATGCTGTTAGTACACATCTGACAACAACACGAAACGAGTGTCGACACAACCTACCTCTGGTGGATGCCGATCCCTTGCCATGAGCATCAGAATCTCTTCTTTGAGGTCACTGCGAAAAGTGTGGCCATATTCTTTACTATCTTGAAACAAAAAAGGAACGCAGTGGAAGTGATCGCCATCATGTGAAACCAGTCCTCTTGGCTGGCCTTTACCTACTGCCAGCTGTTAGCCACACTTCAGTGGGTAAACAGTGCTCACATGACCTACTCCAGCGTATGTCAGGTCCCAGAAAACCAGCAGATGATGTGTGGTACGAGTGGATGAAGAGCAGCGAAAGCCACGCCTGCTCCTGGCCAAGTGCCACCACAGCAGACACACTACACGCGAGCAGCACCAGCTCTAAATGGTAAGACCCTGTTACAGCATTAGTGACCTTTTAGACATAACCCCTGGCACAGGCTCGTGAATTAGCAGGGCAGGGCTAGAGGCTCAGATGTGGACACTTGAGGCAGAGAGAAACTATGATCAGTCATCTAGCGGAAAGGATGTAGCATCCTCTGCAGGCAGTTTATACACACAACACACACACACACACACACACACACACACACACACAACACACACACACACACACGTCAGGGCTGTTTCCTAGAAACCTAAGTATAACTGACCGGTTAGCAACTGAACCAGTGATGAAACACGGGAGAGGGACAGGGTCTGGGGTGTGTGACCTGCATTTATATTTAGGGTGTGCCATGTAATTCGCATTGGCTCTAATCTTCCATTTGTCTTATCACACAACAGGTGCCAAAAACCTCACCTTTTCCTGTCACTAAGGAACTAATTTAGGTCATTTTAAATACATTTTTACTCATTCAATTTAATGTGCAACATAAGCAAGTGATCCTGAGGCAGACCTCAACCAATATACTCAATTTAGTCAAAAATGGAAGTTTTCCTCCCTAACAATGTTAACATGTTTGTTGCTCAAAGCACAGCACAATGAAGCGAGATGGCTGGGACATGTAAGCTGAAACTGACCTCTCCAAACCTCAGGAATCATGTCCAGCCTGTTGGCCACATCCAATGCTTGGAGAAGATCTATCAGTGTTTGGGAGTGGGGAAAGAAGACCTGATTGAGAGAAAAACAAACACGTTTAAAAAATATTAGCACAGATACCAAAAGAAAAAGCCATGTACAATGACATGTAAGTAATGAATCATCTTACTGAAGGTATCAGGTCCTTATACCATTTCAAGGTCACATCAATTTGTTCCATGAGACAAAGCAAACTGAAGAACTTGGAACTGTAATGAAGGAAAAAGCGTATTTAGTCTAAAATCCCTAACAATAGGGGAATGACTGATTACAGCATAGTTCTATAAGGATGTGTCACACAATTTAAAAACAATTTCAAGTTACATGGGCCCAAGCTTAACCCAGGAGTTGCTAACTGTGCTTTCTGGACTTCCCAGGGAATGCCTTCTTATCGCCAATGGGCCATTCATGACTGCCTCCTCAGTGTACTCTTGAACACAGTGAGGAGACAGTTAAGCGTATTCACTTTAAAGCATTCGGTGTGAAGGATTGGGACACACAGAAGACAATGACCACACACCCAGTAACAAGCTGACTCCTTACATTCTTGTTTTTATCTGCCTAAAATCAAATCCGTTTAAGAAGTCTCATTGTGCCCTGGCTGGGTGGCTCAGCTGGTTGGATCATTGTCCTGTACACCAAAAGGTTGTGGGATTCATCCCCGGTCAGGGCACATACGGGAGGCAACTGATCCAATGTTTCTCTCTCTCTCTCTAAAATCAATAAAAACATATCCTTGGGTGAGGATTTAAAAAAAAAGAGAGAGACTATGATGAAATCTTTAGGGACCCTTGCTGCTATACATTTAAAAAATATAAAATAGGTCATACAGTGGAATAAATGAGTTACAAAGAAACTCAGCGTGGCAAATCAGTTTTACCACAGCTTCAACTTCCCAGTGCCCCATTAACACGTACTGTTAAGTCAGGGCCATGCTGACTGAAATCAGAGGTGAAAAGGGAGGGCCACCAACAGCCTCCCACCAGCAAATCAATGAGTGGTTGCAGAAAGGTGCTCCATCAATGCCAAAGAATACATTTCCAACACACTTACTAATAGAAATTACGCCGATGATCAGGTCCAATGAATTTCCGGTTGTCTCCAGTGTTTAAAAGGCCATGTACTTGGTAAGCAAGCTCTAGATCTTTGAGAGAGCAGCACTGAAAATTTGTAGGTAGTAAGCATCACTCTTAGAGATCCTTAACAGCCAAACAGCAGCTCATTACATAAAAAAATAAGTATAGTTACTTGTGGGAATATTTATGCTGATTCAGCATACTATTGGTTGACAGCAAATGAGATACAAGAAATTGGGGGGTACCCCAAAACAAACCCCCAAGTTCTGTGAAATTTAAAGCAAAATGATTTTGATCTAGTAACTAGGTCACATGCACACACAGATGGGGTGCTCACTCAGCATCAGGGTACAAGCAAAAACCCCACGAAAAAACTCCAAACCCAGCCACAGGACCAGAGCTCAGTAAGCTGCAGTCCCTCCTATGAAACACGGTATTGCTGTTAGCAAACACAGTGCCAAGGAACGTGTCTGGGTGTGCTGTCCGAACACCCAAAGGAAAAGCCTGGAGGGATACACAATACACTGTGAAGCAATGCGCCTCAGGGAGCAGGATATGCTAATTCATTCTGAAGCTGCTTGAAATTTTTCCTACATTGCCATGATAAAATGAAAAACCAATTTAAAAACAGCTGCCATCAATTTAAAAAGTTACCAATAGGCAAATATGAAATACTCAAGGCAAAAGAATCAGGTAGAGGTCCCCCACCTGCTCTAATTACAGGCAAATTTAGGAAATGGATAAAAGGAAAACAAAAGTTAAATAACAAATGGTACTTACAACTCTCATGGCTGATTGAAAAAACATATCTGAAAATCAGAATTCATAAGAGCCATGGTTACTCTAGAGAAATTATATTTTCAAGTCAGTAACATTAGTAAAAATCCTGGAAAACAGTACTATTAATGTATAAGATAAACCTAAAGGAATAAAAACTCAAGGGAGAGGAAGTATACAGCAAAGTGCTACAGACATCTTGGCTTTCTCAGAATCACCACCCAAAAGATGACTAAGCTAAATTAAAGCCTGTCCTCCCCACTAGGCCTCCAATCACTGGCAGTCACGAAAACAAGCTCTCTGCACATACCATCATCCGGGTCCTGTGGGGAAAATTTCTTTCCCATTATTTCGTTCATGATATCATAGATCACGAGGGATGAGCCTTTTGAAGGGCTTTCTGCAAACAAGAAAGCAAATGGGTTTTTGTCACGAGTCCACTTCCTGCACCACCAGTCAAGCGCACGGCACCCAGCACAAAGGGCCTCATTCCTCTCTGACTCCAGCGCTAAGGCTGGGCATGGCTGGCCAGGGCACACGCTTGCTAAGGGAACAAATGCACCTACAGGGTGAAACTCTCTATCAGGTCTGGGACAGTCACTGGTCTCTGTCCACATGCTCCTGACAGAGACTCTTCCCGTCCTTCTTAGTCCGTTGTTTAGCAACGGAACCAAAGCGACATGGTCCAGAGGAATGAAGAGGCTCTGGGGTCAGTTCCACTACATCACCACCAAGGATGAGTAAAACTTTTGAAGATACAATTATTGTATCCAAGATAACATCAGTTACCTGGTCACCCACCCTAAAAGATATCCAACTTCCTTATGGGTGAGGATGTAGATTTTGTAAAATTAGCCCTCCAAAATACAGACAATCAAGCTCTTCTGTTGTTTTTATATATAAAGTCTGCTGCAGGAGAGAAGGACAAGAACTGTCATTTCTGAACCCAGGGTGTTCTTTCCCAAGTTGGGGCAAACGAGTAAGAACCAACAGACACAGTGCTTATGCTTACTGTGTGCCCCCCAACACAGGACTAAACACTGCGCATAATTCATTTAATCATTACACCTGATGGTATTACTCAGGTAAGGGATCCAGTCCGTTTGACAGAGCTGGTAAATGAGAGGTGAAATCTCAACTCAGGTGTGCCTTGCCCCAAAGTCCATTCAACAGAGCATAGCTCCCAACAGGAACTGGCTAACGTAAAAGTAGGCGACAAATGGAGCCTCAAGATTCTCTCAAAAGACTTCAAAATAAGATCAAGGTTACTGTGGGGCAGCGCTGTCCAATAACTTCCTGCAAAGCTGAAAATACTCTGTATCTGTATCGCTGCATAAACTGGCCAGCAGCCACTTGTGGCTACCGAGCACTAATGGAATTTTAAATTTGACTTAATTTCAAATAGCCACATGTGGCAGTGGCTATTGCACTGGAGAGCAAAAGGAACTCCCAACTAAAGTACCTTCTAATCATTTCTACTTGTACACCAACACTGTGAGTACATTTAATGACCCTGCCCTTCCTGCTTAAGTTTTACATCACAAAGTTACTACCTTCAAGAACAAATTTTTGCTCAGACTGTTGATTAATCTGTGAATTCTCTATTCTTAATTCATATGCATGAAGGAAGCCTATAGCAATTAATCACATAAACTTAAGGGTGCTGGGTTAATTTTCTACATACATACTATAACATAATATCATACATACCATGTTGATAAAACAGCTGAATAATATAGTGATATGTTGCAAGTGAGGGTTCTCAAATTATCAGGTGCATAGAAAAAAATAAGAAATAAGTCAAACACAGGTTCTAAAATTACCAGGTGCATAGAAAAAAAATACAGCTTACTGAGGCACATTGAACTAAAAACATACTGATGTTGGTATTTAAATAAATGATACATTTCTATTCCTTTGAACCAAGACATTTCCCAGATCATCTCATTAAGGTAAGGGTGGAACGGTGTCATAAAGATTGAATCACTGCCCTGGCCAGTTTGCTCAGCAGTTAGAGTGTCAGCCCTCTGACCAAAGGGTCTTGGGTTCAATTCCCGGATAAGGGCACATACCTGGGTCGCAGGTTTGATCCCCAGCCCCCGCCGCGATCATATGGGAGGCAACCAAATGATGTGTCTCTCTCACATCGATGTTTCTCTCTCTCTCTCTCTCTCCCTTCCTCCCTGCCTTCCAACTCTAAAAAACTAAAATCAATGGAAAAATATCCTGGGGTGAGGATTAACCAAAAATATAAATTAAATTAAAATTAAAAAAGACTGAATCACGTTGAGAGAGCCCAGACACCTGTTACCAAAATGTTACACCTAGTTTACTGATATTATGACCCTTCATTTAAGAACACTAAAGCACACTGATACGAACTGATTCCCAAAACAACTTTCAATAAAGTAATCACTGAAAGGTATTAGCACACACTTAGGTTCAAACACCTAATTATGCTAGAAAATTTCACGGGATTTAAAACTATCTAACTGTAAGTGAACAATTCTCCTCAGAATCAAGAGATCCATAAAGAAGTACTTAAAACACTAAAAGAAATGTTGCCGTTTGCTATGAGGAACATGAGGACACAAAGGCACTGCCACCACGGTAAACGCACATCAGCTGTGCCAAGTGGAAGGGCATTCCTTACATATTATGTCAATAGGGAGAAAGATGACAGTTTCTTTTTTGCTCGTCTGGACCTGAAACTTCTAGTCAGCACTGTCTCGGTTACTAGGATGCACCCTCACCTATTCCGATGGCTTTCATTTCACGTAAGGTCTGCAAGGCTGGCAGTTTTCCAAATGCATAAAATCTTCGAAGACATTTCAGAATGGTATTAAAAGTCTGTAGATTTGGTTTCACCTTCTGTGCAACCATTTGTTTCAGCAGCTCCTAGTCGAATTAAAAGCAGGAAGTATTTTTAAAGCCTGGGTAGATAATCTGTCCAACAAAGAAATACTATGTACTGCCTGGCTGGTGTGGCTCAGTGGACTGAACATCGTCTCATGGACTGAGAGGTCCCGGTTCGATTCAGGTCAATTCCCGGTCAGGGCACATGCCCAGGTTGTGGACTCCATCCCCAGCGGGGGGTGTGCAGGAGGCAGCCTATCGATGTTTCTCTCTCACAATGATGTTTCCATCTCTCTCCCCTTTCCTCTCTCTCTAAAGAAAAAAGTCAATAAAAACATATTTAAAAATATTATATATAAAAAAGAACTTGGGTCTCTGGCTATACTTAAAGCAGGTTAATACATACCTAGTTTAAGAATTACCTATTGATTAGTAAGCCAGTGACTGCCTTTTAGATGCCCCACCTCCACCTGATCAAGGTGTCCAATGCCTTCAGCCCTCTGCCTGGGGAGTCTAAGTAAGACTCAAGCACAAGAGCAGATTAAATGGATTCTGTGTTTTTCCTTTTTTAAATGAGTTGTATGGTATGAAACATGTTTCTATTCCTAAGTGACTTCAACTCAGCAATTTCAATGTCATTAAAATTAACTGATAATTTCTCAATAAATATGCATTATTTTTATAGTAAAAAACCTATTACGAGACCTGGCCGGTTTGGCTCAGCAGGTGAAGTACTGGCCCTTGGACCAAAGGGTCCCGTGTTCAATTTTTGGTAAAGGACCTGTGCCTGGGTTGCAGGTTTGATCCCTGGCCGAAGTTGGGGTCATGTGGGAGGAAACCAATCGATGTGTCTCTCATATCAATGTTTCTCTCTCTCTCTCCTTCCCTTCCACTGTATCTAAAAATCAATGGAAAAAATATCCTCGGATGAAGATTAACAAAAAAAAATTAACAATGATAACAACAAAAAAACCTATTATGATAAAAAAAATGAATAAAGCAACTCAGTCTTTCTTAACTGTAGCTGTACGCTCTGGGCCAAGTAACTTTCTTCTCACATGCCAGACACCACTACTTAAGGAGGGCGTAAACAGGTCGCCAGCATCTGAGAGCCAGCACAGTGACTGCCATGAAGATGCTCAGTGAATGCTATCTCCATCCCATGCATTTCTAGCAAAAGATATTTTAGGCCTATCAAAAGACACAACAAGGGTTCCTCCTTACCAATATATTATTCCATTTTTCGTCAAACTTATCATTCATCATTGCTGTTGCTTCAATCAATGAATTGAAGGTGTATACATCAGCTGTAAAAGAAAAAAACGACTTTAACAAAATTTGGGAGTGAAGATTAAGCCCTAAATGACTCAGTTTAAGGCAAAGTGCTCACGCTCACGTGGCTTCTGGCTCATTATGACATGCCCACAAAAGCAGAAACCACTCTTTTCTGGCTCTCTACTCCTGTGTCAGTCATCGAGACCACAGGTCAAGATTAACAGTGAGCCAAGGACACCCAGCCGGTGGAGCTCAGTGGACTGAGTGTCACCCCAAGGACTGGGAGGTTTTGTTCAATTCCTGGTCAGGGCACATGTCCGGGTTGCAGGCTCGATCCTCAGTGGGGGCTTGCAGGAGGCAGCCAATTGATGTTTCTATCTCTCTCTCTCTAAACAATCAATAACAACATATTTAAAAATAAATTAATTAAAAAAAAAAAAAGAGTGAGCCAATGATTGAAGCAAAATCCAAACATTTTACAGATTCTTGAGAAGGGAAGTAGAGGACAGTTCACCAAACACTGACCACGGAGTCTGTTGTTTAATAATTCGGCATACAAGTTTAATGCCTGCACAGGAGCTCGGTGCTAGAAGAGAAAAAAATAAAAATCAAACATCATCAAATGTGTTCATTTAAGAAATATTTGTGTATCTCCTGTCCTAAGGTCTGGGAATACGACGATAAAACAGACAAGGTTCTAGTTAACATGAAGTTTACGCTAGTGCAGTGGTTCTTTAGAAGGGCAATTTGCTTCCCAGGTGATTCGGGTAACGCCTGCAGACCTTTGAGTTGTCATCAGTGAAGGGTGAGGGGAGGGTGTGCTCTCGCATGAAGCGGAGGCCAAGGAGTACTGAACACCCTACGACAATGCTCTGGATAGCCCCACAACTGATTATCTGGCCCAACTGTCAATAGTTGTGAGACTGAGAAACCCTGATATAGCAGATATTAAAGATAAAAATACAAAAACAGCTCGGCCGGTGTGGCTCAGTGGATGGAGTGTCGTCCCATGGACTGAGAGGTCCTGGTTTGATTCCTGGTCAGGGCATATGCCTGGGTTGCAGGCTCGATCCCCAGGGGGTGGTTGGGGGAGAAAGCATACAGGAGGCAGTCAATAGATGTTTCTCTCTCACATCGATGTTTCTATCTCACTCTCCGTTCCTCTCTCTCTGAGAAATCAATAAAAACAAAAAAAACAAAAAGAAGAAAACATGTTACCTTCACCATTCCTCGGATCATTGTGCAGTAGGAATGTGCGCTTTTCTCTGGCATCAGAGCAAAGATTCTCTCAGCATTGTTTTTCGCTCTAGACACAAGAGAGTAAGTGTAAACCAAGGGAGAAAGGAAAAGCAAATGATAGCTACCACAATTATACTGAGAATTCACATTGTTCACTGTGCCAAGCACTTTATGCATATAATTTAAAATAATTCTTGCCCTGGCCAGTTTGGATGCACGGTAAGAGCGCTGGCCTGTAGACCGAAGGGTCTTGGGTTCGATTCCTGATAAAGGGCACATACCTGGATTGCAGATTTGATCCCTAGCCCTGGTCAGGGTTGTGCGGCAGGCAACCAACTGATGTGTCTCTCTCACGTTGATGTTTCTCTCTCTCTCCCTTCCTTCCACTCTTATCTAAAATACATTTAAAAAATGAAATAATTCTTACTATGCAGAGACGGAGATATGGTTATCATCATTTCGAAAATGAGAAAAACTGAGGCTCAAAGACCTTAAGTTGACTAAGGCTTTGCAGTTAAGTGGCAGAACCAGGATGAAAAGGGAGTTTTTATGAATAAGTAATATGTAGTCATGTGCCGCATGACATTTTCATTAATGACAGACTGCGTATATTAGTGGTCTCAAAAGATAATGGAGCTGAAAAAATCCTATCACCCAGTGGCACTGCAGCACACGCATTACTCCTGTGTGTGTGGTGATGCTCGAGTGCACGAACCTGCGTACCAGTGAGCACAGCACATACAACTACATACAGGAGGGGCTACACCACTCTGTGATGTTCGCTCAAGGATGAAATCACCTAACGAGGCATTTCCCTGAAGGTATCCCCACTGGGAATGGCATATGACTGAATACTCAAGGTAAAAGCAACCTGTGCAAGTGTCCACAGTGAAGTTTCCCCATCCTCCTTCATCAGGTACAATTCCCCAGACGCAACCACAAACAAGCAGTTTCTCCTGAATCCTTTCAGTCCTGTTATTGCACGTGTACAGGTTATATTCTACCTAGTGTATCTACTCTCCTTCCTTAGGGAATAAAAAAACCCAAAAGGTACCATGTTATACAAATTATGCTATACCTCAACTCTCCCTCTTGCCAATATGTCTTAGAAATCACAAAGAATCAGGATTTGAGCCAGGATGGCATTTCAAAGTCCATACTCTTAATCACTAGGTGGAATTATTAAAATCTATTAAAGATATTTAATCTGTAACTTAATTCAATTTATCACTTCAAAAGAGACTTTAGACATTAATGGTAGCTTTCCTTCTCCAGACATCCACATAAAATACCGTTTTTATTCAGACACTTCTATTCAGTTTATTTAAATTCTCAAATGTTAAATGTTATTCACCTTTGTTTGAAAGTGAACTATATTCTGGTATGTGTGTATTCTTATGTACACAAAAATACCGAGTATTTCAGAACAGGTCTACAATGAATGCAGTTACAACTACTGATGAACTACCAAAGAACCATATTCTGAAAAGACTACATGGAGTTACGGGGGGGGGGGGGGGGGGGGGGGAGAACCAAGTGTGAATCTTATGGACAGATCACCATGCACATGAATACCACCTAGGACACTGACATTGTACACTAAAAATGAATTCCAGTTTAGAACATTAAAGGATCATATCTAGCCCAGCCGGTGTGGCTCAGTGGCTGAGCATCGACAAATGCACCAAGAGGTCGCCAGTTCGATTTCCGGTCAGGGCACATGCCCAGGTTGTGGGCCTGATTCCCAGTGGGGGGCACGCAGGAGGCGGCCAATCAATGTTCTCTCTCATTGATGTTTCTCTCTCTCTCCCTTCTCCCTTCCTCTCTAAAACCAATAGAGAAAAATTTTTTATTTTTTTTTTTATCCTCACCCGAGGACATTCTTTCATCTTTTGCCCAGATAGAGTGGGAGGGAGAGAGAGGAAGAGAGAGAGAGAGAGAGAGAGAAACATCGAGGTGAAAGGGACACATCAAGTGGCCGCCACCCGCATGACCAACCAGGGCCGGGGACAAACCGCAACCGAAGTACATGCCCCCAGCAGGAACCGAACCCGGGCCTCTCTGGACCGCAGGCCGACGCTCCAACCACTGAGCCAAACCGGCCAGGGCGAGAAAAATTTTTTTAAAGGATCGTATCTTCTTCAGGGAGTGATGAGGAATACTCCACATACTGTAGAAAACTATAATATAAAGTTCTAATAATGTGTAACATACCTCCAAGTAACTCCAAATTGAAGACCAGCCTTCTTCCTAGATTTCCCCTTGTTTTCCGCTGTGTCCTCTTCCTGTAATGAACCATCATCAACAAAAATAAAACAGAAGATGACAACAAAATGCATTCTCCTAGTTAGACTACTCAAAATAGGAAGGCTGAAGTGGGCCTTTAAAGCAACGGACAACCTGGAGAAACAATGAAACCAGTGCCCTGCATGCGGCCCAGACTCAGAAACTGGAAACCCACACACCGCAGCCTGTCCCCTCAGAGGACACATCTGCGTGATCCATACAGAAATCCTGTTACTCATTAGAATGGAAGCAAGAGAACATGACATACCTGGGTATGGAACATAGCTAATGTCTAATACTAACCCAACACAGCTAAAATTCTTTTTAAAAAATATTATATTTTGCCCTTTAACATAAATGAAGCTCTGGGGAGAGGCTGGTGTGGAGCAAGACAGGCTGGCTGGAACTGCACATGTCAGTACTGGCCCTGAAGCTGGGACTGGAGGGGCAGAAGGCCGGTCAGGCCCGGGAATCTAGAAGATACCCTGGAAGACAAGGTGGGATGACAACCCACTGCCTATGCACTTTAAGACTTATTTTGTACATAAATAACCCATATTTAGTGGAGAAGAATTGGAAAAAAACCAAAAAACACCCATGATTCATCAACCAGAGAAAAACACTAAATTTAAAAATTTTTCCTTATATATGAAAACTTATTAATAGAAATGGAATATATATTGGTATCTAGCCTATTTTCCCATATATCAATTATCTTTCCATATCCAGACTTACATTAGTACTTTCAATCACCACACAACACCATTACCATAATTCAGTCACCCACTATTAGACATGTAGTTTGTTTACAACATTTTTGCAATTAGAAGTATTGACATATGATAAAAATGTCCCATGTGCATCTTTATTCACATGAGCCAAGTTTCGTTGGGATCTTTTTCTCAAGTCACATGCTTGGGTTGAGCGGCTATGACTCGGTAACGACAGGCCAGCCTCTGGCACAATACTGTTCCATACCCCAGCGAGTGTACACATTCCTGTATGAATTTTTTAGGGTGCTGTGGCCAGGAGGTCTTTCCCTGTCTGCTACACATTATACTGTCACTGTAAGGAACAACATAGAGGTTTGCAAACATTTTTGGTCAAAGCTTTGCCTGCATGTGGTAGGCAAGGTCAAAATATTTTTAAAGGAAAGGTTACAACTGTTTGCATCTCTCCCCCCTTCCTCCACACCACTATGTATCAAAGCTAGTGTACCTCACTACACTTCAGAACAAATCTCCACTACCCTAACACATGACACAAGAACCCGCCTTACTCTGAGGTGTTACTACCAAAAGAAACCTTAAAATTTATTGCCAAAAGCCATTACCAACTCCTCTGATTTTTCCCTTTGTTGAAAATGATAATCAGCTGAGGGCTCTTGGTCACCATAGTAACACAATAAATCCAAGAGACTATTAGTTGTTTCCAGAGATACAGTGGTTCCTGTGGATAGAAGAGAAAAAGGGAAAGAAACCTTGAAACATCAAAGAGCTAAAGCCCATTAGATTACAATTCTTCACTTTTTCTATGAGCTATGGCTTTCTTGGCAACATATTTAACATTTAGTATCACCCACTTAAAGGACACACTTCAGAACTATTCCACTTGGATCCAGGCCCTCACTAAAATACTAGCATAAATGTCTAATTATAATAATCTCTTAAAAATTGTTGCTCATGCCCTGGCCAGTCTGGCCCAGAGGTTAGAGTGCCAGCCCCCCGACCAAAGAGTCATGGGTTCGATTCTGGTCAAGGGCACGTATCTCAGTTGGGGTTTGATCCCGGCCCTGGTCGGTGTTGTGCAGGAGGCAACCAATCGATGTTTCTCTCTCCCTCCCTCCCGTCCTCTCTCCTACTCTATCTGAAAATCAATGAAAAAATATCCTCAGGTGAAGATTAAAAAAAAAAAAAAAAAAAAAAAAGAAATAACCGCATTTTTCTGGAGAAAATATGCTGATAATAAAAATGACTACCAAGAAATTTAAGAGCCCAGAAAAGATAGCACAGCAGAGTGGACAGGACACAGCTATGGAGTGTGATCTGACTGGGTCTTACTACTGCAAACTGTGTGACCCTGAAAATTTACTTAATGGGTTAATGTTAACTAAATAGGAATACTTATAATATAATATAAAATCTTATTACATAGCCCTGGTGGTTCAGTGGTTGGAGTGTTGGCCCACGGACCAAAAGGTTGAGGGTTTGATTCTGGTCAAGGGCATGTACCAGGGTGGCAAGCTCAAACCCCAGTCGGGGTCATGCGGGAGGCAATCATCCGATGTATCTCACATAGATGGGTGTCTCTCCCCATCTCTTTCTGTCTCCTCCTCCCACATTTCCATTCTATCTAAAGATCAATGGAAAAATACCCTTGGGTGAGGATTAACAAAAACAAACAAACAAACAATCTTAGTACATAATTACAAAACATTACATAAATAATAATCTATAGAAAATATAGAATTATAATATATAATAATCATATAAAATCAATGTAAATATTAATACCAACTAAATATTACTTAATATTTTTTCTTTTATGACAATACAATAGCATCTCGTAAGATTTTATAGAATTAAAATAAGTATGCAAAAATGCCTATTAAAGTGCTTGGCATTTTATTAGAGGCTTGATAATAAACTTTTCTATAATATCTACCCTGGTATGTTGACTCATTCTGTTATTCTGAGCTTTGGGTCTCACACTTTTCATTTATTTTTATTTTTTATTGATGTTAGAGAGAGAGAGAGAGAGAGAGAGAGAAGAAGAGAGAGATAGAAACACCGATGAGAGAGCATCGACTAGCCACCTCCTGCATGCCCCTCACTGGGATTGGGCCCATAACCCAGGCATGTGCCCTGACCGCGAATTGAACTGGCGACCTCTTGGTGCATGGGTTGACGCTCAACCACTGAGCCACACCAGCCGGGTGGGTCTCACACTGTGTTTAGAAATGTTTACTGAATGTCTGCCTGTGCCTACACTACGCAGTGTATATAACTAGAGGAAGACAAGTCTTAGCACTAAAAACAAGAACTTTAATACACACTTGGCTGATATTTATCATAATTAACAAGCAGAGGAAAAAGTCTCCCTAAACGATCATCTGCACCAGCTATTCATTTGTACATCCAATGCTGTAACAGGCTATATACCAAAATTCTCAGATTAAACACAGCTTTCTACAGACATTTCTTTTGTTCAAGGCTGTATGGAGTGATTCAGTCCAGTTTCTATCTCTTCTTTGTTTGGTTAAATTTGTTTAAAATATGTTTTTATTGATTTTAGACAGAGAAGAAGGGAGAGGGAGAAAGAGACAGAAACACCAATCAGTTGCCTTCTGCATGCCCCCTACTGGGGATTGAGCCCCAAACTCAGGCATTTGCCCTGACCAGGAATTGAACTAGCGACCCTCTGGTGCATGGGACGATGCTCAACCAAGTCACACCAGCCAGGGCTATGTCTGGTTGATTTTTAGACTACATCACTGAACAGTACTCCAGATTCCATAGAACTTAAAACAATATACCTCCAGAGGTTCATTCATCCACATCAAATTCAGAGAACTACAGAGAGAAGCTCTGAGGAATTAAGTGACTCTTCCAAGGCCACAGTTAATTTGTGTCAAAACCAGAACCAGTATCCAAGCCTCTGATCCAACAGTTTACTGATCTTTCCTTTTTAAATGATTTACTTCTTGTTTGTTTTATGCGTTCCAAACATAAAGAGTACAGAAACTCTGAATATAGTATGCATAGCCTATAAGTTAAAAAAGGAAGCTAAGGGAGAGTAACTATATAAATTCTCTACCTGTGATACAGCACAACTGCACAAAAAACTAACAAAGCTGCCACTCTATCTCACCTATAATTTTAAAGTGACGCTAAAGCAGAACTTAAAACATTATTTATTAAACTAATAAAAATATAAACAACGCCATGAAGCAGTGTAAGTACAATAACACCTGTAACCTTTACTCACAACTACTGGGATCATATACGTGTGGCCCACTTCTAAGCCCATGTTCCTAGGGGGGCTTTAAATGAACTCAGTCACCTGCTTGCAAGAGCTGATCAAACATGTCCACCGAAGCTTTGACTTTTTTGAGCTTGATTCGTTCCTTTAGGGCAGCTTCACTTAAATCTTCGATCTGAGGTTCCAAGTGCTCAGGCATTAAACACTGGAAAACAAGATGGCTGGAGTTACTACAAACAGGTAAGGGTGAAAGCATAATGGAGTAGGACAACATTTTTATCACCAACACACCAAAATAAAATGTCACTGCTCCAATTCACATTTCATTCATCAAATACTATTTATCATTTTCACATGAATGTCTGTAGGAAATACAACTTTTAAAGCCCGGCCAGTGTGGCTCACCGGTTGAGCACTGACCCATGCACCAAGAGGTCGCTGGTTCGACTCCTGGTCAGGGCACATGCCCAGGTTGTGGGCCAGATCCCCAGTGGGGGCATGTAGGAGGCGGACAATCGATGTTCTCTCTCATTGATGTTTCTATCTCTTTCCCTCTCCCTTCCCCTCTCTCTAAAATCAATAAAAAAGGAACCCCCACCCCCCCAAAACACAACCCTTTCAAGTCCCTGAAAACACGACTATTTAGCTATCTACTAGCTTGGAGAGAACTATTTAAAAGCACCCAAACCTAAATATCTAATCCACATCCAAGAATCCTACTTCCAACTAAATTTCCCAACTTCAAGCTGAACTTACTATTTTCCCCTGCTAAAACCACCCTTTCTCCTTTCCTCCCCAATCTTGGTTAAGAGTCAGAGTACACTTGGTTTCCAAAGGCAAAAATGTTGCATCCTTGATGCTTTCTGTTACTTTAAACATTTAATATCACCAAGGTATGCTGATTTTACCCCAGTCGGTATTTTATGCATGTACTTATTGAATGCCTACTACTATACATCAAATATTGGGGATACACAGACAAAAGTCATTCTCTATCCACGAGGTGCTCACAGTCCAATGGAGAAAGCAAATAAGAAAATAACTATAATACAGTGTGAATGGTAAACGACATAAGAGCTCTCAGAGGTGTGAGCGTGCTGTCCGCCGCGGAGGCAGGGGACCACAGAAGGCTTCACACAGAACTGAGCTAAGCACAGAAGAGTAACAGTTGATCAAAAACATAAAGGGGAAAGGGTGGGCCAACAAATGATCATTCCATAGCTGCCATTGTCTCGGTTCAGGATGCTGACCTACACAATTGCACTGGCTTCCTAATTTGTCTCTAAGGCCTGCAGCCTGAGAAGCAGGAGGGCTGTGTTTGGGTATGTGTGTTTTGAGAAGCAGGGAGACGTGAGAGGGAGCGCTTTTGGACACAAAGAGTCCAAGGTTATATTTCCACTAAAATACTCAGGAGGACAGGGCACATCTGTGTTGCTCACCACTGGACTGACAACAGTAAGCACACTAACATACAGCAGACAGACAAACACCAAATGAAGTACAAGGGTTGAAGCAAGAAGAGTGTAGACAGGAAAAACAGAAAACGACTGAACATGGAAACCAAAGGAAGACGGTAATGCTTAAGGAGTGGGTGGGAAAGCTATTGGAGGAAACTGAAAAGGAACAGTCACATCGGTAGAGATCTGAAAGTCGGGTGTCACAGAAGGCAAATGGGGAAAATAAGATGAGCAGCAAATACATAGAGTTAAAAATGAAAAAAAAGGTTAGTGTTGTGAGCATATATAACTACACATAAAAAAGACTTTTTACCCAAATATTGAGGGCATTCAAATGGCTCCTCAAATATTAGCCATGGAAGCTTGGTTAAAATGTTTTTTGTTTTTATTTTTTTTATGGGGGGGAAGAGAGAGAGAAAGATCGATGTGAGAGAGACACATCGACTGGCTGCCACGCACACGGCCCCAACTGGGGCCGGGGACGAACTGCAACCAAGGTACGTGCCACTAGTGGGAACCAAACCCGGGACTCTCCAGTCCACAGGCCGACGCTCTAACCGCTGAGCCAAACAGGGCAGGGTGGTTAAAATGTTTTTAATTGAACTTTTTTGTTTTGTTTTTTAAATAGATAGGGGGTGGGGGGTGGGGGAGAGAAACATCGATGTGAGAGTGAAACATCAGTTGGTTGCCATCTGCACGCACCCTAACCAGGGACCAAACCAGCAATCTAGGTATGTGCCTTGACTGGAAATTGAACCCACAACCTTTCAGTGTAGGGGACGACGCTCCAACCAACTGAGCCACACTGGCCACGGCAAGCTTGGTTAAATTTACATTTATATAGTATTATTGAAAATTGCAATTACCTCTCCTTACCGGTATATGAGGTTCAGCTATGTCTTTCTGAAAATATTTGGGACGTAAATTAATAATAAACTTTGCTGCATTCTCCCCGGACTTCTTTGCCAATAAAAATGAACGCTATATAAAGAAAAACATTCAGATATAAATTGGTATTTACATGTAATTTAGATTCGAGAGATCAAAGTCACATCCTTAGCAAGAATTATTATTCTTCCCCTTAGAAAGGAGTGCAACAATAAATACACAGAATCCCAATTAGAAGTTAAATTACGTAATATACATCCACCTCTGCTGAGAGTGACATAGTTTCAGGCCATGTCTTATGTACGTGCTGAGGTACATAAACACAATGCATTAAACCGAGTGGGTGGCTCCAGTGTGAAAGAGCCTAAATGTTAAAAACCAAAACCAATCCTCTGCCCCAGCTAATCTCTAAAACTTGTTGATGAAAGCAGTAAAGGAGACAAAAAGTTTACCAATGTAGGTTTTTACAACTAAGTTAAATTACATATGTACTCTTGTACCCAAACCAAGATGAAACATAATACCAGAAAAGTAACACGAAAGTACTCACTGATTCCACAGAGGATGTTGGTATGAGATAAGGATCGTCTTGAAATGCATAAGGGGCAGCTGTGGTATCCTGTGGAGAAGATACATAAGTCTCTTTAGCTAGATTTTTATTAAATGGACCTGATGTTGTGAGTTTCAGTGATGTCCAAAAAGTCTATAAAATAAATTTCAATTATGTATGAAACACACAATGCAGAAATATGTATGTACATTTGTATCTGTGTAAGAGTGTGTGTGTGTGTGTGTGTGTGTGTGTGTGTATGCATAGAGAGAGAGACTAATACCTAATGTTCTCAGCTCTATAAGACTTGGTTGTAACCAACACAACTTAAAGCAAACAATTGCTTAAACCCCTATGACTGTCTAAGATTTGAGTCTGCTATCAATTGGGACTATTGTTTTAAACTCTAGGCAAAGATCCTCTAAATAAACTAGTCTTGACACCAGTTCCCCACACTAGCATTCCCTTCACTAACCATCCAAAGTCTCTTCTCCAAATGGAAGGTCCTCTTAGGCCCTCTCAGGTGGTACAAGGAGCAGCTCTCTGTGTCCCCCTGTCCAAGGTTCTATACTTCCTTCCACTCCAGCACCACCTGGGGTTCACTCAGAACTGCTCCCAAATTACTTCCTCTATTCCTCTCTCCCCCAGAGCATCCTTTCCCGGGCCTTAATAGAACCTTTGTTACCGGAGAAAAATATTCACCCTATATCCTGAACCTTCTGATTGTCCCCTGATGCCTTGTCTTACTGACACGGATTCTCTGAGGGCTGGGGTGGGAAGAGCTGGAGAGCTTCCCTGCAGCTCTCAAAGAACAAGCTGCTCATACAAAGGGCCCGAAGGCAATACTTTTGGGTGGTCCTAGCTTCCTGCTGCTACTTTCAAAACCCATATTCCTTCCCACTCCCCACTTGAGGCATATTCCATTTGGCTATGGCACTCTATCACAATGAAGTAGGCATGCGATGGCAAACCAGAGGTAGCAGTTCCAGGTCTGCTGCCCTGCACTACCCTGACTGCACTCAAACCGTTGCCTGGCACTGGCTCTGATCCTTTCCAGCACCCTTATTAAAGTGCTGTTCATGGCCTCTAGCTTTGGTGACATGCTCAATGTCTTTAACTTACTACATTTATTCTTCCTATTTGTCTCCCAACTTTCCTCACCCAGTGATTTCCAAGTCCTTCATGGTCTCTGAGAAACAACTCCATTTTGGCCCTGTAGCTCAAGACACCTCAAACCAGAAGTAGGCCCAAATGAACTTCCCTGACATAGTTCCCGCCCTTACTGAATGGTACATGGCACTGACCACTGCAGTCCAATCCTAAGATCTTCTCTCATTCCTTCCATTCAACTAACCTGTCACCAGGCCCAGCCAACTCCATCTCCATAGTCCCTTATCCCAACTGCCACTGCCTCAGTTCAGTGTCTTCCTTAGTCACTCATTCAATAGTTACTGAGCACCTCATATGTGCCAAGCATTGTTCTACCAGGGGGATGATAAAAATCTCATTCCCTCATAGAGCTTATAATCTAGTGGGGGTGAAAATCTCCAGAAAGGAAACAAAATAAGTATCAGAAAATGACATATGCAATTTTAAATGGGGTGGTCAGAGGAGGCCTCACTGGAAAGGTGCTATTTAAGCAAAGACTTTAAGAGATTAGGGGGCAAGTTATGTGGATATCTCAGGGGAAAACACTGTAGGCAGAGGAACAGCAGATGTTAAAGCCCTGAGGCAGATGCCTGCCTGCTGAGACACGGAGAATTAGCCAGAAAGCAGCATGGTTAGAGCAATGAGTGAGGAAGACAGGACATGTGGGCAGAGATAACGTGTATGGGGAAATCACCTAGGGCCTCAGGAGCCCTCGGATGGACTTCAGTTTCTATCCCAGTTATGGGTTCTTTGCAGAGTGCTGTGACCTACCATTTCAGCAGGGTCACTCTGGCTGCTTAACTGAGGACAGTCTGTAGGGTGCTGAGGAAGTGAAGGTGAGGGACAGAGCCTGTATTAATTAATCCAGGATTTTAAGAGATGATGGTGGCTTAGATAACCAAGGTGATCATGGTGGTAACAAGTGCTCAGAGTCTGGGTATCATGCAGAAAAGAATTATGAGGCCTGAGACTGCTATTCTTAGAAAGGTCTGCTTGCAAGGCTGGTCCTTGGCTGGCAGCTGGGAATCTGGATTTCGGAAGGGTTCCCACCATTCCCAGGTCTGGTAAGAATGGGCCCGAACTGTTTGTACACTGTAGTTTATGCTGAACTTCTGCTTTCTTTCTGGGAGTCTGAGATTTGGCATGTGCCAGGGAGAGGTGACTAAATGACCAGCTCCAGAAACCTCCGGAAACTGAGTCCCCAGCGAGCTTTCCTGGCAGACCCTCCACATGTGTCATCACAACTCTGCTGAAGGAATTAAGCAAATCCTGCACCGACTCTGCAGGGAAAAGACCTTGGAGCCTTGTGCCTGGTGCCTGGTCTCCTCTGGGCTTTATCTAAGTGCCTTTCACTGTAGTAACACATGGCTGTAGGACTACATGCTAATTTCTATAAGACCCCTAGCAAATCACTGAACCTAGGAGTGGTCTTGGGGACTCCACTCACACACATTTTGAAGGAACAAACAAAGGATTTACTAATGTGTAGCCTGAAAGACAGAGGAGTGAAAGATGTCCCCCAGAATTTTAGCTTGAGCAACTGTAAGGATGGAGCTGCCATTAACAAGATAGCAAAGAAATATGTGAGGTAGTTTGGAGGGAAAGGGGTTTGGCCTGAAGATGTTCAGTATACATTCAAGTGGAAAGGTTTCCAGACTCTACATTGCTATCTTTCCTAAAATTTGTCTGATGCCTCACCACTGCTTAAAATTCCTGAATGGACTTGGATAAAAATCAGAAGTCACGAGAATAGCATTCATGATTCTGCCTCATCTCTCATTTCTCTATCCCACAAATTCTTGATTCCCACCATACAAATCCATGCTACGCCTTTGCCTCTGCCAGAAACGCTCTTTCCCACCACTGCATCCTCGCTCCTCACCGTGCAGCACCAATCCATTGATCAGTTCTTCTGGAAACCCTCCAATCTTGGTTACGTACACTCTGCTCAGTGCTCCTTCAGCGTCCCTCTCTAGAAACCACGCAAGTACTGTGTCTTCATTCTACAACCACCAGCACAGTGCCTGGTGAGCATCGTAAGGGGTTACTGAATGAATAAATGACTATCCCTTGGATTTTAAGAATCCCAAGTCAGACAATTGCACACACAAGTCTGTAACTCCTGGGCCATTCTCATTAAAAAACTCAGAGGCCCATTTCTCTAGCTTACTTTTCAGGTGCCTATTTATGGGTGAGTGGTTGAAAATCTCAATGTCTTGCTAGTGCAGAGATGCAGTCTTTAAAACGCTTCTTCAGAAGCTGCTAGGGTATATCAGTGCATATTTGGCCCAACACCCCATTAGGTTTAACATCAACAACAGAAGAACAATTCTAGAAACCTGTGATAACCGCCTTAAGGAGGGTTAGTGTCCACATAGATATTGTGGCGACAAAAAGGACTTAATTACTTTAGATATTTCCCCACAGCTGGAATTAAAAGTATAGTTCCCAGCTAATGAAAAATACAATCAAAGTTCTGTTTGTGAGGCATTTACCAAGGTTTCAGTTTCTTTATTAGACTACCAGCTCTATTTCTGAATTGTCAATGGAGCCTATTATTGACAGTAAACCACTAAGATAGTTGCAGTAAGAATACAAAAGCTAGCTAGCATTTGCTGAGCATTTCCTTTGTGCCGGGCACTACCCTAAACCCTTTCACATGTACTAACTTATTTCCCATCATCACTTTGAGGTTTGGTGCTATAACTAATCCTCATTTTATAGATAAGGGAACAGAAGCACCAAGAAAGAGATAAAGTAACTCTGTGATAAAGACCACAAGCTAGTTGTTCTGGCTTCAGGACCCACATTCTTTTTTTTTTTTAAATCCTCACCCGAGGATATTTTTTTCTATTTATCTTCAGATAGAGTGGGAGGGAGGGGGAGAGAGGAGCACTGACTGGTTGCCTCCCCCATGACCCGGACCAGGGCTGGAGACAACGACAACCAAGGCTCGTGCCCTTGACTGGAATCCAATCTGCGACTCACTGGTCCTCAGGCCGATGCTTTAACAGCTGAGCCAATCGGCCAGGGCAGGACCCACATTTTTTTTTTTTTTTTATCCTCACCCGAGGACATTTTTGCATTTATCTTCAGATAGAGCAGGAGGAACAGAGAGAGAAACATCGATGTGAGAGAGACACATCGAGTGGCTGCCACCCACACAACCCCAACGGGGGCCAGGGACAAACGGCAACCGAGGTACGTGCCCTCAGTGGGAACCGAACTGGGGACTCTCTGGTCCGCAGGTCGACGCTCTAACCGCTGAGCCAAACCAGCCAGCGCAGGACCCACATTCTTAATCACTTTTTTTTCTTCCAGCATGGCAGGTACACTGTTGTTCAGTTGGTCTACAGATCACTTGCCTAGAGCATCACACCCAAACCATCCCCCAGACACATGCATTTCAACAAGCTCTTCAGAGGATTAGTTTAACAATCACTAGTACAGCATAAAAACACTAAAACTGAAGACAAAGGACGTGGAACTAAGTCAAGGCTTTAACATCCTAACTAGCCCAGAGTTAATTTAAAAGCTTAGATTCCTCATTTGTCACATGAAGAGACTGGATTAGACCATTTCTAAGACACATTCTAGGTACACAACAGTTTAATCATGAATAATGAAGAGGTGTGAACATTAAATGTATTAGCAGAGTTAAGATACGGATACCTGAAATACTTACCCTGTTTACTGTGGATGCAAGTGCCTGCAGAACAGCCACTTTGTCCCTAGGAATAAAAATCACAAGTTAACCCTCACCAGAGTTTTCACACTCACAAAATGAACGAGTGATCCTATTCTCAGAATGAGCCGGCCAATAACTAAGTTCAGGTCTCGACTAAAGCCAGTTCTCACATCTCAAGATCACTAGAATAACTAGAGAAAGCTGTCTGGTTCTTTTGCCTAAAGGTGGTTAGCACTATGCTTTGCCTACCCTCTGTTTCTACCCTAAAACCATCACCCAGAACTAAGGACTTCCACCCTCATCTCATAAAGCTGTCTATCCTGAATCTTATCTTCTCCCATCCATTTTCCTATGCATTTTTACTGTAGCTTTCTGGACTGCTCTTGCCTTCATTATCTAAACTGGTGGCTCTTAATTCATGTGATTTATATATGAGAATAAATCACATGCTGTACTCTAGACCTACTGACTAAGAACCTCCAAGTTCCACGGAGAACTGTCACATGCATTACTACTGAGTTCCCAGATGATTCTGATGCACCCTCCTATAGAATGAACGTCTCAACTATATAACCTTTACAAGGACTTCAGGCCACCTGTGCATTGTGCCTGTGGGTACAGACCTTTACTCAACTACTGGAAAAGGTGGTTTCATCAGAATAACTGACAAGATAATTTGGGGTCAAACATTTTCACTGCTGTTAGATTTTATGTGTTTCATTTCCAAAGGGAAATAAAGAGTAAATTTAATGAACCAAACTATTTTTCTAAACAAACTTTAACATACAGAACAACAGAAGTCATCTGAAAAAGACAAAAGAACATACAGGAAATTTTATATTACATCAAGGCTGAGTAATTCCCAGATGTATAAAACATCCATTGGGTTGTCTATCCATTTTAAAAAGTCACATTTATGTAATTTCAACAAAAAACAAAGACATTCGTTTACCTTTACGCATTCCCTAACAAAATTTGCATGTTTCAGTCTTATCAACTGAGCGCGTCTTCATAACATACTAAACAAATTCAGTGAAAAAATTACGACGTTCAGATTACTCACTGGTTCTCCTTTCTAAAGGGCTACTTTAAAAAACAATCTCAATTAATACATCATCCTTAAAAAATAGATTACAACATACAGGTTATGCTGAAGTGTATCGTATTACCTTGTAACTGTTTCCTACTCCACTCTGAGTTTGGTGTTAGTATTTCTAAAATTTCTTTTTTTCTTTTTAAACTCATCTATTTATTTATTTATTGAGGTTTTTTTTTTTTTTTTTTTTTTTTTTTTAGAGAGAGAGGAAGGGAGAGGAAGAGAGAGAGAAACATCGTCTGGATTGGCTGCCTCCTGCATGCCCCCCAATGGGGGATCGGGCCCACAACCAGGGCATGTGCCCTGACTGGGAATCGAACCAGCAACCTCTTGGTGCCTGGGTCGACTCTCACCACTGAACCATACCAGCTGGCTCTAAAACTTTTTATGGTACTTTTACAAACACATATCACCATAAAAAACGCACACTGTCATTATGTATATGTGCTTTCCAAATTTGACTGTATTATCCATGTTACTACATAGAAATCTAATTAATTCCTTTAAATGTTACACTGTATAATCACCATTTTTATTATCCACTTACTTATTGATGGGCACTTAGGCTGGCTCAACTTGTTACGATTCCCAAATTATAGAGAACTTTCTCATCCATGTCTGAGGTGATATATTCAGGTGTTCCTCTAGAACGTCTAACCAGTAAGGTATGCACATTTTAAATAGTGATTCTGCCACATTGTTCCACTGACTGCCCTATCAACAAATTTGAGCACCCATTTCCCACATCCTCTTTCTTTTATGAGCCCAGTTACCTATGCACTGATCATGACTGGGCTCCCTGCAGGCCCGAAAATAACTATATAATTCAGATTAACCTGGTCAGAACAGTGTCTTTATCATGTCACATTATGAAAATTAATGACTCCACAACTTGTTAAGCTCTTCTATGGCACCTGGGTGACCTGGGAAATCACAGCCTCAAATCACCCTTCATCTCTAAAATAAGGCAACAGTAATCTGTAGTCCTTATGGCTCCTTCCAAGTCTAAAGCATCAATTCCTGAGCCCGGAATTCAGAGGCTCTCTATCAGAGAACTTCTATCCACCACATTTTTTTTGCAAAGGAACAGATAGTAGATATTTTAGGCTTTACAAGGACTCTGGTGCAACTATTCAGTTCTGCCAGTGTAGCATAAAAGGAGCCACAGACAATATATTCAATTTTTAATTGACACTGAAATCTCAATTTTATACAATTTTCAAATGTAGTAAGAGTCTTCTTTGAACTTTTTAAAATTATTTATTTATATTTTTAAATGCTCACCTGAGGATATTTTTCCATTTATTTTCAGACAGAGAGGGAGGGAGGGTGAGGGAGAGGGAGAGGGAGAGGGAAAGGGAGAGAGGCAGAGAGGTAAAGAGGGAGAGAGGGGGAGAGGGGGAGAGGGGGAGAGGGAGGGATATTGCTTGACTGGCTGCCTCCCGCACTACTCCAACCAGGGCCGGGGACTTAACTGCAACTGAGGTACGTGACCGTGACTGAAATCGAACCCGCTACTCTGGTCCGAGGGCCAATGTTCTAACCGCTGAGCCAAATTGGCCAGGGCTTCTTTTGACTTTTTAACTATAAAAAATGTAAAAACCATTCCTGGCTCAGGAGCTATAAAAAAACTTGGCCTTAGCCTGCTGACCAATGCTCTGTATCAACTATCTACCTTTCCTTCCCCTATTCTAACAGCATTTTTCACAGGCCTGCCTGCTTGGCCTCCTCCCATCACATATCACGATCATGTTTTCTGTATCTGTGGGTCTTATGCTTTAGGATTCATGAGAATTACTCACAACAATATGCATTTTAAAGAAAATTCCCAGGTGATTCTGATGCTAATAAAATAATCTTAACCATTTTAAGGTACAGGTAAATTTCTACACTTTTCAATAAAACTCACCTTCATTATTGCAATACAACTACTCTTGACTTATATCATATCCTGTATTGCCTCTAATCATGTATATAAATTATGTACATATGTAAATGAGTATAGGGTACAAAGTATAAACATGCATGAGACTGGGCTGGATCATAAGCCATCTGAGCATACCCTCCAAAAGCTCCTTTTATTCCCTGTAGTAGCTTCCTCAGGGATAGAGACCAATAAAATGCTGTGAACTTAAATTCTATTCAGGAAAATGACTCATTAATGCATGTTTGTTCCTACTCTTATCTTGGTTCTGATTCTCATGCCAGGGAAGACAGAAATGAACCTGAATATGATAAAATACTATGTACGAATTAAGAATTAAAAACAAGGTAAAGAACAGTACATCTAATAAATCAATTCTACTAAACTAAATGTATACATATAATTTATATTACAAAAACCATACCCCTGAACTTTAAAATAATAGCTATCATCTACTGAGCTCTGACTATGTGGCAGGCACTAATCAAATGCTGAGTTAATCCTTTGAGGACGGTACTATCACTACCCACATTCTACTATGGCACAGAGATTAACTTGCCTCTGAGTAGTGTGACTGCTAGTAATCTTGTTTCCTTTTTGCCTCTGAGTAGTGTGACTGCTAGTAATCTTGTTCAATTTATCACAGCCACCTTTTGGCAATAACCATTAATACTTTTGTAATTTAAGAATGCTCTTTAAAAAAAATTAACTTTAGTCTTCAGGTCATACTCAGGAAAGATGTAGCGTTTTGAGGGGGCCTTTAAATACATTCGATAATATCATTACTATAAGAATTTCTGTGAAGAAGTTTTAGTTCTTATGTACGCAACAAATATTGAATAACTAAGGCAATCTGTTCAAGGATCTATCTATCCAGTGAGTTAAAAAAGCTAAATTTTGCAGTCCACGTCATTTATTTTATTACCTCATTAAAGACATAAAGATATTATTTTTGTCTGCTCTCCCAACCATATGAGAATTTCCTTGAAAATAAAAAAATCATTCTCATGATTACTCAGTTATGTAAATATTAACCCAAATTCAGTTCAGAAAATCTCTTAAGTAAATCTTATTCCCCATTCCCTCACTACTTTCCACTTTCCTGTTTTATGTTCTTTTAAACTCCCCAATTTTTCCTTCCTCAACTGTTCCCTCCCCAAGAATGTTCTCCACTGCTCATCACTGAATCCTTACTTAACAATGTTTGCTTCTCATAAGCACTCAACCACTTGGTGAATAAACACTGACTAAATACTCACCAAGTTTTCCTTTTTGGAATGACCACTTCTTCAATCCCTTAATAGGAAAAAAAACAACAACCAAGTGAATCAATTTTCCAATACTACTATTATAAATAAGTACAATGTTAATATAAAAATGGAATTATTTCAATATATTTCTATATACCTGTTACATCAGCTCCTTCAACCTTTGGGAGGGCTGTACTTCCAGAATAAAGTCTGCAAAAAATAAGAGCCCTAAAGTTAACATTCATTAATGAAGTTCCTGCCTTACCTCCACGTATGTGCATTTTGAGCCCAAATTTTCCAATTATCATGAATCAAAATGATGGGATAATTCATGCTAATGTACACTGAGAAGACATGGCCTCAATACCAAGTTTAAATACATTATTAAATACATACAAGATACGGACACAACATAGTCAAAGTGTTTTGAATCAGGTAATCTCATTAAATAAAATCAGGGGGAAAAGCAAAATTTTAATAGCACCTGAACAAATGAATAGCTAATCTGAAATATAGGGACTTTTAACTTGGGAATCTAAAACACTCAAGTTAAGAGGAACAAGTTAACGAGCTACTACTTTTTATATGGATAATGCCCTAACAATAATAAAAGTCTATCCACTTAAAGCACTTATGGCAAACTATGAAATTATTTTCATAATTTCAGTCCATTTCAACAATCAGGAAAGTACCAAAAATGTATGTCCTAATTTAAACTTGGAACTGCTTGATTTTTTTTAATCCAAAATATAGAATCATTGACCCATGGCTGAGTTTCAAATTTTTCTGATTATACTAAAAAACAGTCAATATACCACATAGACAACGTACACTATTATCTTATGTATTGCCTTCCTAAATGGCATTGGTACCATTCTGAAAATTGTCAAGATGTGATTAGAAAATTACTTCCTCTATGGGTATCTAGTCTGACATCTGCCCAGCAGGTGTGGCTCAGTGGTTCAGCTGGACTCATGCACCAAGAGGTTGCCAGTTCATTCCCAGTCAGAGCACATGCCCAGGTTGTGGGCCCGACCTCCACTGGGGGGCATGCAGGAGGCGGCCAATCAATGTTCTCTCTCATTTATGTTTCCATCTCTCTCTCTCTCTCTCTTAAAAAATAAATAAAATAAAACAATACCTCTCTGCTTAGGGATCAACTTCAGAAAGGGATCAACTCTTTCAAAGCATGCTGTTTCTTGTGACATTAGGACAAACAGATTACTGTTGTCTTTGACAAGGAATTCTGAATGTCCTAATTAAATACAGGAATGTGAAAGAGACAAAAAATGGTGGCGCTCATAAACTACCTTCGGTTAATATCTTACCAGTTCTTCCCATTCCTCCTGGTTGAGTGAAAATAAGAGAAAATGATTAAAAAAAATTTTTTTTTGGTCTTTATTGATTTTAGAGAGAGAGAGAGGAGAGGAGAGGGAGAGAGAGATGGAAACATCGATGAGAATATCGATGGCCGCCTCCTGCATGGCCCCCCACTGGGGATCGGGCCCACAACCTGGGCATGTGCCCTGACCAGGAATCTTACTGGCGGCCTCTTGGTGCACGGGTGGAGGCTCCACCACTGAGCCACACCAGTGGGGCACAAATGATTGTTCTTTTTTAAATCTGGGATGGGATTTCTAACAGCCACATTAACTAGAATACTGGCTCCACGGGAGAAGGATCGTAGTGTGGCCTACAGTTGTAACTCCTGGGTAGGCCAGCCAAGCAATAAATATCTTCCCAATAAATGTGTTTTGATCTTTTTCCCCCCTAGCACGCGGCTACGAGAGAGTGCATGCGCATTCCACTGCAACGTGCCTCATTTCTCAGCTCTCGGGAAAAAGGGGATACACATGAGTAGGTTGACACCTGGGTCTTCCTCGTGGGTTCCTCAAGCCTGCCTTACCTGCAACTAGGGGCCAGTCCACATGGACCTGCCCGCCGATCGGTCAGCGGCAGGCAAAATCTGCGGCGGACCCTCAGCCAGCGAACCGTTGCCGCCGCCGCCATCTTCGGTGTCTTCGCATTGCATGTTGGGAAAGAATGCCTCCCACCTTCCGAATCACCAATGGGGGGGGGAAGGTGGGCGCGAATAGCTCGGCTATTGGCTGAGTCGGAACAAGAAGAAACCAATCATAAAGTAAGTTACGAGCTCCGGTTTTGAAAGAATTTGTTACAGAAGTTAAGTGCTTAATACGCCTCAATTGCACCAAAGATATTTTCTAACATGATCATTTTAATGCCGTATATCTTCGATTGTTTTCAAAATAAGAGGGCTAGTGAAAGTCGTGAAATTACTTTTCTTCCTCCCCCCTAGAGCGGAAATGATCTCGTCCACGTAAATCTCAGGAGTCCCAGCGAGAGTTTGTCGCGAGCAAGCGCAGTTGAAATCACGTGGCGGCTCCGGGCTTGTTTGTGGCTGCGTTAGGAATTTACTAGGGTTGACTGGAATTTCTTTCTGGGTGTCGGAACTGGAAACTGACCTGGAGGATGTTGGGCTCAAAGAACATGCCCTGGCGGCGGCTGCAGGGCATTTCCTTCGGGATGTATTCGGCCGAAGAGCTCAAGTAAGTAGTTGGTGGGAAGCGTGCAGAGCTTGTCTCTTGAGGTCGGCGCCTTTATAAACTACTATTCCCGAAAGGTCTTGCGCCCAGTTTATCCTCTGAGTCCATGGTTTTTGGGCGCGTGGCCTGCTGGGACCTGGAGTTCTGGGAACGCCTAGGGCTGGAGTGCACTGCTTAGACCCGGTGGGGCTGCTAAAGAGTTTACGCTGGGGAGGAGGGTATTCTCAGCAGCGTTATCCGCCAGTCTTCTCGTTAATTAACCAGCGTTTGTGAAGTTACTGTAATGTCTCTGAAGCGGTTAGTTAAGCACATAATTAGTCTCTTGTCTGTAAGATGATTATCCTTTACAACTCAGTTCTGGCCACTTCTCTTTGCTAGGATCCTCTGTATTCCTAGGACCTTATTGTCTTCAGGTTCTTCTTTTTCTGTGACAAGTACTTCTTCCTTCCTTACTCGATCAGTTTATTAACCCACTAATATTTATTGATTTTTCAGTTTTTGTCAGGCAGTATGCTAGGCGTTAGTGACATACTGGTGAACAAGGTAATTGCATTCATGGCTTATATTCGAATGTGTTTCAAGCTCCTTAGCCAATTCCTCTTTCCCTAAAATCTTAGTGTTTCTCGAGGTTCTGTTCATACTGCCTTGTCTTACTTGTCATCCCTTTGATTTCATGACAATTTCGCCACTTTCATGATTGATATTCTCAAATTTAAGTCTCCAGCAAAAATTTCTTTTTCTGATTTTCAGACTCATTTGTTCAGCTGTTTTTGGACATTCCTACTTGAATTTCACACAGAGATCTTAAACTCATATGTCAAAAACTCAACATGTAACCCCTGGGGTATATCTGATTTATTTATTGAGCTCTTACTATGTGTCACCTACATAACTGTTTGTTCTGTACTCTCCTTTTCATCACTATTGCTACCACCTCAGTTCACATCCTTATCTCTTGTTTGAAATGCCTTTTCTTTTTACCATACACCTGTCCAGTTCATCCTTCATGTTGCTGTCAAAATTATTCTTCCAAAGTGTAAATGTGATCATGCTACTTAAAATGTGATTGAGGCAGAATAGTAAGAAACTAGGGAACTTCCTTGACAAGTGGAATAAGGGAAACTGAGACAAAATAATTAAACAATTTGATGTCCAGCCGGTGTGGCTCAGCGGTTGAGCGTTGACCCATGCACCAAAAGGTTGCTGGTCGATTCACGGTCAGGACACATGCTCAGGTTGTGGGCCCAATCTCCAGTGGGGGGCATGCAAGAGGTGGCCAATTGATGTTCTGTCTCATGGATGTTTCTAGCTATCTCTTTCTCCCTCTCACTTCCTCTCTCTCTAAAATCAATAAAGGAAAAAAAAATTTTTTAAGATAAAAATAATTAAACAATTTGAGCAATTTACAGCCAGCTAATAAATCACAAAGTTTTATTTTCCCTAACCAAGGACACTTAGGAGCCAATGGTTTACACATTCCAGACTGTCCAGGGGCAGACCAGCCTCAGTCCAGGTCCCTTTTCAACAACATTGTGTTTAAAATTGAAACTAACCAGAAAATAACCCTGACCCCTCTGTACCTACATTTTGATGAATCAATATTTTGAAGGACACACCTAGAAAGCTGATGAATATTCTATTGAGTCCCTCCCCTGAGAACTCCCCTAGGATTCCCCCTGGCTAAAGAAAGATAAAAAGCCTCAAGACAAAGTAGCCTGCATGCTCTCTCTAGAGCACACCCATGCCTTTCTACCTTAATAGTGTATCTCTGCTCTCTTTCTCCTAAACTCTAAGGGTCCCCACAAGACTTGCAACCAGGGGAGCAATGAGCAGTGGCTCATCCCTGGCTTATCCCCTGAGCCTTTTTCCAAGGCCCCCTTTTTCTCTGACTTTCCAGTGAGCTAACAGCAGCCTGCCTTGGCTCACTTCTGTCACTGTGACTTTTACGTCTCAGTGAGTTCACGCAGCCCAGCTTGGCTCACTTATTTCCTATGCTTCTAAAGAGCCAAAGCAGCCCCACCTAGGGGCTCTCCTGTTGCTTCTTCTATCCTAAGCCCTTCCTTGTTTCACTGTCTCCAGCTGTAATAAATGTACTTTCAAAAAATCACTTGGAGTTGTTTTGTGAAATCTTTCCTGCATGAAGTCAAGAACCCACACGCTACAGGCCGCCCGAGGCAGACCAGCTCCAGCTAGGTCCCATCTGGTAACATGATCATGTCACCCTTACAACTTCTCAGAGGCTCTGCATTTCCCTTGGATGTGCAGAGGATACTTTCTTGACTTAGCCTACAAGTTTTGCCATGATGAGGCAAATGTAGATTTTAGCTATAACATTATCCTTCTCCTAGCCCTATCAAACCACTTGAGCATTCCAGAACCTGCCATCAGGTTCTAACATTTGGACCTTTCGTCAGACTGTTTTCTCTGCATGCAATGTCCTCCTGTCTCTCTTCCCCCACCCTCAGCAGACACCTGGAGAGTGCCAACTCTGGTAACGTTGGGAACAGTATGCTAGCCCAGAAATTCCCATTATATCATCACCATCCATAGGTACAGTTTCATCCGAAAACAAAGTGTTTTAGGTTGCTTGAATTAAAAATAATAATTGTGGGCCCTGGCCGGTCTGGCTTAGCGGTTGGAGCGTCGGCCTGCGGTCCAGAGAGACCCGGGTTCGGTTCCCGCTAAGGGCATGTACCTCAGTTGCGATTTGTCCCCGGCCCTGGTTGGTCGTGCGGGAGGCGGCCGCTCGATGTGTCTCTTTCACGTCGGTGTTTCTCTCTCTCTCTGTCTTCCTCTCTCTCCCTCCCATTCTATCTGAACAAAAAATGGAAAAATGTCCTCGGGTGAGGATAAAAAAAAAATAATAATAATTGTGGAGCTTTCAAACAGGAAACTGCATGAGTAAATTTATACCTATTACAAACATTGTAGACCTATGTGTGTCTAGGGTTGAGACATTTCAATAATTATGCTACCTTTTATTGCGCTAGTTTCTAATAGTTTCCCATCTCACTTGGAGTAAAAGCCAAGTCCTTACAATGGCCTGGAAGGGCCATTCTAGTCCCTGTTATTTCTCTGACTCACCTCTATTCCAGCCACCCTGGCTTCCTTGCTGTTCCCAAAGCACCATAAATACATATCCACCCCAGGACAGTTGCAGTCCCTGCTTCTGTCTCCTATAAAGCCCTCTGCCCAGGTAACTGCATGACTTACTTCCTCATCTCCCTCAGGCCTTTACTTAAGTATAGTACATCCTCCTTAGTGTGGGCTTCCATGACTAGTGGCCCACCCTGTCATCCTTCCTCTTTCCTGCTTTACTTTTCTCCACTTTCTGCCATTTAACAGACTATATACTTACTTGTTTTGGTTTTTGTCTGCTTGTCTTTTTCCAATAGAATGTAAGACCCCTGAGTACAGGGATTCTTGGCTGTTTTTCCAGCAAAAGTGTGTCTGGAAAGTAAGTACTCAGTAGGTATTTTCGATTGCATGCTTGAGTGGATGAGGGAGCTGTCCATTCAGCACTTGGCACTTTAATTTCTTACTAGCACCGTTTCTGGTGGTGTCTCCAGTCTTGCAGGAGAGGGAATTCAGGTCCAGAGAATAAAGTGACTAGGAAATAGCAAAGGTCGTCCTCAAACCCAAGTCTTAGTCTCAAGCTTGATTCTCTTCAGTGGAATCCTTGCTGGTTGCCCCTCCTGTCTGTCCCATTCCTGCCATGGTTAGGTGACTTTCTCCTTTCCCCAGCAAGAGAGAGGAACTTGGTCCCAAGCACTGTATTTTATATACGATATCTTCTGATCATCATAATGAAGCTGCTACATTGATGCATTTTTAGGTGGGGAAAAAAACAAAACTGTCATGGCCGCTTTGGCTCAGTGGTTAGAGCGTCAGCCTGCAGACGAGAGAGTCATGAGTTTGATTCCAGTCAAGGGCGCATGCCTTGGTTGTGGTTCGGTCCCTGGCCCTGGTCGAGGTCGAGTGGGAGGCAGCCAGTCGATGTGTCTCTCTCACATTGATGTTTTTCTCTCTCTCTCTCTCTCTCCCTCCCTCCCTCCCTCCCACTCTATCTGAAGATAAATGGAAAAATATCCTCAGGTGAGGATTTAAAAAAAAGCTAAGTAGTTTGTCCAAGGTTATCCAGTTCAAGGTTGCAAGTGGGCTCCAGGTTTGTGGTAAGAGACCGCACACACAACGTGGAGTGAGATTAAATTTCTCATGTAATTAGCTTACTTGCAGCAAAGTGACCATGCATACAAGAGCCGCATCAACAGGTCTCCATGTAGCCTCCCTTGGCCCTCAGAGTGACATTAGTCATGCAGGGTAGGGTCTCCTGAATCTGTTGTTAGGTCTTGATGCATTACCACCATTTTACACTTGGTTCATGAGTCACCATTCAGGAAGAACTTAAGAGTGTCTTTAGGCTTCATGAAAAGGAATGTTTCCGTCAGTTGGGGGCCCTCTCCTCCCCACTAGGCCCCACTGTCTGTTTGATTAGAGCAGGAGACTGGGGTCAGGGCCCAGGTGTTCCCGAACAATGACTTCTGAGAGGACCCATTTCCCTGTACTCTCTCCTAGTTGGGAGCAGTTGTAGAGCTCAGATTTTCTCACCCCCACACAGGTTTTTTTCTAAGAGCTGCTTCTGCCCTGCTGGCCCCCAGTTGTGAAAGGAATGCTGTTGTAGCAGCAAGAAGACTGACAGCAGCCTTTCTTAAGTCAGAGAAGTTGTTAGGTTGAGCGTTCATGTCTTGGAGACTGTCTGCACCCTAGTTATCTTCTGAGAGCCAAGGTCTGCCTCACTGCAGAGAAAGACTGAGGATGAGGCCAAAAAATACATTAAGTTTGGAATACGAGCTATTTGTGTTGCCTTTACGAGCACAGGACATCTGCCAGTTAGCACAGGTCCATGGTGGCCCCACCTGCCCTCTCTTTTTCCATCATCGTAGGTTCTAGGCAAAGGAAGTGAAGTACCAACATACAGAACATGGTAGAAAAAGGTTCTAGTGGTGAAAGACTAGACCAAGACCAGATTTGCATTTGCCTTACACAGTAAATGGTTCCTGTATTTATTGTTCCAGTTAAGTTGTGGAGCTCAGTGTAAAATGAATGAGAAGGAAATGCAGATGAAAGTTTATCCAACTCTCAAGGAGAAGGACTTAGCCTAAGGTAGTGGGGAAAAACACCATGGAAAAGATCTTCTCACTGAAAAATTTTAAACTATGCAAACAGTACCATCAAGAAAGTGAAAGGACTCCCTGGGTGGTTTGAGTGTCAGCCTGACGACCAAAGGGTCTCAGGTTAGAGTCCTGGTCATGGGCACGTACCTGGGTTGCAGGTTCCATTCCCAGCCCCAGCTGGGGTCACGTGGGAGCCAACCAATTGATGTATCTATCTCACATCAGTGTTTCTCTCTCTCTCCCTCTCTCCCTTCCACTCTAAAAATCAATGGAAAAATATCCCCGGGTCAGGATTAACAACAAAAAAAAAGAAAGTGAAAAGACAAAGAGTGGGAGAAAATATTTACAAATATATATCTGAGAAAGGGCTTATATACAGAATATATAAAGCTTTCTTAACAATTCAATGATAAAAGGGCAAATAACCCAATTTAAAAATGGGGAAAGGTTTCAAATAGACATTTCTCTGAAGAGGTTATACAGTGGGCCAATAAGCACAAGAAAAGATGCTCAACATCATTAGTCATCAGGGAAATGGAAGTCAAAAGCACAGGAAGGTACTGCATCACACTCGTTAGGATGGCCAGAATCAAAGAGTCAAATAGCAAAAGGTGGTGGTGAGCATGTGGGGAAATTAGAGCCTTCCTGCATTGCTAGTGGGGATGTAAAATGGTGCCGCTGCTCTGGAGAACAGTTCGGCAGCTCCTCAGAAAGTTAAACATAGAGTGACCATATGACCCCGCATTCCTAGAAGTATATCCAAGAGAAATGAAAAAACATCTACACAAAAACGTGTACGCCATGTCCCTATCAGCATTATTCATAACAGCCAAAGTGCAGAACTAACCCAAATGTCCATCAACTGATGGATGGATAAATAAAATATGGCATATCTATACAGTGGACTGTTACTTGGCAGTGATAAAGTACAGAATCATAGTACAACATGGATGAACCTTAAAAACATGTAAAAGAAGCCAGTTAAGAGACCACACATTGTATGATTCCATTTATGTGCAATGTCCAGACTAGGCGAATCTCTAGAGACAAAAAGTAGATTAGTCGTTGCCTAGGACTGGGGAGGGAGGTGGAGAGGGTGGAGAGTGACTGCTGATGGGTACAAGGTTTCTTTTACTGGGTATGAAAATCTAAAATTAGACTGTGGTTATGGTTGCACGACTCTGGACATAGTGAAAAACACTGAGTGTACACTTCAGGTGGGTGCACTGTATGGTATGTGAGGTATCAACAAAGCTGTTAAAGAATTTCTAAACCTTCACATATGAAAAATGACAAAAGGCAAAGTATAAACTAGGAAAAATATTTGCCACCATGTTAGTGAAAGGTTGATGTACTCGTGGAAGGAGCTTATGTAGAATAATTTAAAAATTAAGATTTTAATAAAAAAACTAAGTAAAGGACCAAAACAGCTTTAAAAAAATACTGTAATAAAAAGTTAATTAACATGATAATTGGATAGCATTTTTCCCCCCTTTTAAATTTGGAAAGGTTTTTTTTTTTTTTTTTTTTTAATTCTCACCCAAGGATATTTTTCCATTGATTCTTTCAGATAGAGTAGGAAGGAGGGAGAGAGAGAGAGAGAAACATCAATGTGAGAGAGACACATCAATTGGTTGCCTCCTGAACGACCCCGACCGGGGCTGGGGATCAAACCCAAAACAGAGATACGTGCCCTTGACCAGGAATCAAATCCGAGACTCTTTGGTCTGAGGGCTGACGCTCTAACCACTGAGCCAAACCGGCCAGGGCTGGAAAGATTTTTAAGTACTAAAACTGGGTGCTGGCTAAGACTGTCTCTTGTACCCACCTCTTCTGGAATGCAAGGTGCCGGGATATGTCAGGACCTTCAAAATGTTTGCACCCTTTGATTCATGGATTCCATTCCACTGAGGAAATAGTTATATTTGTAGGAAATAGAAATTTTAATTATCTTATGCAAAAATCTTTACGTAGATAGGTATCTATCATAAGCTTACTTATAATAGAGTTTGGACAGATGAATTCTAATAATTGCCAAATAATGAAAGATTATGCAACTCTTAAGAATTATGTTTCCAAAGACTTTTTAGTGATGTAAAAACACTCATTTAAGGCTAAATGAAAATGGACACATGCAATGCTAGAAATACCAAATAATCCCAGTTAACATTTTTTTAAAAATGTACCCATAGGAAAAAAGTCTATGAATGTTCTCTAGGTTGTGAGATTTGGATGGTTTCTTTGTCTGTCTCTTTACTTTCTAAGTCAGGAAAAAAAAAATGTTAAAAAGCAAACTTGGCATGAATGTAATTTTGGTAAAAGTAGTTAGGCATCCTGTGGGAGCCCCATTTAAACCAAACATAACATACTGTGATGAAATCTGTAGTAAAGCAGGTTATATTTTAAAAGGTTTGCATATTTGTGTTTTAATGTACCTCAATTTACTATTTCTGCATACAGGGATTATTGGGTCACCTCCCCTTTATTGAACTATGAGCTTTAGAGTTAGTCTGGTCCATATCCTTCCTGTTCCCCATCCCCCCTCACTCTTTCTGGCTGTGTCACCTGGTTAGATCACCCGACTGCTCAGAGCCTGTTTCCTCCTCTGAAAAATGCATACAGAGATGCCCATCTCAGAGGGTTAAAGGTAAAACAAAATGCTGCTTGTGAAGTGTTTGCCTTGTAGTAGTTACTTAAGTCTTTTTTTTTTAATTTTTTTAAATATGTTTTTATTGATTTTTTAGAGAGAGAGAAAGGGAGAGATAGAAACATCAGTGTGAGAGAAAAACATTGATCAGCTGCCTCCTGCACGCCCCCTACTGGGAATCGAGCCTGCAGCCTGGGCATGTGCCCTGACCACTCTTATTCATTCAGCATATATTTATTGAGCAAGTATTGTGTCAGTCTCCTTGCTAAGTGCCAAGCTGCAGTAGTGAGCAGAGTAGACCCAGATTCTGCCCTTTGCAGCTGCCAGCGTGTCGGAGGAAGCACATTACATCATCACTTGACTGTGAAGAGGAAACGTCTGAGAAGTCCAGTAACCTGTTTTCCCCTGGTCTTTTTTATCTCCTTAGGAAATTAAGTGTTAAATCCATTACAAACCCTCGGTACCTGGACAGCCTGGGGAACCCATCAGCTAATGGCCTGTACGATTTGGCTCTGGGCCCTCCGGATTCCAAAGAGGTGTGCTCCACCTGCGTGCAGGACTTCAACAACTGCTCCGGCCACCTGGGCCACATCGAGCTCCCACTCACAGTGTACAACCCTCTCCTCTTCGACGTACGTTCTGCCCCGGGCCACCCGGGGTGTATGGGTCTCAGGGCTGCTGGTGGGATTTGTGTGGCCACCCTTCTCCCCACAGAAGGGGGCTGAGGAGGTTAGCTCCAGACACTGAGTTAAAATGTTCTTTACTGTGAGATTTTAAACCTTGAGGAGCCAAATCCCAAACATTCAACTTGACCTCAAGCCCTAGCTAAATGAATTTCACTTCCAGGTGAGAAGAGCCACAGCTTGGTTCTACTCACAGGAGGGGAAGAAAGCGTCATCTATCCCCTGTACCTTTTGTGTCAGGGGCTTGACACCCTCAGAAATCTGGGTGGAGCCACCCTGGCAATAGAGGGACCTTTGGAGTTCTCCAAGCCTCCCTGAGCTCTTCAGGTGACTTTGTAGGCACTTGCTTGGTGTCAGGAGGAGCAGAGCCCCAGAAGGCCTGAGGGTGAGCTAAGAATGGAGCACCTGTCTAGAGTCGTGCTTGTGCGTTTTCAGCGCTTCATATTAGTTAACCTAGCCCCCAGGATTTGTTTTAAGCTACACAGATGATAGCATACGTGGACATGACTTTTGTCTGTTAATTATTAAGGGAAGAGAATTCTTAGTTAAATAGTAAATATTTGACTAAATTTAGTATTCAGTACTTAGTTAAATAAATAAAGGTGGTTCCCTATCTTAGACCCAAAATAAATTTCAAATTTTAATGGATTAAAATGAAGTGATGAAAAAATATGGAGGAATATTTCTGTAGTTCTCAGGGTCATGAAGGTCTTTTTAGGAATATAGGGGAATTGAAGTTCTTAAGAGAATAAACTGATTCATAAAAACAAAAATCGGAAGGATGTTGAAAATTGACCACTCCATCTCTTTCTAATATCCTGCTTCTTTTTTTTTTTCCCTTCAGAAACTCTACCTGTTGCTCCGGGGCTCCTGTTTAAACTGCCACATGCTGACTTGTCCCCGGGCTGTGATTCACCTCCTACTCTGCCAGCTGAGAGTTCTGGAAGTGGGAGCCCTTCAAGCAGTGTACGAGCTGGAGAGAATCCTAAACAAGGTAGGTGGGTGGTGGCTGTCACGACAAGCAGACAAGCCACGGCCATGGGAATAAGTTGTGTGTTGTCCCCAAGAATAGATACCAGAATGTCTGATCTTTATATCTTGTGACTGGGTACCAATTGCTAGGTTTGAAAACATGAAGCCATAGAACAATTGGAGAAACATTAATGAGAAAACAACATAGAAATACCATTTACCCATTGGGAAACTTTTGTATTTTCCTGGACCCAGGATCCATTCAAGGTTCATGCATTTCTTTGGATTGTTGTATCTCTTTAGTCTCTTTTAATGTAGAAAATTCTTTTTTATGATACTGACTTTTTTTGGAAGACATTAACACTTTGTAGGATCTCTCACATCCTGGATTTGTCTGATTATTTCCTCATTAGGTTCACGTTTTGGTAAGAATACAACCTGCATGATACAGGGTACTTTGTATTGCATCATTTTAGGGGGCACATGCTGTCACAGTGTCCTACTTTGGTAAGGCTTAGTTTGATCACTGTGGTGATCATCAGGTCTCTCTATTGTAGAGCATTTTTTTTTCTTTGTGATTAATTGTTTCAGATTTTCTGGTGCTGTACATATCTTAAAATTCATTTTCTGCTTGTACATCAAAATATTACTTGTTTTTGTGTATTGATTTTTGTATGGAACAATCTGGCAAAAGCATCTCATCAATTCTAATACTTTATCTGTACATTCTTTTAGTTTTTCAACACAGTCATCACCTGTGAATAACAGCAGTTTTATTTCTTTCTAATCCTTACATGTCTTGTTTCTTTTTCTCACCTTATTTTGGTGGCTAGGATCCACAGTACTGTATTGAAGGGGTAGCATGCATCCTCATCTTGTTTCTTCTTACAAAGGGAAACTTTTCACCTTTCCTCTTCCCCTCCCCTTTCCTGAATAACTCTGTCTTAAAGAACTCAAGTAGGCAGAGCAGAAAGGATTCTACACAGAGGTGTGGCCTGGTGTGGGTTGTCAGAGTTCTAGCAAGATGAGAAAAGCACTCAAGGGGAGATCATCGCTGCTCATGCGGGCGGCCCAACCTGGAACATCAGAGTTCAAATAGTGTGAGCAGAGTGTTCACCTGGGGTAAAGGCTCGGCATGGATGTGGGCATCCAAGTCAGGTAAGGGTGCCCATGCTGGATGGCCCAATGTGGGGTATGAGAGCCCAGATAGAGTGAGGAGGGGGTTCATAAGGAGAGTGGCCTGGAGTGGGATGTGAGCCCAAGTTGGATGAGGAGGGATCATGCACTGGAGGGGTGGCAGCAGTGATGGGAGAGTGGCTATATACAGAGAGGGGACTGATCAAATATGATAAAGATAATGACTGCCAGATTTCACACCACCGGAGGGGGAAGTTACAAAGATGTGAATGAGAGAAGACCCAGAACTAATCCTGTAGTGTTGGGATGGAATTGAAAGTATTAGTGTGAAGGGGGTGTGTGTGTATGCACACATATTCCCTAGTTCTGTCCCCGAGGTCTAAAAGTGCATTAGCATTGAGCCCACCTAGTACCTATGTCTTGGTTTCTATGTACCATTCTCCACTAAAAGGGCTTTTGGATAAGTGGCTGATTCTGGGGCTGATGCAGAAAGTACAAAATGAACCTGGAATGTCATGTGCCGCAGAGCAAGTAGGCACTCAGAGAATGATGGGGACATGTCAGAATGACACAGGGGCTATCTTGGAGGGCTCACACTGGCCAAATCAAGAACAGCTCGAGCATCAAAATAAATGATGATAATAGCTATTATAACCCAATGGATAAAATAAGAATCCATGAAATCCTTGAGTTCATACTGATATAAATGAATGAGTGAACTGGAAGTTTAAGTAACAGGCTACTTACACAGTTTCAAAGTATTCCCCCACACAAATAATCTTTATTAATTACAAAGAGGTGGAAAAGAGTAACTACAGTGGAGAAGTGTGGCGGTCACCTCCTTTCTCAAGTGGTCAAAGTGGACATCACTCAGCGCGACACATTGAAATCATGCCCCACCTGATAGGATGTAGTGAGGAGAGTGGAGCATCACTTCTGAGTTTTGCTGCCAAAGATGCACAGGCTGAATCTGATCACAGGACACCTCAGACACATCCAGATTCAGCTTGTGTTTAATTCTTCAAAGCGTTAATGTCTTTAAAGTTAGACAAGGTGACTGAAGGGGACTAAGGAGACATGACCAGTAAATGCAACAGGTGGCTCTGAATTGGGTATTTTTGCTATAAAGGACTTTATTAGAGAATTGTCAAAACTTGAGGTCTGAGGATTAGGTGGTAGTAATTTATTAATGTTAATTTACTCTTTCTGATTATTGTCATGTTAGAGTGTCCTTGTTTTTAGAAAGTGTTCACCTAAGTATCTGGGCAAGATGGGACATCAGGTCAGCAACTTACCCTCAGATGGTTCAAGGAAAAATACTTGTTGTATGTACTTGCAACTTTTTTGTGAGTTTGAGATTTTGTCAACATAAAAACAAATTAAATTTAAAAAAACACACAGGGAAACAGTTCAGCATTTCACCAGTGAGTATAATGTTTGCTAAACTTTTATAGAGTTTTTATCAAATTAAGGAAACTTTTTTTTTCTATTCCTGTTTTGCTAAGATAGCTGAATGTTGAATTTTATCAAAAACTTTTTCTGCACATACTGAAAGTTTTAAATAATTTTTTTTTTTCTTCTAACAAGGACGTATGGTGAAATACTCAGTTCCTTTTTTTATGTTAAACTAACCTTGGATTCCTGGGATTCCTTGTTCTTCGTAATTTGCCTTTTTAATGTGTTGCTGGATTTGATTTCCTAATATTTTGCTTAGGATTTTGCACTTGTGATCATGAGTGACATTGGTTTGTAACTTTCCTTTCTCATATTGTCCTTTTGAGTTTAGTTATCTAGATTACGTTGGCCTCGTGAAATGAGTTAGGGAATTTTCTCTCCTTAAAGTGCCCTGAAAGAGTTCATGTAAGCTTGCAGACACAGGGCACCAGCAGGGTGCTGCCAGACAGTCTCTTCAGTGGGTGTTCTCACAGCCGGCCAAGGTTTAGTCTTCTTTGGCTCTCCAAGTTCAAGAGCAAAAGAAAGAGGTTACACCTGTGGACATGGGAGCCACCTTGGCCTAGAAGCCCCATGCCCTAAATAGGAATCAGTATCTCGTGACAGTTTCATGGGCCCAGCTCCCAGAGACCCTCAAGGACATGCCTGGTTAGCACCAGGGAAGCTCAGAGCTGTGGTTTCCCACTAGGTGTTACAGTTCATTCATAGTCTTCCTAGTTCAGATACAGTCTAAGCAGTAGAGGTTGTTTTTACCATCAACAGTGCTGCCTAAGAACACAATTGACATTTCCACTTTTATTAAGTTTCCAGGGAACAGAACTAAAAAGTTAACCCAGCCCTGGCCTGTTTGGCTCAGCAGTTAGAGCATCGGCCCGCGGACCAGAGAGTCCCAGGTTCGGTTCCCACTAAGGGCATGTACCTCGGTTGCAGTTTGTCCCCGGACCCAACTGAGGTCGTGTGGGTGGCAACCGGTCAGTGTGTCTCTGACATTGACGTTTCTCTCTCTTCCCCCCTCTTCCCCTCCTGCTCTATCTGAAGATAAATGCAAAAATGTCCTTGAGTGAGGATAAAAAAAAAAAAAAAGTTAACCCAAAATCAGACTGGTCCAAAAGAGATATTGAGAGAGAAAGAGAGATTTTCTTAAACCTTTACTCAGAGTAAGTTATATTTTTCTAGGAATTTGTCTGTTTCATCTAAAGTTTCCAAATTATTAGCATAAAATAATTTGTGATGCCTACCTTAAGAAATATTTTTTGTAAAATATACCCACAGAAATGCATTAATCAAACATTAAATCTAACAAATAGTTAAAAATAACCATAACCCAAATGCTCACCTTCAATGTCAAGATATTGTCCCTGTTCCCAGAAACTCCCTTTTTTCCCGCTGTCCTTGTGTGCTTATTTTTGATAGTTTGTCATTGTACTTAAAAAGTTCTTTGTAGGAATAATTTGAGGCCTAAGATGCTGCTGCGTTCCTCCAAAGAGGCCTCTTATTACTTCTGCCACGTGCTCAGTAGCCTGGGACCATCTAGTCCAGATTCAAAGCTGATGGCTCTCGGGACTGCCAGGCAATTGGAATCCAGGTGGTTCTGTTCGAGGGCAGGTTTAGTTCCCGAGGGCATAGCCCTTTAGGTTCCCAGCTTTCTGTGTTCGTGGGATAGGATATGGAAGGAAAGATACCCTCTTAGATTCCTCTCCTTGCACTAACTCTAGGCTTTGATTTCTGTCCCATTCATCGTTTGAGGCCTCCAAAATGAAAAGTTCAAAATTCCTGAATTGGGAAATGTGCCCAAGGCCAGTGTTGCCAGAGAGTGTCATGGAAGTCTGCTGGATCCTCCCCAGAGGAACGTAACTGCACTGAGGGTCGCCCTGGAGCTGTGGAGTGCAGCAGCCCCACATCAGAGCACATGGCCCCGTGCTTTTCGACCCCCTAGACTCCTGTTTCCCCTCCATTTGGGTCCAGATATTCCTCACTGTCCTGTCGGCTCTTCAGAGTTTTCACATTAGAAAAATACTTGATCCTGTCTTGGTTCTTTTCAGTTTTAGGTTTGGTATGAATAATCTAGTCTACCGTTATTGGAAGTGGGGTATTCTCGTTTGATTTTTTTTTTTTTTTTTAACAGCTTAACTGTTTTAAAAATGCAGTGCAGCAGCCATGAGGTTTCTTTCTCTGCCTTCAAACTAAACTCTCCCCCTCTGGAGAGGCTGGCCCGTGGTGCTGCTAATCGTACACCTGCCTATGATAATATGATTTTTCTCTTTGTTTTTCAGTTTCTGGAAGAAAACGCTGATCCTACTGCCTTTGAAATCCAGGAAGAATTAGAACAATATACACGTGAAATTGTACAGAACAACCTCCTGGGCTCCCAGGGCTCGCATGTGCGTTATCCTGTCTCTCTTCCCGGAACACTCGGTTTTTAGCACTGTTACGTACACTTTCGGTTTCCCGTAGTTGGCCTGGGTTTGAATCCCAGCTCTGCCGCTCATGAAGCCTGTGACCTTGCAAATCACATAACTGTTCCTCAGCCACTGTGTCCTCATATTTGATGCCTGCCTACAGGACCGATGAGAAGATGAGATGAATTAGGTAGTTTAGGTACAGCGTCTACAAGGTTCTGGCTTGCAGTCTCACTTTAAGGATGATGTCCATGTTCTTTTCTTCTTTCTCTCTGTAACACTGTAAACTACTCCCTATTCCCCCATAGCATCTACGTAAGTATTCATTTGGTCAAGGAATGAATGATGCCGATGATCAGCCTGAAGGACTAACTTGAGTCTGGTTCACCTCATGCCCGGTTTCACACCAGAGATTCCAGTTGAAGTGGGCTGGGGTAGGGCCCAAGTGGGTCTCATTTGCAGCCAGGCTCAGAACCACACATGTAGCTTAACTTTTCTCAGAAGTCTGAGGTCCATCCCAGGGAGGCAGCAGGGAGGGTACACCAGAGAGGTTTGTTTTAAAGTAAGGGAAACCAGCATTTATTAAATACTTTGTTCCATGCCCCCCACTGCATTCATCATCTCTTTGTCTTAGTAACAGCGCAGTGAGGTGGTTACCACTCTTACTTGTGTGTTATGAATGAGGAAACTTAAGGAAAGAAGCCACTCAGTGATTGGCAGGGCTTGGCTGCACTAGGGTTCTGTGGGAATTTTTGTTTAAGGGGGTGGCTTCCTCTGGTTTTCCAGAAAAGGTGAAAATCACAGAATGGATGCAGACTGGATGCTCTCCAGGTGGCACTCAGGGTGTTGCTTTCTCCCAGGTGAAGAATGTCTGTGAGAGCAGGAGCAGACTCACTGCTCACTTCTGGAGGACACACATGATTGCGAAGCGGTGCCCCCACTGCAAGTGAGTGTCAGGGCCTGCCTGTCCCCTCCTCAGTGAGAGCCTCCCCAAGCCCTCACAGCTGGTCATAAATGTCCTCCTGGGGTTTTCCTCCCCCAGTCACAACTGTCCTCTTGTCTAGGACCGGGCGGTCGGTTGTCCGAAAGGAGCACAATAGCAAACTGACCATCACGTATCCGGCCGTGGTGCACAGGAAAGCTGACCAGAAGGACACAGAGCCGCTGGGTAAGCAGCGGGGCCCCGGGAGGCCTTCCGCCATGTTTCTCCTGTGTGACCATCAGATGTGTCCCAGACCTCAGGAACAGTGGGTCCTTGTGCCACGTTTCTCATCTGCGTGTCTGTGCTGAGCCGGTGGCAGAGCTGTGCCCAGGCTTCTTCGGGCTGGAGGGATCCTGCTGAGGGCAGCCCTGGCCTCACACAGCTGACGGGCGGCTGCACCATGGAGCAGTGCCCCGTGGCTGAACAAGGCGCCTCTGGCCTCAGGTGGTGGTTTTCTGAGGACGAAGTTAAGTAATATACTTGGCAAATACTTGGAATCATTTTAGTGTCCAGCAAGTATGGGTTTATTTTGAAGTAAAATGTAAAGTGTAGGTGAATTTTGAAGAACTGTGTGCAAAGACTGTTAGCACCTCCTGTAGGCTGCTCCTGGCTGTTCACGAAGAGGCTCCTGGGTAGACCCTCTCCTTAGCTTGTTCTTCCCTGGGGTACTCGAGGAAAATGGTGAGAGACTGACTTAGTCCTCCTGGTTTTAAATTTTTGTTAGTTGTAGGTTTGTTTACATAGGTGTTTGTTTTGTATTTTGAAGTGGTGAAGTTATAAGGTATCCCGTTTGGAGTACTGAGCCCGAGCCTGCCAGGCAGCCCGTGCAGACTCTGGATGTCACTGTGCGTCTTTGATGTGCGGTCAGTGTGCCAGGGTGGGAAGAGACGCCTGTGCCTGCACCTCACTCTGCTACTTACTCAGGTCTGGCAGTGAAATAGCCTTATTAGAGAAGGTCACTTCTTGGAGCTTCAGTTTCCAATTCTGTACAGTGGCAATAACAAAACCTGTTGCCCGGAGCTTAGGGAATTTCACGTGTGGAAGTCCAGAGCATATCGTGACTAATCTTTATTGCAGAGCTGGAGGATGTGGAAGAGGCAGGGAAGTCTTCGTCGAGATGCATGATCTGTCTTTTACATCTGACTCTGGTGGCGGGGAGTAAATAACTGAGTCTGTTTGGGCTGCTCTAGCGAACTACCATAGACTGGTGCTTATAAACAACATACATTTATTACTCCCAGTTCTGGAGGCTGGGAGTCCAGGGTGGGGTGCTGGGCCATTCATTGTCTAGTGAGGGCCCTCGTTGACAGCCCACTTCTCCCTATGACCTCACAGAGCAGAAGGGGGCAAGGCTCCCTGGGGTCTTTTATAAGAGCATCATCCCATTCATGAGAGTTCAGAACCTCACAACCTAACCACCCCCAAAGGCCCACCTCCCAACACCATCACCTTGGAGGTTAGGATTTCAACACATGAGATTTGGGGGATACAAACATTCAAACTATAGCAGTAACAAACTTCCTTGTTACTTTTTAAAACACCTTTTCAGACTAATTTTAGACTTATAGAAGGGGTGCAAAGATAGCACAGAGAGTTCCCATATACTCTTGCCTCAGTTTGCCCTAATGTAACATTGTAGATCGTCATGGTGCACTTACAAAGGGAAGATGTTAACATTGGTGCGCTGCTGTTAATGAACCACAGGCTTCATTTGCATTTTTCCAGTAACATTCTTTTTACATTCCAGGATCCAATTCAGGATGCCACACTGCATAAAAAAGCCTGTTTAATTTTGTTTAATGGTTTATAGTTAACCACAGAGTAGATTTTTCTACACTTACCTATTAATAATAGTCCTTAAAATAATTTTTAAGGTGGGGAACTACTGCTCTCTTCCTTAGAGCACCTTAGAAAATGTTCACAGATTGAGAACAAAGGTGGTCAGAATTCTAGAAGATAGATGTTTCTTTGGGGCAAACATTTAGCATTTAAGTAACCTTCCAGTGTCTTTGTCAAATCCATCCTTTGAAGTAATCTCTCACTATAATTATGAGACTACGATGAAGCCAACCAAAAGTCTGCATTAGAATCAAGTCACCAGTTGTCTCCCATGGTTCTAGGATTGGGTTTTTAGTATTAAACAAATGCTTGCTTTTTGGGCCCTCAGCCTCATGATAAGAAACATGCTTGTGGCCGAGCACAGTACCAGGTGGAGACTTGACCATGTGGCCTCTGCTCTCAGAGGGCCACCAGAGTCACAGGTCAGTAAATCCAGGGAGCAGGTGATATGGAGTCAGGGTCTGGCCACATTCCTGGTACCAAAGGTAGCCAAGCGGTGACTGTGCCTCAGTTGTCCCCACAAACAAGTCATCCCATGAGGAGAGCCGTAAGTTTATGAAATGGTACCTACCCTTAGTGCTCCTCCGGCCCCACAGTGCACACTAGCATTTTTATTTTATTTTTTATTTGTTTTTGTTTTTTTTTAATTCTCACCAGAGGATATGTTTATTGATTTGACAGAGACAGAGACAGAGACCTCTATCGGTTGCCTGCCATACACGCCCTGACAGGGTATCAAACCTACAACTTTTTTGGTGTACGGGGTGACGCTCCAACCAACCAAGCCACCCGGCCAAGACCATAGTAGCATTTTTAAATGAGAATTCTTACAGCCAAGACACTGCACCACTGCGATCCAGTCATCTGACCTTCCAAGCCCCTTTTGCACGTGGCAGCTCTCAGAGCTGAAGACGTGCATGTTGGGGATGTTCTGAACTCCCATCTAGGCAGATTTCATTCTGGCAGGCTGCAAAAGTGTCTTTTTAGGACGGGTGCAGCCCATGTCAGGTGGTAGCTTCCTGCAGGTCTCTTCTACTCAAATCCTGTGATTGAACAACTGCAGTCTGTTCAACTGTGGTGGAGGCGGGGCACTTCATGTGCTGATGGGTCTGGGACCTGAGCCGAAAGCACTGCCAGCTTCAGCTGATCTTCCTCAGCTCCTCTGATAGGAAAGAAAACTTTCATACCAGGAATGTGGCTCTGGTAGTTGTTTCCAGAAATGCCCACAAAGTTGTTTTGTAGGTTAATGGGGTCCCTTTTGTTTTTGTCTTCTGAACATGCAATGCTTTGGTAATTCCTGAAGGTCAGAGCCTTTGTATTTCATACCCCACTTCCTTTGGTTACATTAACTGGTTGAAATGTTTTGCTTTTATAGGAATCAAAATGTTAAATGTGTAGACTCCTTGACCTAGCAGTTCTGCTTCTATGACTTTTTCCTAAGAATACCCACAGTGTTTAAATAGTTAAAACTGGAAATGGCTTAAATGCCTATTAATAGAGAATAGTTAAAGTATGGTATGTCCATTCATTGTTATCCAAGTTACAGATTTCTCTAAGAACTTGTGATAGCATATCCTCTGTGGATGGTCAAGAAACTAATTGGAGAATTGGAGGTGGAATGAACTGGATTTTATAACTATAGAAAAAGACAAAAGAATGAGGTTTTTAAGTATAGATTATCTTGGGCTATTTTGAACCTGCGTATTCAAGGCAGTACTGTTCAGTATCTGACACAGTACTGGGCACTGTCGGGTGCTAGGAACACAGGCAAGATGGGGCTCTTGCCCTGGTAAGAACATCAAAAGGGAAAATGGAGCGATATTTAACTCCCATGAATGTATCCCAGGAGAGGTTGATAGTTTTGAACCTCGAGGGTCACATCACTTATGTCTTTGTTAACCGTCTGAGTGCCTGGAGCCTGACCTCCTGAACGGCAGCCCAGGTCTGATTTTCTGACCCACCCTGGGTATAGCTGATAGTGTCCCAGAGTGATCTTGCTTGATCTGAGAAACCAAAATCAATCTACTCTTCACACAGCAGCATGATATATGTAAGAAAAAATCTAATATACATTTACCCATAAAAATATTCATGCTCATTTATCTATAATTCTATTTCTGTGAACATTTCTGGTAAAAGCCATGTGCATACAGTATTTGTTTTTTTTCCCCCATCATAATGTTACTTATAATAGCAAAAAACTGGGGTCAACCCACATGTCCAACTATGAGTATGGTTAAATCACTTAGGAAAATATCCTCTAGCAGATTTTCTTGGCAGCTATTAAAAATGATGGTCGGGTAACATATAGAAATGCTCCCAAGAGGACACTAACTGAACACAGTGTACAGAGCAAATCCACAGTTAACGTCACAGTGATCTGACACGCTGCTCACACCGAAGGACTGGAAAAGAATATATAAAAGTGGTAATAGTGATATAATGTGATGTGATGGAATGGTGGGTGGTTTTTTTCTTTTGCTTTATTGATTTTATACATAGTTATATTGTTTTCATGACTTTAGAAATTAGATTAAGGGGGAATATTCAGAGCTGAGACCAAGTTGTCTTAGAGTTTGATTTTTGTGATCAAATTGCAGGCTTGGCAGGGTGAGGAGAAAGAATTGATAAATCCCCCCACAGAAGGAGTGCCTGTAATTGACTTATGCTTTGGTTCCCCTCCTCTGCTCCAGGAATTGAGGACGCTCAGATGGGAAAACGAGGGTACCTGACACCCACCAGTGCACGAGAACATCTCAGGGCCCTGTGGAAGAATGAAGGTGCTGTCCCAACATAAAGAAATGACCCTTGATCTTCTGGCTTTAATTTCCTGGGCTCATATACCTTGCCTTACTAATTTTGTTTTTCCAAGTTGTGGTTGTGGTAGATCTCTCCTGAGTTCAATTCACAGGTCTGGGTCAGACTTCAGTGTCCATTGTCACTGATGCATTATGGAGTGGAGAAGGTCTCTGTCATACCTCGAATTATGATGGTTTCTCTGGAAACCCTTCTGTGAATTAAAAAGTGAACTCTGATATGTATTTTCAATTAGGATTTTTATATCTTAGTTCCCTACAAAAAGGAAAATCTTTCATTCCCTTTTGAGTGTATAACAAAACCTGTGCAGTACATCCAAGCCGTCGGGTCACCCCCACTCTGAGAGTGTGTTCTGGAACAGTGGCATAACCATGGTGTAAGGAGAAGCGCTTGAAAATGAAACTGGTGCTGAAGGTGTAAGTTATATTGGGGAAGGAAAAGAGCACTCGAGGCAGTATGTTCCTTTATGTGACAGGCCCGAATGCATTTTATTCATTCTCTGGAGCATTTTTTTTTTTTAAGGTCAACGGAACAATAGCTTTGAATCCACAGAAGCTCCCTCTTGGTAGCATCGATGTGAAGGGTTTTTGTTTTGTTTTTAAGAAGGCTAACTTTTTTGATTTGATTTTTTTTTTTTTTTTTTTTACCGTATTTCAGATATATGTTTTATGAATACCACAGTAATTGTGTACGTGTGTGTAAGTCTGAAATAAGGGACAGTTTTTTATTTCCTATCTCTGCCCATTTCAACCCCCGGGCTAAGCACTGTTGTCCCTGTAGCACCCATCCTTAACCTGTCATCTCATCTGTGTGCAGGCGCTCAACACCCAGAGGCTATTTTTTGCTCATTTTTATAAAGAAAAATTTGATCTAACTCGACCTATTGTCCTATATTCTGGTGGTGGGTTTTTTCCACTTAGTAAAACATTTCCTCCATCCATTTTCTAACATAGATTTAAGTTATCTTTGTGGTTCATTTCAAACACAGGATTCTTTCTGAATTTCCTTTTTTCGGGACTGGAAGATGTTGGCATGAAATCTAGATTCAATCCCACTGTGTTCTTTCTGGATTTCTTGGTGGTGCCACCCTCAAGGTAATGCCCTTTACTTGACTTTATTTCACCTGACAGGGTGTACTGAGTAACTAGGATGACCTCTGGGAGAGGACGGAAGGATGAAGGGCACTGAGGAGAGCAGCAGTTCTGCTTCCAGGTGGCCAGTGGTGCGAGTTTCTTCCTTCTGTATGTCTTGAATGTGGTAGGAATGTTGGTTGTCTTTTGAGTGTGGTGAGGTTTGAGTTGCTTATAGTAGGGATGGGTGAGAGGCTGAAGAACATGACCCCCCACATAAAACATTCACTGATTCCATGTGTCCCCCTGCAGGTATCGCCCTGTCAATCGCCTGGGGGACCAGATGTTTACCAATGGCCAGACGGTGAACTTGCAGGCTGTCATGAAGGACGTGGTCCTGATCCGAAAGCTTCTGGCATTGATGGCCCAAGAACAGGAGCTGCCATGGGATGTGGCAGCACCTGCCACAGAGGAGGTCAGGGCTGTCTTAGAGCTGATGTCGTAAATGCACGTGCTTAATTCTAACTCTTCAGTGGGCGCAGAATGCTGGGGGTGCTGGGCGTTGCTGGTTGGGAATTATGTACAGCTGGGTGTGGGCTGTCAGTTGAGGGAAACACAGGTAATGTCGGGGGGAGCATGGTCTGAGCATGGGAAGGTCTGGGTTCACCCCAGTGACTTTGGTTGAGTTGCTTTAATTTTGTGTATAACATGGTATGGTTCGTCGTGAAGTTTTACACATAGGCTGTTCTGGGCCACCTGCCCTTGACAACTCTAGAAAGGAGCTCGCTTCCCTTGGGCTCTAAGAATGTTCCTCCTGGTACAGTACTGGATCCCGAGGCACCCAGCTCTGCTTGGGCTCATTAAGATCTCCAGCACTGGGTTCAGGAAGACAGTGTTGTAGATTCTAGGAGTTTCCCAGAATAGGACTGTTAGGTTTGGGGGCCTCAGCTTCCTCCTCAGTAAATAGTGGAGCTGAATTCAGTTTTCCCATTGCAGCAAATATTTCTCAAGCTCTTCAGTGTGCCACGTCGTTAGTGGATATAAAGAAGGCTTGCTGAGGTCACTGAGGTCCTTCCCAGCTCTAAGATGCTCCCTGTCTGGCTGCAAATAGGAAGGGCTTTCTCAGGCTTGTTGAGTAGACTGGGCTCCCAAGCTCCTTTCTAGCTGCAGGAACAGTCCTGCTATGAACTAGGCCCATCACCAGGTGGCGCCACTATTTGCCCTAGAACCTCACACTCGGGGTTACCTAGCCTTTCTGCTTGTGGCTTTCTTTGGTTTTGCTTAAGTTTTCTGATCTGCAGTGTAAGTGTGCTTTCAGAAATTCTAAGTCTAAGAGAGATCAGCCATCTTCAGGCCCTAGTCCAGTTTGGAGGAGAAAGCAATAAGATAGCCAAATCCAATGGCCAGGGATAAGAACTTAACTTATTTTTGAATGGTTATGAGCCCCCGCCCCCAACAGGAGTAATTTTATCTTTATTGTTGAAAGTATTACAGATGTTCCCCCTTTTTCTCCCCATTGACCCCCTCCTCCCGTTCATATAAGTTTTTTGGTTTATCTCTTCCCACCTCCCCCCCAGGCCCCCTTCATGAACTTTATTTTGACATCTCTTAAAAATAAGGCAGTCCTTTGTCCGGCTGGTGTGGCTCAGTGGTTGAGCGTCGACCCATGCACCAAGAGGTTGCTGGTTTGATTCCCGGTCAGGGCACATGCCCAGGTTGTGGGCCAAATCCCCAGTGGGGGCATGCAGGAGGCGGCCAGTCGACGTTCTCTCTCATTGATGTTTCTATCTCTCCCTTCCCCTCTCTCTAAAATCAATAAAGAAAAAAAAATTAAGGCAGTCCTTTGTCAAAAAAAAGCTGAGTCTCTGAAGAAATGAACAGAATCCTCTCTGATTCCTAAGGTTTTGTTACCTGAAGTCACGGTGCCCTCTTTCCATCTGTTTAATAGGACATGTTATTTGTTCCCCGACATGCATCCCACATTCTAGTCCCATGGCAGTCCTCATGAATCGCGAATGCCTGGCATGGGCGAGGTGCTGTTCTAGGCACTGAGGATACCCAGTGAGACAGTCTCATTTCATAAGTAGTCACGTGGCCCTGAGTCAGGGAAGGCCATAGCAGTGAGTTAGACTGACAGGGCCCCTGTCATCATACCGGTGATCATCTCTGCCTGCTTCAGCCAGAGCAGAAAATACATGTGCCCTCCGTGTAACTAAAGGTGACCCTCTATTCCTCAGGTTGAGGACAAGCCTACTTCACCACCAGTGGGTCCCACAACATTCTCATGTACTGGATCTTAACCCAACCTTCTTCCTCCCTCCCCCAACATACTTGACAGATTTCTTCTCTCTGATCCATGCTGAGGGACATGGGACCATCTGTTTATCTCCTGTGTCATACTCAGCTGGATGGGGCCAGTCAGTAGCTGGACAATGTCAGTAGGTGGTGCTCTAAGGCAGCTTAAGGCCGCAGGGCCTATCTCCTGGACAGGAGTGAGGAGCAGAGGAAGAGGCAGAGCCAGGGGCAGAAAAGGATTGGTTAAATATTCCATTGAGGCTTGGAGATCAGTCACTCGACATATCCCAGTTGGGGACCTACATCCTCACTGATGACATAGAAAATCATATGGCATACATTTTTTCCTTCTAAGAAATTTTCCACCTGCATATTTGTAAGTGCTCTGTGTCAAATTTTTCCAAGACTATAAATATAGCTGAAACTCTGTGTGAGAATTCGTTATCTGGCAGGATAACAGAGTTTCATAAAAAGAGTATGGATGGGGGAAGAATGTGTAGGGTTGCCTTAAAAATGAGATGTAAGGGACTTCAGCAACTACTTCTAGCAGTTTGATGAAACAAGCTACCATAGTGGAGAAGCCCACATGGCAATAATTGAAGGTGACTTCTGGCCAACAGCTGACTAGGAACTGAGGTTCTCAGCCTTTGAGAAACTGAATTCTGCCAACAGCCATGTCAGCTTAGAGTTAGATCCTTCCCCAGCGAACCTTCAGATGAGAGCCCAGCACTGGCTGACTGCATCACAGCCCAGGAGACACTCTGAAGCACAGACACCAGTGCAGCTGTGCCCAGATTCCTGACACTAACTGTGGGATAACAAACGTGTGCTGGTATCAAACGAAAGAAGCCTGCTTATAAATTCCGTTCACTTTACTACTGGAAAGACGGGCTGGGAAGTGCATAAGGGGGCTGGTGTTTTGTGGGTGCACACTGTTGCTAGCATAAGCAAGAGAAGTAAAACCAAGCCTAGCTCTTTTGAGGTTTTCCATCATGCTTGTTTTGTTGGTTGTCTTGCCAGGAAAAAGACCCTTCGATTGCGACGGACCTATCGTTTTTGAGTATGCTTCCAGGCCAGTCCCTCACGGACAAACTTTACAACATTTGGATTCGCCTTCAGAGCCACGTCAATATTGTGTTTGATAGTGAGATGGACAAGTTAATGACGGAAAAGTACCCTGGCATTAGACAGGTGAGCAGTAAGTGGGATTCCCATCGCTAGTTGAAGGGGTTTAATAATAAACATTTGCATTGAAACAAAAAAATAATAAACCTACTTGATTTTTTTTTTTTTATGCTTTCTTTGGACTCCCCCCCCCCCCCCCCAATAAAGATCCTAGAGAAGAAGGACGGCTTATTCCGAAGGCACATGATGGGAAAGCGAGTAGACTATGCGGCCCGTTCTGTCATCTGCCCAGACATGTACATCAACACCAATGAAATTGGAATCCCCATGGTATGTGGAGGGGCTTCGTTTGCTACTGTTGGGCAGCAGATGGGGATGTCTGGGAGGGCTGGGGAAGAAGGTGTATGGCAGATTGTGGTAACTTGGGTGGGGACAGCTTCTCCTTCCTGGTTAAGTTGTTTGGAGGGGTTGTGAGTCTGTGTGATGGCATTGTTCTCACTCCTTGCCAGGTCGCCTAACATCTGCGTCTGAGGACGACCCACTTCATGGGCCACCAGGGAGCTGATTGCAGGGTGTTCCACATCCCCGCCGGCATATCTTTCTTCTGCCTGTCTTGGCCTAGTCTTTACATCCTTCTAGTCAAAGTGGCCACATGACAGAGATGAGTCAGAGGGATGTCAGGGATGTGTACCCATGGTTGTCAGGGAGAGAAGGCGGGAGCCGCCAGAGAGGATGTGTGTGTGTGTGAGTCATCTATTCTCTCCTTCCTGTGGGTAGGCAGTTCCCCCATCCACCCATTAGTGTTTCCTTGGGGAACCAGCCTCCTTTTTTCACTCCCCCGCCCCAGTCTAAGCTGTGGTGCTTATTGGCAGCAGCCTTTAATCGGCTTCCTCCTTAATGGGCCTTGAGGTCAGTAATATGAAGATGGTTTAATTTCCTCCGTGGAGAGTGTCACTTCCTCATTCACGGCCCTTCTGCTGCTCTCGGGAGATTGCTTTGAATGCGCAGAGCTCAGCTGCTCTGATGGCTGCCTGAGTGCCTGCTGCCTGAGTGCCCACTGCCTCCTCGGGCACACGTGGGCCTCCTTGGCAAGGACATGACGAGCAAGGGGACAAGAGTCAGAGAACACTCAGTCGTGTGCCCATCACCTGGGAGCGTTAGGTCTTTGCATCTGGAAGCGGGGTCCAGTGGCAGAGAACGGCGGCATGAAGCCGGTGGTGATACTCATGAGTCAGGCGCATGCCTCTTTGTTGCTTTCTCTGCACAGAGGGCTGGGGCTACCCCTGTTGGCTTTGGCCTCATGATGCCTAGAGTGTTCCCATCTTTGAGACTGTTAGTGCTGCCTTCTCTTTCCACTTTCAGAGGTGCCAGGCTTCTCTTTGGATTGGATCTGGGTTCATTTGGTAATGGCTTGTTCCCCGAGGGGGACTCTGAAGTTACCTCCAACCTACCTCCAAACCTCAGCCCACCTCCAACCTACCCCAGTTCTCAGGGCCATGTGGCCCAGAGTTGTGGCTCACTGGATGGCTGTGAGGAGCAGAGCATGTGAAGCTGCCTCTTGGTCCTTTGTGGTCCATCTTTCCCCTAGAACCCCGTGGAGAGGTGTTAGGGAGCAAAGGAGATGAAATGCATTTGCAGAGGGAATTAAACCATCTTCATATTACTGACCTCAAGGCCCATTAAGGAGGAAGCCGATTAAAGGGCTACTGCAGAATAAGCTGGAGACTCAGCAGTGAAGCACGTAGACTAGGGTGTCCCCTGTAAAGGTGGCACGCCCGTGGAAACCATAAATAGACACAGGAACGTAAACACTCAGGCAGTGGTCGGTGCATCGGCAAAGGTCAAACAGGAAGTGCAGGGTGGCGTGGTAGGAAGGCCTCGCAGAGAGCTGGAAAAAATTCAACAAGTTTCTTTACGTGGGACTTTGCAGACTCTCTGATGTATTTATGTGCATTTAAAAGCATCCAAGTTTAGAATGTTCAGTAGCTCAGAAACTCACTTAGCCAGGGAATTGTTTTTCTTGGAGTGGATGAATTGCAGGTCTTGTGTTCAGTGGGGCACTGCTTTTCTGTGTCTTAGGAGGCTTAGTCCGTTTCAGTGCCACCTTGATTGTGGTGGCTGCCGGGACTGCCGAGTGAGGAGATTCTGATGCTGTGTCAGCCCAGGGCGAGGGCCGCGTTCAGTGGGTGATGCCTGCCAGGGTGTGGTGGTATTTGAGGGCAGGCATTCGCCACCTCGCTCAAGCTAGTGCCCCATTCTGTGTTCCCTTTGGGGCCCATGAATTTATTGGCAGATGAGGAAATGATGGTTTTGGAATGGGTTAAAAAATTATGCGGAAATGGCAATACTCAGATCATTCTCTTCAGTCAGACTGCTAGGAAAGGAGGCCTGATCTCTGTTCCCTTGAGGCCTTGAATATGAAGACCTGGCCGCTGGAGAAGATAGGCAGGATGCTACTTTCCTCCCCAAAACACCTTTTCGGCTAAGACAGAACCTCCACATCTTCGGGGGAAAGTCACACAGCTTGTTGAGTCAGCTCTTGGGCCCACGTAACCTTTTTGGGCCCACGTAACCTTTTTGGGCCCACCCTGAATTTTTATATCCGCTCCTTGTTTTCAGGTGTTTGCCACAAAACTGACCTACCCTCAGCCAGTTACCCCGTGGAACGTTCAGGAACTGAGGCAGGCAGTCATCAACGGCCCCAACGTGCACCCGGGAGCCTCCATGGTCATCAATGAGGACGGCAGTCGCACAGCCCTGAGTGCTGTGGACCTAACCCAACGGGAAGCTGTGGCCAAGCAGCTCCTGACACCAGCCACGGGGGCACCGAAGCCCCAGGGGACAAAGATTGTGAGTAGTGGGAAGGTTTGCTCAGTGCCTGCTGGCCGTGGGCTGTGGCTCCAGTGAGTGCTGTGGCTATGGAGTGCTGTGTGAGCAGTTTCTGCCTCCCCGAGATGACGCTTCCCCCACACGGGTGTTCCTTAGGGGCTTCATGGGCCTACTCTATCTCCCCAGCTGGAGCGGAGCTCCTCGGGCCCTGACACCACGATTAAAGCTTCATTTGGCTGCCTCACGCCATGCAGCACAGTGCTGGGCACTCATTGGGTTCGAGAAAGTCACTCAGCTGTGGTCCTGGGGCAGGAGAATTTGCTGTCCTTGATCAGGGCTGCACAGAGGGTGGTCCTCAGATCAGCAGCAACAGCATTCGTACAGCTGGAGAGAAATACCTTCACCCTTACCCTCCTCTCCCCCTATCCACTGAATCGGAATTGCTGGGAATGGGGCCCAGGTGTTTGTGTTTTAACAAGCTCTCTGGGGGGTTCCTCTGCATGCTAAAGTTTGAGAACTGCCCCAAAGGAAGGAAATACTCTGTCAGTGATGACTGATAACTGCCAGGTTTCATCTGCTGCTTCCACTTCAGGCAGTTGCTAGTGTTCACCCGTAATGTGTGTTAAGGGATCCTGACCCTTATCTGGGCTCCACTGCGAGAGTGCAGTACTGATTAGCAATGTCGGCTGACGGCGTGAAATCAGTAGGTGACAGCATTTGTGTCTTTGTCAAATAATAGTCATTTGTGATGGCAGAGGGTAGCAAATGACCCCTAACCAGGTGGTCGTGGCAGAAGTTGTTGGAGATAAATAGATTCAATTTGGGTTTAATTTCTAGCTGACAGCCCAGAGTCAGGGGCTGACCTGGTCTTTGCAGTGGGTCCTAGCATTGCTGTTTCCTCAGCCATGAAAGAACTCTGGATGAGAAACAGAGGAGAAAGAAGCTCCCTTGGCCTTATTTCAGGACCATTGGTTTCCACCGTTTTTCACTGTGGCGTGGCGTCTCGCTTCCGTCTTGCAGCTCTCCCAAGGTCGAGCAGGAACATGCCACGTGGTTTCTGCTTTGGTGGCAGGGGACACATGCAGACACAGAACGTCACCTACTTTTTTTTCTCTAGTGCATTCAGATTTGTGTTCAGGCTCATAGGTATTCTGCCTTCCTTAAGTGCCGGTGTTTCTAGGAGCTCCGTGAGAGCTGCAAGAGAATTCGAGGTGTATTTCACTGAACTTGCAGCAAACTCGAGTCAGACGTGAATCGGTCTCAATAGGACATTTTGAGAGAGGAAGGCAGGGTGGGTTCAGGTGGTACTGAGTGAGGGCCCACTCCCTGCTGCGTGCTGCACTTTGCCAGTCACCACGGACGAGACCCCGCCGCCCTGGAGTTGACGGTGTCACCGCCCGGGAATGAGACTGCAGGCGTGTTGCCCAGTGTGGTACAGACACAGTAGGGAATTGCAGTGGAGGTCAGTGCCTTGAGGGACGTGAGCTTGAGGAGAAAGCAGACGAAGCGCAGAGTTGCAGGGAGAGTTTGGAGACATCAGGAGGCAGGTGAGGGCTACAGGGGAGCCAAGGGGGAAAGCAGGGAGTGTTCAGAGGGAGAGCCAGGGCGACTTGCTGTGGAAGGGGTGTCAGGGTGGTAGAAGAACGGGTGAGGAGGAGGAAGCCATGGTTTACAGACCGGACAAGGAGAGAGCCCTGGAAGGAGACGTGGCTGGGCCCTGCTAAGACGAGGTGCTAGTGGAGAATCAGGGCCTGTTTTCTGTAAAAAGCAGAGATGTGGTGCTTAGATTAGGGGGCCACAGTTAAGAAGTGAAATTATCAGTGTTCATTTCTTTGACCGCCAAGTACCACGGAGAGAGAAGGTAGGGGAGGACTGGGAAGCTGAGCCTGGGGAAGGTGGGAGGTGAGCGTCATCTCCGGGCTCGCTCTTTTGGTGTCCGCCTCTGTCCTCCCACATGGTTGAGGGTATCTCTGTGTCTCCCAGGGGCACTTACTAGATATTTGTGGAGTTAAAGGTGAACTTTAAGAAGAGAGGAAGTAGGAGGAAGACGCAGCAGTGGAAGTCACCTGCAACCCAGGAGAGCAGTTTGAACGAAGGGGAAGGAGCCAGGTGCCCGAGCCTTTGTGAGGCAGCGAAGGCAGTAGCTTAGGGCCTTTGAAAGAAAAAGTAGCAGGATATGGGGGTTTCTGACATTATTGGGGTGTGAGGATGAGGCCTCTGCCAAGAGAACTTCACGTGGCCTCAGTTAGGTCCACAGGGTCTGAGATGAGCGGGATGGGAGCTCAGGGAGGGAGGGTTGGCCTCAGTGCCAGGCACTGGTCAGTTCATGGGAAGTGACCGGAAGTTCTGTGCAGCGGTGAAGATGCATGAGGTCAGCCCTGTTGCTTGCCTTCCTGCTGGAGTTCAGATCCTGAGCACATTATCCCCACTTTCTCCTCCAGCCTCACCTCAGCTCGCCCTTCACATCCAGCCATCCCTGTGGTCACAAGGCTCTTTGTCCCCTCAGGCTGTGTGCTTGCTGTCCCCTGCCTGGAACACTCTGCCCTCCCTGCACTCCCTGCCAGCTCCTGCCAGTCCTCCACGTCTCAGCCAGGTCCTCGTTCCTCTAGGGTAGGGTCCACAGACGCTCTCTTCAAAGGGCCAGACAGTAACTATTACAGGCTTGGGGGCCACGTGGTCTCTGGTTCTCTGCTGCAACAACCCAACCCTGCTGAAGCATGAAAGCCACCACAGGTGGTGCATAAACAAGTGTGCGTGGCTGTGTTCTCAAAAATCTGTTCACAAAAGCAGGTGGCTTACCTTCATACTGTAGTTTGTCCCTTTCAAAACTTGTATTCGATCCCCCCATTGTGTTTTCCACCACACCCTCATTCTCCTGTGCGTAGTGTTGTCACTGTGGGTGCCCCCATCCATCCACCATTGAGTTCCTGAATCCCGCGAGGACAAGGGCAGGATGTTCTGCTCACCACCTAGGAAACCCGTGTGGAGTGGATGGATGCAGGTTGAGGTTCAGCAGGCTCGGAGGTGCGAGGGACCACCTGGGACCTGATCATGTGGCCCAGGGGCTAAGGCAGGAAGGGAATTGATGAAAAAAAAGTGATTCCTAGGTCAGGACCTGAAGACTCAGGATGATTATCTTTATTCTCCAAAATCTCAATGTTGCACATAATACATACACACTTCATCAGATACGGGGGCACTTGTAATTTATCTGTAATTTGTAAAGAACCTTTTGCTTAAGAGAGAGGGGAAAGGATGACTGGAAGACATATTTCCTGGAGGTGTGACGTCTCTGCTCCTTCCCGTGGCTGAGTCACATTTCTCAGCCCAGCAGTCTGCCAGGAGCTGATTTTCGCTCTGAGTCTGCCTCTGAAAACTCTGACCCGGGCACTGGGGCACACTAATTTTCACTGCAGTATTTATTTAGAGACAAGAGAAAGGAAGGGCCTCAGGTTTGGGTTGGCCAGGGGAACACCCTGTACTCCAAGGCTTCTGTTTGGATTGGCCAGAGCCTGCCAGTCTGGCCTCCGTGTCTTCCTAGCTGCGGGGTTTGCTTATACTGGAGGATGTGCCGAATTTGCAACTCAGATCCGAAGTCCAGCTTGGGGTTTTGGGCCTGCGCCACAGGTCCAGCAGTTACTCCCTTGAGAGCCTAAAGAAATAAGACCTTGAAAGTCAGCTCAGGCTCCATGACATGCCCTGGGCAGATGCTCATGGGAATCCTCAGTATCCAGGTCTCCTTGGAAACGGATGTGGCGACAGGGAGGCGAAAGTTGGAATTCCTCAGGGAGCAGAAAGACTGACTCTGCGCCAGTGCTTTTGGGCCTGCCTTCCAGGATGTGAGGGGTTTGCCCCCTTCTTCCCTGAGCTGGAGGAAACTTTCATCTCAGAGGAGGAGGAATGGGGAGAGGGAGGTGGGGAGCATCTCTTAGTAACTTCTAGCCCGTGTCTCTCTCCAGCCTTCTGATGCAGCTGCACAAATGTGGACAACATAAGGATACACTGGCCTTGTAGGAATTTGTTGTCCTCCAGCCTGTTGTCTGCTGGGATTTAGAGAAGACTTGGGGTTGGGGGAGGTCTTACCTAATCTCCATGATTCCCTGTGCTGGTTGGGGCATGCAGATAAGTTGGAGTAGCAGTTGCCTTTATGCATTTGTTTTTTATTTTTTAATTTTTTTTGAACTTATCTTTATTGTTGAATGTATTACAGATGTTCCTCATTTTTCCCCCATTGACCCCCTCCTCCCCATTCCCGCCCCCCTCCTGCCTTTCCCCACACTGTTGTCTGTGTCCATTGGTGATGCATATATACATATAAGTTCTTTGGTTTATTTCTTCCCACCCTCCAACCCCCCCTTCCCTTTGAGGTTTGTCAGTCTAATAACCAATTTGTACTTCTTAATCCCTTCACCTTTTTCACCCATTCCCCCAAACCCCCTCTCATCTGGCAATCAACAAGATTTGTCTGTATCTATGAGAATGTTTCTGTTCTGCTTGTTCATTTTGTTTGTAGATTCAATTGTCGATAGATATGTATTCATTGCCATTTTGTTTGTTCATATTTTTTATCTTTTTCTTCAAGAAGACCCTTCAGCATTTCATATAATAATGGTTTGGTGGTGATGAACTCCTTTAGCTTTTCCTTATCTGGGAAACTATATGGCCATCAATTCTAAATGACAGCTTTGTAGGATAGAGTAATCTTGGTTGTAGGTTCTGGCTTTTCATCACTCTGAATATTTCTTGCCACTCCCTTCTGGCCTGCAAAGTTTCTTTTGAGAAATCAGCTGACAGTCTTATGGGAACTCCCTTGTAGGTAACTAACTGCTTTTCTCTTGCTGCTTTTAAGATTCTCTCTTTGTCTTGAACCTTTTGCATTTTGATGATGATGTGTCTTGGTGTGGGCCTCTTGAGGTTCATCTTGTTTGGCACTCTCTGTGCTTCCTGGACTTGTATGTCTGTTTCCTTCATCAAGTTAGGGAAGTTTTCTGCCATTATTGTTTCAAATAGGTTTTCGATTTCTTGTTCTCTCTCTTCTCCTTCTGGCACCCCCAAGATGTGAATGTTGGTATGCTTGAAGTTGTCCCAAAGGCTCCTTACACTATCCTCATTTTTTTTGGATTCTTTTTTCTTTTTGCTGTTCTGATTGGGTGTTTTTTGCCTCCTTATATTCCAAATCGATGGTTTGCTTCTTGGCTTTACCTACTCTACTATTGAATCTGTGTAAATTATTCTTTATTTCATTTAGTGCCTCCTTCATTTCTGACTGTGCATCCTTCATTTCTGACTGGTCCTTTTTATGCTCTTGAGGCTCTCACTAAGTTCACTGAGGTTCTCACTATGTCCGTTGAGCATCCTTATAAGCAGTATTTTGAACTCAGCATCTGTTAGGTTGCTTATCTCCATTTCGCTTAGTTCTTTTCCTGGAGTTTTGTTCTGTTCTTTCATTTGGGACCTGTTTCTTTGTTTCCTCATTTTGGCTGCCTCCCTGTGTTTGTTTCTATGTATTACTTAGCGAGAGGTATGGGGCTGGCTGAGACCAGATGCTGCTTGTTTGAAAGGATTTAGGAAAAGCTGAAGCAGGATCCAAGACAGGCCAATCCTATGGTCAGACAACTGGCAACAGCTAGAATGGGCCTGAAAGTTGGGTGGGGTGGGGCCTCAGGGAATCACCAGGGCGGGACAAACAGTGTGAGCCAGGTTGCTGGAGTCCCAGATATGGCGGTGTCTGCTGGCCCAGGGAAGGGCTCACCAAAGGAACAGAGGCCTCTGATAGCACGTCTGTCCAGGAGAAAGCTGCCTCTCCAGCCCTCTCTCCAATGCCAAACAACTCGGTTCTTCCCCATATGACTCTGGTGCCTTTCAAGCTGCCTCCCCCACGCTGGAGCCTGGAGGGTGTGAGTCGGAGTAAGTCCGTACGCGGGCCCTTTAAGAGGAGCTGCAGGGGGCTGCAGCCGCCTCAGCCTCAGTTCCTGCTGGTTTTTCCAGCCAGAAGTGATGGGGATTCTCTTCCTGGCACTGGAACCCTGAGCTGGGCGCCAGGTGTGTGACGGGGACCCCTGAGTCCTCAGGGAGGACCTTCCCAGCCGAGGTAGCCTCCTGATTTTTATCCGCCACACGTGGGTGTGGGACCAACCCATCGCGCCTCCGCCCCTCCTTCCAGTCTCGATGTGGCTGCTGCCTTAATGTAGGACTTCCTTTCAGCTGGATGTCAGGCGGTTTTGGATGATGTTTGTTCTGTAGTTTAGTTGTAACTTTGATGTGGTTGTGGAAGGACGCGATACCGCGTTTACCTACGCCGCCATCTTGACCGGCTCTGTGCATTTGTTTTTTAAAGGAGCATTTACATTCATCATTTAGGAACTCCAGTAGTAAACAGAACATAAGATAAAGGGCAGTGAAAAGCTTACTGAGGCTAATATTAAAGCCGGCTTTGTGGGGGAGGTGTTCTGTCAGGAGGACATGACCAATGACATATCTGTGAGGGGAAAAAGGCATGAATGGTGGTTATCTTTAAGAGAGAAAATCACATGTGGTTTTTTTGTCTCTTTAAATTTGTCTATGTTTTCTCTTTTTCTCCCACAATGAGCATATCACTTGGGCAGCAGTTCTTGCTTTCTTTAAAAATAGTTGAAGATCTTTTTAAAAAGTTTGCAGAGGTAAATATATGCTCACTGTAACATGAACATTACATTGTAATAATAACAATGTGATGATAACCTGTGCCTTACTCGCCTTCCCCATGTGCCCTGCCCCTGAGGAGACCATGGTAGCAGTTTGGTGAGGATCCAGGCGTCCTTTTCCCTTGTGTATATAACACGTACAGGGTTGGGTTGGGTTTTTAATCTCCTCATTCTATCATGGTAGATGGCACCTAGATCTTTTTTTTTTTTTTAACCGGAATACATTATTGCCATCACTCAGACTAGTATAGATCTAACTCCACCTTTTTCTTTTTTAAATATTGATTTTACAGAGAGGGGAAGGGACAGGGAGAGAGAGAGAAGCATCAATGAGAGAGAAACATCAGTCATCTGCCTCCTGCACATGCCCTTCTGGGGATCGAGCCCAAAACCCAGGCACGTGCCCTGATCAGGAATCGAACCAGTGACCTCTCAGTGCATTGGACAATACTCAGCCAACTGAGCCACACTGGCCAGGGCTAACTGAGCTTTTTCATCACCGCATAATATTCCATAGTGTATACCATTATTTATTTGCCTGTGCCCCTTCTGTGGGGCAGCCAGATTATTTTTAGTTTTTGCCACTGTAAACAGTGCTACATAAACATAACCTTGCATTGGCACTCTTTTTCTTCTGAAAGGCCAAAAGGAAATGAGTTTTAAAAGTTCTAGAATCTATTGTCTAGTCGCTTTCCCAAAGACCATGGCAATTGAAACTTTTTATGAGTCTTTTGAGTGTAATGAAATGTTTTCAGAGGGCTTGGAACTGAGAATCAAGAACCCCATGTTCCAGTCCTGGCTCTGCTGTATGAGGTTGGCAGGGGATTTCTAAAATGTGGAATTTATACTTAGAATACCATACGTGTGAACGTCGGTGGGTGGAGAGGATGCTAGAGGTCTGCCAAAGCCTTTCAAGCCCAGGGGTTTCATGATTACATTCAGATATGCTGTCTTCAGATGTGTTCATTTCTTTCTTCAGATCAATTCTCTGAGGAATTCGAGACTCTGGAAAGACCATGCATCCCTGAAGGAGATAGAGATTACTGGACAGGGGCCGAGCCTAGTCTGTTGCTTGTACCTCTGAACCCAGAGCCTGGGTGGGGCTATGCTGGACTAGTAGCTATTTCTCAAAGATTTTTAGAGTTTTGCTTCAGACTAAAGGTTCCCCTTTTATTTAGTTGAATAAAGCATGAGACAGAAGCCACACTCAGCCTGGCTGATGAGGTGAGCTCTTAGAATGGTGGTGATGATGCTGAAGTTGCTGCTCATCACCCCTCTGTTCTGTGCTCTGCCCCAGGTGTGCCGGCATGTGAAGAACGGGGACATTCTTCTACTGAACCGACAGCCCACCCTGCACAGACCTTCCATCCAGGCACACCATGCCCGCATCCTGCCCGAAGAGAAAGTGCTACGGCTCCACTATGCCAACTGCAAGGCCTATAACGCTGACTTTGATGGAGACGAGATGAATGCCCACTTCCCCCAGAGTGAACTGGGCCGAGCTGAGGCCTACGTCCTGGCCTGCACGGATCAGCAATACCTTGTTCCCAAAGTAGGTCTGAACTTGCGGCCAGTCCACAATCATTGCTGGCATAACTTGGCACCTTAGATCTGGGCCCTCTCTATCTCCTGGGGTCAGGGGGCTGCCCCAGGGCAGAAGCATGTGAAACACAGGGTCCTAGCTTCTTCCAGGTGGGAGGTGGGGTTTTTGGCCCTCTAGTTGCTCTGAGCCAGGCAAAGGTTTCTGTTTTGCTGCCTCTTAAAAATAGAAATGGTAAGGGTCATCACCAAAAGCTGACTTTAGTAGCTACACAATAGGTCTTCTCTTCCAGACTTATGTTTTGATTCTACAGCTTATTATTCTTGGCATGGATTAGCATCCCAGCTGTGTTGGTCCTCATGGTTCTCAGATGACTTTGATCATTTGAATTCTGATATGCATGAATTTTTAAGAGACAACTCCAAATGAGAGTCCAAATGAGATCTCCCTCCAGGCCATGAAGGCATCTCCTCTTTGAATCTCTACCTTTTCTCTCCGAGCTTGGTCCTCTGAAGCAGACCCGTGTGGTCATGGCTGTCCAGAGGAACACCTGGGAAGGATGCAGCTTCCTTGCCCCTGGCCTGACCAGGTGACCCATTCCCATTAAGTGGCAGGGCCCAAGTCAGCATGCTCATGGGAGGATGCCCTCACCACTCACCCCAGACCTGAGGCCTTTTAAATTATAAGCCATTTGCCTTGCAGTGATTCATAATAATACATCATTCACTTGGGTTGTGGTGGAGTAAGAAAGAACTAGTAGCAATAATACAGAATCGTGGCTACTATTTCCAAACACTTTTTTAGTGCCAGACACTGCAAAGCACTTCGGAGGCTTCTCCTTTCACCCTCCCCACAGAGGGTGGAGTAGGTGCTCTTGATGTCCACATTTACACCTGAAGAGGGTGTAACTTGCCCCTGGACAAGGGACACACAGCTCAGGAGCAGGAGAAAAGACAGGGAGCTCCCAGATCCTCTGGGGTTTTATTCTTATCCCCTCTGTGGGCCCTGCCGCTCCCATGCAGAAGAGATGGAGACCTTTGCACTCAGGGATCCCTAGAGGCTGCTCAGAGATGTCCAGCATGGATTAGTGCCCTCTCCTGGGAACTTCTCTTTCCCCATCAGTCATCTGCCTCCCAGGGAATCAGGCAGGTGGCCAGGGGAATAGCCTCCCAGCGTCTTCCCACCAAACACCACAGTAGCTTCATAGTGGACTCAAATGTTTGAGTTCAATTTTATTTTCCTCCCCTGCCCACCTTAGCCAGCTGTTGATTAGGGAAGGACCTGAAAGTAGGAAGAAATTAGGGCTCACTCAGGTCACACAGAAATGAAAATAAATAGTTTTATTTATTTTACTAATAATTGAAAGAAATACTTGGAGTAATTTTATTCATTTGAAAATTGGCTTTTTTTTTTGCCCTGGCCGGTTTGGCTCAGCGGTTGGAGCGTCGGCCTGCAGACCAGAGAGTCCCCGGTTTGGTTCCTGCTAGGGGCACGTACCAGAAAAAAGAAAAGAAAATTGGCTTTTTGCCTTTTCATGAGTAGTAACAGTCATAGCTGAAGTAGTGACGGCAATGAAAGCCCTGCTGTTGAGCACTCCCTGTTGCTCAGGCAACTTGCAAACGTCCTCTCAGTCCTCACAGCCTTATGAGGCAGGTGCGATTTTCACATGAGGAGCACAGGTGAGTCACTTCGGCCAGCAATGAGGCCAGGACTCAAACTCAAGCCCGTGTTAGCCCCCTTGACAGGTGAGGCTGGGGGCGCAGTGAGGACACATGAAAGGAAGAGGCTGCCAGGTCTGAGTCAGCTCTCTGACTCTAGAGCAGTGTGACATTTCACCACGGGAACCCCACCAGAGAGGAGCAAGTGGTTCCATCTCTGCTGGCAGAGTGGCCTCTGGTCGTGACTGCATGTGGAGTTGGGGTGCTCCGGAGCCAACTGGTGAACTTGGATGTTCCATACTTCATTTTGATTGAAAAAGGCAGTATAGGGGCTTCGTGCTTGCATGTGTGCTGCAAAGGGCAGGCCTGTTTAAATCCAGATGTGCCTCGTCACATGCTTGCATGCCTATGAGTTTTAGGTTGGGAGATGGGCAGAACACAGGTAAGTAAGCTTATATCAATGAAATAATATCTGTGTTTAAACTTGTTTTTCAGTTACAGTTGACATACAATACTATATTAATTTCATGTCTGCAACATAGTGACTAGACATTTTATATACCTTACGAAGTGCTCACCACAGTAAGTCTAGTACCCAACTGACACCGTATATAGTTATTACATTATTGACTATATTCCCTGTGCTGTACTTTATACCCTTTGACTATTTTTTATAACTAGCAATTTTTACTTCTTAATTCCTTTCACCTTTTCACCCATTCCCCGAACCCCCCTCCCATCTGGTGATCATCAATTTGTTCTTGGTACCTGTGAGTTTGTTAATTTTGTTTCTTATATTCTACATATAAGGAAAAGCATATGGTATTTGTCTTTCTCTGACTTATTTCACTTAGCATAGTACCCTTTAAGTCCATCATATTGTCACAAATGGTAAGATTTCATTCTTTTTTATGGCCAAGTAATTCCATTGTATATATGTACCACGTCTTTTTTATTCATTTTTCTATTGATAGGCACTTGGGTTACTTTATCTTGCCTATTGTAAATAATTCTACAATGAACATAGGGATGCATATATCTTTTCAAATTAGTGTTTTGGGCCCTGGCTGGTTTTGTCCAGTGGTTAGAGTGTTAGCCCAAGGACCAAAGGGTTCAATTCTCGGTCAAGGCATGTACCTGGGCTGTAGGTTCAATCCCCGGCCCTGGTCAGGGTTGAGCAGGAGGCAACCAATTAATGTGTCTCTCTCACATCGATGTTTCTTTTTCTCTCTCTGACCCCCCACCCCCCACCCCTCCACTCTATCTGAAAATCAATCAGGTGAGGATTAACAACAATAAAAAAATTAGTGTTTTGGGTTTCTTTGGGTATATTCCCAGAAAAAAATCTCTGGGTAACAGGCAGTATCACTTTTAATTTTTTGAGGAACCTCCAGCCTGTTTTCCATAGTGGCTGCATCAATTTGCATTCTCACCACCAGTGCACGAATGTTCCCTTTTCTCCACATCTTCGTCAACACTTGTTTTGTTGATTTATTGACTATATCCATTCTGACAGATGTGAGGTGATATCTCATTTTGTTTTTATTTGCATTTCTCTGATGATTAGTGACATTGAGCATCTTTTCATGTGTCTGTTGGCTATCTGTTTGCCCTCTTTGGAGAAATATTTATTCAGGTCCTCTGCCCATTTTCTAATTGGATTGTTTGGTTTTTTGGTGTTGAGTTATATGAGTTCTTTATCAATTTGGGGTATTAACCCCTTATCAGATGTATCATTGGTGAATATGTTCTCCCATTCAGCGGGTTGTCTTTTCATTTTGGTGGTGGTTTCCTTTACTGTGCAAAAACTTTAGTTTGATGTAGTCCCCTTTATTTTTTTCTTTCGTATCCCTTGCCCAAGGAGACATATCAGAATAAATATTGCTAAGAAGTGTCAGAGAGTTTACCACCTATGTTTTCTTCTAGGAATTTTATGGTTTCGAGCCTTACATTTAAGTCTTTAATCCATTTTGAGTTTATTCTTATATATGGTGTAAGAAAGTGGTCTAGTTTCATCTTTTTTGCATGTATCTATCCAATTTTCCCAGCACCATCTATTGATATTACTGTCTTAACCCCATTGTATATTCTTGTCTACTTTATCACAGATTAATTGACCATATAGCTGCAGGTTTATTTCTGGGCTCTTTATTCAGTTCCATTGATCTATGTGTCTGTTTTTATGTCAGTACCATGTTGTTTTGATTACTATGGCCTTGTAGTATAGTTTGATATCAGGCAGCATAATACCTCCCACTTTGTTCTTTCTCCAGATTGCTGTGGCTATTTGGGGTCTTTGTGGGTCCATATAAATTTTAGGATTATTCTAGTTCTGTGAAAATGCCATTGGTATTTTGATAGGGATTGTATTGACTTTGTAGATTGCTTTGGTTAGTATGGACATTTTAATATGTTAATTCTTCCTATCCATGAACACAGTATATGCTTCCATTTATTTGTACTTTCTTCAATTTCTTTCTTCATTGTCTTACAATTTTCTGAGTATAGGACGTTTACCTCCTTGGTTAAATTTATTCCTAGGTATTTTTTTTTTTTTTTTTACACAATGTAAATGAGATTGTTTTCTTAGTTTCCCTTTCTGATAGTTCATTATTGGTGTATAAAAATACAGCCAATTTCTGAATATTTTTGTATCCTGTTACTTTACGAAATTCATTTATCAGTTCTAGTAATTTTTTGGTGGAATCCTTAGGATTCTCTCTGCATAGTATCATGTCATCTGCAAATAATGATAGTTTTACTTCTTCCTTTCCAATTTGGATGCCTATTTCTTTTTCCTGTCTAATTGCTATGGCTACAACTTCCAGTACTATGTTGAGAGTGGTGCAAGTGGACATCCTTGTCTTATTACTGATGTTAAGTGAAACACTTTTATCTTTTCCCTGTTGAGTGTGATGTTAGCTGTAGATTGTCATATATGACCTTTATTATGTTGCAAAATTCTTGCAGTTTTTATTCACTCCCTCCACATTTATGTTTTTGTCATTATTTTTTACTAGTTTTGTGTATGTGTGTGTGTGTATCCCTTAATTTATTGTTGTAATTACACATGCTCTTCCTACTTTTGTCTTTTAACCTTTGTAATAGCTTTATAGGTGGTTGAATAAATTAATTTCTTAACAAATAAAAAGTGAAAAACTTGTAGGGAACGATCTGAGGGTTAACTTCACTTTTAGTCAATATCTTTTGTCTTATGTGAAGAGCTTTTGATTCTTGATACTTTCATTAGTCCTTAGTGTAAATGCCAAGAGGTGGAATCCTTATTTTTACTAATGGTTATAAAAATGCAACATGTCTTGAAGTATTTTGGTGGCAGTATCCTAAGAGGACAAGAAGAACTGGTTTTGTTAAACTAGGAAAGCCATATTTTTGTAATGTTTTTGGTATCTCTTTCTCTGTTTTTCATTTCTCTTTGTTCATTTTTCCATTTCTTTTACATTTCCAGGTTCTCTTCCTTAACTAACCACAATATACAATTAAAGTATTTTTTGTTGTTTGTAAGTATTTAATAGAGTTGTGTATTGTCTTTTTGCTTAAAATAGGAGATGAATGGAACGTCATTTTTTTTTTTCCCAGGAAACAGTTAAACTTTTTATTTATCTTTTTCTTTGTGGATTAATTTTTTCTTTCTTTTTTATTTTTATTTTATTTTTGTTTATTGAGGGCCAGTGCTTTGTGGAAATTATTTTTTAACAAGGCTTGAGAATAGTTTTCTGACTTCTACTTAGTCAGCTAGAAGATTCAAGTCACAGAAAACCCTAATTCTCTAAGCATCCTGACCAAAGACAGTAATTGTAATGTCATTTTGCTGTGATATTAAGTGGAATAGGATAGCTGGCAATTATCTGGGTTTTTGATTTAGAGATGGTCTTTTTGATCCTAAGCGGGATTTGGGAAATTCAGAATCATAAGTTGACCCTTGGTAAATTGCTTTAATCAGCATTCCTTCCTAGAATTCATGATTATTGCATTGAAAGCAATTTAGCCATTAAGGCAATTTTCTAGCAATGCAGAAATCTGGACAGAGAGGAGAAGGCATGGAATAGATCACATAACATGTAATTATGTTCTTTAAAGGAAGAAAACAACAGGAAACATTTATATCTGCCTCCAAAGATTGTGGGATGAGTCAAATGTTTAATACTAGTTTCGGTTTTCCCCGAAGCAAAATAAGACCGTGTCTTTGGAACAAGATACAGAGTATAATTTTTTTTTTTTTACTCTTCACCCGAGGATATGTTTATTGATTTTAGAGAGAGGAAGGGAGAAAGAGAAACATCGATGTGAGAGAGAAGCATCTATCGGTTGCCTCCTTTACACGCCCCAACTAGGGATTGAACCTGCAATGTAGGTATGTGCCCTGACTGGGAATCCAGCCCACAACCTTTTGTATGTACAGGACAGACGACGCTCCAACCAACTGAACCACCCAGCCAGGGCCAGAGTATCATTTTTATTGAAGTTGGTAACTCAAAGCCTTTGTAAGAAGGGCTGTATGCTCTGTCGAATCTTGCCTTACATCTACGGCATCTGTACAGCCCATTTGTAATAATTAGCTTTGAGTTTTTATAGATCCATTGTCACAGTATTTAGACTTTTTGACAGGTATTCATTTTAGCTTTAAAAAAAATTTTTTTTCTTTATTGATTTTAGAGAGAGAGGAAGGGAGAGGGAGAGAGAGAGAGACACATCAATGAGAGAGGACATGGATTAGCCGCCTCCCACATGCCTCCCTCCGGGGATCAGGCCCACAACCTGGGCATGTGCCCTGACCGGGAATAGAACTGGCAACCTCTTGGTGCATGGGTCGATGCTCAAACTGAGCCACACCAACCGGGCTCCATTTTAGCTTTTGAATTAGTATGTGTGGTTTAATTCCTGGTGCTTCTCTGAGGCTGCATTTGTGAATTGCGTTAACCCTAGTTATGAAATATGGCCATAATTTTGGATAGTTAACAAATAACCAAATGATAATAATCTTCAGATTTTTCTCAAGTTCCTGTAAACATTGAAAAGTTTGCAAAACTGCTTCTCACAAAATGTCAGTGAGCACAGCTATTTTTACTTTAGTGTGCTTTATGTTGCTATGAACACAGACCTGCAGATAGGGTTCAGCAGACGGGGGATCAGAAACACTGTGACAAGTGTCAAATGAGATTAATGTACCCACCAAAACTGGGCCTTTTATAAAAGCCCTTGTGTGGGCATCTGGTAGATACCAGCCTTTTTTAAGGGCCCACCGTGAACATGTGCTGCATTGCGTCAGATGCTCATAATAGACATTCTTTCTGTATGTCAGGGCCCTCTCATGACCCTCTCGAGGAACCTCTGCCTCCTTACACTGCTGACTCAAGTCACTGCTCAGGCCTCGCTGTTGTACTGCCCCTCAGAGAGACCACTCCTGACCACCCACTACCTCAAATCTAGATGGTGATCCATTCTGTTATTTTCCTCTGTGTCATTTAAAATTATTTGTGTTCAGCCCTGGCCAATGTGGCTCAGTTAGTTGAGTATCATCCCATGCTCTGAGAGGTGGCCAGTTCTATTCCTGCTCAGGGTTGCAGGATCAATCCCCAGTACGGGATGAGTAGGAGGCAGCTGATCAATGTTTCTCTCTGATGTTTCTGTCTCTTCCTGTCCCTTCCTCTTCCTCTAAAATCATTAAAAACATATTTTTAAAAAATGGAAATAGAAATAAATTCTTTGTGTTGATATATTTATTCAATTATTTGTTTACTATCTAGTTCTTCCTCATCATAGAGGATTGTGCCTGTTTGGTCCACAGAAGTAGATTGAAGGTCTGAATGATTGGATAGCACAGTAGGCCCTCAATAACCATTTGTTGAATGGTTGACCAATTTAGAGGAGAACCAGACCAGAAATGTGTGAAAAATACTAAAGCATAAAACCAAAATATAAAAACGAGAACATAGCTAACAGCAGCCAGACCAAATTTATGCGTAAATGCCAAAAATATGCTGGAGTAACTAGAACCAGATGGGATTATGGAGGAAAGGCTTGGGGAAATGGATGAATTTGAAGCAGTTTTGATATGGAACTGTGGGCAAATGGCAAAGGTGGAAGCCGGTCAGGAAGCTCTGGTCATGTGCTTTGGGAGGCAGTTTGTTCTCAAAATGAGAGGCCTAGGCACCTGCCTCCTGAGGCTGTGGGGAAGGACATCATGGGGCTGTTGCTAGGAGGCAGCCTCCAAGCAGATGATTAGGAATTAGAATGTGACTTAAAATTTATCTTTGTTCTTCTCTTTTTTTGTTTTGGTTCATAGGATGGCCAGCCATTGGCGGGACTGATCCAAGATCACATGGTTTCGGGTGCAAACATGACCATTCGAGGCTGCTTTTTCACCCGGGAGCAATATATGGAACTGGTGTACCGAGGACTCACAGACAAAGTAGGACACGTGAAGCTCTTTGCTCCTGCCATCCTGAAGCCTTTTCCACTGTGGACGGGAAAGCAGGTAATTGGGAGGAAACAACCAGAGTATATGTCAGAAGGAAACTGCCGCTTATTCATATAAAAGGTTTCATTCCCAGAGGAGCCACACCAGAGACAGAGAAATAACAAATCAATAAATCAGACAATGGGTGTGGGTAGTTTCAAGGAGTGTCTACTAAGAATAGGCTGCATGCTTTCTTTCCTCTGCTTCTAACTTAAACTTGATGTCCTTGCAGTCCAAATGGGTGGTTATAGGCAGTGGTGTTGGTGGTAGTATTAGTAGTATTTTTTGGGAGGAGCCAAGTGCTTTACTGAATGCTTTAACTATGTTATCTTACTTAATTCTCACAACCAACCTGCAATGCAGAGACCACTATTATCACTGTTTAGCAGTTCAGGATATTGAGGCTTAGAGACATTAAATTATATGCCCAAGTCTCTAGGAGACAGCTGGGATTCAAACCCAGGATTTTCTGAAAAACTGACTTCCGGTCAAGGTGGCAGCACAGGTAAACATGGTGTCACGTCCTCCCACAACCACATCAAAATTACAACTAAACTACAGAACAACTGTCATTCAAAACCACCTGAAGTCAAGCTGAATGGAAGTCCTACAACTACGGAATTAAAGAAGGCACATGGAGACTGGTAGGAGGGGCGGAGGCGCGAACAGGCTGGTCCCACACCCACATGTGGCGGATAAAAATTAGGAGGATACCTCCTCTGGGAAGGTCCTCCCTGAGGAGTGAGGGGTCCCCCTCCCACACCAGGCACCCAGCTCAGGGTTCCAGTGCCAGGAAGAGAAGTCCCCATCACTTCTGGCTGTAAAAACCAGCGGAACTGAGGCTGAGGCTGCTGGAGTCCCAGGCAGTTCCTCTTAAAGGGCCCACTCACTGACTTACTCGGACTTGCTCCCTCTCAGCTTCAGGGTCTGGGAAGCAGCTCGAAAGGCACCAGAGACATACGAGAAAGAACTGAGTTGTTTGGCCTTGGAGCGAGGGCTGGAGAGGCAGCTTTCCCTCAGACCAACGTGCTGTCAGAGGCCTTTGTTCCTTTGGTGAGCCCTTCCCCCACAAGGCCCACAGACAGCGACCATATCTGGGACTCCAGCAACCTGGCTCACACTATTTGCCCCACCCTGGTGATTCCCTGGGGCCCTGCCCTACCCAGCTTTCAGGGCCACCCAAGCTGTTACCATAGGAATGGCCTATCTTGGATCCTGCTTCAGATTTTCCTAAATTGTCTCAAACAAGCAGCATCTGGTTTCAGCAAGTCCCAAACCTCTTGTTAAGTAGCCCCAGGCCTGACACTAGAAGCAGCCAGCCTTGGTTCACAACTTGGCTTTGCCTGGGTACCTCCAAGCCCAGCACAAGAAGCAGCCATCTGCAGACCGCTTTGTAGCTTATGCCTGGTGGCCCTGGGTAGAACACAGGCATTGGCTGACCTTGCCCCAGAACCAGCACACCCAGTGGACAGCTTCAAAACACTGCAAGCACCACCACCCAAGCACCTCCACAAGTGACACGCTCAATGAGTGGACTCAGTGGGTACCAGAGCCCTACTGAAGTAAGTCTTGCTCTGTGTGGTGGGCCCCTGCACAGCTGATCATCCAAGGCAGTCTGAGGTCAGTGGATAGTGGGCACTGCCAATCCTTGCAGCTGATCAGCCTAAGTAAAACCCTCTCATTCATGTGCCAACAGCAATCAAGTCTTAATTACAACAGAAGGGTGTAAAGTTCACATGAGGGGTGCACCTTGAGGGCCCAGCTGGGAGACAGGGAGGCTGTGCCATTGGACCCTACAGGACACCTACTATAATAGGCCACCCTACGAGGCCCAGGAGACATAGCAACTCTACCTAATACATAGAAACAAACACAGGGAGGCAGCCAAAATGAGGAGACAAATATGTCCCAAATAAAAGAAAAGAACAAAACTCCAGGAAAAGAACTAAACGAAATGGAGATAAGCAATCTAACAGATGCAGAGTTCAAAACACTACTTATAAGGATGCTCAGTGAACTTAGTGAGAACTTAAGTGAACTTAGTGAGGGCCTCAGGAGCATAAAAAAGGACCAGTCGGAAATGAAGGAGGTACTAACTGAAATAAAGAATAATTTACAGAGATTCAGTGGTAGAGTAGGTAAAGCCAAGAAGCAAACCATCGATTTGGAATATAGGGAAGCAAAAAACACACAATCAGAACAGCAAAAAGAAAAAAATCCAAAAAACTGAAAATAGTGTAAGGAGCCTCTGGGACAACTTCAAGCATACACATCATGGGGGTGCCAGAAGGAGAAGAGAGAGAACAAGAAATTGAAAACCTATTTGAAACAATAATGGCAGAAAACTTCCCTAACTTAGTGAAGGAAACAGATGTACAAGTCCAGGAAGCACAGAGAGTCCCAAACAAGATGAACCTCAAGAGGCCCACACCAAGACACATCATCATCAAAATGCATAAGGTTCAAGACAAAGAGAGAATTTTTAAAGCAGCAAGAGAAAAGCAGTTAGTTACCTACAAGGGGGCTCCCATAAGACTGTCAGCTGATTTCTCAAAAGAAACTTTGCAGGCCAGAAGGGAGTGGCAAGAAATATTCAGGGTGATGAAAAGCCAGAACCTACAACCAAGATTACTCTATCCTGCAAAGCTATCATTTAGAATTGATGGACATATAGAGAGTTTCCCGGACAAGAAAAAGCTAAAGGAGCTCATTATCACCAAACCATTATTATATGAGATGTTGAAGGGTCTTGAAGAAAAAAAAGATAAAAAATATGAACAAACAAAATGGGGGGAAAAGGAGGAACATCTGTAATACATTCAACAATAAAGGTAAGTTAAAAAAAACAACCCAGGGTTTTCTAACTTCCAAGCATCACACTATACTTCCCCTTAAAGCAGGAGTGGGGAACCTTTTTTCTGCCAAGGGCCATACAAAATCATCAACTTAAAAATTAGCCTGCTCTATTTGGTCAGGGTGAGGCATGTGATGTCAGCTGGTATTGATTTTGCGGGCCTTATATGGCCTTCGGGGACAGATGTTCCCCACCCCTACCTTAAAGTAATAAAATGATGGTATATGTAGTGACCAAATAATTAAATGTTGGCTAGATCTCTGGGTTCATCCTTAGACCTAACTAACAACTAATCAGCTATCTGATCTTGGCTCTGTGGACTTGGTATTCTCATCTACAAAACCAAGTGTTTCGGGTTGATGAACTTGGAAGCCACTTTCTGCTCTTCAGTTCTTTAAGTCTGTAGACTGGAGACTTGACTGGTTTTCAGTTGTTAAACCAACCTTACATTCCTGGAATAGTCTTCACTTGGTTGTGAGGCATTACCCTGTCTGTATATTATTGAATCAACAAAAATTTTGTTTAGATTTTTTTTTTTCCCATTTGTGTTCATGTGGGATGTTGATCTGTAGTTCTCTTTTCTTGTAATATTTTTGCCTGATTTGGGTATCAGGGTAACATTGGCTTTGTAGAATGAGTTGGGCACTAGTTCCTCTTCAATTTTCTGTAAGAGTTTGTGTAGTACCGGTATTATTTTTTTTCTTAAATGTCCGGTAGAATTCACCAGTGAAGCCATCTAGACCTGGAGTTTTCATATCAGAAGGGTTTTAAACTAAAATTTTTATTTCTCTAATACATATAGGGCTATTCAGGTTACCTATTTACTGAATGAGCGTTAGTGCTTTGTTTTTCAAGGAATTTGTCCATTTCATTGATGTTGTTGAACTTACAGGCATAACGTTACTCATAATATTCATTTACCATTCTTTCCTATTTGTACATTGGGTCACCTTTCTCATTCCTGATATTGGTCATTTATGTCTTCTCTCTTTTTTCCTGATCAATTTGCCAAGAGGTTTATTGCTCTAAAAAAAAAAAAACAGCTTTCATAGACTTTTTCTATTTTTCTGTTCCATTGATTTTGCTTTCATTTTTATTATTTCCTTCTATTTTCACTGGGTTTTATTTGCTTTTCTTTTTCTAATTACTTAGGGTAGAAGCAGACACCATTGACTTGAGACTTTTTTTCTTTTTTTTATATAAGCATTTTATGTATAAATTCTGGCCCACCCCATTTTTGTAAATAAAATCAGACTGGATAACAGCTATGCTCACTCATTTATGTGTTGTCTATAGCTGTATTCATATTATAATGGCAGAACTGTAACAGATTTTATGGCCAGGAAAGACTAAAATATTTACTGTGTGGTTTTATGGAAAAAGTTTACCAGCTCCTTGAACTAAACTCTCCATGTTATAGATTTTTAATCAAACTGCAGAATTCCCTGTATATTCTGTTAAGTCGACTTCCATTTCTGGCTAGGTCAACAAAACCATTTCTGTAATTGCTTTGTGATGTATTTAGTTCACTTAATGACGTAGGATTCATTCTGTGTTTCTACATGTAGATTCTCCACATCATTCTTTTTAACCCATTCTGTGTTGTGTGTAATGATACGGATATACCATAGTTGATTTAACTGGCCCTCTATTGGCAGACTTTTTTTCTTTTAAGAAATCTATTTAATTTTTAAAACGTTTTTTAAAGTTTAATGCAGGCTTAGTATTAAAAATTTTAAATTAAAATTCTCATAGATACTACTACTTTTCACAGTTTAAGATAATGTTGCAAACGGTCTAGCATGTATACACTTCTAGAATTTTAGTGCAGAAAGAGACCTCAAATCATCTTGTCTGACTCCCTTGTTTTGTTTTTTTAGATATAATTCATATTTAACATTTAATTTACCATTTTTAAAAGTGTATAATTCAGTAATTTTTAATATATTCACTGTGTTGTACACTAATCATTACTAGCTAATTCTAGAACATTTCCACTACCTTTAAAGAAACTCTGTACCTGTGAGCATTCAGTCCCAGTTCCTCCCTCCATCATCCCGACAGTTACTTTCTGTCTCTGGATATAATGGAGACATACAATATGTGGCCTTTTGTGACTTGCTTCTTTTACTTCATATACAGTTGTCCCTTGCCACTTCGCGCTCTGACTTTTGCGGCTTCACTCTATCGCGGTTTTTTCAAATATAGTCATTAAAAAATTAATCGAGACAGTGAAAATGATCCAGCGCACGCTCGGTTGTCTGAGTCAATTATACACCCCTGTATTACAATTAAAATTAAAATTCCTGTACGTATGGACTGTAGGCCTATGTATTCGAGCACCCCAGGAATCTTTCAACGCCAGGTGCAACCGCTAGAGTCTGGAACGGATTAACCGCGACAGACGAGGGATGACTGTAATGTTTTCAAAATTCATTCATGTTGTAGCATTCATTCCTTTTTATGGCTGAATAATATTCTACTGTGTGAATATAGCACATTTTGTTTGTCCGTTTGTCAGTTGATAGATGGGTGATTTGGGTTGTTTTCCTGCTTTGGCTATTACAAATAAAGCTAAAATGAATATTTGAGTGTAGGATTTGTGTGAACACGTGTTTTCAATACTCTTGGATACATAGCTAAGAGTGGAATTGATGGATCTCATAGTAATGCTATGTTTAACTTTTTTGAGAAACTAACCGGCAGTATATGAAGGTTCCAATTTCTCCACATTCTCATGAACACTTGTCTTTCTCTTTTTGTATAGCTGTCATAGTGGGTGTGGGTTCTGATTTGCATTTCCCTATGACTACCGATATTGGACATCTTTTCATGTGCTTGCAATTTGTAATATCTTCTTTGGAGAATGTCTATTAAAGTCCTTTGCCCATTTTTTAATTGGGTTGTCTTTTTATTGTTGAATTCTAACTGTTCTTTATATATTTGGACTGTTAGACCTGTATCACATATATGAATTCCAACTATTTTCTCTCATTCTGTGAGCTGCCTTTTCACTTCCTTAATAGCGCCCTTTGACACAAATGTTTTTCATTTTGAAGTCCCGTTTATCTACTTTTTCTTTTGTTGCTTGTACTTTTGATGTCATATATAAAAAACTGTTGCCTAATTAAAGATCACACAAATTTCATCTAAGAATTTTATGGTTTTAGGCCCTTACCGTTTAGGTTTTTAATCCATTTTGGATTAATTTTTGTATATGTTGAGGTAGGGGTTCAGCTTCATTCTTTTGCGTGTGGGTATGCAGTTGTCTCGGCACCATTTGTTGACAAGGCTGTTCTTTCCCCCACTGGATGTTCTTAGCACCCTTGCTGAGCATCACTTAAACATAGATGTGTGCATTTCTGGACTCTCATTTCTATGTCACTGAGCAATATATCGATCTTGATGCCACTATACTGTCAATAAATGTAGCTTTGTAGTAAGTGTTAAAATCTGAAAGTTTGAGTTCTCCAGCTTTGTTCTTTTTCAAGATTGTTTTAGCTGTTCAGGGTTTGTTGTATTTCCATATGAATTTTAGGTTGAGCTTGTTCATTTATGCAACACTGGTAGTTGGAATTTCAGTAGGGATTGCATTGAATTTGGAGGTCATTTTGGAGAATGTTGACATCTTAACAATGTTAAGTCTTCCAATGCATGATGTCTTTCTGTTATTTAGATTTTCTTTAATTTCTTTCAACAGTGTATTATAGTTCTCAGCATGTAAGTTTTGCACTTCTTTGGTTAAATTTATTCCTGAGTATTTTGTTCTTTTTGATGCTGTTATAAATGCAATTGTTTTCATAATTTCATCTTCATATTGTGTATTGTTATGTATAGAAATACAATTGGTTTTTTTGTTGTTCATCTTGTATTCTTCAGCTTTGCTGAAGACATTTACTAGCTTTATTAATTTTTTGTGGATTCTTTAGGTTTTTCTATGTATAAGATTGTCATCTGCAAATATTGGTAGTTTTACTTCTTCCTCTCCAATCTGGATGCCTTATACATCTTTTCTTGCCTTCTTGCCCCGGTTAGACCCTAGTATATTGTTGAATAGAAGTGGTGAGAGCAGATGTTCTTGACCTGTTCCTGATCTGAGGCAGAAAAGCATCCAGTCTTTGATCACTGGGTATGTTTGCGGTGGGCTTTTCCTGGATGTCTCCCCTTTGTTAGGTTGATGATGTTTTTTTCTATTCCTATTCTGCTGAGTGTTTTTATCATGAAAGGGTGTTGGGAGTTTGTCCAACGCTTTTTCTGCCCCTTGATTTTGTAGATGTGATGGCAGGTCATATTTCCCTGTCCTCGGATGGTTGGATACATGTGTTTCTGTTACCTTTCCCATCCTGACTGTTCCCAGCCTGCCTGTCCCCGCCGTACGTGTGGCTCTTTAGTTGAGATGCAGCTTGTGGTCAGGATCCTGGGAAAGTCTCACCCTCCTGCCTTTACCCCCTCACCTGGCAGTGCTGGCCTTATGGAGAGCCTGGGTCATGACCTTTCTGGTCATCTTCTGCTGGAAAACAAAGAGTATTGTCTGCTTTTTTTAAAGATACTATTGCCAGTTTCCTCCCTGCTCCTGGTGCACATGCAGGAAAAGGCGGCTGCCTTTGTGCAGATCCCATTGTGCGCATTTGCAAGGCTATTGATGCCAGCTGATGGCTCCGGCCCCTCCTCAGCCTCAGGGCCTGTTACACCAGCTGTCTGCCCCTGCCTGCTACATCTTTGGGAGTGGATGCTTTGGCCCCTCTGGAGCTGAGCCATGGTCATCTCTAGGTTCAGCTGCCCTCACTTGGGTTCTCTAGGGAGCAGCTGCTTGAGAGATGGCTTCTCCTGGCCTCCTGTTAGCAGCCACTTGTTGAGTGGACAGCCACACTGATGGGCCACCTGGGGCAGGGGATGGACTCCCTGGCCTTTCAGTCACATAAACTTATTTCTGGTGTTAGCCCTGCAAAAGCAATTAATTGTGTGGACGCCATCAGGTTGCGAGTAGTTACCTAATTATCATGTCCTGTGATCTGCCTCACACAGACTCTGTCACATGGTGCTTCCCATCAGGTCCCTTCATGACCACGTCTAAAATGCGGTCCTTCTAGTCAGTGTCACATAGGAGGCTGATTCTCTGTGGCATTTATTTCGCCTCAGTCTAGACCAGGAATGTATTTGGAACAAGTGGTCCTATTAAAAGTTAAATCAGAGCATGTCACTCCTATGATCAAAACCTACCAAATAGCTTTCCTTCTCACGCAAACTAAAAGCCTCTGCCAGAAACGCATGAGCTGATCTCAGCATGGCTCCCTTCCTCATGCCTTCTTGGTGTGAGGCCTTCTCTGCCCATCTGACTTAAAATCCCAAGTACAACCCCCATGCTGCTCTGGGTCCTTCCCTGCTTTATTTTCCTCCAAAGCCTGGGTCCCCCTCGGGAAGGGAAGCTCCACTGAAGACAGAGACTATTTTATTTACAGTTCTTCCCAGTGCCTGGCTCATATGAAGTACTCGAGGTGTAATTGCTTAATGAATAACTGGGCCTCATCTGTACTCTCCAAATGAGCAATGCTAGGGCTAAGAGAGCGTGACCATGTCCCCGCAGCACATGGCCAGTCAGTGATAGGCGGACACTAGAACACCCCCTTGTCCCAGAGCTTCCCTGCGGCCTGCGTCTCAGTCGGACACCTCCGGCCTCCTCTGGGAAGCCCCTCAGAGGAAAAACTCTCGATTCTTACTTAGTCTTTGCATCCTTTCCTTCCTTTGACCGGAAGTCAAAGCTGTTCTGTAGGAGGACATTTTTTAAAATTAGTTTACATTCAACATTATTCTGTATTAGTTTCAATGTACTACCTACTGGTTAGACAATCATGTACTTTACAGAGTGGTCCCCCCAATATTTCCAGTCCCACCACTGGCCCCTACATAGTTATTACAATGTTATTGACTGTATTCCCTTTGCTGTAGTTTACATCCCTGTGGCTATTCTGTAACTACCAATCTGTACTTATCACCCGAGGATATTTTTCTATTTATATTCAGATAGAGTAGGAGGGAAGGAGGGGTGGGGGAGAAAGAGAGAGAAACATAGATGTGAGAGAAACACATCGACTGGTTGCCTCCTGCATGACCCCAACCAAGGCCGGGGATGGACTGCACCCAAGCTACATGCCCTCGACCAGAATCAAACCTGCGACTCTTTGGTCCGAGGGCCGACGCTCTAACCAGTGAGCCAAACTGGCCAGGGCCAATCTGTACTTCTTAATCTCTTCACCTTTTTTACCCAGTCCCCCAAAACTCCCTCCCCTCTGCCAACTGTCAGTCTGGTCTCTGTATCTATGGGTCTGTTTCTGTTTTGTTTGTTTGTTCATTTTGTTCTGTGGGAGGATTTACTGACTGTGTGTAATAATTGCCATTGATTTTGATGTGGCCTGAAGACAGGGAAGGATGTTCTGCGAAGCGTCCTTCAACCTCTGCCCTGTCCAGGACTGATGGTCTGGCATGCTGACTTCTGGCAGAGGGCAGTGTCAGGGGCCCCACACCCCCCTCAGCCCTGCTGTCTTTGTTCTTGTTTTTTACCACACACTCGCATCTTTTTCTTTCGACTCCACAGCAATTTACCTTTTCTCTCTCCTTCCTTTGGTCTACTCAGGAATCGAATGTTGCTTTTTCAGGTCTGAGAGATTGTACACTTTAACAGGAATTATTTTAGGGATAAACGTTTCAGTGGCCCTGGCTGGTGTGGCTTACCAGTTAGAACGTCAGCCGGAGCACCAAATGGTTGTGGGTTGATTCCTGGTCAAGGGCATGTACCTGGATTGCAGATTCGATCCTGGCCCTGGTCTGGGTACATGTGGGAGGCAACCAATTGATGTGTCTCTCATCAATGTTTCTCTATCTCTCTGTCTCTCTCCCCCTCTTTCACTCTCTCTAAAAAAAAAAAATCAATGGAAAAAATGTCCTTGAGTGAGGATTAAAAAACAAAAAAAAGTCCCAGTGAAGTTCTTTTTGGTGTGTGTTTGTTTCCGCTCCTAAGCTCCCTCTTAGGTCACATGAGTAGAACAGTGAGAACTGAGATCCACATGTCCCGCAGAGCAGGGACTGTCGTTGGTCTTGGTTTACCTTCAGTTCCCTAGAGTGGACTTGTCTGGCTTTTCAAGATGAACAGGGACAGGAAGTCCTAAAAGGGAACTTCTCATCTTTTCGTCTTTTCCTTTCCAGGTTGTGTCCACGTTGCTCATAAACATAATCCCAGAGGAGCACATCCCACTGAATTTGTCGGGAAAGGCCAAGATCAGCGGGAAAGCCTGGGTGAAGGAGTCTCCTCGGCCCGTTCCCGGCTTTAACCCCGACTCCATGTGCGAGTCCCAGGTATGGCTGCCGTCGTCTCAGTTGGAGACTGCAAGTCCTGGGTTCAGACAGATTGATTTAAAACAGAGGCAGAGTCCAGCTGGCATGGCTCACTGGTTGAGCATCGACCCATGCATCAAGAGGTCGCTGGTTCGATTCCCGGTCAGGACACATGCCCAAGTTGTGGGCCCCATCCCCAGTGGAGGGCATGCAGGAGGCGGCCAGTCAGTATTCTCTCTCATTGATGTTTCTGTCTCTCTCTCCCTCTCATTTCCTCTCTCTGTAAAATCAATAAAGGAAAAAAGAAATAATAAATAAGACAGAGAAATGGAGGCACACGCTCAGAAGCAGGTGTTGTAGCTCATAAGAGAATGAGTTGTGCCCAAGTAGGTGTCAGCTTTTGGTTTTAGAAAGGTTCAGAGTTGATGGCTAGCATTTGGCCCTCGGTGTAAAACTGGCAACCAGCTTGGCAAGCTTCCACAGCCGAAGGCCTCTGGACCTGGGTCTGCAGCGCTTGAAAATGCTGAGCCTGTGTTTTCCCTCGAGACCCTGAGTGGCTGAAGACCACGGAACTGCTGTGAGGTTCCACTCCTCCCGGCGTCGTGCCTTAGGAACCAGGCCTTGGAGGCAGGCCATGGCAGTCTAACCCGGCACCGTATTGCCGCACGGGAGCAGGACTGTGGCCCAAACTAGATTTCCAAGGCCTCTGCGTGTTCTTGGTGGGGGAGTATCCCCACGTCCTCCGCTCACAGTGCCATTTATTCATTAACCCCACATTGTGAAAGGAGAAATTCAGCTCTTAAGGATGTTGGAAAGGTTATGTTATTCTTACTCCAGAGTACAGAGGAGGAGTACCTTGGCCAAGGACCATGGTTTTGAAGTTGAGACTCTAAATGTTCTCTTTTCAGTCACAGTCTTTGTCGGGGGTTCCTGACCTCAAGTCAGTTTGGTGGGTGGGTAGGGATTGGAGGACATGTGAGCACGCTAAGATGTCTGTGTGTGGTGTGGTCCCTGAGAGACTGAGGGTCTGTATGTGCTCTCCTCCTTTATTATTAAAAAAAAAAATTGCCGACCTCTTTCCATCAAGGACTTGAGGCAGATTACAGTGAAGGGGCAGATACAATGAGGTTAATAGAACATGGAGCGAAGGGGAGGGGTGGCTCGCACAGGAGGCGTCACCTCCCTCTGAGCATGGCCGTGCCCTCTGCAGGTGATCATCAGGAAAGGGGAGCTGCTCTGCGGGGTGTTGGACAAGGCGCACTATGGGAGCTCTGCCTACGGCCTGGTCCACTGCTGCTATGAGATCTATGGCGGGGAGACCAGTGGCAAGGTTCTCACCTGCCTGGCCCGCCTCTTCACCGCCTACCTGCAGCTCTACAGAGGCTTCACCCTGGGTGAGTGCTGGGTGAGGGGCTCCTGGGCCCCGTCCTGGCAGGCATGCCAACCAGTATGTCTCCCGGCTCTGCTGTGGCCTCCAGGGGAGCGGCCAGGCTGCTTCTACAAGGACACCCTCACTCTGCAGCCTTGAGTCTTGTCGGTGCTTTCCGCCCCTCCCCCATAGCCAGTGTTTCTTCACCGTCTACAGCGCAGTGACCCTCTGTCCCCATTTCCATTCTCTTTCTCGGCCTCATCCTTTGCAGTTTTCTGCCCTTGAGTCTGATTTTTCACTCTCATACGCACCTCCATTCTTCCCGAATTCCCTGAGCACTGTGTGCTCTGCAAAGGGGTCTTCCCTTTCGTTAGAACTGCCCGAGCCTCCCAGCAGAGTGGGGCACAGTGCTATTGGAAACACTGTGTTGGGGCAGGGCTGTCAGGTGATCCTGAGATAGGAAGAAGAACTACCTTGCTTCCTCCCTGGAAATGAGTACACACTGTTTTAAGAAGTTGGCTTTGCTAAAGAAAACAAGTGAGCTATTACTTTCTGTGCACTGGGTAGAATTGAGATCAGAAGATCTCCCCAAGGGCTCAAGGGCTTGGCCCCTAGCTAGACTTATTCAGGGCAGTGTGTCTCAGAGTACAGAGTAGAGTCCAAAGTCCTTCAGTGATCCTTTGTGGAGTACGTGACATGCTGCACGGTTGAGCATGAGCTACAGTGAGTGTGGAAATTGTCTAGTCGGTGATACCAAGAGTAATGGCAGTCAGACTGTGTTTCGTGGATTTGCTTGTGTGCAGACATGGTGGGAATCCCACAGTGGGGCCACAGGGCCTGCCTCAGCTAGAGGGACTGCATTGGCCTGCAATGGGACCTCAGCTATTGCATAATATATATTAATTGTGGAAAAGTCTACATAGACCCAGACATGAAAATACGTGAAGTCACCGGCATTCAGTTGCCAGAGATGACCACCAGTATTGACTTGAAGTGCATCTTTCTAGATTTGCCAAGTGCAAACACGTTTGGGAAAATGGGATTCTACACTATATGCTATTTTGTAATCTTCCCTTCTCTCTCCCTCATTTCCAAATGTATTTGTGAATCTCCTTCTGGGTGAGCTAATATAAATCTGCATCCTCAGGTCTGTTGCTGTAAGTTATTCCAGTTGTGTAGATAGACTGTAGCTTATTTAACCAGTTCCTGTTACTGGACGTTCAGGCTGCTTCCTGGTTTTTACTGTATTGCTGGCCTGAGCACTCCTGAGCAAATATCTGTAAAAAATGAAAAGTGCAGGAAGATCTCCCACCCAGATCACGGTGCGTCTCAAACCTATCGAATAAGCCATGCTCGCAGCCCTGCTTAGCACATGGTACAAAGAGAAGTGGACCCGAGGGCAAAGAGCTTCTGATGCCACCAGGCTGAGGGGGCGCAGCCAAGCTGGACACAGCTCTGAGGGAGGGGCAGGCTAGGGATGGTGCCGTCACTCCAGCCCCCAGAGCCAGCGGGGTCAGTGAAGGGACAACAGTGTGGCCTCGAGCTGACCCCATGGAAGGACCCACTCCTGTGGTTCTGGCTTCCTCACAGAGGGACTGTTTCTTTCCCCTCCCGCTCGCACATGCTCTTTAGAGGCCCTCAGGCTTCCAGGACATTGCATTGGGAATTCCAGACACGGGAGCCCAGCTTTGAATAGTGCAGCCATTGTTTTCCTTCCTGCTCAGATCTTGGCTGAGGGACTTTTGACTCCAGTAACACTTAACAGATACAAACAGAAAATAGTTGATTAAAAAATGAAGTAGAAAGACATCCTGCCCAAGGTGAGGAATTCTCAACCCTATGGAGCCGGAAAGGCAGGCTTAACTGAAGTGACCCAGGCTTTCCTCCTGGGGAGGAACCTGCAGTGGTGGTCCCTGTCACCTGGCCTGAGTGTGTCCGTGTGTGTGCCTGCTCACCCATTCTCACAGCTGTGGGTGGTCCCTGGAACAGTTGACTTCTAGGAATCAAAACCAGGATGTTCTCTACCTCCCTCTCTTCTTTCTCTAAACTCAGTTTTTCGTCCAAAATCTCTTTACCTCTAGCCCATTCGTGCAGCTTGTGTTTGTTGAGTTCAAGCAAGAGCTGGTGCCCAAGAGTACACGTTTGGACTCGGGTCTGGGTTTACTTTTTACCTTGTAGCCTTGGGCAAGTAGCTCAAGTTTGAGTCTTAGTCTTGTCATTTATAAATGGAGATTGTAATGCTTGGCCTTATACTTGCTTAGGAGATGGGAAGCACTTAAGAGATGGTAGCAATCTCTTGAGGATGTGAATATCGTCGTCATGATTCATGTGCTTCCTGGGCATGTGACACCATGCTCCGTGCCCTGACCTCACTGAGTTTTATCCTGGTGAAAAGTTGGGCCCGTCCCATCTAAGCTTGTCTGTTTCACTTCACAGGCGTGGAAGACATTTTGGTTAAGCCAAAGGCGGATGTCAAGAGACAAAGGATCATTGAAGAGTCTACCCACTGCGGGTTTCGGGTGAGGAGGGCCTGGGAGGCCATGGCCTGCCACAGAGGGTCAGCTTTCCTACTGAGTGAAGCTCACACCTTCCTCTCTTGGCTGCTGCCTCCGACGTGTTCCTTTTCTCATTCCAGGCTGTCAGGACTGCATTAGACCTGCCAGAAACAGCGTCATGTGATGAGGTCCGAGGGAAATGGCAGGATGCCCATCTGGGCCAAGACCAGAGGGATTTTAACATGATCGATCTGAAGTTCAAGGAGGAAGTGAATCATTACAGCAATGAGATTAACAAGGTTAGCCTGCAGTGAGCACACTTATCCCCACCATTTTGAATGCTGGTTTTTTAAAAATTACATTTTGATTCTCACTCGGGGGCCTTTAGAGCAATTTGGCTGTTCAGCAGCTGACTTGGTGAGACGGGAGGTGAGACGTGCAAAGTGCATCACTTTGAAGAGCCAAGGGCTTCATTCCCTCACCCAGTCAGGGTCTGGAAAGGTCTTTGCTTAGTGCTGAGCGGGAATGCGTGGCACTTTTTTTCATGTTTGTGTTTGGGCTGACTACGTTAAAGGGGACTGAAGACAGAAATCTTTCCCATGGTGCCACAGCCGAGTGGAGGAGCAGCATGAGGGACCAGAACACCAGCGCTGCATGTACAGCGGAGCCAGGGCTGAAGGCTGGTTAAATCCGAGCTCTGCCATACACTCACTGTGTGACCCTGGGCAAGTGGTGTAACCAGTGTGTGCCTTGGTTTCCACACCTGGAGGTAGGCAGGATGAAGGACCTAACCTGTATAATGCTCTTGGCATGGCAGGAGCACTGTGGAAGTCCTCCCAAGTCCCTGTCTGCTTTTCACTAAGCCGGTTCCTATGCAATTAAGAAAGAAGAAGGAAGTTCCTGAACAAGCCAAGACCACGGCCTGTTTCTCTCCGTCTTCTAGTCCCAGAGCTGGGGTTCCCAGTCCTCTGGCTTAAAGCGGCCAGCCTGACCCTCACCATGCCTCCTGGGCCTCGAGGGCCAGCCTGAGAAGGAGAGGAAGAGGCAGGGCCAATAATAGAAGTCAGTGTTTGACTGGCTTTCAGCAGCTCTTAGGCTCCCAAGAACAAAGACCTCTTATTCGTACAGGTTCAGAGATACTGTTCAGAGGAGCCTTCCCAGCAGCCCCCCAAGATGGGAGGCCTGGCTTCCAGGGTTGCCTGGGGATTCTGGGGTGGGGGCATTGTCCCAGAGGCATCTCAGAACTGCTGCTTGTCCCTCCGGCTCCCCTTTTCCCACCCACCTTGTGTTGGACTGGGTCTCTGCAACTCTAGGCAGAGGCTTAAGTAGACTTGGAGCCAGCCCCCTCCCAGTGTCTCCCTAGGCTCCATCCGGGGGTTTTGCTTGCTGACAGTAGCCCTGGAGCTGAGGCAAGGTTCCCACAGGGTACTTGCTCAGCGTGTTGGTAAAGGTGAATCTGGTAGGGATACTGGTCATCATTGCCAGGCCAAGGCCTTGCTCTGCTGGGGGAATTCACAAGGCATCGTGTCAGGTTTTATTCTTAACCAGCTTCTTTTTAGAATCACAACTGAATATGCTGGTCCCTCTGCTTCTCCCTTTTTGCTGCCGTTTGCCAGTGGCAGGAACCTCAGGCTTCCTGACAGATGGTGTCAAGAGCAGCACACAGGGCCATTAGACTTCTAGGGGTTCTAGCAAGAGGGTTAATACCAAATGAGACTTCCTACCTCAGGGAGGGCTTGGCGCGTATCTGAGTAAATAGTGTGAGTTTGTTGCTTCCACATTCAGGGTTTACCTTCTGCACCTGGGATTTCAGAAGGCAGGGAAATCACTGACTGATGTGTTTGAACCCACAGGCATGCATGCCTTTCGGCCTGCACAGGCAGTTCCCAGAGAACAACTTGCAGATGATGGTGCAGTCTGGGTCCAAAGGCTCAACTGTGAACACCATGCAGGTGCGAGCAAAGGCGGGTTGGCCGGCGTGCCCGGGGGGCGGGGTGATTGCAAGAGGGTTTCAGGTTTGTTTCTGATTAAAAATTTTTTTTTTCTTTATTGATTTTTTTTTTAGAGAGAGAGGAAGGGAGAGGGAGAGAGAGATAGAAACATCGATGAGAGAGAACATCGATTGGCTGCCTCCTGCATGCCCCCACTGGGGATTTGGCCCACAACCTGGGCATATGCCCTGACCAGGAATCGAACTGGCGACCTCTTGGTGCGGGTCGATGTTCAACCTCTGAGCCACACCGGCTGGGCGCAACTTTTTTTTAATTTTGATGACCTGAGAGGGTCTGAGGACCGTCTCATTGTTTGGTGACTCAGAACAATAGAAATGGGCTTAAGGGGCTGAAGGCCATCAGGAAGCCCCCTTGACTGAAGGGAAACCCAAATGCACTGTTCTCCCCCGACCCCAAACATATAGGCAGTATTATTCTCTTTTGGCCTTAGAATTTAAGGATCACAATAAATTGCTTTTTCCTGCAGGCCTCAGTTTCCCCATTAGGACCAGCACTAGGTCCCTTCCAGGTGTAATGTGATGATTCTGAAACATGGCTTTTTTTATAGCCCATTTACACTGACACCAAATGTGAACACTGTCCATTGTCAACAAAAGGAAAACACAAGCTTCCCTGGTTCATTTACAAACCTGGGTTGGCCTTTGAGAACTCAGTTTCCGTGAAGCTTTTTTGAAGCTAGAACGAAGCATTGTTTCGTGCGTGTTGATCTTGGCTTTCCTTTCCCCCAGATCTCATGCCTGCTAGGCCAGATTGAATTGGAAGGTCGGAGACCCCCGCTGATGGCGTCTGGCAAGTCGCTGCCCTGCTTCCAGCCTTACGAATTCACCCCCAGGGCTGGCGGCTTCGTTGCTGGCAGGTTCCTCACCGGCATCAAGCCACCTGTATGTGTTTTGGTTTTTCCTTCTGGCTTTTCTCATTTCTAGGCTCAGTGGTGGGAGGCCTTTGACTTTCCCCAGCAACTTTGAGCAAGGACAGTGAAGTAATAAATACCAGGCCATGTGCTGCTGACCCACTAGACCCTGTAGCCCGTGAGGACCATAAGGACACAACCGTGTCATGTCCATCATTGTGACCCCAGAGCCTAGCACAGTGCCTGGCACATGGTGGCAGCTCAGTAGGTGTTTCTGATCAATGAAAAGATGGACAAGACCAACCCCAGTCCCACCTATTCCTGCTGTGCCCCCCTTCATTCTTACCTGCATTTGAAGGTAATGGGAAGGGGAGGCCCTGCACCCTCACCGGGGCACTCTCCATTGCCAGGGCCCGTCATGGAGATTAATTTCACAAAGTCCCCAACAGAGCTCCCACGGCTCCTCCTCCACCGTGGGAAAACTGACTAGCTGTAGCAAATGTCTAGTGTTCCCTTGGCCAACAGCAGAATTCACCCCTAGGGAAGAGGGTTTTCTCCTCAAACTTGTCAGAAATGGCTTTATGAACATTAGCACCTTTTGTTCCCTGGCCGAGTACGTTTCTGCAAGGATGACTCTTGGAGTCAGACAGCTGGGTCCAGGTTGTGAACAGGACCGACCCTTTGTTTCAAGGCTACCCACACCGCACTACTCTGGCCGGGCTCCTGCATCGCTTCCACACAGGTGCTCCGTGGTCACCGTGGCCTCTGGCACAGGATGCTGCAGAGCTGACGTGTACCGGAGTTTTTAAAACTGGCTGTGACCCCTTAGTAAATCATGAAATCACTTTGTACATAGTGAGTGGCACTTCTTTATGTCAGGAAACAGAACAGGCTGGTGCAGAGAGCAGAGGAATGGGGTAGTGTTGTGAAGTTCTAGTTTGAGCTACACCTTCGTGTGCGTTTGTGGATGTGTGTGTGTGTGCCGATGGCTGTTGTTAATGTATTTCTTACTGTGGGCTGGAAGGCGCTCTACGCCTCTGTTAACACTGGGAAGTGGGGTTCAGACACGTGGACTGGACCACACAGTGCTGAGGCACCAGGGCCGTTTCTATTTAGAAAATGGCCGTGGGCTATGATACCAGGGATGGAAGGCACGTGTGCAGGTGGACACCTGCCCCTTGAACAAGACCTGTGACTTCTCATGCACTGCCCCTCTGCTCTCGGGCAGATAAGACAACAGTCACCACAGGGGATGGCAGAAGTCACTGGGGCCACTGGGGCTGTCAGGGGCCCTGGGAGATGAGGTGAGGCTGCTGGAGGCATTGGCCTGAGCACCCTCCGGAAGCTCACTGTCCTCACTGCCACCCCTGGGACCTGGGTCCCGCTTCTCCCGCAGGAGTTCTTCTTTCACTGCATGGCAGGGCGAGAGGGTCTGGTCGACACCGCTGTGAAAACCAGCCGCTCCGGCTACCTCCAGAGGTAAAAAGCACCTGCGCTGCCACCTTTAGATGGGAGCAGTGTCCGGTACCATTCACATCCGTCGTCCTTACTTTTTCAGTGACAGTTCACTTGGATGAAAAAACTTCTTTAAAATGTCCATGGTTATCCTGAGACAGAATATAGCAGTTACTCTTTCCCTTTTAAACGGTTACTAGCACATGAGCTCAGAGGTTTGGACAGAGGGCCCCTGCGTTCTGAGGGGAGTACGGGTATGGGAAGGGTCTCGGTGCCCACTGGACAGGAGGGCAGAGCTCCTTCCCCTCAGAGGTCTGCTTGTCCGCCCTGCTTCTCCTTTCTCCTGCTTCTGAGCTCCACTTTCCCCAACGCTGAAGCCCTTATTTTGGTCCATTCCCCTTGACTTCCAAAGCTGCAGCCCGAGGGAGTGGCCTGTCGGGAAGAGCCCATCTGCAGGGCTGGCAGCTCTCAGTCCAGCGGGCGAACTCCCCTCTAGAGGACATGGATCAACACATGGGCATTTCCTTCCATGAGCTGGGGTGACCTCCCACTCCCATTTCCATCCTTTTAAATCGTTCAAGAATACATGTGTAGTATAGAAAAAGAGAACAAATGATCCACTAAGTCTGGGGTGGGAGGACCTGAGGCCATTTGAATGCAAGAGGGAAAGGAGGGTGTTGGGAGCCACTGGGGCACAGAGGGCACGGACATCTGCAGGACCCGTCTGCGGGTGGGGGTTCATGATGGAGAGGGAGCCGGTGCCGCCAGGCGGAGGTCCAGGCTGGAGGTCAGAAAGCTGTGATGAGAAGGAAGACGCAGATGTGGCAAAGATACGGGGCAGCTGGCTGAGACGCAGGAGTAGGAGCAGGGAGGCGTCTGGCCCAGCTGAGTTCTCAGGCCTCGGTGGCAGCACAGTGACCAAAAGCAGATGCTGCGAGGTGGCAGCAGCAGGACATTCCAGTGGACATTCCAGTGGACACGTTTCCGTGGACCCTAGGGTGAGGCCTGAGGTTTGGGAGAGGCCACTGCTGCTGGCAGCTGGAGCCTGTGGGCGTAGAGCAGAGCAGAGGGCTGGCGCTCTCACGTCCCCGTTCAGCAAAGAGGAAGTGGGTGCTCGGCCTCGGCCTTGCCAGGTGGGCGGTGTGCTAGGAAGACAGTGCTGACCAACACTGAGCTCTGCCGTTGGAGCCTGGGGGAACAGTGGCTCATGGGAAACCTCCTAAAGTGGCAGGAGGAGAAACCGAGGCAGAGTGGCCAGAGGTCAGGTAAGGGGCCAGCACCAGGGCAGCAGAGGGAAAGAGGTTGAGGGAGGCAGCTGACCACTGGGAGAACCAAGGAGAAAGGGCACTGGGTTAAGGATATCACATCAGCAATTAGTTCCCAATGTCCTCTTAGTGTCCCTGACTGACAGCATCTCTGGACTGACAGCATTGGGTGGAGAGACGGTCCCACTGCTTTGCCCGCCCTGTGGCTGTCAGGACACCGGCCCCTGGGGAGCTCTGCAGTGCCGCAGATTGGGAGCGCGGGCATAGTCCCCGCATCTAGGCTGGGCTGGAGCAGTGGCAGCCAACCCCTCAGGCACACAGCTGCAGCTCCCTAGCTGGGAGGCGCTGTAGCTCAGAGCCTGGGGCCTTGAGGCAGTCTGTCCTGGGCACCAGCCTGGCTGCAGAACAGCAGGCCCTCTTCTACCTCCCACTGCTTCACTGCCTGGCCCTGGGGCGGTGAGCTTGGCGGGCGCTGAGCCATGCCTCCGTGCAGGTGCATCGTCAAGCACCTGGAGGGGCTCGTTGTCCAGTATGACCTGACAGTCCGCGACAGTGATGGCAGCGTGGTGCAGTTCCTGTATGGGGAGGATGGCCTGGACATCCCCAAGACGCAGTTCTTACAGCCCAGGCAGTTCCCCTTCCTCGCCAGCAACTATGAGGTAGGTGCCAAACCCCTGGTGTCACTGTTGACGGGCAGTCACCCCATTTTGCTGGATGGGAAACTGAAATTGACGTGACCTATCCAGGGCCCCTCAGAGGGGCCAAATCAGGGTTGTACTCGGCACTGGCTCCTCTCCATCCTGGCACCTGTCCCAGAGCTTTGGGTGATCACTTCTCCTTCCTTCTTACAAACGCCTGTGTTCTGCAGGGGCTCTGAGGGTGCCATTCTCTCCCCTGACCCCTCAGCTCCGGGCCACCACCTCCCAATCTGGTGCGCACAGTGAGGGCCCGGTGAGAGGAGCGGGTGCTCAGCCCCTCTGAAAGGCGCCACGGCCGCTCCACACAGCCATCTTGTCCTGTGAAGCTGCGTGACGTGGCCCTTGGGTCATGTCCTCCTCCCTTTGCTCGCGTGTGTGTGGCTTGTTTGTGTATTTAGGTAATCATGAAATCAAAGCATCTCCACGAGGTTTTATCCAGAGCAGATCCCCAGAAAGCTCTCCGCCACGTCAGAGCCATCAGAAAATGGCAGAGCAGGCATCCCAGCAGCCGGCAGAGAAGAGGCGCCTTCTTGAGTTATTCCCAGAAAGTTCAGACAACTATGAGAGCCTTGGACCTCGAGGGGGCGAATCAGCACGGCCGCAGCCCCGGGACTTGCCAGGTGACTCTGGGGGCTGTCCCTCCAGTGCCCGGCGCATACAGGCCTCAGGGTGTGAAGGGAGGGGGGTCACTTCCCTCATAGAAGATGTAGTGATGAAATCTGGCTTCATTTGCTGTCGGGAAACATGTGGCACTCAGATGGCAATACAAGGAGGGCACTGTGCAGAGGTGGGCAGGCTCCAGGAGACACCGGCCTGTTGACTCGGCTCCGCACCACCCAGGCATGAAGGACCGGGGCGGTGGCTGTGGGCAGAGGCCACTTGACAGGAGCCCTCAGTGGAGGGACGTGGCCTGCTCGGGCTCCTTCGCGAGTCTGGGAGAGAAATGCCAGGGTTTAGGCTCCCACCTTCCCGTCTGAGGCAGGGGCCTGCTTTGAGGCAGCCGCTGCAGGACAGCTTGGGGCATAGGGTTAGGGGCAGATGGATCACCTGGCTCACGGTGACTGCGTCCTGGTTGGCCTGGGACCGTCCTGTCTTTGCCGCTTATCCTGGCATTATTAAGAGTGTCCTGTTTGTTCTAAAAGAATCCCAGTGTGAACATTAGCAACCCGTGCTTGAGTGGGCCAGGGCGAAGAGCTCATAGAATCGTAGTCAAGCTGTGAGCCCTGGGACGGATTCAGTTTCTCCCTGTTTTAAACATGGAGCTGGTTTTCTGTCTCTTTCTCCAACTTCCATTTGAAGCCAGTGCCTTTGATTCTCCTTATGCTGCTGGATGTCCCGGGAAAAGAGGCCCATTCCCGGTGTCCTCCAGTGTGGCTGAGCCCCGCACTTCCTTCCAGGTGTTGAGGATGTGGGGGGAGTTAGATGAGCAGAGCCGAAGGAAGTACCAGAAGAAGGCGGCTTCTTGTCCTGACCCCACTCTGTCTGTCTGGCGCCCGGACATCTACTTTGCCTCTGTGTCAGAAACATTTGAAAAAAAGATGGATGACTACAGTCTTGAGTGGGCATCTCAAGCAAAGAAGAGTTACGAGAAGTCAGAACTTTCTCTCGACAGGTAATGACACTGATTTGTTGCTCGGTACGTGCAGAGGGAAAATCTGTTGGGCCCTTGTCTCCCCACTCCAGAAGAGGGGGCGGCCTCCTAGTTTCGAGACTCCAGCAGGAGGGAGGGAAGTGAACAGAAGGCACCTTGCGCCCTGAGGGCTCTGGGAGAGACAAGAGCAGGCGTGGAGTCCCCATCTGGGCCAGGACAGAAGAGCTCTGCTGGGACAGGCTCACAGAAAGGACCTCTCTTCAGTTGATGTCGTGGGCATGGCTAATTGAGTCAGGGAACCTAACTGCCGTTCATTGGCTGCCAACTCCAAGGGCGAATCATGCACTGCCTTTGGCACCATGTCGAGGCCCTTTGTGAGGGCTTGGATCTGATTACTCCAGTGATCCTTTGAACTTCGGCTTTCGAAGCCTTCAGGAAGAAGGACCACATGTTTTTCTCAGTTTGGACCCATTCACACACAAAAAATAAAACGAAAAAAATACCCTGTGGTCTGGGCGGGTGGGAAGCCAGGCAGAAACCAGTGCCGAGCCACGTGGGTTAAAACATCAGAAGTGCCCCTAAGGGGTGCCTGGTGAGGCTGGTCATGGGAGTCCTTCCCACTTTGCTCACTAAGCTTGGCCTGGAGCTGGAAGACCGCGATCACCTGCTGTACCCTGGCTGCTCTCCTGCCCCTGGTGAAACTTGCCAGGTACCTGGAGAGGTTGACAGGGTCCAGGGACTGCAGCACGAGATGGGACTCAGTAGAGGCAAGGAGCAAGGACAGATACTGGAGGGGGTACAGGGCTCTCTCTTTTCCCCCTTGAAGTGGTTTCCCCAGCCAGGCCTCAAGAGATGCCCAGGTAGAGAAAGTCATACAGGTTATCACAGCTACCAGCAGGGCTTTCCCTACAAGAGGAAGTCCTGGGTCCTCCAGCCCCCTTCACCTGCTCCCCTGCAGCTCAGGGTGCTGCCCTTTATTCTCAGAAGGACCCTGTCAGTCCTCCCTCCAGCTGCACTTCATCAGGAGTGGGGAGAGGTTGGCCCTAGGGAGCATCACATGGGTTTGAAGGGCCAAGACGGGGTGGCAGTTCTGCTCATTGGCTCTTGCAGGAGACCTGTTAGCGAGCAGCAAGCTCTGGGTGCAACTCCAAAGTTCTGGAAGCATTTGAAGGCTTTGCCTGACAGGGACAGCAATGTGAGGCAACTGGGAGAGAGGACACATCAGGCTAATGAAAAGTCTGACTTCTAAAAAGATCTTGCGTAGAAATGTGGTTTTGTTGCTTTCTTTTGCATTCACACATTTGTCCTTTTAGTCTCCATTTGTTGAGCCTTCCTTGTTCCATGTGTGAGGGCACAGCAGGGTTCCCAGGGCTGTTGTGAAAGGAAGGATAGCCAGTGGTTACAAAAGTGTATAGCACGCATACTGCTGACATGGCAGCGTTCGTACTGATTAAGGAAATTAACCCCTGCCACCTGCCCCCCGTGTCCCCACAATTGCTTAGTGAGCCTCGTCCTGGTTTGTACAGCAGGAGGCTTATGCTCTCTCCAAGCAGTCACAACTAAGGGGAGGAAGATGTGACTAGTGAGCTCACATTCTCACTGCCCGGGGCCTTGGGACTGGCGCGGAGTGGAAACGTGACATTCTCAGAGAGTGTGACAGTCCAGCATGGACATCCAGAGCTACAGCCACCAGCTGGGCTCTGTGCTGGGCAAGTTAGGACATTCCAGGGTTACCAGTGGGAATTTAGGGATTAGAGGATCATTTGTTAGGAAATATCAGCCCAGACAGAGGGAGAGGGAATAGTTCATGCACCTCCTAACAGACAGATGGCGTGTCTGTGCTCCTAACCTCTGCCGTCCCTGCCCCATCTCCAGGTTGAGGACCCTGCTGCAGCTGAAGTGGCAGCGCTCGCTGTGTGACCCGGGCGAGGCCGTGGGCCTGCTGGCTGCCCAGAGCATTGGGGAGCCCTCCACACAGATGACCCTGAACACCTTCCACTTTGCCGGCAGAGGCGAGATGAACGTCACCCTGGGTATTCCGAGGTGGGCCGTAGGGGTGCACCATGTGGGGTCTGTCCCGGCCCACTTCTGGGGAAGAACTCATTTAGTTAGTGTGTGCGTGACTAACAGACAGGGCTCGTCAAAGTGGGGATCAGGGTTGGAGTTTCTGGAATCCAGCTCTTCTGTGCAGTGTCTTTGGCTGGCCTCTTAGAATCCCTGTTTATCCCTCTGCCAACTCCTGTATCAGAGTTGCTTATAAAACTTCACACTCTTGGGATCAGGACTCAGAAAGATGTTCACAAGCCCCATGCAGGGCCACCTGGTTGTCCACCTCCGGGGCACCATCCACCTAGAACGTGACCCACAGTGGTGCATCCTGCAGGGTGATGGCTGGTGGGCGAGGACAGAGTGGGGCTCAGACCCACCTGCATTTGCTGCCTGGCCTGGCTACTTTCTCAGACAGGTTCCTTAGCTTCTCAACCTCAGGATCCTCGCCTGGGGGCCCCACCTTACCTTGCAGTCAGGCTGTGCCGGCTGACTGAGCTCATGGGCAAGGCCCAGAGCACGGTGCCTGCACCCGGTAGGAGAGCTGCACACACTGGTTACCTTCCATTCATTCAGTAAGCTCTTAGTAAGCACCTGCTGTATGCAAAGGCAAAGGCGATGGGAAACAAGAATAAGACATAGTCCTGTCCTTGAGGAGCCACGGTCCAGGCGAGGAAACTGAGAGGACGGTCACGAGCTGTCACAGGCCAGAGCTGGGACTCTGACCCAGCACATTTCCCTGCAAGATCCCAAGGTCTCTCTCAGATCCCAGAGAGCTCTGACAAGAAAGGCCTCACACAAGTAGGGAATCTGGGTGTCCCTTGTGATCAGATGTGCCCTTGTCCTGTGACAGGCTGAGGGAGATTCTCATGGTGGCCAGCGCCAACATCAAGACACCCATGATGAGCGTGCCCGTGCTCAACACCAGGAAGGCACTGAAGAGAGTGAAAAGCCTGAAGAGACAGCTCACCAGGGTGTGCTTAGGGGAGGTAACTGTCTCGGTCCTGCTGCAGACTGCAAGGCATTTTCCCGCGTCCTGTCCGCGCAGAACAGCTTTGCTGACTGTTTAGACCTTGGGCTCAGATTCCCACCAGCCAGAGGGAAGCTTTCTCTGTCGGGCGTTAAACAGGGGTGGTGCTGAGCAGGAAGCTTTGGAAGTAATCGTTAGTTCTGCAGCATTCTCACGCTTCTTAAAAATAAAGAGACGTCTTGAGTTAGCTTACCAGCCCTGCTGGAGCCCACTCCCGGCAGCCTTGGGCCATTCTCTGGGCGTGACCTGTAGCTGTGGGAGTTGCTTTGGGGTTTAGGCCAGTGGTCCCAGCCCATCCCCCCAAGCCCTCAGGTTTCCCATAACCCACCTGTAATGCCTCCTGGTACCTGGGCAAGTTGGGTTCTCCTTGTGTATCTGGTTCTAGGTGTTGCAGAAAATTGACGTCCAGGAGTCCTTCTGGATGGGAGAGAAACAGAACAAGTTCCGGGTGTACCAGCTGCGGTTTCAGTTCCTGCCCTATGCGGAGTACCAGCAGGAGAAGTGCCTGAAACCTAAGGACATTCTGCACTTCATGGAAACAAGGTCAGGACTCAGGCCACTTTGTCATTGACTTTGTCGTGCATCTCGAGCCCTCCTGGCTGCAGGACTCATGGAGAGTGGGGCTCATTTGTCCAAGTTAGCTCTTCACGGGGAAGTGCATAGGAAACAGTGGGCCCTGCAGCCTAATCTGGAAACCTCATCCCTACTTGGACTTGTCGGTGTGACTCATTGATCACACACTGCTTCCTAAACCCTGTTCCCTCTGGTTGATGAGTCTTGTCTCCTTGGTTTGTGGGCTTTGAGACGTGAAAAATGTGCACTGTAGAGAGAACTGAGCCCTTCGCCGCAGAGCTGCCGTGGTGTCAGACCAGCACGCGGGTTGATTCTGGCATGTGATTCCGGGCGGCATGATGTCCCTGATACACGTACATCCTGTTGGTGAGTGGTGCGCCTGTGGCCTGCTGCTCTTAAGTGCCAGTTCTGTAACTGGGGTTACCTCCAGCTGCTTCTAGAGAAACTCTGGTTGTTTTCCGGTAGTGAGAATGAACGTCCTTTTTCTCTCGAGTTCAAGTCACTGTTGGACAGTTGAAAAGCACAGGCCACACTGCTGAGTACACAGGAATGGGAGGGTGGGTGGGCGTATTGAGATAGGGCCAGCCAGGAAGAGCCAACGAAGCCCTTTTGACTTGCCAGCTCTCCCCAGATTGTGGAGTACAGACTCAGGGCTGCAGGGCCTCGAGGAGAAGAGGCCAGTGAGGCAGGTGGGGAAGCCCCCGGCTGACTGCAGTGTGCAGGGGGCGGGGCGTGGGCCAGGGTAGCCACATAGATCTTTTGATTCAGAAAGAAAAAGAACCACCACCACCCCCACCCCCACCGCTCTGCCAATCTTTTTTCTATCTTGGTTGTTTGCTTACTTGCTTTTGCTTTTATAAATAAGAAATCTCCTAATTTTTAAACATCAGCAACCAAGTCATATCTTTTTAAAAGCCTGGTAAGGCCCAAAAAGATCTCATCTGTTGGCAGGATTTGGCCGTGGACCACAAACCACTGCCTCTAACCTAGACCACCTGTCAGATCTTCTCCAGGCTGCTCAGAAATGGAGAACCAGTGGCGGGTGGGTAGTGGCAGAAAGTCCATGCGTTCTCTTGTCCCACAAACCTTTTCTGAGTGACACCTACTCCGAGGCAGGTCACGAGGCAGCGTGACCAGGAGGGAGCAGCTGTGCGGCCATGGGCCCTCTCTCCTGTCACCTGAAGATGTGAGCCAGCTCCGGGCTGGCCCTCTAAGCAGGTGACCGTTAGGACAGTGGTTGTGGTGGTAGATGATGAGCTCGGTTGTGAACTCAGCCCTTTGGACGGGGGTCGCTGACCAGGCAGATCCTGCCCCGATTTACGTGAACTCGGTGAAATTGTCGCTGGCTGGGCTTCAGGGAACACCTCCATCACTGTCCGCCTGGGTAAAGAAGGTTTGTTCTGTCAGGCGGCCCTGTGCTCTCCTGTGCTGGGCCATGTCCCAGGAGACCCATCTGTGCCCCAGCCTGCCAGCTCCTTAATTAACAGGGAGGAGCATACCTCCCAAGGGCTCTGCATGTGTGTGCTGGCCAGGCAGCCCTTTCCTGAGAAATGGGAGTGAGGATTACACGGCCTCTTGAGAACGATCCGGCGAGGTGGAGTTGAGTGATCGGCCCATTTCTGGTCGTATAGGCCTGCCGAGCAGGTGGACCTGCAGGAGACATGTACCAGAATGTGTGTGGAGGTCTTTTCACTTACCTTATCTTGGGGAGTTGGAAGTCCATCACTTTGTAAAAATGTCTTCTTGATAAAGGACAGCCCTGGCTTCTTCCTAGCAGTGAAATACATTTTTTGTTGTTGTTGTTAATCCTCACCTGAGGATATTTTTTCCATTTTTTTTTTAAGAGAGTGTGGAAGGAAGGGAGAGAGAGAAACATCGATGTGAGAGAGAGACAGCAATTGGCTGCCTCCCTGCACGTGTCCTGACCAGGGTGGGAGATTGAACCTACAACCCAAATACATGCTCTTGACCGGGAATCCAACCCTCAACCCTTCAGTGCACTGGCTGACACTCCAGCCACTGAGCCACACCAGCCAGGGTGTGAAATACTTTTTCAACTCCTACTTTGTACGTTGCTTGTGCACTTTAAAAGCTGTGATAAAGCCATGTGCAGTAGCTGTTGGAGATACTCTTGACTTCAGCAGGATGGGCCAGAGGTGAGGGAAGGAGCCGCATGTGGCCTGGGTGGGGTTTGGACCACCATTTTCAGGTGTGGGCACGAAGCAGCCTAGTCGGGCCTCCTATGGGCCACAGGAAGTGAGTGGGCTTGCAAGAGAGTGACCCTCCCCACAGCAGCTTTACTCCTTCCTTTCTCCCTCCTCTCTCCTACTCCTTTCTCTCTTCCCTTCCCTCCCTTTCTTCCCTTCTTCTCTCCCAGCTGTGGGATCATGACACTTTTCTTTAATCCAGGTATATTGACATACAATGTCATATTTGGGTATGCTATGACATGGTCACCACAGGAAGTCTGATTACCGTCTGTCACCTTACAAAGTTAATGCAGGGTTTTTACTATGTGCCTCAGGCTGTGTATTACATCCCCACAACGTATTTGTTTTATACCTGGAAGTTTGTACTTCTTAATCCCTTCACCCATTTCACCCCCCCCCTTCAGCCCCCATCTCCTCCGGTAACACCCACCTGCTCTCTGAATCTGGGTTTTACTTGTTTGGTTTTGTTCTGTAGGTTCCACATCTAAATGGGAGCATACAGCGTTTGTCTTTCTCTCTGACTTATTTCACTTAGTATAATTCCCTCTAGGGCCATCCATGTTATCGCAGATGGCAAGATTTCATTCTTTTTGATCTATCTTTTCCAATTAATGATTTGGATTTCTTCAGAGATACCCAGTATTGGAATTGCTGGATCATAAGGTACTTCTATTTTTTGTTTTTTTTAGGAACCTCCACATTGTTCCCCATAGTGGCTGCACCAATTTACATTCCCATCAACAGTGTACGAGGGTTCATGGGCCGGTTTTGACACAGATAGGAAACCAAAAAAACTAGATGCACAGTGACACTTCCCCAGATGGAGACATGTAAGCCTTAAGGTCCCCTAGATATTTGTACTGGCACCTGTCACTTTGCATACTGGTGTAAATTATCTGGAAGGTGGACTGGGGTGGTGACGTGGGAAGAGCATTGAACTAGAGGGAGGGGTGCAAGTTCTGGCCTCGGGTCCCAGCCATGCAATGACCAGATTGGCCGTCTGCAGGTATTGCTTCTGTGAGCCTGACTTGAAAACAGCAGGCGTCCGGCTGGTGTGGCTCAGTGGTTGAGCATCGACCCATGCACCAAGAGGTCACCAGTTCGATTCCCAGTCAGGACACATGCCTGGGTTGAGGGCCCAATCCCCAGTGGGGGGCATGCCGGAGGTGGCCAGTCAATGTTCTCTCTCATCGCTGTTTCTCTCTCTCTCTCTCTTTCACTTCCCCTCTCTCTCTAAAATAAATAAAGGAAAAAAATTTTAATTAAAAAAAAAAGGGAAGAAAATAGGCAGTGGAGCTATTGGCAGGCACTTTTGGAAAGAGGCAGGGTCACGTTCTGTGTTTATAATTATCTCTGCAGAGTGGACGCTTTCTCTGCAGCCTGCCCCCTCCTGTTCCCCTTCAGCTGCCACATCCTGACACATGGCCAGGCCTCCCTGGCCAGCCACTGTAGGCTTTCAGTTCCCTTGCTCTTGGCAAAATCGTGGAGGGCAAACTGCACCTCCAGGAGAACTCGAGTACTGGCACCGTGTCTGCCACTTACTGGTCCCGCGTTCAGTCTGCTTTCCACCTGCTCTTGTGTTCTGCACCAGTCCTGTTGACCCAGAGAGCAGGCGGGGTAGAAAGGATTCCCAACTGGGGAGACCAAGGAAGGTCTCTTGGGGAAATTACATCTGCACTTAGACCCAGCCCTGGGGGAGGGGTGAGGGGGAATGCCGCTCCCATGTTAGATAAGGGGCTGAGAAAATGACTGGCAGAGCAGAGGGCTTGAGCATGAGCTCATCGCGTGCACAGAAGTGGGTGGGAACAGATGTGTAACTGGGGTTGAGGACAGCTGGGGGAAGAGTCTCAGATGGGTGACTGCCACAAAGTCACCACCTGGTGAGTCAGAGCAGCAGCCCCACAGCAGAGGGAGGTAATGAGCAGCTCCTGTGTGCAGGCCTAGGGCTTCCACACCTGGTCCGCCTGTCCAGCTCCTCCCCTCTGCACCTGGTCCGCCTGTCCAGCTCCTCCCCTCTGCACCTGGTCCGCCTGTCCAGCTCCTCCACTGCACAGTAGACAGCACGAGCAGGGAGTGGTCTCACTGTACGGACGAGGTTGAGGCCCTCCCCTCGTCTTGGGTGGACAGGGGCTTGCATCAGAGCCTGTCCTTTCAGAAGCATCTCTTCTGCCTCCACTTCTCAATTGGATTCTGTCTTTCTAAAGTCCAGCCTGGCCTTCCTCATCTGGCCCTCTCAACTGTCCCCAGTGCCTAGTGACCCGGGCTCTTCCCCAGGTTATGGGTAAGGAGCCTCTTTTCTGGCAAGGGCAGAAAACCCAGCAAAACCATGTTCAACTTTTAGAAGTTTTAAAAAATGAGGGAGAGGCGCAGTTTTGTTTTTTTTTTGGTTTCTAATGAGTAAAATAGTAAACACTTGACCCACCAGCTTCTAAAATTAAGACTAAACTCTTGGTTTTCATCCTTGCTTTGCCCCAGGGCACATGCTAGGCACACTGAGGGCTCAGCATGCAGGATGGCTGCCAGGACGCCGAGGCACATGATGCTTTGCATAATCCAGAGCAGTCCGTGTTGGCATGCTGCTGTGGCCTGGTGAAGCAGACGGGCGAGAGAGTATAGGAACAAAAAGGGGGTGGGGGTGCCCTGGAGGAGCGTGAAAGTATCTTGGGAGGACGGAGCCAGGGGTTGGGAAAGGTCCCCTAAGCTGTGCTTGCATTGGTTTTAAATTGGTTTGGTTCTAACGTGATGACAGGATTTATTGTCACAAAGTAACTTATCACAGCCTTTGAAATTCCAATGAGCTTGTCCACATCTTAATTCTTTCATCAAATTGTCCGGGCTTCCACACCCAGGAGACAGGAGTTATCACTTTCTGGAGATGTGGGGCAGGCAGGCAGGGGGAAGGTCCTAGTCCCGGCTGGACCCCTCTCCTCTGTAGTCTGCCGTTTGCTGGACGACAGCCACAGCTGCACCAACAACTGGCGTTTCCTGAGCACCCGCTCTGCCAGGTGCTGGGGCAGGTATCGAACGTGGCGTGATTGCCAATCCTTAAGACAAGGTTGCATGAAACATATTAATACCCACCTCTCACAGACGAGGGAGTTAAAGCCCACGAGACTGTCGTGCTCAGAGCCAGCTCCCTGGGAGTGGCAGAGCAGACCAGGCCTGGCAGGCCGAGGAGCCATGTTCTTTCTGACACGCTGTGCACCATTCAGGAACAGCAAGAGGGAGAGACTGAGCTGATCGGAGAGGCCCGGTCTCATGATATTCCCAGTGTCAGCCTGTGTGGGTGTGAGATGCTCCACAGAACATCCTACCCCCGCAGCAAGGGAGAGGAGATGCTCAGACTGAACGGGTCTGTGTGGCTTTCTTCTTGCTTTAGGTTCTTTAAAATGCTGATGGAATCCATCAGAAAGAAGAATAACAAAGCATCAGCTTCCAGAAGTGTGAACACACGAAGAGCTACCCAGCGGGATCTAGACAATGCTGGGGAGTCGGGGAAGAATCAGGTGAATGGGTCCCCCAGAGGCCCTCAGGGACTGGCACAGGGGGGTCCCAGGGCTGGAAGGTGTGTGGGGCGGCGGCTCGCTTCGCCTTCTCTCCTGGGAAGGTTCCGTGACTATTCTCAGCGCTCCTCAGCCCCTTGCAGGTGTTGGCCCATCTCTCCACTTACCTTAGCATGTACCTGCTGTGCTCAGAGCCGAGAAGCAACACTGACTGCTCAGGTGTGGTGGGCCACGCAGCGGGCAGCATGGTCTGGTTGGCCCCGGGCAGGCCCCACCCAGGTCATTCATCTGTCTGCCCGTAATCGCCCCCATAAGTGATTTTTTATTCTGAGGATAGACTCAAAGTAATGGTACTTGCTGGGTGTTGGGAAGTTCTTTTTCTGTTTAATTTTTCTCTGCCTTTGACTTACCTAGGCCCAGTGAACTGAGGCCACAGGGTATTAGCAGGGGCCAGAGGGGCATTTTGAAGCAGGGAAGTTGGACTTTAGTGACAAAAAAGGAAGGAGCCAGGGAAAAGCCGTTGGAGGCAAAAGAGTCCAGGAATGATCACACGTCATCGCCAGGGGACCCGCGGCAGGGTGGGGATAGGACCCAAGCGTCAGCTGAGGCAGCGGTTTGTTGGTGCAGCAAGCAGTAGGCTGTGCTGATGCGGCCAGCCTGCTTGGGGGGTTGCAGCAAGGACTGGCACTGTCCCTGGCTGCTCTGTGAGCTCAGCTGTGTCACCTCCTCTCTGGGCCTGTCTCCATCCCTACAATGAGGGACTGGCCTAGACCGGAGAGGATTCTGGGTCTCCTGCCATGACGTCTGCCAGCTGGCTAACTCCAGCACAGAGGGCACGGACTGTCTGCAAGGCTGCCCTGTCCTTATTACTGAGTCACCCGAAAGGAGACTAGGCAACTAGGGGCCAAGGTCAGAAAGAGAAAGGTATAAATACTTGGTTTCTAAAACACTCAGTATTCCACCAAGGTAACCCTTTCTCTTCGTCTCCACCTGCAACAAAAATATTTGAAACAATATTTTGTACCATCTTCTTTAGTGACTTGGAAAGTCTTAGCATTTTTTTTTTTTTTAATTGTAAAATGCAAGATGTTGCAGGTGGTACATGGAAAGATGAAGACTGGAAAGGAGGCGTGGGGTCAGGGCCGACACAGAGTAGATGCTGGGTGGACCCTCGGGTGGGAGGATGAGTGAATGGGTTGGTGGGTGGACAGGTGGATTCGCCGGGCAGTAGTACTGGAGCTGGTCTTTTCCCTCCTTGTCCGCACGCCACAGGGGGAGCAGGAAGGTAATGACGAGGAGGAGGAGCACATCGTAGACGCTGAAGCTGAGGAGGGAGACGCTGACGCCTCTGACGTCAAACGCAGGGAGAAGCAGGAGGAGGAGGTGAGGGGACTCTGGCTGGGTGAGGGCTGTGGTCACGTCCCTCCTCCTCCGTCATACCGAAGGGGTCATCCCCTGACACATACGGCTACTCCTTTGATTTGCTGGGACCCGTCGGGAACCTGGAAGTGAGACCAGCCTGCCCAGCACACCTTTCAGCTGAGAAGATGGTGTTCTGGGCGCAGGCACTGGGCAGGGTGCCATCCCAGGCCGCCCGTTGGGTCTGGCTGTCCCTGGGTTTGAATCAGTTTCAAAGAGACGAGGTCAGTCTGCCTCCTGTGAAGCTATAATGCCTCCTGCCCTCCCCTCCACCAGCCCTCTACCGTCATGGTGGCCGTAAGGACGAAGGGCAGGTTAAAGAGGCTGCAGGAGGTCACAGGGAAGGGAGCCCAGAGAGGGTGAGGAGGGGGTGGGGACAGGGGGCTGGCATTCCTGGAGCAAGGGCCAACAGGCGAAGGAGGACAGCAGCCGGGCCACATGGAGCAGGTGGGGCATGGGGGCCCAGTCAGAGAGGCCTCTGCAGGCAAAGTCCAGGTAGATGGCAGGGCCCCAGCGACACAGCCTGCGCCCTGTCCCCTGCCAGGTCGACTATGAGAGCGAGGAGGAGGAGGAGGGGGAGGAGAATGACGACGAAGAGGCGCCAGAGGAAGGGAACGTCCGTGGGGAAGGTGCCCAGAGGGCCCAGGAGCAGGATGAAGAGCTGGGCTCAGGCCCCGAGGAGGACTCGCCCCCTGCTCCACCCTCGAGACAGTCCCAGAAACCCAGCCAGGAGCCCCAGGGAGCTGAGGCCGTGGAGCGCCGGGTGCAGGCCGTCATTGAATCCCACTCGTTCATAGAGGACTACCAGTATGACACCGAGGGGAGCCTGTGGTGCCAGGTCAGTGGGGTCAGCGCCGCGTGGGGCCGGGGAGAGGCCTGCTGCTCAGGGCCCCTGTGGAGATGGGGCTGCCGCTGGGGCACGTGGGAGCTGGTTGCTCTCTTTAATCCCAGATCCCTGAAGTTCAGAATGTGGTGGCAGCTGTGGGCCCTCTGCCCCAGAATCCCTAGAGGGCCACTCTCTTGGTATTTCAAGAAGAGGGTGTGGGGTGTGATCTGCCAGGCTCTGTAGGTACTTCCACATGTCACCTCCTTCAGTCCTCAGCACAAGTAGTTAACGTGTCCCAAGCTGTGGGGCAGGCAGGAGCACTTCACTTCTGACCCCGGTGGCCCTGGGCTCTGTCGGGTGGCCTGGTGCCCTCAGCGTCGGGGTGGGGAGTGCTGGACAGCCTGCACGTGGAGGGGCTTTTCTGCGCTTTGATCGGCTCAGTGGTTCCCAGTGGCAGTGCAGACAGGAGCATGGACCAGGATCCCACACCGTGGTGTTAGCTCCGTGGTAACAGGATAGTGCGGGCGATGCTGGCGGTGGGCTTTCAGCTCTCACGCCCTCTGGGAGCTGTCGCTCCACCGTTCACCGCAGTCGGGAGATGGCTGCTGTGTGCAGTTGGTCAAGCCACCAGGGTTCATAGGTGTAGACTCACTGCCCCCACCCCTCCCGAGGGCCACCTGTCTCTAGCCAGGGTGTTTACGAAGAGGGGTCTGGAGGAGGACCCCGGGGAACCCGGTCGGCGTGGCCTCTGCCTCCATTTCGGGGCGCAGGGTGCTGTCACCCGTGGCTCAGCTCTTTCTCCCCTTGCAGGTGACGGTGAAGCTCCCGCTAATGAAGATTAACTTTGACATGAGCTCCCTGGCCTCGTCCTTGGCCCACAGCGCTGTCATTTATGCGACCAAGGGCATCACGAGGTGCCTCCTGAACGAGACCACCACCGACAGGAACGAGAAGGAGTTCGTCTTAAACACCGAAGGGATCAACCTTCCCGAGCTGTTCAAGTACTCCGAGGTGCGCGTCCCCGCCGGGCGCCTGCCGGCCCGGGGCCAGGCCACTGGGAAGCCAGGCTCCAGCGCTTTGCCCTGGCCTCTTCTGAGCCACTGGCACTTCTAGCCCAGTGTCCCAAACCAAGGTGGTGTGACCTGGCGTGCTGTCAGGGTCTGCAGGGCGCGGGAGCCCACTTAAGGCTTGCAGTACGGAAACTGGCTTCGCTTTAACCCTGAATTCCTCCAACTATTTCCAGTACAAATGCTTTTCTTTGACGTGAAAACCCTCCCAAAGGACTGTTGTAAGAAATGGTTTGCTGAGCTGCTGGCCTGGCAGCTGCTCACTGTATCTGGTGGAAGAGGCCCTGGGTGTAGAGGTGGTCCAGGCCCTGCCCCACCTGCTCCACCAGCACGTCTGTCCTTCTGTCTGCGCTCTCCCGCTTCCTCCCACGTCACAGCCCCCACGGCCTTCCAGGGTTCTCGCAGTCCCTGTGCACAAGTGTTTCCCCTTAGGGTCCAGGGGAGCTGGGACCCCTCGAGTCCACTGTCCCCTAGTCCACGCCAAGCCACACAGCTCTCCCGCTCGCAGACTTCTCCCCCCACAGCAGCTGCCCAAGGAGGCCCAGGTCACGCCCGTGGAGCTGCCTGTCTGCCCCATGTGCCCTGGACAGGTGTCTGTATCTCTGCTGGGGAACTTGCCTCACCTGTCGAGGGACACCTTGGTCCTATGAATCCCCTTGGACTCTGAAGTGGGTGCCGAGTCATCCGCTCTGGCAGTGAGGAGACAGGCCGTGGGGCCTGGCCAGCATCCGACCGGCAGCTCTGCCCACACTGCCTCCTCTGACAGGCCTGGGCCACGTTGTGGCCACTTGGGCATCAGCTGTGTTCAGTCGCCAGACAAGGGGAGGGCGCAGCCTGGGGCCAGCTCGGGAGGGAGCAGAGGCAGGCCTGCAGTCAGTCCCTCCTTCCTCCCCAGGTTCTGGACTTGAACCGCCTCTATTCCAATGACATCCACGCGATGGCCAGCACCTACGGCATTGAGGCCGCGCTGCGGGTGATCGAGAAGGAGATCAAGGACGTGTTTGCCGTGTACGGTAAGAGACACTGCGCACGGCCATCGGGAGATCCCAGGTGTCGTCCAGCAGCGTCGGGAGCTGAAATAGGGGTGCAGTGAGCGTGTCGCCTGTAGGAGACCCTGAGAGTGACCGTGGAGAAGGGGTGACTTGTGTTTCCGTCTCCTGTGGCGAGCGAGTCCTGTCACCGAGCCACCACTTGTTTCTCTGAGGACGCTCCTGCCTGATAACTGGGCCACGTGCAGCCCTCGGGGTTTCAGTTCCGGGTGGAAACAGTGCTGTCACGGAGGCAGTAGAGTGACAGGGATGAGAGGGCACTGCCGGCCGAGGTGGGGAGGGACTAGCCAAGGGAGCTGGGAGTGGAGCCCTGGTGTCTGATGCCTGGGTCGGTGTGCTGACTTGTGTTGGGTGGCGCTGCCCTGACGGTCCCCTTGTCACTGCTTAATCCTTCTTGACGATGCCCATGTGACAGGCATCGCGGTCGATCCCCGCCATCTCTCCCTGGTCGCCGACTACATGTGCTTCGAGGGTGTTTACAAGCCGCTGAACCGCTTTGGGATCCAGTCAAACTCGTCCCCTCTGCAGCAGATGACATTCGAAACCAGCTTCCAGTTCCTGAAGCAGGCCACCATGCTGGGTCAGTGTGGGCAGGTGTCCATGGCCTCCTGAGCCCACTCCGGGCACACAGGCTTGTTCCTTGGTCCCCTTTCCACACGCCTCCCGTGCGAGTGGGAGCTCCCTGTCGGAGCAGCTGGGAGGGGTGGGCAGCGGGAAAGCACCTGTGTGTTGAAGGAAAGGGAGGAGGGCCTCCCTCTCCCCGGTGCGGAGCGGTGCTGCCCCGTGTCACCAGTCCACCTCCAGGACTCCGGGCTGCCCTGTGGCTTCCAAGGTGCCCCACCCTCCCCCATATCACCCCCACCTTCTCTCTCAACCACCCAGCAAGTGCTGTGTGTCTCTTCCAGGATCCCACGATGAGCTGAGGTCCCCGTCAGCCTGCCTCGTGGTCGGGAAAGTCGTCAGGGGCGGGACAGGCCTGTTTGAGCTCAAGCAGCCCCTGAGATAGCAGCCACCACAGCACCGTCTGCCTGACCTGGAGGATGGCCCCGAGGACCCGGGTGAGGGCCTGGCCTGCTCTTCACATGACAGGACGCGGAGACAGGCATGCCGGGGCTTCAGTCGCCTGCAGAGCACAGCAGTGACACTGGGCTCCAAGCCACAGCTGGCCTTTGGGCTGGACCAGCTTCCCCAGGAAGGTGGTAGCATTGATCATCCTTGCCCCTCCCCATCTCAGGGTTCACCAAACAAGGTTCACCAAATCCCCCGAGTCCCTCTTAGGTGCCAGGGCCTTCCCCTGTGCTGCAGGAGAATTCGGGGGTGAGATGCCTGCCCCTCCAGGTAGGAAGGGGAGGGCCTGTTGCTGTGACCAGTCAGTGACTGCAGGCAGGATCCCTGGGCTCTCGAGCAGGAACAGAGAGGCTGCTGGCCCTGGCCTGCTCCTCCTGGCTGCACCGGCCCTGGGGGACAGAGTTCCCGAAGACTCCCCAAGGCTTTCCTTGGGCCAAGCACAGGGTGGCACAGACCTCTGCCCACCCAACTTCTGTGCCTGGGGCAGGACCTGCTGGCATGTGGCCACATGTCTTCTGTACCACATTAGCCCTGAGTCTGGGTTGGGCTCTCCAGGGCCCAGCTGCTCACCCCTGCACTGTTTGAACCGGCTGCTTGGCTGTCTCTCCCTGACTCTGCTCTGAGTCCAGCGTTGAGGCCCAGGTCCCTCTGCAGACCCTGCTTCGTCTGGCCCCCCTTGGACTCTGGCTCCACAGCAAGAGGCCCTGACACGAACCGAAAAGTCTGAGGACTTGCACAGAGGCTATAAAACCAGAGGCTGTTTCTATTTTTGTCTAATGTTATTCCGGCTCAGACTGAGGAATAAACATCACTGGAACTAGCTATTGGGAGGTGAAAAAATTTAAAGCTTGAGGTTTTTATTCTTTCCTTGGTTTGTGGTCTCTGCATTTGTGTTTTGCGAGCTCAGGACGGGTTTCTCAGCATAGTCACATCTCGGCTCCTCTTCCTGTTCTTGGCAGAGGACCTGGGGAGAGCCCTTGGGCCCTAGCCGGGCCCTGCAGCATGCCCCTTCCGAGCCAGCTTCTGGCCTGAGGCCAGGAGAGTGGAAGCCAGTGGGAAGGGAGGCCTTGCTTGGGGAGAGTGACCACAGCGCTTCCTCTAGACATGACAGAGCCCAGCCTGGGCCTCCTGGGCCCGCACTGGGGAACACATGGCGGAAACAGGGCTCACCAGGGCTGGAGTACAGAGAAACACAAACAGGGCAGAGGAAGAAGGGCCCCTGGAACCCTGCACTGCTGGTTAAGTGGTGCGTCTTGGAGCTAAGGGGCCGCTGCACCACTTGATTTCCCCTCATACCAACATGGCCATGCCAGTCCTCAGAGGTCGCTGGTGCACAGAGGTACATGGTTGCATGGCCCCAGGCCTGGGCTTCAGCACAGAAGTCAGCTCCACCCACTGGGCATGGAGGGCACGGAGGTGAAGGAGCCAGCCCAGAACACAGGCAGGCGTGACTGCACAGTTTGGAGGGAGGTGACGACCCCTGTCCTTCCTGCCCAGTCTTTCCTCATGTTTCCTGTTCATGTGAGTTTCTCTCCCAGGATACACCTCATTCCTGGTTTGTGAACAGACATTCGGGAGCTTTCACTTGCTGGGCCCGGAATCCGTCCCTGCTGCCCTGCGGGGCCCACGCTCACTGCAGGACAGAGGCCTTGCAGGGGCTCCCTGCTGTGAAGGTGGCGTGTGCTTTGCAACGTTCTCCGTATTGTAAATGCTCTTTCTCTGAGGGCACATTTGATTTTTTCTTTTTTTTTTTTTAACTTATCTTTATTGATGAATGTATTACAGATATTCCTCATTTTTCCCCCATTGCCCCCCTCCTCCCCATTCCCGCCCCCCTCCTGCCTTTCCCCACACTGTCGTCTGTGTCCATTGGTTATGCATATATACATATAAGTTCTTTGGTTTATTTCTTCCCACCCCCAACCCCTTCCCTTTGAGGTCTGTCAGTCTAACAACCAATTTGTACTTCTTAATCCCTTCACCTTTTTCACCCCTCCCCCCAGCCCCCACCCATCTGGTATCCAACAAAAGTTCTCTGTATCTTTGAGAATGTTTCTGTTCTGCTTGTTCAATTTGTTTGTAGATTCAATTTTTTTTTTTTTTTTATCCTCACTCGAGGACATTTTTTCATTTTTTGTTCAGATAGAGTAGGAGGGAGAGAGAGGAAGAGAGAGAGAGAGAGAGAAACATTGATGTGGAAGGGCCACATCGAGTGGCTGCCACCCGCACGACCAACCAGGGCCGGGGACAAACTGCAACCGAGGTACATGCCCTTAGCGGGAACCGAACCCGGGTCTCTCTGGACCTTAGGCCGACGCTCTAACCGCTGAGCCAAACTGGCCAGGGCTGTAGAGTCAATTGTTGATAGATATGTGTTTATTGCTATTTTGTTTGTTCATATTTTTTTTCTTTTTCTTCAAGAAGACCCTTCAACATTTCGTATAATAATGGTTTGGTGGCGATGAACTCCTTTAGCTTTTCCTTGTGTGGGAAACTCTTTATCTGGCCATCGATTCTAAATGACAGCTTTGCAGGGTAGAGTAATCTTGGTTGTAGGTTCTTGCTTTTCATCACCCTGAATATTTCTTGCCACTCCCTTCTGGCCTGCAAAGTTTCTTTTGATAAATCAGCTGACAGTCTTATGGGAACTCCCTTGTAGGTAACTAACTGCTTTTCTCTTGCTGCTTTTAAGATTCTCTCTTTGTCTTGAACCTTTTGCATTTTGATGATGATGTGTCTTGGTGTGGGCCTCTTGGGGTTCATCTTGTTTGGCACTCTCTGTGCTTCCTGGACTTGTATGTCTGTTTCCTTCACTAAGTTAGGGAAGTTTTCTGCCATTATTGTTTCAAATAGGTTTTCGATTTCTTGTTCTCTCTCTTCTTCTGGCACCCCCAAGATGCGAATGTTGGCATGCTTGAAGTTGTCCCAGAGGCTCCTTACACTATCCTCATTTTTTTGGATTCTTTTTTCTTTTTGCTGTTCTGATTGGGTGTTTTTTGCTTCCTTATATTCCAAATCGATGGTTTGCTTCTTGGCTTTACCTACTCTATTATTGAATCTGTGTAAACTATTCTTTATTTCAGTTAGTGCCTCCTTCATTTCTAACTGTGCATCCTTCATTTCTGACTGGTCCTTTTTTATGCTCTTGAGGCCCTCACTAAGTTCACTGAGGTTCTCACTAAGTCCACTGAGCATCCTTATAAGCAGTGTTTTGAACTCAGCATCTGTTAGGTTGCTTAACTCCATTTCACTTAGTTCTTTTTCTGGAGTTTTGTTCTGTTCTTTCATTTGGGACCTGTTTCTTTGTGTCCTCATTTTGGCTGACTCCCTGTGTTTGGTTCTATGTATTACTTAGCAAGAGGTGTGGGGCTAGCTGAGACCAGATGCCGCTTGTTTGAAAGAATTTAGGAAAAGCTGAAGCAGGCTCCAAGACAGGCCAATCCTATGGTAAAGCAACTGGCAACAGCTTGGGTGGGCCTGGAAGTTGGGTGGGGCGGGGCCTCAGGGAATCACCAGGGCGGGGCAAACAGTGTGAGCCAGGTTGCTGGAGTCCCAGATATGGCGGCGTCTGCTGGCCCAGGGAAGGGCTCACCAAAGGAACAAAGGCCTCTGATAGCACATCTGTCCAGGAGAAAGCTGCCTCTCCAGCCCTCGCTCCAATGCCAAACAGCTCAGTTCTTCCCCATATGACTCTGGTGCCTTTCAAGCTGCCTCCCCCACGCTGGAGCCTGGAGGGTGTGAGTCGGAGTAAGTCCGTGCGCGGGCCCTTTAAGAGGAGCTGCCGGGGGCTCCAGCGGCCTCAGCCTCAGTTCCCGCTGGTTTTTCCAGCCAGAAGTGATGGGGATTCTCTTCCTGGCACTGGAACCCTGAGCTGGGTGCCTGGTGTGGGATGGGGACCCCTCAGTCCTCAAGGAGGACCTTCCCAGCTGAGGTGTCCTCCTGATTTTTATCCACCACACGTGGGTGTGGGACCAGCCCCTCGCGCCTCCGCCCCTCCTCCCAGTCTTGATGCGTTGGCGTCTTTAATGTCGTAGTTGTAGGACTTCCACTCAGCTCGATGTCAGGCGGTTTTGAATGATGGTTTTCTGTACTTTAGTTGTAACTTTGATGTGGTTGTGGGAGGACGCGATACCGCGTTTACCTACGCCGGAAGTCCTTTTTTTTTTTGGAAGGAGACAAGTAGGTCTAAGCCAAAACGCATGAAGAGGATAGCTCAAGCTGCATGATTATTTTCTAATCGAGTGGCCTGGAGTGGGATGGTTTGGCGGGCTTGCAGACCTCCCCCAAGCTGAGCTCCTCAGGAGCCCCGAGGTGCCCAGGCGCTTGGACGTCCCTCTGCCTCGCCCTTCCTGTGTCAGCGTCTTACCTGCTTGCGCGTAGCAGCTGTTGTTTTTCAGGTGTTCCCTTTCTGGGTTCTCATCAGAAACTGCCAGCATTATTACAAGTACCTCTGTGAGCCTGAAATACTTTCTATCCGAATCAGAAGGAATACAGGAACGTCCGAAGTGCCTGCCCCATTCCTGATCTGGGACTTGAACTGTCCTTTCTCCTGTCCCCCACCCCCAAATGTAAGCAGAATACAGGGGCGGGCAAAGTCGGTTTACAGTTGTGAGTACACAAAACAGTTTATTCTTGTATTATTATTTATTATTGTTTTCCATACGAACAGCTGGAAGCCGACACTCGCCCACCCCTGTGTGTGGGGGCTCCTTCCAGGCCTCCGGGTCCTTCCAGGACTCTGTCGGGCTGATCAGCCTCTTTCTGTGAAAGTGTTGGCTCCTGCGTGTGTGCCATCGCTGGCGGGGGGTGGGGGTGGGGGTTGTTTTGTTTTTTTAATTTTGGTTAAATAACAAAATTGCCATCTTAACCATTTTTAAGTGTGCAATTCAGTGGCATTAGGTAGGTACATTGTTCTGTAACCGTCTCCATCTGTCCACAGAACTCTTCGTCTTGCAAAGCTGAAACTACCCATCCAGCAGAACTCCCCATCCCTCTCTCCCCCAGCCCCCAGCACCCCCTGTTCTGCTTCTGTCTCTGAACTTGACTAGGGCTCATACAAGTGGAATCACGTCGTGTTTGTCCTTTTGTGATTGGCTTCTTTTGCTTAACGTGACATCCTCATCCACGTCGCATGTGTCAGCACTTTCGTTCTAAGGCTGAGTAAGGTCGCATTGTATGTACGGATCATATTGTTTATCCGTTTATCTGTCGATGGACACAGGTGGCTTCCACCTTTTAGCTGTTGTGAACACCGCCGGTGTGAACATGGGTGTGCGGAGATCTCGAGGTCCCTGCTTCCGACCCTTTTGAGTTCAGACCCAGAAGTGGATTGTTGGGTTCTACGGCGATTTTATTTTTAATGTTTTGAGGAGTTGCCATAGTGTTTTCCACAACGGCTGTACCGTTTTACATTCCCACCAACAGCACACAAGCATGGTTCTGATTCTTTCACCCCTTGGTGATACTTCCTGTTTTTATAAACTAATACATATGTAAATTACATACAGTAGCCATTCTGATGGGTGTGAGATAATACTGTGGGTTAGACTTGGGTTGTTTTAAGCAGATGTTGGGGCCCATAGGTGGTCTGTACCTACAGAGAGTTAGGAACTACTTAGGAATTGTCTCTGTTGCTTGCCCATCTTAAAATTGTGGAGTTTACAGTTGAACTGGGGCTGTAAGGAACTAGAAAATGCCCTTGAAATAGGAAAGACTGGTTATTTAGAGGCTGGTTAGGTGACAGGTCAGCTCAGCGCCTGTGCACATTGCTGAGGGGGTGGCCCTGGGCTGCAGGGAGAGTGGAGCAGTTGCCACCTGGGCTTGGTCACACAGTTCAAGTGGCAGTAGCTGAGCCTCCGCAGCGTTCCCAGCCCTGGTGTGGTTTTCTCTCTCCTACCTCATTTGCATAGGGCTCCCAGTCACAGAGTCAGCACCCTCAGAACTCCTGCACCATCCAGAGTCCACTTGGAACCACCTTGGGAGCTTGTTGTTTTCATTGATTCTGGGGCTTTTCCTGGAGATGCTGACTCAGTGGCCTTGGGTGTGGCCTGGTGTTGGAAGAGCTCCAGGAGAGCCCTGCGCAGCAGGGTTGAGAACCCCTCCTGCGGGTGTGATGATGAGTGAAAGGTTGGAACCTGGTTTCCCCGCCAAGATCTTAAGATCTGACACCACCCTCACTAAGAAAGCGCGGGTGTGATCAAGCGCCCAGGGCGCAGGGTAGATGTCTGCTGGAGACGGGTGGAGAGGACGCCCCATCCGTTCTTCTGTGGGTTCAGCAAAGGAAGCTGCTTGTTCGACCTGAAAGTTCCTGCCAGCGGAGCCCTTGCAGGGACTGGAGGGGACACTTGACCAGAAGTATTTCTGAGAAGCCACTCTGTGAGAAGTTTCCCTTTAAAAAGTTAAGCCTTGATAATTTAATGAAGGTTGTTCCTCACGTTCGAGCAGCACCTCTCTCCTCCCATGAGTGGTGATCGGGGGCTCTGTGCAGTGTGAACTTCCAGCTCTGGTCTGTTCGCAGGCCCGGGGAAGGGCCAGGCCTGGCCACAGGGAACAGGGCGGAGCAGCCCCGTTCGTCTTGGCTGAACTCCAGCGTCATGAGCTGCTCAGGTGACTGCCCTGGAGCACATCTGGGCTCGGGTCCGGAAGGCCCGGTCCCCTGCCACCCCTCCCTCCCCATCCTGCACCCACCCAACCTGCCAGCACAGGCACCCCGAGACGCAGCAACTACACACAGGTTCTGCCCGCACACAGCTCAGAGTCCAGTGCCCTGAACAGACAAGCCAGCAGTAAACCGGCCTCGCTGTGACCAGGCCAAAGGTCGAACCCACCGGGCTCACGTGAACAGGCACGCCACCAGCCCAGCCTGCCACTCGGTAGGACCGCAGCTCACTCAGCTGACCGCAGCAGGGCTTTGGGGAGAGGGCAGCGGGAGGGAAGTTGAGAAACAACTGGGTCCAGGTATCACTACCCCTCCTCGTGCGCCCACTCTCACCCGTGCTCCACCTCCCCCTGAACATGGGAGAGGCTGCTCTCCGTCTTTGCAAGCTGCTGTCAGCCTTGCTCAGTAGGATGCTGCCTTCTGGGCTGGCTGCCTGGCATTGTCATCTCAGGGGCCAAGCCAGCCCCGGGGCTGTGACCTCACATGTGACCGTTTCAGACACCGCACAACTCGGCTGGACCGCAGTGAACACTCTTCCCCCACCAGGATTCTTGCCTGGAGACAAACCTGAAGTTCCCGAACGATCAAGTTCAGGCAAGAAACGGCTCTGAAATCAGACACCGCAGCTGACGCTGTCCCTGAGAGAGTCACTGTGCCTCTCTGGGCCTCAGTTTCCTCATCTGTGAAACGGTGATTAAATGTGTTCATAAGATGATAGATGGCTATAAATGTTTACACACCAAGTGGTTTTCAACTGGGAACACTTTTGCTCCCTGGACATTGGCAATGTCTGGAGACATCTTTGGTTGTCTCAGCTGGAGGTGGAGTGCTTCTGTCATCTAGTGGGTAGAGGTCGGCAGACAGGACAGCCCCCTGCAGGAAGGAAGTATCTGGCCCAAATGGTGCAGAACAGAAGTTGAGAGACCCTACCACATTTGCTGTATGGATTTTAACATTGCTTCTTTACAAATGGAATCATTTACTTTTTAGCCACTCTAATAGGTAAACAATGGCATCTCACTGTTTAATTTGCAATTTTCTGTTAATCTGACACCTTTTCATATGTTTATTGGCTGTTCTGATTTGCACTTCTGAGAAGTGTCTCTTTGTATCCTTTGCCTGTTTTTCTTTCTAAAATGTTTTTCTTTATTGATTTTAGAGAGAGGAAGGGAGAGGGAGAGAAAGATAGAAACATTGATGAGAGAGAACATCAACTGGCCGCCTCCTGCATGCCCCCCACTGGGGATTTGGCCCACAACCTGGGCATGTGCCCTGACCGGGAATCAGACCAGCAACCTCTTAGTGCATGGATCGATGCTCAGCCACTGAGCCACACCAGCCGGGCTCCTTTGCCTGTTTTTCTATTGGTTTCTTTTTATTGACCTTTACTGCCAAGTTTAAGTAACTCTTACTTCCAGGCCAGTAACTTAGCTGCTGGCCACATGGGGCTGTGCTCACCCTAGACCCTAGTTAGGGCTGTGGAGGCACCTTCTGAGGTATGGAGATTGGTCGGAAAAGCAAGTTCCCTGTTGTGAGGGACTAACCCACAGTGCTGAAGGGACCATGGTAAGAGCCGGCAGTAACCGGGGGACAGGGGCAGAACACAGACAGCCTTGGGCTCCTGCGTGGTCTCAGCTTAGCCCGGTGACAAGTGCTGATGCCCAGGCCCACCTGGAGCTCACCAGGTGCGGGTTCTGGTCAAGTCTCTTCCGCATGTGAATCCACCAAATCCTCACAGCACGGCCAGGGGTGCAGTTATGCCCCTCCCTTCGCAGTACCCTGCCCACAGACACAACAGTGGAGGCTTGAGGGTCTGGGGGCTCCAGTCTGCTCCCAGTCTCCTCACTGTGCCGCCTCTCTGCCCAGACGGACCCCAAGGGAGGGTTTTCACACCAGAGGCTGCCTGCATGGAGAATGGCAGGTAGATGTGAGCGCAGCAAAAGCCTCCCAGGTCGGACGCCAGAGGCGGTGCTGGGAGGCAGGCTGAGCAGAAGGGGGGGACGGGACGGGACACACGACATGGGGACTGTCCCACTGCATTACCAGAGGGATTTCAGAGGCTGGGGCCGGCCCTTCCTCGTGGGGAGACTGGTGAAGTTGCAGAGGACCTCTGTGATGTTATCTCACGTAACCCCCACCCCCAGCCCTGCTGCGTGCATCCTGTTGGTTGAAGAAATAGGCGTAGAGCAGGGGGAAGCAGTGCCCTGGAGTTCAATCCCCATGGAGAAAACCTGGGCGTGCGTTTGCGTCCGTCTGAGAGGTGTGCCTCTGTGTGGTGCGTCTCCTGGCACCGGCTTCTGATGATGTGGGTGACAAGCCTTAGGTTCCATTGATCAGATTGGTTAGTGACCTCCTTTGAAAATAGGAAGGGGAGCCCTGAGGAGTGAGACCCAGGTCAGCTGGGGAGCCCCACAGCAGTCTGGGGGATGAGTCTATGGAAGGTGAGCTCCAGGGTTCATCGTGGGTCATGGGTGAGGGTGGGAGGACACGAAGACACTGGAGCAAAGGGGAAACTGGACAACTTGGCCATCGAAGGGCCGAGGGCTGGCTGCTCCCAGTGCCCACAGGACTCCTGCCCCTACTCCCGGTGCTGCTCAGCCAGCTTTCCAGCCCTGCCTGTGCAGGCCCAGCCGGGCGAGGGCCTCAGGGCCAGGCCTCACTGTGCCAGGTGTCTCTCCCACAGACCAGCTGTTCACCCGGCGCCCTGCTGCCTGGGGACCACCCGACCCCAGGGGAAGGCTGTCCTGGCTTTGTGTGGTGTCCGGGCATCTCGCAGGGCCTGGCAGGCTGCCCTGGCCGCTTGCCCAGAACCTGGTATTTCCCCTCCATGGTAGGCTGACTCACTCAGACTCCGCATCCGGCCACACCACAGGCCTGGGGCCCCCAGCCAGTGGCTCTCTGGTCAGCCCAGCCCAGACTCTGTGCTCTAATAATAAATGTTGGACAAAGAAGAAAGGAAAGAAATAAGAAAGGGAGAGAAGTGGAAAGGAAGGAGGGAGGAACTCACGTGTTTGTGGTCTTCAAACTGAGCATCTTTTTTCCTCCTCCTTTTTCTAAAGCTGTTTCTCTCTTCTCCCCTCTCCCTTCTTCTCTCTAAAACCAATCAAAAAGAAAAGGAAGAAAAGGAAGAAACTCTGGAGTGGGCCCGTTCTCTGTCTTAACAAGCCCTCTGGGGGATCCTCGCTCGCTCCAGTCTGAGATTCCCTGTCCTAGAAACTTCGTTAGGAAATGTTCTTACCTCTGTTGGCCTCTTTTTTAAAGTTATTTTAGCCCCAGGGCTCTTCTGACCTTGTGGAAATAGCCCCAGAGGCCCCTCGGCCTTCCCAGAGTAGCCCGGTCAGTGCCCCAGGCAGCCCGGGCAGGATGGCGGGTCTGCAGCAGGCGGCCACAGGACTGTCACCAGCATCTCCCTGTCCCTAACATTTGTTTGTTCATTCGAATCTCCGGACAGTAAGTGAGGTAGGTGGGCGAAGCGCCTCGGTTTTATAGATGAAGGAAAGGGAGACTCAGAGGGGTTAGTAACTGTGCTCCCGCAAGCGTTTCCCAGCTCCTCGGAGGGCGAGATCTGTGCCTGTGGAACAGGTAAAGAACACGGCAGACAGCCTTCCGGGCCTGGTGGGGTGTGGGGCACCCCGTGGGGCGCCTGGGAGGGCTGGGCATCCTCTGTGGCGGCGATTATCAGCTGGTGTGCTGCAATGTGAGGTACCTGACTAGGCGGGGCTCTGACCTCTTTGCCCTTAGATCGTCAAAATGACAACAGCCGCCTGGCAGGTGTGGCTCAGTGGACTGAGCATGGTCCCGTGGACTGAGAGGTCCTAGTTTGATTCCTGGTCAGGGCATATGCCCGGGTTGTGGGCTCGATCCCCAGTAGGGGGCGTGCAGGAGGCAGCCGGTCGAAGTTTTCCTCTCACATCGCTGTTTCTCTCTCTCTCTAAAACATCAATAAAAACATATTTATTTATTTTTTAATGACAACAGCCAACACAATAGCCATCTGGTGTGAATGAATAAAAATTATACTTATAGTTTTGCTGACCTGACAAAAAAATATTTTTTAGTGTGCCGCAGAATTGTGGTAATTTGTTTACATGCTGTGAGATTTAAAAAAAAAAAAAAAAGGCTGAAAATCACTGCTCTGCGGGGCTGGTGTGCAGCATTTTCCTCGGATCGCGACAAAGCCCGCGAGCACCTCTGGCCCATGTCAAGTCCTTCCCGTTACAAGTTCCTCTGGATCCAGCAGTCCCGCTTCTGGGTGTACACATACACTGTACCCCAAAGAATTCAAAGCAGGGACTCAAAAAAAGATCTGTACACTCGTGTTCATCGCAGCATTAGTCACAATTCCAAAAGGGTGGAAACAACCCAAATAGTCATTAATAGATGAATGAATAAACAAAATGGGGCACAGATTACTCGGCCAGTAAAAGGAATGGTGTTTTAACACGTGCTTCAACGTGGTTGAACTTTGAAGACTATGCCAGACACAAAAGGACAAACACTGTGTGATTCCACGTGTAGGAGGTTCCTAGATAGTCTGATTCATAGAGACAGGAGAAGCGTCGGTGCCAGGGGTGGGGAGTCAGTGTTTCATAGGGACAGAGTTCTGCAAGATGAGAAAGTTCTGGAGATGGTTGGTTGCACAGCAATGTGAATGTACTTGCTGCCACTGAACTGTGCACTTAAAAATGGTTAAAAGGGTAAGTTTTATATATATTTTTACCACAATAAATATTGCAATCCATTAACGATCCCCCCCAGGCCCTCTGGATGTTGGGGCCATTTCCAGGGAAACAGCAGCGCACAGACTATTCTGCAGACACCCTCCACAGCCACAGAACCTTTATGACCCCGCCGTAGGGTGGGAGAAAGAGCCCTGGACATTGGGTTTGATTTCCTGGGCTCCCACTTTCTGTCCCTCTGACTTTCTGCAACATCCTCTGTCTTGTTTCATAAAATGGACTACTAATAGCTTGGGGTTCTGTGCAGGCCAAGTAGGAAATGATCTGAAAGCTTCTAGCATGTAATAGGTGCTCAAAGAATGGTGGTTATTTATGGTATTTCTTCAGCCCGGAATGTTCTCCCTCTCCCCGCCAGCGGAAGTTCCTGTTCATCCTTTAAAGCCCAGCCAGCTCAGATCCCACCTCTTCCACGAAGCCCGTGGTAGCCTGCAGGATGAGTCCCTGCCAGCTTCCTTCCCCGCCTGATGTCGGTCACCTCCTTCCCCCTGGCCAGAGCACCAGCACTGCCCGGGGAGGTAGCTGCTCTGGCTGCCTGGTCCCCAGCAGTCGACTCATAGTGGACGTGTAGCACGAATAGGAAACAGCCCTGGTAATGTGAGCCTCTGAGATTTGGGGGTGCTTGCTTCCTCAGTGTAACCCAGCTCTGGGCCACCCAAAGTGTGATTTTCTTTCTGCAGCCTTGGCGTCCCCGGGCCACTTGTTAGAGGTGCACATTCTCAGCCCAACCCAGATCTACTGAACCACATTGTTTATTGTCTCACAAGGTGATATGTAAAGTGCTGAGCTGGTTTGTCTTCCATAAAGGTGCTCAGTGGCCACTATTTCCTCCCCACCCTTCTGAGGCTTCTAGAGAAGACTCTGCTACTGGCCTACTCCAAAGCCATTCTCCCCTTCTTCCTTGCTGATAATTCAGTTTGGGGTGGGGGGTGGGGAGTAGCAATGTGCTCAGGTTAAAATAGTCAGTTTCCTAGACTCCTTTGCAGCTAGGGGCAGTCACATGACCCACTTCTTTCTCTGGCCCAGAGGAAGTTACGGAGTGAGGCTTCAGGAAAGGCTTGTCAAAGGCAGTAGGACAACATAGCAGGTGAATCTGGCACTGGGCCTATCCTGTCCGTTTCTTCCTGCCTATAATTGGGACATGAAGGTGGATTGCTGCAAAGTGGCTCCAAAGAGTCATGCCTCTCTGTATCCACACCTTTGAAAAGTCGCCATCCACATTGAATCTAGGCTGGCCTGTGCCTACCTCTGACCAACAGAATGTGGGAGCAGTGAGGTTCAGGGACTTCTGCTCCGCTTGGAATCTGCGGCCTGCCCAGGTGAGTAGTTGACCTCCCTACGAAAGATCATATCCCTGTCACAGGGAGAGCCATCCATCATCCAGGCCAGAAACTAGGGCGTCACCTCACCTCCTCCTCTTTATTTGCAGCCACTTGGTCACCAGGCCCAGCTCCTCACGTGGCCCCAGTCCACCCCAGGATTGATCCACGGGCAGCCACCTAGTGATCCTCCACCTCCCCACCCTGCCTGCCCCGCATCAAGCCTGCATGAGTTGCCAGAATGATCTTTCTAAATGCAGGTCATTCAACATAACTTTAGGTTAGGTCCCAAGGCCCTGGTGTGGCCTGTACATCCGTTTGTGATATGGTGGCTGCCTTGCTCTCTGTCTACTCCCCTCTCTAAGTAACATGGACCCTGGACATACCGTACTGCTCCCTGCTTCTGATACAGCTATGTCTGTGAATAGCTTCATGCCTTTGCCCCGGGGATGGCAAGCATCATCCTTCATGTTGAGTCAGTGTCCCAGCTCAGGCTGCTATCACAGAAACCATAAGACAAGATGGTTTCAACAACAGACATTTATTTCTCACCGTTCTGGAGGCTCAGTGTCCAAATTCAAAGTGCTGGCCGGGTAGGTTTCATTCTGAGACTTCTTTTCTTGGCTTGTAGGCAGCCGCCATCTCCCCGTGTGCTCACATGACGTATACGCACAGGGAGAGAGAGCGAATTCTTCTCGTAAGGACACTAACCCCACTGAGTCAGGGCCCCACCTTTATGACTGCATTTAACCCTAATTGCTTCCTTAGAACCCCAGCTCCAATACGGCCACACTGGGGGTTAGAGCTTCAACATACGTATTTTGGGAGAGGACACAAGCATTCAGTTCATAACATTCACTTGTGAGTGGCTGCCTAGAGATCTGTGTTGAGGGTTCTGAGTTCCTTCCCAGGCTCCCAGAGAGAGAGGGCTGTGCTTGAATAGTGATGTCTGCCCTGGTCTTAGAAAGGAGAGAGTGTGGTGCTCATGTGCCACGTACTTCCCTTCCCTGTTTCATGTGCTTCTCTTTGCCACCCTCTCTCAGCCCCAGCACCATACCTGACACGGACTTGGCCCTCCACACATTTTGATAACGAATCCACAGGTGAGTGGTGGTCTCAAAGCACCCTCACACCCACGATTTCATTTTAGCTCCCCGGCAGACTTTGAGGTAGGGCCTAATGATCAGAGGCGGTTGGAGATTTCTTTTCAAATGTTTACCCTTCTCTGCCCTCACCCTGTGCCAGAGGTGTTGCATTTTGTCTTAAAGACGAGGCAGATGCCTGGACCGGGTCTATCTGGATCACAGGGGGCTCTTGCTGCCACTGTCCCCTGGAGAAGCTGAGACCTTCCTGCTGTCCCACCACCCCTGTGCTCCCACTCACCCCAGGGCTTTCCCCCATCCTCTGGCTGCTGTCACTTTGCATGAGAAGCAAATGGCCTTGGTAGAGCGATGGAGGGATTGATTTGCCTTCTGATGGGAGACAGGGGGCCCAGGAAAATCGAGAGCAGGTGAGGGTGAATGAATGTGATGGGGAGAGGGGAGCTATGTTTGAAGGGGAAACATATTCAGATCTCAAATCTACTTGTGAGAACACAGCTCGTGTGAATGTGAGGGTGTCCCCGTGTGTATGTGCGGGCCTGCTCCTTCCTCTGCCTGTCACCCTGTTCCCACTCTCAGCCGTGCTGCCTCAACCAGCAGTCGGGTCTGCCTCTGCCAGCCTGGCCGTGTGCCAAGGGGCTAAGCCCGGTGTGAACTGCCGCACGTGGACATTTTACCCCAGCCCCACTCCTGCTCTGGGCCCGTATGAGCCTGCTGTGGCCTCTCCCCACTGGGCACTGATTCTCAGCCAGTGCCATGCCTACCCTGTAAGATTCTCAGCCAGTGCCATGCCTACCCTGCCCACGAGGATCTGGGGGCCTGTGTTGGCAGCAGGGCCATCCTGTGTGCTGGGAAGGCCAGAGCCTTCCAAAGGATCAAAGAGGATCAAAGGTAAGCTTTCCAGATGGGAAGGGCAGGTGAGCAGGGCTGTGTGGGCATGGTTAGGCCAGTGCATTACCCTGTTTGCCTGCAGAGGGTGGTGGGAGCAGGGGTGGGGGAGGAGACCAGATCTGAAAGGGTAGTTAGGCTGCGCTGCCCAGCAAAGAGATGGACGCGGTGTCTGCTCTGTGGAGTTCGCAGCCTTGAGAGCAGAGTGAGGACTTTCTGTGGCTGGTTCACAGGGGTTCTATCTCCTTACCCAAGGGCACTGTATTGCATAGTTACTGTGGGAGAGAAGTGACCCTGCTCTGCTCAGGATCTGAGGGGAACCAGGGCCTGGCATCCAGCGAGTTTCCCAAGGCTGGATAAAGCCTGTGATCACTTCCCAGGCCCCTCACAGGCCTTCCCAGGAGACTCACCCAGAGGGCGTTGGCCTTTCCATTTCCTCAGCATCATCCTAGAGGCCCCACTAGTCCAGCCAAGAAGGCCTTCTTTTTCATTTTTAAAAATTCTCACCCAAGGATATGTTTTCATTGATTTTAGAAAGAGAGGAAGCGGGAGAGAGAGTGAGAGAAACAATGATTGGTTGCCTCCCATACGTAGTCTGACCAGGGATTGAACCTGAAACCTAGGTATGTGCCCTTGCCTGGGAATCAAACCTGCAACCCTTCTGTCTGCAGGCCGATGCTCTAACCACTGAGCAAAACTGGCCAGGGCTCTTGCAGCACTTTGAATATATCATACCACTCCTGGCCTGTAAAGTTTCTGCTGCAAAATCTGCTCATGGTCTTATGGGGGCTCCCTTGTATGTCACAAGTTGTTTTTCTCTTGCTGCTTTAAAGATTCTCTCTTTAGTCCAGCTGGTGTGGCTCAGTGGCTGAGCATCGACCCATGCACCAAGAGGTCACCAGTTCGAATCCCAGTCAGGACACATGCCCAGGTTGTGGGCCCTATCCCCAGTGGGGGGCATGCAGGAGGCGGCCAATCGATGTTCTCTCTCATCAATGTTTCTATCTCTCCCTCTCACTTCCTCTTTCTCTAAAAGAAAATCAATAAAAGAAAAAAAAAGATTCTCTTTCTATTTAACTTCTGACATTAAACAACAAAAAAATTTTTAATATGTTTTTATTGATTTTTTTTAGAGAAAGAGGAAGGGAGAGATAGAAACATCAATGTGAGAGAGAAATCGATCAGTTGCCTCCTGCAGCTGCACATCCCCTACTGGGAATTGAGCCTGCAACCCCGGGCATGTGCCCTGATCGGGAATCAAACCAGGACCTCTCAGTCCACGGGATGACGCTCAATCCACTGAGCCACACCGGCTGGGCTAACCTGACATTTTAATTATAATGTATCTTGGTGTGAATCTCTTTGGGTTCATCTTTTCTTAAAGTCTATGGGTTTCCTGGATCTGAATGTCTGTTTTCTTCCTAAGGTTAGGAAAGTTTTCTGCCATTATTCTTCAAATAAGTTTTCTGTCCATTTTTCTCTCTCCTCTGCTCTTAAAACCCATATAATATGAATGTTGTTCTGCTTTATGTTGACCCATAGGTCCTTAAACTATCTTAATTTTGTTTCTTTTTGCTGCGGTGTTTGGGTGATGTCCACTGATCTGTATTCCAGATCACTGATTCTTTCTTCTGCTTCATCGTCTGCTGTTGAACCCCTCTAGTGTATTTTTCAGTACAGTTATTGTATTCTTCAGCTCTTAGACTTCTGTTTGGAACTTTCTTATAGTTTCTATCTCTTTGTTGAAGTACTCACTGTGTTCACTTATTTTTCTCCTGAGTTTAGTGAGCATCTTTATGACTTTTACTTTGAATTTTTTATCAGGTAAATTACTTATCTCTGTTTTATTAAGGTTTTCCTCTGGGGTTTTGTCTTTTTCTCTTTTTTTCATTTGGAACATATTCCTGTTTCCTCACTTTGCTTGACTCTCTGTGTTTGTTTCTATATATTAGGCAAAACAGCAATCCCTGCCCATCTTGAAGAAATGGTCCCAGGAAGACTGGGGATGTGTTTCAGTCTGTTGTCTGTGCAGTGCCCTGGGAGTAGTAGCCTGCCAAGAACTCTCTCTCTGATTGTTTTGGGGCCATGGGGCTCCAAAACACAAGCCCTCCCACCCCCAGCCACCAGCACCAGGCATTCAAGGGGAGTGCCCTTTGTGGACTGCACAAACCTTCTGGGTTTGGTGGGGTGAGGCCACGGTGGAGCACTGGGTGGGAAGAGGATGCCTGCCTGGTTTGGCAGTGTGGGGCCACAGGAGAGCTCAAGTTGAGGCAAGTGGTGCTATCAAGGTTGAGGAAGAGTGCCAGAAATGACACTTGCCAGGGCTGAGCTTTGCTGTTTTGTTATCTAATAAAACATAATGGCTGACTCAGGGCTTATTTTCCTAAAGTAGCTGTGTCAATAGACTCCCATTCTGTCAAGGTTAGTCATTAACTATAGACTCAGGCTTGCAGCCTTAAACTTGAATGAAACTTTTCTAGCCTGGGCTGATTTAAAGAATATGTGGCTTGTAGTTTCTTGTTTCTGCAAAATTGCTGAACCAACCTTAGAACTCCTACCTCCAGGCCTTTGTTATGTGATATAATTAAACATACTTGTCACTTAAGCCTAGTCATTTGGGTTTTCTGTTTTTGCAGCCAAATGCATTCCTAACTAGCACAGAGAATTCTCTAAAGGATTCCAGGAAAGCACTTCCTATAGACCCATTTTCCCTTCTAGGTTTCTCCATCACAGCTGCTCATGTCCAAAGCCTGGAAGTCGTCACTGACCCTTCCATCACTGCCCTCCACCTTTCCAATCTATCACCTACTTCCCAAGTATATTTTGAATCAGTTCATTTCTTTCTATTCTTTGCACCAGTGGAGTCCCAGCAACTGTGTCACCTCTTGCCTCAGCTATTCAGTAGCCTCTCAAAGGATGTTCTTACTCCCCTGCTCACTCTCCTTGAAGCAGCAAGAATGATATTTTAAAGGTATAAATTTGATCCTGGCACTCCTATCCTTAAAGTATCCCATAGATTCTCCTTGGACAGAAGATAAGATCTTAAACCGATAGCATGGTGTATTAATTTATTAGTGCTGCATAACAAATCACCACAAACTTAGCAACTTAACACACATGTATAATCTTACAGTTTTTGTGGGTTATCAGTCTGGACATGGCTAAACTGCATCCTTGGCTCAGGGTCCCACAAGGCTGCAATCAAGGTGTTGACTGGGCCATGATCTCATCTGAGGCTCAGGGTCCTCTTCCATGCTCACTGGTTGTCAGCAGAATTCAGTCCCTTGCAGCTGTAGGACTGACCCTCGGCTCCTAAAATCGACTTCACGTTGCCTATGTGGCCCTCTCCACAACATGGCTGTTTGCTCCCTCAAAGCCAACGCAAGACCATCTCTGCTGCTTTTTCTGTCTCTGACATCTAGACCTTTTAAATTGTGGTAAATACACATAACATAAAATTTACCATTCAACCATTTTTAAGTGTACAGTTCAGCAGCATTGAGTATATTCACATTGTGGTGCAACTGTCGCCACCATCCATCAACAGAACCCTTTTCATCATCCCTAATAAAGCTCTATACCTATTAAGCAGTAAGTCCCACTTTCCCCTCTCCCAGCCTCTGACAACTACCATTCTACTTTTTGTCTATGTGAATTTGACTACACTAAGTACCTCATAGAATCATACAGTATTTGTCCATTTGTGAGTGGCTTACAGGCCCTCTTTTGAAGGACTCACCTAACCTACTCAAGCCTGCTCAAGATAATTTCCATTTGATCAACTTAAAATCGACTGATTAGAGACCTTAATTCCACAACCTTTGGCAAACAGTCGTCCCTCGCCACTTGGCGCTTTGACTTTCGCGGCTTCACTCTATCGCGGTTTTTTCAAATATATTGATTAAAAAGTTGATCGAGACAGTGAAAATGATACAGCACATGCTCAGTTGTCTGAATCAATTATACACCCCTGTATTACAATTACAATGAAAATTACTGTACGTATGGACTGTAGGCCTATGTATTTGAGCACCCCTGCAAATCCTTCAATGCCAGGTGCAACCACTCAACCACTCCTTGTGTGTGAGCAATAAATTTTTTCCAAAAAATTGGGTGTGGCGAAACCAAGCCAATCAGAGCGTGCTGTTCACTGATTGGCTATCCTATCCTCTTCCTATCCTGACCACTGATTGGCTCAGCCTCATGCAAGTTTGTTTCTCTCATACACACTTCTACATCCCTACGCATCGGAAGCATCTTTGCTCTTGTGAGTGTTTGCGATTTCTGAGAACTTTTATCTAAGCCCCACGATGGCTCATACACGTGCTGCTGCTTCTTCTAAGCCTTCTGATGATGAAACTAAGTGCCAGAGGAAGATGCTTACCCTCCAGGAGAAGGTGAAACTCTCGGATATGATCAAAGATGGCAAGAAAATCATGGTGGTTGCCCGCCATTACGACTTGAATGAGTCTACCGTTCATTCCATCCATAAAGATGAAAAGAACATCAGTGAAATGGCTACTGTCTCAACAAGGAAGCAAAGTGCGTCATGACCAGTTGTAATAAGTTCATGGTGAGTCTGCCCTAGCCGTGTGGATCAGCGACAGCCGCAAGAAAAACATTCTGTTGGATTCGCTTGTCATCCAGGAGAAGGCGAGGCAGCTCTATCAGCGCTTTACGGCAGATGAACCTCAACCAGGACCCTCTTCTGCAACGTTCATGGATTTCACAGCGAGCAAGGTTGGTTCGAGAAGTTCCAGAAGAGGTATCATCTGAAGAGTGTCGTTCTCCACGGAGAAGTTGCCTCTGCTGACCAGCCTGCAGCAGAGGACTACGTGAACAACACGTTCCAGGAGATCCTTGAGGAGGGCGAGTATCATCCAGAACAGGTGTCCTTAACTGACGAGGGTCTGGTGGAGATGACTAAGTCTGCAAATGAGGAGGAGGAAGAGCAGCCACAGGTTCCTGGGGGTCAGGAGGAGGAAGCTGGCCTTACACTTGAGCGTCTCTTGCAAGTCGTGAGAACTATTAAGGTAGTACAGGACATGATTGGCAAATGGGACCCACAAATGATGCATGTATTGTGGTTCTGGAATGCACTTGATGGAGCGATAGAACCCTACAAAAGCCTTCTCATGCATATGAAACGACAGCACCAGCAACTGCCTATCATGATGTTCTTCAGCTGTGCACCCAGACTCCCACTGCCTACTCCTAGTACTCCTGCAGCGGAAGATGACGACGACGCACCTGCTGAAGATACTGCACCACCTGCAGACTCTCCTACTGAGGTCGTGCCTTCAGAGGAGCAGTAAACTTGCTCTTCTTTGCTATGCAGTACATCTCTTCATCTTCATTTCTTCATCATCGAACAAGTTGCACTATTTTCATAGGTTAGTGGTTGTGTGTAAGAACTGTGTGTGTGTGTAATTAAATGTACAATAATAATAATATGATATTTGTAACATCTAATATGTCTTATTTTCTCTTATTTTGTCGAATATATTGAGTAATGCAAGTATAATAGTGACTAAAGGGTGTTATTTCATGTCTAGAGGGCTCTAATAATGTTAAAAAACATATTTAGAAGGTCGTAAACAGGTTTTCTATGCTCTAACTGTGAAAATATTTAATTTATAAATAAAGAATCCTACTTTGCAGAAATTCATTTATCGAGGTAGAGTCTGGAACTGATTAACCTTGATAAAAGAGGGCCGACCGTATAATGTAACCATCACAAGAGTAACATCCATTGTATTCACAGGCCCCACCCACACTCAAGGGGAGGGGATTATACAGGATGTGTATACAGAGGGCGGGACTCTTAGGGACCATCTTAGAATCCTGCCTACCACAGCCCTGGCTGAGTAACTCAGTTGGTTAGAGTGTTGTCCCAATATATCAAAGTTTCAGGTTTAATCTCTGATCATGGCACATATAAGAAGCAACCAATGAATGCATAAATAAGTGAAACAACAAATCAATGTTTCTCTCTCCCCCTCCTATTCTCTTTCTAAAATCAATAAATAAAAAATAATTTTTAAAAAGAATCCTGCCATCCTGGCTGGTTTGGCTCAGTGGTTAGAGCATTGGCCTGCAGACCAGAGAGTCACGGGTTCGAGTCCGGTCAAGGGCACGTACCTTGGTTGTGGTTCGTCCCTGGCCCTGGTCGGGGTTGTGCAGGAGGCAACCAGTCCGATGTGTCTCTCTCACATGATGTTTCTCTCTCTCTCTCCCTCCCTCCCACTCTATCTGAAGATAAATAGAAAAATGTCCTCAGGTGAGGATTAATAAATAAATAAATAAATAAATAAATAAATAAATAAATAAATAAAATCCTGCCTACCACAGATGGCTTCCAAGGCCCTGCATTATTGGACCTCTATATTTCTCTCCCTCCTGACCCAATTCAAGCCATTGTCTTCAATGTCTGCCTTCCTTTGGCCACACTAACCTTCCTGTGCCTGAAGCAGCAACCTCTTTATTACCTCTAGACCTTGACCCGTGCTGCAGGAACACTTCTCCTGAACTTCACCTGGTTAATTCCTACGCATTCTGCAGGTGTTAGCATAAAAGTCTCTCTTACGGGGAAGGCCTTCCAGAGTTCTCCAAACTAAATGAAGACCCCACTGTTAGGATGTACACCGACAATACAGTTCCTAACGGCCCTTTGCCAGCTTCCCTGCCACAGGAGAACGAAGAGCAAACTTCCCGCCACAGGAGAGCTGGCCAGACAAATGCCACAGGACACCAGGAACCAAAGAAGCACCCAATCGCACATCTGCATTCCTGTAGACCATCCCCCTGCCCAAACCCACCAACCAAGACCCCAAAAAACCCACTGACGACAAAAGTTTCCCGCCAGTGGATGCATATAAGGACAAAGCTCTATCTCCTAGGGGCTGCCATCATCGACTCAATACCCCATGGCTCGGTGATGTGTAGCCCTTCCCTTTGGATATTCCCATCCTCCAGCCCTTCCTTTTTAAAAAAAAACAAAACCACTTTTTCTTTATTTACTGTCTGGGACTGCTATTTAGCATGCCTGTGTACCTCGAACCACTGACTTTCACCTTTCACCCACTATATCCTTGTAAGAGTTACTATACTCTTAATCAAACACACATCAGAATGTATAATTAGATCTTTATTTGTGATATTTCTTTTTTTTTTTTAATCCTCACCGGAGGATATTTTTCCATCCATTGTCAGACAGAGTGGGAGGGAGAGAGAGGGAGAAACATCGATGTGAGAGAGACACATCAATTGGTTGCCTCCCACACGACCCTGACTAGGGCCAGGGATCGAACCGAAATCAAGGTACATGCCCTTGACCGGAGTAAAACTCATGACTCTTTGGTCCCTGGGCCGACGCTCTAACCTCTGAGCCATTCCGGCCAGGGCTATTTGTGGTATTTCTTTAATGTTGTTCTCCCCACTCTGTGGGAGGCTCCATGAGAGTAGTGCCATGTCTGTTTCGTTCCCCATTGTATCTCCAGCACCGTGAATAGCACCTGGTACTTGGCAGACTCTCAATAAACATGGATGGACTGACTGATGGACTGACTGACTGAGTACATGGGGAAAAAATGCGAATAGTGTCAACCACAAGTTCTTCCCTATTAATCTTCAGAAGCAAGAAGCCGAAGAATATTCTTAGTAGGGGTAATTATGTTAGTAAAGGTACAAGTGAGGTTTCAGTGACAGAGATACCCTGAAATACAGTAAACACAATGGCTTAAACAAGACGGAATTTCATGTTTCTCCCGGGAAACTGGTGAGAAGATGGTAAGTAGTATGAGGTAGACCATTTGGTTTGAAGAGTTTGTTGTGGGTCAAGTTCCTGCTGCTTTGTTGCTCCACCATCCCTCAGGGTTTCCTCATCTGAAACTGCTCACTCATCAGTGCTATGTCCACACTCAGCTCACAAGACAGAAGAAATGTGGAGGACAAGTCGTTTACTGATAATAATGTAGTCTGAGAGTAGCACACATTATTTCTACTCACATCCCATTGGCTCAGACTTGGTCACATGGTCACATCTTACTGCAAGGGAGACTGGGAAATAAAGTGTTTAAGTTGGATGGCCATGAGCCCAGCTAAATCTCAGGGTTAAATATGTCAATACAAGGAAGGAGAGGAGAATGGATAGTAGTCGCTGCCACCCTCATGTCTGTGTAACTCTTCTTACTTTCCTCAATACACTTTCTTGTCTATTATCTCACTCAACCCCACAGGTGAAATGTGGGCTGTCCTTAGGAGGGCCTGACAAACTGCCCAGACTTAGCTTCATTTATTGTCTGTGAATGCGCATCCGAGGATTAACTGATACATTGGTTCATTCGTCATGGAGTGTCCTTCTGCTCATATTTCATTGGCCAAAGTCATTTCTATGATAACATCTAACCTCAAAGAGGGCAAGAAAATGCAGCCATACCTATGTGGACAAGAGGCGAAGAAGCTGAATGCTTGTGCACAGCACAGACGCTCTCCCAGTTATGAGACGCTTCATCATGCGTGTGGAAGCCAGCACACTTCACCCAACATTCTTTGGTTCTTTATCTGCAGTAGATCTTTAGTCAGCCTGATGACTGTACATAAAGAAAATGAAATTAGTTTGGCATGATTTATTCTTAGTAAATTATAGTGTTTCCCATGATGAGTATTTTTTCTTCAAAAATATTCCAATCTAAATTATTTTCATTCCATATTCTAAGTGATCACAATCTAACGGTTAACTAATCATTCCGGAATCCTTTCAGGGATTAAACAAAAAACTGACAAGTCTATGGTTTTCTTAAGGCATGCATAATCAATTGCCAAAAATAAATCGCATGGTATTCATTGCTACAGTGTTGTAGAGGCCTTTGTTATGTGGTCAAGGCAACTGCAAACTCTGGATTGAATGGTCAGAAGTATGATGAATACTCAAAGCTGTGTGTGTGTGTGTGTGTGTGTGTGTGTGTAACCAAAAATGGTTGAAACCAGCTGAAGTTTAACCTCAGAAGCAGCTGAAGACTTGGGCTTTCTACATGGACGAAAAGGCACAAGGTCTCCTGGCATTCAGAGAGCCAGGTCTGGACTCCCCACCTAAAGATACGCAGATGGTGCCATGAAGGAAAGCCCTTCCTGGTGCCTGCTGAAAATTCCAGCCCAGTCTCCAGGAATCCACAAGACTTCTACTTAACCTTTGACCCAAGCATTCAGATGAGAAAACCAGGGGCCCCAGGTTTGTCTGTGAAGAGGGAGGCAACCGGCACCACCATGTGATGAAACCAGATAATGCAAAGGCCTGAAGAAGGGATGACACCACCCGAAGCCGCAGGGTCTCCCCTCAGCTCCTCTGGGATAGAGTTGGCCAGACATATGCACAGACACTTTAATTGGTGCATGAACTCAGCGATCTTTCCCTCAACTCTTCCTGTCCGATGTCTGAGTGCTCCTCTTCTGAATGGTGGGAGTTCAGTGTGAGAAGTCACCTCTGGCTGCATGGGCAGGGAAGCCCATCCTGGTTGGTGGGATTAGAACGGCATATTAAAGAATAGATAGAGAGGGTGGGGAGTGAGGTTGGCAGGTCGTGGAGGAATCTGATTTGTCTGGAGTGGGAAGTTCCTGGAATGGGCGTAGACCAGAAAGTTGAGCTGAGGACTGACTGCAGAGGCCTTGACTGTCAGGCTGAAGCACGCAGACCCTTCAACAGGAAGCCGCGGAACACTTTTGATCCGGGACTTGACACGCACAGGTCTGTGTGAAGCCAAGACAAATTTGACAGTGAGCCATGGAGCAGACTGAGCAAGAGAGACCAGAGACAGGGAGGTCTGTTGTAGACTGTTGTCATGGCCAAAGCCCACAGTGAGATGTGCGGGAGCCAACTAGAAAAGGAAAGGAAACGGTAGAGTTTCTGGTGACGAATCCATTGAATTTGGGAGTGAAAAATGCAGAGAAGTCGACAATGTTTAAACAGTGTCTGTTCACAGTCTGTGTGATGCTCACGTTCAGGCAGCTGTGTTCTAAGAAACAGAGAGGGCCCCGGCTAAATTGGTAGCATATTTCCACCTCTTTCATGTGGGCTATGATCTTTCGGGACGATGGAGAGTTTCTCACAAAAGAAGTAATTCCACCCAGTGCAACTGTACTATTTTTCACTTCTAGCAGAATTCTGGGTGTCTTCTCAGGTCTGCACATCTTACTTGTAATGTTTATCCCAAAGAGCTTCCAACTCTTCGTCCACTCCAACAGGAACCAGAGTGGGAGGCGAGGCAAGGAGACAACGCTGTCTCCCCCTCGGTCTCAATGTATATCAGAGAGATGGCCACTCAAAGCTCCAAGCTCGTTTTTGGAGAGAATAAAATGAATGGACTATTCATAAACATGTGGGTAAGACGGGAGGAAACCACCAAGGGACGGTGCAGCACCTGCAGGACAGTAGCTGTGGAGAGCCATCAGCATGGTGAGCTTGAAGGGACAAGGAGACGAGGTGTCACAAGAATCCAGAGAGGGCTGTGGCGGAAGGGGAGGTTGCTGGAAAGGTGCTGTGGCCTTCAGTCTGGGAACCAGCCAAACTACTGCCAGCCCGTCACCCATAGGCAGGGAACTAGAATAGTTAATGCCCGGCCGGCTCTTTCCTCCTGCTCTATTTCCTGCTTACCCGCTATGGGGGGGACTCAGCAGAACCCCGAAGTTGAGGAAGCGCAATTGGCGTGGTTCATACAGGTCAGCCCCCAGGGACAGAGCAAGTGGAGAAGAAAGAGGAGGAGATCTGGAGGGACAAGTGGACTCAGCAGATTAATACTGACAGACAAAGTAACACAGCAGAACCCGCTTGCCATTTGCTGAGTGCTGACTGTGAACCTAGCATGAGGAAATGATGTCAAGACCTGCCTGGGCTTTGACTAATTGGGAAGATAAAGCTGGTCTGCAGGAGAGGTGACTGGCTCGAGGTGACTGGCCCGAGGCGCCGATGCCCAGGAAGGAGGACACAGAGCAGGAAGAGAGAAACTGCAAATCCCTTTCGGGTTCCTGGTTTCAGTTCTCTGCAAGGCCTCGTGCCTTTTTCATGAAAGTCCCTCAATTCCATACCCCCAAAATTTTTTTTTTACATAAGGCAGCTTGAGGAAGTTTCTATTTCTTAAAACCAAAAAACTTTGGGTTTACTTCATCTGAAACAAAAGAACCTCGACCACGCTTCATTTCATTCAATCCACATAGCAACCCTGAAAGGCAGGCGTCCTCACCCCCGTTTTAAAGATGAGGAGACTCTGGGTCCGAGGAAGATCAGGAAAACTTCGCCAAGGCCGCTGGAACGCACGCTGGGTCTGCCTGACTCCAACACGCTGCAATTTCCTAGGACTCCACGAGCTGCAAGCTGGCCAAAGACAACCTCCCAAAGCGGACTTGAACTCCACCCTGAACCCGGCACCCCTGTGGCGAAATGATTGTCCTGTCCATCTAGGCTTGCCGGCCAGCACGCAGTTCTGCTGAGGAACCGGCGGGCATGGCCACCCAGCGCCTAAATGTGTCACAGAGAACAAGAACGGGACCAACCGTGAACTTGCAAAGCTGCACTCGGGCTCCTTTCAAGTCCTACAAAAGGGGTGTATTGGTAAATGCTGTCATTACTCAGCTAAATGGCACAAACAAGGTTCCCTGCACATGGGAACAAGTGCACCCCCAAATATCCAGTGGTTGTTGGAGAAGGAGGGCCTGCTCACACCTAGCCCCCAGGAGCCCAGGGTGAGGCTCTCAGCGCCCCCCGCCCCCCACCTCATCCCATCCCAAGGCCCACACCCTGTCAGCTTCCCCACCTCAGAGCAGGAAGGTAATGTCTCTGCGAACCGCTAACCCGCAGTGGCCAGGAGATGAAAAGAATCTCAGAAATGCTGTGTTTAATTTAAAGCAGGCCCAGCCCACCTTAACCAGGCTGCAGTTTCACTCGGAATAACCGGTTTGTTTTTCTTGGACGTTCCAGGAACTAACTGGCCACCCCCTGTTAAATCCCAGAAGGAATGCTAGGGAGGCCCCTTGATGGGGCCAAAAGCTGACAACGAGTCAACCATTTGCTGTCTCATTCTCCCTTCGACCCGACCCAACCTGGGACGCCTGCTTCAGGCCAGTTGGGCCTCTCTGGGGGTGACTTGAGGACCCTCCCTTTGCTCCCTGTGCTCCCCTCCTCCACACCTGACTTGGTGCCCAGAGTTGTGGGGGTAAAAGGTTGCCATGTGGATAATAATAGCATATGATCCATCGTCTGTCCACATGGCCTGTTTATTGAGTTCTCTGTAAGCCCTGCTGCACACTCTGTATACTATCTCATCAAGTCCTTGCAACATCCCAATAAGGTGTGAGGACATTTTTCATCGCTCTTTGTACAGATGGTGAAACTGAGGCCAAGAGCGGTTGCAAAACTCGTCTCAGGTCACCCAGCTCTAATCGGAGCCCCCCAGCTCTGGGTCCAAAGCCCAGGCTCCTCTTGGCTGCCTGCCCAGACCAGCCCCTCCCTCCTGGAGCCTGGGCAGATTCGGGTGCTTTGCTCCAAGGCAGGTGCCCTTGTTGTCCACGTTGGCATCTGTGAAAGGAGTGCTCTGGGGACATCGGGTGACTGGTGGTCGGAGGAGCTGCTGTAGTCCATCCTACAGCCCTTCCTTCCCACTTTGGATTGGGTTGGGTCGGGAGCTTCCAACCCCGTGGGTTTTGCTGCTTTGCTTGCAGGGGTCTGGTGACGATGAGGCTGCTCCGAGCATGAGGGAGCAGCGCGGTGCAGCCGGCTGGAGCCAGGCAGGTTCCTGGGCTCTGGGCTGGCCCGTGAGCTCAGGCAGGTTCCTCCCCGTTCGGGTCTCAGCTTCTCCACGAAACGGTAAATGGGGATGGAGATGGGGAGGGCACAGGGCTTACATTCTTCAGGCCTCTTCGGGGCCTAATGTGCTGTGATTTTAACGCTACATCGGGATCTTTGGTTCTAGGAGAGGGAGGTGGCGGAGTGAGGGACACCAGGGAGTGGCTTGGGGGAGTTCCCAGGACTTGGGAGAGGAGAAAAGAATGGGTGGGGCCTGCAGCAGAACCAGGGACGGGGTGGCCCACATGGATTTGCTCGAGGGCCCCAAGTCCAGTTCCAGAGACATTTCCCGGAGCCTGGCCTTCCTCCTGGAGGACAGGAGGGCACAGCGGATGGCACTCAGGGCATAAGGCTGCCCCAGCCAGAGAACAGGTTTCTTCTTTTCAACTTCAGCTGCATGCTGGGAACTGGCTGCTCGGATGCCTCTCTCTGCCTGGTGTCCCCTCCACTCGGAGGAGCTAAGAAATGAGCTCTCTGGCCTGACAAATGGGGCTGCCTTGGATTTCCAGGGCAGCAGGCAGGGCAGCGTGGGTGGTGCACTGAGGCAGGTGAGGCCTCTTTGGTTCCCCAGGCTGGGCCAGCGCAGGAAAGCTGTTGCTGCTGATGGGTGGGGAGCCCGGCCCCACGGGCCTGGGAGGGAGCTGATAAGAGGCCTCTCAGGGAGGGACTGGCTCAGGGACAATGGACTTAGTGTCAGAGGTCTGGGCTGTTGCTTTCCCTCTCTGCTCCCAAGAGAGATTCCCATGGCAACCAGATCCTGACTTGGCCACTAGTGTCAATGGAGACATTGTGTGGGAGTTCTTGAGTCCCAGCCTCACCCCTGGGGTTGGGGGAACCATCTCTGGCCCTACAGATGCCCCCGAGCACTGTGCTGTAGGATGGTCTCCAGGGGTCTCCCAAGTGCCACTCCCCCATCCAGGACAGAGATGTGGGGGGCTGTCGGGGGCTTTCCCTGGTGACACTATGAGGTCCCCACCCAGGCCTGCATTGTTCAGGAGCTGCTTGTCGGGGGGGAGGGGAGCGGGCAGGTGACACACACCCTTTTTGTGCATTTTCCCCAAACCTAAACCTGTAACTAACCCTCTACTGATTCATCTGCAGGAATGATACGTTTTGGTGCCAAGTCTGAAGAAATGGGAGGCATTTTACAAGTTACCGAGCCACGAGGACGCGCAATCTCTCTTTATTTATTTTGTAACCGAAGCAGCACTGAAGCTAGTTAACCTGGCTAACCCTTCACACCTGGCAGCTAATGGCAAATGCTGTCGTCAAGGGGGAGGAGCAAGCTTGGGCAGTGACCTGGCGGCTTGGGGACGGCTCTGTGGACGAGCTGGGATCTGGGCGGGGCCTCAGCAGGCAGAGAAAGTCCAGCGAGCTGGGGGTGTGAGTGCCTGGTCCCTATAATGGGAGGTGAGGCTGTGAGAGACCACAGGACCCTGGATTACACTATAGATCTAGGCTTTGTTGAGCAGGTGGGGGAGACCACTGACGGTGTGTGGGGGGCATTATTCAATTAAAATGGGGCCTCAGGAAGCCCCCTCTGCTAAAGCACTCCAAGCTCTCACACAATTGTCATGAAATGGCTTGTGGTGGCGGCAGTCGTAAAATGTCAACCCATGTGGACCTGTGCCCTGCTGTATCCCCCCCCCCAGCACTGACGAATGCTGTTCGGTGACTGTGGAGGGTGAATTGGAGAGGGGAGCCCAGAATGGAGGGTGGTGGGAAAGACGCAGGGGGTGGAGTGGCCTTGGCAAAGGACCGTTTTACAGATGAAGAAACTAAGGCTCAGATACGTAATACTAGATGGCTCTGCCTCTCTGCAAAACTTCTCTTTTCCTTTGGGGACCCTGAGTGCCAGGTAAGCAAGTCTCCAGGAGGACGAAAATGCAGAAGCATGGGGGTTTGGGGTGAGGGAGAGGGGGAGCTCCTTCCCCCCAGCTCCCTGAAGAAGATACGGGACTCAGCCAGATCAAAAGGGAAGGAGCAGTTCAAAGCACACTGGATACCTAAGTGTTTTCCTTCCTTTTTCCCCTGTGGCACGTTGGTCCCTTGAGAAAGACTCTGAGATGGCGATGAGTGAGCAGGAAGTCTATTGTGGTGTGCCCTGCAATTAATGCCCCAGTGGGAGTGGGAGTGAAGGAAGAAGCAGGAGTGGGTAGTAGGAGAAACTGGACAGCAATGCAGCCTCAACGAAGGCCTCAGCCAGCCCCTCTGGAGCTGGGCTGGCCTCTGAGAGCTGTCCTGAGTGGGGACAAGAAGGCTGGCAGCTAGGGAATCAGGCCCTTCAGCCCCAGAGGAGGGTCTAGGCAGCACCACAAACAGGTCAGGTGGACCAATGTCTCTATCGGATGCAGCTTCACTCTGAGTTGCAGAGGCCACATTCCTGAGACGGAGACGGGAACTGACCCAGTTCATCTTCTGAGCCAGGCCAAAGGCCGTGACTGGCTGTGTTGGAGAGAGCCGTGAAGGTTCTCAAAACTAGAATTTCTTATTTTAAATGAGCACGTTTAACTTCTGTACTCAGGAAAGACATTGACATTGTAAAAAGTTATGACTTTTATTTGTCCGTTTATACAGCTGTGTGTTGTGAGGAAGAAGGGGAGCGATGACAACTGTGTGATGGAGAAAAGGACTGTGGGACAAGCGATGATGCCCGGCCATGTGCAAATCTGTCATTGCTCAATCTACCCCCTGAAAGGACTACTTAGGGATGCATCTCACAGATGCAATGCTGAGCAAAGGCGCTAGATGCAAAGAGTACATCCTGTGTGGTTCCATTTATCTGAAGTTCAAAGACGGGCAAACTCACCTATGGGGGCAGAAATCAGAATGGTGGTCACTTTGGTGGGGAGGATTTTACGTGGGAGGAAGCAGAGGGATTCTTCTAGGGTGGTAGAAATATTCTATGTGTTAACCAGAGTGGTGCTAACCTGGGGGAATATATATGGAAAAAGGCTTTAGGCCATAATCTTAACACCTGTGCTCTTCTTATACATGTTACACTTTTTTTTTTTTTTTAAGGAAGGAAAAAAGAGCAATTTTCTCCTGAAGTTACTTGCGTTTCAGTGGGATCTAGGCCAATAAAGGCATTAACGCTAATGATAGAAATTTACATTTTTCTGGAGAGCCAAGGGAGCTTTGAAGACATCTGCTAGGCTGTGGGTTTCCATTTTTGTCAGCTTCCTCCATTCTGCCTCTGATTCTCCTAGTCCCAGACCACTGATATCCTGCCCCACGTGCTAGAGACTATTTTGAGAGATTATTCGAGAAGAACTTCCTCTTGTCTCAGTAGGACTCATATCTCCCACCTGCAGAGAGGCACTCTGGCTGGGCACAGGGCTCCTTGGGGTGGTCTGAGCCTTGTGGGGCCCTGTGCAGCCCCTCGGCCCTCTTCTTACTTTTAAAGACTCTGTTCTGATGACACATCAAACACGTTAAACGCAGCCCACACTGACTATTGTATAGGTATGCACATATACATGTATATACTCACATACATGTGTCTTTATATTTTTATGATAAAATATATATATATATACTTTCATCCTCACCAGAGGACACTTTTACTGCATTTTATCCTCAGATAGAGCAGGAAGAGAGAGAGAGAAACATCGATGTGAGAGAGACACATCGACTGGTTGCCACCCACACGACCCGAACTGGGGCCGGGGACAAACTGCAACCGAGGTACGTGCCCTTAGCGGGAACCGAACCTGGGACTCTCTGGTCCACGGGCTGACGCTCTAACCGCTAAGCCAAACCGGCCAGGGCTATTATAAAATATTTTTAAGTGGTTTTGATAATTTTGCTTTTTAAAATAATAGGATATGAGCAGCACACTATTTCTTGGCAATTTCCTTTTCATTTTTTTTAACTTGCTTTACTTTTTCAAAATTGATTTTGAGCGAGAGAGAAGGAGAGAGAGAGAGAGAGAGAGAGAGAGAGAGAGAGAGAGAGAGAGGGAGAGAGAGAGAGACTGATTTATTGCTCCACTTATTCATGCACTCATTGCTTGATTCTTGTATGTTCCCTGACTGGGATCGAACCCGCAACCATGACCTATCGAGACGACTCTCTAACCACCGGAGCTACCCAACCAGGGCCTCCATGCACCTTTCAAGATTCTTGCAAAGGAGGAAATGTTACTTTCAATCCATTTTCAAATGTAATAAAATTTTTATAAATACTAAATCCATTAATTAATAATGTTGACATAATATTCCACTTGTAGGCATTTAATGAAACATTTATTCAATTTGATTATGTAGTTTTTCTTTGTTCATTTTGAAATAAATACACTTTTTCCCTAGAAGTCAGACTTTTCCTGTGAGAATAATGGCCAGTTGATAAGGTGGTTTGCCTGAGAAGTCGCCTTTTGGGGAGGGTGGGTGGCCCTGGCCAGGGCTTGCACGGCACAGCCCACAGTGGGGTGTGCAGGACACGGTATGGGCTGTGGGCAGTGAGCGTGGGATGGTCTTGGAAAACAGGTGGCCATTTCCCAAGAGCTGGTGAGTTGTCTTTTCTGGCATTGATGATGGGAAGAAAGTCAAGTTCAGTAGATACTTGGAGTCATTTTAAAAATGAATCATTTAGCCCTGGCCGGTTTGGCTCAGTGGTTAGCGCGTTGGCCTGCGGACCAGAGAGACCCGGGTTCGGTTCCCGCTAGGGGCATGTACCTCGGTTGCAACTTGTCCCCTGCCCTGGCTGGTCGTGCGGGAGGCAGCCACTCGATGTGTCTCTCTCACATCGATGTTTCTCTCTCTCTCTCTTCCTCTCTCTCCCTCCCACTCTATCTGAACAAAAAATAGAAAAATGTCCTTGGGTGAGGATAAAAAAAAAAAAAAAAAGAATCATTTAAAAAAGTCCCCTCACATGGTAGAGCTTTATGAACTGATGTGAAGAGATGCCCAAGGCAGAGCCAAGGGGAAGAGGCAACTCTTACCACACCCCGCACCGTGTGTGTGCACAATCTTGTCTTGCAAGCGCAGACGAGATCTGGAAGCATTTACCAAGGCTAGAAACACGGATTATATCTGGAAAGCGGAGTTATGGGGCAACTTTCGCCGTCTAAGTCACCCATGTCTGCAATGTCGGGGTTTTTACGACGTGCATGCACGTCCAGCTCTTGATTTATGGGCTGGGTAGGTCCTGAAATGTATCAGTCCATTCAAAATGTTTACCTGAAGACTTCAAATAAAGTTTCTCATAAAAAATAAAGAAAACACCGGTTATATGTTCCAGTAGCTTGAAAAGAGCATGTCAGGAATGTACTTTTTCGTCATGTATTAAATATCAACAATAAATAACCCACATAAACATATATTAATAATCATTCAAGAGACAAACAGATGGCCACCTGGTAAAGAGAAATGAAGCTGCAGGTGGCTTTGGCTTACAACCATTGAGTATGTTTCTCCTTTTTCTCCATTTTAGAAAAACTTGTTTCCAAAACGTTTGTCATGGGTGACATTTTAGTTTTTATCCTTTTAAAAATCTTGATAAGGTGAAATTTGATTGAGAGGTGAAGCTAGAGACCATTTCTTTAAGGGCTGATACTTTTTAAAAATTTTACTTATTAATCTAAGAGAAAGAGAGAAACATTGATTTGTTGTTCCACTTATTTATGAATTCATTGGTTGATTCTTTATGTGCCCTGACGGGAACTGAACCCACAACCTTGGCTTCTAACCTGAGCTACCTGGCCAGGACCAAAGGCTGACAATTTAAAAAAAATTTTTTTCTTTATTGATTTTTAGAGAGAGAAGAAGGGAGAAGGAGAGAGAGATAGAGGCATCGATGAGAGAGAACATCAATTGGTCGCCTCCTGTATGCCCCCCACTGGGGATCGGGCCCACAACCTGGGCCTGTGCCCTGACTGAGAATAAAACCAGCGACCTCTTGGTGCATGGGTCGACACTCAACCACTGAGCCACACCGGCTGGGCAAGGGCTGACAACTTTTGATGATAAAGCTTTGGCACTTGTTCATCCAGGGCCTCACAAGGGTATCACCTGCTATTTTCTTTTTTTTTTTATCCTCACCTGAGGACATTTTTCCATTTTTTGTTCAGATAGAGTGGGAGGGAGAGAGAGGAAGAGAGAGAGAGAGAAACATCGACGTGAAAGGGACACATCGAGTGGCTGTCTCCCGCACGACCAACCAGGGCCGGGGACAAATTGCAACTGAGGTACATGCCCTTAGTGGGAACCGATCCCGGGTCTCTCTGGACCGCAGGCCGACTCTCTAACCACTGAGCCAGACCGGCCAGGGCTCACCTGCTATTTTCTAGTCACAATATCCCTATAAGGCACCCCCCGCCCAGAAATACAGGTCACAAAGTGTGATCTGAGACAAGCGCAGGACACAGCCCCCACGCGAAGTGGGAGCCCAGGGCTGGGGAGAGCACGCATTGCCATGCTGTGAATTTGCTCCATCACCAGGCAACCTTCCTGAACTTAGTAGTCAGGGAGGGGCCCCCCAAACCGGAGGCACACAGATCATTCCAAAACAAGCTCTGATTATTTTATTTATTTATTTTTAAATATGCTTTTATTGATTTTAGAGAGAAGGAGAGAGTGAGAAAGAGAGAAACGTGGATCAGTTGCATCCCATTCTCGCCCCGACCAGGAACCGAACCAGGGACCTTTTGGTGCACGGGACAACGCTCAACCAACTGACCACACCGGCCAGGGCAAGCTTTGTATATTTTAAAGGAATTAATTTCTTTAGCAAATCTTTCGAAAAGGTATAGAAATTAATCCTGAGTAAATCAATTAATCGGAAAATGTCCTACAAATAAAATTTTCAACGGAGAGGCTCAGGCTCTGGGGATCCAAGTTTTCAGTGGTTGATTTGCTTATTTATTTTCTCAGCATTGGCTGCACCTAAAGGAAGGGCTGATGGAGCACGAAGGGGGGACATGCAACGACAAGCCGTATGTGACTTTACAGAACTCACAGTCCAGCACCGAATTTCCCAAACTCTGAGCACCGTCTTCCCATGTTTTGCCATAGCTGAGCACCACACGTACCATTATTTTCTTAATATTTTTCTTTAGAGCACCTGATTTATTTCCCCTCAATAAACTTGTTTCTAAGGGAGTCTACATCCCTATTATGGACTGAATGTTTGCGTCACTCCTCAATTCACACGTTGAAACGTCACCCCCAATGTGACAGGGTTGGGAGGTGGGGCCTTTGGGAGGTGACCAGGTCACAGGGGTGGTATCCTCGTGATGGGGTTCGTGCCCTCACAGAGGAAACCCTAGCCAGCTTTCCTGCTCTTTCTGCCAACGAGAAGTTGGCCATCTGCAGCCTGGAAGAGGGTCCCCACCAGAACCCAGCCATGACCTTAGCTTCCAGAGCTGTGAGAAGCAGACTCTGTTGCTGACACGCCGCCCAGTTTCAGCAGCCTGAACGGACTAAGAGAGTCTCCCTGCGAAATTACAAAGGGAATGTGAAAGTCTTCTATTTCCCTGACACACATTAAAATACATACTAAACTTTTCAAATGCTCCTGTGCGTATCGCCTAGTGGCATCCTGTGTACCAGCCGTGGTGCAAGCCCCACTGGGAAACTGCAGATTCAGCACACACAGGGCATGTGCACGATCCAGCCTGCAGCAGGGCCAGACCCAGGGGGGGAACGGTGTCAGCCGACAGGCCCCGTGGTCAGAACAGCACTGCATTTGGCCCTTAATGCTCTGTGTGTATTCTCTTGAAGTTTTTAATAATTTTATCCTTAAGTTTGTGTTTTGTAAGTGAAATCCAGTGGAACAAGGAAGCATGTGTTGGTGACTTAGAGCCTCAGTTTACACACCCTCCTGTCTTCTGCCAGCTCCTCAGGACATGGTCTTGGCACCCACTCCCCATGACCCCTGTGTCCCAGGCTCTCCCAGCCCCACCCCCACCCTTGCCCCTGCCCAGCAATCACTGCTGCTCTCTGCCCTGGCTGGAGGGGCCTGGGCACATGGGCCCTGCTATGTCTTAGCAGAGGTCATGACAGTAGCCCCATCTCTGTCCCGCAGGGCACACCTCTTACCCTCCCCTGACCCAGTACCTAACACATCCCACGTCCCAGGCTGCAATCCCCTTGGGGTCGCCTGTGCTCTATGGGTTGGGCACAGGCCCCTGGGAAGGGGAGCTGTGTGTGCGGGGCGCCCGGCAGCCAGCGATGCGTGAGTGCCGACTGGTGGAGGGTGGGGGTGGCTGGCACCTGTGAGGGTGCCATTAATGTCCCCATATCTGAGCGAGCACACCAAAAAACACAAAACACCATGATAGGTCCAGAGAGAAATTGTGGAAGAAAGCAAAAGCTTTCTATTTTAGTACCTTTAATGACAACTCATCTTCTTTTTGGAAAAGGGGGCCCTGTATTGTTGCTTTGTACCGAACCCACACATTATTTAGTGGGTCCCGACCCAAAGTAGCACCTGGGAAGTCTCAGTAGGGCTGGGCAGGGACATTTCTGGGAGGCACTGGAGGATGTCGCCTGGTGGCCCGAAGCTCCAGAGAAGTTTCAAGGAGATGTGGCCCCTGCATTGGGCCTCGGAGTCAGATGGGTGACAGTTACTACGAGGAGAGGAGCAGAAATGGAGACTCAGGGTCTGCCTGGGGGGCTCAAAGGTGCGGTCTGGCTGGGAACAGGAAGCCAGGGAGGTGGCTCAGGAAGTGAGCAGACTCAGGTCAACTAACACAGGAAACAGCTTGGCCCGCAGCCAACAGGAAGACCCTGACAGTCTGATTAGGAAGGCAGCACCGAGTGACATGGCGCTGGTGACAGGGAGAGGCCGAAGAAAAGGACTCCGAGGCTGGGAAGGGGCAAGGTTGGGCCTCTTGTGGTGATTACACCAGTAACAAGTAACACTTTCCTTTATAAACTTTGAGAGGCCAGGGACTGAATCTCAGCCAGATGTCATTCTATGAGGAGAGAATGAGACTAAAGGCAGGGCGGGTGTGGGCAGAGTACCGAGCAGGAAAAGGGCCAGATGTGCTCTATCCAGGCCAAGAAAGGAGGCTCCGTTGCAATTGTCGCCACACTTTTTGGATCACACATCTATAAGACATTTTGGGGCACGTACCCTAACATATGTATTTTTATGTATGCGTAAGTTATGTACTTGCACAATTCTATTATGGTTGTTATAAAACAAAAGCAAAAAACAGAACTTTAAAAGGATAGCTAAAAATAAGGATAAGAAAGTTCTAAAATCCTCTTCCTACTCCCCAGTGGACTGTGGTCCAGTGTGCGTAGGAGATCTGGAACCTGGAGTTATGCCAGGAAGTCCTCTTGCCCGGATCCCCGTCCCCTGTGGCAGCTCAGGACTGTCCTTCCAGATCTTCTCAAGGAAACGGTCTGGGCGTCTGGCAGTTTGTATTTATGTGTTTGGAGAGGGCTGTGTGCAGAGCTGAGCAGATGAGGTGGGAGCGGGAGCAGCAAGTGCTGACTCAGTCGAGTGTCAGGGAAGTATCTGGGAGGGGAGACTCAGGGGATCCACACAACCCCCATGGGCAGGAACTGTTACCTCCGGGTTATTGTGAAGGTGCTGGGAAGTCCAGTAACTTGCCCGAAGTCACTCAGCCTGCACCAGGATGTGGACCCAGGTTCGGCTGACTGCAGAGCCCGCCTGTCCCACTCTGGAGGAGCAAGTGGTTGGGGTTGAGGTCCATTGTCACAACAGGGTTGGTCATCCTGGATCGGGCAGAGCACCGGAGCAGACACTGGGCACCCTGTCTACAAGTGCCTAGGGCATCAACCTGCAGACCATGACCTCCATTCATCTCAGGGCTTTGTGCTGGAGTGCACAGAAATCTGGAGGACACTGGAAGATAAACATTCCTCTCCCTCTCTCCTCAGTTGGGACAACTCTGAGGTATTCCCCCCTTTTCCAGAGGGGCCCCACCTGAGCCTCGGAGGCTTTTAGTGGTTACCTACTTATAAAGGCTCTTGCTTGCTTTGGGTCCCTTCTGTCCCTGATATTCCTCCGTCTCACTTCCCACTCCTGGTGTCATCTCTCCAACAAACTACTTGCACACAAATCCTTGTCGTGTCTGCTTCTGGGGAACCCAGTTTACGCAGGCCCTTTGGTGAGGGGAGCCTTGTCTCAGGGGATATCATGTGTGGCTTGCATATTCCACTCCCGCTGCCTAGGCCTTGGCAGACATTGCCAATCAATCACGGCAGTCAGAATTCCCATAGGGCACCTCAGGACACTAGTAACAATCAGTAGGAGCCAACAAGTGAGTTGAAATCTGTTTGCCAGGGACAGAGTCTAAGTGGGGTCACCATGAGGGAACATACCCCTTTATTTCCAGCTCTTAGAGCCAAGTGAACCAACTGCCAGTCTAGTAAAAGGGGGTGGGCTGGGGAGGAAAAGGGGGACTTCTTCACTACTGCAGAGTACACTTCTCTCTCTCTCTCTCTTTTTTTTTAACTTATCTTTATTGTTGAATGTATTACAGATGTTCCTCATTTTTCCCCCATTGACCCCCTCCTCCCCATTCCTGCCCTCCTCCTGCCTTTCCCCACACTGTTGTCTGTGTCCATTGGTTATGCATATATACCTCTAAGTTCTTTGGTTTATTTCTTCCCACCCCCCAGCCCCCCTTCCCTTTGAGGTTTGTCAGTCTAACAACCAATTTGTACTTCTTAATCTCTTCACCTTTTTCACCCCTCCCCCCAGCCCCCACCCATCTGGTACCCAACAAAATGTTCTCTGTATCTGTGAGAATGTTTCTGTTCTGCTTGTTCATTTTGTTTGTAGATTCAATTGTTGATAGATATGTATTTATTGCCATTTTGTTTGTTCATATTTTTTTATCTTTTTCTTCAAGAAGACTCTTCAACATTTCATATAATAATGGTTTGGTGGTGATGAACTCCTTTAGCTTTTCCTTGTCTGGGAAACTCTTTATAGGGCCATGGATTCTAAATGACAGCTTTGCAGGATAGAGAAATCTTGGTTGTAGGTTCTTGCTTTTCATTACCCTGAATATTTCTTGCCACTCCCTTCTGGCCTGCAAAGTTTCTTTTGAGCAATCAGCTGACAGTCTTATGGGAACTCTCTTGTAGGTAACTAACTGCTTTTCTCTTGCTGCTTTTAAGATTCTCTCTTTGTCTTGAACCTTTTCCATTTTGATGATGATGTGTCTTGGTGTGGGCCTCTTGGGGTTCATCTTGTTTGGGACTCTCTGTGCTTCCTGGACTTGTATGTCTGTTTCCTTCACCAAGTTAGGGAAGTTTTCTGCCATCATTATTTCAAATAGGTTTTTGATTTCTTGTTCTCTCTCTTCTCCTTCTGGCACCCCCAAGATGCGAATGTTGGCATGCTTGAAGTTGTCCCAGAGGCTCCTTACACTATCCTCATTTTTTTGGATTCTTTTTCCTTTTTGCTGTTCTGATTGGGTGTTTTTTGCTTCTTTATATTCCAAATCGATGGTTTGCTTCTTGGCTTTACCACTCTACTATTGAATCTGTGTAAACTATTCTTTATTTCAGTTAGTGCCTCCTTCATTTCTAACTGTGCATCCTTCATTTCTGACTGGTCCTTTTTTATGCTCTTGAGGGTCTCACTAAGTTTATTGAGGTTCTCACTAAGTCCATTGAGCATCCTTATAAGCAGTGTTTTGAACTCAGCATCTGTTAGGTTGCTTAACTCCATTTCACTTAGTTCTTTTTCTGGAGTTTTGTTCTGTTCTTTCATTTGGGACCTGTTTCTTTGTCTCCTCATTTTGAATGCCTCCCTGTGTTTGTTTCTATGTATTACTTAGCGAGAGGTATGGGGCTAGCTGAGACCAGATGCCGCTTGTTTGAAAGAATTTAGGAAAAGATGAAGTAGGATCCAAGACAGGCCAATCCTATGGTAAAGCAACTGGCAACAGCTTGGGTGGGCCTGAAAGTTGGGTGGGGCGGGGCCTCAGGGAATCACCAGGGCGGGGCAAACAGTGTGAGCCAGGTTGCTGGAGTCCCAGATATGGCAGGGTCTGCCAGCCCAGGGAAGGGCTCACCAAAGGAACAAAAGCCTCTGATAGCATGTCTGTCCAGGAGAAAGCTGCCTCTCCAGCCCTCGCTCCAATGCCAAACAGCTCAGTTCTTCCCCATATGACTCTGGTGCCTTTCAAGCTGCCTCCCCCACGCTGGAGCCTGGAGGGAGCGAGTCCGAGTAAGTCCGTGCGCGGGCCCTTTAAGAGGAGCTGCCGGGGGCTCCAGCCGCCTCAGCCTCAGTTCCCGCTGGTTTTTCCAGCCAGAAGTTAAGGGGATTCTCTTCCTGGCACTGGAACCCTGAGCTGGGCGCCTGGTGTGGGACGGGGACCCCTCAGTCCTCAAGGAGGACCTTCCCAGCCGAGGTGTCCTCCTAATTTTTATCCGCCACACATGGGTGTGGGACCAGCCCACCGCGCCTCCGCCCTCCTACCAGTCTCGATGTGGCTTCTTCTTTAATGTCGTAGTTGTAGGACTTCCATTCAGTTCGATTTCAGGTGGTTTTGAATGATGGTTGTTCTGTAGTTTAGTTGTAACTTTGATGTGGTTGTGGGAGGAGGCGAGACCGCGTTTATCTACGCCGCCATCTTGACCAGAAGTCCAGAGTACCCTTCTCCATACAGCCTTGGGGACAAGTCCCAGCAGGCCATAGGAAAGGGGAATAACAGTTAAAGTTAATATTATGTTTTGTTTTTTCTTTGTTTTTCAATGTTAAAGAATTTTTATTTTTCCATTATAATTGACATACATTATTATATTAGTTTCAGGTGTACAACCTAGTGATTAGACATTAAATAACATACTAAGTGATTGCCCCAATAAATCTAGCACCCATATGACACCATACATAATTATTACAATATTATTGACTATATTTTCTATGCTGTACTTTACATCCCTATAACTATTGTGTAACTACCAATTTGTGCTTCTTAATCCCTTCACCTTTTCCACCCATCCCCAACGTCCCTCCCATCTTAAAGAAGACCCTTTAACATTTCTTATGATACTGGTTTGGTGATGATGAACTCCTTTAGTTTTTTCTTGTCTGGGAAAATCTTGATCTGTTCTTCTATTCTAAATGATAGCTTTGCTGGGTAGAGTAGTCTTGGTTGTAGGTCCTTGCTTCTCATCACTTTGAATATTTCTTGCCACTCCCTTCTGGCCTGCAAAGTTTCTGTTGAGAAATTAGCTAACAGCCTTATGGAAGCTCCCTTGTAGATAACTATCTTCTTTTCTCTTGCTGCTTTTAAGAGTCTCTCTTTGTCTTCAATCTTTGGCATTTTAATTATGTGTCTTGGTGTGGGCCTCTTTGAGTTCATCTTTTTTGAGATGCTCCGTGCTTCCTGGACTTGTATGTCTATTTCCTTCAGCAGGTTAGGGAAGTTTTCCATTATTTTTTCACCAGGTTAGGGAAGTTTTCTGTCACTTTTTCACATATGTTTTCAATTCTTTGCCCTCTATCTTCTCCTTCTGGCACCACAATTGTGGGAATATTGGTACACTTGAAGTTGTCCCAGAGGCTCCTAATAGTTTCCTCATTTTTTTGAATTCTTTTTTCTATTTGCTGTTCTGATTGGATGTTTTCTGTTTTCTTATCGTCCAAATCTCTGATTTGATCCTCTGCTTCATCTACTCCACTGTTGATTTTTTGTAAATTAGTCTTCATTTCAGTTGATGTATTTTTCATTTCTGACTGGTTCTTTTTATGATTTCCATGTCATTTTTTATGCTGTTGAAGTTCTCACTAAGTTCATTGAACATCCTTATAACCAGTATTTTGAACTCTGCATCTGGTTGATAGCTTAGCTCCATTTTGTTTAGTTCTTTTTCTGGAGTTTTGTTCTGTTCTTTTATTTCGGACATGTTTCTTTGTCTTTGCATTTTGCCAGCCTCCCTGTGTTTTTTTCTATGTATTAGGTAGAGCTGCTATGTCTCCCAGTCTTGGTAGAGTGGCCTTATGTAGTAGGTGTTCTGTAGGGTCCAATGGCACAGCCTCCCCAGTCTCCCGAGCTGGGCACTCCAGGTGTGCCCTCTGTGTGGGCTGTGTATGCCCTTCTGTTGTAGTTGAGGCTTGATTGTTGTTGGCATGTCAATGGAAGGGATTTACCCCCAGGCTGATCAGCTGCAAGGACTGGCTGCAATCACTGTGGAGCATCAGCTGTGCAGGAGCCCACGCCATGGAACAGGACTTACTCCAGTGGGGCTTGGGTCTGCCTCTTGAGTATGTTGCATGTGGATGTGGTTCTGGGGCCTCCTGGGAGGTGCAGGTCAAGGTCAGCCACCACCTGTCCTGCTTGGGGCTACCCAGCATGAGTATAAAGCGATCTGCAGATAGCTGCTACTTGTGCTGGGCTTGGAGGTACCCAGGAGAGGCCAAGCTGTGAACTAAGGCCGGCTGCCACTAGTGCCAAGCCTGAGGCCACTTAGCGAGAGGTACAGGGCTCGCTGAGGCCAGATGCTGCTTGTTTGAGAGATTTTAGGAAAGTCTGAAGCATGAGCCAAGATAAGCCATTCATATGGAAAAGCCATTGGAAACGGCTTAGGTGGGCCTGAAAGTTAGGTGGGGCTGGGTCTCAGGGAATCACCGGTGTGGGTGCAACAGTGTTAGTCAGGTTGATGGAGATTCAGGTATGGCACTCGCCTGCCAGCTCTGTTGGGGGAGGGCTCAGCAAAGGAACAATGGCCTCTGCCAGCACTTCTGTCTGGGAGAAAGCTGCCCCTCCACCTCTTGCCCCAATGCCAGACAATTCACTTTCCTTCCATATGTCCCTGGTGCTTTTCGAGCTGCTGCCCCAGCCCTGGAGCTTAGAGTGAGTGAGTCCGTGTAAGTCAGTGCACAGGCCCTTGAAGAGGAATACCTGGGATGCCAAAAGCCCTCCATCTCCCTCAGCCACAATGCCCCCTGGTTTTTACAGCCAGAAGTTATGGGAACTTCTCTTCCTGGCACTGGAACCCTGGGCTGGGGAGCCCAGTATGGAGCTGGGGCCCCTTGATCCTCAGGGGGGACCTGTGCAGTGGAGATATCCCTCCCAATTTTTAACTCCCACACATGGGTGTGGAACCAGCCTGTTCTGCGTCTTCACCCTTCCTACTAGTTTTGATGTGGCTTCTTCTTTATATTTTTAGTTGTAGGACTTCTGTTCAGCTAGATTTCAGGTGGTTCTGAATGATGGTTTTTCTGTAGTTTAGTTGTAATTTTGATATGGTTGTGGGAGGATGTGAGTACCAGATTTACCTATGCTGCCATCTTGTTTATCCCCAATAATATTTAATAAGTACCCTGTGCCCTTTACGGCACCGTTGCTAATCCTCGCTGCTTCCTTTCTGCAAAGTGATTTTGAAACATCCAGCACATTTGCACGCCTTCTCCGCATCTAAAATATTTCTGGGAAGTACTACCACTTTTGTTTGTTTGTTTCTCAAGAGTTTCTTTCTTTTTCTTCTTTTTGAAAATGTTTTTATTGATTTTTTTAGAGAGAGAGGAAGGGAGAGAGAGATAGAAACATCGTTGTCAGAGAGAAACATCAATCGGCTGCCTCCTGTGTGCCCCCTATTGGAGATCAAGCCTGTAACCCGGGCATGTGCCCTGACCAGGAATTGAACTGGGACCTCTCAGTCCATGGGAGGATGCTCAATCCACTGAGCCACACGGGCCAGGCTTTTAAGTGTTTCTTAAACTAAGGAGTCAGGCTTCTGCATTTCCAATGTGATTTGAATTTATTTGTATTCAGCCCAGGTTGTAAGAAGCCCTGTTTCTTTTGTGGTTTCCTCTGCTTGGAATGTGCAACCTGGCCAGGCGAAGCTTCTACAAGAAGCTGTTGGCACACACCAGACCCAGAAGTTCACCACAGACGTCTTTGCTCAGTCTCTTCTTCTGTCCTCTTGGCTGGCAAGTCCCAACAACCCAGCTCTGTGTGGATCCAGCTTTTGCCCTTTTAAGGACAAGAAACCTATCCCAGAATCCCACGTGTAAGGCACATATTTAAACACCCCTAGGATGTCCCCTCGGGTTGAGAGAGAGGAAGGCCCACAGCTCCTAGAACACCGAGTTCCCTCTCGTTTGGGCTGTGCCAGCTCCTCTAGATAATGCTGTCCCCGAGGTATTGCTTCACTCCCACCTGGTGTTCCATCTGACTCCCAGTCTCAGACGACAGTATGTGAAGTCTTGGCTCTATCATTATGGAAATCTTGTTTTTAGCTCTTCTGTAAATGAGAATGCCAGTCTTCCTCCTAGAGGTGATGTGGGACTAAATAAAATGAGAGAACTCCAAAGAGCTCTCATAATGAGGCCTCCCCTCAAATGAAGGAGCTACCCCAGAAGGGGAGGCCAATGGCATGTGTTAACTGCCTCAGTGTCCCCATCTATAAATAGAGATGGTTACATTTCTCTCACAAGTATTCTTATGAAATGCAAATAAAATATTCTACATAGAAGCCTCTGCCCAATAAATGGAGGAAATTGGTTTCCTATTGCTGAGAATTGCTCAAGAGGCATCGGCTGTCACACCTAATACCATGAGATTTCTGAGCTAGCCATTCACAGGAAAACAAGTGGCTATTGAGCACCAACTGAGTGCCAAGGACTAGGGATCAGAGAGGAAGGTGAGAGATGAGACACCATGGTGTCTAAGGAGCTTACAGACCACAGGAGGAAGACAGATTGGTCCCTGTCATTGACAAATGATAGGAGAAGGTGTGCAAAGCAGAGGGAGCCTGGGTAGCCCAGTAGGGGCTGGAGAAACTTCCCAAAGGAGGCCTATACACTGGAGTGATGGGCTTGAGCTCAACAGGCAGAAGACGGGGAGCTGGGATTCCAAGTGTAGGAAAGAGAGTGACAAGGATACTCGAGCAGGGAGTCACCTGGAGAGGTGCAGGAAAGCTTGGTGGCTTAGAATATAAGGCAAAAGGTGAGGCTGGAGAGGAGGTAGGGTTTGGCTTTTGCTCCAAAAATCAATGATAGGACCTCAAAATCTCTGCCTTCCTTGTTCCCTGTGTGTCTAGTGTCTGGTTGCTGCCTCTCCAAGGGGAAAGAGTAAAGTAGGACTTGAAGGGGGCAGGAAGACAGGAGTAGAGGTAGGTTTGACATTCTCTATAGGGTGATCAGAAAAGTTGTCTTTGATAAAGTGACATCTAAAGTAAGGGAGCAAGCCATGTGATTCTCTGGGGGAAACTGTCCTAGGAAGAGGGAGCTGCAAAGTACAAAAATCCCCAAATAGGAATGTGTTCCTGATCCAAGCACAGGGGCCAGTGTGGCTGAAGCAGAGTGATGTGGAGAAGAAGTAGGAATCCAGGAGGTGGTGGAGACCAGATAATATTAGGCCTGTGGGCCATTGTAAGGATTTGGGCTTTTACTCTGTATAAGATGAGAAGCCACCAGAGGGTTTTGAACAAAAGAATAATTTGATTTGATTTGAGCTGTAAAAAGTTTACTTCAGTTGCCTGATGGAGAGGGGATGGTAAGGATGGGGTGGAGGCAGGGAGACCAGTTAGTTAGGGGGCTACTGAAATGATGCAGTGAGAGATGATGGTGAATCATATTGGAAACAGTGGTGAGAAGCACTGAGTTCTGATTTATTTTGAAGGTAAACCAACATGATTTACTAATTGATTGCATGCAGAGCATGAGAGGAAGAAAGGAGTCAAGGATGACCCTGAGGTGTTTTTGCCTGAGCAACTGGAATTGTCCTTTTCTGAGATGAAGATGATTGGAGGAACACACTGGAGGAATAGGAGATGCTACGTTTGGGATGTCCAATTGAGAGGTCAAATTGTAAATTGGAGATAGAAGTTTGGAGTTTGGAGTAGAGGTCTGGGCTGGAGATCTAACTTTGGGGGTCATTTACTCCTTGAGACTAGAGGAGGTTCAGAAGGAGTGATAGAGGAAAGGTCCAAGGCCTGAACCTTGGTATACGCCAATGTTTAGGGACAGAGACACGTAAGAAGGAGCAGCAGTGAGGTCAGAGGAGACCCAAGAGGAGTGCATGTCCAACCAGGAGTGTGTCAGGAGGGTGGAGTGATCTACTCCATCAAAGGTTGCTGCTGATGGGTCAAAAAAAGATGGGGTCTGAAACTTGCCCATTAGGTTTGGCAACTGGAGGTCCTCAGGGGTCTTGACGTGAGCTGTTTCAGTGGAGTGAGGTGACAAAGTCAATGAGTGTGATCTCTGACAAGAAGGGGAGGGAAGAAATTGATGACAGCAATTGAACACCTCTTAAAGAATTCTAAAGGGGGCAGAGAAATGGAGCAATGTCTAAAGTAGGATGAGAGAGAAAGGAAGAAACATTTGTTGTCTCTTTGCTTCTCCATCATGTTATTTTTTATTTATTTATTTATTTATTTTTAATATGTTTTTATTGATATTTTAGAAAAAGAGGAAGGGCGAGAAAGAAACATCGATGTGAGAAACATCGATCGGCTGCCTCCTGCACGCCCCCTACTGGGGGTGGAGCCTGGAACCTGGGCATGTGCCCTGACTGGGAATCAACCCCGGCCTTTGAAGTCCATGGGTGATGCTCAATCCACTGAGCCACACTGGCTGGGCTCCATCTTGTTATTGATGAGGTCAGCCATGGTTGAGGTTCTGCCAGGCAAATACAATGGAGGGAGTTGGGGTGTGTGAAAGGAAGCTCTGTGATGATGAGCTGTGAAATCTAAATTGAGGGCAGTGAGGCAGTGAAGGGGAAAATTATTAGTGAAAACATACTTAAGTCATAGAGTGTAGGTCTTGATTGGAAGAAGAATTATTGGAGTCTGTGAAAGAGAAGGAGAAAATACAAGCTCTGAAAGACAGGGCGTAGTGGTTGGTGGGGGTGGGGGTGGTGGTGTTAGAGACTGAGAAAACTGAGGGCTGCAGTCTGTGGTAGTGACAGGTTCCAGGGTATGACCGGGGGAGGGAATAGAGGTGACAAGGTCATTGGTGGAGAAGAGGTCATGACACAGAGAGGCTGGGCACTGTAAACTGAATGTTTGTGTTCCCCCAAATTCATATGTTGAACCATCACCCCCAGTGTGATGCTATTTGGAGGTGGGGCTTTTGGTCATGAGGTGGAGCTGTCATAAATGAGATTAGTGCCCTTATATTAGAGAGTCCAGACAGTTGTTTGCGAGACAGTATTTTCTGAACTTGCTGGTGATGCTGACATTGCAAATTTTAACCCAAACCACAATTACCCGTTAGCATAACATTAGGCCAATCTTTCTCCCCATTTACCCAGTAGGTATATATTTGTCATCTCCAGAGCTTGAATTTTACAATGACCTTTAAAAGTCTCATTTACAAAAATATGCAGCTCTTCATTGTGAGGTTATATCCCTAGGGAGACTTACTAAATCTGTGTTCAAATGTCTTTGCCTATTTTTTTCACCAGTGTCATCAGGTGACCTTTATAAACACACAAAGTAGCATTGAGGTCATTTCAGGCTAAGGCATCGTCCCTGGACAGTTGTGATTACTTAAAAAGAGGAGGGAAGGAAGGAAGGAAGGAAGGAAGGAAGGAAGGAAGGAAGGAAGGAAGGAAGGAAGGAAGGAAGGAAGGAAAAAGGGAAGGAGAGAATGAAAAAGGGAAGGAGGGAGGAAGAAAGGATAAGAAACAGGAAAGGAGGGAGGAATGAATGAAGGGGTGAGAGGAAGGAAGCAAGCAAGTAAGCAAGGAGGCTAAGGATTCCAATGTAAGACTGCTTGGGATTTGTCTTTTCTGAAGGATAATTTTCAGAAAAACACCCTTGCCTTTTATTCATCCATCTCTGGTGCTCATCTTTGTAGCCCCTGTAGCGTCTACAACAGTGCCAACAAACATTTGTGGAACGAATTAACCGACTGTTACTGCCTCCTGGTCCTAGCAAAGATTCCTCCTTTGGGCCCTGTGCTTCTGTTCTTCAGTAACATCACCCTCCCCTTGTCCCTCCCACCCCCGATGCCCACCAGCCACATACCCTGCTTCTGCTTAGCTCCTGAGCTCTAATTTGCTTCTTTTCTCCTCTGACATGTGTGTTCAGAAGCTCTTTGGTTTTTATTAAATGCAGCTCTATTGCTAATACATTAAAGAACTTAATCTCACACAAGCCACACTCTGGCACTGAACCCGGCTGGGCAGGGGGCCAGATTTGGAGTGAGGTTCTTCTTGCCAGTGATCAAGTTTGGTTAAGAGGTGAGATATTCAGTGCCAGATGCAAAAACTCCAGAATGTTTTTCTAGCTGCACTTAGCACTCTGTAGTTTCTGCCTCTGGTGATGGAGTTTCGAGGTCATCTGAATGAGAGGCAGGAGCTGTAATAAAAAGGTGTAAATAAAACAGAGGTGAGGGCAGTGAGGGGAGCTGGGTCTGGCCAGGGGAATGAGAAAATAAACTGTTTGTTAGAAGCCTCTTCAGGCTTTTATACACCTAATACCATCTCCTTCCAGCAAACCATTGTCTGGACGAGACTTGACTCTGAAGTTCTACCAGTGGACACTTGATAACACATGATGAGTTTCTATATCAAAGCTTATTGAGGTGGTTGTTGCTGAGGAAATGCATGGTTAATTTGTAGCCTCCTGTGGGGTCAGGTAGCTTTGTTGGTTCCGCCAAGCACTGTGTTTCAGCCATGGGGGCACGGGCCACGCTTGTGGGCGAGTCATCACAAGCCATCTCCTTGGCTCTTGAGTATACGATAGAATCCTCATTTGACCACCCAAGTCCTCATGAGCTCCAGTGAGATGAAAGGGAAAAGCTTCCAAAGTGAGTCTCCACAAGCACCTTTGAGGATGCCCTAGGTGAATCATCAATCAATGACAATAGCACAAGTGACAGGTGTTCTCCCACCTTGGCTCCCCTTCCTAGAACCTGGCAACACATGAAGATCGGGAAGACTATCATTTCAGCATAAAACAGTATAGCAGACATGCCAGCAGGAGGCTTACTCTTTGTAGATCCAACATCTAGTGCTATAGACAAACCACCTGAAGCTGATCATCATTTTAAAGTCTAGTCAAATCCAGCGGAATTTTCCACCATCCCACCTCTGACCTTCCCCTGCTCATTAACCAGCCGTGGAACCAAACTGTCTGAGAAAGATCCACCATCCACACTGAAGGCCAGCCTCAGTGGGTAATGCATTTGAAGGGCCAAGGGGCTGGAGTTGGGGGGAGAGTTAAAGGAGAGACTCTAGGGGAAGGGAGAGTGGTCTTTGCTCATCAAAAAGGTGGCCACATGGAGTGTCCCAAGTCTTCCATACTGGGACACAGTCATAGCAACACATTCAGCAGAATAGAGAAGTCACACCAAACGCTGATTCCGTGGATTCCCTGTGGAAAGACCTGACACGAGGGACCCTGGGAGCTCTCTTTGTGATGGAGGCCAACAGCAACCTGCTTGGTTTGAGTTCTGCACCACACTTCCTTTCACAGCAAGGGCCCAGAGCGAGGTTACTCTAACTTGTGTTAAAGCCTCCTAGGTGCCAGGAGCTTTAACACTCATAATCGTCTTGGCTGAGAGAAGCCAAGTCACCCACCCAAGGTCAGCTGGGGGGTGACAGAACAGGGCAGCAGTTGACAGGCTGGTGTGTGCACCACAGATAAGAAGCCTTCTTTCTCCTTTTCTCAAGCCATCTAGTGTTAAAAGTCTTTTGTTGTTGTTGTTAATCCTCACCCGAGGATATTTTTCCATTGATTTTTAGAGAGAGTGGAAAGGGAGGGAGGGAAGGAGAGAGAGAGAGAGAGAGAGAGAGAGAGAGAGAGAGAGAAACATAGATGTTAGACACACATATAGATTGGTTGCCTCCTGCATGACCCCAACCAGGGCTGGAGTTCGAACCTGCAACCCAGATATGTGCCCTTGACTGGGAATCAAACCTGCGACCTTTTAGTCTGTGGGCTGATGCTCTAACCATTGAGCCAAACTGGCCAGGGCTCTTTTTTTCTTCTTTTTAAGCAGAGGCTGGTGCCCACCTCCAGTCCAGGGCCCCATCACACCCTGCCAAGACCTCTTAACCAAAACGCTCTCCTGCCTGGCTTGGTTATGTCAGGAAAGAATCCATTTTATACTCCCCTCTGATTTGGTCCATGCTGCCAAACATACCACATCCATCATTTCCATGTAGGCAGAAATATGAAAATATTTTTTTCTATGTGAAAAAAATATGTTGAAAGAAAACTTTGAGAATAACAAAAATGAGAAAACATTTTTTTTTCTTTTTCTTTTTTAATCCTCACCAGAGGATATTTTTCTATTTATCTTCAGATAGAGTGGGAGGGAGAGAAAGGAAGAGAGAGTGAAGCATCGACGTGAGGGAGACACATCAAGTGGTCGCCTCCCACACGACCCCGACCAGGGCCGGAGACCAACTGCAACCGAGGTACATGCCCTTGGCTGGAATCGAACCCATGACTCATTGGTCCGTGGGCTGACGCTCTAACCACCGAGCCAAACCGGCCAGGGTGAGAAAACATTTTTTTGTTGTTGTTGTTCTCGCCTGAGGACACTTTTTTTGCATTTATCTTCAGATAGAGCGGGAAGGAGAGAGGAAGGGAGAGAGAGAGAGAAACATGGATGCGAGAGAGACACATCGAGTGGCCACCACCCACACAACCCCAACCGGGGCCGGGGACAATCTGCAGCCGAGGTACGTGCCCTTAGCGGAACCGAACCCGGGACTCTCTGGTCCACAGGCCAACACTCTAACCGCTGAGCCAAACTGGCCAGGGCGAGAAAACATTTTTTAATGCAATTTTTCCTTTTCAGTCTTATTTTCTCCTTGGAAAAGACCTTCAGCACAGAGCAGTGACCCCATTTTGGAGAAAGTCAAGATCACACCTATGTCCTCTTATTGACCCCTTAGAATAGTGTTTCCTGACTTTATTGTGCTGAAGAATCTCCTGCAGAACTTGCTAAAACAGATCGTGGACCCTCACCTCCAGAGATTCTGTTTCAGTAGGTCTGGATGGAGGTGAGGGCAGAATTGTCATTTGCGACAAGCTCCCAGATAATGATATGATGGGGTTCAGGACTCATTACCTCAAAACACAGCATCTTGCATATTGAATATCTTAAGTGGAAGGAGTATGAGAAAACAGCAGAAGCACAAAGGTCACTCTGACCTCTCTTTACCTCACTCCCTTTCCCCAAACAGATCATAAAATTCCCCTGTGAAAAGTCCCCTTCCTATATTAAGAAGATGTGATTTTTTATTTTTTTTTTCTTTATTGCTTTTTAGAGAGAGAGGAAGGGAAAGGGAGAGAGAGATAGAAACATTGATGAGCGAGAACATCGATTGGCTGCCTCCTGCATGCCCCTCACTGGGGATCGGGCCCACAACCTGGGCATGTGCCCTGACCAGGAATCGAACCAGCGACCTCTTGGTACATGGGTCGACGCTCAACCACTGAGCCATACTGGCTGGGCAGAAGAAGACATTCTTATCACCAGAGACAGGGCATCAGAGATAAGAAATCTGTATAAACAAACCTTGTTAAACTGACACATATCTTCCTAGTTACTTTTCACCACTTACTACCCATAGCCCAGACTTGTCAATTCTTCACAAATTTATTTTGTGTAGAAGGTATAAAAGCTTCCTGCCCTGGCCACTGCTTTGGGCATTCATTCTCTTGTGAAAGCTCTCATGTCCATGTAAAAATTCAATGCAATGTGTAAGCTTTTCTCCTGTTAGTTTGTCTATGTCAGTTCAATTTCCAGACCCAGCCAGGAAGCCTAAGAGGGTCGAGTAAAAGTTTTTCCTCCCCTACACATATGATTTTGGTCAGCGAACCAGGCACATATCCTTAGGGATATCACAAGTGAATCTCTTCTATGTACCGGCTGGATTTGTCAGCCAGTGCTAGAACAATGGAGAACTTCCTAGATTGCCCTGAGGGGTCCTGGGAAATGTCCCCAAGGTGTGACTATCACCCAGGAATCTCAGGCTGTCCTCAACTTTCTCTTTCTTACACCAACTTGGTGAGGAGAAAAGGAAAGAGACTTGGAAGGAAATGAAAGAGGTGTTAAAATACACTTTGCTGAACGGTAATTTTGCTGAGACCATACCAAAAAGAATTATTCGAAAACAATATTTGTGTTTGATCCAGATCTGAAGACTTGATGAGAAGAGATGGAGAGACAGTTGTTAGCAGGCCTAAACTGCTATTAAATAAAATACTTTCATTCGTTAGGGTTAGGGTTAGGGTTTCCTTACTTGTAAATATGGAAAATACTACTATCTTGGGGATTGTTATGAGAATTAAAGTCACAGCTTATAGGTGTAGCACCAGAGCCAAAATCTGGTTTCTCAGAATCTTAGTATCGTGTACTTACTGGTAACAACAGTAAGAGTGGTGCTTTGAGTGAGTGCTCACCGGGTCCAGACATTGTGCTGTTTAATAAACAGTGCTCCGCTGAAACCTCAGGATACCCTATGGAGGAAGATATTATCCTTATTGTTTGTACCCTTGAGGGTACCCAAGCTGAGACATTAAGTAACTTGCCCAAGGTCACAGTGCTAGGGGTTAAACCCAGGTCCCACTCACAGTGAGGCTCTTACCACCTCACAAACCCCAGGAATCCTTCCATCAGTGCCTCTCAAGATGATGCATTTCAAAGTAAATTATAGACATCAGTATACTTCTCCTTAAATATTCAATCTGCACATCATAACAAGTTCAATACACTTCCTTTGCTGTAAAATTTACATACAATGAAATATGAAAATCTTGAGTGTATGTTAGCTGAGTTTTGACAAATGCATTAAACCTGTAAAATGCAACCTCCCATCAAGATATGAAACTTTTCCATCACCTCAGAAAGTTCTCTCATGCTCTTTCCCACCATGGATTTTTTTTTTCCCCACTAAAGATTAGTTTTGCCCAGAACAGGTATTTAAAATGAGCATTATTGAGGTATAATTTATGTACAATAAAATTCACTAACTTTAAGTATACAACTGGATGTGTTTTGACAACTGTGTACAGTTGTGCAACCACCACCGTAATCATGATATAACATTGTTATCACCCCACGTTTTTTGCAGCCAATCGCGTCTCCCCAAGCCCTGGGCCCTGGAAAACACTGGTGTGCCTTCTCTCACGATAGCTCTGCCTTCTCCAGAATTTCACATGCTTGTTATCATACAGTATGTTGCCTTTAGAATTTAGTTTCTTACACTTAGCTTCGTGCTTTCAGATGTGTGTATTTCAATAGTTCGTTCTTTTCTTATTGCTGAGAAGCATTCCATTGTATGGATATACCACAATTTGTTAGTTCCCTCATCTGTTGATGGACATTTGGGTTGTTTTCAGTTTTGGGAACTAAAATTCCAAATGAATACAACATAGGGGTGGCATAGAGTAACGCTTGAAGATTGGAAGAAAAAAAATAATCTTTATAGTAATCCTTATCTTGTTTGGAGGGAGATGTCTATCTAGACCAGAGATCAGCAATCTTATTCAGTAAGGGACTGGATGGCAAATACTTTAGGCTCTACCAATGCAACACGGGCAGTTGTATTCCATATGTAAACAATCAACATGGCTGTGTTCCGACAAAACTTCATTTGTGGGCACTGAAATTTGAATTTTAGAAGTTTCATGTATAACAAAATATAACTTTCCTTTGATTTTTTTTCAACCATTTAAAAACTTAAAAATTATCCTTAGCCTGTAGGCTGTACAAAAATAGATGGCAGGATTTGGCGCACAGGCTAAACGGTAACCACTAAAAGAATCTAAATAGAATATATATAATTTCCAATCCACATGAGGAAAAACAATGGAATAAAGGAAATCTACTCAGCTGAAGAAAAGATAGGGAAAAAAAGAAATAAGAAGAAAGTATGATAAATAAAAAACATGAAATAAAATAACAGGAATAGTCTAATTATAGATGTAATCACAAGGCCCACGAATAGGTCAAATTAGACTATTACAAGACATATATTTTCAGTTTAGGTTAATACAAAGAAAAAGATCAAGTTATATCCCATTTCCAAAAGGTACATATAAAACAAAATTATGCAGATATAGGGAAATATACACCACCTAAATAGGTGTCAAATAGAACATAATTGCTATTAAAACAGAAAAAAAATGATTGAAAATTAAAAGCATCACACCCATGAGGATGGCTACTATTAAAAAAAAAATGAACACAAAAATTAGAAAATAACAAGTGTTGGTAGGATGTGAAGAAATAGGAACCCTTGTGCATCACTGGTGGGAATGTAAAATGGTGCGGCTGCTATGGAGAACATGTGACGTTTTCTCAAAAATTTAAAAATAGAATTACCATATGACCCACGTGTAGGTGTATACCCAGAGAATTGAAAGTGGGAAGTCAAAAAGGTATTTGTACACTCATGTTCATAGCATTACTCATAATAGTTAAAAGCAGAAAGCAGCTCACATGTCCATTCATGGGTTAATGGATAGACAACAAAATGTGGGATGTACACATTCACTCTTAAAGACAAAAAAATTCTGACACATGCTACAACATAGATGAACCTTGAGGACACTAAGCTAAGTGAAATCAGCCAGCAACAAAGGATGAATATTGTATGATTCCACTTATATGCAGCACCCAGAGTGCAAATCCATAGAAAGTACAATGGCGGCAGCCTGGGGAGGGGAAGGGGAAAAGGGGAAGGGGCGGTTGTTGAATGGAGTTTCAGTTTTGCAAGATAAAAAGAGGTCTGTGGATGGATGGTGGTAATGGTTGCACAACAATGGGAGTGTACACTTAAAAATGGCTAAGATGGCACATTTTTTTATATGCATTTTAACACAATTAAAAAAAATTAAAAATAAAAAGCATCGCAGCAAAAAGGATTAGTTCATATCAATAAAAACTACAATTCACCAAAAAGGTATAATAGTCATATGCCTCAGTGCAGCTCACAAAAGAGCTCTAAAATGTATCTATGTAATATATATATAAATGAAACGTATCCAACAAAGAGGAAGTACTCATTTTGTCCAAATACCCATGGCCCTTTTACAAACTAGTCATGTATTTGACCATAGAGAGAATCTCAATAAATTCCAAAATGCAGAAATCATATACACTTTATTTTTGGCCACTATGCAACAAAATTAGAAATTAAAAAGCAAAACAAAACACAAGAAGCAGCAAAAAAAATGTTTTCACTGGCAATGTTAAAGTATCCTCTAAAGTAACTGTCATATTAAAGAGGAAATTGTAAGCTGGAAATAAGTCACATGAGAGACTATGTTTCATGAGCTTGTGAGATGTGATCCAAATGCATTTGGGAAACTTATCAGAAAAAAAGAAGAGTTCAGAATAAATGAAAAAAGCATTAAAATCAAGAAGCTAGAATGAAAGATCATCAAAATAAACCCAAAGAAAGTAGAGGAATGGAGTATAAAAATCAGCAGAATTTAATGAGGTGGAACACTCACATAAAAAAATAAACTCGATTAATAAAACAAAAACTTAATCTTTGGAAAAAAACCATTACTATAGATCAATCTAATTAAATCTCATAAATAAGATACTTGAATAAAATTTAAAAGAGAACATTTGAAATGAGAAAGCATACTATCAATGAAATTTTAAAACATTTCAAGAAACTACTAAAAATAAATTTTAATAAAAATTTAAAATCTAGATAGAAATACAGAATTTTTTGGAAAACGCAAATGACTAAAATTTAGACGAGAAGAGACAGAAAACCAGAATTAGCCAATAAACACAGCAGAAATTAGAGCGGTTGTTAAAGTTCTTTCCCTTAAAAAAATAGAAGCAAAGAAGTTCAGATGGTTTTATTGGTGAATTACCCTGATTTTCCAGGACTTGATCATGTCTGTGACACACAAATGCTTCCAGAGTGCAGAAAACCAAAGGCTGCGAGGGTGAACGCCGAACCGGCCAGGGCGGCAGGTGCGCCCGTGGGAGGCTGTGGGAAGCAGCTGCCGCCTGGGGTTAGGCATGCAGGCACTTTATTGGTGAATAACACCTGTAAAAGGGAAAAGGTAGCATTCAGATTGGGCAGGAGAAACTGTCAGACCAGGATGCAGTTCTGGCCAAGCCTTTGCCAGCCCGAGGAGAGGCTCCCGAGCAAACATGGCCCATTAGAGGAGTCCTGCGTTGGGCAAACATAGGTTAGCCTTTGTACCTTCCTCAGTCTTGCTTAGTCATTACTTGGACACGTCCTGAGAAGAGTGTGACCTTGGCTTAGCGCAGCGTGTTACAAGAAAGAAAGAAGGAAGAAAAACCATAGGCTACTAGCAGTAAAAAGTGAAAGGGAAAAATTCTGAATAGACTATTAGCAAATTGAATCTAATGGTGTTTTAAAAGGATTATACAGAAAGAATGCAAAGATGTTTTAAGCAGAGAGTCTATTAATTTGCTATGTGAATGGATTAAAGGGGAGAAGAGATATTCCCACAACAGTGAATGCTTTGATAAAATGTGTGCCTATTTCTAAATAAGAACATAAAATTCTTGGCCAGCTAGAGGTAGAAGGGAACCTTCTCACCGTGATAAGCACAAACCACCCCAAACTGTTAGCAACCATCCTATTCAGTAGTGAAAAATCAAACATTCCTTAAAAGTCAGGAATGAGACAAGCTTATCCATGATCACCATTACTACTTAATAATCTACTGGTGACCCTAACCAATTCAATAAAAAAGAAAAAAAAATGCTATTCATTATTCTAAAATTGATTGTGGTGATGGTTGCACAACTCTGTGAATATACTAAGAAAACATTGAATTGTACCCTTTAAATGGGTAAATTGCATGATATGTGAATTATATCTCCCTAAAGCTGTTTAAAAAAAACATCATTTTGCCCTGGCCGATTTGGCTCAGTGGTTAGAGCTTTGGCCCGCCCACCACAGAGTCCCGGGTTCGATTCCTGCTAAGGGCATGTATCTTGGTTGCAGTTTGTCCCCGGCCCTGGTTGGGGTCGTGTGGATGGCAACCACTCGATGTGTCTCTCTCACATCGATGTTTCTCTCTCTCTCTTCCTCTTTCTCTCCCTCCCCCTCTATCTGAAGATAAATCCAAAAAATGTCCTTGAGTGAGGATAAAAAAAAACATCATTTTGCCCTGGCCGGTTTGGCTCAGGGGTTAGATCATCAGCCTGCAGACCAATGAGTGGCGGGTTCGATTCTGGTCAAGGGCACGTACCACAGTTGCAGTTTGTCCCCGGCCCTGGTCAGTGTCGTGAGGGAGGCAACCAGTCGATGTGTCCCTCACGTCGATGTTTCTCTCTCACTCCCTTTCTCTCCCTCTCTCTCCCTCCCTCCCACTCTATCTGAAGATAAATAGAAAAATATCCTCAGGTGAGGATTAAAAAAAAAAATCATCGTGTCTAATACAAGATACTACTTAGAAGATACTTATCTGCTTAGAATATCAAAGAGAATAAACTTAAAAACTCATAAAAGTGAGAGGGTTTAGAAAGGTGGCCAAGTACAAAATCAACGTACAAAAATCACATTCTAATAAACAAACAGCAGCCAATTCCAAAACATCACAGAAAAAGGAACACATTTACTATACGCAAAAATATTAAACACCTAAGAATACACCTAATAAGATATGTGGAAGACTTCAAATGTTAAAACAATACAACTTTACTGATGGACATCAACTGAGGTCTAAAGCATGGCTGCCAAGCACCCCTGCACCCAACCCCCACTTCGGGAACGGCCACGGGGGGATTCCCTTTAGAAGAGCATGTGGACATCACAGGGACCCTGAAGAATGTGATGAATGACCTCTTTAAAATGCTTAGCACAAAGTCTGGCAAATAGGAGGAACTCAACAAATGTTAATTATTTTTCTAGATTGCACGTACAGCCAGAATGCAGGGTCACAGAAACGGAATGGAGATCCTGGGACACTGGTGGACTGATGGGAACATCAGGAGGCTCAGGAAGGAGCATGACAGTCTCCTGAAGTGCGCATGCTGCTTAGAGATGAGGCCATCTGACTGGACATGAGCTCACGAGGAAACAAGTCATTACTGTTCAGAGAGGAACTCAGTGCGTGTGTTTGGGTGTGAGGGGAGCTGTCTCATTTGGGGTGACCAGATCATGAGACAACTGGGCTCCCTCATGTGCACCCCCAAATCAGGGACCTACTCTGGTCCCCTCTTCGTGGAACATTAGGCTCAAACTCCTCTCTCCTCACAATCTGACCCCACAGGTGGACAATGCTGGTGCTCAGCTAGACCGCTCCCCGTTTTTAAACCGTTTTTGTCCTCCTTCCTCCAGCCCCCAACAGCCAGTACCTGCAGCTCATTGTCAAAGGACTATCCCGAGGCTACAGAAAGATAGGGGTGCCTGGGATTTACCTTCCCCAACAATAAAGTGCTACAACACACCCTTGCTGTGATAGGTGGGGTCCGGATTCGTTAGGGTAAAGCAAGCTACTCTAACAAAAATGACGGCGACTCAAGGACAAACACAGCCTGCTTTTCAGATAAAGCCCCAAAAGGGTATTCCTGATGTGTGGGTGGGTTTCCTTTCAGTGGGCATTTCGGGCCCAGGCTCCTACCCTCTTACACTTCGCCCTGTGCAGAGTCAGCGTCACAAGCTGCAAGAGCGGAAAAGACCACGAAGGGACGAGGGTGCAAGATCTGGGGGCTGGCCTGGGAGTGGCGACATCACTTCAAATTACAAGGATGCCTGCAGGGCGAGGACATTGGCTCACTGTCCCCCCAGCTCTTTGACCCTCCCCAAAAGGCCCTCAATAAAATGATTTAATACCTCCCCCTCCCCCACTCCCCCAAAAGATCATGTTTGTAAAGGGACCCTAGAAACTATAAAGTCCTGTGGAAATGCTCTTCTTCATTCACCCTACCTGGGATACACTTCCTTTTCCTCCCCTTTTTCTAACTACCTTCCAGAGGCTGAGTCTACTTTCCTGTTAAGAGAGCCAGAGTCCCCTATTCCAGCAACTATGGCCCTTTGGGGTCCTGGCACCACTGAATAGAAGTGAAAAACCAGATTGCTTTGAGATAGTCTGGGAATTTTTATTACCCTAGGGAAACCTACCAGCAATTCTGGCCACTGCGACACTTCTCAGAAATGTTTGTTTCCTCTCCTGTGAGCTTTTGGCCATTTGTGGTGCTACTCTCAACAAACAGCGCTGTGGGTGGACTCAGGACCTTCCTCTTGGCCAGTGAGTAGCCAAACTAAAAAAACCAAGGCCCTGGCCGGTGTGGCTCAGTTGGTTGGAGCGTCATCCTGTGCAGCAAGAGGTGGCAGGTTCGATTCCTGGTCAGGGCACGTATCCAGGTTGCAGGTTCGAGGTGTGCGTGCGGGAGGCAACTGATCGATGTCTCTCTCTGACATCAATGTTTCTCTCTCTCTGTCTCTCTAAAATAAATAAAGAATAATAAAAATTTAAAAAATGCCCAGCTGGATTGAGCATCGTCCTGTTGGCTGAGAGGTCCCAGTTGGATTCCTGTTCAGGGCACATGCCCAGGTTGCGGGCTCAATCCCCAGTGGGGGCGTGCAGGAGGCAGCCAATCGATGTTTCTCACATCAATGTTTCTATCTCTCTCCTTTTCTCTCTCTAAAAAAATCAATCAAAACATATTTAAAAAAATTTTTTTTAAGAAAACAACAACAAAAAACCAATAAGATTAAAAACTTGGCTTAAGAGATCTAGAAAAGAGGCTGGAAGTGCTTCATACCAGGACAGCTAGGACTTCAGATGCCCCAGGATGTAAGAGGGAAGCCCAGAGCACCTCTCCAATCCTCATTAATGTCCTCTTAACAATCACCTGTGTGTGTGTGTGTGTGTGTGTGTGTGTGTGTGTGATTATTTTTATTTTTCATTTACAGTTGACATTCAATATTATATTACTTTCAGGTGTACAGAATAGTGGTTAGACACTTATATAACTTATGAAGTGACCCCCCCAGATAAGTCTAGGGGATCACTTCACACCATATATAGTTATTACAATATTATTGGCTGCGTTAAAAAAGATGACCTTTACATCCTAATAACGATTTTGTAACTGCCAATTTGTACTTCTTAATTCCTTCACCTTTTTCAGCCAGCCCCGTAACCCCTCCTGCCTGGCCACCATCAGTTTGTTCTCTGTATACATGAGCTTGTTTCAGTTTTGTTTGCTCATTATTTTGTTGTTGAGGTTCTGCATAGGAGGAATGGCACCCACCAGCTTGCTCTGCAGGGCACAGCTCAACAAAGGATCAAAATGGCAGAGGGAGCTGCCTCTCCAGCCCCGCCCTGAAGTCAGACAGTTCAGTTCCTCCCCGTATATCCTTGGTGTGTTTTTGAGCTGCTGCCCAGCGCTGGAGCTCAGAGCCAGTGAGTCCAGCAGCGAATAAGTAAGTCAGCGAGCCTCTGTGCTAGCCCTTTAAGAGGACACGGAGGTCTGTAGCACCCTTGTCTCACCTGGATGGAATCTCTGCAGATTTTCACAGCCAGCTTTTGTGAGGACACCTCTTCCTGGCTCTGGTGCTCAGAGTTGGGGAGCCCGGTGTGGGGCTGAGACCCCTCACTCCTCAGGGGGCACCTCCACAGCCCAGACATCTCCCCTGATTCTTAACCGCCACACGTGGGTGTGGGAGCAGCCGTTTCACACCTTTGTTGCTCCTGCAAGGTTGCACATGGCCTCTTCTTTATATCCTTGCTTATAAGAGTCCTGTTCAACTAGTCTTCAGCAGGTTCTCAAGGGCGGTTGTTCTATAATTTAGTCGTAATTTTGATGTGGTCGTGGGAGGAGAGCACAGCATTCACCCACTCTGTCCTCTTGACCCGAAGTCCCAACAGTCACCTTTTTAATAAAACATTCTCACACGTTTCCAGCCCACGTTATGCTCCACTTCCCCAAAGGATTTCATAAATGCCACACGATGTAGCTCCCACTTAGTTTGGCCTCTCACACAGACAAGCCACTGGAGATCCGGGACTATGTCTTTTGATTCCACACAAGCACATGCAGAGTATCCGTTAAAATGTGTTAATCTAGGACATTCCATGGGGAGTGGCATATCCTAGAATTGGATAATCATGTTCCTGATCCCAAACATCCAGTATGACCATTAGACTAAGGGGATCCTTGAAAGCTGATGGCGTTTATCTATCCAGGTTAGCAGTGACCCGACTAATGGCACCACTCAGAACCAAACAGGGAATAAGTGAATAACAGAAGAGTTTTTATTCATGTATTAATTCATTTAACAAATAATTATTGGCTTCCAAATTGTTCTTAGCACCTGCACGGAGCTCAAAGGGGAAAGGGAGATACGAAATATAAAGACTCAGTTTCTGGACTCGTAGAGAGAGACCGGGATACAAGCAGACCCATAAAAGTTGGACAAAGGACCAGGCAAGAGATTTAGAAGCAAGGCCGGGGGTAGGTAACTTTAGGAACAGGCATGTAGGAACATGACTCAAAAAGAGGCCCAGAATTGGGAACAGATTGCAACAGCTGTCTTCACTTTTCAGACGGGCAAACACGTAAAGATTGACAACACCAGGTGTTGCTTGGTTGTGCAGAGCTGACTCTCACACACTGCTGGGATGGGGTAAATTTGGGCCAACCTTTCTGTAGGGCAACCTCAGAAAAGGTGCCGACATTTAAAATGTGCATGCACGTGACTCGGCAATTCCAAACCAGGTATTTATTCAATGGGAATCATTGGACAAATGAAAAAAGATGTCAGTACCAACAGAGCAGATTGACTGTATCATTGCTCGAAGAGGGAAAAATTGTAATCATTGGATCAGGTCACATGCTCATCCTTGGCCCAATCAGGATGTCCGGAGGGATCAGGTCCTCTGATTGGCCAATCTTCAGTCACGCATTCCTCCTCTGTTGCCAGGGGATAGAGGAGAATCATGATAGACAGTTGAGGGTTAGGTTTAGGGGAGAAGAAGTTCCCCAAAGGAAAAAAGAAAGGAAGAGCATCATTCCCAGAAGACGAGGGATGAGAAAACCTGTGGAGTAAACAGAATTTCTAGCTACTTCCGTCCACTATGGCAGGAGTAGCTGGGGCAGAGGGAGGAATATTTCAGGCAGCAGGAAGAGACTATTCTTCACAGAGCCTCAGAGAGCCTCTACAGTCTATGATGAAACCCCTGTCCTGAGAGGATGAGGAGGGATGTGGGGGAAGGTCAGCCCTTCAGAAGGAGACCCAGACAGGTAAATCAAACATGTGGATAATTGAATAACTTGAAAGGTGTTGCTGAGGCTGTGGGAGCGCTGAGAAAAACATCAACAAGATCACTGAGTATGCCGTGCGTGGGGCCAGGAACGGCTCTGGCCCTAGATGGGCCCATGTCACGTCTGCACATGTCAGTGTGACGTTGGCTAGCGCTGTGGGTACCGCTTGCTGTCTGGTGACCTTGGACAAATGACTTAACCACTGGAAAGCTCAGATTCCTCATCTCTGAAACTGAGAGAAGGAACCAACCTTACGGGCCGGCTGGGGGAACTTCGTGAGACTGGGCAGTGGGTGAAAACCCCTAACTCTGCCGTCAGTGTGAGCTGAACCTAAGTGAGGAGAAGGGCAGGCCAGAAGTAGCCCTGAAATTTAAACAGAAGACACTATTTATGGTGGCCCCAGGAAGTCTGGAAGGCAGGGCTTTGTTCTTGGCAAAGGGAGACCTCGAATTTAACGTGGGGGTGGTAATGAGGCTTACAATTCTACTTTTGATCTGAAACTATGTTGAAAAACCAGAACCTGCAGACGGGTAAATTCTTCACTGTGAATAAATGGGACAACTGTTCAACTTCACCCTTTGTTCTCCGTGTGCGCTTTCGCTGGCTGATGACCCGGACCCACTTAAACTCCCGGGGGACAGGCCGGAGCACCCCAGCCCCACGTCACTCCACTGCGCCCTGTGCCATGCTCCTGCCCCGACTGTCCTTTCTCAGGACCCAGGTGGCCATCTGTAGTGGTTGCCCTGACTCTCCTCCGCAAGCCCCAGCCCAGTGAGTCTTGTGCCACCAGGGGGGCAAGTGTGTTGCTCTCTCTGTCCAGGAGGGAAGGAGAGGGGGACACCACTGGGAAGGTGTGAGTGATGGGAGAACACAAGATGTTCCCACCCCTCCTGACCCCCACGTGGTCCAGTCTGTGTGGAACGAGCATCGACCCAGGAGCACAAAGGCTGCCTTGTGTGGTACTGAGCATGCCCTAGGCCTCTCTAAGGCCCTTTCTTCACTCTTAAAAGGGTGACAAAAACATCCTGGAGAGCAGCCATGGGGACCTGGAAGCTCTGGTGACAGCCTGGTGCGCAGCCCGCCCAGCGCAGGCTTGTGTTGTTCCCACCCTCCTGCACCCCAGGGGTTCACGCGCGTCAGAGCTGTGCTTGGTGTCCCTGGGTAAGAAGTGGATGGTCTATCTGGGTCAGATTACCAGGCAAAAAAATAAAGGCAAGAATCAAGGTCATGACGCCCCGGCCGGTTTGGCTCAGCGGTGAGAGCAGCGGCCGGGGACCAAAGGGTCTTGGGTTTGATTCCGGTCAAGGGCACGTACCTCGGTGGCGGCTCCGTCCCCGGCCCTGGTCAGGGTCCTTCAGGAGGCAACCAATCGATGTGTCCCTCTCAGGTCCATGTTTCTCCCTCTCTCTCTCTCCTCTCTCTCTCTCTCTCCCTCCCTCTCACTCTATCTGAAGATAACTGGAAAAATATCCTCAGGTGAGGATTAAAAACAAGAACAAAAAAGAATCGAGGTCATTAGAGCTGGCCTTGGGGTTTTCCTTCTGGGATCCAAAGTACCCTTGCTGCCACCGACACCAGGAGCTCAGCCTGTGTCCAGAGGGAGAACTGATGTGTCAGCCAGGAAATCCCAGAGCGTCTGCAGAACAGGAGGCAAGCAACGCAGAAGCTTGTGCTCGTGGCCTGTAGGAAGGACTAGAACAGGCAACAGGGAAGGAAGCTTCCTTAGCCCCCTGCCACGTCCCGGGGCTGGGTCGGAGCCCAGCCACCCCCAAAAGGCCTCCCCTCAACCCCACCCATCAGGGCTCCTCCTAGAGGTGAGGCAGAGACTCTACCAAAACAGATGGCAGTGTTTTGTGGCAAACATTGCCATTCCAAATGGCATTCATGAGACCACTCCTACGTGCCTGCCTCTGTGCTTGGCACTTTGGAGGCAGGGAGGGGGAAACAAAGACGTGAGAGAAAGGATTTGCTGCTACAGGCTGCTCACAAGAAACAGCTGTATGCACGCAGCTAGCCCTGGGGAGGGACTGCCCGGGTCCAAGTCACCAGGTCACACAGCTGCCACCAGGCTCACCTTTAGGCACATCACTGGTCGCTGATGCCCAGTGTCCAGAAGACGATCTGAGTGACAAGAAGGTGGGGTCAATCGGAGTGTAGTCCGGGCTGAAGTGGAAGGCTCACTCTGGAGGCTGGGTCAGGTTACTTGGCCAGAGAGAAAACGCCAGCTCAGTGGGGCAGCTCCAGCAAAAGGAAGGCTGCGTTAGGAACACAGGCCCAGGAGGACAGGGAGGCTCCAAGGCTCAAAGTAAGGCTGGGGTGTGCTTAGGCTGATGAGGGGAGGGTCCAGATGCTCCCTTAAGGCCCCTGGGAATAATGCCTCCTTCTTTCTCTCCCTTCCTGTCCCTCCTTTTCCTTCCTTCCTTTGATTTAGCAGCTTTTTACTAATTTCCCAAATAACAGGATTTATTGGAGGCGTTACTGCTTTAACATGCACTGTGAGTCTAAAGCTATCGGACTGTTCTTGCTCTTGATACACGCTCGTTTGTCACAAAAACATTTCTCCCGAGGGTTCACTTGAGGATGGCAGGAACGCGTCTCTAACGCAGGTATTGTCTCCAGCTCAGGCACGAGGCTCAGATGAGGAGAAATGTTTTGCTCTCAATTGCAGGTGGTAGAATTCTTCTTAGGCAGGAAACAGTTCTTGTTTGGGAAAATATTTTGATAAGCTGAAAGCGTGGGAGTCGGAGCTGAAGAACTGGGTGTGTCTGTCGGCCGTGCAACTCGAGATGAGGCACAGCAAGCGCTGCCTGGGACAAAGAGGGAGTTCGGCCTCTGAGATGCAGGAGAGGAGCTTCAGGGAAGCCAGGGGAAGAGGGGGAAGAGAATTCCTGTGAGATGGCAGGTGAGGTTAAGGCCAATGACAGAGGGGCTGTGTACATTTGCGAGGGCTGTCTTAACACAATACCACAGACTGGGTGGCTTAAACAAATGACATTTATTTTCTCACAGTTCTGAGATCAAGGTGTTGGCAGGGTTGGTTTCCTCTAAGGCCTCCCCCTTGGCTTGCAGATGGCTGTCTTCTCCCTGTGTCTTCACATGGTTTTCTCTGCGTGTGTGTCTGTGTCCAATCTCCTCTTCTCGTAAGGACACCAGTCATCCTGCATTAGGGCCCAGCCACATGACCTCATTTTAACTTCATCTTTAAAGTCTCCCTCTCTAGACACAGTCACTTTCTGAGGTCCTGGGGGTTAGGACTTTAGCATATAGGTTTCAGGGAGCACAGTGCAGCCTCTACCAGGACCCGAAGGACTTTTGAAGACCACCCTCCACCCCCACAACCTTGTCTTCCTATGGAAATCTTCACTAACTACTTTGTGTAAGTAGAGTATTTTGCAGAAGTCAAAGGAAAGGTAAGCCTCACGTCCGGAGGCCATGTGATGTGGAACAGATGCAGCTCTTGTGTGAGAAAGTAAGCCTCCAGGGAGCCAGGGAGCTGGGGATGTGCCTCACACCTCCCCTGGGCCTGCAGACCTCAGCTGCCATCTGGTTGGCATCACTGATCATATTTCCGTCTTGGCCTTCGTTGTCAGGAAACTCAGAGTCAAATTGGAGGTCCCTTATTATAAATGAACTGATGCAGAGTTGCTCCCTCTGCTTTATCCTACTCTTTGGCTTTCATTTTCACTTGAGCCTCTATTGTGGACTTGTCCTATCTTTGTTTACCCAGCATCCCTTCCTTTGAAACATTTCACCCCACTCCAGATAGCCCCTACAGAGCTGCCAATCACAGTGCCCAGCGCCATCGTGTACTCTCATGACTGGGTGGGCACCTGACTCAGGCTGGCCAAAGTGTCCCACCCACATAGGGATGGCCATGTAACTCAAGATGGGCCAATCAGAGAATTATTTGTGATCCATATAGGAGAGAGATGTTCTCTTAGCTATTTACTAATTTGAAAGGGTATGAACCTGAGTTTTCTAGGAGCTATCTTTCTGTCATAAGGACACAGCCTCATTTAGCACGAGGCCAAGCAGAGGCAAGCAAAGCTGTGAGACAGAAGAGACAGAGCCTTGACAGTATCATTTGAGTCACAAGATCTAGCTAAACCTAAAGCCAAATCTGTCCCTGGATACACCCTGTAATGGGAGTGAGTAAATTCTCTTTTCCCACCATGCACTGGGATGTAGACTGGGGGCAGGGGTCACATTAGCTCTGTTTTTCAAATTCAGAAGAAAACCCTCAATGCGAGCACACGGCCAAAGGAGCTGTGCTTATCTCTGAGTCAGAAACCACAAGGGCAAGTTCAGTTCAAGGACCATGACCAGGAATAGACTTCTGGGGTTAGTTACTAGTTAACAGAGTTTGTAAACTCAAATAGAACAGTCACTCACTAGGAATATTATATTTCCAGAAAATCCCAAACTTGATGAACAGTGGACCGTGATTGCTCAGACCCCAGGGCGAGCCCCAGGCCCTGCGATTATGCTGAGAGGAAGCGGCCACTACAGCAGTCCCCAGATGGGGTGTCTTCTCCTACGCCCTCCTCAGAAGTGGCCATGGAAATCCCTAGGCAAGGGGTGTCCTTGCAGTTAGTAGGAAGGGGGGCAGTTGGTGGGCTGACGCAGAGAATGGCAGCTCGGCCCGGGGCTGTCCCTGTCCCTGCACCACAGAGTATGGAGTGTTTGCGGAACTACTCTGCGTGGTTCCCCCTTCTCCCTGCTGCCTAATGGGGGACACAGTGCAATGTGTTTGTTTTCTCTTTGTCATTGGGTCCTGGGGATGTTGAGGATGGTGATGACAATGGTTCAACTTATCTTTTAGCTGTAGGCTGCCAAATCCATGAAAGGCTGCTTTGGAACCTACTGAAAGAAGAAACACATCACCCAGAAATCTTGGGCTTGGGACGGGATGTGACAACTGGATATGATTTTGGTTTTTAGTTGTTTATAGAGTCATTGTATTATGCTAGTCGGGGTGTTTCTAGAATTCTGTTTATGGGAAGAAGGGTGATTTTGTTTGTCAATCTTCCTGCCCAGGAGGGACCTCTTTCTGACGCCACGTGCTCTTGGAGAACCTGGGAGTCCAGACACTCTCACCTCTCTTTTCATCTACACAGTCGTAAAACCCAGGCCAGGCTGGCCAGTCAGACCCCATTTCTCTATCCATAGTGTGATTGCTTCAATTATGGACATGTGTCCGAAGCAATGCCAAGCATGATTGACATATGAGCATTCGATAAGAGGGGTCCTCTTTACCCAGAAAATGCTGGGAAAGTAAAAGCAGCTTAAAATTCAGTAGTAGACCCTCTTTTCTTAAAGGCTCTTCAGTCTCCTACCATCGGAGATTTTTCACTAGCTGTTTCAACTCATGACAGTTTGGAGCCTCAGACTACCAGTTTTCCCTTGACCCATGGCATGAGTCATTTAGATGATATGTTTTAATCCCCAAAGTTACAGATTTTTGTTGTTGTTACTGATTAACTTCATTGTTTTTGCTAGACAATGTGATCTGTAGGAATCCGTATGTGATCGGTATTGTCAATGCTTTGAACTTTCTTTACACTTGCTTTATGTACTTATATATGATCAATTTTTATGAAACATATCTTGGGTGCTTGAAAAGAATGTTTTCCTAAATTGATTAGTGGAGAGTCCTATGTAAGTCAAGCATTATTTGTGTTGTTCAAATCATCAGTAGTATTCTCACTGACTTCTGTCCTTTATCTACTTGGTCGCTAAATTCCACAGAGGTGTATTAAAATCCCCTATTATGATAATGAATGAGCCAATTTCTCCTTGTTTTTCTAATTTTTTTTCTCTGTTTTTAAAAAACAATTTTTTTAGAGTAGTTTTCAATGCAAAGTGAAATTGAGGAGAAGGTACAGGGATTTCCCATATGCCTGCATAACTGCCCCCAATATCACCATCCCCCACCAGAGTGATACATTTGTTCCAATTGGTGATTTTACGCTGACACAATATCACCCAGAGTCCATTGTTTACATTAGTTCTCTCGTATTGGTCTATATTCTATGGGTTTGGACAAATGTATAATTATATGTATCCACCATTATGGCATCACACAGAGTAGTTTCACTGTCCTGAAAATACTCTGTGCTCCAACCTGTCCCTCTATCACCCCTAGCTCCTAGAAACCAGGGATCTTTTTACAATCTCCATAGTTTGGCCTTTTCAAGAATGTTATATTGTTGGAATCATACAGTATGTAGCCTTTTCAGATCGGCTTAGTAATATGTATTTCACTTAGTGATATGCATTTAAGGTTCATGTGTTTTCATAGCTTGAGAACTCATTTTTTAGTGCCGAATAATATTCTGTTGTCTGGAATGTGCAACTGGATATACCACAGTTTATTTTCATTTTTATTTTTTGGTTAATCCTCACCCGAGTACATTTTCCACTAATTTTTTTACAGATAGTGGAAGGGAAGGAGGGGGAGAAAGAGAGAGAGAGAGAAACATCGATGTGAGAGAGACACATTAATTGGTTGCCTCCCACACTACCCTGACCTAGGCTGGGGATTGAACCTGCAACCCAGGTATGTGCCCTTGACTGGGAATCAAACCCGTGACCCTTTGGTCCAAAGGCCGACGCTCTAACCACTGAGCCAGCTAGTCAGGGCTACCAGAGTTTGTTTATCCATTCGCCTACTGAAGTACATCTAGGATGTGTCTATGCTTTGGGAAGTATGAATAAAGCTGCTATAAACATCCTTGTGCAGGCCTTTGTGTGAACACAGGTTTTCACCTACTTTGGGTAAATACCAAGGAGCACAAGTGCTGGATCCCTTGGTAAAAGGTATGTTTATGTTAAGGTAGGTGGTAAAAAGCTACCTGTCTTCCAAAGTGGCCATGCCATTTTGCATGCTTGCCAGCAATGTATGAGAATTCCTGTTGCTCCACATTCTTGCCAGAATTTGGTGGTGTCATTGTTCGGATTTGAATATTCTAACATATGTGCCGTGGCATTTCATTGTTGTAATTCACATTTCCCTGATGACATATGATGTGAAGCATCTTTTCATACGCTTGACATCTGTTTATCTTCTTTGGTGAGGTGTCTGTTAAGGTCTTTGACCCATTTTTATTTTTTTAAATATGTTTTTATTGATTTTTTAGAGAGAGAGGAAGGGAGAGAGAGAGAAACATCGAATGAAGTGAGAGAGAAACATAAATTGGCTGCCTCCTGCACACCCCCTACTAGGAATGGAGCCCACAACCTGAGCACGTGCCCCGACTGGGAATGGAACGGGGACTTCTCAGTCCATGGGACGACGCTCAATCCACTGAACCACACCAGCTGGGCCTTTGGCCTATTTTTAGATAAGGTTGTTTTCTTATTGTTGAGTTTTTAGAATTCTTTGTATACTTTGAATAACAGTCCTTTATCAGATGTGTGTCTTTTGCAAATATTTTCTTCTAGGCTGTGTGTTGACTTTTCATTCTCTTGACAGCGTCTTTCCCAGAGCAGAACAAATATTTTTTAATTTTTTTTTCTTTACTGATTTTTGAGAGAGAGGAAGGGAGAAGGAAAGAGAGATAGAAACATCAATGAGAGAACATCGACTGCTGCCTCCTGCATGCCCCCCACAACCTGGGCATGTGCCCTGACTTGGAATCGAACCGGCGACCTCTTGGTGCATGGGTCAATGCTCAACCACTGAGCCACACCACCCAGGCCCAGAGCAGAAAATTTTAACTATAATGAAATCCATCTTATCAATTCTTTCATGGATCATGCTTTTGGTATCACATCTAAAAAGTCATCACCAAACCCAGGGTCACCGAGCTTTTCTCCTATGTTACCTTCTAAAAGTTTTATAGTTTTGCACTTTACATTTAGGTCTACGATCCATTTGAGTTAATTTTTGTAAAGAGTGTAAGATCTGTGTCTGCAAACAGTTTTTGCATGTGGCTGTCCAATTATTCTAGCACCATTTATTTGTTAAAGAGAATGTCTTTTCTCCACTGTATTGCCTTTGCTCCTTTGTCAAAACTCACTTGACTAAAATTATGTGGTCTATTTCTGGGCTTCTTTCTATTCTGTTCTATTTATTTGTCTGTTTATTCTTTTGCCAACACCAGATTGTCTTGGTTATTATAGCTTTATAGTTACTCTTGAAGTTAGGTTGTGTCTGTTCTCCAACTTTGTTCTTCTCTTTCAATGTTAAGTTGGCTATTCTGGATCTTTTTGCTTTTTCATAAAATCTTTAGAAACAGTTTGTCAGTATTTACAAAATAACTTGCTAGGATTTTGATTGAGATTGCATTTAGTCTATAGATTAGATTGGGAACAACTGGAGTCTTGACAATATTGAGTTTCTATCCATGAACATGGAATATCTCTTCATTTATTTACTTCTTCTGTGATTTGATAGCATCTGTACAGCTAATGTCTTTAACCTCCCCCACAAAATACAAAGGCCTTAGAATACTTTACCTCTACAAAGGCCTTAGAACACTTTAACTCAAACCACTCTCTCCCAAATTATATGCTATTGTCCAGAATTTTAGTTCTTATTAATCACACAATTAGAGATGATGATAATTTTATATAGTAAAGTATTTGTTTAGATTTCTCCACATGTTTATAATTTTTGTTGCTCATTTTTCCTTCTAACATCTGAGATTGCTCTTCTGAACTCATTTTTAGTCTTCCTGAAGTATATCTTTTGAAGTTCTGTCACTCAAGGGTCTATTGGTGGCAAGTCCTAGCTGAAAATATCTATTTTTGCTCTTGTTCTCAAATAAAAATTTTCCTGGATATAAAATTCCAGTTATATTCTCTTAGTATTTTGAAGATATCATTAAACTGTTTATTGACTTCTGTTTTTAAGTAAGTCAACAATCAGTTTGTCATTCTTTGTCTTTTCTCTCTGTCTTTAAGATCTCTTTGTCTCTAGTATTCTGCAATTTTACCACATAGCTATCTAAATATAAATTTCCTTTTATATGTAAAGCATAAGATTTACTGGGCATTCCGAATGTATGTCTATACCAGTTAGAACTAGATTAAGCACATGACAGAAATCTCAAAATAATAGTAGTTTGTAAAAGACAAAAGATCATTTCTCATATATAAGTAGTCAGATATTAGGCAGTCTTTGGCTGTTATAGGTCTTTTATCTCATTACTCTACTGCTCTATAGCCCATGACTTCCTTTCTCAAGGTCTAAGTTGACATCTGGAGATCCACCCCTCACACCTGCATTCTCGTAAGTCATGTGGTACAAGGGAAGAAGGGCTTCCCTTTTCTCTCCGGATACTTCCTAGAAGTCTTACACATTCCTGCTTATACTTCAGTGCCCAGAATTTAGTACATAGCCACACCCAGATGCAAAGGAGGCTGGGAATTATGCAACTTTACTAGGTAACATTGACACACCAAATAAATTTGTGGTTCTGACATAAAGAAGAGGGGAGGGAGCAATAGCTGTCAGGATAGGCAACTAATAATCTCTGCCACAGTTTACCTTTTGGCTATTAAACATCCATTTTACACTTCCTTCCCTATAAAACACACCTGTCTTCCAAAAGCAAAATCTCAAAAGTTCCACCCTATTATATCTAGCTGTAAATCCAGTATTTTGGGTGACATAAAGTCCTTCTTGGATTATTTGATGGGCCCTAAATGCTATAACAAGTGAGTGTCCTTATGAGAGAAAGGCAGTGGGAGATTAGACATATACAGAAGAGAAAGCAAGAAGAAGATGGAGACAGAGATAGGAATGATGTAGTCACAAGCCAAGGAATGCCAGCAGCCACTAGAAACTAGAAAACTTAAGGAGTGGATTTTTTCCCAGAGCCTCCAGGTGGAGGGTGACCTTGCCAAAACCTTGATTTCAGACTTTTAGCCTCCAGAACTGTAAGAAAACCAACTTCTGTTGTTTTAAGCCACCAAGGTTGTGGGAATTTGTTATAGCAGTCTCAGGAAACTAATATAAAATCATTTTTATTTGTTTATTGGCCATTTGGATATTCTCTTTTATGAAGTTCCTATTCAGGTATATTTCCTTTTTATTTTATTTTATTTATTTATTTATTTTTATTGAGTGTCTGCCATTTTGTTAATTGAATTGTACTGGTTCTTTTTTTATATTCTGAGAATAAGTTGAACTGGCTTGCATTCTCGGGGAAGTTAGAAGTTGGAGTTAGAGATGTGAAAGGCTTATTGTAGAACACCCATGAAAGAAACGGAAAGAAAGCAGGGTTGGCTAGGGGAACCATTAGACAACAGTACAGACCTGAAGTTCTCTCTGACAGCCCTACAGAGAGCTCTGGAGCAGAACTTCCCATTTGAGGAGTCCCATAGGGGGTATAAATAGCTAGGCCCTTCAACCACTGCCTGATGAATTGGGAGGGAACACTCCACAAAGAACATGCTTAGTCATCAGTGCCTTTCTCAATTATTGGTCAAAGACTACCACAAGAAGAGTATGACCTTGACTCAAAAGCTGGTATAGATCTGAAGGAGGTAACAGCAGGAGATTGCACGTTGATCACCCTCCTCACAGCTTAGCAGTGGGTCCCTTCTTGAAGGGAGATCTGAATGGTGCATCCATATCTGTCCCATGAGTCCTTTATTGTAAATATCTTCTCCCGGTTTATTCTTTAATATGTTTTTATTGATATTTTAGAGAGAGAGGAAGGGAGACAGAGACAGAAACATCGATGTGAGCCCAGCTGGTATGGCTCAGTGATTGAGTGTAGACCCATGCTCCAAGAGATCGCCAGTTCAATTCCCGGTCAGGGCACATGCCCAGGTTGTGGGCCCGATCCCCAGTGGGGGGCATGCAGGAGGTGGCCAATTGATGTTCTCTCTCATTGATGTTTCTATCTCTCTCTCCCTCTCCCTTCCTCTCTCTAAAATCAATAAAGAAAAAAAATTAAGAAACATTGATCAGCTGCCTCCCCCATCCCCCCTACTGGTAATCGAACTGAGACCTCTCAGTCCATGGGACTATGCTGAATCCACCAAGCCATACCAGCCGGGCCTGGTCTATTCTTGCCTTTCACACTTTTAATGGCATTTTTGATGAACTGAAGTTTTTGATCTTAATATAGTCCAATTTATCATTTTTCCCCTTTACAGTTAGGAATTTTTGGGTCATGTTAAAAAAGATTTGCCTACACCAAGTTTTATTCTAAAATATTACTTTTTAACCTTTTACATTTAGACTTACAGTCCACCTGGAATTGATTTTTGTGAATGATGTGAGGTAGGAGTCAAGATTTATTTTGTCCCTTTGGCTGTTTGATTGCCCTAGAAAAGAACATCTTTTCCCCTGTCCCCAATTGTATTGGGGGTGTCGCCTTTGTCATCAATAAGGTGAACATAAGTGCATTGATTTGCACTTCCCTGATGACTAATGATGTTGAGCATCTTTTTATGTGCTTATTGGCTATTTGCATATCTTATTTGGAGAAATATATGTTTAGATTCTTTGCCCATTTTTTAAAAATTGGGTTATTTACCACATTGAGTTGTGGAAGCTCTTTGTCCATTCTAAATCAAGTCCTTTATCAAACATATTATTTCCAAAAATGTTCTCCCATTATTTCTGAACTGTCGATTCTATTCCATACTGTTGTGCTCGTACTACACTGTCTTGATTACTGTAGCTTTGAAGTAAGTTTTGAAATTAGGAAGTGTGAGTGCTTCAACATTGTTCTTCTTTTTCAAGATTATTTAGGCTATTCTGAGTGCAACTGATTTCGATATGTTCCCTCATCCTTGCTAAATTCATTTAATTTTAATAGTTTGTTCAAAGATTCTTTTGGATTTTCTATTCACATAAATATGTACTCTACAAAAAATAACACATATTTATTCCTTTCTGTTTGGTCACTCTTGATAGAGTCTTACTTCTCTGTCACACTTCCTAGTCTCTCTTTTATTTCTTTCAACACATTTATTTTCTGTTATGTATCCAATCATTGCATATCTATTGTCTCTGGGGGTCTGATTATGCATTTTGTTGTTTATGTTGACTCTAACTCATGGTGGCTTTTTTCCTTAAATATTTTATGATTTCTTTATTGTTATCTCATATTTCTCAGTGTTTTAGCTGTTATGATGTTTTGAGGTGTGCGTTTGGCATGTGTTCCTCTTAGGAGGATTTGCATTTCTTCTTCCAGGTGCCTGAAGTGCTACCAACCAGGTACTCTTGTACACTAAATTTTTAGCTTTGAGTTTGTAGTTACATAAGGAGTGTGAATTCCAGCCCTTCAAACAAATGTGAGTAGGCTTATGATTAGGAATTAGTAGAGGAGATTTTTTTTTCCATTCCATTTAGAGCCAAGACCTAGACAGAACTTTGAGGGTGGGTTTTTTGTTTTCATCTTTTTCAGTTACATTTCAGGGGTACTGGCTTGAGAAGGAGTCCCTAATCCTACCTCCATCCCCCATAGGTCCCAGAATTTGGCTCCTGTTCCCAGTATATGAGACCTCTCAAAACCCAGCTCTAGGCCCCCTGGGGATTAGTGGATAACTTAAGGGTGAGTTCTGATTTCAGCATTTGCTTACTTCTCTATTTGGGTTTTCTCAACTTGGGCCTCTGAAGATTTCCTTTGCTTTCACACTACTCTAACCCTACAATTTAAAAGATGTTTTTTAAAAAAATACTATATTCAGCATTTCTGAGTACTCTATATTGGTAAGAGTTCTCTGGCATCTCTGCTGGGAATAATCACTTCTGGATGGTTGCTCATTGACACATTCAGCTCCAAACTGATCTGAGCATGTCCCAACCTGTCAGGTAACTAGAGGTAGCCAAAAAGGCCTATTGCATGACAAATTTACTTCTTTATAAGACAGTTGTGTTTGGCCACAGAATTTGTTACCCTTTGTTACAGTTCATACAGAGGATTTGACAATGATCAGTTACTCTCAACTGGGGGCAATTTTGCACCTTTCTTCTGCCCAGAGGACATTTGGCAAATATCTGAAGACATTTTTTGGTTGTCACAGTTGAGAAGGGGGTGCTACTGGCATCTACTGGGTAGAGGTCAGAGATACTGCTAAACCTTCTATAGTGTCCAGAACACCCCATACACAGCAAGTGCCATCTGGTGTCAATAGTGTCAATAGAGTCAAGACAGAGAAACCTTGGATAATAATTACAATGTCTTTTAAAGTCTTCCTACAGAAATCTCAAGTGCAGGTGTGACAGCTGTTTTTTCTGACTCATTTGGCTTAGATATAAAAATTTTAAATGTTTATTTGTCAAAAAGTAATAAGAGAGAATGAACATTGCTACCATCTGTGGGACATCTTTTCTGCTTCAGGCAGAATGCTAAATATGTAATGAAGATGGTAACATTTATTTCATCATATTCTCCAGAACTTCAGTCTTTTGAGTCAAAGGTTGACGTAAAGGTTTCAGAATAAATGGTAGGTACATTGCAATTTCCAAGTAAATTACGCAGTTTAAAGCAGAAACCATTTATTTAGGCTGAGTTTCTAGGCATGAAAATATGTATTATTTCAAAGCCAGATTTTAGTGTGATCAACATATCATAGTATGATTGATATGATCACAGTAACTTTTCCTTTGACGTTTGAAAAAGCTAGAGATGTAAACACAAGCCTGACATTCACCTTCCAGTGTTGTGACTCAGGGTGCAGATAAACATTCCTAGGACCACTCCCGTGGCCTTCATTGCAGACTCTACTTGTCTCAGCCTGTGATGTCTTCCTTGCAGGGCCTCCCTTTCTGGGACAGGGAAATTAAATGACTAGAAAACTTGCTCAGCAGCATCAAGCCCACTTGCCTAGTTAAAAAGGAAAAACTCTTCACAAATGCAGGGCCATTTGACTTGAAGAGTCCCACAGTCTTTTCCAGGGCATGGACAGGGATGAGACAGCAGCTATAAAGCAGAAATGGAATCAGGGTTTTATCTTGATTAGTAAGAACGGTGTGAGAAGGATTCTGAGGCAGTGTCCAAATCCAAAAGGAAAGAGTACAGTTATCAATTAGCCATATTTACTGTATCAGCTCTAATGTCTTGCTTTCATTTGAGAAAATCACGATTGATCATAAAAAGTTATTGACTGCCTCATTATGTCATGTATATGAGGTTAGGAAAGGGGTGAGCTCACGCTTATTAGCACACACAGTAGAAAAGGGTGAAAATCCAGATGACTGTTGGCCCACATCACCCACCTGCATCCACACCTCCCCACTGCTCCACAATAATTTGCAACTCTCTCATCTCTCTTGGTTCTCCCATTTTGGTCAGCGCAGTAGATCAGCTCCTGATTCTCTCTTCAAGTGTTCTCTTTAGCTTTTCCAAATCCCTGGGGGTGCATGTCTCAGCTCCTTTGACATTGCCTTTTGGACATCACTGTCGGGGCTAGGTTGTCAGGGACACTGGGTTAGGGGTATATGGGAACTCTCTACCATCTTCTCAAGTTTCTATAAAACTATTCTAAAATTAAAAATTTAAATTTTAGCCCTGGCCAGTTTGTCTCAGCGGTTGGAGCGTCGGCCCGCTGACCAGAGAGTCCTGGGTTCGGTTCCCGCTAAGGGCACGTGCCTCAGTTGCAGTTTGTCCCTGGCCCCGGTTGGGGTCGTGTGGGTGGCAGCGTCGATGTGTCTCTCTCACATCGATGTTTCCCTCTCTTCCCAATCTCTCCTTCCCGCTCTATTTGAGGATAGATGAAAAAATGTCCTTGGGTGAGGATTAAAAAAAAAAAAGTTTAAATTTTTAAAAAAGGGAAATGGGGATGTAATGTACAACATGGGTAATACAGTTGATAATACTGTCTTAACTTTGATGACAGATAGTAACAACTTATTGTGGTGGTCGTTTCTCAATGTATACTGATGTTGAATCTCTATGTCGTACACATGAAACCAATATAATATTGTAGGTCAATTATACTTAAATTAAAAAAATTTTTAATACAAAGAAAAAATCTAGCTTTATTGAGTTTCTGATTATGAAAATAGATAATAATGAAGATTCAAACAGTACCGAAAAGAAAGATAAAATTAGCGATCACTTGAAATCTCAGCCTGAACCAGTGACCCTAACTCTGCATTTCTGTAGCACTTCTCCTCTTGTAGGACCCCTCATTCTGTACTGAGATTGTCTATTGACATCTCTGTCTACCCCTCTGTTAGCATGAGCACTGTGTACCTTTTCCCTGGTGTTAATCTTGCTTACTACTGTATCCTGAGTGCTTAGCACTGTGTCTGGCACATAGGCGCCCATACATACTTGCTGGAGAATGAATTAATGAATGACTGCTCACATTGCCTCCCTCACTGTCAATCCACCCTGCCCTGTCTCCACCTTGTACCATGTGCACCTCTCACTGGATTCCTGTGTGCCTTTGTGGTATGCATTCACCTGGTAGTGGGGCTCTGCCTTGTTCCTCCGTAGTTCTGCCTGCTGGCCTAGATCCTGCCTGCTGCTGTTGTCTTATTCTCCAGACCCGTCGTCCTGCTGGACTGGTTGTCCTCCCTGAGCCCCTTGTCTGCCCTGCCTGGTGAGCAGGTCTGGCTGGTCGTGGTCCCTCCTGGGACTCTCATTTCACTGCCACCAACTGGGCCATATCTTGCTGAATCTCTAATGTATGGAATAGCCCCATTCATGGAAAAGGGTCTAATCCGTACTTGGACAAAATATGTTTGACAATGATAAAAAAAAACAACAACCTAGAAGCAGACAAGGCAAACTTACCCTATCCCCTGAAGACAGGAACGAGGGTTAAAGTACAAATAACTAGTACATCATGGACCACAACTAGTCACAACAAGAGATCAGTGTCTTGAGCTCTCTTGACAGGCAAACCACTAACCTTTTAGTTGCTGAATCTAAGAAAGCTCAGGAGAGGGGCCAGAGCTGCAGGGAGCGTGGGCTTCAGGGAGCTCCTGACAGCAGGTGTTCACCAGCTGATACAGAAGCATCTCAATACTTAACAACCAATAACGCCATCTTGGTGCATTCTAGCTGTGTGCATTGTTTATTCTACCAGTGACGTCTTTGAAGTGACCAGTGACAGCAGTCACTGGCAGGATTAGACAGAACTGGAGTGGGTTGAATGATTGAAAAGACAGCTTGTCTGCTAGTTGCCTAAAATAACGTTATTGGTGACTATCAGCAAATTATTCATGGTCAAGATGGGGAGATGGACAGTCAGCCCCCAGCAACATTTCCCTGTAACCTGGGACTTGAGAAGCACTGGAGGCTGTAGGAGGACACACACCAGTACCCAGAACAATAATTGTGTGTGTCTAGATATGCACCGTGTGTGTGTGATGTGTAGGTATGTGTGCGGTACGTGTGTTTCTGTGCTGTGTGCCATGGATGTGGAACGTAGGTGTGGCTGAGTATAGGTGCCTCTGTGTGTATATAGTTATGAAAGTGCTGAGGCAAGTATTCTTTTTTTTTTTTTAATCCTCACCAGAGGATATGTTGAGAGAAAGAGAGAGAGAGAGAGAGAGAGAGAGAAAAACATCAAATGGTTGCCTCTCATATACACCCCAAGCAGGGATCGAACTAGCAACTTTTTTGGTGTACGAGATGATGTTCCAACCAACTGAGCCACCCAGCCAGGGTGAGGCAAGTATTCTTGATGAGACTGAGAAGATGATGACCAGAAGAAAAAACATTGGAGGGGACCATTAGTTAAGCCCTTGAAGTACATTGTATATGATCATCCCAGGAGTCAAGCGAGCAGGAGATTGGCTGGCCGTTCAGCAACGACAGCACCCAGCGATGGTCCCCCCTGATTAGAAGGGATCCCTGCCTCTGCAGTGTGAGAAGGAAAACACATTTCAAAGAAGATTTAGAATGGGAGTAGGGAGGGGCTTTGTCTTCCTTTGCAGTTTATGCACTGTGTGTGTGTGTGTGTGTGTGTGTGTGTGTGTGTGAGAGAGAGAGAGAGAGAGAGAGAGAGAGAGAGAGAGAGAGAGAGATTTTGTTTTATCTTGTTTGTTTTTTCAGTATAGCTGTGTCAAAAGAACTTGCCCAATTGAGCATGAGGGAGAAAACTCATGGCCCGCGTCATTCCCAGGCCACATTAAACAAAGCAAGGCCTTCAGCACGAGGAAGATTTTTGCCCTTCCTGGCAGGGACAGCAGCACAGGGATTACAAAGGATTTGAGTCCAGGGAGTGTGATAATGAGCGTCCTGTTCTAGGAGTCCTGAGGCCCCAGAGAGGTTGTAGGAGCAGCAGCAAATGCCTTGCCCAAGGTCACAGCTACTCTTTCTCTTTGGTTGAGTGTCTGCAGGATCACAGATAGCTTTATTAGTCAGTAAAAGTTATTGGAAGGGCAAAGTTTCACCTCAAGCTTCCTGACTCCAAGTCCAGATCTCTTTCCACCACTCCAGTAAACAGGATCTGCTGTCTCCTCCAACTCTGTGGTGCCTTCAGAATTTCATGTTTTGCGTGGGGCTAGAGAGGTGCTCTTCCTGACCAATATGTCACAGTGTCTTCGCTCGGACAAGCCCTGCTTCTCAGCAAGAGACCATCATGGAACCCTGACATAAAAGCCACCCATAATGACATTTTGAGTTTACTGAGCAGAACCTGAGATCCCCCTGCAAAACGATTTTAAGGGTGTTTGGATGAGCCTCATAGTCCATTTTCAGAAAACTCTTTTGTAAATGATTGATGACGCAAAATGAAATCGTTGCCAATTGGCTGTTGGTCACGTGTTACACACCACCTCTCCAGCTTGAAGGTCACCGGTGTCTCCATTAACATTCAGGACACGGGTCTCCTAAGTTTGTTCTTGGGACATTTGAGAAAATAGCCTGATTTTTTTTTTTTAATATTTTTTATTGAGGTATAATTTATATACAGTGAAATGCTCAGATCTAATTCACAGAGTTTTATGGTTTTGACAAATATATACACTGTGTAACCATCACCTCAATCAAGACATAAAACTGATAGGGGAAGAGCATGTAATAGAAATAGAATCACACTTGTTTAATAGCTACTCACTCTAAAGAGAAGATTTTCTTATAGACCCTGGGAAAGTGAAGGACATGTTACAAGAAGGAGAACAGGCCCTGAAGATAAGGCAGCCGGGAGCCCAGATCAAGGACAGAACCTATCTGAAGGGAGGCAGTGTTCCAGGGCTAATCTCTGCAAGGACAATGAAAGAAGGTAGACCCTGGGAACTCACTAACTTTAGATTTTTCCCACCCACTAACACTATACAAGAGTTTGTTTGAAATGAAATGTCTCAGAGCAGAATTTACAGGATGACCGACTGCTCTCCCCATACTGCTGACATTATTGGAATAATCGCTCATATATGATTCAACCTTGTCTCTGCTTAATTTTTTCCCTTTTATTGATTTTTAGAGAGAAAGGAAGGGAGAGGGAGAGAGATAGAAACATCGATGAGAGAGAACATTGATTGGCCGCCTCCTGCATGCCCCCCACTGGGGACTGGGCCCACAACCTGGGTATGTGCCATGACCAGGAATTGAACCGGTGACCTCTTGGTGCATGGGTCGACGCTCAACCACTGAGCCACACTGGCCGGGCTTGTATCTGCTTAATTTGGCTCAAGTAGTGACAGGTGGCCTCGGACCTGTTGTGTCTGTTATCAAAAGAAAACATTTCCATCACCTAGAATGTTCCTTCTCACCCTTTTCCAATCAACCCCACTGTTCTGACTACTATCACCAGAGACTGGTTTTGACTTTTCTAGTGTCTGTTTCAGACTGAATGTTCATGTCCCTCCACATTGTCTGGGCCCAGCCAGGCTGTTCCAAAACATTCCACAATGGCATGTTAATTATTTCCAACTCAAAGCCCCTGAGAGGCAGCCAGAGCAGATGTTCTCCGACTCTCCTCTGTCCTGGAAAAAGCAGGAATTACGTCTTCAAGACAGGTGCCCTTTCCACTCCCAAGAGACAATGTTATCTTATAAAATCCAGAGTAGAAAAAGGCGTGTATAAACAAACCTTTTAACAAACGCCTTGACTCGTTTACTACCCAAGCCCAAACTTTGTTTAGATGCCTCACTTACAAATACCCCAAACCTGCTTAGGTTCCTTTCCAATGAGCACTGACTTTCTCTGTCCTGTCCATTTCTCACACATTTCTCTAAAAAGTATAAGAAGGTGCCTAGTTCAATCACTTTTTGTGTCTCATTTTATGATCTGAGCATCATACTGATTTTCCTCTGCACACGTATTAAATTGTTTTTCTCCTGTTAATCTAGTCTTGTGTCAGTTTTATTATTTAATAGCTAGTTCAGCCAGAAGAACTAAAGAAGGGTAGAGTGGGGAATTCTCTTCTGCTCCCCCAAAATGTGTTGAAACCTCAACTTCCAATGTGATAGTTTTAGGAGTGGGGCCTTTGGGAGGTGTTTAGGTCATGAGGGTGAAGCCATCATGAATGGAATTAGTGCCCTTAAAAGAGGGATCCCAGAGAGCTCCCGAGCCTCTTCTGTCATGTGGGGACACAGTGAACCAGGAGGGGGGCCCCCACCAGACACCAAATCTGCCTGCACCTTGCTCTTGGACTTCTAGCCTCCAGAAATAAATTTCTTTCTTTCTTTCTCTTTTTTTTTTAAACCTCACCAGAGGATATTTTTCCATTGATTTTCAGGGTAGGAGGGAGAGAGGGAGGGAGGGAGAGAGAAACATTGATGTGACAGAGACAGATCTATTGGTTGCCTCCTGCATGACCCCAACCAGGGCCAGGGATCAAACTGCAACTGAGGTACGTGCCCTTGACCGGAATCGAACCCAAGACTCTTTGGTCCGCAGGCCGACGCTCTAACCGCTGAGCCAAACCAGTCAGGGCCAGAAATACGTTTCTGTTGTTTATAAGTCACCCAGTCTATGGTATTCTGTTAAGCAGCCCAAATTGACTAAGACAGTGCCGTATAAATGGAATCACACAGTACCTAATCTTTCGTGTCTGGCTTCTTTCACTTAGTATAATATCTGTGAGATTCATCTATGTTGTCACCGTATTGGCAGTCCTTCCTTTTCACTGCAGAAGAGTTTTCCATTGTATGTGAATTCCACAATGTGTTTATCCATCCATCTGCTGATAGACACTTGGGCTTTTGCAGTTTGGGGCTGTTAAGAATAAAGCTGCTATGAGCGTTTATGTGCAACTCTGTGTGTGGGATGGATAGAAGTTTCATTTGCCTAGGGTAAAATACCTAGTCATGGAATTCCTGGCTTTTAAGCGTATGTTAAACTTTACAAAAGTTTTGTGGCTTAGTTTTTACATAACCTTCCTGAAAGGATGTTTGGAAATCAGCTTGTAAAGACCACACCAAAACAACCTTCACAGAAAGAATATGGTCACAGAGAGGCGGCAGCTCTTACTGAAAAACGCTGTTTTTCGATCGCTCCTGAATTAACTAATTCCTGAGCAGGTTTCATAATTGGTGCTAACTTTGGATTTCACCCAAGAAAGTAATTTATTCACATTACTGGTGGAAATGGGCTGAGCAGGGTAGCAGTACACCGAAGGTTATTTACGCTAACATGTTGGCGAAACCTTTTGGAGTTTTGCCTTAAGCTCAACAAATTACAATTTAGCAGGGTGATTTATTGAGAATATAAACTCAGGAAAGGTCATCCTTTGAAAGCTGAGTTCTGAATTTTCACTGCTGTGGACTCCTGTCCTACCCCAGGAAAGATAAACAAGCTTTGCTGTGACTTGAGGGCCTTCACTCTGCCGGATTATCATCAGACCTTATTGTACAAGAAAGCAGCATGCGACAGCTCTTTTGTGCTTGGGGGATTGGACAGGAGAAAGGGATCTGACCCTGGGAACTGGAGTAAAGGTGTCTGACCACAGCTGGTCCCACATGAGGGAGTCTGGAACCCCTTGGAAGCCCCGCTTCTCTTGTCAAATGGTTGCAGCGTAGCTGGTGAGGCCAGGAACTAGGAATTCTGGCTTAGAGAGCTCAGGTGAGAGGCTGTACTCACACAGTCCCCTACCTGGAAAGTGGGGCCATCGAAAGTGGGAAGCCAGAGCAGGAGACTGCAGTTTTAAGAACAGCAGCATCAGCAGGCCCCTGGGAGATCTCAGGGGACCAAACCCACTGATACTGCATTTCCTGGCAAGGTTGTCGTAGGATGAATCATGGTTCACCATTCTTCAGACACCTCCTGTGTTAGAATCTTACACTCACACCCTTTGTCACGTGACTGCAGTGTTCCCCATGAGTGTGAGTACATACACCTCCTGCCACTGGTACTGGAGCACCATTGACATTGCTTTGATCAATGGAATGTGGGCAAGAGTGACTCAAGAGGCCTCAAGAGGTATCATGTACCCAACTTCCTGTGCTCCTGCAATTCACCATGAAAAGAACACGTCCTAGTAGGGCTGGTCCAAGGAAAATATGGAGATAAGTAGACTTGAGCCCACTTAAAGCTTTAATCCTAGACCAGCAGACTAGTAGCTCCATGCAGAGCTTTCTCGGCCAAACTACAGACCGAGGAGCAAGAAAAAGAAATGGTCAGGGTTGTATGCCATCGAATTTTGTGTTGTTTGCTATGCAGAAGTATTATAGCATTCGCTGGCTAATATTAATACTCTTCTCCCCTCTTTCATAACAATGCAAATCTCAATTTTTAACTATTTGGAATAAGGCTAAATTCCCCAGCCTTCCTTACAGTTAGGTGTGGCCAATTAACTGAGTTATGGTCAATGAGATGTTAGTCGAAATGTTGTGTGACAGCTCCTGAGACCCTTCCTTAAAGGCTTGTGGCATGCAATGTTTATCCCTTCCTGCATCTTGCTGTCTGGAACAAAGATGTGATGGCTGGAGCTCTGGCTGAGATTTTGGATCCCGAGGAAGAAAGCCATATCCTAGGGAAGATGGAGCAGGGAGCTACCTAGAGCTACCTAGGCTATTCTATAAGAGAGAAATAGTGTTCTTAAAGCCTCTTCAGCTTTAAAATTCCCCTGCTGAGCTTACTTCTGACATAATTCTCAAGCTCCCTTTTACTAAACCTGATCAAGAATTGTGATATTATTTTAGAAGCAGACTATTGTGCAGCAATGATCAACTATTACTACAAATCAACTTTTTTATACTAATCAAAATGAGTATAGCACTAAACAGTTTAAAAATAAACCTCTTGTGGGGAGAATGGGAAGTGACTGATAATGGGTACAGGTCCTTTTGGGGGTGATAAGAATGTTCTAATATGAGATAGTGGTGATGGTTGCACAACTCTGTGAATATGAAAAGCAATGGAAGTGTATACTTTAGCCCAGGATGGTTTGGCTCAGCGGCTAGAGCATTGGCCCGAGGACCGAAGGGTCATGAGTTCAATTCCTGGGCAAGGGCACGTACCTACATGGGTGCAGGTTTGATCTCCACCTGGTCTGGGTCATACAGGAGGCAGCCAGACAATGTGTCTGTCTCACATTGATGCTTCTGTCTCTCCTCTCTCTCTCTCTCTCTCTCTCTCTCTCTCTCTCTCTCTCTCTCTCTCTCTCTCTCTCCTCCCTCCTCCCCCTCCCTCCCTTCCACTCTGTCTAAAAATCAATGGAAAAATATTCTCCGGTGAGGATTAACCAAAAAAAAAAAAAGGGAAGTGTATACTTGAAAGGGGCAAATTTTATGGTATGTGAATGGTATCTCAATAAACTCTGAAAGAATCAATGGCCTATTCATTGCTTACACCATTGTGCGACCAGAACTGCCACTTCCCCTGCGTCATACTGCATGAATCCAAGGCTCAGAGAGCTTCCTGGACCCTCCCGCTTCCTTCGCTTCACAAATGTCAGGGACAAGACCGGGATCAGGTCTCCCAACACCAGCACCCAGGCTGCTTTCACCCGCCCTCCGCGCTCGCCACCCCGCCTAGGGCCTCTGCGAAACCGCTCAGGACTCTGCAGACAACAGTGACTGCAGGCACAGCCTGTTCGCAGCTCTTCTTCCTCCCAAACCCCTTCCCCCGGTGCCCTCTTCCCTCTAGTCACCTCCCTGGTGTGTCAACTCCCCTGGCTGCTCAGGGCCCCCGCCCACGCTCTTTGACAAGCGTTCTTGCCAAGAAACATAAACAGAGATTTGACTAATATAAACCAACATACAGGGTGGGGCAAAAGTAGTTTTACAGTTGTGAGTATGCAAAGCACAGTGTTTATTCTTGTATCATTGTCTATTAATTATTGTTATTATTTTCCATATGAACAACTGTAAACCTACGTTTGCCTCAGCCGGTAGAACACGCCTGCAAGTGGTTTTTCCCACGTGGCCAGGTACTGCAGCTTTCCAGTGCCCCTCCCCCCGGAGGATGGCTGGAGGTGGGGGCGCCTGCCTCTGGGGCTCCTGTATCTGCGGACCTTCAGCGGACAGCAGCACCCCCGTAGGGGAGGTCTCCTGTGCAGCAGCGATTTGATGAGTGCTTGGGTGCGTTTAAACTCCCCAACGAGCCATAGAACACGAGCACTGAGGAGCTCGTGTCACAGATAGGGAAACAACCTCAGAGAGGTCAGGTAACCCACCCAAGTTCTCACACAGTGAGTGACCAAGCCAGGGTTCCAACCCAGGTCTCCTAATTCCAAGGCGGACATCCTTCTCCTTATTTTATACATGCGTTTGCTCCTCAGAATGTCCCATGGGATCTACCACAGGCCTGGAGCAGAGGAGGAGTTCAAGAAGGGAATGAGAAAGAAAGAAAAGCCTACCTTCGCCAGCTTGTCCAAGGGCCCTTTCCCCTTAAGTGAGATTTACGAATCAGCCCTCAACCCCAGCACGTGTGTGTGTGACAGCAAGACACTCTGGGGCTTTCATTTCCAAGAGGAGAAGAGTGCCAACAGCCCTGTGCGGGCACAGGTTGGGCATAAAATGGGCAGAAGGAGGAGGGGAAGACAGGCAGGAGATATGTGGCTTCACTGAATGAGAGCTGCCTCGTCCGGCCGGTGTGGCTCAGTGGTTGAGCGTGGACCCATGCACCAAGAGTTCGCCGGTTCGATTCCTGGTCAGGGCACATGCCCAGGTTGTGGGCCCGATCCCCAGTTGGGGGGGCATGCAGGAGGCAGCCAATCGATGTTCTTTCTCATCGATGTTTCTATCTCTCTCTCTCCCTCTCCCTTTTTCTCTCTCCAAAATCAATAAAGGGAAAAAGGAAAAAAAAAAAAAGAAGAGGATAAACGAGAGCTGCCTAAATATCTGCTGAGGAGGGGGAGGCAAGCACCCTAGGAAAGGAGACCCCTGGGAGAGTTTGAAAGTGACTGAGTGTCAAGGAAACTCACAAACTACAGAAGAAAAGGGGAAATTGGAAAAGCCCCAGCTTGGCAAGGTGTAGAAACTCTCTTGCAAAACTAACATCGAATAACATCATTTACCTTTTACAGTGTCGTTCCCCCTTCCAAATGGATCGTAGGTAGCTGGACACTGGGCCCTCTGCCAGCACCATGCTCCCTATTGGCCCCAGGCCCACCAATGCCAGGACACTGATGTCCAATGCCTTAGCCATCAGCCCCACCAGAAGGAATTCCAATTACGTTGTTCAGTCTGGATTTAAAAGTCTCAAGTGAGGATCTGATTGGCTGTACTTAGTTCCTGTGTCTGTGCTCCAGCTGCCGGAGGTCAAGGGGACCTTGTTTCCTTCTCAGCGTCCAGAGTGGGATTCTCACACGAGGGCAGATTCCCCACAGTCAGGGCACAGGCTCAGATGCTGCACAATTATGACAAAGATGTGTCTACTGTAAGCGAAACAATGATGCCTACTTCTCAGGGTTGCTAGGAGCATTGAGTAAGATCATTCACTCTACTGTCATATATTGAGTTATCTATAATATTCCCAGCACTGTGCTAGGTGCTGGGTAACATCTCTACCTGGCACATGATCAGCATCAATTATAACTATCCTTTGGGGGGGACGGTTAATTCTCACCTGAGGATATTTTTCCATTGATTTTCAGATAGAGTGGAAGGGAGGGAGGGAGAGAGAGAGAAACATTGATGTGAGAGAGACACATTGTTTGGTTGCCTCCTACACAACCCCAATCAGGGCCAGGGATTGAACCTGCAACCCAGGTACTTGCCCTTGATTGGGAGTTGATCCCGAGACCCTTCAGTCCACGGGCCGACACTCTAACCACTGAGCCAAACCAACAAGTGCAATAACTATCTTAAAGGAAGCTATGAAACGGGAGAGGAAGGAAGAGAATGACACTTAGGAGGGTTTGTGCATTGAGCACTCAACTGAGCTCTGATCTCTGAGCTTCCTGGAAACCAAGGAGATTGTTGTAATGACAATACCACACATGCCTGATTTACTGAGTACGTTCTATGTACCAGGCACTGTGCTGAACACCTGCATGTATCTCTTAGTCCTCATAACAACTCTATAAAGTAGATATTATTATTACTCTAATTTTACAGATGATGAAAAACAGTTCAGTGTGGTTAAGTCACTTGGTCAGGATCATCCAATTAGTAAGTGGTGGTGCTGGGATTTGACCCATATCTTTCTAACCCCAGAGCCCCCCAAATTAATCACTCTTCTGTAATTCTCTCCAGCACCGGTCCCCACTGCTCTGGACCACACTTTTGCAAAGCTCCCAAGGCCAATTTGTTAAAGCTGCCATCTTTTCCACATTTTTGTTTGCTGGGCTGGTTTGCATTTTATGCAGCTTATTTAAAATTTCCCTTTCTTATCCTTGCCTAGGAATAGTGGCAGAAATAAATGAGAAGGAAGTGAGAAGGTGCTGAGGATAGATGGGGAGGGAGCACAACCATTTTCATGGCAGATTTGAACATCAGTTCTCCATTGGCTGTTGGAACCAGACCCTCCCTGGCACAATGGTAAAGAAGACAAGGTTGCCCGGCCGGTGTAGCTCAGTGGTTGAGAGTCAACCCATGCACCAAGGGATCTTCAGTTCGATTCCCGGTCAGGGCACATGCCCAGGTTGTGGGCCCAATCCCCAGTGGGGGGCGTGCAGGAGGTGGCCAATCGATGTTCTCTCTCTTCGATGTTTCTATCTCTCTCTCTCTCTCTCTCCCTTCCTCTCTCTAAAATCAATAAAGAAAAAAAATTTTTTAAAAAGAAAAGGTGGATTTTTTTTTTTGTAATCCTCACCCAAGTATATATTTTTATTGATTTTAGAGAGAGAGGAAGGGGGGGGAGAGAAAGAGAGAGAGAGAGAGAGAGAGAGAGAGAGAGAGAGAAACATCATCGTGAGAAAGAACATCAATCAGTTGTCTCCCCTATGCAACCTGATCGGGGATCGAACCCACAACCTGGGTATGTGTCCTGACTGGGAATCGAACCCGAAACCTCTTTGGTGCACGAGACGATGCTCTAACAAACTGAGGTTGATTTTATGTTAAAAAATGTTGGGGCTGGAAGGGCCCTTAGAATCATCTAGTTCAGTTGTTTTCAAGAATTTCCAAAGCGGCGGAATCCATGCCGTAAAGGAAATCTTCACAAAAGCCCAAATTCTAAAAATAGATCAAACAGGAGCTGCTCTGGTTAAAGTGAGGCTGGAGGCCCAGAGCAGTTTGAGAATCACTGAGTCCAGCCCCTGGGTACAGGTGAGTAAACTGAGGCCTGAAAATGAGAGTGACTTGTCCAAGGTCACACAGCTATTTAGTGGCAGAACCAGCTCCCAGCTCCAGCCCCCGGGGTCCCAGTGCAGTGCCCTCCCCTGAGAGCACAGCTCCTCGGCTCCTTCCAGCTCAGCATCCCCTACTCTCCAGTCTCCTCCTCCTACAGGTAAAACAGAAGGAGCTGTTTTGCTCAAAATTCTGGAAGACATTGGAGCCCAAGCAGAACATCTCAGACCCCTCTGACAGAGTGGGATGGAGCAGGGAGAGATGTTCCCTCCCACGCTGCCGTAGGCTCTGCTTCCCAGAACCCGTGGAACTCCTGCTGATGTGCCGGGGAGGCCGGGTGACCTGAGGATGCCTGGCCAGTGGAAATAGCAGTGGCATCTGTGTGGTCAGGGTCCCAATAGGAAGAAAATGGCATCTCAAACTGGGTATCTGAGGAGTTTGAAGGACCGTTTACAAAAGATGTGGGCAGTGTCGAGGGGTCACAGGGCTAGCAACAGCAGGTGGCCATTACCTCTCCTAGATCTGAGGCGACAAGCAAGGAAGCGATTAGAGCATGGGCCACCTGGCAAGAGCTGTAACCTTTCTTGTGGGAATCAGCCAACTCACTGTAGGGAGGCAGCAGGAAATAAAATGCCCTGACCTCACGCTCCTCCTCCCTCCAGTGCCTTCCTTGGCTGAACCGGACCAGAAGCCAGGGCAAAGTAGCCTGGATGCTGCAATTCATAAAGGTTAGCATTGCAGGGCACCAAGCATGGCTGGTGGGGGCAGGGGGACCTGGAGGGGCAGCAGAATTCACCCGACACAGTACCATCCAGTGGAAGCAACAGTGCCCACGGACCTCGGAAAGAGCTGACTCTGCTTGTTCATGAGCATACACAAGCCATCTTGGGCACTCCCAGAAATTCTCACGGGGCACTGGCACTTTGCAGGGGCAGATGCGGGGAAGAACGTGAGAAATAAGGACATAAATGTGACCTCATTTGTACCTATGAAGCCAGGGAAAACTCACATACTTTATTACCAAAACCCAGCTCCTCTGAAGTTGCAGTGGAGGGAGAACATCCTGGTTGCAAGAGCTGAGGTCCGGAGAGGTTCACTTTGCCCCTGGAGACCTCTTCATCTCCTTCACTCTTGTTACCAGCGCCAGCCTCGGCGAGTGTGGCTTCCTTCCTGCCTTTCATATCTGCAATACTGCAGTGCGGTTCTGATACTAACTACCCAGACTCCACAGGTTAAGGCCACAGTCTCCAACAAAACTGGCATGCTTCACATAACAGTCACAAGTTTAGGGATCCTCAGGCCACCCACACTTCTGAACAACTGGCTACAAATATCAGGATGACTTTCCACAGGAATGACTCACAGAACTCAAGAAAGTGCTATACTTACAATTTCAGTTTTATTGTAAAGGATACAATCAGGATTAGCCAAATGAGAAGGCCCATAAGGAGAAGTCTGGGAGGGTCCTGAGCTCAGAGCTTTCGTGTCCTGTTCCTGTGGAATCCAGGGCACGTCACCCTTCCAGCACATTGGTGTCTTCATCTGCCTGGAAGTTCGCCCAAATCTCAGTGTTGAGATTTTTCTTAGGGTTTCATTACAGAGGCATGATTAATTGAATGACTAGCCACATGACTGAACTCAATTTTCAGCTCTTCCACCGCTGCAGATTGATATCACCTGATTCAAAGCTCCAACTCTCAGCATAATACCCTCAAGGTCCATCCATGTTGTCGCAAATGTCAAGATTTCCTTCATTTTCAAGGCTGAGTAATAGCCCATTGTATATATGTACCACATTTTCTCTATCCATTCATTCATTGGTGGGCACTTAGGTTGTTTCCATATCTTGTCTATTGCAAACAATTCTGCAATGAACATAGGGATGCACATATCTTTTTGAATTGGTGCTTTGGATTTCTTCCAATAAATACCCAGAAGTAAAATGTGATAGTTCTATTTTTGATTTTTTGAGGAACTTCCATACTGTTTTTCATGGTGGTTGCACCAGTTTACATTCCCACCACAGTGCATGAGGGTTCCCTTTTCTCCACATCCTCACCAACACTTGTTGTTTGTTGATTTATTAATAATAGCCACTCTAACAGGTATGAGGCAATGTCTCCTTGTGTTTTGATTAGTATTTCCCTGATAACTACAGATGTTGAACATCTTTTCATGTGCCTGTTGGCCACCTGTATATCTTCTTTGTTAAAATGTCTATTGAGATCCCCTGCCCATTTTTTAATTGGGTTGTTCATTTTTACATTGATGAGTTGTATGAGTTCTTATATATGTTGGATATTAATCCCTTATCAGATATATAATTTGCAAATATCTTTTCCCATTTGGTAGCTTACCTTTTCATTTTGTCGATGGTTTCCTTCATTGTGTAGAAGCTTTTTAGTAGTACCATTTGTTTATTTTTGTTTTTTGTTTCCTTTGCCTTTGGAGTCAGATCCAAATAAACACCACTAAGACCGATCTCAAGGAGCTTAGTATTATGCTAAGTGAAATAAGTCAGATGGTGAAAGACAAATACCATAATTTTACTTATATGTAGATCCAAGCAACAACAAAACAAACAAAAGCAATTTCATAGATCAGATTGATGGTTACCAGAAAGGAAAGGGGTGAAGGGGGTCAACTGTATGGTGATGGATGGTACCTAGACTACAGTGGTAAACACTATGTATTGAATTACAATGTTGTACACAGGAAATATATATATAATCTTATATACCAATTTTACCACAACTTTAAAAAAGCTCCAACTCTCTAATCCCATGCTTGGTCTTTCCGGCATGGCCAAACCCTATTCTGAAACTATCTAGGGCCCACTAGGAGTCATCTCATTAGCAGAAAATCAGGTGTGTTCCCAGGTGCCCATTCTGAATAAAAGATACTCCTATCATTCAGAAAATTTCAAGAGTTTAGAAGCTCCATCCCAGAAATCCAAGCCAAACATCAGATGAATTATTATACAACCCATATTATATATCCCATAGCATGCCTGTCACAAGGCTGAAACATTATCACAAAGCTGGACCTGAGTAAAGGCTAGTGCTGCCACGGCTAGGGTTTTCCTTGGATCCCAACCTACTCTGATCCGAGTGACTGCCTAGAGGGTTATGTGGAGGATCCTGAGGTTAAATCCAGGCTCAGTTAGAAGGAATGGTATGATTCACTCTAGTCATGAGAGCCTTGGCATAGAAGGGAAGTATGAGATCATGCATGTTAGGTACTTGCTGACCCTTGGCTAAGGGACCTTTAGTAAAAAGGGAATAATCATTAACTGTTTGCAAGTGAAGACTTGCTTGTTAGAACATGTAAGACTCATTCCCCTTAGCTCTTATCCTGAAGCCATTTAGCGAGTGCCATGTGTAACCCTCACCACCCAGGAGGTCATGTCTTTTTATTTCTCTTCTTCAAAATCTAGAGTCATGAAAGGAAGACTCAGAGAGAGATGGGAGTGCTTCATCTGTCCTCTGAATTCTGGTTTCCAAGATAAAGAATCACTTCTACCCAATGACTGTCCTAGTGAATGTGGGCCTTTTTAGGGAATATATGTATGTTTTTATTTGTTTGTTTGTTTGTTAATCCTCACCTGAGGATATTTTTCCATTGATTTTTTTTTTTATCCTCACCTGAGGACATTTTTGCATTTATCTTCAGATAGAGCCAGAGGGAGAAGGAGGAAGAGAGAGAGAGAAACATTGACATGAGAGGGACACATCTGAGTGGTCGCCACCCACACGACCCCGACCAGGGCCGGGGACAAACTGCAACCCAGGTACATGCCCCTAGTGGGAACCAAACCCGGGACTCTCTGGTCTATGGGCCAATGCTCCAACTATTGAGCCAAACCAGCCAGAGCACCATTGATTTTTTTAAAGAGAGAGTGGAAGGGAAAGAGGGAGTGGGAGAGAGAGAGAGAGAGAGACACACACACACACAGAGAAACATTGATGTGAGAGAGACACATCACTTAGTTGCCTCCCTCATGAACCCTGACTAGGGCAAGGAATTGAACCTGCAACCCAGGTACATGCCCTTGACTGGGAATTGAACCCATGACCCTTCCATCCATGGGCCAATCTCTAACCACTGAGCCAAACTGGCCAGGGTCTTTTGTAGGGAATATTATGTCAACCCACATGCCAGGTTGATATTTAGATGATATGCACTAGTTACCATACCAACTGTTAAAATATTCAGACTTTTCATGCAGTTTGGTAAATGATTGCTTGTCTTTTCTACCATTTTGGTTTTTCTGGCCCCTCTTCTGGGACCAGGATGGCTACACACAATAATTTTCAGAGCCTAGTAAAAATAGAAATGGAGAAACTCTGGTTCAAAAATTATCAAGAATTTTGACTGAGAAGCCAGGAGTCAGTGTGGGTGAGGACTTTGTGAGGGTGTAAATACAGGCACAGAACTGCATTCTCTCAAGAGTCCAAGTGTCTAAGGATCCAAGATGGTGGTAGAGTAGGTGGAAGGTACACTCACCTCCTTCCAGGACCAAACTGGAATTACAACTAAAATATAGAACAATCTACCTGAATAACCAACTGAAGACTAGCTGAAGAGAACTTATAACCAAGGATTTACAGAAGAAATCACATCAAGACTGGTAGAAAGGGCAGAGACTTGAAAAGGGCTGGCCCCACACCCAAGGACAGTGGCTGAGATCCTGGAGGGATATCTCAGCTGCAAAGACTCCCCCTGAGAAGCATGGAATCTCAACCGCATGCTGAGCTTCCCAGCTCAGAGGACCAGAGCCAGGAAGAGGTTCCCACATAACATCTGACTGTGAAAATCAGTGGGGATTCTGTCTACCAGGGAGAGACAGAAGCCTGCTAGAGACCAAGGCACCCTCTTAAAGGGCTAATGCACAAAATCTCATTTGCAGCCACCTACCCTGGCTCTGGGAAAGGGAGGGCAGAACAGGCTAGGGTTGTGTGAGGAGAGACTGGGGTTTGTGGCTCTGGGGAGAGAGCTGAAGGGACAGCTGCCAGGATCCCTGTGCTGAGTCCCTGTCCCACACCATAGACACCATCATTCTTGGGTGGAGCACTCCCCTCCTTATGGTATCAACTTGGGGAATGCAATAGCACCACCCTCTAGACTCCCCATCACCCTACTGTGCAGAGCTCATGCCTTGCCAAGGAGTCAGATGTCTAGGCCAAGGTATCGAGGTCCAGGCAGACTCAGGGGGTATCAGTGACTGAGTTGTGTGTCTTTGAAGCAGGGGCCATTCCCCACACTTTACCATGAGCCTGACCAGTATATCCCCCTCTGGGATTCTGGTGGCCCCACCCTCCCGACTCCTGGTGGCCCCACCCTGCCAAGCATGAGCTCCCCAGGAAGTCTGGACAGAATCCAGAACAGACTGAGTTGTGTGGCTCTGCAGTGGGAGCCACTTTTCCCACATTCCCCCCATCCTGACTGGTACCACCCCTCATGAGATCCACTAGCTCCACCCTCCTGACTCTAGACTCCCTGCAGCCCCACCCTGCTAAGCTCAATTCCTGAAAGAATCTGGAACAGACTGAGTTGTGTGGCTCTAAGGTGGGGACCATTTTTTTCCTTACATGCCTGACCAGTGCAGAGCCTTCCCTTCACACAGCTAAATCTTGGTCTATTTGGGCCTGATAAACTCTGCTGGCTTTACCCTGATGACTCTCTGAGACCCTGTCCCACCATAAAGATCTGTGGGCACCCATCAAGGGGCAGCTAACTTGGTATACACTGGGATTTTTGCTGAATGACCTCAGACCTAGCACTATCCCTGTTTGAACCTAAATCAATCTGATGAACACCACCTGCCTCTATCTGGTGAGTCACTGAGAACTTACCTCATGCAGCTCAAGTACTGCCAGAGACTCTTTCAGTGACTGAGCCTAATAGGCAGCCAGCAAGTGCAGGCAGATATTGGGGTGCCTTGGGCCTTTTGCTGATTTGCCCCCAGGCTCAGTGCTGGTAGAAGCCAGCCTTAGTGCATGGATTGGTCCTTCCCCCACACACTAAGGCCCAGCAGAGGCAGCACAAACTGTGGATAACTTTGTAGCTCCAAACAGGTTGTCCAGGGCCAGTAACAGGCAGTGTCTGACATTGACCTGCACCAGAGTCCCTCCCGAGAGACCCCAGAACAGGCACACCCAGTGGCCATCTTCAGACAACATCAGAGCAGGATCCAATTAGCTTCACAAGTGGCATATACACAGGGAGGTCTCAGCAGGCACCAGAACTTGCTGAGGCAAATTCTGTTTTGTGTGGTCAACATCTTCACAGCAGCTTATACACTGTGGTTGAGTCAATTCTCCCAGTCAGCCAGCCTGAAGGTTGACCCCATGCATGAACAGGCCAAAAGCAATAAGATTCAATTATAGCAGGAGGGCTCACAGAATCTACACAGGGACATTCTTGGAGCATCTAGCTCAGGTATTCAAGGAGACTGCATCACTGGGTCTCACAGGACACCTACAACATAAAGCTACCCTACCAAGGCCGGGAGACATAGAAGATCTACCTAATACATAGAAGTGAACACAAAAATGCAGCAAAAATGGGGAGACAAAGAAACATGCCACAACTGAAAGAACAGGAGAAATCTCCAGAAAAAGGGCTAAAATAAATGGAGGCAAGCAATTTACCTGATACAAAGTTAAAAAAAAAAAATGGTTATAAGGATGTTCAAGGAACTTAGTTAGAACTTCAACATCATGAAAAAAGACATAAACCATGAAAAAGAATCAGTAAGAAATGAAGAATACAATATCTACAATGAAGAATACACTATAAGGAATAAACAGTAGATTGGATGAAGCAGAGGATCAAATAAGCAATTTGGAAGACAAAGTAACTGAAAATAACCAATCAGAGCAGGAATAAGAAGGAGGAGGAGGAGGAGGAGGAGGAGGAGGAGGAAGTGGAGGAGGAAGAGGAGGAGGAGGAGGAGGAGGAGGAAGAGGAAGAGAAAGAGAAGAAAAGAAAAGAAAAGAAAAGAAAAGAAAAGAAAAGGAAAAAAAGAATTTAAAAAATGAGGATAGCTTAAGGGACCTTTAGGACAATATGAAGCATAGCAACATCTGCATCATAGGGGTACCAGAAGGAGAAGAGAGAGAGCAAGAGACCGAGAACTTATTTAAAGAAATAATGATTGGAAACTTTTCCAACCTGGTGAAGGAAAATGACACACAAGTCCAAGAAGTGCAGAGAGTCCCAAACAAGATGAACCCAAAGGGGCCCACTCCAAGACACATCATAATTAAAATGTCAAAGGTTAAAGACAAAGGGAGAATCTTAAAAGCAGCAAGAGAAAAACAGTTAGTTACCTACAAGGGAGCTCCCATAAGACTGTCAGCTGATTTCTCAACAGAAACATTTCAGGCCAGAAGAGATTGGCATGAAATATTCAAAGTGATAAAAAGCAAGGACCTACAACCAAGACTACTTTACACAGCAAGGCTATAATTTAAAATTGAAGGAGAAAAAAAAAGCTAAAGAAGTTTGTTACCAACAAACCAGTATTACAAGAAATGTTAAAGGGTCTTCTTTAAGGAAAAAAAGAACACATACACACACAGGAACATAGTGATAAAGAATAAAATGGCTGCCTGGCTGGTATAGCTCAGTGGACTGAGCATTGTCCTACTGACTGAGAGGTCCTGGTTCAATTCCTGGTCAGGGCACATGCCCAGATTGTGGGCTCAATCCCCAGTAGGGGGCATGCAGGAGGCAGCCAATCGATGTTTCTCTCTCACATTGATGTTTCTATCTTTCTCCCTTCCTCTCTCTCTAAAAAAGTCAATAAAAACATTTTTTTTAAAAGAATAAAATGGCAATAAATATCTATCATAATCACTTTATCTTTTTTCTTTTTATTGATTTTAGAGAGAGGAAGAGAGAGATAGAAACATCGATGAGAGAGAACATCAACTAGCCACCTCCTGCATGCCCCGCACTGGGGATTTGGCCCACAACCTGGGCATGTGCCCTGACCGGGAATCAAACCAGTGACCTCTTGGTTCATGGGTTGACGCTCAACCACTGAGCCACATCAGTCGGGCCAATAATCATTTAAATGTCAATGACTTAAATGCTCCAATCAAAAGACATAGGGTAGCTAAATGGATAAGAAAACAAGATCCATATATATGCTGTCTACAAGAGACCCATCTTAGAACAAAAGATACACACAGACTAAAAGTAAAGGAATGGAAAAAGATATTTCATGCATATGGAAATGATAAAAAAGCTGGGGTAGCAATACTCATACCAGACAAATGAACTTTAAAACAAAGCTATAGTAAGAGACAAAGAAGGACACTACATAATGATAAAAGGAGCAATCCAACAAGAAGATATAACCCTTGTAAACATTTATGCACCCAAAATAGGAGTTCTTAAATATGTAAGGCAAATCTTGATGGACATAAAGAAAGATTGACAGTAATACAGTCATAGTAAGGGATTTTAATATCCCATTGACATCAATGGATGGATTTTCCAGACAGAAAATAAATAAAAAAACCAATAGCCTTAAGTGACACACTAGATCAGATAGATTTAATTGATATCTTCAGAGCATTTCACCCCAAAACACCAGAATATACATTCTTTTCAAGTGCACCTGGGGTATTTTTTGGATAGACCATATGTTAAGCCACTAGACAAGTCTCAATAAATTTAAGAAGATTGAAAGACTTAAATTTAAGTCTCACAACCATAAAAATCCTAGAATAAAACATAGTCAGTAAAATCTTGGACATCTCTCATAGCAATTTTTTTTTCTGATATAACTTCTCAGGGAAGGGAAACAAAAGAAATAAAATAAACAAATGGGACTACATCAAACTAAAAAGTTTTTGCACAGCAAAGAAACCCATCAACAAAGTGAAAAAGATAACCCATTGAATGGGAGAACATATTTGCCAATGACACATCTGATAAGGGGTTAATATCCAAATTTATAAAGAACTTATGACATTCAGCACCAAAAAAACCAAAGAGTCCAATTAAAAAATGAGCAAAAGACCTGAATAGACACTTCTCCAAAAAAGACATATACATGGTCAATAGACATATGAAAAGATGCTCAATATCACTAATCATCAGAAAGATGCAAATTAAAACCATAATGAGATATCACCTCAAACCTGGCAGAATGACTATCACCAATAAATCAACAAACAACAAGTGTTGGCGAGGATGTGGAGAAAATGGGACCCTCATGTACTGCTGGTGGGAATGCAGATTGGTGCAGCCACTATGGAAAACAGTATGGAGATTCTTCAAAAGTTAAAAATGGAACTGCCTTATGACCCAGGGATTCCACTTCTGGGAATACACTTGAAGAAACCTGAAACACTAATTTAAAAGAATATATGCACCTCTATATATTCAGTGCAGCATTATTTACAATAGCCCAGATTTGGAAGCAGCCCAAGTGCCCATCAGTAGATAAGTAGATTAAAAACCTGTGGTACATTTGCACAATGAAATACTACTCAGCCATAAAAAAGAAGAAAATCTTATCTTTGTGACAGCATGGATGAACCTGGAGAGTATTTTGCTAAGTGAAATAAGCCAGTCAGAGAAAGACAAGTACCATATGATTTCACTTATATGCGGAATCTAATGAACAAAAGAAACTAACAAACAAAATAGAAACAGACTCATAGACACAAAGAATAGATTGACAGCTGTCAGAGAGGAGGGGGACTAGGGTGCTGCATGAAAAAGGTGAAGTGATTAAGCAAAAACATTAAGACTCATAGACACAGACAACGGTATGGTGATTACCAGAGGGTAAAGGGTTGAGGGGAGGTAGAAGAAGATAAAGGGGGAATAAATTGTGTCGGAAGGAGACTTGACTATGGTAGTAAATATACAATGCAGTGTTACCTCAGTAAATTCAATAAAAATTTTTTGAAATTGTTAAGAATTTCTAGATGGTGACAGCAGAGTATTTAACCAAGCACACTCCTTACCTCCACCAATGCAGGAGGAGCGTGGAATGCGACCAAGGAAGAAACCTATTTTGAGACGCCAATGTTGCAGGGTTGATTATTACTGCAGGATAACTCAGTGCATCCTGACTGATATGCACCAATGCCTACAAGTTCCTACATATTTTGACTGTCACCCTGCCCGTGTGGTTGTCTCCTTGACACCAAACAGGACAACCAGAGTTGTTTTCTTGGAAGGAACATAGCTGAACTGTTATCAGAAATTCTTTCTCAAAATTACATGAGGCACAAAAATATTCCCAAACGCTATTTTTAACACATGAACTTTGCCAGTATAATGAAACACATGTTTTCTACCAACATGCAGATAAAATAGTAAAATGTGTATTTAGAAACTTGTTTAGATATGTCACCACAAAATAAAAGGATGTGGTTCATTGGATGCTTTTCTTTCATGAGTGACAATTTCCTCTCACTTTTCCTGGGTCTGATGTGAGGCGGCTCAAGGAGGAAGGGAAGAAAAGTAGGTCTGGCTTTTGTTGATTTCTGTAGCTACCCTCCTTCCTGGAGGGGTCCTGGGTGAGCAGAAAAACAAAACAAAACCAAGCCCTGAGGAATGCTGGCCACAGAGGGAAGCTCCCAGCACTGCTACCCCCTCCTCACTTCTCCCTTTCCTGCTCTACCCCATGGATGAGGGGCACCGAGGTGGGTTTGTCAGCATCAGGGTCTGGAGGGAATGAAGTGCTCAGGATTAAGAAACAAGTGTAGCCAGAGGTTCAGAGCAGGAGTGGAAGGAAGGGATGAAAGCTGAGCACAGGGCATTCTGTACGGTTGTGTAGCGGTGCATACATGTCAGTAGACATTTGCCAAAATCCACAGAACGTACAACACAAAGAGTGGACCCTCATGTAAACCATTCTATAATAATGTATTAATATTGGTTCATCAATTGAAACTAATGTATCACATTAATGCAAGAGGTTAATGATAGGGAAAAATAGGGAGGAGGGTGTGTAAAAGAACTTTGTATTTTTCTGTGAACCCAAAATAAAACTGCTAAAAAGAATAAGTGTATTAATTAAAAAAATAATAACAAATGTATATTAGATGAAATGCTCTCATTTTTGTGTCTCACTGCCTGTTACTACTCTTTCGCAGCCGGGCCTCTCCTAACCAATAGAATGGAAAGATAAAGAAAGAGATTTTGGCTCAGTCAGTGTGGCAGAGTGGACTGAGTGTGGTCCCATGGACTGAGAGGTCCAGGTTCGATTCCCAGTCAGGGCACATGACCGGCTTGTGGATTCAGACCCCAGTAGGGGGCGTGCAGGAGGCTGCCGATGGATGTTCCTATCTCTCTCTCACTAAAAAGTCAGTAAAAACATTTTTTTGAAAAAGAGAGATTTTGCTGCGAGCCCAGGAGAAAGGCCACTGGAGCTCGGAACTTGCACGAACCTGTGGCAGAGCAGAGAGGAGCGGACGCAGCAGCTCCACGCAACAGCAGGAAAGAAAATGCAGCTGCAAAGGGACTGGGCTGAATATAAAGCTTTGTGTAAAGTAGAAGCAGGACAAAATGAACTTATTGATCAATGTATGTTTCAGACATGAACTGAAAATTTCATTTTATGGCAGGAGGACAAAAATAAATAAAGCCCCAATAAACAAAAAGCGAACGCCTCCGTACTACTGCAGCGACCGTGGCCGCTGCGCCAGGCGTGCGGGGTGCGGTGGCGTGTGAGGGCTGCAGCGTCCTGAGTCTGGGGGAGCTGTGTGGACGCCCACGCATGTCCGGTGAACTCCCAGGGGCTGCGGCGGTGCAGGTTCTCACCTTCTGCATTCTTAGTTTGAACTGAGCAGTCTGTAAACTTCCGTCTTTTTATTTTTATTTTTGTAAATTCACAAAACTTTGGAAGAAAAAGCAACAAATAATTTTTTTTTGAATCCTCACTCGAGGATATTTTTTTATTTATCATCAGATAGAGTGGGAGGGAAGAGGGGAGAGAGAGAGAGAGAAACATCGATGCGAAGGTGACACATCGAGTGGCTGCCACCCGCACGACCAACCAGGGCCGGGGACAAACTGCAACCGAAGTACATGCCCTTAGCGGGAACCGAACCCAGATCTCTCTGGACCGCAGGCCGACCCTCTAACCGCTGAGCCAAACCGGCCAGGGCGGGTGAAGCCTTTAAGAGAGGAAGTGAGTAGAGCATTGAGCCAGGGACCAGGGCAAGGTAAAGGAAAAGTAGGAGATGAGGTTGAAAAGGGTGTCTGGGACCAACAGGTGCCTGACAAAGGCACCAGGGCGAGTGGCTACAACAGGGCTAATGTCCAGGTCAGATTCCCCTTTCCAAGCCATGCGCTCGGGGCCTGAGGACGCGTCAGCCCATAGAAACAGTACGTCGGGCTCTGGGTCTGTGCTGGCTGCTGCCCTGGGACCAGACGGAAGAAGGCCTCCAAGGCCAGGCTTACAAGATGGAAGTTAATTCAGTAGATAACGAGGAGCCTGCTGAGAGTTTGGAAACAGGAGAGTGACGTATAGAATTGAGTTACACTGAAGGATGAATTCATCTCTGAGCCAGACGCTGAGAGAGGCGATGCGGGGCTACACCAAGGTTAACTGGGAACCTCTGAGATGAAGCAGTGTCCATATTTCTAGGATGAGGAGGAAACGGGAGACTAGAAATCCAAAATTGCTCAGAAAGGAATTGAGCCCTTTGGATGGGAAACAAGAACTCGGATGGAATGCAGAAGGGAGGATTGAGCAAGAGAGAGCGAGCAGCTGCCAACCTATCCGCCCACCTATCCGACTGAAAACAAACACCTTGAACATGACCCGGGACTTCAAACGTTACTAAACTCTTTGGCAATTTTCTCCCCTTTAAGCAGCCTAACACCGAAATGCAAGGGAGGAATGATTCCCCATCCCTCTGCGGTGGTGTTTTCAGCTCGAAACAGCCTCATGGAAGCACCAACTGTGTACAGAGTGGCTGACTAATGAAGGAAGTTTGTGAAATTGGGCTTCCCAGGGAATGTGTTGTTCTTGGAAAGTCTTCTGCGCAAGGACTTCTCTGAAGTTGGTATCAAGGTCCACCCTTCCCGGGGACAATGGCAATGCCAGCCAAGTGGCCACTGAAGGAATCAGGACTTCTGTTCAGAAGTCACTCTTTTCCAGCGTGCCCATGAACTGAGAGTTATTCCTTATTCTTTTCTCTAAATAAAGGCATGGGAGGTCATGGTTACAAGTACAGATAATTGGGAAGAGAAACAAAAGTTCATTACCAACTACTTATATCCCAGCCCAAGGAAGGAAGGGCTTCCAGGATCATTTATAATAAGTACTAATCACACTTTAGGGTAAATTGAAGACTTTCACATTCATTATCTTGATCCTCAAAGTAGCATGGAGGGCCTTATGGGATTAATATCTCCCTTTTACAGCTGAGGGAATTAAGACCCAGAGAGGCTAAGTGACTTGCCCAAGAATACACAGGTAGTTGTGGTTGGCAGAGCTGGAACTTGAACCCAGGACTCCTGACATCCAGTGTGGTGCCCTTTCCTAGGTGTGGATGGTGGGTTGGGAGCTGTGATAGTCTGGGGTGTGGTGCGCTGTGCCAGGATGATGTGCGGTAGGAAGAGCACCAGACAGCCCGAGAGAACAAGAGTTGGGAGCTCTTTGGGCACATCACCAACAGCTGCGATTGAAACCATAGTCAGGCTCCCCTAAACTTCACCCACTGTCAAGGCCTCTTCTGTCAGCTCTGAGTGAGAGAGAGAAAGAGGAGAAGAGAACAGTGGGCCGTAAACGCTGAGCCGTCCATCAATCCTAAAACCCAACCCTCCATCCCAGTTCCTTGGTCCTGGGGGAGGCTGCCCTGGAGAGCCAGCCCTGCCATCGCCACAAGCTCCAGCTTTCCCGACCGGAGGCAAGATCACCGTGTAAGTGCTTGGCCCCTCTTGGGGAACTCTACGTGGCCCACTGTGCCATATGACCACCCTAGCTCAAGTCCCTGAGGGGCTTAAAGCTGGGAGTTGACTGCCTGAGGGCAAGCCCATGGTCAGTGGTAAACACAGAGGCTGCTCTCGGTGTAGGAGCTGATATTCTCCCAGGGGTGGGGAATGCCTGGCCTGAGGGCCATATAAGGCCCTCGAAATCAATACCAGCTAGCATCACAGGCCTCATCAAATTAGCCTGACCAAACACAGCAGGCTAAATTTTAAGTTGATAACTTTGAATGGCCTGCGAATGATGTTATAAATATCCAAATGGCCCTTGGCAGAAAAAAGTTTCCCCACCCCTGAATGATCTTTGCCTCCAAAGCTCAGGCCCTGGACACATGCTCATAGGCACTATATCTGAGAGAGATAAAGATGGGGCCATAACTCTGGATTCAAACACCTAGATTCCAGATAAGCTGCCTCTTAAGGTCAAAGCTCCCCTTCCTCAAGGCCCCTGTGGGAAATCCAGGCACAGAGGAAAAGCTCAGAAGGGACCATTTATAACTTGTGGGGGCTTTGACCCAACCTCAGATGTGGGATCATCACCTCCTTTATCTTCAAGGCCAAAGGAAGGAAGGAGCGTGTCCAAAATGCTCTTTGGAGCTGGATCCCTTTGGGAATTGAAGGAGAACTTTGAGACCGACCCCCTCCTGCCCCTCCCCCCACAATGCACGCATGCGTACTCAATAGTCTGCACATGATTACTGAGGCTTATCCGCCCATGCTGCCCATCTGAGGGCGCCAGCTGAAGGACTTATGGCCCACAATGAATCCAGATGACCATTTCCTCAGGCTTCACAGGGAAGAATGAGAGACTGGGAAGTGGCCCTTCCCCTATCCTCCGGGCTCAGATTATGTCTCCAATATATCATTTTTAAATAAATCATCATTATAAATGACCAGAATAGGAATTCATCCGTGACCCATTAGAATATCTTTCAGGCTTTAATGTTCTTGATGGTGTAATAAATGCAATTTAGTTCAACACAGCTCTATGAGGGCCTGTTTGAGTCAGGCTCTGGGGTGAGTGCTGAGGATAGAAAGAAGAATTCTGGGTGGTCAATCATAGAAGCGGTCACAGTGTAGTTGAGAAAGCTCATACACCGCTCGCTACCATTCAGGCCGGTGCTAAGTCGAATAATGAGAGAACAGGGGAGGCAACAACTATTTCTGAACAGAAGGGGAAAGTTAGGCAGCAGGCTTGTAGAAGAAAAGATGTTTGGGTCAGGCTGTTGGGCTGTTTCCAGGAAAGATTCATGATCAAAGAAGAGAGGAGAAATGCAGGTGTGTCTGAGGCAAGGTAGGTGGTCTGGAAGGGCTGGGGTAAGACATATGGGAGTACTGGGTTAGGGGAGAGAAGAATTGAGCCGGCTGTGATCCGGTTAGATCTGGGGCCGGCAATAAATGGATTAGGACGGGTGACCGTTTGTAGAGAGAGATTAGTAAGAGGACTTGCAATATCGAATGCTTGGACAGTGTTATCAGAATTGACCAGTTTCCCTCAGGGAGACTCATCCTAGCTTTGGCACCCACGGCTGGGGGACCTTGGATAAGTGAGTTGCCTCCTGGGTCTCAGCTGCACAGGTGCAAGGAAGGTATCCTGCCACTGATGGTGTCGGACACCACATCCCTCCTAGCGGGAAACAGATCACTCCACAAAGGGGAAAGCTGAGGAGGACTTAGTGAAAGACTATTTATAAAGGGCTGGGCAAGGTGAAGTGCCAACAAGAGATGGCAAAATGTCAGGGACTTGCAACATCTGGACGTCATTATCACTCCTTGACCTGGAGGGTAAGGGGATGAAAGCATCAGCTGGGAGAGGGGCTGACTGACCAGACCTATAGTCTTTGATAGAGAATGCAGCCGCAGGCCACTGTGGTCGGGCAGGGCAGAGGCCAAGGGAATAAATATCCTGACCTCTGGCCACCCTCCAGGGCCTCTCAGCTGGACACAAGCCACAGCCAGAGAGCAGGCTGAGACAGTCTAGAGGTCAGCTTCCCAGATAGCAGGCTAGGGAATGGACCAAAGAGGGCAACAAAGAATATCTCACACAGGTAGCAGGCTGACAAATTTGTATTGTTATATGTCTATTTTAATGTGTAACAAAAACAATATAGCTAGCCCATCAAAGCTATGAGTTTACAACTATTATTGCTTAGGATAAGACTAAAGCAGGTCTTTAAATGATTAAAAGTTAGACAGTTGAAAGACAAATATTAAGTGGTAGTACAGATGGTACAAGAATACGGCAAAAATCATAGAGATGGAATTTGTAACACTGAAGTTTGGGCGGGATGATATACAAGCTTTCTTCCATCTCTGACTCCGTTTGAGTTTCTAAGCGTCTCAGCTGAGCGCAGCATGCCCTCAAATAACTTCATGTCATTCAACATCATTTCGTTATAATGTTGATGAGAAAAAGAATCAATTCTGGGCGGGGCCACTGTCTGTGTGGAGTTGGCACGCCCTTCCCTTGTCTGCGTGGGTTTTCTCTGGGGACTCCGGTGTCCTCCACATCGCAGTCTGAGTGGGTGTGGGTGTGAGTGGCCCTGCAATGGAAGCGCGTGCTGTCCAGGGTGGGCCCCAGGAGAGGCTCCGCCACCCGAGACCCTGAACTGAAATCAGGGGGCTGGAAAAGAATGAGCTTACTTTTTTTAAAATTAATCTTTCTAAAATGTAAGTATAGCTCACATTTATTTCAGTGTTTAATATTAGAATTTTGGGGTCTTTATTCAGAAGTTTGGTGACGCTTTTGTGACCAGAAATAAATAGATAGATAGATAGATAGATAGATAGATATAGATAACTTTTTAAAAAATCCTCACTCAAAGATATTTTTTCCATTGATTTTTTTAGAGAGAGTGGAAGGGGAGGGGAGGAACGGAGAGAGAGAGAGAGAGAGAGAGAGAGAGAGAGAGAGAAACAATGATGTTACAAAGACACATCATATGGATTGGCTGCCTCCCACACGAGCCCCAACAGGGCCTGGGGATCCAACCCACAACCCAGGTATGCACCCTTGACCAGGAATTGAACCCGAGATGCTTCAGTGCACAGGCTGACACTCTAACTGTTGAGTCACACTGGCCAGGGTTAAAAATTTGTTTATATCAATTAGCTGATGGTGAAACTGGTTTCATTATACATTGTTTCACTTAAAGTCATGGTTTCTAACCTATTGACTATGTTAAATGAGGATTTACTGTACATGGAAAATGCCAAGAATATGATAGTGTACTTTTAGATCACCTTAGTTCATTAAAATGTTATATCATTGCCCAGCCGGTGTGGCTCAATGGTTGACCGTGGACCCATGCACCAAGAGGTCACCAGTTCGATTCCCAGTCAGGGCACATGCCCAGGTTGTGGGCCAAATCCCCGGTGGGGGGCATGCAGGAGGCAGCCAATCGATATTTTCTCTCATCGATGTTTCTATCTCTCTCCCCCTTTCCCTTCCTCTTTCTCTAAAATCAATAAAGAAAAAATATTATTTTTAAATGTTGCATCATGAGTGATATGGTGAAATGTTCATGGGACTCCTAGTCCTTCCACTACTCTCCTAAGATTCTTCTTCCTCTTCTTGAAGGTTAAAAAAAGCACAAGGCAATCCAAAGATATAAGCAAGAACATTCACAGCAGCGCTATCTGTTATAGTCTCCAACTCGAAACAAACCAAATGTCCATCAAGGGGATAAAAAAAAATTTTTTTTAAAGAATATTCAGCCTTGGCCAGTTTGGCTCTGTGGTTAGAGCGTTGGCCCATGGACCAAAGGGTCTTGGGTTCGATTCCCAGTCAAGGGCACATACTTGGGTTTCAGGTTCAATCCTGGTCCTGGTCTCGAGTCATGAGGGAGGCAACCAATCAATGTGTCTCTCTCACATCGATGTTTCTCTCTCTCTCTCTCTCTCTCTCTCTCTCTCTCTCTCTCTCTCCCTCCCTCATTTCCACTCTATCTAAAAAAAATCAATGGAAAAATATCCTCAGCTGAGAATTAACAACAATAACAAAACACAAAAAGAATATTCAGATTACGACCTGCTGTATGAGGGGGCACAAGCCACCCACACGGGCAGGGGCCGGGGGCGGGGGGGGGGCGCAGGCAGCTCTTCAGCATCTGAGCTCCCACTTTGAGGAAGTGAAATCCACAGGGTCATTTCGACTGAAGCCAAAGTGTCAATACACTCACACAAAGGAAGTAGAGTGACAGGACTGGGATGGGGCAATGAACCTGGGGAAGGGCAGTTTTCCATCCTAGGTCATGAGCGAGCAGGAGAGAGAGAGCAAGCTAGCAATCACCTATTACTTAGAAGGTGGTTGGGGCAGAGATCACTAACTTTTCACAGACTCAACTCTAAGTGGTTATTTTAAAAGGTGTCCCAGGAAAAGAAAAGTGAGAAGTTATGGCGGGATACCTAAACTCAAGTCCTTATCTAAATGTCCAGACTTTGAGTGTGAGTGGATGACTTCTTAGAGAGGCTGAGATCTGTGCCAGTTCTAAAACACCCAAGGGAGTGGAGAACCTTCTAGAGGAATGTCTATGGATGCCCAGGTACTGAGCACGAAACGTCATGGCTGTGCAGAAAGCCGGAGGTCCTGAGGTCAAGACTATAGCTGAGCTATGTGTGGTGAGGGCATCTCTTTGGGCCCTGGAGCAGCAGATGTCCAGAACCAGACATAAAGGTAAACGGTAGCAATGGTACCAACCATGGGCCTCTAGGAGGCCATTCACTATAGCTAAGGCGAGGGAAACCCAAATCCCTGGGGTACCGCAATCCTAAGTGGGGTGCAGGGAAGAAATAATACCTCCAGTTATTTTTTAGAATGAAATTTGGGGGAGGGGAGAGAAGAGAGCTAATTTCTCACCAGGTTGTCTGTCCTACCTTCTAAAAGCCAAGCAATATGCTCCAGCCTGTGGACTGTTCAGAGAAGAGCAGGTTTCTGCCAATAAGGACCCGACACGGCACCCCTGAGTGAAACCAAACCAAACCTGAGCAGACAAGATAATTTTTGAAGAGGCAGAGAGACCTGGGACCAACCTCTCAAGTTTCCACATCATCCTCTTTATCAGTGCGGAGGGCACAAGCCCTCAGACCCTCTGTGTGGAAGTTTTGTTTCACACATACAGTGCTAATCTGCAATGCAATTAGAAAAATAATTTAGTTTGTTGCTAACTTTCAAAAACTGAGAAAATTGACCTAAAATTCCAGATTTCCAGCCTCTCTGAAAAAATCTGAAGATCTGGCAACACAGGGTGCTCAATTCCCACATCCACATGGCAGCAATGAGTAAGAGCTGACTGTTCCTTTTAGATGGGTCTGTCCATCTGCCATAGTCCCCACGTATTGTCCTGGATCTTTTTTTTTTTTTTTATCCTCGCCCGAAGACATTTTTCTATTTTTTGTTCAGATAGAGTGGGAGGGAGAGAGAAAGAGAGAGAAACATCGATGTGAAAGGGACACATCGAGTGGCTGCTACCTGCATCACCCAACCAGGGCCAAGGACAAACTGCAACCGAGGTACGTGCTCTTAGCGGGAACTGAACCTGGGTCTCTCTTGACCGCAGGCCAACGCTCTAGCCGCTGAGCCAAACTGGCCAGGGCTTGTCCTTGGTCTTGAAAGATGATTATTTATTTATACAATTGTAGGTTGACAGTTATTTTCTTCCAGAACTTTGCACTTCTGGCAGCTTTCAGCATAATTGCTATTTCTCTTTAGGTAATCTGTCTTCTTTCCCTGGCTGCTTTTAAGATTTCTTTTTTGTCTTTAGCATTCTGAAGTTCCTTCTGATGTATCTAGGACTTCTGTTAATTTTCCTGCTTATGATTTATTGGGGTTCCTGTATCTGACATTGTGTTTTTCATCAATTCCAGAAAAATTTTCAGTCATTGTTTCTTTAGTTATTTCCTCTATACCATTTTCTCTATTTTTTCTTTTTGGAAATCTGATTAGGCATGTGCTAGACTTTTGACTTATACTATCCTTCATGTCTCGATCTCATTTTTTTTCTGTAACTCTTTTGTCTTGGTGCTGCATTTTAGGTAATTTCTTTGTATCTATCCTTTTTTGATTTAATCCTCCCCCGAGGATATTTTTCCACTGATTTTCAGATAGAGTGGCAGGGAGGGAGGGAGAGAGAGAAACAACAATGTGAGAGAGACACATCGATTGGTTGCCTCCTGCATGACCCTGACCAGGTCTGAGAATCGAACCGAAACCGAGGTACATGCCCTTGACCAGAATTGAACCCAAGACTCTTTGGTCTGCAGGCCGACACTCTAACTGCTGAGCCAAACTGGCCAGGGCTGTATCTATCTTTTAATTTACTAATGATATCTTTAACTCTCTATTCTATCATTTCACCTGTCCACCGAGTTATTATTGTTGATAGTCTTCTGCCTCTTCTGTGTCGTCATACTTTCAATACCTTCTTTTATTTCTATAAACATACTGAAAAAAACTTATATAATATTTTGAATCTCTCAGTTCCATTCTCTGTGGGTTTTGTGGGTCTGAGACTTCATTTTATTATTTCTGTATAGTCATTTTTTTCCTTATGTGTATTGCAATGTTTTAAATTGCAAAGTCAAAGTCCTTGGAACTTTGTGGGAATTGTCTTTGGTTTGGTTTAGAAAGCATGACCCTAGAAGTGATTTGCTTCTTACAGGTGCCCAAGAGAACTATCAACCTAGGACCACTTTAAAAGGTTTTTGGTCACAGAGGTAGTTTTTTTTTTTTTTTTTTTTTTTTATCCTCACACGAGGACATTTTTGCATTTATCTTCAGATAGAGTGGGAGGGAGAGAGGGAGGAAGAGAGAGAGAGAGAGAAACATCGATGTGAGAGAGACACATCGACTGGTTGCCACCCACATGACCCCAATCAGGGCCGGGGACAAACTACAACCAAGGTACATGCCCTTAGCGGGAACCGAACCCGGGACTCTCCAGTCTGTGGGCCGATGCTCTAACCGCTGAGCCAAACTGGCCAGGGCACAGAGGTAGTTTGAATTCCGGCCCCAAACCTGCATGAGTGAAGCCTTTGGTTGGGAATTTTCAGGGGCAACTTTTATTTTTATTTTGGTTCCACTCTGAACTAAAATCAGGCATGTTATAACAATTAATTATCTACAGCAAGTATCCCACTGTTCCCCCTGGGGAGCAAGATCTGCCTATACCCACTGAAATTTCCATCCTGAGGGTTCTGAGTATGCATAAAGATCTCAAATCTAATCTCACATTCTGCTTCAGTCTAGGTTTTGCTCCTATTTCTAACCCACTTGGCCACAATTAGCAGATGGCTCCAAGGCATATTCTGGCTTCCGCTCACCTCTCTGGATTTATACTTTCTTATTTTGCTGCCTCTGAGCAGTTTCCTCCTATGCCTACCAGGTCAGCCTTGCTGTAAAAACATGTTTTTAATAGTTTCTCCAGCATCTTAGGGATTTTTGACTTGTCAGATTTCTCCAGGATCTAGTCTGCCATGTTGTTGGAAACATGGCACTCACTTTTCTTACTTCATTTTCCAACAGTCTTTCAGAATGATTTGCTCATCCTATTTCCTCTTCCTTGTTGATCTTCATCATCTTCTCCCATTTGTTAAATCCTACTGCCTACTATAGGAAGAACTCTAAAAATGCTCCCCAAATTCCTAGCCTCTGGTGTATATACACTTTCTCCCAATTATTCAATAAAACACTAATCTAGCCCAGACGGTTTGGCTCAGTGGTTGAGCGTCGACCCAAGAACCAAGAGGTCGCCGGTTTAATTCCTGGTCAGGGCACACGCCCAGGTTGTGGGCCTGATCCCCAGTGGGGGGCATGCAGGCGGCTACCAATCGATGTTCTCTCTTATCGGTGTTTCTATCTCTCATTCTCCCTTCCTCTCTCTCTAAAATCAATAAGGAAAAAACAAAAACAAAAACCCCCACTAATCTAGGTATTGCTGTGAAAGGATTTTGCCAGATGCCTAACCCTCATACCTTACTCTCAGCCATACTACCAGAAAGTAATTTCTTTTCAGTTATAGATCGTTGCAGTACTTTCTTTAGCATCTGTGTTGATCCTGAAAGTCAATTCTTATTTGCTTTCACATGGGAAGGACAACAACATACTTGGACAGTAATGCCTCAAGGCCACATTGAAAGTCTGACTTACTTTTCCCAAATTTTAAAGGCAGATATGTTGATATAGAATTCCCTGAACAATCCATCCTTTTACAATGTGGATAACCTCTCCCTCTGCTCACCCTCTGAGGAAGCATCCCTTGAAGATAGCCTCCACCTCCTTTGAGAGCAAGCAAAAAAGAGACATAATGTATAAAGAGAAACTACAGTTCTGTAAAAGCCAAGTTAAATATCCGGGACATTCAGTTACTGATAAATGTTTCCTCTTGGATTCCAGGAGGATTCAGGGCATTTTAATTTTTCCTATCCCCAATACCAAAAGGGAACTCAGAGGATTCTGAGATAGTGTAGATTCTGGATAGTGTAGAAATAGGATTCCTAATTTTTCTGTCATGGCTCAACCTTTAAACTCTCTTCTAAAGGCTGACCAGACAGAGCCCCTCATATGGACAGAGGAGTCCAAGAAGGCCTTCAGTGAGATAAAAGACAGTCTTATGATCTTCCTGCTTTAGGGCATCTTAATGATCAATTGTCCTTTTTTCTTTTTGTCCATGAAAGAGAGGGAAATGCCTTAGGTGTCTTGACCCAATGACATGGAAGCCAACATAAACCCATTGGATGCTCTAGTCAATAATTATATCTGGTGGCCAAAGATCTCCCTCCCTGTATGAGATTTACTGCATCCACTGCCCACTTACTACATGTAGAAGAGAGAATAATGGGCTCTCCAGTGACTATGTGTCTCAATCAGGGAAGCCTTACCTAACAATATTTAGCAATCATTAAACTCAGCACCTCTCTACCAGCAGACTAACCTCCTTTGAAGTTCTTTTATTATCTCCGTCTTGCAAGGGTGAGGAAACTTTTTTCTGCCAAAGGCTATTTGGATATTTATAACATCATTCATGGGCCATACAAACTTATCAACTTAAAAATTAGCCTGCTATATTTGGCCAGGCTAATTTGGTGAAGTGTGTGATGTTAGCTGGTATTGATTTCGCGGGCCTTATATGGCCCATAGGCCAGATGTTCCCCACCCCTGGATGCATGATTGCACTCTGTAATACTCTGATCCCTGCTACTCAGCTCCCTTTTTCCTCCAACAAACCCCCTCATGACTGCCTGACATTAGCAGACCAACTACTAACTCCTTGAATTGATTTACAGAAAACACTTCTTTTTAAAATGGGTTATTCAGTTGCATTTAAATTTTTTTTTTAGTTTTTTTCAATTACAGTTTGCATTCAATATTATTTTGTATTAGTTTCAGGGTGGTTATACAATCATACACTTTACACACTGTTTCCCTGAAATTCCCAGTACCCACCTGGCAAGAACATAGTTATTACAAGATGGACTATATTTCCTACGCTGTACTCCACATCCCCATGATTATTTTGTAACTACCAATCTGGACTTCTCAATTCCTTCACCTTTTTCGTCCAGTTCCTGCAACCCTCCTCCCCTCTGCAAACCATCAGTCTGTTCTCTTTCTATGAGTCTGTTTTTATTCTGTTTGTTAATTTATTTTATTCATTAGACTCCATATCTGAGTGAAATCATATGGCACTTGCCTTTCTCTGACTGGCTTATTTTACTTAGCATAATGCTCTCCAGGTCTACTCATGCTGTCGCAAAGGGTAAGATTTTCTTCTTTTTGTGGCTGGGTAGTATTCCATTGTATATATGTACCACAGCTTTTTTATCCACTCATCTATTGATGGGCACTTGGGCTGCTTCCATATTTTGGCTATGGAACATAGTAGTGCATATATTCTTTCAAATTTGTTTTGGGTTCTTTGTTTATTGTTTTTTTAAATATTCCCAGTAGTGGAATGGCTGGGTCATAAGACAGTTCCATTTTTAATTTTTTGAAGTAACTCATACTGTTTTCCACGGTGGCTGCACTAATCTTCATTCCCACCAATAGTGCACACGGATTCCGTTTTCTCCACATCCTCACCAACACTTGTTGTTTGTTGATTTATTGATGATAACCATTCTGACAGGTGTGAGGTGATATCTCATTGTGTTGGTTTTTTTTTTCCTTATTGATTTTTAGAGAGAAAGGAAGGGAGAGGGAGAGAAAGATAGAAACATCGATGAGAGAGAATGATTGGCCGCCTCCTGCACACCCCCACTGGGGATCAGGCCCACAACCTGGGCATGTGTCCTGACCAGGAATCGAACCAGCGATCTCTTGGTGCATGGGTCGATGCTCAAGCACTGAGCCACACTGGCTGGACATCTCATTGTGTTTTTAATTTGCATTTCTCTGATGAATAGTGACATTGAGCATCTTTTTCTGTGTCTATTGGCCTTCTGTATGCTCTCTTTGGAGAACTTTCTATTCATATTCTCTGCCCATTTTTTCTTTTTTTGTTTGTTTTATATATATATATATTTTTTTTTTAATTAAAATTTTTAATGTTGACACTGTTGCTAATGTCCCCCATTCCCCCCCCCCCTTTGCCCACTTCTGTCCAGCCCTGCCTCCCCCTCCCTTGGCCTTTACCACACTATTGTCTGTGTCCAAGCTCTGTCCATTTTGTCAATTGGATTATTTATCTTTTTGGTGTTAAGTTGTACGAATTCCTTATATATTTTGGATATTAACCTCTTATTGGATATATCTTTGGTGAATATCTTCTCCCATTTGATAGGCTATCTTTTGGTTTTGTTGATGGGTTTTGTGTTTTTTTTACTGTGAGAAAACTTTTTAGTTTAATATAGTTCCACTTGTTTATTTTTTGTTTTGTTTCCCTTGCCCAAGGAGACGTATCCAAAAAAAATTATTAAGAGCAATGTCAGAGAGTTTACTGCCTATGTTTTCTTCTAGAAGTTTTGTAGTTTTGGGTCTTATATTTAAATCTGTAATTCACTTTGAGTTTATTCTTACATATGGTGTAAGAAGGTGGTCTTCTTTCACTGCATCTGTCTGTCCAGTTTTCCCAACACCATTTATTGAATACTATCTTTACCTCATTGTATATTCTTCCCTCTTTTGTCATAGATTAATTGGCCTTGTAGGTGTGGGTTTCTTGGCTCTCTATTCTGTTTTATTTATCTATGTGTCTGTTTTTGTGCTAGTACCATGCTCTTTTGATTACTATAGCCTTGTAGTATACTTTGATATCAGTTAGCATGATACCTCCAACTCTGTTCTTACTTCTCAAGATTGCCATGGTCACCTTGGCCAGTTTGGCTCAGCGGTTAGCGCTTCAGCCCGTGGACCAGAATCACTGGTTCCATTCCGGTCAAGGGTCCCCGGCCCTGGTCAGGGTCATGCAGGAGGCAACCAGTCAATGTGGCTCTCTCACATCGATGTTTCTCTCTCTCTCTCTCTCTCTCTCTCTCTCTTCCCCTCTCTTCCACTGAGATAAATAGAAAAATATCCTTGGGTGAGGATTAAAAAAAACAACAAGATTGCTATGGTCATTTGGGTTCTTTTGTGTTTCCATATAAACTTTAGAATTATTTTAGTTCTGTGAAAAATGCCATTGGTGCCCAGCCAGTGTGACTCAGTGGTTGAGCATTGATCCATGCACCAAGAGGTCACCGGTTCAATTCCTGGTCAGGGCACATGCCCGGGTTTTGGGCTCAATCTTGAGCAGGGGGTGTGCAGGAGGCAGCCCATCCATGTTGATGTTTTGTTGTTATCAATGTTTCTCTCTCTGCCTCTCACTTTGTCTCTCTCTAAATCAATAAAAACATATTTAAAAAAAATGTCATTGGTATTCTGATAGGGATTAAATTTATACATTGCTTTGTATAGTATGGATATTTTAATGATGTTAAATTTTCCTATCCATGAGCAGGGTATATGCTTCCATTTATCTGTATTTTCTTCAATTTCTTTCTTCAATGTCTTATAATTTTTTGAGGACAGATCTTTTACATCCTTGGTTAAATTTATTCCTAGGTATTAAATTTTTTGATGCAATTGTAAATGGGATTGTTTTCTTAATTTCTCTTTTAGATAGTTTGTTATTGGTGTATAAAAATGCAGCCAATCTGAGTATTACTTTTGCACACTGTTACTTTAATGAATTCATTTATCAGTTCTAATATTTTTTGGTGGAATCTATATATAGTATCATATCATCTGCAAATAATGATAGTTTTACTTCTTCCTTTCCAATTTGGATGCTATTTATTTATTTGTCTGATTGCAGTGGCTAGGATTTTCAATGCTATGTTGAATAAATGTGGACATCCTTGTCTTGTTTCTGATCTTAAGGAAAATGCTTTTTGCTATCCCCTGTTGCATATAATGTTAGCTGTGGGTTTGTCAACATTGGTTTTTATTATGTTGTGGTATGTTCCCTATATTCCCACTTTGCTGAGAGTTGCTGAGAGATTTTAGCATAAATGGATGCTGGATTTTGTCAATTGCTGTTTCTGCATCTATTGATATGATTATATAATATTTTATCCCTCATTTTGTTTATGTGGTATGTCACATTAATTGATTTGTGAATATTGAATCAACCTTGCATCCCAAGAAAAAAAATCTCATTTGATCATGGTGTATGATTTTTTTAATGTATTGCTGAATCCAGTTTGCTGATATTTTGTTGAGGATTTTTGCACCTATGTTCATGAGGAATATTGGCCTATAATTTTCTTTTTTTTTTTTTTTCATCTGGTTTTGGAATCAGGGTAACACTGGCCTCGTAAAATGAGCTTGGGAGCCTTCCCTTCTCTTCAGTTAGTTTTGGAATAGTTTGAGAAGGATAGGTGTTAATTTTCTTTGAATGTTTGGTAAGATTTACCTGTGAAGCCATCTGGTCCAGGACTTTTGTTTATTGAAAGGTTTTTGATTACTGATTCGATTTCACTAGCAGTAATTGGTCGGTTCAGATTTTCTGTTTCTTCTTGATTCAGTCTTTGAAGATTATATGTTTCTAGGAATTTATCCATTTCTTCCAGATTGTCCAATTTGTTGTCATAATGTTGTTTGTAGTATTTTCTTATAATCCTTTATATTTCTGTGGTGTCAGTTACCATTTTTCCTCTTTCATTTCTAATTTTATTTACTTGGGTCATCTCACTATTTTCCTTGATGAATCTGGTTAAACATTTGCCAATTTTGTTTATCTTTTCAAAGAACCAGCTCTTGGTTTCATTGAACTTTTGTATTACTTTTTTAAAGACTTTATTTTCTTTATTTCTGCTCTGATCTTTATTTTTTCCTTCCTTCTACTCACATTGGGCTTTCTTTGTTGGTATTTTTCTAGTTTCTTTAGGTATAAGATTAAATAGTTTATTTGAGAGTTTTCTTGTTTCTTGAGTAGGCTTGTATTGCTACAAATTTTTCTCTTAGGATTGTTTTCACTGTGTCCCATAGATTTTGAGTCACTGTGTTTTCATTTTCATTTGTCTCAAGGTATCTTTTGGTTTCTTCCTTGATCTCACTGTTAACCTATTCATTGTTTAGTAGCATGTTTTTTAGCTGCCAAGTGTTTGTGTGTTTTTCAGTTTTTTCCTTGTAATTGGTTTCTAGTTTTATACCATTGCATTCAAAGAAGATATATGATATGATTTCAATCTTCTTAAATTCATCAAGGCTTTCTTTTTGGCCTAAAATGTGATCTATCCTAGAAAATGTGCCATGTGCCCTTGAAAAGAATGTATATTCTGCTGCTTTGGGTAAAATCCTCTAAAAAAAAAAAAATCAATTAAATCTATCTGATCTAATTTGATTAAAAATATTTCTATTCTTTATTGATTTTAGAGAGAAGAAGGGAGAGGGAAAGAGAGATAGAAACATCGATGAGAGAGAAGAACATTGATTGGCCGCCTCCTGCATGCCCCCACTGGGGATTTGGCCCACAACCTGGGCATGTGCCCTGACCAGGAATTGAACCAGCGACCTCTTCTTGGTTCATGGGTCGACGCTCAACCACTGAGCCACACCAGCAGGGCTAATTTGATATTTAAAGCCACTATTTCCTTGTTGATGTTCTGGAATGTTTATCCACTGATAACTAGGGGGTGTTAATGTCCCCTACTATGACTATATTACTGTCAATTTCTCCCTTTATGTCCATCAATATTTGCTTTATATATTTAGGTGCTTCTATTTTGGATACATAAATGTTTACAAGGATTATCTCTTCTTTTAGATTTATCTTTTTATCATTACAAAATATTCTTATTTGTTACTTATTATAACCTTTGTTTTAAAGTCTATTTTGTCTGAGTATTGCTACCCAAGCTTTTTTTTTTTCATTTGCATAAAATATCTTTTTCTATCCCTTTACTTTCAGTCTCTGTGTGTCTTTCAATCTGAATTGAGTCTCTTGTAGACAGCATATGTAAGGGTCTTGTTTTTTGTTTTTGTTTTTGTTTTTAAATCCCTTCAGCCACTGTATATCTTTTGATTGGAGCATTTAATCCATTTGCATTTAAAATAATTGTTGATAGATATGTAATTATTGCCATTCTATTATTCATATTTATATTCTTTTTTATTCTTCTTCTTCTTTAAAAAGACCCTTAAGCATTTCTTGTAATACTGGTTTGGTAGTAACAAACTCCTTTAGCTTTTTCTTCTCTGAGAAGCTCTTTATTTTTCCTTCAGTTTTAAATGATATCCTTGCTGGGTAAAGTAATCTTGGTTGTAAGTCTTTGCTTTTCATCACTTGGAAAATTTCATGTCAATCCCTTCTGACCTACAATGTTTCTGTTGAGAAATCATCTGACAATCTTATGGGATCTCCCTTGTAGATAACTGACTACTTTTCTCTTGCTGCTTTTAAGATTCTCTCATTGTCCTTAAACTTTGGCATTTTAATTATGATGTTTCTTGGTGTGGGCCTCTTTGGGTTCACCTTGTTTGGGACTCTGAGCTTTTTGGACTTGTGTGTCTATTTCCTTCACTAGGATAGGGAAATTTTCAGTCTTTATTTCTTCACATAGGTTCTCAAACGCTTGCTCCTTTTCTTCTTCTGGTACCCCTATGATGCAAATGTTGTTATGCTTGATGTTGTCCCAGAGGTCCCTTAAACCATCCTCATTTTTTTGGATTCTTTTTTCTTTTTGCTGTTCTGATTGGATGTTTTCTGCTACCTTGTTTTCCAAATCGTTTTTTGATCTTCTGCTTCATCCAATATGCTATTTTTAAAAAATCTTTATAGTATTACAGATGTTACCCCCTTTAGCCCCACCCCATTAACCTCTTTCTCCCAGTTGCCATCCCACCCCAGGCCTTCACCACCCTATAGTCTATGTCCATGGGTAATGCATATATGCATCTAAGTTCTTTGGTTAATCTTTTCCTGGCCCTCCCACCCCCTTCCTTTTGAGGTTCATCAGTCTGTTCCATGTTTCCATACCTCTATTTCTGTTTTATTCATCAATTTATTTCTCTGACTGGCTTATTTCGCTCATAATACTCTCCAAGTTCCCCCACACTGTCTCAAAGGATAATAGATCCTTCCTTTTTACAGCTATGTAGTATTCCATTATGTATCTGTACCACAGATTTTTTACCCACTCATCAACTGATGGGCATTTGGGCTGTTTCCAGATCTTAGCTATTATAAATAGCACTGCTATGAACATAGAGGTGCAAATATTCTTTCTGATTGGTGTTTCTGGATTCTTAGGATATATTCCTAGGAGTGGGATCACTGGATCAAATGGCAGCTCAATTTTTAATTTTTTGAGGAAATTTCATACTGTTTTCCATAGTGGCTGTAACCAGTCTGCAATCCCACCAGCAGTGCACTAGGGGTCCCTTTTCTCCACATCCTTGCTAGTATTTGTTGTTTGTTGATTTATTAATGGTACGCATTCTGGTCAGTGTGAGGTGGTACCTCATTGTTATTTTAACTTGCATCTCTCTGATGATTAGTGACTTTGAGCATTTTTTTCATATATCTCTTGGCCATTTGTATGTCCTGTTTGGAGAAGTATCTATTCAGGTCCTCTGTCCATTTTTTAACTGGATTGTTTGTCTTCCTTTTGTTGAGTTGTATGAGTACATTATATACTTTAGAAATTAATGCCTTATCAGATGTATCATTGGCAAATATGTTCTCCCAAATCATTGGTTCCCTCTTCATTTTGATGCTGGTTTCTTTTGCAGTGCAGAAGCTTTTTAGTTTGATGTAGTCCCATTTGTTTTGCTCTCTACATTTTCTTCTAGGATTTTTATGGTTCCATGACTTACATTTAAGTCTTCTATCCATTTTGAGTTTATTCTTGTGTATGATGTAAGTTGATGGTCTAGTTTCTTTCTTTTTTTTTTTTTTTTGCATGTACCTGTCCAGTTTTCCCAACAACACTATTTATTGAAGAGACTGTCTTTACTCCATTGTATGCTCTTCCCTCCTTTGTCAAATATTAATTGAGCATAATGTCTGTTCTGTTCCATTGATCTATATGCCTGTTCTTGTGCCAGTACCAGGCTGTTTTGATACAGTGGCTTTGTAGTACAATTTCATACCTGATATTGTGATCCCTCCTACTTTGTTCTTCTTTCTCAATATTACTGTGGCTATTCAGGGTCTTTTTTGGTTCCATATACATTTTTGGAGTATTTGTTCTAGATCTATGAAATTTGCCATTGGTATTTTAATAGGAATTGCATTGAATCTATAGATTGCTTTGGGTAGTATGGACATTTTAATTATGTTAATTCTCCCAATCCATGAACATGGTATAATCTTCCACTTGTTTAACTTCTCCTATCTCTTTTTTCAACATCCTGTAGTTTTCTGAGTACAGGTCTTTTGCCTCCTTGGCTAAGCTTATTCCTAAGTATCTTAATTTTTTCTGTTGCAATGGTAAATGGGATTGTTTTTTGTTTTTTTTTAGTTTCTCTTTCTGACAGCTCATTATTGGTGTATAAAAATACCATTGATTTCTGTGTGTTAATTTGGATCCTGCTACATTGCTGAATTTATTTATTAAATCTAGTGGGTTTTTTTTTTTTTTTTTTTTTTTTTTTTTTTTTTGTGGAGTCTTTAGGGCTTTCTATGTACAATATCATGTCATCTATGAACGATGATAATTTTACTTTCTCCTTTCCTATTTGGATCCCTTTTATTTCTTCTTCTTGTCTGATTGCTGTTGCTTCTAGTACTAATGTTGAATAACAGTGGTGAAAGTGGGCATCCTTTTCTTGTTCCTGTTCTTAGAGGAAATGCTTTTTGTTTTTGTCCACTGAGTGTGATGTTGGCTGTAGGTTTGTCATATATGGCTTTTATTGTGTTGAGGTATAATCTCTCTATTCCCACTTTCCTGAGAGTTTTTATAAAAAATGGGTGCTGGATTGTTGAATGCTTTTTCTGCATCTATTGATATGATCATGTGGTTTTTATCTTTCAATTTGTTTATGTGATATATCACATTTATTGGTTTGTAAATATTGTGCCAGCCTTTCATCCCTGGGATAAATCCCACTTAGTCATGGTGTATGGTCTTTTTAATATATTGCTGGATTCGATTTGCTAATGTATTGTTGAGGATTTTAGCATCTATGTTCATCAAGGATATTGGCCTGTAATTCTCTTTCTTTATAGTGGCTTTATCTGGTTTTGGAATTAGAATAATGTTGACTTCTCAGAAAGAGCTTTAGAGTGTTCCTTCCTCTTGGATTTATTGGACTAGCTTTAGGAGGAGAGATGTTAGTTCTTTGAATGTTTGGCAAAACTCCCCTATGAAGCTGTCTGGACTGGGGCTTTTGTTTGCTGGGAGTTTTTAAAAAATTATTACTGCTTCAATTTCATCCATTGTTATCAGCCTACTTGGGTTTCCTGATTCTTCCTAATTCAGTTTTGGAAGATTGTATTTTTCTAGGAATTTGTCCATTTCACCTAAGTTGTCGAATTTGTTGGCATATAATTGTAGTATTTTCTTACAATCCTTTGTATTTCTGTGGTGTCAGTTGTTACTTCGCCTCTTTTATTTCTGATTTCATTTATTTGGGTCTTCTCTCTTTGTTTCTTGATAAGGCTGGCTAAAGGTTTATCAATCTTGATTATCTTTTTGAAGAACCCACTCTAGGTTTCATTGATCCTTTTTCTGCTTGTTTTTTTGTTTGTTTTTTGACTTTATGTTATTTATTTCCACTCTGATCTTTATTATTTCCTTCCTTCTAGTTATTCTGGGTTTTTCTTTTTGTTTTCTTTCTAATTCTTTAAATTGTAGGGTTAGATAGTTTACTAGAAAATTTTTTCTTTCTTGAGGTAAGCTTGTAATGCTATGAACTTCCCTCTCAGGACTGCTTTCACTGTGTTCCATAAATTTTGGGTTGTTGTGTGTTGATTTCCATTTGTTTCCAGGATTTTTTTATTTCTGCCTTGATCTCATTGGTAACCCATTCATTGTTTAATAATATGCTATTTAGCCTCCATGTCTTTGACTGTTTTGGGGTGTTTTTATTGTTGCTGACTTCTAGTTTCATGCCATTGTGATCTGAGAAGGTGCTTGACATGATTTCAATCTTCTTGAATTTGTAGAAACTTAGTTTGTGTCCTAACATGTGGTCTATCTTTGAGAATGTCCCATGAGCACTTGAGAAGAATGTATATTCTGCAGCTTTGAGGTGACATATTCTGTAAATGTCAATTAAATCCATCTGATTTAGTGTGTCATTTAGGGTTGCAGTTTCTTTGTTGATTTTTTTTTTTTTTGTCTAGAATATCTATCCAGTGATGTCAGTGGGGTGTTAAATTCCCCTACTGTGATTGTATTGCTGCCGATCCCTCCTTTAAAGTCCTCCAGAAGTTTTTAAAAAATATATATTTGGGGGTGGCAACCACTCGATGTGTCTCTCTCACATCAATGTTTCTCTCTCTCTCTTCCTCCCTCTCTCCCTCCCACTGTATCTGAAGATAAATACAAGAATGTCCTCGGGTGAGGATAAAATATATATATATATTATATATATATATTTATAAAAATAAATATATATATTTTGGTGCTCCTATATTGGGTGCATATACATTGACCAGGCCTAAATCCTCTTGTTGTATCGATCCTTTTAGTACTATGAAATGGCCTTCATTGTCTCTTGTTATGGCCTTCATTTTGAAGTCTATTTTGTCAGATACGAGTATTGCTACCCCAGCTTGTTTTCATTTCCATTTGCATGGAAAATTTTTTTCCATCCTTTCACTTTCATCCTGTGTGAGTCTTTTGTTCTGAGGTGGGTCCCTTGTAGACAGCATATATATGGGTCATGTTTTCTTATCCATTCAGCTACCCTTGTCTTTTGATTGGAGCATTTAAGCCATTTACATTTAAGGTTTTTATTGATAGGTACTTATTTGTTGCCATTTTAATTCTTTATGCCTGTGTTCCTCTTTCTATTTCTTCTTCATACAACAGTCCCTTTAGCATTTCTTGCAGTGCTGGTTTGGTGATAGTAAACTCCTTTAATCCTTTTTGTCTGTAAAGCTCCTTTTGTCTGTAAAGCTCTTTATTTCACCTTCAATTTTGAATGATAGCCTTGCTAGATAGAGTAGTCTTGGATTCAGTCTCTTGTTTTTCATTACTTTGTATGCTTTGTGCCACTCCCTTCTGTCCTGCAGTGTTTCTATCTAGAAATTAGCTGATAGTCTAATGGGAGCTTCCTTGTAAGTAACTTTCTGTCTCTCTTTTGCTGCCTTCTTTCTTTGTCTTTAACGTTTGTCATTTTAATTATGATGTGTCTTGGAGTGGGTCTCTTTGGATTCATCTTGATTGGGACTCTGTGTTTCCTGAACTTGAGTGACTTTTTTTTCCCACCAGGTTAGGAAAATTTTCTGCCATTATTTCTTCAAACAGGTTCTTTAGTCCTTGCTCTGATTCTTCTCCTTCTTGTACCCCTGTGATGCAGATGTTGTTACATTTCATATTGTCCCAAAGCTCTCTTAAACTATCCTCCTGCTTTTTTATTTATTTTTCTATTTGCTGCTCTAATTGGATGTTTTTTCTACCTTGTCTTCTAATTCCCTGATTTGGTCTTCAGCTTTTTATAATCTACTGTTGATTCCTTTCAAGTATGCCCTATTTCAGCTTTGTCATTCTTCATTTCTAATTTGTTCTTATTTATAGTTTCTACATCTGTCTTCATGCTGATGAAGTTTCCACCAAGTTCAATGTAGTTTTTCACTAGGTTGTTTGAGCATCCTTATAATCATTACTTTGAACTCTATATCTGATAAATTGTTTGCCTCCATTTTATTTAGCTCTTTTTCTGGAGATTCCTTCTGCTCTTTCATCTGGGGCCTGTTTCTTTGTTTCCTCATTTTTGCTGTTTCTTTGTGTGTTTTTTTCTGTGTTATCAGATAAGACGCTATGCCTTCCAGTCTTGGTGGGGTGGCTTTCTTGTGGGACCCAGTGGAGTAGTCTCCTTGGTGTTCGGAGCTGAGTGCTCTAGGTATGACCCTTGTGTGGGTTATGTGGGCTCTCCTCATGAATTTGGGTCTTGATTGCTATTGTTTATTTGTAGATGGGCTCAGGCCTCAGGGTTGTTGACTATGAGTCTCAACCCCAACCATGTCATGCCAACTGTTACATAGTTGCTGACAGAACTAAAAAAGACAAAACCAGACCAAACCAAAAACAACATGAAAAACGAAAACCACAACAACAATTATAAAAGCAACTACCGCAACAAATGATTAAAAGACAAACAAACTAGCAAAGCACACACACACAAATAATAGAAGGCACAAGACCAAAACAATTAGAGGAGGGAAAAAGAAAAAAAGTACATGAAAGCAAAGAAGGCAGAGACCAGAAATAGAGTAAGCATAAAAAATAAAAGATAAAAAAATAGTGACTTAAATAATAATAATCATATATATATATATATATATATATATATATATATATATATATATATATTTCTAATCCTCACCTGAGGATATTTTTCCATTCATCTTTAGATAGAATGGAGGGGATGGAGGGAGGAAGGGAGAGAGAGAGAGAGAGACAGAAACATGGATGTGAGAAAGACACATCGACTGGTTGCCTCCTGCACAACCCCAACCAGGGCCGGGGATGAACTGCAACCAAGGTACGTGCCCTTGGCCACAATCGAACCCGTGACTCTTTGGTCTGTGGGCCAATGCTTTAACCGCTGAGCCAAACTGGCCAGGGCAATAATAATAATTTTAGAAAGTAATAATGCTAAATAAAATAAAATATAGAATAGGAAAGTAAAAATGGGGAAAGAAAAGAAGAAAATATTGAATTAAAAATAAAAATTTTAAAAAGGTAAAGAGAAATAGAGGAAAGAAAAAAATTAGACTATAATGAAAGATAGCATTAAGAGAATATGGGCAAAAAGTGAGAAGAGAGAGAAAGAAATTTCAAACCTAACAAAAACAAATAAGCAAAACAACAACAAAACCTGGATCTGCTATTTGTGGAGCTCACTGGATTTTGCTTCAATGTTGTTGGATATGGCCCCTTGGTGTGTGAGTCCCTGCCATCTTATCTTGGGCAGTTCTGTGGTGCAGGCCAATGTGAGTCGCCGTCCCTGGCTGGCCCTGGGCAACCTGGCTGAAGCCCTGCAGGGCAGGACCCCAAGTAGTATGGTGGGCAGGGCTTCCCTAGCCCAGAGGCTAGGTCTGCTTCAGGGCTTGCTCCATGAATGTACTTCTTTTGGGCTGCTTTCCCTTCCTCAATGGAACTGGGCTCTGCGGGGTATCAAGTCCAGTCAGGATGGTTTAAACAAATTTGCATTGGGTGTGGCCATAGCTTATAGGAGGGTGCAGGCAGTCACTTCCTATCCTTCCAATGCCTCAGGTCTTCCTGGGTTGCTGGCACCCCCTGGTTGCCACCCCAAGCAGGGGAGAATAGAATTAAAAAACAAACAAACAAAACCCACCCCGCTTGGCTCTCTAATCTTTCAGCATGCTGGCTCTTGCTGGACAGGGCTGTGCCCAGGCTCCAACCAGGTCAAATGTCTGAATCTCCAGCGCCACGAGGCCCAGCCACTGGAGTGCAGATTTCCAGCCCAGAGCCATTTCACAGGTGGGGGAAAGGATGCCTCCTCTTCGCTCTAGGTGGTGAGGATCGCACCTCTTTCCCAGGGCACTCTGACTAGCCCCCTGTCAAAGTTCTTTCAGCAAATAATCAGCCCCTCAGATTTACAGCTGGGTGATCCACTGAGACCCCTCTGCAGGTCTGGAGTTCTGTTTAGTTGCCCCTCCTGCCAACCACAATCAGGGCAAGCTTCCCAGACTGGTGTTGTAACCAAGCACTTGTTTTTCGCCTGTGATAATGCTGAGTTCCCCCCTGGTGGGCCAAATCACCTCTAATTCCTACTGTCCAATGCTACGTGGGCTCCCCTTCCCTTTTCTGTTGCTCTTGTTTGGGGATCCCTGTGTGGGGCTGAGTTCCCCTGCTCCCAGGGGACAAGAGCTGCACTGTCGCACCTTCCCTTTGGCTTCCCAGCCTCGCTGCACAGCTGCGCGAGTTGGCTCACCCACTCCACGTCGTCTCTTGTCCTCTCTCCATGCTCCCCGCTCACAGAATTTCCAATCAGCTACTTTCAGCTTGTTTTTCAAGTTGAATGTCTGCAGTTTACCCACAAGTCAGTCTGGTACTTTCCACCCAAGAACTCAGCTGTTCCTCAAAAAAACGAATTGTCACAAGACCTAATCTGCTATTGATTTCTTCTAGTGTGTTCTTCGTTTTCATTATTGTATTTTTATTTTTGACTTTTTAAAAGTGGTTTCTGTGTTCTTTTTTATGCTTACTATCTCTTTGTTGAAGTTCTCTCTAACTTTCTTGAGCATCCTTATAACCAGTGTTTTGAACTCTGCAGCTGGTAGTTTACTTGCCTCCATTTTGTTTGGATCTTTTTCTGGAGTTTAGTTCTATATTTCCATTTGTGACATGTTTCTTTGTCTTCTCATTTATACTGTTTCCCTGTGTTTGTTTCTATGTATCAGGTTGAACTACTACATCTCCCAGTCTTGGCAGAGGGGCCTTATGTAGCAGGTGTCCTGGGGGGCCCAGTGGTGCAGTCTCCCTGTTCACCTGAACCAGGTGCTCCAGGGGTGTCCCTTATGTCCCTTGTGTGTGCTCTCTTATTGTAGTTGAGCCTTGATTGTTGTTGGCATGTTAGTGGGTATGACACTCAGGGGACTAGCCTTGAGTACAGGGGACAAGCTGTTGTGTGGGGGATGACCTCATGAAGCAGGATTCACTTTAGTGGGTTTCTTGTGTGTGTTGAGTCCACCCTTTGGGTTGGTCATTTGTGGCACTAATTGGGTGGTGCTCTGTTGTGTTCTGAAGACAGCAACCAGGTGTGTTGGTCTGGGACTCTTGGGAGGGGCTCCAGTGAAAGCTAAAGTCAACTGCTCTGTTTCCGGCCCGAGGCCACAAGGTAGGAGCTACAAGTAATCTGTGGCTGGTGGCTGACTGTGCTAGGCTTTGAGGCACCTGAAAGTGGTTAAGCTGTGAACCGAAGCTGGCTTCCACTAGTGCTGGGTTTGGGGCCACTTAGCAAGAGGTATGGGAAACTCTGAGACCAGCTGCTGCTTGTTTGGAGTTGGTGGACCTTTAAGAGATTTTAGAAAAGTTTTCAGTGCACAGCCAAGGCTAGCTGCTTTTGTGGATTAGCTTCTGAAAGAGGTTCCAGCTAGGTGTGTGAATTGGGTGGGGAGAGAGTAGTGTTAGGCAGATTAATGGAGAGCTCTCATTTGGCTTGGCCTGAGCCTAAAGGCTCTGTGGGGTGACAGCTTGACAAAAGCACAGTGGCACCTGTGGACACTTTAACTGGAGAGAGCTGCCCCTTCATCCGTCACCCTGAAACCAGCAATTCAGTTCTTTTTCGTATGTCGCTGGTCCTTTTCAAGCTGCTGCCCCAGCCCTGGAGCTCAGAGGAAGTGAGTCCATTAGCAACTAAATCCTTGCTCAGTCCTTTAAAAGGAATACATGGGACTCCATCCAGCAGCTCACTGTCCCACCTGGACAGAATCCCAGCTGATTTTCACAGCCAGATATTGTGGGGACCCCTCTTCCCAACACTGGTGATCTGAATTGGGGAGCCCAGTGTGGGACTGAGACCCGTCGCTCTCAGAGGGGACATCTGAAGCCAAGATATCCCTCCTGATTCTTAACCACCACACACGGGTGTGGGATCAGCTCATTTCATGTCTCTGCCCTTACTACCAGTTTCCGTGTGACTTCTTCTTTATATCCTTAGTTACAGTTCTCTTCAGCTAGTCTTCGGGTGGTTCTTAAGGGTGGTTTCTCTATAATTTAGTTGTAATTTTGATGTGGTCATGGGAGAAGCAAGCACAGAGTTTACCTACTCTGCCATCTTGACCAGAAGTTGAAACTGAACGTTTGAACTGAGCTAAACCATATGGCTACATCCTGACACAAATGGTTCTGCATTATTGAACTTTCTATTTAAAGATAAAATTTTCACCTAGCAATAGACATAAGCAATTAATCAGGTATCGCATATGGTAAGTCTGCTTGTCAGCACCAATCACAGGTCTTTCAAGCCAACTTGAAATCCTTCTCAAAGGCCCCCTTTTTCTGTCTTTATAAACTGTGTCCCTTCATTTTCCCTTTGGAACTCAGTTGGGTTTCTACCCAAATCTGTGTCTCCTGGATAGCAATTCTTGAAAAAAGAGCCCCAAATAAAGCTTTTGTTTGTCCTGCACTTCTTGGTCAAAATTGACTTCCACACCCCTCCAAGAGGTGTCCTTGAGCTCTGAGGAATATCTAACCGTGTTCCCCTTGAAGCTCCCAGGGCTCTATGTTAATAGTTCTTTTCTTATATCTCATCATGGTTCTGGTTTTATTTGTTAATTTGTTTTACAATATTCTTCTCTTCAGTTAGACCATTTGGTCCTTCAGGGAAAGGACCATGTCTTAGATGGGCTCTAGAGTCTGATGGCCTGTGTTCAAATCTTGGCTTTGCTACTTCTTAGCCCTAAGACCCTGGGCAGTTTACTTCATTTCCCTAAGTTTTTCCAAGGCTCACTTTCCTCAGATAATATATGGGAATAGGAAGGTCCTACCTTAAAGGGGTGTTTTGAAGATAAAATTATAATTTATGTACATCACTTAGCATAATACCTGGCACATAATAGGCACGCAGCAAATGTTTGTGCAACTTAATATAATGGACAGCATGAGGGCCTGAATCGATGTGTGTGACATGTCCCATAACTTCCAAAAAATTTTTGTCTGCGTAGAACTGTTTCTTCGATCTGAGCTGCCCTTCTGCCAACAGAAAGCCTTTCCCTGATGTTTTTGTCTCTTTCCCTTCTTGTTTGTTTTACTCCTGCTTGTCCTGTGATTGCTCACAGGAAACATTCCTAGAAAAACCTCAAGGGAGTGACTTCCTTTGTGCTTCAGGGCAGCAGACAGAGTCTATGTTCTGTTGGCTGCAGCTGTGCTCCAGCCCCCCTGGGAATGGAGGGAAAGATTGCATCTCAGGAAGAGGAGACTGGCAGTTGAACACAAGGTGAAGCCCACCAAGAGAAAAAGATAAAGACAATGGCTGGGCAAGAACCCCCGCAACAAGGTGGTGGTAGAGGGCCAGGGATTCCTGATCCCCTACTTCACACACATCCTCAGTTTTGGCTGCTATGGTTTCCTTCCTTTCTTTCCTTCTGGCCACCTATAAAATAGTCACATCAGTGTCAGCCCTAACAGTTTTGAAAATACCAGGTCCTGGGGAAGGCACAGCTTTTTTCCTGGTGTCAGATGAGAGCCATTTGGCTGGTGCAAAGAAACAGGCCATCTGGAGAGGACTCCGAGACCTCAGTAATTTGAACCAGTAACTCCACTCATTTTTATTTATTGCAAAAAACAGTATTATAACAACATGAAAGGACATTTCTTAAAATGGGAGAGAAGATTACTTATGATCCCACCATCCTAACACCACAACTGTTTCCTTTTTCTAAGCTCTCTTTAAGTTTCTGGCCACATGATAGAAGTTTGCATATAATCTCTGTCCTCTTTTTGGTTTTCACTTAATGTTGTATCTTAAGCCTTTCCCAGCGTTGACATAATCTTCACATTGGCCCCTCTTTCTTTTTTTAAAACTGCAAATATTCCAGCTGATTTGATTGAAGCATAACTAGCGAGTCTTAACCCTTGGGATTCTTTTTTTTCTACTTGGCCAGGGCCTGGTTGCCCACTTTATTTTCTATCTTTTTAAAAAGTTATTATTAATTAATTTATTTTTGTTACAGATGTTTCTCCTTTTTCTCCCCAGACACCCTCCTCCCGATCCGGCCCTGCCCCCCAAGCATTGTTGTCTATGTCCATTGGTCACACATACATGGATATAAGTTCTTTGGTTTATCTCATCCTTCCCTTTGGGCCCCTCCTCCGAGGTTTGTCAGTCTGAACCATACTTCTTTCTATGTCTCTGGGTCTATTTTGTCATCAGCTTTTTTTTTTTGTTCATTATATTCCACCAATAAGTGAGATCATGTGGTATTTGTCTTTCTCTGATTGGCTTATTTCGCTTAGCATGATACTCTCTAGGTCCTTCCATGTCGTCTCAAAGGATACAAGATCTTTCTTTCTTACAACCCTTGGGATTCTTGCTCATCCCCTTGAATCTTTGAGGTTAGCTCTTGGCAAACTGTAAATGAAAGGAAGTTTGTTTTCTGGGCACACTGAATTCCTTACAGATCTTCTTTCTTCCCTGCTAGCAATTTTAACTGAAGAGTTCTCTTGGCATATCTCAATCCCAACTGTTCTCTGTGCCCATTCAGTGGGCTATTAAAAAATAATAATATAAGCCCTGGCAAGGTAGCTCAGTTGGTTAGAACATCATCCCAACGTGGTTACGGGTTTGATCTCTGGTCAGGGCACATACAAGAAGCAACCAATGAGTGCATAAATAAATGGAACAACAAGTCGATGTTTCTCTCTCTCTCTCTCTCTATCTCTCTCTCTCTCTCTCAAATCAATAAATAATAAGAATAATAATGATATAGTTCTAATTTTTCCTTAACATAAAAGCAATACATGCTCACGTTGTCCAATTTGAGAAATACATAAAAAGCAAAGAAAATAAAAAATCTGCTATAATCTTGTTATTTGATATCATATGCCACAGTTCCTTATTGCTTTAAAAAATGTTATTAGCACTTTTGATCCCACTCGTCTCTGCTAGGTTCTTTTCCTCACAGACCCTGCTCTGCCTTCCAGTTTTATTTTAGGAGCTAACTTGTGTTTTAATGATAGTGGTTGAATGAGTAAACCCTACAAAGTATATTATCTGAGACATTAGGTACTTGGTTTAAGTAAAAATATTAACAAACAGGTACACAATGCATCCTTTGGGTATTGACTAGTTTAACCTGCAGTAGAATTCATTGGCTCATTAAACTGGAATGTATAGCAAGCAGTAGGATGGGCTGCAAGGTGGTTTGATCTAGTGGCTCAAAAATATCAAAAATATCAAAAGGAAATGGCTTCTTTCTAACCTCTCTCTCTGCTTCCCACAGCATTATTCTCTTCCTAAAATAATCTCTTCCTATAGTCAAAATTGCTGCCTTATCAGTAGCTTCTGAGACTACTTACTGTCTGGCTCCTGTCTAGCAGGAAGTGAAAACATCTCTCTCCCACCATCCAATACATTCCCAAGATTCCCTCTGATTGCATCAGTCTGGTTCCTATGGCCACCAGTAGACCAATCCTAAAGGCAAGGAGGGTGGGATGATGCTGGGTGGCTTAGACCAGCAGGTCTCAAACTCTGGTCACAAGATCTCTTTACACGTCTAAAAATTACTGAGGATCCCAAAGAAACTTTGTAATGGAAGTTTTGTGTATTGATATTTGCCAAATTAAAATTAAATTCTTGCCCTGGCCAGGTAACTCAGTTGATTAGAGCATTGTTCCAATACAACAAGGTTTCAGGTTTGAACCCTGGCAGGGCACATACAAGAATCAACAATGAATGCATAAATAAGTGGAACAAATCAATGCCTCTCTCTCTCTTTCTGAAATGAATCAACAAAAAAATTTTTAAAGAGAAATTAAATTCTCTTTAAGACTGCGTTAATATAAGACTGCTGAATTTTCATATCTGCTTATGCTTTCAACCCGTCACAAATTGTTTTGGTTAAAGTCCATGAAGAGCCCTGGCTGGTTTGGCTCAGTGGTTAGAGCATCGGCCTGCGGACTGGAGAGACCTGGGTTCGGTTCTGCTAAGGTCACATGCCTCGGTTGCAGTTTGTCCCCGGCCCCGGTTGGGGTCGTGTGGGTGGCAACCACTTGATGTGTCTCTCTCACATTGATGTTTTTCTCTCTCTCTCTTCCTTTCTCTTTCCCTCCCGCTCTATCTGAAGATAAATGCAAAAATGTCCTCGGGTGAAGATGAAAAAAAAAAAAGTCCACGAAGAAAATCTTCTTCACATCAACATGTAAATGGAAAAGGGAGGAGTATTGTAATATCTTATAAAGAAAATTGTGGATATTTTTCTTTGATACTACACCAAAATTCTCCAAGAGGTAATTTCTTAAAGGTTGGTTGCACTGTGGAATCTGAAACCTTATCTATAAACTTTACATATTGTTAAATTAAAATCCATTGTCTGTCTTGCGTATAAAAGCAATGATTTTGTAACATCATGCATTAGCCATTCTTAAAACATTGATTCACTGAGTAAATGCAGGTCTTCCAAATGTTGACACATTACACATTATCCAATATCCCAAAATCACATTCATTAATATCACCATTGATCCCATCAGTAAAGTCCTTAAATATCGAGAAGCTGTCAAACTCATAATAATACAACTTTTCCAAAATTCTAACTTTCTCTTGAAAACTGGAATTTTTTCATCATTGGCAACAGTCAATTGTTTTCCTTGAACAGACAGGCTCACTTAGTCCATTTTCAAGAAAATGTCTACTGAATACCCAAGTTGGAATAACCATAATTTGTCAGTTGTTTTCTCAAGTAAAAATGGGGTTTCATGGAATAAAACAAACAGCTAGTTCAGCTTGCAATGCAAATGATTGCACAATCATTAGATGACCATTATACTTTACTTTGTAGCAAAATGTTTTACGTGAATTTTTTATTTTATCACTTATCCCTAGGATGCATATTCAATGATTGAGATTTTAATAAAGTTAATAGTTTTTACTGCTCTAGCAAAAACATTCTTAAGTGAAACTGCATTTTTTTAAAAAAAAATTTAAACCATGAGTATGCGGTGGTGGAGAATATTAGTACAATTTGGTGCAACTACCTTGATTTGTGAAAGCACCAGCAGTTTTGCACATCTTTGCTTTTGAATCATTAATGACAATGGTAAGTAATGCCTTAGATTATTATGAAATAATTTTTACTTCAGATATTCCCTGAAAGGTCCTCAGGGACCACCAAGGATCCACGGACCATACTCCGAGAACCACTGACTTAGATCAATTAAACCCCACTCAAGGACATAAGAGTGGGGCAAACTTACCTAAGAGGGGAATGATGGGGTGGATGCTTGGGGCAATCAAATGCCTGCTAGCAGAATAACCAAAGTAATGAGCATAGGAACTAAAGAATTAAAACATTATGGTTGCTGGCCCAGATTTACAATCTCTTGCTAGCAGGGTCCAGAAGCTTTTTTGACACCAGACACTGACTTGAAGAGATTCCAGGTGAGGCTTTGCGATCTAGTGGCTGTTCCTAATTTACTGTTTGGGGATCTCTGTCTTAATCCAGAACAGTAGCTAAAGATGACTCTGTGGCCAGTGAAAAGGATGTTTTGTGGCAGGGCTTGTTTTGTTTCATAAGTGGGTCAGCCTGTTTCTTTCCCCATCAAATGTGAGTGGGTTGAATGGGGTGTGGGTACAAGGTAAGCTAAATAGCTGTCCTATTAGGCTGAGATAGGAGGCAGTTTCAAGCTCCCATTCTTCCTCATCAACACTTTCCAAGCTAGAGTACTGCTGACCCCCAAGCCAGCCAAAATGCTTTCAGGGCCTGGTTCTATGGACAAGGAGTATCTGGGAGAAAAAGGGAAGAGTAGCTGAGGCAGAGAGGTAAAGTGTGTGATCAAGCTAATCAAGCAGGCAGGCCTCGGGCTGGTCTCCAAGAGAGAGGGGGTGAGGTGCTCAGCATTCTCCTTGCAGCTGTCACTGACCCAAGCAGCTGTTCTGTCTGGCCAGCCTTGGCCAACTTTCTGGATTAAATCTCCTAGTGACAGCTTTTCCTCCATTTTTCTGTATCATCAAGAATCATCAGCTTAGAATAATTCAGAAACATTTTTATAGCAAAATCTCTTTGGGAGGTGTGAAAGCAGAGTTCCCACACCCTTTCCTTTCGAAGACTTCCCTCCTGACCTGTGTTAACCAGATACACGTTTTTTCCCAGAACTCCTGCCCCCAGGGAAGAACACAGACACCTTCAAACCCTGTACAAACACTTGTAATAAAAGAATGACAAGATTCTTGGTTTAATCAAATAAATATATTTGGCTCAAAGGCTAGGATCTTCCTTTTCAAAAAGGAAGTGATATCACTGGTGCATAACCACAATGCTCTGAGTTCGTTAAACAGAAAGGAAATTCTGAAAGTAGACCAACTTCACAAGTCATAAGACACAAATATGCTGCAGGCGCATAATGCACAGCTAGCAGTGTTACAGAAATAACATATCAGTGTTTTAAACTCTTTAATTTCTGAATTTTGAGATTCACTAGAACTTATGTTTTTTTTTTTTAAATTCTAGAATCAAAGGGAACTCCGGAGGTATGGAAATGGGTGCTCCAGGTACAGGTTCTGATACCGGCTCTGCCACTAAATGACTTAATTTAGGGTGACTCACGTCTGACTTCTGGACCTCAATTACCCATCTGTAAAACTGGCAGATAATCAGCGCTTTCACTCTCTTTTATCCTACACGTGGAACAACATAAGTCTATTCCACAAGTTCCCAGACACACCCAACACCCAGGCTGCCTTCGTGCTGGTCTGGAGGGCCCCAGAAGCTCGGAACCAGTGTGGGCCTTGGGGTGCTGTGCCGGCGAGTAAAGCACGCGACTACGTAAAGCCCCTTCATTCACTGGCTCCGCACCTACGAGTCCTCTGGGCAGCAAAAGCCTGTAAGCAGTCTGGATACATCTTTTGTTCCTTTCACCCCCTCCCGCACGCAGAATCCGAGAGAGTAGGGGACTCGCGGGACCACCGCCCTGGGTGAGTCCGAGTTAGGGACGCCCCGCTGGGTGGAGGGGCTGTGCGTCCTGGGGGCGGGGCCGCCGCGGTAGCCATCGCGCGCTCCCATTGGTCTCCCTTATCCTCGTGACGTGCGGTCCCGCCCCCCACGCCCCTCCTCCGCATCCGCGCGGGGGAGCGGACCTTCCAGGACTGAATGGGCGCGAGCGCAGCGCGGGGGGCAGGCGGGCGCGCGGGGCCCGAGGCTGGCTGAGGGCCGGCGTCCCCTCCCTAGTATGCGGACGAAGGAGGCGGGCGGTGTGGAGCGGCGTCCGCTGCAGTCGCGAACCGAGGCGGTGGAGGCGGCGGCACCTGCCGGCCGAGGTACGTGGCGCAGCCCCCTCCTCCGCGTAGCGGGCCCGCGGGCTGGGGGCGGCGGCGGCGATCCGTCTCTGCCCCGGCCTGGCTGTGCCTGGCGGCTCCACCCCAGACCCCGCGGGCAGCGCCGAGGGCACGGCTCCCCCAGACGCGCTTTGCGGGGACGCGGGCTCGGGCCGCGTGGACGGGCGTGGGGCGCTGCGGCCCGCGCGTGTGGGGACTCGGGGGAGGCACCATGGTGACCGGCGCGGGTGTCGAGTCCAGCCGCAGCGGCCCTTTCCCCCCAGCTTTCCGCAGCGGCTCGGGGTTTAATTCATTGCTGGAAGCTTCCGAGCCAGCAGAGCCGAGTTAACTCATTTCCCGGGGACGGGATTGGGGGACCTTTTACAAGGTAACTGGTAGCTACCGAGAAACTGCCCTTTGCATCCATCGGGAAGGCAAGGCGTAATGTGTGATGTCTGCAGGTAGAAATTTCTCAGTGACCTTTCCTGCCCCGACTTTGCATCCAGCCCTACTGAAGAGATAAGGTTCTGATGATCTTTGGTTTTTTCTGAATTGTAAGCAGTGACTTAACCTGAGTATGCATTTATTATGCGCCTTTAAGTGTGTAAATAACACAAGGTTTTCAGAGAGCATCTCCGAGGAGCTGGGCGAATAGGGAGAGGCGGGGTCCTATCCTTACCCCACACCAGCTGGGTGACCTTGGCCGACCTTTATGCCCCTGTGGGGCTCGGTCTGCTGGTCTGTACAGGGAGGCTTGACCTGCTCATGGCCGAGGTCCCTCGTTCCGTGATTCTGACCACAAAATGTGTTTAGGAGTGAAGAAGGTCCTACAGAACCATTAGGTGATTTAAAAGACTAATTTTATGTCCTTGTGTCTTAATTCATGAAATACATGACCTCTGCTTAATTAGGTATCTTAAAAGATGGAAAAAATGGTTTTACATACTGTGCTTTATCTGTCACCTTTGGGTTGCCTGCTCTTTGTGCTCAGCACGATGCTGAGTGTTGGGGTTATAAAGAGGAGGGAGACTGATCTCCTGCCCTCTGAGCTTGTGACTGCTAATCCTAATCCTCTTCTACAGAAGGATGCATGTCCTGAAACTGGAAAAGGAATCCGTGTTTGTTGAGTGAAGGGCACAGACTCAACAACAGTCAGGATGGATTGTGGTTTCACTTGTGTAATCCTGCAAGCTTGACAGCTTTGAAGAATCTCTTACATCTCTCCTGGTAGAGCTGGGATCACCTAAATTCCAAGCACTGCGCAGGCAAGGAGAGGCTGCTGTGAACTGCGAAAGCACTGTAACCAAATGTCATGGGTCTTTTTTTTTTTTTTTTAATCCTCACCCAAGGACACTTTTCCATTTTTTGTTCAGACAGAGTGGGAGGGAGAGAGAGGAAGAGAGAGAGAGAGAGAGAGAGAGAGAGAGAAACATCGACGTGAAAGCGGCACATCAAGTGGCTGCCTCCCGTGCAACCCAACCAGGGGCCCGGGACAAACTGCAACCGAGGTACGTGCCCTTAGCGGGAACCGAACCCGGGTCTCTCTGGACCGCAGGCTGACGCTCTAACCGCTGAGCCAAACCGGCCAGGGCTGTCATGGGTCTTTTTACATGTCTGTCCATTATATGAGTGATGCTGTTTCTGTGAGATGAAACGAACCTTGCTTATAATTAGTAGCGCATTCTTCCTCTAAGCAAGAAAAGAAATGAATGAGATAGAGAGGGCTGACAGACATAAATTCTAAAAACTTACATTTATGACTATTTTGAAAATGCCTATAATTTTGGCACAAACTACCAAATTGTCCCATGTTATCAAAATAGATTTGTATTGAATTTTAAGGATATATTCAAGGATAAGAACAAACCCTCTGTTTTTTTATTTGCCCCCTCCAGTTCTTCTCTGCTTTCCTTGCTGGGCTATTTGGCAGCAATAAAGGGTGTTTATCTAGTAGGCTGGCTCTTGGGAGGTGAATAGATAATAAAAGCGGATGTTAATTAACTGGCTGCCATTTCAGTCTTCATATTGTTATGTGGTTCCTGTATGTATGTACTTATGTATAGGTGCATGTATGCTCAGCTTTGAAAGCTACAAACAAAGCTATTTCATTCCAATTTTGGAATAACCACATGGGTAGTTCCTCACTACTAGCTGATGAGTGCATTGCCACTTTTCTCCGCCAAGGAGACTGAGGCTGGAGTTGGACCAGGATTCACATCAGTTTCTACCTGGCTGTATACCCTGTTTGTTCTCGCCAAGTGCAGTCACCTCTAGGCCCCAGTCTCCCCTGACTCAGGCTGAGCTGTGGGAACCCTTTAGCTCCAAGAGTCCCTGTCTTCTGGGAATTTCTCTAGTCAAACTTTTTTTCTCTGTCTCAGTTCCCTTGCTTCTTACTGCAGAGGCTGCTGGGAACCTCTCCCCCCTTAGCTTTTATAACATTGTACTTCCTATAGTTTGTTTTTACTTCTCTGACCTGCCTCCCCTGCACCTCTGGATTTCTACTTAAGAATTACCCCATGCTCTAGTGCCCCAATTGTCAAAGAGTGTGCTGCAAGAATTTTTAAAACATGCAACACCTGACTATTTAGTCAGGAGCACTGAACTCTTTTCCTTTAGATTGATTGGCAAATTAAAAAATCACAACAGCCAACACAAGAGCTGTCCAGTGTGAATGAATCAAAATTATACCTATTTTTTTGGTCAGATCCACAAAAAATATAGTATATTTTTTGGTGTGCCACAGAATTTTAGTAATTAGTTTATATATGCCATGAAATAAAAAAGGTTGAACATCACTGCCCTAGAGGAAAAGCCCATTTCTTGTTTTGTCTTTTGAGGCCATACAAGACATTTTTGTTCTCCTCTTGCATGCCTTGGAAAAATATCCAGGATTAAGTGATTGGATGGTTCACCAACTCCTATATCCGTTAATTTCCCCCTTTCCCTAAGTTTTTAATATCTGGAATCATAGTAATTAAGCATCATATGATATGATTTGATTCATCCAAAGAGGAAAAGTTGGTGAAAACAAATGAAATCTTAAAAGTTTACTTTGACGAAATAGTAGTTCTGACTTTTGAACATTAAGGCTTTTTTTAGACTAGGTGTCATTCTCATAAGTAAAGGCTTATGTGTGCTACATTCAGAGCAGGAACAGTTTTTCTGTTACACATATACAGTTCCTTCTTCCCTAGCCTTCCTCTCTCCTCAGCTTCTGCTTGTTTTTGCTCCTGCTTTTTCATCCTCTTCTATCTGTTCTTCGCCTCCATTCTAGCTTTCACATCTTGTTCTCATTTCCTATATAGACTGCAGCAGCAAGAGAGGAGGACAGAGTGTGGTTACTTTATCAAGGCCACCAATACACTCCTCTCTTGGCTTGCCATTTTCTGTAATCGTATCCTTAGCCATCCAGGACTTGATGGCCGGTGTAGTCTTCTTGCTTATCCTCCCCTGGACCAGCACTGTCCAGTGGAAATATAACCCAAGCCACACATATAATTTTAAGTTTTCAAGTAGCTACATTTAAAAAATTAAAAAGAAATAAGTGAATGAAAGTTTCAATTTTCCAGGAAGATAAAAACTTATCAGCTTCTAAACACCTAATAACACAGCTTTAAACATTATAAAGTAAAATAACAAAATGACCAAAAAATGGACAAATCTGCCATCATAGAGAGAGATTTTAGTATACCCCTTTCAGTAACTCATAGAATAAGCAGACTAAAAACCAATAATGAATTATTCTAAAAAAAAAAAAAAAAAAAACACAATTAATAAGCTTGATCAAACTGATTATTATAGAAAACATAATCCCAGCAGGTGAAGATTATACTTTTACAAAAATTGAGTATATACCAAGTCATAAAGTAAGTCCTAACATTTAAAATAATCAGTATCATACAGATAGAGTTCTCTGAACACATGCAACTAAATTATATATTAATTTTAAGAGATAATTTTTAATTTTTTAAAAATTTGATTTTGAAAGTATTTAAATCTGAAAAATCGAGAAGTAAATAATAATGAAAAAATGTATATCAAAACTTTAGGATGAATTGTACACTTAAAACTTATGAGATGCAACTGAGTCAGTATTTAGAGAGAAATGTATAGTCTTTGTTTGTTAATCATCACCTGAGGATATTTTTCCATTGATTTTTTTTTTTTTTTTTTTTTTTAGAGAGAGTAGAAGGGAGGGATGGAGAGATAGAGAGAGAGAAACATCGATGTGAGAGAGACACATCAATTGGTTGCCTCCCGCATGACCCCAACCTGGACTGGGGATCTAACCTGCAACCCAGCTACATGCCCTTGACTGGAATCAAACTCACGACCCTTCGGTCTGCAGGCTGACACTCTAACCACTGAGCCAAACTGGGCAGGGCTGAAATGTGCAATCTTAATTGCTCATATTAGCAAGAAAAAAGGCATTAATGAGCTAATCACCTAAATTAAGAAGTTGGGAACATAGCAATGAAAATAAATCCAATGAATGAGAAGGAAGCAATTTTAAAAAATAGGTGAAATTAATTTTAACAATATATTTTAGTTAACCCAATATGTTAACCATATTATCAAGTCAAAGTAAAAATTGTTAATGAGCTTATTTTACATTGTTCTGTTCAACTAAATCTTCAAAGCCTGATGTATATCTTACACTTACATAGAACACATTTCAACTTGGTCTGGCCATATTTGAAGTACTCAACAGCCATGTGTGGCTAGTGGCAACTATCGGACAGCACAGCTCTAAATCTTAGCCAGTAAACAACATTGAGCTGATTTGCCTTGATAAAGGAACGGTGAGAGCTAACAGTGGTGGGATTTAGTTATCTGCGAAGCAAATCTGGAGTCATGGTAATCTAGCAGTGTTTGTGGTTGGCAAAGAGAGTGGGCTCTTTGTAAAAATCTTGATACTAAACACCTCCTCTCAACAAACCCACATGCTACAAAACATAGATAGGACCAGAAAAAGGATAAATATTCTACTGACTTACTTTATCCTCACCTGTTCTAGGCATGTTATATATGTCAGCCCATTTAATTTTCAAGAAAGCGTTATGAGTTTGGTACCATTGTTATCCCCACTTGACAAATGAGGATGCTGAGGCTCAAAGAAGTTAAGAAAGTCTAGAGGAGAGCTGGGATTCAGACTGGGGCAGTCTGTCCTGCAGGTGGTAGATGAGGCAAATGCATCTCCATCTTTGTAGCATACAGTGCATTCCCACCCCGCCCCTCGGAGAGGCTCCTGGGGAAATTCTTGGGAGGGTTTAGCTGAGGTTGGTGAGATGGCTGTGTTCCCTGGTCCAGGTCTTGCATTCCCAGGCACACCTCCTGACTAGTCTCAGCTCACAAGAGGACTTCTCCATCACCAGTCTAGCCTCAAGAGAGGTCTCTCCAAAGTCCAGTTCCAGTTTCAATCCCCTCCTCCCCCAGTTTCTCCTTTTAGGATACAATTCCAACCCAACATGGCACAGCCTGCTTCCTCTTCTAGCCTCTCGGTACATTGTTCCCCTTGGGCTGGACCTGCAGACACTCCACTGGGAACCTTTTCCCCCCGGTGCCTGCTGTCCTTGCTCAGGTGGCACCTGCCGCTCCATGCCCCCACCCCCACCAAGTCCTACTCATTTCTTCCAGGGGAGCCTTTTTTGAGCCCCCTCCCAGACACGCATGTACACACACACACACACCCCAAATCTAAAACATCTAACACTGCCCTCATGTCCTCTGTAGAATAAGTTAAGAAGAAATACTGTGAAAATAATTACATTGGTGATAAATCTACTTGTCCAATTTTTAAAATGAGATTGTGAGACCTTTTTGAAGAAGAGACTGTGTTGCTTATTTCTGTATCCCCAGGTGCATGCTCCACACTTCATTAAAGACTGGATATGTGTGTGAAGGCATGCCTGTTTGGGACTCGGCCTAAATGCTGGTTTCTCAAATTTTTGGAGCGAAGAGTAAAAGGGATGTATGATTGGGGTATAAAAGGAAATTAGATGTTTTAGCCATACCTCCTACAGACCTAAATACACATGGCTGCTTTTAGGAATTCAAGCACGTTTAACTTTTTCTGAGCTTGAAGTGACCCTAGCAAAGCTTTCCTTTGTCCGCTATATGCTTGTTCCCTCTCCTTCAGTCTCTCACCTGCCAGGGCTGGTCAAACTCCAGGTTGTTTCCAGTGACCATCACTTTGCTAGGGTCATTACCACTTGCTGATTTGGGGTTTTATATGACCAGTCTGGTTCTTCTGTTCCTATAGGACGAATAGGATTATTGAATGCTGGATTACTGCATAAACTGCCTTTCGGATCCTCCACCTTGCCTTAGCCATCCACCCAGCCAGGTGCTCCCTGGGGAGTATTACTAAGGTCCTGTTTAGTGATGTCACTTTGTAATCCCACACCTTAAGAACCCATACACCTACCTTTTCTTTCTGGGGGTGGGATCTCAGTTATTTTAAAATTTGCATACACTCTTTCCCATGAGCTCATTCCCTGTGTTTCCCATTATATTCAAGTTTAGAGGAAGGTGCCTGTGTTGGAGCCTGCTAATATTGGGTCCCAGAGTTGCTTTTGTTAGCTGTTAATTCTCCTAACCTTCACTTTCTTTTTTTAAGGATTATTTATTCAGCCCAACTACTTGTATTTCCCTTCAATTAAGAGTGAGATCTTTTAGTAAAGAAGTAGCTTTTAGATTTTGCTTTATTTGTGGCTGTCATGACTCATTCTCCTGTAGCATGTTCTGCATATATAATTTGCTCTCACAGGGGCCACCGCCAGAGAGCTGTTAGCTAAGGCCTTTTGTTAGAGCTTGGAGGGACCCCAAGAGGAGGGGCAGTTCTATAAGCAGTTTCCTCAGTTTACCCCAGTGTCATGTCTTATTCCCTCTGGCCCCACCTCTGCTGTTAAATCATCTCAGATCTCAGAATGCTGGCAATGTGTGCAGCCTTCCTGCATACTCTTTTATTTTATTTTCTGTTAGTGGCCTGAATTTGTTATTATGCAGGCCGATCCCTGCTGACTGGGTGCTATAAGAACAGCCCCTGCCAGCTCAGTCACCAAGTTGGGTGGCATCTTCTTCCTGCACATTTCTTGGCCCCCTTCTTGCTGTCCCTGCTTTGGCTCAGCTCCCCCCTCACCTCTGGCTGCAGTGATTTCAGTGGCCCCTTGACTATCCTCTCCCTTGGTCACCTTCATCCAGGGTGAGTCCACACCCCCCCCCCCCCCCCCCCCCCCCCCCCCCCGCTTAAGAACCACTTAGAGTCACCCCATGCCTCCTCTGGGGCCAGTTTGGAGGGCCTGGTTCCTTCTTAACCGCATCTCCCACAGGTGCCCTGTGATCTGGTCTGAGCACACCTTTCTGGGCATGAGGCATGCCTTTCCTACCATCAAGAATGCCTGCTCCTCTCTGTCTGTCTCTGAAGCTTTGCCCATCCTTCAAGTACCCATTTACACATCATCTCAGGGAAGCCTCCCTGGTTTCCTGAGATGGAGCCAGTGGTTCCTTGCCCAGGGCCTTCCAGGTGCACTGCTGCTCTTCTGTCATGGCGTTCGCTATTCAGTATTTGGGGTATTTTGGTACTTTTGCTTTCCCCGGCTGGGTTATTCATTTAAAGAGGAAAGGAGCTGTGTCTTATTTATCTTTATATTCCCAGTGCCTATGTATGGAAAGTGCTTATTAATGTTTATTTAATGGATTATTAGGTGAACAAAACAGATTACACAACAATACAGGCCAGCCCTCCTTAGTTGGGCTCTACAAGAGAACTTAGTTAGCCCTGATACTCCAAGGCAGCCATTGCAGTTGTGAATAACTTCTCTCCCATGCCTTTGGAACGAGTCTAAGTACAGACCATCCTTGGGAGAATTGAGAAAACAGACACTCACATCCTTTTCTGTACTTGTGCAGTACAGCCCCGCTCCAAGAAGGCTGGATAGACAGCGTGATCTCAGTCCTGATAAAATACACACATGCAAAGAGAAGAGACCTGTAGAATGTAGACCAGAAAGTTAACAGTGGATGTCACTGGGCTGTAGTGTAACGACCAGTATGTGATTTCAAAATGTTTCCTCTGCTTTCACATAATTTCTGAAGTTTCTAACTCTGTGATAACCGTTTTAAAAAATGTTTCTCCAATAAGCGAAATCGGAGTTCCCATACGTGGTTGTGCCTCAGTGTAAGGTGGTGGAGTTGGAGGTGTTTTTTTTTAAATAGAGCTCCCTGTGCCCTGCGCGGTGGGCCCGGACTCAGCGAGCTGAGCCCCTCAGCCTTGCCCCTGGAGAACTGGGCCTCAGCTGAGGAGGGTTAGCTGTCAGCTCTCTGCACCGGGGTGGCCCCTTTTGCTGCCAGGGGCACCTTGGGAACTGAAGGGCTGAGTTCCCAGCAGGCATGGCTCACCGTGAGAGAATCTGGCACATTCATGGACACTCATGGCTGCTCTCACAAGCATATCCAGAGGTGGTGTTTTTTTAATAGCCAAGAGTGGACACAACCTGGAGTTATTTTAATGAAGTCTGATAGAGGGGTCTCACGTGCTCATCCGCTAACACTGCGACCGGCCCTCGTTTTTTCCCTGAAGTTGGACCTTGTTTGACCTCACACAGAATTTTACCCTTATCCAGGCAAGAATCTACCAGTGGGTGGTAAAACAAGTAGGTTTGGTGAAGAACAGGATATTTGCTTAGTCTCTAAGTGTCTCCTATGAAGTTACTTATTAATTACAAAGGGAAAATTGTAACTCGACAATGGAGAAACCTGCCTTACACCACTTGAGTCAATAGTCACATTTAACGCCACCGGTATTGGGACAAATCAGCACAAACGCGCCTCCGGGGAAAATCCATCAAGAAGGGCCCAGAATCACTTCTGTGATCTTCCTGCCCCAAATGATGAAACAGACAAACCTCAATTTAGGGACATTACAGAAAATTATTGGCCTGTACTTTTCAAAATGCCAAGGTTGCCCTGGCCAGTTTGGCTCAGCAGTTAGAGCATCAGCTAGAGGACCAAAGAGTCACAGGTTTGAGTTTGGTCAAGGGCACACACCTTGGTTGTGGTTCGTCCCTGGCCCTGGTCGGGGTCGTGTGGGAGGTAACCAGTAGATGTGTCCCTCTCATGTTGATGTTTCTCTCTCTCCCCCTTCCTCCCTTCCTCCCACTCTAACTGAAGATAAATGGAAAAATATCCTTGAGTGAGGATTTAAAAAAAAAAAGCCAAGGTCATGATTAACAGAAGCCTAAAAGATAAGACAGCTTGCTCTCTAAGGCCATTTTGGGGACTACTAGAGAAATTTGTATTAGGTCTTTAGAGTAGATAACACTACTGAAGAAAAAATAATTTCCTGATTTTTATCATTATTCTGTGGTTGCTGTTTAAGGGAATGCTGTAACTTACTTTCAAATGGTTAAAAAAAGTAATATGCCAATTATATAATAGAATGTGGTAACATGGCAAATGTATTGAACGTTAACAATTAGGAAGTATGGGTGATGGGTATAAGGGAATTCTTTGGACTCTTCTTGCAATCTTTCCGTAAGTTTGAGATTATGTCAAAAAATAAGGTTTAAAAACTCTGAAGCCTCCAGGTCATGGTGCTGAAGTCATTTCCCACAGCACTGAGCTCACTTCAAACTTGGCTTTGCTTGCTCTGGCATCAGCAGAAAACAGTGTAGACAACCACTAATAGTGTGGCTTTAGCTGACAGGAAGGTTTCTTCCTTCAGCTGCCTGAAGCGGTGGCTGCTGCTGCCACTGTTCCAGACTTCACTCCTGCTGGTTGTCCTCAGGTCTGGTCAGCCATCTCTGATCCACACTTTGACCTGGTTTAGACTAGGCCTCCAACTGTCCTGTGAAAGAGGCTTCCCAGGAAGAATGTGGCTTTGAAAATATTTAAATGCAGTTAAGAGTGTTTGTGCATAAATGCAGTGCACTTCACCAATGTCAACATAAGAAACGTCCATACCTGTAGAGAATTTTTATGAGTTTATTGAGCCAAACTGACAACGCATGCCAGGAAGCAAGATCTCAAATGCTCCTGAGAATAACAGTTTCGTAGCTTCTTTTATGTATTTGAAACTAAGGAGGGGGCGTAAGGAAGATTGGAGAAAGCAAGGCAGGGATTGGATTATAGGATAATTAACAAAATTATATGCTCTCTTGAGGGTTAACACCCCCTGAAAGAGGTATTACTTCTGGTATTTCAAAGGTGTGTTAACCTAGATGCCCAGGAATAATGGACAGGGTTGGCTTAAGACTTCTCACTAAAGAATTTATAGGCATGACTACCCACCATGACCTGCCCAGTTAGGAATTTATGATCAGATTGCCCTGTGAGGTTACTTTCCATAGCACCCCTTTGTTTCGTCCACACCAAGGGGCTTTGGTTGAGCCCTTGCCAGCCAATCAGGCCCAGGCCTTCAGAGGGTGCATTTTACCCAGAGCCTTGGCACCAGTTAGACATGGTCTCCGCTCCTTCCTTGACAGAACCTCAGGTTGTATGCTTTGGTAGAAATCCTGCAGGTACTGTGTTCTGCATGAGGAAGGGGTTCCTTTTCCAGCCCCAGGTCATTTTTATCCAGGTGAGGGCAACCTTCTGTGCTCTGGCTGGAATCTCTCCCGTGGGGTGGGGATGGCAGGGGCAGTTCTTGGATTCAGAAGGGGAGCTCTGAGTTGGGGCCTGAAGTTACTTTGTGGGTGGGTCTGTTTATCTGAATTTGCCAAGAGGAGTTCCTCTGAAACTTGTGGGCCCCAGGGAACAGAATATGGTAAGAATAGTGACAAAGCTTTGTTCCTCCTTTCTGTCTTCCCCTTCTAGCTCTTTTTTCCCTGAACATCCCATCCTTTACCCCCACACCATTTCTCTTCTCTTGTGTCCCTGTCTTTCTCCCCTTTTATCTTTTTAATCTGTCTTTTTCCACTTATTCCAGCTTCCTGTTTCTCTCTCCTAAATGGCCACAAAATGTTAACATCCACTGAATAAGCTAAGTTTTATGTTTCCTGTTATTTGAAAACTAGGTATGTGAGACTCAAAGTTTTAGTTGGAGGAAGGGGCAATAAAAGTGTTCTCCCTTTTTACATATTAGCAGACATCCCCACAGAGGTCACTTGGCCACAATCAGATATTCAACAGCGGAACAGTTGAGTATTTTATCTCTTTCCTCTTCTCTTAAAAAACAAAGTAATGGATGCCCGGCTGGTGTGGCTCAGTGGTTGAACGTTGACCCATGCACCAAGAGGTCGCCAGTTCAATTCCCGGTCAGGGCACATGCCCAGGTTGTGGGCCCGATCCCCAGTGGGGGACATGCAGGAGGTGGCCAATCCATGTTCTCTCTCATCAATCTTTCTATCTCTCTCTCCCTCTCCCTTCCTCTCTCTAAAATCAATAAAGAAAATAAAAATAAAAATAAGTAAATAAATAAATAAAACAAAGTAACAGGACTTTGGGTCAAGATGGCGGCTTTTGAGGTGCCACACCTCCCTCAACCACATCAAAATTACAACTAAACTACAGAACAACCATCATTCAGAACCGCCTGACATCGAGCTGAAAGGAAGTCCTACAACTACGAAATTAAAGCAGCCACATCGAGACTGGTAGGAGGGGCAGAGGCGTGGACAGGCTGGTCCCACACTCACCCACATGTGATGGATAAAAATTAGGAGGATACCTTGGCTGGGAAGGTCCTCCCTGAGGAGTGAGGTTTCCCCTTCCCACATCAGGCCCCCAGCTCAGGGTTCCAGTGCCAGGAAGAGAAGTCCCCATCACTTCTGGCTGTAAAACCAGTGGGAACTGAGGCTGAGGGAGCCTGAGGCTGCTGGAGCCCCAGACAGCTCCTCTTAAAGGGCCCGTGCGTGGACTTACTTGGACTCGCTCCCTCCAGGCTCCAGCATGGGGAGGCAGCTTGAAAGGCACCAGGGATGGGGAAGAACTGAGTTGTTTGGCATCAGGGTGAGAGCTGGAGGGGCAGCCTTCTCTGGGACAGACATACTCACAGAGGCCGTTGTTCCTTTGGTGAGCCCTTCCCTCAGGGGACCTACAGAAGTTGCCATATCTGGGACTCAAGTACCTGGTTCACACTGTTTGCCCAACCGTGAGGCCTTGCCCCACCCAACTTTCGGGCCCACCCAAGCTGTTTCCAGGGGCTCTATCATAGGAATGGCCTGTTTGGGATCATACTTCAGATTTTCCTAAAATCTCTCAAGCAGCATCTGGTCTCAGTGAGCCCCATACTTCTAGCTAAGTGGCCCCAGGCCCGGCACTAGCAGCAGCCAGCCTTGGTTCACAGCTTGGCCTTGCCTGGGCACCTTCAAGCTCAGCACAAGAAGCAGCCATATGTAGATAGCTTTGTAGTTTATGCCTGGTGGCCCCAGGTAGAACACAGGCAGTGGCTGACCTTGGCCTTTGCTCCCCAGGAGGCCCTGGAGCCAACACACTCAGTGGACAGGCAGCTTCAGAAGCACCAGCTTCTGAAGCACCAGCGTCCAACCACCTCCACAAGTGACACACTCAAAGGGTGGGTTCAGTGGGTCCAACCACCTCCACAAGTGACACACTCAAAAGTGGGCCCCTGCACAGCTGATTCTTCATGGTGGTCAGAGGTCAGTGGTCAGTGGTCACAGCCAGTCCTTGCAGCCGATCAGTCTGAGTAAATCCCTTCCATTGACATCACAACAGCAATCGAGTCTCAATTACAACTGAAGGGTGTACAGTCCACATGGGGGGTACACCTCAAGTGCCCAACTGGGGTGATCAGGGAGGCTGTGACACAGACCCTACAGGACACCTACTGCAATAGGCCGCCCTACCATGCCTAGGAGACATAGCAGCTCTACCTAATACAAACACAGGGAGGCAGCCAAAATGAGGAGACAAAGAAACATGTCCCAAATGAAAGGACAAAACAAAACTCTAGGAAAAGAACTAAACAAAATGAAGATAAGCAATGTAACAGATGCAGAGTTCAAAACACTGGTTATAAGAATGCTCAAGGAACTTAGTCAGGACCTCAAGAGCATAGAAAAAGACAAGTCAGAAATGAAGGTTGCACTAACTGAGATAAAGAATAATTTACAGAGAATCAGTAGCAGAGTAGGTGAAGCCAAGAAGCAGACCATCGATTTGGAATATAAGGAAGCAAAAAACACCCAGTCAGAACAGCAAAAAGAAAAAAGAATCCAAAAAAAACGAGGATAGTGTAAGGAGCCTCTGGGACTTCAGGTGTACCAACATTTGCATCATGGGGTTACCAGAAGGACAAGAGAGAGAACAAGAAATTGAAAACCTATTTGAAAAAATAATGACAGAAAACTTCCCTAACTTGGTGAAGGAAACAAACATACAAGTCCAGGAAGCACAGAGAGTCCCAAACAAAATGAATCCAAAGAGGCCCACACAAAGACACATCATAATCAAAATGTAAAACGTTGAAGACAGAGAGAATCTTAAAGGCATCAAGAGAAAAGCAGTTCGTTACCTACAAAGGAGCTCCCATAAGACTGTCAGCTGATTTCTCAAAAGAAACTTTGCATGCCAGAAGGGAGTGGCAATAAGTATTCTAAGTGATGAAAAGCAAAGACCTACAACCAAGATTACTCTATCCTGCAAAGCTATCATTTAGAATCAATGGACATGTGAAGAGCTTCCCAGATAAGAAAAAGCGAAAGGAGTCCATCACCACTAAAACAATATTATATGAAATGTTAAAGGGTCTTCTTGAAGAAGGTGATCAAAAATATGAACAATAAAATGGCAGTAAATATATATCTATCAACAAGTCAATCTACAAACCAAATGAGCAAGCAGAACAGAAACAGACTCATAGATAACAGAGAACTTTTTGTTGATTGCCAGATGGGAGGGGGTTTGGGAGGAGAGGTGAAAAAGATGAAGGGATTAAGAAGTACCAATTAGTTGTTAGACTGATGAACCTCAGTGAGAGGGGGGAGGAGGGGCAGGAAGAGATAAACTAAAGAACTTATATGCATATATACATAACCAATGGATACAGACAATAGTGTGGGGAACTTTTTAAGAAAATTGATTTTAGAGAGAGAGTGGGGTGGGAGAGAGAGAAAGATCGATGTGAGAGTGATACATCAATCCATTGCTTCTTGTATGCACCCTGACTGGGGATCAAACTTACAACCTAGGTATGTGCCCTGAACAGGAATTGAACCCACACCCTTCCAGTGCATGGGATGACACGCCAACAAACTGAGTCACACCTGTCAGGGTGCCTTAACACTTTTGAACATGTAAAAAGCAGGTAGCTGAATGATAGTAATGACATATTCTCAACATTAGAGGAATACCAATTGATTAGAAGTAGGTTGAAAAGCTACCTCAGAGATTCCAAAATGGCAGCAGAGTGAATGGAAACTACACAGACCATCTCCCAGGACCAAACTGGAATTACAGCTAAAATAAAGATGGGAAAAAGCAACAGAAAAGCAGCTTGTGAGGACCACATAACTAGGGACACTGAATTGATCCTGGTAGGATTGGGGAGGCGCGAGGGGAGGGGGCTGGGAGCCCACAGACAGCAGCAGTCTTAGCTGTGAGCAGCGCCCTCGGGGTTAAATTCTCAAGCCTGCTCCACATCGCAGAGGGCCAGGACAGAGTGCTAAAATAGCCACAGCCACTCACCTTGGGCTCTGGCAGAGGGAGGGCAGACTGGACTGGAACTGTGTGGGGACACTCGGGATTTGGAGGGCGCTCAGAGCTTTTGCTGAGTTGCTGCCACACAGGATGGTGGCCATCTTACTCCTTCCCAGGGCTCTGGGGAGAGGTGGCAGCCCCTCCCTTGGGGATTCTGCCCCACCCAGGTGGGCCATTGAAATGCAAATTGAGGCTCATTAACAACCAGCATCTGCCCCACCCTCGGGAAATCCTCTTACGCTGAACACCTGAGGGAGGTTTTCATTCAACTGAGAACCCAAGGCTCTTCAAGTAACCGCGACTAATAGCCTCTAGGCAAAAAGCTAGAGAATAACTGAACCTTTCCTGGGCTTGAAAATCTACTCAGGAAAGTAAGACTTGACAGTGGTGTTTAACATGGGTCCTCCCACGCTCATCCAAACCCAGTAGAGAGAGCCACAAACAGCAGAACACCAACATCCACAGGGAAAATTTGGCAGGCTCCAAAACCCACTGAGATAGCCAAAATGGTGAAACAAATAAACAAATCCCAAATGAAAGAACAAGAGACCTCTACTGAAGATGAGATAAAAGAAATGCAGTTAAACAAGTTAACAGAGCTAGAATTCAGAGCCATGATCTTGAGGAAGCTCAACAGCATGAGTAAGGACATCAACACCATGAGTAAAGACATAGAAACATTGAAAATCAACCAATTGGAAATGAAGAAGCACCAAGAAGAAATGAAGAATGACATAGCAGAAATAAAGAACACATTGGAAGGACTAAACAGCAGAGTAGAGAAATCTGAGGACCGGATCAGTGACTTAGAAGACAGGGTAGAAAAAAATCAACCAATCAGAAAACCAAAAGGAAAAAACAATTAAAAAACAGGAAGACAGCTTAAGAGAACTGTGGGACAACTGGAAACGTAATAATATTCTCATCATAGTAGTCCCCGAAGAAGAAGAAAATGAGCAAGGGTTAGAGAATATATTTGAAGAAATATTGACAGAAAACTTCCCTAATTTGGTGAAGGTAGAAGGCATTCAAATTCAAGAAGCACAGAGAGCCCCAAGTAAGAAGAACCCAAACAGGCCCACACCAAGACACATAGTAATTAAAATGCCAAAAATTAAAGACAAAGAGAGAATCCTAAAGGCAGCAAGAGATAAGCAACAGGTTACCTACAAAGGAACCCACCTAAGGCTATCAGCTGACTTCTCAACAGAAACACTATAGGCCAGAAAGGAATGGCATGAAGTAATCAAGGTCATGAAAAACAAGGATCTGAATCCAAGACTACTCTACCCAGCAAGGCTATCATTCAAAATAGAAGGTCAAATAAAGAGCTTCCCAGACAAAAAAAAGGCTAAGGGAATACATTAGCACCAAACCAGCACTGCAAGAAATGTTAAAAGGACTGCTGTAATTAGTAGAAGAAATAGGAAGGAAAATAGAACCACACTAAACAAAAATGGCAATAAATAAGTACATATCAATAATCACCTTAAATGTAAATGGACTGAATGCTCTGATAAAAAGACACAGAGTAGCTGATTGGATAAGAAAGCATGACCCATATATATGTTGTTTACAAGAGACCCACCTCACAACAAAAGACTCACATAGGTTGAAAGTGAAGGGATGGAAAAAAATCTTCCAAGCAAACAGAAAGGGAAAAAAAGCTGGGGTAGCAATACTCATATCTGATAAAATAGATTTCAAATGAAGGCCATAACTAGAGACAAAGAAGGTCACTACATAATATTGAAAGGATCTATCCAACAGGAAGATATAACCTTGGTAAACATATACGCACCCAATATAGGAGCACCAAAATATATTAAAAATCTTCTGGAGGACTTCAAAGGAGAAATTGACAGCAATACAATCATAGCAGGGGACTTCAGCATCCCCCTGACATCACTGGATAGATCTTCTAGACAAAAAATTAACAAGGAAACAGAGACTCTAAATGAAGCACTAGACCAAATGGACTTAATAGATATCTACAGAGAATTACACCCCAAAACTACAGAATTCACATTCTTCTCAAGTGCACATGGGACATTCTCAAAGACAGACCACATGTTAGGACACAAACGAAGTCTCTACAAGTTCAAGAAGATTGAAATCATATCAAGCATCTTCTCAGATCACAATGGCATGAAACTATAAATCAATTGCAACAAAAACATGCAAAGACATTTAAACACATGGAGGCTAAATAGCATGGTATTAAACAATGAATGGGTTACCAAGGAGATCAAAGAAGAAATTAAAAACTTCCTGGAAACCAATGAAAATGAACACAACAACACCAAATCTATGGGATGCAGCGAAAGCATTTCTGAGAGGGAAGTTCATAGCACTACAGGCCTACCTCAAGAAACAAGAAAAATTTCTAATTGACTATCTAACCTCACAACTTAAAGAACTAGAAAGCAAACAAAAAGAAAACCCCAGAGCAAGTAGAAGGAAGGAAATAGTAAAGGTCAGAGCAGAAATAAATGACATGGAGACCAAAAAAACAATTCAAAGGATCAATGAAACAAAGAGCTGGTTTTTTGAAAAGATAAACAAGATTGATGGACCCTTAGCTAGACTCACCAAGAAACAAAGAGAGAGAACCCAAATAGACAAAATCAGAAATGAAAGAGGAGAAGTAACAACTGACACCACAGAAATACAAAGGATTGCTAACAAATACTATGAACATTTATATGGCAACAAATTCGACAATCTAAGCGAAATGGACAAATTTCTAGAAACATATAGTCTCCCAAAACTGGACCGGGAAGAGATAGAAAACTTGAACAGACCAATAACAACTAAGGAAATTGAAGATGTAATCAAGACTCTCCCAGCAAACAAAAGCCCAGGCCCAGACAGCATCATGGGGGAGTTTTACCGAACATTCATAGAAGAACTAACACCCATTCTCCTCAAACTATTTCAAAAAATTCAAGAAGAAGAAGACTTCCAAACTCGTTTTATGAGGCCAGCATAATTCTAAATCCAAAACCAGAAAAAGACACTACAAAGAAAGAAAACTACAGGCCAATATCCCTGATGAACATAGATGCCAAAATCCTTAACAAAATACTAGCAAATCAGATCCAGCAATACATCAAAAAATTTATTCACCATGACTAAGTGGGATTCATCCCAGGGATGCAAGGCTGGTTCAATATTCGCAAATCACTAAATGTGATACACCACATAAACAAAATGAAAGATAAAAACCACATGATCATATCAATAGATGCTGAAAAAGCACTCGACAAAATCCAGCACCCATTTCTGATAAAAACGCTCAGCAGTGTGGGAATAGAGGGATCATATCTCGACATAATAAAGGCCATATATGAAAGACTTATAGCCAACATCATACTCAATGGGCAAAAACTAAAAACATTTTCCTTAAGAACAGGAACAAGACAGGGATGCCCACTTTTGCCACTCTTATTTAACATAGTACTGGAAGTCTTAGCCACAACAATCAGACATGAAGAAAAAATAAAAGGGATCCAAATTGGTAAGGAGGAAGTGAAACTGTCATTATTCGCAGATGACATGATATTATACATAGAAAACCCTAAAGACTCCATCAAAAATCTACTAGTCTTAATAAATGAATTTGGCAAAGGAGCAGGATACAAAATTAACATCAAGAAATTGACGGCATTCTTATACACCAGTGATGAACTCACAGAAAGAGAAACTAAAAAAACAATCCCATTTACCATCACGGCAAAAAAATTAAGATACCTAGGAATAAACTTAACCAAAGAAGTAAAGGACCTATTTGCAGAAAACTACAGGACATTGAAAAAAGAAATAGAGGAAGATATAACAAAGTGGAAGCACATACCTTGTTCATGGATTGGAAGAATTAACATCATTAAAATGTCCATATTACCCAAAGCAATCTATAGATTCAATGCAATCCCCATCAAAATACCAACGACATATTTCACAGAACTAGAACAAATACTTCAAAAGTTCATATGGAACTAAAAAAGACCCCGAATAGCCACAGCAATCTTGAAAAAGAAGGACAAAGTAGGTGAGATCACAATACTGGATATCAGGTTATACTACGAAGCTATTGTAATCAAAACAGCCTGGTACTGGCACAAGAACAGGCATATAGACCAGTGGAACAGAACAGAGAATCCGGAAATTGACCCAAGACATTATGCTCAATTAATATTTGACAAAGGTGGCAAGAGCATACAATGGAGTAAAGACAGCCTCTTTAATAAATGGTGTTGGGAAAATTGGACAGCTACATGCAAAAAAATGAAACTAGACCATCAACTTACACCATACACAAGAATAAACTCAAAATGGATAAAAGACTTAAATGTGACTCGTGAATCCTTAAAAATCCTAGAAGAAAATGTAGGCAACAAAATTTCAGACATCATACGCAGCAGAATCTTCACTGATACATCACCTAAGGCAAGAGAAACAAAGGAAAAAATGAACACATGGGACTACATCAAACTAAAAAGCTTCTGCACAGCAAAAGAAACAACCATCAAATTGGATAGGGAATCCACTGTATGGGAGAGCATAATTGCCAATGATACATCAGATAAGGGGGTAATCTCCAAAATATATAGAGTGCTCATACAACTCAACGAAAGGAAGACAGAACACCCAATTAAAAAATGGGCAGAGAAACTAAATAGACACCTCTCCAAACAGGACATACAAAGGGCTAAGAGACATATGAAGAAATGCTAACATCACTAATCATCAGAGAGATGCAAATTAAAACAACAATGAGGTATCACCTCACACCTGTCAGAATGGCCGCCATCAACAAATCATCAAACAACAAGTGTTGGCGAGGGTGTGGAGAAAAGGGGACTCTAGTATACTGCTGATGGGAATGCAGACTGGTGCAGCTACTATGGAAAACACTATGGTGTTACCTCAAAAAATTAAAAGTTGATCTGCCATTTGACCCAGTGATCCCACTTTTAGGAATATACCCTAAGAAGCCTGAAACACCAATCAGAAAGAATATATGTACTCCCATGTTCATAGCAGCACTATTTACAGTAGCTAAGATCTGGAAACAGCCCAAGTGTCCATCAGTAGACGAATGGATAAAAAAAGCTGTGGTACATATACACAATGGAGTACTATGCAGGTGTAAGAAAGAAAGATCTCTTACCTTTTGAGACGACCTGGAGGGACCTGGAGAGTATTATCCTGAGCGAAACAAGCCAAGCAGAGAAAGACAAATATCACATGATCTCACTTATTTGTGGAATATAATGAACATAACAGTCTGAGGAACAGGGTAGACCCAGAGATGTGGAAGTAGGGTACAGACTGACAACCCTCATAAGAGGAGGTGGGGGAGGGAAGACATAAACCACAGAACTTATATGAATGTGCGCATAACTGATGGACATGGACAGCAAAGCTGGGGACAGGGTCGGAGGAATGGGGAGGAGGGTATCAATGGGGAAAAAAGGAGAAACATCTGTAACAAAAATAAATTAATAAAAAAATAAAATAAAAGCATACCTCAGAATCACTGAAGTGTTTGCGTCTTGGTTGGTGGCCAAAATTAGTAGAGTGTAGACTGCATTCACAGAGCAACACTTTTTATTTTTTGTTGCAGGAGACAAGTCCTCATAATTTTGCAGTTTGTAGGATTTGAAAACCTTAGGCTAAAATCTGTTGTAATTAACAGATGCGAGAAGCTTGCTGGAGAGCAGAGTTTCTCAAAGGGCCACACCCACATAACTCGGGGAAAACTTGCTTTTAGTGCACAGTTGGCGTCCTGACCTGGTGCTGCTTGGTGGGAGATCCTGAGGATGACGTCTGGGAATCTAAATACATTGCAGCCTCCCCCAGTGATTCTTGTGCATGGTCAGACTGGAGAATCACTGACCGAGACAGCCGTGGAGGCATTGATACATTAAGTTGAATAAATACTATAAGATATTGGAGATGATTGGGTGTGGTCTCAGCACTGGTGCTCTTGCCAGCACTTTCTTTATGGTTTTGATGTCATGGGTGACATGAGACACTGCCTACCCAGTGGAAATACCATGTAGTGGGGTTTTCCCTGTTGGTGTGGAGTGGCATGAGATGGTTAAAGGAGCTGTACTTGAGTTGCATGGACCCAGGAAGGAGTGCTACTGCCCGCCCCCACCCCCACCCCCACCCCCGTGCACGTTTGTGGGCTCCACCTCTGCAGGCTGGTGTGTGAGTGCAGGCCTGTGCATGTCTGTTGGCTCCCGGTTAGATACTGAAGCTCAGCTATCATCACTTTTAACCCACAGTCTTTGATTTTCAGTGTTTGCATTGTTTAATTACCTTTGCTAACCTATAAATAAAGGCCAACACGAGAGGCAACAAGCGTTTATTGGAGATCCAGAAGAACAGCTACTCGGAAAGTGCTCATTCAGTCAGAAACCCAAATAGTGTTTTGATTAGGTGAAGGCAAGTGGTTTTTATGAAAAGGGAAGAGGAGCAATTACATGAGCAATTACATGAATAGAAGGAAGAGATTTCTATAGGTGTGGATTAGCTCCCATAGTGATGCTGATTCTGAAGAATGTCTTTACCTTTCAGTCCTAGTCAGAACAGACAGTTGTTTGGAATGCGGCACAATTTTAAATTTCCAAGGTTTGAGGAGTAAGACCCACAAAGCAGTTTCTCTGGGATGCCAACTCTGACTCTATTTTAAAGGGGCTCTGTTTATGTGATTTTTTTACACTTTCAATACTTTGAAAAGATGACAATATTGGAATTTTAATATCTACAATGACTATCCCGGTGGGTCAAGTTGGAGTGAGTTTGCCCCCAGGGGACATTTGGCAATATCTGGAGACATTTTTGGTTCTCACAACTGGGAGAGAGAGGGAAAACCAGAGATTCTACTGACATCTGGTGAGCAGAGGCCAGGGATGCTGCCAAACATCCTGTACCGCACAGGTGGCTCCTACAGCAGAGAGCTACCCAGCCCCAAGTGTCAATAGTGCCCTGGTGGGGGGACCCTGCAGGAGAGCAGCTGAATGCTTCTTATCTGTGTTCTATGCTAGGATTCTAAGTCAGCTTTCATGTAAAAAAAGAGTTCCAAAGCTAAAACCCAGATCGTTCAAGGATGGCAGTCTGCTTGGGTGGACTGGTTGACTTCTGGAATCAGTAAGAGAGAAGTGACATGTCACCAAGCGCTCGTATGACAATAGGAAAAACCCTGGACTGAAACACTTTGGGGCATTTATAACGAAACCATTGTCTCCCCACCCCCAACTTCCCCTCCCTGTTGGGTGGGGGCAGAAGAAAGTTTAGATGAGAAGGCACCGCTGTGTCACAGTGCCCATAGGTGGCCTTTGGCGGACAGCCCAGGGAGTCGGCTTTCTGACCGCTGTCTGTGTCTGTGCTGGTGTCTCCCTTCTCTCACAGCCCTCCCCACACTGTTGCAGTTAGGCTCCTGTTATGTCCCCAGGCCTTGGGTTTCTAGAAGTGGGGACCTTACCATCCCCACAGGTCTCCCTCTTCCCGTGACTGACTGCTCTCTACAAAGGGCTTCACTGTCCTCCCATCACTTGAGTTGTCTACCCTCCTGCCTGCTCACCACACCTGAGCTAGCTAGCCCTGTTGTTTCTGTGTCTGGACGCCCTTCCTCTCCCACTGGCTTCCGCCACCTGCTCAGACAACAGGATGTGCTGTGTGAGCACTGTGCTAGCTTCCGGCTAGCCTCCCATCTCAGACTACCCCCTCCTTACTGTCCCGGCTGCTTCCCCAGTGATTGTCCTCCACGTATTCCATGATCCCCCGTGAATAAAATCCTCAAGGGCTTCTTGTGATCACCCGTGACCTTCTGTGACCCTGCTGATTGAATGGCCTGTTTCAGGTCAGGTTTTCTAGAAGCAGAGCCTGAAACAGGAATTCAAGGGCTCCTGGTTGATTGAGGGAGCAGCCAGGAGAGTGAGAGTGAGGGAGGACCATGGAGCAGAAGGAGCTGAGCAAAGCTGTGGTCTCAGCTGAACCCTCAGGAAGCGTTGGAGCTTGAATTGCTCTCCCAGGGTGATCCCACCCGGAGGCAAGAGGTACCCCTGTTAGTCAGTCATTGGCTGGGTACAGAGGGCAAGTCTCAGAGAAGGGGACAGCTGTGTGTGGTTAGCAGCCACCACTCACAGCCGAGATACCGCACCAGCCCTGGTGTGTCCAGGAGGACCACAGTATTGCCCTTATCTCGTGCCTGCACCCCGCCCCACCCCACGCCATGCCTTCTCAGCTATACCCAGCCGTTTGCTGTCCTGCAAGCTAACCAGGCCTTTGTGCTTCCCTCATTCCAGCCTTGTGCGCGCTCCCACTGCCAGTGCTGTTGGGCATTCTCCTGGGCGCTGGGACATGTTTAATCGCTGCCATCCCAAGTTTGTCTTCTCCCTGCAGGCAGGCTTTCTGCCTTCTGTTCTCCTTTATCAAGTAGAATTCTTCATCTGAAACACAAAACCCCGAACATGATTTGAGTGACCTTTCTCAGCTTTCCCGTGGATGGTATGTAACTCGTACCAGTCCGGGTTACAGGAGAGGAGTTGATTTGTTCCGTGCTGTGGGTGTCTTAGGGCCCGCTGAGAAAGGCTGGCTGGTGGGATGGGTGTTCTGTCGAGCCCAGGCCACATTTCCAGCTGCCTCCTGGGCATCTTTGTGTGGTCAGTATCTTCTCAAATTCATCACATCGTCATGGCTAACTACAAAAATTGACTTCCATTTCTATTTCTTTCCATAACCAGGACCCAGATTTCTCTTTCCAGGGTTCTTTTCCTCACCAGTCTTCCTGTCACCATTTCTCAGCAGCTCTCTGTCCCCATTTCTTCCTCTCCCTCCTCACCAGGACGGGCCACCGGCTTCCCTTGTACCTGGGCAGCAGGGAGCGGCTAGTGTCCGGCCTCGCTGTCCCCAGCAGCCTTGCATCAGCCAACCAGGCTTGCTTCTCGCCTACTATGAAGTCCTGCTCTCAGAACCCCCCCACCCTAACAGACATGCTCTCTCTGCTGCCCTATTAACACCCAAGCCGTACCGTTCGCCTTCCCACGCCGTCCACTCTAGCCATGTTGGTTTAGTCACTGTTTTCTCAACTTCACATTTTTGTCTATAATGATCTGTGCCTTGGCACAACTTCATTATTAAAAGCAAAACAAACAAAAATCCCTTCACATATGTGTATACTCACCTATTCTCAGACCTACCGTTCCTAAGCACCCACAGGTGGAAGGACTTGGAGGTGGATGCCTTCGGGTTGGCATTCTCAGCTCCTTCCTTAGTCATGTGTGACCTTTGGCAGGTTAAATGCAGCTGGCAAGCCAACGAAGGTGTTTTTAAGACCTAGTGATACCACGTGTAGGCTTATTCCTCCCGGAAATACTAATGCCCTACCCACGCTTGCACTAATAACTGTGTGTACAGTTCATTTGGCAAGTCATCATGTACTACTCTGTGGTATCTGTTCTACTTTTGTCTTGAATGGTTAATTCTTAATCTTGAAAATGTTAGTACCAGCTCTACAAATGGGCTGAAAGCCCGGGCCTTGCCCTTATCGTTCTTCATCAGGGCCTTCATAGGAATTGTGTGTTCATCAGGCATGCAAACGGTTACATTTTTATGCGTGAGTAGAAATATGTAATTCTGAAAACCAGGTCTTTTCTGCATCAAGATGGTTAGTGACGCCGGGGTGCGGAGGCGCTCAGCCTGGCAGTCTGGGTGAGAACGGGCTGACGTTGATGATTCCTGAGACGCCAGCTTCGTGTGGCCAGGCTCTAGGGACTACAGCGTATTCCGTGTGGCTCGCACCATGATTTACCAACAGCTTCCCTGTTGTTGGGCATTTTAGATGTTTCTGTAGAGTGCATGCTTTATTCTTCGCTATTGTAATTTCTGTTAACATTCAATTTCAGTTTTAGTCTTAATTATAATTGAGCAAACCCATTTTGGTGGGGTAGAGGGAGTTTATCTTAGCCAATGACAGGCCTTCGGTGTGTAATGCACTTTGCATTCCATGGGAGATGTTTCTGAAGGGCCTGCCGTGTGCCAAGCCCTGTCCTGGATGTTGGAGATACAAAGACGAACAGAGTTCGGGCCCTGCAGCTCAGTCACCAGGTGCTTGTGCAAAGATAGAGGAGACCTAAAAAGTTAACAGAAAATTTCAGTTCGCTGTGGTAAACGGATAGCGAAGTGCCCAGCGACAGCTGTGGTATTGGCACATGGTCTTCACAAAGAAGGAGAACGTTTAAGGGTGAAAAGTGGTCCACCAGGCAGACTGTGGAAGGGATTCCCACTGGGGCTCCAGACTGGGGGACATCATGTGCAGAGGCACTGAGGCGATAATCTGGCACATCCAGGATTCCAGCAGTACTTCGTGGCTCGAGTGTGACAGACAAGTTTGTCACCCGGATTCATAGAACCTGAGATGAGCTGGGAACTACCAACCAGGTAATCTATTTTAGAAAGATGGCTTTGAGGGGACAAAACTGAGATAGGGGAGTCCAGTAAGTGACCTCCACCAAGGGAATGTCAGTGAGCCTGGGAAGTTCAAGGTTTGATTGAGGGGCGCTGGGGTGCACCTGCAGGTTTTCAGCTTGGATTGTGAGGGGAAGGGGCAGCTACCGTGTGAGAGGGATAGAGCAGGGTGCACGTTCTGCTTGGTGATGGTGTCTGACATGAAGAGCACAGGCAGGTCGTCAGAGACACAGGTCTGAGCTCGGGGGAGGGGTCTACATAGAGATGGATTTGGGGTCCACTCCCTGGAGGAGGTAAGTAAAAGGCAAATGATGAAATCTTCGGTGAATAGTGTGGGGCAAGGAGAAAGTTGTGCTAAGGATGGACACCGGGACTCTGGAGTCATAGATGTGCGTGTGGAAGTTGAAGATCGCAGAGGTCGTGAGGAAATGTGGTTCCAGGTGTCCTGGACACTGTGCAGCCTGAGGGAGGAAGACACAATTCAGGCCAGGAATGGCTCGGCCATCACAGGGAGCGGTGACAGTGGGGGAAGAGGCCAGTGAAGGAAGCCAGACGTTCAGAAAGGGGTTAGTGGGGAGAGAGGATACTGACCTAGGCTAAGTGCATGCGTGGCTGGGGGAGCCTCAGAGACATCCAGGACAGAAAATGGCACGGACTGAAGAGGGGACTCTGCCATAGGGCTAGAGCAAAGCCTGTGGCTAGAAGTGAGGGTAACTGAAGGACAGCAAGTGCCTTAAAGCCCTATCAGATGAGTTGTTTAAAACAGAGCTGGGCACCTGCAACTTCCCTTTCTGTGTGATAATAATAGCATCAAACAGCACTTATTTAAGGCTTGTTATGAGCAACCGCTATTCCCTGTATTAATCCTCTGAGGCAGATAATAATATTGCACCTATTTCACAGACGGGATAACTCAGCTACAAGAATGAGTCGCTTGCCCTGGCCTGTTTGGCTCAGCGGTTAGAGCATCGGCCTGCGGTCCAGAGAGACCCGGGTTCGGTTCCCGCTAAGGGCATGTACTTTGGTTGCAGTTTGTCCCTGGCCCTGGGTGGTCGTGCGGGTGGCAGCCACTCGATGTGTCCCTTTCACGTCGATGTTTCTCTCTCTCTCTTCCTCTCTCTCCCTCCCACTCTATCTGAACAAAAAATGAAAAAATGTCCTCGGGTGAGGATAAAAAAAAAAAAGAGTCTCTTGCTCAGAGCTTCACAGCTGGTACGTGGAGGAGCTGAGCCCAGGAGTCAGGCTTTGGATGCTGTGCCCTCCTGAGATCCTCTCCAGTGTGATCAGGAAAACAAACAAACAAAAACACAACCATTTTTTTGAGCATTTGAGTGGATTGTGTGAGCATGTTCTGCGGCAGTGATGGTGAGAAGAGGAAGGTGTTCAGGACTGTAGACCCTCCTGTCACCCCCAGAGCCCCTCCTTCCCTTGCTCAAGTCACTTTCCTGAAAGTACAGAAGAGGATCACCTGACATACCAGTCAGTGTCCAGCAGGAACCCAGAAGCCACCTAGATGCTAAAGGCAGAGAGGGCTTTCATGTGGGGATTGATCACAAAGACGTTGGCAGGCCTGAAGATGCCAGAGTGAGAAAAGGGTTAGCCAGAGATAAGAACCTGCTGTCACCCTCGGCTGAAGCTCCTACTTATCACAAAGCTCCTGGAGGCACCCCCATTCCTGTCAAATAGAAACCAAGGACGCCGGATGCCCACCACGCTGCTGGAGTCACACGTTCACCCTCCATGCCCGCTACTGCGGCTGCCCCATCAGAAGCTCCACCAGATCGGGGGCATGGAAAGCCTGCTGCTTTCCTCTTGTCTTCCACTCTTCCTACAGAACGTCTACAGTCACAACTTAACAGGAAGCCAGCTGGCAAGAGAGAGTCTGGGAAATGTCGTTTACAGGGTCACAGCCTGAGGGGCAGAGTAGCGCCAGCCACAGGCAGAGGTGGAGACCGGGTTCCTTCTGGTCCAGGCTCAGCCTTGTTCTCTGCGGGTGCACTCGGCTGACCGTGCATTTACGTAACCACAGAGTGAGGTGTTTGAAGGCCTTCCAGGGTCTCAGCTGTTCTAACTTCTCATTTAAGAATTCAGTAGATTCTTCGGTAAGGGTTTACTAGGGAAGCCCTTGGCACTATTTTTCTGAAACTACTCAAGTAGAATGATACATATCTATGATAGTTCTTACGCTCTAGTGTTCCATAAAATTGGCATTGAGGGAGAGAGTGTTTACAGTAACAAAAAAATTGAACACTTGAATGTCAGTTTGATAAAAGTTTTGGCTCAACCCTAATGGGGGAAATGAAGTGAATATGAGATAAAACTTCCTCCTTGCTGAGAGACTGAGTATAGTAAAGACATTTCTTAAATTAATATATAAATTTATTATCATAGCAATAGGTGCCCATGTTAGTTGAGATATGATATTGCATTTAGCTAACAATTGCTTAAACAAGACAGAAGTTTGTATCTCCATCTTGTCATAGTCCAGAGGCAGGCAGTCCACAGTGGAATGGCAGCTCTGCCCTTGGGACTGGCCAGGGACTCAGGCCCCTTCTCTCTCATTGCTCCACCAGCCCTGGGATGATGTGCTCTCTGTGTGGTCTAGAGTGGCTCATCGTGTGTCAGTGTTCAGCCAGCAGGAAAGGGGATAAAGGAAAAGGGGAGTATGCCAAGAAAAGGACCCTGGAAGTTGTACAAGTCACTTCTGCTTGTATCCCGTCGGTCAGAACTTAGTCATGAGGCCACACCTAGCTCCAAGGCTGGGGAATCTAGTCTTTATTCTGGGAGGCCATGTGCCCAGCTGAAAATGCAGAGTTCTAGTAAGTTGAGAGGAAGGGGGAAACTGAGGGGAAGGGAGATGTGTCCATTTCTGCTGCAGTACCTTTTGGAATATTATTTAGAAATTGAAAATCTGAGAATAAAATTCAAAGAACATATAAACAAGCATACCCAAGAACATATATATTTTTTAAAGAAAAAAAGTTGTAATTGCCATGTTTTCCTTTTTCTTAGTGTAATACTTCTCGCTTTTAATGTTACACTTTATTTTTAAACTTTTTCATTATAGAGAACTTTAGGCAAAAGTATGGAGAATTGCATGGAGAATTGTATGAGCCCCATGTACCCATCGCCCAGCTACAACAGTTATCCGTGTAAAGCTAGTCTTGTCTCGTCTATTCCCCTACCACGCTCGCATCCCCTTCCTGACTTTTTTGAAGCAGATCTCACTTCTGCTCTTTTATCTGTAAATATTTCCATATGTATCTCTAAAAGGTAAAGGCTCTTTAAAAAAAATTAGACTTTTTATTCTGGGATAATTATAGATGCACATGAAATTATAAGAAATAATACAGTGAAATCCTGTGTAGTCTTTACTCAGTTTCCCCCAATGGTAGCAACTTGCAAAACCATAGTACGTATCACAGCTGGGATATTGACGTAGGTACAGACAAGTTGCAGAATATTTTCATCACCACAAGATTCCTTCATGTTGCCTTTTTATAGCCATACCCACCATTCCTTATGTATATAACTCCTGACAACTACTAATCTGTTCTCCATTTCTATAATTTTGTCATTTCAAGGATGTTCTATAGGAAAATAAATGTAATCGCACAGTATGTAACCTTTTAGTCTTTGGCTCAGCATAATTCTTTCTAGATTCATCCAAGTTGTTGCATGTATCAATAGTTCATTCCTTTTTATTACTGAGTAGTATTCCTTGGTATGGATGTACCACATAAAGGCTCTTTAAAAACATCATCCACCTAACTCGTTCGTCCCTCTTTTTCCTCCTCCTGTCCTCTTCCCCTCTCTTCACAGCAATGCCAAGTGAGTATCACTCTGTGAAACTGAGAAGCGATTGCTCACGGCCCTCCCTGCAATGTTACACCCGAGCTCAGAACAAGATGAGAAGACCCAGCTTGTTGTTAAAAGACATTTTCAAGTAAGTATGAGCCCTCGGGCCAGAAAATCCCCCTGATTTGGGTCAACTGTGTAGACTTGGGAATAAAATTCAGTGAGAGCCCTAACAATGGCTCTTATACTTGGCCACACTTGGTCAAAGGATAACTTAAAGGCACATGGATTAGAGAGTCAGAGCACAGATGTCCTGGGTGTATGCATCACACTGTACTTGGTAAGAGTGCAGTGCCCAGCCAGGGGGCCCCCAGGCTCTATACCTGGGTTTGGTTGCCCAAGAGGGCAGCCCTGACAGTGCACAGCTCTTCCTGTCATTATTTAACAAAAAAGGGCTTTTTCCCTTAGCTGTTTTAAGTTAATCTAAAATATGATTGATTAAAGGCCCCTAAAGGCATTTGAATAACATTAAATATTAAATACTAAAAAGGATGACAGTTATCTCAGCCAAGTGACCCTTATAGCCTAATAAATGGTAGAATTGTTAAAGGAAGAACTTGTCAGTTTGATTTGGTACCAGCTGAACCAAGTTGAAAAGTATCCATTTTTCATGTCTAAATATAGAAATGGAACCCTAAAATCTAGTTTCCCATCTCACTTTATTAATTTAGGAGGTATAGATTTTAAAAGGTGAGAAAAGGAAATGTACATTTATAAACACTTGTATCATTTTCCATCTCCTTTTAGTCATCAGCCAGTATTTATTGAGGCCTGCATGTGCTTGGCACTGTTGGGTGCTGGCCACATGGCAGAACAGACCTGCACCCCATGCCCCTTACAGTGTGGGCAAGACAGACTCGTGACCAGGAGTTACAGCACAGCGGGGTCAGTGCTGCAGTCACTGGGCCTGCTTTTAACACCCTTTTTTTCTTCCTTTTGGGAAAAAAAAACCCAAAATCAAAATAAGGGAATTATTACAAGCACTGACTGTAATATGTTATGTTTTCTGGAGGCTGGAGAAAGGAAGAGTTAAAACTATATTCACAAGATTCAGAATTCGATGGCTATTAAAGGTCCTCAGTAAAATATCTTCTCATCCCTGCTCCCACATTTTCCCTTCCCACTTACAGCTAACCAACATTATCAGCCTTGTAGATACAAGAAATACCGTGTGTGTTGTGTATGTCTGTCCCCCCCCACTTCCCACTGCTTTTTAAACGAATAGTAGCATCCTGTTCATTTAACATTGTTCTGGCTCCCAGGGAGTAATTAAGGTACTTGTTCCGGTTCACATGGGGAGCCTGCTAAAATGACAATCAAGAAGTGTTGAAAACACTTCCTAGCAATACTTTCTTGCATCAGCACCCTCAGCTGTTGACAAATACTTAGCATCCACTGTGTACCATGTGCTGTGCTAGATGCTGTTTTTTTAAAAATTTGCCCCTTTCTTTAAAAAGTAGGTTATTTTCCCCTTAAGGTTGTTCCTTAACTTTGTTTTTTCAAATACAAATTATTTAAAGCAGTGGTTCTTAAATAGATTTAAACTTTTTTTTTAACTGTTGGTTTGTCAGTATCACTTGGAGAACTTATTAAAAATGAGATTTCTAGCCTGGCTGGTTTGGCTCAGCGGTTAGAGCGTCAGCCCGCCCATCAGTGAGTCTTGGGTTTGTTTTCCGTCAAGGGCACGTACCTCGGTTGCGGTTTGTCCCCAGCCCTGGTTGGGTCGTGTGGGAGGCAACCAGTCGATGTGGCTCTATCGCATTGATCTTTCTCTCTCTCTCCCTCCCTCCCACTCTATCTGATAATAAGTAGAAAAATATCCTCCGGTGAGGAATAAAAAAAAAGAGATTTCTAGGACCATAACTAGACTCAGTTCTCCTCTCCTAATCCTGTGTATGTGTGTGCCTGTGTGTGTTTTAAACTGTATAATACTGTGAATTTATCGAATCTTTAAAAGCAGTTTTTGTCGATGGTCTTAAGGGTGACTGGTGGCACTGCCTCACCTCAGTGAGCCTCATTTCAAGGACTCAATCTTTTTCCCCCAATTTTTTTTATTATGGTAAAATACCCACAATATATAATTTACCATCTTACCCATTTCTAAGTGTACAGTTTAGTGATGTTAAAAGTACACTCATGCCCGGCTGGTGTGGCTCAGTGGTTGAGCATTGACCCATACACCAAGAGGTCGCTGGTTCGATTCCCGGTCAGGGCACATGCCCAGGTTGTGGGCCCCATCCCCAGTGGGGGACATGCAGGTGACCGATCAATGTTCTCTCATTGATGTTTCTACCTCTCTCTCTCCTTTCCTCTCTCTCTAAAATCAATAAAGAAAAAAAGTTTTTAAAAAGAAAGCACACTCACATGTTGTGCAGTCATCACAGCATCCATCTCCAGAGCTCTCTATTTCGTAAAACAAAACTGTTTCCATTAAACACTAACTCCCCATTCCCCTCCCCTGGCAACTGCCAATCTACTTCTGTCTCTGTGGTTTTGACTACTCTGTGTACTTTGTACAAGTGGAATCATACAGTATTTGAAGGATCGTCAGTATTTAAAAAAATTGAAGCTGCGGCCCTGGCCAGTTTGGCTCAGCGGTTAGAGCGTCGGCTCGGGGACCGGAGAGTCCCGGGTTCAGTTCCCGCTAAGGGCACGTACCTCGGTTGCAGTTTGTCCCCGGCCCTGGTTGGGGTCATGTGGGTGGCAACCACTCGATGTGTCTCTCTGGCATCGATGTTTCTCTCTCTCTCCCTCTCGCTCTATCTGAAGATAAATGCAAAAATGTCCTTGGGTGAGGATTTAAAAAAAAAAAATTGAAGCTGCGATTCTGTAGTTCAAAGTCCATTACTTGGGGGATTTTTTAGTTCTTTTTTTAAAAAAATAATTTTTCTTTATTGATTTTAGAGACAGAGCAAGGGAGAGGGAGAGAGAGATAGAAACATCGATGAGAGAGAACATCGATTGGCCGCCTCCTGCATGCCCCCCACTGGGGATCTGGCCCACAACCTGGGCATGTGCCCTGACTGGGAATTGAATGGGCGACCTCTTGGTGCATGGGTCGATGTTCAACCACTGAGCCACACCGGCCAGGCTTAGTTCTGTTTTTTAAGTCCAGTAATCTGCAGTTTGATTCAGATTTTATTATGCTGCCTTTGTGGGAAAAGGTTTTTTTCTATATTTGCTTGTAACAAAGACAGTAATAAATGGCTAATTTATCTTCTCAGGAAATAAGTAGTAGTGCCTTACCTTGACCCCTGAGGTCAGCTTTAAAGACGGTACCTTTTTGCTGCATGGCAGACAAACTCATTTGGGGTTAGGTTTTCTCTTATTTCACATGATCGCTCTTGATTGTCACGTGACTGCATCATTCTACCTAATTGATTTTTTTTCTAGGTGTATATTGCTTGTGTTTGGAGTGTGGATCCTTTATATCCTCAAGTTAAATTATACTACTGAAGAATGTGATATGAAAAAAATGCATTATGTGGACCCTGACCGCGTGAAGGTTAGATATTCCATTGGTGTGGTTTAAATTAAAACATTTCCAAGTACACATTTAAACAAATAACATCTCTAAAGCATTGTAACTAATGTTTATGAAAGTTATGAACAGAGGGGAAAACACTTAGTCTTAGCACCTTAAAACCAGAATCAGAAACAACTCACCCTAAAAACAAACAACCAACTCAGCCGCCTAACCCACAGTATTCTTCCGCTTCGCTGAGGCCATGGGGTGGGGGAGAGTGCCATTCACCACCCTCTGCGACTTGTCATGATGCTGTCAGTGTGCATGTTCTGAAAACAATGTGATGAGTTTCTTTTAACATCACCCGTCATTCCTGTGTTTCATTTTTCTTTTTAAGATTTCACATTGTATTTCAAGATTTTCCCTTAAATTTATAGTTATCTTTCTAAGTCAGTTGACCTATTAAATTCTCATTTCCCTGATTATTTGAGTGGTTAAGTTATCTAATAACGTTCAGCCTTATGAAAGAAGAGATGATTTAAGGTCAGGTGGCATGGTAATAATGATAACCGAACATAGATAGGTGCTTTACATGTGTTATCTCAGTTAGTTATCGTCATGACTGGGAGATGTCCGCATGTTCTCTCCATTTTACGGATAATATCCTGGGAGGTTGAGCTGCTTGAGCAAGTTCACATATAGTGTAGGTAACTAATCGAGTTTAGTGTGTACTATGTATCTGTTCTAAAAGTGCTTTAGTAATGTAAACTCATTTAACCCTCTGAACAGCCCTGCGGATGTAGGTACTGTTATTAACCCCAGCTCAAGCTGAGAGAGTGGAGGGGCAGGAGACTGTCACCTGTCCAAGGCTACCATAGCTGGTAAGGGGCGAAGTTGGGGCTTGGACCCAGCAGTGTCGTTTCAGAGTTTGAGCTCCTGATAACTCTGCTCTCTGCCTGGGTAGGGAGTGTTCACAGAGAAGAAGCCAGAAGATGTAGGCGGTGATGCAGAGGAGAGAGCTGAAGCTTCTGACCCAGTTCAAACGTAAATGTCACCCCATAACAGTGAAACCTTGGGCAACTTTCTTTTTTCTTTATCCTCACCCGAGGACATTTTTGCATTTATCTTCAGATAGAGTGGGAGGGAGAGAGGAAGGAAGAGAGAGAGAAAAACGTTGACATGAGAGAGACACATCAAGTGGTTGCCACCCACACGACCCCAACCGGGGTCGGGGACTAACTGCAACCGAGGTACATGCCCTTAGTGGAAACCGAACCCGGGACTCTCTGGTCTGAGGGCCGACGCTCTAACCGCTGAGCCAAACCGGCCAGGGCCTTGGGCAAGTTTCTTAATTGTTTTGAGACCCAGTGTTCTTAGCGGTGAAATGTAGATAACAGCATCTGTGTAGTAGGGTAGTCATCCACGTTGAGTTAGATAATATCCACAAAGCTCCTTTCTAATCCTGACTTTTATTCACGTGGCTCTGATTTAATCTGTCTATACTAAATGCCTCAAATTTTTGGTGGTATGGACAGGTATAAACAAGTAAATGGAAAGAGTGTAGTTAGTAAAGGCACAGCTTGATCTAGGCAGACTTGTGTCTCAGGGTCTTGCTGATCACAGAGCCTTCCTGTCCTGGCTGCATCTGCCTTCGGGTGTTCGCTGACTCGGTCCATTTCGTCAGCATTAGCGTGTGCTTTCCTGGGGCAGTCTGTGTGCAGCAGCCTCTGCTCAGGCCTTCCCTTGCCTCCCAGTCTGGCTGGCCGTTCGGACCTCCCCAAGTTCCTTTCCATTCCAAGACCCTTCACAGCTCTCTTGGATGAAGTTTTTAGACATCCTGTCTCTTTTTTGTCTCCTGGGAAAAGCCCAGATGGGTAATGCTTGATATGACTTACTGATACCTGTGAACTCTTCCCTTTATTTCTTTGCTGCACTCTCCACACTCTCTCTGCATCCTTTTGCACACTGTTGCCCCCCTGACCAGCTGCAAAGATGATTGCTCTTGAGAGATTAACTGATGAATGTGAGCTCTCTTGTGCAAGGCTCGAGCACACCATTTTCTAAGTACAAGATGGGGAAGTTCTGGTTCAGTGACACTTTGGGTGAAAACCAACTTGGTGGTGTTAGTGCCTAGCCAGCACCATCAGTGTCGAATGAGCCGTGGCTGCAAGCTGCCTTAGTTACTGGTCTGCTTGTCCCTGCGGTGCTCAGATAAGTGCTCTGAATACTATGGCCGTCACTCTCTAAGGTTCCCCCAAGGAATTGTAGTGACTTCTGAGAATAACCAGAGAAGAGACTCGAGACCATGTCCCTGAGGAACCTTTGAAGGAACGGGGACATTTGTGTAGCCTGGAAGAGAGAAGACCTGGTTCATGGCAAGCCAGCGGCCTGGCCTATGGAAGGGTCGCCCTGTCTAGGTGGCATTAATGTCAGAGAGGCAGACCAGGTGACGGTGGCCAAGCTAAAAGAAGGGTTTGCCAGTCCAAGGCGTCCAAAGACGGAAAAAGTGGGCCCCCTTTGTGGCAAATTTCTGGGGGTCTTTAAGCAAAGCCAGGATACCTTTTTTGGAGGCCCTGTGGGTAGAATTCAGGCTTCAGAAGTGGGTGGCTCAGCGGCCTTTAAGAACCTTTCTAGCCCTGACATTCTGGGGTTCCCTACAACCACCAGTACTTGGCTGGAAAGTGTGGGCTGATTTCGTAATTTGGGGCTTTCCTGGTTCTTTTTTTTTAATCCTCACCCGAGCATATTTTTGCATTTATCTTCAGATAGAGCTGGAGGGAGAGAGGGAGAAAGAGAGAGAGAGAAACATCGATGTGAGAGAGACACATCGAGTGGTTGCCACCCACACGACCCCAACCAGGGCCGGGGACAAACTGAAACCGAGATATAGGCCCTTAGCGGGAAAACCCGGACCTCTCTGGAGGCTTGCCCGGTTCTAATATGGGTACATGGGGGCACCACTTGTCCCCAACGCATTGACTTTCCAGCTGGACTTCAACCGTACTTTGAAGCTTCTCTGAAACTTACTGGACCCCATCTGCTATTATAATAACTTATGTAAGCATTGCATTGTCCCATCTAAAGTATACGTTATTTGAGAACAGAGACGGTGTTTATAAAAATATGTAGTTTCTGGGATTTTGAGAAAAGGAACAATGATCTAAGGTTGCCCTTTGGAATTCTGTGCTCTCACCCACTGCCCCAGATTCATGTCTCCTTGCCCAACTTTATTTAGTTTGTTATTCTGGGGAATTAACCGTCAGTTTTATTGGGCTCAGAGCAGGAGTCCATGGGTCTCGAGGACCTCTGTGCATCTGTCCCTTGTCTTCTCCACGCTCTTTTCGGCCTGTTTCCATAGCCTCGTGAGCTGCTTTTCCGGCCCGTAATGGATCTTGGCCTTCTCCTTCCTCGTCTCCTCCAGCGTGGCTGTGACTGCCGACCTCATGAGCAGGTCCCTCGGTAGGCAGACTTCCGTGTAGGCTTCGGGTGCACAGCCTTGAGGGCAGCAGGAACCACCACTCACTTTTACTTGTCTCAGGGTGGTGGGTCCCCTCACCCACCTCGAGGCTGTCCGGGGCGGCCTGGCCCCGCTTGGTCTTGTGGAGCAGCATGCTCTGGAAGTGGTAGGGCCAGGCACTTCAACTTGTTTCTGGAGAAATCGTCAGAAACATTGGTGCCCTCACAGTGCACGGCCGCCACCTTCCAGCCCAGCAGTACCTGCTTAGCTGCAATGGCTGCCGGGAACCCAGGAGATGGTCTCAGTCATCGAGCTGGGACCTGACCCTCCTCCATCTTCCGCAGCCCCAGGGAGAGCTCCTTCCCTGCCTTTCTGCATCCAGGCATGCCCCACTAATCGAATCTCATCGAACCTAACGTGTTGCTTCCCCGCTTCAAACTTCTTATTTCTCTCCATTACCTTTAGGAGAATATCCAGACTTCTTGGTCTGGCCTGTAGGGCTCTTCATGACTTGTTTCCTACCCATCTCTTCAGCCTCCTTTTGCCACCCCCCCAGCCCAGCACTGCCTGTATCGGGTACACTAAACCGTCTCACGGGTCCCCGGCTGGGCTTCTTTCTTTCTTCATTATGGCTTCAATTTGTATTTCCCTGCTAACTAATGATGCTGAACATCTTTTCATGTGCTCATTGTCCATTTGTATATCTTCTAAGAAGAAATGTCTATTCAGATTCATTGTCCAGCTTTTTTACTTGGGTTGTCTTTTTATTATTGAGTTGTAAGAGTTCTCTATATATTTAGGATATCAGTCCCTTGTCAGATGTATGATTTGCAAGTATCTCCTTCCATTCTGTGGGTTGTCTTTTCACTTTCTTGATGCTATCATTTTCAGCACAAAAGTTTTAATTTTGATGAAGTCCAGTTTGTCTCTTTTTGCTTTTTTTCCTTGTGTTTTTGATGTCATACCTAAGAAAATGTTGCTTAAGGCTATGTTTTTTTAAAAGAGTTTTATAGTTTTGGATCCTAAAGTTGAGCTCTTTATAGTTTGTCTCTGACCCATTTTTGCGTTTGTTTTTGTATGTGGAGGAGGTAGGGGTCTAACTTCATTCCGCGTGTGGCTTTCTCATTGTTCCAGTGCCACGTGCTGAAAAGACGGTCTCCCTGTGTTAGCTGCGTTCCTTCGTTCTTCTCTGCCTGGGGCCCTTTCCTCCCTTTGCCTCTGTTACTCTCCTTTCACATCAAATCTCAGCTCGGAGATTCCCTTTTCTAGGAAGCCTTCTCTGCTCAGCCTTCTCTCTGCTTGTAGAAGCCCCTTCCTACCTTAATCCTAGCACTCACCACTGTGGTGTTTGACTCTCTTTCTCACTGTCCAACAAGCAAGCCCTTAGGCGATAGGGGTTATGTGCTTACATTTTACATTAATGAATACGTCTTATCTATATTCAACTCCAGAGGAAAGGGGAGATATGATTTGAACCACAGTCTGTTGTCTCATCTTTGAATTCCATATCGTACGAAAATCCACAGTTAAATAACAAGGAATTCTTTGAGTACTTTCAGTAATGCAGATTAAGTTTAAAATTCCTTTGAGGAGTAGGACAGATACCTCCGTTCAACTTGCCATATCGACCTATAGACAGTAGACAGAAAAAAGCTCACCCATCACCTTCCCCCTGAAATATGGAATGTGAGTCCTCCATTTAGGCTTGTGGGGCCCGGTTTAAAACCTAAGGTTACTGCTGGACCAATAACAGACTCTGAGTCCGCCAGTGCCCTGTCCTGATTGGCTCCAGTGAGGATTCCTGACCAATCACTCACAAGGGCATGGAAGTGCCTGATGGGCAGGGTCAGCCTCCCAAGCCCACTGCCAGCATGGAGAAGGATGAACAGAACTGTGGTGCCCCACCAAGGAGGTATGGGAAATGGAGACCCACCAACCCAATTCTAAAAGAGTTCTAAAAGATTATCTTTTGCACCCTGGCCAGTTTGGCTCAGTGGTTAAGAGCATCGGCCCACAGAACAAAGAGTCTCAGGTTCTATTCTGGTCAAGGGCATGTACCTCGGTTGCAGTTCGGTCCCGGCCCTGGTCGGGTCGTGCGGGAGGCTACCAGTTGATGTGTCTCTCTCACATCGATGTTTCTCTCTCTTCCTCTCCCCTTCTCTCCCTCCTACTCTATCTGAAGATAAATGGAAAAATATCCTTGGGTGAGGATTTAAAAACAAAACAAAACAAAGATGATTTTTTTGCAATTATAAAAATAACACCAACAATTCAGATAATACAGAAATGAATAAAGTGGAAAGTCCCCTGTAATTTGTAGGGAAAGGGAGGAATGGGGGCAGTTATATGTCACACTGTGAAAGTGTCAGTTCAGAAATTAATAAAGTAGGAAGTAAAACCACCCTATTGCCATGGTGGAATTGAGGGTGTCTTTTATTCTGTTACTGGAGACTTTTTTTAGCGTCGTTTTTTAACAGTGTTGATTCTGTCAGAATTCCACTTTCCACAATGGTCCTCACAGGTTGTCCTGCTTCAGTCCAGGCAGGGGGAGCAGTGTGTGCAAAATCAGGTCCCTTGGAGGGCTTTGCAAATTCGAGGAAAGCAAGAGTTGGATATTGCTGACGATTTGGGGTGGGAACAGCAGAATACAAGACTGAAAATGAGATAGGGCCAGAGAGTGCAAGGCCTTGAAAGCCAGACTAAGCAGCAACTAAATTTGGTATGTAGTTGTGCATCATTAAACTGAGAGCAGAAACCCTCTCTCAAGTCCCCAGAATAGAGGGAAATGGTTGAGGAAGCTGGCCAGTGTGGTTGGGATTCTCAGTGGCTAGGAGGTGGCGTTCAGTAAGAGCTGTTCACAAAGAAAACCCTGCCCCAGGCCACTGGTGGTGTTGGTCCGAAGCTTTTGGACAAATTTGAATTATTGTGGGCATATATTAGCAGAAGAGGGTCTCAGAGCCTTGAGGGTGGGGCGCTGTTAGCTTTGTTGATGACATTCAGAAACTTGCAGTGTTAGTGGGACCCTGCTGACCCTGTTGGCCTCTGAGCGTGTTCTGGTTGCATTGGACCTGGCCTGTGTAGCCATGTTGGTTGTGAGTTTTGTATTTTCTATTTAAAGATGTCCCTTAATGTGCACTTGTTAAAAGAAAAAAGAAAAGAAAAAAGACTGACAGTGGTCTCTGTAGGAATGTTCGGACACTCTGAAAGTATGGTTCAGATGTGAAATTGCACTTTCCCTCTCCAACATCGCCCTCCCCCCTTCCCCTCTGGTAGCCACCATACTGTTGTGTGATTGGGTAAAGATGTGGTTTTCATACAAGGGAATGCTACCATTTGCAACAGCATGGATGAACTTGGGGGTATTATATATTATACTAAGTGAAATAAGTCAAACAGAGAAGACAAATACTGTATGATCTCACTTATATGTGGGATAGAAAACCAAAAGCAACTTTGATTTTTTAAAAATACCCTTCCGTGAAATTTCACACTGGTTTTCAATGGCAAATTGCCAGTCATTGACATTTGCAACTACCAGATGTCTGTCTATTCTTAATTGTGGGTAACCAGAAAGCTCAGCCTGGAAGACTCTTCTTCTTTCTTTCTTTCTTTTTTTTTTTAATTTATTGATTTTAGAGAGAAGAGAGGAAGGGGGGAGGGGGACTGATTTGCTGTTCCACTTATTTATGCACTCATTGGTTGATTCTTGTTTGTGCCCTGACCGGGGATTGAACCCACAGCCACACGACACTCTAACCAATGGAGGGCCCTTGGAAGACTCTTAAAAACTGAAGCCCTCATTCCCATGCCTTGATTTGAGAGTTGTGGGAGTTCCTGTGTCTTTGAGAGTCACCCCTTCTCTGCTTCTCTGTGGGCCTCACCCTGGGTGAATGCCATCCAGACCTTTCCGCATCCTTCCTCGCTTGCCTGCTTTGGCTTCCAGCTTTGGCGCTGCCTGCAGCAGAGAAGAGAAAGCCTCCCTCTCCTTATCACAGCTCTGCAAGGTGAAATTCTCAACCCAAGGAGTTTTTCTTCTGAGCTTTAAAATGTGGAAGAGGGAGGAGAGAGGCTGGGAGTTTCTGGTTAGAAGAAATTATCCCTGGGGGCTTTCTCAGAGCTTGTTAAATATCTTTGAAGGAATTAAAACAAAAGAAGAATTGCTGTGGCTTTAGGCGTTTCTAGTGGCATTTGGAACAGTTATTTGCTAGGGGTTGATTTATGGTACCCGCTGTGAATGAGGTCCAGGCGGGGTCACAGTCAGAAGACGCTTCTAAGCCTTGTGCTCTGCTCACAGTCTAGAAGATTGAGTTTGAAGCCTGAAATGGAACTCTGCCAAAATGGAAATGGAATGAAATTTCACTCTTTCCAAAACGAAATTTCTGAGGCGAAACCTTGGCAGCAGCATGCACAGGTTTCCGGCCGGATCACCTACCTCCGTCCAGTCACGAGTCAGTCACCGGGCTCTCCAGGTCTCTCTTGGCACTTCTGTCCTGGGAGTTTGTAAAACCAGATGCTTGGGATGTCATTCTGTAGTGAAGAGTTAGACCTTCGTCCTCTAGAAAGAGCTGTTTTGCCCTGGCTGGTTTGGCTCGGTGGTTAGAGCGTCAGCCCGCGGACCAAAGAGTCGTGGGTTCGATTCCGGTCAAGGGCACGTACCTTCATCCCCGGCCGTGGTTGGGGTCATGTGGGAGGCAACCAGTCGTGTCCCTCTCACGTTGATGTTTCTCTTTCTCTCCCTCTCTCTCCCACTCTATCTGAAGATAAATAGAAAAAAATATCCTCAGGTGAGGATTTGGAAAAAAAAAAAAAAGGGCTGTTTCTAACCTTCAGACCCAGAGTCTAGAGACAAGTGTGTATATTATGTGAAGCCCCTGTGCCCTGCCCCCACCAGCCAGGCACTAAGGGCCCGCTGGGTAGCAGGTGGGTTAGGGGCTGGCCTTCAATTCTGAGGCTGCTCCAGGCCACGACCCCTGGGCTTTCCCACTGATTCTTCACGAAGATGCCAATTTGTACTGAGACTCTTGTTCTCATGGGTGTTTGTGTGCTGCTTTCTGTCTGCAGAGGCTGTGGTTTGGGGACTTTGGGAGGTAATCATTAGCCCAGATGAGCTTGCCAGCTCTGCCCTTGCTGGTTATGCAACTTGAGCCCACAGAGTGATGATACTGGCGATGGTCTTGTAGGTGTCGTAGGCCTCATGACGTGACCTGAGACAGATCATGCACAGTGTCTGCAGCGGCCTCTGAGGCTCAAAGACGAGCAGTTTCCCTTGTCAGAACCGGGGCCAGAGCCTCAAAATGTAAACGGTGTGATCTTTCCAGGTACTAATAACTTTTTGAAGCTATGTTTTTTAAAAGGGGAGTTCTGCTATAAGATAGATATGTTTCCACAAAAAGTTTATTATAGCAGCTGCAGACAGATATAGGGAGGTGGTGGTGGTGGTGGCCAGGCTGTGAGGCGCAGGGCCGCAGGGCCACAGTGGGTGGGTGGCCACTGAGGATCTGTTCAGATGGCGGGGGGCTTCACCAGCCACCCCTGGAACAGGGAAATCTAAGGTGGAGAGAATACTCGACTGACAGGCTCCCTGAAGAGTGGAAGGCTGGAAACATTGTCCAGGGAAGATCTTATCAAGTTTGCCAAGAAGTAGATGATGCTAATACAGAAAGCTAAATCTAGATGTACAGGTATTGGATGGAAAATAGTCATCTTCACCACAATATCATTTAATCATGGTTAAAAATTATTTTTAATAGTATATTGGCTTGTTTTGCTTACCAGCAAATGTAGTAAAATCTTAGACAGGGTAGTGGAATCTATTGTTATTTAACATTCGAGCCATTTGCCTCTGATGTTCTTTAATTATCTCACATCTCTAATCTGCAGTTACCTTTGAATTATTAAAATAAAGTCAGGGAGGAGGATTTTTAAAAACAATTTGTTAAAGTTAAGCACATTTTAACATGAAGACTTAAATGTTAGACCTGAAACCATAAAAATCCTTGAAGAAAACATAGGCAGAGGCAGTAAACTCTATTTTTAGAAATGTCTCCTTGGGCAAGGGAAACAAAGAAATAAACACATGGGACTGTAGCAGACTAAAAAGGTTTTTCACAACAAAGGAAACCACCAACAGAACCAAAAGACAACCTATCAAATGAGAGAAGATACTCACCAATGATATACCAATAAAGGGTTAATATCCAAAAGATATAAGGAACTCATACAACCTAACACCAAAAAGACAAATAACCTGATTAAAAAATGGCAGAGGACCTGAATAGACATTTCTCCAAAGGACATGCAGATGATGCTCAATGTCATCATCAGGGAAATACAAATTAACACCACAATGAAAAATATCACCTCACACCTGTCAGAATGACTGTCGTCACTAAGTAAACAAACAACAAGTGTTGGTGAGGATGTGGAAAAAAGGGAACCCTCGTGCACTTTTGGTAGGATGTAATTTGGTATAGCCACTATGGAAAACAGTATGGAGGTTTCTCAAAAAATTAAAAATAGAACTACCATATGACCCAGCAATCGCACTTTTGAGTATTCATTCAAAGAAATTCAAAACACTAATTCAAAAAGATATATGTATTTCTATGTTCACGCAGCATTATTTACAATAACCGACATATGGAAGCAGCCTAAGTGTCCATCAATAGATGACTGGATGAAAATGTGGTACATATGCACAATGGATTATTACTCAGCCATAAAAAGAATGAAATCTTGCCATCTGACAACATGAATGGACCCAAAGGGTATTACGCTAAGTGAAATAAGTCACACAGAGAAAAACAAATACCATATAATTTCACTTATATGTGGAATCTAAAAAACGAAATAAGTGAACAGACAAAACAGAAACAAACTCATGGATACAGAGAACAAATTGATGGTTGCCAGATGGGAGGAGGGTTGGAGGGCTTGGTGAAAAGGTGAATGGATTAAGAAGTACAAGTTGGAAGTTACAAAAGTACAGCACGGGGCACATAATCAATAATATTGGCCCTGGCCGGCTTGGCTCAGTGGTTAGAGTGTTGGCCCATGCACCAGAGGGTCAAGGGTATGTAGCTGGGTTGTAGGTTTGATCCCCGGTCCCATTTGGGGTCTTGTGGGAGGCAACCAATCAATGTGTCTCTCTCACATCGATGTTTCTCTCTCCCTCCCTCTCACTCTATCTAAAATCAATGGAAAAATATCCTTGAGTGAGGATTAACAACAACAACAACAACAAAAATAATAATATTGTAATAGCCATGTATGGTATCAGATGGGGTGATCACTTCATAAGTTATATAAATGTCTAATCACTGTATTGTATAACTGAAACTAATATAATAGTGTATGCTAAGCATAAATGAAAAATAAAAAGTACAAAAAATGTGTTACACAAAAATCTGACAAAAATAACAAGGCTTTGAGAAAGAACATAGGTGGGGCAAGTATTTAAAACTACATACAACAATAATAATCCTTGTAATAGTACTGACATAGTTCAAAGGACATGTTCAGTCCTAAAAATACCCCGGTGAACACAGGACTGCGCATGCACACACGTTAAGGAGGTGTGGGGGCCGGAAGTGTGAGGCAGGGCCCAGGCTGCTGAGCGTGAAGATGAGGACAAAAAGCACAGCAATGAGGGAGAGTTCTCTGCCAAGCGGTTGGTTCTGAGGCAGCCTTTGGCCAGACTAAGCCCAGAGGAAGACTGTGGGGCAAATGGGCATTTGTACTGTGTGTCCATGACCTGCTGTGTTCAGCTGGGCTAGTGTACTTGGCATTAGGTAGTTGTTCCCTGTTGATGCAAAATGTTAGTCTACAGGCAAAATTGTATATGAAACCAAAGCAACTTCTATGTCGACATGACATCGTTTCCTGATTACATTTAGAGTAAATTGCATTCCAGACTATCTGAAGCTCATTACCCCAACTGATAATTGATAAACAAGCCTGTTTCTCATCCTGCTAGATTGGAACCTGAAATATGAAAACATTTTTAACTGTGGTGAGAAACACGTAACATTTACCATCTTAACCGTTTACACTAGGCACATCCACTTGTGAACAGATTTATCTTACAAAAGTGAAACTCGACCCATTCAACAACTGCCCGTTTTCTCCTCCCCCAGTCCCTGGAAACCACCATTCTACTTTCTGTTTCTGTAAATTTGACTACTTTAGATACCTGATATAATGGAATCACACAGTATTTATATTTTTGCTACTGGCTCATTTCACTGGGTATAATGTCCTCAAGGTTTGTCCATGTTTTAGGATGTGACAGGATTTTATGAAACATGAAATCTTAAACACCTCAAAGTATATCTTTTCCCCCAAAATTTATTTGAACAAGGTTAGGCTGGGGGTGGTGGGAGGTGGAGTCCTTCCTGCTTTACTTCTGTAATGAAATAAAGATTCTTGTTGAGGCTTTCTCCTGGTCACGTGATTCTCCCAGGTTTTCCCCTCAAGTTACTAGCAAAATTAACTCTTAAAAGCAGCAGATGTTCTGTGTTAAAAGACAATAATCAGCCCGGGCCAGTTTGGCTCACGGTTAGAGCGTCGGCCCGCGTACCGGGAAGTCCCAGGTTTGGTTCCTGCTAAGGCAGTGGTTCTCAACCTTCCTAGTGCTGCGACGCTTTAATACAGTTCCTCATGTCATGGTGACCCCCAACCATAAAATTATTTTCGTTGCTACTTCATAACTGTAATTTTGCTACTGTCATGTCTCAGGCAACCCCTGTGAAAGGGTCGTCCGACCCCCAAAGGGGTCGCAACCCACAGGTTGAGAACCGCTGTCTAAGGGCATGTACCTCGGTTGCAGTTTGTCCCCGGCCCTGGTTGAGGTCATGTGGGTGGCAACCAGTCGATGTGTCTCTCTCACATCGATGTTTCTCCCCCCCCTCCTCCCTCCCGCTCTATCTGAAGATAAATGCAAAAATGTCCTCGGGTGAGGATAAAAAAAAGACAGTAATCAGAAGGGGAGCTACATCCGACACCTTACACAAAGTGCCGTCTGTAAGAGTCTGTTTCCAGTGCCTGACTGTTTTAAACTCAGATCAGTGTGCTTCCATTCCAGAGAGCTCAGAAATATGCCCAGCAAGTCTTGCAGAAGGAATGCCGACCCAGGTTTGCCAAGAAGTCGATGGCGCAGCTGTTCGAGCACAGGTACAGCGTGGACTTGCCGCCCTTCGTGAAGAAGGCGCCCCGCAGGCACGAGGCCGAGTCCAAGTACGACCCTCCGTTTGGGTTCCGGAAGTTCTCCCGTGAAGTCCAGAACCTCTTGGACCTGTTGCCGGAGCACGGCCTTCCCGAACACCTGCAGGCAAAGAGCTGCAGGCGGTGCGTGGTTATCGGAAGCGGCGGGATTCTCCACGGGCTGGAGCTGGGCCACGCCCTGAACCAGTTCGACGTGGTGATAAGGTACATTGGTTTGAACCAGCCTCCCTCCCCGCGTCCCTGCTGCCATCAGGGGAGTTAACTGTTTCAGAAGTTGCAAATCAAAACAAACAAAACCATGAAATGATTAAATGCTGCAAACTGTGCAGTACTGACCCCAATTTGGCAAAACACTTTACGAAGAGATGAGGTTTAGAAGGATGGGTAAGTTCAGTTAAGGCAGCAAAGGAGGACGGCTGTGCCGGGCGGGGCCCAGAGGAGGACGGGGAGACTGAGTCAGGGCGCCTGGCCTAGAGCAGGGCCTGCGTGGGTGAGCCCGGCAGCTGCTGGCCAGGCTGCAGAAAGCACACAGGAGCTTTTAGGCCACACAACAGGCCCTAAGGCAGTCAGCCTGGATTCTTCTTGGTTTCGCTGGTTAAACATTTTTCTGATTATAAAAGTAAAATATGTTTATTCTTGAAGATTAAAAAATACAGGAAAATATAAGGAAGAAAATACTAATAGCACAAATAACCAACCACTATTAATTTGCTGTATTTTTTTTTTCACTTTTATTCTATATACATACGAATGAGTACATTTATATTCTTAGGAAGTATTTTGCTCTTTTAACTTAATATTATGAATAGTTTCTGAGGTCATTCTGTGTCTTTGGGAAACTAACTTTACTAAGTGTTCACTGTTCCTTTAAGGGAGTGCGTTGTAAGTTCTTTAGCCACTCTCCTGTTGCTGGATGTTCAGAATGTTTCCAGTGTCTTTGTTATTGTGAAAATGCTTTGCACATTCTCATATGTGTGTCTTTATGTACATCTCTGATTATTTCCTTGGAAATAATTACAAGAATCCCTAGAATTGTTGGCTTAAAGATATTTGAGTGTTTTTAAGGCTCTTGACATATTTTGTAAATTGTCCCTGTTTCAGGGTGTGCAGAACCAGGAACGTGCTGAACGCTGGGTCCTAGTCAAGTTTGTCGAGAGTAGGATGTGACTTGAAGGCAGGAGACAGCAGGAAGGGAGCCTGGGTTTGGAGGGTACAATCAGGGCATGCATTGTGGGGGCCTGGTGTGAGGCAGAGAAGGAAGGAAAAGAAGCAAATATGAGAGGCATATTGGAAAAGCGAATTACAGGACTTTCTGACAGTTTGATAATAAATTACAGAGGACACCAGGATTTCTAGTCTGGGAGTCTGAGACAGTCGTGGAACAGCTGTCAGAGGTGGAGCAGCTGAGGAAAACCTCTGGTTAGTGAGGGGGATGACGAGATCCACTCCAGATATTTTGAACTAAAGCGTTATGTCCGTGTAATGCCTTGTCCCCAGCAGCTGAGATCCTGGGCAGGTTTCCTAACTGTCCTGTGCCTTCGTTCCTCATCTGCAAGTGCAGGTGGTGACAGCACATACCTGACAGGGTCACTGTGAAGATAAAACGAGTCAACAGGTTGAAAGCACTTAGAATAGTGGCAGACCTCTAGTAGATGCTCAGTAAATGTTAGCTTCTGTTTGGGGGGATGTGTAGGAATGTGGGGACTAAGGAGGAGAGGGCAAGGGGTATTAAGTGTTCATGGGAGAGAACCAGGCTTTTGTAAGTCCCAAGAGATAGAAGAAACAGGTAAGAACCAAGATTTAAGGCAGCAGGGGTACCATAGGCCCCAGTGACCAGAAAGCTGGAAAGGTGTGAAGTGGGAGTCGTGGTTGGGGTGAAGGCAGATACGTCCGCTGCCTTTCACAGGCTGATGTCTGTGTGGCAGTGCGTGTCATGTGCTTTAGACATCCGCATCCCTCAGTGAAGCCGTCTCTGTTGGCCAGTGTCATAGACGAGGACACCATAGGGCCCAGCGTCAAAGCTAGACCCCTGCATTCCAAATGCAGGGTCTTGAGGCTTCCGGAACCTCAACCCTGGCCTTCTGGGGGAGGCTGACAGGACCTGGTGCCCATCTCATGGTACATGACTGGGATATGGGAGGAGGAGAGGAGAGAAACCAGGGGTGCCAACAGAGTGCACTCCGGGCCAGAGGAGAGATGCGAGGAGACGGGTGGCCTTGAGCAGAACAGTGGGATTTGGCTCTTCAGGGAGGAGGAGGGCAGGCGGCGAGGTCTGGGTGAGGAGCCTCCCTTGGCAGGAGGAAGAAGGGGCCCTGGGAAAGCGGGGAGGGGGCTGGGACGGTGCCGGTGATATCGGCCACCAGACGGGAGCATGGGCTTCATGCATAGGCCCTGGGAGGCCACTGAGAACTGGGGACAGAGAAAGGGTGACTCAGCGTCACCTGAGAAGATCAATTAAGAAGCTTTTGGGGGCCCTGGCCGGTTTGGCTCAGCGGTTAGAGCGTCGGCCTGTGGTCCAGAGAGACCCGGGTTCGGTTCCCGCTAAGGGCATGTACCTCGGTTGCAGTTTGTCCCCGGCCCTGGTTGGTCGTGCGGGAGACAGCCACTCGATGTGTCTCTTTCACATCGATGTTTCTTTCTCTCTGTCTCTCTTCCTCTCTCCCTCCCACTCTATCTGAACAAAAAATGGAAAAATGTCCTCGGATGAGGATAAAAAAAAAAAAAAGAAGCTTTTGGGGGATAACTTTTAGACTTAAAGTGATTCCAGACTTAACAGAAAAGTTGCGAAAATAGTACAAAGAGCTCCCATTCACCCTTCTCCCCGATTCCCCGGTTGGTAGCACCGTCTCACATCGGCTGTCATTTTCCCTCTCGAGGCCATCATGCCCTTCTGAACCCTTTCAGAGTTCGCTGCAGATATCTAGCTCCCTTGCCCCTAAATACTTTAGCGTGTGTTTCCTGAGAACAAGGACACTGTAGTATAGACCCACAGAACAGTCTTCGGAATTGACACAGAGACCTCACCTACAGTCTTGATTCCAATGTTACCGGCTCTCCTAATAATGTCCTTTATTTTAAAAAAGACAAGAAAGGGGGGAGGGAACAGAAAGAAAAAACAATGACTCGTCCAGGATCATGCCTTGCATTTAGTGGTCTTGCCTGATAATATCTTTCCCTAGTCCGGGGTTGGGTGTCTGAGATCCAGAAGAGGAGGTCAGAGTGGAATAGAAAAGAAAGGTCAGACACAAGTGACAAAGTGCAGGTGAAGAACCGGACAGACTACAGAACTGTGTAACGGGTGAGGAGTGTCGCTTGGGGAAGAATTCTTAGAGTTTTCCCCTAAACAGCCACCTGGTAAAGCCTTAACTGATCTAACAGTGACAAGTGTCCCAAATCCTTACCTTAAGCCCAGGCTGCACCTGGGCCCGTTGCCCACCACCCCCGCCACGCTCCCCCCAACACCCCTGTTCCACCCTGTCCATATATAACTGCCGCTGTGTTTGCCTTGCCCTGGTTTCTAGGTTTCCTCTCTGATTACATTTTTGAAATTCTGGCGAGAGCCACAAATATCTAAGCACAATGGGAGGCTTTCAAGGAAACTTCACTAGTGCCCAGAGAAAGCCCAAAATGTATGTTTGGATTGGCTTAAAATGGCAGGACTAGAGGGAATTGCTTGACATTCAGAGATTAGATCTGGGCATCTCTCACGGGGGACTGAAGGCTGCGTGCATCAAGCTCCTGGAAAGGGCAGAGCTGTGGGGCGAGGAGGCTGCTGGGAGGGATGCTCCCCCCCCCCGAAAAAGTGTGGCGAGCATGATGAGGGGGTTATTTTGTGGTGTGATAAGTTAATGGCTTGCTCTGTCAATTTATCTTGTCCTTTTTATTAAAATAGGTTAAACAGTGCACCAGTTGAGGGATATTCAGAGCATGTTGGAAATAAAACTACTATAAGGATGACTTATCCAGAGGGTGCCCCACTGTCTGACTTCGAATATTATTCCAATGACTTGTTTGTTGCTGTTTTATTTAAGAGTGCTGACTTCAGCTGGCTTCAAGCAATGGTCAAAAACGAAACCCTGGTAAGCACTAGAAATTCAGCCATCAAATGTGTCTTTGTGAAAAGTGAGGGGGTTCTCTCCTTGTAATTACAGACTTTTAAGCAAACACAGTGGAATGCATACTTTCGTATCGTGTTTTAAATAACCACTCCCGTTACGGAAACCCCTCAGAACTCCTTGCGGGAGATTGCTTTCTGAACTTGATCGAGAAACAGGTGGAAATCATGATCATTAATGAATGAGAATATCAAGTTTTAGACCAAAATTGTTATTACTAAGATTGATGACCCAATTTATTCACTAGACTTGAATTTATGTGTGGCTTTTGGCTTTTTCTAGAAATTAGGTTTACATGGATTAATGTAAACCATTAGTGAGGATATTCAAAAGAATAAACAAAATCTCAGGAATATTCTCAAAGCGCTTCGCTAAAATGGCTTTGGTGGTTAAATTCACAGGAGTAAATACCCAGCATTCCAGAGGGGCGGGTGTGGAGATCTCCCTCACTTGGTCACATTCCTCTTGGTCTTTACAATAATCAATCACATTACTTTGTAGTCCCACCATCATGTTGAAATAAATTTCAGAGGCTGACTGTCATGGAGTGTGCGCGCGTTTATATACACTTGCACAAACTAGCTGTCCACAAAATTACTAGGACATGTTAGACTTCTCACATAAGCTTCATGTGATGGAGACTTTGTACTTCCAGAGCGTGATTCTGTACAGGTTATCATGGTCTTCTGGACTTTCTATTGAGTAGAAGTTCTAGTTGGCAGATGAAGCTCATACGAATGACTTACAGTCAGTTACCAAGAGACTTCACAGGACTGAGAAACAGAGTCAGCGGAGAGAGAGGACGCGGAGTGAGGCCTGATCAGAGCCAGGCACTCACAGCACTCAGTACCCTCGAACTGGCTGTTGGCCTGGTCTTCCCTGGGCAAAATGGTGGCTTTCAGTCCTAAAGAGGCTACCACCTCAGGTCAGTTTCTTCCCCAAACAAATGAGGTGTTTCTGCAGTTTCTCTCCTTGTCCAATGCCACTTTTAAAAATCGGGTCCTTGCCCAGCTGGTGTGGCTCAGTGTTTGAGCATTGACCCATGCACCAAGAGATCACCGGTTCGATTCCCGGTCAGGACACATGCCCAGGTTGTGGGCCTGATCCCCAGTGGGAGCATGCAGGAGGTGGCCAGTCGATGTTCTTTCTCATCGATGTTTCTATTTCTCTCCCTCTCCCTCCCTCTCTCTCTAAAATAAATAAAGGAAAAATAAAAATCAGGTCCTTTAGAGTTGCTTTTTTGAGTTGAGATACTGAATTTGCAGAGATCAGTGACTTTGCCACACAATGCGTGCCCACAAGGGGTCACAACCATGGCTCGGCCTGATTCCCACCCTCCACAGATCGGATGATTTAAATACCCCTAATGATTGTTTGTTTTCTTTCCTTAGCCATTTTGGGTACGACTCTTCTTTTGGAAGCAGGTGGCAGAAAAAATCCCATTACAGCCAAAACATTTCAGGATTTTGAATCCAGTTATTATCAAAGAGACTGCCTTTGACATCCTTCAGTATTCAGAGCCTCAGTCCAGGTTCTGGGGCCGAGATAAGGTATTTCTGTTGCTACTAAAGTTAACTGTTCTTCTCTGTGTTTGAGGGGCGACATCTGTACACATTTCACTTAGGCTCAGCTGTGTACACAGAGGCATCTTCCAGCGGAGAAATCTAGTTCACCATTAGATGCTTCATCTGTATTCTCCACTCTGCACCCCGACTTCAGGGCTGCTCATTGTTTAATTGGTCTTCCCCCTGGTGACTTCTCTCTTTAAGATAGTCAGCACATGAACACACTTAGGTCACTGAGATGTTATTTAAAGTAGTCTTACTCTGGGACTCCCTATAACTAACTGCTCGACACTGAAAGGTACTGTGATAGTCTGGAAAGTTCTTTACATTTTAACTCTGTGGGCCGCTCAGGTGAGAATTGACATTTCTCATCAAGGCCAGCCACTAGAGCAGTACTTTTCAACTGATGCCTGGTCTCCACAGTGGGATTTTCAGAGTTTCTGGTTTTGCAGCCTAATTTGAGAGTCTCTGAGCGATAGGCTGTTTACTGCAGTCAGTTCCTTACCGGCAATTAGCCCATGCTGCCAGCAGGAGGCGACATCCTTTATTACCTATTTATGATCTGAATAGCTAGACTAGTGTCTTTTTTCCATTAATTCTTTTTCTTTATTGACTTTAGAGAGAGAGGAAGGGAGAGGGAGAGAGAGATATAAACATCGATGCGAGAGAACATCAATTGGGCACTGCCTCCTGCGTGCTCCCCACTGGGGATTTGGCCCACAACCTGGGCATGTGCCCTGAACAGAAATTGAACCAGTGACCTCTTGGTGCATGGGTCGACGCTCAACCATTGAGCCACACCAGCCTGGCTAGACTAGTGTCTTTAAAACTTGTTATTAAAGTGCCCAGACAGTGTGGCTCAGTGGTTGAGCATCAACCCATGCACCAGGAGGTTGCTGGTTGAATTCCTGGTCAGGGCACATGCCCAGGTTGCAGGCTTGATCCCCAGTGGCAGTCCATTGATGCTTCTGTCTCTCTCTCCTTCTCCCTGCCTCTCTCTCTCTAAAAATCAATAAAAACATCTTTAAAATTTTTTTAAAAACCTTGTTATTAAGGCAGTGGAAATCATTCTTAAACAACATTTTGAGCAAAACCTTTATATGTAAAGGAAAGCAAGGAATTTTGAAATGGGGGTGTCGCTGTTCACACTGGGGGCCTGAGACATTTCCTAGGGTGTGGAGCTGGTCAGGGTCACAATTTGCAAACATTGAGTTAGACTCAGATGTAGGCAACTGATAGGCAGATTCGCAGGTTCTTCTATTTGCCGTATAAATCAAATTCTCATTATAAAGATTCTTGAAAACAACTGTGTAAATTGTAAAGGAAAAATTCTGCGTTATTAAGGAAAACAAACACCTAAGCAGGCTTCTTGAAAACAAAACCTAGTTCTTTACTGTGATCAGTGATGGAGAATTCAGCTCTGGCTCCAGCCTCGGGCCTGACCACGCACCCAGCTCGCCTGGACGGATCCTAGCGTTGCAGCTCTTCCCCCGCCTAGCAGGCTGCTGTTTGCCTCGGGTCTCTGTCCTCTTTGGTGCTTTCCTGCCTCCGTCCATGGCAAGGCCGTGAAGGCCGTGTAGTTCCTGCCCTTTCAGGAGCTGGTCCAGGACCAGCTTTCCAGTCAGGAGGTGGCGCATCCTCCCCCTCAGAGGAGAGCGGCCCCCCCTCTGCAGTGACTGTCGCGGTCTGTGGTTGGAATCACTGAACAGGGCGCTCTAGCTGCCCTCCCCCACACGGAAGCACATAGGGGCCCCTAGAACATGTTAATCTGTTAGCATCACTTTTAACAAAAGTTTTGTTTTTTTTAAAGACTTAGATTTTGGCAAGATTCTTGAACTAAGTTAAAAAGAGGCTTTACTGCCTGGCTGGTGTGGCTCAGTGGTTGAGCGTTGACCCATGCACCAAGAGGTCGCCAGTTCAATTCCCGGTCAGGGCACATGCCCAGGTTGTGGGCCTGATCCCCAGTGGGGGGCATGCAGGAGGCGGCCAGTCGATGTTCTCTTTCATCGATTTCTCTCTCTCTCTCCCTCTCCATTACTCTATCTCTAAAATCAATAAAGAAAACAAAAATTTTTTTTAATATTAAAAAAAATAAAAAGAGGCTTTACTGCCCTGGCTGGTTTGGCTCAGCGGTTAGAGCGTTGGCCCATGGACCGAAGAGTTGTGGGTTTGATTCTAGTCAAGGGCACGTACCTCGGTTGTGGTTTGATCCCCGGCCCTGGTTGGGGTCATGTGGGAGGCAGCCGATCAATGTTTCTTTCTCTCTCTCTCTCCCCTTCCCTCCCACCCTATCTGAAGATCAATGGAAAACTATCCTTGGGTGAGGATTTAAAAAAAGAGGCTTTACAATAAATAAAGTTGGGTATCTTTTCAATAGTTTTAGATTTCTGTGTCTTTTAAACTGCCCTGTTTATTAAATTCCATAGTATTTTTTAAACACAGGCAAATGCTCATTTGTTTGTTTATAGGTAGATTTTATTTTAGAAGTAACTTAAAACTGGACAGGTTCGATTGCATAAAGTATGACATTGCTGAATTGTAAAAGGTTTCAGACACAAAAGTTAGAACAAAGTAAGGGGGGGATGTGGCATGTCTGGGACAGAGTAAATGCTCTCAAAGTACAGAGATCTTATTAAATCCAAAAGAAAAAGATGACCAGACAGAAAAATAGGGAAAGGCTATAAACAGACATTTTACAAAAAAAGAAATTAATACAGCCAAGGAATACAGCATAAACTGTTCAACCTCACCAGTAATCAAATAAAAGTCAATTAGGGCCACATGGCATTTTTACCTATTTTCTTAGCAAAGATTTAAAAGCTTAATAATGTCCTTGGGCTTTTTTTAATGCTCACCCGAGGATATTTTTCCGTTGATCTTCAGATAGAGTGGGAGGGAGGGAGAGAGAGAGAAACATCAGTTGGCTGCCTCCAGCACAACCCCAACCAGGGCCGGGGATCAAACCACAACCGAGGTACATGCCCTTGACTGGAATCAAACCCATGACTCTTCCATCTAAGGGCTGATGCTCTAACCGCTGAGCAAACCAGCCAGGGCTCCTTGGGCTTTTTTAACATTTTTATTGTTGTTGTTATTGGGTGGATAGGCAGTAGGAAAGCAAAAAGTATGAATGGGGTAGAGCTGAGAAGTCTGAGTATTTAACAAAATAGGCTTTTGGAAAGAAAGCAGATAAAGGCGTTGATTCAATTTTTAGATTTTGAGTAGAATTTAGTTCTTAGCTTTTGGGTAGAATTATATGTGGGTGCTTTTTCTGGAGGGTAGTCTAGCAATATATATCAATTTTAAATATTTAATTTTTGACCCAGTAATCTTACTGGAAAATTTTTAGTATAAGGAAATTAGAGAAATCTGAAAAGATGGCTATTCCAAGATGCTCACCGTAGCATAATAGCAAAGGACTAAAAACAGCCTAAGCGTTCATCAGTAGGGGAGTATATAAATACTATGATCTAGTCAGTGCAATATTGTGTGACTGTTAAAAATGAAGAACTAATGGATATGAAAACACCTCCATAATAAGCAAGAACATTGACTTACAGAGCAATCCATTTTTGTTGAAAAATAAAGTGTACACAGAGATGCACAGGAAAAAGCTTGGAAGCAAACCTCAGACTCTGAAGGAATGCCCTTCTGTGTGGAAGACTTTTACTTTCTACATTGTAACCCATTTAGTACTTGAATTGAGTATTTGTTTATTTTTATAGTTGACAAGATGGTATTTTTCTTTTGGATGAAAACAGAAACTTAAAGATGACTTCTGATCTGAAAAAGTGCATAGACAGAAACGTCCCTCACGCAATGGCCTCCCACAGAGAGAGCAGCTGTTGGGTACTGATCTCAGGGGCTATGTTCTGAGACAGAAAACATGGTTTGGGTCGTTGTGGACGGTTTCTGAGTTTCCCTCCACACACTGCCCCTGTGAGCAGTGAGTGCATACCACTCTCCCAGCAGCACGGGTGGAGGTTCCCGACGTGCCGGCTGCCGAGCCGACCACGGGTGGAGATGGAGAGCGCTGCCTTGTCCTGAGGCTCGGCAGGAGAAAGACTCCCTTTGGGTTCATTTCTCTCGGTTCCAACAGAGCATGTCGATTAGTAGGTGGGCAGCAGCCTGCAGAGAGGGCTTGGACAGCTGCAGGGCTTTTTCTGTCCCCCTCGGCCTCTGTGCTGTCTGTCCAAGGCTAGGATGCAGAGCATGAAAGCAGGAATTTCACATTTGCAAGTGGCAGGATATCAGCCCTGAGGAGGGAGTGCTGGTACAGTCAGAACCCGAAATGGTTTGGACATTGGGGGCCGAAAAATGTATTTGCCCAAACAGAGGGTGAGCAGAAACTGACTTCCGCTGTCCGTGTGAAAGTGGCCAGAAAAGTCAGTGAGGACCGTAGTGGACGTGGCTTCAGTCTCCACTGGCGGTCCTGCTGCTGCTCTGTTCTCAGGCAGAGCCGGTGCGCAGGGGCGGCCAGGAGGGGACACGTCCCAAGACGACTGTGGAAGGTCCTTTGGCCACTTGTTCCCAGAACAGACCTCAGACTGTTGTCACGTGAGAGAGGAAATGGCCTTGTTTTGCAATGCTGCTCATCGTATGTGGGACCAGTCGGTAGAAGTTTTAGGGGGGAAAAAAAACTCTTAACTTGGCGTAAAAAGAACTGCCAAGCTGCCTCTTGGTGGTGTGTCTTCTTATTCACACCACAGATCATGTTTTAGAGTCTAGAACCTGACTTAGATGGAAAGTCAGAGTTTAGAATTCTGTAATGTATAGAACTGTGTGATGTTTACCATTGCAGCCCTTCCTGCGTGGCATAGCATGTATACTATTTGGGAAGCAGTGAATGGTGCTCAGACGGCTTTGTCTGTTTTCTTTTTCAGAACGTCCCCACGATCGGTGTCATTGCTGTTGTCTTAGCCACACATCTGTGTGATGAAGTCAGTTTGGCAGGCTTTGGATATGACCTCAGTCAACCCAAAACACCTCTGCACTACTTTGACAACCTCTGCATGGCTGCCATGAACTTCCAGACCATGCATAATGTGACGACGGAGACCAGGTTGCTTCTAAAGCTGGTCAAAGAGGGCGTGGTGAAGGACCTCAGCGGGGGCGTCCACTGCGAGTTCTGAACACAGGAAACCTCACTGAAAATGCACCTCTGACTCTGAGGGCCAGTTTTCATGGCTTTCTTGGGACATTTCGTCCTGCAAATACTTTGAAGCGCAGCTGGTGGTTTTAACTTTTAATTTAAAAGACAAAAAGCAATTTAGCTCTTCTCCCATTTTTTCCCTATTTATTTGAGGTCAAAATTTTGCTTTTGCACAAAAATTCTTTTTTTATTTATTGATTAGAGAGAGAGGAACATCAGTTTGTTGTTCCACTTATTGATGCATTCATTGGTTACTTCTTGTATGTGCCCCAACCAGAGATCGAACCCACAACCTTGGCGTTCTGGGACAACGCTCTAACCAACTGAGCTACCTGGCCAGGGCTGATGCACAGAATTTTGTAAATTAATTTTGGGAATTGAATTGGAAAGACTTTTCAAAGAGAATTGTGTGTAATGATGTTTTATTGTATTTTAAGACAGTTATTTAATTTGTAAGAACTCTGCCCGTGTCTAGTGCACAGAGAATACCAGGTAGGTCAGTGGAAGAAGAAGGGAGGTCAGCCTGCGAAGAGAGCCCTGAATGCCTGGTTCTGGTCCTTGTTACAGTGCAGTGGGACAGATGTCAGAGCCACTGTCAGGATGACATGCTCAGGAACGAAACCACTGGTACCGGTCCGGCCATGCTGCGGTGTGAGGCCTGGGCTGGTTGGAGAAGTTCACGGTGCGTCTCTGTTGGGGTGCCTCCTGCCAGGAGACCTATAGGAATCAGCAGGGGGACTGACCCAAAGGTCCCCAGCCCGGCAGAGACAGAAGACGTTTCCTGTGTCCTCTCAGCACTGCACATCTGCCCTGGGCTGCAGACGCCACCGACCGTCTTCCCTGCAGTTGTGACAACTTTGAATTTCTTGAGTTTTAACTGCCCTTCCAAAGCACTTAAATGTTAATCTAAGGTGTTCCACTGTTAGTCCTAAGTGGCTTATAAAAATTAGGACAAGACCTCTGTTATCCAGAGTCATGGAAGAATAAACCCTTTCCAGGAATAACCACGTTTTCCGAAACACTGAAATGAAGTTCTCCCAGTATTATAAATTGCCTATTTAAAAAAAATTTTTTTGCATGCCTGCCTGGCAGTATGTACCAGGCAGTGTGCTGGTCAAAAAAAAAAAAAAAAGCAATACCAGTTTTTGAGGAGCTCTCAGAACAGTTCATTTGAGGGCTTTTTAAAGTCTATCAGACTACCTGAAATGTTTTGTTGGATGCTGCTAGAGGGCGACCTCACTGTGATGCCAGCCGGGAGGGGCCGAGGACGAAGGCTGCCTTGTCCTGCAGGGGGCTCCGTCCCAGACAGCTGCAGCCTCTTCTGCAGAGTGGGTGGTGGTGGCTTCTTCCCGGAGGACAGGCTGGCGGAACTCTTGTCTCTTACTTGTCTCTGTCAGATCCGCTGTGCTCCCTCCCTTGCTCCCTTGCTGCTGCTGCCTCGGTTGGTTCTCACCTGTGTTCCCTGCTTGTGCAGCCCCTGTCCGTTCTGATGTCTTCCAAACCTGCCGCCTCGGCATTGCACGTCCGGAGCCAGGCCATCGCATTCCGAGGGGCCCTTGGCTCTCCGGGCTCTGGGGCCATGCTCAGAGTAGCCGGCGTAACTAATACTTCTCTGGTTTTGTGTCTTACAGTTTTCTATGGATTTTGTTTTCTACTTTATAAGATATTGTTTATTTAAGAGAAAACGCTTTAGGATTCTGCCCCATTAAATGACTTAAGATTTGAAGATGGAGACTCAGGAAGATGGTCCACAGCTGTCCTGTGACTCGGGTACAGCCAGGCCTGCACCACACATCTCCAGCCCCTCGTCCTCGGGGGCTGGCGAAAGCCTGCATTTAAAGCCAGGGTTTGTAGCTTCCTCCAACAACCTTCCGAATGTGAGCACCTCCTCGTGGGTTCCCGTGGACTCATGTCCTTGCAAGGCTGCTAAGCAGGGTGTAGCTCAGTGCCTAGCAAATGTCACCCCTGGTCCATCCCACCCCCTCAGCTGCATGTCCTCTCTTGCATCCTTACTTTGCTTTACCCATGACGCTCGACTTTTAATCACTCACAGGCAGTAAGTGTCCTGAATGAATGAAAAGGCACATTTTTTCAGACCTTTTATGGAGTCCCCCAGCCATTTGGAGTGGATCGGAGGCCTTTTCAAGAACATCAGCACTTTGGCGGGTATTTGTTGGAAAGTGCTGCTTTGCTCCTTCCTTACCCCCACCCACACTCACTCTTCTGGAAAGACCTCTAGGTGCTACGGTGTCACAAGGTTGGTCTGTAGGAGCTCAGCTTTCGCCATCACTCCATCTTTCTGTAGGTTTGCAGGTGCACACATGGTTATAATCATGGGTTCAGGGGCAACTGGGGACGACTTACACGTGCTGTGTATTTTAACGTACTTCTGACTGCAACTTTGAGCCACAGAAAATACCAGTGAACTTTAGGTTTTATTTGTCTTTATTTTGGGGGGTTTCCCCCCCTCCTACAGAAAGCACATTCTCTCCAGAAATCTAGGCTGGCCTTAGAAAAATGCTTTGGGACTGGGATGGGTACCTCCCGATGACAGATGCCATGTTTTTAGGCAAAAGCTAAATTTGGATCTAGACAACTTTATGTATTTGAGGTGTCACCTTTCCTGCTTAATTGCTCCTTTAGCATCCCACTGATTTTTTTCATGTCCCAAGAATGGGTTAATAAGGCCTCGATGTCTGGGTTGGGCGGTCTCATCATGTGTTGGACGCATCAGTTACATTGTCAAGCCAGCTGTCTGACGACTGCTTGTGCTGAACCTCTTGGCCACCAGCTCTCAGTCCGGTTTGTGTGGTGACGGGCTTCATTGTCAAAGAAAAAGCAGTGGCCACACCCTAGTCTCCCCAGGTTATTGAAGATTTCTAAAACCAAGGGCCACTCTGTTTTAGCTATGTTCTAACCCCAGCGCCTTGGGACTCGATATCGAAATGATGATTGAATTTGCCTTATTGTCTCCAGAACCTTTCAGACCAGGGTTGTAGGAAGATTGAGAAATGGTGACTTAGTCTCCTCCTCGGCAGGTTTGTAGCGTCCGAGAACGGGTTATCTTGTCACCTTTTCTTTGGGACACTTCACTTAAGTCCATCCAGAAGGAAGACAAGGAACAGGACCTGTGATTGAGCAGCATCCCTCTCAGAATGAAGTGAGCCTTTAGTGTGCTTGAGCCACGAGACGCTGCGGCTGGCTCTCACTCCCACACGGCGGCAAAGCTTCCCTCAGGACCGTGTTTGCTGCGTGTGCACCAGCGCCCTCTCCCTGAGCACTCGGCAGCAAGGGAAGCAGAGCCCGTATGTAGAGTGCACCCGAAAACGGGCTCCCTGCCCTTCCCCGGAGGGCGAGGAACCCTGGCCCAACCTCCTGAGTCTATTCTCTCCTTTCCCCTGCCCAAGGTCTCTTTAGACAGCATGGATTTGTGTTCTCGAAACATGCTACTTATCTGTGTTTACCTACAACCAACGCTCAGTATAAGACAAGTATATTTGGAAGGAGAACTATTCATTAAACATGCACACTCAGATTTTATTGACTAGAAATTAATGTTCCCCCAAAGGAAATTACAGTCTTAGTAGTCTGACCTTCATTATTGAATTGATTAGATTTAACTAATTTCCAGTATTAAATTTCAACCCATTTAGCAAGAAGAAAAGCATCCATATTGGCCGGCTGTGGTGCAATGAGAGTAAATAGCATGCTATGAAATGTAGTTCTCACTTTTTAAAAGCAGATTCTCCAGGGAGCTGTGTCCAGACAGCACAGGAAGGAAGACACGTTCATCAGGTTCCCGTCTGGAAGGAGTGAGATGAGAGGGGTGCGTCGGTGTCGGGCCGCCTGCCACCCAAGACTTGGCAGATGGAGCCCTGGAGCCTTGGAGCACATGGAAATGCAACCGTGACTTCAGAAAATGTAAACACTAGAGAAACTGACTGCTCAGTAGATACCTCATAGCAACAATACTGATAACTGGACACTAAAAATCTGTGACTTCTAAAAGAGCAATACGTTTCCACTGTTTCTTCTGATACCTGGCTTATGTTTTTGCCTTCTCAAAGAAAATCAGTTCCAAGAAAAAAAATGGATATTAAAAACGATGAGTGAGATCCTTGATTTGAAACGAGCACTCAGTGACATGAACGTGACAGATGACAGAGCATGTGGCCAGGAGGGCCAATTAAGGGCAATTAACAATGGTCAAATGCAGAAGTAGTGACCGTGATCCTTGACATATCAGGATTTCCTATGAGGCAAGCCCATTTGGGGTGGGAAGAAATTGACCATCAGCCCTAGAGCAATGAGAATTTGAGAGTACATTTATAACTAAATTATAAACTCTAGTAACAGAATTTTATACTTCATTCCATCTATAGAACCTATAACAAGGCATTGCCTGTTGTAGGTATTAAATATGTTTTGATTTTATTTGATATCTTTAAAGGAATTTAAAGATGGGCAGCTGAGCCCTGGCTGGTTTGGCTCAGCGGTAAGAGTGTCGGCCCACCGACTGATGAGTCGCAGGTTCGATTCCAGTCAAGGACACGTACCTTGGTTGCGGTTCTTCCCCGGCCCTGGAGGCAACCAGTCGATGTGTCCCTCTCACGTTGATGCTTCTCTCTCTCTCCCTTTTTCTTCCTCCTACTCTATCTGGATAAACAAAAAAAAATGTCCTTGGGTGAGGATTGGGGGAAAAAAAAAAGATGGGCAGCTGATAGTCTAAGCTTGACTATACTGGAGAGCTCTAGGGTCGAGAAGCTGAGTGAAGAGGCTTCTATGCTAAGAGCAACAGAAGACAGGTAACTAAAGCAATAAATGAACACAGCCACTTCTGTGTGTAATTGTCCTCGTGATTTAAATATTTTAAAAGATTATGCCAAAAGCTGAACAGGCCTGTTGAATGGCTGCATACATTATCCATCCATTTTGAAAAATAACATTGCTGAAGTATCCAAAATAGGTGTGTATCTTACCTTTCCAAAGACCTGCTGTGTTGTGATTTATAATATATACTTGGCCTTCCTCCCTTTTCTGGCGCAGAGCTCCTTAAACGCTGGGGATTTCCTAAGTAGGGAGAGTGGTAACGGTGTCTTGCTAGGTTAATGAGGACTTGTGGAAGGATGGGGCCGGTTGCCAATGGAGCCAACCGTGTGATTAGATGATTTGAACTTTCAGTCCCACCCCTGACCTCCGGAGATGGGAGAGGGGCTGGAGGTTGAATCAGTTGCCCGTGGCCAATGATTGCATCATGCCTGTGTAATGAAGCCCCCATAAAATCCTAACAGGATGGGGTCCAGAGAGACTCCGGGCTGGTGAGTATGTGGAAGTGTGGGGAAATGGTGCATGAGGAGAGGACACAGAAGGACCTTGTCTCTCCCCCGTTCCTTGCCTTATGCTTCTCTCCCACCTGGCTGTTCCTGAGTTACATCCTTTTACAATAAACCAGTGATCTGGTAACATGTTTCTCTGAGTTCTGTGAGCCTCTCTTCAATCAGCAAATTCACTGAACCTGAGGAGGGGGTCTTGGGACCCTCTGATAGATAGCCGGTCCATCAGAAGTACAGGTGACAGCCAGGCCTGCAGTTGGCATCCTGAGTTGGAGGGAGTTGTTGGAACCTCCCATTTGTAGCTGATTGGTCAGCAGTACAAGCCTGGGCTTGGAATTGGCATCTAATATTGGGGGGAGAGGGGGTTGGAGTCTTGTAGGGCTGAGCCCTCAGCCTTTGGAATCTGATGCTATCTCCAGGTAGATGGTGTGAGAATGAGTCGAGTTTTCTCACACCCTGCTGGTATCTGAGCATTGCTTGTTGGAATTGTGGGGAACCGCCCGCCCCCCTCCAAACACGCACATTGAAGCTGGGTGCTCAGAACACAAAAAACCTGCCAAGGTACATCAAGGTAGGGTTGAGGTTTTAGGCTAATGGTAGCTCCCGCGTCAAAGGCTCTATGTTTCCTATTCGCGGTCATAGTGAGTTTATGATATGTAATTTGGAAACCAAGATAACATATCACTATAGTATCTACATATTTGTCTGCTTTTGTTGTTGTTGTTGCTATACATAGTTTAGTCAGTAAAAAATTATTTTTAAAAGATGGTAATGCTAAAGAGCTGGTCATTTTGAATTAGGCAGCTCTGTCTTTAAAGTAATGGTGGACAGAAGACCTGACGGGCTTTGCTCTGGAGCTGCTTTCTATTCCAGTGTAATGTTCAGTGTGAAGAGTGAGATCACACACACACACACACACACACACACACACACACAACACCAGACAAGCAAAACTCGATTCCAGTCGTCATAAATGAGAGGTTGAGTGGGATGTCACAGCGGTGGCCTTGCCCTCCCCATCTTTTGCCTGTGGCTCACCTATATCACTTTTCTCTGCAAACCTGACCTAAGTGTAAGAGCCTGAGTGTGAGAACCCAGGGGGGAGCTGAGGAGAGGTCAGAAGGGACACACCCTCTGTTTCCTTGCTAACCTCTAACCTCTCCCACTCTCCATGGAAGACTGACAGCATGAGAAACCACCTGGTGCAACCTCTTGCTTCACAGACAAGCATTTCCTTCTAGGGTTCATGGACATTAACCTGTACCCCTCATCTGAAGGGGCGGGCAGTCTCAGTTCCAATTACACTGTCCAATCAGCAGGTCAAGTATTCTGATTTTTACTTTGGGCAATATAACCCCTATACTCATTGCTTTATATGCTTATTTCTGGTGACCCACTTTGTATTTTTTAAAGTATTGATCCAGAGACATTTGGAGTCACTTTTAGGAGGGACTCTCCTGACCACGTCCTTGTCAGCTGCAGCTACTTCAATCAAGTCTCCGGAATTTTCCTCAGACCACTCTCCACAAAGAGCTAGTCCTGGTTTCTTCCCCTGGCCTTCCTCTCTGCCCATCCCCACCCCTGCACATGTCCGGTGACCAGGAACACTGATCCAGCTTGCCTCCAACCACAAGAAATCCTTCCTCTTTAGGACGACAGCAAAATGGGGCTGACAGTCTAGGTTCTGGCCAGAGGCAGGGATCACCACCTTGTTCCTGATTGTCACATGTCAAAACTTCCTGCAGAAACAACTCTGGTTCTTATTGTCCAATTTTGCATACTTCAGAAAAAAAGATTTTAAATATTAGTTTACATTGAAATATGAACTAGAAGAACAGCTTATTTAGATCACTTTTCATTTACTTGGCCTTTTTCAAGTCTCTTGGTGAGTTAAGAGATGTGACCTCCTTTGTGTAACAAACCTCTCTTAACTCACTGATGCAACTTCGTTGTAAGAGAGAAAGGAGAGGAAAATGTTTTGAAGTGTCGCTGCTTTGAGCCAGCAGCCCAGACAGTTACGGCATGTTGGGGTGCTTGTCCACCATCAGCTTTGTGGGTCCCTCCATGCTGCTGTCATTGTCTGGCTCGAGGGTCTGTCGGTCCCAGCTCTGGGAGCACAAAGGCCATGCTGAGACCCACCTGCTCCAGACGCACCCCTGCATTTTCCAAAACTTGGAACTGAACCCAAACCTAATGATGGCTTTATTTTCAAACACATGAAACTATACCAGGTCTTAGAATGTGAGACCACAGCGAGCGCTCTTCTGCAGGCCGTTCAGCGCTGTGGCTCTGGCTAACCATGCTGGCCAGCGTTCTGCCCCGAACACCATCTGTTACAACGCTGATGCTCTGCCCACGGTACCCAGCAGGGCTGTGCCCTGTGACGCCTGGTACCAGCTACTCCGCTGCTCCGCCAGCATGGCCATCCTTAGTCCCGACAGCCTGAGAGACCACAGCTGGACCCTGGTGGACAGGCTGCCAACCAAACGGACCTGTCCACCTACCACCCTGCAGTTCGTCCAGAGAAGCAGACATGACAATGGTAGGTGATGGAGCAAAGAGGGACTGTACCATGGAGAAGAAGAGGGACTGTCGGGGTCACGCTGACGCCAAAGTGGTGGTTACAGGGGCAAGGAGAGTTCTGGCAGAGGAAACACATTGGCCAGGGTGACACAGCATGACAAGCTTTCTCAGACCAAACCCAAAGGGCAAGCTGGCTCAGGGTGCGGCCCCTGTAGGGACATAGCCCCGCGGGCCAGGCTAAGAGAAACATCAGGGTAGAGAGCATTTTGGAGCCGTTAGGGTACTAGTGGAGGAGTGACTGACCCAGCTTGTACTGAGAAACATCACTGGCTGCAGGTGGCAAGAGAATGAGGGGTGTGGTGAGTGGGGAACCGAAAACAGGATGGTTAAAACAAGGGAGGTGATTCACTGCGCAAGACCGAACAGGGTGGTGCTGGAGGCTTCGGTCTGGGGAGCCTCATGACCCTCCAGGCTTCCTTCAGCGTTCTGCCAGCCATTTGTCTAGATTCGTCTCTGGGGCTGGGGTGGGTGGGGGTTGACCAGAGAGAGAACCTGGGACAGGAACCAGGGGGCGAGGAGGTCGGCCTGCCTCTGCCACGACACCCATCTATGCCCTGGGGGACGTCACAGCCCCTGTCTGGGCTTCTCATCTGCTAAACAGGGCATGTGCAAGGCCTCAGCACACATTCATTTCTCTTTAACAAAAAGAAAATGGCCAGCGCTCCAAGGAGTGGCCGTTAGAGTGGGCCACAGTGCCACCTGGTGTCCGGGCAGTGTGTGTCCCCAGGGTGCTGCAGCCCCAGTCCGGCTGGCTCCGGTCCTCCTGGGCTGCTGGGCACTCTCTCCTTCCTGCACTCTCGACCACTTCTCTTCGGGCCCCCTTCCTCCTCCCACGCCTCTGCCCTGGACCCCCTTGTTCTTCTTTCTCCCCTGCTTGCCGTGATCTCTTCCTAGGAGTTCAGCCACTCCCAGGGGTCAGACGACCGCTTTGTTACCGCCCCTTTTTATTCTCGGGTCAGCAGTGGGGCCTCCCATCAAGTCTCCAGAGCCCCAGCCCCCATGTCCTCCTTTTTCAGGACATTGCCTTTCCCCCTGCTGCCCACTAGCCTGGACCTCAGACTCCAAGGGCAGCAAGTGCTGGGCCTTACGCGGAGCTGGTGCAGCTGTCCCCCTGAACAGCTCTTTCTGATGGGCAGCATCTCCCAGGCACCGGACTCGGCCTGTCCAGCTGCTGGCAGGGCAGGTGGATTCTCCCTCTGCAATACCTCTTACAAGGTTGGCCTTGTCCCTTGTGAAATGGATGGCTTGGAAAAGCGACGTTCCAAAAGCAATGGGGCTCCCACAGACCCTGCAGGACTCAGCTCTGCCTGGACATTTCCTGGACCTGCTGGTTTCTGCCCACCCACAGCCCCGACTCCTTGGCCTGCCATCAGAAAGTAACACCATTTGTGTGTTTTCTTTATGATTGAAATAATACATGTCATTGGAGATACATTTAAACAGAAAGACAAAAAAATAAGAAAATGAAAATCACCCACATTCCCATCCAGAGGTACCCACTATTAAAAGTGAGATATATTATCTGAGGGCATTTTTCTATGCATGTGCATTAATATAATTTAGAGTGATTGTATATAGATTAGATTTTACAAATGGAATCATATAAGCCATATTTCTTTGATATACCCCTACCTTTAATATACATGTTAATTCATAGAGATCTACCTAATCATTTTTTAAAAATATGTTTTTTATTGATTTTAGAGAGAGAGGAAGGGAGAGGGAGAGAGAGATAGAAACACTGATGAGAGAGAAACATCAACATCTATCGGCTGTGTCCTGCACGCCCCCTGCTGGGGAACGAGCCTGCAACCCGGGCATGTACCCTGACCAGGAATTGAACCAGTGACCTCTTGGTGTATGGGTTGATCAACCACTGAGCCACACCGGCCGGGCTACCTAATCATTTTTATAGCTATGTTTGAATACACCATAATTTATTCAACCAATCCCCTAAGATACAATTAAATTGTATTAATTTTTCATATATATTTTGAGTTCTCAGATAATTTTCTTAAGATAAATTCCTCAAAATAGAATTGCTAGGTTAAAGGGATACATTTTTAAAAAATGGTATATATTATCAAATAGTCCTCCAAAATAGTAATTTTAATTAATACTCCCCGCAACCATGTAGGAAAGTGTCTGTTTACACATGGCCCTGATAATCCTGGGTATTATTACTTCTCTTTTTCAACAATTTGATAACAGGAAAATGATATGTTCGTTTGAGTTAAATATCATTGACTCAAATATTTTTGAGAGATTCAATATTCTTTTATGTTAAATGACCATTTATATATTTCTAAAGTAAATTGCCTATTGCTCTTTGCACAATTTTTTGTAGGAGTGTTTATCTTTTTCCTGATAATTTATAAGACCACTTTATATGTTTAAAAAAATTGCTTGGTTCCACTTCCAAATGAAAGCATGAGGAGCCCCTCAGCCCTTCCCCAGCGAAACAAGCAAAACTGATTGAAACTATTAAAGAATTTCAAGCGTCTGGAAATTGTCTTAAGGCAGCAATTTTCAACCAGTGTGCTGCGCGAATACTTAAAACATGCAATACCTGCCCTGGCCACTGTGACTCAGTGGTTAGAGTGTCAGCCCACGCACCGAAGTCTCACGGGTGCGATTCCCACGTACCTGGGTTGAAGGCGCGCTCCCTGGTCCTGGGGCCCTTGTGGGAGGCAACCAATTTATGTATCTGTCTCACACTGATGTCTCTCTCTCTCTCCCCCTCCCTCCCACTGGCTCTAGAAATCAATGGAAAAAAATATCCTCGGGTGACAATTAACAAAATTGTTCTTTAAATAAAGCATGCAATACCTGACTATTTAGTCAGAGGCACTGACCTCTTTTCCCTTAGATTGTCAAATTAGAAAAAGACAACAGCCAACACAGCAATAGCTGTCTTGTGTAAATGAATCAAAATTATACCTATTTTTTTGTCAGATCGGCAAAAAATATATTTTTCAGTGGGCTTCAGAATTTTAGTAATTAGTTATGTGTGCTATGAGATGAAAAAGGTTGAAAATTGCTATCCTAAGGGCATACAGCAACTGAAGAAACATTTATTCAAGAAAATCTAGTAAATTTTGCTAAGAACAGTAAAGAACATGTGGTATTTCAGCCACCGATCTCTCCGTCCCGCCCGTCCTCAATCTTCTTGGCTTGATGAGGACTCCATTCTGGGCGGGTGTGGCCAAGACAGGTTTCTCCTCCCCCAGCAACTGATCCAAGAGTTATTGGATGTCACTAGCAGCGACAGGCTACCAGGATTTCTCATCTTCTCCAACTCCAAATTGTAGCGGTTAGTGTCACCAAGGGGTTTCCTTTCTTCCACAGGCCCCTGCCCACAGAACAGAGGCCAACCCCAGGCATGGCAGGTGAGGAATACTGCGACGTCAGTCGCCTTCACCCTGCCTTGCTCATTCCATGCTAAGGTTTCATGGCAGGCTGACAGAGTGAGGAGAGAAATGAACAGTTCAACAATAATAGTTGGTTGGAGATTTTAATACCCACTTTCAATCTTGGATAGAACAACTGGGCAGATCGACAAGGAAATAAGACTTGAACAAAACTCTACACAAGCGTAGCCTCGCGGGTATCTGTAGAACACGCCACCCCACAGTGGCAGGAAACACATTCTTCTCAAGCCCACGTGGAATTTTCTCCAGAATAAAACATATGCTGGGCCTGGCCGGGGTGGCTCAGAGGTTGAGTGTCGCATGACTCATGCACCAAGAAGTCACTGGTTCGATTCCCGGTCAGGGCACATGCCCAGATTGTGGGCTCGATCCCCAGTGGGGGCATGCAGGAGGCAGCCAATCGATGTTCTCTCTCATCGATGTTTCTATCTCTCTCTCTCCCTCTCCCTTCCCCTCTCTCTAAAAATAAAGAAAAAATTATAAAATGTATGCTAAGTCATAAAAACAAACTTTAATAAACTTAAAAGGATCAAAATGATACAAAGAATGTTATCCAATCACAGAGGAATGAAAGTAGAAATTAGTAAAAGAAAGAAATTAAAGTTCACAATGATGTGGCAATTAAATAACACAGTTGCCTAAGAGTCAAAGAAAAAATTATGAGGGAAATTAGAAAATACTTTAAAATTAATGAAAATGAAGACACATTGTACCCAAACTTACGGGATGCAGCTAAAGCACCGCTTAGAAGGAAACTTATAGCTGTAAATGCCTACATTAAAAAAGATCTCAAATTAACAACCTAAACCGAAAAGCAAGCAGAGAGAAAGTATAAGGATTAGAGTAGAAATTAATAAAATGGAGAATAGAAAAATAATAGAATCAACAAAACCAAAAGTTGTTTCTTTGAAACCCGAAACACTAATTTGAAAGAATATATGCTCCCCTATGTTCATTCCAGTGTTATTTACAATAACCAAGATTTGGAAGCAGCCAAAGTGTCCATCAGTAGATGAATAGATAAAATACAACAACAACAAACTGTGGTATATTTACACAATGGAATACTACTCATCCATAAAAAAGAAGGAAATCTTACCTTTTTCGACAGCATGGATGGGCCTGGAGAGCATTATGCTAAGTGAAATAAGCCAGTCAGAGAAAGACAAGTACCATATAATTTCACTCATATGTGGTATGAACAAAATAAACTAACAAACAAAATAGAAGCAGACTCACAGATACAGAGAACAGACTGACAGCTGTCAGAGAGGAGGGGGTTAGGGCGCTGGGTGGAAAAGGTGAAGGGATTAAACAAACTAACAAAGACTCATAGATACAGACAACAGCATGGTGATTACCAGAGGGGAAGGGAGTAGGGGCGGTAGAAGAGGGGATAAATGATGATGGAAGGAGACTTGACTTGGGGTGGTAAACACACAATACAGCATACAGATGATGTGTTATAGAATTGTATACTTGAAACCTATATCATTTATTAACCAAAGTCACCCAAATAACTTTAATTAAAAAGGAGAAAAAAATAAAATAACATGCAAAAATAAAAGTGGGCAAATGATCTGAATAGATAATTCTCTAAAGAAGATATGCAAATGGCCAATAAGCACATGAAGAGATGCTTAGTATTATTGGCCATCAGAGACATGCAAATCAAAACCACAATAAGATACCACTTCACACCCGCTAGGATGGCTATAATAATAATAATAATAATAATAATAATAATAATAACAAATATTGGCAAGGATATGGAAAAATTGGAACCCACATACATTGCTGGTGGAAATATAAAATGGTGGTGCTGGTTTTGAAAACAATCTGGCAGTTCCTCAAATGGTTAAATAGAGAGTTACCATATGATCAGCAATTCCATTCCAATTATATATCCAAAAGAAATGAAAACATGTCCACACAAAAACTTGTGTACAAACGTTTATAGCAGCAATATTCAAAATAACCAGAAAACAGAAACAACCCAAATTCTATCAACTGATGAACAGATCAATAAAATGTGGTATATCCATACAATGAACTATTATATAGCCGTAAAAAGGAATGGAGTACTGATACAACATGGATGAACCAGGAAAACATTACATTAACTAAAAGAAACGAATCAAAAAGGACCATGTATTGTATGATTTAATTTATGAGAAATCTCTGGAATAGGCAAATCTAGAGATAAAAAGTAGATGAACGCTTCCCAGGGCTGGAGGTGATGAGGAGATTGGGAGTGATAGCTATAAGGTCCTGAGTTTTGTTTTGTTTTGTTTTGTTTTTTTGAGTAATGAAAATGTTCTATAATTAATTGTTATGATGAATGAATGCACAACTCTATGCATATACTACCACTGAATTGTAAACTCTAAATGGATGAAGTATATGGTATGTAAATTACATCTCAATAAAGCTGTTAAAAAATATTGTTCACGTGTTTCTTCATCCTTCTGTTGGCTCAGGGGCCTCCTCAGAACCCAGAGCATCCCTTTGTGGCCGTTTAGGTGCTGCAGGTCAAACAGCAGTGATCCTCGACCCTCTTTGCATCCAGCTGCTGCCAGACTTCCAGCCTTGTGTCCCACCTCACCCCAAGCATGGGTCTAGCTGTCCTTTCTGTTGCTTGGGCTAGACTCCACTTCTAAAACATATCCCAGAACCTCCAAGATGGCATAACCACTAGTCCTGCAGCTGCCACAGCACAGCTGCCAATGGGCGACCCTGGGAACGTCCTTCAATCTGGTCCAATGTTGCTAACTCTGAGGCTGAGTGGACACTCACCTACAGACTCAATGAAGTCCAAAAGGTCAGTGGAGGTTACATCATCTCTTTAACCCAAGAAAGGGCTCCATGCAGCTGCCTGCATGGGGCCCCCAAGGCCAGAGGAAAGACTTTTTGATGCCTTCCCAGGACTACCCATGAACTACATTTCACATCCCCTCATTCCTGGCTACAGAAATTGCCTCTGTTATCAGGTCACAGCCTTGGCTGGGCCTGGAGGCCGAGTCAGCTGCCTCGGTAGGTCCCCATAGCCAGAAAGTGGTGGGGGCTGGGGGGAGAAATTTGCAAGGAATAGCCGTGCACAGGAAGGCTGACCAGTCTTGCCTGAAGTGGGATCATTAGTAGAAGCCAATTTGCCTGAAGTCAGTGGAGCTTAAGCTCCAGGGACCTCAATTTTACTGGCTTTTCCCAATTCTATTTTTATCTTAAACTACACTTTGTATGGTTTCTATTTTCTTTTAATTTGTTAAAATGTGTTTTATTGCCCAGAATGTGTCTTGGTGTCTTAGTCTTTGTGGGCTGTTATAACAAAATGTCATAGATTTAGTGGTTTAAACAAAAGAAATTTACTTTCTCACAGTTATAGAGACTGGAAGTCCAAGATCAAAGTACCAGCAGGATAAGTGTCTGGTGTGGGCTGTTCCCTGGGCCTGTAGATGGCTATCTTCTTGCAGTGTGCTCACATGTTGTCTCTTATTATAAGGACACAAATTGTATCAGATAAGGGCCCCACTGTTATGACCTCATTTAACCTTAATTACTTCCTTAGAGATCCCATCTCCAAATACAGCCACACTGGGGTTAGGACTTCAACATATGAATTTGAGAAGACACAGACACTTGGTGAGTGTCTGTGTGAGCTTAAGTAGAATGTGTGTTCGGTTCTACTATGTAATTACTGATTTTCTGCCCTGTGAATCTGCCAGTTTTATCAGCTCTTCTCTTGTAAGGATGAGAGAAATGACTTCTATGATCTTTACATGTTGGATCTGAAATTCCCCTGACTTGCTTTTTGAGCCAAGGGGAGTTACAAAGAAGGTGGAAACATGTAAACAGCCCCTCCTGGTTACAAAGAAGGTGGAAAAGTGGAGACAGCCTCCTGGTGCCCTGGAGGATATGCAGCTGCAGCGTCTTTATCCATGTTTGCTGCAGAGGGAAAAGGTTTAGAGTATAAAAAATAAAGACAGGGTAGAAATAGGGGCAGAGAAGGAGAAAGAAGTTTCTATGGGGATTTTGAGTCTGTGGCCTTGTAATCCACCCCACCACCCTTTTAACATCGATTCTGTAAATAATTACCTGTTAACTAATATGTGACTACAGATAAACAGCCTGTTTGCTTAAGAATTCTAGGAGCCAACTTCAAAAGAAGCAGGCTCCAACCTTCAGACATTCCAACTCAGGAGATTTGCTGACCTTTGACAGTTATCTGAAGAGCATTCACTTGCATCTAGTCCCCTCAACAGAGAATTCCCAATCCCCTCCTTTTGATTCCTTTGTCTGTTTGTTTGTTTTTTTCTTCCTCCTCCTTCCTTATAAAAACCCTTGCCATGTCAAATTGCTAAGACTGTCCTTTCGGCATTAGTCCACCATCTTCTTAGGCTGCAGGCTCTTGAATAAACCTACTTTCCTTCCATGGGCCCTTGTCTCTCAATTATTGGCTTTCAAGCATCAGGTAGCTGAAACTGGGTTCAGTATCAGAATTGACAAGCCAGCCAGGAAGGTTTGGACCCTAATGGGTCTAGCCTTTCTTGATCTCACATTTACCAGGGAGAGAGCAATGACTGGTCCAGAGTCTTAGCTGCTTGGGGCAAGCTGACCCCATGGCAGGGACTTCCCAGCAGCTGCCACCAGTTTCTTATCTCAGGGACGTACTCTGCTTTCCCTCCCACAGCATCAGTGGTTGTTGGAGGAAGTTGACGGGCTCCAAGACTGGGTAAGTTGAACTGGTGTGCACACCAGGAATCCTCTGTCTCTGCTGTTTGGCCTTTGTGCCATTTGGACCTTGTAAAGGTCATTCAAGGTACCAGTTGGTGTGAGATAAGATTCTAAGACTAGCGTCTCAGTCTCTCCTTCCAGATGATTTGGTTTGAGAGTATTCGTTTGTTTGAAGGTTGTCTTTGTTTCAGATTTTGTTTCTGTTTTCAAATGGGTGACTCGGTCTCAGTTCCACCAAAGAGTCCATTAGGCTGTATTTTAGCTGATTGGTCAACTTACAGCTATAAGCTGATGACTAAGAAGAAAAATAATTTTCTATTGTAATACTGCATGGCCTGTGTATGTGTTGGATTTTAAGGAAAGATGGCCTTTAAAAGGGTCCTTAAATTATTACACTATTTTACAATTAGAATTGTTTTGCCAAAGTTCTGTTAAATAGGATAAGATCTCTTATGTACAAGCTTTCATGTTGTTACATAATAAGGATTCTACTCAGAAAGGATCTAAATTGATCGTTCAAAGGTGGGGAGGGGAGGGAAGGGTTGATCTCACTCCCCTCCTAGACAGCAAAACTCAGAAAGAAGAAAAAAATGAGGAAATGAGTCTTTTAAATATGCTAAATCCTTCTCCTGGAGGCCTAGGAGTTGCTGCAGTCCTGGGGGAATTAATGCCACCCCCAAACCCTGTACAGGCTGCAGGAGCAGAAGGGGCGACTGTCCCACCTCAACGTGAAGGGAAAAACTGGCACTTTTAAGATTCAAGCGGCTGAAGTTGCCCAAGCCTGGTATCTCCCAACTCTTTTCCAGCCTCCTTTTAAAAAAAGTATTTTTATTGATTTTTTAGAGAGAGAGGGAGAGAGAGTTAGAAACATCGATATGAGAGAGAAACATCAATCGGCTCCTCCTGCACGCCCCCTACTGGGGATCAAGCCCACAACCCAGTCATGTGCCCTGACCCAAAATCGAACTAGAACCTCCCAGTCCATGGGAATACACTCAATCCACTGAGCCACACCGCTGGGCTTCTCCAGCTTCCTTAAAAGTTGTCAAGGACAAATGAAAAATCTTGTCTTTTCTACAAATTATTAATAATTCTGTTTATGTGTATGGTAAAAATAAAAACTATCCCAAATGTGGTTTTTCCCTCCCAAGATCATGTGGTCTGGGGAAATATTTGATATTAAAGCTGGTTTAAGTTTGGTTGATGTCTTTTAGAGTTATTAATATAAAAAATATGTTTGCTTTGCCTGGGTTTACAAAAATTTTATGTTATCTCTGTTATGTCTCTTAAAAAGTGTGAGTGTGTGTGCCAATGCAAAAACCTATTTCTAGAAGTTATAAAATGTATTCATAAGTTTGTCAATCTAAAGAATGTTACTTACTTTTAGTTGTCACTAGAAATTAAAATTTCTAAGAGTTAAAAATTCTAACTAGGGCCCTGGCCAGTTTGGCTCAGCGGTTAGATCATTGGCCTGCGGACCAATGAGTCTCGGGTTCAATTTCGGTCAAGGGCACGTACCTTGGTTGCGGTTTGTTCCCAGCCCTGGTCGGGTCATGCAGGGGGCAACCAGTCGATGTGGCTCTATCACATCGATGTTTCTCTCTGTCTCTCTCTCTCTCTGCCTTCCACCCACTCTATCTGATAATAAGTAGAAAAATATCCTCGGGTGAGGAATAAAAAAAAAATTCTAACTAGGTTGAAAAACACTGTATGGTTTTGGTAATAAAAGGTATAAAGTATGGAGATGTATTTTTAAGGAAATAGGGGGAAAGTGAGTTGTTCTAAAGTTGGTTATTTCTGAATGAGTTAAGAAGAGGCCAACTAAAAGGAACTTGGAAAGCTGTAGAAGGGATATGAAGGGGAAATCAGAGGAAAGGAAAAAGAAACTATGCAAATGGATATTTTAAAAGACCTCTAGGTGAGAATCAATGTGCATATTGTGTCCTAAACCCAGTAAGGGAAATGCAGATGGGAAAAAGGAAAGTGAGAGAGGAGAGGCACGTAGGCAGATGGTGGAGCAGAGTGATGACTCTGATGATGAATGAAGAGGCCTGGGAGCGCCCCTTGATTTTTCAAAACCAACTGTTATTTCTCCACAGGACCCCCGGGTGCTGTCACAGTGGGGAACAAATTGATTGATTTCTCAGTCGATACCAGAGCCACTTATTTGGTTCTCAGTACAAAAATGGCCAAAAGAAGTCAGGCGACTGTCTCAGCAGCAGGAGTTACGGGACAAACACAACATTTCCAGTGTTTAAATTCGAGAGACTTTTTCTTAACGTAGAACTGGCTTTTAGTTATTCTAATGGGTCCCTGGAATACCTCAAGGATTTGTTCTCTCTCCTTATAACAGAGAAATTTTAAGCTAACTAGGCTTATTTGATATGCTTGAAGTACATGGAAAGCTTTGTCAAATAAAAAAACAATAAGTATATTCTATTTGTATACATATATTTTTATTATTAAAGTGGGTGTTCTGGAGATTATTTTAAAATCTCCAAGAGTCTACAAAATGCTGATATACTTTCATTTGTAATTCTAATTGTTATCTTAAAATGTTGTTACAAAAAAGCAAATTCCTTTGTCAATTGCATTAGAATCGGATCTATAACTGTCATTTTAAGGTTTTTTTGTTTGTTTTGTTTTTGTCGTTTAGAGATAGTCATTGTTTTACTCTGATGCATTTACAAATGTTACATCTTCAGAAAGATCCATGAAAAGGTCTCTGACATTCTACAATATGGATATCTGAGACTAAAATTTCAGATCATACCTTTGAATTAGATGAAGATTTTTAGATCTCTAAGGAATAACTGGATTCATGGAAATACTGACAAACAATCCGGATAAACAACTGATTATGGGACTGAATGAACTGAGGATAATTGTTATTTTTATGACTTTGTTCAAACTATTACTGATTTTTTTATCTTTTTGTTTTTTCAGATATAAGGAAACTTTTTTTTCTTAGAGCAATTTGGTGAATTAAACCTTTATAAACAATATTGAAACATTTATTTTTTTCTCCCTACCTGATCCCTCCTGAATTTGGAAACCCTTAATGAGTATTATAGTTTTTATGGCAGTATGTTTGTTTGCACAACATCAATAAGAATCTGTTCTTTGTATAACAGGACACAATTGGAAACTGGTTTTATTAACCAAGACTTTGAAGTGTCACGTTTGAGAGAGACATGCCTAGACTCTGAATGTCAGCAAAAAGCTTTAAGGAATTAAGATTGACTTTGGAAGTCAATAAAAGCCCCTTCAAAAACAGTCTGGTACCTTGCTTATTTACACAGTTCATGGCAGTCTTTCCAGGTAAGGAATGAAGGTTGCTTTCCTGGAAGATGGCAAAGAAAAAACCTCAAGACATTTTTGGGGACCTTGAGAACTTGAGGAATTTATCCACATTTAAGAGTATTGCAGGCAAAGCCTGATGGCAACTATGTGGCTTGGCTTCTTTGCCCTGAGAGGCTAATTGAAGTTCAATCTGGAAATTTCTTATGAGATCCCAGCAAAGCAGATTTAAGAGAGTCTATATGATCAATTGCTATTCTTGTTGTGTTTATGCAAATAATCAGGCCAAATTGAAGCTGAACTTAATGCAGTAAATAGTCTTAATTTGGCTATCTTTGATAAAAATGGGGGTGATTTTAGGGGGAGAAATTCAGTTTTAATAAAATCCATAATACACAGTTGTGGATATTAGATTCTAGTTAATTGTCTTTAAGTTTTATTTTTCACCTATAAACTGAACTGGATCCTGAATTTTTCTAAAAATTTTGGCTACAACACTCTGAACTAATGTTTTATTTTTCTTCTATCCTTTGACCTGAAATTATTGAAAACATAAATTTTTTTTTCTGAGCTTTGCAATTGCAAATTGCAGCTAAAGGACATGACGTAAACCTAAGAAAGGGCCACAACAGCTTTAAACAACCTCAGTGGCTGAGGTTTTTATAAAAATCCCTGCCTGCGTCCAATTGCTAAGATGGTCTTTGAAACGTTAGTTTGCCATCTTCTCAGACTGCCGGCTCTTGAACAAACCTATTGTCCTTCCACCAGCCCTTGTCTCTTGATTATTGGCTTTCAAGTGGCTGGCATTATGAACCTGCATTCGGTATCAGCCTCAGGACCAGGGACAGAGGGCAACCTGGTGTTCCCACAGGGCAGTCTGAAGGAGGATTTACAAACTTAGAGAGACTCTGGAACATAAGCATGAGGGACTCTAGGGTCCTTACATTCAGTGTGCAGGTTAGATGCCAACCAGTCAGAATTCACATGGCATTTATAGGATCGGGCAGACAGAATATTCAGCATTGAAACTGTGCCTCATCAGCCATAAAAATCTCTACCAGGCACTGGGGCCAAGCAATTTGCAACCATCACTAATTCTTACGATAAACCTGTAAAGGGGCATGATATCCCCCACTTCACAGATAACGAAACTAAGGCCCCGAGGGGAAAGATGACTTACCCAAGCCACACTGCTGATGAGTCCAAGGACCAGGATTCATTTTACAGGTGAGGCAGCAGAGGTTCATAGAGATGACATCATTGCACAAAATCACACAAAATGTCAAAGCCCTGGGATTCGATGCTGTCTCTCATGGCATGTAACCTTGCACAGATGCTCCCCTGCCTGGCCTGCAGTTGGATATCTGAGTCTCATCAACCCCAGGGAAACCCTGGGAAGGACTTTGGATCTGCAGAAATCAGGAAATCATAAGAAGGGCTCTTCCTGCCACTGACCTTGATCATATAGCAATGGGGCAGACAGTCTGGAGAGATCCTGTTACTTCTATGAAGATCCAGGTGTCCCAAGCCAAAAGTTTAGATGCAGGCTGTAGTCAGGCCATAGTCAGGCAGTCTGTTAGAGTGGTAAATGTAATGTCGTGTGTTTTTTACCACAATAATAATAATAAGAGAATCGTGAACTTCTTCACAGCATTGTTGAGAAAGAGAAAAGAAAATTACTTAAATGTTCAATAACAATGGCCAATATTCCTTGGATTCTTGCTAAATGCCAGAAAACATTCTGAACACTTTATGTGCATTATCTCATCTAATTCTCATAACATCCTAATGAAGTAGGTACTATTATTATCTCCTTTTTTTTTTAAATCCTCACCTGAGGATATTTTTCTATTTATCTTCAGATAGAGGGAGGGAGAGAGAAGGAGAAAAAGGGTGAGAGAGAGAAACATCGACGTGAGAGGGACACATCGACTGGTTGTTTCAGTAGGAACTGATCATAGTTCATACTTTAATTTACCACAGGTGAAACTGTTTAAATTTTTGTCTTATGTAAAGTGGGAGAAATCATTACAAAATGGTATATGTAGAATTATTTTGGGGGGAGGTACAGCTATTCAGGAGCACAATCTTATAGTACTTAGTTAAATGTAGTATGGACATACCTATGATCTATGGCAAAACAATTTCACTCCCGAGTATATATTTTTATTACAGAGAAATTCTCACACAGCTTTAAAAGGGTGACATGTATAAGAATATTTAACACAGCACAGTTGGGTGGCACTCTGGGTGTCCACCCTGGGGGAGGAGCAGGTGCAATGTGGTTGATGCACACCCCATCATGCACACCCCATCATGCACACCCCATCATGCACTATGCAGCAGTTAGAAGCAACAGACCTAGTATGGATGCTACAAGAGAGATCTATTAGGGGGACCGGAAAGTAATGTCGTTTCTGCACATTTCAATATTTGGTTGTCATTTATCAGCTCATTGTGTATTTCAAAATCGTGCCAAAGACATTTTAAGGTTAGACTGACTTGTTTACTCATAAATAATTAAATCTTAAATTTTTTTTTGCAATTTATAGTGAAATGGCCAGCCAAATACCAGAAGAGGTACATATCCGGCACTGTATGCTTTTTGAGTTTCACAAGGGTAGTAACGCAACAGTTGCTACCAAAAACATTCGCGATGTTTATCCAAGTGCATTAGACATTCGTAAATGCCAAAGGTGGTTTTCTAAGTTCAAATCCGGTAATTTTGATCTTTCTGACTCGTATCGATCAGGAAGACCAACAACTTTAGACAATGATGTGTTAAGGGTGGAAGTGGCAGCAAATCCGTGTCAGGCAATCGAGGAACTGTCAGACACTCTTAACCAACCTTGGTCGACCATCCAAGAACATTTGCAGCAGATTGGTAAAGTAAGCAGAGCAGGTGTTTGGGTCCCGCATAATCTGTCCGAAGAAAACAAAGCTAACCGGTCCACCACATGCAACTTATTGCTTCAGCGGCACAATACAGAAGCGTTTTTTGATCGCTTGATCACTGGAGATGAAAAATGGGTCCTCTATGATAATTCAAAATGCAAAAGGCAGTGGCTCTCTCCGAATGAATCTCCACGAAGTACAGCTAAGCCAGATTTACCCAAAAAGGCACTGTTGTGTGTTTGGTGGAGTATTCGCAGGGTCGTTCATTTTGAAGTGCTGAAACCTGGACAAACTGAATGCAGACCTTTACTGTGAACAATTGGATCGAGTAAATCAATCTTTAATTGAAAAGTGCCCAGCGATTGTCACCAGAAAAGGCGTTATTCTGCAACACGATAATGCAAGACCACACTGCGCAAGACGAACCCTGGAAAAAAATGCGATATTGCGCCATCGGATTTCCATTTATTCCGATCGCTACAACATTTTCTAAGTGGGCAAAAAATTTGAAAATTTGGATGATGTCCAAAATGCCATCTCCAGATATTTTGCTCAGAAACCAATTGATTTTTGCCCTCGCCGGTTTGGTTCAGCGGTTAGAGCGTCGGCCTGTGGTCCAGAGAGACCTGGGTTCGGTTCCCGCTGAGGGCATGTACCTCGGTTGCAGTTTGTCCCCAGCCCCGGTTGGGTCATGAGGGTGGCGGCCACTCGATGTGTCCCTTTCACGTCGATGTTTCTCTCTCTCTCTCTCTCTCTCTCTTCCTCTCTCTCCCTCCCACTCTATCTGAACAAAAAATGGGAGGGTGTCCTCGGGTGAGGATAAAAACAACAACAACAACAAAAAAAAACAATTGATTTTTATCGATCTGGCATTGAAAATTTGCACACTAGATGGCAAAAGGTTGTTGATAATGAGGGTGATTACATCATTGATTAAACATAAAAACTTGTTAAAAATTTATCTGTTTGAATTAATGTCGTAAAAACACGACATTACTTTCAGGTCCCCCTAATATCTTGAAACCAAAGATCTGAGCACAAAAAGCAAGTGAGAGGGTGAGATCTGTGTCAGCCGGAGTCCAATTAGCAAAACGGAAACCACTGTAAACATTTTAAATAGAGGGAGTTTAACACAGAGCATTAGTGATAAAGGAGTGGGAACTGCTGTGGGAACCAAAGTGGGTCAGGATACCTACAGTTTGTACCCACAGGAAGCAAAAAGGAAACGAAGTCACCAACAGCCCACCCACAATCACTCGCTGTTGCTGCTGTTGTCACTGCTGCCACCACTGCTACCATTGCACAGGAGGAAGTTGCTACCAGATGCCCCCTCCCCCTCCCAAAGCTTCTCCCACGTCCCCCTTCCAATCTCCCACCATTGCCTCTCATTGGCAGGACCTAACAGGTGGAAAGGCAAGACAGTCTAGGAATACAGTTTTCAGACTTGTAGCCCCTGTAGTCTAGAGGACGGTATAGACAGGCAAGTGGGAGACACAGACATGACCCAGCACAGTCCACCCCTTTAACTTCTCAGCATCCATACCACCCACATTTAAACTGCCAAGTGACAAAACCACTCTGCCCCACGTTTCTGCCTAGCAGGAAGCAACCATTGCTTATATGAATGAGGACACGCTCTCCCTCTCCATGAAATATTAGATACAAATCCCACTAGTCACTGCCTCTGTCTCTGGGCAATGTTAATTCCTTTTCTAGTTCAGTCACCAATCCCCCTGAATTTTCTGTGACCTAGAAACTATATTGTTACATTATATATTTCTTATGTAAATGTTAGGGCAAAGACAGGCAGGAAAATGATTAACATATACAACAAGGAAGAAAATATGCACACCTTTAACTGGTCAGAATTTCTGTATTTGTAGAACACAAACATGTGGCAGTTCTACAAATGTCATTTTGGGGTTCAGACCCAGACACCAAGAGCCCCTCCCCCCAGTTCTGTTGAGAACCCAAGTTCCTGGGCAGGTGGGCGTGCTGATGAGATAGCATTCACTGGTATGAGTTAGGGAAGTTGTGGTCCATTCTCCAGGGACATAAGTGCAGACCTTAGAAACCCCGACCCCAAAGATCACCCAACAAGTCCAACTTGTACTACTTCCCAGAGGTGTGCACCTGGGCAAGTTCCTGACCTCCCAGTGCCCATCTAAAATAGAAGATGACATGAGATCATCCATGTAAAGCACTCCATAAATGTTAGCTATTGGTATTAACAGCTGTCACTGTGAATTATTTTTTTAAGTCTGAGGGCAGTTCAGAAAGGGCTACTTCCAGTTACTTAGGTTTTATATTAATGTTCCATTCATTAAAATAGAAATAACCTAGTTATCCTTAAACTGTTATGTTCAGTTTACAAATCTTGTTATTCTGTTTATAAATATGGCAAAATAAGAACAATGACCTTCAGTTTTCCTTGATTAATGTCCTATTAACTTAAAGACCCTAAGTTTCCTTTAAGAATTAGTTGCAAACTTAATTAATTAAATTCCCCTAAACACTATGAACTGCATTTATAAATTTAATATATTACATTTCCTTTGTAAGTACTTCAGTTGCCTAACAAAGCAAACATATGACTCTAACAAGATATAATAACATATAATATCTCCAAGTAATAAATTCTTATTAGCCTAAGAAATAAAATGCACTAAAGCACCAGTTTTCTTTAAAATCCCATTAATATTCACAAAAATTGAGTCAATTTTTTTTCTTGTTCCAACTTAAAATCACAATTTTACGTTCTATTACATATTCCTGGTTACTCTGTCAGTCTTTAATATGTTAGATTCTCTTGACTATTACAATGCTTTAAAGATACAAATATACACAGGTTACTGCTATACTTTTCACATAAAAGTTTGATCCTTAGGGCTTAATTTGTTCTGTCATCTTCATATTTAAACCTAAACTTTCCCAGGTTAAGAAAGGGCCCTTGAAGAAGCAGCCGTACCATGTCAGTAGGCTGAGGGTGCCACCCTCAGGGAGCTGCTGGCACTAGGCTGGCAGTTTATGGCCACAATGTGGAGGGTTTCTGGTCAGAGCTTCAAGACAAGATTGCAGATCTGGGCTGCAGAATCCAGAGGGCCAGAGTTGGACCCTCCAGTTCATCCTTCTTATACTTGGGATGAAAGCAGGAGACTCCAAGTTCATTCTTTTCAGATAGGATTGGCTTTGCAACCCACGCTCTTGGGGCATTCAGCCTCTTATCCAGCTTCCTGTAACTTCGTTTTCAACTTTCATTGGTTTAGTTGGGGAGTTAGCATGCCCATTCCCCATGACCATCCCACCCCAGGTTTCTTCAGTTGGATTCAACCAACCTACTCACTGTCTAAACCATGTCTTTTTGGCTTTAGCTGCATCGTGAAGGTCACTCCAAGGACATAGCATCCCACCCCTCCCCTCGCACATGTTGCTGCCTAGCACAGAGTTTAGAGGGGGAGAAACTTATTTGGAGATAATCATTGGTTGTTTGGTCTTGATTTTCCTCTTCGGAGTCAACCTACTTTCCTGCTTTTATTTTCAGGACCTGGAGCAATTTAAGGGGATTCGACTAGGGGTTGGAGACAAGAGAAAGAGGTGGTTTGGGGAGAACTCAGTGGCCAGGAGTAGCAGCACCTACCAGGGAGGGGGCAGGACCTGGGGTGGCAGGGCTGGGCTGTGTGGGCATCAGGGGAGGGAGTGGACCTGGCCCAAGGCCCAGGGCTGCCCATCTTGGCAAGGCTGCGGCAGAGCCCCTGAGGCTTGGACATGGAGCGCTCACAATGGCCCTGACACTGAGAAATTAAACCCTCCCCTTCACCCCACCCCACCCCATTTTCTGGCATCACGGTTAGCCTCCTGGGCTCTTGCACAGACCCAAGAAAGAAGAGCCTCATTCACCTCCAAAATCAAGAAAGAATACATTTTCCACAGCCCCGGCAGAGGTGGAATCAGATCGAACTTGATTTTAATGAAGTAAAGAGGAGTGCCGTTTCCAGGGTGCCTGAGTCCCGTTACATTCGCAGGAAATGATTCTCTCTGGGATCGGAGGAAGAGCCCTGCAGGAAGGGTCTGGCTCAGCCATTCAATCGCTGGGGAGCCCTGAGCGACTTACTTCGTGTCTCCAGCCCTCCGTTTGCTCATTTGTAAAACTGGAATGAGCTTTCCATCTACCAGGGTCCCTGCCAGGCTGGGGCCTGGCTCTCCTGCCCGAGTCCAGGGCCGTGGAGGCGCGCTCCCAGTGGGGGTGTTAGAGTCACCGTCGCCCGGGGCCGAGGAGCAGCCTGTGCTGGCCCAGCATGGCCAGCAGAGGGCACTGCCACACCGTACAGCCTGTTACTGCCGCCGACTGAAGGAACACAGCCGCTTGGAGCAAGATGTGGCGTCCATCCCGCTTTCAGTGGAGCGGTCCAGATGCCCAGACCCTCAGGTCTCGCCAACCTGTAGGCATAAAGTGACATGTCTCCAGGTTCTCTGTTCCTTGGGGCTCCCACTCACAGATCTTCAACCCTCTTGGCACTGTGCCCTGTTTGGAAGCCCCTAGGGTGGCTCCCATGTGGTCACAAACCAGTGTTCGCCCATGGGGCACCACTGCTTCTCTGTCAGGCATCTAGGATGTCCCACATGACATCAAAGCAGTTTCTACCTGTACAAGGACCCCTCCCCCAGGGGTCAAAGCTGAGAAACGGTGAGGGCAAAGAACACCCTCCCCATCTCTGTGAGAGGAATCAGGACTCAGCTATGAGTCCTGCAGGGGCCAGACCAGGACACATCGGCCTTCCCATCATCAGTTCCTCCCTTCTTGCAGCTGGGGCCGGGTCACTGGGCCATCCCCTCAGGCCCAGCTCCCAGATGATCTCCAGGACCCAGGTCACCCCAAGTGTGTGGCTCCCATGTAACAAACCAACATTTCAGCTCTGACAGTGTTCCAGGGCCTCTCAAGCCTCTCATGTCACTTAATCTTGAGAAAATGAGATAGACAGTGTCACCCCTGTGGGGAACAGGCTGAGGAGAGGTGAAGTGACTTGCCCAAGACCTCAAGGAACTGCAGTGGGAGGACTCAAACCCACAGCCCGGTTCCAAAGGCCATGTGATTCCTACAACACTCTCAAGTCTCTTGGGTGTGGGCACTGGGGGTTCAGGCTGTTGGGGGGAGCAAGATGGGGGTACAGGCTGGCACGGCCCAAGCTGAGGTTGGTGTCATGTGGAGCACGGGAAGGCCTGGTGTACAGACATTCTTTGCAGGCTGCTGGTTTGAGGGAGCCCAGCCAGGAGCTCAGACCCCTGGGAGGTGTCTGTCCTTCCCTGAGACTGGGCTCCGGAGGCCCTGTCGACAGGACCATTAGTGGGGAGGTGGAGGTGGGGGCTGGCAGGGCCCACAAGCACCCATGAGTAGGGAAGCCAAGACAATATCTCACTGTCCCGGCTGTTCCCTGGGCTGGCAGCAGGTGTCAGGAACTTGAGGCTGATGCCTACCTTGTCCCCCACCTCCTTAAAGCGAACTGGCTTGGGTCCCTCTCTGCCTCCTTCACACAGGGATGTCATCCATCACCCTAGATTTTCCATCTGCGAAAATTCATTTCCCCTAAGTGAGGACCCTGTCCTGCACAAGAGTCTGGGCCAGACCTGCAGGGGTCTTGATGAGGGACCAGAATGAGGAGGACAAACGTATCCACAGACCAGGGTGGCCCAAGGTCAAGCAGTTGGGAGGCCTGGCGTTGGCAGGGGGAAGGGAGGGTTGAGGGGACACAGCTCAGAGAAGAAATGAGTGTCTTTGGAGGCAAGTGGCAGAGAAGGACCTAATGCACATGCAGTCAGAGCTTTGCACCAAGGGAAGGGACCGAGCCCAGGTGGGAGGAGGGACAGGGGTTCAGAACAGAGAGATGCATTATGGGCTGCAGCAGGAGGTGCTTAAGGGTACTTGGCAGGAATGAAACTGGCAAGGTGGGCTGGGGCCTAGGTGTGGGGAGCTCTGTGCAAGCTGAGGATGCCATGGGCACACAGAGCTGACCAGCAGTTCCGAGTGTCAGCAATGCACCGAAGACTCTGAAACAGACTGCCTGGGTTCGCATCCTGTCCCAGCCCATCACTTGTTTTAGTTTCTCACCCCTAAAATGTGGTTGGAGTATTGCCTCATGGGGCTACTGTGAGGCTTGAATTAATGAAAGGGTGTGCGGCACTCAGCATGTGCCTGGCACCTAACAGTGCTATTCCCACTACTTCACAGAAATACTAAGAACAGCTACCGCGCATTTAGGGAGCACCTATGATGTGCGGGACTCTGAGCTGTTTCCCTACCTACATCATCTCCTTAATGTTCACAGAAAACCTCTGAGGTGGCTTACACCGATTTCACAGATGCCATAGTCACAGAGCTGCAAAGTGGTGAGTGGGGTCCTGCCAGGCCTGCCCGGCTCCCAGCGCCCTAAGCCACAGGCTCCTCCGCAGCGTCTTGCTGCGGGGCGGAGGGGCCCAGGCCTGCAGAGAGTGTGGTTTATGAAGCATCGGGACCCTGACCAGCTTCGTGTGCCCCGGACTGGGGAAGGGGGTCCGTCCCCACCCTCCTCCCCATGCCCACACTCAGGCAACTTGGTCTTAGGCGACACATCAATGCTGCCTGTTTAAAACAGAGCCAGGCGAAAGGAGTGGAGCCCTTAACAGTACAAACGTGTCCCTCGCCGCTCCCGACTCCCTGGCAGGCGCCCGCGCACAGACAGAAGTTGTGTACACAGGATTTTAGTGTTTCCTCTCCGGCTCCAGCCCCAATTTGAGGGCCTGTAAAAGCTTGAATGGCGTCCAGTGCGGCGTGGTTTGCCTGAGCTCCGCTCCAGCGCCGGGCGCCCGCCGGGGGCGCTGGGGAGGGGGGCGCGGGGACCCCCGCCCGCGGCCAAGTTCAGTGGGGCGGGGTGGGGCGAGATTGACTGCGTGACCCGGTCCTCCCCCTGCGCCCCGAGGAAGAAGGGGTGGGCTGGAAATTTCTGACACTTTATTGGGTCGGGTGGGGCACTCCCCGTACCCCTGCGGTGGAGGCTTTGAAACATGCCCCCAGCACCTCGGCCAGTCTGAAATCGCCCAGTCTGGCTCCCTGACTGGCTGCGTGAGTCAGTACAACTTACCCTCTTTGGGTCTCAGTTCCCTCATGTGCACAAAGGGGCTGGTGGGGCTCCATCTCAGCTCCAGCTCCAGCACGTCGGGGTCCGAGGAGACCGTGAGCAGCCTGGGCAGCAGGGCGGGAGGCCAGGCTCTCCTCCGGGGACTGTGACCTGCACACCCAGTCAGCGAGGGGAGGAGAGTTTCAGGGCCAGGAGGAAAGACCCGAGGGAACCCCACACTCAGGAGTGGTCAAGGCCTTCCAGGGGTCACCCACACTCTGAGCACAGTGCCCTCTGTTGGACACAGGCCACCTCACCCAGGGAAGTCATGGTGGCTGTGTTCAGTCTGCACTTCACAACCGCTGCTCTGCAAACCCAGAAGCTCCGAAGCAACTGTGTGTGTCCACGCACGTGTGTCATTTTAGGGACTAAATCTGACCTGAACAGAACTCATTTGGTAACTTGAACTGACACTTAAATCTTAATTTGTGTTTATCTCATTTACTAGGACTATTCATACATTGCATGAGTGAATATTAATATTAATGTGTTTGATTACAGGGGGCTGCCCGCACCCTACTGCTCCCACCATAGCACTATATTACTTTTCTAACCTCCTTAAAAAAAACCACACACACACACAAAAACCCACAAAACTTAAAAACTTCCTGGCCCCAAAGGTTTCAGATAAAAAGCTATGGATCAGTGAAAACCACAAACCAAAGAGACAGAAGGAGACAGAAATGGCAGTGGCAATGATTTGGGTGGCTCTGTGATGCATTCCAAACAGTGACACACCCATCTCAGTTCCTGGAGGCCATCATACTGGGAACAGCTTGTAGATCTAAGAGTGACTTTGGTGTTTAAATATATGGATGCTTAGGAAGTCCAAGCCACAGCAATCAGACAAGAAAAAGAAATACAAGATATCCAAGTTGGAAAGGAAGAAGTAAAACTGTCATTATTTGCAAATAGCATGATACTATATAGAGAGAACCCTAAAGATTCCACCAAAAAGCTATTGGAATGGATAGATGAATTCAGTAAAATAAAAGGATATAAAATTAATATTTATAAGTCAGTTGCATTTTTATACACCAAAAACAAACTATCAGAAGGAGAAATTAAGAAAACAATCACATTTACAATTGCATAAGAAAATACATAGGAATAAATTTAACTAAGGAAGTAAAAGACCTGTACTCAGAACATTATAAGACATTTTAAAAAGAAATTGAAGAAGATACAAATAAATGGAAGCATGTACCATGCTCATGGATAGGAAGAATTAACATTGTTAAGATGTCTATACTACCCAAAGCTATCTATAGATTAAATGCAATCCTTATCAAAATACCAATGGCATTTTTCACAAAATGAGAACAAATAATCTTAAAATTTATATGTAAACACAAAAGGCTCTGAATAGCCACAGCAATCTTGAGAAAGAAGAACAACGTGGGAGGTATTATGCTACCTGATATCAAAGTATACTACAAGCTATAGTAATCAAAACAGCATGGTACTGGCATAAAAGCAGACACACAGATCAGTGGAACAGAATAGAGAGCCCAGAAATAAACCCACATCTATATGGTTAATTCATCTGTGACAAAGGAGGCAAGAAAATACAATGGAAATAGAGACAGTCTCTTCAATAAATTGGGAAAACTGGATATATACATGCAAAAAAAAAAAAAGAAAGAAAGAAAGAAAGAAAGAAACTAGACCACCCTTTTACATCAGATACAAGAATAAACTCAAAATGGATTAAAGTCTTAAATGTAAGACCCCAAATCATAAAATTCCTAGAAAAACACATAGGCAATAAACTCTCTGACATTGCTCTTGGTTATATTTTTTGGATATGTCTCTTTGGGCAAGGGGGAAAAATGAAAAAATAAACAAATGGGACCACATCAAACTAAAAAGTTTTGCACAGCAAAAGAAACCATCAACAAAACAAAAAGACAACATACCAAATGGCAGATGATAGTCACCAATGGTACATCTAATCTATCCAAAATATATAAAGAGCTCGTACAACTTAACACCAAAAAGACAAACAATCCAACTTAAAAATGGGCAGAGGACCTGAATAGACATTTCTTCAACAAGCATATATAGATGGCCAATAGACATGAAAAGATACTCAACATCACCAATCATCTGAGAAATGCAAATTAAAATTACAATGAGATATCACCTCACACCTGTCAGAATGGCTATCGTCAATAAATCAACAAACAACGAATGTTGGTGAGGATGTGGAAAAAAGGAACCCTCATGCACTGTTGGTGAGATTGCAAGTTGGTGCAGCCACTGTGGAAACCAGGATGGAGGTTCCTCAGACAACTAAAAACAGAACTACCATATGACCCAGCAATACCATTTTGGGGTATTTATCTGAAAATCTAAAACACTAATTTGAAAAGATATATGCATCTCTATGTTTATTGCCGTATTATTTACAATAGCCAAGGTACAGAAGCAACCAAAGTGTCCATTGATAGATGAATGGATAAAGAAAATGTGGTACATATATATAAGGGAATATTACTTGGTCATAAAAAGAATGAAATCTTACCATTTGCAACAACATGAATGGACCTAGAGTGTGTTATGCTAAGTAAAATAAGTCAGACAGAGAAAGACAAAATACCATATGATTTCACTTATATGTGGAATCTAAAGAACAAAATAAACAAACAAAACAGAAACAGACTCATAGACACAGAGAATGAACTGATGGTTGCCAAAGGGGAAGGTTTTAGGGGGCTGGGTGAAAAGGTGAAGGGATTAAGAAGTACAAATTAGTTGTTACAAAATAGTCATGAGGATGTAAAGTACAGCACAGGGAATATAGTGAATAATTTTGTGATAACTGTGTGTGGTGTCAGGTGGGTACTAGACTTACCAAGGGATCACTTAGTAAGTTATATAAATGTCTAACCATTAGGCAGTACACCTGAGACAAATATAATATTGAATGCCAACTGCAACTGAAAAATACAAATAGCCCTGGCCAGTTTTGCTCAGTGGTTAGAGCGTTGACCTGTGGACCAGAGGGTTGAGGGTTTGATTCCGGTCAAGGGCACGTACTTGGGTTGCAAGTTCCATCCCCGCCGGGTTGGGGTCGTGCGGGAGGCAACCAATCCATGTGTCTCTTTCACATCAATGTTACTCTCTCTCTCTCTCTCCCCCCACCCCCTCCCTTCCACTCTCTCTTCTAAAAAATCAATGGAAAAATATCCTTGGGTGAGGATTAATAAAAAAGAAAGAAAAAGAAACATAAACCCACATTTGGGGAAAAAAAAAATGTATGATGCTAACCAGGCTTACGAACATGGGAGTGGAGTGTAACTAGTACTCCTGCACCATCACCGAAGGGAAGGCTTTTGCGTACCACTGGTGCCACGCCACAGGGCATCTGTTCCCAGCACAGACCTCCAACCTGGGCCCACCTCTTCTCATCCAAGAGAACAGAACCAGACACCTTGCCTGGCACTAAGATGTTAGATGCCATATGGAGGGTAAAGGGAGCAGAGATGCAGGAAAGAGAGAAGCTTATTCCAGGTTTCTTAAGTGTCTGTGGGAATTTTGCAGAATGTATTAGAAAAATCAACCCTGGTGAAAATCCATCGATTAAAAACTTACTCCTCAGCCATAAGATAGAATGAAACTCTGACATGGGCTACACCAGGTGTAAACATTGAAGACATTATGCTAAGTGAAATAAGCCAGACACAAAAGGACAAATATTGTATGACTTCACTTGTATGAGGTCCCTAGAATGGTAGAAACAGAGACAGAGGTAGAACAGAGGAAGGGGGAAGTGAGAGTTATCATTTAATGGGTCTGAGTTTCATTTTGGGGTGGTAAAGTTCTGGAGATGGATAGTGGTGACAGTTGTACAACACTGTGAATGTACTTAGTGCCACTGAATCGTACACTTAAAAATGGTTCAATGGTAAAATTTTATGTTATGTATATTTTACCACAATAAAAAAAAAATCTCCCCCCAAAAAGAAGGGAAATAAAACCCTTTAATGTTCAAAGCAAACTTTGTGCAATTACTGTCAGATACTGACACTAATTTGAAAATAAGAGCCCTGAAACAAGAAAACGCCCAACTCTGAGACCAGCAGTAGGGGCAGCACAGTGTGGACAGCGCAGGGAGCAGCCGGGCTTGGCAGGAGAGGAACCACCAGGTCCCAGCTGGCACCATCCCCTGCCCCGCTGCCCAGCGTCCCCCCGGTTATTGGTGAGGAACCGCTGAGCAGTGACACCACAGTGCCCTGCAGAGTGTGGTCACATGGATTTGAGTCTATGTTGGTGTGTGGTTGTCACGTCACAATGTGAAGTCATCACACTAACACAAATTCTTTTGTTGCGTCCTGAGTTTAAACAAGGGGGAGGACCTCTTCAGCTGATTACCTGGGTCAGGTGAACTTACCAAGCTATGCAACTGAGATGCTGCTGTTCTGAGTGGGTGCAGGCAGAAAGCCCTAGTCTCATCCCTCCTGATAGACTTCTGTCCAAATGAGGCTGGTTCTGTCTGGCTGTGTGACCCATGACCATCGTCAGGGAGAAATGACATTCTTAAACAGCATATGAGAAGATGGGGTGCATCCACCTCAGCTCTGTTGCCACCTCTGTTCCAGAGGTGGGTGGACCCCAAGAGGGAGGGAAGTGGGGTACGGATGCAGCTCAAGGGGAGGAGAGCAGGAGTCAAAGGCAGACAGAAGCAGTTCTGGCTCTCTGAGGCTGGAGTCAAGAGTTCGTCCCTGTCGTTTGCAGAGTTGGCGCTATGTGCAGGCGGGTGAGTGACGACCAGCAAAGTGGGGCCTCTCGGATGTGGGAAAATCCTGACCACCTGCAGCACCCACTGGCCTCACCCTGCTGCTGAGTTCTGGCAAACTCCTTCAGGCATGACTACCCAGGGACCGTATCAGGGAGAGTAGCACATGTTAACGTGTACTAAGCAACATCTCATTTTGCAGAGGATATTTGTTAGGATAAAATGTGGCTGATGTGACACAGATCCAAAGCTTCCCAAGTTGTATTTTCATTATGGCACACAGAGAAAATGATAACAATTATACATCTCAGTGGGGTGAAAGCGTAAGGCTGCCTGTGCGCAAAGGCTGCTGGCCCAGGCTTGGAGGGGATCAGTAGCTTCACACACCTGTAACCCATTCACACACACCAGGGAGGCCCAACACTGGCTGGGAAGTTCAGGCTTCATTAATATACATGTATATTTTCCTCTCATATTAGCAGTGAGTTGTTAATTCACTCTGCTCCATGAAGCCATCAAGGGCCCAGACCCCATCCATGTGGTTGCTCCTCCATCTCTAGCATTTTTCTCCTCACCTGCAAGACCCAAGATGGCACATCCCCCTCTGATCCAGAGAGAGTGTAAAGGGGGAGAAATGCCCCCTTCATCCTGTTAAGGGCATGTATTAGTTGTCTATTGCTGCATAAAAAATTACCCCAAAACTTAGTTGCTTGAACATTTCTGATCTCGTTTTCTGTGAGTCAGGAATTCAGAGGATGCAGTCCACATGTCAGTCGGGACCACAGTCACCTGAAGGCGAGACTGGACCTTAAGGATTTGCTTCCAAAATGGCCCACTCACCTGGCTGCTGGCAGGAAGCCTCGGAGCCTTGCCACAGGGGCCTCTCCATAGGGCCTCTGGATTATCCTATGACATGGCAGCTGGCTTCCCCAGAGCAGATGATCCGAGAGAGAGAGAGAGAGAGAGAGAGACAGAGACAGAGACAGAGACAGAGACAGAGACACAGAGAGAGGAGGCAGCCAGCTGCTTCTTCTGTCCTAATCTTGATGTCACAACACAATGACATCATTCTATTCATGAGAAGCAAGTCACTAAGCACAGTGTACACTGAAGGGGAGGGGAATTAGGCTTCACCTTTAATGAATGAAAAAGTATCAAAGAATTTGTGGACCTATGTAAAACTACCACAGTGCGCACCAGGAAGTTGTACATATACCTCCTCTGTTGGCACCCCATTGGCTAGAACTCAGTCACATGACCACATAGTCCACAGAGAGCTGGGATATATATTTTTTTCTTTACTGATTTTAGAGAGAGAGGAAGAGAGAGGGAGAGAGAGATTGAAACATTGATGAGAAAGAACATCGATTGGCCGCCTCCTGCATGCCCCCCACTGGGGATCGGGCCCACAACCTGGGCATGTGTCCTGACCAGGAATTGAACCGGCGACCTCTTGCTGCTTGGGTCGACGCTCAACCACTGAGCCACACCGGCCGGGCTGGGATATATTTTCTTGATTGTAGTGGCTGTACACCCAACTGAAAATCGATGATCTATTAGTAGGGGGGAGAAATGGGGAATGAATTAAGTTTCTGCCTCAGAAGAAGCAAAAGTGAAGATATACTAGGAGGGAACAAAGTCCCGTGGAATATAATTTACATTCTAGGAAAGGAAAAACATGTTTTTCATCATTAGCATCCTCTAAAACGCTCATGACATATGGGGGAGTGAATAACAGCGTGCTCCCATTTAAGGCAATTTACATGCACACATCTCAGTGGGCGTGGAGGCAGAGAGGTGACTGGAAGGATGCTGGCCAGCACAATAACCGGTCACCTCCAGGTGGCTGAATTACTGACAATCTCTTCACACATTTCTATGTCATTTTTCTATATCATCTACTGTTTTCCCCCAAACAGAAAAAACTGTTAAAGTATTTCTTCCTATCCTTTCTAATCAGCCCACCTCTCCCAGCTGGAGGAGGGTCAGTGAGGATGTCTGAGCGTCCCACAAGGAGGACGCTGGTGAACCTGTCAGCTCTGAGACAAGCCACGTAGAGGGCAGGAGGGGCAGGGCCAGGGCCTGGTTAGACAGTCAGGATGCACCAGTGGGCACAATATCATGGCAGGGAGTCACAGCTGGGACCGCGGTGGGGGAGGGGGCGGTCATGCCGGGAATCATGAGAACAGAAGTCAGAGGCTGGAGGTTCAGGCCAAGGGCGGCCAAGGTATGGTGCCTGAGGGGCTGTGCCAGGGTCTGCACACAGTCGCATCTAGGCTGAGGACAGTGTTCCTGGTTCCAACAAGTCCCAAGGTCGAGGAGGAAAAGAGATTCCAGAAAGTGATGGGAGCCAGTGCAGGCTGAAAAGACCCCAGGTGCCCCCGCCAAGGCTCACTGCCGGGCAGGAGCGGCCACCCGGACTGCAGCCGGGAGGCATGTCACCGCCCAGCAACAGAGGCCCCTGTGGGCTGGGCTGCTGCACCGCCTCCTGCCGCTCCGATCTGTGGCTAGTGGCCCCTGGACGACTGGACTGAGAAAGGCCGAGTCTGGGCTGAGGAGGACCCGCTGGAGGGATGGATCAGTGAGGCCTGCCAGGCACCCAGGCCAGGGTGGTAGCCTGAGTGCCATTATTCCAGCAGCTCATCCTTCAGGGCTTCACTGTCACCTTCCTGGCCTGCCTCCCGTCGTCAGAAAAACTACCCACCGTCGCCCCTCTTCTCTTTGGTTGATTCACTGCTCGAGTTTCTGTTTACAGAGAGCCTTTTTCTGTAGCTGTCATCAAAAAGTACATCCTAATTGTAAATACTTTTCCCCTTTGGCATGACAGCACAGAGATTTTCTTATGATTCTTTTTAAATAGCTTTCCTTTTTTTCTAAGTAACATCAGTTTACCGTAGAAAATACAGAGAACCAACAGGCGAAAATAACACTGAAACATCTTTAGTTCCAGAACTCAAGGGGACCCCAGGGCGCATCAGGCAGCAAACCCGGGGTGTGCTCACTCGACAGCGACAGCCTCGGACCCGCCACCGGTAGCAGAATCATCTGGGATTTGTTTTTAAGAAGTGAAGCTTCCCTCTACAAACTCATGAGGAAAGGTCAGCCAGCCCATCCCCCCCAAAGACCCAAACAAACAAATTTACAGAAATAGAAATTCAAGTGGTCCATAAACAAGAAGCGTTCTTTTCTAATTAGTCAGGAAAATGAAAACTGAAACAATGAGATGCCTTCCCGCTCCCGCGGCACGCTGGCGGGAGTCCCAGCGCGAGGACATTAAGCACAAGTGGGGAGACCGGCACAAATGGCTACAACTTCTTGGGAAAATAATCTTGAGAAATAATCTGGAGTTGTTTACTAAAGTTAAAAATACTTTGTATGAGCATTTGACACAACAACCTGACTTCCAGGATCTACTCTACAGAAGGAAAAACACCAGAACATGCAGATGTATGTACAAGGACCTCGATGGAAGAACCCACTCATTTGTTCCACAAATATTTGTTGATCAACTACTATGTCCCAGACTGTTATAGACACCAGGGAAACAGGGAACAAAACAAACAAAAGTCCCTGATCCCATGGATGAAGGAGATAATCAGTCAACAAATAGATGTATTTAAACGACATAGCATGTTGCCCTATTGCCCTGGCCGATTTGACTCAGCAGTTAGAGCGTCGGCCTGTGGACCGAAGGGTCTCAGATTCGGTTCCTGGTCAAGGGCATGTACCTGAACTGCGGTTTGATCCCTGGTCCAATCAGGGTCGTGCGGGAGGCAGCCAATCAACGTGTCTCTCTTACGTCGATGTTTCTCTCTCTCTCTCTCTCTCTCTCTCTCTCTCTCCCCCCCCCCATCCCTTCACTCTGTCTGAAAATAAATGGAAAGTTATCCTCGAGTGAGAATTAACAACAACAACTAAGACATAGCATGTCCGTCGATGGTGAGTACTACGGAGAAAAATAAAACAAGGAAGAGAAAGAGAGAGCATGCGAGGGAAGTGGGGTGGGGTGGGTAGGTTGCAATGTAAAGTAGAGTCATCAGGGAAGATGGCATTTGATCAAAGAACTGAAGAAGGTGAGGGGACAAGTCATGGGGGTGTTTAGGGGTAGAGCGTTCAGGCCGGGGGACACCCAGTGCTCAGGCCTGGAGGCAGGCGGGTTCTGGTGTCAATGTCTGCACAGAGGACAGCAGGAGGCACAGAGGTCAGGGAGGTAACGGGGCAGGGGGTGCAGGCCTTGGAGGTCATTGTCAGGACTTGGCTTTACTCTCACTGGGATCTCGCCATCTCTTGGATGCAGATCTGTGTTTGGAAATCAGCAGCCGACAAAGGACACCACACCCTGAGTGTGGAAGGAGAGAGAAGAACAGAAACCTGAGCGCAGAGCCCCAGGCCATGCCAACAAGCAGGGAGGCAGTGGAGCAGCCCGTGGCGGAAGCGACCAGGAGAGACTGAACTCTAGCTCGGGGAGGGGGACGGGCTGTGCCAATGTGCTGACAGGTGAAGTCTGATGAGGGCTAGAACGACCGTGGATTTAGCACCATGGACATCCCGAAGGAGAGTGCTGGAGCGGCAGCCCTGGCAAGGATGCGATCATTGAGGGTGGGCACTTGGGCAAGCCCCTCAGGGAGGGAAGCGGAAAGACCGCTGAGAGCAGGAGGGGCGAGGGGGCAGCAGCTGACAGACCCCGAGGAGCAGTTGCAGCGGGCAGCTGGGTTTCTCCAGAGAACAATGGAGTACCCTGTGTCCTTGAGCTCCGAAGAGGCGCCACTCACCAGGGCCAGGAGGAAAGCAGATCCCTGGTTAATTAAGTCTCATCAACAGCAAGTAGGTACTTGCCAAGCTGATCCAGGCAACCGGGGCAGGCGCCGCTCCTTGGGAAGGTGCTCGGGCCTGGAGGAGGAAGTGAGGCCCTGACCGAGGGCCTGGGCCAGAGGAAGGCCACAGCCCTGGGAGGGGCCCGAGGGCCTGGAGAGAGGACAGGCCAGCTGAGGCCAGTCCTGAGTGAGAAAAGCAGATGGAATAAAATGCCTCTTACTTCCCACTGTGGGTGATGCCTAGTAGGGCACAGGGCAGCCTTATAATGGTAAATTAAGAGTCGAAATTAAGCAGAGTTTTCACTCAGCCTAGTGTTGAGTGATGTTTTCTAGAGAGAGAGAATTATGTAGCTGGAAGAGGGATTAGTCATTATGTCCTCCAACTGCATATTTTACAAACGGAGAAACTGAGGATCAGAGAGGGAGCGATTTACTCTGGGTCACACAGCCAGTGAGTGCCAGGGCTGAGAACCAGCATCCAGGCCCCTGGCACCTGTGGCAACCTGCATGCCAGGGGCTGCCTGGGAAATGTTGCTGCCACCCGAGTCCACCAGGCTGGGGAGGGAAGCAGGACCCGGGAGAGGCAAAGTGGGCCCTGACCGAGGAAGGAGAGGAGCAGAGAGAGGCCTGGCTGCGAGCAGGTCACAAGGTGAGCTCAGCGCCCAGGAGAGAGGTGCAGACAGGCCTGTGGGGACGGACACCTCCACCTCGTCCTGGGGGTGAGGCAATGCCGCTTCAATCCTGCGCACAGCTTTGGCCTGGGGAAGCTCAGTACTCACGGGGTTCCCTCTGTGTGTTCCATCTGGCTCCCCTTATTCATTTCACAAACCGCGGACACTCATCTGCTTAATACTTTTCTCCCTCACCTGAGTCTCTACTGGGCTCTGCAGGACCTTCGGGCTAGAGTGGGACGGGCAGGACCCTCACCCTGCAGCCCCTCACCAGGGCAGAGAATCCCGGGGCGCCCTCCTGGCCCAGGCCAGCGGCACTGTGTGGACGCCTCAGGTCCTGAGGGCTGTCCCTACGGAGGCGACAGCCAGACACGCACACCCTGCTCCGGGAGAGTACGGCCAAGCCACAGAGCTGGTTGGAGAGGCAGGTGACACTGTCATGAGGAGGAAAGGGGGTGTCCTGGGAGGCTCAAGGTGTGTGGAGTTTGGACAAAGGTTAAAGGACCTTTAGGTGAAAGGCACGTCTGGGGTCTGGGGAGGTGACCTGTGCCCAGACTAGAAGGGTGAACACTCATTTATTTGTAATTTCTCTAAAGATGCTCTGTTGTTTTTGTTCTGTTTAACAACTCCGGAAGGTTTTTGGACCTTCAAATAATTATCTGGCTCAGAAGATAACCCCTGAGGAGGAGAAGCCGCTCTGGCCAGAACAGGGTTCCGGCTCGTGGTGGTGGAGTTCCTGTGGGGAGCTGTAACCTGAGCCTGAGCCCAGCAAGCCGCAGGACGAGGCAGTTTGGGGCCCAGGTTGGAAATCACTGTGAGGGGTCTTGGAGGTCACAGAGCCACTGTCAAGAGGGGTCACACGCAGAGTTGAAGGTCAGGCCAAGCTGGCCCAGGCCTCCAGGTTCCCAGAGGGGCCCATTCCCTCCCACCCCAGTCACAGGACTCTGGGCATTTCCTCACTTGCCTGTCCCCGATCCCTCCCCAGGACAGGGGAGCTGCAGCACTGGCCCTCTGAAAGGGGGGCTGAGCCCAGGGGGCACGCCTCGCGCTCATCCCCAGCCGGTCTGCCGGCTGGAAAGGGCTTTCTGTGGGAAGTGCTGACAGCGAAGGGCGGGAGGGGCACTGGTTGGGAACAGCCCGTCCAGCTCCTGGAGGGCAGGACAGGCGCACCTGTGGGGCTGCCAGAAGGGAGCCAGGGCCTCTCAGGCAACTGCTCCCCGCAAGCTTGGCTGCTGTCCAGTGCTGTCATCAAAGCCAGGGAAGGCATCCCCGACAGATGTCACCAACACTGAGCTGTCCATCATCCCAGCGGGTCCCCACGGCACAGCAGGGTCATGTGTCCTGTAAGGGTTAGAGGACAAGGCTGTCCCTTGCTTGTCCCCGGGGCAGAACACTGACCACCCCTCCGGGGTGCTTTCCAGGTGGCTTCACCCTTCAGGGCTTGAGCTTCTGCCTTGAGTCTGGAGACCAAGCAGAGCAGAGCTTTCCTGGCAAAGCCTGGGGCAACTGTGTGGGTAAGAAATCCTGGCCTAACCCAAATCCAAACATTCTAGGGGCTCCATACACAGCGCTCCCCAGACTGTGTTCCAGGGACCCTCCTTGGTGTCCCATGAGAGATCGGGGTATGAAATAAAGAATAAGCGCCCTCCATCAACACATGAACGGATAAGCCAAATGTTTATCTGTACAATGAAACATTATTCAGTCATAAAAATGAACAAAGTTCTGATACATGCTACAACGTGGACAGACCTTGAAAACATGCTTAGTGAAATAAACCCAACAGAGAAGGGCAAATATTGTAGATTCCATTTCCATGAGGCATGTAGAACAGCAAATTCATAGAGACCGAAAATGAAAGAGAGGCCACCAGGGGCTGGATGGAAGGGGGAGGGGAGAGTTACTGTTTAATGGGTACAGAGTTTTTATTGAGGATGATGAAAAAGTTTGGAAAAAGATAGTGGCGATGGTTATACAACATTGTGAATGTATTTAATGCCACTGAATTATATACTTAAAAATGGTTAAAATTATAAATGTTAGGTATATTTTACCACAATAAAAATGTTTTTTAAAGAGTAAGTGCTCAGCCCTGGCTGGTTTGGCTCAGCGGTTAGAGCGACGGCCTGCAGTCCAGAGAGACCCGGGTTCGGTTCCCGCTGGGGGCACGTACCTCGGTTGCAGTTTGTCCTCGGCCCTGATTGGTTGTGCCCGAGGCAGCCACTAGATGTGTCCCTTTCATGTCGATGTTTCTCTCTCTGTCTCTCTCTCTTCCTCTCTCTCCCTCCCACTCTATCTGAACAAAAAATGGAAAAATGTCCTCGGATGAGGATAAAAAAGAAAAAGGAGTAAGTGCTCAAATAAATTTGGGAGACAATCAGCACTCAAATTTAAGTGGGTTTTCTTATACTGCAGGACTTTTCAGAGCCTTTACAGGAGGGATATATTATGCCGTGATCCTCAGTGGAAAGGGTCGATGAACCTTTGTTCTTAGAAGGCCTGGTCCTGTTCGTCTCAGGGCTCTTCATCAAATGGCAATATTGGACTTGCTAGGCTGCCTTCGCACATGGAAAAGGTATGAAAATCTTGTCAAAACCTTTGCCCGGATTTTTATTTAAAAAATAAAGGTCAGCATAGCTATTCCAAAGTATACACCAAAACTTGCTTTTTTATTTTACTTTCTTCTCCGAAAAATGGAGATTTCCTGGGACTTGGAAGCGTTTTTAGTTCTTTTTTTTTTTTTTGTTCTTTTTTAATCCTCACCTGAGGATATTTTCTCAAATATCTTCAGATAGAGTGGGAGGGAGCTAGAGAGAGAGAAATATCAATGTGAGAGAGACACATCGAGTGGCTGCCTCCCGCACGACCCCGACCAGGGCCGGGGACGAACTGCAACCGAAGTACGTGCCCTTGACTAGAATCGAACCCGTGACTCTTTGGTCCGTGGGCTGACGCTCTACCGCTGAGCCAAACTGGCCAGGGTGCATTTTTAGTTCTTTATTTAAAAAAAAAAGTGTGTGTGTTGCATGCATGTGTGTCTGCGAAGAGGGAAATTCCCTAGAAACTTCGGGTTGTGGAGTTGGAGATGAAATCCCAGAGGACAAATGCATGCTGTCTGTGGGCCAGATGGCTTTGATGGCAGTTTGGGGCATGGGCTTGGAGTGGGCTAAGTTCAGGGCTCTGGGGGGGGGGGGGGGTGCTCCAGGACCTGGTCTCTCCTCCCAGAGGGAGACCCTGGGTAACCGCTCGGCTGAAGGTGGGTGAGTGCCCGGGGCAGCCGCCGATTAGCTCCTGACCTTCCCATTGGGCACCGTATTTCATAGTCTCTTGTTTTCAGGCCTGGGTTTGATGTTGACCTGGAGTTGGGTAGATGGCTGTTGGGTTGAAGAAAAGGGACTGGATTCAAGCCCCAGCTGTGGGACAACTTGGTGTGAGTCACAGCCCGGAAATGTAGTGTCAGGGAGTGAAGCCAGAGGGGAAAATATTTTTAACTGCCGGAGACATGATGAACCTGTCAAAAATACAGAAATCAGCTAAATTAATTGGGGAGAAAATGGCAAGGTCTTGTTTGTTTTTTTGTGTGTGTGAGAGTGTAAACATGTTTTAAAGTCTGTGTTCCCGCAAGCTGAAGCATCAGCCACAGAAGGCAGTTGAGAGAGAGATTATGAATTCAGAGGACCCAAGAGATCAAAGCCAGAGGTAACCCTGGGATATAAGCCCCTGCGGATCCTCAGAGGTGTGGGGCAATGCTGGACTTCCCACTGAAGACAGGCGGAGGGGGAGATGTTTTAATTTATAAGGACGAGAGGACGGACACCTAGGCCACTGCTGTTGGGGAAAGCAGGGTCTCTGTCTGCCCAGGTTCTGGGATTGAGACAACTAGAGACCCAGGGGCACCAGAGGGCCTGGGTGGATGCGAGGCAGAGGCAAGTGAGATGGAAAAGGAACTGTTTCCTCCTGTCGTGGCACCTCGGAGGCGGTCGGCTGCTTCGGGGTGAAGCTGACCATCTCTTTCCCGGCCTCTGGCTGCCAGGAACTCACTGAAATAGACAATGAACGCAAACTTCGTATCCTTTATGAACAGCGCATGGCCACAGAAGTTGCTGCTGACACCCCGGGTGAAGATGGAAGGGTTGTGTGGTTCAGATCAGCGGTGGGAACGACAAGCAAGGTTCCCCAGGAAGCGGGCGTCTTGACCCACGGCCGAGTCCGCCTGCTGCAGGGTAAGGGGCGTCCCTGCCGTAGGCCAATGCGGACTGGACAGAGAAAGCACACGTCTGTCCGGGGTTGCATTGTGGATGCCAGTCTCTGTTCGCAACATGGTCATCGTTAAAAAAAAGGGGAGAGCCTGGCTGATGTGGCTCAGTGGTTGAACATTGACCCATGCACTAGGAGGTCACCGGTTCGATTCCCGGTCAGGGCACATGCCCAGGTTGTGGGCTCGATCCCCAGTGGGGGGCATGCAGGAGGCGGCCGATGGATGTTCTCTCTCATCAATGTTTCTATCTCTCTCTCTCCCTTCCTCTCTCTAAAATCAACAAAAAAAATTTTTTTTTAAAGGGGAGAAGGATATTCCTGGCCTGATACTGCTGTGCCTCATCGCCTGGGGCCCAAAGAGCTGGCAGAATCCACGCACTTTTCAGTCTCTCTGAGGAGGATGCTGCCCGCCAGTGGCTGTGGGAAAGCCCCTGAAAGAAGGTAAGAAACTGGGACCAAAGCACCGAGATGCGGCGTCTGTGACTCCGCGTGTCCTGCAGCACAAACGCCGACGCGTCGCTCGGAAGCAGCAGCGCACTACAGAAACGAGGGCGAGGCGCAGAATCTGCTCCGCGTGTGGCGGGGAGAACGGAGAGGCCACAGCACGGCGCCAGGAGCAGATCCCAAGGGATGCGGCTGTCCTCTCTGAGAGCTCCGGCCTCGAAGTCTGAGTCCTGCCAACGGTGGGACTTTCTCAGAGAAACAAATAATTAAGAACAGACATCAAAAAAAAAAAAAAAAAAAAGACAGAAAAAAGAAACTGTTCACTGCAGCGAACCGTAGGGTTCAGAAAGAATCTTGCTTCGTGGGCAGCCAGAGAAATGGAAACGGACATGACTGAGAAAGAGAGGCTCTTAGGGTGTCAGGTTGAGATTCAACCAGTGTCCCCAGATGGCCAAACTGGGGATCACAGAGACTGGAAGCTATTGAAGGCCCTAAGAAGAGGAAGGATCATCCGTGACAGGTCCGATGGGCAGCTAAGGAGCCTGGACTTTGACCCGGAGGTGATGAGCCCAGGGAAGGGACTTCAGAAATAAACCTAGCAGCCATAGCAGAGGAAGGGTCAGCCAGGAACTCATCAGAGATGGGGAGGGAGGCCAGCTAGGTGGCCACACAGTCCCATGAGCAATAATGAAGGGGCTGTCCTAACATAGCCTCAGTCACATCACCCTGATGGTGCCCCAGGAGGTTGACCAGAGGTGTCCCCACTGTAACTTACTCCAGGACAGCCCTGGGACCAGAATGTCAAAGAGAGTACCTCTCTTTAGTTCATTAATAGTGACTGCCTGGTCCGGCCCGTGTGGCTCAGTGGTTGAGCGTCGACCCATGGACCAAGAGGTCGCCAGTTCAATTCCTGGTCAGGACACATGCCCAGGTTGTGGGCCCGATCCCCAGTGGGGGGCATACAAGAGGCAGCCAATCAGTGTTCTCTCTCATTGATGTTTCTATCTCTCTCTCCCTCTCACTTCTTCCCTCTCTAAAATCAATAAAGGGGAAAATTTTTTAAAAAAAATAGTGACTGCCTGGAGCACTGTCATGAACTCAGGCAGCTTCAGGACCCCTGAGGAAAGAACCACTGATGAGTGATGTCTGAGTGGGGGAGGTAAGGGAGTGTGGACGCGCTCATTCAGTCATCCACACACAGTCAGTAAGTGTTTACTCAGCACCTACTACATGCCAGGCACAGGTGCTCTGAAGCCACCCTCTTTGCAGGAGCTCAGTGCTCAAAGGCTCAGCCACAGAAAGAGCAAGAACCCCGGGCCCAGACTCCGCGGTGCTCTGGACCTTCTCCCTTCGAGTTTCGCCGAGGCTGTGGACAAGACCCGTGCCCATTCTTTCAGGGCCTTGAACACATTAGCTGCTCGGTAGTTATTTGTGGAAGAACATAAATGTATAAATTACCACATTTTCTGGTTTTTATTCACTCACTTAACAAAGTAACGAATATATACATTTTGCAAGACCTTTTCAAGGATTTAGAGATGAATTCAACCCAATCTTTGCCCTCTAGGAGGGCACCATCCAAAGATTATCCATGTGCCCAAATATCTGTCAAACAAAGTCATAATTTATAAATCCAAATTCCTCGGGGCATCTGGCTTCGGGAAGGCAGACACAGCTTGTCGGGGGTCCAGGGGATCACAGGGAAGCGCACGAGGAAACCCACGGGGCAAAGGGTGAGGCCAGCTGCCCACCCCACCCTGCTAGACCCAGCCCAGGCAGGGCCCCCATGCCTCCTGTCCCCCTGCAGCCTGGAGACAGAACACAGCTGTGTAGGTGGGTGGCAGCAAGGGGTCAGAGTGAGAACGGCAGTACAAATCCCCTTAAGGAAACACTTGGAGACCGAGTCTCGCTCTGAGAAGGCCAGACTGCCTGTCACTCGGCTGCTGGCAGTGCCCACTGTGCAGCTCAGGAGGCAGCATGGAGGGGGAGGCGAGCACAGTCCTGCTCCAGCCCCCTAGCAGCCTTCCCACGGCTGCCCACAGCACTGCACCTGTCTCAGCCTAGTCAGCTGTACCCACAGCTCTGCCCCATCCCGGGCACAGAGGGGCTCTGTCTGCTCCTCCCGCTCCCAGCACGGTCTCTGCACATGGCTATGCTTCCTGGTTCGCAGCCCCTGGGACCTGCCCGCTCCTGTCTCACTGGCTTGTGAGAAAGGGGAAATGGCGGGGGGCGGGGGGGCTAAGCAGGAAAAGAAATGGGACAGCACAGGGCACTGGAGGACATGGTGAGGTGGAGGGAGGTGGGGAGGGAGTCCCAGGACAAGGTGGTGGGCCATGGAGACAGGAAGGAGTACCGTGTGGGGAGACGAAATCCACCTGGGACCCTGAAAGAAAGCCAGGGACTTGTGGAACCCCCTTCCCAGAACTTAAGCCTCTCTTCTGGGGCGGTCTGAGACCAGAACCAGGAAGCAGGGCAGCCTATGTGTACAGGATTTTTGAAGTCTCATAAGGCTCGGCCTGTGAGCTGGGGAGATCTCTGACTCTGGGCCATTCTGTGCGGTTTCGTCCTGCCGAGAGGAGGAAGCGTGTGCGCTGCAGGAACCAGGCGTGCACACAGAAGTGCACACGTGGGCCTCTCACACAGGTCCCTAGGGTCCCTGGAGGGAATCCCCGGACCCCTCTGAGCCATCACTGCATTTGGGGCCAGGACCCAGAGCCAAAGACAAATCAAGGAGGGTGTGCTGAAAACACATCTGCAGGCGGCTCTGGGCCCACAAGCCCTCAGCTGGCCTGGAAACGCCCTCACGAGGCCCCGGAAGTGTGGTTCGTCACCATGTTCATTCTGGTGAGGGTCTGCTTGTATGGTGGCTTACTGAAAACTGTTTAGACTGCTGATGAAATTCGAATCTATCTTAAATGAAATCCCCTCACCTGGGAATGTACACAAATGAGTGTCCAGAGGGGTGTGTGCGCGTGTGTGTGCGTGTGTGTGTGTGCACAAGAACACAAGCTGCTGTTCTGGGGAAGAAGCTGAAATAGAAAATAATAGCATGAACATTTATTAATCATATACACACGTGTGTGCGGACAGACACACACGCGCGCACGCACACACACACACACGCACACACACCTCCACATTTTTGGCACAGCCTGTATCCAGTATCAGTGATTCTAGATCACTTTCTTGTCAGAGACCTCAGCCTCCTTAAGCCAGTGGCTCTCAACGCTGCCTGCATGTCAGAATCATTTGGGGAGCTTTTACAAACCCCCCTGCCCCACCACACTCCAGACCAGTAATACATCAGAATTTCTGGAGATGGGACTTCGGCATTAATACTTTACATCCATATTGAATAACCTTCTCGGGTGATTCCAATGTCCTGCCAAGGCTTAGTAGTCCTCTGCCAAGAAAACTTCTATTGATCCTTCAAGACCCAACTCCTATGGCCCCCTTTCTAGGAAAGTCCTTCTTATACCTCCCCAAGGAGAGTTAGTCTTTTCTTTCCTGAAACTCCCAAAATATCTTACTCACCGGACTGTATGATTATTTTCTTGTCTATCTGTACGGAACCGTGAGTTCTGTGAACATAGGTACTACGTGGGGTCCATTTTTTTTTTATCACCAACACCGAGCTTAGTGTCGATATGCAGCTGATGATCAATAGATGCTTCGGAATGAAAAGGGGGGTGTGTAGTGAAGGCCACAAACAGGAGAGGAGTGTGGTGTGGAGGCTGTGGTCGTGTCTGGGGTTAAGGCCATGGCCTGGTCCCCTGGCAGTGGGGTGGGGATACTGCCCCCACCCTTCAGTAACAGAGAGGGTCCTCTGGTGCCAACAGTTTGATGCCGCTTGGTGCCCATTTCCTGCTTCCCTAGGAAGTGCCACAGGCATTACTCAGAGGCTCAGAGGGACAACTGAGTGGGCTGTGACCTGTGTCTGGAGTCCCAGGGTGACTGACCCTTTCTTTTTTTAAAATATGTTTTTACTGATTACTTGGAGAAAGAGAGAGATAGAAACATCGATGTGAGATTCTGGGGATCGTGAGCCTAAAACCCGGGCATATGGCCTGACCAGGAATCAAACGGGGACCTCTCAGTCCATAGGACAATGTTCAATCCACTGAGCCACACTGGCCGGGCAACTGACCCTTTCTAACTGTCCCCTCAGCCCCTATTCCAAGGCCATTCTGTCTGCCCGGCTTCCAGGAGCTGCTGAAATGTGAATTTACCGGAAATGGAATTCCCTTACCTGGGAATGCACACAAGTGTGTGTCTGGAAGTTCATGTACACACAAGGGGTGTGTGTGTGTGTGTGTGTGTGTGTGTGTGTGTGTGTGCACATGCATGTGCATGGTGGGCTCTGAGCAATCTTGGTGCCCTGGTCCTGCCCAGATCTTGGTCCTTGGCAAAGGTCCACGCAAGAGAAACACAAGTCCAAGAAGAGGAGGCTTCTTACAGCCAGCTCCACCGCGGACCCCAGCCCCAGCTCAGAAGCCCACGGAGCAGAGGGAGAGGGCGACACCGGGAGCAACAGGGGCAGGTGTGCACCCTGCATGAGCACAGCCTCTTTCCCCGTCCCCTCCCCTCCCCTCCCCTCCCCTCGGGCAGCCCTGCCCCTGCACAGCCCTTCCACAGTCCTGTGCTGGTTCTCGTTTCCTTTTTTTTTTTTGGTACATGCCCCTAGCGGGAACTGAACCCAGGACTCTCTGGTCCGCAGGCCGACGCTCCAACCGCTGAGCCAAACAGGCCAGGGCGGTTCTCATTTCCTCTCCCCGTCCCCAGTGGGGCCTTACTGCCCGCCTTAAGCACCCCCACTGAGGGAGGTGACAAGGCTGCGGGAGGACTCTGAGCTGGGGTGGACTTGGGGCTGGAAAGGAGTTAAGAGCACAGGACTTGGCGGGAGGCCGCCCTGGCTTGAGAACCAGCGGTCAGTGCCTGGCCCTGTCTCCTCGGGCCCTCAGTCTCCTCATCCATAAAGTGGGGTTGAAAGTCCAGCTCCCACCGCACACCGCTGTGGTCTGGAGTACGTGAGGCACGAAGGGGAACCGACTCTGCACACGTTGCTGACAGGCCTGTTACTAGTCCGGGCAGAGGCCACGCGAGGGCCCCTCTGCCTCGAACACACACACTCACACTGCTCGCTTCCGGAAGGGCTCCCCACCTCCAGCACACATGACCTCGCCCTCTCCCAGAGCCCCCACTGACCCGCCAAAGTCCCGGTCACCCACAGAGTCCACTCAACACAGCGTTTTCGTTACACGTCGGGGCTTTACTTCAATTTGAAGCAGATGGTTGAGCACAGGATGTGAACAGCTTTGGCCTTTTGAGCAAAGGAAGGAGCAGGCCTTGGCTTTGAACTTGCCCCACTCCCCCACATACTGGCCCACTCCCCTGGTCCCTTCCTCCCTCTGCCCCCTGCATAGCTAGTAAGGGAACACTGGCGTCCACACAGGGCGCCGTCTCGTTGGCACAGCCAGGAGGGCCAAGGAGTGGCCGCCGGGGAGCAAAGACCCTTGGGCAGGTCACCTTAGGACAGGTCCCTGGGGTGGTCGATATTGCTTCTTTCCCCCACTAACCCCGCCCCATGATGCTCAGGGCCCAAGAAGAGAAGCCTGGGCCCAGGGACCACTGAGAACCAGGGTCAGGGGCCTGGGCAGCCAGTCAGCGGGAGAGAAGGGAGCCAGGATCCGAGTCCACTCCCGACCCGCACCCCAGCCTGTCTCACAGGACGCTCATCTGCACCCCCTCAGGGCCCAGGAGAACGAGAGGGCCTAGCCAGAAAGAGTGTCAGGTGCTTCCAATGGTCACCAAGTGTCCATCCTTCCCGTGAGCTGCTCGCGGAGCTGCTGGCTTGTCTTTGGCTGGCAGTGGAAGAAGGCGGGCCACAGGAGGAGCACAGGTCACAGGCACCGTGCGGCTTTTCAGTGTGGGCTCTTCTCGCCACGTTCCGTTCAGTGTCTCTGTGGTATCTTTGGCAATGAATTTCTGCAGCCAGAGGGTGGGCCTGAGGCCCCAGGCAGGAGGAAGGCTGAGCTCTCCCCACCGCCACCAGGCAGAGGGCAAAGTGCGAAGTCACCGCGTGGCTGGGGGAGGGCGGGATGGGGGGGAGCAGGCGTGTCCCTGACCCTGAGAGGCATCTGGCGGCACCTTGAAGACGACCACGAGGCTGGGCTGGGCGCGCTCACCTTCTCCTCAGGCTCGACCGGAAAGAGGGCCCACAGCAGTGTCCTTGGTCCAGCCCAGGGCCAGTCACTCCTGAAAAAAACACAGCCAACCGTCAGGAGTTGCCCGACTCATCCTGACTCGTTTCCAGAGGCCGACAGCAGTCCTGACCTTCGAAAACGCCACTCTGGCAGCTGAACTTGGTGCTGCTGCTGAGAAAACTGACCCAAGGCCGTGACCTGATACCAGGAAGGGCCAGGAGAGGGGGCAGGCCAGAGGGACTGCTGGAGTTTTAGCTTTGTGGGGAGGTCAGAGCGGCGGGGAGGCTCTGGGGGCCCCAAGTCCACCCTGAATATGTGAACGAGGAACAGCAGCCCCTTAGCCCGGCCCAGCACAGCCCTGATACAGCAGTTCCAAGCACTTCTCCTCTCCTGATTTTTGCAACAACCCTGAACCAACAGCTCAGCACTTATTTTTGAAGCAAAACATCTGTCAGGCACCTCCAACATGCCAGGGAGCTTCCTCACACCCCCATCTCAGGTGAGTAATCCCTGGCTCCCCTCGGGGAAAGAAGGGCTGGAAGCTGGCATTCGAATCCAGATTGGCAGTTTATTCTGCCACCCAGAGGCGCGAGGAGCCCGGGCGGAGCCAAACCATGAGGCTGGAGGGCCTGCGAACCACAGTCCTGGGGCGGCCCCTCGGCAGGCAGCCAAGGTGCCAGGCTGGGGCAAGGCTGAAAGTGGGGTTCAAGGAGGGCGAGGGCGCGGGCCAGGAGGAGGGCGAGTCCTCCAGCTAGTTAATCAAGGTCAGAAGGAGACAGGGAGAGTGAGAGGAGGGAGCATCTTGGTGCGGGGAGTCCGAGCTCATTCTCCCGGCCCACTGTGGTGCGTGGCCCCAGCAGGAATCTGCTTTCTGTTACCGAGTCTGAGGAAGAGGATTAAGAAGCAGGAAAGGAAACCCGTGGGGATGGCACTGGGTCAGTGGTCCACGGGGTGATTTACAGCCCCGTCGTCCTGGCGCTGGATGCCTGGGCGGGCCCTGCGAGGACAGCCCAGCTCCTTTCTTGTTCAGCTTGCCGGTGGTCTGGGGAAGGCGTGGAAGGCTGGGTCGGCTGGAGGGGCCCAGCCCCAAGACTTCTATCAGCTCTCACGCCCTGCTGAAGCCAGGCTACCACCCAAGAGCGAGGGAGATGGGGTTTCTCTCGCCAAGGCCTGACCTTCAATTCCTGACCCCACCCTTTCCCTCGAGTCTACACGGGACGTGTTCCCACCATCCACCTGGGCCCAGGAATCCCAGCACACGCATCACAGGTTCGAGGAAGACTTCAATCAGTTAGGGCGTGGCGGGAGGAACACTGGGAGGCCCTAGGTGCCAGGACCTTCTCTGCAATTAACCAGCTGTGTGACCTTGGGGAACTCCCTCCCTCTCTGTGCTTTAATTCCTGCACTTGTACAGCAAGGGGGGTGTATGTGATTCCCACTCCCCAGAAGGTGCTCGGTAGAACATGAGCCAGGTGAGATGTATCTCATGAGTTTGGCAAACATCACAGACCTTGGCCCCATCCCGGAAAGTCACTATGTCTAGCAGCATACTAAAGGCTCTGCAAAGTCCTGCAATGGAGAAATTGCTGTGGCTTCATTTACAGTGTTTTCTGAACTCTTCCAATTGATGATGTGGTTGCAACTGCATCATGAGTGGAAATTCACTCAACCTTCTGGTAAAGTGAAGCTTATTTAAGGCTACAAAAGGGCCGGGGGGAAGTCTCAGGAAAGGCAGTAAAGGGCTTGCAAACCTCTGTGGGTCTTCCCTCCTTCGGGTGCCAAACAAACACAGCATGAGGCCACTTGCAGGAATCTGCTTTCCTGCCAGCCTACCAGCTGGCCCAGTCTCTCAGCATCCCAACCCCAAAAGCAGAGTGGAGACCCTGATTGGTCCAGCCTCAGTCAGATTTCTTACCCTGGACCAATCAGCTGTGACAGGAATGGGAGACAAACCTGCCTAGGCCATCCCTTCAGAAGGAGCTGTGTGGGGGCACAGAGGGAGGGTGAGTGTGTGCGCATAATTGAAAATCAAGAAGGAGGCTGACAGGCACTTCCCACTGTGACACCTCAGACACCTGGGAGGAGCCCTGGCATCCCTCCCACTCTGGCCTTTTGAGGGTGCTGTTTCTGCTGTTGGCCAAGGCTCTGGGTAGGGCTGGGTAAGGCTCTTGGCTCGATGTCCTAAGGAGCCCCCCGAATCACGGCCCCTCATCATAGAAGATGCTGCTAACACACACTCTGAAAACTAGACAAAACCGCCTCTCCGGTCCCTTTCAGCTGGTCTGACACGCTGAGTCTGACCGAGGGGATTTGGTCAGTGTGGCCAAGTGGTTGAGTTTATCACACTTAGAAATCTTTTTATTTGTTCGCTTGTCCTCGGTCAGATCACCAGCTCCACGAGAACAAGGACAGCTGTGGTCCCGATGCCGAGAACAGTGCCGGACACCAAAGCGTCGCATTAAATATTTGTTGAACGAGTGAATAAATATTTCTCGTTGCAGGGATTTTATTTACTGTAGCTTTTACATACCACAGGATACGTTTCCTATTTCAAATGTAACTTTTGAGCATTTCTGTAAATGTGCCTGTGCTTTGAGGAACTTGTAGCAGTTACTGTGAATCCTGGAACAATTTTGCATCTTTACTGCTTTTGTTCACTCCCAGTTTTTTATTCCTAATTATAGCTCCTCCACTTACTAAGTTTGCCTCTGGCTTTAAGTGGACTGGTTTCCTCTCTTGATCACTTTTGTGGGCTGCAGAGTAATTTCACTACATTGAGGGCATTTAAAAAAAATTTTATCTGCTTTCTAAATTACTGCACCTTTATTTTTAAATATATATCTTATTGATTTTTTTTTTAGGGATCAGGCGATAGAAACATCGATATAAGGGAGAAACGGATTGGTTACCTCCTGCATGCCCCCTACTGGGGATCAAGCCTGCAACCCCAGCTTTTGGCTTTTGCCCTGACCGGGAATTGAACCGGGACCTCCCAGTCCATAGGATGGCGCTCAATCCACTGAGCCACACTGGCTGAGCTTACTTTACCGTTTTAATTTATTTTCAGCCACTGATGTCCACTTTACCTAGTTAACCATTTTCCACTATTTTCAAATTAGACATTTTCCTATATTTAAGCCATTCAGATACAGCCTTCTACCTGCTAAAAAAAAGTTATCCAATGGGATTAAAACTCTGAAAGTTTTAAAATAAGCTTGTCCTAAAAAGAGAAGTCAGATTTCAAATGTTATTTGAAAACTAAAACATGAAGACAAGCAGGGAGGGGAAGGGAGAAGTATTTCTCGAGACCCACACTATTAAGCATTATTTTACATTTTTTATTTTTATTTTTTTAATCCTCACCTGAGGATATTTTCTCAAATATCTTCAGATAGAGTGGGAGGGGGAGAGGGAGAGAGAAACATCAATGTGAGAGGGACACATCGATTGGTTGCCTCCCACATGACCCCGACCAGGGCCAAGGACGAACCGAAACCGAGGTACGGGCCCTTGGCCAGAATTGAACCCGCGACTCTTTGGTCTGCGGGCCGATGCTCTAACTGCTGAGCCAAACGGGCCAGGGCTTACTTTTTACTTTTAAGTACACGCATATGTGGGCTAGAAAGGGGGGTTCGTGTCCCATTCTGAATTTGGAACACAGCCACAAAGTCAGTGGGCTGTGGGCCCTGGGCAGCCTGGTTAGTCTTTCCAGGCCTGTTTCCTCATTTTAAAATGAGTACAGTAACAGTAGCCACCTCCTCCATCTACAAAGAATCAGTGAGACAATGTTGCTGAGCCCTCTCGGGCCTGGTGCACAGTTGAGCGTGGGAACTGGCTCGCATTCCCGCAAAGAGCCGGGTCTTCAGTCTGACTAACTGGCATTTGAAAACGGAGAATAAACAGGCCGAAAGGTCTCAAAACAAGTAACCAGAAGTTGTCCCTCTGAACCAACTGTCATCTTGGCAATTTGACTTCAATGCAGTCTTAAAAAAAAAAATTCTTTTTCAGTTACATAAGTCATGTCCATCATCTGATGAATGGATAACCAAAGTGTGGTCTCTCCACACAATGGAATAGTAGTTACCCATAAAAAGGAATGAAGTACCAACACACGCGATAGAACACGGGTGAACCTTGGAAACAGTGTGCTAAGTGAAAGGAGCCAGACACAGGAAACCTCCTGCTATCCGATTCCACTCCCATGAAATGCCGAGAACACAGGAATCTGTAGATTAGTGGTTGCCCAGGGCTGGAGGGAGGGGCCTGGGGTAGGAAGTGACAGCTGAAGCACGGGCTTCTTTTTAGATGGATGACAACGTTTTGAAACTGACGGTGGTCATAGTGCACATGTCTGTCAACACACTAAAAAAACACTGACTTGTACACTTTAAATAGCTGAACTATCATCTTGATAAAGCTGTTAAAAATTTTAAAATCTGCCTAAGGAGTGCCTGCTCATTGCAGAAAAATGAGAAAACACAGAAGAGTGAACAGGAAAATAAATTAAATCACCTCGCTCTCCCCACGGAGAGAAAACCACTAACGACATGGGGTGACCATTCCCCTCTGCTTAGACACACCGACACGGTGTTTTATGGAAGCAGAATCATGCTGTGTGAACTGCACCGTAGGCTGGTGCTTGTGTTTTCTCTGATAGCCCATACGTCTTTGCATCTGGCAGATCCTCCACTTCTTCTCGCGGGGCCAGGCTTTGCTGAGGTTATTCTGGGCACAAGCACAGGCTTGGGCTTCCAGCCTCCCAACTTCCCAGGGAACTGGAAGCAGGTATGACCAGGCCACCCCCAGCGCCTCCCGCCCCGCCTGGCCTGGGCGCCATGGGTGACAGGCAGGAAATTTATGAGCAGCTGGAGTTGGCTGCTATACGCCCAGGGCAGGAACATGGCGTGAATCAAGGATCACACTGTGTCCAGGCTGGGAGGGCCCGGGGAGGTCTCAGGCGTCTGAGAGTTGCAAAGTTATGGCCAGAGCCCCTTGTGAGCCAGAAGAATCTGCCTGGGGACCATGAATCGGGAGAAAAATTCATTTACTCAACAAAGATTTATGGAGTTCCTACTGGGTGCCAGCTCTGTGACAGGCACTGGGGTCACAGTCCCTGTCCTGGGGCAGCTTACAGCCCGACCCCAGGGCGAAGCTGAACCACTGCTGCTGGTAAATGCTGCGGGTCCCACCCAGTCCCTGTCCTGATCCCCAGGCTGCTGACCAGAGGAGTGGCTGAGCTGGCCGGGGATCCCGGCTGCGGTGTGCGATGGCCTGAGCCGCGCAGAGGCCGCCCCCGCCCCCCGAGGCCCCCGCTCCCCAGGTTGGGGCCTGGGTGGGTCTGGCAGGCCAACCCACTCATTTACTGAGGCCAGTGGGGATGTTCAAACCTCAGGGTCAGTGGATGCCCCAGAGAACGTTCCCTCCAGCGGGAAACCACCGCACCAGGCGAGGTGAAGGATGAGAGCGGGTAGCGCCGAGGACCCTCCTGTGCCGACGCGCGAAGGGAGCTGGTCTCGGGTCTCCTGTCCACGCACAGTCCGCGCACCCCACGCCGCCCTAGAGCCTCACTTGGGGTTACTCCTGCCCACTGAAACAGAAGCTCCACTGGGAAGGGGCTTTGTCGTCTGTGCCCCTGCTGCCGAGCCCCTGCCCCAACAACCCCGTCCAGCTCCAGGCCAGCCTCTGGACCCCTGGCTCCCGCGTCCACTGCAGGCTGGGGGACGTGTTTCTGCTCTGAACCCCTGAAGCACTGCACACACCCTCCTCCTTCCCTCCTCGCCACAAATTATTGTTGGTGCGACTGCCCTCGTTTCCTCGCTCACCCCACACCTCCAGCGGGAGCTCCTGAGGGAAGGGGCCGCGTCGTCTTCCACACGCGTCCTCCCAGGCCGGGGACCTGTGGCGTGACTCAGTGCTCAGAGCCGCCCCCTTACTCGTGGCCTCGGCCGGGCACCACGCTGTGCTCCTTCGCATGTGCTGTGGCACAGTCCCTGGGGGGGGGGGGGGCTGCTTTCACTCTGCAGACTGGGAAGTGGGGGCCTGAGCAGTTTCCCCCCTTGCCCTAGGTCACACCGCTAGCACGCAACAGAGCAAGGCAAACCCCGACCCCTAGAGAGTTCAGCGTCTTCGTTGGCAAACAAGGCTGGCAAGTCCCCAAACCATCCACCAGCCACCACCTTCCTGGGTTCTAAGAAAATCTCAGCCTTCGTGGCTGGCCCTGGGAGTCCTGGCCCTCCCGGAGCCAGGGCCAGAGCTCCCAAGGAGCCCACTCGGCCTGCAAGCGACAGCCAGAGAGCCCGAGGCCCCCGCCGCCCTGACTCCTTCTTGGGCTGCAGGCCACTCTCTCTGGCTGCCGATCTCTCTGTTCCTCTCTCCATGCTCTGCCTGTATGTCTCTGTGCCAACTCTCTCTTTGGCCTCTCCTATGTTTATCTCTCCACATCCGTCAGCCTATCTGTCCTTCTTGGCCCCCACCCCACCCACAGTACAGGGCACCATGAGGGTCGAGCTGGCCCGGGTGACGCCTGAGGCCCAGCTGCTGCAGCTTCCCATCTGCTTCCCATCCTGTGATGCTGTCCAGCCAATTCCACTTGGCTCCACACTGTTCTTCCAGACCCAGAAGCTCAAGGAGCCCATGACCTTGCCCCACAGCCAGAGCAGCCACCAGGCTAGCAGACAGCTGGGCAGATCGGTGCACCAGCCAGGTGAGCAAGGCCCTGCTCCCTCGCAGCTTCCCAGCAGGCCCTGCCTCGTGACCCCCCACCACACACATACGCACACCACCCAGCCAGTGTCGAGGGATCCCTGGCAGGCCGGCCTCCTCAGGGCTGGGGACGGCTCCCCATCACTCTCCTGCCTCTCTCAGTCCTCCCTTCCCTAGTCCTCACCACAAAGTGACAGCAGGAGTGACACAAGCCAATTCATGCCCAAGTGCTGGCCAGCCAGCCTGCGGACAGACCACAGTGTGTCTCCCCCAGGAAGGGGTCTAGTTCTGAGTATTTCAGGACGAGTAGCGGCAACCATGGGGTGGCTGGGAGAGCCCCTGGACAGCCCAATAATAAAATGATTTCTGCAAAAAGAGTGTAAAAGTGCAGTTCTAAGATGAGAAAACACCTCCCCTAGCCCTGCCCATCATCCCCAAGCCCTTCATAGACAGATTCTGGAGCCACCAAGGGATTCAGGCAGGAAGGGGACCTCTCTGACCAGGGCTTCTTACTCACTACCACCCTGACCATCAGTGACAACACTAAAGTAGCCCCCCGCTGCACAAAGGAGGCCAAGCCTGAGAAGAGAAAGTTCCTTCACCCACACTCATGCACACACACACTCCCCCCCACACAGGCATGTGCACACGCATACTCACTGACATCCGTTTAGCACGGTGGTTAAACGCACCAGCTATGGCATCAGACAACCTCTGTTTGAATCCTGACTGCCCCATTCTACCAGCTGTGTGACTTTGAGCAAGTTACTTAACCTCTCTGGGCCTTAGTTTCTTCATCTATAAAATGGTAATAATAACCTACTGTATGAGACAGTAAGCAAGATTAAGGAACACAATGGCTACAAAGCCAAGCACTCAGCATTAGGCGGCCACATGTCAGAGCACACACGTGTGTGTGTCTGTGTTTGCATAGGTGTCTTCCCCCCATCTGCTCATCAGCTCAAGGCAGAACTGTGTCTCCACTTCAGATTGCCAAGGCCCCACTCAGTACGGGGCACAGAGGAGCTGCCCTAGCTACTGTGGGAGACGAATGGGAGCACCTTATTTCCTTGTGCTTCCATTCTTCCATTCATTCGACAAATATCTTCTAAGTGTTTAGACCAAGCCAGGCTCCACGCAAAGCACTGGGGATCCTGCAGTGAGCAAAACAGACAAGGAGCCCTGCCCGCCCACACTGACTGACATCCCAGGAGGAGCAGCCCCTACGAAAAGCAAGTTTCCCTAAAGAAAGGAAGCCTCTCGCTTTCTGTGCCAAACAGCTTGGGTAGGTCCTTTCCCAATAACTGATACGCTTCCCTGCGTTCTCAGCCAGATGTTACTGGGTGTGCTTCAGCTTCCTCTTGACAATTCAAGGTCAAGCCCAGAAATGTCAGTCTACATAAGACTCCCCAGGTCCTTGAGGCTTCTGGGGCCCTTTGCCCCAACACTAAATGGCCCCAAGTCTCTTGGCTCTTCTCAGCCTCTGGCGCTGCTCCTTTTGTTTTTCTGTTTCTTCCCAGATGATCAGGCCACTGGCTGGGATTCTGGGTGCTGTCACTGCACCTGCTCCAGGAGCTGGCCTCCCACTTCAATAGGTCGTTTCTGTTCAGCTGCTCTGCTCTGAGACACCAGGGAGTCACGCTTGTAGGAACAGACTGCAAGCAGTAGGCTCCAGAGAAGGTCCAGGCCGGCTCTCCTGTGAGCTTTTATGCATGGCCTCTGTGTCGTTTAGCTCTGTGTTCCAAAGGGCGGGGCCTCTGTCTGTTCTGTTCTCCAAAGGACCCAGCACCTAGAACAATGCCTGGCACGGAGTAAACACTCAAAACTATTTATTTTTACATACATGTGCAAGGCCTTCATGCTTTCTTCATCCTTTTCTGCTCATGTAACTAAAGAGACTGAACGAGTGAAGAGTCCCTGTGTGTATGTGTAGAGGCGGTAGGTTTGCAAATAACCACACAGGCTGCCCACCCACATCCTGGGTGTGCGTGGAGGTGGGGACAGGGTGGCAGCACCATCACTGTCATGGAGGGGGCAGGTGATTCTCAGCAATGCTGCACAGCTGTTCTACGTCTTCTGGGTGGGCTCGTGGGCTGCCCCTCGTGGGCCCAGCTGCCTAGCTCTGCTGTCCTGCTACCAAAGGACCATCTCTAAAGTGTCCCTGACCCCTGGGGGAGAGGGGCAAGTTCTGAAACCCTCGGGGACCTTCAGTCATCAGCCAGTGTGCACCCCTTCTCACCTGGACAGGAACTCGGCCCACCACAGGGGAGGCCTTCTACCTCATCCTGACAGACGGTGCCTACAGATGCGCCAGCACACCTGTGCAGGTGTGTACACGCACAGCACACACACACACACTCACAGCAGACAGCAGAGGGACAGACCCAGTGTCCTCTGCCTGGCAACAGAATCAAGTCCTTGGTCGGCAGCCAGCCTGGTATTCACGCTCCAGGTCACCGGGTGGGGAAGGGACACTCAGGGTCCTCTGCCCACCTTCCTGAAGGACCAGCAGTGTCCCTCGAACTGTGCCGTGCTTCAAGATGGCCCTTCATGGCCATTGTTTCTTTGAACCCTCCTCACCCAGACATTTTTATCCGTGTTTTATGAGCAAAGTGGAGCTTGGAGAAGGCAAGTGCCTGAGGTTACAAAGCTCACGGGTGGCTGGGCTGGGATGCAGACCCGTCACCCAGCTCCAGGACCCGTACAGCCAGACACCCCCTGCCGCCCACACTTTCCCCTCGCCGTGAGCAGAGGACAGTGGTCTGGATTCAGGAGCACTTACTTCACGGGCCAGATGAGCCTGCCTGGGCCCATCCAGCCCGCCAGCCGTGTGACCCTGGCTGACTGCACCCTGTAGGTCCCAGCCTCTTCATCTAGCCCCATGGTTAGTAATGTGGCTCTCAGGAGGCTGCTACAGGAGTCAAGAGAATAATGGGCATGAAAGGACTCTGCAAACTGCAAAGCACTGTGCAGAGGTACCAGTTCGCTGGGCTCTCTGAACCTCAATCAACAGAAAGTGGGGCCTAATGGGGCTGCTGGCACTCACTTGGCAGCTGCAGTGAGAAGTGGGTGAGCTCGTGGAAGGGGGGTTCTGCCATGGTGATTACGGTTATGCCCCTGGTTAGCCCCACTGGGAAGAAAACCACCTTGTCACAAATCAGGGTCAACCTTCCAGGGGTGAGCATGTGACTGTTTATCCCGCTGCTTTCCCAGATGAGAGACCCTCATGTTTTTCTCAGGTTCAGGTGGTGCACCCCTTATTTCATGGAAGCCAGGGGATGTCTGGGCAGGACTAACTGAACTGGCGAAGAGAAACTGCTTTGAGGTCAGGCCCCCGCCCTGCCTTTGGAGGCAGTGTGAGGATGAGGTGCTCGGTGCTGTGGCAGCCACTGTGCAGCCATGAGGTGAAAACCGAAAGCCTGGAGCCCAGGAAGCAGCCTCCCCCTCAGCCTGCGGAACTGTAAGGAACAAGGGCCCCTGTTAGTTTAAGCTGCTGCCTGAGGGTTTCCTGTGATCTGAAATGCAAAGCTGTCCTCACTAATTCAAGGGGACAGCACACAGCTCCCAGAGGTCTGGGGTAGCCCTGACCTTCCTGTGTCCTGAAGCCCCTCGTTCATCCTTCCCTAGTCTTTGCCTTCAGCACAGGAACATGCAGCCCCCACAGGGTGGATTTTAGAGGAAGGAATCGTGTGTCATTCTTTGGGGGCCTACCATGTGACAGGAGCTGGGATACAAAGATGAAAAGGCTCACGGTCTAGCTCAGAGGCGAGCACCAAAAAACACGGTGCAACTAATGTCATGTGTTGGTTATATCCCACAATATATCACGTAACATATCACCTATAAATATACTGTAATGTAATGATATAAAATGAACTCTATCACATAATAAAGTATCTCACAATAGAACACTTTGTGTCATTACTTCATAGCATATCATATGATGCTCTCCTGAATTAGACAGTGCACACCCCTGTGGTAAGCGCAGTGAGGTGGCCATGCCATGGGGCCCTGAGAGGAGGCTGGCGCAGGGGTCAGAGAGGGCTTCCAGGAGGAGCTGAGCCTTCCAGAACGAGCAGGAGTTAGCCAGACAGAGGGGAGAGGGGAGAGGGGCATGCCAGACAGCAGGGATGGCATGAGCACAGAGGTCATAAATAGCCCCTCTGGGCGAGGAGTTCCGTGCTGCCGGAGTGTAAATTGGGACACAGGGAATGACCGGCTGGGGCCAGGTCACTTGAGGGGGAGGGTCAGGTGTCCTCTGAGGGAGTCCGGCCTCGACACTTGGCCTGTGGGGAGCCCCTGAGGGTCCTGAGCAGAGAAGTGAGGCGCTGAGACCTGGCTTTCAGCAGAGCTGCCGTGAGGGGCTCCGGCGGGGACAGACTGAGCAGGGGAGCAGCTGGGCACCGGGCCAGGCCCCAGGTGGCTGTGAATTCTGGGCAGAGTGGAGGGCCTTGAGGGAGGGAATGAGCCCTGCTTTGCCTCCTAAAATATCTGTACCAGGAGCTCAAGGCAGGCGAGGATTTGTATCTCCACCAGAACCGGCTTTCTGGTTCACTGGGGCAGGCAGAAAGGGGACAGCTCTCCAGGACAGGCCAGGAGCCAGGACCTGCCAGGGCCCCTCTGTTCCAGGCCTCCCACTGTGCTGGGTGCAGGGGCCTCAGGCTGGGCAGTGGGCAGCGCAGGCCCGATCACCCCTGTCTTCCTGCCTCTCCCCTTTTCCTCTAAAAGCAATTTCTGGTCACTGGGCCAACTCCACATGGTGGCCAGGGGCCTGGGCCAGTGGCCGCACCCCTTCCCCAGGTCTTCCTCACCATCTGCACCATGAGGAACAACTTCTCAGGCAGGGACATGGGAGGGAGGGTGGAGTTCACAAAACAATTTCACATTCGTTTGTGCCCCTGATCCCTACAGAGACCTGGGAGGCGGGGTGGGTGCCTCCCCGATGACACACTTGAGCAGGGCCACCCGGTCACACAGCCCCTGGGGCCGAGCAGAGACTCGCTGCAGAGCCCAGACCCAGACACCTGCCCAGCAGGGTCACGGTGGGGAGGGGGGATCTCGCCGGCCTGCGCTGAGCCCTTCAGGCGAGTGGTCCTGAAACTGTGATGAACATAAATACTTGGTCCTGCTGGTGCTGCCATCTCTCCACCGGAAACGAGGAGCGAGGCTTTCGAGAAGAATGAAGTGCGGGGGCCTGAGTGAAGTGCGGATGAAATGCACAAATACCCTGAAAAGCCCAGAATTTTTGCTTGTGAAACACTGGCCACCCACAGCAGCGCGGATGACAGGCTTTTTCCACTGCCAGGGAGAGGGGCTGCCAGAGCTGCGGGGCTGATGGAGCAGTGGGGGTGGGGAAGGCAGGCAGTGCACAAGGAATACAGGGAACCAGAAAGAAAGGGGGAGCCCCAGTCCCCTGCCGCTGACCTGTGCCCCCCAGCTCATCACACCACCACCACGTGACCCTCGGAAGGCATCGCCTCTCCTCACCTCTACCGGGCAGCCCCAGGCCTGGCTCTGGGCTCCTCCTGCAGGACCCAGTGGGGGGTGAGGGCGGTGGCCGGGCCTTGGCCCTCTCTTTTCCTCCCCAGTGCAGGCCTCCCAGCTGCCAGCCCTGCCCCGGCACCCATGGGCCCCCAACAGACCACCTGGTGACTGCTCCCAGGAGGTGCCCAGATTCCAGGCAAACATCTCCCAGAAGATGTTGGCAGTGGTGGAAGCCAATTCTTTAAAAAGGCTTCATGTCACCCTGCAATCAGCTGAGAGGCCCGGGTCCCGGGGTGTGTATTAATACCACTGTTCTCCCAAAGCATCCCGTGTTGCTCTGTGATGAGCTGGTGGGGGGTCTCCACGCTGTCTCTGCCCCCCACCCTCCCTCCACACGGACACGGTTCACATCTCTGTGTTCGGTTGACGACTGTGTCCACTTTCCGCTGAACACGGTGGCGGGCCTGGGCCCTGCCCACGCGGTGCCCTCCCCGCCCAGGCACCTCTTTCTCGCCTGTCCCCTCGAGCTGAGGTTTTATGAAAACAGTCACTTCCAACCATCCCCAATTTTAACAGCTTTGAGAAGGAAAAAAAAAAAAAAAAGTCCAGCAGCATCCAGGGTAACTAATTAGGTGGCCTTCAGGCACCTCAGAGGAAGAAGGAAAGTCACAACTGGTGTAAGAAGAGGAAGAAACAACATTAAAAGAAAACAAGGGGGAACAAAATAAAAAGCAGAGATAAAAAGTCAAGAGAAAACAGCGGCGCCTGAGAAACAAGAATTCCAGCCGCCAACTTTTACGGCGTCCAGCCCTGTTATTCATAAGCGAGTTTCCTCTCTCACAAAGGACCTTTTGCACGGTTTTCCCTGCTGCCTCCAAACCAGCTGCTCGCGCTGTTGTATCCTGAGTGATGATGAGGCTCTGAAAGGGTTTTTTGGGAACAGATGGCCAGGGGAGAGCTGGGGAATGTGCCAGCAGAGGGCTGGGCGGGCTGCCAAGGCCTGCGGTGACTGAGTGCTTGGGCTTCCAGCTCGCGTGCTTTCCCTGCCCTCTGCCCTCCGTGGCGCCAGCAGGCCTTCCCAGCGAGAGCTCGGAACATCTGGAGTCTGGGGCTGCCAGGAGGGGGGGCCGCAGCGGTGGCGGCAGGCGGGGGACCCTCTGTTCCAGCGGAGCTCCCATGGACTCACCACCAGGCCCGCCTCGCAGAACAGCTAATCAAAACCACAGCGGCCGAATGGGAACCAGGCGCGCTCCCAGCTGCAGCCAGAGGCCGCCAGGAGACTTAACCCGGTGTCAGGCCTCGCTGGCGGCACAGTGCAGGGCTGATGATACCCCCTGGCCCACCCCACCCTGTACCACCCCCAGCGCCACCACCAGTGGGCGATTGGCTCCCCGCAGCTTAATGAAGCCTCCACGCGCTGCAGCCTGGCTGCTTACATAAGACTGTTGCCCTGGGCGAGGCCCTGCACCCGGCGTTTGCTGGGCGCCTCCTGGGCACAGGCCACCCTGCTGGGCAGTGGGTAAGCTCCAGGACCGGACAGGCCTCAGGAGGTGAAGAGCTCAGGCTTTGGAACCAAAAGACACAGACTGGAAACAGCTCCACCACGTCTAGTCACATGGCCTTGGGCCAGTGCCTGTCTCTTGGCCTCAGTTTCCTCTCTGAGCTATGGGGGAAGGAGTCAGGGTAATAAGGGGTAGAGATAATGTCCGTGAGGTGCCTGGCACACAGTGGGCAGTCACCACATGGTCAATGTGCTTGTCGGCGGTCATCCGTATATTAGTATTACCGTGTACAAGCAACACCAAGCATGTTCTTTTCAGACGAGCCCATGAACTTTAGGAGCCAAGGGACTTCTGGCTTGGCTGCACACTTGCCCCACTTCAAGGGTTTGTCCTGAAGCGCTAAAGAGGGAGAAATCCCCCACTCAGAACTATTTGCCCTCACCTGCATTTTGGCTGGTCAGTCATTCACCCAGCTCTGGGGACTGCCCTTTTCTGAGATGCTCCTTCCTGGGGTTCCACATACAGTTGTTATCTTATAGCTGTAAATTCATGAGATTTCCTTTCTGGCACTCGCCGAGAAAATGCCAGCCCTTTCTCATAAGGGAGGGACCTTGTTTAATCCTTCCAGCAAGGCGGCAAGGAAAGTATGTAGGCTCTCACTTTAGGGGTGAGAGAATGGGGATCAGAGAAGTTAAGTCACACACCCAAGGTCACACAGCTCAGGAAGTGCCAAGATCAGGACTCCAACGCAGGTCTCCAGTCCCAAAGTTCTACACTTCATGGTCTTAGCGAGGGTCTCCCCTTGTTGGGTTTGTGTGTGCCTTAAGTTAAATGGCAGCACCCCAGGGAACTGAAGAGAGCTGCAGTGTTCTCCTTAGCCCCCATCTACAGAGACACTCTTTCTCCCGGCTCCAGGAGGGAAGGCAACAGAGCCATGCAGGGGTTCCCAGAGGGGCACCCTGGCGCGAAGAGGGACGCGCAGGGGGTTCTCTGAGGAGTCTCTGCACCCCAAAGGGTGACCAGGGAGAGTATCAGAGGGGGCCTCCCACGTCTCATGAGTGGTTAGTCCTTGTTCACTGGGCTCGAGACCCCAAGTTTTCATTCATACACAGCACGTTGGGGAGAAGAGGAGGATCTGTAAGTACGTATGAGGAGGGGAGCAGTTGGAAAGAGGAAAGAGGAGGGGTTGAAAAGAGCGTGAAAGGAGAGGAAAGCAGCACCCCCAGCCTCTACCCCACCTCGGGACCACCCAGGGAACATCAGAGGGCAGCAGGAAAGCCGGCTCTGAGCTCACCTGGGAGGCTCCCCAGCCAATGATCCCTCCAGCCCCGTCCCTGCCAGACTTGTGGGCTCACGGTGTCAAACTGAGAGGAGAAACAGCAGCTGAGAGAACACTCCGTGTTGGAACAAACAGCTGGTGACAAACGTCTATGTAATTGGAATGCCAGAAAAAATAAACTGCATCCATTTTTATGACAAGAAGGAAATTTGAGGGTGATTTCCCACCCCCCACCCCCCTTTTTCCCAGCATACATGGACTCTGTGGGCTTTGAAAGCAAATGGTATTTAACTCAATAACTTGGCCGGGGATTTGGAAACAGAACCTCCTCTCACCCAGCGCACTCCCGTCGGCTGGGTGACCCCGGGCCAGTTCCTCGGGCCTCCGCCTCGCTTTCATTCTGCGCGCCGTGGGTCAGCACCAGCACCTACTGGCAGGGTTGGCAGGAGGAGTCAATGAGGTGACACGTCGGAAGCACTGAGCACCATGCCTGGCACGTAACCCAGGCTCTGAGAACGTCAGGTGTTCTCACTGTCCTAGGGCGCACTGCACTGGGTCGCAACAGTCTCTGGGAGGGCCTTTGCTGTCTGTGTGAAATGCCTGTGATGGGCAGAGGGGCAAATGAGAGTAACACGTTTCGTCATTTAGACAGAAAAAGGGGCCCTGGCCGGTTTGGCTCAGCGGTTAGAGCGTCGGCCCTCGGACCAGAGAGACCCGCGTACGGTTCCCGCTAAGGGCATGTACCTGGGTTGCAGTTTGTCCCCGGCCCCGGTTGGGGTTGTGCGGGTGGCAACCACTCGATGTGTCTCTCTCACATCGATGTTTCTCTCTCTCTCTTCCTCCCTCTCTCCCTCACACTCTATCCGAAGATAAATGCAAAAATGTCCTCGGGTGAGGATAAAAAGAAAAAGGGGGAGGGGGCTGAGACAACTTCAGCTCAGATGTCTAGCTGGAAAGGGCCTTAGAAATCGCTTCCAGCAGCAACTCACCTTACAGAAGTGGAGACTGAGGAGGCCCCAATGAGGGTGACTACGTACATGGCAGGTGGGGACAGAGCCAGTGGGTGCTCTGGGGGCACCAGAGGCCCTGCACAAAGTGGGGGGGGGGTGCTGGATCCAGCCAGGTCAGGAGCTCTCGAGACTCTGCCTCGCACACTCAGGGGCTCGGGAGCAGTCCACAGAAAGAGCGGGTGCGGCTGGGTCCTGTTGGTGGCCTGGGCTCGGCCACCCAGACAGTAAGCAGCCCTTCAGAACACCTCAGCTCCCACGGACCCCAACCCAGACCCAACGCACCGCCTCAGCTCCCCGGCACTGAAGCTACAGAAATCGGCGTCCAAGACATTCTTCCCAAGGGGCAGCTACTCTCAGACTTGCCATCACCAAGAAAAGCCTCCCCTGCCCAGAAATCAGCAGGACAAGGAAGACATGGGTCAGTGGAGCTGCACAGCATCACGCTCCTCTGGCTGCAGGTGGCCCGCGGCGCGAGGAGCACCCTCTGGCCTCGCAGGGCCAGCCTTCCCCGACTGTGCCACAGGCTGCAGTCACAAGGCCCCGGTCCCTGCCCGCCCACCAGGCAGAGCCCAAGCCCTGGACGCAAGGCATCATGATCCCTCGCACCTCTCCCCATCTCCAACCCTGGGCCCGAGAGCAACTTGAGTGCAGGAATTTACTGGCCATTTATCACCAGGGCTTAAGCTATGCCATCCATGCTAGTAGCTGGCGTTGATGTTGTTAATACTCAGTGGCTTACAATCGCTGGAAGGGGGTGCCCTGGATGGTGGGAAATTGTCCTTTCCTACTTCCCAGGTCTGGCAAGGCCTGCCCAGCCCAGGTGTGAAACAGTTCTGCTGCTCTTCCTCCCTCCTTCTCTCCCCTCACCCCACCTCCTCCTTTTTTTTTTTTTTTTTTTTATTGATCTTAGAAAGAGGAAGGGAAGGGGGAGAGAGAGAGAGAGAAACATCAAGAGAAACATCCACGTGAGAGAGAAACATTAATTCGTTGCCTCCCTCACGATCCTGGAGGGGGGATCACACCCACAACCTGGGTATGTGCCCCGACCAGGAATCAAACCCGCCACCTTCTGGTGTACAGGTCCACACTCCAACCCAGTCACACAGGCCAGGACCCCTCCTCCTCTTCCTCCTCCTCCTCCTCCTCCTCAGCTCCCAGGAGTTGCTGCTTTAAAAACAGGAGCTGCGGAAACATGGCCCCAAGCCAGGCGCTTAACGTGCATTATCTCCTCTGCAGCCGAGTCAGAGCTGAGCTCTCCAGAGCCCTTCATTCCCCCCGCCTGTCTCTCTGCTGGGCAGCCTCCGACACTGGCCTCTGCACTCCTGGGGCTTCCGTTCGGGGCTCTGAACCCCCAAAATCACATCCTGCAAGGTCCAAAGATGAATGATTCACTCAATGGTCAGGGATGTGGGTCCCCCACTCAGGTAGGAAAGGTCTAAGCTGGGTCAAAGGATGTAGCTGGGGTCTTGGGGGTGAGCTGGGCTCACTTTAAATCCCATTCTTAACACAGGTTTGGAGGAGCAGGGCAACGCGTCAGAACTGCAGGGGGTCTCCGAGGACCTGAGCTCTATCTCAAGGAGGCAACCTGAAAAGGGACGCCCAGCCTTTCGGGCACACTGACTGTGAGGGAGCTCTCATCCTCAAGCGGGACAGCTCGAGTCATCTTCAGTCCCGCGGGTGATCATTACCATCCCAGCCGCTATTTTACCGAGGATTTTCTTTGAGCCGATCACTTACATCGGCACCTCTTCTAGTTTCTTGCTTTCTTTGCTTTCTCTCTCTCTCATTAGGACGCAAGCCTGGCTCCTTCCCATCTCCAAACCCTCAGGCTGTCTTCAGTGGCTGCCTGGGAGGGGTAATAGGGGCTTGATCTGTCTACAGGGACTACGGAGGATCAAGCCTCCTCCACGACTAACACACCCTCACAGTGCCCAAGGGCTCAGCACAGAATCCCCCAGAGTGTAACTTGCTGTAAGCGCTCAATAAACACTGAATGAGTGAATGAATGAGTGAACCTCTAGAGACACCGTACCCCTTGGTGATGGTTAACAACCACGTAGGTCCACTGGGCAGGTCACTGGAAACCATCCCTGAGGACACCTTGGAACTCACACACCTGCGTGGTGACAGAGTTGCAGGAAGGCGCAGCAGCAGGAGAGGGGTAGTCCTGTGAGCCTCAACCTGCTGGGCCAGAATGCTGGGCCAGAGAAGCCCTGGGAGGTCCCAGCAGCTCCAGGTCCCTGTCCTGTCCCACCATCTATGTCCTCTTGGCAGTGGTGACTGCCCAGGCCCAGCACTTGGGAGAGGGTGGTGCCAGGACAGCCTGCCTGGCGGGAGGGTGATGCAGAACACAGGCTGCTGAGTGCCCTTCTGAGGCGAGGCGAGACCTCCCGGAGCATCAGACTGGAAAGGACGGTAGAAATCACCTACGATGTATCATCACTGTCCCTGCTTATCGACAAGAAAACTGAGGCTCGCTCTGGCTGGTGTGGCTCAATTGGTTGGAGCACCGTCCCGTGCACCAAAGGGTTGTGGGTTCCATTTCTGGTCAGGCCACACACCCAGGCTGCAGGTTCGAGCCCCAGTTCGGGCACGTGCAAGAGGCAACTGATCTATGTTTCTCTCTCACATCAATGTTTCTCTTTCTCTCTCTCTCCCTCTCCCTTCCTCTCTCTCCAGAATCAATGAAAAACACATCCTCGGGTGAGGATTAAAAAAAAGAAAATTGAGACTCAAAGAGGTTAAGAAATGGTTCTAAGATGACACAGCTGGTAGGTGGCAAGCCAGGACTTTTGAAGTCAGAGCTGTTTGATGCTCTGAACCACGGTCTTCCACCTCAGTCTCCCGATCTGGGCAATGGGGAGGTTGGACCAGATGGTCTCTGACGTGCCTTAGACTTGAGGTGATTTCAGGGGAAACCAAAAGCTCATCTCCCCTGGGCATCTTCACCCCACTCTCCCTTCTTTCTCCACCTCCTCCGCAACCCAGGACACCGTTTGCTCCAGTCTAGAAACAGGGAAGGGGGGGCCTAGGTGCTCCTGTCTTTGGCAAGTGAGGGGAGGCATTGGGGAGAGGGGAGAACCAGGAGCAGGGATGGAGAAAAGCTACCTGCCCACTTTGCCCATCCAGACCGCCAACCGCCCAGCGCCAGGGAATTTCACAGTTTACAAACCTCCTTTGTCCCAGCCGCACGGAGCATCAACGTGCCCTTAGTTTAGCCGTGTCACTGTCCAGTGGAAAGCTGCCCCGTGAGCAGCCACTGGCGCTTCCTCTCACCCACTTGATGAAGAATTCATCTAACTGGTCCATGTTAATCACCCCAGGAACGCGATGTGCAATTATCACAGCAATAGCAGTGGCAGGCTGTGAGGACATGACCCTCCCTGAAGTAGGCAGGAGAGTCCATGGAGGGCCTCTTTGGCTAGGGGCCCAGGGCCCCCTGGGAAACCTGGAGAACCCCCAGAGTCATCTGGGAAGGGGGGGAATGATGATCAGAGATGGGGGAGGGGCAGGCCAGGAAGGAAGGAACTGATGATGGAGAGGGCCAGTTTCCCCGCTCCCCACCCTCCCACCTCTGAATGCCCAGGGGAGCCAGCCACCCGCCTCAGGAATACAGACTGGGTCCCACCCTGTTATTCACTGTCCCTCAGGCCTCGTGGGAACAGAGATTCGGCGGGTTGCCATAAGCCTTGCTTAGCACTGCCTGGCCCTGGCCCCCAAGTGGAAATGCTGGAAGCACAGACCATCTGGGAACCATAGTTATGCCCAACACCTTTCCTCCCACACATATTTCTCCAAACACATAAGGCTTTGCATTGATTTTTAGATAGAGTGGAAGTGGGGAGGGAGGGAGAGAGAGAGAGACATCGATGTGAAAGAGACACATCGATTGGTTGCCTCCTGCACGATCCCAACCAGGGCCAGGGATTGAACCTGTAACCCAGGTATGTGCCCTCGACCAGGAACCGAACTGGGGACCCTTTGGTCTGTGGGCTGACGTTCTATCTGCTGAGCCAAACTGACAGGGCCACATGAGGCTTTGTACAGGCGGTTCCCTCTGCCTCATTTACCTGGTGACCTCTTGGCTGTCCTGCTGGTCCCAGCTCAAACACCACTCACACTAAGATGCCTTTCAAACTCCCTTGGGCAGGAGAGGTAACCTGTCCCTCCTCTGCCTGGCCTTCCACAGCCCCTAGCACAGGCCTTCGGGACACCTTCACCACACTGTCCTACCCTTACCTGCTGGCAAGAGGGTCTCTCTAACCATCCTGCGAGGCGCATGGGGACTGGGACCATACATTTATCAGCTTTATAGTCCTGCCTAGCATACTCAGGTTGGGGCTCAGCAAATCCCTCCAGAATGAATGAGTGAGTGAATGAATGAATGAATGAATGAGCAGCATCCACCTTAATGCACGGCCTCAGATAACCCAGAGGCCAAGTCACGTTCCCAAACACGCTCAAGGGTTCTCTGGGCTGTGATACAACGTCTATCAGGGCCCATATAGGGAATTCGGCACCAGAGCACAGAAAGCTGAAAAGAGCTTCAGAGGCAAATCATCCTCATTTCAGTGATAAGCAAACCCAGGCCCAGAGGCACTGGGTGACTGCCTAAGGTCCCCACAGCCCCATGACCAGGAGTAGAGTTACCCCACAATCCCAGAGCTGGAGGAGCTCTAAAGCCGGGGCAACCCCAGCAAAGCTCCAAGAGGCTGATCTCACTGGCCCTTTGGAAGCCGGGGTGAGTGTGGGTGCACCCCGAGTTCCTGTCCCCACCTCCCCTGTCCTCTCCCAGAGGCTGCTGCCCGCATGGCTGGCGCGTACCTTGCGCTTCTTGGCACGCCCCTCGGCCTGCAGGGTGCGGGTGCAGCGCTGCACACACTCGGAGAAGCTGAGGTTGCTGCGGTCGGCGCTGTAGTCGAGGTCAGCCAGCCGCGCCAGGGACAGGATGTAGTTACAGGCGATCCTCAGGATGGCCAGTTTGGATAGCTTCTGCCCATACGAGTAACAGGGCACCTGGTGGGTGAGAAGGTGTCAGGAGGAGTCTCCGTGCAGAGCATGACCCTGTGCAGCGCCCCGGCCAGGCAGGCATGGGGCTGCTCCCAGCAACACTGCACCCCCTGAGAGGGACCGCGGGACAGCGGAGGTGGCCTGTGCAAGCCCTTGACCCGGATTTTATTCTCAGTTGTAAGCACCCACACTCACATCTCAGCTCATCCACTGACAAACGCGGGGAGGTATACACATTTCTGTTTTGTAGGGGAAGAAACTGAGGCTCAGCTCATGCCCGCGAGTCGGTCTAAGGGAAGCACCGCGTGTAACCACCATGACAGAGATCTGAACCCAACCCTCCCTGAAAAGCAGTCTCTCTGACAGAACAGACATTTTTTTTTTTAATCCTCACCCGAGGATACTTTTCCACTGATTTTTTTTTTAGATAGAGTGAAAGGGAGGAAGAGAGAGAGAAACATCGATGTGAGAGACAAACATCCATTGGTTGCCTCCTGCATGACCCCAACTGGGGCCGGGATCCAACCTGCAATCCAGGTACCAGGAATCAAACCCGAAACCCTCTGGTCCCAGGGCCAACGTTCTAACCGCTCAGCCACACCAGCCAGAGCCAGAACAGACCACTTTTATCAGCTCTGATATTCCATTCATTCATTCATTCATTCATTCATTCATTCAGTGAGGCTGGTTTTGCTGGCACTTGAGGTTCTGACAACCAATAATGTGATTCCTACCTTCAGAACAAGCGTTAGGGACTCAGGGTCACACAAGAAGGAAACAGCCAGTGCTCAGTGGGGAGGGCACACACGGCTGGTTTTCTTTCTCTTTTCTCTTTTCCTTTATGCCCTTTGAATCTGAGAGGCTGCCGGGCATACAACACGTGCATAATAAATACTTACAGCCCCAACCAGACTTGACATGCTTGTCAGTGACTCATCACCAACCAGACACTCACTAATCACACGGGGATTTGAACCAAATGATGAGCTGGAGCCTCTCATTTTTTAACATTGTCCACCGACATTTGTGCTGCCAGAGCAAAAGCCTACGAAGCCCGCAGCAGTTATGTGGAAAGGTCACCACAAGGTCCTCCGGGCAGGGCCACGGCCGCCATAGGCACCCTTCACCTAAATGGCCGAAACATGCTCGCCCAGCCACCAAGGCTCCAGGAGTCCTCCTCTCTCTGCCTCTGCAGGATCTGTACGTAGATCTATCCTCCCCTGATACCTGGTACTGATTAACCCTCATGGCATGTCCATCACACAAGTATTCAGTGAGTACACACACCCCCATGTGCCAGGTACTGTTCTAGGTCAGTGGTTCTCTACGGGGATGATTCTGTCCCTCGGGGGACAGTTAGCAATATCTGCAGACATTCTTGATTGTCACTACTGGGGAGCAGGGTGGGAGGCGCTACTGGCCTGTAGCAGGTAGAAGCCAGGGATGCAATACCCGGCCCCAAAATGTCAACAGTGCTGAAGTTGAGGAATCCTATTCTAGGCCCCAGGGATAAAGCATGAACAAGAGGGTCACCTCAGATGGGGACCCTAAATGTAAGATCCACTTTGATCTCACTTTGTCAGGGAGCTTTCTCTGACTGCCCTACCCCAACCCTAAACGGAGGGGCGGAAGGTAAGGGTGGGGGATGGGGAGACACCCTTGATAGTACTGTAAGAGCATGTCATCGGTCCTTAACTCCTGGTTACTGTGACGCGTTGAATGGTCAGTCTCCCCGTAAGCTGTGGGGGAAGGCCCCGTCTGCAGAGCCCAGCAAAGGTCCTGCCCATCACAGGTCCTGCCCATCACAGGCACCCAAAGGGTTTGCTGAATCAGAAAATGAATGACCTCCCTCCATATTCACCAGGTGACGCCAGAATGTTTAGAACTGGGTTCAGAACCTTTCCTCATTCTGAGGATGAAGATTTAGCTATTTGGCCCAGCGCTCAAGCTCACATACCTTTTGGTCACCTGGTTGAACTCCTGGCTTTAGCTCTTCCTAACAATGAGACCCTGAGCGAGGGACACAACCTTTCTGAGCTTTGGTGTCCTCGTCATACGGCTAACAGGACTGCCCTCACGGCGTGGTAGGGATCCAGTGAGCTGACATTTGCACTGCCCAGAGTCAGGCCTGGTACAAGTCAGCAAAACAGTCCAATGGGTGTCGCAGGTCTCCAGAGAGAGGCTCCAGAGGGTGAGACGCAGGAAATCTAGAGGCAGGACACAGCGCCTACCTATCCCCTACCCCTGGGGGTCCTGAGACGTACCCACACCAGAAGCAAGGTTTGCTGTCACCCTTTAAAATGCTCCAGCAGCCAAGGCGTTGCCCCCTCACCAGGCTAGGAAACCCAGGGAGGGGCAGGGAGGTGACAGAGAGAACGCCAACTCCCATGCATTTCCCCTTCCTACCTCCCACTCCCACCCTGGCCACGGCTCCAAACCCATCCAAGAAAAGCTGGCAGAACAATGCACTTTGCCTGTTCCCAACCAGAGGCCAGAGAATCCTGCTTTATCAGCGTGAACAAATAAACAGGTCTGTGGGACAGAAAGGTTCCTGAGAGTCCTGAGACAGGGCACCCAGGGAGGGAGTGCCCGCCTGGCAGAGGCCCTGGACACGGGGTGCAGCTCTGTGACACCGGCCCCTAGCGGTGTTTTCGCCCAGAGGCCACGCCGCTGTGATTCAGCTCTGTGAACCCTTGGCCCTTGAACAGCTGGCTGCCCTGCCCGCTGGGAGCAGGGATCTCGGGAGGGTTCTGCACAAGGGGATCCAGGGTGACTGCAGGAATGCAGGGCAACAGATGAGGTCAAGGCCAGTCTAGGGGCTCCTGTGCCAGGCTCTGGGCTGGTTTTCTCCTAGACTGCGGCTCTGTGCCACCGCTTCTGTCAAAGTCCAGGCCTAACAAGAGGACTACTGCGCCCTAGCTGTACACCTGGCACTGAGGTAGCTCTTTACAAGTAGTTTACCACATGAAAACCTCCCCGAAAAAGACCACTATCTCATCTGCACGTAAGGAAACAGAGAGGTGACATACTGGGCCCCAGGACATGCAGCTAAAACCTGGTTGGAACCAGAAGCTTGCCTGGTGCCCAGGGAAGGCACACGGCCACTGGGCTCTCCCGGCTCCACCACCAGAGGTGGCCATATATGAGACACCAAGGGCAACTTTTGGTCACATTCCTCCTCCTCTCCCTCCCCCCCGGGGGCGGTGCTCCTCCACCAACCTGGCTAATTCCAGACCCTCCTGGTGCAGGGTGCAGCAGCTGGGCCCTGACAGCCCAGCTTAGAGGCAACCCAGGCTGGGCAGCGACTGCAAAGTGAGACTCCGATGGCACGTTCCAGTTCTGGGAGGCCAAGGTAGGGAGGGAAGAGCTGGTCTGAATCCCGGGCACTTACCAGCAGCGTGACTCTGGGCAAGTGCCTTTCACTTCTGAGCCTCAGTTTCCTCATCTGGAGAGGGGGGGGAGGCTAACAATCCCTGCCTACCCTTCCGGACCGCTGCGACCAGGCCACGCCTTGCTGTTCACTATGTTCTACTAAAGCAGGCAGAGGGCTGAGTATTTTGAATACAATGCCTACGTTCATGTTAAAACAGCCCGGAGAGGTAGAAAGCACGACTTACACTTTACCGGAGCATTTGATGGCGGGTGTGTGTGTGTGTGTGTGTGTGTGTGTGTGTAAGAACTTCCCTTGATTCTTAGCTGCTGGAAGATTTGGGGGGTTCTGAACTCCCCCCTCAGCTGGGCTTTTCCCAATTAGCCAGAAGCAGCTGCTTGGGGATCTGGATGGGCACCTACAGCCTAAGGTAGAGGCTGAGCAGCCCACCCTTCGAAGCTGCACACTGAGAGCTCTGGACGGATCCCACGGGACCCCAGCCTTTGAGCATCCACAGTGAGGCCCAGAGCCAGCTACCCCACTACCCGCAGGGAGCCCCACAGCAGCTGCCTGCTCATTCTGGTCAGAGGACACGGGACAAAGGCGGCAGCAGGGTCACTTGGCTCCAACTCCCGAGAGACTGCCCAACTTCCAGGAAAGTCCAAGGACCCGCCTTGTGCTCACCCCACGATTTTGCAGGTTCAGGAGAGCAAACTGGGGGATTTTCATGAGGTCCCATATGCCCCCAGAGCATTCCAATACCCCCCTCGTGTCTCCTCCACCCCCACCCCCGCCAGACTCTCTCCAGGCTCAGGCTCCAGGAAGCAAGAAAAAGCAAAAAGGACATTGGCCTGGGAGCCTGAGGACCTGGCTCTACCCCTGGCCATCCACATGACCTCAGGCAGGTCCATAACCTTAGGGGACCTCCGTTTCCTCACCAGTAAAAAGGGCATCAGAATACCTGCTACCTCAGAATGGGATCGCTGTGGGCAAAGGCAGGAAGGTGCTACAGAGAAACCAAGCCGAGAGCCTACCAGCCAGTTCAGGAGAGGCCTGGAAGCCCTCTGCCAGCTCCCACCCACCCTTCACACCCAGTGCCAGATGCCCTCCTGGAAGCCCACCGAGGGTCCCGGACTTCAGGACTCCAACACTGCCCGGAACACAGCCCGCACTTGTTCCGTGAGAAATGACTACTGAAACGACTGCGTCAGGGAGCGCAGACTCCCTGAGACAAAGCCACTATGCAGAGCTGCTCCAGGTCCATGTCAAGTTCCACAGAAATAAGTCCTTCAAAATCCCAACTTTCCACACAGCCACGAGGCTAGACCCTGAGAACCTGAGTCTTGGTAATTAAGAGGCATGGCCCCAGGGCCAGATAGGCCTAGATACAGATCTGATCACTTGCTTATCTTCTCTGTAAGTGTCCGCGCCTGTAACGTGGGGAGGGGGCACTACAGATACCCAACCACAGGCCCGATGCAACAAGGCTCCTACGCTGCTGCCCTGGTGACTGTGGACACGAGGGAGCAGGACAGAGGGGTCTGAGGCTGAGAGAGGTGCGGGGTGGGGGCACCATCCCCACAGCCGGTCCTGGGCCACCCTGAGCCCCCTTGGTGAGGATCCCCTGAGAGACTCCAGGGGCGGCAGAGGACGGGGCTGAGGCCCCACCTACTTGGCACCTCCTGCATGAAGAGGCATCTCAACAGGTCCTGAGGGCTCCTCAATGACACCTCAGGCCTCTGCCCACAAGGCTGCCATTCCTCCACCAAGGCCGAGGGGCTTCCCACTTTCAGGGGGGAGAGGCAATCTGTGCACACACCAGATGCCCCAAGGTTAAGCACAGTCTGTGAGCCAGAGGGCTCCACCAGGAGCCTGAGGCCCACAGCTCTGGCCCCTCCTCTCACCCACCCAGCAAGGCCAGGCTTCCCCTTCGAACCCCTCCCACCTGGTCCTGGAGCAGCCCTGCACATGGGCCAGGCCCAGCTGTGCACACATGGCCTTCACATGAGACGGCAGGGAGGGCCCTATGCAGCTGGGCTGGTGGCATGTGCGGAGACCTGACCATCTGCCTCGCATACCCACCACCCTGGCCTCACTGTCACACCCCCGCCAGACCAGAGGGCCTGTCCCCCACCTGCACCTCTGTAGCTAAGCAGCCCTCCCCGCATGCTCCCTGCCTGGTTGAGAGGAAAAGTGGGATGGACAAACCAGGAGGCTGCCTGGCTTCCTTGTGCTCAGGGTGGACAGCTCTGGGGCATTCAACAGGCTGAGGAGCAGAGCTGTCAAGAGCCTGGGCACTGGAGCAACTCACTGACACCAATTCGAAGCCAGGCTCTGCAATGACAGTGGTACACAGCTATGCAGGCTGCGCCTACACCATGCCAAGGAGGCACCAGCACACTGGAGTCTAGTGAATGGCATGCCAAGGAGGCGTGTGGTACAAAACTTGTGAGGCTTCAATCACCTGACATAAGCTCTCTGAGCCTCAGTCTCACCACCTGTAAAACATTCTCACTGAGAGAGGAAGGCAGAGGGATAGAAAGGGCCCTGAACTGGCAGTCAAAGGACTTAGGTGCTGGCCCTGCCTTGCTACTCACCAGCTGTGATGCTCTGGGCACATGGCCTCCCCAATCTGGGAAGGGTCTCCCTAGCTGCAAGGTGAGCAGGTGGACAGGCCTTCTGTCATCCTTCTGTCCTGAGGGGTGGGCTGCAAGGCGCTCTACAGGCTGCCGCCCTCCCCAGGCATACAGACACAGACCACTGCCTGAGAGGGACTGACCGCTCCACTGGGCCCACTGCCCTGGGTCCCAACTGGCATGGCTCAGGTCAGTGGCCCAGCCTGGTCTGTGTCAGCTACCTGACCCCTCTGCTCCAACTCACTGAGCAAACATCTTACCCAAACCCAAGCAAGACGCTTTGGCTCAAAAGTCATAGAGCTCTCTCCCCCAGCAGTTCAATTCCCCTCCCATGGATGGACACAGGCACCACTGCCCACCCCACCCACAGGAGGAAGAGCAGAGTGTGACCCAAAAAAAAGATCACGCCCTGGCTGGTTTTGCTCAGCGGTTACAGCATCAGCCCGTTGACCGAAAGGGCGCGGGTTCGATTCCCAGTCCAGGTTGTGCGGGAGGCAGCCAATCAATGCGTCTCTCTCACATAGATGTTTCTCTCTCTCTCTCTCTCCCTCCCTCTTTCCACTCTATTTAAAAATCAGTGGGAAGCTCAGCCGGTGTGGCTCAGTGGTTGAGTGTCGACCCATGCACTGGGAGGTTGCCGGTTCGATTCCCAGTCAGGGCACATGCCCAGGTTGTGGCCCCAGTACCCAGTGGGAGGCATGCAGGAGGCAGTCAATCGATGTGCTCTCTCATTGATGTTTCTATCTCTCTCTCTCTCTCCCTCCCTCTCTCTCTAAAATCAATAAAGAAAAAATATTTTAAAAAGAAAAATCAATGGGAAAATATCCTAGGGTAAGGATTAACAACAACAACAACAAAAAAAAAAAACCCAAAACAAACAAACAAAAAAAGATCATGTCTTCTGAACTGTTTTGTTGTTGGCTAAAGCCCAGAGAGGTTGAGTAACTTCCCTGGAGTCACACAGGAAGTCAGCTGCTAAGCAAAAAAAAAAAAAAAAAAAAAACCTGACTGCTCAAACCAGTAACATCCATCCCTTGCCCTTTGCCATTCCCTGTGTGGGGTGGGAGCAGGGGGCACTTACCACCTCTTCTTAGATCTCCTTTCTCTCTAAGAAAAAGAGAAGCCTAGAACCCAAGGGCAATCTTGTCTGAAAAGCGGAATTGTAAAACTGCCCCTCCCCACCCATCGCCTGCCCAAGACACTGTGGTATGAGGGTAGTCCCCACCAGCCTAAACTGAGAAGCCCCTAAACCACCCCAGAACTAGGCTCTGAAGGTCCCCCAACTAACCAGTCCCCTCAGCAGACCTGCCTGCTTCACCAAGGAATGAAGAGCAGCGGTGGAGGGGGTCTCCTGGGAAGGCTCTCACCAGCCAATTCCTGAGGCCGTCCCTGGGGAGAAGTAGCAGGCTTGTAGCCCGCGTCATTAAGGACACCAGGGCAAAAGGGGCAGAGCACAAAAGCAACCTGAGTGTAGAGGCATCCCTACTGGGAGCTAGGGACTGAAGAGGGAATGCGGGACCCTTATATTCCTGAAACCCCAGGACCACCCCTCTGCAGTGTTGGGGCCTCCCCAAGACCCGGACCATGCCAAATGCCTTAAGGGAAGGTCTTCTCTCCTTCCTCGCCCGAAGCAGATTCCTACATTCCCCTTTTCCACTCTCCACTGCTCCCAAGGAACTTCGGGAGACAAATACACGCTGCCATAAAAGTTAACTATGAGTGCTGAAGTCTGACGCGCGGACAGGGTTACCCTGTGGGGAGGGGCAGAGAGGACCAGCGCATGCCTTGGGGGGACCCTCACCCCCCACTTTGCAAACTAAGATACCTACCAACGCTGTGGCAAAGGTCACTACTCCAGGAGGCCCCAAACCTGTCTGGGTCTTGGGGCCGACCGGGCGGGGACAACTTGCCCCTCACACACACCCTTACCCTCCCTAAAGTCCCCAGGACACTCACCCACCCACTCTGGCAATCCTCCCCGGGCGTAGTGAGGGTGTGCGGCTGGGAGCCGGTACCTGCTTCCGCAGCGCCTCGAAGGCTGCGCTGATGGTGTGCACCCGCGTCCGCTCCCGGGCGTTCGCCAGGAGCCTCCGGGTCTGCTGCAGGGCTTTGATCTCGGAGGAGGCGGCAGTCGCTTCGCCGGGCCGTTTCCTAGGCGACGCGGAGGAATCCGGGTGGTTATTGTAAATTACGTGTGAAATTGACGAGTAGGAACTTTCCCCCGGGCGCGTGGGGGGCGCAGGACGCACTGAGGTCTCCGGAGGCGCAGGGGGCGCGGAAGGCATTGGGCGGGCAGGCGGTGCGCACAGCAAGATGCGGGGGCGCAGGCCGGGGTCCCTGAAAGGCTGTACCTCGGGACCCCCAGGTATCTGGCCCTGGGGTGCTGGAGGCGGCGGCGGCGGCGTGGGGAGTCCCGGACCCACAGCGCCCAGGGCGAAGCCGCGTTTCCGCGCGTCCAAGACCTCCGGCGCCCGGGCGCCCCCGCGCTCCCCAGCGGTGTCCGGGCCTCCACCTGAGGGAACGGCCGGCGCCACTGGGGCTGGCACCGGGGTCCGGACCGGCTGCAGCCGCTGGGTCCTGTCCTGCAGCCCGTTGGTGGCCGTGGCGCCTTGCTCGGGAGCTTCCAAGTCCAATCGGAAAGTTTTATAACCATTCGCGCGCCGCGCCGGCTCCTTGCCTTTCCGCTTGAGCTTCTTGAGGCCGTTCAGCTCCTTCACGCACACCGTCTTCCACGGCCCGTCCTCGAGAACGGGGATGTGCTTCATGGCGCGGGCAGCGCGCGAGGCAGAGGCGTGGGGCTGCCCGGGAAGCGCGCCCGCCACGCTCGCTCTGCACGCGGCGCCCGGCTCTGCCCGGTGGCCGTCGCTCTCGGCGCCTCGGAGGCTCGAGCTCTCCCCTGCTCTCCCCCCCTTCCCTCCCGCCCTCTCTCCTCTCTCCCCTGCGCCCGGGGCAGCTGCGCCGCCGGCTCCGCGAAGCCGCCGGGCAGTCCGTTCCCGGAGCGCTCAGAGTGTCATCTGAAGTCGCTGCCGCTGTGCCAGCATTTCTGGAGCACGCCCGCTGCGCTCCATCTGTGTTTGTTTAGCCTCAGTTTACACAGAAGCCCAGTTCGCGAGATCAGTCAGCGCCGCCGCCCGGAGAGCAGGCAGCTCCCGCCGCCACCGCCTCCCAGCCCGGCCGCCCGAGCCGCGAGCGTCTTTAAAGAAACAGGAAGCATTTTTCAAAACAGCTGGGCTGCCGGCCGCCTCCTTTGTCCGCGTCCTCTCTACCTCCCCCTACCCCCACCCCTTCTGCCCAGAATCTGCCTCCTCTGGCTCTCCCTCCCCGACCCCTCCTCCAGTTGGGAGCGCTGCTCTTTTCCAGAGGACGGTCAGCTCTCAGTAGAACTGCCCGAGCACGTGGCTTCTGGGCCCTTCCCCAAAGCAGAGCTGGGCCTTCTCTACCCTGCTTTGCTGACTTCTCAGAGATGCAGCATCGAACTTCCGCACCTAGCACCTTAGGGTCCATCCCTCCACCCTAACTCTCTAACCAATTGTTCTCCGGGGCGGTGGGGGTGGTGGTCGATGGTGGAAGGGAAAGGTTCTGGAGTGTCCCGAGACCCGCACTGCCCACAACACCGCAACTTCTTTCTGCCATTTACTGGGGCGAGGAGGCCAGGAGCAGAAGGCTTAAGTGATAGGGAAACTGAGGCTCTAAAACTGAGTGTGCTTTTCCCGTAGTCACACAACAAGTTAAGCAGGCCCTCAAAAGGCTAAGTAGGGTGCAAGCTTCGGATTTAGCCAGAAGTAGCATCTGTGAGAATCTGAAGTTACCTCACCCCAGCAACCCAGGCTGCTGGCTAAGCCCGGGTTTACTCATCTTTGAAATGAAATGCAGAGAACATCAATGCCTAGGTCTCTGCCTTGCTGTGAGGAACTAAGTACCAGACACAAAGGAGATAGTAGTTAAATTGTGCTTTTGGTTATTATTAATAACAGAGACAGAATAGCTCTTAGGGGCAAGTTTTCTAGGTTCAAACCCCAGCTCTGCCACATACAAACTGAGTGACCTTGGGCAAGTCAATTAACCTCTCTGTGCCTCCCTTTCTTCATCTGTAAATGGAGATAATAAGGCTGCCTTCCTCCTGAGGTGCTTGTGAAGATTCATTGAATACACACACACACACACACACACACACACACACCACTCAGCAGTGCCTGGCACAAAGTGAGACGTTTGCAAGTGCCCCCTGTTACTGGGCCACAGGAAAACTCCCCAGACCCTCAGTTCTTTGTACTGTTCCACTGGAGATTCTAGAAATAAGAGGTCAAACAAGTAGGCCCTCACCCAAGACCCACATCCCAAAGGCTGCCCTAAAGAACGAGCACAGCGCCCTGGCCGGTTTGGCTCAGCAGTTAGAGAGTGTGGGCCCTCGGACTGAAGGGTCACAGGTTCGATTTCTGGTCAATGGCATGTACCTGGGTTGCAGGTTCAAACCCTGGCCCCGGTCGGGGTTGTGAAGGAGGCAGCCAATCGATGTGTCTCTCTCACATCAATGTTTCTCTCTCTCCTTCCCTCCCTTCCACTCTTATCCTAAAAGTAAGAACCAGCACAGGGTTCACTCCTGCAGGTCCCTTCTGTAGCAGCTCCTCCTTAAGGCAGTGGTGGTTGCTCAAAGCAGTTTGGGAAAAGAAAAAGAAGATGGACCCTTGACTTGGCCCTGGGCTCTGGCCTCTGCAACCCCTGAGATCTTCATCTTTCTGGTTTCAGTCCTGCCTTCTCACCCCCAGACCTGCCAGACCAAGTGGGGATTTTGCTGTGAAAATGCATGGCTCACACACAATCCAGAGTCCAGGAGAGAATGCCTGGGAGTGGAGGTGGCCTATGGCATAGAGTCCTGGGAGGTAGGATGGAGTCTGGACAGAAGTTTCAGGGGCAGGAGCATAGAGCTGGGGCTGGGAGTCCAAGATGGGTTTCAGCTTTTCAACCATTGAGCCTTATGACCCTGGGCAAGACATTTCATCCTGCTGGGGTTCTGTTTTCTCATTTGTCCTTGAGGATATTTCTGTCCAGCCAACCTCTCAGAGTAGTTGGGCAAGTAAAAAGAGATCATGGATGTAAAAGGACTTTGACATAAGGCTTCAAACGTACACTCACACGTCCACATTCCCACAGGGACACACACAGAGGAGGCATGCAGTTCTCTGATGATGGTAAATGCAAAACCTCATTTTTTCCACTGAGATAGGTTCCAATATCATAGCGCATTTGCTCCTCGAGGCCCCCCTTCCCTGGACACCCCGTGTCTTTCTGCACTTAATGTCCTGAAGGCCAAGGGTGTGCCCCAGAAAGGAGCCCTCATTCTCCTGCTATTTCCCTACCCAGCCAGAGACCCTAATGCACAGGCCTTTGCTCAAAGGTCTCCCACGCCTCCCCTCTTCAGAGCACGCCCTTCCTCACCCTTTGGTGACCAGTTCCAGTCTCCCCTCCTCCTGAAAGGCTCGGCTGATCACCACAGCCCCCTGTCGCCCTTGCTGGCCTGCACATGCTCACTCACAGGTATTGCTGCCACTTATTCTCCAGTGGGGACCTGTCTGAGCTCCTGGGCTTGTAAGTTCCTGAAAAGCCCACATTTCCTTCCTCTCCAGGTCAGTGCCCGGGAAAATTTTGCTGAAGGACAACCAGTCCTCATGCTCTTTACATTCTCCAGATCCCAAACAGAGGTTAAGACCCCAGCTTGCCCATTCCTCGTGCATCTAGCCAGTCAGTGGCAGAGATGGGGGGAGGGGGAGCCTCCTCTCCACATTTGCTAAGATGCTCTCTGAGCCTTTTCCCCCGTCTGTAAAATGGAGATCGGAACAGTGCCTCACAGGGCTGGCGTGAGGGTTAAATGAGGCTGCATATGTAACATTCAGCATGGGGCACAATGTAGAGTGAATAGTGGCTTTCAGCACCCTGGGTTAGCACAGGTGCCCAGGCTCCATCTAGCCCAGCACCTGCCCCAGACTTGGGGTGCAGTTGCAAGCTGGGGTGTCCATGGCTAGTTGAGGCATGTGAAAGTTTCTGGCAAGACTGAAAATCGTCTCTAAAGAGGCTAGGTTGGGGGCCAGGAAAATCACATCTTGGTCTCATGCTTATCCTGGGCCCCTCACCAACTCCCCCAAATAGAGGAGAAGCTCCCTGAGATCCCATCCCATCCATGAGGTCTCAGGAGGAGAAAGGAGTGGATAGGAATGGTCAGCTGTGCTGGGTAGAGGTAGAGTGAGACGAAGGCCCAGCTCTAGTCTCCCAGGACGCACTCCTTCCCCCTCACCATTCAGCCTCTCCTGCTGGTCAAGTTGGAGCTCCAGGGTTGGCATCAGGCAAGCTCAGGAGGGGTCTCTGTTTTGCCACTTACCAGTGTGTGGCCTTCAGCAAGCAGCCTGCTCACCTCTCTGAGCCCCAGCTTGTTATCTGGGCATTATCCCCTTAGTCATCAGATGGAATGGCATGTAGAGGAACAGGAGGCAATCTATAATGGGCCCAAGTGACATGAAAGGTCACTGTTGCCACTCCAGGCCTGCCAGGTGGCAGACCTTCAACGTGGAGTCTACCTGCCCACAGCCCCCTCGCCTAAGCTTCAAATCTCGGACTTCGGATTCTGCCTCCCTGAGAAATGGGAAGAGAGTCCAGCCAGGCAGCGCCCCCTGGTGGTATGACACTGCCTGGCCTGCACACAACATTGCCGACTCCGGCAAGGAACTTCTTGCTGATGGTGGAACCAGGTTCCTGACCCTGCACAGACAGTAATACGGATTTCATGAATTCATAGAGTTGCCAAGAGGAAAAAGTTTTTGCGGCTCCAGGCGGTCTCACTCCCTGCTTTGGATGGGACAATGCAGACACCCCCTACATTAAAAATAACTCCTACTGAATCAACTGAGGCTAGCATGACGATGCTTCTGGGAGGTTCCACATCCCCTGGATGGCTGGTCCAGGGACAGGAAGGGAACTAAAAAGGGAAGGGAAGGCAAGAACTGAGGGCTTAAGCATTGGAAACAAATGCTAGAAAGCCAGGTGGCAATAATTACTGCCACACAGGGAGTGATTTCACTAAATCCTTATAACAACCCAAGGAGGTAAACCCATTCTACAGATAGGAAATGGAGGCTCTCAGAGGAAAAGCCTCACCAACAGAAAAGAAAAAACAGAAGTAGGATTTGAACCCAGGCCAGATGACCCCAAAATGTAAGGTTTGAACCATGTGCTTCACTGCCTCCTGAGAGTTCAGTGACTAGCATGGTGGGGGTGGGGGTCTCTGTAGGCCTGGCCTGTGTGGCAGCCTGGCTGTCCCTGCATGTGCTGCCAGCCTGGGTGAGCTTTTACTGTCCACCTCTCAGCTGAAGCCACCGGCCTCCCATGGACCAGCCCAGTGCCCTCCAGCTCCTTCCAGGTAAAGATCGGGTACCAGGGGCACCACCTGTGGACATTCAAGAGTCTCGGGCATGTGGATCCTAGATCTTGGTCCCCAGGCACTGGTGCCATTCCACAGGTGAGGACAGGACAGCTCTGCAGGGTGGCACAGGTGAGACGGAACCTTGGATATGTGTTCCATGAAGCTCTACGTTCCTGAATCTGGTGTCCCCAATTGCTGGATGTTCAGTTTGTTCCAAAGTGGGTGTGCCACCCATTAGAGACAGGGAGAATGGAAATTGGACTGCCAGAAGGAAACAGACGCATGTGATTGGTGCCCCCTGGGGTTGTGCTCACAGCAGCCCTGGGCAGGACCAGCTATGGGAGTGAGAGGAAAGTAGAATACTGTCAGCCTGCTGGCCCCAAGCAACAGTGCCCACACGGCCACCATTGAACATCAGGACGTTGGACCCAGAGGCCAGTGATGAGGCATCAAGGCAGGAAGCTCTTCTGGACTTGCTCGCCCGTCTTCTCTCTACCTCCTGCTATCCGTGTGACCGTACCGATTGCGGAAAACTGAGAATCTTCGGGGCTGGGACGGGGGCGAGGAGAACACGGCAGAAGGGAGAGAAGGAGGCCATCAGCACTCCTTCCCTGAGACCTGCTGGGGTGCACCTTCTCTGCTGTGAGCATGTGCTCTGCCGTGAATGCAGCAGGCTCCCTTGCAGAGGGCATGGCTGTGGCGGAGGGCGGGGGGGGGGGGGGGGGGGGGGAAGAAGGAGCTCAGTGAGCAATAGGAGCAACCTGGCATGATGGGCAAGCAGGTTCCAGGTTTCCACACAGTTGGCCAGGTATCCTGTTATAACATAGGACATGTCATGTCGTTCCTCTGCTCCAAACCTCCCAGTGACTTCCTATTTTTTCTCAGATGTTAGGGGATGCCATCAGTTTCTTCCCTCCCTGCATGCACGGAGGAGTGGTGTCGATTCCTCCACCCCCATGAATCTAGGTTAGCTAGCCCTACTTTGGCTAAGGGACCCTGCGGAAGTGGAAGTGATGCTGTGCTTTAAGGGGACTGGCTGTTTCTGATTCCTGCCAACTGGAGCCCTTAGTCACCATAGGAGAAGTCCAGGTTACTGTGCTGGAAAGAAAGGCCACCTGGAGAACTCCACGGTGCCAGACCTGGGAGTGGAGCCTTCCAATGCTTCCAGCCCCAGCCACTATCTGGCTGCAATCACATGGGAGAGCAAGAACCACCCAGCTGAGCCCAGGCAACGCACAGAACCATGGGAACAAATACTGAATTGTGTGTTAAGCCACTGCAGTGTGGGGTGGCTTGGTATGCAGCAGTGACAAACTAGAACATTGGAATAGGAGCCAAAGCTGACATCTGGTCCCTCATTCCTCTCTGACCTCATCCCCTCCATTCTTTCCCACCCCTACCCCCACCCATCACTCTGCTCCCACCACCCTGGGCTTCTTTCCACTCCTCAAACTTACCCAGCAATTCCTCCTGCCTCAGGGCCTTTGCACTGGCAGTTCCTGTGCCTGGAATGCTCTACACCAGGTAGCCTCACGACTCACTTTCTCATCCATGTCTGGTGTTTCTATGTTACCTTCTCAGTGAGGCTGTCCCTGAACACCCCATATAAAATTTGTACCCCCCCCTTCAGTATTTTCTACCTCTTCTCTATTTTAATTTTTCAAGCACTAACCACCATCATCTGAATAGATATATTTGTTTGTCTCCCCACTAGAATGTTGGCTCCGTGAGGCAGGGATTTTTGCCTGCCTTGGTCACTGCTTTATCCCAGCCTCTAGAACAATCCTTAGTACACAGTAGGCACTCAGTAAATACTTGCTGAATGAAGGAAGGCCCAATGCTCGGTTTAGACCAGGGCTTGCTCAGCTACTCACCCAGCAGCCACTTTGATAGGAGAAACCAGTGGATCCAGAGAGAGTTAATCATGTCACAAGAACAGCTGCTATGACCGCTGAGAACTTGGGGTCTTCCTGCCTGCTCATTTGAGTGGGGGACAGTAAGTTCTAATCAATCATTTGACAAATCTTAGGCTAAGCCTGAGATGGGACTGAGGCAGAAAAATGAGGTGTCTACAGTCAGGAGCTCAAGCGTGGAGGACAGATGACTCCCATCCCGACTTGGTCCACCTCTGACAATTCAATACGCATTTGTGGAATGCCTACTGAGGCGGGGACGTGAGCAAGAAGCCCTGCCCTCGGGAGCTGACGTTCGGGGGAGAGACGCGGTGCTCCAGCCCCAGGTCCAGGAGAAAGGTAATACAAGTCTGACCAGGGTAAGCCACGGTCCAGAGGGACCCACGCTGCAGGCGAGGCTGTGGGAATTCTCAGGGTGGCAGCTCTGGGAGAATTCCTGGAAGAAGGAGCATTTGAACCCAGCTAGAAGGACAATAGGGTCAGACCACTTCCCTGACAAATGCCATGGCTTGTCCCGCCGTCTGCCCCAAGCTTGTGCTGTCATGTCGCCTCCCCACTGAGACCTCCTCTCAATACCCATTTGCAACAGAACCGCCAGGCTTTTCTGCTGTATGTGATCTATACCACGCTATGCGATCTATACCACACTGCGTGATCTAGACCACACTGCGTGATCTATACCACGCTGTGTGATCTAGACCACGCTGTGTGATCTAGACCACGCTGTGTGATCTAGACCACGCTGTGTGATCTAGACCACGCTGTGTGATCTATACCACGCTGTGTGATCTAGACCACACGGTGTGATCTAGACCACGCTGTGTGATCTATACCACGCTGTGTGATCTAGACCACGCTGTGTGATCTAGACCACGCTGTGTGATCTAGACCACGCTGTGTGATCTAGACCACACGGTGTGATCTAGACCACGCTGTGTGATCTATACCACACTATGTGATCTATACCACGCTATGTGATCTATACCACGCTGTATGATCTATACCACACTATGTGATCTATACCACACTGTGTGATCTAGACCACGCTGTGTGATCTAGACCACGCTGTGTGATCTATACCACGCTGTGTGATCTAGACCACGCTGTGTGATCTATACCACACGGTGTGATCTAGACCACGCTGTGTGATCTATACCACGCTGTGTGATCTATACCACACTATGTGATCTATACCACGCTATGTGATCTATACCACGCTGTATGATCTATACCACGCTATGTGATCTATACCACACTGTATGATCTATACCACACTATGTGATCTATACCACGCTGTGTGATCTATACCACGCTGTGTGATCTATACCATACTATGTAATCTATACCACACTATGTGATCTATACCACACTGTATGATCTATACCACGCTATGTGATCTATACCACACTGTGTGATCTATACCACGCTATGTGATCTATACCACACTGTGTGATCTATACCACGCTATGTGATCTATACCACACTGTGTGATCTATACCACGCTATGTGATCTATACCACGCTGTATGATCTATACCACGCTATGTGATCTATACCACACTGTGTGATCTATACCACGCTGTGTGATCTATACCACGTTATGTGATCTATACCACACTATGTGATCTATACCACACTATGTGATCTATACCACGCTATGTGATCTATACCACACTGTATGATCTATACCACGCTATGTGATCGATATGCATCACACCATATGATCGATATGCATCATGCTTGTGGTCTGTGTTGTCACCCGAAGGCGACAGGAAGGGCAGGGGATGAGCACATGGCACTGCCCTTGCTGTCGAAGATTTGCTAAGTGACAGGATGACCTGAGCCTCAAGAAGACCTGTCCATGGAAGGCACACTGGAAGCCAGGCAGTGCTGGGCAAACACCCCCCTAAGAAGACACGAGGACTGCCCAGAAGCAGCTACGTCTCTCAGCTTCCTCCGACCAGCATCTGCCTCGGTCCTGCCTTCTCCCCCTGACACTAACCGTCGCCCACGTTCCTCCACTCCGGCAGCCTCTGACGGGAAGCCCAGAGTCTTCTGCTGTTCTTCTCTGCTCCTCTTCCATGCCTTACGGCTTCTGTTTCAGCGAAAACATTATCCATCACATTAACTTAATGCTGTTAATGTGAATTTTATCACCTTTGTGGTTTTGTTGATTAATTTATTAATTTGTTTTGGTTTGTAATTAAATAAAAATTAGAAGTATAAAGCATAAGAGCATAATTATGTCCTAGAGCTCTGTGATAATGTGTGGCCTGTTAAGACGGGGCATGTATTACTCAGGAGAAGCTCGGAGAACACGCTCAGAGTTTTCCTGCAGCTTTGACTTGCTGGTCTGGGGAGTCAAGAACTGTCTCCTCTTCCCAGTTACGTGCCCTTCCCTCTGGTACATGCTTCCCCTGTCTCCCACCCCCTGCAAGCCTCAGTTTCCTCATCTGTAAAATGGGAAGAGTGAGAAAGAAGTAAAGCCTACATACCTCAGGACCCTCCCATCCCTGGCATCTTAGCATCTGTCTTGAGTCTTTTCAGAATCCAGAGCACCAGTGCGGAGAGAAACATCCAGTCCTAGAAAGAAACCTCTCCTCCATGTCTAACCTCGACTGCAGGCGAGACAAGCTGTCTCGTGGGGTCATCAAGCCCCCTGGAGCCGGAGCTGGACCGGCCAGGGGTGGGTGGGGAGCCAGAGGCCCATTCGGGCCTCGTTCATCAGGACCCACTTGTGAACCAGCAGCCGAAGGAGACCCAGCTCAAGCCCGCGATCTCCTGGGAGCTGTTCCTGGGCCTCAGGACACACTTCAGCTCCATGTGCAACCAGGGTGTGATTTTTTTTTTTTTTTTTTTTTAAGGAAAGCAACTTTCAATTCCCCAAGGAGCACATTCCTTCATTGTGAAGTATTCCCTACCCATCTCCCCCATTCCCTCAGAAAAGAAAGGAAACAAAAAGGCTTGGCTGCCTCTTCTGTGCAGGCTCCTCAAAAAAACTATTTTTACAGCTCTTGAAAAAGTCCCCGCTGACGGCGGCAGCCGGAGAACAGGAGGGGGCAGGCGGAGCTGACGCAATACACATTTATTAGCAGTGAGGAAAATTAATAAGGCACCAGCTCAGCCCTGGCCCCACTCAAGGGCAGCTCCGCAGACCTGGGAAGCCTCAGGGACAGCTGGCGATCTGGTGGTCTCCAGGCTGAGGCCTCAGACACCTCATCAGTCGCGACCCTGAATCAGCACAGCTGGAGGGACGCTTGGAGATCATCTATCGCCCAGAGGACAAATGCTTTTTATCACACGTGCCAAATCGGATTGATGGGTAGGGGCTGCCTGAGCCCTGCGTGGAAAAGGATTCTGAGGCTGCATCTGGGTCCCATGGAAATGAGTGCTGTGATTGATTAGCAATGTCTGCTATAGATGGAAGAGGACGGGGGACAGTATTTGTGCCCTGTGTTTGCTACTGTTGGCCTAGTCCAACCTTCCCATTTTATTGAGGGGGGAACTGAGTCTCAGACCCCCCCCCTTTTTTTTTTTTTATCCTCACCCGAGGATATTTTTTTACAGTTATCTTCAGAGTGGGAGGGAGAGAGAGAGAGAGAGAGAGAAACATTGATGTGAGAGAGACACATCGATTGGTTGCCACCCGCACGACCCCAACCAGGGCCGGGGACAAATTGCAACCGAGGTACATGCCCTTAGCTGGAATTGAACCAGGGACTCCTTGGTCTGCAGGCCGATGCTCTAACCGCTGAGCCAAACGGACCAGGGCATCGGACCCCATTGTTTGTGGGGGTCTTCCCTGCCTTCTTGGGGAATCTGGCTGTTGTGGGTAAGTGGCAGGTGGCCAGTCTCCTGAGAACCAAAGATGTCAGATCCAAACTGTCTCTGAAAATCCAAACCAGTTATTGGGTTTGCTTAATTCAGTAAATTGCCTGTTTCCTGGAAATAATTGATACCAATCATTGTCCCATGGAATTGACGAGTCAGTTCAGCCAATGTCAAAGATCTGGCCGGTGAGCCCCAAGCCGGTGTTTACCTAACACTAGTGGTCAGTTAGGTCAAAAAGAATCAATGGCTGAGACTAACCAACTATGTAGCCTCAGGACAATAAACTCCCCAAGTGACCAATGGAGTTGTTCTAATCGGATGGATTACCGTTCCTCTGACCTCTACAGAGCAAGCTTGGGTCGGTCTGACCATGACCCCACCTCCCCGGCCCCATCTTCTCCTGGCTCATTCCCGCTCCTCTCCTGAGCCTGGGCTGGACCTGGGCAAAGACCCCTCCTGCAGCGGGCTGGAGACAAGCTCCTCTCACCCCCACCCAACACCTGCCCGTCAAGTCTGCCATCTGAGATTCTTTCTTTCCACCTGTGACAGCTCAAAGGCCAAACCTGAGCGGAGAAACAACTCTCTTGACATCACTGGAAAGTAATGGCAGCTCCGGTCTCCTGACTCCAGTCTAGGGTTCTGCTGGTTGCCCCGAATAAATCCACTCTGTCCGGTTCACCTCGGCTGCATGCACTACTCAGAGCAGCACGGACAGCTTCTCAGGACCCCCAAAGTGGGCAGTCTCAGAGGGAACATCCGGGGTGGGAGAGAACTCGGCATGTGGCTGGGGTGCAGGAGGGGGCATGGGCCGTCGGTGAGGTGGTCCCGGGTCGGAGAGGCCTGGCTTGATATGAAAGAGGCAGGTTCCTCTCTGATCTCCGAGCACTTTCCACACTGCCCTCTGGAAAACCGACCTTCGCATCTTAGATCCCCGCTTTGAATTGAACAGTTCTCTTCCCGGAGACAAAAACACAAAAAAACAGGCCCTTAACCAGGGAACTCGGCGACGTGGAAAAGGGCCACAGTGTGGTGAGAGAAGGCGGCTTCCGAGTGGGACAGCCTGAATTCAACCAGGGGGTGCTCCCTACCAGCTGGCAACTTGGCCAGGCTCCCTAATCTCTCTGGGCCTCCGTTTCCTCGTTTGCAAAGTTTCAAAAGATAGATTACGGACCCTTGTAAGGTTGTGGGGAGGGTTAAAGGGAATCATCCGTGTGGCTTGGCACCTGGTAGCCACTAACAGTATCTGGGGCAACTCTTCCTTTCAAAGCAACACTTCATGCTTCAGGGCTCGGACCCTGAACCTCCTCCAGGAAGCCTTCCCGGAACACCCTCAGCTGAACTAGGTTGTGTCCTGGGAGCCTTGTAGCTCCAAAGAGCTCATGAGTCTCTGGGGGCCGAGCTGCTTTGCATTTTCCTTGCTCCCGAGAGCCCCCAGCTCCGGGCTGAGAACACAGCGGGTCATGAATAAAGTGTCTGCACTGATCCTGGCACCCTCGCCTCCCTCCCGCCCACTTAATCTCGCCAGTTCCCCTGATTTTCCAGCCCCCTGTCTAGTTTCTTCCTAATGCTTCTGTCTCCACGTCTCCGGGGCTCTGTTTGCATGAGGGGAAAAAAGCCTACACACACACACACACAGCCCAGAAAGCATCCAGTTGCTCCCGGGCAGGCTGCCAGCAATTGAGTGACCTGCAGCTTCCCCCCCAAATCACATTCCACTGGCACAGATCTTGCCCCGCCTGACGCCAGCCTCCGAACTCGCCCCCAGAGCAAACATTTCCAGTTGGCAGCTCGGCCTTGTTTTTCTGAGGCCCCGATTCAGGCTCCCTTGTAGAAAACAGAAAACAAAATGCTTGGGACCAAAAGTGAACTAAAATAAAATCCGAAAGGAGGGGGTGAGAAGGGGAGGCATTTGCTCCAAGGCACATGGAAAAATAGCTTCGGGATCTGCACCGAGCTCCTAAGAAGCAAACGCACATGCTCGCGCTGGCGCGGAGGCTCTGATCAATTCATTCAAGCCGCCTCCTGCTAAAAGCCGAAGTCTGTTCCCATTCACAGCTGCCGGAGGACAGGGGAGAGGGTGGTCGGTGTTACAGGACTGAGGTTTGTTCTAAAGGGAAAATGGGAGGAAGAAAAATAAACACGACCAGCCCGGGTTTTCACGCCAGGGCGTGAGGCATCAGGGCAAAGAGGGGTGCGTGTGCTTGTGTGCTCGCGTGTGCAGATGCCTGCGGGCGCTCTGTGTTTGGCTTCTCAAAATAAGAGTCGCTCAGTGGAAAGATGTCATAACCCAGGCTCAGGCGGCAGGGGGGACAGGCCAGCTAGGGAGGGCGGAGGCTGGTGCCCAGGCCTGCCCGTGGGGTCAGGCAAAGGCCAGGTTTCAGAACAGGGGAGCTCAGCCAGGGCCCATTAGTCATGGCTTGGGCGTGTAGGGACGGGGCTCCGAAGGTCAGCCCCAAACTGGGCGCTCAGTCCCAAGGGAAGAGGTGGGCTGAGGAGCATTACTAGGGAAGGATGGGCTCAGGCTTGGATACCGAAGCTTTCAGCAGGGAGGGAGGGACAGGTAGAAGCCCAAGGGACAGAGGGGCTAGGTGAGGAGGTAGAATGGGAAAGAGGACAGGGAGGGCAGTTAGCAGACTCTGGAGTGAAGGCACAAATCTGGCTGAGCCACAGAGCTGAGCAGGAGGGCTGCAAAGAACCTCCTGCCCAGGGCCAAGGGTCCCGCGAGGGCACCAGCAAGGAGAGAAGAATTCCAGGACCAAGGACACCTCAGGGCCTGGGCTGAGACGTAGGGTCCCAGGCTTAGCAGAGCCCGAGAAGTGTAGTCAAGCACCAGGAGCCAGGAGTGAGTGGGCTGTCACACGAGAAGCTGGGCATGTCAGGACAGCGTGGAAGTTGTGAGAGAGGGTGAGGGCAGGCAGCTCAGAGCCCACGCTGAGGCCCATATAGCTGGGTCCCTTCTCCATGGTACCAGCTTCCCCACGCAGGGAAGTGCCTGGCATCTGAATTCTCTGCCCTGGGACTGGCCGGCAGGAAAAGAGGAAGGCATCCGAGAGCAGCAGTTCTCACACTTTTTGGTCTCAGGACCCCTTGAAGGGACCTGACAGTAGTAAAGAGGTCCCAGGGTGAGGAGCCTGAAGTTTGCAGAGGTGGGAAGGGCTCAGCTGTGACAGTCCAGCACTGCTGGGGCAGGAAGTCACACAGACCAATAGGGGAGATCCCGGAGCCCTGGTCCAGCGTCCCAAGAAAACGGTGTCAGGACAACATGTGTCTGAATCACCTGGGCTGTGTAATAAAATGCACATTTCTGCCATCTTTCCACCTGCTAGATCAGACGCCATCTGACTGGGCTACAGAGGAGCTGAACTTTGAATGGCCTGCCCAGGGGGTTCGCCCACCCTCGATGATGTTGACAAGCCCTTGCCTCTCCCTGCCCATCCTCTCTAGCTGTACCCCTCTCTGTCCAGACCCCAGGAACCACAGCACTTTCCACTTTTCCTCTATCACAGTTTGTGAGAAAAGTAGTTAACAAGTCTTTCCCAAGGGTACTTTTGCTTTGATTCAGGACATTTCTTAGCCCAAAGAAATGAGTCTCTAATGGTGGAATTCAGGCCTAAAGAGAGCCAGAAGGAGAGTTTGGGGAATGCATGAGAAGCCTTCCAACTAGCCCTCAAATTCACTTATATCATTGGGAGGCCCCAAAGACAGCTTTTAGAAAACGTTTTGCCCTTTATTTATCAGTTCCCCGAATGGTCAGTTTTCTCTGAGACCCTCCACACGTATTATTATTATTATTATCATTTGAACATATGTCTTTTTAAAATATTTGATGTGTTTCCACTCACTGCAGGGTTTTTCTGTGTTTGTTTAGTTTTGTTTCTGGTGCACAAATGATCCCTTCTGTCCAGTGTGAGCTCCTTCAGGTTGACACCTGAGTCCTACTGACATGACCCCAGGGGTGGTCGACAGCTCTCTTGCCCTCCGGGTCAAGGTGTTCGGGGCTCATCTTGCATGTCTGTGCTCGGGAACTGGAAACGGCCAATTCTCCAAGAAGCCTCTGTTCCTTTCCGTGAGAACAGGTGTGTAGACACCACAGTTCGGTCACCACAGGTGCTCAATCAAAGACAGCTTCTTTTCCTTCAGTTTCTCCATCGTCTCCAAGAAGGGTTCGAGTCTGGGCCCGAGCGTCTGAGGGATACCACACCCTGCCCCATTGAGTGTGTTTCTCCTGGATCCCAAGCTGTTTCCTCCTTGGAGGAAAGCTCTCTACTGCCCCGAGGCAGCCTCGACCCTTCCTCTCTCCTCCCCCAAAGTTAACTTCAGTCTGCCAGAGAGGGCCGGTCAGCCCCAGGCCCTCCTCTCCATCTCTCTCCGGGGACACTGGAACGTGAGAGCACAGACATGAAATCAGACCCCAAGGGAGGGGCTCGCCTCTATGACATGGTTTCTTCATCTGCAAAGTAAGGTCGAAAGTATTTTCATTTTTTTTAATCCTTACCTAAGGATATGTTTTTGTTTGTTTGTTTTTATTGATTTTAGAAAGAGAGGAAGGAGAGTGGAGCAAGAGAAACATCAATGTGAGAGAGAAACCTCAGTCAGTCGCCTCCCCTACATGCCCCGACCGGATCAAACCCGAAACCCAGGAAGGTATCCTGACCGGGAATCAAACCCGAAACCTTTTGGTGTACTTGGACAATGCTCCAACCAACTGAGCCACCCAGCCAGGGTGAAAGTATTTTAAATGGGGGTATTCAAACAAAGGTCTTAGCACAGTGCTTGGCTAAAAAAAAGCAAAAAAAAAAAAAAAAAACGAAACTAAAAAACTTTATGGGTTCGTATTCTTACCTGCCAGGTAGGTCTTGGTGTGCAAGCAGAGTTTCCAGCCGTCTTCTCTGACACTCCCACGGCAGGAGGGCCCGTAGATCCCCGCCTTCCTGTGGAAAAGAGACACAGAGATGATGGGTGCTGGCTTTAGGCTTCTGAGGGAGGAAGACCCCAGCTGGGAAAGGAGCGTCCAAAGGAAATAAGACGTCATGGAGGGATGTGTTAAGTTGCAAGAAATAAGCAATGTGTGTGTAGAGGGTCCTGGGCATTGCAAGGCATGCGTGAGGCAGTAAGAATGGTGACGATTCCGTCTGCGTATAAACCAGAACCACAGTATGGCAGGGCCTCGTGAAATCTGGACCTGTGGCATCTGAGGCAGCTCTAGGGACTTGCTCCCTCTCTGTGGACATCAGCAACACTGGTCACAGACATTGCTGTTCCCCTCTTTCCGCGCACACAATAGTATCACATGACTCTTCTACCTATAAAGTGCGGCATGGCACAGCCGGTGTGGCTCAGTGGTTGAGCGTCGACCCACGCACCAAGAGGTCGCCGGTTTGATTCCCGGTCAGGGCACATGTCCAGGTTGTGGGCTCAATCCCCAGTGGGGGGCATGCAGGAGGCGGCCAGTCAATGTTCTCTCTCATCGATGTTTCTATCTCTCTCTCCCTCTCTAAAATCAATAAAGAAAAAATATATTTAAAAAATAATAAAATAAAATTAGGCACGTCCATAAGACTTGCTTTTGCCGGCGAATTGCAAGCAGAAGGAACCTGTATCACCTTTGGACAGAAGCCTTAATAGCTGATGAGCAATTAGCTGAATTTCCTTTCCCTGCTCCTGCATTGTGGAAGCATGTGTCCAGCCTCCACTGGCCTGAGTTCTCCTGCCACCAGGGTGTGCAGAGCCCTCCTCGCTGCCCTGTGACGGACAAGTCGTGTGTGGTCTCTTGCTGGGTTAAGCCTCTGAGACATGGGGATGTTTGTTTCCACAGCAGAATCCAGCCCATCCTGACGAACTCATCTCCAGCTCAGTGGTGCACACCCTCTCTCAGGAAGCCTGTTCTCTCTGAATCGATCCCATCCCTTCTCACGAGCAATGAGTTTATTCTTTCCCCGGACTCGAGGACAGTTCTTTCCGTGCCGCCTCACCTGCTCCTCATTTCTGCTCCCGCAAAACTTTTGCTCGCGTAACCTTCTCCCACGGCCCTGTCTGTGCTTCACGGCTCTGCCTGTACCTGCTTCCTTCAGGGTGTCTTCGTCCGGAGAGGCAAAGAAAGGCTCTGCTTTCCCCGGATCCTCTCTCTGTGCCAGGCCACCGTGGCTGCTGCCCAGCCTCTAGACTGGCTCTCTTCGATAGGTACCAGTCCTTGTCCCCGACAGTGGAGGAAGGGGGCACGTGGTGGCTGGTGAAGGGGCATAATGACACCACGGCACCTGCATGAGGATTCGGGTGGGACGTGGACACCTGGAAGGGACTATGAGTGGGCGGGCACCAGATGGGGTGGGGGAGAGGGAGGGAAGGATGTTTGCTTTTAAGCATTAAATCATGTTAACCTTCCATCTACAAGATACTCAACATCTGGCTGAAACAAGAACACTTTAATGGAAACATCTGGATACTCTGCACCGTGCGAAGCAGCTGGGTCTTGGCAGCATCTGTGTGAGTAAGCGATGTGGGGTCTCCTCTGTGTGTTTAACATCACGGTTGTGCTTTCCTTTGCCTGTAACCGAAAACCAGACTGAAACTGGTTTAAATTGTGAAAAGGGAACTTCTTAGCTCGGTAGGCTGGAAAGTCCAGCGCCGAGGCTGGCTTCAAGTAGGCGTTAATCCCGCAGCTGAACGGCATCACCGAGGACCCGGTTCCCTTGTATCCTGCTGGCAATTTTATCCCCAAAGGCTCCCCTCAGAGGTCCCGGAAAGGCCTCCAGATCCTCAGAGTTACACTTCCCTTGTTCATCCACAAGGGTGGCACCACGCCTGTCCCAGCATCCCTGGCAAAAGGCTTGACATCTACTCTGATTGGACAGGACTGTCGCGTGCCACAGCCGATCCCATCTCTGTGGCCTAAGGGTGCTGGCATGTGCTGACAGGCTTTGTCTCACACTCACCCCTTGGAACCAGAGATGGGGCCAGCTTCTTCAGAGCTCCAGGGACCCCCACATGCAAGCTGGACTATGCTGGGATATGGAAAGGGTGGGAGGACTAGGGTAAGCAAGGGAGGAACCGAGGGCACACGGTTTAACGAGGTGCTCACCCTCAGGGTTGCGCCCCAGATACTGTGCCCCAGGTCCTGTCTTGTTTCACCCTGGACCCAGCCCTGGCTGTGTAACAAATCACCCCAAAACCTGGTGGACACAAACAATAAACATCTGTTATGTCGCGGTTTCTGTGAGTCAGGAATTTGAAAGTGGCTTCGCTGGGGGGTTCTGGCTTGGGATCTCTCATGCGGTGGCATCGAGGTGTCGGCCAGGACTGCAGCCCTCTGGACACTTGACTGGGCTGAAAGACCCCCTTCAAAAATGGGTCCCCTGCACAGCTGCGGCAGATCTCGGTTCCCTCCCACACAGACGGCTCCGCGGGCCTGCTGGCCTCCCCCAGTGATCCGAGAGAGCAAGGCAAAATCTAGTCTCTAAGTTTGCACACCAACACCTCTGCCAATTTCTGCTCACTGGAAATGAATGACTGGGTCCAGACCACACTCAAAGGGAGAGGAATTTGCTGCAACGCTTTGAAGGAAGGGCTGTCAAAGAATGTGTAGACATGTTTAAAGGCACCGCACCAAACAGTGACGAGATGACTGGGTGACTAAAGAGGCCCTGAATTATGACTTTCTTACTGCCATTATCTGCGGCTGAGATGCACATGTGCCAATGCTGTTTGGTGGGGAGAGCTATGACTGATTTTTTTTTATTTTTTTTATCCTCACTCGAGGACATTTTTGCATTTATCTTTAGATAGAGCGGGAGGTAGAGAGGGAGGAAGAGAGAGAGAGAAATATCGATGTGAGAGAGACACATGGCACAGCCACAACCGGGGCCGAGGTACGAGCCCTTAGCGGGAACCGAACCCAGGACTCTCTGGTCCGCGGGCCGACGCTCTATAACTGATTCTTACGTCTGCCCTCGTCCTAACCGACAGCCAGGGCCCCCTGTCTATCTGAGAGCAGAATTTGTCTTTGTTCAGCATCCAGCTGCCTTGTGCTCAGGGAAGGTGGTTCCAGATGACGACTCGTCACTGGCCTAACCCAGCCGCCCCATGGGAGGGGGCGATCCAGTCCCCCTTGCCAGCATTTGGTTGAGAGACCCAGATAACCCAGTCTAGCCAAGGGAAAGGGAATTCTGAGGGAGGGGACTGGGAAAGGTTCTCCTCCCAGATAAATGACACTGGGGAGACTTCCTTCCTTTAAGCAATTTTAGGAAAACCAGTGACCATCTTATAACCAGAAGGAAAAGCTATGAGAGTTCCTGAGAAATGGAACATCGAGGAGCTGCTGAATGACGGGAACGGCCCTCTCTGGATCTCGTTTCGAGAGATCATAAGTACTCTTACCGGACACTGGGATTGGGTTTCCCGTGCCTTGTGACCCACAGCAACCTAAATGATATATGAGATGATCCATGTGTTATGTGCCTTCACAGACCTTGGAGAAAACTGGACAAGTTCCTTCCTTCGATCCTGAGAGAACATGACCCCTAGAGCTGGTCACCCCGGAGGGCCCAGGTGTGCTGGGGACCAGGTCTGCCTCTGGGTGCAGGCTGCTCCCTGTAGCCCAGTCCTTCCTCTCGCCTCTGCCCCCTTTGTCTCCACTCCCCTCTCATGTGTCTCTCTGCCTTCTCCTTTTCCCTCCTGATCTTCAAATCCCCTCCCCTTTCCCTTCTCTCTTCTCTCCAACCCACTCACTCCTTCCTGAGTAGCAGGTGGCAGGAGCAGGCCTCGGAGGGCCCGAGGACGCTCGCCCTCCCCATCCCTGTGAGCGCGTTCCGTCCTGACAGCCCTGAGGAGTGGGGGTTTGTGCCCACCCGGGGGAGTCTCTGGCCCTGTCCAGCTCTGTGCTCTGAGGCTGGCCTGCTCCTGGGGAGGGAAGGGAGCCAGCCAGGGCACCAACCCCAGGCAGCCCATCCCGTGGCCTGATGCCCGGTGCCCAACTCCTGTCTCATGAGTCCACGGTGACCCTGTGATGCCTGGAACTGGATGCTCGCCTGGGCTGGAGACCATCTGGCTGTGCCCTCTGGCTTCCCCAGAAGGGAGTGCTCTTAGGTGTCAGGAAAGTTCAGGCCAGCCTGGGCTGAGGGCGGACCACTTCGAACTCTTTTCTTCTTCGGTCCCAGGTCCCAACTCTGCACAGGTGGGCGAGAGTGGCAGAGGAAGAGGGGGGCGATAAGGGGGCTCTCTCCCCAGGGGGGCTTCAAGGCCACTGGGCAGGCCCCGTGACCCCCTCCTAGCCCTGCCCTCTGAGCCCCAGTGCCAGCCTCCTGTCCCTGCTCAGCCCTCGCAGGCGACAGATGGTGCCTTGAAGACAAGCCCTGGGTCTGGGCCCAGCGTGCGGATGTCAGCTGTGAGGGTGCTCCCTTTCATCTCCCGGCATGTGGCAAGGGCAGCCCCGGCTCTCCACTGCTGAGTGGGGCTTAGCGGGGCTGCGAGGGCCGAGTTACAGGAGGCCACATGTAGAGCTCTAGTGGCTGGTGGGAGTGGGGCCGGCCTTTGAGAAGAGGTGGCCGAGGCTGGGGGGCGGGGGGTGCCCAGGAGAGCCCGGAGCAGCCAAACTGGCTCTCGCCCTCCACTGGGCTCAAGTCACAGGGGATGGATGAAGGGCACCGTTTGCCTCCAGGCTGTTCCCGGAGGTGGTCTGGACACCCCAAAGGCCCCTCCCTGCCCCACCCCTCGGTTCTGGATTCCCACCCACCACGCCAAGCTCCTTGATCCCAGCCAGCCCTTGACAAGAGGCAAGGTTGTGAATGACTTCACCTGGCCACTCCCAGCTCAGTTACTGTCAGCACGGCGCTGTGATGGGGTGATGTCACGTCAGAATTCTCGAAACACTTTCCATCTGGAGTCAACGCAGCTGCTCCTAGGGCCGTGCCCACTGCCAGCCCCGAGGCGGGATCGAGTGTCCTTCTGGAAGCCAGCTCAGGGCAGGGGCTGCGGAGGGAACAGGGAAGCACTTGTGGGCTGAAGCGCAGAAGCTGAGCCCGGACAGGAGCAGGGAGAGGCCCGCGGGGTTCAAGGCTGGGCCAGGAGCCTGGGGGAAGCCGGAGGCGGAGGAGAGACAGAACACGAACAGGAGCCTCTGTCTCCCTCTCTCAGACACGCAGGTGTTCTTTCACACACCCGTACGTCCTCTGAGTGCTGTGCACTCCCAAGCCTCTGAGCTTTGCTCATGCTGTCCCCTTGCCAAGAATGCCTCTATCCACCTGGTGAATTTCTTTCATCCTCCAGAGGGCAGCTCAAATGTCACCTCCTCGGGGATGCGTCCCCATACCCCTTACTGACCCGACCTGCTGCCCCTCGTCCACCAGCCCATTCGCACGTGCAGCCCTTAACCACACTGCGCTCACGGTGTTAGCAGATGGGTTCGCCGCCTAACAGCCCAGCTCCCCACTGACAAGGGGCGCCTCAGGCCGTCTGGCGGAGCTCAGGGGTGACTTGGTTCTTATAGACAGGTGGTCATCAGGGCCTGCCCTTGGGGGGGTTTATAGACAGGCATGCGGACACACTGGGGAGCCCACTGGGGTGACTTGTTTGCCCCTTGCAGAGCACACAGTTGGGGCTCCAATTGTTACTGATGGAATGCATTTAAATAGGTCATAGACCCACACACAACCCGGAGGTCTTGCTCACTATCTCTTCAAAGCCTTAGAATTATTTGGGGGTTGCCCCTCTGTGTGGGGAAAAGATGCCAAAAAAAATCTGATTTTGTTGGAACACACAAAACTAAAGCTGCCCTGGTGCTTCCCACAGCGCAAAAGTTGCCTGAAGAAGGAGGCCTGGGGCCCAGCTCCAGGGTGCCTGGCACAAGGTCTGTTCTGCAACTCACTAGCCACACGGTGCCAGGCAAGAGGCTTAATTTCTTCCTTGGTTCGATGAGAATATCGATGGTAATAATATTCCCAGTGTTGTTGCCAGAATCAAATGAGATGACATGTGACAAAGTACTTGGCCAAAAAATAGAACACACCAATGGCACAGATTGTCACTCAGCCCCAAGTCCCACTTCTGTCCTTGTGTCCCTTACACAGGCCCTGAGGAGTTCTGTGGAACCGCAAACTGTTAGGGGGAGAATCCATTCATGTTCTGGAGATGATGCTATAAAGGTAGAGAGACAGGCCCACATTAGGTATTCATTAAATGCTTATTGGTGAGATTATATTTTAGGACAATCTCTAACGCCAAGAGTCTAAACTTTCTGGTGCATTGAGTGAAAGCAGCCCTTATTTAACCAGAATGGTTTGATTAACTGAACTCCAACCTCTGAGCACTCTAGGTGACCAGAAAAAAAATTCTCTCCAGGAGACAGCAGGGGCCAACTCACAACAGCATGACCTGGCCCTGTGCTGCCCAGGCTGCACCAGCGGGCCATGAAGTCAGGAGCAACCACAAACCTTCTGGGAAAGCCCATCATACTCTGAAGGTTTGTGTTTTTTTTTTGTTTTTTTGGAGGCTGAAAATTACCAATAAGAATTTCCGTAATTCAAAGATGTGCATTTTGCCCTGGCCGGTTTGGCTCAGCGGTTAGAGCGTCGGCCTGTGGTCCAGAGAGACCCGGGTTTGGTTCCCACTAAGGGCACGTACCTCGGTTGCAGTTTGTCCCCAGCTGGTTGGGTCGTGCGGGAGGCAGCCACTCGATGTGTCCCTTTCACATCAATGTTTCTCTCTCCCTCTCTTCCTCTCTCTCCCTTCCACTCTATCTGAACAAAAGATGGAAAAATGTCCTCGGGTGAGGATAAAAAAAACAACAAAAAAACAAAGATGTGCATTTTTTCATACACTAGCATTCCTAAAAATCTGAATGCATTGATGTGCTTGTTTCATGTGGCCATGTTCTTCAATCCTCAAGAAATAAAATAAAATGGCCCTGGCCGGTTTGGCTCAGCAGTTAGAGCGTTGGCCCACAGACCAGAGAATCCCAGGTTCGGTTCCCGCTAAGGGCACGTACCTCGGTTGCAGTTTGTCCCCAGCCCTGGTTGGGGTTGTGTGGGTGGCAACCAGTCGATGTGTCTCTCTCACTTCGATGTTTCTCTCTCTCTCTTCCTCCCTCTCTTCCTCCCACTCTATCTGAAGATAAATACAAAAATGTCCTCGGGTGAAGATAAAAATAAATAAATAAAATAAAATGGAATGTCCTTAAATCCACGGTGCTTCTTGCAATTGACAGCATCTCAGAACTGAGAAAATAAATCGGCCATTTAACTCACTTTAAATGGAACTGTAGGTCATTTAAGCCATTGTTTTTATGCTAGAACTTGCCAGGACACACTAAAAAGTGGACGGCGAAATGCACGTGACCTTTTAAGAAAAAGCGTAAGAAGATACAACAATGTTTTGCTTGTGGTGGGACCACTGCACACGGGACACCCAGGCCCGGTGCTCAAGTGATACTATCCCAACCCACACCTTTTTTTTTTTTAAATCCTCACAAGAGGATATTTTTCCATTGATCTTCAGATAAAGTGGGAGGGATGGAGGGAGAGAGAGAGAAAGGTACCTGCCCTTGACCGGAATCGAACTCGCGACTCTTTGGTCCTCAGATTGACACTAACCACTGAGCCAAAACAGCCAGGGCCCAACCCACACCTTGATGCAGAACTGAGAGATGTAAACTTGATAATTTCTAGAACATTCGTCACTCTCTTAGCATTGAATATTTCACAACCTGGAACCCTTTACCAGACATCCTTCTAGACCCGAATTCTCAGCCTCTCTCCCTGCTTCAGCTCAGGAACCATGATTCCTGATGCAGACAACGCTCCCTTGGGTCACCTCTGAGCTAAATCCCTAAATTATAATTCTGCCCCTCTTTCTCCCACTTTGGTCTGCCTCCAAATCTCACACGTAGATCTATTGTTGCACTTTACAGAGTCTGCCTTGGCTGTTTATTTCTCTAACAGCCTCCTTTGTGAGCAAGGCCTGTTTTTGTTTCATTCTGATCCCAGCCCCCAGCCCAGCATCTAACAACACGCCGTCTGCAGGAGCAGGTATCCTGGAGCCCTTCTCCTCCCCCGCCAAGACAGGACCTGTCGGAGGAAGATGGAAAAAGTGCTCTGTGAGCAGGATTGTGAAATGATAGGGATGACGTGAGGGGCTTTCGAAACCCTGGGAAGGAGTACCCACGTGAATTACAGCCCCTTGCTATTCTTGGCCACCAGCGGTTCAGGTGTTGACTCAGGACAGCTGCAGGGGCTGCAGTCAGCTGGGGACAAGGCCCCTCCAGTGCAGTCCTCTGCTGCCCCCTGGTGGCCTGCTATGCGTCGACTGAGCAGGGTCTCCAAGGGCCCCCACTGTCTGGGAAACTTCTCAACCCAGAGTCTGAAGAGAGTTTTCACTGGAGTCCCCATTCCACAGCTGTGCCTCTTTGCAACGTGGCACCAGGAACAGCTAAGAACAGGCCCTTAGATCTTTCCAACTCAGAGCTTTGCCGTTTAACTCCTGGTGTGATCACCAGTGGCCTCCTTCACTTATCTAAGCCTGTTTTCTCATCTGTAAAATGCGGGTGATGGTATTCTCAAGAGATCGGCCCCTGGAAACTCTGGGGTGGAGGGCATGGGTGCCTAAACTGAGGGGACAGAGGAGTGCTGGGTGAGAGGCACAGCTCCCGGCCTCCTCCCTTCCCCTGCCACGCTAGGCGGCCACGGGTGAGGGTGTGAGCTCCAGGAGAGAAACAAATGGTTTTGTTGTCCAGTCTGCTGACCGCTGAGGCCCCTGGCTCTCCTTCCCCACTGGGCCCTGAGAGTCACCCAGCCAGACCTTTACTCCAGGTGGGAGCTTTTAGAAAACTCAGAATCTGAGAAGCCCGTGAGCAAAGACCTAAAGCCCTGGACACAAACTGTCAACTAAATGAAAAGGCAGCTTACCTAATGGGAGAAAATATTTGCAAATCATACATCTGGTGAGGGGTTAATATCCAAAATATATTAAAAAATGCATTCAACTCAATAGCCAAAAATAAAACAAAACAAAAACCCACCAATAATCTGATTTTAAAATAGGCAGAGGATCTAAACAGACATTTTTCCAAAGAGGACATACAGATGGCCAATCTGTACATGAGAAGGTGCTTGACATACTAATCATCAGGGAATGCAAATCAAAACCACAATGAGCCCGGCTGTGTGGCTCACTGGTTGAGCATCAACCCATGCACCAAGAGGTCGCCAGTTCGATTCCCAGTCAGGGCACATGCCCAGGCTGTGGGCCCGATCCCCAGTGGGGAGCATGCAGGAGGTGGCCAATCGATGTTCTCTCTCATCGATGTTTCTATCTCTCTCTCCTTCTCCCTTCCTCTCTCTCTAAAATCAATAAAGAAAAAAAATATTTTTTTGAAAAACCACAATGAGAGATCATCTCACACCTGTTAGAATGGCTATTATAAAAAAGACAAGAAATACCAAGTGTTGGTGAGGATATGAAAAAAAGGGAACCCTCATGCACTGTTGGTGGGATTGTAAATTGGTGCAGCCATTATGGAAAACAGTATGGAGGCTACTCAAAAAATTAAAAATAGAGCTACCATATGATCCAGCTATTCCACTTCTGGGTGTTTATCCATAGGAAACAAAGACACTAACTTGAAAAGATATCTGTACCTCCACGTTCACTGCAACATTATTTGCAATAGCCAATACATGGAAACAACCTGAGTGCCCATTAATGAATAAACTGATAAAGAAAATATTACATGGCGCTGGCCGGTTTGGCTCAGTGGTTAGAGCGTTGGCCCGCGGACCAGAGAGTCCCGGGTTCAGGTCCTACTAAGGGCACGGACCTCAGTTGCAGTTTGTCCCCGGCCCCGGTTGGGGTCGTGTGGATGGCAACCAGTTGATGTGTCTCTCTCACATCGATGTTTCTCTCTCTCTGCCTCCCTCTCTCCCTCCTGCTCTGTCTGAAGATAAATGCAAAAAATGTCCTTGGGTGAGGATAAAAAAATAAAAATAAATAAATAAAATAAAATATTACATGTATAATTTAGCCATTAAAAAGAAGGTAATCCGGCCCAGCCGGTGTGGCTCAGTGGTTGAGCATCGACCCATGCACCAAGAGGTTGCCAGTTCGATTCCCAGTCAGGGCACATGCCCAGGTTGTGGGCCCAATCCCCAGTGGGGGGCATGCAGGAGGCGGCCAATCAATGGTCTCTCATCGATGTTTCTCTGTCTCTCTCCCTCTCCCTTCCTCTTTTTCTAAAAATCAATAAAAAAAAAAAAAGGTAATTCTGACATTTGTAACAGAGAAAGACAAATACTGTATGATCTCGCTTATTTGTGGAATCTAAAAATAAAACAGTAAAACACAAACTCACAGATGCAGAGATCAGGTTGGTGGTTGCCAGAGGCAGGGATGGGGGACAGGCGGATAAAGGGGGTCAAAAGACACAAAATTCCAATTATAAAATAACTAAGTCATGGGGATTTAATGGTGACTATAGTTAATAATACTGTATTGTGTATTTGACAGTTGCTAAGAGAGTAGACCTTGAAAGTTCTCATCACAAGAAAAAATTGTAATTATATGAGTTGATGGAGGTTAACTAAACTTTGGTGATCATTTCACAATATATACATATATATAATCATTATACATAATCACGGGAGAACTCTTACTAATTTTAATAATATTAATTTAACATCTTCAGAGATATGATAAAAGCTACTGTATCCATCAAATAGGAAGAGATTGCCTTTTTTTAAAAAGGAACATTAAGCAGACCTTTAGAAGCTTTTAAAAGTGAAATGAGAAACTCGACAGGAAGAAAAAATTAAGGAAATTTCTCAGAAAGTAAAGAGCAAAAAGATGAGAAATCAGAGGAGCCAGAACAAACAGTCCAACACCCTAATCAGTCTTTCCGAGTTCCAGAAAGAGGGATCAGGAAGAAAACACAAGGAAGGAATCAATAAAGAAACAATTTAACAAACGTCCGCAGACTGAAGGGTGCACATTTCCAGATCGAAAAGGCCTGGATGAGCCCAGAAAAGTGGACAGAAGTGGACCCACGCCAAGGCACACCACTGGGACATTTCAGAGCACGGGGGGATAAGATTTGAGCAGCTTCAGGGAGGGAAAAAGAACAAGTGAAAAAGGATCAGGCTCAGAATGTTTTCTGACTGCTTAACAGCAACCTTAAAAGCAAGAAGACAACGAAGCAACTTTGCAAGGAAAATTATTTCCGATTCAGCAAACTCTCAATCAGCTGGGGAGGGAGGAAAGGCATTTTCAGACACACACAAAAATTGTACCTGGAGTCCCCCGCTTTTCCAGAAGCCACTGGAGGGTGCGTGGACCACAACAAGAAGAGACGTCGGGAGGAGGGAGGGAAGCAGGGAGCAGGTGTTCTCAGGCAGCCCAGGAGTTGCAGCCCAGGGTGTCAGGGAAGGGAGAGGAGGAAGGGAACTGGGCACTTGATGTGGAGGACAACGGTGCCAGCTGGGCACAGGCATGGTAAAGGCTGCCATCACCACGCTCACTGCCTTGACTTACACCACCTGTTTCACCTGAGGACAGAACGATGCCCGGGGAGTCCAGCCCGGGCCCAGCTGCTTGTCTGCACTTGGCTGATGAAGTTCCTGTTCTCCCCTCCAGCAGAGGTTCAGCTGAGAACCTCCGTTTCACCCCACCCCACCGCACCCCACCCCAGGTATTCTGCTCAGCCCTGCTCCTGGGAGCTGGGGGTCAGCCACAGTGAGCAGCCATCCTTGGACCACATTTCTGCGGGAAATCCACCCTGGTCCACAGACAGCCCAGCCAAAGCCCTGCTCTCTGGTAGCCCTGAGTTCAAGGTTCACTCGTGACCTCCCCCGCTGACTTCTCCCAAGGGTCTCCCAGAAGCTCTCAGGGGGGCTGAGACAGGCTTTGTTCAGCTGGTCCTCTCCTAGGAATTCATCCGATGGTGCAGACAGCCCTCCCCTCACACAGCGAGGTGAGAGTTTGCTGTCTGTGTTCGTAACAATACGTTGCTTCGATGGGAATAGATACATTGAGGGTTAAACTATAGAGAAAGGCAAAAGGATGCTGAAGACAAACGCCCAGATAGTGGTACAGGAATGAGGAGAGGGATGCCTCACAAAGGGGCCCCAGGGACCTGGAAGTACTGGGGAAGGTTCAGTCCTTTCGCCTGCTACCCAGGTCACTCTTGAAACTGCGCATGCACGGTTGATGCCCTCCTCGGCCTGTGTGACATTTCACAATTTTACAAAGCTTAAGCTAACTGGAGGCTCTCTGTGGGGGGTGCAGGGCTTGCCAACACTGCAGGTCTCCCCAGGGTCATTGGGTGGGGACTCAGCCATTTCCTTCATTGATTCGATCCTCCGTTTTCAAGTCCTTGCCTTGACCCTGCCTCTGCCCTGCGGGGAACCCCCAAGCCATGTCCCTCTGGTTCTGTTTCTCCAGAGAAGAAATGCTTTGCTTTCACTGGGGGTCAAGGTGGACTCTGCAGGGGTGAATACAGACTTTTAGCCAATCCTCTTGTATTCAGCTCTCCTTCTTCCCTACTCAATGCTTTCGAGAACCCGGGGCCTCCAATCCCTAAGCGAATCAGAGGTTCTGGGCAGTGAACCAGCTTGCATTTTAAAAATTAAAATATAGTTGACATATAACAAACGTTGTGTAAGTTTAAGGTGTACAAATGTCGATGTGATACATTTATATACTGCAATATGATTACCTCCTGTAGCGTTAGCTAACACTTCTATCCTGTTCCATAATTATCGCTCTTTTGTTGTTAATCCTCACTCGAGGGTATTTTTCCACTGATTTTTAGAGAGTGGAAGGGAGGGAGGAGAGAGAGAGAGAAAAACATCAATGTGAGAGAGACACATCAATTGGTCACCTCCTGCACGACCCCGACTGGGGCCAGGGATAGAACCTTCAACCCAGGTACATGCCCTTGACCAGGAATTGAACCCGAGACCTTTTGGTCCACAGGCTGATGCTCTAACCGCTGAGCCAAACCGTCCAGGGCTAATTATCATTTTTGTGTGTGGTGGAAACAATGAAGATCTAGTCTCTTAGCAACTTTGAAATTTATAATACAGTACTGTTGACTATAATCATTATGCCGTGAAAAAAATTGTTTGACATTTTTTTAAATCCTTTCTTCCTCTGTATACAGTTGGGTTTTTGCACTCCCCCATCACTGAGTTTTTGTTTCAATAGTAAATGTCCCATCTTCTGAATTGCTGACATCTCTCACCTTGGTTGTCTTTGCCTGTCTTCTCTTTGGCTGGCTGCTCACTCTCTCCCCAGCCTCACGGTGACGGAGCTCTCATCCCTGCACCCTCTCATCCGTCCCCACCTCTCCCTGAGGTGTGCCCATCCATTCCCAAGGTGTTCATCTGTCCCCATTGACATCTGCCACAGGCTGAGTCCATCAGATTCTTCCCCCCAAGAATTTGGAACATCGACCTAAGAGGCCAGACTGGGACTCCTTGGAAGTGAGGGTGCGTTAGCAACAATCTAGACCAGCCGTGATGCGCAGTCTTGTCCCAGGGAGAGGAGGTCTGTCAACTGTCTACCAGTCCTCATGTCCCAATACACGCTCACGTGTGTGCAAAAGCATAGGATCAGAATAATTGTTACAACATTATTTTACTAGCACAAGATTGGAAACCAATTTGTTTTAAAAAAAATGTTTTTCTGTATTGATTTTAGAGAGAAAGAGGAAGGGAGAGAGAGATAGAAACATCGATGAGAGAGAACATTGACTGGCTGCCCCCTGCACGCCCCCCACTGGGGATCGGGCCCACAACCAGGGCACGTGCCCTGACTGAGAATCGAACCGGCGACCTCTTAGTGCTTGGGTCGACGCTCAACCACTGAGCCACACCGGCCGGGCACAACCAATTTAACAGGAAAGTGGTTAAAATAAATTATGGTACATTCATCTAATAAAGTACTATGAAGACAGTAAATAGAATAAGACAACTATGTTTGTACCGAGATGGAATAATTACCATTAAGTAAAAAGAAAGAACAGAGCAGAACATATAGGATGCAGTCACTTTTGTTAAAAATAAAAGAGAGAGAAAAAAAGAGAGGACATATATATGTTCACATAAGCACTAACAATTTCTGAAAAGATACATAAGAAGCTGGTAACAAGGTCTGACTATGGGAAAGTGACCTGGGAGCCTGGGGGTTGGGGTGGGACTGAGATTTACATTTCCTCACATGTCCTTCTGTACCTTTTGAACTTTTTGAACTAACTTCTGTGAGTTGTTAGCTCTGGGACTTAGACAGCGGGCCCATTCCAGGGGTCCCTGACTCTGGGAGCAGTGGCCAGGACCTGCTTCGTGCCCCAGTGAGGTGGCACCTTCTGGGGTCAGTTTGCACTGGGGGGCAGGACACCTGCTCCCTGGGGAACAACCTCCTCTCTCCAGTGGAACTTCCGTGTCATCGACCCCACCTTCAGCTCTAGGGACCATGGGCAGCACAATCCGGGCTGGAGCAACCAGAACCCCGAATTCTCTGGCTCTGAGATTAGTCCAGGTAAAGAAGGGAACGAGACCCAATGCAAGTGATGATCATTCTGCTGAGGTTCCGAGGAGAGAAATCCATGCCCTTACTAGCTTGCACAAAGGAAATGGGGCTGAAGCTGAGGCTGCCATTTACCCCCCGGGGAAGGCCTGTCTGCAGAGAGATGAGAAATGGGGGGAGGGGGCCTAGCTCCTGGGGCATCATTCAGGCCTAGATCAGGCTGCACTTCTCCACTGGATTGTCTACACACGCCGTATCCACCTCCAGGCTTCCCATTCATTCCTCACCCCACAAAGGGGCTTTTTCTTCCCCCACTTGAGGAAAAACTGAGCACGTCCAATCGAAGTCACTTCTCCGTCTCATCAGAATGTGCCTCTGAGCAGCCTCCTTCAGGAAGCCCACGCTCTCCCGTTTCCGTGGCGCACACCCCTCGGCCTCTCTCCCGCCTCTCTGGCTTCTCTTCTGCTTGGCTGGCTGCTCATCCTCTCTCCTCACCGCGATGGAGTTGCCAGGGCTCATCCCTGCGCCTCTTATTTGTCTGTACCTAGCCCATCCATTCCCAGGGTGTTAATCACCACCTATATCTCATGACCCCCAGATGTGTATCCAGCCCAAACCTCTGTTCTGAGCTCCGAACATCTGCATGATTCAGTTGTTATACTTGAACAAGTCCGACCCCAACTCTTTCATTGCAGCTCCACTCGAAGCTCGTTTTCCACCCAGTGTTCTCCTTAGCAAACGGGACCACCAACCAGCCAGGTGCTTAACCCACGGGCCTGGGAACCGTGTCCACTCTGCCCTCTCTGCACGTAACTCACCAGGAAAGACCTGCCACAGCTACCGTCTAAACTTATCTTGAATTCACGTGTGTCTCCCCATCCTCACTGTCACGGCCGGTAATGATCATAAGTGTGGTGCAACTTTTCTCCTCCTGGGTGCGTGGCAGGAAGGGCCTTTCCCACGCCATCTGAAGTCAGGCATGCCCACGTGATGGACCCGGTCAACAACTTGTGCAAAGAAGAGACATCTGTCGCTTCTGGTGGGGAATTTTAAGAACACTTCACTTCCTCCTGCCATGAGGGTTATGGAAATCGTGTTGAGATGGGGACCCTGTCCGCCGGGATCCCTGAGTGATTAAAAAGAGAAGAGCCCCTCTGCTGACCAACAGAAACTTGAGCCCGAAGGAGAAATAAACATTTGTCATGTTCAGCCATTCAGGTTAGGGGCTGTTTGTTACGCCACACAACCCAGCCCATCCTGTCTCATACACTAATGTAGGCCAAGTCATCCAATCCGCTGCAACAGCCTCTACTTTTACCCTCTCTCCCTCCACACAGCCGTCCGGGTAACCTTTTTGCCCTGTAAATGAGACCCCATCACTGCCTCCTTAAAACCTTCCGGCAGCTTCCCATTAGACCTGGAAAAAAACTTCTTCCTGTAGCCTAAAAGGCCCTGCATGACCCGAGCCCTGCCTGTCCCTCTGAGCTGGTCTCCCACCCCGTCTTTCTCACTCATTCCGTCCAGCCCCCTCGACTCCCTGCCATCTCGAAGGCACCGGACCCTCTGCTGACTCACGGCTTTTGTATATGCCGTTCCCTCTGCCTGGACCACTTTCCTGTGCTATTCACACTCCTCCTTCAGGCCTCAGCTAAATGACACCTCCCGGGGAGGCCCCACCGCCACCACACTCTGCTCACTTCCTCGTCAGCTCTGACCACACGGTGGAACTGCATTTGTATTTCACTTTTATGTACTTGTTTATTCACGAAAGGTAAGCTCTATGGGGGCTCCATCAGCCCTCGCTACATATTTGCTGAGTGTAGGAGTGACTGAGTGAGAAGGTCTGCAAAGGGCGATGCATAAGCACATGCAAAGTTGTGGAGTGGCGAGTAAATATCACGGACCGATGGGCCAATCAGCCTCGCCCTGCAGGATGGCTCCTTTCAGGTGACAGGGGTCAAAGGCCTCTCGAGGTCTTTATTCCCCTCAGGAGCTAAAGTGCCTCTGAGATGCTGCGGTTTCTCCAGAGGGCTAGGCTTGGGCTCCACGCTCCTTCTCCACTCTGTCAGCTCACCAGGTGACAGCCAGCCTGGAGCAGGTCCAGCCCGGCTGAGGAGCGGGCAGCCAGCCCCAGTGGGGAGGCAGCCAGCTGCTGCCGTCATGGAGAGAGTGGCCTGGCCAGCTCTCTAGAAATAGCCCAAGGTCAAGGTGGGGTGCTTCCGTCCCCTACAGATAGAGAGGTCTAGGGAGATTGTGGTCCCTGATTTCCCTCCCCCACTACTGGGATCCCTGACATTGGCCTGCAGCTTTGGCATCTCCAGCTACCTCTGCACAGACCCCTCCTTCATCACTGAAGAACCCCCAGGCCTCCAACCCCCTCCTCCCACCACACTTCTGAGCCGGACAGGTTGGGCCTTATCGCATCTCACAGACAGGACATTGTGGCTCAGGGAGATCAAGGGTCTCTTCCAAGGTCACAGGTTGAGTTTGCCGACAATTGGAATTAAGGTGTAGAGATGCATCCGAGTCAGGGCGTCACCCCAGCAGAGCCCCCCCCACCCCCATGCAGGATGTGCTTAGCCGAGGCCCCCGGCCTCTGCCCAGCCTCATCTGCTTGCTGCTTGCTCTTGGGGGCCCTTTGCCCTGTGTACTTGGACCCCATTTCCTGGTGTTGGGAGAGCAATTTAGCTTCCTCGGCTCCAGCCTCAGCCGATTTCCCCGGGGACCCAGCTCTTTTCTGCCTGAATCCATGGCGTCTATTTTCACCTCTGGTCCTGGACACTCTGACTCCTTGCCCAGCCCACTCGCCAGACCTCCCAGAGGGCCCGACCACCCAAACCTCTGTCCTCACGCCCACAGAACACTCCCCCCTCTAACAAGGAAGGCTGAGGACTCGGGAGCGGGGGTGGGGGCGGCCACCAGCTTCATCAGCCACTGTTCCAAGCAAGGCTCCCAGACTCCCCTCCCTTCCAGTTTCCAGCAGGTCTGGGAGGAAGGAGTAGGGCTGTGAACCAGGGACACCAGAGGACTGGCTGGGGCAGGGGAGGGACCAGGGCAGTGCAGCCAGCTGGGGCAGGTGGGGAGGAGCCCACAAAGGTGGGTGCTGTCCCTTTGAATAGGACAGGACAAGGTGACAGCTAGTACATTTCTACTAACCAGATTGCAGCAAGCAAAGGGGATATAGGAATTAGGAGAGGATAAAAGGTGGAATTTTTTTTTTTTTTTTTGAGAAATACATTGTTTATATTTAAAGGACATTCATAGGTCCAAGTAAAAGCTGGTAGAATGTGCTGGAGGAGACATCCTTCGGAACCTGAGCACGCCCTACTGGGTCAGCACGCCAAGGTTCTGTGCACACAGGCCCACGCGCGCCCGCTCAGCTCTGGGCTCCTTCACTCTGCAGAGATCGTGGACTCGCACGTTTGTTCCAGTGCTCTGGCAGGTGGCGGCCAGGTGTCTCAAGGAAGAAAGGGCATCTTTTTTTATTCTGCTGGGCGAGTGGTAGCACTTCAAAGAGGTACTTCAAAGAAGCCTGAAATCAATGTCTCTTCAGAAGTTAAAACCTCTCTCGTGTAAACTTGCCTACTCGACTCATTTACACGATAGCCTTTTCTTTCTAGAGTATGCAAAGGTTGAAATAAATCAACATTCATTCTTAATTACAGAGGTTCCGATCAAGGAAGACAGATTTTATCTCGTGCTCTCGATGTGGAGGAGCGAGAACATGTATGATCTAGTCTCCGAAGTCACACGCCATCAGTTCCCACCGTGTCCGGCTCGTTAGAAACCGGTCCCTAAGGCAGCCCACACTCAAGGGGAAGGGAATTAAGCTTTCCTTTTTAAAGAGAAGAGTATCCAGAAATTCGTGGGCCTATTTTAAAACCTCCAAAATGTGAAAAGAGCACAGAACGAGGAGTCAAAATGCCTGTGTTCTCATTTTACTTCTAAATGCGGAGGGACTGGAACACGTCCCTCCATCTCTCTAGATCTGTTTCCCCGTCGGCAGAATGAGAAGACTGACTTCAGTGACCACTGAGGTTTCATTTTTCAATTAGTATCTGTCTGAATGTTCCAGCACTCAAGACCTTAGGGCCTAGGCCTTAACCACAGACCTCAGGCAGCCTCCCCGCCCCTCCCACTCCCCTCCCCCTCAGCAAGCCTCTCTGGCTCTGGGCCCGGGAAGCAGCTGCCACTCATCAGCGCCCAGGCTGTACCCGCGCTCACCAGCATCTGCAGGGTGGGACCGGGCATCAGCAGGCTTTATAGCTCCCCAGCAGTTCCAACGTGCAGCCTTGGTTGAGAATCTTGGCTCTAACTGCTCTATGGGAATTCTTAATAGGGAATCTTTTTTTTTTAAGGGTTACTTTATTATTATTATTATTTTAATCCTCACCCAAGGATATTTTTACATTTATCTTCAGAGTGTGAGGGAGAGAGACAGGGAGAGAGACAGAGAGAGAGAGAGAGAAACATCGATGTGAAAGAGACACATCAATTGGTTGCCACCCACACCACCCCAACCAGGGCCGGGGACAAACCGCAACTGAGGTACCTGCCCTTGGCCGGAATCGAACCCGGGACTCCCTGGTCCGCAGGCCGAAGCTCTAACCGCTGAGCCAAACCAGCCAGGGCTCAGTAGGGAATCTTTTTCACAAATAAAATAACATTGCACGTGACTAATTACAGATTTGTCTTTTTTCTTTGACACACATACACTTTGAGGGATCCTACACTGTCTAGAATACAGACATTTCGTGTTCAGTTGATTATAATCGGGGTCTGAGTTGTCTAAGAGACCACTTTGCTCTGTGTTACTTTGGAGAGGAAAATTAATATTTAGAAAATTGGAGTTTCAAGAAAATTTTCAGGGCCAGGATAGAACTTTTTATAGAACTGTTTCCCTTGCTCAGTGTTTCTCATCGTGGTATTGTTTCTGTGGGAAAATTGATCCAATTTTTATCTTTTTTACTTATACCACCTTTTCCTAGAATATAACCTGCTTTATGTTTAAACAATACTTGCTTTTTTTTTTCCTGCTTGTGTATGTGCATGTGTGGGTGTGAGAAAAGTCAACATTCCCCAAGACAGGGCAGAGCCCGGTGCTGAGAGCGGTGCAGGACTTGGAACACCCTGATAAGCGACACCTCTGGAAGGCCGTGGGTGGGGGGCGTGGGTCGGTGCTGGAAGCAGCCCGCAGGTTCTCCTGACCCTTGACTTAGCGTCTCTCCCCCCATGCGCTCCCCCGCGGTAAGCAACTGTGCAGTGTGACCAACTGCCCGTTTGCTCAGGACTGAGGTTTCCTGGGATGCCAGACTTTCAGTGCTAAAACTGGGGAAATTCCAGAAAACCAGGGCAGTCAGTCACCCTTCAAGTGTTGTGGGTCTGTGAGCACCGCCTCCTTTTTTCGACACTGTTACATGCAGCTGATGGGCAGGGCGATTTGACAGCCCCCCGCCTTGGTGATTGCCCACCACCTGCCTGAACACCTGCTGGAAATGCAGTCCGAGCTGCCCTGCCGAGGGGCAGAAACAGGGGTAGGGAAAGCACCCCTCTGTACTGTGAGCCTCTCAGATGCAAATCCCCGGAGCCCAGGGCCCTGCCACACTGACTCCCATCCGCAGCTTCCAGGTATCTGAGAGCCTGTCATGAAGAAGACATGACCTGTGGTCTCTCCTGAGACCAGTGATTCTCAGGCCTGGATACACAGGGGGCTCACCTGGGCTTTGATGTCTCACCCCCGGAGATTCTGATTTCATTGGTCTGGGGCGGGGCCCAGGTTTGCACACTTCTTGACCTTTCCCCTCTGGTTTCTTTCTAGGCAGGAAATGTCTCTACTGGGTATGAACACTTTTTCACTCCTAAACTTCTCTAGTTCTCTCTCTACGTTTATCCTGAGCAAAAATGGCCTCTTAGAGAAATCAGAAGTTTCTGCTATATCAGTGGCAATCAGACGCTAGGTTCTCTTCATGGGTCATTCTAACATAGAAGTTCAAACCACTCTTCATCTGAGCAAACTGTCCAGCTCCTGGGTGTGGAAGCATGTTCCAGATTCCCCTCCCTCCCAGCCCCCTCCTGGGCTTCTCCTCACCTGGAGCCAGACCTCCAGAGGTTTCCTTGGCCCCCATCCTGCACTCCTGGTTCTGCCCGACCCCTGGCCCCAGGGCTCCCTGGCTGCTACAGTTCACCTCTCTGGGATGCAGAAGTGGAGGGCTCGCATGCTGCTCCTGGGGACCCACCGCACCTGGCCAGCCCAGCGCTCGCCCTCTGCCTGGAATCAGGGGCTCAGCCACAGAGTCTCTGGGAGCTGACCTCCTGTGCTGTAGCTAGAAGGTCACGAGTCTCAGGGCCTGTGGCTGCCATGGGAGGCAAGGTCACTTGAGGCCACAAGCAACGGTGGTCAAACTGGGAGATGAGGTCTGTAGACAAACTACAATGACAGGTGACCAGACAGCCTACTGAGGAGGGCTGACAGTGACCCAGAGCCTGCTGTTTTCCTTGCAAGGTCCCTGGTGCCTGTTCTCATCCTCTGGGTGCCCTCTGGTCCTGTGTGATCCTTGCCCTGAGTTCCTCTTAGCTAAGCCAGCGATAACAGACTTCCGTCGCTTGCCACCAACCAACCCCGGGGAGAGTCACCAATGTCCACTGCCCCCACAGGCACTTAAATCTGAGCTTTCCTGCTCTCACAAAATATCCTGAGCCTCTTCTTTCCTGGCTCCTTTTTAGCTCTAAGGGGGCTGGCACCCACCTGCCCTGCGGTCTGTCTCCGGGGGTTGGAGGAGAGAGGCCTCGTCACTAACCCAGGCGTCGTCCCCGTGCCTCCTGCAGAGCCCAGGGGCCTTGTCCACGTCTCCGGTCCCCAGGGCTCGGGCCTTGCTCCCACAGTGTCCTCTGCCTGGGAACATTTTAGAAACACTTCTGAGAGACACTTGAAAACAGAGTCGATAGTGGTTCCTCGCATTCCTGTCAGCCGTTGCCTTTCAAGACTGAAGAGTCTTAAACTGGAGAGCTCCCCGCGCCCCGCTACCCTCCCTGGCTCTGGCCCAGACCTTTGGGGGTGGGGTGGGGGCTGCCCAGGGATCCTAGGCTTACACGGCAGTTTCAGATCGCCTGTGAGGCCTTCAGGGTTCACTTCCATTGCCCCACTCCACCCTGCTTGGGGCTGGAGTGAGGATCCGGTCAGGTGACAGGCCAGGGCACTGAGCTACCCAGAGCACAGCGGCCTTGACTCCAAGATGCACTCCTAACCACTGCACCGCCCCGCCTCCTCCTGGCCGCGGTCCCTGACAGCCCCCAGGGCCACATCCTCGGCTCTGCCTCCACTTCATCCCAGCCCCATTAGGCCCACAAACCTGGCTTCTCCTCTTCTAGGATGTGGCCTGAGCCTCAGGGGAGAGCCAGAACAATGCCGGGCCCCTTATCAACGGCTAATCCCATCCTGGCCTGGCCCTGGACTTCCCTTCTCAGAAATGCCAACTCTTATTTTAACACATGTTCACTTCTGACTCACCTCAGCCTGATTGTGTGCGGCCAGAGCCGGGCCGCCCCTCCCTAACACCTCTGCCAAGCTCTTCCGAGGGAGTCAAGACCAAACACCTTCAAGTCCGTCCGGAACGGGCCTGGCTTCCTTCGGCCCCGGCAGGGGCTCCTGGCGCCCGAAATGCAGGAGCTGGAAGAGACCCTAGAAATCACCAGATCCCAGCCCCCCTTCACAGCCGAGTTCACCAAAGCCCGGGGAGCGCAGGGCGCTGCTCAAGGTCACACAGCAAGGTCAGGCAGAACTTCTGGTCCGGTCCCTTCCTACAACATCCACTTCTCAGAAGACAAAAGGGGGTGGAGGAAAACGAGGGGTACGTGGCTGTTCAGGTTTGTTCCTATTTCGACTTCAATTCTGTACTTGCCCAGAAAGGGTGCTTGTCCCACTCCGGAGTCAGCGCTGTTTCAGGAGAAAGTGCTAAACGGCTAATAAGAAAGGAGTTGGTGTCAAGGGAGGTCCACACACCAGCCCTGTCCAGTCACACCCACAGCCCTGGAAAATGAAAGCTGGTCCAGGATGACCTCCCGGAGGCCCTGATCCGCTACTCAGTGAGAAGGATTCATACCAAACCTCAAAAATTTGGGGGTTAACTCCAGTTAACCTTGCATTCAGCACCCCACACCTCAGCCTCCCACCCCTGCAGTCTCGTTCATCAGCATGTGGGCCCTGAGGCGGTCTGCCTGGGGACAGTCAGGGCTCCACCAGTCAGAGCATGTGGGACAGGAAGACCCTGGCCAAGCCACTCACCCTCTCAATAAAGTGTGTAGAGCATACACCCTTCCTCCAGGGTTGGTTTAAACATGAAAGCATTTGGAACACTGCCTGGCATGTGATCACTTAGCTGTCATTATCATCATCATTATTATTTTAAGCATTCAGCAGATATGACCCGCTTCCTTTAGGCTCCTTACGTGTATCATCCAAGGGCTAGCATTGTGAAGGCAGGAAGTGTAAGCCCTGTGATCCTCGGGGTCACACTGGGAGCAGCTTTGGGGACGTCTGTGAAATGTAGAAACATAAGCCAGAAACTGGGGTCAGAACATTCCAGAACCGGAATGGAGGGTTTAGTCAGTCTGATGTGTGCTCTACAACTCAGCGGAAACACCTAGTGAACACTTACATATGTGTTGCTCAATATTTGCACAAATACTTCCCTTCTTCTGCTTCTGTGTTCCGATGCACGGAGAAGTCAGACAGAGGCTTTCACGTGACAGGTAGTGACTGAAGACAGAGAGTTTGGGCTCTGGCCTGGGGGAATCTTACACTTTTGGCAATCAAAATCCTGATATACTTCGTTATGCCTTTTTAAAGGCATTATATCTATATGATTACAAGCTTGTTTTTCTTTCTTTTTTTTAATCCTCACCCGAGGATATTTTTCTATTTATCTTCAGATAGAGTGGGAGGGAGGGAGGGAGGGAGGGAGGGAGGGAGGGAGGGAGGGAGGGAGAGAGAGACACATCAATGTGAGAGAGACACATCGATTGGTTGCCTCCCGAATGACCCCAACCAGGGCTGGGGACAAACCGCAACAGAGGTACGTGCCCTTGACTGGAATCGAACCTGCAACTCTTCCGTCCACAGGCCGACACTCTAACCACTGAGCCAAACTGGCCAGGGCTTGTTTTCCATTTTTAATTTTGAAATAATTTAGACTTAAAAACCATTACAAAAATAGTATCAAGAATTCCTGTATACCTTTCCCAAGTGCTAACATCTTATATAAAAACATAATTATCAGAACCAGGATACAAACAGTGATACAGCTCTATCTCCAGACCTTTTTCCAATTCTGTCACCTGTCCCACTAAGGTTCTTCCGCTCCAGGATCCACCCCGGCTCCCACATTGCACTGAGTTGCCATGTCTCTTAGTCTCCTCCAATCTGGGACAGTTCTTTCGGTCTTTGTCTTTTACGATCACAACACTTTGGAAGAGCAGTGGCCAATTACTTTCTAGAATGTTCCACACTTTGGGTGTGCCTGGTGTTTTTCCAAGATTAGACTGAGGTTGTGCATTTTGGACAGGAACATCACAAAAACGATATATCCTTCCCAATGCATCACACCAGCAGGCTGGTGAAGGTGGTACACCTCATTCCTGGTGATAGGAACTGTGACCACTTGGATAGGGCGCCTGCCAGATTTATCCACAGCAAAGTTACTATTTTCCCCTTTGTAACTAATAAGTATCTTGTGGGAAGATAGCTTAAGACTATGAACATGTCTTGTTTCTCATCAGACTTTTACCCACTAATTTTAGCACTCCATTGATGGTTCTTGCCTGCAACAACTATTACTGTGATGTTAGCCAAATGGCAATTTCCTATTTTCATCATTCCTCCTACATTTATTAACTGGAATTCTCCTCTAAGGGAGAGCTTTCCCTTCTTATTTATTTATTTATGCAATTATTTATTTATATAATAGGGAGTCGTGGATATTTGCTTTATTCTATGAATTATACTCTATTCCTATCTTAATTTATTTGTTATTCAAATCGACTCATAGTTGGCCCTTGGGAACCCCTTTAATGTGGCTTCTGTGTCCTTTTGTAATGACCTCATCATTTTTGAACACGCTGTTCTAGCACTGCACAATCTTCCAACCTCACTTATATTTTCCCTGTTCCAGCTCTAGCATGAGCCATTTCTCCAAGGATTCCCCGATTCCTTTTATTAGAGAACTGTACTTAGAAGCCAAGATCGAGGAGCTCGTATGGCCATAATTACTGAGGTGTCATTATTTCTAGTTCCTCTCAGAGAACAAAGCTAGAAAATATGTCTGTAGGCACACACACATACATACACACCTATATCTATTTCTGTTTCTATATCTAACCACCTCTGAGTAAAAAACTATGAATTCACACCAATTATTCTGTTTCCAATCCAATATAGAGGGTGGATTATAATCTTTCCCTTTCCATTTTTGTTACTCTAATTTCAACAGTGGAAATCTGATTTTTACCATCCATAATATATTTACTTATTTGCTTAAATATGGAATACACTTTAAATATTTTCAGGATTTGTGTACCTTTTTTTAAAGTGTGCTATTTTAGTCAAATAATAGAATACTAATGACACGATGTTAAGTTAAAGGTGAGTCAAGACAGCCTAATGTTTAATAGAGTGAACTCTGGAAATAGGCAATTATTTAGTGTTTCTGAATTTCATCTTCCTTATATATAAAATAGGGATAATAATATTTAGCTCATAAGATTTAAAAAAAATTTTTTTTTCTTTATTGATTTTAGAGAGAGTGGAAGGGAGAGGGAGAGAAAGATAGAGACGTTGATGAGAGAGAACGTTGATTGGTCGCCTCCTGCATGCCCCCCCACTAGGGATCGGGCCCACAACCTGGGCATGTGCCCTGACCAGGAACTGAACCAGTGACCTCCTGGTGCATGGGTCGACGCTCAGCCACTGAGCCACACTGGCTGGGCTAGCTCATAAGATTTTGTTGAGAATAAATGAGATCATATATGTAAAGTGCTTAGCGCATAGGAAGCCCTAGATAAATATTACACATTTTATTAGCTATTAATTAGGAAATAAAGCAATATTTTCTATTGGTGTCTAATTTTTTTTTACAAAAAGTTGACCCATAATAATACCAGTTGATATGAGGGAAACAGGAAAGAAGTTGGGAGCTTTGAGGTTTGTCATAAAATTTATTTTCATGTAGTTGTGATGAGATAGTTAAATTTTCCTCCAGTAGGTGGCAGCAGTTGTACCATTGACTTCGAATCAGGTTCCTAATGAATCTTGGCAATAAAGTCATCACAGGAGATCACCCAAGCCAGCTGGAGACAGGAAGCATCTTTGGAATTGATAGCTACATACAAAATGTGAAAAATAACCCACAACTTTAACAAAGAAAAAGTGCCACACATCAAGTACACTTATGAAGGACCAGCAGAGACAAGTAAGTCTGTCCAAACCAGGCCCAGCCACAGGGCACCTGCCCTCCCAGGGTGGACACAGTCAGATCCCCCAGGCCTCCAAATGAACATCATCCCTGGGGTGGGAGTGGGGGGCACGCGGGCCAGGACTTACTGAAAGTGCCACAGCAAAGCAAGGAGCTGAGAAGTTTCTCAGGGCCCTGCCCCGCCATGCTGTGGAGTCCCCAGGAACTTATAAATGGACTGTGTACCCCCACTGCCTCGTGCTATAAAAATAAGAGTCTCAGTCTGAGGCAAGAAAGAGAGACCCACTCGAGAGGCTGAAGAAGTGTTGGAGGGGATGGTGGGGCCCACAGTGGAGTCCTGTGGCAATGCAGCCAGAATAAGGCATGCAGACTCGGGAAGTCAAGGTGGCTACAGGGAGTCACCATCCCCTGTCACCCTGCTAGCACTCCCAGTCCTACTCCTTTGAGTGGCAGGAGAGGGCAAGAGAGGGCCCGGGCTGTAATTCCGGATCTGCCACTTCCTAGCTGTGGGCCTTGACCAAGTTACGACCCTCTCTGTGCCTCCGTCCCCTCACCGGGAGACCACCAGGGCTCTCGGACTTTCAGGAGGTCTGTATGAGATAATATCGAAAAGCACTTAGAACAGAGCTTGCCATGTAGAGAATGCTCAACGAGAGTTAGCTTTGGTTTTTATTACTACAATTATTATTATTACGTTCATTTTCACTGACTGCTTCATTATGATTTCTGGTCCTCGTAGCTCCTGCCTGTTCACCTCCCAACGACTAACTATCAGCAGCCTCCTCCCTCTGGGTCTGTTAGTTCCCATTCCAGAGAGAGGCCTCTGATTGGCCCAGCTCTTCACTGTGCCCTAGGCCTCAGGCTAGGCTCCTCCCACATGGACGGACTTCTTCCTGATCCAGTCAGATTGGCTGGTCCCAAGGCCGTGAGGGCAGTCAGCATCTTGGGAAGGGGTTCCTTCCAAAGGGTGGACAGCTCGAAACAGACCAGTAACATCTTAACCCACATATACATCATTCAAAGATATGTGCATATGGTTGTGAATAAAATATAAATTCATTTAAAGGTGCTGTTAAACATAGTAACTTTCTTAATTATTGTAATACTAATAAGATTTATATTTTATTTTATTTTTTATATTTTTTTCTTTATTGACTTTAGAAACAGAGGAAGAGAGAGGGAGAGAGAGAGAGAAACATCGATGAGAGAGAACATGGATTGGCCGCCTCCTACATGCCCCCCACTGGGGATTGGGCCCACAACCTGGGCGTGTGCTCTGACCGGGAATCGAACTGGCGACCTCTTGGTGCATGGGTCAACCACTGAGCCACACTGGCCGGGCAGATTTATATTTTATATAACATTATTTTATTCATATTTTATATAGTGTTTATTATAATAAATGTTAATTATCTTAATTAATTAATATAACTAAAGTACAAAATTTATCATGTGGGCTCCATAAAATATTTTGATCGTAAAGTGTCTTCATCCTCAAAAATGTGGGCTACAGCCCCCCGTCACTACATTGGATTGCTTTGAGTCCACCTTCAAAGCAGCTGATGGAGCCTTAAATCCCTAGACTAGCTAACACTTCCACCCTACCCCCCCACCTAGGGTCCCACAGCTGGGGTCCACACCCTTCCCACTGTGGGCCTCTGCCCTAACACTTAGCCTGCAGTACCTGGGTTGAGGTAGACAGAGAGCCACTGTCTGAGGGCTCTGATTTTTAGGGGTGCATCATCCCCTAACCAAAGCATCTTCTTGAGTGGGAACGCACTGGGCAGTGGGGGAGGGGCATCCAACAACGACTCTGAGGAGACAGCTAGACTCTGGTCCTCAGGAGGACACTAGGAAGGATCACAGACTCTAAGGCAGATTCATAAGGCAGGTATGTGGGGTGAGTCTTGTGCCTCAGAACAGGAGCCCACCTCCAGGTTCTGGATTCCAGAGCTGGGGGAACAGGGCAGGTGCCCGACTGCTGGAACAAGGGCCAGATCCGCTGCAAGGCAAACTGGTGGCTGCAACTTCTGTCTGGAGTACAGCCTGCAGAGGAGAATTATTAACTATGGACAACTGCAATCCTGATCACCTCTTCTCCTGCCTAAAATTCTTCACTGGCTCCCCAGCACCCCTAGGTAACCCCCCAACCTCACAGCATATCTGTTTGTTTGTTTGTTTGTTTGTTTGTTTGTTTGTTTGTTTGTTTGTTTTAATCCTCACCTGAGGATATATATTTTTTCCATTTATCTTTAGATAGAGTGGAAGGGAGGGAGAGGGGGGAGAGAGAGAGAGAGAGAGAAACATCGACGTGAAAGGGGCACATCGATTGGTTGCCTCCTGCACTATCCAGGGCTGGGGACGAATTGCAACCGAGGTACGTGCCCTTGACCAGAATCGAACCTGTGACTCTTTGGTCCAAAGGCTGACACTCTAACCGCTGAGCCAAACCAGCCAGGGCTCACAGCGTATCTTACACCATGCCAGACACACAAGCAAGTTATCGCAACAGAGCTTCACAGAAGTCTTGCAAAGAAAGTGTTGGTCCTGTGTGTCCGATAAGGAAGCCTAAGCGGCAATGCTGGCCAAGATCAACTTCTACAAAGCAGCAGCAGCAGAATGGAACCCACCCTGTCTGGGCCCTCGGCTGTGCCCCAGGCCACAGGCTTGGGCTCTAACCTGCCCTGGGCCAAGCTAGACCCTAAGGAAGCCTGAGAACTTCAGCAGGCAGGTCCCCCTGAGGGGTGTTGCTGGGGGAGAAGGTGGGCCCAACAGGCAGTGGTTTCGCTTCTGGAAGAAGTTTCTCACTGAATTTGGTTACTGACCACAAAAGGGCACAGAAGGAATGGTCTGGGCTGGTAGAATTATTCTGTATCTTAATAAGAATAATGCTGGAGGGGAGGGGCGGGAATGAGAGGAAGGTGTCAATGGGGGGAAGAGGAGAAACATCTGTAACAAAAATAAATTAAATAAATAAATAAATAAATAAATAAATAAATAAATAAATAAATAAAATAAGAATAGCGGTTACTTGGTACAGACATTGTCAAAACTCACCCAATGGAGCACTTCGTTGCATGTAAGTTATATTCAATGTTTTAAAAAAGAATAGTGGGGGTGGGGACTTGCCTGACTGCAGACTGGGCTAGACCCCCTGAGAACCGTGGCTCCCCAGAGTGAGATGGTGTTACTGGACTGAAGGGGTCCATTTGCCTGCACGCGTCAAAGCCCAATGAGACACCAACAGCAGTTCGCAGTCAAGAAAATAAGGATTTATTAAGGAGATGGCGTCATGCCTGGAGGCACAGGTGAGCGGATGCTCAGAGACCTGGCTCCCCGATGGCTTCCAGGAGATGGATTACATAGGGGAAGCATCATTAATCATGGTTAATTAAGGAGCTAGGGTTGTGGTCTCTACTGACTGGTGGGCGCTAGGGTAAGGGGTAATTGATCATTGCATCTGGTCCCGAAGTCAGCCACGGAGTTGTTCTGTTCAGCTTCACAAGGATTTGTTCTGTGGGATCATTCTGTTTTCCTGGGTCTGGAGCTAAAACACAACTGAGGCTAAGATATTGTCTTTAGTTTGATTGCAAACTGTCTCTGTAGTTAATAGACCCAGGACCTTGTTCCTAAGACTACTCAATGCTGACCAGAACCTCACTGTCCTGAGGGTTTAATGATTAAGCAAGGGATGGGGGGGGGGTGTCAGGATGCTGAGTGAGACCAGTTTGAGTCAAAGGGGAAAAAATTCAAAATAAAAGGCCAGATTAAAGAAAATAAGGTTTATGCACAAACACAGTAGCTGGGCTCCCTGAGCCTTTTTCTTCCCAGCAGATAGGTGAGCAGAGCATCCCCTCTGCTGAAAGTCCCTCAGGGTGGGTGGGTCAGTCTTAGAGTGGCACAATCTTTAGTCCCTAAGAAATGCTTGCATGCATTAAATAAAGCTGGTCTATACAGCAGAAGAGGGCTCCTGAATAGACAGCCAGGTCCAGGGCTCGAAAGTGTGTAAAATGAAAGCTGCATCCATCCCACTAGGCCTCACAACTGTAACAACACAAACCCGACACACCTCTGGGGGTCCCCAGCATTCCTGGCAGCACACTTCACCTTTCTTTCCCATTCAATACATCACATCATGTGGCGACCTTATTTTAGAGTTAACCTTGAACCTTTATCAAAAACTAAGCCATCCACAAATTCTGGGACTTTAGCTCTGAGTAGTAACACATGTGTGTGGCCCTTCGACTCTGACCTTCATTCACATTGGGTCACAGAGCACCGCAGCTGCGAGCATTGCCCCCAGGACCGGATCCATTTCCTACTGGCCCACAGGAGGCACGCTGGAGGTCTGTTGAGTAAACTCCAAGGTTCTCAGCCTGAGTGTACGGAAAAGCACATTTTGCTCGGGGACAGGCGAGCCCCTAGAACCAGGCATCTTCAGTTCCTGATTCCTGTCACAGGAATATCTTCCTATTTGGAAGTACACTTACCTGTCATTAAAAGCTGGGCTGGACATTTGACACTGTGTGGCCACAGAGCATCTACTCCTCCTTCCCAACATCACTCTAATTTCCTCTGGGGAACTATCTGGCACCTACTATGTAGAGTCTTGGTGGACAGTAAGCCATCCAGGGATCCATCCTCCCACTTCAGAAACTGAAAGAATCACTCACATCTCCTGCAGACTTACTTCCCTCTCGCCACTGAGAACAACCAAAGGCAAGCATTTGATCTAAGCTTAGCCAGTTGCTTTCCCAAGAATTTGGCTTTGGAGCAAGAACAACATATGGATGGAATGAATAATGGAAGTTCACTCATCCCCATGACTGGCCATGGGCAAGACCTTGGAGCTGTCCCTGCTTCCAAGACCCTCTGAGCTACCTTACTCTTGTCTGTTAAAGCCTAGTTCTAAGCCTTCCCTTCTACCCTGTGGCATCCATGGCCACCCAATCACTTCCCTTTTCTTAGTTTACCCTGAGCCAGTTTTGGTTGCCTGCCATCAGTGAATCTGGCTGATACACCAGCTCATCCTAATGAAGAATTGCCCATTTCTCCTCCCTAGGGAAGTCCAGTGTGGGATCCAAAGGCCAAATGTGGCCCTTCTATCCCTGGGGAATGAGATTCCCAAGATTCTTAACCCAAAAGAAAATAAATTTATAATTTGCTAGCCCTAACCATCTTCCAGCTGGCAACTTCTGATCAGAACACAGAAAACCTGAGTTCCCTTGAGAAAGTTATGCTACCTATTATGAAAAGGGAGGGGAAGAATTTCAAGTGTTTATTCAATTCACGAGAAAAGCCTAGTAATTACCTACTCTCCATTGCATCATTCCTCAGATCCGTACTGGGAACATTGCAAGGTCAAGCTCACTGCATCCTAGGATGGAAGAAATGGTCAGCATGATCAGTTTCTTTGCTTTTCTGTCTCACCATTTCCAGTTGTGTGCAGAGCATTCTGGTCTTGCTGTTCCTCAAGGACACATGCCCAAGTTACTTATTATGACAGAAATTTACCCCAAGTTACAAGGGAATCCAAACCTCATCCCTTGAAGAAAAGCAGCATTGTGTGCAGGTACAAAGCCCAGACTGCTTGGGTTCGAATACCAAATCTGCAAAGGCTGTGGGACCTTGGACACGTCATTTAATCTCTCCATGCCTCAGCCTCCACATTTGTAAAACTGGCTTCAGAGTCAATATGTGGGAAGCATATAGAGCTGTAAACACAATTACCCATCACTGTCTCCCAACTGTGCCATGGAATCCGGCCATTAAACAAGCAACAAAACAGCCCTGGCCGGTTTGGCTCAGCAGTTAGAGCGTTGGCCCACAGGCCGGAGAGTCCCAGGTTCGGTTCCCGCTAAGGGCACGTACCTCGGTTGCAGTTTGTCCTCGGCCCCGGTTGGGGTCGTGTGGGTGGCAACCACTCGATGTGTCTCTCTCACGTCGATGTTTCTCTCTCTCTCTTCCTCCCTCTCTCCCTCCCACTCTATCTGAAGATAAATGCAAAAATGTCCTCGGGTGAGGATAAAAAAATAATAATAAGCAACGAAACACTGAGCAGCTGACTAAAGCTACATGACCTGCCTCCTCTTGTTTATCTGCAGTTACGCTTGTCAAAAGAAAGCATGCAAGGATGTCCCATTACCAGCATGGGATTGTGGAGGAGCAAAAAGCTTTCCTCTACCCTCCTAGGTTCTTTCTGCTGGTCTAATAATCAAATAAACACGAGACAAATTGAGAAAATGACCAAATTTAATTACATATGTACATATGAGAACCCCACATCCATGAAAGAGTCAGAGATCCCACAATCAGAGGTTCAGACACAGAAAGGGAAAATGGGGTATATATGAAACCCTGAGCTAAGGATGAAGTAAGGCACCTGGGGCTTCAGAGGGGAGGAGGGTGATTTGCAGGACAATAAAAAGAGCAGATGTTCAGTAATTAGTAGTTGGTCCTGCCCTACAGATAGATCATAAAAAGTTATTTCTGGTGATAATTTTTCTTATGGGCAAGGCCCCTAATTTAAATTCTTTTTTCTTTAGATTTTTTTTTTAATCCTCACCCGAGGACACTTTTGCATTTATCTTCAGATAGAGCAGGAGGGAGAAAGGGAGGAAGAGAGAGAGAGAAACATCGATGTGAGAGAGACACATCGACTGGTTGCCACCCACATGACCCCAACCGGGGCCGGGGACAAACTGCAACCGAGGTACGTGCCCTCAGCGGGAACCGAACCCGGGACTCTCTGGTCCGCGGGCCAACGCTCTAACCGCTGTACCAAACTGGCCAGGGCTTTTTTTTTTTAAGATTTTTAAAATATTTTTTTTCTTTATTGATTTTAGAAAGAGAGGAAGGGAAAGGGAGAGATAGATAGAAATATCGATGAGAGAGAACATCGACTGGCCGCCTCCTGCATGTCCCCCACTGGGGATCGGGCCCACAACCTGGGCATGTGCTCTGACCAGGAATCAAACCAGCAACCTCTTGGTGCATGGGTCAACGCTCAACCACTGAGCCACACCAACCGGGCCCTAATTTAAATTCTTTATTTATTTTTTCCTAATGTAAATTCTTTAAAGGAGAGGTAAAAGCCCTCAATATCTCCACTGCCTTCAACTCAAAATAATTTACGTAGCAAAGTGGCGCATTTTGGCGAGGCCTACGAGATGTTCAATGGACCTATTTCCTAGAGAAACTGGTGAAAATTATTTTTTAATCAACCATTTAAATTCTCTGAAAATTGACCTAGTATATAAACCAAATGTGGAAGTATTTTTTCAAGAAAATCTACTAAAACTCAGTAAGAACTACAAGAGTCTGTGGTATTTGAACCCACCTTCTCCCTCCCCGTCTCAGCTCAAATGTGTCCAGACAAGGACATAGGGCAGAAGGCTATCTTCCTGGGAGAATATCATCCTGCCCCTAGCTACCTGTTGCTAAGACTAAGTTCCAGGTGAGGGCAGCTAAGAGGTCGGGCTTTCTTCTGCTGCTCGGCCCCCACCGGTGGGAGGGAGGCTCAGCATTGAGTGTGGCATTGCTGAAAATACCGGGGCTACAATTCACCCTTGTCCCAGTTGATGGGCAGGGAATTCCCAGGAGGAGAGGCAAGCCAAGGAGACCTGAGGCTGCTGCCTTCCAACCACTGAGCACTCAGCTCCCAGCAGGAGATGACACGCAGACAGAAGCACATCATTGTCCCCACCTGCAGCACCAGAGCCTCGGCTCAGAGATTTCCCCCAGGAAGGAGAATGAGACCATAAATAGAGAACTTCAAAGCCCTCCCTAAAGGAACTGACTTCATTTGCAATCCAGTATGGAAAGATTCAAGTTTCAGGGTGCTCTCAAAAGCAGAAGCAGCAGCCCTGGCCAGTGTGGCTCAGTGGTTAGAGTGTCGGCTCATGGACTGAAGGGTCCTGGGTTCGATCCCCAGTCAAGGGCACATACCTGGGTTGCAGGTTCAGTCCCCAGTCAGGGCATGGGCAGGAGGCAACCAATCAATGCATCTCTCTCACATCGATGTGGTTTTTTTCTCTCTCTCTCCACCTCTCTCCTTTAAAATCAATGGGAAAAATATCCTCAGCTGAGGATTAACAAAAAAAAAAAAAAAAGAAAAGCAGAAGACTAACAACAAAAAACAAAGCAGCCCTGGCCGATTTGGCTCAGGGGTTAGAGCATCAGCCCGTGGACTGAAGGGTAGCGGGTCTGATTCTCAGTCAAGGCACGTGCCTGGGTTGCAGGTTCGATCAGTGGCCCCCAGTCCAGGTTATGTGTGGGTCAATGTGTCTCTCTCACATGGATGTTTCTCTCTCTTTCTGTCTCTCTCTCCCTCCTTCCTTTCCTACTTCTCTTCCAGTCTCTCTAAAAATCAGTGGGAAAATATCAGGTGAAGATTAACAACAACAAAATATAGAGGACATTTGGAGGGAGATTAATAGATCCATTCGAGATATAGGCTGACGTGTAGGCGGGCTAATCTGCTAGAGAGAAACGGGGAAAGAGACACCTGTGAAGAAGCTTCCTTGGGTCAGAACAAATCTCAAACACCGACCCCAGGTACTATCCCTGCAAAGAAACTTAGATTTTATTGGATTCCACTATAAAGCAATTTATGCCCTGGGGCATTGTTAAAAACAATACAGCAATCAGCCAGGAATTTGTGAAGCTTAACAACTGGGTGGGTGTCGTTAGAGAAGAAAACAAAGAGAGCCCTGCCCAAACCACATCATCACAGGCCAGTTGCGGGCACACTGGAAGCCAGCAGCCCCGAGGTGCAACATCAGAGGCTTCACACTGTGACGTGTGGAGGGACTTCTCTGAAAGTACCCACCCAGTCACTAAACAAGCAAATGACAATAACATGCCTGGGAGGGTGACCAGCATCCAGATTTGTTACAATAGATTATCTAAAACACCCAGTTTTCAACCAAAAAAAAATTTACAAGACATAAAGCAGTAAGAAAGAATGACCCACACGCAAGAGAAAACAAAAACAAAAACAGAAACTGTCTGTGAAAGCAACCAGATTTAACAAAGACTTCAAAACAGCCATTATAAATATGTTCAAACAACTGAAGAAAGCCATAATTGAATAAATAAAGGAAAGTGTGATGACAATGTCTCATTAAATAGAAAAATTAATAGAGGGATAGAATTATAACAAAGAATTAAATGGGATGGCTACAGAGGCAACCATGGTGTACAAAGGCCTCATGGTCTTCTGATGGCGATCAGTGTGTTCTGGGGCACCATCAGCTTCCTGGCACCCTGGTTCATCCCTAAGGGTTCAGTTTGCTGCTATCTCTTTTGGCTGATTGCAACTCTGGCCCAACTCAATCCTCTCTTTGGACCACAGTTGAAAAATGAAACCATCTGGTACCTCAGGTATCACTGGCCTTGAGGAAGAAGACCTGCTGTCCAGTGCTCAGTCTCTGAGGTCACGAAGAGAATTTCTCTAGATGCAAAATCACCTCCAAACCAGACCCAGTTTCTTGACTTGACTGTTTTGGCCACCAGCTGCCTTAAACATTCTAGGATTAGGGTTAGGGTTAGGATTCACACATTTGCATATCTTACTCTACAGTGCAGTATTTTTTTTTTTTTTTCTATCACCTTTTTCACACTTTGAGGAATATGTGCCTACTTAACCTAAACTGTGCTGACTCCATAAAATGTGTATGCACTCTTCTGAGATGGAAGGTGCTATTCTTCTGAGAAACAGGTCACTCTCTTCTTGGAACTTGTGAATTTGAAGATGGCTCCTGCCTGCTCACAACACGGGAATCAGCGAAGTGTTTAAAGGTTGTCACAAGACAATAAGACTCAAGTGCAGCAGCCAATAGTAGAGTATGCTCAAGGGAAGATCTATGCCAAAGTATATATTCAGTATAAATTTATTATTTCTGCCATCTTTTGGAATAAATTATTTTTCTGCTGTTATTGAAAATTCTGAAGTTAAAAAGGACAGTAACTGAAATGAAAAATTCACTAGAAGAGCTCAATAGTAAATCTGAATTAGCAGAAGAAAGAAATGAACAAACTTGAAGATAAATCAATAGAGATTATGCAATCCAAAGACCAGAGAGAAAATAGAATGAAGAAAAAATAAACATAGCTTCTGGAAACTGTGGAACACCATAAATGCACCAACATATGTGTACTAGAGGTACCAGAAGGAGAGGAGAGAGAAAGTAGCAGAAAAAATTTTAAAGAAAACATCCCAAAATTTATTGAGAAAACAATCCAGCAAGTTCAATAGCTCAAAATAGGAGAATACAAAGAGATCCACAAATAGATGCTGAAATGCTGAAAGCCAAAGACAAGGAAAAAATCTTGAAAGCAGCAGGGGAAATATTCATCACTTAGAAGGGAACCCCAATAATATTAACAACTGACTTATCAGAAACAGTGGAGGCCAGATGGCAGTGGGACAACATAATCAAAGTACTCAAAGAAAACAATTGTCAACCAAAAATTCTATATCCAGTAAAGCTATCTTTTAAAACTCAAGGCAAAATAAAGACATTCTCAGAGAAACAAAAACTTAATTGTTTTTAGAATTTTTTGATAGCACATTCATCTTACAAGAAATACTGAAGGACTTTCTTTAGGCTGAAAGCAAGTGACCATTGATATGAAAAAAGAATGGGTCAAGCCCTGGCCTGTTTGGCTCAGCAGTTAGAACATCAGCCCACAGTCCAAAGGGTCATGGGTTTGATTCCTGTTCAAGGGCATGTAGCTGGGTTGCAGGTTCATCCCCATCTCCAGTCAGGGTCATGTGGGAGGCAACAAATAGATATGTCTCTCTCACATTGATGTTTCTCTCCCCCTCTCTCTCTCCTTCTCCCTCCCCCCCCCCACTCTATCTAAAATAGCAATAAAAAAAAATCTTCAGGTGAGGATTAACAACAACAACAAAAAAACAATGGGTCAAGATCATTATGTAGTTGTAAAAGACAGTATAAATGCACATTTCTTCTTCCTTTTAACCTATTTAAAAAGCAGTTGTATAACACAATATATATATAATGTATTTTGGGATTAATAACATATAGAAATATAATGTATTTGGCAATAATAGCACATAGGAGGTAAGTGGGAGCAAAGCTGTATTGGGCTAAGAAAATGACATTAGATGGTAAATCAAATCCACTGTAACAAATGAAAAGCACCAAAAATGATTAGTAAGACGGTTGATGACAAAGGCTACAAATACATATAAATAATACAACAGAGCTTTTTAAGTTTCATGAAATCCTATTTGTCTGTCTTGCTGTTGTTGAATGTATGTTTGGCGTCATAGCCAAAAAATTATTGCCCAATCCAATATCACAAAGATTTTCACTTATGTTTTCTTCTGGAAATTTTATAGGTTTGGATCTTACACTTAGGCCTTTGATTCATTTCGAGTTAATTTTTGTGTATGGTGTAAGCTACGAGTCTATCTTAATTCTTTTCCATGTCGCTATACAGTTTTCCCAGCACCATTTGTTGAACAGACTTAAATTCTCATTTATGAGCACTTTCTTACATATGATATGGTCTTGGAGAAGATGGTTAGCAGGAAGGCAAAGTATCTCAAAAATAATCCACATATTCGGATATCCATAGGAGTAAAAGGGATACAACAATTTTTAATGTAGCTTATTAGCATGATTTTATATAGATTTTAAAGTGATTACCTCAAGTCAGTTTAATCAACTTTACCCATATAAAAATACAGTTAGAGGGCTACTTCCTTCCAGCCACTGATTAATTTTGATCCAGTGAACCCTAGTGTTGGACAGTCTGAATAATTTTGAAAATGGAGGTCTCTGGCATTGAAACACATCTCAGTTTTGATTTTTTTGGTGAATTCCTTAGGATTTTCTATGTACAAGATGATGTTATCTGCAAGTAGAGGTATACGTTTTCCTTTCTAATCTGGATGGCTTTTATTTCATCCTCTTGCTTAAATTTCCTGGCGAGAATGGTCAGTATGATATTGAATAGAAGTCATGAAAGTAGACAGACATCCTTGTCTTGTTCCTGATCTTTGGAGGGAAACATTTCCCTCTTTCATCAGGAAGTATGATGTCAGCTCTGGGCTTTGCATAGATACCCTTCATCAGGTTGAAGAATCTCCCTGTTATTCCTAGTTTGTTGAGTGTTTTAACATGAAGAGACACTGAATTTTGTCAAATGATGTTTCTGCATCTATTGAGAAGATCACATGGTTTTATTTTTTGCTCTGTTGATATGATAAGTTATAATAATTGATTTTTAGGTGTTAGATCACCTTGCATTCCAGAATGAATTCTAGTTGGTCATAGTACATAATTCTTTTTATGTGTTACTGGATTTGGTTTGGTAGTATTTTGTTGAGACTGTTTTATCCATATTCATAAGAGATGTTGGTCTGTAATTGTCTTCTCTTGTGATATCTTTTTCTGGTTTTGGCATCAGGGCATCCTTTTTTATTTTTTGAAAGAGTTTTTGAATAACTGGTATTAATTCTTCTTTTAATGTTTGATAGAATTCATCAGTGAAGATATCTGGCCTGGGCTTTTCTTTGTGTATAGTTTTTTGCATTACTAATTCAATCTCTTTACTTTTTATAGGTTTGTTTAGATTTTCTATTCTTCTTGAGTCTGTTTCAGTAGATTTTATCTTTCTAAGAATGTGTCCATTTCATTCTAAGTTGTGCAAATAATTGGCATAAAATTGTTCATAGTATAATTATTTTTCTCTCTGTAAGTTCAGTTATAATGTCCCCTTGGTTATTTCTGATTCTAGTAATTTGAGTCTTCTCTCTTTTCTCTTGGTCTAGCTAAAATAGTCACTTCAAAAAAAAAAATTTTTTTTTCCTTTGCCATGGCCAGTTTGGCTCAGAGGTTAGAGCATCGGCCCACAGAAAAAGAGTCATGGGTTTGATTCTTGTCAAGGGCACATACCTATGAACTAGACTACTTAATTTAAGTAACTCCATTCTGACTAGCAATTGATATATGTACACACCCTGACTCATCTAAACACTATGGCCTTAGGGAACCAGAACCATAAAGATAAAGGGATTAGTAATAGCCTTGGGAAACCCAGAAAATTCATAAAAATACTGTGATAAATGATTGCCCTGACCTTTTTAACAGCTCCTCATGCCCCCTATCAGTATCAGTTTCCCCCTTAATGATGCCAAGGCAGTGTCAAGAGGATGTAGTTTGGTCTTTATAAGCGGGCTGCAAGAATGTTCGGGGCTGTTGATTTGGGAAACTATGCCTCTGCAGCCCGCTGGTGAATAAAGTGCTCCTCTCATATACAATTCGGCTGTGCGTCTCTAATTATCTTGTTGACACGTTATAACACTGGGTTGCGGTTCAGTCCCCAGACTCAGTTGGAGTCGTGCAGGAGGCGGCCAATAGATGTGCCTCTCTTGCACTGATGTTTCTTTCTCTTCCTCTCTCTCTCTCTCTCTTTCCTCCTCCCACTCTATCTGAAAATAAAAGGAAAAGTGTCCTCAGGCGAGGATAAAATAAATGAATAAATACATAAATTTTCTTTTATTGATTTTAGAGAGAGAGGAAGGGAGAGGGAAAGAGACAGAGACATTGATGAGAAGGAACATCAACTGGCCACTTCCTGCATGCCCCCACTGGTTATCGGGCCCACAATCTAGGCATGTGCCCTGACTGGGAATCAAAACTGCAACCTCTTGGGCATGGGTCGATGCTCAACCACGGAGCCACACCCGCTGGGCTAAAATTGTCACTTTTGTTTGTCTTTTCAAAGAACCAGCTTTTGGTTTCATTGGTTTTCTCTAATGTTTTTTCTATTCTTGATTTAATTAATTTTTGCTCTGATTTTTATTATTTCCTTCACTCTGCTTGCTTAGGGCTCAGTTTGTTCTTCTCTTTTCCAGAGCCTTAAGGTGGAAGGTTGTTATTCCTTTGAGATTTTTCTTCTTTTTTTAACATAAGTATATATAGCTATAAATTTCCCTCTAAGCACGACTGTAGCAGAATCTTATAAGTTTTCACAGGCTGTGTCTTATTTTTACTAATCTCAAAGTATTTTCTAATTTTTCTTTGTATTTCTTCTTTTACCATCGATCACTTAGGAGTGTGCTGTTTAACGTCTACGTATTTGTGAGTTTTCTAAATTTCTTTCTGCTATTGATTGCCAATTTCATCCCATTGTGGTGGCAGAATGTTTTTTGTATTATTTCTATCTTTTTAAATTTATTGATATTTTTAAAGGATCTAGTATATGTTCTATGCTGGAGAATGTTCAATGTGGACTTGAGAAGAATATTTGGTGACATCCGTTAGGTTTATCTCGTTTATAGTGTTGGTCAAGCCTTCTATTTCCTCATTGATTTTTTTTTTTTTTTTTTTGGCCTGATTGTTCTTTCCATTGTTAGAACTTGGATATTGAAATCTCTGACTATTAGTATTTCATTATCTATTTTCCCTTCCTTTCTGTCACTTTTTATTTCATGTTCTTTTAAAAATATCTTGTAAAATTTTTGTTTTAAACTCTACTTTGTCTGATATTAGTAAAGTCACTCCAGTTTTCTTTTGGTTTGTATGGTATACCTTCATCCATCTTTTTACTTTCAATCTGTTTGTATCTTTGAATCTAAAGTATATGTCCCATAAATAGCTTATTGTTAGATCTTGTTTTGTTTTTCTTTACTCCAGTCTAACAATCTTTGCCTTTGATTGAATTGTTTAATACATGCACATTTAGCCCAGCTGGTGTGGCTCAGTGGTTGAGCATAGACCCATGCCCAAGAGGTCACCAGTTCAATTCCTGGTCAGGGCACATGCCCAGGTTGTGGGTCCAATATTCAGTGGGGGGCATGCAGGAGGCAGCCAGTCAATGTTCTCTCTCATCAATGTTTCTCTCTTTCCCTCTCCCTTCCTCTCTATCTAAAATCAATAAAGGAATACACACACACACACACACACACACACACACACATATATGTACATACATACATACATATATACATACATACATACATGCAGCCCTGACCAGTTTGACTCAGCAGTTAGAGCATCAGCCCGCAGACCAAAGAGCCACAAATTCAATTTTGGTCAAGGGCATGTATCTCAGTTGCGGTTCGGTCTCTGGTCCTGGTCGGGGTTGTGTAGGAGGCAGCCAATCAATGTCTCTCTCTCACATTGATGTTTCTCTCTCTCTCTCTTTCTCTCCCTCTCTCTCTCTCTCTCTCTCTCTCTCTCTCTCTCTCTCTCTCTCACCCTCCATCCCTCCCACTCTATCTGAACATAAATGGAAAAATATCCTTGGGTGAGGATTTAAAAAAAATACATGCACATTTAATGTTACCAATATAGCTTGATTTAGATGTGCCATGTTATTTTTTGTTTTACATCTCTCATGTCTTTTTCACTCTCTTCTTTGCTGCTTTCTTTTTGCATTAAGTAAATATTTTCTAATATGTATGCATCACATGACACAATCAACAAAGTGAAAAGGCAAACTATGGAATGGGAGAAAATGTTTGCAAACCTCATATCTGGTAATGGGTTAATATCCAGACTATGTAAAGAGCTGCTACAACTTGACTACAGAAAATCAAAGAACTCAATTAAAAACTTGGCAAAGGACTTGAATAGAAATTTCTCCAAAGAAAATACACAAACGGCTAACAAGCATATGACAAGATGCTCCCCATCACCCATCATTAGGAAAATGCAAGTCAAAGCCATGAGATATCACCCCACACCCATTAATGAACGGCTGTTATAAAAAACACAGCAACAACAAAAACAAACAGAAAATAACACGTGTTGGTGAGGCTGTGCAGTAATTGTGCGTTCTTGTAAAATGGCACAACCACTGTGGAAAACAGTATGGTGGTTCCTCAAAAAATTAAAAATACAACTACCACATGATCCAACAATCCCACCTGTGGATATATATCCAAAAGAATTGAAAGCAGACTCTCGGAAAGATATTTTCACACTCGTGTTCACAGCACCATTCACAATAAACCAAGAGGTGGCAGCAACCCGAATGTCCATGGACAGATGAATGAATAAACAAAATGTGAGCTATACAATATATATCATTGAAAATTTTTCAGTCTTGCTCGGCCGGTGTGGCCCAGTGGTTGAGCATCGACCCGTGCACCAAGAGGTCACCGGTTTAATTCCAGTCGGGACACATGCTCAGGTTGTGGGCCAAATCTCCAGTGTGGGGCATGAGGGAGGCAGCCAATCGATGTTCTCTCTCATCGATGTTTCTATCTCTTTCTCTCTCTCCCTTCCTCTCTCTCTCTCAAATCAATAAAGAAAGAGAAAAATTTTTTTAAATTATTCAGTCTTAAAAAGAAAATAAATCCTGACACATGCCATAATATGGATAAACTTTGAAGACACTATGCTGAGTGAAAGAAATCAGTCACAAAAAGACAAATACTGTGATTCCACTTACAGGAGGATCTGGAGTCAGCAAATTCATGGAGACAAAAAGCGGAATGGTGGTAGCAGGACTGGGGGAGAGGGAAAGGGAGAGTTGTTTAATGAGCAGGGAGTTTCAGTTTTGCAAGATGAAAAAGTTCTGGATATCTGATTCAAAACAATACTGGGCATTGCTGAACTATACATTTTAAAGTGGTTACAATGGTAAATTTTATGTTATGTATTTTTTACCATAATTTAAAAAATAGTGTTCCCTGATAAAATGGGTAGTTCAGCTTGCAACTCAGTTTCACAAGTGCTTTTCCTTGAGATAATCATCCAACACAGCAGAAGTGTGTATGCATGCTTCTTATTTCACACACAGAATACGAAAAAGACGTGTACTACTCAGGGGATGCAATCTAATTAATATGATCACTTTTACATGTAACAACAGAGATTTAGTGTGCTAAGTACATTTAAGGTGACATTATTATTTTTTTTTTATAAGTTGCTTGAGGCAGGTATTGCATTTTGTTGGTTTACACCAAATTCTAACACAGGGTCAGAACATTACCCATAGTTCCGTGAAAAGACGCTGGAGTGTTCTCCCAGGAAACTAAGGAGTGGTTTACATTTTGTTTGTTTGTTTGTTTGTTTTCACCCGGGGATATTTTTTCCATTTATCTTCAGATAGAATGTGAGGGAGAGAGTGAGAGGGAAACATCGATGTGAGAGAGACACACCGATTGGTTGCCTCCCGCACGACCCTGACCAGGGCTGGGGGCCAAACCACAACCGAGGTCCATGCCCCTGACCAGAATCGAACCTCAAACTCCTTGGTCCTCGGGCCAACTCTCTAACTGCCGAGCAAAACCGGCCAGGGCTGGTTTGCATTTTTAAAAGAGCCCTTGTGTGCTGTGTGAAGAAAGGGATGTGGGGGAGCAAAGGCGGAAGGAAATCTGAAAATCCCTAGGGGACAGTTGCAGGGACCTGGCCAAGGCTGGGTATGGTGGGGGAAATTCCAAATCTCCAGGAGGGAGAATCATTTGCTCCAGCTTAGGTCAGGGCTCTTTGCAGAGGCCGAAGGGGGGTTGGGGGTGTCACATGACATAGCTTGGCATCCAAGGGCTGCCCTTGGTGAGAGAGGTGATGTTAGAGAGCTGAGAGGGACTGGGGACGAGCAGGTGCCTCAGGAGCAGGCTGTACTACGAAGCCAATGCACTCAAGCTCCCTTCCGAGCGGTTACCAGAAGCTGGCTTGGCCCACTGTCCTTTACTTGCTTTTATCCCTAAGGGTGAGTCTAAACCCTAACACTCTCACCTTTAGAAGTCCATGCTGCCCCTCATTGTGCCCTGGTCCCACCCTCTCCCTTCTCAAGGTCTTCCCTATGCTGTTCCAAGTGATGCCTGTACCATCCACCATTCCTATCAGCAAACACCTTCAACACAGACCCCGCCTCAAAGTCCGCCTGGCCTCCAGCTCTGCCCCATTTCTCTCCAGCCCTACAGCAAGCCCTTCACAAAGTCGTGTGTGCGTGCTGCCTTCCGTCCCCTCCTCGCACTCCAGTGGGGTGTTGTCCCCTCCTAGCCACAGAAACGGCTCTTATCAAGGTCATCAAGAGCCAAAGGCACCCAGAGCCCATGGTCGGTCCTCTGCCCTCCACTTCCTGACGTCCCAGCAGCACTGGACACAGTGGGCCACTCCCTTGCTGCTGAAATATTTCGTCCTCTTGGCTGCCTGCCTGGTTTCCCCTGTCTCACTGGCTCCTCCTTCCCAGTCTCCTTGCTGGCTCCTCCTCCTCCACCACCCAGGCCTCCCCTTGTTGAGGAGCTGGTCCACCCCAGACACTGGCTTTATCCTTCCGCACTCACTCTAGGCCAGCGATTATCGACCGGTGTGCCGCAAGAATTTTTAAAAATGCGATATCAGGCCGTGGCCGGCTTGGCTCAGCGGTTAGAGCGTCTGCCTGCGCACCAGAGAGTCCTGGGTTCGGTTCCTGCTAGAGGCATGTACGTCGGTTGCAGTGTGTCCCCAGCCCCAGCTGGGGTGGTGGGGGTGGTAACCACTGGATGTGTCTCTCTCACATCGATGTTTCTCTCTCTCTCTCTTCCCCCTCTCTCCCTCCCCCTCTATCTGAAGATAAATGCAAAAGTGTCCTGGGTGAGGATAAAAAAATAAAATAATTTGCGATATCAGACTATTAGGGGCACGGATCTCTTTGCGCTTAGATTATCAAATTAAAAAATGACAACAGCCAACATAACAATAGCCATCGGGTGTGAATGAATCAAAATTCTACCTATGTTTTTTGTCAGATCAGCAAAAAATACATTTTTTGGTGTGCCACAGAATTTTGGTAATTAGTTTAGATGTGTCATGAGATGAAAAAGGTTGAAAATTGCTGCTCTAGGCCATCTCATCCAACTCCAGGAATTCATATGTGGATCTTGGCCCAGTCGCCCCTCCCCGGCCACGGGGGCTGTTTGACAACATCTCTCCCTGGGTATCTGACAGGTGAGCTTGCATGGACAAAGCAGAACTCTTCGTTATTCCCTACAAATCCACCTATCCCACTTCCATAAACGTCACCAGCATCTATCCATATAATAAGGTCAAATTGATTTAAGTCATTTACTTTTATTTTACATATATATATATATATATATATATATATATATCATATATATATTTTTTTTAATCCTCACTTGAGGATATTTTTACATTTATCTTCAGACAGAGTGGGAGGGAGAGAGAGAGAGAGAGACATCAGTTGGTTGCCACCTGCACGACCCCAACCAGGGGCCGGGACAAACCACAACCGAGGGTCATGCCCTTGTCTGCAATCGAACCCGGGACTCTTTGGTCCACGGGCTGACGCTTTAACTGCTGAGCCAAACTGGCCAGAGCCATTTACTTTTATTTTTTAATAATTTCAAATTTAGAAAAAAGTTGCAAGACTAGTAGAAAGAGCTCCTGTCTACCTTAACCAGATTCACCCACTATTAACATTTTACCACACATATGTGGTATGTGCCTCATCATAGTCTCTCTGCATGTACCTATTACCATTTCTTCTAGATCATTTGACAGCAACTTGCAGACATGATACCCTGATGACCCCCTTAACACTTGAGTGTGTATTTCCTTACAAGAAGGACACTCTCATACATAACCCAGTACAACCATCAAAATCAGAAAGGTAACACTGACACAATATTATCATCACAGACTCCTGTCACATTTCATAGGTTGCCCCAAATAATGTCCTATGTAGGTCCGAATCCAAACCCACAGGGCTGGCTGCCCACGTAGGTGTTTGGTGACGCTGCACCATGGACCCCGAGCACATGTAGTTAGGATTTGCTCCCTCTCTCTTTTGGCAACTTTTTTTTAAATCTTGAAAACCCTATGATGAGACCGTCCAAAATAAAATATGAGAAAGTGCTGAGAGAAGACTCCTGGGTCGGAAAGCACTCAGTTACCAGGAAGAACAGCCATGGGTGTGAGTCTACAGGAGCTGAGCAGGGCTGTGAGGACAGGACTCTGTGGAGGACGCTCATTCATGGGGTCGCCAGGAGTCAGAGCCCACTCGAGGGCACGTGACTCATCCAACCAGGATCCTGTGTTGCAATTTGTTTGTTTTTTGCTTTTTTGTTTGTTTGAACCCTGACTGATACACCATTGCCCTTCGTGGAGGCCAGGGTCTATTTCTCCCTCCTCTGGCACAATCTCTTCCCGGATTTTCACGTCCACTCTCAACCATATGGTTAGGGTGACACGGACCCCACCTCAGCCCAGGAATGCCTTGACTTGCTTTGTGCTTATCAGTGTATCCCATGCCCCCCATACAGTGGGCAGCGGACCCTTTCCTCCAAGGCAGCTACTGGAAGAGGAGCTACCAAAGATCTCTCCCCCCTGGAGGCATACTGTATAGATGGGAAGCTTTGATCTGAGGCAGCCAACTCTGCCACCAAGAAGGAAGGTGGCCTGAGTTTGCTGTGTGGAGGTGGGAGGAGACGAGAGAAGGGCGGAGGAACCCACTGAGCTCCCACGCCACAGATTTCTGTACCTGGTGAACTACCTGAGCGAATCAGTTACCTTTTTTATGTAAGCCAGCGTGAACTGAGCCTCCGGTTGCTTGAAACCGAACGAATCCTAAAGAACACACGCACCCAAACAGCAGCAGAGGGCTGGTGCCCAGAGACCCACGAGGGTGGGTTTCTGTTCCACCAACAGACTCTACCTGGGACCCTGCTGGTCTCCCGGGCCACTCTGAAGCTTTGGGGGTACACTTGCTGCGGACCCCAGCCTCTGCAGCCACCGGGGCTCTGGTGCGTGCTCAGTCAGTGTGTCATGACCACGTGAGTGAGAGCTGCTAAGGTGGCCGTGTTCAGCACGAAACCCTGGCACGTAGCACAGCGCGGGGCCACAGGACACACGGTTACTGATGAACGGGAGTCCCGGCACACCTCCGACCCCGCCCTTCAGATCCACCCAAGGAAAAGAAGCCGCACTGAAACCGCACAGGGCATTTTATTCTCCTGAGAGGGGAAGGCAGTGGAGGAGGGACGCGAGAGAAACGGGAGGATGACTCCGGATTTAGGAAGGAAGGAGGGGCCGCGAGCGCTGGAGCTCTTGTGCTTTCTCCCCAGGGTGGACCCAGAGGCCCCAGAGGCTCACAGGAGACCTGCAATGGAGAGAAGACACAGCTGTGGGATGTGTGGGGTCTACGGCGGAAACGGGGACTCAGAGCCGCCTGTCCCTGCTGAACACCCCAGTGTCACATCCTGGAAGCCAGTCAGGCACCTGTTCGGGTTGTGTGGCTTTGAAGATAAAAGCCACAGGCTCTAATGACAGGAAATGATGGGGACCACACACTAACGCAGGACCCCTGTAGCTGCCAGCATCAAGTCCCAAAGCAGTGAGGGCTGGAGAAGCTGCCAGAGCCAGCCAAGGGCCCCTCCCGGCCCCACAAGCAACTGAGGCCGGTTCTCTTCTGCGCAGAGCCTGGGAAGTGTGGAGGAAGAGACTGGGAGAGTCCTCCCTGCCCAGAAGGATTCCTGAGCCCAGCACTCAGGCCCTCGGGGTCATGAGGAAGGGTGTGGTCTTGACTCTGGTCCCCAAAGGTCTGTACTAGGCTGGGGATTGGAGTTAGATCAGGGCTCTGATGTCTCTTGAATATCTCAGTCCGAGGGCTTTTCCTTGGTGTCAAGTTCTTTATACATGATGATCTCATTCATCTCCATTCCAACCTCAGAAATAAAAATTATTATCCTCCCTTCAAAGATGAGGAAAATGGAGCTCAGAGAGGTTAAGTGACTTGCCCAGGGTCACACAGCTGAGGAGCTATGGAGACCTGATTTTACTCCAGGACTGCCTGGGGTAAAAAGTTCCAAGATATTATGAGTATTTCTCAAAGCTCTCAATGAGTGCTTCTCACACATTTCCAGCTCAAGCCCACCTACCCAACTTCTCCTCAGTTTCCTATGTTGCAAGTGAGGGAAGTAACAGTTAACAACTAGGAAGCATGCAGGGACACATATGAGCTGCGTATGAAGTTTCCTATGATTTTTGTGTTTCTAAACCATGTCCCACATGCTTGGGGAGGCTGTTTGGGGCCCAGGAATGAGTCCCTGCTGTCACCTCTGCACTCACCTGCCTGAGATTTGCACATGCGGATGTCCACGCAGATTTCAGAGGGCTTTTTGCCAGCTATGATGTCCTGGGTGATGCGTTGAAGAAACTTCTTCATGATCTTCTTGCAGAGGCCTTTAAGCCGCTTCAGCTTTGTGCACAGCTTGGACGTAGCCGTGGCGATGGTGTCCTGCATGGAAGGACATGGGAGTCAGGTGAGCCCTGCCCAGCTCTGCCACCCTGCAAGTCCCAGCAGCGCTGGGCCCTGGGAAACTCTTGCAATGGGAGTGCGAGGAACTGATTCCAGAGGGCCACAGGAGCAAAGACTGGAGAGACAGGGCCCGGCTCCCACTCCCAGTCCCCAAGGCTCTGGCCGAAGCCTGGTCTATAGGGGCTCTGGACAGAAGAACCTTGGGCCCTGTCAGGGTCTCAGCTCCTGCCTTCTGTGTGGAGAGTGGTGCCCACAGTGGCCAGACCCACATTGAAGGCTCTGCCTATGTAGCTTCTTGGGTGCAAGGCCTGGCTGGCTCTCCATCTACAGGAGGTGTGTGGGGAAAGTTTGGAGGAGGTCAGAGCTTGAAGCCTTGGCACGTTCGATTTTGAAATACCTTCCACTGCCATCCCAGAGGAGAAAGGCAAATCTGAGTACCAAGGCCTAGGGTGGGCCCTGCAGTGCCAGGATGCTAAGCGGGTTGGACAGTGAGAAAGAGGGAAAGAGTGAAGCAATGGCCCTTGGTCGTGGCACAGCCCCTGTTCAGCACGTATTCAGTGTCCGACGTGGGGTGGAGCACATCCCACCCTTCTGCTCCTTTAAAAGGCTCAGGCCACTTACCAGGTGGGAGTTATTATCCATCCCATTCCACAGATGAGAAAACTGAGGCTCAGAACATATTCATGAATTGCCAGGCCAACCAGCTAGTGGCCGATCTGGAATTTACCAGGACTGACTTGGGCCTCTGGAACCAGCCTCTCAAAGCTCTGCCCTGAGAACTGCCCGGAAACCATGCCCGTCTTCCTCCCACGTTCACACTCCCAGAGTGTCATGATTTCCTCAGGTCCATCCACAGACACTGGCGGGGGCCACGACCCCCCCTGAGCAGCTCCGGCCGCCCCCTCCACTGCCCAGCCTCACCTCGTCTGGCTGCTCTCCCACCATGTTCACCAGCTCCTGCATCATCCTCCGGCAGAGCCAACAGCTGGCTCCCCGGCCCTCTGCGGCGGTCAGCAGGTCACCCTGTCAGGGGGGAAGCCCCTCCAGGTGGTCTCTTAGACGCTCCCAGGCCAACAGGACCATCTATGATCTTTCTGTCCTTAAGGGACTGAACCAAGCTGGCTGGCCCCTGCCCACCCTCCTGCTAGCCTTAGAGGGGCTGAGAGACCCCAGAACATGCCGGACATCCTCCCAGCCCAGCATATACCCCCCTTCTGTTCTCCTCTCAGACCCCAGAGGACCCTCTTGGGGTGGCCCGGAAGACTAACGCAGCACCCTGAGCGCCAGGCAGAGGTGTGAGCAAAAGTAGCATCTTCAGCTCACACCTCTCCTTCCCCTCCCTGTCTATTAGGGACCTGCAGCCCGCCCTCAGCACTATCCAGGGAGGAGAGAAAGGAGAGAGGCTGGGAGGTGAGCAGGAACCCACTCACCTGGGGGCTCTCCCGGGCCAGGGCCTGGCGGAGGTGCTGTCCCTCACACAGGCTGGCCATGGCCGGGTCATAGTCCTCAGGGCTCAGACTAGAAAAGGCCGGACCTGGGGAAGAAACAGCATCTGCTTGCCTCCGCAGTCCGAAGGGGGGTGGAAAGTCAGTTCTCCTGGCTGGTGCAGAGCCCAGGAGGTGCCAGGGGCCCAGGACAGGAGTGGGGCCTTGTGAGGAGTCCAGGAGGCCCTCTCCTCCCTCTCTGCCCTGGGGCTGCTCTGACCCACTCAGCAAAAACAAACAAACAAATAGAAAACACCCAAACACCAGGCTCTCCAGTTCCTTCTGAAAAGCCAGAGGGAAAGGCTGCTCCCTTCTCCCTACAAACACACCTACCCTCTCCCTCTCGAACACACACGCGTGCACACACACACACACACACACGCACATGCACACACACACACGCACACACGTGCACACACACACACACACAGATTTGAGGGTTGATCTGAAAGAAAACTTCCCTCATCTTTCAAGAGACTGTCTTTCTCTTTTTCTTTCCTCCCATCCCATTCTCCCTTCCGGAAGTGCCCTTACCCTCAGCTGAGCCCTCGGAGCTCGCAGGGACCCCAGTGCCTGGGACAGAGGAGCCTGTGGAGCAGGAAGCGAGTCTTGCCCAGTGAGAGGACCCCGTCACCCACAGCCCTGTCATACTCCTGCCCAGTGTGGGCCAGAGGACACATCAGACCCTCTGGTGAGGACCAGAGACCTTCATTACACAGATGAAGAGGCAGAGCCCAGGGAGGAAAAGGGGGACCCAGGCCACAACATGCCCAGCAGAGTTGGGACTAGAGCCCCAGCCAGGTCTCACTTCCTTCCCACTGGCTGTCTCTCCCCATCGGCCAGGCCACTGACAGGCTGGGGCGGAACCCGGTTCTGGGGGAAAGGCCTCCCTGATGACGGCAAGAAAGCTGCTGAGGGACCGGGGAGCTGTCAGGATCTACACCCGGGTGACTGTCCTTACCTGGGGAGCCCAGGAGCACCGAGGCAAGGAGCAGGAGGACCCAGGAGGCCATGGTGGGGCAGCTGCCGAGGCACCCTCCACACCCCTTTTTATGGAGGCTGGGAACCTGGCAGTCTGTCCTCTGATAGGCCACCTCCCCATATCATGGGGTTTACCACAAACACCACCATTTGGGGACAAGGGTGGAGGAGGAGTGGTATCTCAGAGGGTCCATGCTCCCTATTGCCCCCACACAGACACACACACACACACACACACACACACACACACACACTACTAGAGCTTTCTGAGCTGAGTGGTTTGGGGGACTGGAACCCAAATTCCACCTCCGTTGGGGTCTTTCACCTCCAGCTGGGGAGATAACAGAGGCCCCCAGCAGGACCGGTGGGAACCCTGCCTTCAGCACTCCCACCCCTCCCGCCCCAGGCCCTTCAGTGCCATCGCTAATCATTCCACCCCGGCCACCGCCCAGGAGTCCCATCGTGGCTGAGTCCTTAGCAATAGCACAGCCTTGTCTAAAATACTGCATCTTGCCCGGCTCAGTGGTTGAGCGTTGACCCATGCACCAAGAAGTTGCTGGTTCGATTCCTGGTCAGGGCACATGCCCAGGTTGTGGGCCAAATCCCCAGTGGCGGGCATGCAGGAGGCGGCCAATCGATGTTACCTCTCACCGAAATTTCTGTCTCTCTTTCCCTCTCCCTTCCTCTCTTTCCAAAATCAATAAAGAAAAAAAGTTTTTTAAATAATAATAAAATAAAATACTGCATCTTTCCCGAGCCCGTTCAGGGCGCTGCTCTCCACTCAGCTTCTGTGAGCATAAGGGGATGGAGGCCCAAGGCAGGCAGGCCTCTTAAAGCTGGGGCACCTTGAGCTGGACGCTCCCTCTCTTGGATCCCGAGTCCCCTTCTGTGTAATTTGAGGGCAGAGTTGCCCCTCACAGGGCTCCAGGCGCACATGTGTGCGTGTGTGTGTGTGTGTGTGTGCATGTGTGTGTGTGTGTGTGTGCGCGCGTGTTCCCGTGTGAGGACGCGCTGCAGCCCGCCCCCTGCCAGGCAAATGCAGGCTGTTATCATGCTCAGTTCCCCACAGTGGCTCCTATGAAAACTGTTCTGAGGGAGGTAAAAGGGGTTCTTGGGGAGTGGAGGGGTCCCTGTCCTCAGGGGGAAATGCTGGGCTAGCAGACTTCACCAGGTGTGCTTCTGCGGGACTTCTCAGCACCTTAACCTGCCAGTGTGTGTTGTGGATCCCGGAAGCTGAATTCTCAGCCTTTTCCAAATGTCTTCAGCCACAAAACCTCTTGGTCAAGGAGTTCCTGAAGGTTGAGAGACAACAGCTGACCTGGCCACATTTTCAGGCTGGTGTGACCAGGAGGGCTCTGGCCTGGCAGCCACTGGAGCCCGAGCGGCAGCTGTCACAGAACAAACCCAGACAGACAGTCCTCCCAGAGTCAGATGGGTCTTCCTCATTCTCACCTCCCTCCCTGCTCCAGTGAGGGCAGTGTCGAGAGCTGGGGAAAGCAGGCTTGCTGCACCCCGTAATGGAACCAGGAAGGGTGGGGGCCCCTGAATCCTTTCTGGCTATTCACCCCAACCCACGGAGGCAGACACACTTACACACTCACCACGCACACTCACAGCACTGGCTTATACATAGTCACAGTGACTCACAGTCACACACTCACAAATTCACGCAGACTCAGACGCGCACACTCTCACTCACACACTGTGTCAGTCACACACTCTCAAACACAATCCACACGAACTCACACACGCTCATAGACACTCAGACTCACACACGCCCAAACACCCACACACTTACACTCACATACTAACTCACAGTCATACACTCTCAAACACTCACAAATTCACACACACACACATCACCATTATTTCTGCCCATTGTAGAAGCCACAGAATGTCAAACTAAGGAGCATTCAATTTAAGCATTGTAAGCACTTTTTGTCTCTTATTTTGATTTTTTATTGGAAACAAGATTTAATCAGATAAAAAAATAAATGAAACCACTTATAAGCTCACCAAAGAGATATAAATAAGCCTGTTCAACATTTACAGGAATATCCATTTATACTTTTAAATACACATATTTATAAATAAGCATATGTTTATATATAACCATATATGCTTTTTAAAAGTATTTAAAAATATTTTTTTCTTTATTGATTTTAGAGAGAAAGGAAGGGAGAGGGAGAGAGAGACAGAAATATTGATTAGAGAGAACATCAATTAGCCGCCTCCTGCATGCCCCCACTGGGGATAAGGTCCACAACCTGGGCATGTGCCTGACCGGGAATCAAACTGGCGACCTCTTGGTGCATGGGTCGATGCTCAACCACTGAACCACACAGGCTGGGCTTAAAAAGCATTTTTAAACAGCTTTTAAATTTAACAAAATCTCAGGAACAAATTTTCATGTCAATAAATTTAGATTTCCTTCTTCATTTCCACTGGTTGCTTAATGTCGTACTTGAGGGATGAACCACAACTGGAGACATTGGATTCTGGGACTCGTGTGTTCACTTGGATGCCCCCACTTGCAGGGAAGGGACTGGGAGAGCCCTCTGATGGCTGGTGCAATAGTCTAGCTGAGTGATAGGAACACCTTCTTCAGACTGGCGCCTCGTGGTCTCAAGATGGCTGCTGAGGCTCCTCCAGACCGCAGGGCCTCATCCCAAGTGAAAAAATAAAGTGAAGTAGGAAGGGGTGGTGCCAACATGAGAAAAGCAGATCTTGCCTAGAAACCTTCAGCTTATATCTCATTGGTACATCTCAGTAGCTGTCCCTGGCTGCAAAGAACTAGAGAAAAGGAAGCCTTTTGCTAGACTTTTGTGGCCACATTGAACACAATTAGGATTCTGCCAGGAAGAGTGAGAAGGGACAGGAATCAGGTAGGCAACAGCAGCATTGGGTACAGGAGGACTTCTTTCTAAAAGGCGTTTTAAAGGAAAAATTGATAGGACTTTGTAGCTAATTGGACACAGGACATAGAAGAGAGAAGCAAATGTTCGACAACATTTGGGGCTGGGAGGCTGAGGGTCGTGAAGCAGAAAAGTTAGGAAAGGGAGCTTGTGAAAAGGTGAGTGGGAGGTCTCGCATTGGTGTCCAGCTGTGTGTGGACTGCTTGAAGGCAGGGCTGCCTCTGCTGTCAGGGTCTCCCTACCATGCCTAGACCTGCCCTCCGACCAAATGGTCAATTGATGTCAAACTCAATTCACCTCTTACAAGGAAACCAGGGTTCAGAGAGGTCTAGTGAATTCCCCAAGGACACACAGCTCCAAAAGGATAAGTCTGAGGATCTGAACCCACGCCCATCAGACTCCAGGCCCCAAGCGTTTCCCCTACTTCACGCTGTTCGTGTCTCTAGGTCTCCAGTGCAAGCTTGTACCTTTCTTACAGCCAGCTCAGACAATGCCCCCTCCTGTTGCAGGCCTCCTCTGCCTAAGCACTCGTGGGACCTTGGTCTAAGGTGTGAAGACCACATTAATTAAGGGGAAAAGGCACCGGAAGGTGACTCATGTATTTCTTTGTCGTGGGGTATTCGGTGAGACCACATATATTTCAGTAAGTCCTTGCCTAGAGTGTTGAGGGGTACAAGACACAGACCCCATAGTTAGTCACAAGCCTCCGCCCTAAACTTGAGGTCCCATGTGGAGAACACCTGGGCAGGTCCTACTCTCTTCCTACTTGTGGCGTCTGTGGACGGCACATTGCAAGTCAAGCCCAGCCCCAGGAGTTCCTGTGTGACAGCCATTGCTTTCCGTATCTTCTTCAAGATCTCTGTGCTTTCTCCAAGGTCATGGAGATAGCCTCTTGTTTTCTTCTAGGAGTTTTATAGTTTTAATGTTTACATTTAGGTCTATGATTCATTTCAAATGAGTTGCATTGAGGTTCCATTGTTTCAAATCAATTTGTGAAAATATTTTTCTTTTCCCATTGAATTGCTTTGGCACCTTGATCAGAAATCAACTGACTATAAATGTGGGTCTATGTGTGAGCTCTTTATTGTAGCAACTACTACTTTAATAATAATAATAAAGCAATACAATTTTTATTTTTTATTTATTTATTTTTATTATTAATTTACTTTTGTTACAGATGTTTCTCCTTTTTTCCCCCATTGACACCCTCCTCCTCCTCCCTCCCTGCCCCGTCCCCATTTTTGTTGTCCATGTCCATTGGTTATGAGTACATGCGTACAAGTTCTGTGTTCATTGCTCCCCTCCCCCACACCCTCTTCTGGCAAATGTCAGTCTGTACCCCACTTCCACGTCCCTGGGACTACCCTGTTCCTCACACTGTTATGTTCATTATATTCCAGAAATAAGTGAGATCATATGATATTTGTCTTTCTCTGCTTGGCTTGTTTCACTTAGGATAATAGTTTCCAGGTCCTCCCATGTCGACACAAAGGATAAGAGATCGTTCTTTCTTACAGCTGCATAGTACTCCATTGTGTATATGTACCACAGCTTTTTTATCCATTCGTCTACTGATGGACACTTGGGCTGTTTCCAGATCTTAGCTATTGTAAATAGCGCTGCTATGAACATGGGGGTACATGTATTCTTTCTGATTGGTGTTTCAGGCTTCTTAGGGTATATTCCTAGGAGTGGGATCACTGGGTCAAATGGTAATTCAATTTTTAATTTTTTGAGGTAACACCATAGTATTTTCCATAGTGGCTGCACCAGTCTGCACTCCCACCAGCAGTGTACTAGAGTCCCCTTTTCTCCACACCCTCGTCAACACTTGTTGTTTGATGCTTTGTTGATGGCGGCTATTATGCTCTTGCCACCTTTGTCGAATATTAATTGAGCATAATGTTTTGGGTCAATTTCTGGGTTCTCTGTTCTATTCCATTGATCTATGTGCCTGTTCTTGTGCCAGTACCAGGCTGTTTTGATTACAGTAGCTTTGTAGTATAACCTGATGTCCAGTATTGTGATCCCTCCTACTTTGTCCTTCTCTTTCAAGATTGCTGTAGCTATTCGGGGTCTTTTTTGGTTCCATATGAACTTCTGAAGTATTTGTTCTAGTTCTGTGAAATATGTCGTTGGTATTTTGATGGGGATTGCATTAAATCTGTAGATTGCTTTGGGTAGTATGGACATTTTAATGATGTTAATTCTTCCAATCCATGAACAAGGTATGTGCTTCCACCTTTTTATATCTTCTTCTATTTCTTTTTTCAATGTCTTGTAGTTTTCTGCAAATAGGTCCTTTACTTCTTTGGTTAAGTTTATTCCTAGGTATCTTAATTTTTTTGCCGCGATGGTAAATGGGATTGTTTTTTTAGTTTCTCTTTCTGTGAGTTCATCATTAGTGTATAAGAATGCCGTCGATTTCTTGATGTTAATTTTGTATCCTGCTACTTTGCCAAATTCATTTATTAAGTCTAGTAGATTTTTGATGGAGTCTTTAGGGTTTTCTATGTATAATATCATGTCATCTGTGAATAATGACAGTTTCACTTCCTCCTTTCCAATTTGGATACCTTTTATTTTTTCTTCACGTCTGATTGCTGTGGCTAAGACTTCCAGTACTATGTTAAATAAGAATGGTGAAAGTGGGCATCCTTGTCTTGTTCCTGTTCTTAAGGGAAATGCTTTTAGTTTTTGTCCATTGAGTATGATGTTGGCTGTAGGTCTTTCATATATGGCCTTTATAATGTTGAGATATGATCCCTCTATTCCCAAATTGCTGAGCGTTTTTATCAGAAATGGGTGCTGGATTTTGTCAAATGCTTTTTCAGCATCTATTGATATGATCATATGGTTTTTATTTTTCATTTTGTTTATGTGATGTATCACATTTATTGATTTGCGTATATTGTACCAGCCTTGCATCCCTGGGATGAATCCCACTTGGTCATGGTGAATAATTTTTTTGATGTATTGCTGGATCCGATTTGCTAGTATTTTGTTAAGGATTTTGGCATCTATGTTCATCAGGGATATTGGCCTGTAGTTTTCTTTCTTTGTAGTGTCTTTTTCTGGTTTTGGGATTAGAATTATGCTGGCCTCATAAAACAAGTTTGGAAGTCTTCCTTCTTCTTGAATTTTTTGGAATAGTTTGAGGAGAATGGGTGTTAGTTCTTCTTTGAATGTTCGGTAAAACTCGCCCGTGAAGCCGTCAGGGCCTGGGCTTTTGTTTGCTGGGAGAGTCTTGATTACATCTTCAATTTCCTTCGTTGTTATTGGCCTGTTCAAGTTTTCTATCTCTTTCCGATTCAGTTTTGGGAGACTATGTGTTTCTAGAAATGTGTCCATTTCGCTTAGATTGTCGAATTTGTTGCCATATAAATGTTCATAGTATTTGCTAATGATCCTTTGTATTTCTGAGGTGTCAGTTGTTACTTCTCCTCTTTCATTTCTGATTTTGTGTATTTGGGTTCTCTCTCTTTGTTTCTTGGTGAGCCTAGCTAAGGGTCCATCAATCTTGTTTATCTTATCAAAAAACCAGCTCTTTGTTTTATTGATCCTTTGAATTGTTTTTTTGGTCTCCATGTCGTTTATTTCTGCTCTGATCTTTACTATTTCCTTCCTTCTACTTGCTCTAGGGTTTTCTTTTTGTTTGCTTTCCAGTTCTTTAAGTTGTGAGGTTAGGTAGTCAATTAGAAATTTTTCTTCTTTCTTAAAGTGGGCCGGTAGTGCTATGAACTTCCCTCTCAGAACTGCTTTTGCAGTATCCCATAGATTTTGCGTTGTTGTGTGTTCATTTTCATTGGTATCCAGAAATTTTTTAAATTCTTCCTTGATCTCCATGGTAACCCATTCATTGTTCAGTAACATGCTATTTAGCCTCCATGTGTTCATATGTTTTTGCATGTTCTTGTTGCAATTGATTTCTAGTTTCATGCCATTGTGGTCTGAGAAGATGCTTGATATGATTTCAATCTTCTTGAACTTGTAGAGACTTAGTTTGTGCCCTAACATATGGTCTATCTTTGAGAATGTCCCATGTGCACTTGAGAAGAATGTGAATTCTGCAGTTTTGGGGTGTAATTCTCTGTATATATCTATTAAATCCATTTGATCTAGTGCTTCATTTAGAGTCTCTGTTTCCTTGTTAATTTTTTGTCTAGATGATCTATCCAGTGATGTCAGTGGGGTGTTGAACTCTCCTGCTATGATTGTATTGCGGTCGATTTCTCCTTTGAAGTCCTCCAGAAGATTTTTAATATATTTTGGTGCTCCTATATTGGGTGCATATATGTTTACCAAGGTTATATCTTCCTGTTGGATAGACCCTTTCAATATTATGTAGTGGCCTTCTTTGACTCTAGTTATGGTCTTCAATTTGAAATCTAACTTATCAGATATGAGTGCAATACAATTTTTTAAATGGGAATACTATTTGAATAGTTAAATCACAAAGGAAGATAAGAACAACCAATAAACAGTTGAAAAAGTGCTCAATATCATAAGTCATGAGGGAATTCTATATTAAAACTACAAGATAATGGCATCAAAGTCACTACAATTAAAAAGACAAGAGCTCGCCCTGGCCAGTTGGGCTCAGTAGTTAGAGCGTCAGACAGAGGACTAAAGAGTCACGGGTTCGATTCCCGGTCGAGGGCACGTACCTCAGTTGTAGGTTTGATCCCCGACCCCAATTGGGCTCGTGTGGGAGGCAACCAGTTGATGTGTCTCTTTCACATCTCTCTCTCTCTCTCTCTCTCTCTCTCTCTCTCTCTCTCCCTCTCTTCCTACCACTCTACCTAAGATTCAATGGAAAAATATCCTCAGGTGAGGATTAAAAAAAAAAACAGGAAAAGAAAAAAAAAAAAGACAAGATTTCACTTATATGTGGAATTAACAAAAAACAAAACAAACACAAAAAACCAAACTCATGGATACAGAGAACAGATTGGTAGTAGGGGGAGATGGTCAAAACATACCAACTTCCAGTTATAAATAAATAAATAAATAAATAAGTCCTGGGGATGTAATGTACAGCATGATGACTAGAGTTAATAATACTATATATTTGAAAATTGCTAAGAGATTAAATCTTAAAAGCTCACAGCATAAGAAATAATGTGTATCTATGTGTGCTAATAAATGTTAACTATATCTATTGTGGTGACCATTTCACAGTATACACAGATATCAAATCATTATGTTGTGCACCTGAAATTAATCCAATGTTATATGTCAATTGTATCTCAATTTTTACAAATAAATAATAATACCTATTGTGCAAGTTTGTTGTGAGATATTAAAAGTCATACTGGGGGTAACGGGAAGATAAACCAAAGAACTTATATGCATAACCAGTGGAAAGAGGCAACAATGCGGTGAAGGAAGGGGCGGGAGATGTCAATGGTGGGAAAAAAGGAGGGACATCTGTAATACTTTCAACAATAAAGATATATCCAACAAATCATATTAAACACTTGGCACATAAAGAGGAGAAAAAGACAACACCAAATGTGGATGAGGATGTGGAGCAGCCAGTACTTCACACATTGTTGGGGGGAGTATAAAATGGCACAATCACTTTGAAACTTAAATTGACAGTTTTTCATGGAGTTAAGCATACACCTGCCATATGACCCAGCAATTCCAGCTCTACATCTTTACCCACGATAGCTGAAAACATACCTACATACAAAGACTGTACAAGGATGTTCACAGACATATGGTCCAGCAATTACACTCCTAGATGTAGACCCAGAAGAATTACAGACAGGGATTCAAATAGATATTTGTACATCAGTGTTCACAGCAACATGATTCACAATAGCCAAAAGTATAAACAACCCAAGTGTCCATCAGCAGGTGACAGGATTAACAAAAGGTGGTCTATGCATACACACCATGCAATGTTACCAACCCACAAAAAGAACAAAGTTCTGATACATGCTACAACATGGATGAACCTTGAAAACATTATGCTAAGTGAAATAAATATTGTATGATACCACTTACATCAAATATCTACAACAGACAAATTCATAGGGACAGAAAGTAGATTAGAGGCTACCTGGGGAGGAGAAATGAAAGAGTTTCTGTTTGAGATGATGAAAATTTTTCTGGAAACAGATAGAGGTGATGGTTGTTCAACATTTTAAATGTAATTAATGCCACTGAATTAATGCCATTAAAGTGCTTAAAATGGCAAATGTTATATTACACATATTTTACCACAATAAACAATCAAAGAGCCTGGCCGGTGTGACTCAGTGGACTGAGCATCGTCCCATGGACTGAGAGGTCCTGGGTTCAATTCCCAGTCAGGGCACATGCCCGGATTGTGGGCTTGATTCCCGGTAGGGGGCGTACAGGAGGCAGCTGATGGATGAAACTCTCTCACGTCAATGTCTCTATTTCTCTCTCCCATCCTCTCTCTCTCAAAAATAAATAAAAACATATTTCTTAAAAATCAAAGAAAGAGAATGTTACAAAAACTTTTTCATAAGAGCCAATATTTAGAAATAACCCAAATGCCAGTCAACAGGTAAATGAATAGACAAGGTAAGGTAGACAATAAAGACTACCCGGCAATAAAAAGGAATGAACTGCTGATACATGTAATGAAATAATGAATTCCAAACACTGGGCAAAAGGAAGTCAGACACAAAATATTCATTCTGTATGATTCCATTTGTATTAAGTTTTAGAATAGGCAAAATTCATCTATGGTGCAAAAAAGCAGAAAAATGTTAGGAGATGAGGGGAGAATGTGGGGATTATTGGGGAAGGGGCCTTCTGAGGTGATAAAATATTCTATATCTTGATCGGGGTATGAATTGCATGAGTGTATGCATCCATAAAAACTCATCAAACTACACACCTAAGAACTATACATTTCACTGCATGTATGCCCTGGCCGGTGGGGCTCAGTTGGTTGAGTGTAGTCCCATGCACTGAAAGGTTGCTGGTTTGATTCCCGGTCAGGACACACGCCCAGGTTGTAGGTTAGATCCCAGTCCATCGAGGTGTTATTTCTCTCTCACATCAATGTATCTGTCTCTCTCTCTCTCCCTCTTCCTTTCTCTCTCTCTAAAATCAATAAAAACATATTCTTTTAATGTTTTAATAATTTAGTTTTATCATTAAAACTAATCAAAACTTACAACTACAATAAGAATCAGAATTTTTTAAATGGGAAGAACTCAGGACAGCTTCCCCCTCTGCCCCCCCACACACACTACATTTTATACATGTTTATAATATATCTTTTGGGGCTATGATACTATTTATTAAATAGTGTATTCTTTTAAAAACAAAATAATTCCCCAAAGAAGTATATATACCTATTTGGGAACATGTATATTACAAATGTTAATATATTATTAACAAAATGCCCTGGCTGGTTTGACTCAGTGGTTAGAGTGTCAGCACACAGACTGAAGAGCTGCAGGTTCGATTCCAGTCAAGGACACAACCTTGGTTGCGGTTTGTCTCATGCCCTGCTCAGGGTCGTGTGGAGGCAACCAGTTGATGTGTCCCTCTTACGTTGATGTTTCTCTCTCTCTTGTTCTCTCTCCCTCCCTCCCACTCTATCTGAAGATAAATAGAAAAATATCCTCAGGTGAGGAATAAAAACATAAATAAATAAATAAATAAATTATATATAATTAATACAAAAGTGAAATGAGTTAACATTTGGCCATACTCATCTCTTTTTTTTTTTTTTCTTTATCCTCATCTGAGGACATTTTTCCATTTTTTGTTCAGATAGAGCAGGAGGGAGAGAGAGGAGGAGAGAGAGAGAGAAACATCGACGTGAAAGGGACACATGGAGTGGCTGCCTCCCGCACGACTCAACCAGGGCCGGGGACAAACCGCAACCGAGGTACGTGCCCTTAGCGGGAAGCGAACCCAGGACTCTCTGGACGACAGGCCAACGCTCTAACCGCTGAGCCAAACCGGCCAGGGCCATACTGATCTTTGTTATCCCACAACACTACCTGATGCAGCCCTGGCTGCTGTGGTTCAGTGGTTAGAGTGCTGGCCCGAACACCGAAGGGTTGGGGGTTCAATCCCCGGCCCCAGTCAGGGGCAGGCGGGAGGCAGCCAATCGATGTTTCTCTCTCTCTCCCTTCCTCCCTCCCTTCCACTCTATCTAAAAATCAATGGAAAAAATATCTTTGGGTGGGAATTAACTAACTAAATGAATGAATGAAAAACTACTGGATGCACTTATGTAACAGATTCACTGCCAACTTTAAGATTCAAACTTAAATAAACATTTTCATCCAATTTAAAAAAGCACACACTCACTCTCAGCTTACAACCCAAAATATAAGTGTCGGACAGGAGAGCAAGCCGAAGAAAGTGCCCTTCAGGTGGCTACTGTACTTAGACTCTCTCACCCTCCATTTTTCCTTCCTTCTCGCCAGAGAGGCTGGGAAGTGCCACTCACACTTCCCAGAAGTCATTGCAAATTGGACCAGATGTGAAATCAGTTTCTACAATTAGATGCACTCACATGGGATTTGGGAAGCACCCCAAGTCCATCTTTCTGTCCCCTTCTGTTTTTGCCGGCAAGCAAGGTCATGGCAATGTGAGGTTTAGGGGCGGGAGCATTTCCAGGACCAAAGGGCCTGTTCAGTTTGCCTCAAGCTGGCTCTTTGCTCTCTCCACCTTCAAAGCGAGCAATAGCAGATCAAGTCTTTCTGACACTTTGACTCTCCCTGAAGTCCCCCCTGCCTCATCTCCTGTCGCCCTCTCCACACACACACGCTCACGTAATGCGCTGGCCACCCTGCCTGTTCTCTCTTTGCTTGTGTCCCCACGTCAGCACCTGCAGCTGGGAGCCCCTCCCTGGCTTCATCATCCATGAGTTAATGATTTAATTAAAAAAATTTTTTAATCCTCACATAGGACATTTTTGCATTTATCATCATATAGAGAGGGAGGGAGAGAAAGAGAGAAAATTCAATGTGAGAGAGAAACATCCACGTGAGAGAGACACATCGACTGGTTGCCACCCACACGACTCCAACCGGGGCCGAGGACAAACTGCAACCAAGGTACGAGCTCTTAATGGGAACCGAACCCAGGACTCTCTGGTGCGCGGGCTGACGCTCTAACCACTGAGCCAAACTGGCCAGGGCAATGATTTAAATTTTTGAATTTTACTTATGAACAGCATTTTAAAAGTTTAATTTTTAATTATGGAAAGCATATATGCATGTGCCTGTACGCATACTACATATCCATGGCTCCATTCTTAATGATAAAATGTAAATCATATGCAGAAATGTACACAAAACAAAATGGAGAGCTCCATGGTTCCTTCTAGACCAAACATCCGTGTAACCGCCACCCAGGCCAAGACCCCACCAGCACCCCAGCAGCCCCTTCCACCTCTCCTCCCTCTCCTCTAAGGCAATGCTACCCTGACCTGAAAGCTAATCGTGTCCTTGGTTTCTCTATAGTTTGACCATCTAAGCACAAACTCTTGAACACTGTAGTCTCATTTCTCTGGTTTTGAAATGTACATAAATAGAATCCTAGAGAAGGGATTCTCCTGTGCTGACTTTTCTGGGTCGCCATTAATGTGTGTGAGACTCAACCACATTGTTGTGTGTGTGAGGAGTTTGTTCTTTCCCATTGCTGAGCATCATTTCATTGTGTGAATATTTCATAATGGATTCATTCTCCGGTTGATAGATGTTTGAGTTGTTATCAGTTTCGACCTGCTGATACACACTCATTACCTTCCTTTTTTCCAACTTTGTTGAGATATAATTAACATACACCCAACGGCATACATCTAAAGTGTACAACTTTATGAGTTTTGATACATGTGTACAACTGTGCAAACTTACAGCAGACAGGAGAGTGAACATGCCCGTCACCTCCTTGTGTCCTTTTAAATGGATGGAATTGATCTACAAAGAGGACTTGAGGGAAGGAAGTATGCCTGATGGATGAAATAAATGGATGAATGAGGAACCTCTCCCCATTTTGGACTCACCTCCCTGGATACCATCTCAAACAGATGTTACAGAGACAGTGTGTGCATCAGCCGACTCTAAGGGCCCTCCTGGTGCTTAGGCAGCCTGATGACCCTGGAAGCTTGACCAGTGGATGAGAAATGACAGGCACACCTGTTTTGTGTCCTGGACCAAAGCTCCTGAATGCACCACTATGGCCAACTAAAGACAGATCCGATGATGAGGACTGACCCTTAGACCTCTCCTTGTTGATCAGAGCTGAGGGTGCTCTCCTGACCACGGGCCAACAGTCACTGAGTCACACTGCGGTATGCGACAGAAAGGAGGGATCTATCGTTTCTCAGACATCAGAAAACCTCTGCCCGTGACCAGTTCTGAAAGTTTCCAGGCCACAAGGGGGGCGCAGGCCTCAACCTGGCCTCTGCTCTCAGAAGTTAATTCCCTTACGTCACCTCTTCTTCATGTCCATCTTTTGCTCCCCCTCACATAACTTTTCACAACTCTCTCATCCTAGCACTACCCCTACATGGTCCCCTCTTTTTGTTTTATATGTTTTCATAGATTTTAGAGAAAGGAAGGGAGAGAGAGAAACATCAACGTGAAAGAGAAACATCAGTCGGTTGCCTCCTGTACACGTCCCTTTTGGGGATCAAGCCCACAACCCAGGCTTGTACCCTGACCTGGAATCAAACCCATGACCTTCTGGTGCACAGGGCGATGCTCCAACCAACTGAGCCACCCCGCCAGGGCTGGTCCCCTCTTTTGAGAAGCTCCAAAGTCATGGCAACTTCCGTCTCTGGTTTCTAAGTTTGACAAGACCTCTGATCCAGAAGCTTTCAGAACAGGGTTCCTACAGCCCCTTCTGAGCCTTCACCTCTGCCTCTCCCCCTGTCCCTACCTCACACCTGCCGGCTCTGCCCCAGGTCACCCCTGAGGCCTCGCTTGGATGTTGTCTTCTCTAGCTGGGGGTCCTGGCGCCAGACCCCTGCCACATCCAATGCCACCTCGTGGAACAGGACTGAGAGCCCTGCTCTCACCGTTCTGGAACCTTACTCCCCAGCCCGACCCTCCACGTTTGGGGGTTCCTGCTTCTCCCCTAGTACCGTTCATTGACTCCAGCCCTACCTCACCTCACAACCAAAATAAGGCAGAATGAGACTAATTTGAATTGTTTTCTAAAAGCACCTTCTTTGCTAGTATATTTGAGGAGGAAGGCAAGTTTTCCTTTCTTTTGTTTCATTTTTCTTCAGGCTCATTTTTTGTTTTTGTTTTAAGTACAGAGACGATGTATAATGATCACACAATTCTGCCAAGAAATTGTCACTATCAACCACTTGGTATGCTTCCTGCCAGTCTTTTATCTGCATGTACGTTTTTTCATTCCTAACTCAAGTTCCCCGGGAATACCAACATGTGAGCAAATTCAGGATTGTGGCATTCCACTGTATTTTATTGTCTCTTACCTTGTGGGCCATTGCAGGACTTCATACCTCTTACAAATTGTCCTCCAACTGTGACTGTGACTCGGTCACGTCTGTGTCAGGCCTGCTGCAGCGTGGTGATGGGCACTGTTCCCTCTTGCTGGAGGTGGCCCTCTCTGCCAGAGCTGGGCCCCTGACACTCTGAAACCCCAAAGCACTGAGGGTTCTATCCTGAAATGAGAAGCAGCCCTCGTGCCACTCGGGCTTCTCAATTTGTTTGGCCACGTGAACCAACATGTCCCAGCGCTTTGGCTGAAGCATCTCTTGAAGTGTTTACTCACAGACATCTGTCCCTGGGACTTGGTCAAGAATCCCTGGGGTCTGGGCAGGGGACACACCTGGCTGTTTTTAGGACTGTCCCACACTCGGGACAGCCCAGAACGCTGGGCCCTGCTGCAGGCCAAGCGCTGAGCTGGTTTCTTCATCCCTGGGAGGTTTCTCGCAGCAGTGGCTCAGATCGCCTGCTGAGGAGTCCCCACAACCAGTCAGCAGGGTGCACTCTGTCCCACACCCCTGCCTCGGACACACCCATTTGCTCAGCAAATATTAACTGAATGTCGACTCCGTGCCTGGCGCTCCGATAGGCACTAAGGATAGGAAGGTGAGTAAACCCAAGCACGAGCCTGTCCTCATGGAGGTCGCGTTCCAGTGGGAGACAGTCACACAAACGAGTGGAAATAGTAAGAAACAATGCTTAAGATGTAAAGCCCAGGTATTGGTGCTGCAAGAAATACAGGAGGTTGGGCCTTTGTTGTTGTTAATCCTCACCCGAGGATATTTTCTCCATTGATTTTTAGAGAGAATGGAGAGAGGGAGGGAGAGAGAGAAAAACACATCGATTGGTTGCCGGGGATTGAACCTGCAACCCAGGATTGGGAATCAAATCCATGACCCTTCTGTCCATGTCTCTAACCACTGAACCAAACCAGCCAGGGCAGGAGGTCGGGCCTTTTTAAACGACTTGTAAAAAAGGAGCGCCTTCCTCACCAGAACACAGCAACATCTATAGGATGTGGGACCCATGGTTCGGAGAGACCGTACCCCCAGGGCCTCATGCTCAGCTATTATAGCCACCAAGAAAGAAGATGTGGGGTTCCCAGGGCTCAGAGTCGCCGCTTCTGATCCTCGCTCCCGGTCCTCCCCCTTCTGGTCAGTGGTGGAATTGCATGTTCTTGCCCTCTGATATGCAGCGCGGTGTGGTCCTGCCTGGCCTGGGAGATGCATCTGAGCCGAAGGAAAGTGTGCCCCTCTCCACATGGAGAACTTGCCAGCCAGTATGAGACATTCCAGAGTTCTCTTTTCCCATGGCATGGTGAGCGGCAATGTTCAAGACGGTGTCTGTGTGTCAGCCTGCTCCCCAGGTGACTGTGATGAGCAGAGCCCCTGGTCACCTACCCACCCTGCACATGAGCTCGGGCAGGAAACAAACATTTGTGGTCCTAAGCCACTAAGTTCTGGGGTTTAGTGAACAGAGTTTCTTGAGCCTACGCTTTCTGGTGGATGACGGCGTGTTTGTCGTGTGTTCTCCGTGAGACAGCCCGCTTCCTGATCCACCCACCACCCGTGCTCATCACAGGACTGGCCGCAGAGCCAGGGCTCTGTCAGACACAGTGACTTGACCAGTCCCCCAGGAAAGCCTCTTGTCCCTGTAGGAATGGTGGCTGGCACCCTTCCAGTAAGAGGCAGTTTCTCTTCCTTTCGCTGGAGCTGCCTTTACTCCCTCCCCTGTTCGAGGCCCCAACACCAAGGCCCCTGGGCCTTCTCTCCTCCTCTGGCTGCCTGAGTGTCTGCTCCCTCTCGGCCGCCTCCTTCCTCAGGTGCCTTCCCTCAGGCGCCACATTTTCCTCAATGCTTTGCACAGTTTCCAGGATAGCCAACTGGTCCCCTTGGGGACTCTACCCGAAGTGTCTTCCTGCATGGGGAGGCCAAGGGGGGGGCCTGGAGCACCTCTTCCTGCTGAAAGGAGACCCAGAGCCTGTGAGAGGCCTCTCTGGACCTCTTTCTCCCGAAGCCCAGACAACTGGAGGCTGGGCCAGTAAAGTAGAAAAGAACATAAACTACCATGGACACAGATCCCCTCCAAACTGATGGCAGCCACAGCCTACAGGAGCAATTTTAGGGACATTTAAAAGGTTCACAATTTCATAAACAAAATGTCTCACACACACACCCAATGGAATATTATTTAGCCTCAAAAAGGAAAGAAATCCTGCCCTGGCTGGTTTGGCTCAGCGGTTAGAGCTTCAGCCCGTGGACCGGAGAGTCCCGGGTTCGGTTCCCGCTCAGGGCACGTACCTCGGTTGCAGTTTGTCCCTGGCCCTGGTTGGGGTCGTGTGGGTGGCAGCCACTCGATGTGTCTCTCTTACATCGATGTTTCTCTCTCTCTCTTCCTCCCTCTCTCCCTCTTCTCTATCTGAAGATAAATGCAAAAAACGTGTCCTCGAGTGAGGATAAAAAAAAAAAAGGAAGGAACCTGACACATGTTACAACACTTATATCTCTAGTGCCTAGAATAGTGCCTGACACGTTGTCAATTATATATTTTTAATTGAATGTATGAATAAAAAAAATGAATAAATGAATAGAACCAGCCTGGCTGGTGTGGCTCAGTGGTTGAGCGTTGACCCATGCACCAAGAGGTCACTGGTTCAAGTCCTGGTCAGGGCACATGCCCAGGTTGTGGGCCCGATCCCCAGTGGGGGCATGCAGGAGGCGGCCAATCGATGTTCTCTCTCATCAATGTTTGTATCTCTCTCTCCCTTTCCCTTCCTCTCTCTCTCTAACATCAATAAAGAAAAAAAAAATTTTTTTAATTACATTCTTTAAAAAAAAAAAAAATGAACCATTATCTCTAGGTTATCACAACTTGAACTTCCAGGGTCCCTCCCTTCCAGCTATTGAAAGAATTTCATCCCTTAAAAGTCTCCATAGGGGAAAGGCATTTCTCCCCGTCTGTCTCTTCTGACCAGGAAGGAAATATTTCCCAGAGGTGAGGTGCACCCACCCCTGCTTTCCCCCGCAGACTCCCATCAGGTCTGGTTAGCTAGAACTTGAACACATGCTCACCCCAAAGTAACTACTGGCAAAGGGGAATGGCTTGGCCTACTCGTGGGGCATCCCTGGGGCTGGGGCAAAAAATCAGCTCTCCAAAACGCTCAGAACCTGAACAAAATGTGGATTCTATTAGCAAAACAGAAAAACAGAAGGGTAATCAGTGGGGTGGGCAGCCACCATGCTCCCAGCACCCTGCTGGGTCCTGAGAACCAACAATGGATGAGACAGACACATTTCCTTCCCGTGGAAAGTGTCCAGTTAGAGATGAGAGAGGCGTATTCCTGACAGGGAGGAGAAACAAATAAGCTTCAGTCAGAGCCCTGAGGGAAGAGACACCTGACAGATGCTGAGAGAGAACATCCCTGACGCTGAAGTCACACGTCACTCGCCGTGGACACTCTCAGAGTCTATTCTGCATTGAGATGCGAAACCCAGGTCTCCCCCGGGGCCTCCGCGGTGGTCAGATGCTCTGGTCACAGAGCATTAACCAGCAGTGTGCTTGCCATGAACGTGGCACCTGTCACTTCAGGGTTGAAAAATAAGAGCTCAGGCCCGGCCGGTGTGGCTCAGTGGTTGAGCGTCCACCCATGTGCCAAGCGGTCACTGGTTCGATTCCCAGTCAGGGCACGTGCCCAGGTTGAGGGCCACATACCCAGTGGGGGGCATGCAGGAGGCGGCCAGTCGATGTTCTCTCTCATCGATGTTTCTATCTCTCTCTCCTTCTCCCTTCCTCTCTCTAAAAAATCAATAAAGAAATATAGTTTAAAGAAAACTAAGGGCTCAGGCTCCTGGCGTGGACAAGGGGAAGAGGGGTGAGCCGCTGTTAGTTTCCCAGGCTTGCCATAACAAATGACCAAACTGAGTGGCCTAAAAAAAAGAAAGAAAGAAATGTATTCATTTTAACCATTTCTAAGTGCACAGTTCAGTGGCATAAAGCATATTCACACTGTTGTACAACCATCACCACCATCCATGTCCAGAACTTTTTCCTCACCCCGAATAGAAACTCTGTGCTCATTAAAGACTAACTCCCCATTCTCCACCTCCCCAACCCCCGATAACTCTAATCTGCTTTCTGTCTCTATGAGTTTGACTACTCTCGGTATCTCACATAAGTAGAATCATAGAGTATTTGTCCTTTTGTGTCTGGCTAATTTCACTTAGCGTCATGCTTTCAAGGCTCTAATAAACTCTCATAAAAAGTCAGAATTTGGCCCTGGCCGGTTTGGCTCAACGGTTAGAGCGTTGGCCCGAGGACCAAAGAGTTGCGGGTTCAATTCCAGTCAAGGGCGCGTACCTCGGTTGCAGTTCGGTCCTCGGTCCTGGCTGGGGTCATGCGGGAGGTAACCAGTCAATGTATCTCTCTCACATCGATGTTTCTCTCTCTCTCTCTCTCTCTCTCTCTCTCTCTCTCTCTCTCTCTCTCTCTTTCTCCTTCCCACTCTATCTGAAGATAAATGGGGAAAAAATATCCTCTGGTGAGAATTTTTTAAAAAGTCAGAATTTGCCCTATTTGGTGTGGCTAAGTTAATTGGGCGTCATCCTGTGCACTGAAAGGTGGCCTGTTCGATTCCCAGTCAGGGGACATGCCCCGGTTGTGGGCTCGATCTCCAGCAGGGGGCGTGCAGGAGGCAGCAGATCGATGTTCTCTCTCACATCGATGTTTCTCTTTCTCTCTCCCTCTCCCTTCCTCTCTCTCTAAAAATCAATAAAAATATTTGGAAAAAAAGAAGTCAGAATTTCATTTCCTTTTTATGGCCAAATAATATTCCATTGCGTGCATATGCCATACTTTGTTTATTCATTCATCTGTTGAGGGCACTTGGGTTGTCTCCACCATTTAGCATCGTGAATAACACACTGAGGACTAGGGTGTACCAACCCTGTTTCCATTCTCACTGGGCACATACTGAAGAGTGGAGTTACTGAATCATAAGGTCATTCCGTGTTCAACTTTTTCAAGATCTGTTTCGCACAAACTGCTTTTCACACCAACTGCACCCCTTTACCTTTCCACCAGTAATGCACTAGTTTCCAATTCGTCCCCATCCTCATCGACACTTGTTTTCTGTTTTTCAGTAATAGCCTCCCTAGAGAGTAGAAAGCACGGCTTTGATTTGCTCCAGGCCACTCTGTAGTTGGGGACCCTCTTTGTAACGCGCCGTTATTCGACGTGATTCTTCACACGCTTCTCTCCTGTCCCACGACCAGCTGACTCAGCTCCCATCTCCCAACTCAAAACCCATTGGCTCAGCCACGCCTATGGACAGATTCTCTTTGGGTCAGGTGTCTACAGCTGGTCTCATAGGCTCTGGACAGGGGGGTGGGGGGAAGCAGTCCGAGGGCTTCCCTTTCCAGGAATGTGCCAACGTCACTTTCTAGATGGCTTGGTGGGGGCGGGCAAGGGCAAAGTGTGCAATGTACACTGTGGTGGGCCCGGGCACGGTGCCAGGCAGGAAGCACAAATCCTGTAGCTTGGTCCCGAGGAACTGGCCCCCAGAAATGTCAAATTGTCACACACCAGGATTGGAGCCATCTCTTACAAACAAACTCAAGTTAATAAAGGTCTCAGTCCATGGGGAGGCTAACAATCTTTTTCAGACTGTTTCTTTATTTATTCACAGTAAGACACATGGGCCAAGAGGACAGCCTGCCCGGACAGACTTGTGCAGGCTCTCCCAGTAGCCATCCCCTTGAGAAGGCAAATTTTAATCAGAAATTATAGTGAGGGTGCCCTGGCCGGTTTGGCTCAGCCGTTAGAGCGTCGGCCCACAGACCAATGAGTCGCGGGTTCAATTCCGGTCAAGGGCACGTATCTTGGCAGCCACTTGATATGTCCCTTTCACGTCAATGTTTCTCTCTCTCTCTCTCTCATCCTCTTTCTCCCTCCCACTCTATCTGAACAAAAATGGAAAAATGTCCTCGGGTGAGGATTAAAAAAAAAAAAAGGAATTATAGTGAGGGTGACAAGGGGAAGCAGGTGGGACACCTTCCCCTGCCCAGGGCCAGGGCAGTTTGGCCAGTGGCTGGCTCTTTGTGTCCTTTAATTTATGCTCTTGGATGGCAGCTTTCAACAACGTGGAGATACTGACCCCTCCTGAGGATTTCCTGGGAACCATGGAACCACTTTCCAGAAACGCCACATCAACACGCAGTTTCGTATTTGGTTTGGTGGAGCTGAGACAATGCCATGTGCCCAGCTCCATTCTCCTTTCCCCAGGGCACACAGGAACATTACGTCTGCCAGCCTCCCCCGCGGTGTGGTGGGAACACATGACTGAGTTCTGGCCAATGAGCTGACAGCAGAAATGTAGGACACCACTCCCAGGCCTGGCCCCGAACCTCCCTCCCTCTCTACCACTCTGTCTCTCTGTCCCTGCTGGCCAGATGCGCCGGGGAGGACTCCAGGCCCCAGGGGACGGCAGGACAAGCAGAGGGGGCACTTGGGCCCTGAATGACTGTGTGGACCAGAGCCTCCCACCAGCGGCCAGCCTGCTCTGCACTGTGGCATGGGTAGGAAGTGGACTGTGGGAAGCCAGTGGACTCCCGGGCTCTTTGTTACGGCAGCTAGACCCCCCCGACCGACACAGCCCTGCAGCAGCCGTCCGCCAAGCCCCTCCCCCCTGCTCACCAGGCCCAATGGTATCCACGCCGGACACAATCTCACACCCAACTACAAGCACATGTTAGTGCCACCTTCTCCAGCCTGGGAACACATCACGGGGTTCCCAAACTTCGATCACACATTTATACACACTCTTGGCCGACTCTCATGATGGTAACTGTTTGTCATGCTGACAACGCTTGAGGCCGACACAAATCTCTGTGTGACCTTGGGGGTGTCACTTGACCACCCTGTGTCCAACTGTTTTCATCATGGTACAAATTCCTGCCCTGACCACACCATGCGTATTAGAGCCCCTCCCGGAGTCTGGAGGGCTCCTCAGCCATCAGAAGGCTGATCACCCAGCAGGGCCAGGAGCTGGAGCCGTCCTCCCTCCTGGCAGCAGCGTCTGCTGTGTCACACAGGTGCTTTCTCTTGGGCGTGCCCTGCCCAGTGGGCCCGACCTGAGTGCTCTGCAGCTGCAGAGGACGGTCCCTTTCTCCTGGTCACCAGCTGTGCCCCAGCCTCTGCCCAGAGGACACGCACATCCCCTGGATAGGGCTGTCCAGGAGCCGCTCGGGAGTCTCAGCCCCTACATCCTCGTCTTGGACTCTCTGCCGTTTACTTTCCTCTTTGTGCCATGTAAACACTCTTCTGATGAAGGCCAACCCTGTGTCCATAGAAACAGCAGTTTTCTGGGGGAAAGGTAAGGGCGGATTGGGGTATGAGCCCAGGGGGGCCCGTTTGCCCCTCCGGTGCTTGCCCTGGGTCAAGAGCCAGGCAGGAAGCTCTTAAGAGGATTGCTCAAGAGCAGAGGAAGCCCAAGAGGCCTGGGGTAGAGGCGGGAGGGGTCACTCTGGCTGCCCTGGCCCTGCCTCAGTTTCCCTCCCATAGCTCAGAGAGGTGGGGCCAGGTGTGGGGGCCCAAGAGCCTCCTGGTTGGAGGAAGCCAGGTGTCCAGGCCTGGGAGTTTGAGCAGGGGCAAAGGGAGCAGGAAAGATGTCAGGTGGGGTGGGGTGGGGGGCCCCAGCTGGAGTGTCACTGCTGGGAAAAAGTGGGATCAAAGCACCTGAAGGGCTCTCCAGGACAAAGGCAAACACTGAGGTCCCCACTGCTGCCACGCAGCCCCGCCCCACACCCTCGCCCGCGGCTATAAGGGCCCTCACCTCAAGCAGAGTGTCCAGGCTGTGGAGGTGCCATGGCCGAGTCCCGCCTGCTGCCGTGGCTGCTGCTGCTGGCCACGTTCCGTGGCCCAGGTGCTGGTGAGTCTCCCCAGCTTCTCCTCGCCTCTCTCCCACCTGGGGCCAGGTGTTGAGGTGCATCCAGGCCGTCTCCACTGCTCCCTGAGCCCTGGCTCTGTGCCAGGCGTTTCCCTAGTCTGTCCGTAACCCTCATTTTAAAGACGAGGAAGCTGCGGCTCAGAGAGGCCCCAGGGCTTGTCCCACGTCACACAGCTGGTGGGCACTGGAGCCGGAGGAACCCAGAGCTGCCTGACCCCATCCTGTTTCCCGGCCATGCAGTACCAATAAAACTGGGCTTGGAGTTTGGTGAGGCAGGGTGCCAGGTGTGGCTTGGATCCCAAGGTTGCTCTGGCCCCAAACAGAAGCTGTAGGGACCACCTCCTCCCCGGCCTGTGCCCAGGGCCCCGAGTTTTGGTGCCAAAGCCTGGAGCAAGCCTTGCAGTGCAGAGCACTGGGGCACTGCCTACAGGAGGTCTGGGGACATGCGAGAGCCGTGAGTACCACCCAAGGACACACTGGGACGGAAGGTCTGGGAGAGTGGGTGCTGGGTAGGCTCTGGATGGGTTTGGGGGGTTGGAGCCCCCCTAGGGGATAGGATGGGGTGGGGCGGGATGGGGTGGAGCGGGATGGGATAGAATGCGATGGTGGGCAGTTGCCTGTGCCTGAAAGAGCCTCACCTACTTGAGCTGGGGGCACGCCATCCACTCATGCCCCCACCGTGGGCCCCCTCCCCAGGATGACCTGTGCCAAGAATGCAACGACATCATCGTCATCCTCACCAAGATGACCAAGGAGCCCGTGTTCCAGGTGACGAGGCCCAGACCCTAGATGAAGGTTGGGGGCCCAGAGATGAGGGACAGAGAGGGAAGAGGTTAGCCCCTTAAAGGGTCCATTTCCAGACCAAGGGTGAGCCCTGAGGTCGCCTGGGGACTCCAGGCACCTGCCGGCCAGGAGCAGTCTCTGGGAGTCCGCTCAGCAGCACAGCCAGAGATGGCTGTTCCCGAGGGGACGGGGCCCAACCTGTGCCCAACTACTTAACTCCTTGCCGCGCTCTGAACTCGTGTCCAGGGAAAAGGGTGACCCTGTGTGTGGGGACAGGAGCAGAGGCTGACCTCAGGGAGGCCAGGCTGACCGTCCCCTCTCTCTCCTCGGCGGCTCCCACCTGCTCCCAGGGCGCCGTGGAGAAGCTGCTGGAGCGCCAGTGCCAAGCCCTCTCCCTGAAGCTGCTGGTGCCCCAGTGCCAGCGCGTGCTCGCCGCCTACCTCCCGCTGGTCATCGACTACTTCCAGAGCCAGATCGTGAGGGCCCCCCACCTGCCTGCCCACACAGGCCCCGACACCCACACACAGCACACGCACACAGAGCCTGCCACAGCCGGCCCGGGAAACCCAGTGCCCCTCAGCCAGGTGCCCAGCCCTAACGCTAACCCTCACCCAGCTCACTGTCCCATCTGCTCAGCTGTGCACGGTGGGCCCGCACACCTGCACCACCACACACACCCTTACACCCTTCACACACACACAGGCCCAGTCACACCCTCATATACACCCTCAGTCCACGCAAAACCCAGCTGTTACACACTCACTCACACGCATTCGTTCTCACAAACGTGCATGCTCACGCTCACGCACACACCTTCCCAGGCCCCTGCCCCAGAGTTCCCAAGTGGCCCCATCTCCGCCTGACTGTCTCCCCACCTCCACCGCAGGCTGCCTGCTCCCCCATTTGAGGCCCAAAGACAGTGGCCCTGGTCCCTGAGGCCTTGAGCCAGCCTGAGCAGGAATGGGTTCCCTCCCCACCCTAACCACCCCTCACCCTGCTGTTCCCCAGAACCCAAAGGCCGTCTGCCAGTACCTGGGCCTGTGCGGTCCCAGGCACCCGGAGCCAGGGCAGGGGCCAGAGCTGTTGGAGCCTCTGCTGGACAACCTGGTCCTTCCTGTGCTGCCTGGGCCCCTCCAGACACTGCCTCAGACACAGGTGAGAAAGGCCCCGCACTGGTGGCCCCTCACACCAGACAGCTGGGGTCCTCAGGGCTAGGACTCAGCTGAGGCCTGTGAGTGCTTGGGCCCTCGGTGGGGGCGAACCAGGAGGGAAATGAGCAGCTGCAGGCTGGGCCTGAGGCAGGACGGGCAGAAGAGGGTCAGAGCCTGGAGGATGCCTTCTCCGGTGCCCAACCCAACTTCCCCCTGTCGTTCTCTCCCCTAGGATCTCTCTGAGCAGCAGTTCCCTATCCCCCTGCCCTTCTGCTGGCTCTGCAGGACTTTGATCAAGCGGGTGCAAGCTGTGATTCCCAAGGTGAGGCCCCCCCACAGCTCCACCTTCCCCCACCCCTCCTCACACCCCCACCAGGGGCTGCTAGCTGCCAGGAGTCAGGAGGAGAGTCATCAGTGCAGTGCCCCCACCCCAGGGACCCCGGAGCTCAGGCTCAGGCCCAGTAGGTGCCAGGCCTAGACTTCACTCAACTATTGTCAGTCCCCCAGTGCACCCCAGGCAGGGACGAGGCAGGTGTCAAAGCACCAAAATGGGCGAGACCCAGGCTTGTCCTCCAGCAGCTCAGCACCTGATGGAGAAGAACCCCAGGGGGCTCCGGGCAACAGGTGCTTTAGCTTTGTAAAAGGGGAACTTGCACAGGAGGACTCCCCTCCCCACCTGTGCCAAACTGGGAATCTTCCAGACCTGGAGTGGCCATCGCCCAGGCTGTCCTGCCCTCAAATGGCCCGAGCGAGGAGAGGCTCTGCCCCACTGGCCCTTCCCAGAGAGGCAGGCCCCTGGTCACCGAGAGCTCACAGCAGCACACGAGGTCCCTGCGGTCCCGATTCTGCATTGTGGCAGAGAGATTTTTTTCAGAAGGGATAGGTTCAGAGCAGAGAATTGGAACAGGTGAGGTGAGCAGCTCTCTGCTCCTCGGGCAAGCCCCTGAGCAGACCCCAAGCTCATCCCTGGCCACAGCTCTCCACAGAGCCCCACCCTAGTCCCGAACGGGCTGCTTCCATTTCAGCGTTTCTGCTCCAAGGTTTCCTGTAGGGTGGGCAACTGTGGCAGGTGTCCAGGCAGGGGTCGGGGCCAGCTCGCGCATTTAGGATGCCAGCTGGTGAGAGAGGAGGTGGCAAGGGTCAGACTCTGAGCAGGAGACTGGGACCACGGCTCCGGGCTGAGGAAGGCCCTGCTGGGGCCAATAGCCCAACCTATGTGAGCAGCCGTGGCAGGTCCTTCCAGGAGGGGCTGGCCCGTGCTGCCCACTGCCCCTCCTTTGGTCCTCCATGGCTAGGAGCTGTGGCAGCAGGTCCATCCCAGGAAAGGAGCCTGTAGAAAGTGACTTGGCTTTCCTTACCGCTGTTTACACTGAGTGCCAGGCGCCCTCTTAGAGACCCTTAATCAGGGCCTGGGGACCTCTCACAGCTGCAGGACTGTAGGACCTAGGAGATCCCTTTGGGAAACCCAGGTCTGCTGGCTACCAGCTGGGCTGCTCTGGCTGTGGGGGGACGGCTGAGTGGGTGCGTGTGGCCAAAGAGAGAGGGCAGGGCAGCTCAGATTGCCCCGTCCAGCCAAAAACAATTTAGAAAGGGGATGGACAGTGACACGAGAGTGGGGTTTGGCTGGGTGGTCAGGGCAAATCTCTGAGGTGACCGTTAAGCTGAGACCTTACGGACAAAGGGCCCCAGTCAAGTACGAGCTTGGCAAGCTTGGGGAAAGCCAGGGTGGCTCCGGAGGGGAGAGTGGTCAGAGAAAGGAGCAGAGGGGAGCACAGCCGGGCCACGTGGGAAGGTCTCGCCGGGGTGAGAAACACCGGGTTTCAATCTGAATGCATTTTACAGCTAGTAAGGGTGTCAGGTAGGGAGGCCGTGATCTGACTTACTTTAGAAAGCCCACGCTCCTGCTCTTTGAAGAAGGCACTGGGCAGATGAGAGGCAAGGAGAGCAATTGGATGCCTGCAGAAACGGAAATGAGGAAGCTGGAACTAAGAGGGGAGACTGAGGACGTGTTTGGGAGGCCGGCTGAGCAGGGCTTGGTGACGAATGGGACGTGGGGAGTGAGGACAGAAGAGGAATCCATGGTGGCTCTGTGGACTTTGGCCGGAGGAATCTGGTCTTTGGTAATGCCACCAGCTGAGATGGGTGAACTGAAGAGACACAGCCTTGGGCAGAAAAATAAGGAGCTCTTTCTCGCCCATGTGACGTTCGAGGTGCCTGTGTGACATGCAAGAGGATATGTCCAGCAAGCAGCCAAACACCCAAGCCTTAGGCAGAGGTCAGGTCAGAGACATCCCTCTAAGAGCCGCTGGTATGGACAAGACTCCAGTCCAAGGGAATGAGTGGGCTCAGCCAGGGCCACGGTGTGGACAGAGGGGAGGAGGAATCTCAGTCAAGCAAAGGCAAATGCCAGCCAAAGAGCCTGAGGAGGGATAGTCAGTGAGGGGGGACACCACGGCGTGATGTCATGGAAGCCCAAAGAAGGCATTTGGAGAAGGAGGGGTAGTCACCTGGGCTGGCAGATCAAGACAAGACCTGACCAGAGGATTTGCAGTAGAGGTCACTGTGACCTAGAGAGCTGTTCTGGAGTGATGGAGACAGAAGCCCAGGTGGAGTGGGCTCCAGGGAGAATGGAGGGAAAGAGATGGAGTGGCCAGTGTGGACAACTCTGTCAAGTCATTTTTCAGGCCCTGGCCGGTTTGGCTCAGGGGTTGGAGCCACGGCCTGTGGACCAGAGAGTCCCGGGTTCGGTTCCCGCTAAAGGCATGTACCTCGGTTACAGTTTGTCCCCGGCCCCGGTTGGGGTCGTGTGGGTGGCAACCACTCGATGTGTCTCTCTCACATCGATGTTTCTCTCTCTCTTCCTCCCTCTCTCCTTCCCACTCTATCTGAAGAGAAATGCAAAAATGTCCTCTGGTGAGGATTAAAAAAAAAGACGTTCTTCAGGGAAGGGGAGCAGAGATGGGCGAAGCTTTTTAGTGCCGGAAGCTAAGTTAGCATGTTCGCATGCCAGTGAGACCAATCGATGGGCAGGTGGGAGTAATGAGGAAGGAGCGAGGAAAGTGCAGGGTGAGGCACCTGTGGAGGAGGGGCAGGTGCACGAGTCGGTGGGCCGGCCTCTGACAGAACCGGATCGTCTGGAGGCCAAGTGTGGGTTCCCATGCAAGCAGGTGGGTACATTTGGTGAAATGTACTAGTTGTTGTTTTTTTAATTATTTTTTTCCTTTATTGATTTTAAAGAGAAAGGAAGGGAGAAAGGAAGGGGGAGGGAGAGAGAGAGATAGAAACATTGACGAGAGAGAACATCAGCTGGCCGCCTCCTGCACGCCCCCCACTGGGGATCAGGCCCACAACCTGGGCATGTGCCCTGACCGGAAATCAAACCGGCGACCTCTTGGTGCATGGGTCGATGCTCAACCACTGAGCCACACCGGCTAGGCATGAAATGTACTTGTTTGGAAGGCATCACACCCACACCTTCCCTGTGCCTACTCCTAGCAGGGGCTGCAAGCAGGAGCAGGGCTGAGACCAGCTTGTCCCATGCAGGTCCTTTACATGTACTGGTTGAGCGAAGGAAGGAAGGAAGGCAGGAGCCAGTGTTCCTGCGGCCTCTTGCCCTGCCCTTCGGCTCGGACCTCGTGTTTGAAGTTGGGATAGGTGGTGGGGAAACTCCTGGAACCTGGACGTGCTGGCTCCAGGAGCGCAGACTAATCTATCCTGTGGGTCAGGAGGGGGAAGGCACAGATGTGGTTCCAGCTCCCCTCCAGGCTGCTGTGTGACCTTGTGGCACCCACATCTCTGGGCTAGCTGTGACCCTTTCAGCAACTCAGTCGTTAGTCAGGGCTGGGTCCACGGCCTGGTTCCTGTGCTCACTTACTGTGCAAGTCCCTGGACTCCATGATGCTCAGTGTCATCTGTAAACAGCATAATTCTCAGAGGGGAAGAAGGGAATGTCTACAAGGTGCCCAGCTGGCCCTGGCCCAGAGTAGATAGACTTTGCAAGGAAGGGTTCCACCCCACCCTCTCTCTGCCCCGCCCCAGGGTACACTGGCCCCGGTCGTGGCCCAGGTATGCCATGTGGTACCCCTGGTGGCTGGCGGCATCTGCCAGTGCCTGGCTGAGCGCTACACTGTCATCATGTTGGACGTGCTGCTGGGCCGCATGCTGCCCCACCTGGTCTGCGGCCTTGTCCTCCGGTGCTCCAGCGAGGACAGCGTTGGCCTCGGTGAGCCCGCTACCCCGCCCTGCCATTGCCCACGCTCATCCCCCTCCCCAGCTCTGCGTGACCCCTCCCTCTCTCTGGTCCCCTGCACTGCACCTGAGAGGACAGGGACTGAACACCTCTGCAGAGCAACCTTGACTGTTTCCTGTCTAGGTCTCTCCGCTCTGGGGCCCCTGCCAGGAGAATGGCTCCCGCAAGACCCCGAGTGCCACCTCTGCATGTCCGTGACCACCCAGGCAGGGAACAGCAGCCAGCAGGCCGTGCCACAGGCAATGCGCCAGGCCTGCCTCAGCTTCTGGATGGACAGGAAGAAGGTGCGGGGCTGGCAGTGGGGACCCGGGACCCAGGGCCTGCCCGCGGCAGAGGGTTGAGCCAGGAAATGTTTCTGAGCCGGAGGTACACAGAGCGGGCCAGACCCTGCTGTTGAGGGCTTAGCCAGGTGTGGGCCAAACAGTGATGGGACTGTAATAGGGCAAATCCCACTACGGTCAGGACAAATCCCTCCAGACAAAGGGCGTGGGCTCGGAGGACCAGCAGGCCCCCTCATGGACGAAGTGTAAGGCCGGTTATCTATCTGGAGATGAGTAACTCCAGGGCCAGCTGGTGCAGGAGAGGACCTGGCCTTCTCTCCATGGTCTGCCTGTCCAGCCCCAGACCTCCTCCCAGTGTGACTCGGGGGCAAACCCATCTGCAGAAGGAGAGGCCCCAGAGCCCCAGTACTGAGTCGACGACAGTAAGAGGACCCGGGAGGCAGCTCTCTGCACAGCGCTGCCCTTTCCATCCCTGCCAGGCCCACTGCCCACCGCATCACACCGCAAGGACCAGACGAGCCTTACATTTCTTCTAGAACTGAAATCTGGGGGGAGGGAATGGTAGTGGCTAAGATTCTGGCCCTCTGCCTGGGTTTCCTGACATAAACCTACATTTCGGCCCAGGCCAGCTGCTTGGGGGCCTGATGCCTGGACCTACACCAGGTCAGAGGGGTTCTGGAGGGACTCAGATAAATGGAGAGGCCAGGACGGCAAGGCGGGAGCGTCCTGCAATGGGCCTGGGCCCACCCACGCCGTCTTTCTCCTTCCTCAGTGTGAGCAGTTTGTGGAACAACACTCGGTGCAGCTGCAGAGCCTGATGTCCAGGGGCTGGGATGCCCACACCACCTGCCAGGTGTGCCCTCCCCTCCCAGACGGTCCCGGGACTTTCCTCAGAGACCCTCCTCCCTGGGTCCAGGGCAGCCACCTCCCCTCACTGTGTCAATATAGAAAAGGCAGGCTCAGAGGGGGCGAGGAAAAGCCACAAAAGACTATAAAAAGGAGGAGCCTGAGAACGGGGTGCAGCGTAAAGGAGGAGGCGCGTGGGTTGAGGTGCAGTATGAGATGGGGCTGTTCACGGAGCCGTGTACGTTTGTGGGGGGTGGAAAGCGGTGTCCTGGGCCGAGCATCCTCCCACCTCCTCCGGCTCTAAAGCCCGAAGGCCCCGTGGCGCAGGAGTGACCTGAGAGGTCTGGGTCGGGGCCGGTGGGGTGAGAGCCACCCCTCGGGAAGGAGCCTCCCATCCCCCTCAGAGCTGGGAGCAGGGCATGGGGTGCGAGGCCTAAGACCCTACTGCTGTCCCTGTGGCAGACCCTGGGGGCGTGTGCGACCAGGCTCAGCCCTCTCCAGTGTATCCAGGACCCCCACTTCTGATGAGAACGCAAAGCTGTGCCAGGTGAGTCCTGTCCCCCAACTCAGGGAAGGGAGGGGGCCCCGCACCCACCAGGAGGGGGCCCTTGCTCCCCAAGCAGGAAGAGCAGCCCCTGCTGCTGTCTGCTCCGTCCTCCTCACAGGCCACCACCCAGGCCCCCAGGGCCTCACCGCTCACCCTGGCTCCCTGACCAGCAGTATCTGATGCATTCAGACCAAGGCCAACCTTTCCCGAAACTCGGGGGGAATCAGACTTCGCTGCCCAAAAATGTTGACAGGAACTCCACCGTCCTCTGACCCTCCTCCCGAGACCTTTCCCCCTCTGTCGTCGTCTCAGTCAGAGGTAGCACCTTAGGGTGGACAGGTGGGTCCCATGCAGCCTCTGTGACCAGGTGCGTCGGCAGGAAGGTGGCCCTGCCAGGGACAGACACGGCGTTGGCCCTGAAGTCCCCTGACAGGGGACGTGGTGCACTCTGCCGTGCTCTCAGGGCCCCTAACACAGGGCCACGTTCATCTCTTCACTTTAAAACTGTAGTGCGTGTCCTGTAGCCAGGCGACCTCCTGGGGGCAAGGGCTACAACTGTGAGGAAAACAGGAGCCCCTGGCCCCCCTGGAGCTCACACCCAGGGTCTGCCCGCCCTGCTCTTGGAACCTGCCGGAATCACAAGCCCCTGTGGGAGGCAGTGGGGAGGAATGGGGAGGAAATGTCTTCCCCAACTGAGGCCTATCCCACAGGGACCAGTTCAGTGATGACAGCAGTGGGACCTAGGGGTCGGGGAGCTGCCCAGGAGACCTGGCCAGCCGCCCTTCCGAAACTCCCAGGTCTCCCAGCACCAGGAAGAACCGGGCCAACGTCCCTGCTGAGACAGGAAGAGCAGTGTGTTGGGACAGGAGGCCTGGGCTCTGGTCCCAACTCGACCATCATCTGGCCACAGGTCTCCAGCAAAGATACGCTGCCCCCTCGCTGGCCCTCATTTTCCTCAGCAGCCAAGGGGCAGCCAAGTGAGGACCGGGAGGCCATCTCCAGGACTCCAGGGCCCTCCCACATGACAAGGCTCCTCCTCGGGCCCCCACCCCACTGAAAAGACGCCTTCAGTCCCACGCTCACCTCCCTTCCCCGAAAGGACCTCCAGCTGGAGGACCACGAGCCTGTACCTTGTGCCCCCAGCCCTGTGTCGGTCTTGTCCATCCTCTCTGGGGGAGGCACGCCAGGGAGCGTCGTCCGGAGGACATCTGCAGCAGGGGCTCCAGCCCGGACCGGCCTCCCACCCCGCTGGAGCCAGCCCAGTTCCCACAGACCCCGCAGGGCTGGGCCAAGGTCAATGCAGCCGCCACGCGGTCCTCCCAGCTCCAAGAGGACAGTGGGGTAGAAGCTGGGACCTGCCTCCCTCGACTTCAATGTATGCAACACACTGGCTTTTCAATTATTTTGCTAACACTTGCACAAAATTCCAAATTCAGAAGAATAAAAAATGAAACATAAAGTGCCATAAAAGATGGACATGAAATCTTTAAGCTTTAAAAGAAAAAAAAAAATCAGGCCATCGGCGGCGTGATCAAAGACTGGAGCATGGTGGGAAGGGGACTGGGCAGACCACATTTGAAAGGTTCTGCGGCTTCAGGTGTAAAAGCGGTTTCTTTTTATCTTCTTGTAAGGTGAACTCCAGGTTTTGTTTGAAATTTCAGGTGGACTCAATTTCTGCTATGATTTGCCTCCTCAAAGCTCACCTGGCGTAGCGCGTGCTCAGGCTCGGTCCCTATGTGAGGCAATGGCTGTAACAATGCCGATAAAGTCTGTTTCCTCGTACTAAAAAGAAAAAGACACTGTCCTTTAAGATGCTGCAGAAGCCACAACCTCACCGTGAAGGTAGCTAAATGGGGGCCCCCTGACTCCCCTCCTTGATGAAGAAGCAGATGCCCATGTCACCCCTCCCTCTTATAAGTGCTTCCAGCCTGGTCCCCACCTCTCACCCTCCCCTCTCCCAGAGTCCACTCACTGTGATGAGGTGAGGTTATCAGGGTACCAAAAAATTAAAATATACAGAAAAACGAGTAAGTAAACCTTTAGCATTGAAAATCTAAATGCCTGGAAGTGTCCTTTTATTTACAAAAGAACTTCTGTCATTATATTTTCCTATTATAAAAGAAATACAAGCCTGGCCCGTGTGGCTCAGTGGACTGAGCGTCGTCCCATGGACTGAGAGGTCCCGGTTCAATTCCTCTTCAGGGCACATGCCCGGGTTGCAGGCTCGAGCCCCAGTAGGAGGCGTGCAGGAGGCAGTAGATCCATGTTTCTCTCTCACACTGATGTTTCTCTGTCTCTCTCCCTTTCTCTCTAAAAAAGCAATAAAAACATTAAAAAAAAAAAAAAAAGAAATATATGTTTGTTGCAGAAAATTCAGACACTGCAGACCAAGCGAGTGGGAATCACACAGTCCCCAGGCCCAGGAGAGCGCGATGGCAGGGCGCATTCTTCCAGCCTGTTGCCACACCCTCCACCATCCAAGCACCAAGGGGGGCTTTCTAGACAACCTGCCCTGGAGGAAAGGACGAAACACACAAATCCTCGGCTTCTGAACTTCACCTTTTAAGTAGACTTTTGTAAATCTACACCAGGCTATTGTCTGGAAAGCCATTGTTCCAATATAAAGACCAAGGTCCCTTAAAGAAGAGAGTTTTAAATTTTTTTAAAAGCTTGATTGGGAAGTATTAATTGATTACCACACAAGCAAGTATGGGAATGAGCTCCTGATCATGGGAGAGGGGGCTTCACTCAAAAGGAGGTCAGGAGCTGACCAGCTAACGGGAGGAGAGTTGGCAGGAAGTGGCTACAGCTGAGTCAGAGGGTCCCTGAGACGTGCCCAGCATCCTGCACCCCTGAGGAAGGCAGGGCACAAGCAGCCCCAGGAAAAGTTAGGGCCCAAGAGCAGAGAGGCCTTGTTTACTTTCCGGAGTGTGGTATGAAGAGAACTCGAGTTCCTTAGCGAAGTCTGACTCCAACACAACATTAGAAAGAGTGAAGAGCCCGGCCAGTGTGGCTCAGTGGTTGAGCATTGACCCATGAATCAAGAGGTTGCTGTTCGATTCCTGGTCAGGGCACATGCCCAGGTTGTGGGCCTGATCCCCAGTGGGGGGCATGCAGGAGGTGGCCAATCGATGTTTCTATCTCCCTCTCCCTTCTTCTCTCTCTAAATCAATACAGGAAAAAAATTTAAAAAAAAAAAAAAAAAAGTGAAGAGAAGGGCCTTGAGGGGCCTAGACAGACCGACCTGAGGACTGACTCGGAGGGTGCCCCTGGCACGATGCAGGAAAGCAATCACACACACACACCCCCGCCCAAGAGACTGGCAGAATCGGCTCTGAACAAAACGGTGGACCCACAAGAACCCATGACTGGGGACAAAGCGCTGACAATTCGTGGCCCTGGAGAGGAGCAGAAGTCAGATGTGTGGCCAATGTGGGCACAAGAAGGTGGAGCTCAGGCAAGATGAGTGATGCTCGGGTGGAGACCCACAGACCAGGGACAGCATGTCACGGACTTCTCTCCCCGTGACAGCGCAGTCTGTAAACACCCCCAGGGAAGGGAAGGAGGATGGGGGGCTGAGCATTAAACAAGAACTGAGTTATTTTCAAATGGAAGTTTGGGGGATTAGGACCCAAAATTAACCAGTTCAGTTATACAGAAATAAAGACAGTGACATTTATGTCCTCTGGTGAACAACTGAGGTTTAAAATGCACAGCACAATCATTGTAACATTACGTATCATTCCACACTTTTCTCTGCACATACACAAAAATAGATATAACAGATTTTTTAAAAACAGGAACATCCGCCCTGGCCGGTTTGGCTCAGCGGTTAGAGCGTCGGCCTGCGGTCCAGAGAGACCCGGGTTCGGTTCCCGCTAAGGGCATGTACCTCGGTTGCAGTTTGTCCCCGGCCCTGGTTGGTCGTGTGGGTGGCAGCCACTCAATGTGTCCCTTTCGCATCGATGTTTCTCTCTCTCTCTCTCTCCCTCCCACTCTATCTGAACAGAAAATGAAAAAATGTCCTCAGGTGAGGATAAAAAAAAAAAACAGGAACATCCTATATCCTATATATGCTGCTTTGTTCACTTAAAAATAACTGGCCGGGTGGCTCAGTTGGTTGGAATACTGTCCTATACACCAAAAGGTTGCAGGTTCGATCCCCAGTCAGGGTGCATACGGCTGGCAACTGATCGATGTTTCTCTCTCACATCAATGTTTCCCTCTCTCTCTATCTCTCCCCCTTCCTCTCTCTCTCAAATCAATAAACATATCCTCGGATGAGAATGAAAAAAAAAGCTTATTTTATTTAAAAAACAATAAAAATAGCCCTGGCCGGTTTGGCTCAGCGGTTAAAGCATCGGCCCGCAGACCAATAAGACCCGGGTTTGACTCCGGAAAAGGGCACGTACCTCGGTTGCGGTTCGTCCCCGGCCCCGGTCGAGGTCGTGCGGGAGGCAACCACTTGATGTGTCTCTGTTGCATCAATGTTTCTCTCTCTCTCTCTCTCTCTCTCTCTCTCCTTCCTTCCTAATCTGTCTGAGGATAAATGGAAAAGTGTCCTTGGGTGAAGATAAAAAAATAAAAAACAATAAAAATAACTTTCCAGGTCAATAAATATAGGTATCTATCATATTGCTAATTGGCTCATGATATTTTTTCTTGATACAAATTCTTTCATTTTTAAATGACTATTACCAGTGATCAATATCTGATCAATCTCAAGACATGAAATTTGGGGACAAAATGATGTACATCTTTACTTTCCATGTGGGCTGTTACCGCACTGCATTCTCTCCCAACAGTGAACAAGCGCCTCTTTCCACTCTCACCACCCTGGGTATTCCCAGTCTTTCGAATCTTTGCTAACCTAAAATATAAACATGACCTTGCTGGTTGTTGCAATTTTCATTTCTTTGGTTATGAGTAAACATTATTTACGTTTATTGGCCATTTATATTTCATCTTTTATGAAATGCTTACGCAGGTGTTCTGCCTGATTTTCCACTGGAGTGTTCTTTTCATTGTTTGACCAGTGAAAATATACTAGGTATATTCATTCATTCACTGTCCTACAGGTTACAAGTTTTCCCCTATTATATGTCTTTTATTTATTTTTTTAATCCTCACCTGAGGATATTTTTTTATCTTCAGGTAGAGAGAGAGGGAGAGAAAGGGAGAGAAACATCCATGTGAGAGGGACACATCGACTGGTTGCCTCCCTCACAACCCCAATCAGGGCTGGGGACCAAATCGCAAACGAGGTACGTGCCCTTGGCTGGAATCAAACCCGGAACTCACTGGTCCACAGGCCGATGCTCTACCGCTGAGCTAAACTGGCCAGGGCTATTATGTGTCTTTTAAATTTAGGATGTTTTCCACATGTGTATCTTTTCCTTTGTGACTTCTGGCTAAGAAAGCAGGAATCTCACTTCTTTCTCAGCTGTGGTTCAGACCGGCCAGAGCCTGAGGTCTCCAAAAGAGAAAGCAGGTGCTGGGATCACAGCTGTGAAGACATGTGAGCCAGGCCTCTGGCTCCGACAGCAGAGGGGGAAGCAAGCCATATGTCACCCACAAAGGACCTTAAGCTACTGCACACAGGACGTGATAGTCAGCTCTGAGCAGTGGTCCCCAGCCTTTCAGGCAGCAATATCGACTGTCAACATCTTGGGAGAGTGTAGAGACAAAACCATTTGTGCAAAAGAAGGATACAGAGAACACAGGATTAGCATGATGCCATTCGCTTAACAAATATTAGCAGTCGACTCCTAAATGCCGAGCATTTCCCTAAGGCTGGGCATAAAAGAAACAGTTCCTGCCTGTCCTTTTGGAACTGAGAGTCTAATTGGGAAAACAGTCATTAATCATAGAATCACAGAAAAAGAAAAATGGAATACTTCAGCATACGAGCTATCGATTAGAAATATACATGGTACTGAGCAGATATGCGAGGTCACAGAGGTAAAAGAGCAAGAGTTAAAAGGGAGAGAGCATCCCTAGCAAAGGAAGCAGATGGCATGAAGGCCTGTGTCCTGTGGACATCTGAGCAACAAGATCAGTGAGCCTGGGATAGAGGACGAGAGACGTCCAGAGAGGTGAGGCTGGAGAGACTAAGGATTCCAGTCTTTATCCCGAGAGCCAAAGTAATGTCTTCAGCGGGAGATCGGGGTGTGGAGAAGTGTCTTGGTTAGATTTGTGTTTTAAAAGATTACTCTGGCTAAAGTGTGAATGAACTGGAGGGAGGGGGCAAGGGAAAGTGGGGATACCTGTTAGGAAACCACTGTAAATGGAAACTGGCAACCGCTTAGACTAGAATGACAGTGACAGAGGGCCTGTGCAGAGGTCACATGGAGTTTGGAGAATGACTTCAACCATAAACTTAATCAGATAGTGACTCCAACTGAAGCTGTTGTTCCAGGTGTATCACCTTTACTGATACAGCAGAGGCCTGGCCCAGACCAGTTTATAAAGATCACCAGCAGTAGCTAGTTTGTTGCTACCTGGCAGGGCCGGCGGTATACCTTCAGGGTTGCCTGAGGACAACATCAATCTCTCCCACAATACAGTCCACAGATATCTTGATCATCTTGACAGTCCACAAAATATCACACTACTCTACTACACTGATGACATTATGATGATTGGATCTGATGAGCAGGAAGTACTAAGTACTTTAGATGTCTTAGTAAGACATAAGCAAACAAGAGGGTAGGATTTGACCCCGAAACAATTCAGGGGCCTGCCACCTCAGAGAAGTTTCTGGGGAACAATGGACTAGTATGTCATCATACTAGTATGTCATCCCCTCTGTGGCTGTTCCTGTCATCTGCTATTTCTACATTCTTTAGAATTCTCTATTACTAGCCAATCCCTGGAACTACAATCCCATTACAGTTAATAATTCTTGAAATTATATTTCCCCCTGATCAAATTATTAGTTTATCTCTTGATTAGCCCTGGACTAAGCTGACACTAGCTTAGACTAGATGTTGGCAGAGAATGGAAAGAAGTAGGAAAATTCAGGAAACACAAAGTAAGATCGATAGGACTTGGCAATGGATTAGACAAGGGAAGTGAGGGTGGGGAAGGGTCATTTTTAGTTTACATAACTGGATGAACGGTGGAACCCTTCAGCTACATAGAAACCACTAGAAAGGGGTCAAGTATGAGGAGAAAACTCACAAGCTCAGTTTTGAACAATGTTGAGTTTGAGTTGACTTTAAAGACACCCAATATAGTCCAGCTGGTGTGGCTCAGTGGTTGAGCATTGACCCACGCAGCAAGAGGTCGCCGGTTCGATTCCCAGTCAGGGCACATGTCCAGGTTGTGGGCCCAATCCCCAGTGGGGGGCATGCAGGAGGCGGCCAATCCATGTTCTCTCTCATTGATATTTCTCTCTCCCTTTCCCTTCCTCTCTCTCTAAAATCAATACAGGAAAAAAAAAATTTTTTTTTAATTAAAAAAAATAAAGACACCCAACATATATCAAGTAGGAGCTGGCTCTAAACCTGAGAATTTAAATAAGTCTGGGGCTAAAATTGGAGTCATCTCCCTTAAAGTGACTAGTGAAGCCACAGGCACAGTTGAAATGGCCCAGAGGAAAAGCAAACAGTGAGAAGAGAGGGCCCAACTTGAGGAATCCCAACTTTTAATAGCTGGATCGAGGCACGAGCCTGCAAAGGAAACAATGAAGCTGTCAGAGATAGAGACATAAGGACACCATTGTGTCGCAGGAGAAAGGGGTGGCGGCCGTACCGGTGCAGAGAACTGCATTAGTGGACCGGCTGCCCCAGCTGCTGTACCTTCAGCTCTCCCCCATCTTTAGATCTGCCAGTGCTCAGGCCAAGGTCACACTTCTCCTGACGGCTCCTCATCAGTGACTGAGCTTGATGCAAGCCATTTCTGCGTGATTCTCCTGACAGGCGACCTCTGCTCTGGGCTCCACTGGCCTGGCTGAGACTCTCAGGACTACACTGCAGCCAGATGCTCTTCCGACCATCCTTCCTTCCCTCTTCCCTCACACAGCCCTGAACTACAGGCTGGAACCCTCACCTCTGGACTTCTCTTAGGTACAATTACAATGCAGTACTTTTACTCAGATGTTTTGTTACTTAGAGACAAATGCATCTCAGCTGACACAACACCCACAAGCTGACAGGAAGACACAAGTATGATGTCCACTGGATGACAGACTGTAGGATAGACAGTCTGTGAGGCTTAATTAAAAGACACACACACACAGCCTAGGTAGGACATAAAACAAGAGGCTGGTTTACAAACAGGAAAATATTTAATTCATTCTTTAAAAAATCAGGACGGAAAAAGGATGCTACTGGCTTCATGCTCTTATTCCTAGAATCCTGAGGCGCTGATGCTTAGAGGATACGCATAGCTACTCAGAAATAAATTACAGACATCTGTAAAAGAGTTCTGGCCTGCTGAAGCTACAGGGGAGCTAGAGAGAAAGGTGAATGAACATCAATCTACAATAAACTGATCAAAGAACAGCTGGGTGACAGCACAGAGTTGTCCCAGGCAGGTGGGCCCCTCTAATGCTCTGGTGTGAACCAACACCCATAAAAACTAGGCTGGTCCGGGGATGTGCCCAGTCAGCCTCTGTTCAGTTACAGCTTCACTATTATTTACATGTTCAGCCCCGGCTTCTCTTTCAAGCCCCCTGCTGGTTGGTTTCATCATTATCCCGCCTCTTCCAAATCTGTAAGAAATGAATACAATAGATATTTAGGAGCCAGTATTCAATATACAAATATTCATTAAAATACCCATTCTACCCTAGACAATGGACAGATATGGCTCAAATTACACATTTGTTAAGTCCCCTGAAACTAACTCATCTTTCAGAAAATTCCCTTTCATTCGATTTTCACTTTTCCATCCATCCCTCTCTCTGACTTCCCATTCTAAACTCCCTTTCTAAAAGAGAACTCATGGTCAAGCCTATAACCTTAGACGAAGTTGCTAGGCATTAACTCTAGAATGAGAAGGGTCTGGCTCTGGCCGGTTGGGCTCAACGGTTAGAGCATCAGCCCGCAGATCAGAGTCTCGGGTTTGATTCTGGTCAAGGGCATGGACTTCGGTTGCAGTTCAATCCCCAGCCCTGGTCGGGGTCGTGCAGGAGGCAACCAGTTGATGTGCCTCTCTCACATCGATGTCTCTCTCTCCCCCTCACTCCCACTCTATCTGAAAATCAATGGAAACATATCCTCGGGTGAGGATTAAAAAAAAATTAAGAAATAGAATGAGAAGGGTCTGCCCTATTTTTTACAAAGCTAGCTTTTTCTTAGTCTCAGTCTTCCTTCTTCACCAGGTACTAGGGCAGTTATAAAGAGACAACAGAGACAGTCTGCTCCACCAGATCTCAATCCAAGAGAAGACAGTTAAAATGATATGGTTGGTGCTCCGGTAAAGACACAAAGTGCCGTGGGGTCAGGAAGAGTGTTAATTTTGCCTAGAGAACAGGAAAGCTTCACAGCCCACTCCTAACTGGTGTCCTGATGATTCCGGGCTCTTCCTCCTGGAAATCAGATCGCACACCTGTGCAAAACTAACCTGACCATCAACCAAACCTCCTTCCTCACTCAAAATTCTTCCATACAACCTGCTCTTCTCTTCTTCTCTGAAGATGCCCTGGACTTTCAAGGCCATATAATCTCACTCCCCAGTGCACCCCAACAGGTACCCAGATAACCAAGGCTCTAACGTAATCCCAGTTCCTGCCTTCACGCGCATTGTTCCTCCCATTGACCCCACACCCCTCCTATTCAGCGCCGACCAAGTCTGTGGCCAACCCACCTGAATATAAGCCTCCGACAGCGTGATCATCTGGGGAAGGATGTCAGTTACCTGGAGGTCCTGTAATTCATACCATTTGCCTGTCCCCTGCAAAAAAGTATAAAGGGCTGGGTTAGTCTGCTCACTAAAACCAAAAGGGTGTACAAAGAAGGGACCACAGGCGAAGTCAGAAGAATCAGAATAGCCACAAGACCATCACCCAAAAAGAGTCCTACGGCAAAGGGTGCATGACCTCTGCTAGGCATCATTTAATGTAAAGAACTTGTGGGGTGTTGACTTTGGCAAACTCAATTCCTGCCGAAAAGTCCTTTATGTATAATGCAGTCCAAACACTCTACACCTTTTAAGAAGAATTTAGGTGAACAAGAAAAAGAAAAAAAGTCCTCTACTCCTCATCTAAGACATCCCTTTGCTGGTCAGAAATCACAGACTGGACACACTCACCTAGGAGGCACAGTGCTAACCACTGGAAATACCTAAAAGTGGACATTCCCACCCCCATCCCACAGAACACAGAGATAGTCAAGAAAACATGTCCTTGGTGGATACTATCGATCACACTAACTCACTCCCTTTGGCCTGCAAAACGAGTGCTGCAAATACAGCAAAACCTACCTCACCTCATACGTCCATAAGCAAGGGGAAAAGTTTCTGGATTATGACAGAGGCACTTCTGGAAGCTCACCTGCCTCATCCATCCAAACTTCTAAGAAATGCCAAAGACAGACACTACAGAATATAGATATTCCAGATACTCCAATAGTTCAGAGTATAGAAAACCTAACAAAAGCTCAGGATCACATAATCAAGTCCCCATTCCTGATTCAGGGCCTGGTTAAGAACATGGTGAGACCAAATATTTGGGTTTAAATCCCAATTCTGCAAGGGTAGGTTTCCTCATTTGTAAGACAAGGGTATTGACACCTGTCTTGGAGGTGTGTTTTAAAGATATAAATGAGATGAACATACACTGAGCACTTGGCGAACTTTCCAGTGCACAGTATGGCACCTGGTAAACAGAACAGTCCCAGAAAACTAATCAAATTAGAACAATCTGTGCGATACCAAATATATTGTAAGTACATGTTTCATCCGTTTTTCAGCTTGAGCCAAATTCACAAAAATGTTTAGCTGAAAGGGAACCTCTAGACAAGTACTTCATGAAATTTAACTTCCTATCAATCAGAAGTTCTTGTTAAAATGCAGCTTTTGATTCAGTAGGTTTGGATGGGGCCTGAGGTTCTGTACTTCTAATGAGGTTCTCATGATGTCAATGCTGCTGGTCCGAGGATTTCACTTCCAGTGGTAAGAAGGCTCCAGCCTGGGACAATGGGTCTCAAACCTGGCTGCACAGGGGAATCTCCTGGAAATTTTAAAACATCAATGATGCCTGGTTCCCACCTCCAAATACTCTAATGCAGTCTCTTAACCCTGACATTTTAGGCCAGATAATTCTTTGCTGTGGGGGCTACCTGTGCATTGTAGGATATTTAGCAGAATCCCTGGCTTCTACCACAGTTGAAAATCAACAGGCACAAACTACATGGTTTTAACGCAATTGGTCTGAGGTGGCATGCAAATTCCAGGATTTTAAAATCTCCCCAGATGAGTCCAATGTGCAGCCAAAAGTGAGAACCATTGCCTCAAACTCACCACTGACAGCTTTATTACTTGCAGAATTCCAAAGTCAGGGTGAAGAAAGAGCCAACTAAAGGAGCTGATGTCTGAACTGCCAAAGGAATGACACCTGTTTGTGCCGCTCTGCGTGAGAAGTCAGCACCACTCACATGATGGAGCACGTGGATCCGGTAGGCGCCCTCAGAGGGCTTGCCGTCGTGGACAATGTTGGCAATCAGGTCGTAGGTGGTGTTCTTGTGTACTGCTTGCACTTCCTCAGACAGGTACTCTCTCAGATCCACGTTTCTGGTGATGAAAATAAAGCCAGAAGATCAGACAAAGGCTACCAGGTTAGGGAACCTGTCCTACACAAATGAACCACAAAGCTACTGGAGCCTGTTTTAGGACCCTGGATCCAGGTAGGCTTGCAGACCCAAGAAGTCTAGGTTTGTGGAAATTCACATAATCTGCTATAAAAATGAGTCAAACTAGGCAGACTGGCTCTATGGGAAAAGCACACGTTAAAAGCATCTCTAGCAGTCAAATGTACAATGTAGGGCCTGGAGTCATTCAGACTCCACTAGAATCAGGGCTCCGCCACTTTCGAGCTATGCGTGAGTCTAAGCAGGTTACATAACTTAAGGCTCTTTGGATGAGAATGCAGTCACCCTCCCTGAGATGGTGAGAACTGAGACGACGGGTGCACCTGCCTCATCCTCTGCCTGGCCTGAATCAGCTGCGGTGTTCAGACAGCACCTGGTCTCAGGCCTCAGGCTGCGGAAGACCTGACCACATGATTATGTGGGTTGCCACTACATGTAATCATGGTAACAACTTCAACATGGCAAACCAGGCATTCCGATTTATTTTTTTCTTTGATTTTTCTGGGACCTTACTTCTTTATTTGATTTTCTTTCTTTTAGCCAAGCAAAATAGTTACAGGTGATAGAAACCAACCCAAGGTAGCTTAAACGCAAAAGGGGAATTTATTCAAGGTTTTCAGACTAGGAACTGCAGCTGGAACCAGGCGCAGGAGAAGCAGCAGGCTCTAAGAGAGCTACTTGCCCTCTTCCCTGCTTTTGACATCAGCTTTATTCTTCTCCCTCCTTTCGCAGCCCAGCTTTCTCTTCTTTGTGTGACCCACCTTGGCTACCCCACAGCTTCCCGATTTCTCACTTCTAGTTTCCAAAAGAAACTACTGACTAGTTTCCTTCAACTGGGACTTAGAAACATCAAATTTATTTTTAATATCGGAACACTCACTTTCAAATATAAAAAAGCATTCCTGCTGTACCTGGAATAAAATCTTTTTGTGTTTTATTGGTTGAACTCTATCCATTAGTTGAAGTATAAATGTATACTGGTTATTGCAAAAAAGTGCTATAATGAATGCTTACTGTGAAGATTGTACCGAGACAGTTAAGAACTTTCAAATAGTTAAATAGGGAAATAAACTGACAGTTAATGTGAATATTAAGAGAATATGTTAACTATATAATTTCAGGAAAAATATATCCTTTTTAGCCTACAAATATTTATAAACATTTAAATAATACAAGGTAGAATAAGAGAGATTACACCGTATTTCCAATCTAAGCAGACCTGTCTGCTGTGCTACCACTCACGACGTGGAACACCATAATGTCATCCCTGGGAGGACTCACACAACATGCTAGCAGTGGTTACGTCTAGTCGTCACTTCTAGAGAGATATCTCCCTTTGACCCTTAGACTGTGAATATACTACCTGTCCAAAAATACAAAACCTTTTCAATGTAAACTATGCAATTATAAACAAATATGCAACTTTGTTCTAACTATATTATGTAGCTTTCTTGCATTAGTGTTAGCTATTTATTTCTACAGACTGGTGGTGTCCCATATAAACTGCAATACATATTCAATGTTAAAGACAGTTTAGATATGAGTCTTAAGAAATCCATATGAACTCTAGATTGCTAAACCGCCCACCAACTTCTAAGAGCCGACTTTCCAGGCTCTCTTCTCCTCTGTTTTAACAACAGCTGCCCAGACTTGTCTGAATGAGAAATCTTAAGGAGTATTTATACTCAAGTTGTCATGGCTGAACCAAAACTGTTTAAGTGGCAAAAGGAATGAAGACACATTACATCATTTTGTTTTAGCAAATGGCCAAAGGAGCAAACAATACCCATCTCCCAATCAGAACAATCCAATTTAGAGAGCAACTGCTTACCTGGAAGTAAAACTTTAAACCTATGCCCCAAAAACTCTATCTCCAAATGAGCAAAGGGCACCTAATTGCAAGTCTGATAAACTCTGGTAAAAAGATGTGTTATGAGTATAAAAAACAGGAGAAGAATTAGGTATAAAAATGGTCCTTTTCAAAAATGAGGATTTTGCTAATCTAAAACCAAATTTCTCTAAAAGTAATTACAGTACATAAAGTAATCAAAGTGCAGGTTTCCAGAATTAGTCACACAATCTGATGTTCTCCAAAAGGCTGACTAGACCTGCAAACAGCTAACCCGTGAAGACTGGGCGCACCAATCTCCTGTGCAGTTGAAAACTGAACTACTGTTGTCTCTCAAGGTATCTATAGGGAACTAGTTCCAGGACCTCCTGTGGATACTAAAATCCAGGGACGCTCAAGTCCCTTATATAAAATGGCATGAAACAATGCATACAGTTGGCCCTCCGCATTGTTGGATTCCCAACTGTGGTTTGAAAATACTGTTTCCATCCGGCTGGTGTGGCTCAGCGGATGAGCGCCAACCCATGCACCAGGAGGTTGCCGGTTCAGTTCCTGGTCAGGACACATGCCCAGGTGGTGAGGGGCATGCAGGAGGCGGCCAGTCGATGTTCTCTCTCATCAATGTTTCTATCTCTCTCTCCCTCTCCCTTCCTCTCTCTCTAAAATCAATAAAGAAAAAAAAATTTTAAAGAAAGAAAATACTGTTTTCTATCCAAACTTTGTTCATTCCGCTGATGTGAAACCCAGGATATGAAGAGCAAATTGTATATTTAGTGAAAAAATCCACATGTAAGTGGACCCGCACAGTTCAAACCCATGTTGTTTGAATGTTAGCTAAAATCTTTTTCTCAACATCTCCAAAGTAAACTCTCTGAGGGACAAACCACTGAAGTCAGTTACCAAAAATACAAATACAAATGGTGGCAAAATAAACTCCAGGCCCAATATAAAAGAAACCGATGGAGTAAGGAAATTTCTGTGGTGACTGAGCAGGAACCACTGTCCATACCCTGGAGCTACCATGGAATCCAGCGTGCTCCTTCCTACCAGGAACAGACTGGTGACTGTGGCAATTCACAGGAGTCCAGCTCTGAAATAAAACCCTCACATGCGGACTCCACTGTGAAGAAATCTCCACTGTGGTCCCAACTCAAGGTAACAGAAAGCTGGCCTCCACATCCCCAATTTCATTCTATCACACAAACAAATGCCAGTGAAGAACAGGAAGAAAAATGTGGGAAAAGAAAGAATTTCTCCTGTATTTCTAACTACAAAGCTTTTCTATCCCTACCCCCTACTGTTCTCAGAATATCAGTAATCATGGAACCAAAAGTAACAAAATGTTATACCTGGAAGGACCCCTAGGGATCATCTAGTTAAAGCCGCCCATTTTACCCACGAGAGAATATATTACCAGAAAATATGCAAATGACCTACCCAAGGTCACACAGCTAGGACAGCCCAGAACTCAGACCCCTTTAATTAAATTAATTAATTTTTTTATTTTGAAAATACGTTTATTAAAGCTGGGGACAGTGAAATGAGGGCTTAGGATAGAAGAAGCAACAGGAGAGCCCAGGCGGGGCTGCTCTGGCTCACTCAGAGGTCAGAAAAAAGGAAGCCTTGGAGACAGGTCCAGGGGGGTCAGCCCAGGATGAGCTGCCGCTGCCCGCTGCTCCCCTGGTTGCAATAGGCCTATTTCATTTTAGATACTACTCTCTTAAACACTACAGAGAATTTAGAACTGAAACTGTTTCCAAAGGAGAAAAGTGGCAGTCTTGGTACAGTTTGGGCAACTGGGCAATGGAGGGGGATGGAGGGAGAAAGAAAAGAAGATGAGCATTTGTCCATTACAGCTCCCATACTACTTTGTGAAAGTTTAAAGAAAAAACACTACTGAGCTAAACATCGTGTTAGTCCTATCATCTATCCATCCAAATCCTTCTCAATAAGAAACTGTTACCCGCCCGGCTGGTGTGGCTCAGTGGTTGAGCATAGACCCATGCACCAAGAGGTCACCAGTTTGATTCCCGGTCAGGGCACATGGCCAGGTTCTGGGCCCAATCCCCACTGGGGGGCATGCAGGAGGCGGCCAGTCGATGTTCTCTCTCATTGATGTCTCTCTCCCTCTCCCTTCCTCTCTCTCTAAAATGAATAAAGAAAAAAAAATTAAAAACAAACAAACAAAAGAAACTGTTACCTTAGCTAAAGGCCACGTTTCTTCCTACCAGCCCTGCCACCAAGTTTCTCCGTGTTCTCAGACATACCTTCTTCAGCATATGAAAAACCAAGTCTCTTGCCCTGGCCAGTTTGGCTCAGCGGTTAGAGCGTCAGCCCACAGACCAATGAATCTCAGGTTCAATTCCAGTCAAGGGCACGTACTTCGGTTGCGGTTTGTCTCTGGCCCTGGTCGGGGTCATATGGGAGGTGGCTGTCGATGTGTCTCTCTCACATTGATGTTTCTTTCTATCCCTCTCTCTCTCTCTTCCTCTCTCTCCCTCTCTCCCACTCTATCTGAAGAAAAATGGAAAAATATCCTCAGGTGAGGATTAAAAAAAAACACGTCTCTTGAGGCTAAAAAATGCCTACACTGAAAAGGGCCTTGCAGGAGCTTTCTGAGTTAAAAGGTGGCAAAGTAAAAGCACCTGGTACAACACCTCCCAATTTTGCATTAAAATACTCATAAATGTTCATAAAAAACCAACTATATGGTTAATTAAAAGTAAGACCACACATCAAAATTTATAACTTCCTCATCAATAGGAAGAAAACATTCCAAACTTTACCCTCTGGAGAAAAATAAGAGAGAAGGACTGCAAGATGAGAAAATAAATCTGGAGTCATGCCCACTGTCCATGCCTAACTGCAGTGTGCAAGAAGATGTGAGGACCAGCAAATAGATGGATCTAACTGCTCACGATTATCTTCAAAGCCAGGAGAATCCTACCTGCCCTACTCTACTTTTATCAACTGTTTTTCCCTACAATGAAAGACTACAGTTCCCATCAAGCAACAAGAAAGAAAGTAAAAGGGGGATTGCTTCTAGGTAAATATCTATCCTTGATGCCCTTGAAATATTTATAGCCTTCAAATAAAAACTCTTAACTTAGGTAGTATAGGTAGGCTCTATTCCTTGCCATCTCCAACTAAACAGTCCAAAATTAATAGTGATACAAAAATATGAAAAGAAGTTCAGGCTCACCCTGGCTGTTTTGCTCAGTGGTTAGAGCTTTGGCCTGCAGATCAATGACTCTTGGGTTTGATTCTGGTCAAGGGCACGTATTTCAATCTCGGTTTGTCCCCGGTACTGGCCGGGGTCATGCGGGAGGCAACCAGTCAAAGTGTCCCTCTCACGTCAATGTTTCTCTCCTTTTCTCTCCCTCTCCCCCACTCTATCTGAAGATATATAGAAAAATATCCTCGAGTGAGGATTAAGAAAAAAAAGAAATTCAGGCTCACTCCCCTGAAGAGGAAGTGAAGCAAGGCAATACTCACGTAATAGGGAAGTTGACAATAGTTGGATTCTTCTCCACAAAGAAATTGTTCTTAGTGAATCTCTTAATACAGAAAATTAGATATGGAGGCAGTTTGGTGAGCTGAAAGCGCTTCAGAAAGTTCTCCTTGTAAGTCTTATATTCCTAGAAAGAAAATTATCAAATTAGTGTTCAAGTACTGGAGCAGGGGCATGAGTTTTGTTTTGGTTTGAGTTTTTTCATATAATTCTGCCTTACACTTAGAATTCACCAGACATCTGATCCCAGAAACCATGTACAAGGCTTAGGAAGAGGACTTCAGCTAAAGCTGACTACATTACCTCAACTGTGGGCTGTGTTTCAGCCAGCACACGGTCATACTGTTAAACTCTAACTACAGTAATGTGGGTGTCTGATTCTGCAAGGAAAACAAAATGTTAAGTGAGCCCTGGCCGGTTTGGCTCAGAGGTTAGAGCGTCAGCCCATGGACCAGAGAGTCCTGGGTTCAGTTCCCACTAAGGGCACGTACCTTGGTTGCAGTTTGTCCCCAGCCCCGGCTGCGGTCATATGGGTGGCAGCCACTTGATGTGTCTCTCTCACATTGATGTTTCTCTCTCTCTCTTCCTCCCTCTCTCCCTCCCGCTCTATCTGAAGATAAATGCAAAAAAAAAAAAAAAAGTCCTCCGGTGAAGATTAAAAAAAAATTGTTAAGTGAAAAAGAGGATTTGTTGCCTGGCTGGTGTGGCTCAGTGGTTGAGCGTCAACCCATGCACCAAGAGGTCGCAGGTTCGATTCCCGGTCTCTCTCTCTCTCTCTCGCTCAAAAAAGTCAATAAAAATATTAAAACCTAAATAAGCCCTGTCCAGATAGCTCAATTGGTTAGAGCATAATCCCAATACACCAAGGTTGCAGGTTTGATCTGCAGTCAAGGCACATATAAGAATCAACCAATAAATGCATAAAAAAGTGGAACAACAAATCAATGTTTCCTCTCTCTCTCTCTCTACCCCCTTAAATCAATTTTTTAAAAAAACCTAAATGATGTCACAGCCTAAGTTATAATGGTTTCTCATGAGTTAATGAGAAAACATGGGATGCAGGGAGAATTTCACCATAGACATCAGTACCACATTCACACAGCAAGGAGCAATTTGGTTTTAGCTAAACAACACATTATAATAGCATATTAATCACTTTTATTGGTTTCAAAGTTTTGTTTGTATACAACTTGTAAGTTTGCTATAATTTTATACTTGCTTAAAAGTTGCAGGTGTAAGGAGCTTATACCAACATTGAAGTTTTTACTAATTTAAGTAACATTATAGTAAAAATAAATTTAAATCAATACTGAGGGTCCATGGGAATCTCAATATTAAGTTTGCACAGTGATAATAGGGATCAAGGGGCATAGTTGAAAATGTCAGATGAAAAATCTGAGTTTAGATTTCTTGGTCACTTAAAGCCAATAAAATGAAGTAATTGAGCTACATGATCCCTCAGGCCTCTCTTTCACCTTCCAAAAATGAACTGACATTTTAGGTATCATTGTTACCTATCTCTGTGCTTGTGTGTGTGTGCACATACATGTGCCTGTGACCTGGGCAGCTACAACTGTATATGGTCACCTGGTGCTTGTTTTGCTTATTATGCTTACTAACCGTTCCTGAAAACTGACTTGGATATTGGATGGAAACAGTAATGGAGCTCAGGGGAGGTGTTTTAGAGACTTCTTGGGGTGGTTGCCTAGCTCACAATTCTCCTTTCTTAAGGAAAGATCCCTATTCTCACAGGGCTCTGACCAGAAAGGACACCTGACCCAAGCAGGCCTTTCGACTCCCTCCTGGGAACCTGGAGCAGAGTGGCAGAGGCTGCACGGTGGAGCAGCTGAGAGCAGGTTAATGGCAGCCTTTGTAAGATACAGTCCTCAGACCCCCACTTCTGAAAACCCCATCACTCTAGTTCCCGTCATTCCCAAGTCCTACTCAGTTCAACTCTTCCTAAGATCCAAAGAGATGCCTTCCAATAAAGTTCCTTTTTTTTTTTTAATCCTCACCCAAGGACATTTTTGCATTCATCTTCAGATAGAGTGAGAGGGAGAGAGGGAGGAAGAGAGAGAGAGAAACATCGATGTGAGAGAGACACACTGACTGGCTGCCACCCACACGACCCCAACAGGGTCTGGGGACAAACTGTAACCGAGGTACGTGCCCTTAGCGGGAACCAAACCCGGGGCTGACGCTCTAACTGCTGAGCCAAACCGGCCAGGGCATAAAGTTCCTCTTTCACCTTAACTAGTTTTTCATTGGCATTTAATATCTGAAAACAACAGAGTCTCCACTAATAAAGGATTAAGAAGGGAATTAGGATGAAGAAGAGACAACCCTCCTGGCTGGTGTGGCTCAGGTGATTGAGGGTTATTCCCTGGAATGAGGGTCCTGGTTCGATTCCCAGTCAGGGCACATACCCAGGTTGCAGGCTCAATCCCCAGTAGGGGGCGTGCAGGAGGCAGCCAATTGATGTTTCTCACATTGATGTTTCTATCTCTCTCTCCCTTCCTCTAAAAAAATCAATAAAAACATATTTAAAAAAAAAAAGAAGAGACAACTCAGTAGATAAAAAGAAACTTTTTTTTTTTTTTTTTTTTTTTCGCATTTTATTTTTTATTTTATTTTTTTTTTTCTTTCTCTCTGAAAAAGAAAAAATTTGTTTGTCTTTATTTTCTTTTTTTTTTTTTCCCTACTTTTTTTTTTTTTTTATTAATTTATTTTTGTTACAGATGTTTCTCCTTTTTTCCCCATTGACACCCTCCTCCCCATCCCCCCACCCCATCCCCAGCTTTGTTGTCCAGGTCCATCAGTTATGCATACATGCGTATAAGTTCTGTGGTTTATCTCTTCCCTCCCCCCTCACCCCCTCTTCTGAGGGTTGTCAGTCTGTACCCTACTTTCACATCTCTGGGTCTACCCTGTTCCCCATACTGTTATGTTTATTATATTCCACAAATGAGTGAGATCATGTGATATTTTTCTTTCTCTGCTTGGTTTGTTTCGCTTAGGATAATACTCTCGAGGTCCCTCCATGTCGTCTCAAAGGATAAGAGATCTTTCTTTCTTACAGCTGCATAGTACTCCATTGTGTATATGTACCACAGCTTTTTTATCCATTCATCCACTGATGGGCACTTGGGCTGTTTCCAGATCTTAGCTATTGTGAATAGTGCTGCTATGAACATGGGAGTACATATATTCTTTCTGATTGGTGTTTCAGGTTTCTTAGGGTATATTCCTAGAAGTGGGATCACTGGGTCAAATGGCAGTTCAATTTTTAATTTTTTGAGGTAACACCATAGTGTTTTCCACAGTGGCTGCACCAGTCTGCATTCCCACCAGCAGTGGACTAGAGTCCCCTTTTCTCCACACCCTCGCCAACACTTGTTGTTTGACAATTTGTTGATGGCGGCCATTCTGACAGGTGTGAGGTGATACCTCATTGTTGTTTTAATTTGCATCTCTCTGATGATTAGTGATGTTGAGCATTTCTTCATATGTCTCTTAGCCATTTGTATGTCCTGTTTGGAGAGGTGTCTATTTAGTTCCTCTGCCCATTTTTTAATTGGGTTCTTTGTCTTCCTTTTGTTGAGTTGTATGAGCACTCTATATATTTTGGAGATTAACCCCTTATCTGATGTGTCATTGGCAATTATGGTCTCCCATACAGTGGGTTCTCTTTCCGTTTTGATGGTTGTTTCTTTTGCTGTGCAGAAGCTTTTGAGTTTGATGTAGTCCCATGTGTTCATTTTTTCCTTTATTTCTGTTGCCTTAGGTGATGTATCAGTGAAGATTCTGCTGCGTATGATGTCTGAAATTTTGTTGCCTACATTTTCTTCTAGGATTTTTATGGATTCACGAGTCACATTTAAGTCTTTTACCCATTTTGAGTTTATTCTTGTGTATGGTGTAAGTTGATCGTCTAGTTTCATTTTTTTGCATGTAGCTGTCCAATTTTCCCAACACCATTTATTAAAGAGGCTGTCTTTGCTCCACTGTATGCTCTTGCCACCTTTGTCAAATATTAGTTGAGCATAATATCTTGGGTCAATTTCTGGATTCTCTGTTCTGTTCCACTGGTCTATATGTCTGTTCTTATGCCAATACCAGGCTGTTTTGATTATAGTAGCTCTGTAGTATAATCTGATATCTGGTATTGTGATCCCACCTACTTTGTCCTTCTTTTTCAAGATTGCTGTGGCTATTCGGGGTCTTTTTTGGTTCCATATGAACTTTTGGAGTATTTGTTCTAGTTCTGTGAAATATGTCGCTGGTATTTTGATTGGGATTGCATTGAATCTATAGATTGCTTTGGGTAATATGGACATTTTAATGATGTTAATTCTTCCAATCCATGAACAAGGTATGTGCTTCCACTTTTTTATATCTTCCTCTATTTCTTTTTTCAATGTCCTGTAGTTTTCTGCAAATAGATCCTTTACTTCTTTGGTTAAATTTATTCCTAGGTATCTTAATTTTTTTGCCGCGATGGTAAATGGGATTGTTTTTTTAGTTTCTCTTTCTGTGAGTTCATCATTGGTGTATAAGAATGCCGTCGATTTCTTGACGTTTATTTTGTATCCTGCTACTTTGCCAAATTCATTTATTAGGTCTAGTAGATTTTTGATGGAGTCTTTAGGGTTTTCTATGTATAATATCATGTCATCTGCGAATAATGACAGTTTCACTTCCTCCTTTCCAATTTGGATACCTTTTATTTTTTCTTCACGTCTGATTGCTGTGGCTAAGACTTCCAGTACTATGTTAAATAAGAGTGGTGAAAGTGGGCATCCCTGTCTTGTTCCTGTTCTTAAGGGAAATGTTTTTAGTTTTTGCCCATTGATTATGATGTTGGCTGTAGGTCTTTCATATATGGCCTTTATAATGTTGAGATATGATCCCTCTATTCCCAAATTGCTGAGTGTTTTTATCAGAAATGGGTGTTGAATTTTGTCGAATGCTTTTTCAGCGTCTATTGATATGATCATGTGGTTTTTATCTTTCATTTTGTTTATGTGGTGTATCACATTTATTGATTTGCGAATATTGAACCAGCCTTGCATCCCTGGGATGAATCCCACTTGGTCATGGTGAATAATTTTTTTGATGTATTGCTGGATCCGATTTGCTAGTATTTTGTTCAGGATTTTGGCATCTATGTTCATCAGGGATATTGGCCTGTAGTTTTCTTTCTTTGTAGTGTCTTTTTCTGGTTTTGGAATTAGAATTATGCTGGCCTCATAAAATGAGTTTGGAAGTCTTCCTTCTTCTTGAATTTTTAGAAACAGTTTGAGAAGAATGGGTGGTAGTTCTTCTTTGAATGTTCGGTAAAACTCCCCTGTGAAGCCGTCTGGGCCTGGACTTTTGTTTGCTGGGAGAGTCTTGATTACATCTTCAATTTCCTTGGTTGTTATAAAAAGAAACTTTTAACTTGATACAGTAAGAATAAATTATTTCTTTATTTATATTTTAGTTGTTTTTTTTCCACTTTAATATTGATGTTATATTTTTTAAAAGACGGAAATTTTTCCTACCTTTGTGAGTTGCTACTATCCTACATACCCCTCCTTCCTCCATACTAACCAGAGGCAGAAGGTTTAAAGGGACATTTGAGAAATACAAGAGAGGGCACTAAAACTCAAGTTAAGAGTTGGGAGGGCGCTCAGCTAGAAACAGCACAGGGTCTGGGAGGCTCACCTAGGACAATATACTTTATAACAATTGCATTATATACATGTGGCGATTTCCAAGTATAAAAAGAAAATTTAAAAGTCAAAAGAGAGAAAGGGGTATTAGCAGGTGTGCAAATGGGCTACCTTCTCAGTGATGCCGTTGAACTTGGCCAGGATGTTGAAGAGCGGCACCTGAGGGATGATGAGCTGCTCCTTCTCGTCCTTGTAGAGGGGTGCAGTAGGAAGGTCCAGTGTGAGGTACATAAAGGTGGACTCCACCATCGTCTCCTGGTACTCATCATTGTGAAGCAGCTGTTCTTTTTCTTCTGCTGGCTAAAAATAAATGAAAAAAAAAGGAGGGAAGGAGTGTGAGCAGCAAGAGACCACCACAGATAGAAAGAAACAAGGTTTTTGTTACATTTACATTATGCTTCCTTTTATATTGAACTAAAGTCAATGGACTGGGCAATATCACCACCTGATTAAATTAATGCAAGAATGGAGAGGCTTCCATCTTCAGAGATTTAACTTAAATACTAGACTATCTTAAAAGCTTTTAAATGATTGTCTGAAAAAACACGCCACCACCACCCAATGGCCAGACCACTTAAACCAGCAGACCCTATATCCAACCACTAACTCCCAAACTTAAGCACACTAATGGGCTAGGAACCTGAGGGAACTACCACTTGGGAGGTGTTCTGCAGAACCTCGTCCTGGGTACTGGTTCTCTGAGCATCTCTTTGTGGGCCCTACATCCCCTCAGGCAATATAAATCAGTCTGAGACTCAGGTTTAACCCACTCACCAGATCAGGATGAGGAAGCTTTTTAGTGAAGATCCTCATGGACCCCTGGAACACGTCAGTCACAATAGCTGTACAAACAGAAATCAAAATGCAAATTCTGTCAGGTTGAAAAGCATTTCCAAAATATAGTCCTAACTTCTAAATTTCTGAAATAAACCAACACCTTCCAGCATAAGACCCAAAGTTGTCACTGAACACAGAAGTACTTTTGCAATGTATACCACCATGGTACCTTTATAATTATTTGTGTAAATAACTTTGTCTGTTTTCTCTACAAAATGACCTTTGACCCTCCAGCACAGGGCCTGGCCCAAAGGAGAAAAATTAAGTGTGTCTGAAATCAATGAGTAATTTATAGAGGCTGGAGATATATGAGTCACAAAAATCTCACAAATAAAACAAAATACAGCTGACCCTTGAACATGGGCAGACGTTTTCCAATAAATATGGATAGTACTGTAAATGTATTTTCTCTTCCTTATGATTTTCTAAATAACATTTTCTTTTCTCTAGTTTACTTTATTGTAAGAATACAAAATATAATACATATAACATACAAGATATGTGTTAATCGACTGTTTATGCCATTGGTAAGGCTTCCAGTCCACAGTAGGTGATTACTAGTTGAGTTTTTTGGGAGTCAAAAATCATACACAGATTTTTTACTGCACAGGGGGTTGTTGCCCCTAATGCCCATGTTGTTCAAGGGTCAACTGTACATCCAAGGAACTTCCCATTACCACATGCTGCCTGCAAAGGTGGACACGATTACCATGCATTGGACATAAAAGGAAAATAACAAACTAAAGAATGGAGCAGAACAGAACCAAAGAAATGAGACAGAAAGCACAACGTAGTTCTACAATCCTCAAGGACACAAGTCAGAGAACTCAGAGTGTGTGCACAGGCTAAGGACACTTGGTAGAGGTGCAGGGCCATCCAGCAGGAGGAAAACCAGGCCCACAATCCCATGTCAAAAAACATCACCACCACCAGAACCCAGAAAGAAGACAGGAAGAAAACTGCCTTAGAACTTCCAAATTTTTCACCTAGCTCAGCAGTCTCTGAACTGATTGGTATCATAAAAAATGTCTAACTAGCCTGGCTGTTTGGCTCAATGGTTGAGCATCGACCCTTCCACCAAGAGGTCGTCAGTTCGATTCCCGGTCATGGCACATGCCCAGGATGTGGGCCCGATCCCCAGTGGGGGGTGTGCAGGAGGCGGCCAATCGGTGCTCTCTCTCATCGATGTTTCTATCTCTCTCTACCTCTTCCTTTCCTCTCTCTCTAAAAATCAATAAAGAAAAAAAAATTATTTTTTAAATGTCTAACTATTGCTAAGCCAACATGGATACTAAGGAGCACAAGGACTTAATGTCTGAGAACCTATGTGGAAACCAGCCTCATTTCTCAAAGTAAAGACTCAGGACCAGGAACTAGCTTTCAGTCTGCATTACCAGTCAACTTACAAGCCAGGCAAACCACGCACGGAGTCCTCCTCACATTAACCTTACTTAGTATCTACAACATGCTGCCCAACCCCTCAGTTTGAAACTTGGCCAGGATTTCTAGAACACAATTATATCCATTTCTCCTTATTAAAAATTCTAGTGGCTATAACTATATTTTAATAAAGAAAAATATGGAGAGGGGCCTATTCAAGAACAAAAGTTAGCCCACGTGTCCATAGATACCACCCCACCAAAAAATATTAAACAGTTAATTAGAAAAGGATGGGGAGTTGCAAAGTGTTCTGAAAAGGAATCAAACAAAAAAGAGCTCCCTTTTACAAAATGACATGACTTACTCTTCTTTTTCTTCTTTGTGCCCCCCAGAGCTGAGTGCAGAGCATTCAGAAACCAGGACAAAAAGTCGACTCCATCCCCTGGAAAAGAAGGAACATGTCAAAGCTGGGAGGCAGTATGATAACCCAAACCACACACTGGTTGGCCTGATTCCATGTTCCCGGTTTCCTCCTTCCTCTTGGGCCACGCCATCCCATCCCCTAGGCATCCTCCTATTTTGGCCATTATATGCTCAAGGTCAAACTCTTAGTCTGCTGATCTTTTACTCTCTCCCAAAGCTCTCTCATCCAACCAGAACCTTCACTTATCATCTCTCCTCCAAGCCTGTTATCTCATTGCCCACCAAAAGCCATTACTGAACTGTTCCTCTAAGTCACTCCTCAGCCAGAATAATGTTTTTATACATATATCTGATGTCATATCTTTGCTTAAAAGCCTTCAATGACTCCCTGTTATTGTCAGGGTATAATCCAAGCTCCTTATAGTGGCATATAAACCCAACAATCACAATCTAATCTCTCCCTCCCAACCTCCACTCAGCTCTCATTCTCCCCTGGAACCGAAGGGTCCAGCTAATTGCAGTCTTCTGTCTGGGCCAGGCACCTCCATGAGTCTGTCCGCAGTGTCCTCTACCTGGAATGCCCCTGACCTGTCTCCTCCTCTACCTAAAACTCAGGTGGCTCCTCCTCCACTCTGATGCCCAGCTCACCTCCCACAAGTTCCAACAGTGTCCTTGTTCCATGCTCCCTCCCACACAGCATACTTTGCTTCCACGATCACAGCACTTTAACAGCCTGTAATCACCTTTTTACATAACTATCTTCCCCACCGTGATGGGAGGTCCTGGAAGAGAAAAACTGTGTTTCTTGTCCCTGCAGCTCTAAAGCCTAGTAGCACCATGAATGAATGGTGTATAAACTAACATGGATGCTAGAGGATACTACATGAGATCCAGGTGCTAAGAGCTACAATGTGTCCACTTTACTCACATGACAATAACTAACTGGGCTTTGGAGGGATGAAAACAGTCAAAATAGTTAATCAGAATGTTCTATTATACAACATGACAAAATGAGTAGCAAAGGTGGCAGATGCTTAATAACGGTTGGTGTCTTTTCCCAGCTTTCTGGTCTTCACCTGAGCCATACATGTTAGTTTACCAAGTTAGACAGTCTATCTAGCCAACTGAAATCTCTTGAGAATCTGATCTGGACAGGTAGATGAAAAAAGAATGTGGAACCTAACCACACTATCCATTGGACACTCACTCTAGCTACTATAAGGTTCAATGCAAAGTGGAAGTAAATTTGTTCATCAAACTAGTTTTGTTGCCCCAAAATAAGAAAATATGAATGAGCTGCTCCTTACCTTGTTTGGTGATCTGAAAAGTCTTCTTGCTGCAAAGGACAACAGCCTGAAGCATTTCATGGGGAGAGACATGTGCCTTGAAATTTCGAGGGTTCCAGAGCTTTCTCATCAGCTCTCCAAAACGCTGGACCAACAAGAACATGATATCCCCTGGAGGACGCTTGATGGTCTTATAATTGTCTTCTTCCAGGAAGTAGTTTCGAAGAGGAGGAACATTAGACAGAGCCTGGAAGTCAAACACTAATTAATCCAAAGCCCCTCTGCAAGGCCCCTGGAAGCCAAGCTCTTCCAACTAAAGTTCTTTTAATAGAGCTGTGCCTGCGACAGCCTTAAAGAGTCAGAAGTAAACGATCACATTCAGAGGTCATGTTACAGCAACATCTTTCATATTGAGTTTCACACAAAGTCTAATTCTGCAGACACTTTGCTGACATGGATATGACACGAGTTGGGTTTTTTTTAAGGTATGTAAATCCCTATTCACCAACAAGCTTATTTAATAACTTCATTTGTTTATTCTGAGTCTGTGACTATGTTTGAATTCATAAGAAATTAAAGGCTGGCTCTGGCCAGGTAGCTCAGTTGGTTAAGAGCATCATCCCAATACAACAAGGTTGTGGGTTTGATCCCAGTCAGGGCACACACAATAAACCAATGAATGCATAAATAAGTGGAACAACAAATCAATGTTCCTCTCTCTCTCTCTCCCCTTCCCTCTAAAATAAATAAATAAATAAACAAATAATTAATTAATTAATTAATTAATTAAAGGCTAGAAACCCAAATGCTCTTCACCATCCACTTGGTTGAGGCAGAAATAACTATCTGGAGACCACAGTTCCCCCTCTATCAAATGCACATTAAAATAATATTAAAATCATCTTAATAAAATTTGGTATTTTCCCCAAGTGTGGTATTGAAGGGTGCTAATAAAATTACAGAACTGTATATAAAAATAAATGTACTGTTATGGTGCAAAATGGTCAAAAGGAATACAAATAAAGTTTAGCTCATTAAGCTAAAAGATACAGACCAGCCATGTTAGTTCAGGAAGGCAAAGATGCTCATTAGTGTGGGCTACAAAACTGGGGAGGAGACCACCGAACAGTCTCAAAATAAATGTAGTCTTCCCCTGGTCGTTCCTGACAGGTTCATGAATCCTTATCAGCACTGAGTTTAATAGGAGCACAACTTTCTTTGGCAAAGTAATCCATTTATAGAAAAGGACAGAGGGTTCTTTTCTAAACCCAGGAGAAGTTGAGGAAGAAAACTCAGGATGCAGAGAGCACCATGACCTTAGAGGCGATGAGAAAAGCTCCTTGCAAGCTCAGCTCAGCTAAAGAAACAAGGACTTCCTGCTTAGAGAGTAATTATTAAAAAAGAAAGTTGCTCTCAAATGGAAAAGAGTACAGTTCTCAAAAAACTACAGGACAGTGAAAAAAGAAATAGAGGAAACTATAAAAAAGTGGAAACATATACCATGTTCATGGATGGGAAGAATCAACATCATTAAAATGTCCATACTACCCAAAGCAATCTACAGAGTCAATGCAATCCTTATTAAAGTACCAAAGGCATATTTCATAGATCTAGAACAAATACTCCAAAAATTTATATGGAACAAAAATAGACCCTGAATAGCCACAGCATTTTTTTTTTCTATGTTTTTATTGAATTATTAGAGAGAGAAGGAGAGAGAGATAGAAACATTGATGTGAGAGAGAAACATCGATCAGCTGCCTCCTGCATGCTCCCTACAGGGGATTGAGCCTATAACCCAGGCAAGTGCCCTGACTGGGAATCGAACTGGGACCTCTCAGTCCATGGGATGACACTCAATCCACTGAACCACACTGGCTGGGCTAGCCAGAGCAATCTTGAAAAAGAAGAACAAAGTGGGAGGGATCGCAATACCAGATATCAAGTTATACTACAAAGCCATCGTAATCATAACAGACTGGTACTGGCACAAGAACAGGCCTATAGATCAATGGAACAGAACAGAGAACCCAGAAATCAACCCAAGACAGTATGATTAATTAATATTTGACAAAGGAAACAAGAGCATACAATGGAAAAAAGACAGTCTCTTCAATAAATGGTGTTGGGAATTGGACAGGTACATGCAAAAAAATGAAACTCGACCACCAACTTACACCATACACAAGAATAAATTCAAAATGGATAAAAAACTTAAATGTAACTCATGAAACCATAAAAATCCTAGAAGAAAATGTAGGCAGAAAAATCTCAGACATCATCTGTAACAGAATTTTCAGATACATTGCCTAGGGCAAGAGAAACAAAGGAAAAAATTAAGACATGGGACTACATCAAACTAAAAAGCTTCTATATGGCAAAAGAAACCAGCATCAAAATGAAAAGGGAACCCACTCTCTGGGAAAACATATTTGCCAATGATACATCAGATAAGGGGTTAATATCCAAAATATATAGAGTACTCATACAACTCAACAAAAGGAAGACAAATAATCCAATCAAAAATGGGCAGACACCTCTCCAAACAGGACATACAAATGGCCGATATGAAAAAATGCTCAACAGCACTAATCATCAGAGAAAAGCAAATTAAAACAACTATGTGATATCACCTCACACCTACCAGAATGGCTGCCATCAACAAATCCTCAAGTGCTGGTGAGGACGTGGAGAAAAAGGTACTCTAGCACACTGCTAAAGAAACAAGGACTTCCTGCTTAGAGAGTAATGTGGGAATGCAGACAGATGCAGCCACTATGAAAAACAATATGGTGCTTCCTCAAAATATTAAAAATGGAATTGCCATTTGATCCAGTGATTCCACTTCTAGGAATATATCCTAAGAAGCCTGAAACACCCATCAGGAAGAATATATGCACCCCTATGTTCTTAACAGTGCTATTTACAATAGCTAAGGCCTGGAAACAACTCAAGTGTCCATCAGAAGATTGAGTAGATAAAAAAGCTGTGGTACATATACACAATGGAATACTATGCAGCTGTAAGAAAGATCTCTTACCCTTTGAGACGACATGGAGGGACCTGGAGAGTATAATGCTGAGTGAAACAAGCCAGTGAGAGAAAGACAAGTACCACATGATCTCATTTATTTATGGAATTTCATAAACAAAATAAGCTGTCAATCACAATAGGTCCAGAGTCATGGAAGTAGGGAACAGACTGACAAACCTCAGAGGGATGGTGGGTGGGTGGGTGGGGGTTGGGAAGAGATAAACCAAAGAACTTATATGCATATATGCACAACCAATGGACACAGACATCAGTTTGGGGAAAAGAGAGGGGTGGGAGTGGGTAGGAGGGGAGTCAATGGGGGAAAAAGAGCGGGACATCTGTAATACTTTCAACAATAAAAAAATAAATTAAAAAAAAAAAAAGGAGAAGAGTATGGGTAAAGTTTATCCTAATTCTCAGTTATTCACACTCTGGCCTCAGCAACAATATAAATAACCGTAGGTGTCCTCGGAGAGAAACTATCCAGTCTCCATATGGAGTACTTGGTCCATTCAATCCTTATTTTAGTGGAAACATCATGACACAGGGTTTGTTCATCTACTTACTTTTATAAATAAAGAGAACTTTCTATGGAAACTAAAATCCATCACAAAGCCAAGCTAACTGCCCCGAACATGTTCAAATCCTATCTATCCATCTGAGTCTTCACAAAGCTGTGAGACTGTAAGAGAAACACCTGAAGTCTCTCTTCACCTCAGGATGTAACCTTTCCAGGGACTAGGTATGATACCAATAGCAGACACCAAAACAGATTTTCTTTAACAATTTTTTTTAATCCTCACCTGAGGATATGTTTTTATTGTTTTTTATAGAGAGAAGAAGGGAGAGAGGGAGAGAGAGAGAGAGAGAGAGAGAGAGAGAGAGAGAGAGAAACATCGATGTGAGAGAAACAGTGATTGGTTGCCTCTGGTATGTGCCCGGACTGGGGAGCAAACCTACAACCTTTTGTGTACAAGATGACGCTCCAACCAACTAAGCCACCTGGCCAGGACTCTTTCATAATTTTTTATACTAAATTCTTTATGCAAAAATACCATCAACAAATTTTAAAAGCCAAACAAGAACTAGAAGGAAATATGTGCAACATACACAATAGAAAAAGGCTAATATATTTCTTAAAGCTCAGTAAAATGAACCACCAGTAGAAGCCCTGGCTGGTGTGGCTCAGCTGGTTGGGCACTGTCCTGAACTGAAGGCTTGTCAGTTCGATTTCCAGTCAGGGCACGTGCCTGAGTTGCCTTATGTTTCGCATCAATGTTTCTTTCTCTCTCTCTCCTTAAAATAAATTTAAAAATCTAAAAAAAAGTTTAAAAAAAAAAGCAAAAGTGACTACATAAAACCCAACAACTCATGAAAAAATGTATAATCAACTTCAGAAGTGAATTTAAAAAAGGAGATACCTATCAAAATAGAAAAAAGATTTCAGTGGTAACAGGGACAATGCAAGATGAAGAACACTATTTTGTATTGTTGGTGGGCTTACAAATTGCTACCAACCCTCTACAACCTAGAATCTAGGTCCTAGAAGCATTAATACAAGAAGTGAAGATTAAATAGATATAATAAAATGTAATGTTGTCACATAAAGTGCAAGACTAGAAGTAGAAGGATATTTACTGTAACACTGGTAATAGAAAAAAATGAGACAAGTTAAATTTTATCTATCAATGGGGAACAGCAAAATAAAGCATGACAATGCCACACAACAAAATATTATGCATTTGTGCATATGTGTTTACAAAAATGTTCTGGAGGTCTATCAACTGTAAACTCCCCCAGGACAGAGTACTAAGGTAAGAAAGGAATTAAGCTTTCTATATTTGTTTTTCCCTGTTTTTTTGGTAAAGCAGGATTACTGTTAATTTTCTTACTTACGCTTACCAATATTTTCTAATTTTTCTAAAATGTGTACATATTACTTGTGTAATTTTTATTTTTTTATTTTTCTCTCTCATGTAATTTTTAAAATAACACTTAATTGCAAATAGGACAACTTTCAATTTCCGCCTTTCCCACTTCAGGGCTTAAGCACACAGGCAGGACCAATTTGACAGCTGGCACAACGAGCGTTTGCACCATTAAAAAAGCATCACAAAAAACTAAATAAATAAAGGCATCACAGCCCTGGCTCAGGAGTGGATCAGTTGGTTGGGCACTGTCCCGTGCACTGAAAGGTCGCCAGTTCCATTCCCAGTCAAGGCACATGCCCAGGTTGCAGGCTCGATCCCCTGTAGAGGACATGCAGGAGGCAGCCGACTGATGTTTCACTCTCATACTGATATTTGTTTCTCTCCCTCCCTCTCTCTCTCTAAAAATCAATAAAAATATATTTTTAAAAATGCGTCACCTAGCATGTGCATTTTCTATTGAGTGTTGCCAGGCCACATGCAGATTCTCTCCCATTCCCTGGCAGCTCCAGAGGCTGGAAAAGGCCTCACCATTTGGCAGCAAATACTCAAGTAGAGTCCTCAGTAAGTCTCGGGGTCTGGGGACCATTTGACTGCACTCTATCAGAGGTAGTCATTTCTTGGCTGACCTCCATAGTATTCCCTCACCACGCCTCTCCCTCACTATTCCCTTCTTGATCCTACCTGAAGGACAGCGTTGGCATAGTCGTTGGCCTTTATGTTATTCAGGCCCACAATACCTGGCAGGTAAGTGGTGCCATCATATGCCCGGGACAATTTGGCTTGCTTGTCCAAGTTCGCAATCTGCTGCTTTGTGAAAGTGGGCTTCAACACATACTGTAAAGCAAAAGAAAGTTCTAAGTTGTTTTAGAACTGTCTAAAGAGTTCACAAAATACGTATATCTGGAACAGCAATTTCTGCCAAAAATAAAAAACGCTTTGGTCATGAACACTGTACTACACACCCAAAGAGCTCCCAACAATAGCATAAAAACTGAAGTAAGATGGAATAGGCCATCTCCACATTACTAATCTAGAAAGGGATCTCTGAATCACTGAATCTCAGGTTTTTCCTCAAACAATAGGCCCAGCCAACCCTATGACAAATCACTGCCAGAAGCTGCAGGACACTCAAGTCTCTGTAGGCAGCAGGGGTCAGAGGCAGCACATGGACCCAGTGCAGAGCAGGAGTGCCTTGACCCCAGTGTGCAAGACTGAGACCTCATGACTCCGTGGGATTGGAGGGGAAGGATCAGATCCTTCCCGGTCCTAGTGCTACTGTGTCATGTCACAGGCTAGACAGAGGTCGCCACTAACTCCCTTTGAAACCTTGACTTTATTTGTTTTTCCTTCTGTAAATACTGTCTATAACCACTTTAACTTCGACTATTAATATGCCTAAAATATTATAAAAATAGCATAAGTAGTATTTCAAACACTCTGAACATCCAGCTTTCCTTAAAAAAAGAGCATTCAGCACAATGAATATGCAGCCACTGGCTGAAAAGGAAAATAATAATCAAAAGTTCCAACATTAATCAAAGTCCAAGACAACTTTCCATGCTTTCCACTTAAGTACAGTGACTCTTGGCACAGGTCACAAACAGGAGCCCAGAGATGAGACAGGTTGGCCATTCTGGCCACATCATGTCAAAAGCAGCTAGGAGCAGGAATGCAGCTTGGTATGCACTGTCCTATGCCAGGCCCAATTCACACCCTTACTCCAAGTGTAGAAATATAACTTATTTCATAAAAATGCTTTCGCCTCAATTAGTAAGCAGCCATATTTTTTCAGTCTCAACCCTCAACATTAAAAGCAGAAATGATGGCTAAGCTGCAGACCATAGGCCATAATTATGAATCCTGACCTCCTTACTTGGTTTCCCTAGTTCCCTCCCAAAGGGAAAGAAACCTCTTCAGACCAGGGGATGAGATTCTTCCCTGGGTGGGGCAGATCCCAGGATCCCTGGGATGGCTCTCAGGAGAACTGGTTCCAAACCAGCCCTCTGGGACACGCACCGTGATATCTTCCAGAGAGGAATCGATGATCTCATAGTTGTCTGGAAGGCAGTAAAACTTGAGGGTGTGGAGGTTGAGGAAGACATGGTGGCTAAACTGGACACTGTGAATATAGGCATGAGACTTCAAACCCCGGCCTGTAAGGAAGGATAAAAGGCTGTAGAGATTTCAACAATAATAAAATAAAAACAAAGGGCTGTAGAGAAAGGGGTATATTCCAGAAAGGCACAGATCAAGTTTGGTTTTCCTTTCATAATTTTGTACTGGCATGTGTTAATATTAGCAAAAACAAAGTACTATGCCATCCATGAAATCAGTCTCCCACACGAACTTCTCTCATCACAAAAGTTAGCAAGAAAGAACAGCACGATAGTTACTTTATTCCCTAGCTGGCATAAGACACTGGTTGGGGAAACTAATTTCATATGTATGAATATAAAATACAACTTATATGCATGTGTATATATGTATATATGTATACACACACATGAATTAATTTCATATCTTATCAAAATTAGGAACATCTATGTGCATATTAATATGTAATACATGCACATACAAACATAGATATGCACATATACATATCCTGTGACTGTCCATCATCACTCAGTCCTGACTTTCCAAATGCCCACACTCAGGACAATCCTGCACCTAAAGTATCTTTGTTCGTTGTTGTCACTGCTTCTAGAATCTCTCTCCCTTAATTCACTCAAAACCTTTAGGACCTGCCAGTTGAAGTCCCACCTCTACCTCCTCCATGAACTCAACACAAACACTCCCACTAATAATGATCTTTGTATACTTCAACTCCTATTGTCCTCATTGACACTCAGTGCCACACAGTCTAGCAGTGATATTTAGTCTATTTATAGAATTTGTTGATTGTTTTATGTGTTAACCTTGACTATAAGATCCTTATAAGAGCAAGGAATATAGTTAATGTTTCTTTTGAATCCTACACTATACTATGTACATAGCATTTGTTTGGTCTGAATAAATTGAAATAATACATTCCTAGAAAAGAACAAAATGAAAAAGTCCTTAGAGCCAAAGGATTCCCAGACCAGAGATTCAAAAATCCAGAGTCTTTGAAATCTCCTACATAGTCTTTCACACGACTAGTTCTTTCCCCCTTTCATATGTATTCGGGTTCTAACCAATCAGAGAACCTTCTATTGATTTTCTAAGAGTACTCCAATATCCTGGGAACAAAAATACGGATTATTAGACATGACTCCTAACAGCAGATAGTTTCTTTAAAAAACAAAATCTCTCTGGAGCAGACCTGCGGCTGATGCTGAAAACTTAGTAGGTTTATAATGCAAATATTTATTTACCCTGAAAGTACTTGCCACACACCAGACAGGCATACGCATTGATATGCGAGAGGGAGATGGAACACAGTTTCTCAAAGTCAAAGTCCAGCACACTCCTAAGAAAACCAAAACAAAACAAAAGCAATTAATAGGAATGGATGTCTAGGCCAGCACCCAAGTGAAGCAGCACTGGCTCCCTGCTCCACAGTGTCACACAGCATCCTGCAGAGATGGCTCAATAACCACATATAAACCATGGACACCTAGAACAGCACCTAGCACACAATAAATATTTAAGTTTGCTATTGTCATTGACACTATGTATCCTACTATTTCATCAGACAAATTCAAAATAAGCTAAAAGCTATTTTTTTTTTTTTTATCCTCACCTGAGGACATTTTTTCATTTTTTGTTCAGATAGAGTAGGAGGGAGAGAGAGGAAGAGAGAGAGAGAGAGAGAGAGAAACATCAACGTGAAAGGGACACATCGAGTGGCCGCCACCCACACGACCAACCAGGGCCGGGGACAAACTGCAACCGAGATACATGCCCTTAGCGGGAACTGAACCCGGGTCTCTCTGTTCCACAGGCCGACGCTCTAACTGCTGAGCCAAACCGGCCAGGGCTAAAAGCTATTTTTTATAATTCTTTTTTCTTTATTGATTTGAAAGAGAGAGGAAGGGGGAGGGAGGGAGAGAGAGAGAGAGAGAGAGAGAGAGAAACATGGATGAGAAAGAACATCAATTGGCCACCTCCTACATGCTCCCCGACTGGGGATTGGGCCCACAACCTGGGCACGTGTCCTGACCGGAAATCAAACTGGCAACCTCTTGGTGCATGGGTCGACACTCAACCACTGAGCCACATCGGCCAGACTGAGCTAAAAGCTCTTTATGCGTATGCCTAACCTAAAACAAAATGCCCTCTGATACTTTAAATTGAAGAGCAAAGATTAATAAATATAGCAAGAAGCATAATTTTCTGGGCAGAAAGCTTTAAAAAGGATAAATTTTTTAAATGTGCTGTTCAATGTGCATTCCAAAGAATTTCCTACATTATTCTTTTGCTGCCCTCACATCCTTGTCCAACTAACCTGTTAATGGTATCCAGGTATGGGCAATGGCGGCTCCTCCGGTCCTCAGAATCCACGCGGCCATTCTTTGCTGAAAGGAAAATCATCACAGGCTGTGAAAATTGGAAACCCGTATTCAGGGTCAAATACCAGTAAAACAAAGAAACAAATGGGAAAAACTAATCAGGGTGAGCTCCTATACATGTGGCCTGGCAACACCCAAAACAGCTCACTAATGGAGCAAGCCACAAATCGAGAGAATATATTTAAAACACACAAAACCAACAAATGATTTGTTTGTAGATTACATAAAGAACTCTGGTGAAGTAATAAAAAAATGTTTTAAAAAAAGACAATCCAAGTGAAAATGAGGACTATAGCCCACAAATATGCACAATGACACACGTACCAGAGAAAAAAATAAAATCAGAAAATTCCAAACACTGGCAAACATGTGGAGCAGAGAGAATGCCACGTATTGCTGGTGAGAGTGACAACTGTTACAACCTCTCAGAAAACAGTACAGCAAGAGCAAAGCTGAAAATATGCAGACCCTTTGACCCAGCAATCTCTCCATATACCATAGAGAATTTTTTGCACAAATGTACCAGGAGTATTTTACTAAAAAATATTTATAGCAGCAAGTTCAGAGACCAAACTAGAAACAGCCCAAATGTCCACCACAAATAAAATGGGGAAATCTACTTTGACATATCATTGATGGAATACTATGTAGTCATGAATATCTACCTGGATGAACCTCAAAAATATGGCTAGCAAAAAGAAAAAGGCAAATCAGAAGACAGTGTGATTCCATTTATATAAAATACATAATAAAAGACAGTACTACTTAGGGATACATATAAAGCAGAAGTGACTAGAAAAAAATTCAGAAGTGATTACCTAAGCAAAGAAGGCAGATATAGCTGGGAAGGGGCCTATTAGAGCTTCTAAGGTGCTGGTTATATCTCACTTCTTAACCTGAACAGTGTTAGGAAACAATTCTCCATGAGTCTTGTCTTGCTTGTGCACATATTGTGACCAGCAGCAATAACTTCCTCCAGACTATCTTGTCAAAGATGTTTGTATAGTGAACAGCCTTGGTAGACAGACAGTCTCTCTCTCTAGAGCAGTGGTTCTCAACCTTCCTAATGCCGCGACCCTTTAACACAGTTCCTCATGTTGTATGTGGGCGTATCTGCACAGGGTGGTCCTGCCTAGAGACGGATAGAAGAGCTGTGTTTTCCGATGGTCTTAGGCGACCCCTGTGAAAGGATCGTTCGACCCCCAAAGGGGTCGCGACCCACAGGTTGAGAACCGCTGCTCTAGAGCAAAGGGAAGGCAATCTCACAGTCCATTCTAAAAGACTCAGGATCTCTAGGAGTTCCTCTCCTGCAGGGTGATCCACTGGGCCCACTGGTTCCCTTCATGTTGCACTGCAGGAAGTGACTGGGGAAATGACATCAATGCTACATTCTGGCTACTGTTACTACTGTAATAAATTGTCTGAGGCCCAATAGTCCCATGTCTTCCTTCAGCACCATGAAACTGCGACAGGCTAACTTGGTAGTTTGCAAACAGGGTAAATAAAATCTTAGACCCTTCACTTTTTTTTTTTTTTTTTTTTGAGAGAGAGACAGAAATATCCATTGGCTGCCTCTTGCACACCCCCTTACTGGGGATCAAGCTCCACAACTCGGGCATGTGCCCTGACTGGGAATCAAACTGGTGATCTCTTAGTGCATGGGACGATGCTCAATCCACTGAGCCACACCAGCCGGGCCACAGTTCTTGATAAGAGGTAGATTAAGAGTGTACATCCAGCCCGGCCGGTGTGGCTCAGTGGTTGAGCATCAACCCATGCACCAAGAGGTTGCCGGTTTGATTCCTGGTCAGGGTACATGCCCAGGTTGTGGGCCCAATCTCCAGTGGGGGGCATGCAGGAGGCGGCCAATCCATGTTCTCTCTCATCAATGTTTCTCTCTCTTTCCCTTTCCTTTCCTCTCTCTCTAGAATCAATAAAGAAAAAAATATTTTTTAAAAAAAGAGAGTGTACATCCAGGCCTGACTGGTGCAGCTTAGTGGTTGAGTGTCGACCCATGCGCCAAGGCGTCACCAGTTCGATTCCTGGTCAGGGCACATGCCCAGGTTGTGGGCCAAATCCCCAGTGGCGGGCATGCAGGAGGCGACCAATCGATGTTATCTCTCACTGACGTTTTTCTCTCTCTCCCTCTCTCTATAAAAAAATCAATAAAAATAAAAAATAAATATAAAAGAGTGTATCCAGCCCTGGCCGGTTTTGCTCAGAGGTTAGAGTGTCAGCCTGCGTACTGGGGAGTCCTGGGTTCGATTCCCGATAAGGATGTATATCCTTATCGGATGCGGTTCGTCCCCGGCCCTGGTTGGGGTTGTGCAGGTGGCAACCAGTCGATGTGTCTCTCTCACATCAATGTTTCTCTCTTTCTCTTCATCCCTCTCTCCCTCCCGCTCTATCTGAAGATAAGTGCAAAAATATCCTCTGGTGAGGATTAAAAAAAAGCCCTGGTCGGTTTGGCTCAGCGGGTAGAGCGTCGGCCTGCAGACCAGAGAGACCTGGGTTCGGTTCCCGCTAGGCACGTAGCTCGGTTGCAGCTTGTCCCCAGCCCCGGTTGGGGTCGTGTGAGTGGCAACCAGCTGATGTGACTCTCCCACATCGATGTTTCTCCATCTCTCGTCCTCCCTCTCTCCCTCCCGCTCTATCTGAAGATAAATGCAAAAATGTCCTCAGGTGAGGATAAAAATAAAAAAAATGAGTGTATCCAGCGCTGGCCTGGTGGGTTAGTTGGTTGGAGAGTCATCTTGTACACCAAAAGGTTGCGGGTTCCATTCCCAGTCAGGGCACATACCTAGGTTTCAGGTTCAATCCCCGGTCCAGACACATACAGGACACAACTGATCGATGTTTATTTTTTCTCTCCCTTCCTCTCTCTCTAAAATCAATTTTAAAAAAAGAGTGTACATCCACACTCTTCTTTATAATGCACTTCTGCATTACATTCAGTCCATCTTAGTACTTGTAATCTATTTCATGATAAAAATTAAGTGAAAACAAAAAAAAAGACAAGACAATGACAGCAACTAGGATCTTAGTGTGTGGCAGAGAAAACAATCTCCATATCACAACTATGCAAAATTTCTAAGAAACAATTTCTGTTCCAAAAAAAATGGGAAACCTAAAGCTGACATAATATTTAAGTAAAGGTAATTAAAGAATACCCTGAAATTATTAGGTAGATTATTTAAAGAATATCAAGCACTTTCTATGAGCAAGGCACTGTTGGGGACCCGTGTGCAATGCAAATATATGTCAAATATAGGACCCTGAGCAAGGAGTTTAAGAGTTAATATAAGAGCATAACATATAAGACCTTGGCTGGGTAGCTCAGTTGGTAAGAGCATCGACCCAATATGGCAAGGCTGCAGGTTCAATACCCAGTCAGGGCACATACAAGAGTCAACCAATGAATGCATAAATAAGTGGAACAACAAATCAATGTTTCTCTCTTTCAAGTCAATTTTTAAAAACAGAGTATAATCATATATAGACAACCAGGACCAGATGCAGAATTATGGTCTTGGAGAATGAGGAATACCTCCCCCCAAACCTTGCCCCCAACATGTAGCCTGGTAATACCATTCACCTGCTACTTCAATAGGGTCCTACTAACTCACCAGAAAACAAGTGTATAGGAACATGTTCAAATCAGGGGTTTCAAGTTCAGAGAAGCAGAACATGTAACTGAGGTAAGCAGGGAAAGTTCCATAAGTGCTGTAAACCTATTTCATGATTAGTAAGAATCAACAAGTTAGAAATTTATGAGACGCAGAATGAGTGCAGAGGAAAGGGGTGCAGTCATGGGGTCCGGGGAGTGGCACTGGCAGTCCTTAGAAAGACTCTCAAAGGTAATTAAGTTCCAGGACCATTTCCCCCAACTTACAGAGGCACAAACACGTGAAACCCGCTTTCCCAAACCACAGTGACTCTGTCTGAGAGTCAGGATTAGAATCCAGACCTCCCGGCTGCCACAGCCCGGGATAACTGGTGCCGGTGCCCAGCGTTCAGTCTGTCAACCCCGAATAGTCTAATTCCAGAAAGTACAAGACTCAATTCTCACGTTTTGCAAAGTGTGAAGGCGGTGACACCTGTAAAACAGCTAGCACAACGTCTGGCCCGCGTGAGGCATTCGACAAAGGAAACCTGCTGCTGTTTATTACTATTGTTAAAAATAGTGTAACTGGTTATTATTGAGACGTACTCTCCTTAAGACGCAGTCGAGGTCGTGTCGCGGACACCGGTGAAGGGATCCGCCCCCCCCCCCCCCCCCCCCCAGGAAAGGTTGGAAAGAGAGAAAGGAGAACGCGAGAGTGGAGCCCGAGCCCAGCCCGGCCCCGCGCACCTCGCACCTCCCGCTCAGGTTCAGAGTCTTCGTCCGCCTCGCGCTCCCGCTTCACCCGCACCGCCGGCAGGACGGGCGCCGGGGCCTCGCGCGCGCTCGCCGGCTCGACCTCCCGCTTCACGCGCACCGGGCTGGCCCGGGAGATCGGCGGCTCGGGCTCCCGCTCCCGATCTCGCTCCCGCTTGACGCGACCCGAGCTGACCCGTGACTCGGACTCGCGCTTCCCGCGGGTGGAACCACGAGACTCCCGCTTGGACCGGCCGGACATAGCCACTACTGGCAGAGTCGCCCTGCGCAGGGCCAGGCACTCGGGAGCGCGCGGCAAGCAGCCAATCAGGAGCAGCGCTGTTATCCAGCCAAGGGTCTCTACGAGTCCCCGATGGGGACAAATCACGCCACAGGAAACTGGGACGTACTTGCGCCTCTTACGGCCACTTTGCCGATGCGTGCGCAGCTGAGAACGATCTGTGGGCCTACTGCCACCTTACCCGAAATTTCCAGCTTAAAGAGGCTGGAACTTTTTTTTCCTTTATTAATTTTTAGAGAGGAAGGGAGAGGAAGAGAGTCAGAAACATCAATGAAGGAGGCTGGTACTTTTTACTGGCTATGGAATTTATGGGTAAAAGAAGTCTGCATGGGGTCCCAGAGTTCTTCAAGATACATTGTGCCCCCAAACCAAAACTGGGGGGTCGTTTCCACAGTCTCCGCCCTGGGGAGACCGACGCCCCAACACAGGAGAACTAAGCATCATGCCCTGCCTTCAGCAACCCGGACCCTCTAATTAATTCAACATTTAGAGAGTTATTCTTGTTATGATACAAAAATGGGAACGTGTAACAGGAGACTTACAGGGACACTAATAAAACAGGCCTCAGGGCCTGTGACTTTCACCACCTGGAACTACTTTTTTTTTTTTTTTTTTTTAATCCTCACCAAGGATATTTTTCCATTTATTTTCAGGTAGAGAGGGAGGGAGAGAGACAGCAGTGTGAGAGAGGCACAGCCATTGGTTGCGTCGGGGAAGGGCCCGGGTGGGGCCCAGACAAGTGAGTCTGTGCCCTTGCCCAGAACCCCAGACTCTGGTCCCCTGTTGGGCGGGAGCTCTAGGCTGAGCCAATCCGACCAGGTCGGAACTACTTTCTTTGCAGTTCTACTGAGGTGTTTTGACATCAAATAAAATGCACTTTTAAAGTATGCAGTTGTCGCCCTGGCCGGTTTGGCTCAGCGGTTGGAGGTCGCCCTGGCCGGTTTGGCTCAGCGGTTGGAGCTCAGCCTGCGGACCAGAGAGTCTCGGGTTCGGTTCCCGCTAGGGGCACATACCAAAAAAAAAAAAAAAAAGTGTCCTCGGGTGAGGATAAAGTATGCAGTTGTCTCAGAACTGCTAGGTATATGTGCACACTCAGAAACTGAAACTGGAAGAGTCGCAGTTGTGCTACCTGTCACTACCAGAACCAATGCGCGACAAGGATTGAATTTTTTTTTTCTTTTTCCCCCTTCTCCTATCCAGCCCCTCCCCCTGTTCCAGAATTCCCAGCATTGAATTTTGTTGTAATTTTTTTTCTTTATTGATTTTATAGAGAGGGGAGGGAGCGAAACATCCATGAGAGAGAACATTCATTGGCTGCCTCCTGCATGCCCCCAGTGGAGATCGGCCCAGGACCTGGGCAGGTGCCCTGACTGGCGACCTCTTGGTGCATGGGACAATGCTCAACCACTGAGCCACACCAGCCGGACAAGGACTGAATTTTTATTCTGAGAAGAGGGCAGGTTATTTACCCTGAGAAGACCATCTTACATCTTATCTCAAGCCCAACCTTTTAATGAGAAGGAAAGTGTAGGTAAAGGGTTTGGAATTCAGGAGAAAGTAGGGAAAGGAGTTGGAATTCAGGGGAAAAGGTTAATCAGATAACAGCGTGGTCCGGGCATCCCGTCATCTGCTGACCAGTGATACTTGCTCTGCATCCTGGGCCGTTCTCCCCGGGGCACAGCGGCTGATACCATCTCGGCCCTGGCAGTCCTCCCGGGGCACAACGGTCACACTGAGCTGCTTTCGGCTCTCCTGAGTCAGGTCAGGGCCAGCCATACATTCCAGTCCCTGGAACAATAGCTTTCCACATGCATTCGTTACCAAGCCTACTGACTATGTATTTAAAGCTAAAAAATGTTTAACTTCTAGAGTTCTGCGTCAAAACCATCACCACGGTAAAGATAATGAACCTCCCCACCCGCCCCAGAAGTGTCTGCTTTTTCACTACAGGGTAGGTGGCGCCTCCTAGTTTCACAGACACAGAAGCACAGGGCGTGTCCTTTCCCACGCGGCCCTTTCGCGCCGCGAAGTTTGAGTCACCCACGTGGTGTCAACGGCGCCTTCCCTCGGTTTGCTCAGCGATGTTCCGCTGTGCGTGCACCACGCTTTGTCCCTTCTCTAATCACGAATCCCTAATCTCATTATTATTATTATTATTATTATTTATTATTATTATTTTAAGGAGAACTCGAAAATGGCACTCAGACCCCTGAATAATAATAATAATTATTATTATTATTATTATTTTAAGGAGAACTCGAAAATGGCACAGACTCAGACCCCTGAATTATTATTATTATTATTATTATTATTATTTTAAGGAGAACTCGAAAATGGCACACACTCAGACCCCTGAAACACCCTGGGTCCTGCCGCGGGGGCAGCTAAGACATCAGGCCCGTGGGCGCCGCTGAGTGTCCTGGCAACGCGCTCGCCTCCTCACAAGCTCTCATGAGGTAGGTGCTCTCCGATCCCCATTTACAAACGAGGAAACTGAGGCACAGCGGGGTTCAGTAGTCCCCCGAGGTCACGCCGCTGGTGACGGCGTTTCCCAGCACCCTGTCCCCAGAGAAAGGACGGGAAGGCTCCACGCCGAACGCGGAGCACAGCGGCGTCACGGGTGCAATTGTCTGACGTATCAGCAGGAAGCCTAAAGCCTTGCTCCTCAACGTAGCGTCACCAAGAAAAGCTGCGCACGTCGCGCCACCCGCCGGCGCCGGGAACTCCGCGCGCGGTGCTGCTCGGCCCCGCGGCCCGTCGGGGGCGGAAGGCCGGGGCGCGAGGCCGGAAGGCGGGCGCGGGGCGGCGCCGAGCTCTCCGGGCAGGAGCGCGGCCGTTGGGGCGGCGGTGGTTCCGCGCCCAGAGCTCCAGATGGAAGCGGCGCCGGATCCAGGGCCGGGCCTCTGCTGCAAGCCTGGCGGGCGGCTGGACATGAGCCACGGCTTCGTGCACCACATCCGACGGAATCAGATCGCCCGGTACCGTCCCACCCCGCCACCCTTACCCCCGGCCCGGCCTGGCTCGGCCCGGCTGTCCCTGACTCCCGCTCGGCTCCCCTCAGGGACGACTACGACAAGAAGGTGAAGCAGGCGGCCAAGGAGAAGGGGAGGAGGCGGCACGCGCCCGCGCCGGCGAGGCCCCGCAAGCCCGACCTGCAGGTGTACCTGCCGCGACGCCGAGGTGAGGCCGCCCGCCCCGCCTGCCTCCGAGCTCGCGCTGCCTTCCCCGGGCCCTCGGCCTCGGCCTCCCCTGTCTGTATGGAAAAAAACACTTGTCTCCCAAAGGCTCGGTTCTCGTCGTCCCTTCCCGGAACCTCCACGTCGACGCTCCCCGATCTCCGCTCAGAGATTCTTCCTGGAGAACAGGGAGGGCTTATGGCCCCCAGTTAAACATCACTGTTGTGGGACAGATCTGGGAGCCAGCAAGAAGTTGTCTGCCAGTTTGCCCCATCTTCCTGTATATTCCTATTCCCACTACCTAACAGGGAACAGGCTCAGCCAGCTGTAGGCGCCCAGGACATAATTGTGGAATGAAGCCCAAACCCAGCGAAAGGCCTTTTCCCCCAGCTTCCTTGAGACCTAGAGATCACAACAGTCAACATATGATGCCAGATTTGTTGAGCATTACTTAAAGTGTCCTTAGGTCTTCTGTGCATTTATTGAGCCATGTAGTTATCATAGGACCCTATAAAGTAGGAACTATTATTTCTGTTTCACAGTCAGGAAAACACGCACAGAGAGATTAAGTAACTTGCCCAGAATCTCAGCTGGTAAATGACAGAGCCTGGATTTGAACCCAGGCACAGCTCTGTTCATCTCTCCACTACCTTCCAATCCTATTCACTAGACAAATGTGTATTGTATACCTACTGTGTGACAGGACTGTGCTGGCCCTGAAACAGGGATACAGAGGTAAATAAAACTGACTGGCACCACCTTCCATATACAAACATGCTTATAAAAAGATTGGGGCTTTTATCGCTGAGGTCAGGGCCTCCAGCAGCCTTCCCCTTTTCCTCTCACTCTGGTTCATCCTTCTAGATGGCTCTACCCACCAAAGCAACCCAGACTGTGAGGAGTCCGGTGAAGGCAGCAGTAGTGGCGGCTCCCAGCCAGAGCCTTCTGGCCATCAGCTCTTCTGCTTAGAATATGAGGCGGACAGCGGAGAGATCACATCAGTTATCGTGTATCAGGTACGCCTGGTGGAAACAGCTACAGCCTGAAGGTCCTAGGAACTGGTAGAAATCACTGCCAGCCCCCGAGCCACTGTTTTCATCAGGGTCAGAGGGAAGTGTCTGCTCTGCATGGGAGCATAAACTGCTTGGCAATGCTTCTGAGCACAATTCCAATCACACAGTGATCCCCAGTGGGCAGCAGGGAGGGCTCTTGGCCCTCAGTTGAGAATCGCTGTTACAGGGGATACCTGGGAAATGACAGGCACTGACAAGAAGCTATGAGTCAAATGGAGTTCTTTGAGAGATTTATCTAGGGACAGGGCAGGTCGCCTTTCCAGAAGAGGCCAGGCCCTGAGCTTCCTGACTCTTCCTTCACGTAGGACGATGACCCAGGAAGGGTGAGTGAGGAGGTGTCAGCACACACGCCTCTGGATCCACCCATGCAAGAGGCCCTCAAGTTGCGCATCAAGGAGGAGATTGCAAAGCGCCAGAGCCGAGACTGACCAGGCTGAAGGCATTCCCTCCAGGCTGGAGTCACTGCCCAGGAGTTCACCCCTAGTTAGGGGATGCCAGGATTATTCTGGGCTGATCTTGACACACACACATACCCTAGAGCAGGGTGTTGCAGGAATCATGCCTGATCACCTCCCTTGTAGCCATTCTTGTATATTGGCCTATTTGACCGGCCTAATTTGGAATTTTAGAGAATTTTGTTTGGCTAGCTTGGTGTTCTAGAAGCAGAGACTCCAGGGAGAGGCCAAGGTTTATGAAGCCTTATGCCAACGTGCTGCTTTCTCACTGAGTTCATATGTGCTGGGATATCTGGCCAGTGCTGCGCCACCCAGCTCTGTAGGCCATATTTGTTATTTTGTGGTTCCTTCCTACCGTGCTTTTGCTCACTTTCATTTATGTTTTTCTAGATCTTTTTTTTCACCTCTGTTTCTTTGTTCTTTTTTTTCCCTGTTAATCCTCACCCAAGGATATTTTTCCATTGATTAGGTAGAGTGGAAGGAAGGGAGAGAGAAAGAGAGAGAGACATGGATGTGAGAGAGACATTGATTGGTTGCCTCCCGCACGACCCCAACCAGGGCCAGGAATAGAACCTGAGACCCTTCAGTCTGCGGGCAGATACTCTTAACTGCTGAGTAAAACCTGCCAGGGCTGTTTCTTTGTTCTTTATCTTTTTGTCTCAGAGGCCATCAGTTCTTCCCCACCCCCACTTCCCAGTGTGACTGTGCACCTCCAGCTGCTCAGGACTTTGGAGGTGTGAGGTCCTGGGAGGGGGTCTACCTTTCTGAGGAGCTCCCAGTAATCCTGATACCAACACAGTGAGAGATGTTCATTTTTGAGGCCAACTGGCAAGTATGCCTCCCTCCCTTTCTGTGGCTTTTTCAGGGTTATGTCATATCCCACTGCTTTGTACTGTCTAGATAAGGAGACTTAGGAAAATGAGGCCAAAACTAAATTGCAAGGATTTCTTGCAGCAAACCCTGCCTTGGTTGACTATAGAATTCTAGCTTTCAACCTCATCCCTAAAGGGAAGTTATCAAAACATGCTCGAAACTGCCTCTTCAAATGTGATTCAACAGTCTTGAACGTACATACAAAGAGAAATTCAACAGCAATAATTACCTGTTTGGAATCCTAGTTGCAAAGAAAAAAAAAGGCCCAAACAATGCCCCAGAGGAAGTGGAATGAACCTTTCTCATCTCTCTTCCCCTACCCCATTCTTTCTCCTTGCCTGCCTCCTGAGAGTATATAATCTCCCAACGGATCCCTAGAATAAGGATCCCAGGAATATCAGTGCTTTCACCTAAGTGAACATTTTCCCTAATGCAGGGTTAGGCTAAGGTTGAGAAATCTACACGGCATCCTATACACTGCAGTCCCAAGCCACTTCAGTTTTCCGGCATATTGGCCTAACCTCAGTGACTTGAAAATTGGGGTTTACATGAGCCTATGAGCACTGAGACTTCTTGAAACCAAAGTCCCCCTGCCTCAGGGGTTTCTTCACATCAGGGTCTCAAGATCAGTCTGGCTGGTTCATCTCAGAAGCTTTTCTCTTAAAGGATACCTGAGGACACTCTTAAACTACATTATTAAAATGCAGCTAGCCACAGCTTGCAGTGACAGAGGAAGGCCAGGAAGGTGAGTGAGGTGGATAGGTTAGAAGGGCCTGCTTGTGAAGAGACCAGAGTGCTCCTGACCCACAGAGCTGGCCCAAGGTTAAAGGCCTTAAACTTGCCAGTCCTGGGCTCAGTTCTACTTTTAAAGGAGAAAGTCTGCCCTCTATTTATTCAGCTGGACTCAAAGTGCCTTTTGACATAATGTTAACTACCCTCCAGAGCCCCCTGGGTCAAGGAGGCTGTGCCATCCCAGTTTCCCTGCAGCTCAGAGGACCAGTCATTTTAGTCTTCCAGCTCTTCAACTGATCTTCTGACTTGGACATGGGATTTCACTGGAACGCTTAGACTTCCCAGTCTGGAAATACCTTTGGGGTCCATCTTCTCACAGCTGGATGGCCTGCTTCCTGGATTTATTATAGAATTTAGAAACAAGACCAGAAGAGGAGGTTGGGAACATGGCACCTGAAATTTTAGCCTCCATTCCTGTTTTGTGAGAAGGGAAGCGTGTACCTATTGTCTTTATGTGTTTGTCTTGTAATCCTCACTCAGGTAAGAAACTGGTGGGAACTCCTTGCGTGTAAAATTTTTCTTGAAGCACTTTGCTTATCAAGTGCATAAAAAATATTTTCCACTCAAGAAAGTTTTCTAATTCTGAGCTAATTTATTCAGTATGACTATATAAAGCACTAAGTCTGCTTTAGTGCTTAAATGGAAGGTTGTCCTTCAGAGCAGAACTGTTGATGAGGCTGCCATTGCTTAAGGCGTGCCTGAAATGCTTCTCTGGTGATGGCCCTCAGCCAGGAGACAGCTTTCTAGCACAGGCTCATTGCTTATTGCCACCCATCATCTGGGACCCAAGATGGCATTATCCAGTTTATTCCCCAGACCTGCCTCCAGATATCTTTCAGCTATCTTCAAAAATCGGTGCTTTGCCATCAAGGAAAATGTTCAGAGCATTTCCCACAGACTCAGATATGTCCCAAAGGGAACTGTCCTGTGCTGTGTGGTAAAGTGGCAACAGTGTTGACTAGCTGGAGCTTTCCGGCAGGCTGCTTCAGATTCAACACTCACTTGACTAGATACATTTTTGGCTGTCCAAAAAAAAAGTCTGGTAGCCTGATAGGTATATCTCATGTCCATTTAAAATGAAGTGTTCCTTTATTTACTGAGGGTAAGCCTTGGATTTTAAGGTTTTGTGTTTCCTGGGCCAAGGTGGGTGATGTTACTAATAGAAGGAAGCTGGGGTTTGCATGGGGCTTGGGCTCTGCAAAAACAAACACTAAAGCTTGAGTTCCAGCCAGTTGGCAAGCGTGGAAATCTTTGACAAACATAAAAGAAGAAAAGAATATACGGCTTTTCATATTGAGTGAGAGAGAGAGAGGTGGAGCCTGTGGAGCCTGGCCAGACATTAGGAAGGACCAGTGTGGGCAATAACAAATGCTCCCTATGGAAGAGCCTCTGAAAGAGAGATTCCATCTCCATGGTCTACCCTAAGGGGGCACTACCAGTTAGAGATTAGCCTGTGGACCTGGAAGAAATCCTTTGGTGTAGTGGGTATCCAACCTGCTGCACAGGGAGATCTGTGGATGGTTGAGTAGTGGATTCCCAGCTGGTTCACAAATATAAATGAAGCCTTTACATATAGAAAGAGGAATAAGGACAGATTATTTTCCTACCTCTGAGCCTTTTGGGAGAATCGCCGTGGAATGTTGAAAATTATTTGAAACATTTTAAGCTCCCTCCTTGAATTCCTACCCTGTCCCTGAGGATTTAGATGGCCAAGAAGCCATAGACATCCACCCCAAATTTCCCGAGTGATTGGAGTGATGCTAGAAGTGAAAACCTGAGTGAATGGCTCCTCTGCCTTTTTAGAACTACCAGAACGACACACTGGTTGCACTGGTTATGTTGTGATGTTAAATGTATAAAAAGCCATATAGTCTTCTGTTTTCTCATTTCAATGTTTTTGCTATGTGGATGAATAAAGTGAAGTATGCAAATAATTTGAAAATCCTGGAAGGAAGGTACTTTTCAAAGACAGTATTCTTTTTAACCAATAAATACTATTTTTACAGCACTATTTTTGCCAAGAGTTCTGAAATCACTTGTGTATGTAAGGAAAGTAAAGACTAAATGTCTGCTCTTAACGTCTTTCAGCACTACAGAATCAGCACTTGAAATATCTCTTGCTTTGCTTAAAGAACTGTGCTGCTGGGAGCATAACATCTAGACTCACTTAGCTTTAGAACTGGAAGGGACTTTTAAAGACTTCGGGTCCTACTCGTCTGATACATGACTCCCCTCTACCAACTACCAATGAAGAGCCCTTCTGTCACAGGGAGCTCTATCTTGGGGTAACTCCTTTAAGGACTACTCATACTGTCATATTAAGCCCAAATCTTCCTCCTTGTCACAGCTCTGGAGCACTTGTCTACCCACTTTACATTAAAACAGCCAGTTTAGAACCTGAATAGTCCTTTCAGGCCTTCCCCATGATAAAAGTTGGACAGGAACACAAACCCAGGTCAATAAGACAGTAAATGTTCATTAAGAATGGCAAAGCTACTAATGAGGTAGGAAAGGCTGAGGGTTCATGGCACCATTGGGCAGATGAGAAAAATGGGCCTGCACCAATGGGAACACACCTGAGCCAGAAGATGGTGCCTCTCTGAATTAGAGGTGCACCTCTGTCCTGGGGCACAGCATGGCCAACAGAAGGTGGACTAAATTTTACACCCCACTGGTCCATTCAGCCTGGTGTTCTTACAGTAATTGCTCTGTACTGCCATACTTTACTTGTCCCGATGCAATTTGGAAAAGGGTTCTCCAACAGGTTTTCTCTTTCCATTTTTGTTTGGTTTTTATTTTATTTTTTCCTCCCTCTTTCCATTTTTAACTGCCACTGGCTTCTTCATCAAGCCATTGTCTATCTTATCTGCCAATTTCCCTAACAATACTAGCCTGTTTACCTTTGCCTCACTAATGCCAGCAAAAGTAAACTGGCCTCCTGGCAGCCTGGGCCCATGCTCCCTTCAGGTAAATGATCTGTTGGCCCCAGTGTTGTCTTACAAGGGCTCTCAGCAGATTCTGGGCTTCCTTTTAGAGTGCCAGGCACCCTTCTGGTGTGTGTAAGGGAATATTCTGCTCTTTTAATTAGGAACAGAACCAAGAGGGTACTCTTGGCCTACAAGTGTTTTTCTTTAATAATCAGGAGCAATCAGGGTGTTGCAGGTCCTGATTACGCAGCAACGTTAATCACAAATCATGCCATCTCCAATCATCATGTTCCAATCTGCCCTCCAAAAGGAGGAACAGGTAATGATTATCCTACCTGACAATTGGTCTGTAAATGTTGCTGAAAGCTGGTGGGTAATTTATTCCCACACTATCCTGTTTCCTTTTCCCAAATTGCTCTGGGACTCCCACCTTCCTCTGTTGCCTACCAACACCTGGCCATGTGTATGTACTTAGAATGGACAGCGTGGTCTCTGCTGCCTTTTTTCCAGTTAAGTGCTAAGCAGTCAGGTAACATGTTTTGGACACCTGACTTCTGGACAGTAGTACTCTGTGTGTTTGTACCCTTGAAAATGCATCCCGTGAGTCCGGATGGTGTGGTTCAGTGGTTGAGCATCGACCCATGCACCAAGAGGTCGCTGGTTGGATTCCTGTCAGGGCATATGCCCAGGTTGTGGGCCCAATCCCCAGTTGGGGGCATGCAGGAGGTGGCCAATCAATGTTCTCTCTCGCCATGTTTCTATCTCTCCCTTTTTCTCTCTCTAAAAATCAATAAAGAAAAAAATTTTTTTAATATAAAATTTTAAAAATATGCATCCGGTGAAAATAGCTTCCTCCTGAGTTTGCTGAGTGAAGGGAAGCATAATCCAAATCCAGAGCGCTTGAATTTAAGGACCAGCTAAGGCTTCTCTGCGGACCACTTCGCCCGGGGCAGACAGGCGCCGGGCGCCAGGTTGAGGGAGATAACCCGAAGTCTCACTTGTGGGCCCGTCCCTGCTGCGGAATGTGCCCTGCGGCGGAGACAAGCTTGTTCCAGCGACGTGCACGATGACGATTACAGGTGGAACTGGAAGGTGGTGCAGCCCCCAGCTTCCAGCCTCCCGAAGCTTCCACAGCAAGAACAGGGGCAACAGGACTATCCTTTCCGCATCTCGGAGTCAGAGCCGCTGCAGGAGTCCCACGCCACGATCCTCACCCCCAGGTTCCCGAAGCTGGGGCTCCACCCCCGTTCCACCGGGACTTCGCGCGGGGTCTCGGGAGTTGTAGTCCTAAGCGGAGCACGGGCCCCCGTGCCCGCGGGGCGCGGACTCCAGGTCCCGGCGGGCGGCGCGGTGCGGCCTAGGGCGAGGGCGTGGCCGCCGGCCCTTTAAACCTGCAGGGCCGTTCAGAGGGCCGCAGCCGGGGACGGCGCCACGCGGGGGTGGACACTTTGCGGCAGCCGCAGGGCGCTCCGAGGAGGTGCGTACTGGGCCCCTTATTTCCCAGGACCTTCCAGGGATCACCGGAGAAAGCTCGTGCCCTGGGCCCGGGGACTCGCCTGCTGCGGGCTCCAGGCGTCCACGCGGGCGGGGGCCGGGCTGGGCTTCCCGCTTGGTCCCGCCCTCGGGGCGCGGTGGTCGCGTGGTTGCCTTGTGTGGCCGCCCCTCTACCGGGGCTGGACCCACTCCGGGCTTTCTTTGGCTTGGCCCCTTGACCGTCCTAACTGCAGCCATGGCTCCCGAAGCCCCGCTCCCTCAGGGAGGGAGGGTGACTCCCTGTCCAGATGTTATGGCGCCGCCTAAGCCTCTGAGCAAGCTTGTGGCTTTTGGGTGGGATGCGGACGCCCCCGGTGGGTGCCAGAGTGTGACCACGTTCTGGCGTGGGCACTCCGAGTCCCGGCGGGATGACCACCTTCCTTTCCCACCCACCCCCTACGACTTTGACCACTCACTGGACCCTGGACTTTGACCCCTCTCTCTCCACCAGGCCGGGGCAGTTGATGGTTTTGGCGAAGTATCTTAAGGTAGCTGGGCCTGCCCCCTCTTCCCCACCTACCTCTTGTCATCCCTCCCACATCACTACCACCCTGGCTCCCCTCCCTCATGACCGCCTGGATCCTCCTTCCTGTCAGCTTATCAGCATTCTCCATCACTGGCCTATGGACTGTGTGAGTAAAGAGGAGGAGGGGGGAGACAACTAGGAGACAAAACGGGCCGGGCTGAGGAGGGACAGGACCCAACAGGAGCTTGATGGCACACACAAAGCCCCTTGTCCTGTGGCAGGCCCCAGGGTGATACCCAGAGTCACTCTGGCTGTCTCCAAAGCCTGGCCTGGTGCCTGGGCACACAGTCCCTTGGGACAAGCTGGCACCACTGCTGTTCAGCAAGGTGGCCCTGACAGACATACTTCTCGCCAGGGCAGCTTCCAGAGGTCCTCTGGTTTGTGGCCATTGCTGTGGGTTCTGGTGTGGTGTCAGGCTTCAGGGCCACCCCAACTTGAGTCCCTAGCAAGGACAATGAGCCTGAATGGGGCCAGAATCAAGGGAGAAGAGAATAGTCAGTGGGGGAAGGCAGGGTGGGTCATGGGGTGACAGTTCTGTTCCCACAGGTATGCCATGGCCGTGATGAACCGCCACGTGTGCCCTGTGGAGAACTGGTATGGCGCACTCTGCAGACAGCTTCATTCTAAAGCTCCCTTCATCTCTGTTCCCTCTTGGGCCGGGGCTGCTGCGAGCCAGATGGAGACCCTGGGCCTCACTGCTCTTCTCTGACATTGGCGCGCCTGCCCCTCCCCAGGCATGGCTTTGTGCCCACTTACCTGCTTTCCACCACCCCTTCGTCCCTTTGGCTTCTATCTCAGGCGGACCCTGGGAAGTGGACTCTCCTGCCCCTAATAAGGAAGGTCTTGAAGGGTGGTCTCTGAGAGGCCTGAAGTACAGGCCAAAGGGTTCGGGGAACCCCTTTCCCTCAATCTACCCTGTCCTGCCTTTCAGGTCCTACAACGAGTCCTGTTCTCCTGACCCCACTGAGCAAGGGGGTCCCAAGACCTGCTGCACCCTGGACGATGTCCCCCTCATCAGGTAAGGCCTGGAAACTGAGCAGATCAGAGAGACCCAAGGCCCTGATAGACTCGTAGTCAAGCCCCTCAAGCAAAGGCCTGTCCCAAAGGATCTCATAGGAATAATAATTATATTACAAGCACTTAATAACAGTACCACTTGCCAATTACTATGTGCCAGGCACTGTGCTGAACGCTTTACATGCATGATGTCATTAATCCTCCCAGCATTGAGGCAGCTATTGTTTTCACTGTTTTATAGGTAAGGAAACTGAAACTGAGTTATGTCCTCCATTTAATTAATGGAAATACCTGGATTTAATCTCAAGCCCTCTGATTGCCCAGCCCAAGTTCTGGCTCAAAGAAAGCCAGACCAACTACAGGCCTTGACAGTCTCAGGGAGTCCAAGGAGTCTCAGGGTCTGCCGAGCCATCATGGGCACTCCCTAACCTGTCACACACCTGAGCTCTGCCTTTTTAAAGGGAATGGGAGGTGCCAGTTGGGACCAGTTGTTTGTGAGAGACACTGGCCCTTCTCATAAATCAGTGGCTTAAATTGGGCACAGATAAAGCAAGAGGAGGCAAGTGGGCCAGAATGGGGTCCCTCTGGTGCTCCTGCCCCTCTCACTTTGTCCTTGCCCCCTCCCCTCAGCAAGTGCGGCACATATCCCCCAGAGAGTTGCCTCTTCAGCCTCATTGGCAACGTGGGTGCTTTCATGGGTGAGTTGTGCCCTTAGTCCCCCTTAGCCAGCCCAGTCCAGCCCACCCCCACACATCCTCCCCCCCAGAAGGGTCCAGGAAGCCCTTGCTCAACATAGCCCACCCAACCAAGGGCTAAAGCAAGAGGGGCCACTTCTTTCCCTGTTCCCTAAAGGCCAGAGGCTGACTCCCACACAACCACCCTGCTGGCTGGAGCCTGTTCACCACCTGCCCATCTGTTCCCTTCTGGCCTCAGTGTCTGGAGGGATGAGAGCTAGCGGGCTCCTGGGCAGGGCTGGGCCAGAGGAAGGCACTAATGCTGGCACCACCCATGCTCTTCCTCCCCAGTGGCCCTGCTCTGCCTCCTGCTCTACGGGCAGCTCCTGGAGCAGAGTCGGCATTCCTGGATTAACACCACAACACTCATCACAGGCTGCACCAACGCTGCAGGTCTTGTGGTGGTTGGGAACTTTCAGGTATACACACCTACCCACCTCTTGAACATCCCCGAAAAGGACAAGGCTGTCTGCAGGGACCGTCTCCTGAGGGTTGACTGAAGCTGCAGGGGCAGCCTCTCAAGCTTGGGGGTGGGAAAAGGAGGGCCTGGGAAAGGGGAAAAGAGAAGGGAGGAAGGGGGACAGAGAAGAGGGGTGAAGTGGGGCTACTTCACTAACCAGCACCTCTCTCTGGGCCCAGGTGGATCATGCTAAGTCTCTGCATTACATCGGAGCTGGTGTGGCCTTCCCTGCTGGCTTGCTGTTTGTCTGCCTGCACTGTGTCCTCTCCTACCATGGAGCCACTGCCCCCCAAGACCTGGCTATGGCCTACCTGCGGATTGTGCTGGCAGCCATCGCCTTTGTTGTCCTGGTCCTCAGTATCCTTCCAGGATAAAGCAGCCAGGAACTCATCCTCTAGCCAGCCCTTCTCTCGCCCAAGATGAGGGGAGTATGGCACACCTTCCAGATAACACTGCCCTATGGTCTTCCATTCCCTCTCTTGGGAGGTCAGGCCCAGTAGTTTGCCCTAACATATTTACGTATCCGGGAAGGCAGGTGTGTCAGCAGTCTCCCATGTACCCTACTGAACGTTTCCTTAGCCCCGTTCCAGGCGGTGTCTTCTTCATCCATGAGAATTCTCAGCTGCAGCACGGGGCAGCTCTGTGTGAGTGGGTGTTTGTCATCGACATCCTCGTTTTCTATGGCACCTTCTGCTACGAGTTTGGGGCAGTCTCCTCAGAGACACTCGTGGCTGCACTGCAGCCTGCTGGCCGGGCCTGCAAGTCCTCTGGGAGCAGTAGCACCTCCACTCACCTCAACTGCGCCCCTGAGAGCATCGCCATGATCTGAGGTCTGGGGAGGGTGGCTGGCCCAGCCTCTACTACTCCCCACCCCATGTCTTCTTTGCATTTATTTTGTACCAAAAACAATTTTGAGAGAGTATTCTGTTGGGATTTAGGCTTCCTCGCTCTGGGAGGAGTGGCCATCCCACATCCACCTGTGCCATAGAGGAGCGGGCCCTGGCAGCTGCCTGAGCTGTGCATGATCCGCTCCCCATTCTACAGTGTTGTTTTTATGTTTCAAGGTCACATATCCTCAGTACCCAGCCAACCCTTCAGGTGCCTTTATTCCCCAGTGCTGAGGCCAGACCACTGGGGTTTCCTGCTGCAGGAATTGGGGGCTGGGAACAGCAAGAGGGATAGAAGTGGTGGGGGAGGGGGGTGAGTGCGCCTTAGTCTGTGGGAAGGCCCACTTTGGGGCCCACTGAACTGCACTGGGATTCTTCACTCTGCCCATTACTTTCTTTAGGGCAAATAACACAGCAGAACCACGTGGGTATTTTAGTACTTTTTTTTTTATATATCTATTAAAAGAATTCTAATTTGCATGTTTGTAGTCTGTTCTGGAGACTCAGAGTTCCTGATTCAGGTAAGCTTTCCCCAGGCAAAGAATGTCCCTAGGGAGAGTCCTGAGTGCCCTGTGCTCTTTGAGAGCAGGGCTGCCTCCAACGAAGGTGCGAGCCAAATATTCCTGAAGGGCTTGAAGCCTTTTTGGGCTAAAGAACTGACTGATCTGATCATTTCTCTCTTTTTTTTTTTAAATTTTTTTATTGTTTTTTTAGAGAGAGAGGAAGGGGAGAGAGAAATAGAAACATTGATCAGCTGCCTCCCTAAGCCTGCAACCTAGGCATGTGCCCTGACAGGGAATCAAACCAGGACTTCTCAGTCCATGGGACAATGTTCAGTCCACTGAGCCACACCAGCTGGGCTGATGTGATCATTTCATACTTCCTTCCCCACTCAGAGTCTGGTTTGAAGTTTGATTCCTTAGTTTAGTATAAGGGGGTGGGGGTGGAGCCATGTAAAGAGCGGCTTTAAAATGTTAGAAACAGAAAGAAAGCACCTGGAATTTTAAGGCTGATTACAAATTACAGGGGGAAATGGATGCATCTTTAAATATCTACTGGGTACCAGATCGTGACATGCTTTCCAGCCAAGAACACATAGCCCCAACCCCTGGCTGGTCTGGTGGCCAGGTTCTTGACCTGGGCTCCATTGCCCTCAGGCCAGCAAGCTTGGCAGGGAAGGATACGCAGCCTGGTGCCTTCTGCAGTCCAGGCCCACCTTCCCCAATAGCAGTAGGGCCATAGTGGAAGGCCCCTGCCCAGGCCTGTGAGCAATGCAGCCGCAGGGTGGGAAAAGAAACCTTTAATGAGGGTTTGAGGTGCCAGAGGAAGGTGTAGAGGACCGGTACTCAGCCCCAGCTGCCTCATGTATACATGGCTCCATGCAGGTTCTCCAGTCGGTGCTTCTGCTGTTGCTTGCGAGCCTGGGGGAAAGAGGCAGGGGCCATATGTGAAGGTCTGTGGGTGAATGGATGGGGCAGCTATCAAGGAACTGGCTCACACTGTTTTCAGTCCCCTGGCCTCTCACCAAAGTTACTGGGAACAGAGCCAGGGGCCTGAGGCTTACCCAGGTTTGCTGAGAGCATTGAGGACAGCCTGAGGAAGCCCCATTTCCACCCCCTCCACTTACCACCAGCACCTACCTTATCTCGTCTATGCTCCTCATAAGTATCATCATCAGTGGGCAGTTCGTAGCGGCAGAGGGGGCAGGAATTTGTCTGGGAAAAACGAGGCAGTTTTCCAGCCCAGCCCTGGTCTTTATAAACTAATATTCATCCCCTGCTCCCAATTCTCACCCTGACCCTTCTTCCTTCTCTGATTCCCCCAACAGCTCATAAAAGAAAGGGGCTTGAGAAACGGGCAGGGTGAGCAGTACCTTGCTTAGCCAGGGCAGAATGCAGTTGGAATGGAAGAAGTGATGGCAAGGCATCTCAATGGCAGTCTCCTCCTCCTCAAATTCCAAAAGACACACGGGGCACTTGAGCTCTTTAGGAGGGAGTGCTGATCAGGAGAGCTGCTACAGGCCCCACCTCCCAGCTCCCACTCCTTAAGGGCACTTGCCCCAACCTGGCCTGGAAAACTAAAGGGCCAGTCCACAGTCTGGCTTAGAGGGAGGAGCTGTCTGGCAGACCTGCCCCAAAGAGCAGAAAGAATTCCTGTTCTCACCAGACTGAGAGCCCCTGATGACTGTCCTGGGGAGGTTTTCAACCACAGTCTTGGCAGCAGGTGGAGGCAGGTGGTGATCCCAATCTACTACCAACCCCAAGTCTTCAAAGTCCATACTATTGAAAAGTGACCTGGGAAGAAGGACGCAAGGTCAGGAAACCATACTTCCTCTTTGCCTCCACAGTTGACTCGGCATCAGTAGGTAAAAACTCTGTCCAGCTAATAGTAATAATAGCTACCCCAATCAGTAGTGCACACCAGATTAAAAGGACAATGAGAAATGGTTTACAGCTGCTATCACAATCCCAAGCATGCAGACTATGTATTCCCATTTTACATATGAGGCAACAGGCTGAGAAGTTGCTCAGGCTACGCAGGAATGACCTGGTAAAGCCAGATTCCAAGAGACAGTGTTGGCGTGCCTGGTGTTCCCAACCAATGTACCTACTCACATTTATTCGGCCCCTACCCCGCCCCCAAGCTTCGCCTTCTCGGGTACCATCTAAAGCCCGCTGCCCTCCCGCCACCGACTTCCCCTACTCCATTCAGCTCCAGTCTTTCCCAGAATCCCCTCACCCGGGAGGCCCAAGGGCGATCCAAATGATCTACTTCCCCTGGAATCTAGTCTCCGGACAACTCTCCAGATCATTCATCGGTCCTGCCCAGAATCTGCTGCCTAGGTAATCCGCCTTCTCCAGCCGGCCCCAGCCCAGACACCTGGTGCCTGGCCACCTCCCAGCCCCGCGCATCCACCTCGCCAGCTCCAGCAGCATGTTGGTCCGGGCCTCCTGCTCAGGGTCCGACGGCTCGCAGTCGTGTTCATCGAAGTAGGACGCCATGGCAGCCGAGCGGTCTGACACAGCAGCCCTGGGGCCCCGCGGACCGCAGCTTCGCGGCAAGGGCCAATAAACTGGCGAGTTGATGAAAGAGGGCCAATCATAGCATCCAAAAGGCGGACACAGTGGTTCATTAGACGCACAGAAAGCGGAAGTATTAATTGTATCACCTTTCATTGGCTTGAATAAGTCAGGTGACCAAAGGCTAAAGCCAATGGCCCGGGCTGATCAGAAAACTTTTATTTTGCAGTCCGAGCCTAGGGTACATAGGAACGTGGGAGTGAGGTATGGACCGTGTGGGTATCGCCCTGAGAAGCCGAGTGTCTGGGGTGTAGGGTGTCTTCAGTCCGCTCTGCGGCTCAGAGGGCCTGGGCAATACAGATGCCAAAGGCCTCTCAGAGGGGGAGGCGCTGGTCGGGGGGCTCGGGGTCTGACAGCCCAGGGGGAGACAGATCTTGGAATAGGCGCTTCCCGCAGCTCTGCCCCCGGGCCCACCGGGCACTAGTGCACCCCCTGAGCTCTAGTTGCTTCAGGAGTTGGTGCTTGAATCCTCCCTAACACTCCCCAACAAACAAAAACATTCTGCTCATTTCTTCTGTATTAGACACAAAAGTAAAGGGTGGGGCCAACCTCCCCAATCAAGAGAGAGAGGATCTCTGCTGGGGAATCTGGGGCCTTACCTGCTCCTGGGCCTGTCAGCGTGACCTTAAGACCATGGCTCAACTTCTCCCCTAGCTCCTGTAGTGGCTGGAGTTAAATAAGTAGTTTGCTATGGATGCATGGAACAGAATAACAGATCTCAGTGGGGGGTGTGGACGAAAAGGGGCCACATGCTAACCTGACAAGCTCAGGGAAGGCCTGCATGATGGCCTTGCAAACTCAGAGACCTAAAGTAACCGCAAAGGATGGTCTGAAATTAAAACTTTTTAACTAAAAACAGTTTATGCAGGTAGTCATATCCTAAGCTGGCATCTTCCCTGACCAAGATCAATCTTTACCTTCTCTGAGCATGTCTGTTGTCTTTTTGCACCTATGATAACATATCTTTGGAATGTCAAAGTAATTTGCCTTTTCCCAGACCCCTCAAAGCACAGGCACTGCTCTGTGGAGACCACAAATCCCCTCACTGTTATTGAATTAATTGTTGACTGTTAACTGTCCTGTACATACCTATGTAAAAGATGTATGCGTCTGACTTTTCAGCCAATCCCAGAGGTTTCCCTGCTTTGCTTTCTCCTGCCTCTTTAATCTATCACCAATGGATTTCATGTAACCCACTTGTGTCTTCTCTTTTGATTGTAATGTATAAAATAAGGTGCAAAACTGCCATTCCTGGAGCATTATCTTAATCCGTTGAGATTTTGCTTCTCAGCAGTTGTCGACAGTTTTGGCTCAAATAACTCACAAAAATTCTTTACAGGTTTGAATGTTTCTTATGTTAACAGAATTGGAGGTGGGAGGTGGAGAGGACAGGAAGAGATTAACCAAAGAACATATATGCATACCATGGATATAGACAACAGTATGGGGAAGGTCTGGGGTCAGGGGTTGGGAGGAGGAAGGCAAAAGGAGAAAATGGGATATATCTGTAATACTGTCAACAATAAAAACAAAAAAGTAGTTTGCATCACTGGCTACCTGTGAATCTCCTCGAGAGAGGAGAGAAGGGGTTGCTGCTTCAGGGGGAAAAAATCTAATAACCCTCAAAGTTTCTGATTAAATTGATCTAGGCCTGGGTGTGGTATTTTTATAAGTTCTGACATGAGACAGGATTGAGAACCACAGCACTAAATGATTTGGGAGATAGCTCCCATTTATTTGGCATCTAGAACCTTTACATTTATGGATGTGGGAGCTAAGTATCATTATCCCTTTTTACACACATAAAATCCATCGGGGAAGTGGTCTCTAAGTGAAGACCAAGTGTTCTTCTCCATCTTTCCCAAGGAAAGGAAGATGGTAACGAGCCCATTGGGAGAGTTACCAGACAGGGACCCAGCTTGAGTGGGTCTGCCTTGGGCGGACTGTAGTGTGTAGGTTCTTGACTTCGTGCAGGAAAGATTTCACAGCACAAGTCCAGGTGATTTTGAGAGTATGTTTATTAAAGCTGGGGGCTGTGAAACAAGGAAGGGCTTAGGGTGTAAGAAGCCACAGGAGAGCCTAGGCAGAGCCACTTTGGCTCTAGAAACATGGGAACAAAGTGAGCCAGGGTGGGGCTGCTGTCAGCTCACTGGAGAGTCAGAGAAAAGGGGGCCTTGGGACAGGTTCAGGGGGTTAGCCTGGGATGAGCTGCCCCTGCCCATTGCTCCCCTGGTTGCAAGTCTCGTGGGGTCCCTTAGAGTTTAGAAGATGCACACCTGTGAGGGAAAGAGGGGGAAGGGAAAGGCGGGGGTGTGTTCCCAGGAGGGAGAGCACGAGCAGGGTCCTAGGGTTTTAAAGGCCAGGAGTTTAGGGGAGGTCTTAGGGAAGGATCTCAATAGAATATTCCTCAGCTTTTGCAGGTGTATCCTTTCAGGGTCATGGTCTCAACTGATTGGTCAGTGCCAGAGCAGGGGGGTCATTTGTCATAGAAACTGATCCTGGCGTCACCCGCCTGGTTTTGCTGCTTTTCTGAGCCTGGAGCTGAAATACAGCTGAGGCCCAGATGTTACCTCTAGGGAGGAAAGGTCAGGGGTAGTCTTAAGCACATGGCCATCAATATGCCAGGAGAGGAAAGGCCACCTTGGGGGCGAGGTTCAGCATCAGTTTCGGCCATTGCTAGGCAGCCAGGCCTTCCACCCTGGTGACCTTTGGTATCTGGCTGTAAATTGCTCTGCCAATTTGTTCCCATTCCACTTGCCAAGGAATTTCCCTAGCTGCTTATTATCCTGCCTCAGAAATAATGAGCTCTGTGAAGGATCCACACAACTCTCGGGTTTTTTCTTGTTTCTCTTTCAGTAGCCTTGTCTCTACTTAGCTAGGAACTGTTTCTGTTACACACTTGACCCTGAATTCCCACCCACACTCGAGCTTGAAATGCAGTTCAGTAGCCCAGGCATGGGTTACTCTGCTTCCGAGGTCTGGGTAGGGCCTTCTTTCCTTCTTCCATGGCCTTGACCCAATGGTCTTTCCTGTGGCCCTGAACACACTGCCTACTTGGCCCTGTGTGGCCCTGGAGTTTTAAAAAGCCCACATTCTTCCCTACAGGGCAAATTCCAGGTCATCCTTTGTGACTGCATCACAGCACCCCCGAAACCCTTCCCCTTTTCACTGCCACCTGCCTCATCTGTGATCTGATGCAAAGCCTGAGGAAAAACATGGGCAGAGAAATTGGGGAGGAGGAAGTGTTCAGAGGACGAAAAGTCTAGCCTTTTGCCTTTAGATATAAAAATCTCTGATGTGCTTTTCTCCTTGTCATCCCATCTAGAGTCCCATTGGTCCTCTGAGAATCCCCAAGATATGAGAATAATAATAGATCTCATTCTCAGGGAAGTAGGCTCAGAGGGCACCAGTTGAAGGGTCCGGTTTGGGGGCCGTTGTGTCTTTACACCTGCACTCCAGAAGGATCTGTCTGTGTAGGGTTGTATCAAGTAGGGAAATGAGAGGAAGGGACACTTCCCAAGGATGGAGTCCTTCGGGTGGTAGCCTTTCTAAGCAGCCCAAGGGATGGAAGCAGAGCAGAATGAACCAACCTGGAGACTTGCAAAGGCACACACACACACACACATGCACACACACACACCAGCTGTTAACCAAACAGCAGCTTTTAACCAAGCAGCAGCGTTTACTGAGCTCCAAGTGGGGCTGGCCTGGCATGGCCAGTGCAGCGGGCTGCCCTCAAGGGCTAGTCTGTGGCGTGATAGGAGATGCAAAGGTGCACACTTCGGGGCTGCCCTTAGGCGCTCACTGGGGTGGCTCAGATGGGAGCAAATGCCAAGGTTCTTTGGAGACCGAACCAGCCAGTGTGGCCATTCAGCCTCTCTTCGAGGCCCAAATGGGTCAGTCCCCGGGCCCCGAGGCAGCACCTGTGTCCTGGGCCTGCGGGGCACTGCTGCCCTTGCTCTGTGGGAGAAAGATGACCAGCAACACAATCAGGATGATGAGCAGGCCACCGCCCACCGCCAACCCCAAGTAGACACGCCAGCGGATGTTCTCCCAGCGCTTCTTCTGGGCCAGGGTCTTGGTTGTCTTGCTGAAAGCTGAGCTCTGTAGATGCCCCAGAAACAGAATGAGAGTTAGTGGTTGTCCAGAGCCCCGGAGCCAGCTCCTCCCAACCCTGCCCCAGCAAGGTGTAGTCTCCTCCTGCATCCTTTGTATCTGTATGTTCCCTTCCCCACATAGGCTGCCTAGGACCCTCCCAACCCGACTCCTGGTCTCAGACGCTGGTGTAACCCTTGATTTGCAGCCCTTTGGGCTCACCCCCAGTTAACAATGCCAGTCTTCAATCTTTAGGAAGCCCCACAGCTTCAAACCAAGTCCTACCCATTGCATATCTAGGTTAGGGGTGCCTCAAGAAATCCACAGGTCCCACACTGGCCCTCAGGTCCCACCAGGGGCCAGCAGACCCTGAGCACAGCCTAACACCTCCCTCTGAGGGCTCCTCCTAGCCTCTCCCTCCGCCCTCCCTGCTTCCCCAGGCCTCACACCATGTCCAGGAGTTGGTCTGAACGCTGTTCCAGCTCCGCCAGTTTCCCATCACGCTCCAGGACCTTGTCAAAGTTGTTGAGCATGATTTCCGTCACCTCGTCCGCCTGCCGCTGGCACTGCTCCAACTTTTTCCCTGCCTGGGCACAAAGCCCAAGGTCAGGGCTGAATGAAGCCCCTGCCTGGCCCTCATCTGGTCCTGAGATCTAGAGGTCTCCTTGTTCCCACTGTGTGTGTGTGTGTGTGTGTGTGTGTGTGTGTGTGTGTGTGTGTGTGTGTAATGTGTGGTAGGGGAAACAGCATCTTTCATGTAAGGATATAATATGTGTGGAGTAAAGGGCCAGCCTCCTGAGTGTGTATAGGTCACCTTGGTCTCACAGGCCTCTCTTCTTGCCCATCAAGGCAGGTCCTAGGTCAGCCTTAGCTTCCAGCATCTCAGCTTCCTCTAAGATGCCCCAGATTGGGACCTTTCCAGGACCCCCACCCCCACACACAAAGCAGACACTTTTCTCACCTGCTCTAGGATGGCCTCTAACCAGTGCACACTGGCCCTATGGCTTCCCCCAGCAAAGAAGAAATCAAGCTACTTGGCTAGAGGCCAGACAGAAAGATCCACCTCACAGAGCTAGAAATGTAATTTTGGACCATCATACATCATAGCCTCTGCCTAACCCACAGACACGCACAAAAACACAAACTGAGATCAGATCTCCCTCCTGGGGCCTCTGACTGGTCAGGCCAGTTCTGCCTCCTGACCTGACCTGCTCCCACATCAATGCTCAGAGTTGGTTCCCTTTCTGCCTGGAATCGCAGCCTCCGACCTCCAGGACTGCAGCTGGCCAGGATCTCCACCTGTGCAACTCACACACGTGAAATCAAGTCTTGGATCTCCCACCCTGGGCAAAAGTACCCAGCTCATTTCAGAGGACTGGGAGGGAAGATGCAGGGTTCAAGCTGGAGGGGGATGAGAGGATGTGGGAGAGGAAAAAAGCATGGGTCACAAACAAGAAAGGAACTGGGCCTTGGACACATGCAACTGAGAAAGTCCCAGGGCAGGAGGTCCTGGGGAGAGCTGGAGGTCCAGGAGCAGATTCAGACACAGGTCAGGGAGATAAATATAAGAGGATTAACAAACCACAGAAATTCCTTCCTCCCAGTCTAGTCCCCAACAGCCTATCTCTCTTCTCATCTCCTCCCCACAGAGCATTGGCCAAGCTCTCATTCCTGCCATACCATATTGCCCATTATCTGCAACAGACACTTGGCACTTAACTGAATTCCACTTAAAACCACAGAAAGGGCTCGGCTGGTGTGGCTCAGTGGTTGAGCGTCGACCCATGCACTAAGGGGTCGCCGGTTCGATTCTCGGTCAGGGCACATGCCCAGGTTGTGGGCCAAATCCCAGTGGGGGGCATGCAGGAAGCAGCCAATCAATGTTCTCTCTCATCGATGTTTCTATCTCTCTCTCCCTCTCCCTTCTTCTCTTTCTAAAATCAATAAAGAACACACACACACACACACACACACACACACACACACACACACACACAGAAAGGGGCCCTGGCCAGTGTGGCTCAGGTGGTTGGGTGTCATCCTATGCACTGAAAGGTTGCCCGGGTTGAGGGCTACAGGGCTGCTGCAGGAGGCAGCCAACTGATGTTTCACTCTCACGTTGATGTTTCTCTCTCTCTCCCTCTCTCTTCCTCTGTCTCTAAATATCATTTTTTAAGTCTTTTTTTAAGTTGTTAAAAATGTATTTATTGATTTTAGAGAGAGAGGAAGGGAGAGGGAGAGAGATAGAAGCATCGATGAGAGAGAACATCAATTGGCCACCTTCTGCATGCCTCCCACTGGGGGGTTTGGCCCACAACCTGGGCATGTGCCCTGACCGGGAATCAAACCAGCAACCTCTTGGTGCATGGGTCGATGCTCAACCTCTGAGCCACACTGGCCAGGATTTTTTAAAATCTTAAAACACACACACACACACACACACACACACAGAGAGAGAGAGAGAGAGAGAGAGAGAGAGAGAGAGAGAGAGAAAGGGAAGGGATCTGGTGATCATAGAGGGTCACCTCTTACTCAGACAAGACTCTGCATTCAGGATCCTTGCAGGTGCCTTGTACACAACCTCCAGGCATTCCCAGTTCATGAGTTCTACCTTCCCAACTGGGCCAAAAGCTCCCAGAGGGAGGGCAGGGCCCAGCGTCCTCCTTTAACTGCCTAGAATCAGGGCCCCAGGAGGCCAGCACAGTGCTGACTATTGCAAGGACTCAGTGAGTGGATCAGTTTAGCCTGTCCAAAAGCAACTTATTTTCAAGAGCTGCTACCCCATGTGTTTATCTAGCCCAGCACGAGTTTCGAGAAGTAGCATCTGAAACCCAAGTAGGTCAATATTTGCTTATGAGCTAGAAAAGAAATATTTGCCTCAAGAGGGGACAGGAAAACCACGTTAGACGGGTATGTTCACAGGCCAGGGGAAGCAGTAACTGAGGAACAAGGAGGGATAACAGAGAGCAGGGAAGCTATACTCGTCTCTGCCTCTTCCTGAGTCAACCATCATCACGACTATTGTTACAACTAGATTATTCAACAAAGTTCTATTACAACTAGATTATTCAACAAAGTTCCATTATTTGGAGTCTCTCACGTTCAGACAGTCCAAGGCATCCCCACATTCAAATTGTCCAAGGCAAAAACTTGGGAATGGACAAAGATTTGAAAATGAGAATCACTGCTAGAAATTGGTGAGACATTGGATAATATTTTTTCTACTCTGAAGACTACAGCTGTTGTTTTTCTCCAACATGGGGTGACACTGGGTCACATTCTCTAGGAGAGTTGGCTGTGCCTCCCACGGCAATCTGCAGCCTCCTTCCCCCACTGGACACTAGGCCTGTCAGGACCCAAGATGGGTCCAGGTCTAAAAGAACATAGTCAGCCCTGGCCGGTTTGGCTCAGCTGTTAGATTGTCGGCCTGCGGTCCAGAGAGACCCAGGTTCGGTTCCCGCTAAGGGCGCGTACCTCGGTTGCAGTTTGTCCCCAGCCCTGGTTGGGTCGTACGGGAGGCAGCCACTCGATGTGTCCCCTTCACGTCGATGTTTCTCTCTCTCTTCCTCTCTCTCCCTTCCACTCTATCTGAACAACAACCAAAAAAAGGAAAAATGTCCTCGGGTGAGGATAAAAAATAAATAAATAAATAAATAAATAAATAAATAAATAAAAGAACATAGTCATTCCAAGGAACACAGAGTCCTCAGACTCGAGTCTCTGGCCCTCCTTGGCCCCACTCAACTAAAGAACTACAGATTGTGGAAGGAAGCAGCAACCACAGGTCAAAGCCAAGCTGCCTGCTGCCACATTGAATTCAGCCTAGTGCCTGGCCTGCAGAAGCCACATGGAAAATATTTTCTGAATGAATTGTGCCTGTTCTTAAGAAGATCCCTAAAGGCTAAAGAAAAAGACATATCTGATACAATTAGAGAAGACTAAAGAGTTACACTGGGAGATACAAATAGTAAGTGTTGGACCTGCCTGCAGAGGGTGACTCCTGAGAACCTTAATAGTCTGGGTAGGGTGAGACCTCGCAGGATGGCGTAGAGCTGGGGCATTCTGGGCATAGAGAGACAGAGACACACTCAGGACAGTGAAGGACCAGGCAGAGGGTAAGGGTGGAGAGGCAGGTTAGGCCAGAGAAAGCAGTACAAGTCAAGCTCAGGCACTGGCTGGGTAGCTCAGTTGGTTAGAGTGTCATCCTGATATACCAAGGTTGCAGGTTCGATCCCAGTCAGGGCACATATAAGAATCAACCAATGAATGCATAAATAAGAAATAAATGGAACAACAAATGTCTCTCTCTCTCTCACACACACATCATTAAAAATAAAATAAAATAAAATTTTAAAAAGAAGAGGAAGCTCACTCGGAGGGAAGGCTAGAACAAGAGCTAGGATAGGTTTCTGAGCCAAGGGCAGCACTGTAGAAGTGCTCAGGACAATTCCTCTGTTGATGGTAGACTGGCAGGGCTGGAAGTGAGGACACTCAGAGCAGAGAGGCCAGCCAGACGGGGCGAGAAGTGCCATCAGCAAGGGTGTGAGATGTCCACGAGGCTGTGGGGAGCAGAGAGTGTAGGGAGGATGGGTGGGAGAGAGGCACTTCCAAGCCCTGCCAGGGGCCTGAAGGGCTGGAGGTTGTGAGCCAGGGGGAGAGGGGAGCAGCATTATAGTTGGCAGACAGAGGGTGGTAGTTATACAGGAAATGTTTTTTGTTCTTGTTTTTTTTTTTTTTTAATTTTTTTTCTTTATTGATTTGAGAGAGAGAAGGAGAGGGAGAGAGAGAAACATCGATGAGAGAGAACATCGATTGGCCACCTCCTGCATGTCCCCCCCCTGACCGGAATCAAACTGGTGACCTCTTGGTGCATGGGTCGATGCTTAACCACTAAGCCACACCAGCTGGGTTACAGGAAATGTTCTCGACAGTTACCCTCTGTACAGAATATCCCTCCTTCAACGCTCAAATGTCCCCTCTGGTTTTTCCAGGCCAAATGCCTTTGGTTCCTCTGAAAACAAAACTCTAAAAACTTCCCTGACCTAACTCTGCTGTCTCCTCTCTCTCTTGGTTAGTACCTAAGAAACCCTATTCTAGCTGTCATCGTTGTGGTCAGATGGACCTGGGCAGCGACCAGGTCCTTCCTAGAGCAGCACTCACCTGAGCTCAGAGACTAGGATCAGGACTCTCTGCATTGCAGCCCTGGGTTCCTTCAAACCCTGCCTCTGTCACTCACCAGCTGAGTACTGAAGACTGAGGACATGACCTTTCTGACTTTCACTTCCTCATCTGTAAAGTGATGACAACAATAACATCTACCATAATGTTAGTCAAGACATGCGACATATTATAAATAAAGTGCTTAGCACAATACCTGACATACTAGATGCTCAATAAATAATAGCTATTAGTATTGATCTAGCCCAACTTTCCCTAGCTTTTTCTTTTTAGCAGTCAGATGCCAAAAACTACACAATACTTGTGCTCAATCAAACCTTTTAGATATTTTTACAAAATACACAACCTAGCAAGCTCTTCCGTATGCTAAACTTGTGCCCTGAATTGTTTCTAACCTAAATACAGAACTTTAGTTGGGCCTTTGAGAACCTGCACCTAGATTATTTCCATCACGCTCTACAGGCTGTTGAGGTTTTATATCTTGACAATAATAACAGCCACCATTCAATGGACACCAACTACTCTAAACTAAGCACTGTGCTGCTAGCTGTCTGTCCGCTTTATCTCATTCAATCCTCACAACAATCCAATGAGGTCAGTACTATAATCCTAGTTTTATAAAAACAAAACAAAACTGAGGCTCAGAGGGGTTAAATCACCCATCCACGGTCACAGAGCCAGTGAGAAGATGTGGGAGTTGAACCAACATAGACTCCAAGGATCACATTCTTAATACTTGTGCTGAACTGAATGCAGGCAAAGGGAGGCCAAATGCTTTAGCTGTCTGGCTAAAGACTCACCAGGCCTTCTGATGCTGCCAACTCAACTTGTGTGCATATGAAGAAGGCCAAAACCCAAATTCTTTGGACAGTACATGAGAGAGGACCATCTAAAAGATGAATGAATTCAAGTCATTACCCATTCAATTTCCATTTTTCCCATCACTATTCCTACTCTACCCCTGATATCCATCACCATGTCTGGCACAAAGGAAACACACAAGAAATATTTGATTGAACGAATCAGAGATGAGGAGAAGAGAAGGGGAAGGAAGAGGACCAGGTAGGGAAGGGGGATGGGAAGAAGGAAGGAGAGCGTTGGGGGCAGAGAAAGGGACAGGAGTGAAACAGAGGAGTGGGGATAGGAGATGGATAGGGAGGAGAGATCAATGTATCCTTCCCAAGCTCTGATCTACTGTTTGCCTCAAATGAACCTGTGAGAGTTCCAGTAAATTATCCTGCCCTCAGCCTTCATTTCAGGAGTTCTTTCTTCTCCTCAAATGCTAAGGGCCAGCTGGAAGCCCATCCCTATCCCTGCCTGATCCCTTGTCCTGCATGCTGGGAAGTGGGCTCTGGACTCTGTCCCATTCTCAGAGCCTCCCTCAGTTTCCTGGCACAGCCTTACAGCTCAGGACTAACTTCCTGCCCAGCTTCCCGTTCCTGTCTCCAGTTCCCTGGAGATGAACCCATCCAGGCATGGCAACTACTAGCCAGGCCCTTCCATCACACCTCTGCCAGCTTCTCTACAGCAGAATCTTTAAAAAATATATATGTTTCTATTGATTTTTAGAGAGAGGAAGGGAAAGAGAGATAGAAACATCAATGTGAGAGAGAAACATCAATTGGCCACCTCCTGCACGGCCCCCACCAGGGACTGAGCCCACAACCCAGGCATGTGTCCCGACCGACCGGGAATCGAACCAGGATCTCTCAGTCCATGGGATGGCGCTCAATCCACTGAGTCACACTGGCTGGGCTCTACAGCAGAATTTTAAAGCACCAAGCCTGCTTCCAGCTGGGGGCATCTTCCCAAGGGGAGAGGAGGACAGCAACTGGCACCACTTGTTCCTGACACCTTTCCCTTGGAGACGGCAAGTGAGGGCAGAGGACAGAATTTGCGGCCAGAGTGGTGGAGTGGCCGATGACTCAACTCAGGAATGTGTCCCTGAATAGGGGTTAGGAGGGAGTCAGGCCTATGCCATGCTCTGGTGACTTCAATGGAATTTTTATAGCAAACATCCTTTTTCTTTCCTCTCCAACAACCTGCCATGGGCTGGCTCAATCTCCAACCACCCCATGTACTCAGGTTTCCAATTCCTGAGCCAGGTTAGACTCCTTACAGCCCCAGGAAGGGCTGAAGAGGTCATCACATTACCTACCACTTGTCAGGAGCGGGTTCTGAGTGCCAGGCGGGTAGGTCTCTGCCATTCTATCACCTTTAACTTCCCAGGGACCCAGCAAGGCAGGTATTGCTGACCTCACTTCAAGGCTAAGGAAAAGGAGGCTCAGGGAGTTTAAGTGGCTTGCCCTGGGTCACAGAGCCGGTAAGAGGCCACCACCGGGATCTCAGCCGGACTCTGAAGCCGGTGCTCATAACCACTTGACTCAGGAAGTGGAAGCCAAGCCCCTCTCACTGTGCGCGGGCAGCCCGGATGGGGCTCGCACCGCACTGTCCCTGCCTAGCTGCCAGGGCAGTGGAGGGTTTGGCCCAAGCCCCCTGCTCCTGGAGCAGTCGCCTCGCCGGACGCCCCCGCCCTCGGATAACTGTCTGGCACCCCTTGGCTCGCGCTCTGTCCCTCGCCCGGCCCACCCCACCCGGCCGGGGGGGCCTCACCATTGCTGCAGCCGCTGCTGGCCCGCTCCTTCTCCGAGTGGCCCCGGTGCCAGAGCCCGGGAGGAAGCCGAGGGGCGTGGCAGGGCGGGGGCGGAGGGGGGGCACCTTCCCCGCCAACTGCGACCAAGTGACTGAGTTCAAATTGAAAGTAGTCCAGGGCTGTGGCGACCAGGGTCCTTAGGGCGCCTCCTTCAGGGCCTCCAGGACCCAGCTTCAGATAACTCCCCAGCCTCATGCCTTGCTGATAAGCCTGAGCAGCCTGGAACCAGGTCCATACGCAGGCCACACCTCTGGGCCCAATCTGTGAACCGGGCACAGTGGAGTGGGCTCCGGAGCCAGACTCTGGGAGGCCTCTCTGGAACTGCATCCAAGATCAGGTCATGGGGCTTACCTGGGGAGGCATGGTTCATTCATTCAGCAGGGGACTGTGGGAGCACCTTGTCAGGCACTGTAGACACCTTGAACAGCCAGATGGGGTCTTTGCCGCCTTGGTGAATGCACCTCACCCATAACCAAAGACGGATCTCCCCAAAGTTTTTTATTTTATTTTATTTTTTATCCTCACCCAAGGACATTTTTTCATTTTTTTGTTCAGATAGAGTGGGAGGGAGAGAGAGAGAGAGAGAGAGAGAGAGAGAGAGAGAAACATCGACGTGAAAGTGACACATCGAGTGGCTGCCACCCGCACGACCAACCAGGGCCAGGGACAAACTGCAACCGAAGTACATGCCCTTAGCGGGAACCAAACCCGGGTCTCTCTGGACCGCAGCGGACGCTCCAACCGCTGAGCCAAACCAGCCAGGGCCCCTCCCCCCAAAATTTTTTGTTTGTTTTATTGATTTATTTGAGAGAGATATTTGTTGTTCCACTTATTTAGGCATTCATTGGTTGATTTTTTTTTTAATTGTTTTTTTCTGTATTGATTTTAGAGAGGGGAAGGGAGAGGGAGAGAGAGAGAAACATCGATGAGAGAGAACATGGATTGGCAGCCTCCTGCATGCCCCCCACTGGGGATCCAGCCCACAGCCTGGGCATGTGCCCTGACCAGGAATCAACTGGTGACTTCTTGGTGTGTGGGTCGATGCTCAACCACTGAGCCACACCGGCCAGGCCATTGGTTGATTCTTGTATGTGCCCTGACCAGGGATCAAATCCCCGCAACCTTGGCATATTGGAGCAATGCTCTAACCTACAGAGCTACCCGGTCAGGGCCAAAAGTTTTGAAACCAAAGGAAGTTTATTCACAATAAACATCGTGAATGCACTACCTGCCACTGAATTGTACGTTTTCAAATGGTCAGTCATATGTTATGTGAATTTCACCTCAGTGAACAAAGAAAACAGACCGTCAGGGAGAAGGTGCCAGCTCCAGCTTTTCTGTATTTCCCAGGAGGGCAAGTGCAGCCTTGCCCTGATATGACCCTGCTCCTCGTCAGAGCATGTGTGAGGCTGGTGGTTTACTGCCTCTTGAGAGCCCTCCTGAGGTGAATCCTCTGGGGGGAAAGGGCCAAAGGCCAAATGCAAAAGGAGAAAACACCTCACAAGTGTGGGGATACTGAAGGGTCTTTATTGCCTACCAGCCACCATCAGTGCCCCGCCACATGCTGGGCTCTCCCACCAACTCAGGACCTGTGAAACGCAGCCACAGTTCAGCTCTCTCCTTCCGGGGGATCAAGGTACTTCCTGGGGCAGACAGTGTGCAGAGGGGCCTCAGAGTGAGGGGCCAGAGGCTAAGCAGCATTCCCTGTGGAGAGGACGGCAGAGAGGGCCCCTCTTGACGCCCACCATGCAGGGATGTCTCGAAGAGGACGGCAGGGCGGGAGGGGCTCCCTAAGAGGGGATGACACCAGAGGCAAAGAGCACGATGAAGAGGATGATGATGAAAACGACCACGCAGATGAGGACAATCATCTTCACGTTCTTCCACCAGAACTTCCGAGCTACCTTCTGAGATGTTGTCTTGAAGTGCTCAGACTGCGGGGGATAAGGAGAGGGGTTCAGTGACGCTCCCCACTGGAACAGGAGGACAAACACAGGCCCACATGCCAGAGATCTAAATATACAAGTGATAAGTTGAGGTGACAGACTGTTAAATAGAAAATGTCCTGTCCTCCTACCTTGACAAATATACCTTCATAACCACCTGGTGGGCCAAGTTTAAATTTCGAAATCTTGGTCTCCTATTCAGAGTGATGAAAAGTAAGAACCTACAACCAAGATTACTCTATCCTGCAAAGCTGTCATTTAGAATCGATGGCCATATAAAGAGTTTCCCACACAAGGAAAAGCTAAAGGAGTTCATCACCACCAAACCATTATTATATGAAATGTTGAAGGGTCTTCTTGAAGAAAAAGATAAAAAAATATGAACAAACAAAATGACAATAAGTACATATCTATCAACAATTGAATCTACAAACAAAATGAACAAGCAGAACAGAAACATTCTCATAGACACAGAGAACTTTTGTTGGTTACCAGATGGGTGGGGGCTGGGGGGGCTGGGTGAAAAAGGTGACGGGATTAAGAAGTACAAATTGCTTGTTAGACTGACAAACCTCAAAGGGAAGGGGGGCCCTGGCCAGTTTGGCTCATCGATTGGAGCATCCACCTGCGGACCAGAGAGTCCCGGGTTCGGTTCCCACTAGGGGCACGTACCAAAACAACAACAAACAAAAAAAAAAAAAAAAAAGGAAGGGGGGTTGGGGGATGGGAAGAAATAAACCAAAGAACTTATATGTATATATGTATAACCAATGGACACAGACAACACTGTGGGGAAAGGCAGGAGGGGGGCGGGAATGGGGGAGGAGGGGGGCAATGGGGGAAAAATGAGGAACATCTATAATACATTCAACAATAAAGATAAGGTAAAAAAAAAAAAATTCTTGGTCTCCCCCTGACCTGCCTGCCCTCTTCTTTTCTTACCCCTGCACTGTCATGTACATTGTGGGGACTTCTACACATGCTCACACCCAGGGGTGTGACACTAGCAGCACAATCCACCCCTTGGGAGGACAGACACTGGGGCCAAGGAGAACAGGGTCCAGGATGGCACATCCCCAGGTTCCATGAGTCCTTGCCCCATGGGGACTGCTGAAGTTGGAGGAGGGGCCAGGGCAATATGGTGGTTGGAAGTGAGGGGAAGTGTTTTCTCTCCAAACTGGAGTCGCAGAAACTAAGTTTTACTGGGACATCCTCCCTAGTATAGGCTGTGGAAAGAAGCACTAAGTCCCAGGGAGACAAAGGAGCTATGCCCAAGATGACACACAGGACTCAGAAAGCCACAGCCAGTGTCTCCCCATGGATAAGGAACTTTAGGCTCCAGCGTTTGTTGAACTTCAGAGCTACTTTCTCCCTGCACCTGGCTTTGGCCCCTGGCTGGAGAAAGAGGAGAATGAGGTCTAGCAAGATGTGGGAGAGATATTATTCTAGCCTTCAGCTAGCAGAGGACTCCATCAAAGAATTTCACTGCTCTTCCCAGCTTCTTTTTAAAGCTGACTCAGCAAGACTCTAGCAGTTTTTCACCCCCTGCCTAATAGCTCCTGGAGAAGGCCAAAGGCCCTAGGAGGATTTTCCAAAGCTAATATTTTGCCCTGGGGAGGTCAGGTTAAAATGATTGTCAAGGGCAGCCTTCAAAGGGAAAATCAGCTTCATAAGAGAGAAGCCTGAGAATGCCTGGACTGCCCAGCCGGTGTGGCTCAGTGGTTGAGCGTCGACCCATGCACCAAGAGGTCGCTGGTTCGATTCCCGGCCAGGGCACAGGCCCAGGTTGTGGGCCAATCCCCAGTGGGGGCATGCAGGAGGCAGCCAATCGATGTTCTCTCTCATAGATGTTTCTATCTCTCTCTCTCCCTCTCTCTCTCTCTCTGAAATCAATAACAAAAAAATATTTTTAATTAAAAAAAAAAAAAGCCCTGGCCAGTTTGGCTCACTGGTTGGTTACAGCGTCGGCCCGTGGTCCAGAGAGACCCAGGTTCAGTTCCCGCTAAGGGCACGTACCTCGGTTGCAGTTCGTCCCCGGCCCTGGTTGGGGTCATGTGGCTGGCAGCCAGTTGATGTGTCTCTCTCACATTAATGTTTCTCTCTCTCTCTTCCTTCCTCTCTCCCTCTCGCTCTATCTGAAGATGAACTCAAAATTGTCCTCGGGTGAGGATAAAAAAAAAAAAAAAGAATGCCTGGACTCAGTGCACCATCACTCTGTCTCAGAAAATGCCTCTGTGGGTCAGCCCCCCCCCCCCCAACCCAGTCATTGGACCTATTCCCTGGACCAGTACCAACCCTGGAGCAGAACAGGATCAGACTCAGCTTACATCAATTCCCAAAACAGGTGAAGAGGCAGACTTCCCTCCTATTCATTTTTCCCCCAACAACACCAACCCCCAAATTCCCAAAGATCTTCCTTCCCCTCTTCATCTTGTCCCCAGTGGGCTCCCCATCTCACTGTGGCTTCCAGATCCTCTGTCTTGTTGCGAAGATGGTCCAAGTTTTCTCCCCGGGCCAGGATCCGCTCCACATTCTGGGTCATAATATTCTTGACTCCCTCCACCTCACTCTGCAGGTTCCGCACGCGATCATTTCCACCACCTCCACTGGCCTCCTCCTGGGCAGCAATACAGGGGTTAATTAAGCCAAATGGTAGAGGAACTGAACTGGGTATCAGAGGCCAGAGGAGGGGAAGGTCTAAGGTGGACTTTAGCTTTTTGTAATGCTTGAACTGTTGACAAAGAGAATGTTTTCATGTACTACTCATGTAATAAAAAATAAATGCATTTTTGCCCTGGCCAGTGTGGCTCTGGTTAGAGCATTGGCCCGAGTACCGAAGGGTCTCGGGTTCAATTCCCAGTCAAGGGCACGTACCTGGGTTGCAGGGCCAATCCCCTGCTCCAGTAGAAGTGTGTGCAGGAGGCAACCAATCGATGTGTCTGATGTTTCTTTCCTTCCTTCTCTTTCTTTCTCTCTCTCTCTCCCCACCCCCCTCCCTCCATCCCTCCCTTCCATTCACTCTGCAAATCAATGGAAAAAATATCCTTGGGTGAGGATAAACCAAAAAAATAAATGCATTTTTGATCTGGCCAGTGTAGCTCAGTTGGGTACACAGAAGGGTTGCCGGTAAACCAGGTCAGGGCACGTGCCCAGGCTGCGGGTTGGGTCCCCCGGTCAGGGTGTGTACAGGAGGCAACCAATTGATGTTTCTCTCTCTCTCTCCTTCTCCCTTCCTCTCTCTCTCAAATCAACTGAAAAATATATATATTTTTAAATACATTTTTTAAGCCCCTGATGCTAGACTAGATCAAACTTCTTTTCAAGTTCTCAGGGCCTCTGACAAAGAAAAGAAGCACACCACTGAATCCCTCTCCACTACTTCCGTGCTCCTCAAGGAGGGTCAGAGAAGACAGCTGAGCTGGCATCCCACAATGCACAACCCCACCATTTACCAATTCCCAGATCCCACAGGGTTCTCATTAAAAATGTCTGTGCTGGTCAGTTTGGCTCACTGAAGAGCCATGAGTTCAATTCCCGGTCAAGGGCACATACCTGGGTTGCAAGTTCAACGCCTGGCCCTGGTCGGGGTCGCATGGGAGGCAACTGATCGATGTGTCTCTCTCACATCGATGTTTCTCTCCCCCCCATCCCACTCTATCTTTAAAAAATATATATCAATGGAAACGTATCGGGTGAGGATTGACCACCACAACAACAACAACAATGTCTGTGCTGGCTAGGAGAACACCCTCACTTGGCCAGCCCTCCCGCTCTCCACGAAGGCAGCTGGAGAACTGCTCTGCACTGGCCTCCGTGACCTAGAGCACAGCAGCCAGGCTCCAAGTCCCTCACAAGGCCCCAGGAGAGAGAGCTGTTGGGCCACAGACTTCTGCTTCTCTTTCCCCACCCCCTCACCACCACCACTTAGTATCACGTGCAGGAACCAAGCCATCACCAGTTAAGCAGATATTAAATTAAAACAGCAGCCTGGGCGTTGGGGGAAATGAAGGGCAAGTTCTCCCAGCTTCATGCCTCATCCCCAGACTTCATGATAAGGGTTTTGAACTAGCTCCTCCCTTCCCTGGCCCCACTGGATCTCCAGAAACAGGGCAGGGTGTGGGGCCACAGTAGATTATCACAGAGAGGCAACGTCTGGTTCTTTTACAAACCCGAGTTCTTCCTCATTTTTATAGAGAGGGGGCCAATTCCTTGGACTCGGGTTTCTCTAGGATGAAGTGAAAGGCAGAGGGCAGAGCTGCCGCTGGGCTGGAATCTGCGCTGGGAACAGCAGAGGCGCTGCCCAGGAATGTCACAACACCTGCTGGGGAGGGGGGACTGGAGGAAGAGATGAGGGGCCCCTCCAGCAACTCCTTTCCCCACCCCCACCGAAGCTCGGCTCTAGGCCGGCACAGAAGTCTGGGAGGAAGGGAGTAGAGAAGGGGCAGGAACACCAGTTTAAGCAGCTCAGAACTATTTGCTGTCATTTGTCAACGAGAGGTCACAGTCAGCACAGGCTCAGCCCTCTAACTTGCCACCTACTCCCCTTTCCTGATCCCCAGCCCGCTCGGGCTTGTGTTTAAATCAGCCCCTTCCAAGTTTCCAGCTCACTCACCATGTCTCGCAGCTCAGGCCTGTCAGCAGCAGAACTCGCCTAGTCTGTTTCCTCTGCGACTGCCCTGGGTTCACTTCCTGCTCCAACTTCAGCCCGCCCCCTCCCACCTGGCAGCAGGAGCTGCTTCGGCCACACCTCAGCAGGTTCCCCAGGTAGGCGGGCACCCTCACTGCCCTCCCAATCTCCTCCCAAACTGAGGCTCGGGCTTAAAGCAACAGGGCTCCCCAGCACCCAGAGTCTTCTAACTTTTCAAGCATTAGAAAGGAAAGAGGAAGCAGCCCTCCCAGATTTCCTGGGGCTGGACCCCTGACATAGAAAGGGCGGCCGGTTTCTTTTTTTTTAAATCGTCACCCGAGGACATTTTTCCATTTTGTGTTCAGATAGAGTGGGAGGAAGAGAGAGAGAAACATCGACGTGAAAGGGACACATCGAGTGGCTGCCTCCTGCACGACCCAACCAGGGCTGGGGACAAACTGCAACCGAGGTACGCGCCCCCCCAGCGGGAACCGAACCCAGGTCTCTCTGGACCACAGGCCGATGCTTTAACCGCTGAACGAAATCGGCCAGGGCTGGCTTCTTTTTTTTATATCCGAATATCTGACTCCAATTTTTAGAGACTGAAATCAGCTGTATCTCCCTGCCAGGCCTAGTCCACATGGAAGCAGAAAGCAGATATGAACATTTCTTGCCGGACAATCCTTGTGCGCTTGTCCGTGGGTGGGCAGAAAGCACTGATCCCCCAAAGTCTGGAATGCCATGATCCTGGGCTCAGGTATCAGGAAGCTCTGGGTTACACACTGCGTGACCCAGAGGGAACCTCTTCACCTCTCTGGATTTAGCAGGTGCTAAAACCGACCTCAGAGGGTGGTGGTGAGGAGTGGGAATGAAAAGGGGCCACATGCTAACCTGACAAACTCAGGGAAGGCCTGTGTGGTGGCCTTGCAAACTCAAAGACTTAATGTAACCACAAAGGATGGTCTGAAATTAAAACCTTTTAACTAAAAGCAGTTTATGCAGGTAGTCATGTCCTGACAAAGGTTAATCTTTACCTTCACTGAGCCTGTCTATTTGCATCTACGATAACATACCTTTGGAGTGTCAAAGTAATTTTCCTTTTTCCAGACCCCTCAAAGCACAGGCACGGCTCTGCAGAGACCACAAATCCCCTCATTGTTATTGAGTTAATTGTTGACCGTTAACTATCCTGTACCCAGCTATGTAAAAGATGTATGTGTCTATCAATTTACTTTTCATCCAATCCCAGAGGTTTCCCTGCTTTGCTTTCTCTCCCCTCCCTAATCTATCACCGATGGATTTCATGTAACCCACTGTGTCTGTTCTTTTGATTGTAGTGTATAAAATAAGGTGCAGTCCTGGCCGGTTTGGCTCAGCGGTTAGAGCGTCGGCCTGCGGTCCAGAGAGACCCGGGTTCAGTTCCAGTTCCCACTAGGGGCATGTACCTCGGTTGCAATTTGTCCCCGGCCCTGCTTGGTCGTCTGGGAGGCAGCCACTCGATGTATCCCTTTCACATCAATGTTTCTTTCTCTCTCTCTCTCTCTCTCTCTCTCTCTCTCTCTCTCTCTCTCTCTCTCTCTCTCTCTTCCTCTCTCTCCTTCCCACTCTATCTGAACAAAAAAATGTCCTGGGGTGAGGATAAAAAAAAAACAGAGAAAAGGTGAGAGAATTGCCCTATGGACCAGAGAGGGGGCCCAGGGCAAAGAATTCCTCCACCAACCTGGCTCCAGAATTTAACGACTCAGAGGAATCAAATGTGTACACAGTTAATAGCAAAGCATATCATAGATTCATTTTTTTCTATAAAAGATAAAATAGAATGGAAATCAGAAGGAAGAAGTTAACTTCAGTGGGGAGATCTGGAAGGAAAATCCACTCGTCCTGGATAGTATTTATCATGACAGATGAAGAACAGTGACATGCAGGAGAGAAACATTCCTGTCCCATCCCAGAGGAAGTAACAGTTCCAAGGGGGAAATATCAGCTATTCTAATACTTTTTAAAGGGTCTAATAAATTTTGGGCCTCTGTAGCATCTTGAGACACTTTATTCTAATTTACAATGAAATCTTATCCTCAGTTAGATAAGATTATTACATTTGGCAGACCTGAATTTTGATGAACAATACCAGCCTGCTTTCTCAGAGAATTTGGCTGCCCTACTCCTCACCATTCATAGAAAGGCTACAGTGTGGCCAAGTGGAGGTGGGTGAGAAATCTTGTCTACACTTGCACTGTCTGATACAATAGCCACTGGCTGTGGAGCACTTGAAATATGGCTAGTCTGAATTGAGATGTGATGTAAGAAAATACACACTAGGTTTCAAAGACCTATTATGAAAAAAGAACATAAATATCCCATTAGTAATTTCGTATATTGATGACATGTCAATTAATGTTTTGGATATATTGAGTTAAATAAAAAATATTGATAAAATTTATTTCACCTGATTCCATTCTCTTTTAATTTGACTAGTAAAAATTAAATTACAAATGGGCCTCAAATTATATTTCTATTAGACATGTTAATCTATACCTTAATATTTAAAATTTTTTTTCTTTATTGATTTTAGAGAGAGAGGAAGAGAGCTAGAAACATCGATGAGAGAGAACATCAATTGGCCGCCTCCTGCATGCCCCCCACTGGGGATTGGGCCCACAACCTGGGTGTGTACCCTGACCAGGAATCGAACTGGCCACCTCTTGGTGCATGGGTCAATGCTCAACCACTGAGCCACACTGGCTGGGCTACCATCCCCTTTTATATCTTTGCTCAAGCAGACCTTTCTCATAAGTAAATGTCCTGGTTCACTCATTACTGCCCATGGAAAGTCTATTCACATTTAAGACATTGCCTCCATGAAGCCTTCCAGATCTCCCCACTGAAGTTAACTTCTTCCTTCTGATTTCCATTATATTTTATCTTTTATAGAAAATAATGAATCTATGATATGCTTTGCTATTAACTGTGTATACATTTGACTCCTCCGTGTCGCTAAATTCTGTGAAGGCAGGGACTGTCTTTACTTTGGTACCCCTTGTAGAAAATAACATATACCCTGCACATAGTAGAAACTCACTAAATATTTGGGGTATTGAATTGAGAGATCTGAAAGAGGGCTTCTTTCTCCACAGTGCAGACAGAAAGATAATTTTTAATATATTTTTTATCTTTCAATTATAGTTTACATTCAATATTATTTTGTATTGGTTTCAAATGTACAGCATAGTGCTTAGAAGATCATGTACTTTACAGAGTGATCCCCCCAATGTTTCAAGCACCCACCTAGCCCCATACATAGTTGTTATGATATTATTGACTATATTTCCTATGCTGTTAACTTACATCTCTGTGTCTATTCTGCAATGACCAAATTGTACTTAATCCCTTCACCTTTTTCACCCCCCAACCACTCTCCCCTCTGACAACTGTCGGTCTATTTTTTGTATCTATGAGTATGGTTCTATTTTGTTCTTTTATTTTGTTTTTTAGATTATTATTTTTTTTCTTTATTGATTTTAGAGAGAGAGGAAGGGAAAAGGAGAGAGAGATAGAAACATCGATGAGAGAACATCAACTGGCCGCCTCCCGCATGCCCCCCACTGGGGATCGGGCCCACAACCTGGGCATGTGCCCTGACCGGGAATCGAACCAGCGACTTTTCGGTGCATGGGTCGACGCTCAACCACTGAACCACACTGGCTGGGCTTGTTTTTTAGATTTCACATGTAAGTGAAATCATATGGTATTTGTCTTTCTCTGTCTGACTTATTTCACTTAATGTAATACTCTCTAGGTCCATCCATGCTTTCATAAAAGGTAAGATTTCGTTAATTTTTTATAGCCAAGTAGTATTCCATTTGTATATGCACCACGGCTTTTTTTTTTTTATCCTCACCCGAGGACATTTTTCCATTTTTGTTCAGATGGAGTGGGAGGGAGAGAGAGGAACAGAAAGAGAGAGAAACATCGATGTGAGAGGGACACATCGAGTGGCTGCCTCCCGCACAACCCCAACCAGGGCCAGGGACGGATCGCAACCGAGGTATGTGCCCTTGATGGGAATCGAACCCGCGACTCATTGGTCCATGGGCCAACACTCTAACCGCTGAGCCAAACCGGCCAGGGCTGCCCCTGCCATTCTTTTCCTTTAGGATAGTGGTCTTCAACACATGGTCCATGAGGCCCTTAAGTCTTCAAAGACAAAACTACTGTAATAATACTGGATGTTATTTGACTTTTTAACTGTGTTGACATTTGCACTGATGATACAAAAGTAATGATGGATAAAACTGTTGACAACTTAACAGAATGAGACACTGGCACCAAGTTGTAGTAGCTCATTGCATTCCTCCCTGCCATGCACTTGCAATTTTTTTTAATGCCATTTTCAATGAAGAACACCCTTAATGAAGCAGTACAAATTATTAATTTGATTAACTCTTCACACTAGAGTACACATCTTTTAACTATTTTGTGTGAAGAAATAGGAAATATGCATACAGTGCTTCTGCAAACCCAAGTATGAGGTTGTTTCACAGTTGTTCTAAGAAGAAGCATTGTGCAATTAAACTACAAGCTGAGCTAACCTTTGTTTTTATTTATTTATTTTTATTGATTTTTTTTAGAGAGAGAGGAAGAGGGAGAAACATCGATGTGAGAGGGAAACATCGATTGGCTGCCTCCTGCATGCCCCCCACTGGGGATCGAGCCCACAACCCGGGCATGTGCCCTGACCCACAATTGAACCGAGACCTCTCAGTGCACAGGACAACACTCAACCTACTGAACCATACTGGCCGGGCACTAACCTTTGTTTTTAAATTAACAGACTTCATTATTATTTTTGAGTAGTACAGACAGTTAACATACACCCCTTTACATTCTCCTAGTTTCTATTAACATCTTACATTTTTTACATTTGATGAGCTAATACTGATATAGCACTGTTTTGTCAAAGGGCTGTATATGCAAAGCAGTCCCCAGAAGTCGAAGGGGCCAATAAGCCAAAAAATGAGGCAGACAAGTCCAGCTTGTTAGTTTAGAGAGTTTAATAGGGAATTTACATACAGAAAGCAGACTTGGGCAGCAACAAGAGGAATGGATCCCCGCACCTTCCACCCCCAGATTCTAAAAGCAATGAGAATGCATAAATGATCAAAGGGTTCAGGAGCTAGGAGGCTCAGGTACCAGGGTGAGATAACAAGCATCCAGGGTGTCTTACCATGGAGAGAAAATTAATGGGAGTACTGTGATCAATCCCAAGCTCTGTATTTCAGAGCTCACCAGGGGAAAGGGAAGGAAGTCATGGGTTCAGGTTCATCCAGATGTCAAGATGGTGGATTAGCTTTAAGATGGAGTCACTTATGTTCCTAACAAGTTCATTTCATTTTATCACTCAGTATTCCATTGCATGGATATGTCACAGTTTGTTTATCCATTCACCTATTGAAGGATGTCTTGGTTGCTTCTAAGTTTGCGCAATCGTGAATAATGCTGCTATACATTTGTGTGCAGGTTTTGTATAGGCATAACTTTTCAACTCATTTGGGTAAATACCAAGGAGCACAATTGCTGGATCATATGAGAAGAGTATGTTTTGTTTTGTAAGAAACTGCCAAACTGTATCATTTTGCATCCCTACCAGCAACGAAGGAGAGTTCTGTTGTTCCACATCCTCATCAGCATTTGCTGTTGTCAGTGCTTTGTATTTCAACCATTCTAACAGGTACCACCTCGTTGTTGGTTTAATTTGCAATTCCTTAATAAAATAAGATGTTGAGCATTTTTGTCTTTTTTTAATAAAGCACCATTTTACTTGGAAGGACATCAGACGAACTATGGTTATTCAAACTAGCACATTTGGCTGATATTTTCCCCAAAATGAAAGGAGTGGGCCTGTTCCTTCAAGAAAAACAATAGACTTTTGAGTGAAAATTAAAATTCTTATTTTGAAAATTAGAATTTGTATCTGGCACTGTGAATTTGGCAGCTTCCCAACATTTAACAGACTCTGCCTTTGGAAGAGCTGCATAATCAATGAAACAATGTTTGCCAAATGACTTTGTTTTCCAATGTTTTACTCATGCATGACTTTTACAATATCATGCATGAGTAAAATGTTCATTCAAAGTGTAAGATATACCAATGATTTCAATGTAATACAGCATAAAGTTCATTGATATGGTTTCAATTTCCACATCTGAGTAACCTTTAAAAATTACCATTTGCAAGTTTAGGTGTCATATCAAAGAAAGATATCCACAGTTATCTAAAAGGCCATTAAAATGCTTCTCCCCTTTCCAGCTAAGTATCTGTGAAGCCAGATTTCCTTCCTGCATGTACTTATTGTAAGGAGAAAAGATAGGACTTTTCTTTTTATTAACCCTCACCTGAAGAAGATATTCATCCATTTATCTTCAGATAGGGTGGGAGGGAGGAAGGGAGGGAGAGAGACAGAGAGAGAGAGAGAGGAACATCAATGTGAGAGAGACACATCGATTAGTTGTCTCCTGCATGACCCCGACCAGGGCTGGGGGCCGAATCACAACCAAGGTACATGCCCTTGACTGGAATCAAACCCGCGACTCTTTGGTCTGCGGGCCGCCGCTCTAACCACTGAGCCAAACCTGCCAGGGCTAGGACTTTTCTGTTTTTTATTGATTTTTTTTTTTAATCCTCATCCGAGGATATTTTTCTATTTATCTGCAGATAGAGTGGGAGAGAGGAGGGAAAGGGAGAGAGAAACACCGACATGAAAGGGACACATCGACTGGTTGCCTCCCACACGACCTGGATCAGGATGGAGGATGAAGCACAACCGAGGTACGTGCCCTTGGCCAGAATCAAACCCGCGACTCATTGGTCCACGGGCCGATGCTCTACCGCTGAGCCAAACCGGCCAGGGCTCTTTTCTTTTTTTTAAATTATTTTTCCCCCATAATTTATGAGAAGCACCTGGTAATTAAACATGGAGATTGTTGGTGTCTGCAACTTCAAACTGCCTTTCTACCCAAATGAAAGGTGCAGGAAAGAATACTAGAATTAATAGAAAATATTAGAAGAGTAAGAAGACTTATCATAGTGGGGTACTAGTCATAGGCAGAAAAATGATAATCATCCTTTACAATGTTGGTCGTGATTGCTTTGTTCTGATTGAGGAAAAGCCCATTCTGACCTGGCTGGGAGGTGTGCGCCTTGGGAGTTTACCTCGGGAATGCTGTCCATTCTCCTAATCTGAGGACAAGGGGCCTGCCAGACATCATGGAAAGATTAACAACCTGATTATAGGAACACTGGATCCGTGACTGAGACTCACTGGCGACCAGGCCCTGCAGCCCCCGGTCCACATTCCTCTCCCCTTGCCTGTAACCATTTTACCCATTTTTTTTCCTTTTGACTAACTGCCTTTTCTCACGTAGTCATTGTTTCAATACCCTTTAAAAGCCCCTGGCAAGTGACAGGGCAGAGCAGATTTTACGGGATGACCCACTGCTCTCCATACTGCCGGCAATGTTGGAATGAACCTCATTCGATTCAACCTTGTCTCTGCTTAACTGGCTCAAGCAGTGACAGGAGGCCCAGACCCATTCCTTGTCGGGTTTCACAACCACTAAAATAGATAAGGGCTGGGAATTAGCCTCTTTCAAATTCTTTGCAACTCTTTCAGGTGAAACTCCTTTTTCCCAAGCATATTTTACAGGCTAAAGAAGAGATGATAAGAAACCCCCTGGCACATCAGTAGACGGTCTCCTGAAGATCCGACAAACCGAAACTCCTTAAGGCAACCAACCCCCGGCATCTGTGTGACTTAAAATAAACCCCTTCCAATAGAAGGGCGACTCGCCTATCTTGTGTGGCCCAGTGCCACATGGTACTCGGCCCTTTCCCCTCTTTGGGGAAAGACAAAATACATTTCCTCCCTTTTCTCTCTTCTCTCAGTTGTGAATTCTTTCATAAGCCCACATCACCAGCCTAAACAAAACCTAACACTTAATCAACACCTTTTCACAACAGATGCAATGCAGAAGCAGCTAGGAGAATCCAGCTGTCTTCAATTCAGCCCTCACAGCAAAGATTTACATGTAAGACAATATTAAGTACTCTTTTCATGCAAATTTTTGTAGCAATATACTGTTATTAATAAAAACGTTACTTATGTAAACATTTAATGGGTTTACTCTTTTTAGTGAATCAATGCAAACATTTTCCAATATGGAAAAATATAACCCACACAGTAATAAAAGCTCTTTAAGGTTCTCAATAACGAAGTGCAAAGGGGTCCTGAGACCAAAAAATGAGAACCTCTGCTCTTGATGCCTTCCTCATCCCGCTGGCCAAGCCCAGGGCAGAGAATTAAGACATTACAGTGCTGTCTAACGCTGGCTTCCCTAAAAATATTCCCTGATGGATCACACTCTACCCACTACCCCTGCTCAGCATCCCCTCCTCAGTTATGTTGTTCCGGTTTCCTCTACTGCTTGCAAACCTCTGGTTCTTGGCAGGTACTGGGAGAGAATAAAGGGGCTCGCGGACTCTCTGGGCTGGGCAGACCTTCACGGGCGGTCAACCCCTCTGGGGAAGTCTGACATATTCACGTCATGGAACGCTGCAGGGACACTACAACCTGGAGAGGCCTAAGGAGGGAGGGGAAGGACCCAGGGAAGTTGCGAGAACTCAGCGTCTTCCTAGGGTTGGAAGGGCCTCGGGGCCTCGGAAGGCCTCAGAGGTACCCTCCCGCCTCCTCCGTCACCAGGTGAGGTAAGGCCTGCCCACGTCATTTCGCGCCCGCCCCGCCCACGCCCCTTCGCGCCCGCCCCGCCCCGCCCACGCCCCTTCGCGCCCGCCCCGCCCCGACCACGCCCCTTCGCGCCCGCCCCGCCCCAAAGGCTTCTCTGCCGCCAAGCAGGGAGCCGGGATTCTACGGCTACGGCCCTTCACGACAGTCTCGGCGCTTTCCGGCCGGCCTCTCCTTGCTGAGGTGTCGGGGAGGCGTGGCTTAGGGGAGCGGCCCCTCGCGGCGCCCCTTGCTGGGCAGCGGCAGCTGTGAGTGACCTGCCTCCGAGGAACCATGGCGGTGTCTGCCCAGTCCTCGCGGGCCCCGCCCGGCTCAGGTAGGCTCAGAGCCCCATCCCGCGGCGGAGAGAGAGAGGGGTGCTGGTCTTAGAGTGGCGGGGGCAGGAGGACTGCCCTGTGGGACCTGGGGAAGGAGCTTCGGTGGGGAAGGGGCTTGTGGAGAGAGGTTGCAGTCTGCTGCTTGGGGTGATGATAACAAAGAATAGCGATTTGGGGGCTGTAGGCTGAGAGAGGTTCTGGAGCATTGGCGGGTCCTGGAGGAGGGCACGGATGTTCAGAGATCGGTGGGAGATCCCAGGTAGGCAGAAGCCCTGAAGGAGCCTATTGTGCACACATCTTTCTCCATTTTCTTGGTTGCAGATAAAGTACAGAAAGACAAGGCTGGAAAGGCCTCAGGCCCCAGTCAGGCTAGCCGCATGGGGAAACTCTTGGGTTTTGAGTGGACGGATGTATCCAGCTGGGGGAGGCTGGTGACCCTGCTGAATCGACCAATGGATCCTGCAAGCCTGGCTGTCTTCCGTTTTCTCTTTGGTGAGTCCAGTTTCTGGGAGGGACCAGTGTGGTTGGGGTGGGAGAATGACAACTGTACTTTGTCCATTTCTTGGTTACTTAGTGGACTTGCTTCCCTTTTTCTCACAGCTGAAGATATCAGTGTCCTGGAAGAGGTATTTGTGAAATTCAGGATTGCACCTAGCTTTGTCTCCTCTGATTAGGGTTTGGAAGCCAGAAATGCTTTTTTTTTTTTTTTTTTTTTAATAGAGAGAGAGTGAAAGGGAAGGAGGGAGGGGGAGAGGGAGAGAGAGAAATAAGAAACATCAATGTGAGAGAGACACATCATTGATTGGTTGCCTCCTGCACGCGCCCCAGTAGGGGTGCGGATCGAACCTGCAACCCAGGTATGTGCCCTTGACTAGGGAATCGAACCCACAACCCTCCAACCACTGAGCCACACTGGCCACAGCCAGAAATGCTTTGATCTGGGGCAATAGGAAATATAGAGGCAGAGGAACAGGGATTCATTTTCCTTGTGTCATGAAGTTGCCAGGTAATTATAGTAAGGACTAGACTTCAGAGTAGTGGCAGGGGTGACGGGGCAGCCATGTTGACTGTGACTCCCTAATCCAGAGCTTCTGCTTGGAATGGGTTACAGACGTGCTGAGATGTTAACCCCAATAGCCCAGTGGTTTTCAACTGGGGGCATTTTTGCTTCCCGGCAGGGTATTTGGCAGTGTCTAGGGACATTTTTTTTCTTTTTAAATCCTCACCTGAGGATATTTTTCTGTTTATCTTCAGACAGAGTGGGAAGGAGAGAGAGGGAGAGAAAGGGACAGAGAGAGAAACATCGACGTGAGAGGGACACATCGACTGGTTGCCTCCTCCACAACCCTGACCAGGGCCGGGGACGACGACGTGAGAGGGACACATTGACTGGTTGCCTCCCCCACAACCCTGACCAGGGCCGGGGACAAACTAAACTGCAACTGAAGTACGTGCCCTTGGCCGGAATCAAACCCGCAACTCATTGGTCCGCGGGCTGACACTCTGACTGCTGAGCCAAACTGGCCAGGGCTGGGGGCATTTTTATTTGTCATACGTGGGGCCAGAGATGCTGCTAATTGACCTATGATGCACAGGATAACCCCTCTCAGCAAATAATTAACCAGCACCAAATGTGAATGGTCCTGAGGTTTCGAAACACTGCTTAACTGGAGCTGGCTTCCTGACCTGAATAGTCCCTTATGTTTACCCCAGTGTGTTGGCCAAATACTGTTGTTTTATAGGTATTCCAGGAGGTAGAAAAGGTTGAGAAGCACCACCCTAGAGTACTTTCTGTAGCCTAGTAGGACAGACCTTTATAAATATTAACTATGAAAACCTTCTCTCATTTAATCCTCTCTGTAACCCTGTAAAATATTATGAGTCCCCCTTTTACAAATGGGGAATTGGCCCAGTGAGGTGCAGTAGCTGATTCCACAACTGGCTTAGTGCCTAGCACACAGTAGGCACTCGGTTATTTTTGTTGGATGAATGAATAAACATTCATAGAGCCAGTGTTAGGGAAAAAGGCTGACCCTGGAGCTAGGTTCGGTCTACTGTATTTGAATGTATTCCACTGCTTCCTTAGCTGAGGCTTCCCCAACTGCCTTCTCAGGGCTGTTGATGTTGCTGGACATTCCCCAGGAGCGGGGGCTCAGCTCCCTGGACCGAAGATACCTGGATGGACTGGATGTGTGCCGCTTCCCATTGCTGAATGCCCTGCAGCCACTGCCACTTGACTGGATGTATCTTGTCTATACCATCATGTTTCTGGGTGAGGGAAACTGGGGGAATATTGATTGGCCTACCTAAAACAGAGAAATACAAAGCATGCTGGTGCATGAGCAAGGTCTTGGGTTCCTTATTTCACTTCTGTTGTGACTCATAATTTTATCCTGCTGACCTGTATGTCATCTGAGCTATGACCCCATAGCTCTTTTTAAAAATATTAAAATAACATTTAATTTTCATTTAGTTGTACCTGACTATAAAATGTCTGATGACTTTTCTTAATCCCACCAATAGCCTGTCCCAGGGGAGCTGGGCTTGTGGTGAACCTTTGACCTCTTAATCCTCTCCCCTACAAATCCCAGGGGCATTGGGCATGATGCTGGGCCTGTGCTACCGGATAAGCTGTGTATTGTTCCTGCTACCGTACTGGTATGTGTTTCTCCTGGACAAGACGTCGTGGAACAACCACTCCTATCTGTATGGTTTGTTGGCTTTTCAGCTGACATTCGTGGATGCAAACCACTACTGGTATGAGTCTAGGGAAAAAGAGGGGAGGGGTCGGCTGGGTTACCAGAGATAGGGCCCATTGGGGTCCTAGAATTTGTCCCAGCGAGCAAAATTTCCACAATGCTTTGCAAAGGTCCCACTTTAATTTGGATGCATTTGGGAGGGGGAAGGGTCAGCAAGGTTGGGGCACTTGGGATGACAAAAAGTAAAATGGCTCCATTCCTACCCCTTCACTCTTTCCGTATCTCCCCAGGTGCTTTGATCTATCTACTTCCTGTAATCCTCTTAGAGAGAAGAAGAGAAGACTAAAGCCAGACATAGCTGTTTTCAGATACTTCAAGGGAGCAGACTTTCTCTGTGTGAGCCCAGAGGGGCAGAGTTAGAGCCGAGAGTAGAAGTTGCTGTGAGGCAGAGTCATGTCAGAAGGAGAGGCCCCACCAGGGCTGCTCAGCAGTGCTGTCCTGGGAGGAGGTAACCCTCCCCAACCTCTGGCTTAGGTGACCATTTTTCAGGGGAGGTGGAGAAGGGATCTGGAGACAGGGTGGCAGGACAGACAACCTTTAAGGATATTTTCCATTATTAAGTGAAAAGCAAATATGAGATCTCAGTAAGATGGGTATAGGTAGAAAAATCTCAAGCATTGGATTCATTAGTGATTTATCAGTCATTAAGTTTCATTTGTTAATACACACATACAAATACTCCTAAACCGTTGAACTCATTCAGAATGGTCAGCTCTGCCCTGGCCGGTTTGGCCCAGCGGTTAGAGTGTCGGCCTGTGGTACAAAGACAGAATGGTCAGCTCTGATCATACAGAATTAAGAGGCAGTTTTGACAGAGTACTCCTGAAAAGTTTTATTTAAAAAAAAAAATGCATACCACTTACTAAGGGCTTTCCTCATGCCATACTAAACATTTTAATTTTTCCTCATTATAACCCCATGAGGTCCATAGTGCTGTTCCCATTTTATTGATGCAGACACTAAGGCTTAGAGAAGTAAAAGATTTGCATAAGGTCACATAGCAGGAAGAGGCACAAGTGAGAATCAAGGTCTCCTTAGCTGCAGACTCCAGTGCTCTTGACCACAGTGTAAGCTGCCCCTTTCCCAACTTCTCAGCTCACTCATTGTCTTCTGAAAAATCTGCTTTGCTTCTGCCTCCCCAGAATACTTCTAGTCTTAGAACCTGGTTTTATCAGTTCTCTCCCAAGATAGGCTGTTAGTAGGTTCCCTCTGGCACTAGATCCTGACATCCAGGTCTGTGAAATGTCAGTTTGCTTTAGATATTGAAATTTAAATTTCACGTTAAGCTTTTTAAACACTCCCTCAAACTCAGTCTTTATCAGTCATTTTCTAGCATTGTAGTCTTTTTCCTGATTTATTCTATTAGGACAAACTAATTTGCTAACTAACTAATGATAAACACTGAACTTTTTTTTTTTAATTAAAAAAGTTTTTTTTTCTTTATTGATCTTAGAGAGAGGGGAGAGAGAGACAGAAACATCGATGAGAGAGAACATTGATTGGCCACCTCCTGCATCCCCCTGACCAGGGACTTGGCCCACAATTTGGGCATGTGCCCTGACTGGGAATCGAACCGGTGACCTCTTGGTGCATGGATCGATGCTCAACCACTGAGCCACACTGGCCGGGCTAAACACTGAACTTTTTATTGTTATAACTCATTAGTAAAGTTTCTGTTATGAGTTAAAATAATCACTGTTACAGTTTTCTCATATAACTCTAAAGAGCCTCAAAATAGCCCAGAGGACCAGAGAGGGTATGGCAGTTGTCCTGAGATAGATTATTGCATTTAAAAGGAAAGGTGGAAATGTGGCTGGACTAAGGAGCTCTCCTCAATCCTTACCTCACTTGGTGTAGGTCTGTGGATGGCCTGCTGAATGCCCGGAAGCGGAATGCCCATGTGCCTCTTTGGAACTATGCTGTGCTGCGTGGCCAGGTACAAGATTCTAGGAGAGGGAGGTGTTCTTTGCCAGCCATTATCAGCATGGCCATCACACTGCCAGACTGCATTCTACTCTGCCTCCCTGGATCTTCTCATTTTTCCCTTTTGCTGGAAGGCTAGGCTGGCTTTTCTGTTGTTTCCAATAGCCTCATATCTGGGCTCTCTCACTTTGTCATGGGAAGAATAGAGCTTTGTCCCTGCCAAGTTAGAATCCTCATGAGAGAGAATAATGTCTATGCTTTATGACTTTCCTTGGTGCCTAATACTGTGGCTGGCATTGGTAGGATGTCAGTAGGTGCTTGTTGGATGAGTGAATATCTGAGATGAGTGAATGGAAGAATGGAACTAATCTTCTTTGGTCCCTGACCTGAGATGAGAACTTAATCTGCAGAAAACAACTTTCTTTTTTTTTTTTTTTTTTTTAATTTGTTTTGCATTTTGTGTTGGCAGATTTTCATTGTGTACTTCATTGCGGGTGTGAAAAAGTTGGATGCAGACTGGGTGGAAGGCTATTCCATGGAGCACCTGTCCCGGCACTGGCTCTTCAGTCCCTTCAAGTGAGTGTCAGGGCAGAGGCCTCACTGAGGCACAGGTACAGAGTGGTTGACTCACTGCTGTCGTGTGTGCAGTAAGGGCTGCTGTTTCTACTTTGCCTCAATTTTCAACATGCTTTCCTCTGTCCACTCATCTCCCTATTTAGCGGAAGGCAGAATTGATATCAAAATATCTAGGCTTAGCTGCCCCTGTGAAACTTATGGTATGGGTGGCAACAAAGGCAAATAAATTTTTTTTTTTTAAGAATTTTATTTTTCCTCTATTGATTTTACAGAGAGAGGAAGTGAGAGGGAGAGAGAGATAGAAACATCGATGAGAGAGAACATTGATTGGCCGCCTCCTGCATGCCCCCCACTGGGGATTGGGCCCACAACCTGGGCATTTGCCCTGACCGGGAATCAAACCAGCGGCCTCTTGGTGCATGGATTGATGTTTAACCACTGAGCCACACCGGCTGGACGGGAAAGAAATTTTAAAAGGAGTGGAAAGAGCTCTGGCCAGTTTGGCTCAGTGGTTAGAGCGTCACCCCATGGACCAGAGAGGCCCGGGTTCGGTTCCTGCTAAGGGCACGTACTTCGGTTGCAGTTTGTCCCCGGCCCCAGTTGGGGTCGTGTGGGTGGCATCTACTTGGTGTGTCTCTCTCACTTCGATGTTTCTCTCTCTCTCTTCCTCCCTTTCTCCCTCCCACTCTATCTGAAGATAAATGCAAAGATGTCCTTGGGTGAGGATTAAAAAAAAAAAGGAGTGGAAAGAGCTAGAACTAGGTGACTTGGTGAATGAGTCAGTGCCCCCAGCAGTTGTCATGGGTGGTCCTCTGTCCTTGGGTTGCCACCCCAGCCTCTCACCAGGATTCCTCAGCTAGTGCACTGAGAAGGCAGACAGTCAGTGCCCCTGCCCTGACAGAACCAGTGTTACCAACTCTACAAAGCAGAGGTTTGCCTCTCTGATTTCTGTCTTCCATTTCTTCTTTTCTCTTATTTTACTTTGTTGTTTTTCCTCTTCCTTGTTATTTCCCAGTTCCTGGAGTTTGACTTCAGTATCATGTTAGTCAAGTCAAGCATTTGCTTTTTAAAGTTTCTTCTCATTTATGCCCTGGCCAGTTTGGCTCTGTGGTTAGAGCATCAGCCCATGGACCAAACAGTTGAGGGTTCGATTCCACTCAAGGGCATATACCTCTGTTGTGGTTCGGTCCCTGGACCTGGTCGGGGTCATGCAGGAGGCAACCAGTTGATGTGTCTCACATCGACGTTTCTCTCTCTCTCTCCTCCCTGACACACACACTCTGTCTGATGATAAATGGAAAAATATCCTTGGGTGAGGATTAAAAAAAATTAAGTTTCTTTTCATTTATAACCTCCATGAGGAACCTGCCTGCCATAGCACACACACTTTTCAAATTTGCCCGCCCAGCCGGTGTGGCTCAGTGGTTGAGCATCGACCCATGCACCAAGAGGTCATTGGTTCAATTCCTGGTCAGGGCACATGCCCAGGTTGTGGACCTGATCCCCAGTGGGGGGCATGCAGGAGGTGGCCAATCGATGTTCTCTCTCATCGATGTTTCTATCTCTCCCTCTCTCTCTAAAAATCAATAAAGAAAAAAAAATTGCCCTAGAAGAGTTGCCCTTGCTTATCACATAGGGTAAATATGTTGAAACAACTGGACAACTAAAGTGTGGAAATGTAAAGGGGTTGGAAAACCCAGGGGGTGTCATTGTGCAGAGTTCTGTCCATCTGCTGGGGTAGATCCTTAGGCACAGACAATATCTTTGCTGTGAATGTGCTGTGAAAACTGAGTTTTCCAGTGGGCTGGTGCCTGACCCTGTCCCTGGTGTCCACAGACTAGTGTTGTCCGAGGAGATGACTAGTCTACTAGTGGTGCACTGGTGCGGACTGCTGCTTGACCTGTCAGCTGGCTTCCTGCTCTTCTTCGATGCCTCAAGATCCACTGGCCTCCTCTTCGTGTCCTACTTCCACTGCATGAATTCCCAGCTTTTCAGCATTGGTCAGTACCTATAGTCTGGTAGGAAATAGGAAACCACAGGTTGACAGGGAGAGACTTGCCAGAGGCATTGTTTGGGATGAGGAGGTGATGATGGGAATAGGAGCTAAACTGAACCAGATGCAGTCACTGTGGAATGGAAATGAATGGGAAGGAGAGGACTGGGGCTTCTGGGCTCAGCTTGTATGTTGTATAGTAAGGAATCTCTGGGAAGTAAGTATTCTTTAGTTAAGAACGTCTTTCATCATAAGTGGAATACTTGGAGAGGTTTCTTAAGGGAAAAGGGTTGAGGGGATTACCCACATTTCCCCAAACCAAACTCCTGAAATGCTTATTTTCTCCTCGCTTTTCTAGGTATGTTCCCCTATGTCATGTTGGCCAGCAGCCCTCTCTTCTGTTCCCCTGAGTGGCCTCGGAAGCTGGTTTCTCACTGCCCCAAAAGGCTGCAAGAACTGCTGCCCCTTAAGGCTGCCCCTCAGCCCAGTGCTTCCTGCATGTACAAGAGGAACCGGGCCAAAGGTGGCCAGAAGCCAGGCCTGCGCCATCACCTAGGCACTGCCTTCACCCTGCTCTACCTCCTGGAGCAGCTCTTCCTGCCCTATTCCCATTTCCTCACCCAGGTAAGTGTAGGCTGGGGGTTAGCATGGAAAGTGGCAGAGGTGACGGCAGTAAGGGAAAATGAGGGTGACTTGGTAGCCCTTTCTTGGTAGAGGATGAGATTAGCATAAGAACCATTGAGCTGATCTCTGCCCTGTTTTCTCAGGGCTATAACAACTGGACAAATGGGCTGTATGGCTATTCCTGGGACATGATGGTGCACTCCCGCTCCCACCAGCACGTGAAGATCACCTACCGTGATGGCCGCACTGGCGAGCTGGGCTACCTTAACCCTGGGGTGAGATTTCTATGCTGACAATTTACTGTTCTTCAGAGCTCCCTTGGGCTTTGGGGCCTGGTTTGGTCCTAAACACAATTGTAAAGTAAAACAAATTTGGGTCACTCTCCTTTCTCAGGTGCCAGGTTAACCTTCTTTTATGTGGGTTGAAATAGGGCAATGTCATTCACTTCCTTTAATTGAGATTAGGTTTAAGAAAGGTAGGTACCACCACTAGCTCACCAATGAAAAACTCTTCCCCAAAGATAAATTCAGTTTTTTTTCCCCTGGTCAAAACAGCCAGATCTCTTTGTACCACTGGCAGTGCATGATTCATCCAGGAGGTCGCTAACAGTGAGGTGGGACTAATATGGGGATTTGGGACAGGTATTCACACAGAGCCGGCGATGGAAGGATCATGCAGACATGCTGAAGCAATATGCCACTTGCCTGAGCCGCCTGCTTCCCAAGTACAATGTTTCTGAGCCCCAGATCTACTTTGATATTTGGGTCTCCATCAATGACCGCTTCCAGCAGAGGTGGGCAAGGGGAGCAGAGAAGGGGGAAAAATGAAGTCCAGCTCCTTTTGCCAAGATGAATAGCCCATGCTCCCCAGTGTTGTCTTGCTTGAAAGGCTGTCCCCTGGTGCATGTCCCTGTTGACCTCGTTGTGGGCATAGCTGATTGCTTCCAGCAGGGGGCACCATCATCCAGATGAAAAGGTAATGACTTGTTCTGCTAGAAACTTAACACAATTCTCAGATGGCCACTAACGCTTATTCTTCCCAGTGCTCCAGAATCTCTTTCCTCTCCCTTTCTTCCCCAGATTGGTAATAACATGCCATTTTTGCCACCTGGAAATCCCTGTTCTCTCTATCTGGGAATGGTAATAAAGAAACTGAACTGGAAATTCTGGTAGGTACATGGCTGTGGCCTTCTTACAACATGGTTTTCTTTCCTAAGGATTTTTAACCCTCATGTGGACATCGTGCAGGCTGCCTGGTCCCCCTTCCAGCGTACACCTTGGCTGCAGCCACTGTTGATGGACCTGTCTCCCTGGAGGGCAAAGTTACAGGAAATCAAGAGCAGCTTGGACAACCACACTGAGGTGGTCTTCATTGCAGATTTCCCTGGTATGGAAGAAAGCTAGGAGAGGCTTTGCTGTCTTTCCTCCTGGCTTCCTTGGTCAGGGACATTGCATGTGGTGGAGGGGGTGGGGGCACCCCTGGTGGGAGGAATGTTTTTGAAATCTGAAGGGTGGTAGTGGTGAAGGTGCGATATCGCTTTCTGGTTGGGAGTGAGTTCACTCTACCATGGTGTGGGTTGGGGTACTTTGTTGCCCCTGTCAGGGCTGCACCTAGAGAATTTTGTGAGTGAAGACCTGGGCAACACTAGCATCCAGCTGCTGCAGGGGCAGGTGACTGTGGAGCTGGTGGCAGAACAGAAGAACCAGACTCTTCAGGAAGGAGAAAAAATGCAGGTATTTTGCTGGAATTAACAATAACCGAAAAGTTTAGGTGGGTGGAGTTAGTTTATTATAGACTCAAAATGCTTTACTGTAGCAGTAATGCTGTGGGGGCTCAAAAACCAAAGACCCCTGGGGCTGTGAATAGTCTCATCCAGGATTCTAGAGGTCAGTTCCTTTGGACTCCAAAACACCGTGAGAAAGATGCCTGGTGGGTGGGGGAGCGGGTAGTGTTAGGAGCCCATGGGTTGGCTAGGAAAAGTTTGCAGAGTGAAATATATTCCTTTTTACCCCCTGGTCAGTTGCCTGCTGGTGAGTACCATAAGGTGTACACAGTATCACCCAGTCCTTCCTGCTACATGTACATCTATGTCAACACTACAGAGGTTGCACTAGAGCAAGACCTGGCATATCTGCAAGAATTGAAAGAGAAGGTGGAGAATGGAAGTGGTGAGTAAATAAAGATTTGGGCTGAAGTAGCCCCTGGGTACAAGAAGTTAGGGGTGTGAATGAGGCTCTAGCCATTAAAAAATGAAGTTGAGCCCTGGCTGGCATGGCTCTGGCTAGAGCATCAGGCGGCACACTGAAGAGTCGCGGTTTGATTCCAGGTCAAGGGCATGTACCTGGGTTGCAGGTTTGATCCCCGGCCCCAGTTGGGATGTGGGAGGCAACTGATTGATGTGTCTCTTTCACATCGATGTTCCTCTCTTTCTCTCCCCCTCTCTCCCTCCCTTCCACTTTCTCTAAAAAGAACAAACAAAAAAAAGTACTTGAAGCCTGCTGAAAGGGGAATTGTAGGAGAGAGAATGCGCTCTCAGTGATTCCTCTTTTTGCTGACTTCTGGACAGAAACAGGGCCTCTACCTCCAGAGCTGCAACCTCTGCTAGAAGGGGAAGTAAAAAAAGGAGGTCCTGAGCCAACACCTCTGGTTCAGACCTTTCTTAAACGCCAACAAAGGCTCCAGGAGATTGAACGCCGGCGAAATACCCCTTTCCATGAACGATTCTTCCGCTTCTTGCTGCGAAAGCTCTTTATTTTTCGTCGCAGGTAAGTTTTACCCACAACACTTGTCATTGCCACCAGGTGTTTGCAAGCTCGGTAACTTTTCTCTGGTGAGGGTAGCAATAGGGACTCTCCTAGGAAAGGACAATCTAGGGCTAAATATCTTTTTCCCTCCTTTCTTGTCTCCCTGATTTAATGAAGAGTAAATGACATGTGTCTGTGCTGTGCTTCATTTTACCTTCAGCCTCCCCATGGGTTATTCCTGCCCCACCTTGGAATCCTCTACCAGACTGTATAAGGATGGGGTGCCTTTTCAGCTGGGATGTGGGGGTTCCTGAGGGACAGTTCTCATTTATGCCTTGGTGAGGAGGTAGGCCCAGGTGCCCCCTAAAGGCTTTGGTAGGAATTCCTATGTTGAAACAGTAGTTTGGACTGGGTGACCTTTTTCCTCTTTTTCAGCTTTCTGATGACTTGTATCTCACTTCGAAATCTGGCGTTAGGCCGCCCCTCCCTGGAGCAACTGGCCCAAGAGGTGACTTATGCAAACTTGCGACCTTTTGAGCCAACTGGAGAGTCGAATCCTTCAAACACAGATTCTTCAAATTCTAATCCTCCTGAAGCAAATTCTGAACATGTCCACTCAGAGTTCTGAGGGCGGCCAGACACTGGGTACAGATGTGGGAGCAGCCAGTATAGGACCATTACCTATGCAGTGGAGATTTGAAAATTTTTTTACAGATATTTACATTTCTCTTCCTTGTTCATAGCTCTTTTATTTGTTGATTTTGGAGAGAGAGGAAGGGAGAGGGAGAGAGATAGAAACATCGATGAGAGAGAACATCGACTGGCCGCCTCATGCACGCCCCCCACTGGGGATTGGGTCCACAACCTGGGCATGTGCCCTGACCGGGAATCAAACCGGTGACCTCCCAGTCCATGGGTCGACGCTGAACCACTGAACCACACCAGCCGGGCTAGCCATAGCTCTTTTAAATTCAGATATGACAACTTAGAGGAGCCAAGAAAATAAAGTAAGGATAAGATTTATCAATCCAAGGTTTAGAGGGTAGGAGGGGGTTAAAAGCAATGTGAAAATGTCCTAGAATAACGAGTAGTCAGGTTTAAAGTGACTGGCTCCTTGGGGAAAGAGATTTCATGTACCATGATGAAGATAGAAGCTAATTACTCAAGTGCTTGCTATATGCTGCTACATTATTACATTTAGTACTTAATGGTCATTAGTCTTATTTTACAGTTGGAGAAACTGAGGCCGAGAGGTACTATAATTTACTCAAAAACATACACCTAGTAAGAGATGGATTGATGGTTTAAACTCATGTCTGATTAAGATCCTGCACCTGTCTCTTACAATTTTCAGAATCACAATAATTCTGAAATAACGTAGCTTAAAACTTGTCTTCTTAATTATAATTAGGATGGTGATCAGGTTCTAAATGCAGAGAAAAATTTTCTCTTCACAATTCTGGTTCCTTCATTGTTTCTCATATCTATACAGCTGGTAAGTTTTCAACTAGCAGTTATGAGTAGTTAGAATAACAGAAAGTTAAACTAATAATGGGACTTAGATGATTGGTAGTAGTATTTTTCTAAAAATAGGCTTAATATTTAGTCATAGTCTAGCATTTACTGAGGTAATATAAAGTATTAACCAAACTTGGTGAGGAATTAGGAAATGTCACTTTATAGGTTTGGATATACAAGGGTAATCAAGAAACTCCTCAGTTCCATGAAAATTCAAAGGCCTGGCACTGGGCTAGGAAGTGAGAATGCAGTTTTAAAAATATGAGAGGGGGAGAGAAAAAGAGAAAGCACGAGCTCATGGTCTTGTAACAGACTGGCAGTAAATTGGCAGCCCCAGTAACTTTGATAAAGGATTGCATCTCTTTTCATGCTTCTCTTCTCATTCCCCACCCCACCTTCTCGGACAGTGGTCTCAGGGTTCTTTCTGAGGAATTTTTTTCATTGTACACACTTGGGATGATCATGTCTAGTCTGTGGTTTCCAGTGATGCTGCTTAATTTCTTTCCTGTGCCCTAGACCTATGTATCTGTCTACACGTGGATATCCCACAGAGCTTTCAAACTATCCTGAACAGAATTGAGCTTCATCCTCAAGACCTGCTCCTTCATTATTGGATGGCAGCTATGTCTTTACCTTGAGTCATCAGCCTTAAATCTTCTCACATTTGTTATAAATTTCAAGTCCCATGAATACTCTTATTTCTTAAATCTATTAGTTTCACCTCTACTTTGTTCTTTCAGCCTTTATATTGGAGTCAAGTTAGGGAGACCAGAGCAGGGCTACCAAGCAGTTGTACAAGTTGGGCCTGAATAAGGGCACCCCACTAAGACCTAGTGGGGCCTGGCAGTAAGTCCCTCTGATTCATACAAAGCATCATATGCAATGGCTATGCCACAGGGTATCTTGAGCACTAGTTAAGAATGCTGTGGGGGAAACACTGGTTTTCAATCCTTTTGTGCATCTTTGTGATACAGCATACCTCAGCACTATATCCCTTGCCATTAAGTTCAGCTATCTTCTGTTCCTGTAACCACCATTACCCTCCCCTTTGTAAGAAAAATAGCTCTTCACTTTGGAAGGGGACTCTTGCAAGGTTGCTATTCCCAAACTGTTACCACCTCTGTGACTGTTTTCCCAATGAAAATGTTGGGATAGGATAGAGAGAAGGGTGGTCATTTTAACACTGGTAAAAAGTTGTTCAGCAGGGCTGGTGTGGCTCAGTGGACTGAGGTCCCAGTTCAAGTCCCAGTCAGGGCACATGCTCAGGTTGTAGGTTTGATCCCATTGGGGTGTGCGGGAAGCAACCTCTCCCTAAAATCAATAAAAATGTATTTAAAATTAACTTCCCCCCAAAATACACAGGAAAAGCACCTCTCCTTAGGTGTCTTACTAGCAAATACCGAATCTAACCATAAGGCAGGTACTTCTCTGGTGCTGCCCCACTGGCCTATAGGCACCCACTCAAAATCCCCTAATTTGGCTAACAGTTATTTGTTTACGGACGGCAGTGTACTGACATCTAAAAACTTTCAGAAACAGTCTGGAGCTTTCCAATGTCATGAAAGTTGATTTTCTCAAGTTCCTGAGCAAATCTGAAAAACTCCATTGATACTAAAATTTAACCTTGCCTCCCCTCTATTTCTAAAAGTTTAGGCCTCCAGGCAAACAGGTACAAGCAAGCATTCCTTGGGTCTCACAAGTGCAGGTCAAAGTAAAAAGCTGAACTACTTCATTTTCTACATGCTGGTGTAAAAACATCCCAACTGGCTCCTGTCTGTACTTTAGCTCCTATGCTCAAGAAACGACTGTTATATGGATTAACTTTCTATAAACTGCCACAAATACAGAGTAACCCTTTAGAAATTTGTTTCTTCAGTTATTTTAAATAAATTTTAGCTCACTTATTGGATCTTAGATTGGATGCTGGTTCCTGTTTAAAACTTCTAATTGTAATGTATGCTGAACATGTAACTCACAGCTTCTCACACCTGTTTATAAAGGGACTACTACTTCAGGTATATTAATTTTTCACGTTAGTCAAGGTGAAAATGGGTTTGAAATTTCAAGACTGAACATTACCACTTACATAATACAGGTATCCCCCCCTCACTTTCCAAGTTTGCATTAAGGCACTTCACTTTTAACAAAAGACCTGTTAGTACTAACTGAAAGGAATCTGATGAGGCCTTTTACATCTATTAAAAAGAAACTAAGTACTCTTTTATTAAACTTACTAGGGTGACTGTACTCTGCTTTATGCCATTTTGACTTAAAAAGATTTCAAGTAGTGGGCAGAGCCTGTGCTGTATTAATGGCTTTTATGCCCTTAATCTTAGATGATTTAAAACTTTGGCAGTGTAACAGTGACTGCTGCAATGAGGAGACAGGAAATGTTGTCTATTCCAATTGGCCAAAAAAAGCAATGCTTGAAAAAAACAAATCAAATCTTGAACTTTCTTAGTGCTAGGGATAGATAGGATTTATAAACGTACTAAATACCTGCAGTCAGGGTTGGGATGATTGCCCTGAAAAATGGGTACAATAGTCAGGGTTAGAGTATATTCTCAGACCATTCATACCAAAACACTTTTAAAGAATAATGAACACAATGAAGGTAGAACCTAGCATTTTATTTAGATCTTCATTAAACTGTTGGAATTGAGAACCAGACATACGTAATAAACCTCCAAAAATAGATCCTGAAAGGCACTTTCTGCTTAGGGCAAGCAGTCATGGAATAAGCATGTAAACAAGCTGGCTTCTCTGTACCACACCAGCCAAGTCAGCTTTCTCCATGGCCAGCTGCACCAGCTCTGCCCTCCCTTGTTAACACCAGCCAGAACCCCTGTAGGTCTAACCCAAGGTTTTTCTGTAGGACACCTTGGCCTACCTGGGAGTGCTGGAAACATATTAAAGGAATCATGGTGTTGAGGGAAAAAAAAAAACTTTTAAAAGCTGCCATCTGAGGTGATGGCTTCTCTGTACTTACGCCATACCCCAGAATACAATAAATAAGCAATTAGAAAATGTTCAAGTATGAAGGGATTTTCCTCCTCCCCGCCAAAAGCACTGCTGTCTGAAGGAAGCTGGTTTCTCTGTAGCTACACCAGCTGTTCAGAAAGCTCATTGGACCTGGTTTTGAAAATAAAACAAAGTTAAAACCCTGGGAGGAATTATTGTGCAGTGTGGAGTACTCAGTCTTTCTTATAAAGAAAAAAAAAAAAGTTATCTGGTACCAAAGTGTGCAACCTACAGACCCTCAGGTACTGCCCTATGACTTCTCTGTATGACATCACAAGGGTGCCAAGTGCCTGTTTTTCTAGAGCTAGGAGTTGGTGGTTTGGCTAGTGCTGAAACCATGCATAGGATTGGTTTACTAAAGAAAACCTTATTACGTACGTCCTCCAAAAGACAGCTGAATAAGTGGAGAGATTTGATTTGGTGCTGTTTAAGAGATGGCAATTAAGAGCATAAGCACCAGGAAGATGGTTTAATGGTAACTGCCTTTTTGTTTTGTTTTGTTTTTTTAACGTCAGGCTAGAGCTCCAACTGGAACTTGCGTTACATGCAAGAATGATTGAATAGGGAACACTCCCTGACAAAGAGCTACATAATTAGAAATGGATCATGTTATAGGGAGGATAAGGGAAAGCTTCACATCCATAATAGAGCTCACAACATTACAAATTCATGCTGACAGGGCTGTGGCATTGCCAGACAGAAGCTATAATGGAACTACAAGTACTTTACGTGCACATTACAAGGACATTTTCAGCACTTGGTGAGAAAGTCAATGCAATCAGAATTTTAGGGGGTTGGGCGATAGGGCACAAAGGTTCAATTTCAAAGCATTATTTACTACAGTGTTGTTGGTTTGTTTCTAGGCAGTTACATGGATCACCTATGCTCACTAAATTCATTATAATGGTGAACAAAAAAACCTAGGGACAGAATAGCAAGCCGAACTTACAGTCCCCCACACAAGCTAAAATTCATGTCATTGACTAGAGTGACTGCAACTGATCAGGAGCTGAAAGAGGACAAGAAAATTTAGGAAGAAGGGCCCTTTCCCTCAGAGCTTGAAGGCTTCTCTGTAGCCTACGCCAACAAGTCTGGGGAAAAAAGGCTAACACTTTCAATATTTAAGCTTTTTGGGCACTTCCCATGGGAAGCTGTCCCTACCAAAGTGGCCATAGGCTGCAGTCCTCTGATAAATTGGCTTCTTCAGATCCAGATCCCTGGAATATACAAGTCCGTAACTTAATATGTAGCAATCAATTAAAATTAAGCAAAACAATCAGCAAGACTCATTTTCAAGACTTCTGGCAAATGAGTTCAGTTCTCTGGGATACGCTAGGAGAAAAGTTTGTGGCAAAAGTGTTTGTTACTTCCCTGGTGTCCAAACTCCTTGCACAGTCCTTATTAGTTAACTAGAGTTCTTGTTTTTCGGTCCCTGGCTCAACAAATATGAAAATTTGTCATTATTCTGAGAAATCCCAAGTGTCAAAAGCTCATCTGAGATCATGGAATACTTACCAAGTCCCATGCCCACACCCCACCAGGGTTATTTTCTTTATTAACAGCCGTGAACATCCCATTTATCTGTACTAATTCTCTGAAGTGAACATTCTTAGGTAAGATGAGCACAAAGCCCAGTATCAAATGTGGAAGACTCTAGGGTAGTTAAGTCTAAGCCACGGAGCACTATACTTTTAAATTTTTCTTAATAATTTAAGCCTTTACTTAAAAGATAACACCAACACATTCTAGGAATTAACATGTTCCCGCATTTGAGAAGTCTTCCTTCACACCTTCACCTTCTCAGATTTGAACAGATCTCAAATACACACACACACACACACACACACACCACACCCTTAATATTTTTCACTAGCAATAGGCTTTACCATCTTTACCTGACAATGACCCCAGGGCGGAGGTCAAAATTCTTCTTCACAATCTCTAATAGCTCTCTCTCACTCTTCTGAGAGGTGCCATAATGGAAAATGGAGATAGACAATGGATGAGAAACTCCAATAGCATAAGAGACCTAAAAGGATTCAAATGTCATAAGAATTAGTCATCAAAAGACCCACACATTTGTGTGAACTACTCAATACCCTCCCGCTAACATGTTTTTTAATCATTCCAGTTATATAAAAGTATATACCTGCACAAGAACCCTTCTGCATAGACCTCCTTTGACAAGGGATTTTGCCACCCAACGAGCCGCGTAAGCAGCAGAACGGTCCACCTTGGTATAGTCCTTTCCTGAAAAGGCACCTCCTCCATGAGCTCCCCAACCGCCGTAAGTGTCCACAATGATTTTCCGGCCAGTCAAACCAGCATCACCCTGAAATTACAGAGGATTTAAGTCACTTCCTGCTTTATCCTTTCCAGTAAGTGGTCCTAGATCAATTTTGTTAAATGACTATTCTGTATCACGCAGCAAATATCCTCAGAAGATTCACATGTAGGCTTCAAAAAACCTAGAAAAAAGGTGGTAGTAGCCAAATTTTTGCAAGTAACCATCACAGAAAATCCAAAAAAGTAAACGGAATTAACATTTAAGGCTTTACCTGAGGCCCACCAATAACAAATCTGCCACTTGGTTGTAGATGGTAGATTGTATCCTCATCAAGGTACTTTGCAGGTACAACAGCTTTGATGACTTTCTCCTTTAGGGCATCCCTCATTTCATCAAGACAAACTTCTTCATCATGCTGAACAGATATAACGATTGTGTGGACTCTGATGGGAAGCACAGCACCTCGATCCTGCATATACTGCACAGTCACCTTGAAGGCAACACAGGTCATCAGAACATCAATCTACTAAACAAGTTTTGTTCTTGGTTCTCTAAGTTACAAAAGACAAATGCTATTCTTTTTTAAATTAGTCAGCTTTAATCAAACGTCATTAATGTTCTGGGCCAATGTAATATGTGTCATCACTTACTTGAGTTTTAGAATCTGGGCGTAACCAAGGTAAAGTGCCATTGCGGCGTAGTTCAGCCATTTTGGCATTGAGCTTGTGTGCTAAGACTATGGTTAAAGGCATGCATTCCTCAGTTTCATCAGTGGCATAACCAAACATCAAACCCTAAAAAAAAGGAAAGTCACCAATGTCACGAATCCAAGCCTCAGAATTCAATGTTAGAAGAGATGCAAATAGCATCTATCTTAATACAATACCTGGTCTCCTGCACCAATGTCTTCCTCATTCCGGTCAAGATGAACACCTTGAGCAATATCTGGTGACTGCTGCTCCAAGGCCACTAGCACATTACAAGTCTTGTAGTCAAACCCTTTAACAAAACAAGCCTTATTTAAAAAAAAAAAAAACACAAAAAACCAAAAGGCCATAGCAAGATTTTTATAACAATTACATAGAAGTCTAAATACAGTTGACCCTTGAAGAAAACATCTGCCACTCAGCTCTAGAAGATAGACAACTGTGTGGGGGATGGGATGGTCAGGTGCCCCTAACCCCTGCGCTGTTCAAGAGTCACTTGTACTGCTGAAGAAATCAAATATACCTAAAACTTAGTACTTTTTGAGAATGGAATAGGTCTGGAACAAAAGGACAACAAAACTATACAAGTGGAGTTAACAGAACATTCTAGAAGACAGAACACACTAGAGGGGGTTGAAGAAAATATTTGGAAAAATGAGCTCAGAAAAGCCAACTCATTAAAACACACCTTTGGAGGAGTCATCATATCCAATGTGTTTAATGGTTTCACGAACCACTTTCTGGTAGTCAATAGCAGCTCTGGATGTAATTTCCCCAGCAAGAAGGATCATTCCAGTTTTAGCAACAGTTTCTAATAAAAGAGAAGTTCACACTCAAATGTCACTTTCATAAAGTAATTTTCATGATGCTACCCTTTCCATCAGTTGATAAGAAACAGTATTCTGAACCTACCACAAGCCACTTTGGCATCAGGATCCTGCTGAAGGTGAGCATCAAGGACAGCATCACTGATCTGGTCACAAATCTTATCTGGAAAAATAACAATTCCTAGCTCAATTTCTTTAACTTAACATAATTACGTCATGCCCCCTTCCTTATAACCACAGCTGTAAAGATCTTTGGTAGAGCTTTCTTTTTCTAATTGTGGTTGAAACCTACATACGACTTACCAATTTAAACATTTCCAAGTGTACAATTCAGTAACGTTCAACTATGGAGGTCTTAATTGCTGTATAATTAATTAAAGCACTGTTTTACCAGAAGCCATTGGCCCAAAGAATAAATGCTGGATATAGTGTTAAATGTTACTTGAAAACCTGACACCATAGCCTTAATATAGCTGCACCACAAGCTCACCAATTCAGATAAGCCAGCAGAATATCCAGCATACTTAATACATTTAAATTCATTACAACATATGTACTTTACACCTGACATGGACTTCAGTCCAATGTCCACAGTATTCCAGACGTTTTGAAAAATTAAGTTCACAAGCAAAACAATTTCCACTGTTAAATACAACAGCCACATTATTGAGATTAATCAAGCGAAAGTAGAAATATAGTGGTTTATCTTCAAATCCAAAGGCAAAGCTAGGAAACATTTACCTTTATTGATTTTCATTTTCAAACAATACTTAACATTTTATTCCCCAAATTTAAAGTTTGCATTGTAAATCTAACCAACCAGAAAGGTGAACTGTTTTTTGTCCTATCAATTTTTCTGATCCTGAGAACACCAGTTAGGGCAATGAGAAATGATGTCAAAGAGTTAAACAATGAAAGCAAGGACACTTTATAAACAAAAAGGAGTAAAATGGCAAATTATTTCATTTTATTATGAGTAGTCCAGGAACAAGAGCTGAACAGACTGGGAAATGCCCAAATACATACTGAATCCCTGTTGATTATCTCCTCTGTATTGTCATCTATTAAAAATTGGGAGAGGAACAGAAATATGCACCCCCCCTTATAACTTTCCTGAATTGTCTATAACCATGCAAAATGTACACTGTAGTCTCGCCAAAGGCTGAAAACTTCATCTACAAACTTACAAATGCCTGTGACTTAAAGGATTAAGTCACCCGACCTTCCGTCATCAAGGCCTTGGGTTTTGTCCTCTCCTGTACCACTAGGCAGTGCTTGTGGAATTTCATCAAAGGCTCTGTAGACTTGTGACACTGAAATGGACCCTGAAACCATCACAGTTGACAACTGTGTCATTGTGGGTAAGCTAAGGAAGGGCAGAAGCAGTTCAGAAAAATAATGGTCTTCGCCAGGTCACGTTTTCAGAGTTCTGACCGAAAGTTCCTTGAAATAGCTTCACTCGCTCACGTGTAAACTGATCCCCGTAATGGCGGACCCGTGGACAAAGCCCAGAGAAGGAGACGTTAAGTAAAACCCCTCTCACGGTGAGCCCCGAAGACTTTAAAACGCAACGGCAGCTTACACTTAATTCATGCTCCCCATCCTTCTCAACCATGACCCAAATAAGGCAAGCCTTCTTCCACACGCGCTATATTTAGTTGGAGACCGTCGCCTCGAAGGCAAGGCCACCTACTGCCGGAGAGCAAGGCCGTCTTCCCGGTGCTGAGCAGTGACCCGAGCCAAGGAATTCACGAGAGAACGCGTCCCGAGGGACTGACCCCGACGCCGCCACCCGGGCGCTCCCCCGACCCAGATGCGCAGACACGTGGTTGCGGCTGCAATGCGGAGCGCGCGCTCCCGAGCGGGTCGCCCACTCGAGGTCTCTCGGACGGCAGGGCGGAGAGGAGCGCATAGTGCCCTCCCCGGGTAGAGCACGAGCTGCCACGGTCCCCGCCCTTCTCGTTTCTGGAATCTTCCTCGTGCCGGAGCGCGCGGCCGGATGGGAAGGGAGGGAAGGAGAGCAGAGGAAGGGGGAGGGGGAGAGGCGGACACGCGCGCTCGGCACCGGCGGCGCCACGAGGAAGGCGCGCAGCCGCCGCTCTCCCCACCGCCCAGCGAGCGAAGGCAACCAGTGTGGGCACCGCCGTCAGCGGGTCCGGCCGGGTCCGGCCAGGCCCGGCCCCACGCCCGCCCTCACGCCCGCCCTCTCTTCGCGCCAGGCCCCGTCACCTCACCTGAGTGGCCTTCCCCCACAGACTCTGAGGTGAAGAGGAACGTGCCCTCCTCGATGAAGGCCTCGTGGAAGCCGTTGAGCTGCCCGTTCATGTTGATGTTGGTGACAGTGGCGGTGAGTGCAAGTGATGTTGAGGAAGGAGAAAAGGCAGCGGTGCGGCGACGACTGCGAAATGCGCACGGAGAAGACAGAGTTCCACTGGGCGCAGGCGGGCGGTGCGGAGCGAACGGGGCAGCAGGCGGCGCGGCCCAGTATTTATACACAGCGGCGGCGCGCGCCCGGTTCGTCCCGCCCCTCGGCGCCGCGCGCCGACGCTCCAATCACGCGGGGGGAGGAGGGGCAGTGCGCCGAGGGGAGTCGGGCTAAACCACTCTGCGAGGCAATGAGGGGGAACGGAGGTAAGGCTCCCCTCCGGCGAATATTTAGCTATCGTAAGCACTCATAACAAGGAGTAAGTGGAAACACGAGTGTACGGGGTCGTTGTGGCCTTCCGTGTTCTATGTGGAAGGAAGAGCGACAAGGACTTTATGGGGCTGCTCCCCCGTGCTGTGACATGGCACCTCCCTCCGACCGTTGGCCCGGCAGTCTGGGCGCGAAGTCGCGTCCCCCAGCGGTGGCGATGGGAATCGTGAAGGTTTTGTCCTCTGGCTCTTCCCGGTGGGTCTTTCCGGCCGCCCCACGTTTGGATACCCGGGTGACAGGCGGCCAGTGGCCCTCAGCCCCGTGGAAGTGGCCATCTTGGCTGGTCAGCGTCCGAGTCTTCGCACCGCCTTATTCATCCCCACCCTGCGTGCTGCTGGCGGCTGGCCATCCTGAGCGGGGACGCCTAGTTGCTAGTAATTTTTTTTTTCTTTTGCTAGAAAGATGTATTCCTGTATGTCATTTCTTGGTTAAACCCTCTGTGCTGAAAATGGCGGAAAAGCAGGACAGTGAAAGTTCTGTCATCGATTTAAACGATGGCAGTCCTCCTCCCACACCCAGCGCTCAAGTTCCTGCAAGAGGCCCTTCGTTCCCTTTGTTGATCCTGCTCCGGCCTCTCCTCCAGCAAGAAAGGAGGCCTCTCTCAAGGCTGACCTTGCGCTTGCTGGCTTTTCCTGTCTTTGGGGGGTCGATGTTTGGTGTCATTTCAATCTTCTGTTCAAGAGGAAAAGCCCTATTTAGCCTTTGTATGTGATTAAGCAGACCTCTTGACGAGGTGAAATGGTCCGTCCCGTGAAGCTTTCACTTTAAAATGTCCACCTGCGTTTGTCCCAGTTTTGCCCATTAAAGGAATTCTAGGGAGAGACGAAAAAAGAACAAAACAAAACTTGAGCCAACAAGGAGTAGGGTCGGGACTCAGGAGCCGATCTCATGGAGTCTCCGTCTGGAAGGAGCCCACAAGTGGGAAGGAGGGCGGGTGTCACTTGGTCGCGTGTAGGGGCCGCGGGCTGGGTGCAGGTTTGGCAGGGGCTTGCCGTCGTGGTGGCCCCGAGCGCATTAATTAACGTCGGGTTTAATGATGTTATTAGGAACCCGCCTGCTCCTAGGATGCGGTGTGCATTGCCCTGGGGACAGAACTGCTGGCTGTCCTCGCAGAATTAGGTAAATTAGGAAGAACAACCCTCTGGGCGGCGTGCGGGAGAGGAGTTTGCGGATTGGGAAACAATGGAAGCACTTGGATTGTGCTAGGGGCTTTGACAAAGAAGGTAAAGAAAGGGCTCATCTCTAGACTTCATGACCATATCCATGGTCACTCAAAGCAGGCAATATAAGAAAAAAGACAGTATGTATGTTATTTTTATTTGTTGGTTTTTATTTTTCAAACTAACTTCATGGAAAAATAACTTTAAGACTATTTCACTTTTTTTGGTTTTGTTTGAGTGTATTTCATCTTTTTTTTTTTTTTTAAAGCAGAATGCCAATTTATTATCTCACAATGAGTAATAAAATTGCCAACTGGAACACATTGCTTGCGTAGGCTGGTCAGTGCATTACCTCCCAGCAGAAAAAATCTATATGGGAAGCCAGAATATAATTACAAGGTTATTTGATTAATATGGAGTCAGAACAAGGAGATTAGTTAAATTTAATGATAAGCTCATTAAACTCTGATACCTCTGTGCTACCAACTCCACAGTGGGGCTGTTCCTGCCAAGGAGATTAGAATCAGCTGTTCATACTTTCTTACCTACTCTTCCTTGTTCATATCATGTGTAATATCCTGGTTAAGAGTAGGGGTTTTGGAGTCCAGCCTCTGCCACTTATTTAAGAGTGCTGAGCAAACAGCCTTTCTACACCTCATGTTCTCAGTTTGTAATATTGGGATAATAATAGTATTAGCATATGCATGCTTTAAGGATTAAATAAAATCATGCAAGCAAAGTCTTTAGCACAGTATCTAGCACATAATAGGTATTTTTTAATGTCAGCTGTAATAAATAACCCTTCAGTGTCTTCCAGTTGCTGTTAGGATAAATACTAAAATCTCTACAATACCCTGAAAGGCCTGAGTGTGATTTAGCTGCTACTTCATCCTCATCTTGTGCCACTTCGTCCTTCTGTCTTCTACTTGGGATTTCTTTTCATTAGTAACAGTCAAATTTATTAATTGATTTGTACTAAAACAAAACAGGACACATTTTATATTTTTCACCTTGTCCCTTCCTCTCACAAATATTTATGAGCACCTCCTTTCAGGCAGACCCAGGGACTGGTGCTTTGACAGTCCTGGTTGGTCTCTGCCCACCTGGAGCTCTAATGGGGGCACATGCCTGGTTAACTCCTCCTCATCCTACCCTGGCTCAGCTGCCACTTCTGGATGAAGCCTACACCAACACAGATTTCTCACAGGCTTCTGTGTTTTCCTATGTGGCACTAAGTGCTGTTTGAAGTTACAGATTTGGTGATTATTTAATGAATGTCTCAATTCCCATTACATGTGTAAACTCCACAACAATGAGAAGGTGGCCTGTTTTGCTCATCCTTTGTTGCTGAGTGCCTGATACAGAAGGTGCTTAAGAAGGAGAGGGAGAGAGAAGAGAGGAAGGAAAGGAGAGGAGAGGAAAGGAAAGAACTGAGAGAAGAGGAAAGAATGAATATAAGGAATGGAAGAAGGAAGTGAGAAGATGAGAAACCCCGGAAAACATGTGAAATCAATGAAAAGAGCTACTGCTTTGTTTTAGTCACGAGCATTAATAAAGTCGAGAGCTCTTTACTAACAGGGAAGCTCATCCCCATCCTGTTCTGAAAGGAATAAGAGTTCTGATTCCATACATTAGTGCCCTTACAGTAAAATAAACCAGGAACCCTGGCCAGTTTGGCTCATTGGTTAGAACATCGGCCTGAGGACAGAAGGGTTGTGGGTTTGATTCCTGGTCAAGGGCATGTACATACCTGGGTTGCAGGTTTGATCCATGGCCCTGGTTGAGGTCGTTTGGGAAGCAACCAATTGATGTGTCTCTCGCATCGATGTTTCTCTCCCTCCCTTCCACTCTATCTAAAAATCAATGGACAGATATCCTCGGTTGAAGATTAGGAAAAAAAAATACACATTTTAAAATAAAAAATAAACCAGGAGAAGTTACTGGTTTATTTCATATTTAACATTAATGAGAGTTGTTGAATGTGAAATGTAAAACACGTATAGGACAAATCTAATCAATGCCTAAAAGGCTCCAGATTTCTCAACCCGAAGAACATTAATGTGGCAGTTGTCCTATGAGAGCGGCAAAGTTGGGATTGGATAAACTGGTGTTTTAGACTCAGACGGTAATTATAACAACTCCAGGTCTTATCAGTCTGCCATCAAGGAGAGGGAGTTCTGGTTGGTAAGAGAAAGCATGTACACTGCAAGAAGCTGTTGATTTGGGAGGAGAGAAGAGGAAGATGACACTGGGTATATATATCAAAGAGCAATAGTGAAGGTGTGCAGATGCTCAGAAGAAAGCTCCTAAGCTATGAGTGTTAAGAGTGCCTTCTATGTGGTGACAGGCCAAGCAGAAAGAAATCTAGGCCCTATGTCTCTAAAATTGTGCTAGTCTGTAAGGGCCTCAGAAGTATCTCAGATAGCCTCAGAAGCAAGCTAGCTCTAGTCACTAGACTGGAGTCTAGTGGATCTGAAACAAGTACTCTGTGAATTCCCTCAATTTTAAGCTTCTTGCAATTTGTTTTTGTTTCTCTGTCATTCTCTCCAGGTACTTTTGTCAATCCCAATAAAGTAGAGAGGGATGGAAGGATGCATAGGATACAAGGAAGACACTGAAGGAGACAATAATATAATGATGACAATATAACATTGTGACAGGCACTGTTTTAATATTTAAACCTCACAACAATTCTAATGAGGCAGGTACTATTCTTTTCCTATTTTACAAATGAAGAAACTAACGTGTAATTTGCCCAGGTCATACATCAAATCATTAGTGGAACTGGGACTTGAGCCTGGGTCTGAGCTCTAAATGCATGCTCCTTGTTAGAAGTCAAATAATAAATACTTCACACTCCCTGAGATAATTAATGATGAAATTTGGTTTGTATTCCTGCATACCTTTTTCTTAATTTCTTTTTTTCTATTAATCCTCACCCGAGGATATTTTTCCATTGATTTTTAGATAGAGTGTAAGGGAGGGAGGGAGAGAGAAACATTGATGTGAGAGAGACAGACACATCAATTGGTTGCTTCTTGCACAGCCCTGGTGGGGATCGAACCTGTAATCCAAGTATGTGCCCTTGACAGGGAATAGAACCTGAGACCCTTTGGTCCTCAGGTGGATGCTCTAACTGCTGAGCCAAACCGGCCAGGGCCTTGCATACCTTTTTCTATGAACTTGCACACACACAAACAACACACAACACACATTTTACCTGAAACATGTTTTCCTCTCTTAACAATTTTTTTTTTTATCCTCACTCGAGGACATTTTTGCATTTTATCTTGAGATATAGAGTGGGAGGGAGAGAAGGAGGAAGAGAGAGAGAGAAACATCGATATGAGAGAGACACATCCAGCAGTCGCCACCCACACGACCCCAGCTGGAGCCAGGGACAAACCGCAACCCAGGTACGTGCCTTGAACTGCAACCCAGGTACGTGCCCTTAGCGGGAACCGAACCCAAGCCTCTCTGGTCCGCGGGCCAACGCTCTAACCGCTGAGCCAAACCGGCCAGGGCTCTCTCTTAACAATTTTCATGGCCATATCTCCAGAACACTATACAGAGATAGGAATCATTCTTTTTTATTATTATTATTGTGGTAAAATAAACATAACAAAAAATTTATCATATTTTAAAGTTTACAGTTTTGTGGCATTAAGTACACTCACATTGTTCTGCAAAATCTTTATTTTTAATAACATTAACATATACTACAGTATAACTCTGCCATACAATTCATTCAGCTATTACCTACTGTTTGAAATTCAGGCTGTTTCATTTTTGCCCTATCCACAATTCTGATTGACCTAACATCTTTGTGTTATTGAACTCAAAGGGCTCACTGCTTGGGATGTTCTATTCAAGAAGAAATGTAGTTGTCAAGGAGACGGGATTCACATCCAAAGCTCTGCCTCCCTGAAGGGAGGCTTAGCCATTGCTTATATACACTATTTGGTCAATTACACATTGATTTCTTCTTTGCAGTTGGCTACACTTAACAGGTTGAGTTCCTGTCAAGCTCATCCTGTTTAAAGCTGCATCTGCAAAAGACTGTGCTATGTTTAACATTTAGCAAGATAACATTTAGTAAGAACTTGCCAGACCTTGAGACCCTTGTCCTATCTAACAAGTCCACCTAAGATTTTTTTCACTCTTCATTCTTGAGGAAATGGAGGTGCAATTCATACTTCTGTAACTGCTTCCTGCTAAACAGGGACAGAGTATGTCTTTGAGTTAGAGGAGTGAAATTCTCTGGCTGCCTGTCTTGGGGTCCCTTAGGTTCTGGGATTTCTGAGAACAGGAGTGCATAATAGTGAGTGGGCATCACTTGTCTTTTGAAGAGCAGCTTGAAGTCTGACAGGTTTGCAGGAGTACTGTGGATCTGTTACCTTGTTCTCACTGGGTGGTATGGCTGGCTTCACCTGAGAAAACTATATCTCATCCAGGGAGCTATATTTTGTAATTTAAGAGAAGAAGGAGTTGTTAATAATACCAAATGAGGGCCTGCCTATATTGGATTCAGTTGATCTTGAAGGATCCTGATTTCTAGGTTTTTAAATATACCCAGTTCCCTGGATCATATGGGTGTATCTATTGGTGTTGGTAAAATCAGATTAGATTTAAGTTTTCAGTTACCTTTCCTAATTGGATAATATGTTTAACAGCTTGAGCCTGTGCATTCTAAAATTTGGGAGGAGCCCAAAAAAGGTCTATCATATATAAGTTCAAAAGGACTTAACTTAAGCATTCCTCTAGGTGCTGCCCTGATCTGGGTCAGGTCAATTAGTAGTAATCTAAGCCAGGTCTCATAGTTCCTGACACAGTTTGGCCAGGGTCTTTTTAAGCATTTTTTGTGAGGACTGTGGTCTCTATGAAGAATGTAAGGCCCATCTAGTTTGGAGAGCTTGTGCTACTCTATCTTTATTATGGCCACTGTAAAAGCTGGCCCATTGTCATTTTGAAAGGTACTTGGGGGTCCAAACCTAGGTATTCTTTTTTTAAGCAGTGTCTTTACAACTTCATTGCTCCTTTCAGTTCAGCATGGGACAAGGCTTCAGATGAGCAGGTCACCTGAGGTCTGTATAACCCATGGTTTCCATCTTTCACGGACTGTGGCTCCTTTATCCTCTGTCCCTAGTTTGGAAACATTAGGAGTGAAGCTCTGATTCTGAGCTCAGGAAGGTACAGGCAACAGCCACGGGCACAGGTTGTTCAAATAAGAATGAAACAGGAGGGAAAATTAAGGAGAATCAGCGATGCCATGAGGGGCCAGTCACACAAGGCACCACCCTGCCTCACCTCCTCTCCGGCCACAGACACCCACACAGGCAGTCACCTCCTACTGCAGTTATAGGTCCCTGTTCCTCTCAACCTTCTGGCTTCTGGACTTCTAGAGAAGATGGGCTGAGAAGGCCTCCCTAAGGCTTGTCCTCCATGTCCCAGGCAGGGACAGGCCCAGGATGCCTGGTTTTATAACTTGGCTAACATGCCACAATTCCAACCCAGTCTGCTGAAAAGAGGTTCTGGGTGGTGTGGCCTCCCTCACCTGTCACGCTTCCAGCTCACACCCTGGCAGTGCAGTATTCTGTTCCCAAACTTCCATGGTTGCCTCTGGATGTGGCAAATCACTGGGCTGCTCCACCTTGCTGCTTCCACAGCAGGGCAAGTGCCCAGGTCAGTCAGTCAGAGTCTGCCAGTCAGCAGACTCTCAAAGCCACAGGGCCTGTGCCCAGGCTGAGTGGGGGCCCACTGCCCAAGGAGGGGACACAGCTTAGAAGCACCTAGCCCTGCCTGTGGATGCTCACGTTGACCTGCCCCACCCCAGCCACTCACAGCTTTGGAGGTGAGAAGGGGAGCTAATAGGCTGCTGCTCAGAAAAGAAGCTGAGGTCTCAGGAGTCTTCTTGACTTGATTGGGCTCTGACAGGAAGGAATGCATGACTGTGCACCTGGGCACTCAATACCATCCTTGCAGATAAATGGACAGGGAACCAGCAAATGACTTCTTTTTTTTTTTAATCCTCACCTGAGCATGTTTTTCTATTTATCTTCAGATGGAGTGGGAGGAAGGGGGGAGAGAGGGAGAGAAACATCGATGTGAGAGAAATACATCAATTGGTTGCCTCCCGCACGACCCCAACCAGGGCCGGGGATGAACCGGAACCAAGGTACGTACCCTTGACCAGAATCGAACCCAAGACTCTTGGGTCCACGGGCTGACGCTCTAACCACTGAGCCAAATCGGCCAGGGCAACTTCTTAACAAGTTTTTCATCACACTACAAGCAGTTCATTTCCCTGTGTCATTTCCACCTTCCTCCCACACCATGTAGCTAGGAAGCCCAATCTTTTGGTTTCTGTTCCTCAAAATACACACATGCGGTTTATTCTACCTACATTTTTAAATCATAACAGACTTTGCTCTCTTTTTTTGGCACCAATCCAATCACGTAATCTTAATTTTCTTGAGTTTTCAATACTCCTAGGGTATTTGGTCTGTGTTACCACACATTTGGTAAAATTTTTAAAATCAGACCTGTTAATAGAACATCTCTCTATATCAGTGAGACTCTTTGAAGAGATGTGGCATGTAATTTCCCCTTTATCATTCAAACAAAGGAAAGCAGTGGGAGTCTTATTAAAACAGCGTACAAAATGTGCCCCATTTTTTTTTAGCTCATAGTTAAAATTGGCAGTTTTTCCCATACACCCCCAAGCATATATCTTTACCTCATTAGCTATATAGACTGGCCCCCGAGTCCTACAGCCAAACCTGTGACGCTCAGTGTTGCTTATCTTCTAAGTAAGAGAACCTCTCCTCTATCCCAGATCACCTCCACTGGAACCCTTGAGCTCACTTGCTTGTCTTCCTCAGTGAGGCCAGTCTGATGGGAACCTCATTGTTGTTCAGGGAACTGCAAGGCTTGGGTATCATTCCTATTTCCCATTATGAGTTCCACCCTGGCTGTGGCTGTTCCAGAAAGTGCACTCCTTGGATGGAAGAAGGGTGGTGGGGAGAAGCTTTTGTGTGTAAAGTAAATGATCTCATCATGGGAATGCTGAAGCCTGGGAAGCAAAGAAGCTGCACTTAGAAAACAATGCCTCCTGAAGCCACAATAGACTCCCAGCCTAAAGCAAGGCTGCCTGGATAGGACAGGCAGTTTCCTATTATGGACCCATTTGTTGTATCAATTTGTATAAGCACTTCATTTCTTTAAGTAAATAAACAGCAAGATAGAGACAGACTCAGAGAGAGCAGGCAGACAGCTCTGGTGGTAGCGGTGGGTGTTGGGGTTGGTGGAGGGATTGGGCAAAAAAGCAAAAAAAGAGAACTCATGGACATAACAGTGTGGTGATGGGGGAGGATGGGGTGAAGGAAGAGGGCATAGAGGGGATACATGATGATGGGAAAAGTTTAAACAATAAATAAATACAATTAAACAGTTCTTTTTATCCAATTCTGGAGGATGTACCCCAAGGGGCTGCATTCGAGATTGAATTTGAGTTTCCCATAGCTGGCATATTTACATACAAGACAAACAAGGTAAATGCAAACATATACACAAAGAACAAAATCCACCTCCTGCAAGACAGAAGCAAAAGGGTGGTAGACACTATGATCTCATTACCTTTAGCCCACCAAAAACACTACCAGTGACCCAGGGTTCCCTGACAACCAAACCAGAGATTGTCACCAGAGGATGTCTTGGATTGCCCTGCAGGCGTGCCTGAACCCTCAAGAGAGACCTAGGTGGGGCCCTAAATCCTACTAGGCTATCCAGTTATTGGTTAAATCAGTGGTAATACCTTACACCTTCAAGAGGCCTGCAAGACTCTTACTATAAGTATGATGAAGGTGTTATCCTTCAGGACCATGGAAACATTTGCTATAAGCAGTGGATTCTCAAAGTTTAATGTACATACGAATCACCTGGGAATCTCCTTAAAATATGCATTTTAGCAAGATTCTGCATTTCTCTCTTCTTCTTTTTTTTTTAATCCTTACCCGAGGACATTTTTGCATCTATCTTCAGATAGAGTGGGAGGGAGGGAGAGAGAGAAACATCGATGTGAGAGAGACACATCGACTGGCTGCCACACACACGACCCCAACCAGGGCCGGGGACAAAGTGCAACTGAGGTATGTGCCTTTAGCAGGAACCGAACCCGGGACTCTCCAGTCTGCCGGCCGACGCTCTAACCGCTGAGCCAAACCAGCCAGGGCAAGATTCTGCATTTCTAACAAGTTCCCAGGTGGTTCTGATTCTCCTGGACTATGGACTTTGAGTAGCAAGGATCTAGACCAGCAGTCTGTGAATTGGGATAGGGTACTGTGACTATATGAAGCTCGCCAAGGTCTGTTTAGACATCAGTAGTTTTAATTGAATCGATTTCCAGATCTCCAACTTCCATATGAACTATTTTCTAAAATTGATCTGCCCGAGATGGAAGAATAAGTTCTTATATCTCAATTCCCCTTTTACAAGTGGCTCTGCTCTTCAGTGATTAAAGGAAGGAAGACCTCCTATCCAGCTGAGTCTGTGGGGTTCCAAATAAAGGAACCCATATTGAGAAAATGAATGATCCTGATAGCTCAAAAATCTTTTTTGCAAGTTAAATCTTGTCTAATCCTTTGTTTCTACATAATTAGATGAGTTTAGGACGTTGCTAGCTGATAGATCATTAAACATAATTTTGGATGATAGATCACTGTGGTTTTTTGTTTGTGGTTTTTTTGGTATTTAACTCAGAAGTAATTAAAAACATTCAGTAAAATTGCTCTAACAAAACTCTTTTTGTAACTACTTATTTATATGAACCAGTTTACTTAATAACATTTATAATAATGAAAAATAGGTCCGGCCAGTGTGGCTCAGCGGTTGAGTGTCGACCCATGCACCAAAAGTTCGCCAGTTCCATTCCAGGTCAGAACACATGCCCAGGTTGTGGGCCCGATCCCCAGTGGGGGGCATGCAGGAGGCAGCCAGTTGATGTTTCTATCTCTCTCTCCCTCTCCCTTCCTCTCTCTAAAATCAATAAAGACAAACATTTAAAAATATATATACTGGTAGCATGTAATTTTAAAAATTATATTTTTGGAGTTAAAAGCTGCAAAAATTTGCCCTGTTCAGTTTGGCTCAGTGGTTAGAGCGTCGGCCTGCAGACCAAAGAGTCCCGGGTTCGATTCCGGCCAGAGGCATGTACCTTGGTTGCGGTTCATCCCCGGCTCCAGTTGGGGTCGTGCAGGTGGCAACCAATCGATGTGTCTCTCTCACGTCAATGTTTCTCTCTCTCTCTCTCTCTCCCTCCCACTCTGTCTGAAGATAAATGTAAAAATATCCTTGGGTGAGGATTTAAATCAATCAATCAATCAATCTGCAAAAATCTGAAGGCCAATTGAGAGGAGAGGGTAATCCAAGAATTCAACCTCAATTGTGTAGGAATGGATTTCTCTGAGTTTGTTGAAAGTGATTGTAAAAGGATCAACCCAGGCCCTGGCTAGTTTGGCTCAGCGGTTAGAGCATCGGCCCGCAGACCAGAGAGTCCTGGGTTCGGTTCACTAAGGGCATGTACCTTGTTTGCGGTTCATCCCCGGCCCTGGTTGGGGTTGTGTGGGTGGCAACTAGTTGATGTGTCTCTTTCACATCAATGTTTCTCTCTCTTTCTTCACCCCTCTCTTCCTCCCACTCTATCTGAAGATAAATGCAAAAAAAAGATCAACCCAGGATGGTTCAGGATGTTCCAGGCAGAAACTCCAGATGAGCAGGTCCCGGTAGCATGTGGAAATGATATAAAAAATGTGATCACTCTCTGATCCAAAACAGTGTGTAGATGCTACTAATCAAACATTCCTCAGGGTTTCTCCAGCCTTGGCAATGTGACATTTTGTGCCGGATAATTCTTTGTTGTGGGGAGCTGTTCTGTGCATTGAAGGATGTGTAGCGGTACCCCTGGCCTCTACTCAGTGGATGCCAGGAGCACACTGCCCCCAAACCCCACATTATGACAACAACAAATACACTCCCTAGTTAAGAACCACTGACCTATTGGAAACATTGCAGGGTTGTTATTGTTAAAGCTGGAGTTCATAAGTCAGGGTCCAAATTGCCTGTACCCTGTCTGGAAGGCAGCCTTGTTTTCATTCCCTTTGAGGGTTGGAATGAAGTTGTAAGTCCCTAAAAGTCTTACATGATGACGCCCAGGGCCCTGCAGAGTGTAAGGCCCTTGTCTGTGGACTACCACAGACTTGAGTCTCTGGTTCTGGTAGGGAACAATTCCACTTGGCTAGGCTTATGGACGCCTGGGGTGGGAGCAACATGGGCAAGGAGGGGTGGGGAGGCAGGCTTGAGGCTGGCCACTGGCCACAACGCCTGGAGGCAAAGTTATAGGCAGTGTGGAGATGGCCTCCCAACCTGAGGACCAAGAACACCAGCTGACCATTGTATCATACATGTGTAATCTAATTGAGCCTAAGCACCGTCCAGTATCACAGGAAGTGTCTGTGGCCATGGTTATGTGTCTGGGTGGTACTTCAACTTTACTCTAGGGGCAAGACATACTGGTGAACGCCACTGTCTTCTCTCCTTGCAGGTAGTCCTGGACCTGGACAGGAAGTGGCCTGCTGGACAAGTGCCTGCTCAGTATTGCTCAAGACCTGCAAATTCACTACCCGTGGTCCAGAGTCGCATGGAAATGCCAGCTCCCTGCGACTCAGAGGTTCATAGCCTTTTTTTTTTTAAGGTCTGGAAAAAAGCTATGGATCTCTCCCTAGAAGCACGCACCACTTACACTCACACAAAATTCTGTGCATAATTTTTGTTTTTTGATCCTCACCCGAGGACATTTTTTCATTTTTTGTTCAGATAGAGTAGGAGGGAGAGAGAGGAAGAGAGAGAGAGAGAGAGAGAGAGAGAAACATCGATGTGAAAGGGCCACATTGAGTGGCTGCCACCCGTACGACCAACCAGGGCCAGGGACAAACCACAACCGAGGTACATGCCCTTAGTGGGAACCGAACCCGGGTCTCTCTGGACCGCGGGCCGACGCTCTAACCGCTGAGCCAAACCGGCCAGGGCTGTACATAATTTTTGAAGCTCAACTATATACTACAAGTTAAGAATCCTTTCTAGGAAAAAAAAAAAAGAATCCTTTCTAGTATCTCTCATAACTTTAAATTCACATTCCCTAGTACTCTGCAGTTCTGCCTCTAGCAATCCAATCTAAAGAAATAATAGCTTTCAATGTGAAAATATGTTGGGTGTTTATTATAATAGTAAAAATTTCAGTTTTTCTATCAGTATCCATTTAAACTGTTTCCATATATATATGATAACTTTATTTTATATATATAATGTAATAAAGCACATTAAAGAAAGTTTGGAGGAATAGGATTGAGAGTCTGGAAATAAACCTATACATTATTGTCAATTGATTTTTGACAAAGGTGCCAGTACCATTCAATGGAGGAAAGAATAGTCTTTTCAACAAATTATGCTGGGACAACTGGACAGCCACATGCAAAAGAATGAAGTTGGGCCCTTACCTCTCATCATATACAAAAATTAACTTAAAATGGATCAAAGTTCTAAACATAAGAGCTAAAACTACACAACATTTAGAAAAAAACAGGAGCAAATCTTTGTGATTTTGGACTAGACAATGGTTTCTTACATGTGACAGCAGGAGCACAATCAACTGAAGTAAAAATTGATAAATTGGATTTCACCAAAATTAAAACCTTTTCTGCGTTGAAGGAAACTATCAACAAAGTGAAAAGACAACCCAAAGAACTGGAGAAAATACTTACAAATCATATACCTGATGAGGGTCTAGTGTCCAGAATATATAAAAAACTCTTACAACTCAACAATAAAAAGACAAGAAATCTAATTTGATTCTATTTTTCATTGAATTTTTTGCGGTGACATTGGTTAATAAAATTATAAGGGTTTCAGGGGTATAATTCTATAATATAGCATTTGTATATTGTGTGTTTACTACCCCAAGTCAAGTCTCCTTCCATAACCATTTTCCCTCCCTTTACTCTCTCCTACCTCCCTCCACCCCACTTTTCCTCTGGTAATCACAATACTGTTGTCTGTCAATGACGTTTTTTCTCCTTACTCCCTTTACCTTTTTCACATAGTTGCCCTCTCCCCTCCCCTCTGATAGCTGTCAATTTGTTCTCTGTATGAGTCTGTTTCTATTTAGTTTGTTAGTTTATTTTGTTCAATAGATTCCACATCTAAGTGAAATTGTGTGGTATTTGTCTTTCTCTGACTGGATTATTTCACTTAGCATAATACTCTCCAGGTCCATCCATGCTCTTGCAAAAGGTAAGATTTCCTCCCCACCCCCTTTTTTACAGCTGAGTAATATTCCATTGTGTAAATGTACCACAACTTTTTTATCCACACATCTACTCATGGGCACTTGAGCTGTTTCCAAATCTTGGCTATTGTAAATAATGCTGCAATGAACATAGGGATACATATAGTCTTTCAAATCAGTGTTTCGGGTTTCTTTGGATATATTCCCAGAACTGGAATTGCTGGGTCATAGGCAGTTCCATTTTTAACTTTTTGAGGAAACTCCACACTGCTTTCTGTAGTGACTGAACCAATTTGCATTCCCACCAACAGTGCATGAGAGTTCTCTTTTATCCACATCCTTGCCAACACTTGTTTGTTAAGAAATCTAATTTCAAAGTGGGCAAAGGCGCCCTGGCCAGTTTTTCTCAGTGGTTAGAGTATTGGCCTGTGGATTGAAGGGTTGCAGGTTCAATTTGGGTCAAGGGCACATACTTGGGTTGCAAGTTCAATCCCTGGCCCTGGTGGAGGTCATGCGGGAGGCAATCAATTAATGTGTCTCTCTCACATTGATGTTTCTCTCTCTCTCTCCCTCCCTCATTCCCTCCCACTCTCTCTAAAAAAAAAAAAAAAAAAAAAATCAATGAAAAAATATCCTTGGGTGAGGATGAACAAAAATAAATAAATAAGTAAAATGGGCAAATAATCTGAATAGATGTTTCTCCAAAGAAGATACAAATGTCTAATAAGCACATGCAGATGCTCAACATTATCAGTCATTAAGGAAATACAAATCAAAACCATAATGAGATACCACCTCACAACTACTAGCATGGCTATGATAAAAACGATGGACAATAACAAGTGTTGACAAAGATGCAGAGAAATTGGGACACTCATACATTGTTGCTGGGAATGTAAAATGGTGTAGCTGCTATGGAAAACAGTTTGGTAGTTTCTCAGAAAGTTAAACATAGAGTTGCCATGTGACCCAGCAATTCCACCCTAGGTATATACCCAGGAGAGTTAAACATGTTTATGCAAACCTTGTACACAATTGTTCATGGCAGTTTTTTCATAACAGCCTAAAGGTGGAAACAAACCAAATATCTATTGATGGATGAATGCATACACAAATGTAGTATAGTATATCCATACAATGGAATGTTATTTGGCCATAAAAAGGAATGAAGTACTAAATCATGCTACAACGTGGACAGACCTCGAAAACTTCATGCTAAGTGAAAGAAGTTAGTCACAAAGGATCACATATTATATGATTCCATTTATATGAAATGTCCAAAATAGGCAAATCTACAGAGATAGAAAGATCAGCGGTGGCCAGGGGCTGAGAGGAGAAGGAATGGAGAGTGATCACTAACAGGTATGGGGTTTCTTTTGGGGGATGATGGTTGCACAAGAAGTAGGGAGTGGTCAGCTGGGTGGGCCAATGCCAGTGGACAGAAGCTCCAAGAGGAGGTCCTTATTTGAACTTTCAGGGGTCACTCAATTCTCTTTGATTAGCTGAGGCTCATAATTAGGCAAAGATGGAATTCATGGACTTACATCAATATATTAAGTTTCCTGGGAGACTAGATAATAGTTCAAACACCCAGACTCGTAAACTAATCACCAAACAGGCAGAGGTCATATATGAACAGTCTACAAGACAAAGAAGCAGCTAATAGACATGTTGAAAGGTCTTCAACCTCACTCCTAGTTCAAGGTCACAAAACAATGAAATTCCACTTGGCCTCTATCATACTGGCAAATAAAAGTTTGGTAATGCCAAGTGTTCACAAGATTATGGAAAAATAGGCACCTTGTACACTGTTCCTGGGAGTGTAAACAGATTCAGCTCTTCCGGAGGGCAATTTAGTAATGTCTGTCAACATTCTGAATGCTTGTTCTCATTGACTCAACAATTCTACCACTAGGAATTTACCCAAGGGATATACTGGCAAAATTATGCCAAAATCATGTGCAAGGATGTTTACTGTAACATTGTAATAACAAAAAACTGGAAAGCACACATGTATCAATCAGCAGGTTAAATACACCTATGTAATGGAAAAGTATGCAGTCACTAAAACATGAGATAGAACTATTTATGTGGAAAGATCTTTTAAATGTGTTTTGTTAAAACACACACACACACACACAATGTGCATTGCAATATGATCTCATTTGTGTTAAATTAAAAAATAGATATACAGGCATACACAGACATTTTTTTTCAGGAAGGATACAGAAGAAGTGGTAGTAACTTTTGGAGAGAAGCCCTGGAGTTTGGAGGGATGGAAAGATAACTTTTACTTTTTATTTTACACTTTTCTATAATATCTGATTTTTTTAATACCATGTGAATGTAAGACTTTTCTTAAAATAAATATTTTTAAAGCACACAAGGAACATGGAGAGATAAAGAAGAGAGAAAAGAGAGATCCCTTAGAGGGGAGATTATGGTTTGTCCCGCCACAGGATAATCTTGTTTTAGCTGCAATAATAAAAGCATTGTGACGGGATCATTTGAGTTTTAGGAAGACCACCAGGGGAGCAGCCTGGAGGGTGGAAGGGAGATGTGAGACTAGAATCAGGGCAACTGGTCACAAAGATTTGCAACAGAGGTGGGGGCTCAGATTTAGGAAATAAAGTTGAGTTGGAGAGACTGCCCCAGAGAGGAGAGTTATTAAAAAGGGAAACTGACCGTCTTGATGCCTGATTGGATGAGGAGGATTAAGAGGCCCAGGCATCTGCCTTGGGCAGCTGAGTGGACAGCGATGCTGCCCAAGGAAATACTCAGCAGGAAGGAGAGGGTCAAAGACCAGAAGAGGGTAGGGAAGAAAATAATGAATTTAATTTTTGAACATGTCGAGTTGAGGAACATATTTTATCATGTTGAGTAGACATAGAGGTATGGAGCTCAGAAAATTCTGATTTGGAGATGGAACACATCAGATCAGGTTAGGTAGTCGAAACTGGTCATAAGGAAATTGTGTAGACTGAAAAAACAGGCCCGGTTCAAGATGGGACTCCAGAGATCACCTAACCCTTAACTGTTGGGGAGAGAAAGAAGAGCCTGGAGTGAAGCTGAGTCGCGATCAGAGCCGTGAGAAGAGAACAGCGGTTGGCGCAGGGTCACAGACTGTTGTTTTCTGCTCCTGGGGTGACACTGGGGCTGACATTGAAGCCGCTCTCTCACTAGAGCCAATTGCCCTGCTTTCGCCACATCTTCCCAGTAAAATCCCAAACCTGGACTTTCTGTTTATGCTCCTGAAAAAGGCCACCCAACCGATGAGAATGGCCCCACTTCCAGTTCATGGTTTACACCTCCTCGGGGCTCTTTCCGTACCACCTATCAGCTTATTTATGTTTATCTCTGGTTGGCTCTGCCTCTCTCATTCCCCAGTTATTCTAAGTTACGACCATGCTCACTTCTCGCATCTCACTTCCACTATCTTCAGGGAACCAAGGAGGCCCTCTCTATACCTGTGTCTAAGACATTAGTCACCTCCTTCCCCAAGTCTTCAGCCTCCTGTTTCGCTCTAGAGTCCTTCCAGGAGGCCCTGCTGAGGCTGTGCCGTCCCCGAGCCTCAGCTATTTGCTCCTTCTTCTCTATATCACGGTATCGCACATTATGTATTTCTCTATCATGGCGTTTACCACTAGGAATTAAAGATATCTCACTGTTTGTCTCCTCCAATTAGTTTGATCCTATGCATGACATTTCTAACTACTCATTGATATATAACATAACATCCAAGAAAAATAGAATGCGCATACTGTAAATGTATAGCTCACAGAATTTTCACAAACTGAACATATACAGGCAATCAGCACCCAGATGAAGAATAGCACTCCAGAACCCTCCTGTGCTCTCCTACTCTCTCTGTCTCTCCCCAGGGGAAACTCTATCCAGTCTTTCAACAGCATAAATTAATTTCAGCTGTTTTTATACATTAAAAAAATAGACTGAAAATAGCATGTACTCATTTGTGTCTGTTTTTGTTTTTTTTTTAATCTTCACCCGAGGACATTCTTTTTTGCATTTATCTTCAGATAGAGCCGGAGGGAGAAAGGAAGGAAGAGAGAGAGAGAGAAACATTGATGTGAGAGAGACACATCGAGGGGCTGCCACCCACACAACCCCAACCAGGGCCAGGGACAAACTGCAACCAAGGTACGTGCCCTTAGTGGGAACCGAACCCGGGACTCTCTGGTCCGCGGGCCGACGCTCTAACCGCTGAGCCAAACCTACCAGGGCTCTGGTTTGTTTTTGTTTTTTTATCCTCACCCGAGGATATTTTTCCATTTTTTGTTCAGATAGAGTGGGAGGGAGAGAGAGAGAGAAACATCGACGTGAAAGGGACACATCGAGTGGCTGCCTCCCGCACGACCAACCAGGGCCGGGGACAAACTGCAACCGAGGTACATGCCCCCAGCGGGAACCGAACCTGGGACTCCCTGGACCGCAGGCCGATGCTCTAACCGCTGAGCCAAACCGGCCAGGGCCAGGGCTCTGGTTTTTTCGATCAACATCACTTTTATTTTATTTTATTTTTATTTTTATTTTTTTTTTAGTTTTTTTTTTTTTTTTACTTTATTGATTTTAGAGAGAAAGGAAGGTAGAGGGAGAGAGAGATAGAAATATCAATGAGAGAGAACATGATTGGCCGCCTCCTGCATGCCCCCACTGGGGATTGGGCCCACAACCTGGGCATGTGCCCTGACCAGGAACCGAACTGGCGACCTCTTAGTGCATGGGTCTACACTCAACCACTGAGCCACACCAGCTGGACATCAACATCACTTTTATAAGAATCATTCATATTGTTGCATGCAGTCATAGACAGTCCACTTCCATTGTCATGTGCTGTTCCATTGTGTGAGTAGAACCACAATTTACTGATCCACTCAAGTATGGTGATAGTAGCCCCATTTGGGGCTATTGGAAATAGCAGGGACTATGTTTTATTCATCTTTGTATCTCCAGCATTTCACACATGCCGCCATAATGGTTTGTATATAAACAGGAGGGAGAATGCAAGGAGTTCTTGTCGACTGTATTCTTTTTTATTTGTTTTTTCTTTATTGATTTTAGAGAGAGAGGAAGGGAGAAGGAGAGAGAAATAGAAACATCGATGAGAGAGAACATTAATTGGCCGCCTCCTGCATGCCCCCCCTGGGGATTTGGCCCAGAACCTGGGCATGTGTCCTGACCGGGAATCAAACCAGCGACATCCTGGTGCATGGGTCGATGCTCAACCTTTGAGCCACACCGGCTGGGCTTGTCCACTGTATTCTTGGATGGTCAGATAATCCCTGAAATATTAGATTCAATCCTGAGTACTGTGTTTAAAATGTTTAAAAGGGACCACCGGTAACTTAATTGTCTAGAGAGGGTAGCCATGGCGGTGTGTCTGGAAGCCATGTAGAGTCAGGTATGCTGGAAGACACTGAGGTGTTTATTATGGAAACAAAAACTGAGGGGATCAAACATGGACCAGGTTGCTTTTGAAGACAGCACTGGGCCAATGGGCTTTCTGCTCAACAGTAATCATAATACTGGCTCATGTTTAGAGATCGCTTACCATACACCAGGCTCTGGCATGTGCTCAGGGCTTGGTATCCATTAGTCCAATAGGAGAATGACTTTTTTAATGATGAGACTTGAACACGAGCGGCCTAGTGAAACTGTGATCACTTCCTGGCTGCAGACACGGGTGGTCATGTGTCCTGGGAAGTCACATGTATAGGGTCATGGAAGAGCCCTCCCCTGACTTGGCTCCCTGCCCTGCTCACCTCCTAACGGAACTGCCTTCCTTCCTGAGAGTGACTTCCTGAAGTGCCTCCCTGGGTCCCACCACAGCAAGCAAATCATCAAGTGCTTCTGTCAGGAGCTTCCTTCTACTCTGGGTCCACCCGCCTGGCCAGGACCCTCTCCTCTCCTCCCAGGATGTCTGTCTGGCATTGCTCTCTCCTTCCAATGACTCAAAACTTTCACCTGAATGGATGATGACTCTGGCTGTGGGGGGTGGGGATGGCCACAGCAGGCCTGGCCCTTCAGGTAGCCAAGGATCATTTGGGGTTATCCTAAAATTTATTTGTTCATTTGAGACAAAAAGTGTGAGGCAGGAACAATAAAATTTAGAAAGTGCCTGGGGTGGGGGAAACCTGGAGAAATTCTCTACATGTATCTAACCAGTCCAGGCCTCAGAAAGAAGAAAAGCCCAGACAAATAAATCTGGGTTGCTGAATGCAAAAGGCGTTTGTTAGGAGAAGCAAAATGCTGCCATCGTCACAGGAGACGCTGTGCTGCTGGCCCCAGGACAAGATGCTTTATCTCGCCATTGGCGCCTCGGGCCAAGACCTGGCAGCTGCAGAATCTCCAAAGAGCCAGCGTCTGAGTTAGACTAGCAGGTGCTGTGAAGTGCTGGCGGCCGTGTCCCCTCTCTGCCCACCCCCTCACTTTCTCTGCTCCAGCCCCTGCCCTGACACCCCACTCTCCTCTCACTCTTGTTTCTTCTGAGTCCTTTATTTATTTATTTTTTGAAGGAGGCTAGAGGGAGTCCAAGATTTAGGAAGCTGGACAATGTATGGAAGATCCCAGAAGCCTCGCTCTCCCCCACTCCAGCCGCCATAATTCACGTCTTCTATTTCTTCTCTTCTGCCAGATAAAGCCCAACACACACTTACAGTGTTAACACAATAAATATCAGCAGTCCTGACCTTTCTGTCTGGGCCCTGGAGTCACCCTGACTCCCAAGCTGCGACTTGCTCGTACTTAAGAGGATTAGCACTTACCGGAGGCTGCAGGACCCTGCACTCAGGCTTGATGGGAATCAAAATAGAGATTACCTTATTTGACTTAAAAAAAATTCTGCTTGAAAGATAGAATCCTCCAGAGAAATACAGTGGGAGTTGTACATATACAGCTTTAAATTGGATTTTTAAATTAGTTTGCCAGCTGTTTGCTAGGTCATGCCTTAGGTCCTCGTCCTTTATTGATGTGGGGTCCATTTGGGAAACAGGGCCAAGAGGGCGCAGGGGGACTGCCAAGGCTGCAGGATCCTGGATGCCTGGGGACTTTCCCAGGAGCCCTGGCAGTTGTTGCCATGGGCCTTTAGAAACCCTTGGAGCCCTGGCAGCAGGGCCTGTGTTTTGCCCAGAGAAACTGACAGAGCTCAGACCACCTCCCCTAGACCCCACCTCACCTCAGCCCTGCACTGCCTCTTCTGGGCCAAGGTCCAGGGGAAGAGAAGAGAAGAGAAGAGAAGAGAAGAGAAGAGAAGAGAAGAGAAGAGAAGAGAAGAGAAGAGAAGAGAAGAGAAGAGAAGAGAAGAGAAGAAAAGGAGAACTATTTTTAGCCGGAAGGGTCTTTCACACTTTTTGTGGCAAAGTATATACTTTAGCTCCTGTACCACCTTCAAGTGATGCATAGATACCTGCTCAGAATCTCACCTGCCTCCTCTCCTCCTGCCTAAAGGCTCTTTGTCTCCTAGGTCTCAACCAGAATGTCATTTGCTCAGGGAAGCATGAGGGGCAGCAGAGTGTGGAGCTTAAGGACACCAGTGTGTGCCCTGGCCGGTTTGGCTCAGCGGTTAGAGCGTTGGCCCATGGACCAAAGAGTCGGGATTGTGCAGGAGGCAGCCAATCAATGTGTCTCTCTCTCCCCCTCCCACTCTATCTGAAAATAGTTGAAAAAACTATCCTTGGGTGAGGATTAAAGAAAAAAAGAACACCAGTGTGCCAGGGTTAGAATCCTGGCTCAGCACTTCCTAGCTGTGTGACCTTGGGCTAGTCACTTAACCCATCTATGCCTTAGTTTTCTCGTCTGTAAAATGGGGATAGTGATGGCTCCGACCTCGTTAAAGTTGTTGTGAGGATTTAATAAATTAACATATGGTGTATAGAATATGTAAAGTGCTTAAAACATGGCCTGGCATGCAATAGGCTTCTGCTCTTACCCTTCTCTACAGCGCATCTCCCAGGGCTCAGTTGTCTGCTGCTGCCGTCTCCCAGCCTCCTGTACTTCTGTGTGGCACCGACCTCCTTTATCTTTATTGCTTAATTTTCTGTATTCACGAGAGCAGGAGCCATGTCTGTCTTGTTTTCCACTGTCCAATCCTTATGATCTAAACTGTGCTCAGCCCATGAGAGACTCAAAAAATGTTTTTGAGTACAATAATAAATGAAATACTAAAAAGAAGAAATGCTAACACTTGCTACGGCAGCACGTATACTAAAAATGGGAATGGTACAGAGATGAGCATGGCCCCTGAGCAAGGATGACATGCAAATTCGCGGAGGAGGAGAAGGAGGAGGAGGAGGAGGAGGAGGAGGAGGAGGAGAAGGAGAAGGAAGGAGAAGGAGGAGGAGGAGGAGGAGGAGGAGGAGGAGGAGGAGGAGGAGGAGGAGGAGGAGGAGAAGGAGAAGGAGAAGGAGAAGGAGAAGGAGAAGGAGAAGGAAGGAGAAGGAGGAGGAGGAGGAGGAGGAGGAGGAGAAGGAGAAGGAAGGAGAAGGAGAAGGAGAAGGAGAAGGAGAAGGAGAAGGAGAAGGAGAAGGAGAAGGAGAAGGAGAAGGAAGGAGAAGGAGAAGGAGAAGGAGAAGGAGAAGGAAGGAGAAGGAGAAGGAGGAGAAGGAATGCTAAAAGGCAAATGTGATCCAGAAGACAAAGAAACCTGAGGCTCTTGGGTCATTTTACTTCAACTATATTTCCTTCATATACTTGGCCTTTTCATTTTGTTTGTCTAACTGTTAAACAAAGAGAGAATTAATGAGTTTCAGGTTCCGGGGTGTTGAAGATAAGGCTTTGTAATTACGTCTTTCGCAGGAGACTTCCGCCCCTCTCTAGTTTTTCAAAATCTAATTAAATATTAAATGCATACCTAAAAATAGGTTATATGAGCAACATATTGAAAAATAAACACCTAACCACTTACAACCAGCTTAAGATGTAGGTTAAAATCCACTCTGTTGAATTCCCCTTGTACATCTTTCCCCATCTCAGCCCCTCCAAATTTTTGTTGATATTCCTTTGCTTTTCTTCCTATTTTTTTTACCCTAAAAATACCTATCCCTGAACACAGGCTGGTTTTGCATGCTTTTAAACTTTATATAAAATAAATCATACGGTATGCATTCTTTGATTTGCTTTTCCCACCGCTGGTGATGTCTGTGGCATTTGTCTATGCTGTGGCGCGCACTGTCGTATTCTGCTGCGTGGATGCCCTGCTGTTTTCTTCTCCATTCCCTCGATGGCTGTGTGGTTGTTTGCAGTGTTTTGCTATTGCTGGCAGTGCTGCTATGCACATTCTTACATGTGACTACTGGGGCCCACGGTCAAGATCTTCTCAGGGTTTTCTTCTGGATTCGGAGGTTTATACACTTTCAGCTTACCTAGCCAATGCTACATTGCCTCCTCTGTCCCTGCTGTGTTCCTCTTCTGGTCCTATCAAGCCTGTCAGAAAGGGGCTTTGAGCTCGCACTGCAGTGGCCCCCACTTCTGGGCTCAAGAGGTGACAACCTGCCTGGGCAACTTAAAAAATATCCCCTTGTGACTTGGGTGGGTTCCCTCTGGCTCACAAGCAGCACTCAGAGCCCCACAGACAGGAGCCAACTCTTGACCCAAAGCCCAGTAAAAACCAAACAAAGCCCAGCCACTGTGGCTCAGTGGTTGAACATTGACCCATGAACCAAGAGGTCACCCATTTGATTCCTGGTCAGGGCACATGCCCAGGTTGTGGGCCCGATCCCTGGTAGGGGGCATGCAGGAGGCAGCCAATCAATGTTTCTCGCTCATCAATGTTTCTATCTCTCTCTCCCTCTCCCTTCTTCTCTCTCTCTTACATCAATAAAGAAAACAAAACAGCCCTGGCCAGTTTGGCTCAGCGGTTAGAGCATCGGCCCACAGACCAGAGAGTCCCGGGTTCAGTTCCCACTAAGGGCATGTACCTCGGTTGCGGTTTGTCCCCTGCCCCAGTTGGGGTCATGTGGGTGGCAATCACTCCATGTGTCTCTCTCGCATTGATGTTTCTCTCTCTCTCTTCCTCCCGCTCTATCTGAAGATAAATGCAAAAATGTCCTCGGGTGAGGATAAAAAAAAAAAAAAAAAAAAAAAACGAAAACAAAAACAGAGCCCTGACCGGCGCGGCTCAATTGGTTGGAGTGTCATCTGTGCACCGAAAAGTCACTAATTCGATTCCTAGTCAGGGCACACACCCAGGTTGTGGGTTTGATCCCCAGATCAACTGATTGATGTTTCTCTCGCTATCCCTCTCCCTATCCCTTCCTCTCTCTCTAGAATCAATGAAAAAAAAATCCCCAGGTGAGGACTAAAAAATGAAACAAAACAAACAGCCCAGCCACTGTGGCCCAGTGGTTGAGTGTTGACCCATGCACCAAGAGGTTGCCGGTTTGATTCCTGGTCAGGGCACATGCCCGGGTTGTGGGACTGATCCCCAGTGGGGGGCATGCAGGAGGTGGCCAATCAATGTTCTCTCTCATTGATGTTTCTATCTCTCTCTCCCTCTCCCTTTCTCTCTCTCTAAAAGTCAATAAAGAAAAAAAATTAAAAAAAGAAAAAGAAAAGAGTCCATATTTTGGGGTGTTACCCCTTGTCGTCAGGGCTCTGGAAACTTGGTCCCTTTGCTGGGCCCTGGGAACCACGCAGACACCAGGACTGGCCATCTTCAATGGCTTTATGTTGCCATTATAATAACAATTTGAAAGAGAGATGTCACAGTGAGTGCTGATGAATCCCTAGGATTCGTGACTTTCTCCATGAAGCCCTTCATGTTTGGTCGCTGCCAGCTCAGTAGGCTGTCCTGGCCCAGCTTCTCTGTCTAGGAAGGAGCTCAGAGTTTGTTGGTCATTCATATCCTTTTGGTTCTTCAAGAGCATGATCCTCTGGAAACTGAAATTGGGGTCGTTTGTAAGCAAAATCTGTTGTTAAAAGCAGTAAGTTATAGCCCTGGCCAGGTAGCTCAGTTGGTTGGAGCATCGTCCCCATATGTCAAGGTTGTGGGTTTGATCCCCAGTCAGAGAATTAACCAATGAATGCAATAATAAGTGGAACAACAAATCGGTGTTTCTCTCTCTCTAAAATTAAAAAAAATAAAAATAAAAATAAGGCAGTAAGATACAGAAATAAGCCAGTATTGCGCAATAAACCTAGTTACACCCAGCCCGGGCTGAGGCCACAGTCACTTCAGTTCACTGGCAGCCACAAACTCTTGCCAGCCCTTCTTTTATGTTTCTCCTGCCCATTCCCTCATTGTGTTTGGGCCTTTTTCACCTCGGGCCTGAACCACAGGAGACTGAAAGCACTCCCTGCCTGAGTCTCCCCTCACTCTAACCCACCAGGGCTGGATGAATCTTTAAAAAATAGAAACCAAGAAGCAGCAAGAACAAAAACCTTACACAATAACTCTTTTCCCCGTGATACCCCTCTTTTTGGCCCCCAAACTCGTTGGCTTCCACAGAATGAAATCCAGAACCTTCAGCCAAAGCATGCAACGCCCTCCCCGAACTCCTTCGACCTCTATGGCCATCTCTGCAGAAGCCTGCAAAAACACACCCCATTTTCAGCACAGTGTCAGAACTCAGGGCCCCTGAAACCAGCCACAGACCAGTTTCAGAGTCCCCGCTCTGTGACATGGCCCTACTTTCTCATGCTCTCTCCCCCCCACACACCTCCTCTCCAGCACCCTCCTCACACCAAGTTCATCAGACGCAGCCAGCCTGTGTAACCCTCCACAGCTTTGCTTGGGGCTTCTCCCTGCCCGGAACCCACCACTCTGTTTCTGTCTCTCAGGTTCCACCCATCCTTCGGGGCTCACCGCCTCCAAACCTTCCCTGACTCCCTTAGCTTTTGACTATAGTCCCCTCCTCCAGACTTCTGTCCTGGCCCAGAATATATAATGTGTTCATATAGACCATCCAACTGGATTGTAAGCCCCCAGAGGACAGGAATCACGACCTGTCGGTCAGTACCTTCCATGTCTTCTGTACCAATAGATGTTGCATTTCCCGACATTATGGTGAATATAATAATGCAGGGAGTAAAACAACAACAAAAAAACAAATAAAAGGATAATTCCCTCTTTCTTTATTTCAGATCAGGCCCTCCTCCCAACCTGCACCCCCAAATTCTGTTATAAAATATCCAGCGTTACTCTATCGTATCCTGTGTAAAATAAGGTAACACAATTCTAGGGAAGAGAGAAGTTGCAAAAACAAACTAATATATTCCTTTTAATGACTCAAATAGCCTAGGGAAGATAAATAAACAACTTGGACCTGAGACAAAAGGGAAGCAATCCAGGTACTTACTTTTGAGTCTGAGCCAAGCCAAACCCCGGCTGGACAGCCAGAAAGGCGTCGGCTACTAAACCAAGTATGCAGGACGAGTTGATAATAAAGAAAAGCTGATTACAAAAGAAAAAAGTGCGAGGTTGAACCTCAGTGGTCATCTCTGACATACCAGTGGGTTAATATTATATAAGCCCAAATGGTTTTTAATACCCCTGCCCCCCGACACATACACACATTGGTAAATAGAGTGTGACAAGCTGTTGTAAAGACCTAGGGCCTTGAGCAGGGACCTCATCTGATTTGGGACCTGCAGAGCCATGACAGTCACCTCACAGTAGTGTAAGCTTCTTGTTTTGAAGGGCAGCTGAACTTCATTTAAAGGGAAAATAAATACTCTGGGAAAAACTTGTTTCATAGGAAGTAGAACCACCTATCCTAATTTATGGGTTATAGTGCAAAGATCTTTCTTTCTTTCTTTCTTTCTTTCTTTCTTTCTTTCTTTCTTTCTTTCTTTCTTTCTTTCTTTCTCTCTTTCTTTCTCTCTTTCTCTCTTTCTTTCTCTCTTTCTTTCTCTCTTTCTTTCTCTCTTTCTTTCTCTCTTTCTTTCTTTCTCCCTTCCTCCCTTCCTTCCTTCCTTTCTTCCTTCTTTATTGATTTTTAGAAAGAGAGGGGAATGGAGAGGGAGAGAGAAATAGAAACATCAATAAGAGAGAACATCGATTGGCTGCCTCCTGCATGACCCCCACTGGGGATTTGGCCCACAACCTGGGCATGTGTCCTGACCGGGAATCGAACCGGCGACCTCTTGGTACATGGGTCGATGCTCAACCACTGAGCCACACCGGCCAGGATAGGTTTCTTTAAAAGAGTGAAAAAAAAAACCCTGGTTTTTGTCGTTGTTATTTGTTCTTTTTTTGTAGTCTCTTCATGATTCCATCCTGCCCATCTTTGCCAAACCCATCTTGGTAAAAATCTGCTTTCACCTTGGGACTCTTGCTCAGCAGTTTATGGTGGTTTTCTGTTTCCTAATGCATGGAATAGAAATGATCAAGTCTGGTTGCGAGGCCCAGCAATCTGGCCTCTTCCCACCTTCCTAGAGTCATCACCCCGCCCCACAGCCAGCCTCCTCCCTGCTGGGTGCACAGGTTCACAGGTGCCAATACCCCACCCCTGCCCCCAGGCTTCCCTGGAGGCTCAGCTCTTTCTTTCAGCGTGAGGTGGATATTACCTTGTGCAGCCAGCACGGAGTTTTGTGGGAACCACTCAATTTGGTGATTATAACCCTCTCTTGAAGGATGTTCCGTGCCTTACACTTAGATCCCTGGCTAAAGGCTAAAGGGTAAGGTCCTCAAGGGCAAGGACTTGTCTTACCTCTGAACTCCCTTCAGTGTCTGGACTGCAGCCAGCCTAGAGTGGCTAAAACCTCTTCAATGGAGGGTAATCGGGCCATCCGGCCCTCCTCCGCCTTGGCCCCTCGGTGTCTTCCCCCAAGACCTAAGCCATCCCGGTCTCAAATCAGGTCAGTCGTCACTTACATTAGTCAGATGAGAATAATCAGAGATGACTGACTTATAGAAGCCATGAGGGAGCAATTACAAAATGGCTTGCTTTCCTTTACAGGGACTTTCACTTATCTCATATGTAAATAAGGGAGGCAGCTGTCACCCTCATTTTACAGATCTGATAAAAACGTTCCAGGAATTGAGTATTTTGCTTGAGGTTACACATATAGGATGTGTCAGGACTGGCAGTTAAAGTCAATACCAGTCTTTTAAGCCTAGCAACATCCTTTTCATCCTACGCAAGTTGCTTCTTGGTAGTCGATGGTCATAACAAAGCCGTTTTTATTTATAATGGAAAATATGTTCAAATCTATGTTTAGATTTTTTTCTAGTAAAATGATCATCATTACTACCCTGATGGGTATGAAATATTGAAAATGTTTTTGTCTTCTCTACCTTCCTGATTTTGGGATAGATTTTAGGATTTAAGTGTTATTGGACACCTAATTTCCTTATATTTGTCACAGTGAAATCCAGTTAGTTTTTTGGGTATTTAATAAAAACCCATGTGTATTTTTTTTTTTCAAATACAGTTGACATTCAATATTATATTAGTTTCAGGTGTACAGTGTAGTGGTTGGACATATATGTAACTTAGGACATGATCCAGTCCCCCCATAAATCTAGTACCTCCCTGACACCACATGCAGTTTTTTTGTTTGTTTGTTTTTTAATCCTCACCCGAGGATATTTCCATTGATTTTTAGAGAGAGTGGAAGGGAGAAGGGGAAGAGAGAGAGAGAGAGAAACATCGATGTGAGAGAGACACATTGCATGGTTTTGCACGACCCTGACTGGGGCTGGGGATCGAACCTGCAACCCAGGTATGTGCTCTTGACCGGGAATCAAACCTGCAACCCTTCGGTGCTCAGGCCGATGCTCTAACCACTGAGCAACACTGGCCAGGGCCATCTATAGTTATTATAATATTATTGACTATATGCCCTATATTGTGTTTTACATTCCTATGACTATTTTGTAACTGCCAATTTGTACTTGTAGTTCTTTGTTGTTGTTGTTAATCCTCACCCAAGGATATTATTTCCCCATTGAATTTTGGAGAGAGTGGAAGGGAGGGGGAGAGAGAGACAAACAGACAGAGAGAAACATTGATGTGAGAGGGATACATTGATTGGTTGCCTTCCGTACGTGCCCCGACCAGGGCTGGGGATCAAACCTGCAAACCAGGTACTTGACCAGGAATCGAACCTGTGATGCTTTGGTGTGAAGGCTGACACTTTATCCAGTGAGCCACACTGTCCAGGGTGCAATTTGTACTTTTGAATCCCTTTACCTTTTTCATTCAGTCCCCCAATGCCCCTTCCATCTGACAACCATCAAGATGTTCTCTAGTATCTATGAGCTTGTTTCTGTTTTGTTTGATCGTTTATTTTGTTTTCTAGATTCCACTTGTAAGTGAAATCACATGGTATTTGTCATTCTCTGTCTGACTTATTTCACTTAGCATAATACCCGTTAGGTTCATTCATGTTGTTGCAAATAGCAAGATTTCATTATTTTTATGGCCGAATAATATTCCATTGTATATGTGTTTCACATCTTCTCCATTCAATCTTCCACTGATGGACACTTAAGGTGGCTTCCACATCTTGCCTATTGTAATAATGCTGCAGTGAACACAGGGGTGCATATATCTTTTCGAATTAGTATTTTGGGTTTCTTTGGATAAACACTCAGAAGTGGGATTGCTGGGTCATATAGTAGTTCTATTTTAAAGTTTTTGAGGAACCTCCATACTGCTTTCTGCAGTGGTAGCACCAATTAGCAATCCCTCCAACAGTGCACGAGAGGGTTCCCTTTTCTCCACTTCCTCACCAACACTGTTGTTTGTTGATTTATTGATGATAGCCATTCTGACAGGTGTGAGATGATATTTTATTGTGGTTTTAATTTGCATTTCTCTGATGATTTGTGACTTTGAGCATCTTTTCATATATCAATTGGCCATCTGCATGTCCTCTGTTTTTTCTTTTTCTTTTTAAATTTACCTTTATTGTTTAATGTATTACAGATGTCCCCCCCTTTTCCCCCATTGACCTCCTTCTCTCCCCTCCAACCCCCCTCCTACCCTCCCTACACTATTGTCTGTGTCCATTGGTTATGCATATATGCATAGAAGTTCTTTGATTTATCTCTTCCCCCCTCCCTCCCCCCTTCCCTTTGAAGTTCATCAGTCTAACAACCAATTAGTACTTCTTAATTCTTTCACCGTTTTCACCCATTCCCCCAGCCCCCACCCATCTGGCAAGCAACAAAAAGTTCTCTGTATCTATGAGTCTGTTTCTCCTCTGCTTGCTTATTTTGTTTGTAGACCCAATTGTTGATAGATATGTATTTATTGCCATTTTATTGTTCATATTTTTGTTCTTCTTCAAGAAGACCCTTCAACATTTCATATAATACTGGTTTGGTGGTGATGAACTCCTTTAGCTTTTTCTTGTCTAGGAAACTCTTTATATGTCTATCGATTCTAAATGATAGCTTTGCAAGATAGAGTAATCTTGGTTATAGGTTGTTGCTTTTTATCACTTTGAATATCTCTTGCCACTCCCTTCTGGTCTGCAAAGTTTCTTTTGAGAAATCAGCTGACGGTCTTATGGGAGCTCCCTTGTAGGTAACGAACTGCTTTTCTCTTGATGCTTTTAAGATTCTCTCTTTGTCTTGAACCTTTTGCATTTTGATGATGTATCTTGATGTGAATCTCTTTGGGGTCATCTTGTTTGGGACTCTCTGTGCTTCCTGGACTTGTATGTCTGTTTCCTTCACCAAGTTAGGGACATTTTCTGTCATTTTTTTTCAAATAGGTTTTCAATTTCTTGCTCTCTTCTCCTTCTGGCACTCCAATGATGTGAATGTTGGTACACTTGAAGTTGTCCCAGAGGCTCCTTACACTATCCTCATTTTTTGGGGATTCTTTGTCCTGAATGGGTGTTTTTTACTTCTTTATATTCCAAATCAATGGTTTGCTTCTTAGCTTCACCTACTCTACTCTTGATTCCTTGTAAATTATTCTTTTTTTTAATTTAAATTTTATTTTTTTAAAGAAGTATGTGTCTATTCCTTTTACTTTTTTATTTTATTTAAAAAATGTTTTTATTGATTTTTTAGAGAGAGAGGAAGGGAGAGAGAAATAGAAACATTGACATGAGAGAGAAACACCGATCGGCTGCCTCCTACACGCCTCCCATGGGGGATAGAACCCGAAACCCGGACATGTGTCCTGACTGAGAATCGAACTGGGACCTCCCAGTCCATGGGATGATGCTCAATCCACTGAGCCACAGTGGCTGGACATAAATTATTCTTTATTTCAGTCAGTGCATCCTTCATTTCTGACTGGTCGTTTTTATGCTCTTGTTGTTCTAAGTTCCTTGACATTCTCACTAAGTTCCTTGAAATTCTCACTAAGTTCATTGAGTAACCAGTGTTTTGAAATCTGCATCTGTTAGATTGCTTATCTCTGTTTCGTTTAGTTCTTTTCCTGGAGTTTTGTTCTGTTCTTTCATCTGGGACATGTTTCTTTGTTTCCTTATTTTGGCTGCCTCCCTGTGTTTATTTCTATGTATTAAGTAGAGTTGCTATGTCTCCTAGGCTTCCTAGGGTGGCCTGTTGTAGTAGGTGTCCTGTAGGGTCCAGTAGCACAGCCTCCCTGGTCACCCCAGCTGGGCTCTTGAGGTGGACTGTCAATCCTTCTGCTGTAATTGAGTCTTAATTGCTGTTGACACATCAATGGGATTTACTCAGGCTGATCAGCTGTAAGGACTGGCTGTGCCCACTGACCACTGACATCTGACTACCTTGGAGGATCAGCTGTGCAGGGCCCACCACACAGAGCAAGACTTACTTCAGCAGGGCTCTGGATAATTTCATAGATTTCAATAGAGTGGGAATAGGGTGTGGGGAAACCACAAGGGACAGTGTGGTGCCGTGTAGAGCTACCTGGGCCTGCAAGGGAGGGAGAAAGGCACAGTTGCCAGAACCTAGGGAGAGAGACCTTCAGTAGGAGGATACAGCAGCTCACAGAGACCTAGGAAATCAGGGGAACTAACAGTCAACCTGTCTGTTCTGCTGGGAGATCCTCATTGGCCTCACTGAAGCCAGGGAGCCTGTTGAGATCAGTATAGGTCACCTTCCTGGAGCACAGAGCAGGTTAGACAAGAGTAAGGAGTGACTCTGGGGTGGATTAAGCAAACTAAAGATATCCACCACAGATGCGACCCACGGTTCAGCTGCAGACCTCCTGCCTTCTGTTCCTTCCCATGCTCTTTCCAGAACACTGTGGCTTAGACAGAAGATCCCTCCAGAGACCTCCATTAGGCTCACAATATCCCTCAGCATTAATCTTCAGGCTAGTTTCCTAAAATCTTTACTCTATCAGCCTTTATCTGAGGACAGACTAACAATCCATGGGAGCTGCAAATCAGACTGAGCCAGGCAGCTGGCATTTAGGCCCAGCCAAGATGGCGGGGCTGGCAGGTTGAGAAAGCTCACTCTGAAGCCATTACTGGCTCTTGGCCATCACATGTTGGCAGAGATGTTCTAGAGTCTTTATGGCACCTACACTGGGCATTAGCCACAAAGCTGGCAAAGTTTCAAGAAGAAAAATATCTACTATCTTTTGCATCTGACAATTAAAGTATCTTGAAAGAAAGACTCCATATAACATCATTGCCTATAACATTGTAATTTGCATTTGACTATTCTGACTTTATTTTTCTGTAATGCCCCTGGCATGAAACCAGATTCTTTGAAAAGGAATCACCTGAGGCTGATGGAGTATTCTACATTAGATGAGTTCTCTATTCACCTTTATTCTTGGTTCCATGGGGGTGAAAGTCATAAAAGCGTTTAATGATAGTTAAATCCAGGAGCTATCAGAGCAGTTAATGAGAGATGCAAAACACAATGTTCTCATAGAATACAAACTCACCCAGAGGTCATGAAGAAAGAATTCTCAGTTCCTGTCCTAGCAGAATTGTTTCCAGAGAAATGAAGTTATGGTCATGTGCAGCTTTTTTGTCTGAGTAGTCATGTTCCTAAAAGAAGCATAATTGCTAGTGTCTATAATAATTTTGATATAAGTTTAATAAAACCAAATCACTCCCCCAACCCCTCACTCAAGCAAAGCCCTATGCGCTGTGCATTTCCCCCTGGGGCTGAAGAAGGTTTTTCCCAGCTACACTCTTAAGTAGTTTCCCTGGTACAGTTGGAATTGACTGAAGAGGCACAGAGCTAAACCAATGGATTCTCCTGACAATGGCTCCAGCGCAGTGACCTCCTTGCTGTGTCTGCCTCAGGGCTTTCGCTTGTGGTCCCTCTGTTTGGACCACTCTTACCCCAGATTTCTGCATAGGATGAGTATATACCCGGAAGTGGAATTGCTAGATCAAGAGACAGTCCCATGTTTAATATTTTGAGAAACTGCCATTCTGTTTTCTACAGTGGCTGCACAATTTCATGTTCTCTCCAGCCAGCAGAACTTGCTTTTGGTTATATATTTTGTGAGGTATCTATTCCCACTTTTACTTGAACGTAAGCTCTGTGAGGGCAGAGATTTGCTTCCTAAGTGCCTAGAACCTTGCTTGGTACATGGTAGCTGGTGATCAGTAAGTATTTGTTAAATCAATGCAACTGGTTTGGTGCCTCTGACCTCATTTGCATTGTCCTGAACCCCTTCAAGGCCCAGCTTAATGCTCACAGAACCTTTCCTGACCCTCCTTGACATGCCTCTTGCCATCCTCCCTCCTTTCTGCTTTGTGTTCATCCATAAACTCGCCCCATCTCTCCCTCTGAATTTTAAGCTCCTTAACGTTAGGGAGCGTGGTTTGTTTGTCGTTGGCCTTTTGCCTTTTTTCTGGCCCAGGGGTATATGCCCAACACACACTCACCAGAGGGATGTTCCAAATATTCAGGCTACGTGGTGACAGTGTGAGGGCTAAGCCTGAGCACCCTAGAGCTCTCTAAAACCAGCCCCCCAAAAATCCCTGGCTGCATGGCCTCGGCATGCACCTCATCCTCACCTCATTTTCTGTGTTTGGTCCTCCTGTGTCTGATGGGGGGATTGGACCAATGACCTCTCAGGTTCCTCTCAGATGTTAGGTGTACTATGGGGCCATCTTTTTTGCAGAAAAAGTACGTCCTCATCTTTGAGAGCCCACATCTGATATGGACAAAATAAACATGTGAAAAAGGTTAAGAACTCAAAAAAAAAAAAACAAAAAAAAAAAACACCTGTGTCTAGAGCAGTTCTTGCCCAGGTGGGTGGGTGTAGCCAACCTCCCCTCTCCTGGCCCCTCTGCCCGCCGCTGGAACTTCAGAGCACGAAGCCCGAGGGAACGCGAGGAGAAAGCGCACACTTCCCATTCTTGCTGAGAGAAAAAATCCTCACGCTTATGTGATTTCCCTGGGTTATTTTAAACTGTTTCTTTTTCTGTCCCATCCCCAGTGAAATAACATTTGCAAGCAAAAGTGAACTTTGGGTTGTTTCCCCCTTGGCTCAGCTATTTGTGTTTAAATATGGTTTGAGTAAAGTCTCTAAAGTACTGTCAATCCTGTCCACCCCACTCCCCTGCCTCTTCCTAAAAAAGACTTAATGAGTTTATACTAGAGAGGAATGTTTCCATGACTCTTAAAGCCCTCCGTGTATTTAAATTTTTTTTCAAATGCATAAACAATTGTGGACAAAAAAAGGGGGCTCTGTAACAAATCTGACTGAAAGTAACCTCATAGGGCGATTTGATCATAAATCCCCAACTGGGCAGGTCCTGGTGGGTAGTCACGCTCCAGGACTATAAAGAGGTTTATCCTTGCCTTAAGCAAGCCCTGCTCATTGTTCCAGTGCATCTAGGTTAATACACCTTTGAAAAGCCAGAATAATTCTTTTTTTCAGGCCCCTTGGAGGTGTAACTACCCTCAAGAGAGCACATAATCTTGTTAACTATCCTGTAATTCAATCATAAAGATTTCCCTGTCTTGCTTTCTCTTACCTTCATGTAATCTCCCTTACTTCCCTCTTCAATTCCAAATGTATAAAGGGAACTGCAAAGCTGTCATTCTCCGAGCCTTTGAAACCTTGCTTTCTCGTGTTGTCAGTTTGGCTGAAATAAACTCATAAAAATTCTCTACAGGTTTGTGTGTGCTTATGTCGACAAAATGCACTAACAATATTCACAGATTAGTGAAACAAATCATTCATAATCTAACAACTCTAACACAACTTTTTTTTTTTGGTTAATCCTTACCTGAGATTATTTTTTCCATTGATTTTTTTTTTTTTTTTTTAGAGAGAGTGGAAGAGAGGGAGTGAAGGAGAGTGAGAGAGGGAGAGAGGAAGAGAGAAAGAGAGAGAAAGAGAAACATTGATGTCAAAGAGACACATCAATTGGTTGCCTCCCACATGCACCCTGACTGGGCTGGGGTCAAACCTGCAACTCAGGTACGTGCCCTTGACCGGGAATTGAACCCGCGACGCTTCAGTTCACGGGCCGACGCTATAACCATCAAGCCACAACAGCCAGAGCTCTAACACAACTCTTTGTTCTCACCAATTGCCTTCCAGTTTTACCCATATGAATACACAGTTTACACTGTGGTGATCAGACCATAATACAACCTTGCATTCAACCTTGCAACCTTCCATTTTTCTCTTTACATCTATAAAAAAAAGTAAATCCAGGTCAAAAAATCTATCACTGATTGATTGCCCGGTGAGTAGGTACTAGGCTTTATAAACATACAGAAAAATAAAAGTTGTCCTTGCTCTTAAGGAGTTTACGGTCTCACGGAGAGATAAGACAGATCCATGAGACAACTTCAGACAGCCAGGACTTACATGGAAAGAGGTGTGGTACAAATAACAACACACGCATGGAAAGCAGGCATTCTAGGTGGTGGAGACCTTACCAAGGGTTGGGGAACTGAGGAAGGCTGCCTTCCCTGAAGATGAGAGAGTTGGCTTAGCTGTGATGCGCAGCTTGGAAGAGACAGAGGGAAGGGAGGGGAGAGATGGTCAGATAGAGAAAACCGGGGGAAGGTGCTGAAGAGAGCAGACCTGCAGTTAGCTTGCGGGCCTCTGAGGCAATTAGCCCCACAGATGAGAAGGAGAGTTTGTTGGAGGAATTGTAGGGCCAAATATAGGAAGGTGGTGAGAATGAGGAAGAGATTTGGAGTTTCCCGAGAGCTGGTCAGGAGTACAAAGTTGATGTGACCGGGATACAGGAGGGGCATCTGGCAACATCAGTACAGAGTCTCATAGGTCTGGTGGGTGTTGTTTTGTTTTTGAGAGAAGAGGAGGTCAGGGGAGATTTAAGATACTGGAGAGCAGGAAGTCAAAGGGAATCGGCCCCAGGCCTCGGGGAGGAACGGCTCCCAGTAGACACACAGGTCACGTCCAGACCTTGTCCCTCTGGTTCGCTGCTCTGTTCCAGCCTAGAACAGTGCCTGGTGCAGAGGAAGTCCTTATAAGCATTTGTTGAATAAGAGCTAGATCAAGTCTAATTTTGCACAATTTCTGTACCAAGTCCAGCAACTCTTTGTTTCTTCTCCAGGCCTCAGTGTCACCTCCCTATGAGGGTGTTATTTTTTCAAGTGCACCTTATGGTCATTTAGAACCGGGTCAAACCAGGAGGCCATTGTGAGTCTCATGAGCTAATAATCCTGAGCCTCCCTAAGGACTATAAGGATTAACACTCGGGGTGGATGACTGAGATCCCTGTTAGTCATCTGGCAGCTGCTTCTTGCCTCCCATCCCTCATTGCCTGTACTTGAGCCTCTCTGGGGTGGTAAGAGGATATTGCCTGGAATCATCAATTATTACTGCTGGAAGGCAGCTTACACAACAGCACATGTGCCTTTGTCATTAGACAGATGAACTGAGTCAAGCCTGAAGGGAGTGAAGCTGATTCAAACCACATGGCTTCCTGGTATCAGCTCAGAGTTCAGCCTCATTCATGCAAGAATTCCACAAACATCACCAAGTGTACTAGGGTCAGGTACTGTTTCGGTGCTGGAGATGCAGCAGTGAGCAAACGGACAAAACTGCTGAGGTGGCGGACCAACAGCCAATGAGATAAGGTGAATGGTCAGAGGTGCCCAGGAAAAAGCAGAGGAGGGGATGGGGGCTTGCAGTTGTAGAGAGGAGAGTCAAGGAAGGCCTCGGTGAGAACGTGACATTAGAACAGAGCCCTACATAATTGTAAAATAAAAAATAAAAAAAAAGAGAACAGAGCCCTGAACAGGAAGTAGGAGGGAGCATGGGGCTTCTGGGTGCCGAGTGGCACACAGGCCCAGCGACAGGAGTGGGCCTGGCATGTTGCAGAAACAGAGATGTGAGAGAAGAGGAAGAGGAAATGGGGCCTGAGGGATAAAGGGACCGGCTGAAGGGTCTCAGGGTCTGTTGTGAAGTCTTTGGCTTTAGTTCTTCCCTGTTTGTGGTCTAATTCATGACCCTGCCTTTTCCTGTTGAATCTCAAGGGTGCTGGGACTTCTGTGGGCAGAGGGGAGAATGTGGCAGTCAACAGGGCTCTCCAAAGCACACAGTGGTGTGGGTAGCTGCCTGGACCACCTGTGCTAGGCTCACCCCCACACCCCTCCTCCAGATGTCTTTCAGGCTGACAGGACGCCGTGGCCTCCCATTTGAGGTTAGGAGAAAGAGCTCAGATGCAAAGCCAAGTCAAATCAGTTGAGTATGTAGATTCTGCAAAATACCGATGAGAGCAGGTTCATAGCTGAAGCCAGTGCAAAGGGCAGGGTCAGAGTTCAGCAGCATCCCTGCCTTGGCTGAGTGAAGAGTAGAACCAGATAGATTTATGTAGAAGAGCGCTAGTGGCGAGCCAGTTTATTCATTCAGGATTGTAAATTTTAGTGTCCCATGCTTCCTGCAGTGCTCCATGCCCATATGAGCGAGGCCTCTGCTCTGACAGGTGTGCATGCCAGGCCCTAGGTGGGCAGCGGGCAGCTGCGACAGCCAGTTGATTAGCACTGTAGTTTTAGAGCAAGTTCCTGTCTTCCAGGGCTCCCACTCTCCAGAAGTAGCTGTTATACACCTTGGGCAGAGCCAGGTGGGCAGATCCGCTTTCCTGGGCATCTGAACCTCTCCTGGTGACGAGGCCCCTCTTCTCTGTGCGTGGCCTGAGAAGGGTCTGGGTAGAGCCAGAATCCAGGGCCAGGCCACTGTTGGAGTTCGATCAAGTTGGACTTGAACTCTAGCTCTGGCGGTGGCCCTCATCTATGTGCCCCTCTCCCTCCTCCAGGAGGGTCCATTTCAGGAGTTAAAGTCAACTCAATTCCACAATCACTTATTATTTTCGAGTTGCCAGACACTTTATCTGTTGCAGGGAATACTAAGATTGGAAAGGCATAAACCTTCCCTTCAGGGATAGTGAACCTATTCAATGTGTGTGGTGGTGGAGGAATGTCCGTGTATGTGTGTGTGTGTACATTAACTCACACATGCTTGTGGGAGGTATCCTGAGATACTAGTAGGAAGAAACCTGAACTGGAGTGCAGTGGCCTTGCCCCTGTCCCTGAGCGTTTGGGTCCTCTGTCTTCTTGGAGTCTTGGCTTCCATTGCTGTTCAGCAGTAATAGTGAAGCTTGCTCAATCTGCATTAGAGGGCTTATTGGGAAAATCAGATGGGGCAATGTCCATAAATGGCAAAGCACTCAACACGCACACAGGGGATAGGACACTCATGAATGTTTACACATGTATGTGAACACAGAAGTGAACAGTTATTACCATGAGCCGAGAAGAACAGACTAAAATCCAAGAAGGGGCACCAACGGGAGCAGAAGAAAAACCCCTGAAAAGGATGCAGGATGTCATTCCAAATGCACCTCCACGTGTGCGTGTATTGGTTGACGTAGGGCTGTGCACTGCCCAGACCCCTGAAGTCCCAGCCCTCCAGAGTCCCCCAAATGAAGAATGTCTCCAACAAGCCAAGAATGTCCCTCCCAACTCTCAGGAGGCTGCCCCTCCTCAGGTCGAGGCTATAATTATTGTCAGCTCCATTACTGAGCATGAACTAAGGATGAGGCAGGGGAGCCACAAGGAGAGCTAGCAGTTAGGAAGTATCCAGTACCATGTACACAATACCACGTAAACACTTTACAGTCATTACCTCACTTTATTGTTGACCAAAACGCAGCAAGATAGTTATGGTTATCTTCATTTTACAGAATAATAATAGTAAATAATATTTATTAAATGCTCACAAAGTATTTAACACGTATTAATGTATTTAATCCTCACAATAGCCTTGTGAGGTTAGTACTATTATTCTTTGTCCCCACTTTTTGGAGGAGAAGATGGAAGCAAACTGAGGTTAAGCAATTTTCCCAAGGTTACTGGTATGTAGTTGTAGCCAACTGCCTGTTTTTGCTCAGATTAATTCCCTGCCTCTCCTAACCTCTGTGCTGTATTATAGAGGACTACATTTCCCAGGCTCCCTTGCTCTCTGGCTTCCAGGTTGATTCAACCAATGGGAAGACCAGTGAAAGCTTAGAGAGAGGAGAGAAGCCCTAGTATTTCTTCTCTCTCTCTCTCTCTCTCTCTCTCTCTCTCTCTCTCTCTCTCTCTCTCTCTCTCTCTCTCTCTCTCTCCTGTTGTGTCTCTGGCAACAGCTGTGTCTCCTCTATGACTCTGGTATCTGCCCTACAGGCCCTTCCTCTATGGTCCCAGCTCTCATCAGGCTGCCTCCATGACTCCTACTATGGTCTTCACAACCTTACCTCCTCCTCCAGCTGCATCCCCAGTGGAATAGCTTCCTGTTCTTGCATTAGGCTTCTTAGTCCTTTCATCTCACGTCACTAGTTCCCTGTATGAAAGCCCCTCTGCTTTAAAGACCAAGAAGACTTTCCATTTTCCTAGGTGGACCTTACGGATACCCAGATAAAATGATCGTTTAGCCCCCAGTCTTAATCTTTTCAGATGAGAAAACACACTCAGTTTTACTCTAGGCTGTAAAACCAACAAAGTACACACACACAAAAGGGTAAGAAAATTTGGGAAAATAAAGAAAAATGAGAAGATACCCTTTTAGGTATCAAAACAGACCTTGAAGCTATAGCAAAGAAAACAATGCGATGCAGATAGAATCAATGGAACAAATCAATTGAACAGAATACGGTCCAGAAACAGCCTTAGGAATAAAAGAATATTTTATCTGTTAAAGGGGGCATTTCAAATAAATAGGGAACTGCTACTAGAAGGTTATTTTATTGACCCATCAATTTGGGAAAAGACCCCAAAATAAACTCCACATAGACTGAGGAGTTAAACCATATGAAAGTACTAAATGACCTAACTTCTTTTCCCTGCTAAATCTTGGAATTAGGAAAGTTCTTTCCAAGCAAGACAAAAATACAAAAACCATAAAAAAAAGGACAAAGCTGACAGGTTTACAACTTACGTTGTAACAATTTAAAATTTTAGTATTGTAAATAACTCAAAGCTCTAAATAAATTCTTGCCTAAGTGATTTTGTTTGGGATCTCCACAGTGCTCTGAAAATAGGGAGGGAAGCTGGGACTCGATTTCTTGGGTGCTCTTCTTGTTCCTTGAATGGAGAAATTGTACATTTCTAGCCCTTCACTCAGCTCCAGTCACAAGGAGCCGCCTCACACAGGTGGGGAGATACAGTCCGCTTCCTCATGGGCAGTTTTCATTCAGTCCTTAAGCTGCAAAATGAGATCAGCTCAAGCCGAAGGTGTTTGAAAGGTGGAGATGAAGAGGGCAGGAATTCTGCACACTTTTTAAGAAAATTTATCCACCTGGCCTACTGATTTGCTCATGACTGCTTGGGAGAGGGCAAGGAGGATGGAACAGAGGAGCTTCCGAATAACTGGGAAGTGGGCATCTACAGCAGTGTGGGCCAGGAGACATCACCCAGAGCAGGACAGCCAGCAGAACACTTAGCATAGAAAGTCTTTCCTTATGTTCCTCCTGCGGTACAGGCTGGGTCTCCAAACTGTGTAAATTATTTTGTTTCTAGTTTGAGTGTCTTTTTTTTTTACATTAATTTTTTTCTGAATTAGAGTTTAAAAAAATATTATTTAAATACATACAGCCATGCCATGGCCCATTTGGCTCAGTGGTAAGAGCGTCGCCCACGGACAAAAGAGTCCTGGGTTCGATTCCGGCCAAGGGCACGTACCTCAGTTGTTGTTCGTCCCCGGCCCCGGTTGGGGTTGTGCAGGTGGCAACCAATCGATGCGTCTCTCTCACGTCGATGTTTCTTTCTCTCTCTCTCTCTCTCTCTCTCTTTCCCTCTCTCTCTCTCTCTTCCTCCCTCTCTCCTTCCCGCTCTATCTGGGGATTGATGTAAAAATATCCTCAGGTGAGGATTAAAAAAATAAAAAAATAAATACATACAGCCTGGCTGGTGTGACTCAGTGGTTGCATCGACCCATGCACCAAGAGGTCACCGGTTCGATTCCCAGTCAGGGCACATGCCCAGGTTGTGGGCTAAATCCCCAGTGTGGGGCATGCAGGAGGTGGCCAATTGATGTTCTCTCTCATCGATGTTTCTATCGCTCTCTCCCTTTCCCTTTCTTTCTCTCTAAAAGTAAATAAAGAAAACAATTTTAAAAAAGTACATACAGTAAAAAGTAAAATAAGTTCAAATATTAGAGGTTTCTGGTCCAATCACTAATTGTACATTTTGCCCCAACTCAAACCCCTGGACTTTTTGTCCAAATGTGCTTTGTCCTGAGGATTGTTACCCTGTGGACTTATTTAATAAAACCATTCAAATAAATAACCCTTGTTTTAGTGAAAAATGCTCCCTTCTTTGTAAAAAATAAAAGTGAAAAGAAATGTGCACACAACGTGTGTGTGTGTGTGTGTGTGTGTGTGTGTATTAAAGGACACTTGACAAGCAGTCCACAGTAGCTACCCACTGGGGAGTGGGAGTCAAGAGACTTAAATTTGTATGGTATATATTTCTGTATGCCTTTTTCTTCAAGAAGCATGTACTACTGCCCCGTCAGTATGGCTCACTGGTTGAACATCGACCCATGTACCATGAGGTCACTAGCTCAATTCCCGGTCAGGGCACATGCCCAGGTTGTGGGCCCGATCCCCAGTGGGGGGCATGCAGGAGGCGGCCAATCGATGTTCTCTCTCATCGATGTTTCTATCTCTCTCCCCTTCTCCTTTCCTCTCTCTCTAAAATCAATAAAGAAGAAAAATAATTTTTAAAAGAAGCATATGCTACTATGTAATTTTTATTCCAATTAAAAATTGCAAACAAAGCTGGCCAGGCACAGAGAATCCAAGGTGCTTCATGACCCCAGGTTCCTCTGGTCAAGGAGAAGAAGGGGGTCTGGTGGTGGGAATGACCACTGAGCCATGGGGTGGGTGGAAAAGGGGGATGCGGACCTTCCAGGCTAGGGGGGTATGACGGGAAATAAGAAAGGCCACAAGGCAGAGTGGGGATGGCCAGAGGGTTGGAGTCCTAGGGGGTGAGTGGAAAGCTGAGGAGGAAGCAGGTGTCAAGAGCGAGGGACTGAGAGTTGACCCTGAGGGCATGGGGAGTCATTGCTTTGAGGAGAATGATCCAGATGGCGGTTCCCAAAGTGTGGTTCAGAGACCCCAGGGTCCTGAAGACCCTTCCAGGGGGTTTGTGAGGTCAAAACTATTTTCATAACAATACTAAGATGTTATTTGCCTTTTTTATTCTCGTGCTATCCTGAGTATGCCATGGAGTTTTCCAGAGGCTACATGACACGTGATGACATCATCACTCTAGTGTTCAAACATGTAACATTTTTATGTTTTTGTTTTTGTTTTTAAGAGATGTTAGCCTTTATTTCCTTGTTTCACGAATAAAGCTGCCTGAGCTGGTTGCTTTTTGGTGATTACTCACAGAGACCAAATCCCATATCCTCAGCTGACTCCTCCGACTCTTCTTTTTTTCAACGTTGGCTGCGGCGGCGGCCACAGGGGCAGATGGATCAGCCAAGCAGGCCTTGACCTTTCCAGCAAGTGGGAAAGTGTAACCAGTCTCCACAGACAAAGCCAGGACGGCTCGTACCCATTGATGATAGAGTGGGGCACTGATACAACAAACAGTTGGGTAACCGGTCGGCAGGCATACGTTGGCAGCATTGCAGTCACCCTCCAGGAGGCGGGAATACGGCGTCCTCTGTGATGTCAAGCATTCCGGGTTGTAGCTGCTGTCCTGTCAAACGCCTGCCGGATGATCAGCACCAAGGAGAAGGGAAAGATGTTCAGCGTGTTCAGCCGTGTGGCTTCCCTGGTTCCCACTCTGTCCCCAGCTGCACATCCCTCCGGATTTCAGTGGTGCCCCTGGAGATTTTAGTGGTAACGCCTAAAGCCTGGAAGAAGGAGGTCTTCTCGGGCCCCAGACCAGTGTTCTGGGCTGGCACAATGACTTCACAGGGCGCAATGGCACCAGCACGGGCGGCAGCTGGCACCTTACAGGCCAGCAGCATGTCGCTGATCTCAGTGAGGTCCTCCAGAGCTGGGTTGTTTTCCAGATGCCCTGGATGGCCTTGTGCATCATGGTGTCCTTGCCCATCAGCACCACAGCCTTCCCAGGAGGGATGTGCGGACCCGCTGCATCTGCTTGGAGCCCACCTTGGCTGCTCCCACAATGAAGCATTTTGGATAATCATCCAGAAGTTGGGTGATCTTAAGGAAGTAGTCGGACTTCAGCTCAACCTGTTTTCCTGGGCATCACAATGTGCCATGCGGGGTTTAAAGATGATGTCACGTCCTGGCCGGTTTGGCTCAGTGGTTAGAGCGTCAGCCTGCAAACCAAAGAGTCATGGGTTCAATTCCGGCCAAGGGCACGTACCTCGGTTGTGGTTTGTCCCCGGTCCCGGTTGGGGTCGTGCAGGTGGCAACCAGTTGATGTGTCTCTCTCATGTCGATGTTTCTCTCTCTCTCTCCCTCCCACTATGAAGATAAATGTAAAAATATCTTCGGGTGAAGATTATAAAATAAATAAATAAAGATGATGTCACTCTCACAAGGATGACTGGCTAAAGGAGGGCCTGTAATGGTTTTTCTAATGAATTAATAAATATTTCTAAAATTTCCCACACTATTAAAAAAATGTTTTTTTCTTTATTGATTTGAGAGAGAGGAAGGGAGAGGGAGAGGGGGATAGAAACATCGATGAGAGAGAACATCGATTGGCCGCCTCCTACATGCCCCCTACTGGGAATTGGGCCCACAACCTGGGCATGTGCCCTGACTGGGAATCGAACTGGTGAACTCTTGGTGCATGGGTCGACGCTCAACCACTGAGCCACCCCAGCTGGGCTCCCACACAATTTTAATGCAATAAATATTGATAGATAGAATCCACATAAACAAAACTCTTTGGGGTTCCGAATAATTTTTAGAGTTTAAAGGGGTCCCAACCCCTAAAACTTTGAAACTGCATCTAGAGAGAGTAGTAACAGTGGGAAGGAAGGGGAAGGGACAGTGGTTGGCAGCTATGGCGATTTCCAAGCAAAGTGACTAAGGTGATGCCTGCTTTCTTCTTGCCACTTACAGTAAAACACAAGAGGAGAGAGATAAATTGGGGGAAGGACTATTAAACAAAAAGGAGCTAGAATTTGACGATTTTACAAATCCTCAGCCTCTCCAAGGCAAAAGATGCTAAAATTAAGAAATGGCTTCTGAGCCCTGGCCAGTTTGGCTCAGCGGCTAGAGCGTTGGCACGTGGACCAAAGGGTCAAGTGTTCAATTTCCAGTCAAGGGCACATACCTGGGTTGCAGGTTCAATTCCCAGCCCTGGTCAGGGCCGTGCCAGGAGGCAACCAATCAATGTGTCTTTCTCACATCCATGTTTCTCTCTCTCTCTCTCTCTCTCTCTCTCTCTCTCTCTCTCTCTCTCTCTCTCTCCCCCCTTCCTCCTTTCCACTCTAAAAAATCAATGGAAAAGTATCCTCAGGTGAGGATTAACAACAACAAAAAACCCAAACAAACAAACAAAAGAAATGGCTTCTGAGAAAAGAGTAAAGCCAAGGGGCAGTTCCAACAGTGATCTAGAGATAGAGCAAATGGTGTGACTGTGAGTCTCTTGCTACGACCTCAGAAGTATCAATCGTAGGAGGTCGTAGTAGCAGTCAAGCACGCAAAGGACCCTTTTGACGGATGTATGCTTTACAGATTCTCTCAATCAAACAATAGGACCTCCAAGAAACGTAAAGGCATTGTTCCCTTGCTGTCGCCATAGGAGGCCATGGAAAAGGGCTTATCTCACAGAGATCTGGGGATGCAGCTTTTGTCTAATGGGGTGAACCCCAGTGAGAATCATATGAGACCCACTAAGTTTTTGTGAGAATGCTATCAGCAAAAACAGTGTCAGCTCGGACCGAAAGGGACAGGGATGGTACAAGCTGGAAAAAAGGCTGTTGGACCTCCAAAATTCTAACTGCCGGGAAAAAGGCTGAGAAAACAACTCATCTACAAACACATGTGCTACCTTTCATGAAAAAGAAAGACCCAGACGGCAAAATCTAGAACCATGGAGAATTATTCCTGGTCCTCGAAACCTAATTATGTAACTTCCAGCATTTGCCTGGCTGGGCTTTGGAACTGCTATGAACCTTCGAGGGATCTTTATGGCTCTCACTTTCCCCATTTTTGAAGAGGAATGTCTACAGCATTTATCCTAGGCCTGCTCCACTAGTGTATATATTCAGGGGTAGGCAGATAACAGGTCTAGTTTCACAGGTCCACAAATGGAGAGGAAGTACTTTCTCTGACTTAAATAACGAAATTCTGGATATTGAACTAGTGCTGTAAAGGATGCAGCTTTTGAGGACCTTGTGAGGTCGCCAGTCCTTGGCAACCACTATTCTACTTTCTGTTCCTATGTTTCATGCATATTGTAGCATGTGTCAGAATTTCCTTCCCTTTTAAGGCTGAATAATATTCCATTGTATGTATCTTCCACATCTTGTTTATTCATTCATCCACGGAGGGACACTTGGGTTGCTTCCACTTTTTGGCTATTGTCAACAATGTTGCTATGATCATGGGTGTACAGTGTACAAGTATCTCTTTAATAAGCCTCTGCTTTCAATTCTTTTGGTTACATACCCAGAACTGTTTGTTGTTTTAAGGCACTAAATTTGGGGGTAATTTGTTACATAGCAATAGATAACTAATAGAGGAGTAGATTTGAGAGATATCACAAACAGAAACTTCTTTTTTCTCCATTTTAACATGGAAATTTCCCATGTACAGAAAAGTTGAAAGACTATCAATGAACATCCATCTACCATGACATAGATTAAACTATTAATAGTTTGCTATATTTACTTTTAAATTAGGTTAAATAAAATAAAATTTCTCTTTTCATCAATTAAAAATGATATAATATTGGCAAATATCATATGGTTCAATCTTACACCTTTCTATATTTTTTCTGGACCACTTGAAAATATATTGTCGACTTCATGAAATCCATCTCTAAATACTTAAGCATCTCCTAAAAATCAAGATATTTTTCTCTAGCCCTGGCCAGTGTGGCTCAGTTGGTTGAGCATTGTTCTGTGCACTGAAAGGTTGCCGGTTTGATTCCCGGTCAGGGCACATGCCCAGGTTTTGGGTTCAATCCCTGGTCAGGGTGCATATGGAAGGCAGCCAATCCATACTTCTCTGTCACATCAGTGTTTCTCTCTCTCTCTCTCTCTCTCCTCCCCCCCCCGCTCCCTTCTTCTCTGTCTAAAATCAATAAAAATATTTTTAAAAGATATTTTTCTCTATAAACAAACACCATTATTACATCAAAGAAAATTAATGTAGCCCTGGCCAGTTTAGCTCTGCAGTTAGAGTGTCAGCCCGAGGACCAAAGAGTCCCGGGTTCGATTCTGGCCAAGGGCACATACCTCGGTTGTGGTTTGTCCCCGGCCCCTGTTGGGGTTGTACGGGTGGCAACCAATCGATGTGTCTCTCTCTCTCTCTTCCTCTCTCTCTCCCTCCCGCTCTATCTGAAGATAAATGTAAAAATATCCTCAGGTGAGGATAAAGAAAAAAAATTAGTGTAATATCACCTAAGAAAAATTTTAAAATCACACACACACACACACACACACACATATATATATATATATATTGTTGCCGGTTTGATTCCCGGTCAGGGCACATGCCCAGGTTTTGGGTTCAATCCCTGGTCAGGGTGCATATGGACCAGGGATTGAACCCATATATATATATATATATATTCCAAAATCAGATTTCTCTGGCAGTGCCTAAAATGTGTTCTGTAGCTGGATTTCTGAACTAGAAAATATAGTTCATACATTGCATTTGGTTCCTAGGCCTCTTTGGTCTCACACACTTTACTTCTGAAAGTGTGTGTGTGTGTGTGTGTGTGTGTGTGTGCGTGCGCGCGCACGTGCTTATGTATGTTGGTGAATAGATATGCCTTTGGGGGCTAAGAGAATCCAAAGTGTTCATTAGATTCTCTAAGTGGTGATACACCAAAGGCTGAGAACTAGTGATATAAAAACAGTAGATGATTGACTTGAAGAGGAAGAAAAGCCAAACACAATGACTGAGCAACAGTCCACCAGGAGGCTGGTTTTGGGGGGACTAGCATAGCTTTAGACAAGTAATATAATCCCATTGTCTCTAATTTGGGGATAATAACATTGGTCCATCTACCTCAGTGGGAAGGTACATGTGAAAATACTTTGCACCTCAGAGATGGCTCAGAGACCATCAAAATCTATGCCCATATTCGTTTCTAAAATTACAGGGAATTCAAGTTTCTGAGACTTCGCACTCTGACTTCTAGCCACGTTGCAGTGAAGAGAGAAAGTGTGGAGTCATAGGCTAGGGGGTTGCATTTCTCCTTCTAGTCACACTCTGAGTGATGGAACCTGGAGGGAAGGCAAGGTCTGCGCTCATCTCGATTGGTGTAATACCTGCACGTCCACACACGGTTGTTCTTGCATCGTCTGGCTGAGGGCCTGCCTGGCAGCTTGGCTACACTCCTGCCTAGAAATGGCCTGGAATGGGAATAGCCGAAGGTTTCTTGTTTAGTCCCAATGGAACCCTTTCCCAGGACTTAAGTACCCTCTCTCACCATAGGTAGCTAGCCCAAGTTACTTCAATATCCTTCCTATGGGAAATGGTCACCTTATTTTTCTATGCTTCTTCCAGAGGCCCAGTAATACTTAGTATTTAGAAAGGAATTTGTGCCCAGGCCAGGCTGGGTGTGGGGAAGGGACCAGAATCAAGACCCAGACTTCCTTGGCCAACTATTTCAAGTGACTAAGGTAAAAATCATGAATGCCATGTGGCCCCTGAAAACTGAGTCTCTCCCTGATAAGGATTGCAATCGAAGAAAAAGAGCCATAAAACCACAATGATCTCTATTTTAATGAAAGCACCTTCTTTATTGATAATAAGCTCAGGAAGATTTAGTTGGGTAAATTCCTGACAATCCATCCTCCAAGTTCTATGCCAGCTTTTGTTCTCAGATGCCAGGTGTGGATTTCCCAATGTAATATCTTCATGAAACGTGGCAAGTTTAAACACAACCATTTTACTATTGCTCACCTCTGAATTCTGTTTTATGTTCTCAAAATGCCTAAGATTTTTTAAAAGGTGTTACTCTTTCAGTAGTTTTCTATTTAATAACTAGGAACTTAACCAAGCTTTGTGATCCTTATAAAACCTTAGACTCTTTGGGAGTCAGTAAGAAGATGAAGTCCAACAGATGTGAGTTTGGATTAGCTGCTGACCTAATAGTTGGTAAGCTATTTAACCTCTCTAAGCCTTGGTGTCCTCACTTGTAAAAGCAGGGCTCAAAATCCATTTAACAAACACATGTTTTGTTTTGTTTTAATCTTTATTGTTGAAAGAATTACAGATGTCTCCTCTTCCCCCCCATTCACCCCCTCCTCCCTGCTCCCACCCCCTCCCTGCTTTCCCCAAACTATTGTCTGTGTCCATTGGGATAAATCCATTTTGAATGTTTACCACATACCAGGCACTGTTTTGTTTTGTTTTTAATCCTCACCCAAGGATATTTTTCCATTTATCTTCATATGAGAGGGAGGGGGAGAGAGAGAGAGGGAGAGAAACATCAGTGGGAGAGAGACAGAGAGACACATCGATTGGTTGCCTCCTGCACAACCCCGATGGGGGCCGGGGACGAACTGCAATTGACCATAATCAAACCCACAACTCTTCGGTCCTTGTGCCGACGCTCCAACCACTGAGCCAAACCGCCAGGGCTACCAGGCACTGCTTTAAGCACCAGGTAAACAAGGGGAAACAAGAAAGACATGCTCCTTGCCCTCAATGTATCACAAGGCATGGTTACTAAACAAGAGATCACACAATTAAGTAGTTAATTCCAATTGTAATAACAGCATCTACCTCAGCAGATGTTGTGAGGGTTAAAAGAGTCAGTCAGGCCCCACCGGTGTGGCTCAGTGGTTGGGCGTCGACCCATGCACCAAGAGGTCACTGGTTCAATTCCCGGTCAGGGCACATGCCCAAGTTGTGGGCCTGATCCCCAGTGGGAGGCATGCAGGAGGCTGCCAATCAATGTTTCTATCTCTCTCTAAAACCAATAAAGAAAAAGAAAAAAAAGTTAGTAAGGCAAATTAAAAACTGGTGTCATAATAATATTTATTAGTTTTGCTAACAGTCCTAATTAGTATAAATATGTGTTGGGTGTTAGTCCTTCCTAATTGTTTGTATATATAGTTGACCCTCAAACAAGGGTTTGAACTGGGGGAGGGAGCACTTAAAACGTGAGTGCTTTTCAATAAATATGTATAGTACTGTAAATGTATTTTCTATCCTTATGATTTTCTTTATAACATTTTCTTTTCTCTAGCTTACTTTAAGAATACAGAATATAATACATATAACATATAAAATATGTGTTAATCAACTGTTTATGTTATTGGTAAGGCTTCTGGTCAACAGTAGGCTATTAGTAGTTAAGTTTTGAAGGAATCGGAAGTTATACATGGGTTTTCAACTGTGGGGGTCACTACCCTTACCCACCACATTGTTCAAGGGTCAACTGTATCTTTTTTAAATGTCTTTTTGTTTTCTTTATTGATTTTAGATAGAGAGGAAGGGAGAGGGAGAAAAAGATAGAAACATCAATGAGAGAGAACATCGACTGGGCACCTCCTGCATGCCCCCACTGGGAATTTGGCCCACAACCTGGGCATGTGCCCTGACTGGGAATCAAACTGGCGACTTCTTGGTGCATGGGTCAATGCTCAACCACTGAGCCACACCAGCCAGGCAAGAGTCAATTGTATTTAAGTGGTTAGAAGTAACAGTCATCATGTGACTTAGATGTGTGTTTCTTATAGCAAATGGGAAGACAGCATTCCTCTTTATGTTGGGGACATGGTCTTCTCAACCTAAGGAAAGAAGCCGAACTTGTTGCTAATTGCTATTAGGAAGAACAGTGTAGCATTAACTTTAAGGAGACCCGCAGCGCCCAGTGAGCTGCTGAGCACTGAGCCCCCAGGGGAGTGGAAGGTGTAGGCACAACGTTTTGGGAAGAGTCTCTGAATTCTGATGTGCACCAGTTATCGTGCAGAGAATGAAACATATTTTGCCCACGTGTGGACATTACTGTAACCTGTGTGGATGCTGGTGTGGTTAATGCAGTGCAGGATCCTTTAAACGAATCAATGAAGTCTTCCATTCTTTCATTACCCATTTCTCAGTAAAATTTTATCCTGCCTCTTCCTGGCTTAAACCTTTAACCTGCCCTGGCCAGTTTGGCTCAGCAGTTGGAGCGTCGGCCCTCGGACCAAGGGGTCTTGGGTTCGATTTCCAGTTGGGGACACGTACCTGGGTTGCAGGTTCAATCCCTGGCCTTTGTTGGGGTCGCGCGGGAGGCAACCAGTCAAAGTGTCTCTCTCACATGGGTGTTTCTCTCTCTTTCTCTCCCCCCGTCCCCCAACCCCCACTTTCCACTCTATCTAAAAAACCAGTGGAAATCAATGGAAAAGTATCCTCAGGTGAGGATTAACAACAAACAAACAAACAAGCCTTTAACAGCTCCTCACTGTTCGGGATAAAGTCCAGATTCCCTCCCAGGCACTGCAAGATTCTGCTGGCTTCTCTTGGCATCTGCAGCGCCCACCCTTGCCTATGCACCAAGCTCTGACACGAAGGCTCTTCCAGGCTATGGCTCAGGGCCCTTGGCATGCCACGCAACTCCTGTTCTGGCACGAATAGATCCAGAGCGCCTGAGCAGGGAAAGAGCCAGTCGAAAGAGTTCAAAACAAGAAGCTTTGGCTAGAAACAAATGACAAAGATTTATTCAAGAGTTTTAGGATTTGCAAATCAAATCCTACTCCAGGTAACACCCAGGGTGTTTCCAAAAAGAAAGAAAATGGTCTACGTTTTTAGAGTAGAAGGCAGACATTTGAGAAAAGTCCGTCCTGCATTTTCAGCCTGCAGATTGGCTCAGGACGGTAATCCCCCAGGTGTCCAGTGGTCTGAATAATAGATGCTACGTAGTCGGGAAAAATGAAACATTCTCTCTTAAGCGTGTCCAGTGGTCATCTGTGAGAGATACGCTGCAGCAGCACACCGACCTTCTTAAGTTCTTCAAAAGTTTCTATGGCATTTACGTACATCAGGCACTGAGGCACAACTGAAAAGTCCAAAAGTTTAAGTTGCTAGGCTACTTTAAGCAAGAATAGAGTAATTTTCTCATGCCTCAGCCTAGTTGATTTTAATGGTTTAGCAGCCTGGCCATGTGACTCCATTTTTTCCCCCTCACTCTTTTCCTCCACACGGACCGTTCCTGCAGGCATCATGCCATTTGAGGTGGGCACGGGTCCAACTGGGCACAGGAACCAGCAGGTCTCACCTTGGTTCTCGCCTAGACCACCTCTCTCCCAGGCTTCCATTCTACCCTCTCTCTCCCTCTTTCTCTCTGGGAGTCATCAAGGCCCAGGTGGAGGTGAGGTCCCTTAGCTTTTTTCCTCTGTCACTGTTGTATCAACCCTACCTCACTACATCCCTCCAAAGAAGGGCATGAGCCATTTTCTGATCAACAGCCATTTTCTGCTCAAGGATTTCAAAAATGAACAGTCTTGGAAGTCACAAAACTTCTCGATGTCAGTTGTCCATGGACTCTCTTTCTTCCATGTCATTTGGAAACCCAAGCTCCCTAATGCCCATGTCTTCGCGTGCCATGCATTCAAATGTTCAAATCCGGGAGAGAGTCGCTGATAAAAGGGAGAGGGGGGCATTTTTATCCCTCTCCCCACCCTTAACACCCTCGAAAGAATGAAAAACAATTAACTCTATATCTTAAAAGATGAGAAAAAATAGAGCAACATACTCTATTTTTTATTATGAAATATCATCCTAACCAAAGAATGTCGTTAATATATAGGTTCACTTTCATAAAAATAAAATGAACACACGTACCTACTAATCAGCTTTCCCCCCATTTTCATTTATTTATTTATTTTTGTTACAGATGTTTCTCCTTTGTCCCCCATTGACACCCTTCTCCTGGCTCCAGTTCCCCCCTTCCTTCACAGTATTGTTGTCTGTGTTCATTGGTTGTGCATACATGCATATAAGTTCTTTGGTTTATCTCTTCCTGCCCTCCCACCTTATCTCCCACTGAGGTTTGTCAGTCTGTTCCCTACTTCCATGTCTCTGGGTCCATTTTGTTTATCAGCTTATTTTGTTCATTATATTCCACAAATAAGTGAGATCATGTGATATTTGTCTTTCTCTGACTGGCTTATTTCACTCAGCATAATACTCTCCAGGTCCCTCCATGTTGTCTCAAAGGGTAAGAGACCTTTCTTCCTTATGGCTGCATAGTATTCCATTGTGTATATGTACCACAGCTTTTTTATCCTCTCTTCTACTGATGGACACTTGGGCTGTTTCCAGATCTTAGCGATTGTAAATAGCACTGCTATGAACATAGGGGTGCATATATTCTTTCTGATTGGTGTTTCAGGCTTCTTAGGGTATATTCCTAGTAGTAGGATCACTGGGTCAAATGGCAGTTCAATTTTTAATATTTTGAGAAAACAGCATACTGTTTTCCATAGTGGCTGCACCAGTCTGCATTCCCACCAGCAGTGTACTAGAGTCCCCTTTTCTCCACACCCTCTCCAGCACTTGTGTGTGATTTGCTGATGGCGGCCATTCTGGCAGGTGTGAGGTGATATCTCACAGTCATTTTAATTTGCATTTCTCTGATGATTAGTGACATTGAGCATTTCTTCATGTCTCTTGGCCATTTGTATGTCCTGTTTGGAGAGGTGTCTATTTAGCTCCTCTGCCCATTTTTAAATTGGATTCTTTGTCTTCTTTTTGTTTTGTTGTATCTAACCAGCTATTTAAAATCTAATTTAAAAAGATAAGCCAGAAAAAGAAAATCTAATTTAACTAGTGACTTCGAAGGTCCTGTATGAATTTCCCTGGTCACACCCTTTTCTCTCCCTCCAGGGGTACCTACTATCCTGAATTTTGACTTAATCATCACCTCCTTTTTCTTTAGAGTTTTGCTACTCATGTATATTTTCCTATATAATATATTTTAATTTGGGGGAGTTTTTGCATTTTGTTGAAATCACAAAGTATAATTCTTCTCTGACTCATTTTCCCCCTTCAACTGTATGTTTTTAAGACTCACCTCTGCTGCTGTGTGCAGTGACAGTTCACTCATCTTTATTGATGAATTGTGTTCCATTGTACGAACACGTGATACTGTGTTGACCTGTCCCCCTGGGAGCAGTCATTTGCATGTTTCTAGTTTTTTGTTATTACAGACAGCGCTAAACCATTCTTGTACCTGTCTCCAGCTTTAATGACACAAGGAAGCTGTTTACTGCCAAGTGAAGGTAAGGACACTGTTCTGTAAATCCCATCATAGTGGTCTATTGTTTGGAAACATGACAACCAGCTGGAATAACTCCAGAGAAGTAGCTCCACCCCAGTGAGGAGGTGGAAGTAATGAATAAGCCATGTTAATTGCCTATGTCTCAGCCTCCCAGCTGAGGGGGGATGAGGGAGGGGAAGTGAGGGAACAGTAATTATCAGAAAGCTCTACACTGAATGTTTATGTGTCTCCCCCTCCCCCCAACCAAATAAAATTCATATGTGGAAATCTAATCCCCAATGTGATAATATTTGGAGGTGGGACCTTCAAGAGATGATTAGGTCACAGTGATACCCTCGTGAATGGGATTAGTGCCCTTATAAAAGAGACCCAGAGAGCTCTGTCATGCCCTCTGCATGTGTGGACGTAGTGAGAAAACAGCAGTCTGTGAACCAGGAAGCAGGCTCTCACTAGACACCAAATGTGCTGGGGTCTTGCCCTTGGAATTTTCATCCTCCGGAACTGTGAGAACTGTTTGTTGTTTAAGCCACCCAGTGTATAGTATTTTATTTATAGCAGACCAAACGAATTAAAACAAAACTTATCTTAGGGAGTGTTGCCACACTGACTTCCTATATCCTGAAAGCTGGAGGGATATGGCCCCAGACCCAGGAGAAAATAGATTTGGTGATAAAGTGTTTGAGGAAAAATGTCAATTTAAAATTGTCCAGATCACTTGCCTCATCTTTCTCTAAATTAATTTTTAACAAATAGCTGGTCTCTTTCAAAGATGAGCCATGATCAGGAAGACTTATGCATAATTAGTGAAACTTTCAATTAAACAAGCTGTTATTTATAGTCTCTCCTCCTCCAAACCCACGAAAGTGAAGGACTATAAAAGGGCTTAATCCCCACAGGAGTCAGGAGACATCAGTAGATGAGAGATTTCAACAAACTTTGGAAAGACAGAAAGAGGATGGAGTAGCATGAGGCAACTACATTAGCAAACCGGAGGAAGATATGGTTCAAAATGTCTACAGACACTCTGAAAGCACCAGATACTGTGTAAGGTGGGGGTGAGGCAAAGGGCTTCACAGATGAATTTCACCAAACATTCAAGGAAGAACTAACTTGCCCGGCCGGTGTGGCTCACTGGTTGAGCATTGACCCATGCACCAAGAGGTCACTGGTTCGGTTCCCGGTCAGGGCACATACCCAGGTGGCGGGCCAGATCCCCAGTGGGGGACATGCAGGAGGTGGCCAATTAATGTTCTCTCTCATCGATGTTTCTATCTCTCTCTCCCTCTCCCTTCCTCACTCTCTAAAATCAATAAAGAAAAAAATTTTTTTAAAAAGATACCAATGGTGTATTTCACAGAACTAGAACAAATACTACAAAAATTCATATTGAACCACAGAAGACCCTGAATAGCCACAGCAATCTTGAGAAAGAAGAACAAAGTTGGAGGAATTATGCTACCTGATATCAAGGCCATAGCAATAAAAACAGTGTGGTACTGGCATAAAAACAGACATATAGCCCTGGCCAGTTTGGCTCAGCGGTTAGAGTGTTGGCCCGTGGACCAAAGAGTCACAGGTTTGATTCCGGTCGATACCTCAGTTGAGGTTTAGTCCCTCGCCCTGGTCAGGGTTATGGGGGATTCAACCAGTCAATTTCTCTCTCTCTCTCTCTCTCTCTCTCTCTCTCTCTCTCTCATTCTCTCTCTCTCTTTTTCTTCCACTCTATCTGAAGATAAATGGAAAAATACCCTTGGGTAGGGATTTTAAAAAAAGACATATAGTTCAATGGAACAGAATACAGAGCCCAGAAGTAAACCTACGCCTTTATGGTTAATTAATATTTAACATATGAAGCAAAAACATACAATGGGGTAAAGGTATTCTATTTAATAAACAGTGTTGGGAAAATTGGACAGATACATGCAAAAAAAAAAAAAAAAGAAAGAAACTAAACCACCTTCTTATACCGTACACAAGAATAAACCCCAAATGGATTAAATACTTAAATATTTGACTCAAAATCATAAAAATCCTAGAAGAAAACATAGGCAGTAAAATCTCAGACATTTCTCATAGCAATATATTTTTCTGATATGTCACCTCAGGCAAGGGGGAAAAAAAAGAAAAATAAACAAATGGGACTGCATTAAACTAAAAAGTTTTTGCACAGCAAAGGAAACCATCAACAAAATGAAAAGACAGCCCTCTGAATGGGAGAACATATTCATCAATGACACATGTGATAAAGGGTTAATATCCAAAATTGATAAAGAATTCATAAAACTTAACACCAAAAACCCCCCCCAAGCAATCCAATTTAAAAATAGGCAAAGGAGCCCTGGCCGGTTTGGCTCAGCCGTTGGAACATTGGCCTGCGGTCCAGAGAGACCCGGGTTCGGTTCCCGCTAAGGGCATGTACCTCGGTTGCAGTTTGTCCCCGGCCCCTTGGTGGGTCGTGCGGGAGGCAGCCACTCGATGTGTCCCTTTCACGTCGATGTTTCTCTCTCTCTCTCTCTTCCTCTCTCTCCCTCCCACTCTATCTGAACAAAAAGTGGAAAAAAATGTCCTCGGGTGAGGATAAAATAAATAAATAAAAAATAAAAATAGGCAAAGGACCTGAATAGACACTTCTCGGAAGAGGACACAGAGATGGCCAATAAACATATGAAAAGCTTCTCAGTGTCACCAATCATCAGAGAAATGAAAATTAAAACTGCAATGAAGTATCACCTCACGAGGGTCAGAATGGCTGTCATCAGTGCATTCGCAAACAAGTGCTGGCAAGGAAAGGGAGGAAAGGGAACCCTGTGCACTGCTGGTGGGAATGCAGGTTGGTGCAGCCACTGTGGAAAGCAGTGTGGAGTTACCTCAAAAACTTAAAAATGGAACTGCCTTATGACCCAGCAATTCCACTTCTGGGAATATATCCAAAGAAACACAAAACACTGATTCAAAAGAATATATGCACCCCTATGTTCACTGCAGTACTATTTACAATAGCCCAGATTTGGAAGCAGCCCAAGTGCCCATCAGTAGACCCGACTATAAAAAAGAAGGAAATCTTACCATCTGTGACAGCATGGATGGACCTGGAGAGCATTGTGCTAAGGGAAATAAACCAGTCAGAGAAAGACAAGTACCATAGGATTTCACTCATATGTGGAATCTAATGAACAAAGTAAACTAATAAAATAAAAACGGGCTCATAGATATAGATAACAGACTGACAGCTGTCGGAGGGGAAGGGTATCGGGGGCTGGGTGAAAAAGATGAGGGGATTAAGCAAAGAAAAAAACTTACAGACATAGACAACAGTATGGTGATTACTAGAGTGAAAGGGGGGGAGGGAGAGGTAGAAGAGGGTAAAGGGGAATAAGTGGTAATGGAAAGAGACTTGACTTGGGATGGTGAACACACAATACAATATACAGATGATGTATTATAGATAAGAAAGGAGCCCAGCCGATGCGGCTCTGTTGGTTGAGTATCATCTTATGCACCAGGAGGTCACCAGTTTGATTCCCAGTTAAGGCACATGCCTGGGTTCCAGGCTTAATCACCCGTGGGGGTTGTGCAGGGGGCAGCCGATGGATGTTTGTCTCTCATCAATGTTTCTACCTCTCGCTCCCCCTCTCCCTCTCCCTCTCCTTTTCTCTCTCCAAAATCAATAAAAACATATTTTAAAAAAAAGAGTAAGTCTGCCCAGCAATTCCACTACTAGGTATATACCCAAGAGAATTAAAAACATGTCCATACAAAAACATGTACACAAATGTTCATAGCAGCTTTTTCATAATAGTCAAAAAGTGGGGCAGGAGGGACACAAATGTCCATCAATTGATGAATGGGTAAACAAAATCTGGCATATTCAGACAATGAAATATTATTTGGCCATAAAAAGGAATGAATTACTGATACATGCTATAACATGGGCGGACCTTGAAAGCATTACGGTAAGTGAAAGTAGCCAGTCATAAAGGACCACTTATATATAATTCCATTTATGTGAAATGTTCAGAATAGGTAAATTCATAGAGACAGAAAGTAGATTAGTGATTGTCAGGACCTGGCAGGAGAGGGTTATGGGGAGTGACTGCTAATGGATATGAGGTTTCTTTATGGAGTGATGAAAATGTTCTGGAAGCCTGAAACACCAACCAGAAAGAAGACATGTACCCCCATGTTCATAGCAGCACTATTCACAATAGCTAAGATCTGGAAACAGCCCAAGTGTCCATCAGTGGATGAATGGATAAAAAAGCGGTGGTACATACACACAATGGAGTACTATGCAGCTGTAAGAAAGAAAGATCTCTTATCCTTTGAGACAACATGGAGGGACCTCGAGAGTATTATCTTAAGCGAAACAAGCCAAGCAGAGAAAGACAAATATCACATGATCTCACTTATTTGTGGAATATAATGAACATAACAGTCTGAGGAACAGGGTAGACCCAGAGATGTGGAAGTAGGGTACAGACTGACACCCCTCAGAAGAGGGGGGGGGAGGGAAGAGATAAACCACAGAACTTATGCGCATGTATGCATAACTGATGGGCATGGACAACAAAGCTGGGGACGGGGTGGGGGGATGGGGAGGGTGTCAATGGGGAAAAAAGGAGAAACATCTGTAACAAAAATAAATTAATAAAAAGAAAAGAAAAAAAAAAGAAAATGTTCTAGAAACAGATAGAAGTGATGGTTGCACAAGATGAATACACTAAAACCACTGAGTTGTACACTTTAAAATGGTAAATTTAATGGTATGTGAATTATATCTCAATGAAAAAGAGAGAGAGAAACCCATGAGATCCTCTACAACTTTAGCTTTAAGTCTCGAGAATCAAAGTAAGAGAGTTTAAATTGTGCATCAGCGGGATTACAGTACTAAGTTACTGGAAACAACAGAAATGTCCAGAAGTAAAGACTGGACATATAATGTCAGTGGAATGAATGGAACTATTTAAATAATCTGGGAGATAGATAAATATATATATATGTATATTCAAATATTTTTTCTTTATTGATTTTAGAGAGAGAGGAAGGGAAAGGGAGAGAGAGAGAGAAACATTGATGAGAGAGAACATTGACTGGCCGCCTCCTGCATGCCCCACACTGGGGATCGGGCCCACAACCTGAGCATGTGCCCTGACCAGGAATCGAACTGGTGACCTCTTGGTGCACGGGTCGACACTCAACCAGTGAGCCACACTGGCTGGGCTGGGAGAAAAATATTTTTGTTATATATGACATGAAGAACACAGATTGAAAAAATAGTATGTATATTGTTATCTCATTTTGTAAGAAAAAATTATGTATGTATTTGTCTTGAAGTATAAATGCCGAAATATTAACCATGGGGCAAAAAAAAGAAAACGTAAGTCTGTCTCCAGAATGATACAACCTCCAGCCCCCTTCCCTCGCTCTGCTCCTAGACCATAAGTGACCTTCACCTCCCCAAAAAGGACAGACACATAAGCAAAAATCAGATGAAAAACGTACATTAGAAGAAGGATTATTTCAGGAAACAGAGTCCAGCAAATAATTCTCCATAATCTCAAAAAATGTGGGATGAAATAGTCTCTCTTTGACAAAAGAACTCAAAGACGAAAGAAGGAAAAGAAGAGATTCTAAGGCCATAGAAGGAGATGCAAAGCAGGCTGACCTCGTTCAGAAAGAAAGAAAGCAAGAAATAGCAATTTTACAGAGATAAATACCCACTCAGAAGCAATAAAAAGTGGAATAAATACAACGGAAATAGTTTTCTGAATGAATACAACTGAAAACACAAAAATAAAATGAAACTAAAAAAAGCATTGTAAAAATATTTGGAGGAAAGACAATCAATATGGAAGGCGTGTACAAAGAATACAAAATAGGTACAAGTGTTAAAATAAAAAAGACATACAGAAGTACAAAAGATGTATTCTTGGCATTCCTAAAGTAGAAAATAAAATAAGTGGAACAGAAAAAAAGATTCACAGATGTTATAGAAAAAAACTTTCCTGAAATAAAGATTTGAATTTACAGATTGAAAGGACAGACCATTAAAAAAAAAAAAAAAGACAGACCATATCCCAGGAAAACACCCATCTAGATTCATCATAGCAAGGATTGCTACTTTTTCTCCATATTCATCCTCCCTTCTTTCATAATAGTAGAATATTGTTAACTGGATATGTGGTCACTCAGAATGAAGACTTGATTTCCCAGTTTTCTTTGCAGTTAGGTAGGGTCATATGACAAAGTTCTGTCCAATGGAATGTGAGCCAAAGATTAGTATGTGAAACTTCTGGGTATATGCTTAAAGAGAAAGAAGATTGCATTCTTGTTCCCTTTCTCTTTTCCCCTTCCTATTGGCTAGAAAATGCATCTTAGTCTATGGCGACAAAGACGGTAGAGCAACAAAATAGAAAGAGCCTGAACCCCTGACAATTTCATTTGAACATTGCTGCTATATCAGTTTATATCATTAAATGAGAAACACATACATTTATCTCTTTGAAAATCACTGTTTTTTGGGTTTCTGTCTGAATTTATATCTTAAATAATACACTGAATTAGGCAGATATTGGTGAGTTGCTGAAATGCAGAGATAAAGAAAGAATTTTAAGTGTGTCCAAGTAGAAGTAAGTCATGTAAGAGGAATAAGTGTCAGTTAGCCTTAGGCTATCCCGAAAGCCACACCCAATGTGAGAAGGCAAAGGAGTAATGTCTAGAAAGACCTGTGGAGTAATGTTTAGAGCGGTGATTCTCTTTTTTCTTTTTTTTAAATATGTTTTTATTGCTCTTTAGAGAGACAGGGGGAGAGAGAGAGAGAAACATCAATGTGAGAGAAAAATACCCCTCCTGCACGCCCCCTTCTGGGGATTGAGCCCACAACCCAGGCATGTGCACTGACCAGGAATCGAACTGGTGACATAATGGTGCATGGGACAATGCTCAACCAACTGAGCCAAACTGACCAGGGCTAGAGCAGTGATTTTCAACTGATGTGCTGAATTTTTAAAACGCGCAATACTTGACTATTTAGTCAGGGGCACTGACCTTTTTTCCTTTAGGCTGTCAAATTTAAAAAAAAATGGCAACAGCCAATACAACAGTAGCCGTTCAGTGTGAATGAATCAAAATTATACCTACTTTATTTTGTCAGATCAGCAAAAAATATAATATATTTTTTGGGGTGCTGCAGAATTGTAGTAATTAGTTTATGTGTTCCATGAGATGAAAAAGGTTGAAAATCGCTGGTCTAGAGTAATGGTCAAAGAAATAATGTCTAGAAAGATCTTACCTGACTTGACCTTTAAGTACAAAGACACAGACCCTTTGAAGCATGCAAGAATCCATGAGACCTATATGAAAAAAAACACAACTTGCCCTGGCTGGGTGACTCAGTTGGTTGGAGCGCAGTCCTGGTACACCAAAAGGTTTCAGGTTCAATTCCCGGTCAGGGCACATAGCGAGCTTTTGGGTTTGATCCTTGGTCAGGCAAGTATGGTAGGTAACAGATCGATGTTTCTCTCTCAGATCCATGTTTCTCTTTCTCTCTCTAAAGTCAATAAACATGTCCTTGGGTGAGGATAAAAAACAAACAAACACCACTTGATGACAAAATCCCATCAATAAAAGAATGGCTCCAAAAATAGGAATGAAGTCATGGTAAAAACACCAGATCCATTTTAAAAAGAACTGACCAGACCGCTGTGGGAATTGTGGTGAACTAATGGAATGTAAATATTGTTAACCTTTTCTATATCAAAATAATATGACCAACAAAATTAGAAGGAGGAGGCAAGGGGAGAGGAAATTGAAGCAAGTGTGTGTGATTTCCTCATGTTTCTTGGCTGGAAGTTAATAGATATTGTCTAAAGTTGAAACGTTGTATTTAAAAACAACTCAAAACTGCCCTGGCCCATTTGGCTCAGTGATTCCAGGGTCAGCCCACAGACCTAAGAATTGAGGGTTCGATTCCTGGTCAAGGGCACATACCTCTTCGGTTTGATCCCCGACTCCCTGGGGTGGTGTGGGAGGCAACCAATTGGTGTGTCTCTCTCGCATCAATGTTTCTCTCTCACTCTCCCCTTCCCTCCCTTCCACTCCATCTAAAAAATAAAAATAAAATAAAAATAAAAATAAGCCCTGGCCAGTTTGGCTCAGTGGTTACAGCATCTGCCCTCAGACCAAAGACTCTCGGGTTCGATTCTGGTCAAGGGCATGTACCTCGGTTGCAGTTTGGTCCCCAGCCCTGGTCCGGGTGGTGCAGGAGGCAACCAGTTGATGTGTCTCTTTCGAATCAATGTTTCTCTCTCTCTCTCCCTCCCTCTCCCTCCCACTCTGTCTGAAAATAAATGGAAAAATATTCTCAGGTGAGGATTTTAAATAAATAAGTAAATAAATAAATAAATAAATAAATAAATAAATAACTCAAAACTTTCAATGTTATCTTTTTCTTAATTTAATTTTTTTTTCTTTATTGGTTTTTAGAGAGAGAGGAAAGGAGAGGGAGAGAGAGATAGAAGCATCAATGAGAGAGAACATTGACTGGCCACCTCCTGCATGCCCCCCACTGGGGATTGGGCCCACAACCTGGGCCTGTGCCCTGACTGGGAATCGAACCAGTGACGTCTTGGTGCATGGGTCGATGCTCAACCACTGAGCCACACCGGCCAGGCACCTTGGATGTGTTTTTAAAATACTTCTATTGATTTTTTTTTTTTTTAAGAGAGAGAGAGAGAGGAAGGGAGAGGGAGAGAGAGAGAAAGAAAAACATCGATGTGAGAGCAAAACATCAATCAGCTGCCTCCTGCACGCCCCTACTGAGGATCGAGCTCTAAACCCAGGCGTGTGCCCTGACCAGGAATCCAACCAGTAACCTTTTGGTGCAGGGGAGGATGCTCAACCAACTGAGCCACACCGGCCAGGGTGGTAGCACCTTGTTTAAGGAAGGGGTAGAAGAGACTGAGAATCAGATGCCACTGAGGGGTAAACTAGACACCGCAAAGCCCTCTAGTTGTCTCTGCCTTTTCCTCACTCTTCACGTCCAACCTGTGATCAGCCAACTTCTGTCTCTCAAAACCATTCCCTCCTCCCCATTCCCATGTGCCCCCCTGCCTAGTTCAGGTCTGTAACACAGGTCACTTGAACAGTTAGCTCGCCCCTTAGCCAGTTGCTTTGCTTCCCATGTCCCCTCTGTCTTAGTTCATTACTTCTCTCATTCCATGGTCTCTTTTGAACATAAGGATCTGATCCCATGATATTCCTGTTTATAAACCTTCAAGGCTTCCTGTTCCTTCCAGAATCGCCAATTCCTTTCAGTAGAGGTTTTTGGGTCCTTCACCACATTATTTTGGCCTTATCTTCTACCAGGGCTCTGACAACCCTATTTAAGGACATACAAAACTCATGAAGCCCTGGCCGGTTTGGCTCAGCAGTTAGAGCGTCAGCCTGCGGACCGAGAGTCCCAGGTTCGGTTCCCGCTAAGGGCACGTACCTCGGTTGCGGTTTGTCTCCGCCCCGGTTGGGGTCGTGTGGGTGACAACCACTCGATGTATCTCTCTCATGTCGATGTTTCTCTCTCTCTCTTCCTCCCACTCTCCCACTCTATCTGAAGATAAATGCAAAAATGTCCTCGGATGAGGATAAAAAAAAAATTAAAAAAAAAAAATCAAAACTGAAAATTCCCCTCGAAGAAGCCACCTGTTTTAATGCTTCTCTTTGTGCGTGCTCCCTCCTGCGCCTGGATGCTTTCGCCTCTGCTCTGAATTTCTATTCTGTTTAAGGCCCAACTCAACGGTCGCCTTGTCTAGGACTCCCTATCTCTCTAGACAAAACTCATTGCTACCTCATTTCTCCTCCCACAATTCTTTGTTCACATCTTTATAAAATGTTTTTTTTCTAATGGTATTATATTCAGCAGATTATTAGTAACTTAGTAACATTTGTGAAGTCCTTAAAGCCAAGGGCGATGTCATCTTCACCTTTGCATTTCTTGAGCCCAGACGCACCTGCCACATAGTGAGTGTTTGTAGCAGAATTGCTAGTTGCTTACTTCAGCCTTCATTCATGATCCCATTTGGGGTAGCAATGCACCCAGCTAGAAGAGGACATTTCCCAGATTCCTTTGTAGGTGGGTGTGTTCATGTGATTAAGTCCAAGGTATTAAAATGTATGTGGAATTATTATATGGGACTTCCTGGAAGCCTTAAAATAGAAGGGAGCCCTGGCCGGTTTGGCTCAGTGGTTAGAGCGTTGGCCCACGGACCAGTGAGTCACAGGTTCGATTCCGGCCAAGGGCACGTACCTCAGTTGCGGTTCATCCCGGCCCTGGTTGGGGTTGCTCAGGAGGCAACCAGTTGATGTGTCCCTCTCATGTCGAAGTTTCTCTCTCTCTCCCTTTCTCTCCCTCTCTCTCCCTCCCACTCTATCTGAAGATAAATAGAAAAAATATCCTCAGGTGAGGATTTAAAAAAAAAAAAATAGAAGGGAAATACCCTCTCGCTCTTCATGTCTACGTGCACCGGGAATGCAAGCGTGATAGCTGTCGCTTGAAAGGGAGTATTGAACAAGAAGGGATCTCAGGTCCCTGATGACCAGCAAGGCGCTCCACTAACTCTGGTTTTCCTACTTCCCGACGTCTTTCACCCTCAAAGGAAACATCCTGCTATCACTTTTTTCTGTTATATGCAGCCAAACAGAATCCAGACGAATTCAGTAGTCAATATATGTTTTTTTAATGCGGAGTTACTCCAAAATTATGTGATTTCTATTTTGTTTTATCCAGCGACAAACTTGGAACAAGATTTACCACTTCATCATATCAATTTATCATCACATGTTCCTTGAAACATTCATTTCTCTGAGCCTTTTACTTGAGTTTTGGTCTGTCTTCATTTTTTTTTATTGTCTTTGTGCCTATATTTTATCAATTTTAAAAGTTGATTCACATTTGTCTAAGATGTAGGTGGGATAAAAATGATAAATAAAGCAACTTGGAATTTAAAGTGTAGACAATCAAAGCTGAAAGTCCAAGCCTGGGGAGCAGTGGAACCAAACCTAAATTCTAGAAACTCAGCTCCGTTGTCCCCCCAGCCCTCTCCCCCAGGGGTTGTCTAGGCAGGCTTCCTCTGTTTCCTCTATTCAAGGTTTCTCAACATCTTTCACTATGACTCACACAGGCCAGGGCACCCCCCCCCCCCCCCAGGAAGTTGAGTTTTGGTAAATGGGAGTGGCAGATAATGTTAGGAAGGCTGAGCAGGGGAGGAGGAGGTGAAGAAAGTTGACTGTTGAAAGGTGTATGAAGTCAGAGAGGAGGTGGGAGTGCCAGGCCGAGGGATAGGATGTGAGTAGCCAAAGACCACGTGGCTAACGTTTTAGCTACGTTTCCTTCAGTTTCAAGCAATAGAAAATAATTCTGCCCTGGCCGGTTTGGCTCAGCGGTTAGAGCGTCGGCCTGCAGACCAAAGAGTCTCGGGTTCGATTCTGGTCAAGGGCACGTACCCCGGTTGTGGTTTTGGTCCCCAGCCCTGGTCGGGTCGGCGGAAGACAACCAGTCGATGTGTCTCTCTCACGTTGATGTTTCTCTCTCTCTCCCTCCCACTCTATCTGAAGATAAATGGGAAAATGTCCTCGATGAGGATTTAAAAAAAAAAAGAAAATAATTCTGATGAACTTAAGCAAAAAAGGGAGAATTTCTGGGAACGCTGGTGGTGTTGCCTCTGGCACCCATGGAAGAGGTCCAGGTGCTCTATCTTGACTTCTTATGGAAGGTGAGGAATGACTTCCCACAGACCACACCCTGTCACCCCACCCCCACCCCAACCTCTCAATTATCCCAATGGATATATTCCCTTTCCTGCACAATTCTAGTATCCCCAGAGTTACTAAATGTCTTATTTTTCATTCGCCTGGCTTTCTGTATACTTAGTGCTAATTCAGTCCCGGAGTGGTACACGTTTCTGTGTGTTCAAATGCAACAGATGCTCTGTCAGTTTCATCATCCTGAAGACATGTCTCCCAGTGCCTCTGACCTGATTCAGTCCGTACGCCCTCTCTTCAGGTCTGCTGTTTAGGGAGGTCATTGGGTCTCACTTGGCCATTTTCCTGAGGGTTCCTGTCTGCACACATATTTAAGAGTGGGGCACAGAAAAGGCGAATTGGAAGCCCCGTGGGCATATGTGGGGCAGGTCAACTGGGGGCTTCGCTGCAGAGTGATCTGGCTGGGTCAGTTCATTGGGAAACCTCTGATGTCAGTTTCTGCAGGTCTTCTTCTTGGCTTAGTCCGAGTTGACAGAAAGATTTCTTCCAATGTGGTGCGCAGAAGGAATAAGGCTGCCTGCCGGGGTTCTGGTTGCAGGATGGGAAAAGAGAGGTGGTGGCCTCCTCATTTAGTAGCTAGTGTCCCTGCTTAAACACCCTGTTTCCAGTGGGACACCTATGCCCTCCACTGTGGCTAATGTCGCCCAGTCCAGAAAATCTGTTTCATCTTTTCTTTTCTTTTTTTTTTTGTTGTTGCTAATCCTCATCTGAGGATATTTTTTCCATTGATTTTTAGAGAGAGTGGAAGAGAGGGAGGAGGAGGGGAGAGAGGAGAAGAGAGAAAAAGAGAGAGAGAGAGAGAGATTGAGAAACATCGATGTGAGAGAGACACATTGATTGGTTGCCTTCCGCATGTGCCCTGACCTGGGCCAAAGATCAAACCTGCAACCCAGGGGCATGCGCTTCACCAGTAATGGAACCCAAGACCCTTTGGTGTAAGGGCTGACGCTCTAACCACTGAACCACACTGGCCAGGGCTCTTTTTTTTTCCGTTTTTCTTTATTCATTTTAGAGAGAGAAGAAAGGAGAGGAAGAGAGAGATGGAAACATCGATGAGAGAGAACATCGACTGGCCGCCTCTTGCATGCCCCCCAACTGGGGATTTGGCCCACAACCTGGGTATGTGCCCTGACCAGGAATCGAACCGGCGACCTCTGGGTGCATGGGTCGACGCTCAACCACTGAGCCACACTGGCTGGGCAAGGCTCATCTTTTCTTAATGGAAGTCTCTAGTGTCTTCTGCTGGGATGGAGGAGAGACAGTCACTCACTAAGGATAGTGGGAGAGGGACTGGGAGTCTAATTGCTTCTTCTTTTTTTTTTTAGAATGAAGTACAATTTTGGGGGGCGGGGGAGGAGAAGACCTCTGTAAGAGGAACCCAAAATCCAGATAGCAAAAAGGGAACCACAGCAGGTTTGACCACATAAAAAATGGAACTTTTCCTAAGAAGTCTCTGTAAACAAAGCTGCATGACAGTAACAAACTACTCAGGCTTATTGTCCATAACACATAGAAAAAAATAAAGCATGCAATTTAGCAATGGGTCAATGATGTATAAAACTCAAGCAAGGAAGTGAGCAGTGTAACCAGAAAATACTTTCTGGCCATCAGACTAGAAGAATTTTTTTAAAACTTATCTTTATTGTTGAATGTATTACCGATGTCCCTGTTTCTTTCCCCCATTGACCCCCTCCTCCCTGCTCCCGCCCCTCCTGCCTTCCCCACTCTATTTCTAATTGCTTCTTAAATAGGCATTTATTCAGTCTTATGTTTTTTTTAAACATTTTTAAAATATATATATATTTTTTTATTTTAGAGAAAGAGGAAGGGACAGGGGGAGAGACAGAAACATCGATCGGCTGCCTTCTGCATTCCTCCTATTGGGGATTTGACCCACAACCTGGGCATGTGCCGTGACCAGGAATTGAACCAGCATGGGTCGATGCTCAACCACTGAGCCGTACCAAATGGGCAAATCAGTCTTGTTTTTAAGCCCACCTTTAACCTTACTTCGAGTTAGTGGTACCTGGTGCCTCCAATATCAAGCGTTTTGGAAAGCTCTGTGATTGAAATCTGAGGCTCTTTTTGTTTCCCCATCTTGTTGGTTCGCCATAATGAAGATGGAAGTGACAGGGAGGGGACAGGAGGACAAGGGCCCCCTCACCGCTCCTGGGGTAGGAGCTGGGTGTCCAAGCTGAGTCTCTGCTTCTCCTGAATTAGATGAGGGAGAATATAGTCTAAAAACACAAGCTGGAGCAGGCAGAGGGACACTGGGCAGGTTTCCAAGAGGCCACCAAAAAGGAAGTCCAAGGGAGAAACACTGACTTGAGTACCTGTTGCAAAAATGAGACCCACGTTCAACTGTCCTCCTGTCTGCTGCCCTATGGCCCCCTGCATGACAGGCCTGGATGGAAGCCATTTAGGACCTGAGACAGAGTGCAGTCTGTTTGAGAATCTTGAAATGTAGGAATTATTTTCAACTCTCCCTTGGCACAGGCAGCAGTTAGTCACCACGGCAGAATCACCACGACATGATGAGCTGCTGGTAATGGCTTTCACACGCATCCCATTATAACTGGCTGTGAGGTGACAGCAGGTGAACCTGTCACGCAGATCCGGTGGAATGGAGCCCCACCTGGGGCAGGCTGGCAGCAGCATGGAAATCTGTCACGAACATCAGAAGTGGTGCGTAATAGTGATGATGAGATCGAGGTGATGGGAGGAGATAGGGAGGTGTGGTCAAGGTCAATGCCACTCCCAGGGTAAGAAAGGTCAGACAAGTGGGGCAAGTGTACGAATTGAAGTCATGAGTCAAGAGCTGAATTGCTGGGGGCTCTTAGGACAGAGCATGGGAGCTCCGATTGGCTTCTAGGGACAGAGTTTTCCTTGCTGGGGATGGGGTGGGTCCCATCTGGAAAGGTCCAGGACTGCAGGACTGTGTGCCCCTAACAATTTCCTCCTTTCCACCCTCCTGCCTCCATCCCAGCTCAGAGTAGTCCTTTGCCTGACATGCGGAATGGTCTCTGAGCAGCGTCTTTACCTGGTATCAGACTGTTACTACACGATCTCGGAGGCTCTGGAGCGGGAGCATCTAACCACTACTGAACACCTGCCACAGCCTTTCGTGTATTTTATCACACCCGTCCTGGCAGCAGCACAGAATAGAGGATGACATCTGACATTTGTTCAGTGGCTTAGGTTTTGTTTTATTTTCATGAACACTAATTCATTTGATCCTGTGATGACCCAGTGAAGCGGTCAGTCTTAGTTGGCGGATGAGAAAACTGGGGCCGAGAGGGATTAAACTGACTGCTCGAAGCTGCCCGGGGCCTTGTGTCCCCAAGTGCGGTCCATCAACATCACCCGGGAGCTTCTCAGAAACACAGGCTCTCGGGCCACAGGAACAGAATCTGAACCCCAGGCACTGTGCAGGCACACTAAGGCTGGTCTGTAGTCCTTAGAGGGGTCTATACTGGACCCCGCCCTCCACGGCTAGGTCAGCCCAGTCAGCGATGTTTGGCAGAAATACCCAAGGTTGCCTGTAGCTCTCTGCAGCTGGGCCACCAGCAAGGAGGGGAGCTGACCGAGTCAGGAACTGGATGGCAAGAGAAGAGTGGAAAAGGGAAGCCAAGCTAAGGGGCATCTGTGGGGATTTTGTTGTGTGCCTGCTGGGGAGCAAGGCATGGGAACCCCTCAGAGAAGACTGCAGCCCAGCTTATGCCGGCAAGTTATCTGTGTGGCCGAGTTGGTACTGGAGAAGGTGCTGCTCCATGGGGGTGGGGGGCCTTCCTGAGCAGGAGGCAGGAGTCCTGGGGTGCGGTGGGTCCTACAGACCAGGCAAGGGAGTGCAGGCTCGGGCTGGTGGGCTGAAGGGTCCTTGGAGGGTCTTGTCTGGAAATTTTCCTATGCTAATTTCCCCCCTTCTGTTCTCCTCACCAGTCTCTCCTTCTCAGGGAAACATCTGTGTTCACTACCTCCCTGAGGACGTGGCAGTCGGCACGGCTGCTCTCTGCCAAGTCTCAACACGCAGAATTGCCCTTCAGGGTCCTTTCCCTCCTTCTGAGTCTCAGTAAAAAAGACCACTTTTCACCCAGTCACTCAGCCACTCACCTACAGAGTGATCTCTGACTCTTCTCTTTAAAAAAAAAAAGTATTGTTTGATTTGAGAGAGAGAGAAAGACAGAGAGAGAGAGAGAGAGAGAGAGAGAGAGAGTTATAGTTCCACTTGTTCGTGCACTCACAGGTTGATTCTTGTATGTGCCCTGACTGGGGATCGAACCTGAAACCTTGGGGTATCAGGAGGACGCTCTTAGCCATTTGGCCAACTGAGCTTCTGGCCAGGGCCAGATTCTTTCCTTCCTTTCTTTCTTTCTTTTAAAAAAATCTTTATTGTTGAAAGTATTACAGATGTCCCTGCTTTTTCTCCCATTGACCTCCCCCCCTCCCCCACTCCCATCTCCCTCCTGCCTTCCCTACACTATTGTCTGTGATCATTGGTTGTGCATATATGTATATAAGTTCTTTGGTTTATCGCTTCCCAACTCCCCCACCCCTCCTTCCCTCTGAGGTTTGACAATCTGTTCCCTACTTCCATGACTCTGGATCTATTTTGATCGACAGCTTATTTTGTTCATGATATTCCATAAATAAGTAAGATCATGTAGTACTTGTCTTTCTCTGACTGATTTATTTTGCTCAGCATAATACTTTCCAGGTCCCTCCATGTGACCTCAAAGGATAAGAGATCTTTTTTTCTTACAGCTACATAGTATTCCATTGTGTAGATATACTACAGCTTTTTTATTTAAAAAATTTTTTTTTCTTTATTGATTTTAGATAAAGAGTAAGGGAGAGAGAGAGACCGAAACATCAATAAGAGAGAACATCCACTGGCCGCCTCCTGCATGCCCCCCACTGGGGACTCAGCCCACAACCTGGGCATGTGCCCTGACCGGGAATCAAACCAGTGACCTCTTGGTGCATGGGTTGATGCTCAACCACTGAGCCACACCGGCGGGGCAGCTTTTTTTTTTTTTAGGGAGAGAGAAATAGAAACATCAATGTGACAGAGAAATATCAATTGGCTGCCTCCTGCACGCCCACAGTGGGGATCGAGCCCGAAACCCGGGCATGTGCCCCGACCAGGAATCGAACCGGGACTTCTCAGTCCATGGGACTACGCTCAATCCACTGAGCCACACCAGCCAGGTTTACCACAGCTTTTACCCACTCATCTACTGATGGACACTTGGGCTGTTTCCAGATCATAGCAATTGTATTAATAAATAGTGCTGCTATGAACACGGGGGTGCATATACTCTTTCTGACTGGTGTTTCAGGCTTCTTAGGATATATGCCTTGAAGTGGGATCACTGGGTCAAATGGCAGTTCCATTTTGAATTTTTTGAGGAAACACCATACTGTTTTCCATAGTGGCTGCACCAGTCTGCATTCCCACCAGCAGTGTACTAGAGTTCCCTTTTCTCCACACCCTTGCCAGCATTTGCTGTTTGAGGATTTGTTGATTTTTCTTTCTTATGACCCCACATTTAGGTCAGTTGCCTCTGCCTCTGAAAGATCTTTGGTAAGAACCCTTTATCCTTAAATGATCTCCTTATATCCAGTATCTCCACGCCACATGCAGGAATCTTCGGAAGTTTCCTTTGTTGAGTTTAGATTCCGCAGCCTGAGCTATAGTTCATAGCTCTCCCTACCTTCTTCTTCCTACCTGACTGTACTCACTTTCCCTGGTGCTTCTGTTGAGACAGCCACCCCCATCCCTCATCTCCTCTCCCTTAGATGCCCCGTCCATTCCTGCTTGTCTGTCCCTGCCTGAGCAGATCTCTGTCTTTGTGTCTTCTATTCAAAGCCTGCCTGTCTTTCTATGTTGGGATTAGTTAGAACCAAGGATTTGTGACTAGTGGCCCAGATTATAATGATGATTCTATTATACACAAATGTCACAGAAAAGACTGGAATAAAATAGCAACATAGTAACTACAGTGGTCCCTGGATTCTGGGCAATTGGTAATTTTTTTTCCTGCTTTTAAAAAATATTTTCCTAGCCCTGGCCGGTTTGGCTCAGCGGTTAGAGCGTCGGCCCGCAGACCAAAGAGTTGAGGGTTCGATTCTGGTCAAGGCACGTACCTCTGTTGCAGTTTGTCTCCGGCCCCGGTTGGGGTCGTGCAGGAAGCAGCCAATCAATCTCTCTCTCTCTCTCTCTCTCTCTCTCTCTCTCTCTCTCTCTCTCTCTCTCTCTCTCTCTCTCTCTCTCTCTCTCCCTTCCTCTTTCCCTCCTGCTCTATCTGAAGATAAACGGAAAAATATCCTCAGGTGAGGATTAAAAAATAAAAATATTTTCCTATTTTCTAGGCTGAACATATATTATGCTGTATTTATACAAAGAACCCATTATGCTTTCTAAAGAATGGATTGAAGCTATGTAGAGGCTGAAGGGCAGGATACGGATCAGGAAGGGGGTGGTTGGGTGAATCCAGGTATTCGGCCCTGGGAGGATCCAGGGGTAGAAATCACAGTGGTTACAGACAATGATTAATTCAGGCCTGCACTTGAATCCTGGTTTTTCTCCTCACTAAGTGACTTTGAGAAAGTTAATTAATCCTCTGAATTTCTACATTTGTTAGTTGTGTGGCCTTGGGGATCTAATTTAGCTTCATTAAGCCTCATTCATTCAACAACGTTAATAACTATGGAACTATATGCCACGCACTGTTCTAGACGCTGTAGCAGTACCCAGTTCAGACAAATTCTCCACCCTCACAGAGTTTTATATTCTAGAGCGGAGAGGCAGATAATAAACAACCAAGAAATTTTTAAAAATATTTTTTCTTTATTGATTTTAGAGAGAGAGGAGGTGAAAGAGAGAGAGAGAAACATCGATAAGAGAGAACATCAATTGGCTCCCTCCTGCATGTCCCCCATTGGAGATTGGGCCCATAACCTGGGCATGTGCTCTTACTGGGAATCGAACTGGTGACCTCTTGGTGCATGGGTCGATGCTCAGTCAGTGAGCCACACCAGTTGGGCAACCAAGAAATACTTTTATATCTGTACATACACACACACAATGTGCCAGGTTGTGATAAGTGCTATAAAAAAATACAATGAACTGGCAGGTGTGACTCAGTTGGTTGGTCATCGTGCTGTGCACTGAAAGGTTGCTGGTTGGATTCCCCATCAGGGCACATGCCCAAGTTGCAGGCTTGGTCCCTGGTAGGGGGTGTGCAGGAGGCAGCAGATCGATCAATGTTTCACTCTCACATTGATGTTTCTTTCTCTCTCTCCCTCTCCCTTTCTCTCTAGAAATCAATTTTTAAAAATCTTAAAACCAAAAAAATGCAATGGCCCTGGCCGGTTTGGCTCAGTTGTCAGAGCATTGGCCTGAAGACCAAAAGGTAGTGGGTTTGATTCCTGGTCAAAGGCAAGTACCTGGGTTTCAGATTCGATCTCTAGCCCTCAGCTGGGGTCATGCAGGAGGCAGTCAATTAATGTGTCTCTCTCACATTAATGTTTCTCTCTCTCTCTCTCTCTCTCTGTCTCTCCTTCCATCCCTTTTACTCTATCTAAAAATCAATGGAAAGCCCAGCCAGTGTGGCTCAGTGGATTGAGCATGGTCCCATGAACTGAGAGGTCCCAGTTTGATCCCCAGTCGGGGCACATGCCCGGGTTGCGGGCTCGATCCCCAGTAGAGGGTGTGCAGGAGGCAGCCAATCGATGTTTCTCTCTCACATGGATGTTTTTTATCTCTCTCTACTTTCCTCTCTCTAAATAATCAATAAAAACATTAAAATAAATAAGTAAATAAATATCAATGGAAAAATATCCTCAGGTGAGGATTAACAAAAAATTAAAAAATAAAATGTAGTGTGCAACTCTCTCTATGGAGCCCGCCCATGCCTTCCCCCAGGCGCATTCTCCTTGCCTCTCTCTCTCCTAAGCTCCAAGGGCCCTTCTTTTGCTTCTGTAATTTGCTTCTTGAGCCCATTTTTTTCTACAGATCACTTCTTCTACCTCTGTGACTTTCTAAATAAACTTTCTCTTATAGTTAGAAGAAGAAAAAAGGCAACGAAGAAGGCTCTGGAGTGTGCAGCATGGAAAAGTTTGCTATCTTAAATAGGTGGTCCAGGAAAGGCTCACTGAAAAGGTGACATCTGAGCAGAGACCAGAAGGAAATGAGAGAGCCAGTCTGTGAGTTCCTGGGGAGAAAACTGCAGGCCTGGTGGACAGCTATCAAAGGCCTCAAGGCAGGAGAGGCTGGGGTGTCTGGGGAGCAGCAAGTAGGCCGATGTGGCCGGAGCAAAGTAGGGGGAGTGGCAGGAGATGAAACCAGGAAGGTGGCAGTGGGCCAGATGACATGGAGCCGGTAGGCTGTGTCAAGACTCAGTGGCTAGGAGTAGTGGCAACAAGGGAAGTAGTGGATATATTTTGAAGGTAGAGCCAATGGGGTTACTGTTATGTATTGATTATGGAGTGTGAGGAAAAGAAAGATCCAGGAAGAGTCCTTGAACTGGTTTTGGTCTGAGACCTGGTTACTGAGCTGGAAAGGCCCCTGAAGGAGCAGGTTTAGGGAGAAAATAGAGGTTTGATTTTGGGTAGTGTGTTGGCCTGTCTGTTAAGCATCCAAGTCAAGGCAGTTCAAGCCTGGAATTCTGGAAACAGACCAGGGATGGGGATACAAACTTAGGAGTTGTCCCATAGAGCGATGACCTTAAATCTATTGACCTGGAAGAGGTCATCTGGGTGTGAGCAAGGACAGAGACAAGAACTGAGTCCTGGGGCCCTCCAATGTTTAGACACCAGGAAGATGAAGAAGAACCAGAAAAATGTACAGAGAAGGAGGGGCTAGTGAAATAGAAGGGGAACCAAGAAAGAATGGAGACCCAGAGACCAAATGAGGATGTGTTCACTAGCCGTGAACCCTTGTGCTACTGTTGCAAGTCTTAGTAACAGACTAAGTCCAGGTTGTGGGTGGGTTATTCTATTAGCACTTTATCAGTAGTTTCTCTGGAGGAATGGTATCATAATGCTATACTAAAGAAAGTCTACCATTTTCTTTTTTATCCTCATCCAAGGATACTTTTCCATTGGTTTTTTAGATAGAGTGTAAGGGAGGAAGGGAAAGAGAGAGAGGGAAACATCGATGTGAGAGAGACACATTGATTGGTTGCCTCCTGCACGACCCCAACTGGGGCCAGAGATTGAACCTGCAACCAAGGTATGTGCCATTGACCAGGAATCGAACCAGAGACTCTTCGGTCCGAGGGCTGGTGCTCTAACCACTGAGCAAAACTGGCCAGGGCAAGGCTACCATTTTCAATGACCAATGGTTGACAAAACAATTTCATTTCATTTAACGCAGCAGTCACCCCTCATTCACTAATATTAGGTTCAACTTGACCTCACACAGCCAGCTGTGGTGGAAAGTCAGAGGGAGTGTGGCGGGAATTCCAGGAAGACAGGTGGGGTCTGAGATCCCACAAAAGAGCTTTGGTTCCTGGGAAGCTTAGTGAGAGTCAGGTGAGATCCTGACCCCGGACCAGGTGCAATACTCATCAGGATGGTGACATCTTGAGCAGAAAGATAAAGCAAGAAAGGGAACTGGTAGTTGGAGCAAATGAGTTATGAGTGCATTAATTTTCAGGTGGAGCTCTCTGTAAGCCCTGGCCTGCCACACCTTAGATTCACTGTTCCCTCACCCCTCTCCATGCTCAGGAACCCCCTCTCTGATTCCAGCCCCCCGACTTCTATCCATTCTCCCTCCAAAAGCTTGGCCTTCAGAGTCTCTCAAGTCAGCAATCACTCTGGTCCACAGGCGCCCTGCCAGCCAGCCCCTCCCTCCCAGCGTCCCTCACCCCACTGACATCCTCACACCCATCCTGGAACTGAGCCTGAATTTACAAACCAGCCATGGATGCTTCCTGTTCTCTGAAATAGTCTCCCCCTTGTTCCGGCTGCCTCACTAAACAGGCACAGCTCATCCCTTCTGAAGGCACTGTTCCTTCTTATTATCCTGTTTTCTGATAACCTAATCATTCCAGGCACTCTGTGACCTTTAGAGCGAGACCTGTTTTGCTGAAGGGAGTCTTACTTTTTTTTCCCTCCAATTTATCTCCAGATAGAGTGGGAGGGAGAAAGAGAAACATCGAGGTGAGAGAGACACATCGATAGGTTGCCTCCCGCACGACCCCAACCAGGGCTGGGGACCGAACCGCAACCGAGGTACGTGCCCTTGACCGGAATCGAACCTGTGATTCTTTGGTCTGCGGGCTGATGCTCCAACCACTGAGCCAAACCGGCCAGGGCTGCTAAAGGGAGTCTTTACATCAAGGACAGATGGGAGGATGGCCTAGGGCTCACCCCAGAGAAACTCCAAGGATCGTGGAGGTGGGGGTGGGGAGGAATAGAGAGGAGGAGAGGATCACAGAGGAAGTCACCCCCTGGAGCCAGAGAACAGTACACTTTGCATTTTGTGGAGGGACAGGCTCTTTTTGTCACCCAGTTGTAATTTGCAACATTCTGTACAGTTCATGGGCAGGGAACAGAATGTTTCGCCTCAGGCTGATTCACCCCTGAGGGACCAACCCACCACCTTGGCCTTCTGAGCAAGGGCACCGCCTGAGCCAGCCAGGCAGGGAGGCGCGGGCCTGTGGGTCAGTGAGTTTGTGTCAGGGATGTGTGTGTCCAGGGTGCACACCAGGGCCTTGGGTGCCCCCGGAGGAACAGTACACCCTTTGCTTCTGTCACTTGAGTCAAGCCATTGTTGCCCACTGCCAACGGGCCACACAGGGCCCAGCTCGGAGTCCTGCTAGGAGCGGGTGACAGAAGAAGAATCCTGGACCCTGCCCTTGAGATGTCCACAGTCCAATTGTGGCAAAGAGACATTTGAGAACTCAAGGTCGTCCTGGCCGGTTTGGCTCAGCAATTAGAGCGTCGGCCCCCGGACCGGAGAGTCGTGGGTTCGGTTCCCGCTAAGGGCACGTACCTCGGTTGCAGTTTGTCCCCAGTTCCGGTTGGGGTCGTGTGGGTGGCAACCACTCGATGTGTCTCTCTCACGTCGATGTTTCTCTCTCTCTCTTCCTCCCTCTCTCCCTCCCGCTCTGTCTGAAGATAAATGCAAAAATGTCCTCAGGTGAGGATTTAAAAACAAAAAAAAGAACTTAAGGTCACTTAAGGTCATCTAGAAGGTGAAGGGAAGATATCAGGGAGGTGGGGTGATGGTGTGGGAAAAGCAGGGTGCTCCAACTCGCTGTGTGATCTTGGGTCTCCTTAACATCTGGGCTCCTCAGCTTCCTGTCTAAGAAAAGAGGCCAGTGTTCCCGGTCCTCTTCACTTCTGCCTGGGCACCCAGTGAAGCAACAGGTGGAGGGGCAGGGAAAGGGAGAGAGAGGGGGACATTGACCTCTGCTCGCTTCCTGTCCATTCTCAAGGACTGCTCACAGTAGGGGAGTTTCTCCTTCCTCACCCCACGCAGAAACGTTAAGCAAGATGTGACCTGGCTGTCTTGATGTGAGCTCTGATCATCAAAAATCCACTGGCTAATCTAGCCTGCCTCTGGTCAGACACACAGAAACCGGTAACACTCCTTCTGGGGAGGAGAAAGGGCAGCTGTGCAAAGCTGTGGGAGGGAGACTTGTTTTCCTCCATCTTATACTCTTTTATACTTTTTAAATTTAATGTCATGTTATCGTAATATCTAATAAAGATAAATATACTTCCAACTTGGAAATGATTCTAGTGGCTCTAGGTCTTGGTTCAAGGCTGGGGCAGAGCCAGGATCTGGCTTTCCAGGGGGTTTTCTCCTTTAGATCCCTCTTATCTGATCAGGAGGGGCTGGTGGAAGGACAGACAGGAGAGTCAGGCCAGGCCATGTGGCCCTGGAGCAGCGTGTCCCATCTCTGATCCTCCCAATGAGAAGGGCACACCTGCCTCCCTCCTTGCTTCCTGCTCCCCCAGGCTTTCCTGCCAGGCCCAGCGCACGAGTCAGGGAGGGGCGGGTGCAGTTGGTACACGCTGTACCTTCCAGCACAGGGCACTGTGTACTCACCTGCCTGTGCGCCTGGCAGCCTGAGCTCACCAGCCTCAGAAGTTGCATCAGCAACAAGAACTGCCAGGAGGGTCATGGAGATGAACGCGTGGCCACCCAGAGAGGGTTGGCATGGCTAAGGAGAAAGGGCAGGCCCACGGGAGGATGAGGCAGATGACAAGGAGGGCCTCATTCAACCCTGGTGTCAACAAGGAGGCCAACCATGGCCACTGCCACTGGTCCTGGGCCAGAACTGGGGGGCCCAGTCCTAAAGCCTACCTCAGCCCCAAGGAGCAGCCCCAACCCAGCTGGTGCCAGCCCGAGGTTGCTGTGACCAAGGAGCCGTGGTCTGAGTGAGCAGCTGAGGTGCAGCAGGTGCATCTCCAGTGCTCCGAGCACCGCCCTGCCCCCCGAGCCCCTCCCCCCCATCCACTCCCAGGAACGTTTCCAGGCCTTCCCAGGCAGACTTGGCCCCCAAGCCTCTACCCCAAATCCGCAAGTCCCATTCTTCCAGCGTTTCCCACCTTCTCCTCCTTCCCCCTAAGAAAAGTTCCTCTGTCTAAGCTGGGTCTGCAATGGCAAGCCTGCCCCGGGAGAGCATGCGGCGCGACGGGACTCGGTGGCAGGAGGATGTGGGGAGACACTGTCCTGTAAACTCCCGGGCCTCAGCTTCTTCATCTAGGGCCTCCCAACATCACAGCTTTGTCATTAGGGTCCCTTGAAACAATAATCAGCCATGAAAGCACTTTGCAAAAGGAGGCCCGTGTTGCCCGTGTTATGTTGTTGTTATTATTACCTATTTTAGTAAATAGACGCTGAATGGGGCCTCACTCTGAGCTGATGATGCCTCAAGGGTCCTCGAGAAGGTGGTAGGGTCCTGACATTCCCAGCGTGGGCTTGGGCATCGAGTGAGAGGTGAGGGCAGGTCCACTCTTCTAATGGAATAAGAGGGTCTGACCTCTTCCCGAAGAGGAAATGAGCTTGCATGGACAGAGCCTGAGGCAGAGGGGTGTCCAGGCCCTCCAGTTCCACTGGACAGGTCCCCGGAGGCAGGGCGACAGGCCCAGCACTGCACACAGGCTGCCTGAGCAGGGGAATGGGGCTGACAGGAATGCCCAGTGCCAGCCCCACGCCGAGCACCTCTGCTCTCAGAATCCTAGGTGGCCTTGCTGTGCTTCCAGAAGGAACAGAGCTAGAGACATCGGAAGGCCAAGGCAGAGGGGAACGAACAGGTGTGTTTTCTGGGGTGCAGGGGGTGCAAGAAGCTCTGTATGCCAGAGACAGGCTGAGCTCACCACCCTCGGCCTTGCGTCAGCTGCAGAGCTGACTCCCAGGCCCTGGGAATCAGGCAGGAGGCTCCCAGGGGCTTCCTGGCCTTGCCTCTTGCTCTCAGGGAGAGGGTGTCAAGGCGAAGCAGCCAAGCCTGGGCACCCCATTTCCAGGTCACCCAGCTGCCTCAGCTTTCAGATTCCCAGGCAGCAAACGGCCTGTGTGGTCAAGGGCAAATACAGCTGAGGGCTCTGGGAGATTGCCCAGCCTGCCCAAGGTCTCCTTCCTGGAAACCTTCCTAAAGTTGGTGGCGTCTCCCAGGTTGATTTAGGGACTTTGGAGCTGGTTCCTCTGTGGCCCCTGACATCACCTCTTTAAAAATGACCCTCTACCAACAGCTGCAGGGGCTACAGACATGGGCAGGAAGTGTACGGGGAGGCGTCCGCTGTGGCCTTTCATCTCACGCTTGATTTATTACTGATTGGTGTCAGGGCTGAACGTGACAGGAGGCTCACAGATGGACTCCTGATTCTGTTCTCTCCCTTCAGCCCACACCCAGTATCTGAGGTTTATAGCACCATGAGAGCTGCCTTGCACCTCATCAGTCCCTGGGTCCCCTTAGGGTGCAAAAGTGTGTGTGCATGGGGGAGAGGAGTCTGTTCTAAGTCCCTCTTCATCTCCCCTTTTCCCGCAGCTTCTTACAAGGCGTGTGGACGTTCTGGGCTCTCCGGAGAGCATCCACCAGCCCTCCTTATGCTCTGGCCAGTGTTTCCTGCCAGCCTCCTGCTCAAGCCCAAGGGACCCCGGTCTGTGAGGTACTGAGAGCTGGGCTGAGCCTGTGGGCAGAGGAAAGGAGACCCAAGAAGGGGCCAGAGCAGAGCAAGCAGGCTGGGGAGCAGGGACACAGGCTCATGGGGGGCCTGGGGCCTGGGTCAGCTCCAGCTTTGTGCCCTGGTCTCTCCTGGACTCGGTTTCCAAGTCTCCTTCAATTCCTTTCCATCTCAGGCCTTAGTAGTCCCAGCTGAGATGGTGCTAGAGAAAAAAATGTCCGTAACCCCCACCCCATCACAGACTCCTCTTCCCTCCCCGGGCCTTAATTTCCTCCCTTGTAATGAGGAAACAGGAGAAGATGGCCTACGGCTCCCAGCTCCGATGTTGGAAGGGTCTGTGGTCTCATTCCTCGGCCAGAACTTCAGTCTCCTTGGACGCGCTCCCTCCACCCAGGCCCGTGCTGTCGTTAGTTTTTGTGCTTTTGCTCCTGGTCTGTGACGTCTGTCCTTCTAACTTCCAGGCCTGCACGGAGGCTGGGCTTGATCCACTCATTATCTTGTGACAAACATGAGGTGATTAAGCCCACATTTGCCTTTATAAACTGTGCCTCCTGGGTTATCATGTAATCCAGAGTACACTGCAGATGGGGCGCTTCTCCCCAAGGAGCACACAGGAGAGCGCCGCTGAGGGCCAGCCTGTGGGCTGAGTCCGGGTGGAGCTCGGAGTGAGGGGGAGGCGGCCAGGCTGTGAGATACAGTCCCAGGCAGCAGTGCACTGGGCCCAGGGCCCTGAGGATCTTGAAATTTCGGAGTTGCAAAGACCGTCGGAGGTTATCTAGGCCACCACCCTGCCCCTCCCACCTCGTTTTAATGATGAGGCCCAGCAGAATCAAGTGCTCTGAAAGAAAGTATACATTAATACCAAAAAAGGAGGAAGAATTTGATTTCCCTTCAGAGAGTGGTCCTTTGCTTCAGGAAAAGCTCACTCCTGGGGTTGCATTTTTCTTTTTGTCACCGACCAGTGACATCATCATCATGGTTCATGCTTGTTCTGAGAACCAGGTTTGGAAACCATGATCCCAAAGTCCTGCTCCCAATACCCCTTTTTCTCCTTTACCAGATTCGCCAAGCAAAGAAAGGGAACAGAGAGGAGAATTCAGATAAAAAGCCATTTTATTTATTTTTATTGATTGATTGATTTTAGAAAGAGAGAGGGAGAGCGAGGAAAACATCAATTTGTTGTTCCACTTATTTATGCATTCATTAGTTGATTCTTCTATGTGCCCTGACTGGGGATCAAACCCACAACCTTGGGGTATCGGGACGATGCTCTAACCAGCTGGGCTACTCAGCCAGGGCTGTCAAGAGCTATTTTAAAACAACCTCAGTATCCCCATAAATGGTCATAGTGGCCTTCAGGGCAGCAGAATCATAGCTGCTCACAGTGGGGTGCAGGCAGGATCTCTGCCAGGGGCCCTGGGCCAGAGCTAGGACTTACTCCCTGCTGAGCAGACCATGTAGGTGGTAGGTAGGTGGGTGGCTGGCTCTTCGAATATCCTTGGCACATCAGGACGACTGTGGGAGTATTGATTCTGGGAAGACAGTGAGTATGCTGGGCCCTATCCTAGTGGACAAGGGCTGTTTTTTTGTTTTTGTTTTTTTTTACTATCCCCTGAGTCCTTAGAGAATGGGAATGAAGGTGGGTGTGGAGGAGGAATAAGATGCTAGTTTGGTGCCTGGCACCGAGTATGTACACAATAAATACTTGTGAATGATGTGGGGTACAGTTTATGGTGGGTCTACAGCCAGCCAGACAAGTCGGAATTCTGGTTCCACCACTAACTCTGTACTTCAGGTAACTCCTTTAATGACCCCAAACTTCAAGGACGCAAGTGCCTGTACCAAGCAGACATATTCTTTACAAATATCAGAGGCCATACTCCCACTAGTTTAGACCCAAAAAGCAATTTCTAGCTCACACTGCTGAGAGGGGTACTATTGCAAAAGCCAGGGCCTTGGAGCAGCACTCAATGTCTCCAAGACGATTTTTCTCCTTGTCTTTGCCTGACCTCTGCAGACAAGCTCTGTCCACGTGGCAGGGAAGGTGGCCACTTGCAACGCAAGCTCAAGTTTGAAACGGAGTTTCTCTCTTTCTACATTAATCAATCCATCTCAAAGAAGGCTTTGATTGGCCCTGCTTTGGTCCTAGCCAGAACTAGGTCACATGCCTGGTCCTATGGTGGGAGGAGTGGGTCATGTTACCAGGAGGAGGGGAATAGGAAAGCTAGGTGGACAAACAAAAAAACAATCGCAGAGCCTATAATACCTAAAGTTTGCGTGTGTGTGTGTGTGTGTGTGTGTGTGTGTGTGTGTGTTGGGGAAGCCCAGGTCAGGAGGATCCCCTGAATATGGAGTACTCAGGTGGGACCAGAACCAAGCTTGGCCTATTCGCAGTTAGGATTATTATTAGGTATGAATCATTTCGCTCTACTATATGTCAGGCTCTGTGTTAAGCTAAGTATATCTTATGTATATCATGTCTCATTCTCACAACAACTTAGATATTATTAGCCCCATTTTAAAAGTGAAAAGACAGAGCTCCTGCAAGCAGTAAGTGACTGAGCCAGACTCAAACTTGGGTCCTTTGGACTCCATAGCCCAGGTTTTCCCCAAGGTCAGGCTGCCTCTTTAGAAACCAAAGCTGAAAGCTTGCTAGATGGTTGCACTGAGCACACGCTGGCCCCAGCAGGTGTGGTTTTGCCAGGGTGGGTAACCATGGCTTCATGCCCTTCCCCCTACACACTTCCCCGCTCTCCCCAGTCCTACAGACTCTTCCCGGCCAATGGAGACTGGCAGCCACTCTCAGTAATATATGGCTTCTTCACCAAATGGCATTTCTCCAAGACTTGATCCCCCAGTTGGTGACCCTGCCTAGAATTTTCTAGAGTTTGACCTGCTGGGTGAGAGGAAATGGGAATGAGGTGCTTGGAGGGACACTGACATGGCATACACATCAAGGGGTGACATCCCTCACCTGAACCCAGAACTATCTGTAGCCGCTAACTGTTCTCCTTGCCTCTCTGCTGCCCTCAGCCCATACAGCACCTCACAGCTAGAGCAATCCTCATACAATACAATTGCTCCTGCACCCACCCCGCTCAGAGCCTCAATGGCTCCCCTTTGCCCACTCATTAGGGGAGCCTCCTGGGCTTCTCCAGACCTACCCCACCCCACCCCCAACTTCTGTAGCTTTCTCGCCCACCACTGCCCCTCACACTCGGGAAGGAAACAGATTTGGAAAAATAAAATAGCACCAACCATATATGGTTATTTAAATTAATTAAAATTAATCACATTATTATTAAGCATTCGGTTCCTTGGTCACATTAGTCACATTTCAAGTGCTTGGAAACCTTGTGGCTGCTGCACTGGACATGTGGATGTCACAGAAACTTCTGTTGGACGCACTGCCTTTGACATTTCTCTTACAAAGGAAGTCCTAATCAAGGAATGTTATCAGCCCTAAAGGAATCTAGGGTAGACTTGACCTATTCTGTGACTCAACAAATATTTGGTACCAACTATATTCCTGGAGACACCGTGATGGGCGCAGGAGGAGCAGCGGGTCCTGTCCCGGGAGTGAGAAGGCCATTGCTAGGGCATGTCCCGAGTACCTGCGTCCAGACGGGGAGGAGCCATGAAGGCTTCCTGGAAAAGGGGGGCCTCTAAGAGCAGAACTGGAGGCTGAGGAGGCAGGAGCCAGGCAGAGGCACTCTCCAGACCATGCTCTTTTCGGTATTCAGGGTCCCTTTGGCACTCACTGTCCCCACTGCCTGGACTGCTCCTTCTCTCCTTTTCCCCAGGGAGGGAAGGCATGGAGGCTAGTTCCTTCCAGTTAGTCCCCCAGCTGGGCCCACGTGGGTCCTTGCGAGGGCCACTCCACCTGCGTCAGGCTGGGTAAAGTGTACAGAGGCCACTCCCGCCCAGGACCTACAGAGCCAGAGCTGGCTAACAGAGCTGAGAGAGGCTGTCTTGGGGGGTCTCCTATCCCCCCTGCTTCTGCTACAGCCCCCAGGTGCTAATCCCCTCCCCCCCCACACACACGGTAGGGCTCACCCTCACCCTGCCACGTGCCCGATGCCCCATCCCGCTCCTCTTCCTGGTGCCCTGGCGGGAACCTGCCGATTCACACGCGTATTTGGGAGAGCGCAGTACCGCCCGCAGGCCCTGCACAGCCCCGGTCGCTGTGTGCGGGAAGCTAAGCCTCCTAACCCTGGATGACTGGGTAGACGATTCTCTCCACCTCTGTAACAGAAATCAAGGCCAGACCGGGCAACCCGCAGGGGCGGTGACCGCAGGGCAGCCCGGACCGAGGGCGCCCTCCCCACCCCGTCCCGCCGCCTGGCATTGGCCCTCCGCGCCCCGGGGTCCGGGGGCCCGCGCCTCCCGCCGGCCAGAGCCCCGGGTCGGTGGCAGGCGAGGCCAGGGCCCAAAAGGGTAGCGGGTGCGGGCAGCCCGAGGGCGGGGCGGCGCCTTTGTTTCTGCGGAGTCACAGTCACATGCGCTTCCGGCACCGGGTGTTCCAGGCGCCGCGCCAGCCCCGCGCCCCGCCCTTCTCGGAGCCCCGAAAACGGAGCCCCGAGTCCCGATGGCCTCGCAGGCCGGGGGGCCACCGCCGAGCCGCGCGTTCTGCTCCCGCAGCTGGCGAGCCCCGTGCGCAGGGTTTCGGGGACGCCCGTCTCGCTGGGTGCAAAGGCGGCGGGCGAGTGCGCTGCTCCATTCTCCTCGTTGACCGAGTGGCGGAGACACACGGAGCCTCCGCCCTTCCCCGCTCCGACCACGGCAAACAAAGCAAAACAAAGCCAGCCCCCGAGGCCGGCCTCCCTCCTCTTCAGCACAGACCCTCTAAGGACAGTCGCCCAGTTCGGGTGCAGAAGTGGGGCGGGCCCACATTGCCCTGGCCTGGCCGCTCCTGCTCTGTCACTCCCAGGCCGACTCTGCCCTGGGACACTGGAGAGCCCCGGAGTCCCACGGAGGCCACCTCTGCTTCACTCCGCACATTCAAGAAGTCATTCAACAAATATTTATTGAAAGCAAAATACATGCAGGGCAACCAAGTTCCTCCCAGATGCCAGCCCTGTGTTAAGCCCCCAAAAGAATGTGAGAGGATTCTCTTTGTGTCCCAGCAGTGCTCATGCGGTCCCCGAGAGGCTCGGGTTCGCAGAGGAGGCCTTCATCCAGAGCAGCTTGGAAGGCCCTAGTGACGGTTAACACAGCCATTCCTGGGGCTGGGAATCGAGGCCCTGCCTGAGCCCTGCTTCCCAGCCTTGGAGAGGCAGCAGAGAGCACAGGCATGCTCTGGGCGAGCGGCATGGGGGCTCACGGCCCTGTCTCTGGGCAGCCTTTCCCAATGCCTCTCATCTGGGCCTGCAGGGACTGGGACAAGGTATAGGGAGGGGCTGGAGGGGTGGAGACCTGGGAGAAGAGAGAGGGGACAGTCCCAGGTGGACAGGTGGGTGGGGCAAGGGGCCAGAGGTGGGTGTGGACATCGCTGGGCTTCAGGGCTTGATGGGGAAGAGCAGACAGGTGAGCCGCCGCCTGCCACTGTGTCTGTCCACGAGGGGCAAGGGGTGCTGCATGTAGTGCTGGACCATGGCGGCCACGGAGGAGAAGCGCTGGGCAGAGAGGCAGGGCGCCCGTGAGTCCCTGGGACCTCATGCTGAGAGAAACTTCCTGACAGAACTGCTAGACTATGGCCAGGGGCCTTGTTGCCATTTCTGTAAATATTTCCCTTCCTGTTTGTTTCATGAGGCTCCACTGCCATTTTGCTACCCAATTCCAGGCCTTGTGAAACTTTCCTGTGACTACACCCATGGGCATATTGTTGGCCAAATCGTATGTCCAAGGCCAGATGGAAATGACTCTGGGGACCTGCCTCTGCCCTGCAGTCCGCAGCAAGGGTGGGGCGCAAGTTTGAGACCCGGCACAGACAGGCGTCTGGACCACCTGAGCGCTGCTGTCCTCCCAGCTGGTCCACTACAGGTACAAGTGCCCCCACCTGGGCCCTGTGCAGACTGAGACAAGCAGGAGGAAGTGCCTCCCCGAGAGGAAGGTGGACCTCTGGGAAGGGATTCGGGTCACTGGCCGTTGTCACTTCCACCCACTCCAGAAAAACAGAACGTGGGTTTCCCCTGGGCAAATACTCCTGGCTAGGCCCAGCGTCCTTCTCTGCTGTGTGCCTGTTGCCCCTGAGTCCCCTGCCTCCTCCAGCACCCACCTCCTCGTGGTTCCTGCCCTCCCGGCCCAGGGCATAGTGCTGCCCACCGTCCACCCGCCGGATGGGGATGTTGAAGACCCGGCCGTGGAGAAGCACTGCCAGGGTGAAGGGCTGGGAGCCATGAGGTCCTGAGCTGGGGCGCACGGTGTAGGCCCCGTCCTGTGGAAGAGACCTGTCCATCAGCCTCATCTTCCAACTGTCCACCTGCAGCCCTGACCCTCGATGCGTCCCCCACCCCTTGCCCTGCTGTCCCTGTGTGCTCAGCCAGCCACAGCCCATGAGCAGAAGGGGTTTCTGAGAAGGCCAGGGGCTCTGTGGTTGCCCACCTTTTGGCACTGGAGCAGAGCACTCTCAACAGCATGACGGTCCCAGTTCCCTGAGTACCAAGGCTGACCCAGCAGGCTGCCGTCCTGTACACACACACACAGGCGCTCAGAGATGTGTGCACTGGGACACTGGATGGGGTGGGGAGCGGAGAACCCCGGGTGCAGTTATTTGTGTTCACAGCTGCCTTCCCCAGACTGAGTCTGTGCAAGCTGGACAAAGATATGCCTGTGCCGTGCCTGGTACCCAGCATGGTGCCACACCCACGTGTGCCTTGCAGGGGTGGACACCAGCCCAAGAGGGCTCCTCGCAGGCCTCTGCCCCCAGCCCTCCCAGCCCCTCCTCACCTCAGCAGCTGAGCTGCTTCCAGTGAGGGCTACAGAAGAAAGAGAGGAACTCCTTCCTGCTGGGAGAAGCAGATTAGAGAAAGGAGGCTCGGGGCCCAGCTGTGGGGTGGGGAGCTGGAGCGAGGTGGGCCTAGGGCTGAAACCCAAAGCAGGGCACCCAGTGTTTCATCCCTCCTCGCCAGGTCTTGGGCTCTGGTGGCACCCACCAGCTGGGCCACACGTGACCTCCAAATGAGGGGTGATCTTGAGGTACAGGCTTGGAGCTTCCTGCTTTGATGCAGACCCTGGAAAATGCCCGCGAGCTGCAGGGACCCCCTCAGCAAAGTGGGGTGTGAGCGGCTGTGGCTGGGGTGGGCCCCGGCAGCACTCCCCAGGTTCTTGCTGAAGATGCCTGGACTCACCTTTAGAGCTGGCAGTCACTGCTCCCTGGGACACAGGAGGTCTGGTCAGAAGAGACTCGGCCCTGCAGGCCTGCTGCTCTGGGCCTGAAGTCCCACCCTGAGACTCTCTCCCTCCCTCCCTCCCAGCTCACTTCCCCCCTGACCACCAGCCTCTTACATTCCAAGCTTCCTGGGGGGCTATGGTGGGCCTGTGGGGAGAAAGTTGGGGAACAGACCTCAGGATATTTACTTCTTTCAAAAAGAAAGGCCCAGGGAACTCAGAGATCCCAGGGTCAGAGCTGGGGAAGACTGAGTGCACCCCTCTCTCTCTCTCTCTCTCTCTCTCACACGCACATGTACACTCATGTACATGTACACATACACATGTACACACATGCACACACACCCTTGGCAGGGCACTCACCTGTGCACTACTGATGTCCTTGGCAGAGGGACTGGGGGCATCAGGACTTGGGAGCTCAGAGTCTGAGGCAAGGCGGGAACTAAAACAGAGCAGGCCCTACTGGGCTGGGAACAGGCAAGGGAACCCACGCAGGCCAGGAAGGGGCCGAGGACAACCGCAGGGGCAGCCAGGGCTTTCTGGGAATCCTTCCAACCAGGTGGCAACAGCTGGGAAGCCCCCCACATAGCCCTTGCTCTCAACCTTCCTAATGCCGCGACCCTTTAATACAGGTCCTCATGTTGTGGTGACCCCCAACCATAAAATTATTTTCGTTGCTACTTCATAACTGTAATTTTGCTACTGTTACGTCTTAGGCGACCCCTGTGAAAGGGTTGTTCGACCCCCACAGGGGTCACGACCCACAGGTTGAGAACCTTAGAGTCTAAGGGGTCCTCTCCCTTGTGGCCGCAGTGGGAGTCAAGCTGGACCAAAGGTGGAAGCGTGTGTGTCCATGTGTGTCTGAAGGCAGGCGTGTGTTGGTGGGGGTGGCGAGAGAAAACGAGGGAAGGAAATGGGGTCCGAAGAATGCAGTGGGCAGCGGAGGGCCTCAGGGCGCGATGGGTCTGGGGCCAGGGAGGTGTTCACCTGAATGGGGCTCACACTCCAGGTAGATGTCCTCATCAGCTTGCTCTGCAGAACCTGTCATCTGAGACAGAGAGGGGTGTGTGGGACCAAGGGTTTTACGAGTGCGAGGGAGGGCAGCCGTCGCTTGGGGAGGGAGGGCGGGTATTGGCACCTCACTTCCCCTTCACAAGGTGAACCTCTTTCTAGGAGCCAGCTGGAACGATTACAATTGCTCCTTTGCCTGGAAGGGGGACCCCATGAGCACCTTCCCCGTCCGATGTGCCCACAGGCCCCAGCTGTCAGAGAGTGTGGACAAGGCCCGCCCAGCAGCTCTGGGTAGCATCCGCAGGACAACTGACATACCCTGCCACGGGCCTGTGGCCGACAGGGAGGGACTCAGCTCTGGGCCTTTCCCTGGGTTTCAGGGACATTTCCTGGCCCTCCCACGCACCCCAGTGAGAACTTCCCAGCGAGAACCCTACAGTGTGAGGGGGATTGAGGGGCTGCTCACCGCTCGGGCTGGTGCACTCAAATCTGGGAGGAGAAGGAGAGGACAGTCAGTCATAGCGTAGGGAGAAAGGAATTGAGTGAAACCGGCTGGAAGAGGGGAGTATCCTTGGACCTTATCGAAGGGTATCCTGGGAGCCAGCACTGAAGCCCGGGTGGAGAGCCACCCTCACCACCCACCATCGCCTGGCTTCACAACCCCAGGGTGTTGCCTGACTTGACCTCCCAAACGATTTGCCAGGCTTGGCTCCAAGTGACTTTGGGCTGTTCCAAAAATCAAAACCCCTCAAGGTCATGAAGGTTTACCAACCACTGAGCATGTAAAAATAAATGTGCCCCAGGGTTGCTGTCTGACCTTGGGTGAGAGGAGGCTCCCCTCCTGGGGCCACTATCTGACACAAACATGGTGGCTGAGGTCCCTCCCTGGGCTGATATCCAGGGTTCTGGGGTCACAGGCCTGCAGACTCGGGGAGTCTCTGGACAGTGGTGGCAATAACGACACGAATGGAATCAGAGACTGGTGGCCAAAGGGCCCTTTGATGGGGGATGATATTCAGATGTGTCTCCAAAGGGAGGGTGCTCCAGGCCGAGGAGGCCGCCTGTCAGACCTGTCACCCTGTGGTGATCCTCCCTGACCCGAGAGCACTGGGCTCTGCTTCCATGTGATCTCAGACAAAGCGTTTCACGTCTGGGGCCCCAGTCCCCTCAACCGTGCCTTCATGGGATGGGCAGGTGAAAACAAGGGACAGCTGGGGGAGTGCAGTGACCAGGGCCACCATGAGACCACTATAAGGCAGCTCAACTCTACCCCGTGGGGCAGGACCCGCCTTCTCAGGCAGGGGAGGGCACGGGCTCTGGAAAGAGAACAGATCCTCACCTCGCCTCCCAGACGGCTGTCCCTGCTTCAAGGTCTCCTGCAGGCTCAGTGCTGCCTTCAGCTGTGGAACAACCAGCAGTAAGGGAGAACTGGGTGGGGTGGGGGAGTGGAGGGGAAACTGAGGCATGGGGAGGGCAAGGATGGGAGGGCAATGTAGATCTGTGCAGCTGAAAAATCTGCAACAGTTCATGTATAGAGGGGCGACTCCTCCCTTTGCCTGGGTTCTGTGGCTCGCTCTTGGTTGTGAATCTCTATTGTTTTTCTTTTTATTATAATAAAGGATATGATGGAAGCGGTAGTTTCAAAGGCCCTAGCAGGACGGGGCAGGAAGGAGAACTGGCAGTGACTGGCAGCTGAGTGGGGCATCTCTTCATTCTACAGGAGGGAGGGGTCCTCGGGCACCAGGGTGCAGGGAGGGGCGACAGAGCCAGTTCTGTCTCCCTCCCCCACCTTCCCAGCTCTGGCCAGCAGGGTGAGTCCCAGGTGGGACTGACTGGGAGGGGAAAGGACCAGGCCAGGCAGGCGGGGGAAGCGACTGTTCGCAGGGCTCAGGCTTCTGATGCATCTAATTTTTCAGGGGCCTCTAGAATGCAGATGTGGGGGAATCTTGCAAATGAGATGCCTCTTAGATTTATTCACTGGGAAGTGGTAGCCTGGGGGGTGGGGGGGCGAGGAAGGAGGGACTTGTGGGAAGGCTGTTCACCATCTCGGACTGGGGCTTGGCTGGTGGTGACTTGGACAGGCCCAGGGGTCCAGGGTGATCTGGAAAAGACCCCAGGCATCGTAGTCGCTAGGTTCCTCCCATGTAGGTTCCCATTTTCCTCTCGCCCCCACCTAGCCTCTATTTCTTCCTCCCTCCCTCCCTGCCCTCCCAGCTCACTGGTTTCCCAACAGCCCCGTCTCCATGGCAACTGAAGGTGGCCAGCTTCCCTGCCCCCATCGGCCCTGCCAGTGGGTTCTCCTGGCACCCCTACCCTTTCTCTGAGACTACTGGGATCTCAGACGGGGAGCACTGGGCCCCAGAGACTAAGTCAGGCCTTAAGCCTCCTGCTTTCCCACTGTTGCCTTGGTTACACTGCCTCTCCAGACTCCTCTCCCTTTCCAACTTCTGCCTTCCTTCTTCCTTCCTCCCTCCCTCCTTTTCTCCACGTCCTCCCCGCTCTCTCCCTCTTCCTCCCTCTCCCTCTCCTCCTTTCCCCTTCTCCCCCTCTCCCAGCCAAAAGGCTCCAGCAGCTGCCCGCTGGGGCCTCACCTTGCTGCCCAGCACAGATGGAGAAGAGGCCAGCCCTGAGCCTTCTTCCATTGTGGGGACCTCCTGTCCTGTCCGACCACCCAAACTTTCTGCCTCCACTTCCCAGCCCTCACCCATGTACAAAGAGTCCTCGGTGCCAGGAGGATGGGCAGGGGCTAGCTTCACAGGCAGAGCCTCACAGGGGGGCAGCTCATATTTATCCTCCTCTTCTTCCTCCTCCTCCTCCTGGGCCTTTGGGAAGGGGTGCTGAGCACAGGGAGGATGGAAGAAGTGCAGGAGGAGCGCTGGCCCCTGCCTCCCCCCACCCCAGGCTCTGCAGCTGGACTTACCCTGTGTCTCCAGGACCCTGGGGCAGGCAGAGGAGCTGGACAGGGGACATCTGTTCTCCAACCTGGAGAGTCTAGACAGGAGACTGAGGAGACCACCTCCTCCCAGCCCACCCCCTTTCTAGCACAATGACTTACTCTCCCTCCCCAAGATAATACAGCATCTGCAGCTCTACGGTGGGCCTCAGCGCTTCCTTCAGCTCAAAGGAACCATGCGCGATGGGCCTTCCCGACCCTGCAGCAGCCCAACAGCATAGGCGTCTGGAGCAAGGGCACCTCCCAGCTGGCCGCCTGCCACACCTATGCCAGACCCCACGCTATGCTCTCCTGAATCTGACCGAGACAGGAAGACGGGCCCCATGCCTTGGCACTGATGGGGAAGAGGCCACTGGGGGGACTCAGATCGCAAGGGACCCTGTTCTGCTGGGCCCCTCTTGCCCGCTGTGTCACTTACCTACGCATTTTGTAGGTGGAAGGGGTGGCCCCGACCTGCAATCAGACTATAATCAACTCTGCCCAAGGGGCCCTTCAGTTTTTGTCAGCCAGACAGTCACAGCCATGACAGCGTGAATGGAGCCCCTGGAGCTGTGGGACAGCAGCCTGGGGCAGGGCAGCCGGAGTTAGTGCGGGGGGCAGAGCTGGGGCCCCGGGTGCTCAGCTGGATGACTCGCTGCGTTAGTGGGTGAGCCCTAATGCTCACAGGGCAGTGGAGGGATGGTCTTACCGGGTGGGCTGGAGGGCCCAGGAGTGCCAGCCCAGCTCCAAGGACAGCTGTGCCCAGGAAAGGGGTGGCGAGGTGGAGACAAAAGAGGAAAGCAAGGAGCTGAGTACTCACCAGGGCTTGTTCCCCCTGAGATTGTCCTGGAAAGTCAGGGAGGCGGATAAGGGGGTGGTCAGTGCAGCTGAATGCCTCTCCTTACCCAAAGTCCTGGGCCCCCAGGGGTGGGCAGGTCTGTGCACCTGGGGCCGCCCCAGAACCAAGTCTCACCATGGCCAAGGTGAAGGAGCTCTGCTTCCCTGAAGCCCAGTCTCTGCCACAAATGTCCTGGGGACAGGGGCCCTATTGTTCCCAATATTTGCATCTCACAAGCACCTGGAAGGTGGGCCTGCTGTGGCTTCCAACCCCAGACCTACTTCACCCATGCCACTCCCAGGACCCAGCCCCAGCTCCCCGAACATGGCCTCCCACCGCTGTGGTCTCCAGCTCTCTGCCCCAAGGGCGGGAGGACTCTCCCCTCCACGCCAGGCCAGCAAAGTTAGACAAGGTTTCAAAGGCTTCCTACAGCTCTCTGATCATTTCCCGTCCTCCTAGAGGCTCAGACTTGCCTGGGATGAGCCAGACCAAGCCCTTTCCCAGTTCACAGAAGCCCTGACATTAATGGGCAGGTCCAGTTAAAAACAGGAAAGTGTCCTTGCAGACACTTTTCGTAAACCCTTTATGACTGCTGTCATTTGCTGGTGCGTCGTGATCAGTGATCAAGGAAATGGAGATTAGTGAAAAGCTCGGAGACACACACTCAGATTTGATTTGACAGCTTCCTTTTCTGATGGATGGATGTTCCTTCAGTAGGTATTTATCGAACATCCACTATATGCCAGCACTGTTCCAGGTGCTGAAGATGCTGTAGGAAACTGAACAGGCAGGCATTACACGTGTGTTTCCTCAGTGGGTTCTCACAATAGCCTCATGTTGCAGGGACTAGTCTCATCCCTGCTTTTCAGACGAGGAACCGGGTGTGAGTCAGCTCGGGCTGCCATCACAGAACACCACAGCCTGGGAGGTTTAAACAACAGAAATGTATTTTCCATTCTGAAGCCTAGAGTCCAAGATAAAGGTGTCATCAGGGCTGGTTTCTGGCGAGAGCTCTTCCTGGCGTGCAGACAGCTTCTTGCTGTGTCCTCAGGTGGCCTTTCCCTGGGCGTGCAGGAGAGATCTCTGCCGTCACGTCCTCGCGTAAGGACAGTAGTCCTATTGAATCAGCGCCTCATCCTTATGACCTCACTTAACCTGAATCATTTCCCTGACGGTTCCGCCTCCAAATACAGTCACATTGGGGGTTAGGGCTCCAACGTAAGAATTTTGTGGGGACACAATTCAGTCCACAGCACTGAGAGACTCTGAGAAGTTGAGCGGCTTTCCCGAGGAGATGCAGTTGGTAAGTGTTCAAGATGGGATTCAACCCAACGTCTTCCCAGCCCAGCTGTGTACAAACCACTGAACCACCCTGTACCTCGTGGAGGATTGGGCCCTGACCCCAGTTCCCTGTGATGGATTTAAGGGGCCCATGACTTCCAGGCGCTCTGTTACCTGAGTTTTGCAACTTTGACTTCTGAGAAGTGTAGGGGCAAAAAGAAGGGCTGGAGCCCTGGCTGGTTTGGCTCAGCGGTTAGCGCATCTGCCGGGTTCAATTCCCTGTCAAGGGCATGTACCTGTGTTGCAGGTTCGATCCCAGGCCCTGGTCGGGGTTGTGTGGGATGCAACCAATCAATGTGTGTCTCTCTCATTGATGTTTTTCTCTCTCTCTCTCCCTCTCCTTTATCTAAAAATCAATGGAGAAACAGTCTTGGGTGAGGATTAACAGCAACAACAACAACAATTAGAAGGGCTGGAGCCTGATGTCTAATTCTGTTTAAACCAAGGAATAAGGAAACACAGACCCGGATATGAATGTAAGACCTTTCTAGGGCACTGCAGCATTCCTGTGCTTGTTTTTGGCGAGGTCCTGGCTCTTGGCACAAAGGAGAAAGGAAGCCATGTGCTTGCATCTGGAGGCCACGGTGTGGGGGCACGGGGGAGAGAGCACCAGGGTCAGCGCTGGCCACAGCCTTCAGAGAGGAAGACCGGATGAGTCCCGGGACCTGCAGGTGAATGAATGGGCGCGGAAGAAGCCAGGAAGGGTCACTGGGGTGGCTAAACAGGGAGCCCATTTGGTGCACTGGGAAAAACTGAGAAAGCAAAATAAAAGAATCAGTCCAGGCCTGGAGTCATGGGGTCTGCTCCCTGACTTCCACTCCCCAGCTGACCTTTGTTCCATATTTGGACCATAAGGCAGGGGGCAGCTAACCCTGCCCAAGGAGACCTCCTATGGGACCAGAGGCAGCCAGTCAAAGTCAGCGGGAGGCTTTCCGTCCCACCCCACTACAGACATAAGCCGAGTGGGTTTCCCAGTCCATGCTGCCTTCACCTCGGCCATAACCTCCCTCTGTTTGGGGCTTTGCATAGGCAAATGCCAGGGCTTGGGTGAGCACAAGCGTCCCAGGCAGAGGATGGAATCCATGTCATCTCTGTGGGGTCACTGGCCTGGGCAGACCCGGGAGAAGGAGGAGGCCTGCCTCATGGCTGTGTGTCATGCAGGACTGCTTCTTGCTCATTGCACAGGCAGCTTTGGACTTCCACTTCCTCTGTCTTTGGCACAGGATTGCTCTGTGCACAACCACAGCTGTTCCCTTGGGAGGGCAGCACGTGACGACCTGTTTTACGGTCTTCCAAAGCACAGAGTGAGTTTCCACGTTTTTGAGATCTCAGGTACGGATCTCTACTGAAAGCAGCCCATAGTTTGCAGGCCTAGGGTGGTCTAAGTCCACCCGAAGGACACACAGAACAGTAGTTCCTGATTTGCAGGATCCTAAGAATCACTGGAAGACTTGTTAAAAGTCTTAGATTCCCAGGCCTTTCTGAGAACATTTTTTCATCCTCACCCGAGGATATATTTACTGATTTTAGAGAGAAAGAAGGGAGGGAAGGAAGGAGGGAGGGCGGAAGAGAGAGAGAGAGAGATTGATGTGAGAGAGAAACATCGATCAGTTGCCTCGGGGATTAAACCCACAACCTAGGCATGTGCCCTGACTGGGACTCGAACCTGAAACCTTTTGATGTACAGGATGACACTCTCAACCATGGCTGAGCCACCCAGCCATGGCCTTCCTGAGATCTTAAGAACTGGGTGCTCCAGGCGAGAACTGGGAATCTAGACTATTTCTAACAAGCATCCTGGGTCAGTCTTGTGATCAGTCAAGTCTGAGAAATGCTGTTCTGTAGGAGTCTGAGAAGAAGTGATTCCTAGGACACAGACAGCCTTTAGCTTGTTGGGAACACAGGGAAGAAGGAACGTGACACAGACCCTGCTCTCAAGGGACCACTGTGAGCGACGGAGAGGGCCAACCCAAGGAGATGTTCGATCTGTCTGGGCTCCCATTTCCTCTTGTGTAAATGGGGATGTTAATAAGACATTCCTCCTGGCGGGGGTGAGGGTCGAAGGAGATGACAGCACGTGAGACGCACAGTGTGAGCACAATAAATATCAGCTCTTCCTGCGGTGGGGGTGCCATGGCTGAGGTCGTTGTCAGCAGACAGAAGAGGTGCTGACGTCTAGCTGGCATCCCTGGTGTGAGCGCGGTAGGAAGCCCTGTGAGGAGGGGTGGTTTCTGAGGACCTGAAGGAGGACAGGTGAGCAGGCCGGAGGTCGTAGAGGTGAGGGAGTGCGCCCCGTAGAGCAGGAACTGTGCAGGTGGAGGTGGCTGGGCTCCCAGGGAACTGGGGGACGTCGGCCGTTCTCTCTGGTTCTCGAGCATTGCCTACATCTGGGGCGCTCTCCGTCTTCTGAATGTTGCTTCCCTTCACAGAAGCCAGAGAAGGCCTTCCCAGCCTCCTTGCAGCTGGGGTGCAGGCATGCTGCCAGTCCCATGCCCTCCTGCTGGACTTTGAATCTGAAGCAGGCACCCAGAGGATTCCCCCCTGGGGAGAGGTGACAGCTCTATCCTGTTTCCAGAGGCCGAGGAGGCTGAGACCCTCGTGGTACCGCCCAGGGCCTGGGTCAGAGTTTTGGGCAAACGGTGGTGTTGGGCTTAGAGGTGCCTCCACGAGGCCAGCTGGCTGGATCCCTTGGGACATTGTTCCTAGCTGCTTCTCTGGCCCTTCCGGAGATGCTGTGAGCTACAGGATTATTATTACTTTTTTAATCCTCACCCGAGGATATGTTTTCATTCATTTATTTATTTATTTTTGAGAGAAGAGAGAAAGAGAGAGAGAGAAAGAGAGAGAGAGAGAGAGAGAGACAGAGAGACAGAGAGACAGAGAGACAGAGAGACAGAGAGAAATCGTTTGGCTCCTGTATACGCCCTGACCGGGGATCGAACCAGCAACATTTTGGTGTACAGGACGACACTCCAACCACCTGACTCACCTGGCCAGGGCCAGAATTCTTTCAGTGCAAAAAAATTTTTTTTCTTTATTATTTTTTGAGAGAGAGGAAGGGAGAGGGGGAGAGAGATAGAAACATCGATGAGAGAAAACATTGATTGGCCGCCTCCTGCATGTCCCCCACTGAGGGTATGGCCCACAACCTGGGCAGGTGGGAATCGAACTGGCGACCTCTTGGTGCATGGGTCGACGCTCAACCACTGAGCCACACCGGCCAGGCAGGGCCAGAATTCTTTTTTTTATCTTCACCCGAGGATCTTTTTCCATTTCTCTTTAGACTGAGTAGGAGGGAGAGAGAGAGGGAGAGAGAGAGAGAGAAAAACATCAATGTGAGAGAGACACATCGACTGGTTGCCTCCCACACGACCTCCACCAGGGTTGGGGACGAACCACAACCAAGGTACGTGCCCTTGGCTGGAATCGAACCCGGGTCTCATTGGTCCAAGGGCCGATGCTCAACTGCTGAGCCAAACCGGCCAGGGCTAGAATTATTTTAATAAATCATTTTTCAGCCTAAATTAAGTAGGGCTGGCTTCTCTTATTTTCAGTGAAGAGCTCTAATTTAGAGAGGAAAGTACAGCATCCATGAAATCACCGTGGATGCTGAGAACCTGAACCGTGCAGCCAGGTGCACGTATCTCCTGGGAAGGCGAGACCAGGTAAAAATGTGTCATCAGTTTATCTTTCTATACTCCTGAGACATTTCTATGACAAACATTAACTTTTTATAATTAAAGATATCAGCCCTGGCTGGTTTGGCTCAGCGGTTGGAGTGTCGGAGAGTCCCGGGTTCGGTGTCTGCTAGGGGCACGTACCAAAAAAAACCAAAAAACAATATATATATATATATATATATATATATATATATATATATGTATATGTATATGTATATGTATATGTATATGTATATGTATATGTATATGTATATGTATATGTATATGTATATGTCAATACAGATTCTTTTAAAAAGAAAAAAGGAAGGAAGGAAGGGAAGGAGGGAGGGGTGACCTGGATTTCCAGCATGAGGAAGCGTGGGAAGAAAGATGTCCTGGGGCAGGTGGGGCCCTGGCAGTAAGAGGCGAGGCCGAGGGCAGGGTCTGGGAGTGTGAGGCCGCCACAGGACAGCCAGGTTTCCCTTAGCCAGGGAAGCAGGGGAAAGGGGTGCTGCGAACACAAGACTGGGCGTAGATTCCCATTCTTCTCCTAGAGGTGGGGAACCTTTTTTTCTGCCAAGGGCCATTCGGATATTTATAACATCATTCGAAGGCCATACAAAATTATCAACTTAAAAATTAGCCTGCTAGCCAGTCCATTGTAGCTCAGTGGATTGAGCGTCGCCCTGTGGTCTAGAGGTCCCGGCTCGATTCCTGGTCAGGGCACATGCCTGGGTTTTGGGCTCCATCCCTGGTAGGGGCATGCAGGAGGCAGCTGGTCAATGTTTCTGTCTCTCTCTCCCTTCCTCTCTCACTAAAAAATCAATAAAACTATTAAAAAAAATTAGCCTGCCGCCCTGGCCGGTTTGGCTCAGTGGTTAGAGCATCAGCCTGCGGACCAAGGAGTCCCGGGTTTGATCCCGGCCAAGGGCATGTGCCTTGGTTGCGGTTTGTCCCCAGCCCCGGCTGGGGTCTTTCGGGCAGCAACCAATCCATGTCTCCCTCTCTCTCTCTCTCTCTCCCCGCTTCCCATTCTGTTTGAAGATAAAATGTAAAAATATCCTTGGGAGGATTAAAAAAAAAATTAGCCTGTCATATTTGATTTATCAGGCCTTATATAGCCCTTAGGCTAGAATGTTCCCCACCCAGGAATGGGGAATCTACAGGGCTAAGTGGAAGGCATGGGGTAGAAAGAGGGAAGGGAGAACTTTCTGAACATGAGGTTAGGGCCAAGTGGCTGGCATGGGACAGGCCTGAACGAGGGGACGGGAGGGGGGACCTGGGAGTGGAGAACAAGATCCCGTGAGGGGTAAGGGAGAATGAGTCCCTCAGGATATTTTTACCTGAACAGGTGTTCGAGGTCCAATTGAACTCTGTCCGTGGTTGGGTTAGTTAATGTCAGGGACACATATATGGAGGAGCTAGGGTGGGAGAAGTAGGCGGGGGCCTGATCCTAGGAGGCAACAAGAAACACTTGGTCTCCATTCACAGAGTCATGGGTTTTAGGCAGGACTATCTGCTGTGAGTAAAGGTTCTGGAACAGGGAAGGGCAGGGAGTGTGGGACAAAGGCACACAACCATGGCAGGAGCAGAAGGAAGCAGGGCGGTGCCAGCTTCTGCACTTTACCCTGGAGGCCAGAGAAGGCCAACCTCAGCTTTCAACCCCAACCCTAACTTTGGGAATCTGTTGAAAGCTACTGTGCTGCCTTGCAGAAAAACAGAGACAAACTACACACCACATTTTGTATCCGCTTTCAGGGGAGATAGAGGGAGGGTCTGTTACTAACCTCTGAAGCTGCAGCAAAAAATGATCTGCACCAGGGAGGAACAGGAGCCAGAGATCCCTCTTAGGAAGTTTGTCTGGGCCTCTGTCCATCAGTCCTCCTCTCCCATCGCAGCTGCCGCCAGGGTAAGCTGACTCAGCAGGCCTGGGAGGGAGCGGGCTGCAGAGGAAGAGGGTCTCTGCCAGCTCATGCTACACCAGCCCCAACACTGCCCTTCATTCATCAGCCCAGGAGGGCCCCTTCTCTCCCGACTGCCAACCACTTTTCTTCAAGGTTGTCCCTGACAGCCCTGGCCGGGTAGCTCAGTTGGTTAGAGCGTCGTCCCGATACACCACAGTTGCAAATTCAATCCCTGGTTAGGGCACATACAAAAATCAACCAATGAATGCATAAATAAGTGGAACAACAAATCGATGTTTCTCTCTCCCTTCCTCTCTCTGTAAAATCAATCAATAAAATTTTTAAAAAAGATTGTCCCTCGTTCTGACCAGTGTGGCTCAATGGTTAGAGCGTCAGCCTATGCACTGAAGGGTCTTGTGTTCGATTCCTGGTCAATTGCACTAACCTGGGTTGCAGGTCTGATCCCCAGCTCCGGTCAGGGCACATACGGGAGGCAACCAATTGATGTGTCTCTCTCATATCGTTGTTTCTCTCTCTCTCTCTCTCTCTCTCCGCCCCTCCCATCCACTCTCTCTAAAAATCAATGGAAAAAATATCCCCATATATATATGAAGTAGGGTACAGATATTTTTTTCCATTGCTTCAGAGGTTAGTAACAGACCCTCCCTCTATCTCCCCTGAAAGCGGATACAAAATGTGGTGTGTAGTTTGTCTCTGTTTTTCTGCAAGGCAGCACAGTAGCTTTCAACAGATTCCCAAAGTTAGGGTTGGGGTTGAAAGCTGAGGTTGGCCTTCTCTGGCCTCCAGGGTAAAGTGCAGAAGCTGGCACCGCCCTGCTTCCTTCTGCTCCTGCCATGGTTGTGTGCCTTTGTCCCACACTCCCTGCCCTTCCCTGTTCCAGAACCTTTACTCACAGCAGATAGTCCTGCCTAAAACCCATGACTCTGTGAATGGAGACCAAGTGTTTCTTGTTGCCTCCTAGGATCAGGCCCCCGCCTACTTCTCCCACCCTAGCTCCTCCATTTTTTCCCATGGACTCACTCACATGCACCTTCTCTCTGTGGTTCCAACATGATTGGGGCCCCAGGTGGCCCATTCTGCACCCTATTGACTTTAGGAAATTTCAACTGGAAGAAATTTAGATCTTTAAAGGAGGCTGCTCTTACTGTTTACAATTGCTAAGATCTGGAAACAGCCCAAGAGTGCATGAATAGATGAGTGGATAAAAAAGCTGTGGTACAGCACTGGCTGGTTTGACTCAGCGGTAGAGTGTCGGCCCGTGGACCAATGAGTCCCGGGTTTGATCCCAGCCAAGGGCACGTGCCTCGGTTGTGGTTCGTCCCCGGCCCTGGTCGGGGTTGTGCGGAAGGCAGCCAGTCGATGTGTCCCTCTCACATCGATGTTTCTCTCTCCCTCTCTCTCTCTCTACCTGAAGATAAATAGAAAAATATCCTCAGGTGAGGATAAAAAAAAAGCTGTGGTACATATACACAATGGAATACTATGCAGCTGCAAGAAAGAAATATCTCTTATCCTTTGAGACGACATGGAGTGACCTCGAGAGTATTATCCTAAGCGAAACAAGCCAATCAGAGAAAGACAAATATCACGTGATCTCACTTATTTGTGGAATATAATGAACAAAACAAACTGATGAACAAAATAGACCCAGAGACATAGAAGTAGGGTACAGACTGACAAACCGCAGAAGAGGGGTTCGAGGGGGAGGGAAGAGATAAACCACAGAACTTATATGCATGTATGCATAACCATAGACATAAACAACAATGCTGGAGACCAGGTGGGGGTGGGGGGAATCGGGAGGAGGGTGTCAATGGGGGGAAAAGGAGAAACATCTGTAACAAAAATAAATTAATAAAAAATATTAAAAACAAAAATAAAGGAGGGTGCTCTTAATGTATAGCAAAACACGGTAAAATATACAAAAGGACTCATCTATATGTATGTTATACTTCAAAAAAGTTTGCCACTCCCTCCCAACTCCACTCTCCTTATCTCTGCACCTGGCAATGCCCCCTTCATAGGTGTGGTTCAAGCACACTTTCCTTCCCCCAGACCTCAGCCCTGTCCCGTCTCAGCTCCTTATTATGCAGATCACCGTAGCTTCTTTAGTTGTTGTTTTTTAAATTTATTTGATAGAGAGAGAGAGAGACATTGATTTGTTGTTCCACTAATTTATGCATTCATTGGTTGATTCTTCTATGTGCCTTGACCAGGGATCAAACCCACAACCTCGGCATAACAGAACAAGGCTCTAACCAACTGAGCTACCCAGCAAGGCACTTCTTTAGTTGTTTTAAAACTTGATGCTTTAGCCCACAGCCCAGATTCTACCCAGGAGCGAGCCCAGGAGATGTTCCAGTATTCAGGAAGCCTGGGTAAGGTGCAAACACATGTCACATGGTTTCTTTCCTCCCGTTCTAGTCTCAGACAGGCTCCATCTTATCTGGGGGCTGTGTACCTGCCATTCTTCTGCTGGAACACTCTGGCCCCCTTTCTCCCTCTTCCTTCGATCCACGGTTTAAGTGACCCTCAGCAGGAATCCCAGACCAGGGCAGTCTGTCCCCCACACTCTCAGGGCTCCCACCACAGTGAAATCTACAGGTTTATTTCAGGGCTAGACTATCGATTGCACCAAACTCTAAGCTCTCTAAATGGGTAGCGACTGTGTCTGTTTGGTTCATGGCCAAATTCCCAAGGCTCAGCCCACAGCTTGGCACAGCAGCTCTAGAAAAATATTTGTTGTCGCCCGGCCGGTGTGGCTCAGTGGTTGAGTGTTGACCCATGCACTAAGAGGTCACTGGTTCGATTCCCAGTCAGGGCACATGCCCAGGTTGTGGGCCCGATCCCCAGTGGGGGGCATGCAGGAGGCAACCAATCGATGTTCTCTCTCATTGATGTTTCCATCTCTCTCTCCTTCTCCCTTCCTCTCTCTCTAAAATCAATAAAGAAAAAAATTTTTTTAAATATTTGTTGTAGCTGCGCATTCAAATCTTATTCAAAGTCCTTCTCTCTGCAAACATCCTTGGGTTCTCTCTTCTGAAAGACCCATGTTGTTCCTTTCTTGCCCATTGGACACCAGCTGCAGACCTAGACTGAGCAGTGTCCTGAGCCCCTTCCCTGTTACCTGCAAATAATCCCCTTCTCGAAATGCAGGTGGATTACCAAGGACTCTTCTCTGGGCACCTTTGACGGATCTTGCAGGCACCCTAGTGGGTCCTTTCCTCTATTTACCTTCCTGTGTGAGGGAGGGAGGCATGTTTTCTCCCTGCCCTCCTGGGCACTCCATCCCCTTCCCATTTCCCCAACTCCCCAGCCAGATGTAATATGGCCCTGCTTGGGCTTCCTTCAGCTCAGAGCCGGGAGCCAGGCATGTGCTAGTCCCGCTGCATCCTTGTTCCTTTCTCTTAAGTCTGGCGAGCAGAGAGAGACCAGAAAACGGGCCGCGCCTTCTACCTCCCCCTTAGGAAAGACCAGACACTGACGTTCCCGGATGTGTCTCCATCCCACATCCTTCCTTGATGGGTGTGGAGTGCCCAGAGATCACCCTCCCCACCTTTACCACCGGAAAAGCTGAGACTAAAGCGGAGATGGATGCTGGGCCTCCGGCCAAGGCCATCTAATTATGCACACAGGACCAAAGCCCTCAGTCCCTTCGCCCCGGTCCCAGACCGCTGGAGGGATCTGAGCAGTGGTTCCACAGCGGAGGGCGCTCCCTGGTGGTGAGGAGAAGCATGGCGGCCTGCCCCTCATCTCCAGGTCAAGCTGACAGGAAGGGGCGTGGCCTGGAGGACCACCGACTGCAGGCTTTAGTTATCATCTGTTATTGATACAAAGACCTTGCTTTGAACGGCGGAAATCTGTTACGTCCTATACAAATGCAAGATTTTAAAAATGTGTAGAAACAACACTAAAGCAAAAATTCAACCATAATTCCACTATACGTGGAAGGTGTTATGAAAACCATGAATTTCTGTTTATGATTTTTAAACGCCAGTTTTAACAAACTTTTATTGAAAACATTCATGTGCTAAAGATACTTCTGCTAAAATAGGAATCCTGCAGTTGCATCAGGATGTGTGACCAGTGTAGGTGCAGGCATTTCCATGTACAGAATATAGATGTGTCCTGAGTGGCTGCCAAAGTCCCAAAGGGGAAAAACTCCACTTTTGGTACATGGTACCCTTAGCCACATTCCTGGTGATGACCTAATAATATTGTCCTGTGTCTAACTGCACCCTGTTGGCCATATGTATATTCAGGAAGTAGGGATAGTCATGAAATGGCTTCTGGCACATCACCCACAAGTAACACAGGCTTTTACTGATTCAAGAGTCCTGGAGACGCTCACTGTCGAAGGAGAGAATAGGCTCTTATTAAAGAGCCCGGGAACTGGGGCAAGGGTGTCTCCAAGTTTCTATGGCATCTATCTTTGGTGTCTGGGGGCAGAGAGGCTACTGAACAAAAGGCTAGTTGTCTTAACAGAAATACTTGGAAAACCAAGCCTTTGAGAACTTCCCAGGCAAAAATGGGCATGCTTAGAGACCACCTGACCAGTTATGACCTCAACTCCTGCTACCAAGGGAATCTGAGCAATCTACTTGGCGTATCCTCCCTAGAGTTGTTTCTAACTGTTTCAAGATTAAATGGAATATTTCTAGGAAGTAGCTAGTCTGGACCTAACTATAGAAGAATCAGTCTCACTGACATTACAGGGTCCTGGCTATACCTTCATAAACTAGGCCTTTTCCTATCAACCTGATGATCAGGGACAGAGCAGCATATCACCAGATCAGAAAATGTAAACGCTGAAAATGGGGTTGGAGACACAAAGTCCAATGTGTTGCTGGCCACTGCGGTGTCACTGCTCCCGATACCAGTGTAACCTGAATCCCCACTTGGGAGCCAGAAATCAGCTGAGAAGAGGCCTCTGGAGAGAGACTGTCCTGGCCCCTGAGGGTGAATGAAGTGGGGCCTCGGCACAGCTCATCCCACCGAGCAGGCTGGACCCCTGAGTTCCTGACTTGCACTAAAGGGTTTGGGTAAGTCCCTTCTCTAGCGCCACAGAAGGTCCCTGGGTAACCTGGGAAGTTAGGACAAGAGTTCTGGCGCCTGACCCTGAGGTGTGAGCAGAGCACTTTGCGAGAGAGCATACTGAATGAGAGGGCCCTGGTTATAACTTCCTGGCAGCCCCTCGGCCTTGGCATTGCCACGTAAAGCTGAAGCCTGGGCGCAAGGCGCTGACAGCGGTCAGGCACAGCGGCCTGGACATCAGGACCTACATCCCAAGACACTGCGGACCAAGCCTTCCCTGGGCTTCTCCAGGAGACCTGCTGGCCCTAACAGGCTTAGTCCTGCTTCAGTGTCGGGGCTGCTCCTCCCTCCAGGAAAGGGAGTTCGCGCCAGGCGACGGAGGAGAGGTCAGGGAGGCGCCCCCTGCGTCCCTCCCAGGCGACGGGCCCCAGCCCCACTACATCCCCGTCCCCTGCAGCCCCAGCCGCGCTGGGGGGCGGGGCGGGGCTCCCGGAGGTGGGCTGGGGCCGGGGACCCCACCGCGGAGCAGTGTGTGCAGGGGCGGGGCGCCGGCTTGCGCGGAGACACCTCCTCCTCCATAGCAGGGGCGCCCCCACTCGGTGATGGGGATCCCACCGCGCAGAACGCTGTCTTCCGGTCGCGACCGTGCGGCTGCTCGAGGCCCCGCCCCCAGCCCACTCCTGCTGGGAAGTGTAGTTCGTGGGGGCGGGGCCGGCTGTGTCCCCCTGACTCCGCGGCCGTGGTCCACTGCGCCGGGCTTGGCGCCGGGGTCGCAGCCCCCTCCTGCTGAGATTTGTATTCGAGCCTGGGGGAGGGAGGATCCACCCGAGCCGAACCCGGAGGGGTGCCATCCTCATCCCTCGTTTTCCTGCGTGCCCTGGATCTGGACACAAGGCCTGGCGCGCGGGGTTCCCCACTCCAGCCGGGCTCCCCCTGGCCCTTCTCGCCTGCCTAGCTTTGTGTCTGGGGTGGGCAAACCGAGGCCCGAATAGGGGCGGAGCCAGCCCCGAGTTGAAAGGCTGGAGAAAAAGGCCTGGGAGGCCCAGACCAACCTGGTGGGCAAGGCTGGGCTAGGAGAGGGCCCAGAGCCCTTTCACTTCTTAGAGTCTGTGATCAATGCTGTCTCAAAATGATGAACAGACCTGCCCAGGACTGGCTGGCACATTAGAGCTGACTACCTTACAGGGTTGACAGATACAATTTTTTTTAATATATTTATTTTCTTTATTGATTTGAGAGAGAGAGGAAAGGAGAAGGAGAGATAGAAACATTGATGAGAGAGAACACTGGTTGGCCGCCTCCTGCATGGCCCCCACTGGGGATCGGGCCCACACCCTGGGCATGTGCCCTGACCAGGAATCCAACCGGTGACCTCATAGTGCATGGGTCCATGCTCAACCACTGAGCCACACCAGCAAGGGGGCTACAGATACGATTTTTAAATGCTAAATTTGGCATCTACAGAGGGAGTTCAGGTGGGGGGAAGTATATTGTGAAAACAAGAAATGGGGCGACCCTGGCTCACAGGTTTACTTTGAGGGTCAAATGGGGTTTCTGTGTGGGGAGGGGTATTTGTAAACTGTAAGGCCCAAGGCATGGGCGAGGTGTTATCATCACCAGGATCAGAACCTGAAGCATGGTGGGGAACCATTTTTCTGCCAAGGGCCATTTGGATATTTATAACATCATTCGAGGGCCATACAAAATTATCAACTTAAAAATTAGCCTGCTACCTGGCCAGTGTGGCTCAGTGGTTGAGTGTCGACCCATGCACCAAGAGGTTGCTGGTTCGATTCCCAGTCAGGGCACATGCCCAGGTTGTGGGCCCGATCCCCAGTGGGGGGCATGCAGGAGGCGGCCAATCGATGTTCTTGCTCATCGATGTTTCTATCTCTCTCTCCCTCTCCTTCCTCTCTCTCTAAAATCAATAAAGAAAAAAAAAATTAGCCTGCTGTATTTGGTCAGGCTAGTTTGGTGAGCCCTGTGATGTTAGCTGGTACTGATTTCTTGGGCATTAAGCGGCCCACAGGCCGTTGCCCACACCTGCAAGAGCTCTGAGCCTTCAGGAGCCCCACTTTAAAGGGGAAGGTACATTGACTATAGTTATGTAAGATGTCCCCATTAGGAGAAGCTGGGTAGAGACATGGGACCTCTCTATACTATTTTTTTTAAGTGGGGTGCAAATGGGTCAAGGAATGCCTTGTCACTCAGAGGTTACAAAGCTCCTTTGCTTTGATTTTTAAATCATTTTTAATTCTCACTTACAGTTGACATACACCATTATATTAGTTTCAGGTATACACCCCAGTGACCAGACATTACATAACTTAATAAGTGATCACCCAAATAAATCCCATACCTATCCAGCACCATGCCTAGTTATTAGAATATTATTGACTATTTTCCCTATGCTGTACTTTACATCCCCATGACTGTTCTGTAACAACCAATTTGTACTTTTTAATCCCTTCACCTTTTTTGCCCATACCCCCAACCCCCCCTCCCATCTGGCAACTAATAAAAAGTTCTCTGTATCCATGAGTCTGTTTCTGTTCTGCTTTTTCTTTCTTTCTTTCTAAAAAAAAAATGTTTTTATTGATTTTTTTAGAGAGAGAAATAGAAACATCTATGTGAGAGAGAAACATTGATCTGCTACCTCCTGCACTCTCCCTACTGGGGATCGAGCCCACAACCAGGGCATGTGCCCTGACCAGGAATCGAACCGGGACCTCTCAGTCCATGGGACACCACTCAATCCACTGAGCCACACTGGCCAGGCCTGTTCTGCTTTTCATTTTGTTTGTAGAAGCCGCTTTGTTTTTTGTTTGTTGACAGCTTTATTGAGTGTACAATTCAATGCTTTTTAGATACTCACCATGCAACCATAACCACAATCTAATTTTAGAACATTTTCATCACCCCCAAAAGAAACCTGTATCCATTAGCAGTCACCCCCTAAGACCCCCTTTCCCCTCCAGCCCTAGGCAACCACAAATCTTTCTATTTCTATAGATTTACCTATTCTGGACATTTCATATAAATCAAATCATGTAATATGTGATCTTTTGTGACTAGATTCTTTCACTTAGCATCATGTTTAAAAATTTGTCCAGGTTGTAGCATGTAACGGCACTCCGTATTATTTTTGCAACTTCTTGTGAGTATATTTTGAAATAAAACTTAAAAAAATTTTTTTTTCTTTATTGATTTTAGAGAGAGAGGAAGGGAGAGGGAAAGAGAGATAGAAACATCGATGAGAGAGAACATCGATTGGTAGCCGCCTGCATGCCCCCCACTGGGGATTTGGCCCACAACCTGGGCATGTGTCCTGACCAGGAATTGAACTGGCAACCTCTTGGTGCATGGGTCGACGCTCAACCAGTGAGCCACACTGGCCAGGCAAAACTTTTTTTTTAAAGGTATCTAGAGGGTGAGCAGAGGTAGATCCTTACATGTGAAATGAGTCAGCTGGCGTGAGCATTCCATGGGAGAGGAGGAGGGAGAGCAGGGACTGGCAGGGAGGGGGCCCATCTCAGCCCAGCTGCACCTTAGGAGGCTGTGGGCAGTGAGGGTTGGGAGGGGAGGCATGGAGTCCCACCACCTGGCTCTCACCCCATTCTCTACCACTTACTAAGTGGGTCCTGGAGCAAGTTAGTTTGACCTCACTTTGCCTCCATTTCTTTATCTGTAAAATGAAGATAATAAGATGATCTACCTTAGAGGGTAAATGGGAGGGTTAAGTGAGAAAATTATATAAAGGACAGTGCCTGGCCTATAGTGCAGCACTCAATAGTTTTAGCTCTTGTCATGACCTTACCCTTGCTGTGACCCTGGCCTTGAAGGGTAAACCTGCCCTCTTGTGTCCTCCTTGGGGACCAGTCCCTGCTGCCCCAATCACTCAGTGTCCTTCCCTGCCTTCACAATGCTCCCCCTGACTCCTCCTGGCCTGCTCATTCATACTGCACTAGACAGTCCCACTTTTCCAAGAGGTCACCAGGATTCCAGAGTGTCACTGGAATGTCTCTGAGCAACCAGCAGTGATTAAAATCAACAGCAAACAGCCTGGCTAGGATGGCTCAGTTGGTTGAATGATGTCCTGTGTGCCAAAAAGTTGCTGGTTCGATTCCCGGTCAGGGCACATATCTGGGTTGCGGGTTCGATCCCCAGTCAAGGAGCATACAGAAGGCAACCAATCGATGTCTCTCTTCCTCTCTCTAATCATGTCCTTTGTTGAGGATTAAAAACAACTGCCCTGGCCGGTTTGGCTCAGTGATTAGAGCGTCAACCCTCAGACCAGAGAGTCCTGGGTTCGGTTCCCGCTAAGGGCATGTACCTCGGTTGCAGTTTGTCCCCGGCCCTGGTTTGGGTCATGTGGATGACAACCACTCGAGGTGTCTCTCTCACATCGATGTTTCTCTCTCTCTCTTCCTCCCTCTCTCCCTCCTGCTCTATCTGAAGATAAATGCAAAAAATGTCCTCGGGTGAGGATAAAACAAACAAAAAACAACAACAAACAAAAATGTTTCAAATCTTGAGCTTTATGCAGGAAAAAAAATGACCATCCAGACCCCCGGCCATTCCTCAGAACTGGTTAAAACAATCTAGAAAGATTCATTGCAGATCAGATCTAAAGATTAGAAGTATCGTGAGTCAGTGCCCTCAAAGGAATATGCTGGGGGATTGCAAGAGATCCCTGTCAGTCCCGCAGGCTGAGGAAATGCAACAGCTCAGCCCGCACTGTGCTTCCAGACCGGAGTCGGAGGAGCCAGAAGGACTCTCCTTGTCTAGCACCTGCATTTTATTGGGAAACTGAGGCTCCGAGAGGGCTGTGTGGCAGGTAGGGAACTTGCTTAGGGAGAATCCTTTGCAATTTCTGGAAATTCTTAGCCCAGGAAATCAGTTCATAGCCTGGGTCCATGGACACAGAAGCAGAAAGCTGGCTGTCCTGGGAGCCTCAGACGTTGGCCGGAGTCCAAGCAGCCAAGCCCGGAAGTCAGTGTCTGATGCCTCCCTGTCCCGGTTTCTTTCTGCCAGATGTTTGTCCCTGATGTAGGAGTTTATTAATAACGGCCACTCTTTCCTTTTGCGATCATTGCTGAAGCACCAGCAGCCAAAATTCAATTCAATCCCTTTGTGACTTCTGACCAGAGTAAGAACCATAAAAGGCCTTTCAATGCACCTTCCCGCATTTGCAGGGAGAGTATGTCTTCTCTTTCCAAAGAGCTGAGGCAGAATATAGTGTTCGATTCATGCCCACCCAAAAGGATGATGAAGTTCAGGTTGTGTAAGGACACTACAAAGGGCAGTAGATTGGCAAAGTAGTCCAGATCTACAGGAAGAAATATGCCATCTACACTGAACCAGTGCAGCAGAAGGCCGATGGCACGACTGTTCACGTGGGCACTCCCCCAGCGCGGTGCTTATCACTAGACTAAAGCTGGATAAAGACCACAAAAAGATCCTTCAACATAAAGCCAAATCTCACCAAGTAAGAGAGGGAAAAGGCAAATACAAGGAAGAAACAATTGAAAAGTTGCAGGAATAAAGTAATCATATATAAAGCTTTCATTGAAAACTGTTTAAATGGCCCTGGCCGGTTTGGCTAAGCAGTTAGAGCGTTGGCCCGAGGACCAAAGGGTCTCGACTTCGATTCTGGTCAAGGGCACGCACCTGGGCTGCAGGTTCGACCCCAGCCCAGGGCCAGTCATGTGGGAGGCAACCAATCAATGTGTCTCTCTCACATGGATGTTTCTCTTTCTCCCTCCCTCCCTTCTACTCTATCTAAATTTTTTTTTTATTGATTTTTTTAGAGAGAGAGGAAGGGAGAGAGATAGAAACATGGATGTGAGAGAGAAACAGCGATCGGTCGCCTCCCGCACACCCCCTACTGGGGATCGAACTGGCAACCCGGGCACATGCCCTGACCAGGAATCAAACCAGGACCTCTCAGTCCATGGGACAAAGCTCAATCCACTGAGCCACACTGGCCGGGCTCCACTCTATCTAAAAATCAATGGAAAAATATACTCAGGTGAGGGTTTAAAAAAAAACAAACTGTTAAAATGAAATAATAATAATGGTCCTAGCACCTTGCATATGGGCCTTTTTTCAAATTGCCTCCAGTAGGTTGTCTCATGTATTCCCACAATCCCCCAAGGTGGGAGGGCTGGGGTATTGTCCTCACTTCACTTCATGGGTAAGGAACCTGTTTAAGCAACTTTCCCAAGGTGACAGGCTGGAGCAGTACTAGAATGTGGGGCTTTTGCTGTCTAATCTGTCAAGACATCAATACAAATATGTTTGGAGTGTCTATTACCTGTTGAGTGCTCTGCTGAGTGCTGAGGTCACAAGGATAGCCTGACATGGTCCCTGGCTAGAGGGGCAAACTGTGACGGAAGAGCTACTGACTGTGGGTGGTGGTGGAAGTGTCCTATATCTTGGTAGGGATATCTTGGGTCACATGGACGTTTGCATATATCAAAACTCATTCCCCTGGCCGGTGCATGGTTGAGCGTCAACCCATGCACTAAGAGGTCACTGGTTTGGTTCCCAGTCAGGGCACATGTCCAGGTTGTGGACCCAATCCCCAGTGGGGGCATGCAAGAGGCTGCCAATCGATGTTCTCTCTCATCGATGTTTCTATCTCTCTCTCCCTCTCCCTTCCTCTCTCTCTAAAAATCAATAAAGAAAAAAAATTAAGCCTGGCCGGTGTGGCTCAGTGGTTGAGCGTCGACCCATGCACCAAGAGGTTGCCGGTTCGATTCCCAGTCAGGGCACATGCCCAGGTTGTGGGCCAAATCCATAGTAGGGGGCATGCAGGAGGCGGCCAATCGATGTTCTCACTCATCGATGTTTCTCTCTCTCTCTTCCTCTCCCTTCCTTTCTCTCTAAAATCAATAAAGGGAAAAAAATTAAAAAAAAAAAAACCTCATTCAACTGTACACTTATGATTTGTGCATTTCACTGTAAATTTTACCTTAAAAAATGTAAAAAATTTAAATGCTCTGGAAGGTTTATGCCTAGCAAGGCTTTAGTAGCTGTCTGGAAGCAGGCCAGTGACTGACGAAGTTTCTCATGAATACAATTCCACCTTTGTTAGTGGGGTGTGGCTGAAAAGTTTTCTCCTGGAGACTGTAGACCCAGATGGTCCAGTGGCCTTGATGCCCAGAGCATGTGGGGAGCACTGAGGAGGGAGTCAAGGATCACTACATGTTTCAGAGGAGGGATTGATAAGCTGAGTCTGCAGGGGAGCGGTTGGTCAGAGGAGGGAGCACAAGGGGAGGGAAGGTGTCTCTAAGCATTCCTCAGTGGAGTGTGGTTGCCCAGCATCAAAGATGGAAAGGAGTAGAACCAAGCTTTGAATTGCTTCCCTTACCCCAGGCCCTATCAGTGGGCCTTGGAGAAACTCATGCCTGTTCGAAACTTTGAAGCTGCTTCCCAAGAAAGGAAAAAGTCCTATTACCACTGTGTCCGGGAGCCAGGGCCACGCCCTGATCCTGCTGCCTGTTGCCACCTGACATCTCGTGGGTTTGCGGTGTGCGGCTCATGGCTGTCTCCATTTAGAAGCCAAGGTGGAGAGCAGGTCACTTGCTGTCTGATTCCCTTCCAGAACTCCTGGCCTCCTGTGCAGACACTGTCTGGCCTGTTTTCCTCTGAGTGAAGAGGAGGAGGGTGAGGGGTTGCAGGTCTAGCACCAGCTTTGAAGCTAGACTAGCCAGGGTTAAAATCCTGGTTCTACTACGGAACCGGCAGTGTGACCCTGGGCAAGTCACCTGTGTGGATGAAAAAGGGGATGTGTACTCTGCCTGACAAGCTCAGGGGAAGCCTGCATGGCAGGCCTTACAAACTCAGAGACTGAAATTTACCACATCGGATGGTCTCAACATAAAGATTCCTAATTAAAAGTAAGTCATGGGAGCCCTGGGTGGTTTGGCTCAGCGGTTAGAGTGTCAGCCCAAAGGATCTTGGGTTCGATTCCCAATCAAGGGTATGTACCTTGGTTGCGAGTTCTATCCCTGGTCCTGGGTTGTGCAGGAGGCAACCAATCGATGTATCTCTCTTACATCAATGTTTCTCTCTCTCTCTCTCTCTCTCTCTCCCTTTCCCTCCCCTTCCACTCTATCTAAAAATCATTGGAAAAATATCCTAGGGTGAGAGTTAAAACCGAAAAAAATAAAAGCAAGTCATGGGGGGTAGTCACATCATAGGCTTGTAAGTTTCCTTGACAAAGGTCAATCTTTACCTTAAGTGAGCCTGTCTATTGTCTTTCTGCATCTAAGATAACATTCCTTTGAAATGTCAGAGTACTTTCCAGACTCCTGCGGACACACCAGAGCTAGAGACCACAGAACCCCTCACTGTATCTTGTTCTCCAAATACCATCTCTATGTGCTATAAATGATAACTATCCTATACCCACCAATGTAAAAGAAGTATATGTCTCTCTGTTTTACTCTTTATCCAATCTGAGAGATGTCCCTGCTTTGCTTTCTGCCACCTCCCTAATCTACCACCAATACATTTCATGTAACCCCCCCCTTTACATCTCCTTTGATTCTAATGTATAAAATAAGCTGTAAAACTGCCATTTTCTGGATCATTTTCTCAATTTGTTGAGATTTTGCTTCTCAACTATTGTCATCAGTCTGGCTCAAATAAAAAAATCTCTACAAGTTTGGACTTCTTATGTAGACACCTACCTTCCCTAACCCTCCCTGAATCGTCATGTATTAAGCACAATAATGGTGGTGGGTGTGAGGACCAACCCAGATCCTGTTTAAAGCACAAAGAACATAGTAGGCGATCGAGGCACAGTAACTGCTATAGCTCGATTGAAGCCAAAGACCCATGGATTGACTGGGTTGTGACCACGGCAGCCCTCTCGCGACGTTTTCCCTATAGCATGGTTGTCTCAGCTTTCCCAATACCCGCCGCAATTCTACGTGTTTCCGTACGAGTGACACAGGAGGGACGATTGGAGGGACGGTGCCCACACTGTCTGGCCCGTTTCCAGCAGCGCCCCCAGGCGGCTCAGCGGCCCGCCCCTCCCTCTGACTCCGGGCCCCATCCCTTCGCTCCCGTCGGCGTGGGGGTGCGGTGGGGTGCGGTGGGGTGCGGTGGGGGCCAGCAGCGCTTTGTGGTCTGACCGCCGGGGCCGGGCTGCTCCTTTAGGGGTAGGAGGGCCTGGGCTGCTCCAGGACCGCCTCCTCGGGGCGCCCCGCTCCTCCCTCTGCTTTTGGGGGCGCCCCCGCGTGACTAATCAAGTCTTCTGGCTTCCCGTCAGGAGGGGCGGATTGGGCGGGTCCAGTGTAAAGAAAGCTTTTACTTCGTGTGGGACCAAGTGAGCATTCCTGCTGGAGGAGACGGGACAGGGAGGAAAAATGTGAGTTTGGTAAAAAGTTTTAGGATCTTGTTACCAGCTGATGTCTTTAGCGTGTGCATTGTTAGAGTTACAAGGCGCCAGAGATCCCAGGCTGAGTGACCTGCTCCTTTCTTTTGCTGTTAATTTGCAGACTTCCTTTTATTTTTTTTCCCCTGTGGTGATGGGGCCACCGTTAGCCAGGTGAGGCTTAAGTGTGGAGAACAGTGATTCCCACTCAGCCCTGTGTCCGGGGTGGGTGCACCGAGGCCGGAACGAAGAGTCACCCAGGTTCTGCGCAGGTGCAGACCGGAGTCCAGGAACCTGGGGGGTGCGAGTGGGGGCGGGGCGAGGAGGGTCGATCTGCAGTTTAACTCGATCCCTCTGCGCTGGAGGAGGGCCAGGGGCCTTGCTTCCCAAGATACTGGGCCCACTTACTAGGGTCCTCCCTTCCTCAGTGTTGGGAAGAGAAAAAAGTCTAGTTTTATTAAGCAACTATTATTTGCTCATTAATTATATGATCTCATTTAATCTTCATAATTATCTTTATGCTCATTTTACAGATAGGGCACAGGGAGAGGCTCCAGGAAGTTAAGTCACTTCACTTCACTTCGCCCCGGGAAGCACTGCCAGTAAGTAGCCAAACTGTCCAACTCTTTGCACTGTGCCAGTTTACCTGCCCAGCCTCTGGTTCTCCTGGGGTGCCAACCCAGACTACCCTGTTTTTAAGGCCAGCAGTTTGGCGGTGGAGACACTCAGATGCCAGCTAGAGTTTGTGTTTCTTTGAAGAGAACGTTTGACTTCCCATCTTGCTGTGGTACAGCAGTGTGAACACCAGCATTGATTTAGTTTCACTGCCCACACTGCTTCCTCCTGGGTGGGGACTTGCCCCTGAGGGCTGAGCCTTATCTCTGACTAGCCTGCTGACCCAGCCCTGGGCTGGTGCAGGACTGTGTCCAGGACGGTGAGCTCGCCCTGGGTGAGGAGCCACGTGTGTGGCCGTTTAACTGGGTTCCCACTCTCTCCTGGAGCACACATGGACTCCACTTCATCCTTCTGCACGGACTCAGAAGGGAAGGAAGCTTTCTTTGCTCTGCCTCCTGCTCCCCATGTGACTGTGGGCAAGCCATTTGTGCTCTCAGGACCTTCGTTTCTTCTGGAAAGGGAGCAATCGAGTTGGACCAGACTAGCCCTAGGGCCCTGTGATGTGATGTAGGCAAGACAGTTGCCCCTGGGTCGAGCCAGAACCACACATTGTTACTGCTGTCCTTCAGAGGGCCTTGTGAGGAGACTGTGACAGACGGCCAAGGTCTGGCGAATGCATGAGAAGCTGACCGAGGGCACACTTGAAAGGCCTGGGCATGCAGGACACAGTATAGAATCAGTATACAACGTGGGCATATTGTCCGTCTGATGTGAAAAGAAAAAAAATGCATTCAAGGGAAGGGAAAAGACTAGGGAGGGGAAGAAGAAGCACTGTGAAGGCTGTGCTTCGCCCAGGAGAGGTGACTAACCCAGTGGAGGCTGGCGCTGGGCAGATGTGCCTGCCTGAGGCTGGTGAGTGGGAGACAGGGCTGGCCAGGCCTGGCTTTCCTGTCTGTGCATGTGGCTCTTCTCGCTGGTTGCAGACGGAGATGCTGACCCTGGGGGAGGGTCTGGCAGCTGGCTAAGGCCACTGGGGAGGCCCCGGGGCTGGGGTGGACCTCCGGCCTCCCTGTGGGTGCCCTTCTCGAACCAGCTTGGCCTCAGCACCAGCTGGGGCTGGAGCAGGGGTTGGAGCAGGGGTGGGGCAGGTGGGCAGGGCAGCCCCAGAGGAGTCAAGGGAAGTGAGAGGCTGGGGTGGGGCAGGCTGGGAGGAAGCCAAGCCTGGAAAGGAGAAGTAGAAGCAGAGCTGCGGAAAGGTGAAAGTGGGCTGGGCCGTGGGACCCTCTTAGGTGGGCAGGTGGGGGCTGGCTGCCAGGGTCTGGAAAGAGACTCCTATTTCTGGAAGCCACTTTGTCCAGGACCAGGTCCCGCAGCCCACAGTCCTGGCAGCTTTCTGCCAGACTCCAGGTGCTTTATCTGACGGAGCCTCACAGCCGCACAGAGGACAGTGAGTTGTGATCATGATGGGGGCTTGTCCTGACATGTGAGTGGTGGTGCCCAACCTCCTGACAGAGGCTACCACACCGAGTGACTGGCCTCCAGAAGGCCCTCGGCCAGCCTGGAAGTGCATTCAGATTTGAGGACACCTGGCCCCTAGACTGGACTGTGGTGTAACTGTAGAGTGGTTGGGGGAGGGGCCCAAGCAGGCCAAGCATTTGAATTCCAGTTCATTATATTGCAAATTGAAAAAGACCCCAGTTGAGGGTCTGCTGGCTGCCTGGGGTGGGGTTGGGCAGGGAGGGAGTTGAAGGTGGGGCAGGGGGAAGGGTAGGGGTTCTACCTGGTGTCAGAGGAAAGAGCACTGCCGAGGAGTCTCTGGACAAAGCCTCTGGACCCAGCTCCCGAGAATGCCCTCCTCCCAGCCTGGGAGGATCTGGTGTCCTTTTGGGAAAGGGACCTTCTTAGGTGGGCTGCCAGGGTCTGGAAAGGTACTGTTTCATTTCACAAATAGGGACAAACAAGGACTGGCTGGGAGGCGAAGGGACCTGTTAGGGATCAATGAAATCGGAGCAAAGATACCCCAGAGGACTTTTTATCATTTTGACAGCCTTCAAGCATTGCCTTAAATGTGAGCATATCTGCAGGACACCCTCCTCCCATCCCCTGTGTGTCCTCAAAGGCAGGCTGCAGGGCGTGCGTCCTCCCCCACTCCCTACCCCAGGACGGTCTGGCTGGATCCCTAGTCTTGCTTTCTGCCTCCGGTGCTCCAGCCTGTCTCAGCCTGTTGAAGTCCTGTGCTCTCAGGCTCCATCTGGTCTAGTCATTGGAGCCCAGCAAGCCCAGTTGATCAGAGGTGCTCTCTGAGCCCCTGCAAGGTGTTAGGCACAGTGTGAGGTCCAGCTAGATTCAGAAAAGCAAAATATAGTCCCTGTCCAAAGGCCCTTAAGAGTCTAGTAGGAAAGGCAGGCAGGCCCATAACTCACTGTACTCTGGCAGAGTGGGAAAAATCAAAGGCTGTAACGGGAGAAGTAGAGAAGTGGCTGCCTTGTGAGGAAGTGAGTTCCCCATCACTAGAAGTGTTCAAGAGGATGGCGAGGGATGCTACAGAGAGGATTTCTGCGATGTGCATGTATGAGAGGCAGGTTTGGAGTAGGGCTAGACAGCATTAAGGTCCCTCTAATGCTGACATCTGTGATTCTGTGGCATCCCCGACCCAGGGGAATTTTGTCTGCGGTCCCACTGGTGTGATGACTTCCTGCTTCATGGCCCCCTCCAGGCAGACCTTGAGCCACAGGTTTTTGTTCTTCATTTCTGTGCCCCCCTCCCATTCTGCCCAGTGCATAGACCATGAATGGAACATAGACCATGAATGAATAAATAAACAAAAGAGCCTTTCAGGGGCAGCTTGAGGAATGCAGGACTGTCAGGCTGTCCCCTCCTCTGGTTGAGGCATGAAGCTGTCCATCTGCTGTAAGGGAGCCTGCGAGCAGGGACTGAGTGTGCCCCCAGGTGAGAGCGCTGGGGGAACTCCCAGAGAAGGCTGAATGTCCTAGAAGGCCACCGAATGTCCTAGAAGGCTCCCTGGACAGCTGGGACTTGATATGGGCCTGGAGGGACTTTGATGGACATGAGGGAGGAGGTGTGCACTGAGGAGGCTGGAGGCAGGGGGCTTGGGCAGGGGGGCTGGGAGGGACAGGAGCGTGGAAGGCCAGATGGGAGGTGGCCCTTGCAGGTGAGAGCCTGGAGCCGCAGGCTGAGGGGCAGGGACCTGATGTGGCAGCAGGAGTGTCAGCTCTGACCAAGTGCGTTAGCATCACCTGGAATTTCTCAGTCTGATTTTAACTTGTCGGCTATGTGGCCTGGGCATTGGGATTTTTTTACAGCCTTCCAGATGATTCTAACATGCAGGCCAGTGTGAGACCCAATTCTGGACGGTTAACTGGCAGCATCAGCATCACCTGGAACGTACGTTCAATGCGCTGGCGCACAGGCCCCACTCCCGACCTGTGGAATCCAAAACCAGGCAGGGTCTGGGCATCCCTATTTTTATAAGATCCTGAAGTAATTCTAACGGGCAGCCAAGGTGGAGAGCCAGGGAGATGAAGGAGCAGGCAACCAAACCCTTTCATCGAGATCCTGCAGTGGCCCTGGCCCGTTTGGCTCAGCGGTTAGCGTATCAGCTCGGAACACCGAGGGTCTCAGGTTCGATTCCTGGTCCAGGGCCCATACCTGGGTTGCAGGTTCCGTTCCTTGTCCTGGTTGGGGTCATGCGGGAGTCAACCAATCCATGTGTCTTTCTTAATCAATGTTTCTCTCTCTCTCCTTCCCTTCCACTGTATCAAAAAATCAATGGAAAAAATATCCTCAGGTGAGGAATAACAAAAAAATAAATAAACCAAAGACCCGCAGCGGCTCTGGGAGGCCTGCAGCCGCAGCCTGTGGGCGGCCTGCTTTTGAGTCACGGCCTGAGCTCTCAGATCTGCAGCTCAGAATGAAAAGCCGTTAAGCTGACAATCGGCCCTCTTGTTCACATGATCTGTCCTGAGCTCTCCCCACTGGCTTGGGGCCACCGCCTCACCACTGCAGACCTGAGTCACAGGCGCGGCTGCCCTTGCAGGGGATGTGGGCACAGCATGTGACTCTGTGGGATGGAGAAATGCTACAGGCTCCTTCTCCAAACCTCCCCCTCACTGCCTCCCCCCTTTGGGGAAGTGTGGTTCCAAAAACTGCCTTCAGCTGTGTTGTAAGTTAAGCATGGAAAAGGAAAGTCATTCATATGGTATCTAACACCCATTACCACTGCTCCTGTTTCTCCCTCTGCTCCTGGGACTCAGCACCCTCTGCTCTTCTGTCCACTCCCCCCCAAGGTTTTTTTTTTTATTCCTCACCAGAGTATATTTTTCTACTTATTATCAGACAGAGTGGGAGGGAGGGAGAGAGAGAGAGACAGAGAGAAACATCGATGTGATAGAGCCACATCAACTGGTTGCCTCCCACACGACCCAACCAGGGCCAGGGACGAACCAAAACCGAGGCACTTGTCCTTGACCGGAGTCGAACTTGCGACTCATTGGTCCGAGGGCCGATGCTCTAACCGCTGAGTTAAACCAGCCAGGGCTCCCCCAAAGATTTTGTTTGCTTCCCCAGCCCCCAAGAATCTCCTGATGGTGCCAGTTGGCCTCTTCACCCTGAAATTCTCAGACCCTTACCCTGTGCGGCTGGGGCTCACCTTCCAAAAATGCTGTTCAGTGCACAGCATGAATTGTGTTGCAGTAGTTGCTGGTGTGGGCTCTGCATTTTAAGCCAAAAAAAAGAAACCTCTAGTAATGGGCACATATGAAAGAGACAGTGAGTAAAGCTGTATCTGCTGCATTTGCTGAATTTTAATTTAATTTTATTATTTTAAAACATTTTTATTGATTGATTGATTTTAGAAAGAGAGGAAGGGAGAGAGAAACATCGACTTGTTGTTTCACTTATTTATGCATTCATTGGTTGATTCTTGTATGTGCCCTGACCAGGGATCGAACCCGCAACCTTGGCATATGACGCTCTAACCAACTGAGCTACCTGGCCAGGGTGCATTTGCTGAAATTTTAAAAAGATTATATATATAAAATGTATAAATATATATATATATATTAATCCTCACCCGAGGATATTTTTTCCATTGATTTTTTTTTAGAGATAGTGGAAAGGGGGGAGGGAGGGGAGGAGAGAGAGAGAAAAAAAGACACATCAGTTGGTTGCCTCCCACATGTGCCCTAAGGGGGGGGAGATGCTGGGGATTGAACCTGCAACCCAGGTACGTGCCCTTGATAGAGAACCTGAGACCCTTCAGTGCAAGGGCCAACACTCTAACCACTGAGCAACACTGGCCAGGGCTAAGATAATATATTTTTTAAGTGCTTGCCTTCAGTATTTGTTTTCCTTGAATAATTTTTGTCCAAAAAAGATTGCTGTCACCACCCTACAGAATAAAGATGATGTTCATCATCCTGGCATTTGAGGGAAGCTGGGTATGTGGAAATGATGGCTCATGCCTGGGAACGGGTGACATTCCTCAGAGGGAGTTTAGACTTTAAGAAGGTACTAAGTTTAATGTTAGCTTTAGGGTTTTTGTTTTTCTGGGTTTTGTTTGTTTTTGGTAGATGCCTTTTATCAGGTTAAGGAAGTTTCCTGAAAGTTTCTTGTTTGTTTGCTTGTTTCTTTTTTTTGTTGGTTTTTTGTTTTGATACCCAGCCAGGGCCTTGAGAATTTTGTGGGTTGTTTTTTTTTTTTATCGTCACCCGAGGACATTTTTGCATTCATCTTCAGATAGAGCAGGAGGGAGAGAGGGAGGAAGAGAGAGAGAGACACACATCGAGTGGTTGCCACCCACATGACCCCAACTGGGGCCGGGGACAAACTGCAACCGAGGTACGTGCCCTTAGCCGGAACTGAACCCAGGACTCTCTGGTCCGTGGGCCAATGCTCTAACCACTGAGCCAAACTGGCCAGGGTGGTTTTTTGTTTTTTTTAAAATCAGGAATGGATAGAGAATTTTGCTAACTGCTTTTTCTATATCTATCGGAATAAAAATAAAGAGATAGTTGCCCGGCCAGTGTGGCTCAGTGGTTGAGTGTCAGCCCATGCACCAAGAGGTCACTGGTTGGATTCCCGGTCAGGACACATGCCCAGGTTGTGGGCCCGATCCCCAGTGGGGGGCATGCAGGAGACAGCCAATTGATGTTCTCTCTCATCAATGTTTCTATCTCTCCCTAAATCAATAAAGAAAAAAAAAGTTAAACCAACTTTGTATTATTGAGATAAACCCCCATTTAGTCATATGTTTTATCTTTTGTATTGAATTCCATATGATAAAATTTTGTTAATATTTTTTGTGCCTTGTATTCATTAGAGATATTGATCTAATATTCCTTGCTGTTACATTTTGTGAAATCAGGATAATACTGGCTGCATAGGATAAATTGAGGTGTGTTCTCTGTTTTCTGGAAGAGTTTATATAGAATTAGTATGATGTCTTCCTTAAATTTCTGGACTTGGAATTTTTTTGGGGGGAGGACTTTTTAAGTACAAATTCAGTTTCTTTAATAGATATTAGAACTATGCAGATAACCTATTTCTGCTTAAGTGAACTTTCATAATTTGTATCCTTCAAGGAATTTGCCCATTTTATATAAGTTTTGAATATATCAGCATACAGGTTTTGTAATATTTTCTTTTTTTTTTTTTTTTTATCCTCACCCAAGGACATTTTTCCATTTATATTCAGATGGGGGGGGGGGGGAGAAACACTGATGTGAGAGAGACACATTTGACTGGTTGCCTCCTGCACAACCCCGACCAGGGCCGGGGACCAAACCACAACCGAGGTACGTGCCCTTGACTGGAATCAAACCCAAGACTTTTTGGTCCATGGGCCGACACTCCAACCGCTGAGCCAAACCAGCCAGGGCTGTAATATTGTCTTTATCCTTTTAATCTGCAGAATCTGTAATGATGTTCTTTCTTATTTCTGTTTTGGGAATTTGTGTCTTTTCTTTTTCCTAATCAATTTGTCTAAAGGTTCATCAATTTTATTGATTTTTTTTTTCCAGAAACCAGCTTCAATGATTTTCTCTATTTTTTTTTGTTTTCTATTGATTTCTGCTCTCATTTTTATTATTTATTTTCTTTTGATTATTTTGTGTTCAATTTGCTTTTTGTATTAATACAGTGGAAACTTAAGTCATTGATTTTGGACTTTTCTAATATAAGCAGTTACTGCTTAGAGAGCTGCATTCCAGTCTCATGCAATGCTCAGAGCTACAGGTCTGTGTGCAGAGGAGAGGTGTAGCCGAGTGGTCACAGCATGGGGAAGACACTGGCCCAGCAGCCAGAGACCTGCTTTTCCCCAGCCTCTCACTAGCTATGGGACTCTGGACTTAGACCCTCTGAGCTTCAATTCCTTTGCTGGCATAACGGAGCCAGGTGTCATCTCTTGGGCTCTTGGAGGTGAAGAAGATGATGAATATGAAAGCACTTGGTCACCTGGAAGGACCTTCCCAGACCAATGTGAAGGGTGGTTGTCATGACATTTGTGATAATAATGGCCTCTTCTGTCTTTCCAGATCCGGAAACAGCATGTACACACCCACCTCCCAGAGGTAGGCTGTGCGCCCATCCCCTTCCACCCCTCCCCTCCTTCATTTCCAAGGGCTGCCCCTCCTCCCAGCACCCTCCTCCCCACACTGCGGTCCCCAGGGCCTCTCTGCTTGAGGCCATTCCTCAGGGGCCCTGGCCCCGCCCACCCTCTCTCCTCCACAGTGGTTCTCCATTCTCGGCGTCAGTGCAGGACCCCGGCCTGCACGTGTGGCGGGTGGAGAAGCTGAAGCCGGTGCCGGTGGCCCGAGAGAACCAGGGCGTTTTCTTCTCGGGGGACTCCTACCTGGTGCTGCACAATGGCCCAGAAGAGCTCTCCCACCTGCACCTGTGGATAGGTGAGGGGCTGCAGGGCAGGGGGGGTCGGGGGCCCCAAGACTGGCATGAGTCTCACAGGCCTGGCCCTGCCCCCTCCTGCCACGCTAGGCCAGCAGTCCTCCCGGGATGAGCAGGGGGCCTGCGCAGTGCTGGCCGTGCACCTCAACACCCTGCTGGGGGAGCGGCCCGTGCAGCACCGAGAGGTGCAGGGCAACGAGTCCGACCTCTTCATGAGCTACTTCCCAAGGGGCCTCAAGTATCAGGTCAGCCTGCCCTGTGGCTTTTCCCAGAGCCTGTCCCGCTTCCAGCTGGTGCTCACCCTGCAAAAGGCCCAGGTGTCCTCGGGGCTGGGTCCTCCCCACTTTTCTGCCCGTCTCCCAGTGGGATGGGGTATGGAGGGCCCCGGGCTTCTGGCCAGTCCACTCAGGCTGGCCATCTGGGCTGCAGGAAGGTGGAGTGGAGTCAGCATTTCACAAGACCTCAGCGCAGGCCACCCCAGCTGCCATCAGGAAGCTCTACCAGGTGAAGGGGAAGAAGAACATCCGTGCCACCGAGCGGGCGCTGACCTGGGACAGCTTCAACACTGGGGACTGCTTCATTCTGGACCTGGGCCAGGTGGGTAGGCAGGGTGGGACAGCATTCTGTGTTGGCACCGTCTTTTGAAAGGTCAGGGACCAGGAGGCCAGGGCAGAGGGAGAGAAGCTGCGAAGCTGTAAGTCCATCCCAAGAGGGACTGCTCCAGCCACAAGAAACATCCCTGTGCTCAGAAGGACAGAAACCTCCCTCCACTATCTAGCCGTTGCCTCTGACACGGGCACCTGCCCGCTTCCTCTCTCAGAGCCACGGTGCCTCTGAGTTACTGCTGCCAGGCCGTTCGTTCATTTGTTCACTCATCCTTTCACTCAGTGAATCCGTGGTGCCTGCTCTGAGCCAGCACGGGGACCACTAATTGGTTGCCCTGGGGAGGCAGCCATGACGGGCCTGGCCTGTCACCTGCTGTAATCCGTGGCAGGGTGTGATGAGGGTTCTGAGAGAGGCAGCGATGTGTGCTGGGAGAGCTTGGGCAGGGAGGGTCTCTTAAACCTGGGCCAAAGCCACTGTCCCGGGAAGGAGCCTTCGTGGAGGGGAAATGCCGTTCCAGGCGAAGGGACAGGTGAAGGGTGTAGACATGCATGTGGACAGCAGGAACAGAGTGGGCACAGGAGCCATGGGATTGAAAATGACTAAGGCAGGTGAGACCCAGGTCATGAGGAGACTGGCTGGTCGGAGGAGTCTGGACCACATCTTGTGGCGCCAAAGACTTTAGGCAGGAAGATCAATCCGGGAGCGTTTTGGAAGGAGGATCAGAAGCAGTGAGAAGGAGGCAGGAGGACCAGCTCAGGAGACGGGATGAGGGCTGTGCCTGGCAGGGGTGCAGGTAGGATGCTCAAGGATGGCATTCACCCATTCATTCATTGCGTTGATTGTGTGCCTAAATACGTGCCAGTCTCTGTTCTAGCACTGGCCATACAGCAACGAACAACGCAAACGCGAACAGAGCAAAACATTCATGCCTTAATGAAAGTTACTTTCTGGTCAGGGGAGAGAGATCACACCCAAGGTAGAGATGTTGGAACACGTGCCGATAAGTGATGTGGAGAAAAATCAAGCAGGAGGGAGAGGGGAGTTGGGCGGAGAAACACTGGCAGAGTGTTGTCGGTACCGTTCTCAGTGAAGCCTCTTTAACCCGGCCTCCCACTTCCCTTCAGAACATCTTCACCTGGTGTGGCGGAAAGTCCAACATCCTGGAGCGCAACAAGGCGAGGGACCTGGCCTTGGCCATCCGGGACAGTGAGCGGCAGGGCAAGGCCCAGGTGGAGATCGTCACGGATGGGGAGGAGCCTGCTGAGATGATCCAGGTGGAGGGGATGTTGGGGTGGGTGGGTCAGCTGGGGGCATGAGGGCAGTCAGTGGAGGAGTGGGTGGGGGTCATCTGGGCCCTGCTTTGGGGGTGGGGGAGGCTGTGGCTAGTTCATAGGGTGCCTTGGTGTGATTCAGAGTAAACATCCGTTTGGGCGGACAGACCAGTGGCCTGGCGGGTGGGGTGGCCTGGACCCAGCCCTCACTCACTTCTGCTGGGTACCCTTGTGCAGGGCAGTTTGCTCCACGAGAGGCAGTGGCCCTGGGCGTAATGGGTTGGGAAGGTCTGGGACAGGTGCCCGGGAACCCCTGGAAACCTGGGCTTCCCTGACTCCTGCAGGTCCTGGGCCCCAAGCCTGCCCTGAAGGAGGGCAACCCTGAGGAAGACATCACAGCTGACCAGACTAATGCCCAGGCTGCGGCTCTGTATAAGGTGGGCATTCCGGGTCTGCCTGGGACTAGGCAGGAGGTGGGAGCCTGGTGCACCAGGGAGAGGGGAGAGCCTTGGGAAGGTTGGTCCAGGCACCAGGGCGATTTACCCAGGGCTAGGAGCGAGAGGAGGATGGGAAGTGGGCGGATGTCCGGCTCTCTTAAGGAGATAAATGCTACTTCACTTCTGGCCCATTCTTGGAGAAAGAGATTTGAAGGAGATGTTGAGCTTTACTTTTTGAATTCTTTGCATTTATTTGTAATGTGGAATCCATTTAATTTCCAAATGGATGTGGGGCCTCTGGGCTGCAGTGATGAGGGTGGTGGGAAGAGTTGGGGGTGCCTAGGATTTGCCCATCAGAGCTTTCCTCCCTGTCCCCTGTCTGCTCCTCGGGCTTGCGCAGTGGGTGGGGCTGTGGTGCAGGGAGGCAGCGTACTCCTGGGATGGAGGTTAGGACTGTGTGTTGGGGGGAAGAGGGTTATTCAGCACTGCTCATCTGTTAACCTAAAAATATAAAGGCCTTTCAGACTGAGAGGCCACATGCATTTATTTGAGATCAAAGGAAGAGCTATTTGGGATACACTGATTCAGGCAGAGAAGCCCAAATAATGCTCCAATTAGAAGGCAAAGGTAGTAGGTATCTATGAGAAAGGAAAGGGGAACAACTACATCATTAGAAGGAAGGTAACATGACACAGTGATGCTAATTCTGAATGTTTTAAATTTTCAGTCTTGTAGTCATCAGGCCAGCGGTCATCATACCTGCCTTCTTGTTATCTTTGCAAACAGTTCTTTGAAACACAATGTTGCTGAGGCCCAGTCTAAAGGTTCCTTTGTCCTATTTAACATTCCAAAGGGTTGAGGTATATGTGCAAGGCAGTGCCTCTGGGATCTCAGCTTCAGCTCCTTTTGAAAGTGGCAGTGTTTATTTCGACACATCCTCCCCAAGGTCTCTGATGCCACTGGACAGATGAACCTGACCAAGGTGGCCGACGCTAGCCCCTTTGCCCTCGACTTGCTGATACCTGATGACTGCTTTGTGCTGGACAACGGGCTCTGTGGCAAGATCTACATCTGGAAGGGTACGTGAGGCTTCTCCACTCCAGCCTGAGACCAGTGCCTGCCCTGAGCCCAGCAGGCTTCCTGTTGGAGGGCTCAGCCTGCCTGGCTGCTTTCAAAAAGACAGCCTCCGGGTCCTGGATACTAGACCTGACCTCCAGGCTGAGGGTTTTCTCTTTTCTGTTCCTACCTCCTAAATTGTAAGCAAATGTTCTGAAGCTTGAGCATACCTTAGAATTACCTGAGGGCTGAGGGTCTGTGAAAACAGATAACTGGACCCCTCCCCCCCAATTCTGATTCACTAGTTCTGGGGCAAAGCCTGAGAAGTTCCCAGAACCACTGATCCTGACATTCTGCCTTAAGGTGTAACAGAAATTTTAGATAAATTGACTATTACTTGAACTGGTAGAACTTGTTTTTCCAAGAGGAAGTAGAAAAGTGTTGTGCAGAAGCCTTTTCCTTGGTCTCACCCTGAAATGTTGGAACAGAGCTGCATGTCTGAGTGACACTGGGAACGTCGTACCTTCTCCACACTTGTCTTTTTTTTTTTTAATTTAGGGAGAGAGAGATAGAAACATCAATGTGAGAGAGATACATCGATCGGCTGCCTCCTGCACAACCCCCCCCTGGGGATTGAGCCCACAACCTGAGCATGTGCCCTGACCGGGAATCGAACTGGGACCTCTCAGTCCATGGGACAACGCTCAGTCCACTGAGCCACACCAGCCGGGCCACACTTGTCTTTTTATGAGCATGTCTTACCTCCCTCCCTGACCAGGTTATAAACTTAAAAGCGGGAACCATGTTATCTCTAGTGTCTTGATGGTATAGTATATTTTGCTCAATAAGTATCTGTGGGATCAACCTTGGCCCAGAGAAATTCACAGCCCCAGCCTGGTCAGGGAGATGGAGAAGTGGTAGGTGTTCTAACTATGGCTCCTACTGGGCCAGTAATACCGTTGCTGCAGGGAAGGGCCTAGAGCAGCAAGCAGCCTGGCAGGTTTCTAAAAGTTAGAGAGAGAGAGTAGGGGGAGTGGGTTGTGCTCCTGGGGCTGCCTTTTCCCTCCTGCCACAGGGTACCTTCCCATGGAACCAATTCTAAGCATTGGGGTTGGGGGGGGTAGTTTGCAGACAGCCATTGAAGTGTATTTAACCCCAAGCAAAGAAGCAAAGAACCAAAGCATTTAGGAAAGAGAGACATACCGGGAGAAAAAATAGGAAACTCCAGAGCCAGGAAGAGAAGTAGCCATGCTGGTCAAATCACAGCAAGGACACACCAGGTTAATTTAGATACATTGTAGCTAAATGGATTTTGTAGCCTGGTTGGTGGTGTTACCAAGTTGCCCCACACGCACAGAAGCCAGTAGTGCTCTGGCACTGGCTTTGCTGGGAAGTTGACCAGCAAGGAGACAGGAGGCGAGGCTCAGATCTGCCTCCCAGATCCAGGTCAGGGTGTGAGGGCTTAGGGAAGGACAGTCAGGTGTGTGGAAGTGCTGACAGGGCAGGTTTCTGTCGGAGACCTCAGCACCAGGTCTTTCTGGACGACAGACCCTTCATGAAAGGATTCCAATGATCAAGTTCCGGTCAAGTCTCAGGGGTTTTTTGTTTGTTTGTTTCGGGTTCCTTGAGGTTGGGGGTGAAACTTTGGTTCTGGGTGTAAGTGAAGGTCAACATTCTCTGTATGCTTCAGCAGCAGGAACTAAGGATTTTGTCTTGCTGACCCTGAAAAACAACTCAGTGACTTATTAGAAAGGGAATAAGGCCAGTTTCAGCTGGTCCTGCAGCTGCAGTGGTAATGAACAAAATTCCACTCAGTCCGTGTAAAGATCATGAATCAGGCTGCGTCCCATCTAGTGAGCGGAGGGGTACTGGGAGGAGCTGTACCAAACGGAAAGTTCTGTAGGGGGAGACTGGGGCAAGGACGTGAGAAGAGTGGAGTGTTTCAGGCAAGGTCACCTTCCCTTCGGGGGACCAGGGGCACATTACCTCCCTGGTGCTGACCAGGGAATTCCAGATGATGGTTTATAAAATTCCACCCCTGGGAGAGGCGGAAACTGCTGAGAGGCTAGGTATTCAGTCTTGGTGAGGCTTACCACAAGTGATCCCATTTGGGGTCTGTTTGTTCTCAGCACTGGAGAGCCAACCACAGTTTACAACACTGTTGCCTTAGAAAAGTGCCTGGAGCTGGAGCCCATTTGGTGTTAAAGGGACCGCCTGGAGGAGAGAATGGATGACTCCAGGGTCTTCCTCCTTACATGCTCTTAGTTGGCATCACTCGTAGGCCTGTGTTGCTGTCCGGCATTATGGGAGTAAGACTGGAGTAAATCACACCCTTTGTCCTGGTCAGTTGTACAAAGAAGGCTTGACAACAGTCCAGTTGACAGGCTCGGGCGGCGGGGGTCCTGGGATGGGCCGGGGCTCTAAGGTCTGACGCCAGGAGAACACTGGTTCTCGGGACTGGCCCTGGGCCCTGGTCTGAACAGGAGGTTTGATGATGCGACAGGCAGAAGAGCAGTTTTCCTCTGGCTTGGAGCTGCCAAGCTGGGAGAGACTCCAGGGGCTGACTTCAAGCCTCCGGAGTTTCTCAGCATTCCCAGTACCTCTCGGTCCATTGATTTTAAAAGTTGCTAAATATTCTGTGGACCCCCTTAAGTTACCTCAAGAAAAATGGCATGTGGGCCAGGGCGGGTTCCTGCTCTTTTGAAAAATCTCTTTCCTGTGATCCAGGGCGAAAAGCTAATGAGAAGGAGCGGCAGGCGGCCCTCCAGGTGGCCGAGGACTTCATCTCCCACATGCGGTACGCCCCCAACACTCAGGTGAGGAGATGCCACGTGTCCCCCACCCTCCTCCTGGGGCCCTTCCCGTGGCCTCCTGCCCCTTACACTGGACACAGAGGCAGGACAGCCTCAGGAATAGTCAGGCCTCCCTCCCAGACCCGCCCAGTGGGGAAGCCCTCTGGAGCCTCGACAATTTAGAAATCCATGTCATTTCCTACGAGGGTGTTGGGCAGCACTCCCCTGGGAGCCCAGACAGTAGGTGTGCCATCGGACAGCTTGTGCACCTCTGGGCCATTGTCCCAAGCTGGTCCCACCCCGTGTCACCCCAGCATGGTGACTCCACAAGTCGTTCTGAGGGTTCATCTGTAGTTGGTGCTTCTGTCAAACTGTTCACTGTTCCTGGAAGCAGTGTTTTCCCTCAGCCGTGTCCCTGGATCTTTCTCATTTCTTGTCTTATCTGGAGGAGCATCCTTGGCCTGGATGGCATGTGGACTTGGGCCTGGTGCCCAGCACCCTCCTCCAGGCTCCGCCCTACCCTGGAGGTAGAGATGGCATCCTTGTGAGCAAGCCTTCCCCTCCTGTCCCTGCAGGTGGAGATTCTGCCCCAGGGCCGTGAGAGTCCCATCTTCAAGCAATTCTTCAAGAACTGGAAGTGAGAGGGGCATCTCACTGCGTCCACCTGCTGCCTGGTCAGTGCCCAGGTGCCCCTGCAGATGTTCAATAAAGGAGACAAGTGCTTTCCCCGCTCTCTGCCTGCACTGCCTGCCCTGGGCTAGCTCTCCCTGCCCCACCTACTCGCCGGGCTCATTCTCATGCTGGCGTGGAGAGGACCCAGCTGACAATTCTCCTCTCCGAGGGGCCAGAGCTGGCTTTTCATGATTAAGGCAGAGGGACCAGGAGTCCCAGGGGGCCTGGCAGGTACTGCTGTGAACCCAATAGGGAGGTGGCACAGTGCCAGGCCTCAGGATCACTTTCAGACGGGTTCAGATCAGTCTCACATTCCCACCTGGGAGAAGGTTGTAGCAACAGGCTGGGATGCCTCTCCTTTCAAGCCAGCATTTCCTCAGCTGCCCTAATAACCCATTGCAAGGCGGCTTCCAGATGACGTATGCTCGCCAAGCAAGAGGACCACTTTTCACTCTGGCTTGTCACTTCGTAGGCACATTGCATCATGTGTTACTAGGGCCACCATGGGGCTACGGGAAAAGCACCGGAGTCATGGGTTCTGGTTCTCACCCTGCCATTTCATCCTGGGCCAGTTGCTTTTCCTTGTCCAGGCCTCAGTTCATGCTCTTGTGTAATAAGGTGGCGGCTGAAATATCAAAGAGGCTACATAGCTAAATAGGGGGAGGATGGAGTAGCCCCAAAACAGTCCCATCCTGGAGGGCATAACCCAGAGGGGCAAGAGCAAGGCAGGCTGTGTAAGCCTAGACCAGAGTCAGCGAGGCCCACCCTCACCCGTGGGCCCTCGGGCCATGTGGCTTCTGGGCTGTAACGTGCTTGATTCTTCCATCCCAAACAGAAATTCTGATCAAGTTCATCGTGTTGATTTTGTGCCAAGAGGCATAAAATGTCAGCTCCCTGGGTACCCATTTTCTGCAGAGACGGCCAGTCACCCACCTGTCAGCCTACACAGAGCATGTAGCAGGCAGGATTTTGTTTTCAGAACACTACCTGCCATCTTGACTGGAAGCTGCAGGAATGATTTTTAAAAAGGGAACAAGGGCTGCACCACGTTCGTGGTTCTGACATTTTTAGGGTTGTAAAGCATTTTAATTCTCCCGTGAATGATCTAGGCAGGCCTTTCCCCTCCAAAAAATGCAATTAAGAATTTTGCATCAGCCCTGGCCAGTTTGGCTCAGCGGTTAGAGCGTCGGCCCGTGGACCAGAGAGTCCCGGGTTTGGTTCCTGCTAAGGGCACGTACTTTGGTTGCGGTTTGTCCCCGGCCCCGGTTGGGGTCGTGTGGGTGGCAACCACTCGGTGTGTCTCTCTCACGTCGATGTTTCTCTCCCTCCCGCTCTATCTGAAGATAAATGCAAAAAAAAAAAAAAAAAAAGAATTTTGCATCTACTTTCAGAGGGTTTAGACACCCCTCCCCCAATAGTCCATCAACAGAACCCCAGCTTACTCCCTCGACTGTTATTGCTGGTGTCCCCAGGTGTGAATCTGGGAGCACTCTGGAGAGCACCATGCAGGGAGCGATGCGGGAAGAGAGGGTACCTGCGGGGCTGCTGGCCGCCCCTCCAGCCAGCGGCCCACTGGCCTGGGCCCTGGCTGTGCTGGGGGCTGAGCATTCACGGTCAGGTCTGCTGAGAAGCCTCCTGGTAGAGCAAGCAGAAGGGGTCTGCAGGGAAGGAACCACTGAGCCTGACGTCAAAGTGGAGGCAGAGTGCGGCCTTTCTGCATTCCAGCCCGCCAATCTCCCTGCCCTCTCTGCTGGCCGGCTGCCCCTGGACTAGAGGAGGTGGGGCGGACAGGGATTGGTTCAGGTTGGGCAAAGATGACACAGGCCAACTACAGAGTCCACTACCAGCCCCACCCTGAGGCATCCTGCTGATGGCAGGGACAAGTACCCTGCTGTACCGGGGTGGCTGTGTGTCATCCCCACCTCTGACGGCCCTATGTCCAGAGGGTCAGACTTGGAGAGGCCTGCAGGGACTAGACGGTGTCTTCCATGGTTCTACTTGAGGGAGGGCAGAGGACAGGAGAGCCATGTATTGGGGCTCTCGCCTGCCCACCCCCCGCCCAGCTCAGGATGCCCTGGCATGGAGGCCCTTTTGTGAATGGAGCGACAGAGCCAGCCTCCCCAGAAACAAATGTAGGAAAAACCCAGTGTGGATGCTTCACACCAGTCAAACTTTTTTTATTCTCACCCGAGGATATTTTTCCATCCATCTTCAGATAGAGTGGGAGGGAGGGAGAGAGAGAGAAACATCTATGTGAGAGGGACACGTCAACTGGTTGCCTCCTGCACAACCCCAACTAGGGCTGGGGTACGTGCCCTTGACTGGAATTGAACCTGCAACTCTTTGGTCCGTGGGCCAACGCTCTAACCACTGCACAACCGGCCAGGGCACACCAGTCCATCTTAAGATGGACTTAAGAGTCAGGGTCACCTTGCCCACTGGCTAGAGTGTGCAAGAGTCTGGACCTGCGAGTGCAGGGTGGACATCCTATGAACTCGGCTGGAGTTTGGTGAGGGCAGAGGAACCTCTCCTGGAGCCCACGACCAGCCTTGGCCTGGCGGGAGTGCCTGGCTCTAACAGGACCCTGGGCCCCAGGAAGGCACAGGGCTTGTCTTGGGAGGAAAACACGAGGAACCCTCAACCCAGAATGATTCCTTTATTCAATAACTGCTGATGTCTGAATTTCCTCCTTCCCTCAACCCAGCTAGAAAAACAGCTCTGATGGGAACTGCACAGCCTCCATGGGGAAGCCCAGCTGGCAGGCGGTTAGGATGGGCAGCAATGGAGACACGTAGCCAAAGGCCACGTTCTGCATCTTACACAGCGGGGAGGAGAGCTGGGAGAGGAGGGAGTGGGACAAACACAAGGCCACAAACCCCAGAGGGGCTTGATACTGGCCTGGTGGGTGGAGGAGGAAGGCGGTCCCAGCAGCAGCCTCAGGCATCTTGCTGTGGTCCATGCTGCCCCCTGTTGGCTGCTGCCACTGCTACTATCTCCCTTCAGATTCGAACTACCATGTGTCCCCGTCTGGTCCCTGTCCTAGGGCCACCAGGGGCCCGAAAGCCCTACTTGGGATTGTCCTTCGATGTGGGGGCATGTGGAACATCCTGATGGGGCTCTTCCAGCTCATGGCCCACTTGCTCTCCCCAAGGTGACCTGGAACCCCACTCGGTCAGCTGTAGCCCCGCTAAGAAGACAGCAGAGTTCTCGCTCTGGGTACAGCTCTGTAGGGAGTGGATCAAGTCTAACTGCCCGTCATGTCTCACGAGGATGAGGGTCCTTGGCTCCCCTGACCAGGCCCAGGAGCTTCCTACATCCCTTCTGCTGAGATGGGGAGGGGCCTGGCCCCGCCACGGTGCTCCTGAGTGGTTGCCGTGCACCCTCTGAAAGACCCCGTGGCCCAGCTTGCAAGTCTTTGTCAGTCAGCCTCCCGTGGTCAGACCACCCACGTGCCTTCGGATGAGTGTGGTGGCAGGTCACACACGCCTGTGAAAGTGAGATCCTTGGAGTGAGGGGCTGGTGCCCCACCGCACTTCTGTGCTCCCAGCAAGGAGGTCTGACCCTTCGATACTTTGGCCAAGTAGATCTCCAGGGTCTTGAGCAGCCGCCGTGGGCTCTTCTTGGCCAACACTTCCAAGTCTGGAACAGAGAGCATTGGGAACAAAAGGCTGGAGGGGGCTTTGGACTGCACAGTCCAGGCCCAGCGGCTGTAGGGAGTACCCAAGCCCAGGTCCTACGGAGAGAAGGTGAAGGAGACTCCGAAGATGGAGAGCTCACCAGAGACCAGGGAACTAGAGACCACAGAGACCACACACTCTCTTGTCCAGGGCAACTGTGACTGTGACTAGCCAGTCTGCTGTTGGACCCAGCTTTTGATTCAGAAAATCTGGTCACCATAGGTATAAGGGCAGAGAGGGCGGCAGAGAAAGGAGAACTAGCTCCAGAGGGTGGGCCGGAAGGGAACTGCAGCCAAAACCAGTGCAGCCACCACCCCGAGGCCCCTGAGCCTGGGCCACCAGGAGTGCAGGAGCTCGGCCTCCCGGAAGAAAGAGCATACCCTTGAGGACAAAGCCTGAGTCTGCGATCGTCTTCTGCTGTGTCTTCCAGACGTGAGCGAGGTGGAGGAAAGTGGCGGCATAGAAGCTGTTCACCACTGGGACCACCTTCTGCTGCCGGTTACACTCCCTGCAGGACGAGGGAGGTGATCTGCTCAGCAGTGGACAAGGCTGACACCCCCACCCCACCCCGGCTGTTCCCCAGGGGAGCCATTCCCCAGGCAGCCTTCACATCTGAGGTCAGGGCTGGGGAGGAGGGATGGGCTGAGAGACCGACACTGGTGCCCCCAGAAGCCAGCAGGCCAGGGAGAAAGCTGGGGAGAATGAGGCAGGCAGAGAGGGAACCAGGCTCTGCTAGGTTCCTCTAATCAGCTGGGGGTGGGAGGCGGGGCGGAGCAGGGTGGGGACTCACCTGGAGAGACACTCCTCTCTTAAGGCCTGGATCGCAATGCGGGTGATATTCACGGACATCAAACAGAAGGGGAATTGCTGGAATGGAAGTGGTACCAGGTCAGTGGCAACCCAGTCTTGCCTTCTGTGTTTCCCGTCTTCTACAGCCTAGCCTGGCCTGCAGGCAGTGACAACAGTCATGGCCCAGAGGCAGCAGCGATGTTACGGATGCTTACACTTCATTTTCACAGTGATCTTCCCATCTTACAGATGAGGATACTGAGGCTCAGGGACCTTAAATATCTTTCTTAAGGCGATGGAACCAGGATTCCAGCTGGGTTAATTCACTCCAAAGCTGGTTTGCGTAATCCATTAGCTCTCCTAGGCCTTCGCCAGACCTATCCATGAGCTGCCCACGGACCACGTCACCCCCTGGGGTTAGATGAACACAAGAGTGAGGCACAGGTATCTAACTAACTACATAGGTTCTTAAAGTCTCTTCTCCCCTTCTCTAGGCTTCTGGTTATTGGGCTGCTCATAAGCACTTCATCCAAAATCAGACAAAGAAGGTGCAAATAGGTAGAAAGTCTGTCTTGACTTGCTGGACACCTCATCCCTCAGTAACAGAGGCCCGAGAACTGGTTGTGCAGGCCAAGCTCCCGAGGGGTAGCATGGAGTCTAGCCGGGAACTTCACCAGGATGGGCCTCAGACTGCGCTGTGGGGTCCACCTCAATGCTTTATTTTTACAGGAGCAAATCCTTCCTATTTCATAACAAAAAATCCAAGCAAATGAAAAGCTATTTGTAGGGAGTTTGCAAATATCACACGTTAGTTTCCACTGTTGCATGTACACAAGGGCATCCATGGGGAGGGACACACAGATCAGTACATTCCTTAGTTTAGAGCAAGAGTCAAAGTCTATTTATCCCATCTACTTCCCCCAAGAAGAAAATTCATTACATTATGATATACTGTGCTGTCCAGTATGGTAGTAACTCACCACACGTACCTATTTAAAGTAATTAAAATTAAATATAATTTAAAATGCAACTCTTTAGTCATCCTAGCAGTGTTTCCAGGGCTCAGTAGCTACATGTCCTTAGCTACTGTGGACAGTGCAGATCCAGACTGTTTCCGTCACTGCAGGTTTTACTGGATCGCACTGATTGAACTATAGAGGACCTTCTGGCCCCACAAACACTTTTCTCAGGGTCTTTCATGACGCCTGGATTCCAGATCTTGGCCTGGCCACCTGCTAGCTCTGTGTCCTTAGGAAGGCCACCAAAACTCTATGAGACTCAGCTTTCCCAACTCTCAGAATCAAAAAGGAAATAAACCGTGAGTTAACACAGCGGGCCTGAGACTGCCGTCCTTGGAAAGGCCTGCTTACTGGCTGGTTTGGTTCAGTGGTTACAGCATTGGCCCATGGACTGAAGAGTCTTGGGTTTGATTCCTGGTCAAGGGCATGTGCCTGGGTTGCAGGTTCAATCCCTGGCCCTCATCTGGGTTGTGTGGGAGGCAACCAATCGATGTGTCTCTCTCACATAGATGTTTCTCTCTTTCCCTCTCTCCCTCCCTTCCACTCTATCTAAAACATCAATGGAAAAACAGCCTCAGGTAAGGATTAACAAAAAATAAATAAATAAACCTAGTGTTCATTTGCCCTCAGGAACAGTCTTTTTTTTCATTTTTATTTTTTTTCCTCACCCGAGGACAGTTTTGCATTTATCTTGAGATAGAGCGGGAGGGAGAGAGGGAGGAAGAGAGAGAGAGAAACATCGATGTGAGAGAGACACATCGAGTGGTTGCCACCCACACGACCCCGGCCAGGGACAAACTGCAACTGAGGTACGTGCCCTTAGCGGGAACCGAACCTGGGTCTCTCTGGTCTGCGGGCTGACGCTCCAACCACTGAGCCAAACTGGCCAGGGCAGGAACAGTCTTTTTTTTTTTCCTTCATTGATTCTAGAGAGAGGGGAAGTGAAACGGAGAGGTAGAAACATCAATGAGAGAGAACACTGATTGGCCGCCTCCCGCATGCCCCCCAATGGGGATCAGGCCCACAACCTGGGCATGTGTCCTGGCCGGGAATCGAACCGGCAACCTGTTGGTGCATGGCTTGATGCTCAACCACTGAGCCACACCGGCCGGACAGGAGCAGTTTTTTAAAGCCAACTTATTAAAAAGCAGTGAATGCCCTGGCCAGTTTTGCTCAGTGGTTAGAGCGTCGGACCAGAGAGTCCCAGATTCATTTCCCACTAAGGGCATGTACCTTGGTTGCGGTTCGTCCCCGGCCCTGGTTGGGGTTGTGCGGGTGGCAACCAGTCGATGTGTCTCTCTCACATCAATGTTTCTCTCTCTCTCTCCCTCCTGCTCTATCTGAAGATAAATACAAAAATGTCCTCGGGTGAGGATAAAAAAAAATAAAAAATAATAAAAAAATAAAAAGCAGTAAAAAACTAGAAATCAGATCTAAATGTCCCCTTTCCTTCAGCAGTTCCCTTGGATCTGAAAAGTGTTCCTTTGAGCTAAAATACTGCACTGAGGCTATGTTTAGAGAACTAACAGCAGAGGAAACCAGACCTGGATATTTTTTTCTTCAAAAAATTTTTTTTGCCATTCCATCATTTTTTATTTTTTAATTACAGTTGACATACAATGTTATATTTATTTCAGGTATATACTCCAGTGAGTAGACATTTATATAATTTACTAAGTGATCTTTCCAATAAATCTCATACCCATCTGCTGTACTTCATTTACATCTCCACGACTATTCTGTAACAACCAATTTGTACTTCTTAATGCCGTCACCTTTTTCACCCATCCCCCCAACACCTCTCTCATGTGGCAACTGTCAAAATGTTCTCTGTATCTGTAAGTCTGTTTCTGTTCTGCTTGTCCATTTATTTTGATATTTAGATTCCATTGTTGATAGATATATATTTATTGCCATTTTATTGTTCGTATTTTTAATCTTTTTTTCTTCTTAAAGAAGACCTTTTAACATTTCATATAATATTGGTTTGGTGGTGATTAATTCCTTTAGCTTTTTCTTGGCTGGAAAGCTCTTTATCTGTCCTTTGATTTGAAATGATAGCTTTGCTGGGTAATTTTGGTTGTAGCTCTTTGCTTTTCATCACTTTGAATATTTCTTGCTATTCCCTCTGGCCTGCAAAGTTTCTATTGAGAAATCAGCTGACAGTCTTATGGGAGCTCCCTTGTAGGTAACTAACTGCTCTTCTCTTGCTGCTTTTAAGATTCTCTCTTTGTCTTTAACATTTTGCACTTTAATTATGATGTGTCTTGGTGTGGGCCTCTTTGGCTTAATCTTGCTTAGGAGTCACTGTGCTTCTTGAATTTGTATGTCTATTTCTTTCACCAGGTTAGGGAATTTTTCTGTCATTATTTTTTCAAATAGGTTTTCAATTTTTTGCTCTCTCTCTTCTCCTTTCAGCACCCACATGATGCAAATCATGATACACCTGAAGTTGTCCCAGAACCTTACACTATCTTTGTTTTGGGGGATTTCTTTTTCTTTTTGCTGTTCTGATTGGGTGTTCTTTGCTTCCTTATATTCCAAATTGCTGATTTGATTCTTGGCTTCATCTACTCTACTGTTGATTCCCTGTAAATTATTCTTCATTTCATTTAGTGTATCCTTCATTTATGACTGGTTCTTTTTTATGGTTCCTAAATCCTTTTTCATGCTGTTGAAGTTCTCACTAAATTCCTTGAAATTCTTAGTGAGTTCCTTGAGCATCCTTATAACCATTGTTTTAAACTCCATATCTGGTAGTTCACTTGCCTCCATTTCATTTAGTTCTTTTTCTGGAGATTTCTCTTGTTCTTTCATTTGGAACCTGTTTCTTTGTCTCCGCATTTTGGCTGCTTCCCTAAGTTTGTTTCTATGTATTAGGTAGAGCTGCTACATCTTCTAGACTTCATAGAGTGGCCTATGTAGTAGGTGTCCTGTAAGGCCCAGTGGTGCAGCCTCCCCAGTCACCTGAACTAGGTGCTCTAAGTGCGCCCTCTGTGGGCTGTGTGCCCTGTCCTGTTGTAGTTGGGCCTTGATTGCTGCTGGTGTCACTAGGAGGGATTGACCCCAGGCCAATTGGCTGTAAGGACTGGCTGAGACCACAGTGGAGGAGCTGCTGTGCAGAAGCCAACCCTATGGAGCAGGACTTGCTTCAATGGGGCTTTGGTGCTCAGAACAGTCCCTTGAGTGTGTTGCTCCTGGAGGTGATAGGGTTGTAATCCAGCATGATTTGAAGCTGTCCATCATGTGCACTGGCTCTGGGGCCTCCCAGGAGGTGCAGGGCCATCCACTGCCTGTGCCCTGCCTGGGGCCTCCCGGCACAAGCTACAGAGCAATCTGCAGATGGCTGCTATTTGTGCTGAGCCTGGAGGTGTCCAGGACAGCTGCCGCTAGTGCCGGGCCTGGGGCTACTTAGCGAGAGGTAGGGGGCATGCCAAGGTCAGATGCTGCTTGTTTGCAATTTGTGAACCTTTGAGAGACTTTAGGAAAGTCCATAGTAGGACCCAAAAAACAAGTAGTTTGTATGGAAAAGCCACTGGAAATGGCTTGGGTGGACCCACAAGTTGGGTGGGGCCAGGTCTCAGAATTTTGCTGTGGTTGTAGGGTGGGGCCAACAGTGTTAGCCAGGTTGAGGGAGACTCAGATATGGCTCCAGCCTGTCAGCTCTGTGTAGGGGGAGGATCTCACAAAGGAAAACAGGTCTCTGCCAGCACTTTTGTCTAGAAGAAAGCTGCCCCTGTAGCTCTTGCCCTGATGCCAGACAATTCAGTTCCTCCTCATATGTCCTTGGTGCCTTTTGAGCTGCTGCCCCAGCGCTGGAGATCAGGAGCGAGTCTGAGTAAGCCCACACATAGGCCCTTTAAGAGGAACTGCCTAGGACTCCAGAAGCCTCAGCCTCCCTCAGCCACAGTCCTTGCTGGTTTTTTATAGCCAGAAGTTGTGGGGACTTCTCTTCCCAGTACTGGAACCCTGGGATGGGGGGGCCTGGGATGGGGCTGGGACCTCTCGCTCCTCAGAAATATCCCTCCTAATTAAAAAAACAACAACTTTTTTTTGTTAATCCTCACCTGAGGATATATTTTCCATTGATTTTTTTTTTTTTTTTTTTTTAGAGAGAGTAGAAGGGAGGGAGGGAGGGAGGGGGAGAGAGAGAAACATCCATGTGAGAGAGACACATCAATCGGTTGCCTCCTACAGTATCCCAACTGAGGCCGGGATCAAACCTGTAACCCAGGCACGTGCCCTTGACCGAAATCAAACCTGAGACCCTTCAGTCCACGGGCTGATGCTCTAACCGCTGAGCCAAACCAGCCAGGGCTCCCTCCCAATTTTTAACTACCACACGTGGGTATAAGACCAGCCTGTTTCATGTCTCCACCCCTCCTACCAGTCTCAATGTGGCTTCTTTAAATCCTTAGTTGTAGGACTTCCATCCAGCTATGCTTCAGCCAGTTCTGAATGATGGCTGTTTGGTAGTTTAGTTATAAATTTGATGTGGTTGTAGGATTCAAGTACCGCATTAACTTACACTGTCATCTTGAACGGAATCCAAGACCTGGACATTTTTGAGTTTCCATTTAAAATTTCACTTCTCGCCTGGCTGGTGTGGCTCAGTGGTTGAGTGTCGACCCATGCACCAAGAGGTCGCCGGTTTGATTCCCGGTCAGGGCACATGACCAGGTTGTGGGCCCGATCCCCACCCCATGGCCCCACCCCTGGAGATTCCAATCAGTAGTTCTGGGGAGGGTCCTGGGCATCTGCATCCCCCCAGGTGACTCTGAAGTGTGCTGCTGGCTGAGAACCACTGTTGTAAGGAGCCCGCCCACTGTCAGAACATGTGGGTCCCAGGCCCAGCTTCACCACTTACTAGCTACCCAGCTTTGTGCAGAAATACTTGACCTCTCTGATCCTCACATTCCTTCAAAAGTCTTCATAAATCACAACAAGAAGAAAAAGATTAGAGATGATTTATAGGAAATTATTAGCTGTGGATACCTTGGGCAAGCCATTTTCCTCCTCTGGGTCTCCATTTCCCTACCTCTAAAACCAGAGCCAGACAGTGGTTGCTAAGATACTCCTCAACCTTTGGGAGTATGCTGTAACAAAGCAGTGTCAGTGCAAGTGACCACATGATTTCATAAGCTAACTGGTATAGTTCTCAAACTCGGCTCAGACAATACCTCCCTGAATCATGATGACCACAGAATATGCCCACATTCCCAACTTGTGGGGTCCTGATATATCCCAAGACCAGATACTCATGAAGTCCCCCTCTTGCCTTCTCCAATGTTTCCTGGAATAGACAGGCATAGGTGAAGCCTTAAGATTTAATGAGTGTTTTCCCCCAAAAGATACAGCGATATATAGTATCTGTGTATTAGAAATTAAAAACTGCCCAGGTGTCAGGAACTGTATGATTATTTGTTTCATAGTCAATAAGTTTTAGATTCGAAGGTATCTACCTTACTAATGGTGTGTGTGTGTGTGTGTGTGTGTGTGTGTGTGTGTGTATGCACGCAGCACACTCACACAGGTATGTATTTGATTGATTTAAAAAACATGATATATTGCTCGGCTGGTGTGGCTCAGTGGTTGAGCATCGACCCATGCACCAAGCCACTGCTGGTTTGATTCCCAGTCAGGGCACATGCCCAGGTTGTGGGCTAAACCCCCAGTGTGGGGCATGCAGGAGGTGGCCAATTGATGTTCTCTCTCATCGATGTTTCTATCTCTTTCCCTCTCCCTTCCTCTCTCTCTAAAATCAATAAAGAAAAAAAAAAGATATATTTATGTATGTATTATACATAAGATGTAAAATATCTATTTTTACTCACAGAAATCAAGAGTTACTTTGATAACCAACACTCACTAAATGACTAATGTGCTTGGCACTTTACATGGCTTATTTTCCACTTAGAATAATTTTACAGGGTTGGAATTATGTTCACATGTTACAAAGGAAAAAAACTGAGGTCCTAAGAATTAAGGATTAACATGGCCAATGACACTTTTTGCAACTCAGGCCTGCTCAACACTAGCTAAGATAAAATGATCTGATTAAAATGCTGCAGGTCTGACCTTCAGCCACTCATTCTCAGGCCCCTCTCCCTCAGGCAGCATAAAAGCACTCTGCCTCCCAGTTTCTGTGAAGGGCTACTGAAGACCCCTCCTGTTGGAGTCGGGAGTGAACCAGCGACACACACACAGGAGGACCTGAAAGCGGGCAAATATGAATAACAGGGAGAAAGCCTCCTGCTCAGATCTTGGTTTCTAAATATCATTCTCCAGGGCTGGGATGTATTCAGGGAAAGTACAAAATGAACCTAGATTATCTTTTGGTGTCCAGAAAGTAAAAGTTCTCAAAAAAGAATAGGGCATGTTAAAAGGGCACAGATGCTACCCTGAAAGAACTCTTAAAATGGCCAAAGATGGAACAATTTGAGCAACTAAAAAATACAAGATAATGTTGGGTTATAACTCATAGAATAAAATAAATATCCATGAGTCCACAATAATGTAAAAAGTAACTGAATAAATAAATAGAAGAGCACAGACAATTCTTTCTTACAAAATTTATTAATTCTTACAGAATTAATAAATGTAGGAGGAACGAGGGAAACGGAAAATCACCAATAGAACAAAGTTTGAGGAGAAACAGGATATTTGCATAGTCTCAAAGTATCTTCCTCAACATAGTTATTCATTACAAAGGGAGAAATAGTAACTTCACGGTGGAGAAAGCCAGGAGATATCACCTTAACCACCTGATCAAGGGCAGCCTCGCCAGCAGGGAGACATGTTGACAGTATGTGCTCCTAATCTGAGGCACGGACAGGGCATCACTTCTGTGGTGTTCTTACCCAAAGTGCATAAGCGCAATCTAAAGTTTATATGGCGAACTGAACTCTTCAACTTGCTCTTAGCTTTCCAACCTGCTCTTGGCTCTTAGAGTGGCTGATGGCCACTCTATCTTTCCAGTTGCTTAAATAAAAATCAGCATTGACAGCTCTCTTTCTTACACTCATATCTGATCCATCAGAAAAATATGCTGGCTCTACTCTCTGAAGCCCATTCGCTTGAGATTCTACAGCTGGCATCTGACCACCTCACACCACCTCCTCTGAAAAGACCCTGGCACACCACCATCATCTCCAACTTGATTATAAAGCCCTAGACAGCGATTTTCAACCTTTTTCATCTCATGGCACACATAAACTAGTAACTAAAATTCTGCGGCACACCAAAAAAATGTATTTTTGCCGGTCTGACCAAAAAAAAAAGGTATAATTTTGATTTATTCACACGGGGCGGCTATTGTCATTTTTTATTGGACAACCTAAGGAAAAAGGGGTCAGTGCCTCTGACTAAATAGGTATGGCATGTTTTAAAAATTCTTGCAGGACATCGGTTGAAAATTGCTGCCCTAGACTATTCTCAACCTGGCGGTTGTAGGATCCATTAACAATTTCAAGTTGGATCATATCCTCTAGGCTGCAGAAAACCCTCATTTTGCTCAGAATAAAATCAAAAGTCCTTATCATACCTACCAGGCACTATGCCATCTGGTCCCTATTACCCTCTGACCTCCTTCCCTACTGCCCTCCCACCCTCTCCTGCTCCAGCTGGCTACCCTGCTATTCCTTCACATGCCACTCTCCCCGCGGGACCCGTGCTGTAGCTGCTCCCTCTGCGTGGAAGGCTCTTCCCCTAGAAACCAGCTTTGCCAACATCTTCACCTCTTCAAGGCTTGGTCTAAGTCTCGCCTCTCATGAGAGCTACCTTGACCACCCCATAAAACACTGTAACCCCTCCCCACATTCTCCAAACCTTACCCCACCTGTGCTTTTCCTTAGCAGTTATCATCTTCTAACATATCCTATAACGTATGTATGTGTTATGCTTACTGTCTTGTCTTCTCTGCTAGAAGGATCTCTGTCTGTTTTGTTCACTGAGGTAACTCAAGCATCAAGAACAATAACTAGCACAGCAGATGCTGAATAAATACTTGTTTAGTGAATGAATTCCAGGTCCCACAAATCTGGGAGACGCATGGCAATAAACAGGTCAAGTTCATTTTCTAAAATGGTGGGACTACCACCTTTCCCTAACTGGGAAAACCATCAAACCCAACCCCAGAGAGCAGGCCTGGACAGAGACTGAGGGCTACTTCTGGCCTGTCAGTAAAGCCATGTGTCACCTGACCCTCAGGGCCAACCTTCTTCTCTGGGGCACACAAAGGTGGCTCTCCTCCTTCAGCCTCAGGGAGAGTGGGGAGCTGAAACACTAACATCACAGTTGTGCCTAGCGCTTTTGTACATTATCTCCTTTAATTTTCCCAATTATCCAGCTGAAGTTTCCAGGATTTCCATTCTACCGATGAGGAAACTGAGGCTCTGGGGAACTGAGGCAATGCTTGAGACACATGCTAATGATGGTAGAGCTCAGATTCCAGAAGTGACAGGGAAGGCCAGTCCTGGTTTGCCTCAGCTGTCCTGAGAGCCCTCAGCAATTAGAGATATTTACCCGTGAGGCCTGCCTGGCTGCTCAAACAGCCCTGTGCCCAGGTCCTAGCTGCACAGCCCTCTCTGCTGGCTTCCCACCAAAGCCCCACCTGGATATGGTGATGAGACAGGCGGAAAATCTCCTGGGCCATCAGCAAGGTCTTTGAGTCCATCACCAGGTACAGCAGATGCAGGAGGGCAAGGAAGCCCGCTCCTCTCAGGTCTGTGGCTGGGTTTGCTCCTAGAACAGAAACCATGAGGAAACTGAGGGTGATGGGGAGTAATACTTAATGAAATTCCTACTCCCGTGAACGTCAGTGACTTAGTTACAGGCCAAGTGGAGAGCCAAGACTTACCCTGACTGACTGTAACAAGACGCCTCTTAGCAGGGCAGTCAGAAAAGTGGGACTTTTCTCCTTTCCTGGTGCTATGGAGCAGGCCCCCCCCCTCCCCCGCAAGGTGTCAGTAGAAGTGAAATGGATGTCAGTGGAGGCTCCATGGGAACAGTAATGAGGCACCCCCACCCTTCTTAGCCAGTGGTATTGGTGGAGGTCAGCTGGGGTAACTGGGTTTCTCCCTCCACCTGGCAGTAATGAGGTGACACCTCCTTTCCCCCGCTGGCTCAGTATCAGAGGAGGCCTGCTAAAATAGAAGATTTAAAGAAGATCCAGAGTCTCATTACACAATACTCAAAATATCCAGGACACAATGAAAAAATCATGTGTCACACAAAGATCTAGGAAAATCTCTATTTGGAGGAGAAAAGATAATCAGTAGATAGCAACACTGAGATAACAAAGAGGTTGGAATTATCTGATAAGGATTTTTAAAAAAAATATTTTTAGTTTATTGATTTTAGAGAGAGAGGAAGGGAGAGGGAGAGACTGAAATATCAATGAGAGAGAACATGAACTGGCCGCCTCCTACATGCGCCCCACTGGAGACTAGGCCCACAACCTGGGCATGTGCCCTGACTGGGAATTGAACCGGTGACCTCTTGGTGCATGGGTCAATGCTCAACTGCTGAGCCACACCAGCCAGGCTCTGATAAGGATTTTAAAGTAGTTGATGTAGGCAGAATAATGGCCCCTCTGAAGATGTCCCTGTCCTAATCCCCAGAACCTATGTATAGGTAATGTTGCAGGCCAATGGAGAATTAAGATTGCAGGTAGAATTAAGGTTGCTAATTAGCAGATAAGAAAATTATCCTGGATTATCTGGGCAGGCCCAAAGTAAGTGAAAGAGGGAGGCAGAAACAGTCAGAAAAAGAGATGTGAGCACAGAAGAAGGCTCAGAGATGCTATGAAGGAGCAGGAATGCAGGCAGCCTCTAGAAGGTGAGAGAGGCAGGAAACAGATTCTCTCCCAAAGCCCCAAGGAAAGCAGCTCTGCTGCCACCTCGATCATACCCCAGTGAGACCTGGTTCAGACTTCTGAACTACAGAACTATCAATTTGCTATGTTATAGCTTCAAACTTGTGGTTATTTGTTGCAGCAACTATAGAAAATTACCACACATTTAGAAAAGAAATGAAAAAATAGTCTCAGTAAAGAAATATCCTATGTAAAGAACCAAATAGCACTTTAGAACTAAAAAAACATAATAACTAAAATTAAAAATTCACTGGATGAGCCCTGGCCGGTTTGGCTCAGCGGTTGGCGCGTTGGCCTGTGGACCAGAGAGTCCCGGGTTCGGTTCCCACTAGGGGCATGTACCAAAAATTAAAAAAAAAAATTCACTGGATTGTCTCAACAGCATAACAGAGATAACTGGAAAGAATCAGTAACCTTGAAGATAGAACAATTTAAATTACCCAATCTGAACAACAGAGAGAAAAAAAACAAAACAAAATGAACAGCACCTCGGAGATCTACGGGCTATGGACAGAGCCTGCAGGATGTGTGGAACAATAACAGAAGACCGAGCATTTGTGTCATCAGAGTCCCACAGAGAGGAGAAAGTGTGGGGCTGAAAAAAGTACTCAAGGTAATGACGGATGAAAATTTATCAAATTTGGCAAAAGACATAAACCTATAGATCCAAGAAGCTGAGCAAACCCCAAATGGAATAAGCTGAAAGATATCCACACCAAGCAAGACACATCATAATCAAACTGCTGCAAACTAAAGACCAAACCAAACCAAACAAAACTTGAAAACAGAAAGAGAGAAAAACAACTCCTTAACTATCAGGGAGAAGTAATTCAAATGACAGCAGCTTTCTCATCAGAAACCATGAAGGCCAAAAGGAAGCAGCACATTTTTCAAGTGCTGAAAAAGAACTGTCAACTGGCAATTCTTTTTTTTTTTTTCAACTAGAAATTCTATATCCAGAGAAATTACCCTTTAGGAGTAAAGGGGAAATCAAGTCACTCTCAGATGAAGGAAAACTAAGAGAATTTGTCACCATAGACCTACATAAGAAAACGGCTAGAGGATGTTTTGAAATAGAACGGAAATGTTAAAAGAAGGAATCTTAGAATATCAGAAAGAAAGAAAGAACAATGGAAAGAGTAAATATATGGGTACATACAATGGACTTTGCTTCTCTTCTTCAGATTTTTAAGTTGTTTAATGGTTGAAACAAAAATCAAACACTCATGTGATTTTCAATGTATATAGAGGAAATATTTAAGACAATTATACATGAGGGTGGACAAAGGGACCTAAACATGCTGTCAATACCAACAGACTGTCAATTAATTATGGGTATATAAAGTTTCCATTTATTTATTCATTCATTTATTTATTTATTTATTCATTTATTTATTTTTATTCCTCACCTGAGGATATTTTTATATTTATCATCAGATAGAGTGGGAGGGAGGGAGAGAGAGAGAGACAGAGAGAAACATTGATGTGATAGAGCCACATCGACTGGTTGCCTCCCACACAACCCAACCAGGGCCAGGGACGAACCACAACCCAGGTACGTGCCTTTGACCGGAATCGAACCCACAACTCATTGGTCTGCGGGCTGATGCTTTAACTGCTGAGCCAAGCCGGCCAGGGCTATAAAGTTCCCTTTTAAAATTAAGATATTTTCCTATCCTACACAAGTATAATTTGATGTGATTTTTAAAAAAATTCTAACCAGAGGATATTTTTTCCATTAATTTTTTTTTTTTAGAGAGAGTAGAAGAGGGGAGGGGGGAAGAGAGAAGAGAGAGAACGTGAGAGAGACATCAATTGGTTGCCTCCTGCATATACCCCAACAAGGGATCGAACCTGCAACCCAGGTATGTGCCCTAGACCAGGAATCGAACCCACGACCCTTTGGTGTGCAGGCCGACACTCTAACCACTGAGATGCACTGGCCAGGGCTAATTTGATATGATTTTGAAAAAAGAGGAGCACAATCCAAAAGCAGGGGAAATCATTTTGTTTCACCCAAAAGTAAAATAAAACAAAATTTCATCAATATTAATGGAAAAGAGGAAAAAGAAAAAACTAGATTCCAAATCATATCACTGCAATGGTTTCCCCTCATTTAGAGTAAGTGTTTTACAATGGTCTGCAAGGCCACAGGTGAACTTTTCTCCTGTCACTCTCCACTTCAGCCATACTATTTCTCAAACAGAGTTAAGCATGCTTCATGTCAGGGCCTTTGGTCTCACTGTACCCTGTTCCTGGAAGGCTTTCCTTCAGATATCCCGTCTCACGGCGCTGGCATGACAGGAAGAGGACTACCCGGGCTCTCACTCCAGTCCCAGAATCAGGGGTCCAGGGAAAGAGGTATCTAGCTCCTCAGAGGTATCTCCCTCTTACCCTGAAAGCCCAGATCTTCCCAGTGATCTCCGTGGAGGGCACAGTCAAACTTGGAGCCGGTCAGCTTCTTGTAGATGGTCTGGAGGACTCGGCCATGCACTGGGTCTTGGTTATCCAGGCCACCTGCCCCAAAACACACCCATGGATTGACCTTCAGGGGAGGACTGAGTGCTTCTCAAGATAGATCCAGACTGTACTCAAGACACCTTGTTCTCCCAGACTTTCACAAACCCTCGGTTCTTGCTCCCCACATCAACATGGAAAATGCAAGACCCTTGGGTGGGGCTTAGTAACAGGGTGAGCAAACAGTGCTCTCAGTGCTCTCTGCCTCACCCATAAGCAGCACCTGATCTGTGGCAGCCCCGGTGCACTCACACTGAGCAATGGTCAGGACCAAGTCCCTTTCTTCACGGAGGCCCTGGTGGAGCTTTGGAGGCCCGAAGAGGCAGTGCCGGAGGGCGGCAAGCCCAGTCCTTCGAACTGTTGGCTGGATTCTTTTCTGGGGAGAAAGTTGCAGGTAATGGGTAGCATGCTGGGTTCACCTGCTTTAATGAACTTATCAGGCTGAGTACAGGGACCGTTCTTGCAGAAAGAAGTAGTTCCCCCAATTAAGTGCTGGTCTCTGGGCCAAGGAAAGGGGGCAGAAGCCGTGCAGCATCTGTGGAATCTCTGGGGACGGGCTCTCCCTGCTCCCAAGTTCTTTGTGAATAGAGAGAGATGTCCCCAAGCATAGGCGGTATCAGTCTGCTGCCTACATTTGGTCCTCCAGGCTCTTCCAGAACTAGCTATTCCATTGACTGTTAAGGAGGCTAGAGACGGCTGGCTGTGGGGACTCCGCAGTGTGGCCTTCCAAACACTGGACCAGGTTTCCCAGCAGGGCTGCTTCTGCACAGCCTTTGTATGTCTGTCTCTGTCTCTCTCCATAAAGGACATAATTTATAAAGTCTAGCAGCACTCTCAGATTCCAGGATGAGGCAGCTGGTGGGGATGGGAGTTTAGTGGACACTTTTTAAAAAAAATTCTCAACCGAGGCTATTTTTCCATTTATCTTCAGATAGAGTGGGAGGGAGGGAGAGAGAAACATTGATGTGAGAGAGATTGAGCCCTGGCTGGTTTGGCTCAGCGGTAGAGCGTCGGCCCCTGGACCAATGAGTCGCAGGTTCAATTCCAATCAAGGGCACGTACCTTGGTTTCGGTTCATCCGTGGCCCTGGTCGGGGTCGTGCAGGAAGCAGCTAATCGATGTGTCCCTCTCACGTCGATGTTTCTCTCTCTCTCCCTTTCTCTCCCACTCTCTCCCTCCCACTCTATCTGAAGATAAAAAGAAAAATATCCTCAGGTGAGGATTAAATAAATAAATAAATAAACTAGAGTTTAAAAAAGAGAGAGGGAGACACACATTGATTGGTTGCTCCCACAGGACCCCGACCAGGGCTGGGGACCAAACTGCAACCGAGGTACGAGGTACGTGCCCTTAACCAGAATAGAATCAGCGACTGTTTGGTCCACAGGCCAAGGATCCAACCACTGAGCCACACCAGCCAGGGCTAGTGGAGACTTTTATTTGGAGCTAGACACCTCTGAGGGGAGCTAGAGCCTTCTGCCACGACAACAACCAGCACCTCCTAAACCAGGTCATGCTGACTTCTCACTGCTCAGGGCCACTGCCACCGCTCTTAGAACAAACTGACTTGGGTAGCTCCTGGCAACCTGATTCCTATCTTTTCAGCCTCTCTCTTGAGCCAGGTTTTAGGTAGAAGATCTGAAATCACATTCCTCTAAACTTACTACTGGTCACTCAAGATGTCCCAGAAAGTTCGCCAGCTTTTATTCTCAATATTCTTTCTTTCCCCAACCTTACATCTTTTTAAAATATGCCCTAGCCGGCCCTGGCCAGTTTGGCTCAGCGGTTAGAGCGTCGGCCCACGGACCAATGAGTTGCAGGTTCGATTCTGGTCAAGGGCACGTACCTCGGTTGCGATTCGTCCCCGGAGGCAGCCACTCGATGTGTCCCTTTCACATAGATGTCTCTCTCTCTCTCTCTCTCTCTCTCTGTTCCTCTCTCTCCCTCCCACTCTATCTGAACAAAAAATGGGAAAATAAATAAATAAATAAATAAATAAATAAATAAATAAATAAATAAATAAAATATGCCCTAGCCGGTTTGGCTCAGCGGTTAGAGCGTCGGCCTTCAGTCCAGAGAGACCCGGGTTTGGTTCCCGCTAAGGGCACGTATCTCGGTTGCAGTTTGTCCCTGGCCCTGGTTTGGTTGGGCGGTGCGGGAGGCAGCCACTCGATGTGTCCCTTTCACGTTAATGTTTCTCTCTCTCTCTCTCTCTCTCTCTCTCTCTCTTCCTCTCTCCTTCCCACTCTGTCTGAACAAAAACTGGAAAAATGTCCTTGGGTGAGGATAAAAATATATAAATATGTTTTTATTGGTTTTTTAGAGAGAGAGAAAGGGAGAGAGATAGAAACATCGATGTGAGAGAGAAACATTAATCAGCTGCCTCCTGCACGCCCCCTACTGGGGATTGAGCCCGAAACCCGGGTGTGTGCCCTGACCAGCAATCGAAGTAGGCCTGTCTCTCAGTCCATGGGGCAACGCTCAATCCACTGTGCCACACTGGCCAGACCCAATCTTACATATTTTTAAAATTCCAAGATAGCTTCTGATACCTTGAGAGAATGGAAGATTTTCCTAAATTAGCCATGAATTACTCAGCTCTCTACACAGATTGACTTGCTTTCCCAGGGAACTACCTAGCATTTGACTCCAGACCTCCCATTCCTAAGAGGGAAGAGCAGGGAGCAGCTATATGAACCTCTTTATGACAGGGCCACGGGAGCTCTGGGGCACTGTCCCAAAAAGCTTCCTTCTTGCTTGCCCAGTGACCTATGCTGGTGGGATAGAAACCTGGCTCCTGGGAAGAAGGTGCTTTTGCTTGAGATCCCAAAACTCCCCACCACCATACCTTGAAGGAGGAGAGGTCGACAGTCTGGAAATGCTGCAGGGCCTCACTGAAGGAGATCAGCTGCCCAGGCTGGTCTGAGCTGGTCCAGCTCCCTGTGGCAAAAGGAAAGATGAGGGCAGCCCAGGATTTGCAACAGCAGTCACTGTGTCAGCAGCCATTCATGGAGGCCTCCCAGTTGTCACTGCAAAGCCCAGAACTAACGTCCAGCTGTAAACATCAGACACCCAAAGCTACTATAACCAATCTTCTTTCAAGGGGCTGGCATCATCTGCTGGGCCAACTCCCCTTTCAGACTGGGCTGTTCAGACGCTTGCAAGCCGACCTATGCAGTGAGTAGGGACAGATCTGCCCCTCAAGGGCTCCCTAAATTCCACTCATCTGTGAGGGGGCAAGTCAATGACTGGAGTAGGTACCTACGTAAGAGGCTGTTCTCCATCCTTCGTTCCAGTCTACAGGGAATTAACTTGTCCGTTAGCAATAACATCTCTCTCCAGGGCTCAGGCTAGATATGAGTCCCAGTTCTGTTTTCCTATAGCTCTCGGAAAGGGATGTGAGACAGTTTTCACCAAGCCCTCGGAGCCTTCCAGTAGATGGCCTCAGTCTCCATCTCCAGGGATTCCTTGTACAGTGAACAACCCGCTCACCCTTATGCAGGGGCTCTGGCTGCCTGCCCGCCTCCATCCTTCTGCCTAACCTCATCTCCCTACAGAAGCTGACCCTGGCCAAGGTTCTCCCTGTCTTCTCTCAGGGCTGGTAGATGGCAGCCTTTTCCCTATGGCACTCATTCCCATTTCCTCTTTAGATTTTTCCATCTTTAGATTTGGAAAGAGACTTTATTCTATGTCACACAGCTAAAATAAGAGCACTCAGGAATTCTGTCTCCTACTCCCACAGAACATCAGCCTCACATGTGGACAGTGCCCTTCCAGCAGCAGATTGTGTGGAAGTGCCATTCTTGCAGTTACCTGTCTCCGGCTGGATGTTGTCCACGGCTTCCCATTCTTCCTGGGCTCTGAGCACCTCTGGGCTCACAACTGCAACAGTGAGAAAAGGAGCCCCTCTGAGATCGAGGTAGTGTGGATCACTGTCAGCCCCCAGCCTTATCTGCCTGCCTTGGGTCTTGCTGCCCTCAGATACCCTCTTCACATGGCTGCCAGAGTGAGTTTTCGAAAAGGCAATCTGATGCCCACCCCGCACCCCCAACCCCTCTGGACAAAACCCTCCAGGGATTCTCCATAACTCTCAAGGTTAAACCCAACGGTTCAGCATAGTATCTAAGTATCTTCACAGTCTTCACCCTTCGTACCTCTCTAGCTCTGCCCTAGGACATACAGAATACCTAAGTTTCTCTGCACTGCCCACCTTCGGTGCCTGGGCACAGACTGCTCTCCCGCTGCTGATAGTCAGCCCCCATGCTGCTGTTTCAGTCTTCTCTTTTTTTTTTTTGTCCTCATCCGAGGACATTCTTCCATTTTTTGTGGGAGGGAGAGAGAGAGAGAGAGAAACATCGACGTGAAAGGGACACATCGAGTGGCTGCCTCCTGCACGACCCAACCAGGGGCCAGGGACAAACTGCAACAGAGGCATGTGCCCTTAGCGGGAACCGAGCCTGGGTCTCTCTGGACCGCAGGATGATGCTCCAACCGCTGAGCCAAACCGGCCAGGGCCAGTCTTCTCTTTTTGTTCAGCCACTTTTTTTTTTTTAATTTTAGGGAGCCCTTGAGGGGTCGGTGTGGCTCAGTGGTTGAGTGTCGACTCATGCATTAAGAGGTCACCGGTTCGATTCCCAGTCAGGACACATGCCCAGGACACAAGTTGGAACTCTTGCCATCAGTTCCAACCCCTTCTGGTGTAGCTCCTTCTCATCCTTCAGTTAATGCTGATTATCACCCTCACCTGGATGCTTCATCACAGTGCTGTGACCATCTTTCCCACTGTGCTGGGAGCTACATGAGGGCAGGGCTCTCCAGAACCTAGCACAGTGCCTGACACATGATATGTGCTCAACAAATATTTGATGAATGAATGAAAGCACAATAAAAGAGGGGAAAAAGCAGGACAAAAGCTCTCTAGAGTCACTACACGGCCCCTTTTCTCCAAACCACAGCTGTTGCTCTCTAGCCCAAATTGCCAGCGGCGTGTCCTGTCACTGGCTTTCCCCATTTGTTATGGAGGATATCAACAAACAGTGGAAAGGATGAAGGGACTTTAGTTAAATACCAAGAATCATGATCCCTCCAGCCTCAGTGGTAAAAGCTGTTTAAAACAGTTCCTCTCTGCCTCAAACTCTTAGCTGAGGACATCACATGATAATTAGTTGTTTTTTGTTTTTTTTAATTCCTCACCTGAGGATATTTTTCTATTTATCATCAGATAGAGTGAGAGGGAGGGAGAGAGAGAGACACATCGATGTGAGAGAGCCACATTGATTGGTTGCCTCCGTGTCACACAACCCGACCAGGGCCAGGGACAAACCGCAACTGAGGTACGTGCCCTTGACCAGAATTGAACCCTCAACTCATTGGTCCATGGGCTGACACTCTAACTGCTGAGCCAAACCGGCCAGGGCCAATCAACTGTTTTAGAAGTATACTTGCAAATTAAATAAAATTCTACCAAAAACTTGAAACACTAGTGGGTAATGAGGAAGAAAGCGGCTGGGAGGCAGTAGAGGACGGCTGCTGAAAGCACACTCCAGAGCCTACCGCTCGTGAACGTTTCATCTCCACCACTTGCTAGCTGTTCTTCTTTGGGCGAGTTACTTAACCATCTGTGATCACTCATGGGGACTCCTGTGAGGATGATGTAACTCTTCAACTTCTTCAGGGATTATGTAGCCCAAAGGTAAGTGCTCAATACATATTAGCTAGTATTATGGACACAGTCATGGGCTTGTGTCCAACAGGGCAGCGAATAGTGGTGGCAGATGAGATGGGTCCAGGGTCCTGCATGTCTGGAACTCTGGGAAATTCAATCTTGCCAGCCCCAAACTCGGGGCTTCCAAGCTGGATAACTTCAACAGAAAATAGAATACTTGACCATGGATGGTAAAAAAAACAAACCCCCCTCCCTCCCCCCCATTTCCAGCATGCTGGGCCCTTGGGAGATAAAAAGGAGGGACAAAGTGGCTAAACAGTTCGGCTGGTATGGCTCAGTGACTGAGTGTTGACTCGTGCATTAAGAGGTCGCCGGTTCGATTCCCAGTCAGGGCACATGCCCAGGTTGTGGGCCTGATCCCCAGTGGGAGGCATGCAGGAGGCAGCCAATCGATGTTCTCTCTCATTGATGTTTCTATCTCTCACTTCCTCTCTCTCTAAGGTCAATAAAGGGGAAAAAATTTTTTTTTAGAAAGTGGCTGAACAAAAAGAGAAGACTGGAACAGCAGCATGAATGCTCATTAAGATGCTGAAGAGGAGCTTCTCACCCTTCACCCCTCACCTACACCCAGGCTTACTGGCTCTCCACCCTTCAGATCCTCACTACAAGCAACATGACCGATCTTTCACCCCATACAACTCACCAACAATGTGATCAAAGATTGTGATCAAGGAGCAGAAACCTCACCAGCAAGGGTGTGGGAATCTGCTGCGAGAGCAGATTAGTCAACAGAAAGTACAGGTCTTGCCCTGGCCAGGAAGGTCAGTGGCCAGAGCGTCGTCTTGCTACACCAAGGTTTCCATCTCCGGTCAGGGCACATACAACAATCAACCAATGAATGCATAACTAAGTGGAACAATAAATTGATGTTTCTCTCTCTCTCCTTTCCTCTCTCTTTAAAAAAATCAAGCAATTAATCAATAAAAAGAAAGTACAGGTCTCAGCTAGTAATTGCAATCTGGTGCCTATAAACTGGAGACAAATATCCAAACCGTGGAAGAGTGTCTCTTTCCTTTTGGAACCAGGTAGACTCCTGCATCTGCAGATGATACTTACATGAATATTAATTTCTCCCTAGCAGAAGAAGATAGAGGCAAAACAGAAGTCTTCAGGATAATAAATGCAGCTCACATTAGTACGGGTCTTTGTCTTTTTTCCTTTTTCCAACTGCCTCCTTTATTTAGGCTCTCTTCCACTTATTCATCCAGTAAACAGCATTGCTGATTTAGTTAGCCTACTATTTTAAACTAATTAAAAATATCTGGCACAGCCCTGGCCGCTTTGGCTCAGCAGTTAGTGTCAGCCCGCAGACCAATGAGTTGCGGGTTCGATTCCGGTCAAGGGCACGTACCTTGGTTGTGTTTCGTCCCTGGCCCTGGTCGGGGTCGTGCGGGAGGCAACCAGTTGATGTGTCCCTCTCATGTTTTTCTCTCTCTCTCTCCCTTCCACTCTAGCTGAAGATAAACAGAAAAATATCCTCAGGTGAGAATTAAAAAAAAAGGCCCTGGCCGGTTTGGCTCAGCGGTTGGAGCGTCAGCCTGAAGACCAGAGAGTCCCGGGTTCGGTTCTCACTAGGGGCATGTACCAAAAAAAAAGATTACAGTACATACCAACAAGCACTCACTGTGATTTACCTTCTGTGTGCTAAGCACTTCACATGATCTCATTTAATCCTTATAAAATCCCCATTATACATGTTCTGGTACAATCCCTGTTCTATAGATGAGAAAGTGAGGGTCAGAAAGGTTAAGTAACTTGCTCAAGCTCCTGTAGCTGGTGGGTGAGAGAGCCAGTATTGAAGTCAAAGCTCTTTGACTCCAGAACTGGTGCTTCTGAACTGGACAGTGTGCCTTTCTGTGGAATGAGCTTTAAATATACAGGGTGGGGCAGAAGTAGGTTTAGAGTTGTGAGTATGTAAAACAAAGAGTTTATTCTTATATTATTATTTATTAATTACTGTATTATTTTCCATAGGAACAACTGTAAACCTACTTTTGCCCCACCCTGCAATATAGGAAAGAACCATGTAAAATCAGATAAAATAGGCGGCTTTTTCAAAGCCTTTGTGCATACACTGACTTATTTCATGATCATAATATCCTTTTGAGGATAAAGGAGGTCTTAATATTTCCACTGTAGACAGATTATATGGTTTGCCCAAAGGTACACAGTAAGTCACTAGCAGGGCTAATGGGGGCTGAATTCAAACTCAGATCTTGCGACTCCTCCAGTGTTGATTCTAATTTTCCCTGAATAATGATAAATCTACAAAATTCTGTAGGACACAAGTAGTGAGAAATTCAAATGATGAAAAGCAGATCCACAGGGAGCTCTGACTTGGGCCCCACCCAGGCTCCAAGGGCCCTGAAGGGGACTTACCACCTGGTGCCCATCCATTAGCTTCTGTTGTCAGGGCCTGGAGGATGCTGTGGTTCTTCAACTCCGAGATCTGCAGGGGCAGTGATCTTTAGTGTAAGGGTAGAGTCGATGTCCCTCCAACCACACAAACATGTCCCACCCATTGCACTGAATGTCCTTGAAACTGGAGGCCAGAAGGATCTAGTCTACCCTGACGGGCTGATTAAAGCCAATCTTAAAGAGAGGCACCTGGGATATTCCAACTATGAGGTAGAATTTGGGTGACGTGGGGAAGTATATGCCTTCCATGAATAGTAAACAATAAAACATTCACACAACCGAGCTGAGTCTGTGATGTGCCTTTGGTATTCCCATCGCACTTTATACTTTGCTTCACTATAGCAATTATCTTATTAGACGAAAGGTTGTTTTGCTTATTTGTGCCCCACACCCCTTCCCCCGAGTGTGAGCTCCTGGAGGACAGGGTCTATGCCATTCTGCGTCATGGGTTTCTGGCACCACACAGCAGCATGCAACAAAAACTTGAATTGGCAGGAGATACTATGGTGTGGGCAATATGTACAGGAATTCCTCTGAAAGCCAGAAGAGCACTGTTATCCTTGTCATATGGTGGAGAGTTCCCAGCAGACACACTTGCAACCTGAAAGACAAACCAAAGTCAATCTCCCAGGCACATGTCAGTCCCCAAAGAAGACAGCTTAAATGTCACACCTTTCCCCAGTACCTCACACACACAAAATGGGTGAACTTCTAAGAAGTTAACTACAAGGAATATTATAAGGAAACGCTTCTGTTTAATCTAGTTTTAAGAAAAGCTGTAAAAAGCTGAGTTAATGGTATCTCAAAAATCTTACATGGATTTCCTGGCTCTGTTAAAGGTCTCAGGGCTCTGAGTAAGTGAAGTTCAGTGAGGCAGTTCCCTCACTTTTGGCCTTCCTGCTCAGCCAAACCTGTCCCCTATTAGAGCTTTAAAAAATCCACCTGACCAACTTTTTGCAACTCATATCACCAATATAGGGCTAATTTACCTAATATGTTAAAAATTAGTCCCATAAACCAGTAAGGAAAAAAAAACCCAACCCAGTAGAAAAACAGGCATAGATATGGACAGTTTACACAAAAGGAAACACAAATAGTTCTTAAACATATGAAAAAAAAATGCTCAACCTTACTCATGATCAGAGAATGTCAAATAGAACTACTCTGAGATATTTTTCACTTAGCATATTGTCAAAGACCAAATCATGGAGAGTGAATTGTTACCTCTATAGCCTGACAAAACCTGACAAAATCATGCACGCTTTGTATATTCTGGGCCTGCAATTGCATTTTAGGTTTCATCTAACAGATATACTCATCCATGTGCTAAATGAAATGCTTACAGTGTTTTCATAGTAGCACTGTTTATAACAGCAAAAGGGTAAAAAAATGTAAATATCCACTAATGAACTAATTAAACAAATGAAAGTATATCCACTCAATGACAGCCTATACAGACATAAAGAAGCAAAGAGTGCTTTATGGACAATATGGGACAATCTTCATGATATATTAAGTGAAAAAGCAAAGGACAGATTCTATACACTATTTTACCATTTGTATTTTTTTAAAGACTTTTATTGATTTTTATTTTTATTCTTTACTGATTTTTAGAGAGAGAGGAAGGGGGAGGGAGAGAGACAGAAACATCAATGAGAGAGAACATCAATTGGCCGCCTCCTGCATGCCCCTCACTGGGGATTTGGCCCACAACCTAGGCATGTCCTCTTGTGCATGGGTAAATGCTCAACCAATGAGCCACACTGGCCAGTCCAAGAATTTTATTGATTTTTAGAGAGAGAGGAAGAGGGAGAGGGGGAGAGAGAGAGAGAAACATCTATGTGTGAGAGTGAAACATAGATGGTCTGCCTCCTGCAGCCCCCTACAGGGGATCAAGCCCACAACCTGTGCCCTGACTGGGATTGAACCAGCAACCTTTTGGTACATGGGACAATGCTCAATCCATTGAGTCACACTGAAAAGGGCCCATTTGTATTTTTAAAAAATACATAAACATATTTGCTTCTCTCTGCAGAGACTATTTCCAGAATTATACCCAAGGAAGTAGTAACTTTGCCTCCAGCAGAAACTGGGTGGCCAGGGGGCAAGGGTAGAAGGCAATTTTTTTCACAGCATATCCTCTGTAATTTTTGAATTTTGAACCATGTGAATGTATTATTTTCTGTAAAATAAAAGTAATCAAAGGAAAATAACTAATAAAGAATCACTGCTTAAATGAAGGCCCTGGAATCCTAGAGTATCCCATTACTCTAATTCCTCCTACATATTTTTGCTAACACACCTTAAATTCAGCTTTGATTTCTTTATGCTTAGGGAACGAGACTGGATGCCCTAAACACACCACAACTGAGCCAGCTCCTCCATAACCGGCCTCATGATGCCTAAGCACTAGTATTTCCCACTTCTATCCAATGAACACACTGTTGTAATTCCTCTCACTTCTATTCCTGGGGTCATGTGATTTTCCTCTAGAACACACACCTATCTCCAACTACCTGTGTCCTCTATTCCCTTCAAAATCAGTTCCATTTCCTCAAGGTGACCTACCTTGACAATTGGGGCTACAATGGTCTCTCACTTCTCTAAGTCCTAACGCCCTCCTATATGTAACACAAGTTTGTCTGCAAAGGCCTATCTCTCCAATTAGAATCTGCTGCTTTGAGCGCAGGGACCTTCTCTTATACTTCTTTTCTATTTCCCATCCTCATTCACATAGATCTAGGCACAAAGTATATTATCAAAAATATTTGGTTATTCATCATGCTGAATAACTTCCTGCAGGGGTCTGTGTACTCAGGATCCATTCCATCCTTCCTTTCCCTCTCCAGTTCAGTCCCCTCCAGTGTCCAAAGACTTCCCTCTGGAAACACAGTTCACCTGTCTTAGTACAGTGAAGAAAACCTTCCTGGACTCCCAAAGCAAAGGCTTTGTCCTAGTTCCAGCCACTGAATCCCACAGGCGCCATTTAAGAATACATTTCTGAGCAAGGTAACGGGAAAGGTAAGGCTCGAACAAAGACAGGTGACACTGGACCAAGAGTCCTGAGGAAAATCAGGCCCAAGCAGTGTTTGACAGAAAGGGCCAATAAGGTAAATACTCCAAATCAATGAAATACAAATTTCTGAGAGAATTCCTCATTGAAATTCTCCTTCTACTCAAGCAAGGCCAAATCCAAATCCCATAACTCACTTAGAAAATAAGCTCTCAGGAAAGGCAATTGACCCAGAGGTGAATAGACGCTTCTTCTAATAAAGAGAAGTATAATGAGGGTTTTTCCCAAACATAAAGTTCCACGTTCTCTTGATATATGCTCTTATTACTAGTAATGATATGTACCAAGCCAACACCCTTTTTCCCGAATAGAAGTGCTTGCTTACCTGTCCATCTCTTAATTCTTTTTCACTATGGAAAGAGCAGGATTTTTCATTCATGACTCAAAATCATTTGTTCAAGTGAGCTTTGTCCTGGGGCTCAGAAAGGAGTTTAATAATGTCTGAGATCAGAAGCTATGGGGAGAGCCAGAGATCCAACTGCTCTACCTTTGCCTTCCTTCTTGGCAGTCATTCAGATTTAGAGCAAGAAAACAATCCCTCTGTGCCATCACCAGGGTGTAGGAGGTTTCTGTGAGTACTGAAAGAAGTCTCTGGGGTCTTTGAAGCCTAGGCCCTGTTTAAGAAAAAAAAAAAAAAATATATATATATATATATATATATATATATATATATATATTCACACACACACACACATTTAAAAAATTGATTTCATCATTTAGTTATGCCTCTGTTGAGAAAAACTGCCTTTAAAATCTTTAAGCAACTGTAAATTTATTCTGAATAAATTTAGCCAATGCCTTCCCATGCCACTGGATGGAAAGAAGGAGACCCTGCAGGAGTCTGAGGGCTAGATTCTCAGTATCCAGAAGGTAGCAGCACCACTGTAAGTGGTGGGGTTCAGTTTCTGACATTGAAGTTAATGGACTCTGGGGTAGCTGATCAAAGGGGTGAGGTTCATGGGTGGCACCATGAGGGGTGGTCTTAGCTGAAGGTTTGGGTCTGGGGGGTTATAATACTAGATCTGGTTCCTATGATGGTAGAAACTCAAAATGGAACACAATGCCTAGCCTCCTTCAGTTGTCACCAATATTGTACATGTTGCAGCTGCTTAGCCAGTTTGGCTAATCAGTCTTTCATTCCAAATCCAGGAAGAAGGCTGGACAGGCCCATACTTCATCATTGGGGAACTGGACCCATGAATGTGTCACAACAAAAAGCCAGATCAGCCATGGCCAGTGCTACTCAGTGGTTAGAGTCATCCCGTGCACCAACGGGTCTTAGGATCGATTTCAGGTCAGGGCACATACCCAGGTTGCCAGTTTGATCCCTGGTCGGGATGCATACCTGGGAGGCAACCTATTCATGTTCCTCTTTCACATCTATGTTTCTCTCTCTCTCCCTTCCTCTGTCTCTGGAACCAATGAAAAAAGAAACATATCCTCGGGTGAGGATTAAAAAAAAAAAAGGCTAGATCAGCGCTGGCTCAGTTGAATGTCGTCCCATGTACCATGCACCATGCACTGAGAGGTCACAGGTTGGATTCCTGGTCAGGGCACATGCCGGGGTTGTGGGCTCAATCCCCAATAGGTGGCGTGCAGGAGGCAGCCTATGGATGTTTCTCTCTCTCCTGCTGTCCCTCTAAAATCAATAAAAACATATTTTTTAAAAAATGCCTTTGATCCGGGCTTCATGTCATCCTCCCTCCCTTCATTATTTAAAAAAAAAAAAAAAAAAAAAAAAGCCAGATCATAATGGACAGATGGCCCCCACACAACTGACAGTCATAGTTCACAGACTCAGCTGACTAAGGAAGGAGGGCCTTATCTCTATGAGGTCAGCCCTCCGCTGTGGGAATATGATCCAGATTCCCTAAGAACTGGCTGCCAGGAACAAACAGGAATCTTTTTGGGGGTAGGACACACTGATTCCTAAAACTAAGAGCAGGAATATCTCCTGGCTCTTAGGCTGGCCATCTGGCTCACTGTAATTTAAAAGGGAGGGCAGTGCCCCTTGCTCATGGCACCTCAGGAACTAGCTCTCTCTCACTCTATCCTCTGGCCTTAGCATCTGCTTCCCTTTTTCTCCTCCTCCTTGACCTCCATGAGAGCATATGACAAATCACTCATACATCGGCCAACCGTGGAGGGTGAGGGGCAGGTTTGGTAACAGCAATCTCAGGAAGGCCCTTCTGTTACTGTGCATGAGTCAAGCAGAGAAGAAGCATGAGCAGCTTCACACACCTGCTAGTGCCTCCCTCTGGCTGGAGCCCTGCTGGAGGCTTCAATGGGGACAGTTACTATCTGTATCAGAGAAAGAAGAGGGCAAACTGTCAACCGAGCAAGACTCGGAGTACTTAAGCCACTCTCACCAACATTAAGCAAGTTCCTTGGAGCTGGACCTGAGGAAATGGTCTTCCTATAAAGATGGATCCTTTTTAATATGTTTTTATTGATTTTTTTAGAGAGAGAGGAAGGGAGAGATAGAAACACCCATGTGAGAAACATCGATGGATGGGCTGCCTCCTGCACGCCCCCTACTGGGGATCGAACCCGCAACCCGGGCATGTGCCTTGCCCCAATCTCTCAGTCCATGGGTCGACACTCAGTCCACTGAGCCACACCCGGCCGGGCAAGATGAATGCTTTTTAAATGAAGTATTTCTGGGGCCTCCACTTTAGTCAAGGGGCTTCATTACGGGTATGACTTTCCAACTGCTTGCTGGAGCTTAAACCCTGTGAACAGGTCCTTAATTCAGAACCGGGGTCCGTACCGCAAATACAAATGCGCACACAGGTATGACAGTTCTCTGATCCTTGCATCAGGCCTGTCGCTGGACGCCCTCCACTCGGGTGCCCACACAGCCCCTGGGGGAGGTGCCTCGGGGACCAACCAGAGGCCGGGGCGCCAGCAGGCCCCCGCCGCAGCAACGCCATTCCTGGGGGGCGCCGGGCCAGGCGCTCGCCGGCTGCGATGCGCAGATCTCAGGAGAGATCTCCATCCAACAAGCCAGCCAGCCAGCCAGGCTGTGAGGGGTTCCGGACGGACATGTTCTGTCTGTCTGGCAAGGAAAACTGAGCAAAGCGACTTGCCTCAGGTCCTCGGCCGAGCGCGGGCCAGAACTCAGGTCTCCGGCCTCCCAGTCGGGGTTCTCTATCAGTCCTGCAACTCTCAGCCTCGCCTCGCCCCAGGGCCATCATTTGCACTCCACATTCCCTCTCCTTACGGGCCCCCGGGCTCGCCCGACGCGTCCCCAGAGTTCCCAGAGCTTCCCACTGCGGCCCCGCCGCCCCGCCGCCCCCTCCGCGCAGGCGCAGCGCCCTCGCCGGCGGCCGCGCACCGCCCCCCGGCCGCGGAGACCCCGTGCGGCGGCCGAGGCAGTACGGAGAGCCGGAGGGCCCAGCTGCGCGCAGTCGGCGCTTCTGGCCAGAGACGCCGGCGCTGCTCAGTGGGCAGAGGTGCCTCCGCCTCCCTGCTGGGCAGGACTAAGGGTGGAACCGCCACCACAAATCTGGGCGCCGTCGGCGCGAACCCAGCCCTCGGACTGGCGCCATGTGGATTACACTGGTGCTGCTGGCGGTGCTGCTGCTGGCCGTCCTCTGCAAAGCTTACCTGGGGCTGTTCTCGGGCGGCTCCCCGAATCCCTTCTCCGAGGACGTCCAGCGGCCACCCGCACCCCTGGTGACCGACCAGGAGGCCCGGAAGAAAGTTCTGAAACAAGGTCAGTGGTAAGGACTTGGGGTCCGAGGCAGCGCTGGTTTGAGGTTTCTTTGGGCCAGGACGAGCTGCTGTCAGTTTCTCCCTCTGTAAAGTGCCAGGAGGGCTGGATGCACGAGGAGGCGCCTCGCTTTGGTGTCCGCCACCAAGGAGAGCCTTAGCCTGGGCAGGCTGGAGAACAGTGGACCCAGCGCACACTCCTCTGTGTGTCAAGGTCTTGGCAAAGCTCAGCCCAGGCCTTGTCATTCCCTGCCTCCCCCCCCCCCCCCAAGCCAAACTGTATCCAGCTTTATTTTATTTATTTATTCATTTCCAATAAGTACAGTTTTTATTAAACGTATATTCAGTTGTTTTGTTACATAGTGTGCAACAAATGATAATATTCTGCAGCCACAAATTCATGCAGAGTATGAAGAAACTATTAATCAAATAGTGTCATCTTTCCATTTATAACTCTGCAAAAGAACCAGCGCATCAGATCCTACATATAACATCTCTCTGAACTTTATGCATAGAAAGTGACAAGCACTGGTTGTGCTATTTGATACAAAATTGCTGAACTTCAGAAGACTAACCTTGACATCTAAACATGCCAATATGAACATCAAAACAAAATGTATTCTTATCAACCACGGTGAACAGTCTAGTATCAGAAAAGCAACAAGACCCTGGCCGTGGTTAGAGCTCCGCCCACGGCCCAAAGAGTCGCGGGTTCAATTCCCGGTCCAGGGCAGGTACCTCGGTTTCAGTTAGTCCCTGGCCCTGGTCAGGTCCGGGGGGAGGCAGCCAACCGACACATCGGTGTTTTCTCTCTCTCTCTCTCTCTCTCTCTCTCTCTCTCTCTCTCTCTCTCTCTCTCTCTCTCCCCCTGCCTCCCCCACTGTATCTGAAAATAAATGGAAAAATATCCTCGGGTGAGGATTTAAAAAAAGAAAGAAAAGCAACAAGGATTACACACATTATTTTGTAAACCAGGACACAAAGGTTTAAAACAGTTCTGAAAGTGAAGTTAGCTGTCTTGAGTCAAGGGAATTAAAAAAAAAAAAAATCAGTATTGCCCATTTACAATCTTTGACCTTCGTGGAGATGGTAAGAATCTGTTGTAGTGCAGGTACATACAGTACAATTCAGGCGATTCTGTTTTTCCACTTGGGTTCAGATTGCAAATTCATTGCTATGAGAAAAAGACCGAGGCAAATTTTAGCAGCAACCTTCACCTGACTGCTTGACCTTGCTCTGAATTTTAACATTGGACTTCTCTGCACCAGCAGCTATTGCTCTAGGACGCATTCACTTTTTAAAAAAAATATGTTTTTATTGATTTTTTTAGAGCGAGAGGAAGGAAAAGAGAGATAAAAACATAGATGTGAGAGAGAAACATCTATCGACTGCCTCCTGCACACCCCCTATTGGGGATCAAGCTTGCAACCCGGCCATGTGCCCTGAGCAGAAATCAAACCGGGACCTCTCAGTCAATGGGACAAAGCTCAGTCCACTGAACCACACCAGCAGGGCCCCATTCACTTTTTAATCTCAGCTGCTGTTGTCATAAATGGTCTACATTTCTTGCATTCTTAGCACTAGTTTCCAAAAATTTAATTCCAAGGGAATCAGCAAATTCTTTTGCTGTTGTGTAGTCTACTACTTTTTTTGTGGTCATATCACATTAGCTTCTGACCAACAACTTGTTGATGTTTTTACTGGCGTAACGATCGATCTCCTGCAGCCACTGTTTAACATTATTGGAGGACTCCTGATCTGTCACGTCATACACAACTATGATGCCATGGGCTCCTCTGTAATAACTGGAGGTGATTGTTCGAAATCTTTCTTGGTCTGATGTGTCCCATATTTGAAGCTTGATTGTTTTCCCATCTAACTCTATAGTTCTTATTTTGAAATCCACACCAATAGTGTTGATGTAGCTCTCTGTATACATATCATCTGCCAACCTAAGAAGGAGGCAAGACTTTCCAACTCCAGAGTCTCCAATCAGAAGCAACTTGAATAAATAATCATATTCGGGATTCATGCTGGACATGTCAATACAGCTGCCACTGCCGCCACCACCGCCCTTGCTATAGCTGCGGCCCTGACTCTCTGTGCCAAGGGTAACTGGGAAGAATAAGATAGGTTTTTCTGGGAGAGCAAACTTCTTCCCTCACTCCATCCCTTTAGAACACAATCAGCAGTTGTATCCACCCAAAATGGCCACTGGTGAACTAGGAAAAATCTGTATCCATCTTTATTATTATTATTATTATTATTATTATATTATTTATCCTCACCCGAGGACATTTTCCCATTTTTTGTTCAGATAGAGTGGGAGGAGAGAGAGGAAGAGAGAGAGAGAGAAACATCGACGTGAAAGGGACACATCGAGTGGCTGCCTCCCGCACGACCCAACCAGGGCCGGGGACAAACTGCAACCGAGGCACGAGCCCCTAGCGGAAACCGAACCCGGGTCTCTCCGGACCGCAGGCCGACGCTCTAACCGCTGAGCCAAACCGGCCAGGGCTGTATCCATCTTTATTAAAGATACCTTTCATAAACAATCACGGTATTTCATGCAGGACATGGGTAGACGCTCGATGACAGTATACAACAACTTTCAAACTCCCTTCTTCAATGGACTACCAAAATCAGAAAGCCACTGTAAAGACCCAGTGAAGTCTTCATCTGATGCTCCAAGCAGGGAAAGTTTAGAGTGAGGGTTGACATTTCATATTAGGCATGTTATTTAACAACTTTTCATGAGTCGACCCCGACTTTTAGGAAATGAAGTGAAAACGGAAGAATTATCAATCTGTAGATCCACAATCTAAAAAAGAAATTGCTTTTTTGAGGGCTGCCATCCCAGTGGTGACCTTGGAAGGTCCAGATTGCCCAACATGCTGGTAGCCAATTTTTTTGAGTCAAGTCCCAATTTGTCTCTGGGCTTAAGGGAATCAAGTCTATGCTTAAAGAGAAGAGGGAGACTCTCTCCTTCCCACTCTATCTGAACAAAAAATGAAAAAATGTCCTCGGGTGAGGATAAAAAAAAAAAAAAGAGAGAGAAGAGGGAGAAAAGGACATAAAAACGAATTTTAGTTTTCCCACACCACAAGGTGTTTGTGCCAAGGTAGCTAATGTGTGTCAACATCAAGTGATCCCTCCTCTTGAAATTGGACAACACACAGGTCCAGACTGCCTGTCACTACTTGAGCCAATTAAGTAGAGACAAGGTTGAATTGTATAAGAGCGTTTTATTCCAATATTGCCAGCAGTATGGGAGAACAGCAGGTCATCCTGGGCAATCTGCTCTAACCCACCCTCCTGGCCAGTTGATTATATAGGGGTAGAGAAACAAAGACTATGTGAGAAAGGGCAGGTAAGCAAAAGGAAAAAAATGGGTCACATGGTTACAGGTAAGGGGAAGGAATAGAGGCTGGGGGGTTATAGAGGATTGTCACCGCTTCGCCTCCAGGATTCCAGTGTTCCAACAGCAGAGTGGTTCATCTTTCCCTTCGTCAGGCAGTTCCCCTTTGCCCTTGGATAAGGAGAATGGACCGAATTCCTGAGATAAACCCTCAGGACATACAAGTCCCAGCCAGGTCAGAATGTGCTTTCTTTAATCAGAACAAAGCAGTCACAATGAACAGAGCATGGATGATTACCATTTCTTATAACTAATAACTATGGCTAGTGCCCCACTGTGATTAATTCCCTGTTATTCTGTTATTCCCTCCCTGCCCTGTCACTCTCAGGAACTGAGAGGAAGTCTCTCAAAACTAGAAGCGAAAGGTGTTTTTTCCCATGTCAGTCCAGCTTTGGAGGCATTCTTTTTTTTTTTTTTTTTCTTAATGTTTTTATTGATTTTTTAGCGAGAGAGAGGAACATCAGTGTGAGAGAGGAACATCCTAGGGATCAAACCCACAACCTTGGTAGGTGCCCCGACTTGGAATCGAACCGGCAACCTTTAGGTACAAGGGACAACACTCAACCAACTGAGCCACACCAGCCAGGACTGGAGACATTCTATTATTAGTACTAGATATTAGTACTAGACGTCCTTCCCAAAAAACCAACAATGAAGTGTTCTGTATGCTAACAACATAGCTTAAAAAAGGAAAGTAAAACAAAATTCTGCATTTTTATAAAACCTAATAAAAAATAGTATTTCAAACTGTGCAGTCACCAGAAATACACAGTTATCAAAAATACACACACTTCCACCCTGGCCTTTTTGGCTCAGCAGTTAGAGCGTCAGCCCGCGGACCAATGAGTCGCGGGTTCAATTCCCATCAAGGGCTCGTACCTTGGTTGCAGTTTGTCCCTGGCCCTGGTCAGGTCGTGTGGGAGGCAGCCAGTCGATGTGTCTCTCTCACATCATGTTTCTCTCTCTTTCTCTCCCTTTCCCTCTCCTTCTCCTTCCCTCTCCCTTCACACTCTAGCTGATGCTAAACAGAAAAATATCCTCGGATGAGGATTATAAAAAAAACAATGCACACACTTCACTTGGAATCTGCAACACCTTCAGCCCCAAGCGGCAAACCCCTTGAGTTTGGTAACAGGGCTACGTTAACAAGAGCAAAGAGACCTTTCCCCTACTTAGCTCTAGGATCTTAACGGTTTCACTTACCCTTCCACATGCACCCGGAGGCTTGGGACAGCTGCACAGACATCTCTTTCAACCTGTATAGGACATTTCACTTTGCCCACAAGTGATTTGACTGATTATGCCTGGACCCAACTCATATGGTTGAACCCTGGTTCTGAAACTTTGGAGGAGGCTCAATAGGGTGCCTCAGTCTCAGAACCCACTCTTCTGTCAATCAGTCAGCTTTAAAACATATGTTGGGGTTCCTCCTAAGGTTGAAAGAGTTCTGCTGCTTTTTTAAAAAATTGGGCCCTGGCCGGTTTGGCTCAGTGGTTAAAGCATTGGTCCATGGACCAAAGAGTCTGGGGTTCGATTCAGGTCAAGGGCACGTACCTCGGTTGCGGCTCGTCCCCAGCTCTGGTTGGGCTCATGCTTGGAGGCAACCAATCGATGTGTCTCTCTCCCATCCATGTTTCTCTCTCTCCCTCCCACTCTATCTGAAGATAAAAATGGAAAGAAAAGTATCCTCTGGTGAGGATTTAAAAATATATAAAAAATAAAATAAAATATGATTTCTTATTAAAAAAAAATTGGATCCCCTGTTTGATCTCCAGGGCTCCTCTCACCTGACACTTTTAGAATTCTGTGTCACACACTTTGCCTCACAGGTGGAGACAGCACTGTTCTAGGTGGAAAGATTATTAGTCTGAGGCTCTGGGATCAGTCTTAGCTTGGACTCTGTCACTAATTTACTACGTAGCCATTAGCAAGTCCTTTCACTAACTTGGGTTGTTCTAAAAATGAGATGTCGCCCTGGCTGTTTTGGCTCAGTGGTTAGAGCGTTGGCCCGCGGACCAATGAGTTTCAGGTTCGATTCCAGTCAAGGGCACGTACCTCGGTTGCAGTTCGATCCCCGGCCCTGGTCGGGGTCATTCGGGAGGCAGCCAGTCGATGTGTCTCTCTCACATCGATGTTCTCTCTCTCTCTCCCTCCTTCTCTCTCTCTCTCTCTCTCTCTCCCCCCCCACCCCCCGCACTCTATCTGAAGATAAAAAAAAAATATCCTCGGGTAAGGTATAAAAAATTTTAAAAATGAGATGACTAGTTTAACTCTTTCAGACCAAGTTGTGATTTATTAGTGGGTCATGAAATCAAGTTAGTGGGTTGCAACTAACATTTTGAAATGCAGTAGGATAAAAAATATCACAGTGCATCATACATAGTTCTGGTAAGTATTGTCTTATGAAACTTTTGTTTCAGGTATTTATATTACACACTTACATATCCTCTGGGTTGTGATATAAAATATATTTTTCACTGTAGGTCTTTCTAAAAACATTTGAAAAGTTAAAAGTTTACCACGTTCTCTTGCACCTTGAAAAATTCCAAATCTCATTCTTTGGAAGTGATCTTTAAAGAACAGACCTTGTCTTAGAAGCATCCTTGTGGCACCTCCTACTGTCCAGTTTGTCTTATGTAGGTGCTGCCCCCCTCAGCCCTGCCTCCAGACTTCCCCGAGGTGAGGAAGTGATGCCGTGATTTCTCCGAGTAGCAGCCTCCTGTCCTGCCCAAGCCAATGCAACCGGCTTATAGAACCATCATACTCCCGGGCGGTGTGGCTCAGTTGGTTGGGCATGCATTGATGTTTCTCTCTCACACCAATGTTTCTCTCTCCCTCTCCCTTCCTCTCTCTGTAAAAATCAATTTTTTAAAATCTTAAAAAAAAAAAAAAAAAAGAAAGAAAGAACCATCATATGACTAGGCTGTTCCGCTGGTGCCTGCAGACCCCACATTTTCCAAAGATAACCAGCTTGTGAATGGACAGTTCGAGCCAGCAGCCTGCCCAATGCTCTTCTCATCTCCCCACTCCTTGTTTCTCTCTTCCCTAGCTCACTCTCTCAGTCTGCACTTAGGACTCTCGGCCTACGTTATTGTCAGCTTTCTGTTTTTGTTCTATAATAGTTTACTGATTCCTGCTGGCCGGGTAACTCAGTTGGTTAGAGCGTCGTCCAGATGAGCCAAGTTTTCAGGTTCAGTCCCTGGTCAGGGCACCTACAAGAATCAACCAATGAATCATAAATAAGTGGAACAACAAGTGCCTCTCTCTCTCTCTCTCTCTCTCTCTCTCTCTCTCTCGTCCTCTCCCTTCCTCTCTCTCTCAAGTCAATTTAAAGAAATAGTTTAATGTTTCCTACTGTCTATGAAAGTAGGGAAAATCCCCATGTTACATAGCAACTTTGGTTAAATCAATTCAGATCAAATCAAATCACTGTGTTTAATGTGCCCAGCTGGTCATGAGCATTCCCCAGGTGAAATGTTTGTGACAGTCTAGTAAGGAGCTCTGTGCCAAACTGCTCTAGACTTTTCTAGCGTTGTGCAAGTTAGAGAAGTCTCCCTTGGTCTCCACATCTTTGCTGTTTTGCTGCCCCTGCTTGAGAAGCCCACCCTCCATCTCCTCCCTCTGCCGCAGATTTCTTAACCAGCCGAGTGCCGGAGAAGCTGGACGTGGTGGTGATTGGCAGTGGCATTGGGGGCCTGGCTGCAGCCGCGATTCTGGCCAAAGCTGGCAAGCGAGTTCTGGTGCTGGAACAACATACCAAGGCAGGAGGCTGTTGTCATACGTTTAGAAAGGATGGCCTTGAATTTGACACAGGTAAGGTTTATATGGAAAAGGGCTGGGAGCATGGCTGTATCTTCAGGAGGCTTGGAGCAGCCAGTGTGGGATGATACTGAGCGTTTCTGTTGGTTTGGAGGCCCTGTTTTCTCTCTGGGCACCTCTTTCCTTGTCTGACAGCCACTGGGAGCTGAAATGGGCAGGGATTTGGTAGTTTCTGCTCTAACTCCGCCCTGCAGCAAGGATGGGTAGACTCTTCTGGGTGTAAGTTCAGCCATGCAGGGCAACCTCTCTCACCTTGCTTCCCTGTCCACCTTTCCAGGGCTCACTCCCCTTACCCTTAAGACACTCCATTTGTCTGTCTCCCCGCAGGAATCCATTACATTGGGAGGATGCAGGAAGGCAGCTTTGGCCGTTTTATCTTGGACCAGATTACGGAGGGGCAGCTGGACTGGTTTGCCTTGTCTTCTCCCTTTGACATGATGGTGCTAGAAGGGCCCAGTGGGCGCAAGGAATTCCCCATGTACAGTGGGGAGAAAGCCTACGTTCAGGGTCTCAAGGAGAAGTTTCCCCAGGAGGAAGCTGCCATTGACAAATATATAAAGCTGGTGAAGGTAACATGGACATGCTAAGATCCCCTTATTTACCCCTGACAAGGCTGACCTTCATTAGTGGAGTGTCTGGTGGGGAGGCAGGAAGGGAGGAACAGCCGTGTCTGTCCTGAACTCAGTTCCCACCGGAGTTGGCTTCTGTGCCCCTGGAGCATGGGCTCAGCTGCTGCCACTATCACTCTGGCCTCTGGGGGGCGCCATGCTCTCCTCCCTGACCAGGCTGGTTTCCCTGTCCTCAGATTATGACTGTTTTTTTTACTTCATCTGAGACGAGATTGGGATTTTTCAAAAGGAATTTGGGTAGGAAACTGAAAAGCAAAAAGACTCATCTGAATGTGGAATGGGAAGAATTCACAGAGTACAGGTTATTTTATGTATGTATGTATGTATGTATGTATGTATGTATTTTGTTAATCCTCACCTGAGGATATTTTTCCATTGGTTTTTAGACAGAGTGGGGCGGGGGGTGAGAGAGAACGAGAGAGACATCAATGTGAGAGAGACACATTGACTGGTTACCTCCCGCATGACCCCAACCAGGACCAGGGATCGAGCCTGCAACCCAGGTATTTGCCCTTGACAGGGAATCGAACCCATGACCCTTCGGTCCACAGGCTGACGCTCTAACTGCTGAGCCAGGACAGAGTACATGTTTTTAAAAATCCAAATTCAGCCCAAGTTCAGCCAGGGTGAGTGTTGCTAGGCCCTCTGCTGGTGCAGACTATTGGAATGGTGAATCTGTCACAGCAGTTCTGGAAGTAATACCTGTTCCTCCCTGCTCGTTTTCTTCCCCAGCTGGTATCCAGGGGAGCCTTTCATGCCATCTTGTTGAAGACCCTCCCGTTGCCCATGGCTCAGTTCCTTAACAAGTGTGGGCTGCTCACCCGGTTCTCTCCGTTCCTTCGCGGGTGTACCCAGAGCCTGGCTGAGGCCCTGCGGCAGCTGCCCGCCTCCCGGGAGCTCCAGGCAGTGCTCAGCTACATCTTCCCCACATATGGTGGGTGCTGGCCTTGGGCCTTGGGCAGCTCCTGGAGGAGGTGCTGCCCTCCTGACTCTCAATCTTTCTCCCCAAATGTGCGTGGCTGACTGAAATTCAGTATAAACCCCAGGCCCTCTGGAGTATACGGATAAGTCTGCCCACCTACCTGCTGGACTTCTTGGTAAAAATGCTTGGTAAAAATCATCCACACCCTGGATGATTTTCCTTCCCAACCAGCACTGTCCTCCCCGGTTTTGGCCGCGTGGCAGTTTGTAGGGAGGACATTCCCAGGGGCCCTAAGATCTGTATGACACCCCATATTTGCATGGAAACCAGCCCGCTGGCTGCCCTGAGCCCTGGGGATCATTTGTACCCTGGGGCGGGGAGACTCAGGCTGCATGTTTTCTGTCCATGTTCCTTTCTGCATGGTGCTGCTGCTACACTTGCCTCATCGCCCCTCCTTCCCTCTGTAGGCGTGACCCCCAGCCACACCACCTTTTCCATGCATGCTCTGCTGGTTGACCACTACATGAAAGGGGCCTTTTATCCTCGAGGGGGTTCTAGTGAAATCGCCTTTCACACCATCCCTGTGATCCAGCGGGCTGGGGGTGCTGTCCTGACGAAGGCCTCTGTGCAGAGTGTGTTGCTGGACTCAGCTGGGAAAGCCTGTGGTGAGACTCGTGCATCATGCTTCATGGGCCCTGGGCTGGCATGGGAGAGACCTGGGCTGCAGGGAAGGAAAGCACTGAGGGCAGGAGGTGTAGCAGAGCCGACTTCCTCATGGGGGTTAAAGGCTGGAGTCTGCCCAGAGCAGGTCTCGGGGAGAGTGATTAGTCTGGAGGTAAAGAGGGTGAAGGAAGGATAAAGGATTGCATAGTTCGCAAAGAACAGTCTTTAATTATTTATTCAAGAGATAAGAATAGTTATCCAGTAATCCATGCCCTCCTTGAGTAGAGGCTATGCCTTTTTAATCTTTGTCTATCAATTTTAGCAGATAATAGAGGCTCAATAAATATTTGTTCAGTGATTGATGGAATGAGTAAGTAACCTGGGCACTCCCTGGGGCCGCATGGAGGCCAGCAGGATACCCTGCCCTCAACCTGTAAATGGCAGAGTGGGGCCTAGAATCTTGTTATCCTATCCCAGGTCTTTGTTGTATCTGCACAGAGAGTCAAAATCCCACTATGGAAGAACTTTATGAGGAGAGGGTCAATGCAAGGAAGGACTCTGGGAAGCAGAGCAAGCCATCCATGACATGTGGGTGCTTAAGAAGTATCAGGGAAGGGGACAGAGAGAGGCCTGAAGAGAATAGGGCTGGTGTGAATTCACCAGAGGAGCCTTTCCAGGAGGAGGTGGTGAGGGGGTGGCCCCATGCACCCAAAAATCAAGGGAGAAAAGGCCATCAGGGTCTCTGAGAACACGTGTGTAGAAGAGAGAAGGGAGTTGCCGGTGGTAAGAAAGGTGGCTGTCAGTACTGTGAGATTTTCTCTCCATGAGCAAGTTCTCCTTCCAGCCTAAAGGGGTCCATGAAACAAAGTAGACTTATCAGTTCAATTAAATTCAGTTCAGAAAATATTTACTTGTGTTTTTCATGTGCTGGGCGATAAAAGATGGAAATAAAGAGACAAGTCCTAATCTCTAACTCAGGAAGTTTCCAGTCTCATAGGGACAGTCACTGTGATATAATTTAAGTGCCATATAACTTAGCACATGCTGACACTGTAGGTGAAGTAAAGGATGGTGGAACAGGGAAGGACTCCGAGGGAAGGCAGAGGTGCTTGAGCCAGGTCATAAAGGGTCAGAAGAAGCTATGCAGAGGTTGGGGGGTTATTCCAGGCAAGGAGAACAGAGTGTACAAAGGCACAGAGGTATGAAAGAACTGTGTTGTTTTTAAAAAAATTTTTCTTTATTGATATTTGAGAGAGAGAGGAAGGGAGAGGGAGAGAGAGATAGACACATCGATGAGAGACAACATCGATTGGCCACCTCCTGCACACCCCCACTGGGGATCAGGCCCACAACCTGGGCATGTGCCCTGACCAGGAATTGAACCGGCGACCTCTTGATGCATGGGTCGATGTTCAATCACTGAGCCACACTGGCTGGGCAAGAACTGTGTATTTTTAGGCATCTGAAAATATTAGGTTGAACCATTAGAAACTGCCATTTTTATAGGTCAGAAGTGGTTGACTGTCAGCTGTTTTGTATGGATGTATCTATAGTCTAGTGAGTGGCCAAAGATGAGGTGGACACACAGCAGGGACCAGATCGTGGAAGGCTGATACAGGGGTCAGTATGAAGGTTGTTGGGTTTGGCTGAAGAAAAGGGAGCCCACCCAGGGTGGGGGGAGAGCTGGGGAGGGTGAGCACAGAGCGTTGGGGGGAGAGCTGGGGAGGGTGAGCACAGAGCGTTGGGGGAGAGCTGGGGAGGGTGAGCACAGAGCATTGGTGGGACATGCTGAAGTGCCTGAGGATGTGTCTCTCATTTTGCAGTTTTGCCTGGGGCGAGCCCGTCTGGCCCTAGGTGGGCTGGACGCCCAGGTCTGAGAAAATGAAGCGTGCGCTGGGAGAGGTCTGTGTGGGATGTGAGCCTTTCTTTTCCTCCTAGAGCACACAGAACCTCAGTCAAGCTCTTGTGCCCGCAGGTGTCAGTGTGAAGAAGGGTCAAGAGCTGGTGAACATCTATTGCCCCATCGTGATCTCTGATGCAGGACTGTTCAACACCTACGAGTACTTATTGCCAGAGACCGCCCGCTGCCTGCCAGGTAGGACGGGGCTGCGTGGCTCTCCCCCAAGCTCCCCAGCACCGTGGGTCTGGAGCCAGCTCCTCCAGCCTGGCTGATGCTTCCCCCAGGGTGATGGCTGCCCTTTGTCCTTAAGCACAAAAGGTGAACACACTGGTCTCTAACTTGTCCCAGCAAGGCCTCTGTGTCGGGGTTGGGAAACAACTTCCTTTGTATCACATCACCCCAAAGACCTTCTGGTACTTACTTATCTCTTCATTCTTAGGAAACTCACTCCCTCCCCCTTGTAACCTCAGCCTCTCTCCCCTCTCCTCTTCTAAGTTTCCATTCCTAGGTGCTCATTTCCAGTCTTCCTGGATCTTAGATCATCTCTCTGATGCTTAATGGTGGCGAGTAGAGTCTGAAAGGAACATTTCACTAAGTCTGTGGTATGAAACCTGCTTCCGTCCTTAATTTCTCATTTATTTTGAGTGGGGAAGACAGGTCTGACATGATCAGTAAGGGAAGCTAAGGCTGGCGTGGAGAAGAAAGGCTTGATCATTGTTGTGGGCCCTATTTGGGAACCAAGGTTGTATTTTTCTGCCTCTTTCAGGAACCAGCTCCCTGTTGGGGCTGAGGCTGCAGGTGTACCCTTTTGCTTTCTCCTGTTCCTTGAACCAAAAAAATCTAGGGAGGAAAGGCCATCGGGGTCTCTGAGAACGCATGTGTAGAAGAGAGAAGGAAGTTGCCGGTGGGAAGAAAGGCGGCTGTCAGTACTGCGAGATTTTCTCCCCTCTTCATGAGCAAGTTCTCCCGCCAGCCTAAAGGGGTCCGTGGAGCAGAGTGGATTATCAGTTCAATTAAATTCAGTTCAGAACAGATTTACTTGTGATTTTCATGTGCTGGGCGATAAAAGATGAAAAAAGAAAGACAGGTTGCCAGGTAGAAATAAGCCTCAATGCAGTCATCTCTTCTGATAGGCCATGTCTAAAAAGGAAAGCCTGGTTTTGCGGAAAAGGATGTAGACCTCTTTGTCTGGTTTTGTTTGTTTGTTTTATTTTATGTATTGATTTTAGAGAGACAGAGGAAGGGAGAAAGAGAAAGACAGAGAGAAACATCGATTTGTTGTTCTACTTATTCATGCATTCATTGGTTGCTTCTTGTATGTGCCCTGATCAGAGAGCGAATCTGCAACCTTGGAGTATTGGGATGCCGCTCTAACCAGCCAGGGCAGGAGGTAGACCTGTTTGTGGTTGGCCCTGGGTAGGTCTGGCACGAGGCTTTGCCTTTGTCATTGCATTTGCTCCTCATAGCCACCTGGGAGACAGCCATCATCACGCTGATGTTTATAGCTGGGGAAGTAACTTCTGTAAACATTAGTGTGATGTCACTTCTCCAGGTTACATTGTGTGAAGGCCATGCGTGTGAAGTAACTTCTCCAGGCCACCCGTCTGAAGGTGGCAAAGCTGAGACGAGAATGCTGGTGTGCCCGGGCTCTTGGCCCCTCTGGGCTGAGGGGCATGGCTTCCCGAGAAAAGGCCTCATGAGAAGGGGCAGAGAGCAGGTCAGCCCATAAGGAGCAAAGCGGCTCAGGGTTAGGTGAGAGGTTAACTGTTTTGAAATGGACCTTAGGATGTTGTGTAACTAGAAGCCACTGGAGTGATGGTGAGGAAAGGAGGCCGCTGGCCTGGAGGGACCCAGTAACCCAGAGGGTAAGGGGTGTAGCTAAGGGCCTTGGGCTGGGCTGGGGGTGGAGAGGAAGGAGCAGCTCGGATGCAGTTGAGATGGAAAGGCACAGAGGAGGAGCCCCGGGAGCAGTGGAAGGAGCTCTCCACCCCAGAGTGGGTCAAGTGGAAAGTGAGGGCCTGGATTTCCTCGTGGGGGAGAGGGTGGGTGGCAGTTGTAATTGTCTCTAAAGTATGTGTCTACTGAAACCCCGCCTTCCCAGTCCTCTGCCTCACTTGGCTGGGCCTCAGCCAGCGTCCGCGTCAGCGCACCCTCCTCCCTCAGACGTCAGCTGAGCGGGGTGAGGCCGGTCCGCCAGGTGCAGGCGGTGGGGCGGGCCTTCGTGGACTGACCGACAGACTTTGCCTTTGGTACTCCCAGCCTCCCTCTCCCCCAGGACCTCTGATCCCTGACGCTGTCCCAGGGTCCCACCCAGGCCTGCCTTCTCAGTAGGCAGCATGCAACCTTTCCAGCTTGCCTTCCCTCACTGTGTCATTGTAGCTTCACTGCTCTTAGGCAGCTCAGGCCTGACAACAGGCGAGTGGCCGAGGGACTGGTTGCCCTTGGGTGGGGAGTTGGATGCTGCCCCAGATGAACCCCAGTTTGAGAACACTGCAGGCAGTGTACACACAGTACAGTGTACGGAGGGTGTGCTGTGGAATGTGCACCTGAAACATGTATGCTTTTGTTAACCAGTATCACCCCGATCAACTCAATAACAAGGAAAAAAAAAACCCAACACATTTCAGGGAGTGGCAGGGATGATGCTTGACTCAGAGACCCCAATGCTGGGACTCCTTTGTTTCTAGCTGTTTGGGGTGGAAGTTTTCATAGTTCTGTCTACCTCTCAGAGATGGGAACCAGGTGTCTGCTGGCCTGTGGGACAGGTGGAGCCCGGTGGGGTCGAAGGTGGAGGTGGATGGTTAGGCAGAGGGAACCTTTGCGGAAGGGAGTGCCTTTCTTAAATCCCACTGCTGAGCTGTGAGGAGGTGGCTGGGTATGGTTGGAGAGGAAATTTTTTGAGTGGGAAAGACTGGTCTCATAATATCAGTAAGGGAAGCAAAGGCTGGCATGCAGAAGAAAGTCTTGGTGCGTTGTGCCTTGTTTGGGACCCTAGGTTATATTTTTCTGCCATGTGTGTGGTTCCCGGCCCTCTGCTTTCTAGCTGTGGAAAGGAAAAATGGGCTAGGCCAGCGGTTCTCAACCTGTGGGTCGAGACCCCCTTGGGGGTCGAACGACCCTTTCACAGGGGTCGCCTAAGACATAACAGTGGCAAAATTACAGTTATGAAGTAGCAACGAAAATAATTTTATGGTTGGGGGTCACAACATGAACTGTATTAAAGGGTCGCGGCATTAGGAAGGTTGAGAACCACTGGGCTAGGTGGAGGTAGTTGCTATTCTAAGGGGCTTCAGAAGACCTAGGAGGTTTCACTTCTGGGCCCCTGGTTCTCTCTGTGCCCACCCAACCCCACCTGGAGAGGGAATGCCAGCAGTGTGATTACCCCTGGACACTGGGACCCGGGTGATCAGGTGCTCCCGCGCTCCAGGACAGTCCACTGCTCCTTGCTGTGGCCGTGGAAGCCGCACTCCCCTCCTCCTCGTGGCTGGGTGTCTGCAAACCCTAAGCCAGTTGTCCTACTGTAATTGTTAACAATGCTCCCTTTTGCTCTCAAAAGTGGCCTGTTTTCGATAGATTCTATGGTGATGCTACCCATTGCACTCAGTTCTTCGCAGCTCTGTGAGGGTATCCAGCTTATTTCAGGGAAGTCTCTTTTCCAGGAGACAGGCAGCACAGCTGTTTCCCTGTCGCGTTCCCAGGTTCTACTGCGGATTCAGCATGTTAGGGCCTTCGCAAAGAGCTGCGGAATGAATTAAGCAGAGCAGCCAGTGTTACCTCCCAAGCAGGTGCTGGGCATGGTCCTGGGAATGGGAACAAAGGATAAGAATTTGTAGGAGCAATTTCTGGAAAACTGGTCTGGGGTGATTGGTTGAGAGGCGGGGAAGGCTCCCTCCGCAGCGCTGTTCTTCCCTCCTCCCAGCTGAATCCTGAAACGCCAGGTGCCAGGTGCCGGGAATGGTTTGCATTTGTTCATCTACATTGCTTACCTTTTTGAGGCCTTGAACTGCGCATTGTGCATTGTGTGTATTCATTGATTAGGTGGCTTACATTAAAGTTCATACTGAAGTGAAGGTTTACTAACAAACTACTGTTCATATCTGTGGCCTTTACAGCATGGAGCCCAGTCATCCACTCCTAACTTAAAGACATTAGGGAAACCCTGCTGGTGTGACTCAGTTGGTTGAGCGTCGTCCATGCACTGAGTAGTCGCTGGTTTGAATCCCAGTCATGGCCTGTGCCCAGGTTGCGGGCTCAATCCCTAGTAGGGGGCGTGCAGGAGGCAGCCAATCGATATTTCTCTTTCTCTTTCTTTCCCTCTCCCTCTCCCTTCCTTTCTAAAAATAAATAAAAAGATACATTTTTTTAAAAAAAGACACGAGGGGAAGATTGGAGGCAGTTAGCCTGAGACTGTCCTGCAGGCGCTGTGAGCCAGCTTAGGGAGGCTGGTGTGTCCTTCACAGGCAGGAGACAGGAGAGCAGGCCCCTCAATTCATTGTTATTTCAACACAGTTGGAATAACACTATAAAAATGGCCCAGGCGCCAGGCTGGCAAGTGAGCATAGGCTCAGACACAGTGAGCAGGCCGCAGCAGGCTCTCCGGCCACCCCCACCCCCACCCCCACCCCGGCAGGGTGCCATCTCTGGCCACAGTGCATGCAGTGCTCACCAGCTCTTTGGCAGGTGTGAAGCAGCAGCTGGGGATGGTGCAGCCTGGCTTGGGCATGTTCTCCGTCTTCATCTGCCTACGAGGCACCAAGAAGGACCTGGGGCTGCAGTCCACCAACTACTATGTTTATTTCGACACAGACATGGACAAGGCGTAAGGCTGTGTGTGGTGTGGGGGAGGGTGTCAGCATGGGCCCAGTCCATAGGACGCCTGCTTCCCCCCTGGACACTGGGGAGTCAGCAGCTTCATCCCTGGAGTTCAGGGGGGTGTCTCTGGGGATGAACTGTCCCTGGGGTGGTGCTGGTGGCTGTGAGGACTAAGGCCTTGGGCTGGGCGGCCACACTCCTCTCACCCTCAGGATGGAGCACTACCTGTCTATGCCCAGGGAAAAGGCTGCGGCACACATGCCCCTTCTCTTCATTGCTTCCCCGTCAGCTAAGGACCCGACTTGGGAGGACCGATTCCCAGGTGGGGCGTGAGGTCCCAGGGAGGGGTTGGGGTGGGGAGGCGCCAGGCAGCAGTGACCCTGGCTGTGCATCCCCAGACCGGTCCACGGTGATCGTGCTGGTGCCCACCTCCTATGAGTGGTTTGAAGAGTGGCGGGAGGAGCCAAAAGGAAAGCGGAGCAGCGACTACGAGACCCTCAAAACCTCCTTTGTTGAAGCCTCTCTGTCGGTTGTCCTGAAACTGTTCCCACAGCTGGAGGGAAAGGTAGGTAGACCATGTGGTGGTGGCAACAGAACTCTTGGTGCCATTTCCTCCTTTTCTTTGGGGCAGGGAAATGAAACCCCAAGATAACTGAGCTCAGGGAGGGCAGGGAGCCCACACAGACCGTCAGCTCATTCAAGGAGAGCAGAAGAGGAAGAAATGAGGATCTCACAAGGTCTCACTCCCACCCTGTGGCTATCTTTTTTGCCTCTTAGGTGGACAGTGTGACTGGAGGATCCCCGCTGACCAATCAGTACTATCTGGCTGCTTTCCAGGGTGCCTGCTATGGGGCTGACCATGACCTGGGCCGCCTGCATCCTCATGTGATAGCCTCCATCAGGGCCCAAAGCCCCATCCCCAACCTGTACCTGACAGGTACACTGACTGCCCCATTGTGCTAGGAGCTGAGACCCAAGCCTCTGTTCCTATCCTCAGGTCCTTCTGCCCCTGCAGTCCCCCACACCCTTAGCTGGGCTGCCTCGGCAGGCTGTGGATCTGGGCCTGGTCTGAAGCCGTCTCTGGGTGGTCCTAGCACAGAGGATGAACTCGAGAGCCCTCGCCCTCTCCCCCACTTGGGGGGCTGTCATGGGTCTCTGTTCTTGTCTCCTAGGCCAGGATATCTTCACCTGTGGGTTGATGGGGGCCTTGCAGGGGGCCCTTCTGTGCAGCAGCGCCATCCTGAAGCGGAACTTGTACTTAGACCTTAAGAAGCTTGGCTCAAGGATCCAGGCCCAGAAGAAGAAGAATTAGTTGGGCCAGGGATGCATCAGAGGAATTTGGCCAGTGCTATGGCACAGCCTCTGACTTAGCCATAATGTCTTTCAGCATTAGCTTCTGCTCACAGGAAGCACTCTCCTTTGCTTTTTATTTCCAAATGGAGATCTGACCCACAGGTCTCATACAGATCTCAGTTCTTGAACTGGAGCTCTTACAGCTGGGGCAGGGGATGATCTTCCATACCTTTTAAAACATGCTAGTTACTAACAGGCCCGGTGTGGGCTACTGATTCAGATAGCCTTAATGTCTCATCAAGCAGTGCTCTGCACCCCACACCCATACCTCCTAACTCCGAACAATCAAACCGGGTAGTCCTGAAAATGTTGGTCCTGCTGTCCCGAGCTTCTCCTCTCATCACTCGAAGTGCTGTGCTGCGGTCCACACTGTTAAGGAAGAAGGGTGCCTGACGAAGTTAAAGGATGCCCAATGAGGTTTCAGTCAAAACCCGGGCATGGTTTTAGTTAGTTTCATAGGTTCAGAGACCTCCAGATCCCATTGTTTGCTGGTCCCAGTGGCTCTTTCAGGAGGTGGAGACATGCCTGTGACAGGCTCAGCGTGGCTGTGGGGGCCGGAGGTCATGAAAAGACATTAAATAGCAAGGTGTGTGTTAGAAGATAATATCCAATCGCATGTAGCCATGGCCCTAGGTTGATCTTCCTTATAATTGAGTTCTCAGTGTTCCAGCACCAAGACACACCCTCATGGAGTCAAGTACCTGAGCCTCAAGGCTTATCTCCCAAAGATACACAGCAAAGGGTGATGTTAGTAGTCAGGACACAGGACTGGGAAGGTGACTTCACTGGGTTGAAGCAGGCTGCAAGGGCATTCCAGGCCAAGGGCACAGCAGGGGACAAGCACCGAGAGGTAACAATGAATAATGACAAAGGGCCCAGCTACCTCCTGGGCCTAGAACGTGGGCTGCCTGGTGGGGAGGAATGGGGTTGGAAATCAGTCACGTTCACAAGTTACAGAATGTGTACAAAGCCCGGAATGGCGTTTCCCGTTTACTGGAGACTGGATGGGAAGGTGAATGAAGACTAAAGGTTAAAAATAGCCCGGCTGGTGTGGCTCAGTGGTTGAGCGTCGACCCATGCACTAAGAGGTCCCCGATTCGATTCCCGGTCAGGGCACATGCCCAGGTTGTGGGCCCGATCCCCAGTGGAGGGCATGGAAGAGACGGCCAATCAATGTTCTTTCTCATCGATGTTTCTATCTCTCTCTCCCTCTCACTTTCTCTCTCTCTAAAATCAATAAAGGAAAAAAAAAGTTAAAAAAAAAGACCTTTCACTTGCCTCATTTCAGTCCATTTTAATTCAATATTAATAAATTTAATGATTTTATAGTTTTAATATTTGAAATTTATTTCAGTTTCTGTGCAACAATACAAAAGTACATCAAGTGGCATTCATAGAAGCTCAGTAAAACATTAGGTACTGAAAAATACTTATCATTAGACCAAATAAGCTTTAAAAAAATTACAGTTAAGTTACAAAACCTGAAAATATAAAACTGCAAAACAGTGGCAATCTACTAATTGGGTAAACAAAAAAGAAGGGGAACAATGTCAACAATCATAACACAGCAGATTTCTGAATTAAAGGAATAGCTATCAGATGTTTTATTATCTATCAGTGTGAGGAGGCTGGCTTTGCTGGCAGCTTAAAACTACACAGTTCAGACTCAACCCTTGAACGGAGGAGTTTCTAACCTGGGATATTTAGGAAATTCACATGTGGCTTGTGGAACTAGCTCAGTTGAGATTCAGTCTTGGCTCTGGATATAGTTAAATTAAACCTGAACATTTCTTCCCAGGATCCTTACTTAAGCCAGGCCATGCCAAACACAACCCTCCCAGCAAGAGTTTTCAGAACTACAAGGGCTAGTATACAGCACACTCCTCCCTGTTCAAACGATTCGGCATGTGCACAGTGTGCTAGCTCTCGTCACCCAGGTAGCACTGCATCAAGTTACCCTGTGGAAACAAGGGGCAGGTTTCCTTTATTTATTTATTTAAATGACATGAATTGGAGAACAAAATGAGAATCACCATCAGGGTAATTTTAGAGGTTTAGAATTCTACCACCAAATATTTCATTAAAAGCCATCATGGGAAAAGAAATGTCAAATTATATGTAACTAACTGTCCAGTTGTTCCAAGTTGCCTTAGCCTTTTGAAATGAGACTGGCCTTCCATTGCCCTGGCCGGGTAGCTCAGTTGGTTAGAGCACTGTCTCCATACACTAAGGTTGCAGGTTCGATCCTCAGTCAGGGCACATACAAGAATCAACCAACGGATGCATAAATAAGTGGAACAACAAATCCGCATTTCTCACACTATCTTGCCCTTCCTCTCTCTCTAAAAATCAATAAAAAAAAAAATAAATAAAGACTGGCCCTCCACTGTCCCAGAGTCCAGAAATGGACTCTTTAAATATTCTACTCAGTAATCTAGCAGGAAGACAAGCTCCTATATTAACATCCATGACTGAAGCACAGATTCCTCCTAATAGAACTCGCCCTTCAATCAAAAGCGGGGCCAGGAAGGAAGCACAGGCTGTCTAGAGAGGGGTGCTTCTCTTGGCTCCCTGTCATTCACTGCTTGTTCCCCACCCCAACCATGGCTTGAGAGACACCTCAGCCAGCTCACCCTCATCCACACAATCTCTAGGAAAACATGCTTTAAATAATCTTTAAAAAGACAACTACTGCCCTGGCCGGTTTGGCTCAGCAGTTAGAGCGTCGGCCCGTGGACCTATGACTCGCGGGTTTGATTCCGGTCAAGGGCACGTACCTCGGTTGCGGTTCGTCTCCGGCCCTGCTTGGGTCGTGCGGGAGGCAAGCAGTCGATGTGTCTCTCTCACACCAGTGTTTCTCTCTCTCTCTCCCCCTCTCCCTCCCACTCTATCTGAAAAAAAAGAAAGAAAAAGAAAAAGACAACCACCCGGAAAACTAGTTTGCCTTTGGTGTGAGATTTCCTTCAGTGCAATTTCTAAAGTGAAACTTAAATTCTACTGTACTCCTCCACCATAAGAAACGGTATTTCTCAGAGGCTCAGAAAGTGGAGCTGTGTGGATGCCACAATACCGACCCTCTTGGTTCTTGAAACCAACCCTTCTTTCTGCTCTCCTCTTTCTAAGCAAAATACATCAATGAGGGACAGCAGCCAATAGCTAGAACAAACTGTGTGAGACTGCAGTGCAGTCACATCCAGATGTCCTGAACCAAGAAAATGTCTCCTGTGCAAGAAGAAACGGAACTCCTGAAGCACCTAAGGAATGTCACTATGCTAGGCAGATGGCACTCCCACAAGTCGCTTGGTTCTCTTGGGGAGACCAGAGACATCAGATACTGACTGCCCTGTTTTCCTAAAGTTCCCAAATCTGTGACTGACATTATTAAGAGCTATTAAAGTAGAAGGGGAAGAGCCAATTCCAGGGCTGGGGAAGGTAGGAAGGTCCATGGGAAAACCTGAGCTAGGCCCTGAGGAAAAAAAGTTTGGGGAGGTAAGGGAAAGAGGAGAAGGGAGAGCAATCTAACCAAAGAACCACCACAGAAAGCCAGGGAATGGAGGACACAGCAAGAACAAAAAAGCACAGAGGCCTAGATGGGCACCCAACAAAAGGGTCCTTTGGCCTGGCCAGGATGCAGAGAAAGGCAGGAAAGAGGCCAACTGCAGAGTCCTGAGTACTGAAGAGCCTATAAACTTGATTCTCTAAGCCATGAGGACACAGACAGAGGCTTCAGGTCAGGGCAAGTATTTTAGAAAGATCAATCTGGTCTCTTTATGTGCACAAGATAAGATGGACAGGAGAATCAATTAAGGTGGTTCCTGAAAAACAAATCTGGGAGAGGTGAATGGGAGAGGATGTGGGACAGGGAAGCAAGGAAAATGGAAAGAAAGGTTGTAGTTTGGAGCCGAGAGGATTAAATAAATTGGGCCGTTGAGAGGCAGCTTAATGGGTAGAAGAAATTCCGTTTCAGTGACAACAGGACAACCATGCTGAAACAGTCAGCACGCAATAGGACTGGTTTCTTTGGGAACCAGGCGAATCATAAAGACCTGGGAGTCACTCACTGAGAGGATGAAGAATGAACTTCTGAGGAGACAAAAAAATAGAGAGGCCTGCCTTTGAGGGCCCTCTCCCCCACCAGCATAAGAAAAGCAAAGGAGCCCTGGCTAGTTTGGCTCAGTGGTTAGAGTGTTGGCCTGCAGACCAAAGAGTCTTGGGTTCGATTCCCATTCAAGGGCACGTACCTCGGTTGTGGGTTCGGTCCTGGCCCCAGTCGGGGTCACGCGGGAGGCAACCAGTCAGTGTCTCTCCCACATCGATGTTTCTTTTTCTCTCTCTCTCCCTCCCACTCTATCTAAAAAAAGAAAAGCAAAGCAAAGGAGTTCTTGATGTCAGGAATTTGTCAGAGAAATCAAAAAAGGGGAATTTCTATTTGGATGGTCAATAGTGTCCAATTCTATCAAGGTCAAGACTAAATTTTGAGAACAAGCCATTGGATTTGGTGAACTGAACCTATGGAAAAACACTTCGTAGAAAGACAGGGACCAAAGTGAGCTTATAAAGGTTATGAAGAGAATGAATGGCAAAGTGGAAGAACACTTACTGGAGAAGTTGACCAGCAGACTGAATGATGTGGTGGGGGTAAAGATTTGTGTAAGCACGAAGGTTGGAGGAAAAGTGCTTGTGTAAATAGGCAGAAATAGAAAACATTAGAGAGGAGGAAAGGGAGGGACAGGGGAGACAGAAAAGGGAATACAATAACCATAGTTTTAGGGAATGCTAGGGGAGCCTGACAGGAGAGGAAAGTATTATAAGGCTGGCGCACAAGTAGAGAGAATGATGCCAAGAAGAGCATTCATTCATCTATCTCCACAAACAGGTACCTGCAATGAATGAAAATCTCAACTCAAAGCCACAAACTGTTTTAAGCAAGGTAGAAGATAGTATGACAAACACGATGGTCCCTTCTTCAGGCTTACTTCTTCAACAGCACAGAATTTATCATATTCCCCTCATGTCCCACATTCCCTGTATTTCTTGAGATCGGTTATTCTATTTGTTTTTCCTTTGCAGAAATAACTCTTTTTAGGCTCTCTGTAATAGGATAGCATGACTAGAATAGAGTCACATAAACTTTAAGCAGCATGTGCCAAGACAATACCCTTAGTTACCCTAGGGGAACTCTGTAAATTTCTTAAATTTTAATAACCCCTCCCATGGGATAGAAGAATTTTTACTAACTACCCTTAGCATTTTATAATTAGATTAAGGTAAAAGAAAGATTATGGTTCGTTTCTAAATAGGTCTATTTTGTCTGTTTTAGGCAGCAAAGGCAAAATGGAATCTGGGGGAACCTATTTCATAAAAGGCCTTTGAGAAAAATGCAGACCCAAACCAAAACCCTCCTACGTGTTTTCTTGCACAAAGCACGAACTTACCCTATTTCGAAAAGCTCCTGTTAAGACTGTAAGGAAGAACAGCGTTTCAGTAATCATAACTATATTTTTAAAACCCTGTGATGGGAACAGTGGCTTTACAGCTTTACTCCCAGAATCCACAAGTTCAGTTTTATGCTCAGTACAACCAAATGGAAGTTGATTCACTTTGCCTGAAGTCATATGAAAATATGAGGAAAATGTGAAGAACTTATGCTAGACAGGCTGAACTTGCAGGCAGTAAAGCACTTTTTTAAAGCTGCTGTTTTGGTTTGCTGCTGAAGCCTTTGAAAAGAAGTTATATGTTCAATGTAGCCTTTTTGCCAATCAGCATTCACCCTGTGTATCTCTTGTAGGGCACATTCCCCCAAAGTAAGAGGCCCTGGTGGAAAAGTACCTCAAGCTGCTGAGTTCTCTCCTAGGTCTGCAAAGATAAATAGTGGCAAGTGCAATGCTATTTCAAGGGGTAACTTCACTATAGAGCCAAGGCCCAAAGCAGGACAGTCAACAGCACTAGCCTGCCTGGGGCTGGGATCTCCCTTTGGTCAAAGCTGGGTTCCCACATGCTCGCTCCTTCTACCCACACTCAGAGGGCATAAATAATGGGAACAAAGGAGTACAAGGTCACCAAAGTGCAGGTGCAAAAATCAAAGCAATGCCACTCCCGCCCCACCTCTGCCAGCCCGGACTTGCCACCAAACCCCAGAGGGTAACTCTTGGTTCACAGTACTTTTCTCTTCATTTCTCTTGATTTAGAAACAAATCAGCTGGGGAGACGAGGTTCTCAAAAACAGAAAAATCAAATCTGAAATGAGAGTAACACAATGCACTGGTAACGTTTGTCTTCTTCCCAGAGGAATATACCTTACTGCTATGATTTTGGGGGGAAAAAAGATCTTACAGGAGTTGTAGCTCAAAGAAAAAGTTCCAGAATTAAGACAAACTGATCCCCCTCCCCAATCATACAAACAGCAATTGATAAAATAAAAGCATACAGAATTATTTTAAAATTCAGTATGAAATAAAACATATACTAGAGAGATACACACTTGGTGGAGGGAGTATGGGGATCTTGGCTTCTGCTTTGTACCGCTCTGTAATGTTTTGAATTGTTTACATGTGCATTTTAAATCAGAAAAAGATTATAATGAATGAGGATGACAATCCTTAAAAATCAAGTATCTGGAAAGGTACTGGCCAAGGCTCTACTGTGAAGCTGACCTACTGGGTCAGTCAGCAAAGATGTTCTGAGCTGAGCGGCTTATTCTAGAGCTGGTACGAGCTGTACACATGAACAGTGTTCCCTGTAGAGAGCCTGGGAACAACTCACAGTTGGGCCACCAGCAACTCTTCGCCAATGCTCTTGCTACACAGAAGGGGAAGGGTGCGTGCTGGCAGCAAGGCAGTGGGAGGACACTGCACTTAGACAGGCTGCCTTTGGGGAGAATCTCAGCATCTGCTGCTGTGGGCAGGAGGAGGGCTTTGCTTTCTGGCAGAGGCACGTGTTGGCTGCACTCAGGAAATCTAGTTGACAATGCTTAGCAGGGCTGATCTGGGAAGTTGAAGGTCTATGTTTCTGGACTTGTTTCTTTCCAGGGAGTGTAGTGCTTTGCTCCCGAATGTGTGGTTCCAGCAGCATATGGGCGTCACCTGGGAACCTCCTAGAAATGCAGAAGCACAGGCTCCATCCCATAGCTAGTGAATCAGATTTTGCTTCCTATCACAATGCCTATGAAAATTTGTGAAGTGCTGGTGTAGTAAAAAAATCACAGGATGGGAGCCTATGGAGTTACCATCAGGTATTGATTTTGACACTAACTTGAGGTGGGGATTTAAGAGGAAAAAACAATGATTTCTGGGCTTGAGTTTCCTCATCTGTCAAGGGAGGGAGCTGTTATAAATTACTTAAAGGTCTCTTCAGCTCTAACACTACAGACATGTATACATGATGTCTCTACTTTGTGGTCTGAAAAGGACAGGGGAGATGGTAGCAGCACCCCCAGAACCAGCTACTGCTTCTGTGCTAAATGCGAGCCCACTGCTGGGCCCAGGTGAGACTGCATAGCCCTCCCATGGACCTGGGTCTTCCTTCCTTACCTTCTGATCCAAACGCTGGTAGTCACTGGCCTTTGGCCGCCGACTAAATTTGGATTTTTTTCCTTCCAGGGCAAAAGCAATAATCTGGGGAAAGGAAAAAGAAAATGATTAACAAGTGACTCAAAATGACATATTTCAGTCTCTGAAATCAGAGGTAATCACCTGGTAGTACATTTGTTAATAACCCTAGCCCAGCTGGTGTAACCCTAACCTCACATTCAGTGGTTGAGCCTTGACCCATGCACCAAGAGGTCACCGGTTCGTTTCCCGGTCAGGGCACATGCCCAGGTTGTGGGCCCGATCCCCATTGGGGGGCATGCAGGAGGCAGCCAATCGATGTTCTCTCTCATCGATGTTTCTATCTATCTCTCCCTCTCCCTTCCTATCTAAAAAAAAAAAAAAATTAAAGTACCATTTGTTAATAACCCTGACAGCAAAAAGAGCAGTACACCCACAAAGAGGCCCATTTAAATTATAAGCATTTTAAGGAGGACAGGGCTTAGTTTCATTAGAATCCTGTATACTGCTAAATAGGAAATGGCAGAGGGAGGAAGGCTGTTCTGGTCTCTAGCATGTGGGAGTCTGTTAATTTACTCAAGAGTACTCAGTCAAAGATCTGACAACTCCTCTCTGGAGAACTCTGGGCTAAGACATTTTTCTTTTTTAAAAAAAATCATAAGCAATTATTCTCTTCTGCAAATGCACTTTCACCCCACACTTTACGTCATCTTAACCTTACCACTCTCACTTCATGCTTAAGGTTACTCTCCATGATGGTGGGTGTAGAATAAGGAACGCATGATTTTAACTAAACGCCTTCCTTCATTCCTTATAGCCACAGGCCTTATAGTCATTATGAAGTGAACTCTCCAATTTTGACCAGGCTATAGAAACTACTCAATTCTTAAGAGTTCAACAAGAAATGCAATCATTTTGTCATTGGAATGATTGCTAAGTGACACAGATATTACTTCACACCAAACCCTGCCAAAGAAGTAAAAGATGAGTATACCCACGTAATTTCTGGTCTTTCTTCTAATCAGAAATTTAACTGACTGCAGAAGATAGTCCCTGGGCTCTCGGCTGTTGATGTCAAAGACGACATAAACATTCTTTCTGACACTGCAGGTGGAAGACAAAACTTAGCAAAGGAAGCTAGAATGGTGCACTGTCTTGAAAGTGGAAACAGGAAGGTAAACTGTCAGGTACTCGTGTCTTCTGAGGCTGTAAAGGATCTAAGTTCAAGATTACAGAAGGAGACACCAATTCAGGTCAGATTGTAATAACGTCCTAACTTGGCACCTAATGCAGCAGCAGAGAGCACTCAGAGGAAAAAGACACGAAAACAAGTGATTTATAAAACAAGAGTACAGGCCTAGCAGGATCTGAAAAAAACTGACATGTCTTAAAATCCTGTGCTCACAAGCAGATAAGTGATGAATAATGGCCCATACACCAAGCTTTCAGGGTGGAAGACATCCCATCCCTTTTCTTAAGGTAAGGTGACTTACCTTCCGCTTGTTGTGATAGGCAATATAGAGGACAGCAACAAGGATGGCTGCAGTCACCAGATATGCAAAGAAGTGGCTGCTCTCTGCACTGACACTTCCAAGATTGTCCTTAAAAAGGTTATCATTCTTCCTATTTATGGAATCCAAAAATGTCTCTTCATGATTCTCTCTAGAGGCAGGACCAGGCATTTCTTTCTCTTCAAGTGGAGAACCCCCTTCAGGTTCAGAACTGTCTTTTGTGAACCCGCGCTCCCGATCTGACTTGTCAGATATATCTTTCGTGGATGGCTGCTCCTTATCTGACTTGTCAGAAGTATCTTTTGTGGATGGGTGCTCCTTATCTGACTTGTCAGAAGTATCTTTCGTGGATGGGTGGTCCTTATCTGACTTGTCAGAAGTATCTTTCGTGGATGGGTGGTCCTTATCTGACTTGTCAGAAGTATCTTTCGTGGATGGGTGGTCCTTATCTGACTTGTCAGAAGTGTCTTTCATGGATGAGTGCTCCTCATTCGACTTGTCAGAAGTATCTTTCGTGGACAGGTGCTCCTCATTAGAATTGTCAGAAGTATCTTTCATAGAGGGATGCTCCTTATCTGACTTGTCAGAAGTATCTTTTGTGGATGGGTGCTCCTTATCTGACTTGTCAGAAGTGTCTTTTGTGGACGGGTGGTCCTTATCTGACTTGTCAGAAGTGTCTTTCGTGGACGGGTGGTCCTTATCTGACTTGTCAGAAGTGTCTTTCGTGGACGGGTGGTCCTTATCTGACTTGTCAGAAGTGTCTTCCGTGGACGGGTGCTCCTTAACTAACTTGTCAGAAGTATCTTCCGTGGACGGGTGGTCCTTATCTGACTTGTCTGAAGTATCTTTCGTGGACGGGTGCTCCTTATCTGACTTGTCAGAAGTATCTTTCGTGGACGGGTGCTCCTTATCTGACTTGTCTGAAGTATCTTCCGTGGACGGGTGCTCCTTATCTGACTTGTCTGAAGTATCTTTTGTGGATGGGTGGTCCTTATCTGACTTGTCAGAAGTATCTTTCATGGACGGGTGGTCCTTATCTGACTTGTCAGAAGTATCTTCTGTGGACGGGTGCTCCTTATCTGACTTGTCTGAAGTATCTTTTGTGGATGGGTGCTCCTTATCTGACTTGTCAGAAGTATCTTTTGTGGACGGGTGCTCCTTATCTGACTTGTCAGAAGTATCTTTTGTGGACGGGTGCTCCTTATCTGACTTGTCAGAAGTATCTTTTGTGGACGGGTGCTCCTTATCTGACTTGTCAGAAGTATCTTTTGTGGATGGGTGCTCCTTATCTGACTTGTCAGAAGTATCTTTCGTGGATGGGGGCTCCTCATTCGACTTGTCAGATGTATCTTCCACGGAGGGGGGCTTCTGACCTGGTTTGCTAGCACCTTCTTCTAAGGACTGGTGCTGCGGGGCCGACTTAACCGAGTCTCCTTCCCCGGTCTCCTTTTTCGGAGCGGGTTGATCCTCAGATGTGAGACTCGAGGAGGGCTGCTTAGGGACTTTCTCCTGACGTACAGGCACGTCTTCGCTGGCTGCCGATATAGAAGCGGACCGCGAAGCTCCTGAAAGAGAGAAACCAGTTGGCCCTGAAGAGAGGCAAGGCCGAGATAAAGGAATCCTCAGAGCTAGGAGAGACTGGGGCAACCGGCAAACGGTGGTGGTGGGGGTGATAGCGAGGGGAGGGGTGGGACGGGCAGGGACCAAGCAAGCTCAGATGGCGACCCACCACGGTGAGGATAATGCGTCTGGGGGACGAGAGTGGGATTTTTTTCGGGGGTGGGGTGGGGGTAGGGAATCTTACCCGCCGCCAGGGCAGTCAGTAGGACCAACGTAACCAGGATCCGCATCCTGCAGACTGTGCTTCCGCGCTCTACTGATCTCGCGAGATTGCGCACGGGCTCAGTACTCATAGCCCCGCCCCTTCCTGCGCGCGTCGCTTGCAGCTCCGCCCGCCTGAGGGGCGGGGTTGGGGAGTCGGGGGAGGTGCGTGGTTCCAGCACTTCCTTCCGGCTGTTACGGTCCCTTAGGGAAGGCGCGTTCACTTTTTTCTGATTTCTTTGCTCCACATCCGTCCGCAACAGACTGTGGCTCCCCGTTTCCTTCTTCCCCATCGTACGTCCGAGACGATGCTGGCTGAGCAGGGGCCCCCTGGCCTGTGGACGGTCTGCGGGGGGGACGTCGCCGGGGCCGGGCGCCTCTTCGCCCCATCCCCTTCTCGCCTTTTTAACTTCTGCCTTTCTCGCGGTTCCTTCCCCGCAGCACACAGACGGGCTGTGCTCAGGTCTCTCCCTCCGAAGCAGAGCCCGTTCCGTCACCTTTGTAGCGGGAGCCTCCGCATCGGGCTCCCTCTCTCCCGACTCCAGGGAGCTGCCCTGGAAGTCACCAAAGGTCTTTCCTAACGAGGACGTCCTTCCTGATCACAAAAGCTATTCGTCGTAGAAACTGCAGGCGATGTAGCGAATGGGTAGAAGTAGAAAACAAAAATCTTTGCCCCACGATTCCGAGATAATCTCTATTAATGTTTTAGTGTGTTTTCTGTCTTGCAAACATTTAATATTTTTTATAGGTAATACATTCTAATGATTCAAAAAATCAAAACGGGATATAATTTTTAAAAAGTATACATTAGAAAACTACCCCTCCACAGGGTACCACTTGCAGTAGTTCATTGTGTTTCTATTTGGTGTGTGTTTAAAAAACACACACAATGTACTTATTTTCTCCTCCTTCTTAAGTATTTTATTGGTCTTTTTTCTATGCATATTCATTTTCTTCCAAATTAGAATCATTGGGTAAATAGTTTTGTATCCCACTGCTTCTATAAACTGTTATGTTTATACATTATTTGTTGCTTGAAATCATTTTATGAACATTGGCCAGGCTAGGTACTTTGTAGTCAGTGATTTTAAAAAACGATAGGCCCTAAGTCAATGGAACATGTAATCTAGCAGGACTCACAAATGTGTGGGTGTGTTCAAAGAAAAAAGTACAGAAACTGTGAACTTTGTTGAGAAAGGACCTTTGAGCTGAGGACCAAAAAGTATAGGTATTTTCCAGGTGAGGTTGAAGAGAGAAGGAGAATGAGCTTTCCTGGCTGAGTGTACAGGATGTGCAAAGGCCTGGAGGCACGTGGAAACCTGGTATTTTGTGTAAGTCTAAAGATGAGGATAGGATTGTCAGGTAACAGAGAACAAGGAGAATGGCAGGGGAGAGTCAGATTAAAGAGTAAACGACCTGGGAGTTGTCCAGAACATAAATCTTATGGGACAAAATATGCCAGTTAACTCAGACTGAAGTGTAATTCCACCAAAAAGGACTACAGCTGCCAGGGGCAATGACACTCCTCTGTAGTCTGTTGAGGGCAATATTTGGATTATTGCATGCAGTTCTAGTTAGTTGAAATTCTGAAGACTGTACATGGTATAAATATAGTTTGTTATTTAAAAACCCTTTAATATGCTTCTCACTGTTTCTCTGTTGTAAGAAAATCTCTCTTACACACACCCTCATTACTGAGGAGAGAATAAGGTTCTGAGAGAAGTGAGAAATTTTTTTACCAAATTATTTCAGAACTGTGACTGCTTTGGCAAAAGGAAGTGAATTGGTAAATTAATCTGTAGCTAAAAGAAAATTCTCTCCAAGTGCCATAAATATTTGACTAACATTAAAGGATAGTGGTTTACATAAAAATCCTAGAAGAAAATGTAGGTAGCAAAATCTCAGACATCACATGTGGCAGAATTTTCACTGATACATCACCTAGGACAAGAGAAATAAAGGAAAATTAATAAATGGGACTACAGTCGTTGTTGGGAGAGATGTCACTGCAACAGCGACCTCCATGGTTTGACATAGTCCCTGGAGAAGTGGATTCACTGTGTGGCAGGAATCACGAAGAACAGTGACTGAAGATATAGAGTAATGGGAAAATAAAAATGCAGGATGGCAACTGAAGGAGACTAATCTTTGCTTTCTCTATCTATCTGTTATCTGTCTGTTAGGAATCACTATAGAAATTAGAAATAACATGTAGATGATCAATAACATAGATGTTAGAATAGACAGCAGAAAGAAAAGACAAAAAAAAGGTAATAAGAATTTAGGATAGGATTATAAAAAGATTAAGAGGGAGCTTAGAAAAGGAGAATAGGTCAAGAGCTAAGAGAAAGTTACAGGAATTGAAATAGAGGGTATGGGAAAGGAGAAAGTTAAATGATACAATGTCTGCATGTTTGTTAACAGAAAGGTTGCTAAGCAATAAGTCATATGGCAGAAAGTAATTGTAAAGGTTAAGAGCTGTTAAACATCATTGTTATGTCTGGATGAAAAGTGAAAGGGTTAATAATGTTTAAACAGGATCAAACTCCATTCTGGTCTTCAGTTATTGCACGTACACACCCTGGCAGTTTCTTTTCTGTAAACATAAGGGCCTTCAGAAACCCAAAGAAAACTGTAAAGATAAGGGGTTGAGGATGGCCTTGGGAAACTCAGAGAAACCATGAGAAAAAAGAGATTAATAGTTGCCCTGCTCCTCTCCCCCCTTCTCTGCAACAACCCCCCTTAACGGTGCCAAAAGCGGCGCCAAGAATGTAGTTTTTTTGTCTGTAATTTGTGCCTTTAAAAGCGGGCAACAAAGAAAGCTCGTGGCTGGGATGTGAAAAGAGCCTCCCAGTCCGCTGGTGTAACAGCCCGCCGGTGTAATAAAGTGAAGCACCTATGACTCACGTTTCATCTCTCTCTCTCTCTCTCTCTCTCTCTCTCTCTCTCTCTCTCTCTCTCTTTCTCTCTCTTTCGCCCACTCCATCTTCACCAAAGGGAAACCCTGGACTGCTGAGGCTGGACCCCAGCAAGTCGTCCCTCGTTTATCGCGGTTAACCTGTTCCAGACTCTAGCGGGTGCACCTGGCGTTGAAGGATTCCTGGGGTGCTCGACTACATAGGCCTACAGTCCATACGTACAGTAATTTTAATTTTAATTGTAATACAAGGGTGTGTAATTGACTCAGACAACCGAGCCCGTGCTGTATCATTTTCACTGTCTTGATCAACTTTTTAATGAATATATTTGAAAAAACCGTGATAGAGTTAAGCCGTGAAAGTCGAAGCACGAAGTGGCGAGGGACGACTGTACATCAATCTAAAAAGCTTCTGCACAGCAAAAGAAACCAGCATCAAAATGAAAAGAGAACCCACTCTCTGGGAGAACATATATCATTTGCCAATGATATATCATCAGATAAGGGGTTAATTTCCAAAATATATAGAGTACTCATACAACTTAACAAAAGGAAGACAAACAATCCAATTAATAAACAGTCAGAGGACCTGAATAGACACTTCTCCAGATAGGACATACAAATAGCCAAGAGACATATGAAAAAATGCTCAACGTCACTGATCATAAGAGAGATGCAAATTAAAACACCAGAGAGATGCAAATTAAAACGACTATGAGGTATCACCTCACACCTACCAGAATGGCAACCATCAACAAATCATCAAACAAGTGCTGGCGAGGGTATGGAGAAAAGGGGACTCTGGTACACTGCTGGTGGGAATGCAGACTGGTGCAGCCACTATGGAAAACAGTATGGTGTTTCCTCAAAATATTAAAAATTGAAGTGCATTTGACCCAGTGATTTCACTTCTAGGAATATATCCTAAGAAGCCTGAAACACCCATCAGAAAGAATATATGTACCCCTTTGTTCATAGCAGCACTATTTACAATAGCTAAGATCTGGAAACAGCCCAAGTGTCCATCAGTGGATGAATGGATAAAAAAGCTGTGGTACATATACACAATGGAGTACTATGCAGCTGTAAGAAAGAAAGATCTCTTATCCTTTGAGACGACATGGAGGGACCTGGAGAGTATTATGCTAAGTGAAATAAGCCAGTCAGAGAAAGACAAGTATCACATGACAAGTATCACTTATTTGTGGAATATAATGAACAAAATAAGCTGATGAACAAAATAGATCCAGAGACATGGAAGTAGGGAACAGACAGACAAACCTCAGAGGGAAGGGGAGTGGGAGGGGCAGGAAGAGATAAACCAAAGAACTTCTATGCATATATTCACAACCAATGGACACAACAGTACAGTGAAGGGGGAGGAGGGTGTCAATGGGGGAAAAATGAGGGACATCTGTAATAAAAAAATTAATTTAAGAAAATAAAATAAAGAAAGAAATAAAGGACAGTGGTTTAGTAGGGGTTTGTGGAGGGAAGGGAAAGGCAAATATTAAGCCTGACCTTGTGTCCACGTTACTAGGCAGGAAAGGAAAGAAGGGTCCAAATCCTATAGTTTGTGAGCCATGCCCAGTGTTTTATTTTTTTTCCAAAACATTTTTTTCTTTATTGATTTTAGAGAGAGAGGAGGGGAGAGGGAGAGAGAGATAGAAACATCCATGAGAGAGAATATCAATTGGCTGCCTCCTGCATGCCCACCACTGGGGATCAGGCCCACAACCTGGGCGTGTGCCATGACCGGGAATCGAACCGGTGACGTCTTGGTGCATGGGTCCACGCTCGACCACTGAGCCACACTGGCTGGGCCAGTGTTTTATATTTTATCTTAATAGTAATGAGAAGCCATCAAAAGTTTAAGTAGGGAAAAGAAATACTTGGAAATTTTTTTAATCCTCACCCACAGATATGTTTTTATTGATTTTAGAGAGACAGGGAGAGAGAGAGAAAAACATTAATCAGTTGCCTCCCATACACTACCTGCAACCTAGGTATATGCTCTGACCAGGAATCAAACCCGTAACTTTTTGGGGTATGGGGCGACGCTCCAACTAACTGAGCCACCCAGCCAGGGCTCCGAGTTGGAAATTTTTGAAGATAAATCTGGTTGTAGGGTACTGAATCTACCCTTGGGTGAGGAGAGAAAAGTGGATTTAGGAGTTAATCAATTAGGAGACTGTTACAGTAGTCCAAGTAGGATTAGCATAGGGACAGTGAGAATGAAGGGAAGTGGTAGGACTTAAGATAAATTTAGGAGGTAATACTAACAGGCCTTGGAGATGGATTGCATATGTGGGGGAGGGCTGATGGTGAGGAACAGTGATTTTCAACCTTTTTCATCTACTGGCACATAAACTAATTACTAAAATTTTATGGCACACCAAAAAATATACTTTTTTTTTTTTATCCTCACCCAAGGACATTTTTGCATTTATCTTCAGATAGAGCGGGAGGGAGCGTGGGGGAAGAGAGAAAGAGAAGCATCAATGTGAGAGAGACACATCGACTGGTTGCCACCCACACGACCCCAACCGGGGCAGGGACAAACTGTAACCAAGGTACGTGCCCTTAGTGGGAACTGAACCCGGGACTCTCTGGTCCGCAGGCTGATGCTCTAACTGCTGAGCCAAACCGGCCAGGGCCAAAAAATATACTTTTTGCTGATCTGACCAAAAAAATAAGATCATTTTGATTCATTCATACCAGACGGCTATTGTTGTGTTGGCTGTTGTCATTTTTTTTTCTTTATTGATTTTAGAGAGAGAGGAAGCGAGAGGGAGAAGGAGAGATAGAAACATCGATGAGAGACGACATCGATTGGCTGCCTCCTGCGTGCCCCCCACTGGGGATTGGGCCCACAACTTGGGCATGTGCCCTGACCAGGAATCAAACTGGCGACCTCTTGGTGCATGGGTCGACGCTCAACCACTGAGCCACACCAGCCGGGCTGTTGTCATTTTTTTATTTGACAGTCTAAGGGAAAAGAGGTCAGTGCCCCTGACTAAATAGTCAGGTATTGCATGTTGTAAAAAATTCTTGTGGCATACCGGTCGAAAATCGCTGGTGTGGAGAACCAGATTTGATGGGGGTGGGGCATAGAAAATGAATTTGCTTCTGGTCTATGTGTTTAGGATGCCTGCGAGAGTCAAGTGGAGATGTCAGGGGCGTAGTTGGAAATATGAGCATGGAGCTCAACGGTAAAATATAGGAACTGTTTTCCTAACTTATTTAAATATTATTCAAAAAACATGATTGTCAATGGTTTCATAAAAAGTAATTTATGAGTTTATCATAATATTTGTGACAGTTCCCTTATTGTTGGAGATCTGGACTATTTTCAGTTTTTTATTGTTAGTAACAGTTATTATCAGGTACCGGTTAAGCGCATTTTAAGATGAGACAGACCCTCAGAAAGATGAAGCAACTTGCCCTGGCCAGGTAACTCAGTTGGTTAGAGTGTCGTCCTAGACCTAGAGTGTCATGTGGATATGCAAGGTGGTGGGTTTGATCTCTGGTCAGGGCACATACAAGAGCAACCAATGAGTGCATAAATAAGTGGAACAACAAGTCAATGTTTCTCTCCCACCTCCCCAAATCAATCAATAAATACAAATTTTTAAAAAAGATTAAGCAAGGTGCTTAAGGTCATGCTATTATGTTATTTAACCTTTGATATCAGTGCATATTCTTAATCTGCCAATTTGATAGGACAAAAATAGTTCCTGTTATTCTTTAATATTTATTGGACAAGTAATTCACATGACTTTGGGCAATTTACTTAAATGTTTAAAGTATAAATTTCTTCATTATTAAATGGGAATAAAAGTGTTGAGAATTGGATAATTCATATAGAGTAATTAACACAGTAGCATATAATTAAAACTCCCAAAATTTATGTTCATTATACAAAAATTTAAAATAAAGATAAGCCAAAGTAAGAAAATAAAAATATCCTGTAATCCAGAGCTATTATCATGAACATTTTTTTGGATCTTTTTTATAGACATCTATGTGATTATTAACTGAAAATTTAAAAAAGTTATAAAACCATACATACCATTTTTATCTTGCAGGCTTTTTTGCAGCTTTAGGGCCATAACTAGTCATGTCACTTGTCTTCTGGGACACTATCATTTCCTTGTTTCCAGTTTCTTTATTCAGCATTCTTTGAGATATCCCAATGTCATAGAACTGAATGTTTCTAGAAGGAAAGTGAAATCAACAGTATCAAATACAGCACAGAGGTGAAGTAAGATAAAGACTTAGAATTACATATTTCAATGAAGTGGTGAGAGCAAAACCCGGTTGAAGTTGGGTAAGTAGGGGATGGAAGGTAAGTAGAAAATACCTTTTCTGGCCCAGCCAGTGTGGCTCAGTGGTTGAGCATTGACCCATGCACCAAGAGTCGCCGGTTCGATTCCTGGTCAGGGCACATGTCCAGGTTGTGGGCCAAATCGACAGTGGGGGGCATGCAGGAGGCAGCCAGTTGATGTTCTCTCTGATCGATGTTTCTATCTCTCCCTCTCCCTTCCTCTCTCTAAAATCAATAAAGAAAAATAAATTTAAAAAAGAAAAAGAAAAAAAGAAACTACCTTTTCTGGAAATTTGGATGTGAAACAGGGTTTCTAATATGGGAGAAGATTGAACATTTTTGTTGACTGAGGGGTAGAACTCATTGGACAGTGACCAAGATTACAAGATAGATAGGACTGGTGGAACAAGGTACAAAGCAATGAAGGGCTGGGGTCTAGGGGACAGTAGAGCAGTTGACCTTGGATTGAACCAGGGGTTGACCTTGAGGCCTATGGAAGGGCAGAATGTTTAGAGGGTGGCCCTGACTGGTGTGGCTCAGTTGGCCGGTTCAATTCCAGTCAGGGTACATGCCTAGGTTGTGGGCTCGATCCCCAGTAGGGGGCATGTATGAGGCAGCCAATTGATGTTTCTCTCTCTCTTTCTAAAATCAATAATAAACATATTTTTAGGGAAAAAAAGTGTTTAGAGTGAGGGTGAATATTTGGGTAGGGATATGGGATATCAAAATAGAACATTTCAGCTGGCCTCCATTTTCTTTTAAATAACCTTTAGTCTTTATGATTTCTAAACTTTAGATAAATAATGTTAAACTCTATATCCTATCATGACTTCATTTTATCAAGCAACATTGTTGTTACAATTTATTTATCTTGATGCCTGTAGCTGTAGTTCATTCAGTCCCAACACTTTATCAGAATATACCTCAATGTATTATATTCTCCTTTCAGTGGACATTTGGTTTGTTTTTAGATTTTGCTCTTTTAAACAATGCTGCTGCAAACATCCGATTTGCATGTCCTCTGGTGTGCTGATACATGCATGAGATCCTCCAGAGTGTAAAGCTTCGTTCTTTCTTGACACCTTTCTCCATACACCTCTCACCTCACCATCAGTGGCTTGTACTGTTTGTTCTGCGACACAGGATGTTGCCCGTGGTTGCCCTCCTCCAGCATCCTGATAGAAGCTCCTAAGAGAAGTATCTTTACATCTGCAAAAAGCTGCTCTTGGCTACGGCATAGGTGATCCACAAGAAATTCTATGGTATGTTGCAAAATATGCATTACTATTTATCTGCTTTTGACAAGTATGATCCTCTATTTCAATGTGTCGTATCATTTCTGTTGCTTGTGGCATTTTTAAATTTTTCATTCCAGAGAAGGCTGATTACAAGTTGGGAGCTGGGTGGCCCTGGGCTCTGGCAGAGGAAGGGCAGACTGGAGTGGACTGGAGTCATGCGAGGACAGACTGGGTTGTGTGGCCTCAGTTTTCTTGATATTTTAAGAGGCAAGGCAGTTTTTGAGAGTCAGAAGTTGGGAATTGAGTTGGGGGCTTGAGAATGGCGAAGAGAATGGCTGTTTAGAGGGTTAGGAGAGGGAGCTGACAAAGGCAAGTGTGGCATCTGAGTGGTACTGAAAGCCTGGCCGATACCAGGCACCACGGATCTATAGTGGCCCTCGTTTCCCTGTGTGGTTGTTCTCCAGGCAGTGCTTCTACCAGGGACAGGAGCACAGGAGGCAAACTTCAGCACTAACTCTTAACTCTCACCGATTTTGGCTTAGGGAGCTGTAGGAAACGAAGGAAACTTCCTCAGCCTGAACAGGGGCATGTACAAGAACCTCACAACTAACATTACACTTAATGATGGAAAACTGGATGCTTTCTCCCTAAGATAAGGAGCAGACAATGTCTGCTTTCACCACTTCTGTTCAACTTTGTACTGGAAGTAGTCAGGACGCTCAGGGAAGAAAATGAAATAAAGGCATTCAGATAGGAAAGGAAGAAGTAAAACTATCTCTGTTTGCAGACGGCAAGATCCTGTGTAAAGAAAATCCTGAGCATTTTCTAAAAATTTATTAGAACGAGTTCAGCAAGGATGTGAGATCAATATACAAAAATCAATTGTATTTCTATACATTTGCAAAGGACGATCTAAAAATGAAAATTTAAAAACATAATTATAATACAATAGCATCAGAAAGAATATAATCCTTAGGAACAAATTTTTCAAAAGAAATGCAAAATTGACACTCTGAAAACTATAAAACATTATTGAAAGAAAGTAAAGAAGACCTAAATAAATGAAAAAGACATCCTATATTCATGGATTGGAAGACTTAATTTTGTTAAGATGGCTATGCTCCCCAAATTGATCTACCACCACAATTCCCATTAAATTCCCAGCTGGCTTCTTTGCAGAAACTGACAAGCTGATCCTAAAATTCATACGAAAATGCAAGAGAAAATGTAGAATAGCCAAAACAGGCTTGAAAAAGAACACTTCCCAATTTTAAAACTCCAAAGCTACAGTAATTAGGACAGTGTGGTACTGGCATAAAGAGTTCAGAAATAAGCCTCTACATGTATGGTCAGTTGATTTTCAACAAGGGTGCAAAATAGTTCAATGGAGGAAAGAATAAACGATGCTGGGACAACTGGCTAATAAGCATATGAATAGATGCTTAACATCATGAGTATTAGTTAGGTACATGCAAATCAAAATCACAATGAGATACCACTTCACACCTACTAAGATGGCTATAATAATAATAAAACAGAAAATAATGTATTGGTGAGGATGTAGAGAAATTGGTACTTCTGCACATTGCTGGTTGGAATATAAAATGTTGCAGCTACAATTGGAAAGTTTGTCAATTCCCCAAAAAGTTAAACAGAATTACCACATGACCAAGCAATCCCACTCATAGGTGTATGTACCCCAAAGAATTGAAAACAGGGACTCAAGTATTATACTGTACGTGACCTTCATAGCAGCATGATTCACAATAGACAAAATGTGGAGACAACCCATCTAGTCATCAAGAGATGAATGGATAAACAAAATGTGACACACATACACAATGGAATACTATTCAGCTAAAAAGACATGAAGCCCTGGCCAGTGTGACTCGGTTGGTTGGGTGTCCGTCCTGTGCACCGAAAGGTTGTTGGTTCCATTCCTGATCAGGGCACATGCCCGTTTTTGAGCTTGATCCCGGGCAGGGGATGTGCAGGAGACGACAGAATTGATATTTTGCTCTCACATGGATGTTTCTCTATTTCTCCCTCGCCCTTCTTCTCTAAAAATCAATAAAAATTTCTTTAAAAAAAAATGAAATTCTGATACACTGTAGATGAACCAAGAGAACATTATGCGAGGTGAAATCAGCCAGACACAAAAGGACAAATACTGTATGAATCTATTTATTATTATTTTTTTATCCTCACCCGAGGACATTTTTGCATTTATCTTCAGATAGAGTGGGAGGGAGAGAGGAAGGAAGAGAGAAACATCGATGCAAGAGAGACACATCGAGTGGTCACCACCCACACAACCCCAACTAGGGCCGGGGACAAACTGCAACCAAGGTACGTGCCCTTAGTGGGAACCGAACCTGGGACTCTGGTCTGCGGGCTGACACTCTAACAGCTGAGCCAAACCAGCCAGGGCTGATTTTATTTTTTAGAGAGAGGAAGTGGGAGGGAGACAGAGAAACATGGATTGGCTGCCTTCTGCACACCCCCTATTAGGGATCGAGCCCACAACCCAGACATGTGCCCTGACCAGGTATCCAACTGGCGACCTCTTGGTCCATGGGTTGACGCCCAACCACTGAGCCACACTGGCTGGGCAGTATGAATCTATTTATATTAGGTACCCAGAATAGGCAAATTCATAGAGATAGAAAGTAGCTTAAAAGTTCCTAAGGTCTGGGGGAAGAAGGGATTGGGGAGTTGTTACTTAGTGGGTACAGAGTTTCTGCTGGGAAGATGAAATAGTTCTGGAAATCAATAGTGGTTATGGTTGCATGATGTTGTAAATGTCCTTAATACCACTGAACAGTCCGCTTGAAAATAGTTACAATGGTGAATTTTACATTATATGTATTTTACCACAATTTTAAAAAGCTATATATCCAAGTAGAGTAAAAAACCTGGCAAGTACTCATAAAAAGGAAAAGGAAGACTAAGTATTTTGTCAAGGCTTAAAATAAAAAAAGAAATTGTGATACATGTGAGAACATGGCTGAACCTCGAAAACATTATGCTAAGTTATATAAGCCAGGCATAAATGGACAAATGTTTCTATTCCAATTACATGAAATATTTAGAGTAGGCAGATTCATAGAAATATAAAATAGATTAGAGGTACCAGGGGCTGGGTGGAGGGGGAATAAGGGAGTTATTGCTTAATGGTTATAGAGTTTCTGTTTGGGATGATCAGAAGGGTTCCTCCCCTTGGATCTCAGTATTGATACTGCCTGGTCGATGCACATTTCAGGCTGGGTTGGATTTGTCTAAAAGTGTGTCAGGCATGTTTTGTATCCCTCTCCAAAGAGTGCTAAACCCTCTTTGCATGTCCGCAAAATTCTAGCTCAAGGCTTGGTATGAAGAAGGGGGCTTGATTCAACAAAAGGATTAATACACTCAGAAAAGGTCTTGCAACTGCAATTTTATTTTCTTTTGTGAAAATAAACAGCTTATCGGGAGTTCAAATTGCTCCAAAAACCCCATAAAAACAAAAAGAAATACACACAGAAGCATGTGAGGTGACGGGGGAGGGAGGAGGGTCTTGAGAACTTTGGCAGACTGTGCTGGCACGGACCCAGGCGACAGGAGCCACTCCGGGGCTGCGAGGGGGAGATCTGGATTGGTGAAGGGTGGAACACAGACTTTGTCACTAAGGAAGTGGCAGGCACCTTGAGTCCCTTTGAGTGTAGGGAAGAGCCATTTCAGAGGACCTTTTCCCCCATCAGAAGCTGGAGGCTGGGGGCTAGGGCCCACCGAGGGAAAGGGATGCTGGCGGAGACAAACCAGGCAGTGTCTTCTCACATGGTGACAGCCTTACACTGGGCAGAGGAGGAGGAGGATGAAGGCAGGAACCCATGGAGCTGAGCAAAGAGAAAAACTTGGGCGAGATCAAAGGAAATGTCCAGGAACGGGGTCTAGATGAAGCAACAGGCTAGAAATCGCAGCAGCAGCCGCCATGCAGACGGGGTGTGGGAGCCGGGACACGTGGGGACGGCGAGAGGAGGGAGGAGGCAGGACTCAGAGGTAGAGAGAAGGGGGTCTTTTGCCCAGGTCCATCCACCACTGCACGTATGGGAAGAATGACACACTACTTTTCAGTTCTCTTTTTTTTTTTAAAGATTTTTTTTTTTTTTTGTGGGTTTTGTTTTGTTTTTTAAAAAAGCCTTAAGATCAGCTACTGGTTACATCTACAAAACGTAAAGTGCTGTTATTACCAGTCACTTTACAGAACAGTCCAGGGTGGTCAAATATTGACCAATAAAAGTTTCCTTCTCTTTTTCTTCTTCTGAATCATTACTACTTGATGGGTCACTTGACAGCCCGCATAGGTCGCAGGGCAGCTTAGTGGGCAGACTTGGTGACCAAGGAAAGAGGCTGGGCCTGGAGTACTGGGAGGGCCTGGTGGGCATGGAGCGTGGCCGGGAAGGAAGGGGGAGAAGTCAGCAGAGCTGTAGGCATGGACCCGAGGGGGAGGGGCCGGGACAGGAGCGGGGGCTGGCTGCCCATCTGGCCAGAGGACGAGGCTGCAGCCTTAGCAGACAGGAAGGCAGCCGAGTGAAGAGCCAGCTGGGCCCGGGTCTCTGGCTTGGTGGTGAGGGAGAGGGGCTGGGCTTGCTCCGAGTGGGTTGCAGCAGGGGCAGCCGGAGAGGCCAAGGCTGCGGAGGGGGTAGCTGGGGAGTCTAGCATGCTGCCGTGGGAAGAGGCAGGGCTGTCACAGGGCTTCTCAGGGGGCAGGTACTGAACACACGGCTTCTTGCTTTTGGAGGCCAGAGCACCTGGGGGAAAGAACACAAGAAAGAGTGAGCAGCTAGTCGCTCTGGGGAGGCAGAGGCTGCAGACGAGGCCTGGCTGTGCATATCTTCTCTGGAAACACAAGAATCCTTCTGGGGAGGGCAGTGAGGACCTGGAACTGCATCTAAGGCTGTCAAGACTGGGAAGCTGCATTCAGGGATGCCTAGAGCACGGAGAAGGTGCAATGCCGAAGTGGCCAAGAACGACCCAGCACCTGACTGCGGGGAAGAACGCTCGGTCTATCGTATCATCATCTTCCTTGCCTACATTTCACCCTTCGGGGGATGGACCTCCACTCAATGTGCTTTCAAATCTTTAGCTCATGGTACTATCAGAGATCGTGTAGCACCTGCTAAACAGCGTGGTATACAGTGGATTTCTGCAGCATATACATAATTTATTTGTGTGTGCTCACATGTAGACAAATATACAAACAATGTAGAGACTAGTAAGAGAAAGGAAGGAAGAGGAAGCAGAGCCCAAGCACTTTGGATGGTGGCAGCAGTTTTAGACTCGTCCAGGAGTGAGCACGAGACGGGAGGTGTGACTGACGCTGGTCACAGCGTGAACATCTCTGTGCTGGGAGTGATTTGGGCACAAAGCGGCCCCCAAACTCGAGCAAACTGTTTCTTCTGGAGTTCAACCAACCAAGCACTGGCGGCAGAGCTGATTCTGCTGGCTTCACTGAGAGGCGGTACACCAGCCTCTAACATGTGTCCTCCTAAGGGAATTTCAAGTACATTCAGTTTTTACCGTATGCACTGATTTTAGAACCTGACCCTCAAATAAGACGCAACTGAAGTGAGTTCAGAAGTGCCTAAGCGTCAAAGTGAGGAAGTGCAGGGATCCAGTCCTGCCCCCAGCATTTCACAAGCACAGTGACGGGCGGGAAGATCCCTTAACTTCTCTGGGTCTCTTACGTGGTCATCTCTAACAAGGGCGTAATAGTAACAGCCTCTTGAGTATCCATGAGGCTGAGGCCCTGTGCACGGCAGCTGTCAGAACCCAGCAGTGTGACTGCATCCGTCACAGACTCAGGTGTAACGCACGGCAGGTGCAGCTGGGACGGCGGGGAGGCAGAGAAAGAGGCGTGCCTCCTCCAGACTCACCCTCCGCCTCTTGGACTTGCTGCTGGGACTGTGTCTGCGACAGCTGCTTTTCTCTCTTCCTCTTCTTCTTCTTACCCTAAAAAATATGGCCAAAGGAAGAGGCCACAGAGACAGAACAGCTGGCTTTTCAGGGGGTGCCCAGATAAGCGGGGAGCCACTCAGATCAGACCCCCCAGGAGTCTCAGAAGCGCGAGTCTTCCTGGAATGCTACCCTCTTTTCCCTACTCGATCCTTCCCCTCCGACTCAGGTGTCCTGGTCTTTTGGAAGGCCTCCCCCTTAATACAACTATGAACCCTCTTACTGGAAAAAAGCAAATAAGAACATATATACAAAAACCTGCCTAGTTTCAGGGAATTATCAGACATACCGGCTGAAGCTTATGCCTTGGTCTCAGCCCCAGATCAGGAACCCCCGAGGGGAGACAGCCTACCACCAGAGCCAGCCCACGGCTCGCACTGCTCCCTGAGGCAGGGAGTCGAAGGCCCAGTCCCGTCAAATGGGAGGGTCATACATTTAAGTCTGTCATCAGGACACCAAAACCGCTGACCTCCTTGTTGACCTCTGAGAACTGAAATGCCTTCCCTATTTCTAGAGAAATACAGACTTCTCCCTGGCCTTAGAGTCCTCCGTCCACGTCAACTTCCCTCTCCCCCTTCCTCGTGTCGTGGCTCTTGGGGTCGAGGTGGGCACTTACGTAGTTGTCCCGGGCTGACCAGGTCGGGTAGAGCTGGGAGTGAAGCTGCCGCTCCTTCCGGGCCAGTTCGTAGTACTTGGCCTGCTCTTCTCGGGACAGGTTGTGCCACTGTGGGAGAGAGGATCAGAGACGACGGGGAGCAAGGGGTGCAGGGGACGCGGACCACGCAGCCTGGCGGGGAAGGGCAGGTCTTACCTTTCTTCCCAGGATCTGATTGATGGCGGCACTTTCCTTCAGGGTGCACTCAGCCACCACCTTGGCCCTCATCTCCTTCATGTATAACATGAAGGCATTCAGAGGCTTCTTCACGTGGGGTTTCTTTTCTTCCTCCTTTTTCACCGTGACCGGTGATTTCCTGGGAAGCAGGTCAGCAGGTGTCAGCTGTCACCCAGACCACCAATCCCTGCCTCTCACTGCGACTGAGCCCGTTGCTCTGGGGAGCGGAGATGAGCTGATGCAAGTGGCCTGTGGCTACTCTCAGCACCTGAGCATCTTCCACTAGTCCTTCCAACCTTCTGGATCAACTCGGCCATATTCTATGAAAGGATGATTTCCCGATGAAGGAGCAGAGGGTGGGGGTGACAGCTGGGATGTTCTGGCCACAGGTGATAAAGAGGAAGGGGGCAGAGTGCTCAGGGCAGAAACCAGGGGTGGGGCTCTCCTGGGCCCTGAGGCACTGACTGGCTTTCCTGCCCCTTATGGCCCTGGTGCCAGTCTCGGCTCTGCCATCAGCAGCCATGCGCCGGTGAGAAAACGCTCCTTTCTGGGCTTCACATTTTCACGGGCGTGATGGGGGAAGGGAAGCTAAAAGCTTTCTCCGATTCTCTTGCAGCCTCTAAATCCTGACTATAAAATTTTCTTTCTTTCTTTCTTTTTTTAACTATTTATTTATTTATTTTATTAATGTATTTTTGTTACAGATGTTTCTCCTTTTTTCCCCATTGACACCCTCCTCCCCATCCCCCCACCCCGTAAAACTTTCTTTAATGTGAGAAAAGATGTGGAATGTCTCAGAGTCAAAGGGAACAATCCCCGGGGCAGAGGATTTGGCTGAGGGAGGCCGCTGGGCTGCCCGCTAGATGCCACCAGGAGAGAAAATAAATAGCCGTTGCTGCTCAGAGCCGGTGACCCCAGCCCAGGCGGCCTGTTACTCACGCGCTCACGGCTGGGCTCAGGCTGGGGGGCGCCGGTTCCTGCTTGACGATGGGGGAGACGATGGCGGGGTGGGGAATCCCTGAGGTGGGCAAACCAGGATGGGCCGGAGCCACCATGTGAGGGGAGAACCGACTGGAAACCAGGCTGTGTACCAGGTTGAAAGGACAAAAGAGGGATTCAGGTCGAATGCTTGTCACCCAGCAGAGGACATGGGTGGCCCCCTGCCTTTAGTGCAGAGGCTTGTCAGCCCCTCTGCTGGGGCCGAGTGTGAGGGACAGGAGGCCATCACTGGCCTTGCTGGGCGGAACCAGGTTTGGGGAGCACCCGATAAGCCTGCCCTCCCCCTACCAATGCACAGGGTTCCTATGTCTGGTGCTGGAAGCGGGCAGGATGAAAGATACAAAAGACGGTGTCACGGGTCAGAGCCCAGGGTGCGCAACGGGAAAATACGGGCTCGTGTGGGTTGCATTTCCTTTGTCACTGGAGGTACCGCTGTCAGGCAGAGCTGGCCCCGGCGCAGAAATCCCTTCACTCTGCCCTCCCCTCGTCACCGCAGGGAAAATCGACCTCCTGTCTTTGGCGTCAGTGCGACCGCGCTCAGAAAGCCCTAGCGGACTTTCCACAGGTGCGTGTGTACAATTTGTGAAAATCTAATGAGTTGTATACCTATGATGCATGCACTATTATGTTTATGTTTTACTTCAATAGAAGTGGGTAATACCATCATCTCCATGAATCAGGCTGAAAAGGCGTTTTCATCAGAACTTTTGAGATTCACAGAGCTTTCAAACTCAAAGGCAAGGCAGACAATACACCTAAGTAAAGCAGGCCAGAGGCAAGACCACGGGGTCTGGCGGTGGGTGCTGGGAAAGCTACTGAACCCCTGAGAAGTGGTTCTCAGAGTATGCCCAGACCGGACGCATAAGGAACTGGGCAGAAAACAAAGCGACCTTCAGTGCCACAGAGCCCCGCGTGTGGGAGGATGGACCAGAGGGCTGAGTGCTAGGGCTCTAAATTCTTCTCCTGGAGAGACTGGGGAGGAGAACCTGTGGGCATGGGACCCTTCCCGCCATGCGGATGAGCCGGGCCTCCTCGTTTGCTGCCAAGAAGGCTGCTGAACGGTCAGAACAGCAGGACACGAGCGGACAACCGTTCCCTGCACTGCCTGTCCCCGGACTCACCTGGACATTGAGGCGTTCATGGCGAGGGCAGGGTAGGGGTGCCGGAAGCCACCAGGAGGAAGGGAGTACATGGGCTGGCCTTGCCTGGGGGGGTTAGGAGCAGGGAAACCTGGTCAGCATATTGGCTAACATGGGATGTTCAGGACAGGGAAGGAAAGGGGTTGGGAAGAAGGGATGAGAAATACAGGGCAGGAAGTAGGAGTAAGGATTGGGAGGCAGCTGGGGGAGGGGGTCTGAGTCCTGGGCTTTGGTGAGAGGGCATCCCGTGGGGACGGGGCAGCTGGAGGCACAGAGGGCAGAACTGAGCATAAGGAGGGAACGAGGGTAAGAGAGGTGCCAAGTTTCCTTACTGTGGGACGAGCCAGCCGAGGGGGTGAGGGATTTGCCCGACAGCTCCCGGAGACAGTGGGTAATATGGAGACAGTTCAGATGGGTGAGGGGGCCGGGGGATTCCTGATTCCAAAGAGAGAGACGTCAGACTGTTCCCTGGCCCTACCATAACGCCTTAAAATATCATCATCTGGGAGGTTCCTCGCCCTATGTCCCAGGTGTTCCGGAGCTTGGAAGACCCTTTCTTTCCTTATCCCTGCCCCCCATCACCTCCAGCTCCGCTGGCCAGTTGGTCAAGGACATATTAAGGAAGGCAGGACTCATGCAGAGTCTCTCTGGCTACGTGGATCCCATTTCCACCGGCAGGATGAACTCCCAGCTGCTTATACAGGAGTTAGTATCCAAGACAGGGACAGGACATTCTGGACCGGCAGACCCCAGAGATCCCCAGATACTTCTCTAGAAAGCCTGCCTCGGCCACGGAGAGACGAACTTTGGATTCCAAGCCCACATCTGTCCTCCTCGTTACCTGCAACTTGAACTAACTGTTTCTCTGCAGAGGGACTCCCCAAATACTCTGAGCCATGGCAACTTTGTGGGAATTTCATGAAGACCACGGCTCCCTGGGAGAGAAGGGCTCGTGAACAAGGTAAAAAAAGCCGACTTGGCCTGGGCGCTTTCTAGCCTGGCTAGACCGGTTTACTCCATTCGAAATGTCCCGTTCAGGTGAAGGCCTCGGTTTAGGGAGGCACCGCCTGCACTGTTAGATTTCAAAGTTAAATTAAAAAAGAGATTTCCCCCCTCCTGCCAGCTTGTTCCACTCCCAAAGCGTTGAGAGATTGTAAAGTAAAAGAAACAGAGCCAGAGAAACACCAAATGCTCGCTGCGGAGCCGGGCGCTGTGCACTATCTCACTTAACTTCCTTTCACCCTGACAGTAGCCCTGTGGTGGAGAAGGTACAGATAATGCACAGATGAAAAAAACCCAAAGAGGCTAACGTTAGTGGTTAAGGCTAGAGACAACCCAGAGGCGGAGACATGATTTGGACCCAGGTCAAATGGGTGCTCCCCGAGAAGAGACGCCTGCCCCCCTTTTGCTCCCTTCGGGGTGCAGCCCAAGTAACAGCAGACTCACCTGTCTTTGGATCAATCTCTGGGGAGAGGTGTGTGGGAGGGGAGCCAGGGGAAAAGTGGTCGCTGCTGTAGGTGATGAGGGGCGTCAACGGGTGCATGTGATGCGGGTGCTGAACAACAGGAACTTTATTAGACTGCAAGAGAGAGAAAACGACTAGGAACGGTTGCCAGTGAGATGGAGAGTAACATCAGCTGATACTTACCAAGTAGAGTACGTGCAGCGTGTTTTCCACACACCATAACCCTTGTCACTTCCAGGCGTACAGACACAACCCAAGAGCATGCAGAACTCTTCCCCATCGCACCTCTGACCTAATTACCTTGCTGACCTAATTATCTCGCTGTTGCATTTAAAACACTAGCAAATATAAGGAATACCATTATTTTATATAACTATTAAGAAAGAAAAAACCTGCCCGGCTGGTGTGGCTCAGTGGTTGAGCGTCGACCCATGCACCAAGAGGTCGCTGGTTCAATTCCCGGTCAGGGCATATGCCCAGGTTGTGGGCTAGATCCCCAGTGGGGGGGCATGCAGGAGGCAGCCAATCGATGTTCTTTCTCATCGATGTTTCTATCTCTCTCTCCCTCTCCCTTCCTCTCTCTCTAAAATCAATAAAGAAAAAAAAAAAGTCAATGATTAGGAAAAAAAAGAAAAAACCCTGGCATATCATTCACATATCCTGATTTCAGAAATGTTAAAATGGGAAAAAACCATGTGTCCTAGAATTGGTCAACTGAATTAACTTTTTATTTATTTATTTTTAATACTCACCGGAGGACATTTTTGCATATATTGTCAGATAGAGCAGGAGGGAGAGATGGAGGAAGAGAGAGAGAGAGAAACATGCATGTGAGAGAGACACATCGAGTGGTTGCCACCCACACAACCCCAACCGGGGCCAGGGGACAAACCGCAACCGAGGCATGTGCCCTTAGCGGGAACTGAACCTGGGTCTCTATGGTCTGTGGGCCGATGCTCTAACCGCTGAGCCAGACTGGCCAGGGCGAATTAACTTTTTAAATGCTTTAAAGTAATTGAACGTAACAGTATGACCTTCCTTATAAAAGTAGCTGTAGTTTATACTACACTACAAGCATAGGGCTAGGCATAATGTCTAGCCCTATTTATATATTTATATAACCGAGCAAAAGTGCTGTGATTATGACCATCTAAAGGCTGAAGAAGCTGAGCTCAGAAAGATTAAGTGACTTAGCCCAGGGCACAGAGCTGGTAAGTGGCAGAATTGGATTCATTTCTCTTATACTTTGGCCTCCCCAAGAACCTGATTAAAACATCTTGGTCAGAGAGAAAGGCTAGACATAAATTTTTTTTTTTAGGTAAATTTTTAAAATAAGGTAAATGAGTTACAATTAGAGAAGAGATTTGTTTAACAAAAAGATTTCTAAAGCCCGGCTGGTGTGGCTCAGAGGACTGAGAGACCGTCCTGGTTCGATTCCCAGTCAGGGTGCATACTGGGTTGAGGGCTCGATCCCCAGTAGGGGGCAGGCAGGAGGCAGCTGATCAATGTTTCTCTGTCACATATGAAAAAGAATTGTGCCCGGCCGGTGTGGCTCAGTGGCTGAGCGTCGACCCATGCACCAAGAGGTCGCTGGTTCGATTCCTGGTCAGGGCACAGGCCCAGGTTGTGGGCCAAATCCCCAGTGAGGGGCATGCAGGAGGCGGCCAATCAATGTTCTCTCTCATCGATGTTTCTATCTGTCTCTCTCCCTCTCCCTCCCTTCCTCTCTAAAATCAATCAAGAAAAAAAAAAAAGAATTGTAATATATTTAAAGTGTACAATGTAATGATCTGATATATATCCATTTAAAAATAGTTAATGGTATTATGAAGTCTTGACTGTCCGTGTGCTGTTGGGTTTGGCCTCGCCAGGAGGTGGCAAACAGCACTGAAGGAGCGGCAGAGTCAAGCACAAAGCAGGGATACGTGAGTTACATTGGAAAATGTAGGCATCCTCACTTAAACGCTGTTATTATTGGTTCCCAGTAGGTGGCATCATTGTGCAGAAAAAGGACTGGGGGAGGGGGGTTCACAGCAAGAGCAAGGAAGGTCAACTTCTCCTTGGTCAGTGTCAGAAGCTGGTGGTCCCTGGGGCTGGTGAGCAGCACGGCCTTTGGAGCTGATTCAGGAAAGGCTCTCTCCTTGGACGCTGCCATTCCCGTAAAAGTTCCCGCTCTTCTAGTCCTCAGCAGCTGACTTCAGGGCAAGGATGTGCGCAGCACAGTCGCAGGCCCGGGGAGGAATGCTGAGACAAGGGTTTGTAGCGCGGGCAGAGATGAGCCTTAACCCCGTGGCAACACTGGCAGAGCAGTCCTAGACCGGCCGGCAGACTGCCCAGGAAACACGCGCGGAGTTTCAGTGGATTGCTAACGATACCCGATTTCAGATATTTAAGAAATCTGTTCAATTGTCTATTTACTGATAGAGGGAAACTTATTTTCTGGCACCCAGAACTGTTTTCAAGAGGCTATGCTTAAACACAGGGCTTGGGGGGAAAAGGAAACTGGAACTGTTCCTAAAACGTCAGCCCACTCATAGCATTGTGATACACAGGAGGAGGGTGGGATCTGCAGGGTCAGCGGCCAAGAGGGGACCTGCAGCAACAACGGTCAGTATTATTCTGGTTCTGATACCTGGGACACGTCATCAGCTAGGCCAGGGCGTCGCTCAATGTTTTTGATCCTGCAACTCCATCAGAAAAAAGTCTCAGTTTTGCCCTGCTCTTTTGGGTGTGTGCTGTTATTAGTCTTTTCAAAATACCAGGAATCTTTCGAAGCTACTTGCACATTTCCTTTTGGGTTAATTTAGGTAAAACTAAGTAATCTGTAAATCCATGGAGCAGGGATCAGGTAACCTGAAAGCCAGCAAATAAATTAAGTCCCTGTAACCGACCCCCTCCTATTCCACACAGCGAAGGGAAGTTCTTCCTGACGTTTTTGATGAAAACATATACATGACGGTGCCCCCGCCCCCATACCTCGATGGAAATCCCGACTCCTTTGTAGAGATCATTGGACTCACTGCTGAGAGAACAACTTTCTCTGCATGTACCTCATTCCAGCTCCTAGACAATTCTGACCGAAATTCCTCAGCTGTCTCCTTCCTATCCCCATACGTTGTCACATCACCGCAACAACTATTCCTTCTAGCTAAGGAAGAACTCACCAAATGTTGGAAGATAGCTCCTCGTGCACTGAGGCCTCTCTGCATTTTCCTCATATGCCAGTTTCTGGACTCCTCACTCTTGTCTGGCTACCTGTCTCTAAACTACCCCCATGCCTCTCTTAAAATTTAGCAGAGTATTCCAGAGGGAGTTGGCTGGTCGGCGGGTATGGAAAATAAGGTAAAAAGATTTACATGTAACTGAAGCAAGGGCAGATAGGAACTACAAGTTAGAAGAAAACCACCCACCCAAGTCTCTCTGTGTGTACACACTCCACTCTCTAACAAAATGCAAGCTCTCTGCTGATGCTGCCGTCCTACCCAGGAAGGAAATGGGAACGTGTGTCCCCGTACAGATTCTCCTCTACTGGGAGAAGTGGAAAGCCACACTGTTATCGACTGGGTGAACGCGGAGACCATTTACGCCACAGGTACCAAGGAGCGCAGCCAGGCGCCGGAGCGACAGAGCAGACGACAGAATCCGCGTCCCTGATAACAGGGCTGAGCCCCTGCACTAGCTGGGTCTACAGAACACAGCGGGCGTGTCTTGTCCATCCAGGCCTGCTGCCGGTGGTTCAGACCGCGTGTCCCGGGACCTGGTCCTTTTCTGGCTAGCCTGTGGCTCAATGTAATCCTTTCTTTCCGAAAAGCTTTTGGCTGTGAGGTGTGTTTAACATATGCACAGCGATGGACGTTTACCAGACTTGCTGTGATGATCATTTTGCAATACATACAAGTATCGAATCATTGTGCCGCACGCCTGAAACTAATGGAATGTATATCAATTCTACCGCAATAAAATCTTTTTGGAAAAAATAAAGAAAATGCAGATAACAGGAACAATAAGTATTTATGTTTTATCTACTATATGCCAGGCAGTGTTCTAGGTCTTGTGAATACACTAGAAAATCTCATCTATTTGGACAAAAATACCCCTCCTCATGGTACTTACATCCTCACTGAAGAGACAGACAATAAACTAACTAAATAATATATTAAATAGGGGTCAATGCTAAGGGGAAGAACTAAGCCAGGGAAGGCAGATACGAAATGAAGGGGGAGTCCGACCGGTGTGGCTCAGCAGCTGAGCGTTGGCCCATGCACCAAGAGGTCGCCGGTTCGATTCCCGGTCAGGACACATGCCCAGGTTGTGGGTCCGATCCCCAGTGGGGGGCATGCAGGAGGCAGCCAATTGATGTTCTCTCTCATTGATGTTTCTATCTCTCTCTCCCTCTCACTTCCTGTCTCTCGAATCAATGAAGGAAAAAATAAAAGAAAAAAAAGAGGGGGGAGTGGGTTAGAAGTTACACAGGTTGACCAGGCCAGGCCTGAAGGAAGCGGGGAACGAGATGTGCGGACAGGAGGGGGAAGAGCGTGTGGGCAGAAGGAACACAAGTGTGGTTTTGAGGTGGGCAGTACGCTCGGTGCATTTGAGGACCCACAAAGAGGTCAGTGGACAGAAGAAAAAGAGGAGGAGATGAGGGTCTGTATTAATTTACTAACAAATACCTTCTGAGCTCCTAGTATACGAGAAGCAGTGTGCTACAGGCTATGACAGATACAAAGTTCAGTCAAGAGCCTCTTCATCAGGGAAACAGCAGAGAGAACATGCTCAGGGGATTGGAGTGTGTTCCAGGTTCTTCTAAGTAGCAGTACTTTTTTTAAAAATTGATTTTAGAGAGAGAGGAAGGGAGAGGGGCAGAGAAAGAGAGAAACATCGAAGAGAGAGAAACATTGATGAGAGAGAGAAACACCGATTGGTTGCCTCCACTACCCGCTCCGACTGAGGACCGAACACGCAACCTGGATACGTGCCCTGACCAGGATCCTTCTGGCGATCCTTCGGTGCACGGGACGGCGCTCCAATCGACTGAGTCACACCGGCCAGGGCAGCAGCAGTACACTTCTGAGGTCTGTGCAAGTTGGACTGGGCAGAAAATTCTTGGGGAAAATCTTCCCTTATCAAAGCTCTCCCCTTTCCACTGTTTGCTGACATTAATGATGGCAGAAGAGAACCCCGAGGTTACCTTTATTTTTGTTCCTTTGGCACTGGCCTTTCTTTTTCCCTGCATAAATGCTTGCAGGGAAAAAAAAAATCAAATCCTTGCAATTCAAATTGTTGCTAGGATATGTCTACGTAAATGTCCATTTTCATTCACTTTGTGGAATTGGGGTGAACTCTTTCAGTCTATAAATTCAAGATTTTGTTCTTAAAGCCCAGTTTCACTTTGGTCTGTTAATGCCTTCTTTCATTTGTTTTAGTCTCTCCTTCAGAAACACTATTTGTAGATCGGGTTTTTAGTTTCTCTCCTGTCATCTTTTCCAGCGTTATCAATGCACAGATCTGACTTGCCCCAGTGTCCACTTGGCTCTATACTAAGATTAACAAGCTGGGAGGGATGAGTAAGAATTCCCCAAAGCTACATCTCAATAGCAGAGACCAACACAAGGAATGATGGGAGGTCATCATCAATGCCTTCCAAAACCAGTGGGTGAAAGTCTGATGAGAAACTGGACATTTATGTTGCTTCAAAGCCTCTGCTGACAGCGCACTTATTAATTACAAATTACATCACCTAGACCAAATGAGTGAGGCGAGTATCACCGGTTCTGGGACAAAGGACACCGCGGGCCTGCCTCCCAGCGTGATGCACACGGGACACAACCTCGGCGCAGTGTTCTTGCCAAACACACACAGCGTGAATCTAACCACAAACATCAGATAAACCCACACTGAGGGACGTTCTCAGGCTGAGGCCAGGAGGCCCAAAGGCTAAGGAACTCTGATAAACTAAAGGAGACTTAAGGGTCACGGCAACGAAACGCAATGTGTGATTTTGGATTGAACTCCAGAAAAATACACATGGCTAGAACAAACAATTATTGGGACATTTACCAAAATCTGAACATATACTGTGAGTTAGATAATAATATGAAACATTAGTCTCTTGATTTTGATGACTGTACTGTGGATGCTGTAAGAGAATGTCTTTAGGAAATACATCTAAGGGGTTCAGGGTTCAAGGGGCACAATGCCTCCAACTTTCTCTCTTTAATCTTTATTGTTGAAAATATTACAGATGTCTCTTCATTTCCCCCCACTGGCCCTCTCCTCCCTGCCCCCACCCCCCTTCCAACTTACTCTCAAATTGTTTTTTAAAATAAACCTGTGTGTGAGAGAGGCAAAGCATGGGGCAGAACTTCTGAATCTGAATGAAGTGTACAGGGGAGTTCCTTGTATTACTCTTGCAAATTTCCTGGCTGTTTAAAATGATTTCCAAATAAAAAGTTAATACTGTGTAATAAGAACTGAAATCAGTACTGGAGGTAGAACAGAGCCGTAACAGGCTGTGTGATGAGTTCAGGCATTTTTTGGAATCTAAACAGGTATATTGCTAAGAAGATGGAGAAACTACAATTTTCAAGTGTTTCCACTTGAGAACCGGCACGCTAAGCAGTGAGGCTTCTCAGCTCAGCGGCGGGGCGGCGGGACAGCCATCCTTTAGCAGGAGGGTTTCCAGGCACCGGCTGGACATCACTCATGGGACACGAAACTCTGCAACGCGCTCCTGAGGGTGGCCCAATGCTTGATGCTGAGACGGGTGCTTACTACGATTAAAGGAAGCATGGGGCCATCATCCAGAAAACAAGTTCCAAGTTTTCTACGTGCACACACAGAAACAAGATGGAAACGCTATATAACAAAAGTTTGGGAGTTGTGGGGTTATAGGTCTTTTTCTGTGTGCTTTTCCCAAGTGTTGTACACAGCGCATGCGTTACTTTCGTGGTTTAAAAAAGATTTAATAAAAAAAAATCTTGAATGAGAAGAGGGATTGGACCCAGGGGTAGAGAGGGGTTTTAGAAAGGGTGTATCGATCTGTCCCCAGACCATTTATTCTTCCAGTCATTCAACAAATGCTCCGCGAGCATCTCCTCTGCGCCAGGCATCATGACAGGTGCTGGGTAAAACAAATGGGAAGAAAACAGATGCCATTCCTATCTTGGAATTGGTTTATATTCTTGGAAGTGCGCCTATTTGTTTTGCATGGCTGGGCACAGAGCTCCAAGGAGAGTGGAGGAGAGACAGGGGCTGGGCACAGAGCTCCAGGGAGAGTGGAGGAGAGACAGGGGCCGGGCACAGAGCTCCAGGGAGAGTGGAGGAGAGACAGGGGCCGGGCACAGAGCTCCAGGGAGAGTGGAGGGAAGGACAGGGGCTGGGCACAGAGCTCCAGGGAGAGTGGAGGGAAGGACAGGGGCCGGGCACAGAGCTCCAGGGAGAGTGGAGGGAAGACAGGGGCTGGGCACAGAGCTCCAGGGAGAGTGGAGGAGAGACAGGGGCTGGGCACAGAGCTCCAGGGAGAGTGGAGGAGAGACAGGGGCCGGGCACAGAGCTCCAGGGAGAGTGGAGGAGAGACAGGGGCTGGGCACAGAGCTCCAGGGAGAGTGGAGGAGAGACAGGGGCTGGGCACAGAGCTCCAGGGAGAGTGGAGGGAAGACAGGGGCTGGGCACAGAGCTCCAGGGAGAGTGGAGGGAAGGACAGGGGCTGGGCACAGAGCTCCAGGGAGAGTGGAGGAGAGACAGGGGCTGGGCACAGAGCTCCAGGGAGAGTGGAGGGAAGGACAGGGGCTGGGCACAGAGCTCCAGGGAGAGTGGAGGGAAGGACAGGGGCTGGGCACAGAGCTCCAGGGAGAGTGGAGGAGAGACAGGGGCTGGGCACAGAGCTCCAGGGAGAGTGGAAGGAAGACAGGGGCTGGGCACAGAGCTCCAGGGAGAGTGGAGGGAAGACAGGGGCTGGGCACAGAGCTCCAGGGAGAGTGGAGGAGAGACAGGGGCTGGGCACAGAGCTCCAGGGAGAGAGTGGAGGGAAGACAGGGGCTGGGCACAGAGCTCCAGGGAGAGTGGAGGAGAGACAGGGGCTGGGCACAGAGCTCCAGGGAGAGTGGAGGAGAGACAGGGGCTGGGCACAGAGCTCCAGGGAGAGTGGAGGAGAGACAGGGGCTGGGCACAGAGCTCCAGGGAGAGTGGAGGGGAGACAGGGGCTGGGCACAGAGCTCCAGGGAGAGTGGAGGGAAGACAGGGGCTGGGCACAGAGCTCCAGGGAGAGTGGAGGAGAGACAGGGGCTGGGCACAGAGCTCCAGGGAGAGAGTGGAGGGAAGACAGGGGCTGGGCACAGAGCTCCAGGGAGAGTGGAGGAGAGACAGGGGCCGGGCACAGAGCTCCAGGGAGAGTGGAGGAGAGACAGGGGCTGGGCACAGAGCTCCAGGGAGAGTGGAGGGGAGACAGGGGCTGGGCACAGAGCTCCAGGGAGAGTGGAGGGAAGGACAGGGGCTGGGCACAGAGCTCCAGGGAGAGAGTGGAGGGGAGACAGGGGCCGGGCACAGAGCTCCAAGGAGAGTGGAGGGAAGGACAGGGGCTGGGCACAGAGCTCCAAGGAGAGTGGAGGGAAGGACAGGGGCTGGGCACAGAGCTCCAAGGAGAGTGGAGGGAAGGACAGGGGCCGGGCACAGAGCTCCAGGGAGAGAGTGGAGGGAAGACAGGGGCTGGGCACAGAGCTCCAGGGAGAGTGGAGGGGAGACAGGGGCTGGGCACAGAGCTCCAGGGAGAGAGTGGAGGGAAGGACAGGGGCTGGGCACAGAGCTCCAGGGAGAGTGGAGGGAAGACAGGGGCTGGGCACAGAGCTCCAGGGAGAGTGGAGGGAAGGACAGGGGCTGGGCACAGAGCTCCAAGGAGAGTGGAGGGAAGGACAGGGGCTGGGCACAGAGCTCCAGGGAGAGAGTGGAGGGAAGGACAGGGGCTGGGCACAGAGCTCCAGGGAGAGTGGAGGGAAGGACAGGGGCTGGGCACAGAGCTCCAGGGAGAGTGGAGGGGAGACAGGGGCTGGGCACAGAGCTCCAGGGAGAGAGTGGAGGGAAGACAGGGGCTGGGCACATGGGGCCATGTGAGTGGTCTGGTGAGGGGTTACTTGGAAAACTTCATTGTTGCTTGGCTTTTAGAGCTTGTTTTGAAGGCATAAAATCCAAGCAGTAGTGACACTTAGCTCCATCCCCACACTGGCCCAGGTTCGACTTGTTTCAACACATCTCCGTGAGAAGGAGCTTCGACCTGACTCACTGAATCTCGGCAACCATGCAAGCTGTCCCATCTGCCCTTCTCCCAGGGCAAACCTCAGCTTAGAATGTTTTGCTCATGATTCTAAAATAAACTTCATAATCAAGTATATTCATTTTTGTAAAAAAGCAAGCGTCCAAACCTCCACGACTACTTCAGTAACCTTCAAGCCCTGCTTCTGCCTGCAGCCTAGAGAAATGGGCACTGAGTAAACTGGGATCATCTCTAAACTCCTTCCCCCGTGGCCTTTGATTTGCCATTAGGGCAAAGATTCTCAACTCTGACGGCCCCTGAGAATCTCCTGAGGAGCTTAGAAATCCAAAATACCTGCCTGGCTGGTGTGGCTCAGTGGTTGAGCGTTGACCCATGCACCAAGAGGTTGTGGTTCGATCCCCGGTCAGGGCATATGCCCAGGTTGTGGGCCAAATCCCCAGTGGGGGGCATGCTGGAGGCGGCCAATCGATGTTCTCTCTCTTCGATGTTTCTATCTCTCTCTCCCTCTCCCTTCCTCTTTCTAAAATCAATAAAGAAAAAAAAATTTTTTTAATTAAAAAAAAAAAAAAAGAAAACCACCAGCCCCACCCCAAACCAATTTAATCATATACTTGGAAGAGGAGATGCTAAATTCCATAGGCTCACTATCTCTATTACCTTTGCAATCCATCCGCTGGATCTGGAATCTAATTCAGGACCTCATCACCTCTTAGTCTGCTAATTAAATGACATTTTAATGGTCTTTCCCTCTCTCAGTAACGTGGTGGTAGTAAGCTAACAGTTACCGAGGGCTTACTTTGTGCCAGGTACAACCGTAAACTCATCACAATGCACCGGCTCGTGTTCGCACAACTCGGAGAGGCCAAGTCCTTTTCTAATGCCCCTCGTGTAGAGGAGGAAATGAAAGTGGAGAGATGAGGTGGTTTGCCTGAAGCTGCACAAACGAGGGCGGAGCTGGGGTTCAAACCCACTGTACACACAGCTGCAGGGCACACACCGCCCTCCCCGTGTCTCAGCCTTCGCTCCTGCACGCGCATGCATCTCAGAAGTGGGAACGAGATGCTCGGATTCGAAAATCCAAAAAGGCGTTCCTTTTCCCACCTGTAAAATTTCAAGTTAAGGTAAGGCTTTCTCCCATAAATGTTCCTTAAGCTTTTGAGGTCCGTTTCTAGTTTTCCATATAAGAATACAGAATATTATAATATACAGTTTTGTAGAAAATCATCCATTTTGCTAGCCACAGTGGAATTTATCAACTGTCCACGCTTCTCCACTCGGGCGGGGGGCACCCCTCCAGCACAGAGCTGAAGGGGGTCTGCAGAGCCCACAGCTGCAACAGGTGTTTTGTTTGGCGGCAGAGTCACGGGTCTAGAAACTTGCTGAGGGTTTAGGGCTTAGATATTTGTGTCACACTAAGATAGTGAGGACGAGCAGCTGATTCATTGAGGAAAAGAGTCTAGAGAGAAAAGGGAAACAGAGAGGAAAGAGAACGGATACGAGGATTACAGAAAGCAGAGCGCTGTGAGTACTATCAGGTGTCCCCTGTGCTGAAAAAAGCAGGGGGAATGACTGGACTTAGGTATTAGATGGCAACTGGAAAGCTGAGCAAGGCGCAATGGATTGGCACAATCCATGAAGCAGGGATGAGGTGGAAGGTCTAAGCCTTGCGGGAAAAGTTGGGCAGGAAACACTGGGAGGGAAACAGAATAATGCTCACAGGCAGAGGAGAGCCGGACACAGGCTTCTCGTTTTACTTTCCAGAGATGGGTTGGTCTGTGCAACAGGAAGGATGGGAAACTCAGAGTGGATGTGCTCGTTTTAAAGGGAACTCGCTTCCTCCAAAAGTGGAGGGAGATTTGCCCTGGCTGGTGGGCTCAGTGGGTAGAGTGTGGGCTCGCTCACTGAAGGGTATCTGGTTCGATTCCCGGTCAAGAGCACGCACCTGGGTTGCAGGTTCGATTCTGTGCCCCAGACCCCTTCGGGGGCACGTGTGAGAGTCAACGAATCGATGTGTCTCTCTCACATCTCTCCCTCTCCCTCTCCCCCACCCTCCCTCCCCTCTATTCTCTCTAAAAAATAAAAAAATAAAAATAAAAATTAATGGAAAAATATTCTCTGGTGAGGATTAACAACAACAAAAAAGTGGATAGAGATTTTAGACTGTGCAGAGAGACAGCATGTGGAGGGAGGAGAGGAGAGAGGGCCCTGCCATCTCGGGGTTGTTGGAGTGGGCTGGAGGACGCCACAGGACGGGTGGGGGCCAGCGAAGATTCAAAACAGTTACAGAGCTATGCTGGGAGGGAACAGCCGGGTTTGCGGTGGGGTGCGTGTGGGGTGCCATGTCCTCCACTGTGACAGACGCACGCCACTAGAGGGCACCTGCACCTTGCGCTGAGCCGTCTGAAATAGGAACCTGGAGGGGCAGCCACCACCCTGGCCTGTTCCTGGGATGCTTGTTCAATGGGCTGTTCACGGCTGGTCCTGCCACTCACTGTTCCCCACACGGTCACTGGTCTCTGCTGGAGATGTGTGGAACAGTGGTCCCCAGCTGTCTCCCCAGTGGAGGGCTGTGACAACCATCTGAGAACTACACATGACATTGCTTTGTAAACCAAGGGCTCTGCTCCTGTGAGTGGTCTCATGACTACTGGAAATCAGAAAGAAAGACTCACTGCACCGTCATTTATCTTTCTTTCTAATTTTTTTTTCTTTATTGATTTTAGAGAGAGAGGAAGGGAGAGGGAGAGAGGGATAGAAACATCGATGAGAGAGAACATGGACTGGCCGCCTCCTGCATGCCCCTCAATGGGGGTCAGGCCCACAACCTGGGCATGTGTCCTGACCGGGAATCAAACTGGCGACCTCTTGGTACATGGGTCGACGCTCAACCAGTGAGCCTCACCAACCGAGCCCATTACTTATCTTTCTATGTGTATCTTCTTTCTCCTTAACTAATCTCCAAGCTTATAATGAAAAAGTACTATCAGGATATAATCGAGTCCTGAATGCGATGAAATAACGTATCTGGGATTTGGTTTAAAACAACCTACTGTGGCCCTGGCCGGTTTGGCTCAGCGGTTAGAGCGTCGGCCCACGAACCAGAGAGTCCTGGGTTCAACTCCTGCTAAGGGCGCATACCTCGGTTGCAGTTTGTCCCCGGCCCCGGTTGGGGTCGCGTGGGTGGCAGCCACTCGATGTGTCTCTCACGTCGATGTTTCTCTCTCTCCCTTCCTCCCTCCCCCCTCCCGCTCTATCTGAAGATAAATGTAAAAAAATAAAAAAATAAAAATAAAACAACCTACTGTGGTGGGAGAGAGAGTATGGGTGAAGGGAAGATGTGACATTTTCCATAATAAAGTGTAAAAAGCATCATGTGTTCCCAGGTCTGTCTCCCTGTCTGTCCTTGTCTGTAAATGGACAGATCATGCCAGCGGGCTTCCTTCTAGCGGCACCTGCTACGATTCTGAGACTCACTGTACAGTGGGCAACACCAGTTAGCTTGAGAGGTGTGTAGTCTTTTTTTTTTTTTTTTTAAATCCTCACCCGAGGATATTTTTACATTTATCTTCAGACAAAGTGGGAGGGAGGGAGAGAGACACAAAGATTGGTTGCCACCCACATGACTCCAACCGAGGTACGTGCCCTTGGCCGGAATCGAACCCGAGACTCTTTGGTCTGCAGGCCGACGCTCTAACCGCTGAGCCAAACCGGCCAGGGCGAGGGGTGTGTAGTCTTAAAGCAACAGTTGCTCTTAAGAAAAGTCCAGGAAAGGGGATGCAAGGTTCCAGGATCATCTATCTGCTTTTCATTTCAGTCCGTTGCAAGTGCTGAGGTGAGACCTGCTGGGGCCCCACAGCCCGGCCTCAGGACCACGCAGACTGCCCTGCGCCCGTGCACACAGGCCCCCCTTGTTCTTTCCTAGAACATCCCTACGGAAGAGCCTCTTCTACTGTTTCCTCGCAGCTCCGAGGGAGAAGCAGGGCTGAAAGAGCTCTGACAGAGGGAGGGAGACGCCGCTGCCAGGCAGAGGGACTCCAGCGGCAGCCGGGAAGGACCAGGGTTACCAGCCACGGCCGGGCGGCATTCCGATGCACACAGCATCCCAGGTGGCACGTGCGCGGGTGCTGAGGTGGGGGGGCGGGGAGTGCACCCCGAACTGCTGCAGCCCTGACAGCTCACACTGGAGTCACGCCACCAAAGCCCAGCCGCTTCGGGCCGGGAGGGGCGCAGGGACGAGCAAGAGTGTTCCTTCAGCACTTGAAGGAGACACAGACTTACCAAGTGTGCTGGGGACGGTGACCTGGTGTCCTTGACCGTGGCGCTGGAGGGGACATCAAGGAGGGGCCATTTCATCTGCAGGTACTGTACAGGAGACAGAAAACACAAAGCACTGGTGAGAGGAGCCGGGAGCACCCAGCACGAGCAGGGGAGGAGCCCTGTGGCCGGGCTGCTGGGAGGAGATGGGATTCATTTTCACTGCACATGCTCCTTAGGGTCCAAATGGTCATCCCTAGGTAGAACATACATGTACAGTCACCACTACCACCCGCTGTCCTCTTGGTCGTTTTAGGGGAACACATTCAATCCTACAAGTGACCAAAGTATTCAAAGAACCTGTGGGTGAGGGTCAAGTCCACCCTGCTGTGGTCGTGGGACAAGTGGGGCTCATCAAGGAAGCAAAGGCTCCCAGATGGTGATCCCACCCCATTCGTTTCCATGTCTTTCAGGATCACACACGACACTTCCTCAGAAATAGCCTCTTTAGCCCTGGCTGGTGTGGCTCAGTTGGTTGGGCATTGTCCTGTGCACCGAAAGGTTGCCAGTTCGATTCCTGGTCAGGACGCATGCCCAGGTTGTGGGTTCAATCCCAAGCCAGGGTGTGTAGGAGACTGATGTTTTCCTCTCTCACAAATCTATTTTTTTAAAAATCTTTATTAAGTGGATGAATGAAAACCATCTGCCTGATACCTGCTGGGTCAGAGGTAATATCTATTCATACTCAAGATACTGAACTTTTTAGGTGAATTTTAAAAAAATTTATTGATTTGAGAGAGAGAGGAAGGGAAGAAGAAACATCAATTTCTTGTTCCACTTATTTATGCATTCATTGGTCAATCCTTGTGTGTGCTCTGACTGGGGATCGAACCTACAACCTTGGTGTATCAGGATGATGCTCTAACCAGCTGAGCTACTCAGCCAGGGCTGGAGGTGCTGAATTTTACTTAATTATAGTGTTTCTCAACCTTGAATAGATAATTCAATACACACCCTGCCTTTCCCCACGCATTATAGCAGAAAAGCTAAACCAAATAGTAAATCAGCATGTGCGTGCAGCTCCCCCTGCCCCCCAATGAAACGCTTCTCCTTAACCCCAGCATGGCACAGCCTTTGGCAAGAGCCAGTGGAGAGGCCGTGAGGGCCCTGGGAGAGCCACCTGGGCTCTGGGCTCTGGAGCCGAGTGCTCATGGGTTTAGGTTCTCGCTCCGCCAGGCGGTGTGACCCGGACAAGCATCACAACCGAGTCTCAGTTCCTGACTCTGTAAGGCAAGGCTCCGATCATTAACTTTACTGGTTGTTAGAAGGACTAGGGACAATGTCAAGTACTGAACATGGTGCTCTGCACGTGAGAGACATTTGATAAATGGCAGCTATAATTTTCATCAGCAGACCATGAGTCTCCGCCAGGAGCGAAAGCACACATGTTGTCTTAGTGTCAATGCTGACAGGGGGCTTCTGGGCAGCAGACCAGCTATGCAGACTCTCTGCAGAATTCTTGAAGCTACTCTGAAAATTAAATCTCTCATAGGAAATGGTGGCTCCAGGAAGAGTTTCATATAGAGACAAAAAGAAGTCTTTGAATCATCCCTTGCTCTGATCATACAATTCCAGGAAAAGAGTCATGACTTGGCCTTGACTGTGCGCACAGGCTCAGGAGAGGAGGATGGGCCGGGCCCCGGAAGGCCCCTAGCTTTTCTTCGACCACAAAAATGGACTGAGAGGGCAGGGGCTGGGCTTTCAGAAGGGTGTCCGTGGGCAAGAATAATATTCCATCTTTTTCTCTACCCAGAGCCTAACTGGGATTTAAATGTTTTTGGCAAGTTAAAAAAACCCTTGCCCAGCCAGTGTGGCTCAGTGGTTGAGCATCAACCCATGCACCAAGAGGTCGCTGGTTCAATTCCCAGGCAGGGCACATGCCCAGGTTGTGGGCTAAATCCCCAGAGGGGGTCATGCAGGAGTTGGCCAATAGATGTTCTCTTTCATCAATGTTTCTATCTCCCTTTCCCTTCCTCTCTCTCTAAAATCAATAAAGAAAAAATAAAGAAAAAAAAAAAAAGCCCTCGACAGCCCTGGCCGGGTAGATCAGTTGGTTGGAGCGCCATCCCGATATGCCACCGTTGCAGATTTGATCCTCAGTTGGGGCACATGCAAGAAGCAACCCACGAATGCCTTCCCTCTCTCTCAAAAATAGATTTAAAACAAACAAACAAAAAAACCCAACCCTGGACAAATCCTGGTATCGTTAGTTGAAACGGACTTTCTCAGCGAATAGCATCTGTGTCCCACTGGCAGTTTTCAGAGCACCCTGACACACAGAGCAGAGGCGAGTCGTCGCAGCGACCCTGCTATGACAAGTACGGACGACTGTCCCACACTTTCAGACGCTGATGGAGGTGCACACAGGGTGAATGGCTCGCCCAAACTTTACGATGAGAGCTGGAGCAGAGGTCTCTCAACTCAAACCCCACACTTTTCACTGCAATATGAGTCATAAAGCTTTTAATAACACCAGCTTCTTGGACACCCCACCGCACCGCCACCCCCAGCCTTTTCTTGGCTCTGGTGGGTTTTTCTCTCTCTTTTTCTGCCTTGAACAGGGCCGGCCATCCAGAAGCTGAAGGAAGACACACACATCAGTGTTCTCCTGCCGGACACCCGAGGTGGCCAGAGCTGGCACCTGAGTGCTAAACATCACGCTCGTTTCTCTAGAAGCAACCAGAATATTTGTTTTTTAAAGTTGAACCTTACAAACATCAGCTAAAGAGAAGTGTCCCCATCCCCCACGCCCCTCAAGACACAACAGAAGGCTCCTAGAATCCCTCGGCTCCCCCAGCACCTGGTCCCCTACTGAGAGTCATAAAGACACCGCTGAGCACTCTCCATTCCTGTTGGCTAGCAAAGGATGTTCCTGCCACCTAAGGGGGTGGCCCGGGGCTGGCCCGAAGGAGTCTGCCTGAACCCTGGCTCGGGACAATGCTAGCGTTCTGGGTCTTCTCAGCTGACCTCGTGGGCTGTCAGGCACGGAGGCCTGCAGGGTTCTCAGCCTTGGCACTGTGCACGTTTGGGGCGGGGCAGCTCTTCACTGGGAGCCGCGTGTGCATTGTAGGATGTCAGCAGCATCCTTAGCCTCTACCTTTTTAATGCCAGGAGCCCCCACTCTCTTGCCCATCTGTGATAACCAAAAATGCCTCCAGGCTTTGCCAAATGTCTCCTGGAGGGGCGAACTGCCCCCGGATGAGAACCACTGCCCTTCACTCACTGACTTTACTTTATTTCTTAAAATTGTATTACATTTATTGAGGTGACACTGGATAATAAAATGATATAGGTTTCAAGCGTACAATCTATAAATACATCATCTGTATATTGCATTTGCGTTTACTCACTGACTTTAACTGAGACCTGAACGCCTGGAAGGTGGGTGGCAGTCTTGAGCCCTGTCCACCACTGAAGTCTGGTCCCTTACAGGTCTGACAGATGGGTGGGGAGAGGCGGTTCTGGGAATGCCGTCCACCTGGCCCAGGACCCTTCGTGCTCCAGCCCATCCTGGGGGTGAGGGTGCGTGTGTGCAGAGAGGGATGCATTCTGGGAGGTAGGGAAACGGAAGCCTGTCACTTCCCGCTTTGTACTTTTCTGCCTTTTTAAGATTCTGAAACAAGTGAAGGGGTGGTGTCAGGGTGGGGTGGGAAGAGAGCCCCCCCAGCTCAGCCATGGAATGCCTCTGGATCGCAGTTCTGGGGGAAAGGAGTATTCCCAAGGCACAGCTGAGCTGCCCAGAACCAGGAATTGGGGCAGAAGGAGCCAGCAACACCCCCTTGTACTCCTCCCCCACCTCAGCACCAGAACGGAATCCCTAGGTCAGGTACAGCTCAAAATTTAGTGGAAATAGACTTCTTCTTGGTTGTAATTCTCGGGGGATTAAGAGACGTGTGGCTGAGACGAGGATCTTTTCACGGTCATGGCAAGTGGGCAAATTAAAACTGCTGGTTCCCCCAAGACCAATCTAGGCTCCATCCACTGGCCACATGTGACTGGCCCTGACCTGTGCACCAAGGCTGGGCTGCAGCACGTGGCCCAGATGGCCCAGCCACCTCCCTCCTGGGGATGCTCTGTGGATGCAAAACCTGGGACCAGTGTGGCAGTGATGCAGCCGATGGCCAAGCAGTAGCAACGGCCACTACTTGAGATGTCCATGGGAAAAGTACTCTCTGACACTCAAAACTGACTCTCTGAGACAGAACAGACACTCAGCTTCCCAATCTTACCGAACCTGGGAAACTCTTTTCCCAGGGGTTCCATGGAACACACCTGGGGAAGTGCGGCTACTGTAGCTCACAGTGAAGTAAAGTGAGGCTGTGGTTTAGACTCTGTTAAAGGTGCTTCTGTTCTTACTTTCACACCATTTTCACCGGAACGTTGTTGAATTCTCTCGGCACCCGCTGAAACGGTCATGTCGTGTCTCTCATCTGACCGAGTCATGAGACGTATGCGGAGAGATGACTTCCTAACACAAAAGCACCTGGCGTTCCCCAGGTGAACCCTGTTTGGTCATGGTGACTTGTCTGTACATGTGCTGTTTTGTGGAATGCTTTAAGGTTTTTACTTCAATATTCCTAAGAAAGAACACACGTTTTCTTTGTTTGTGACATCTTTATCAAGTGTTGCTATCAATGTTATTTTGGCTTTACCATTTATAAGGGGAGCTGCTCCTCGTGTACTTAATGTTCTGGGTCCCTTTCTGCATCTCGGACCCCTGCCCAGGACACTCCTTGGGGTGATCCTTGGCCAGGCGGGCTGCTGCTGCTGGACTCGGGCCTAGGGAAGGGTCCCCCTGAAGGGAGCTCCCATGGGAGCCAGAGCCCCCTCTCCTGCAGGCAGGCGGGGACTCGGTCCTACAGAATTCCCTGCTTAGCTTGAAGACTGTGCAGATTAATTGCAGCTGTGCCCTGGAATTTCCCCAACATACAAATCTTCATGATGTAAAACAGCTGGGAGGAAATCCCAGCATGCCCCGTACAGAGGCAGAACTGCCAATGAGCTACGGAGATTAACCCTCCGCCTCCCAGGAGGTAGGGTCAGCCCCTCCCCCAGCTGGTGTGGTGCGGACAGGACCTCGGGAAGACGCCCACGTCCGACCACATTCTCCCCATTCACACGTTCTCACCGAACCCCTTTAAGCAGGGCCTAGGCGGGAGGCGGCAAGGCTTCAGGTCAACCGGCAGTGACCCCAGCAGGGGAGCACTACAGTGGAAACAAGTCACCCCCAAAGCTTCCCAGGTGAGAACGCCCTGCTCCACAGAATCCCTTTTGCTTCTCCTGGGTGGGAGGGACAGCCTGGTGCAGAGAGGAAGGACCCCTTTCTCAAGCTTTCCAGTCTCTCTGGCCCCCAACGGTAAACAGACTCTGGGACCCCAGAACCAGGACCCCTTTAATGAAGAGAGGCTTTCCTAGACTCCCCCCTCAGGAAATCATAGGGGGCATGCAGCCATCCAGGAAAACAGGCTAGAAACCCAGCCTCAGACAGACGCCACCACCACACAGCCACCAGGACGCTGCAAAAACGCTCACTTCCTTTCCAAGGCAATTGTTTTTTGTTTTATTGATCCTCACCCGAGGATATTTTTCCATTGATTTTTTTTTTTTTAGATTGAGTGGGAGAGAGGGAGAAAAGGGGAGAGAGAGAAACATCGATGTGAGAGACGTACATTGATTGGTTGCCTCCCGCCCGACCGACCAAGCTGGGGATGGCACCTGAAACCCAGGTACATGCCCTTGACCAGGAATTGAAACCGAGACCCTTTGGTTTTTAGGCTGATGCTCTAACTCTGAGCCAAACTGGCCAGGGCTTAAAGGCAATTTTTTTTTTTTTTAATCCTCACCTGAGGACATATTTCCATTTTTTTGTTCAGATAGAGTGGGAGAGAGAGAGAGAGAGAGAGAGAGAGAGAGAGAGAGAGAAACATCGACGTGAAAGGGACACATCGAGTGGCTGCCTTCCGCACGACCAACCAGGGCCGGAGACAAATTGCAACTGAGGTACGTGCCCTTAGCGGGAACCGAACCTGGGTCTTTCTAGACCGCAGGCCAACGCTCTAACCGCTGAGCCAAACCGGCCAGGGCTTAAAGGCAATTTTTAACATTGAGAATCATATAAGTGACAATGTGAACAAATGATCAGTTTCTCTTTATTTTATTTTGCCATCACTGGGGACAAAATTCTTTCTCACCAAGACTACTGCAATGGTTTCCAAAACCCTATAAGAGTTTAGGCTCCTAAAAACTAACCTATCAGATCTCTTCCCTGCTTAAGATGCTTCCCTGGTTGGCCGCTGGGTCAAGGGGTACCCACCAGTGCTCGGGCCAACCTACCCCTGGGCTTCAACCCTCCGAGCTCCCCACCCCCAACGCCAGCTGCACTAATGTTCTCCCAACATTCTGAAGGAGCCGTATTGCTCACTGGTCCCCGGCCTGGTGTATCCTTTAGTGGTGGGAAACTAACTCCTTCAAAACCCAGCAACAAGGTCACCTTCCGGGACTAGCCTTCTCCAGCGGCCCCCGAGAGTCCGTCACTCTCCCCTCTGTGCCACAGCTGTGTGAGGGTTCCCATGGCACTTGGCATGCGGTGTTGTTATCCATTTGCAAACTCTGTCCTTTGGACTGTAAGCTGCTCAAGGGTCACGTCTGCACCCCAATTGCTCACCCCGAAGCCAACACTCATGATGTGTCCCACCTTGAGCTTCAGGACGTTATCCATGTGTGCCCGTTTCCACACCCGTAACCCTGGGCTGTCCACCTCTTCCCGAATCCCTTAGAGACGTGGGGCGAGAGCGATCGGTGCTCAGTCGCTGGCTTAGCAGCATCGCCAAGAACTTGTGAATGCACACACCCCTCCCATCAGGTACGACCCCCCTACCCTGCCGTTCCAGGGGGCTGTTTAAGATCCTCTATCTTCTGTCAACATGGGTTCATTTAAATGTGAAAATGTACCAACACCAAGCAACGAACTCATTAGTGAGGAGACAGGAAGGCTGTTCCCAAGTGGAATAGAGTTTGGTTTTCGGGAGCCACGGATGGAGATAAAGTGAAGGTATTAGGAGAAATGGTTCCCAAACATGATGGATTAGACCAAATTCCAGGAGCAAATGTATAAGAAACAAGGCTTCCACTCCTACCCCTTATTTCCTTTTCTAAAGGTGAGCAGCGTCTGCACTTGCTTAGTTTGTGGCACTAACATCCCAACACGCCACCTCTGTTTTATTCAGGGGTACAGGCTGGGCTCCTTCTTGAGGTTTTGTTGACGGGGGGGGGGGTTGTTATAAATAAATAAATAAACCCGCTCAATAAGTCCATAATGCCCGAAAATAACCTACTTTCCAATTTAATACAACAGAAATCTTTTTCCTTGGAAAGTTATTTGGAGCCACATTTTTAATAGTGTTTTAAACCAATGAGGTGACTCTCTCTCTGGCACTGGCCACAGCACGCGGTCGCTGCAGCGGGGGCTCCAAACGTATTTCATGCCTGCACAGTACACTCAAAAGGAAGAGTGGGTTGGCTGGGCTTCAGTTTCCTCCCCTTTCCCCCAGTAATCCCCTTTGTTTCCCGGATGGCCTCAAAGCAACCTCTTCTCCTCTCGTTTCAGAGAATCTACCAACTTTGTTGACCAGACTTGACCAAAGGTTTCTTTTTAAAAATTGGCTTCCCCCTTTTCCCTGGCCAGTTTGGTTCAGTGATTAGAGCGTCGGCCCATGGACCGAAGAGTTTCAGGTTCAATTCTGGTCAAGGGCACGTGCCTCGGTTGCAGGTTGGTCCCTGGCAGCAGGTCGATGAGTCTCTCTCACAGTGATGTTTCTCTCTCTCTCTTTCTCTCTCTCCCTCCTTCCCACTCTATTTCAAGATAAATGGAAAATATCCTCGGGTGAGGATTAAAAAAAAAAAATTGGCTTCCCCCATAGGCCAATTTTAGTGCTGGAAGGACAGAACACAGGAGGCGAGAGACCAGGGTTCCAGGCTCTGGGCTTGATCATCTCACCTTAAATGGGGACATTTTACTTCATCGGCCTGGAGGCAAGGACCAGGACCAGATGGCCCCCACTGGATAAAAAGAACCAAATGAGCTGTGTGTGTGTCCAAACCAGGGTGGGCTCCTGAGGGTTTTAAGGTGCTCAATACATACAGACTCAGGAGTCCTAGCTGGTCCCCACATACAAACTGTTTACCTGAGGAAGTTACCTACCTTACAGAACTTCCGGTGTCTCACCTGTAACATGAGAATAGGCCCTACCACCTGGTAGGGTAATTATCTCAAGAATGTCCGCCACTCAGGAGAGGACTGAGCAGAGAGCTGGGCATGTTGTGAGCCCTTAAGAAATACGTGTTTAGGCCCTGGTGGGGTAGCCCAATTGGTTAGAGTGTCGTCATGATATGTGAAGGTTGTGAGTTTCATCCCTGATCAGGGCACATACAAGAATTAACCAATGAATGCATAAATAAGTGGAACAACAAATCAATATTTCTCTCTTTTTTTATCCTCACCTGTAGATATGTTTATTGATCTTAGAGGGAGAGGAAAGGAGAGAGGGAGAGGGGAAGAAGGGGAGAGGGAGAAAGAAACATCAGCTGCCTCCTGTACATACCCCAACCGGACTGAACCCACAGCCTAGGTACGTGCCCTGACTGGGAATAAACCCGAAAACCTTTGGGTGCACGAGATGATGCTTCAACCAACTGAGCCATCCGGCCAGGGCCCTCTCTTTTTCTCTTAATAAAGAAAAGAGGTAGTGTTTAGTCACTAAAACTTGTTTTTGTTCAACAAGCCCACAGCCTGTGCTGGACCCCAGCACAGGGAAGAGCTGGCTGACGTTCAGCTTGGCCACTCCTGTCTCGATGCGTTCTGACGAGCGAGGTCCTGTTCGGCGGTGTGCTGGTAAATGCTAAACACAACCAGCTCTCTAAGCAAAAGCACAAACACGAGCCCTGCTTTGTAGCACGCGCTGGTACCCACGGGGCAAATATTCCCACCACGGAGGATTTCTGGCTCCCATGGGGAGCTCCTGACGGCAGTGTTGGGAAGAGACGCTGACCACTGGCTGGGCAGCAGCTGGCACAGCACAGCCTGTGGGCAGGAGCTGGGGTGGTGTCTCAGGTCCTGCTGCTGGGACTGCTGGCCCTGTTCAGATGGCTTTGGAAGGCGGACACGCACAGTCCGCGGTCTTCCCGGCAGTTTCTGTGTTCACCGACCTACAATGACCACACCATAGAGAAGCTTCTCGGCAGGAGCTGGCCATGGCTGCCTGGCCCTTCCTCCTCTCCCTTTGACTTGGGCCTCGTCATGGCCACGTCTGGTGCATACCGACAGCACGCCCCTCCCGTCAGGTGAGACGATCTGCCCTGGCCCCCACTGGCCTCTGCCCTGTTCTCTGGCCTGCACGCATGCCCCCCTCTTGTTCACCTAGCAACATGTTAGCGCCAACTACACAGAGTATACAGAGGCTGCCTCATTCTGAGAACAACTCCACGGTACCCGCTGCATGGAGGTGCCACAGCTGCTGGACAGTTCCATATCCACGGCAGGCAGGCGCTTCCCGGGCTTCTGCTGCAACGAATATCCTCGAACTCATCATTTTGTGCACGTATGAATAGCGTTGTGGGGTACATTTCCAGCTGTGAGGGGAATTGCTAAGTCAAAGGTAGGTACATTTAGGTTTTGAGAAGTATTACCAAATATCTCACAGTCTATACTGGTACCAGCAACATGAGAGAGCTTATTTCCCATAACTATGCCCACACAGTGTTATTCAACTCATTGATCTTTGCCAAACTGACAGGTGGAAAACAGTAGCTCACTGTAGTTTCAATTCCCATGTCTCTTATTGTAAGTGAGGCTGGGAATGGTCAAATGTACACGTTCTGATGCGAAGGCTAGAAGAAAAGCCAAGAGGAAGAGGGTTTACAATCTGCTGGGGTCAGGGACAGGGTGGGAATCAAGCCTGCAGGTGTAGCCCTCGCTGGGTGCTCAGTGGGTTGGAGCATCGTCCCGATACCCCAAGGTTGTGTGTTCGATCTCAGTCCGGGCACATACAAGAATCAACCAATGAATGCATAAATAAGTGGAACAACAAATCGATGTCTCTCTCTCTCTCACTCTCTCTCTGTGAAGTCAATCAATAAATAAAAATGAAAAAAAGAAATCTGCAGGTATAGAAGCAGGCTGGGCTGATACACAGGGGAGGGACCTCTGGGGCTCCTCAGGCTTTACAAAGGGCTGTGCAACCTCTTGTGCATGTGACCTTCTCTCAGATGGAAGAAGGGCAGGTGGGACAAGCGTGCATGAGTGAGGGGGGTTGAGGAGGGGGGAGGGGAGGAGGGGAGCCCAGGAAGCCGTGCTCGTGGCTGGGTGGACGGGCAGCAGGTGCACAACGCACTTTTTCGTTCTCCTCCTTCCCAGCCCCTGCTGCTTCCTCACCAACCACCCTCCCATCCGCTCCTCAGCCCTCACCACTGGCTTCCGTTCCACTCACTCTGCCTCCATTACTGCAAGACCACTAGGGCCTGAGAAAGAACACAAAGGCAACTGACCTTCTATCTGCCCGATCCCACGGGCATCTCTCCGGCCTCACCCTGCTGGGCAGCTCCGGGGAAGCCCTCTCCTCCTGGTCCACTGTGGTTCCAGGTTCTGTGTGCCCCTGGCTGGTCAGCACTGATTGACCCAAATAAATGCCTGGGGCAAACTGTTCAGTGAGAAAAGCCAGTCGCAGAACTTGGGAGTGACAGGCACTGACATGTTCTCACCTTTTTGCATTTCAGGCAATTTTCTCTTTGTGCTTTTCTAATCCATCTGAAATGTTTCCAGTGGCCATTGCAACAGTAAGCAAAGCCATTACAAGTAACCCCCCGATGAGTTATTGTCACCCCCCAACCCATACCTTCAGCTGACCCAACGAGAAACCTCAAAATCAATCTTAATGTCTCTCAGCTGCTTCCCTCACCGCCTGCTGACCACCAAGTTCTGTGGATTCTTAGCATCTTTCCAGAGTCTAGGGGTTCAGGCCCCTTCCTATTTCGTGGCCAGGCCACTGCAAGAGCCTTCGTCTGCATCTGGTCTTCTGACTACAGACCTTTTTTTTCTTTATTGATTTTAGAGAGAGAGGGAGAGAAGGAGAGAAACATCGATGAGAGAGAACACCCACTGGCCACCTCCTGCATGCCCCCTACTGGGATCAGGCCCACAACCTGGGCATGTGTCCTCACAGGGAATTGAACTGACAACCTCTTGGTGCATGGGTTGACGCTCGACCACTGAGCCACACTGGCCGGGCCTGACTCCAGACTTTCTATCCAGGAAGCCTTGGGGGTAGCCATCCGATTCACAGGGGGTGGGTGGTGAGCTACAGGTCCCCTCGCCTCAGGAGGACAAAGTGTCTGCCGTCCACGTCAGAGAACAGGATGCTGGATGGAAAGTCAGGAGCCCCACATCCTCTTCTGCTCCTCACCTCGGCTCCCGTCTCCCTCCCATGTCTTCAGCCCACCCTTCACTTGCCCCGAGAAACAGAAAACTATGCTACTTAAAGCTCCTAGGTGGCCTCCCACTCCGACAGAACCGCCCGCTTGGATGCAGGACGGATGGAGACACAGCGAACGCTCTGTGCAGAGAACTCCAGGCATGTTCAGTGGGCGCCTCCCACTTAAGGTGGCTGCTTATGTGTGTGATATGCCACAGGAACAATTTTTTAAATGTGTTTTATTGATTTCAGAGAGAAAAGGAGAGGGAGAGAGAGAGAGAGAAACACTGATGAGAGAGAAACATCCACTGGCCGCCTCCTGCACGCCCCCTACTGGGGATCGGGCCCACAACCTGGGCATGTGCCCTGAGCGGGAATCAAACCAGTGACCTCCTGGTGCATGGGACCACGTTCAACCAAATGAGCCACATGGGCCAGGCAGAAAGGTTTTTTTAAGTGCATAAATAGCTAGAATATGTCAGCAAATGACAGGTTAGAGAAAGGAGGGATCACAGTGAGCGGGATTCTCGTGGGAAAACCGAAGATTTTTACACAAGAGGTAGCATCTGAGCTGGGTAATACAGGCAAGATGTACTTCTGCAGTCATTTCACTTTTTAAAGCACTGTATGTTAATGACCGCATCTGATGCAACGGACCCCAAGATATTGATAAGCAGGTATTACCATCCTCCTGGGGGGAAACTGAGCCGACTGGAAGCTCCTGGATTTACGTAAAGGCATGAACTAGCTGATGGTCCAGCTGACATCAGAATACAGGGCTGATGCAAAGGATACGGGGGCCTACTTTTTGTCTTCTAGAAGCTTCAATCTCATCTTGGAATCCTGGGACAGCACATACAGGCATAAGAGCTCCACACCATGACAGACACTCTTCCCCAGTCCCGAGTCCTTGGCCCAGTATACAAGGCAGCCACGACAGGTGGCTAAACTCGACCTGGGAGGTGCAGCCTGTTCCTCTCTGACTGAAGCGCCGAGGTGGACACGACACTCCCGCAGCTGAGCAGGTGGCCTCGAGCCGCCTGGAGCACGTCTCTGCCTGCTGGCACGTGAGGACGACCTTCCTCCACAGACGTGAGGAGCCTCAAAGAACGTGACCGGACAGCAACACCAGTGTCGATCCGCAGAAAGCCCATTGACCAGAGCAGGCCTGGGAATTCTGCAGTGCATGGATTTTTCCCTGTGGGAGGAGAAGCTGGAAAGCATCCCAGGTATTGAGGAGAAAGGAAGCAGGATCTGTGTATAATCAATGGGGAACAGGAAGTGCTTATCTTGGGCCAGTAAAATACACAAAGGACTGCCAGGCGGCCCGGGCTGCCTCCCTCTCTCCAGAACCCTCTCCGTCCCGCAGGCCTAGCCGCTCGCCAAAGTCAACATGCCTGGGCACCAGGAAATGGGAAATGTCTGAGGGCCCTCAATGGATGGGCAGTTCTGGGAGAGAAGTCTGACCCGACAGGCAAGAGAGGATGCTGAGAATAAAGCCACACCAGCTACCTCTACACAGGGTCCTCTCTCCTGATAAAGAAGCCTCAGTATGGGTTCCGGCACCCGAGCCTAGTGTGCGTGCAAATGCGTGTACACAGGTGGGTTAGTCACTTGCAGGGAACAACAAAAGGATTCTGCATTCATACTGAAGTAAGGGCACGGAAATGTGGACAGGACAGTGGAAGAAGGGCTAAGAAAGTAACATTTATTGTGAGTATTCTGTAAGTAGATTCTTTTTTTTTTTTTTTAATCCTCACCCGAGGACATTTTTGTATTTATCTTCAGATAGAGTGAGAGGGAGAGAGGGAGGAAGAGAGAGAGAGAGAGAAACATCGAGATGAGAGAGACACATCGACTGGCTGCCACCCACACAACCCCAACCGGGGTCAGGGACAAACTGCAACCAAGGTACGTGCCCTTAGTGGGAACCAAACCTGGGACTCTCTGGTCCGCGGGCTGACGCTCTAACCGCTGAGCCCAACCGGCCAGGGCTGTAAGTAGATTCTTTATGTATATTATCACAACACCCAAATCCATCATGCCTCCTCGTATCATGAAAAGGAGTTGTACCATATTTCTAATTCCCACCTCAATTTTACTACATAACATCTATTTTTTAGTATTTAAACATTCAGTGTAACGGGCATTAAAGTATATATGCATTTTATGCACACACACATACATAAAAGGACAGCTTTGATTTCTTGGACACTGAAGCCCCATTGTATTAAAAGTCGGGAAAAGTGAGTCCATTTAAATAAAAATATTAAGTAAATAATATAGGTGCCTCCCAGCTGGTGTGGCTCAGTGGTTGAGCATCAGCCCATGCACCAAGAGGCTGCTGGTTCAATTCCCAGTCAGGACACATGCCCAGGCTGTGGGCCTGATCCCCAGTGGGGGGCATGCAGGAGGCGGCCAATTGATGTTTTCTCTCATCGATGTTTCTATCTTTCTCTCCCTCTCACTTCCTCTCTCTCTAAAATCAATAAAGAAAAAAAAAATAGTATAGGTGCTCATTGGCAAAGATTATGCAAACAGGTGACATTTGAGGAACACTTGTAGAACCACCTGTTTACAGCCATCGAGGCTGCAGCAAATTATGGGTCACTGTGTCCCTAGCAGCCAGAAGAGGTTCTACCTACAAACCCCGAAGTCGGCATGTCCCAAAACACACCATTATTTCCTTCCCAAATGCTTCTTACCAGACCCACCGTCCTCTTGTGCACGCCTGGGTGAAAACCTCAGAAATCTGCCCTCTCCCTAGCCAGCCAGCCACCAAGGCCTGTCCATTGGCTGCCAGAGTATTTTCTCCATCTCTACCACCCCGACCTTGCAGGGGCTCCCTAACCCCTCTGTCCCTGCCTTAGCTCAGCCCCTCCTCCACGCTGTTTGCACACCTGCTGCCTCACAGACTTCCCTGCTTGTAGCCAGACTCATGGGCCCTCCTCCATCTCCGAGTTTCTTGGCCACAGGAACCAAATCTTATTTGTCCCTTGGGTCCCCACAGCCCTTGGCCCGGCACATCATTTGTGAGAGATGCTTGATGACTCTTGCAGGGTGCTTTAGAGATCACTGAATTAGAGACACGCGTGTCCCTCCCAGCCAGCTCGAGGTGGAGATGTACCCAAAGACCAAAGGCCAAGAGCAATCAGTGGCCGTGCTCTTGGCTTTGTCACCAGAGACCCTAATCTTGCTGCCTAGGCTGAGAGCAGTGCTAACAAACAGCCTTTTGGGAAGGCGAGGGACAGAGTGAGTGGGTCTGCCACTGCCAGTGGGTAGTCTACTGGTCAATAAAGACCCCACTTAAATCAATAAGATTGATCAAATCAAACAAACGTTCACTGATATCATATCTACTTCCAGCTGTTCAAATATTGTCCCCTACAGTTTATTTATTGATTATAAAAAATAACCAGATATATCCTACCCTTCTGTAACTGAGGCTAAGATGCCGGGAATGTGCTGCTCAGCCCTGCTGTGGGTTATAGCATTTCTGAAATGCATATTCCGTCTGATACTGGTATCATTTCAGGTAAGCAGATAAACGGGTGCAAAAGCCAAGGACAGCAAACTGTCTGCATAGAAAAACAGATTTTGTTCAAGACGTTTACTGGCCCTGGCCGGTTTGGCTCAGCGGTTAGAGCGTCGGCCCGTGGACCGGAGAGTCCCGGGTTCGGTTCCCGCTAAGGGCACGTACCTTGGTTGCAGTTTGTCCCCGGCCCCAGTTGGGGTTGTGCGGGTGGCAGCCACTCGGTGTGTCTCTCTCACATCGATGTTTCTCTCTCTCTCTTCCCCCCTCTCTCCCTCCCGCTCTGTCTGAAGATAAATGCAGAAAATGTCCTCAGGTGAAGATAAAAAAAAGAAAAAAGAAAAAAAAAAAAAAGCCCTGGCCTGTTTGGCTCAGCGGTTAGAGTGTCGGCCTGCGGTCCAGAGAGACCCGGGTTCGGTTCCCGCTAAGGGCATGTATCTCGGTTGCGGTTTGTCCCCAGCCCTGGTTGGGTCGTGCGGGAGGCAGCCACTCGATGTGTACCTTTCACGTCGATGTTTTTCTCTCTCTCTCTCTCCCTCCCAGTCTATCTGAACAAAAAGTGGAAAAATGTCCTCGGGTGAGGATAAAAAAAAAAAAAAAAAAAAAAAGACGTTTACTGATCAGTTACCTTGTGCCAAGCTATCTCCATGTGTTATTTCATTTAACCCTCACAGCCTTATAAGTTGATGCTATTATTTTCTGCATTGAACAGATGAACAGACTACGGTCCAGAGAGGTTAAGTAATGTGTCCAAGTCCAGTCTCATCCCAAAGGCTACACTTTTACCCTTTCATCATACTAGTGCTAGAAGAGAAATACACACACACACACACACACACACACACACACACACACCAGCTCCTCCAGCCCATCCTAGCATTTCTCAGAAGGGCACTTGGGCCACTGGCAGAGCTGGGATTAGAACAACCCAGGAGTCCTGGCCCCTAGTTGCAGAAGAGATAGGTTGGATCAGGTTATATTTTGCAACCAACGTATAAACTATAGGGGAAAATATAAAAATAATTGAAAAGGGATGAAATATTACCCTAAGAAAATCAATATTATGAATGCCAACCAGCAACTCATACAACACACAACAGAGGAATAATTGTATCATTCAAGATTTCCTTATGGAGAATCTGGAAGACCTTCAGAGTGCGGTTGTGGCTCCACACTGCCCCCTGGTGGTTCCCATGCATACATGGAAGCAGGCTAGGCCAATGACAAGGAACAAAGGCTCTGGATAAGGATATTTGCCATACTGCAAATATCAGGGAAGGGCAGTAGATATCCTAGAGGCAGTGACCTAGTGGGTAAAGGTCCTTTAGGGCTAGGCACTTACCCCAACACTCAAGGGAAATCTCTAGGCTGCATATCCATTTGTTAGCAGAATTTAAGATAAAGAAGTTATGAACTCAGTAATGAGTTAAAGACTCTTTTTATTCTGTCAAATTGGCAAAGGCTTTTCTCCTTTTTAATTACCATGGGCACTTGTTCATACCCTGCTCGTGGGAGAGTAAATTAGTGAACCTTTCTTGTGCAATTTGGAGGTATGTATCAAGACTTCCAAAGGCTTACCTGCCCTGGAATGTATCCTAAGGAAATAATTAAAGATGTGAGCAAAATACAGCTTGCAAGAATGCTCACTGAAGAGCTGTTTATAATAAATAGCCAAAAGGTATTAAGTATGTTATGCTACAATTAGGACACCTGAATTTATGAAGTAGGTGGGTATTTACAGACATGGAAAGGTGTTTACTATATACTATTAAGTGAAAAAGCAGGGCACAAAACGTGTTAGAGTCCCACTTTAGTGAAACATATATCTTTATAAATGTGTTGAAGAGCAGTCTGGAAGGACACACACTAAAAGGTGAACTGAACCACTTATCTCTGATGACAAGGTTATGGGTGTTTCGTCGTCGTCTTCTGGCTAGACCTATATTGCTTTTAAAAGCAAATATAGCCCTGGCTGGTTTGGCTCAGCGGTTAGAGCATTGGCCTGCGGACCAGAGAGTCCCAGGTTCGGTTCCCGCTAAGGGCATGTACCTTGGTTGCGGTTTGTCCCCGGCCCTGGTTGGGGTTGTGTGGGTGGCAACCAGTCGATGTGTCTCTCTCACATCGATGCTTCTCTTTCTCTCTTCCCTCCTCTCTCCCTCCTGCTCTATCTGAGGATGAATGCAAAAATGTCCTCGGGTGAGGATAAAAAAAATTTTAAAAAATAAAATAAAAGCAAATATATGCAGCCCAGCCGGTGTGGCTCACTGGTTGAGCATCAACCCATGCACCAAGAGGTTGCTGGTTCAATTCCCGGTCAGGGCACATGCCCAGGTTGTGGGCCTGATCCCCAGTGTGGGGCATGCAGGAGGCGGCCAATAGATGTTCTCTCTTATCAATGTTTCTATCTCTTTCTCCCTCTCCCTTCCTCTCTCTCTAAAATCAATAAAACACACACACACACACACACACACACACACAAATATATGCAATGGAAATCACTTTTTTTTTTTTTAATCTTCATCTGAGAACATTTTGCATTTATCTTCAGACAGAGCGGGAGGGAGAGAGGGAGGAAGAGAGAGAGAAACATAGATGTGAGAGAGACACATCGAGTGGTTGCCACCCCCACGACCCCAACCGGGGCCGGGAACAAACTGCAACCAAGGTACGTGCCCTTAGTGGGAACCGAACCTGGGACTCTCTGGTCCACGGGCCGACGCTCCACTGAGCCAAACCGGCCAGGGCGGAAATCACCTTTTAATTAGACATGTAAAAGACAGATAAAACCAATCAGAAAAAAAATCACCGGTAAAGTCTATATTCAAATCTCTATTCTCTCATTTCTGAACTTCTAAGTGCTCTTTTCCCTCGAATGCTGTCCTGCCCCGACAGATCTCCTCAACCAGCTCCCTTTAGCACCCGAAAAAGGGTGACCTCAGCCACTTGGGAATATCTGTTGGCCCCAGGCATCAAAGATGTGCTGGGCCAGCCGAGCTGTGACCAGCAACTGCACAGCCCCTTCCTCAGCTGAGGGAGGGTCTCCTCTGCAGGCCCTGCCCTGTGAGCCTTGCCTCCAGTCCTTCCCGTGACTGAACACGGATGGGTGCCCCAAAGTGGGAAAGCTTCGTGCCCTCTTCAGCAGAGGGGAAGTCTGCTGGAGCTCTGACCTCACCGGGCATCAGAGCTGCCTGGAGGAGCTTTAAAAACACTGATTCCCGCCCTGGCCGGTTTGGCGCAGCGGTAGAGCGTCGGCCCAAGGACCAATGAGTCTCAGGTTCGATTCCGGTCAAGGGCACGTACCTCGGTTGCGGTTCATCGCTGGCCCTGGTCGGGGTCGTGCGGGAGGCAACAAATCAATGTGTCCCTCTCACATCAATGTTTCTCTCTCTCTTCCATTCTCTCCCTCTCTCTTCTTCCCACTCTGCCTGAAGATAGATTGAAAAATATCCTCGGGTGAGGATTAAAAAAAAACAACAAATTAAGAAAAAAAACAAACACTGATTCCCGAACCCCTCCCCATTATGATCTAACCGTTCCAGGGGAGAGCTTGAGCATCTTTTGAAATACTCCCCGGGTGATGTTAATGTGAGCTCAGAGTTGACCCCAGATGCTAACAACCCCACCCCCAATAACTCTCTGCAGTTTCTACAGACTCTTTGAGCTTCCCGTTCAGAGATGACCTCCCAGGATCCCTTTACACTCATCCCCCAGAGCAAGCATCCGCCCACCTGCTCAGTGAACATTTCTTAGTGCTGCTATAGGCCTAAATCCCTGACAGCATACGATCTTTACCACAGAGGAATGATTATTCGGATGAGGCTCAAAGTGGAAGTTTCTGGTAAATATGAGAACCCTCAACCTGAGGGTCTCACAGATGACCCGTCGGAGGGGAGACAGGAAATGTCTGTCCCGCGATTCCTGCTGGTGTGACTGGCAAGTTCACCATCACCGCCAGGCCCGCGCCCCTTTAAAATTCCTAATGGCCTCAGCACATCACATGCCTATTTCTAGGGGGTGAGGGGCGGGGGCTGCCACGCATTCCCCAACCTCTCCGACCAAATCCAGGGATTGGTTTTAATGGAATTTCAAGAATCCAGGCTAGGCTTGTTGGGTTGGGGACGGGGGTACATTTCAGAGCATAGAAGCCCTAAAAACATTTCTCGAATCTCATGTCATTTCCCAAGTGACCTGGTAGACATCAACTCAGGCACAGCCCGTGCATGAGCCTGCTCACAGGGTTTAACTTTCCTGAGCAGCTGTTTGGGGAGCAGGACTGGGAGGTGATCAGGCCTTGCTTGGTGCCTGGGTCTGATGACCCCAAGATTCCACATTTCTGCCACTTCCTTCCTGAGACCCTGGTTCCTGACCACCGACTCTGAAAGGCAATCACTGAACTGAGTGACGACTCCGTTTTCATGTGCCAAGATCTATGATGCACACAGAGCCAGACTGGGGAAGCACAGCTCATCTGAACGCTTTTCCCCAAGTTCACTGACCAAACTCTCTCCTCGAGCCTCTGATTTTCCATGTTGCGTTCTTTTCTGTTTTTTTTTTTAAATCCTCACCCAAGGACATTTTTACATTTATCTTCAGACAGAGTGGGAGGAAGAGAGAGAGAAGAACATCGAAGTGAGAAAGACACATCGACTGGTTGCCACTCACACGACCCTAACCGGGGCTGGGGACAAACTGCAACTGAGGTATGCGCCCTTAGTGGGAACCGAACCTGGGACTCTGCGGTCTGCGGGCCAATGCTCTAACTGCTGAGCCAAACCGACCAGGGCCCACGTTGCATTCTTAAATGCCCCACACTACTTATCAATTCCTTGAGGTCATGTGTGCTCACTCGGAGTCACTCAAACACATGTTAAATTACACTCAGAGTCAAGATTTGAACGGGTCATTAATTTCTTCCTCCTCGATTTCCACTTTCCCTCACAGAAAGAAAATCAGTGCAATGGGCCAGAGTCGCACAATTGGGCAGACCGCTGTGCGGCTACCTCCTGCACGACCAACACAAAATACCCACTGGTCCCATCCCCTCCTTCTGATGCCTAGGCCTCCTGCAACCGGGCTTCCACTGTTCTCGTTAAGGTTACTGCTGACCTCCGAAACGCCAAATTCAACGTCATCCTTCAGGTCTCTTCCCTAAGTGCCTCAGCTTCTGCGACACCCCTTCCAGCTGGTTTTCCACTTACTGCCCCCCACCCCTTATTGTCCTGGCCTACCCCTTGAAATGCTGGTGGTTCTCAATCCTCCTCTCTGCGTAATCTCGTCCACCCCAGACTGGTCAGCACCCACATGGTGATCGTGCTCATCTCTGTGGCTGGCCCCAACCTCTCTCCCCGAACCTCTCACCCCCCATTTCCAACTGTCTCCTCTGCCTCCCACCACAGGCAGCTCCATCCCACACATACTCATCAAAACCCAGCCGGATCCAGTTCCCTAATATCCCACAAACCAGGACTCTCTGGAAAGCAAAGGGGAACATTCTGAACGATTACACTGGGTGCGACGGTTAATTTTATGTGTTAACTTGACTGGACCACGGGGTGCCCAGATATTTGGTTAACGTTATTCTGGGTGTTTCTATATGACAGTAGCATCTGAATCAGCAGACAGAGCACAGCAGATTGCCTGTAATGCCGGCAGGCCCATGCAATAAGCTGAAGGCCTGACTAGAACAAAAAGGCTGACCCTCTCCCAGGTAAGAGAGATGTCTACCTTTGAACTGGGACACAGGCTTTTTTCCTGCTTCTGGACTCAAAAAAGAATGGAAACATCAGCTCTTCCTGGATCTCGAGCCTGTGAGCCTTCAGAAATCATTGTCTCTTCTGGTTCTCAGGTCTTTGGCCTCAGACGAAAATTAAACCATCGGCTCTCCAAACTGTCGACTCCTACAGATCTCAGGACTTGCACACACACCACACCACACACAAAACCCCTCCTGGTTCTTTTTCTCTGGAGAACCCTCACTAATACAACAGACAACCAATGTGAACCAGGACACATGGTCACTCTGACTACTGTGCAAACTTGGGGATAATTCTGGTTTCCTTCCCTCACCCCTACTTCTGATGGAGGGATGGAGGACCAAGCTGCTCATTCTAACTCTGGAATGTCCCTCAACTCACTCCCCCTCTTCTATTCTCATTACTGCCCTGACCTCTGCAGTGATGCTTAACTCACCCCCTGCCCGCACCCTTCCCCAGCCAGCCCACCCTTCATGGTACTGAGCGTGTCACTGCCTTGCCCAGAGAGCTGGCAGCTCCCAAATGCTTGCAGGATAAAACCTGCCTGCTCTGTGGGCACGAAGGCCCTGGCCTACCCTCTTCATCTCCAGCCACCTGCCCCCAACCTCCAACACCCTCCCTCCATGTTCTCGCCGCCCCAAGGTTCCCTGTTCTCTGAGTGTGTCCCTGTCCATGCCCCCAAGCTCTTTGGCAAAAAGCTGCCATGCTTCTGCTAGGGCCTGGACCATGTGCCTCTGGCCAGTGGCCCAAGTGCCAGCAAGGGGCTCAGGGACCCTCAGCTCTCCCCAGTTGCATTTGCTAGGTATGCAGCCATCACAATGTATGAGAGAGAGTGACAGTGAGACACCGAGGCCCTTCTACAGAAGACAGGCCTCACAGTGGCCTCTGTTATTGCTGGAATTCCAAGCCAGGGTCGAAGACCGAAGACCGTGTATCTGAAGCCACAGCCAGAAGCAAACACCTAGTGTTACTCTGCAGTTCCCCGCCCTCAAGCATAGCGCGAGGCTCCAGCTCCAGGCACCACAATGCATCTTTGCTCTCCAGTTGCTCCCAGGGTTCCCAAGACACCCTAGGGCTGCTGGGTACCCCCCACGCATGTAACAGCTCATTCTCCAGTTTGTTTTCTTTGCACTTTGGCAATATCATTGGGGGAAAATTCTTCCTGGGAGACTTCGAACCTGGATTTTTAACAAGTCTTTGATGACAGTGCTGGAACCACCACATTTTACTGGGGACTTGAGACACACAGTTTCTTCCAAGCCACAGTCTCTGAGCCCTGCAGACTGCTTTGTCCCTTCCTCCACTTGGCTTGTCAGAGGCCCGAGGGAACCGAGAGACTTCCTCAGGAGAGGAAGCCCTGGCCCGCATCATATTCTTTTAGCTTCAACAAGATCTACTTCTGCTCGCCCTGACTGCTAGGATGGCTCTTGGTCACAGCCAAAGCACATCTTCTTGTCCTTAAACCTCTGTCAAGACCCACAAGTGTGGTGGAATCTCATACAGCCCTCACTTTGCACCTTCCCCTCCCACGCTGGCAGACCCTGCAGCAGGTTCGTTCCGTGGGTCTGAGCTCCTGAGCTTCTTAATCACAAACCCACTGAAAATGCCCTTTAACGTCCGTGTGCAGAGCGGCCGTGGAGCAGGGCATCCAGGTTTGGCGTGTGTGACGCATCTCAGGAGAAACCAAAGGCTCCCACGTGCAGACCTGCGGGCCTGCTGGTATTACAGTTAACCTTGATGGGGAGTTTTAGGGGCTTAAATAATTCTACTAATACTATTAGAAGTAAACTTGATAGCTTTGGCTTTGAAACACACACACACACCAGCAATAATTCCACACATAGTCAAAAACTTTAACAGTGCTCTTGAGTATACATTCAACTACTATACAGTAACTCTAAACCACAAAGATACTAATTTAAAGTGGCAGAAAGGTTAATGGCAGGAAGGATCTCAGAGGCCGTGTGCAGGGCCTGTCACAAGTAGAAAGGATGATCACAGGTAGGCAATGCGTAGTAATTGTAATAAACTCCCCAAATCCCAGCAGAACTACTGTGACATCCTCGAATTGAGGACCACTGTGTTGGACTTTTGCCACTTGGATGTACGTATTCTTTCTAGAAAGGGTTGAGGTGATACTGAGCTTCCTGAAGGTGAGAAGAATAAAAAAAAAAAAAAAAGCTTTTGTTATCTGTAGTACAGATCACAGCACAATACTCAACACAATGTTTGTTAAATGACCACGAACCCAGGTGTTAACAAATGGCCAGGCCTGAATCGGAACTTCACATACAAGGATTCTTTGAATGGTGAATCAGAAACATCAACATCTCTTCTTCAGTTTATTTATTTAAAAAAAAATTTTTTTCTTTATTGATTTTAGAGAGAGAGAGAGGGAGAGAGCCAGAAACATCGATGAGAGAGAACATCGACTGGCTGCCTCCTGCATGCCCCTCACTGGGGATCAGGCCCACAACCTGGGCATGTGTCCTGACCGGGAATCGAACCGGCGACCTCTTGGTGCATGGGTCGATGGTCAATCACTGAGCCACACCGGCCGGACTCTTCTTCAGTTTCAATGCCAGCCTCTTCTTCAGTTTAAATGTAAAACGGAGGTGGCGATACTGCCTACCACATAGGGTTGCCCCGATCTTCCATGAGGAGCCACACATGAGGGGCTGGCTCCTTGTAGGCACTCAATAGCCATTAGCCACGATCATCCTTTCTCCTTGCTGGTGTTACTGTATCACTGTGGACAGAGCAGTGTTTGCTTCCAGGTTTGCCAGGCCTGCCCTCCAGGGATGTCTTGGTTCCAGGTACTCCGATTTGCCTCCAGGAAAGGCAGAAGTGAGCTTATCCTACGGTTGGGTGCAAGCCCTGAAAGTCCGCAGGGGTGGGTGTCCCTGCTCAGAAACACTCCCAGCCAACCCGGCCCTCCCCTTCTCCGCATTCAGCGCCCCGGTATTTCACAGCCCTCCGTCAGCATTTATTATTGTCCATTGTTCAGGGAAAAAAAATGAATCAAGCTGTGACTTGAGGCTTGAATTCAACTGAAAAAAAAAAATTGTGAGGTTCTAAGGGTCCAACTATTTTCCAAAAGATTATTCTCTAAGGAAAAAAGGAAACAAAATGGCTACATCTCAAAATTTTTCAGCCTCCATTATCCCACGGACCTTTATACCCCCGGAGACACAATTTTCAATAGTAAACTGGGCTGAAGTTTGAGGGCAAGGCCTAGAGAAGCTGTTTAATTCCTACCACCAAAGACAAACCCAAATTCTTTCACAATTTCCCCTCAGGCTGGCCCTCGACTTTATAGGGCCAAACCACCGAAAGAATAAATGAATGCAAAAAATTTGCCTCACAGCAGCGAACTCTAAGATTTCCTACAGATAAATTCCCAAGCAAACCCACCCCAAAGATAATAAAAATGAGGGCTGGGTTTATTGGGCTTGTTAAAGGCTGGCTGCCTGATTTTCTTTAGGGCCTGGATATGTTTACATGGAGGGAGGCCTCACTGACCCAAGTTTGAGAAAATCCACACAGGCCCACAGAGCACTAATTAGTCTGCAGTGAGCGCAGCCTCCCATTCCACAAATACTCCCTGTGCATCCAGCATGCTCGCGTGAGGTGACGCAGGGGACAGAAGGACAGTGTGGCATAGGAGGCGGCGTGTAGTGAGGCTAAGAGGTGGGGTTTTTGTTTGTTTTTTTTTAATTCCTCACCTGAGGATACTTTTTATTTATCATTAGATAGAGGGGGTTGGAGGGAGGGAGGGAGGGAGAGAGAGAGACAGAGAGAAACATTGATGCGATAGAGCCACATCGACTGGCTGTCAGGGACAAACCACAACTGAGGTACGTGCCCTTGACCGGAATCGAACCCGCAACTCATTGGTCCGTGGGCCGACGCTCTAACCGTTGAGCCAAACCAGTCGGGGCAAGAGGTGGGATTTGACTAACACTGTGAAGAATGGAGAGTCCAGGTTGCTGCCTGGACATTTTACACAGAATGGGGGGCTTTATTCTAAAACTAACGTAGTGCGCGGCTGGTGTGGCTCAGTGGAGTGAGCGTCCTCCCATGGACCAAGAGGCCCCAGTTCGATTCCTGGTCAGGGCACATGCCTGGGTTTCAGGCTCGATCCCCAGTGGGGGCGCTTGCAGGAGGTAGCTGGTTGATGTTTCTATTGATGTTTCTATCTCTCTCTCTAAAAAAGTCAATACAAATAAACATTTATAAAACAAATGTATTAATAAATAAACAAAGGTTCTGAACTAAAAGGCTCTAGGACCATGTTTTCCTAGACAGCATGGAGGGGTGTCCGAGGTCTGCACTTGTGATTAGGGAAGGAAGGGCACAGGCAGGCCCACACCCAGGATCCGCAGGGCCCAGGACAAGAGTCCAGACGCAAGCCCATGTGCCGACATATTTACTACAGCTCAAGCTAACCAACTGTTACATATACTCTGTGCTCCTACCTCGACAAATATGCCTTTCCAACGATACGAAAAGGTTCAAATCTAGAATTCCCAGACTTCTGAGTTCTGGACCAGAATGTGCTTTCTGGACCTTTCTCTTCCATTCCCAGGTCCATCCTGTACCACAAGGTCTCAGGACCACACAAGGGAACAGCCCCTAGGAGAGTGCACACCAGGGGCTCAGTCCACGCGCAGGAGAACGGAAAGGAGGAAGACACCGGCGCAGGCCCTGAAGTCTCAGGGCCCGACTCCTTGCCTGCTGGGCCCCGTGTGCCCGGCCCTGTGGGGAAGGCAGGGGCCCCTCCTGCTCAGGCCTCAGAGTGACAGTGTGTACAGGGAAGGATTCGATTCACCAGCCTGGGATGCACAGTGCTGTGTGGTGTTGATGGGGATGATGCTGGAGGCGAACCTTTATCCCAGAGGATGAAACGACATTCGTTCTCACTTCATCCTCTCGTCAAGCCTATGAGCTCAGTCTTGTTGTTATTCCCATTTCACGTACAAGGAAACTAAGATTAGAGAGACTGTCATTTAACCAAGGCCACACAGCTAGGACTTGAACGTTATACTGAGTCTCGTGGCCTAAAAATACTCAGAGGAGAATCATTTCCTGACCCTGAGTCATGGAATGAGAGCCAGAAGGAACCATGAAAGCCATTCTGTGGAACCCTCCACTCTCCCAACGTGGATTTGCAGAGGAGGACCAGGGTTCCGCCTGCCGGGCGGATCTGCTGTGCAGTGGGCACAGGCTCCTGGGGCGAATGGGAAGCCACTCAAGGCGGGGCGCCTGGCAGGCGTGTGTGGCCCACAGCTGGCCCCGTGGCCCTCAGTGATGCTTTCTCCAAATCCCGAAGCAGGGCGGTGCTGCGCTGGGACCCGCTGCTGGACAGCTTCCTTCTGCTTCCAAGCGCCTGTGAGGAGCTCCCACACCCACACTCGTGCGGGCGCTTGGAGATGCCCACGGCTGCTGGGCAGCCCTGTCCTCCCTCCTCACAGATATGTTGGCCAGGCAAGGCCTTGCTGGTTGGAAGGAAGGAAGATATTTTTCCTTTTTTTAAAAAATTTTTTTTTCTTTATTGATATGAGAGAGAGAGGGAGAAAGGGAGAGGGAGACAGAGATAGAAACATCAATGAGAGAGAACATCAACTGGCCGCCTTCTGCATGCCCCCCACTGGGGATTGGCCCACAACCCGGGCATGTGCCCTGACCGGGAATCGAACCGGCGACTTCTTGGTGCATGGGTCGATGCTCAACCACTGAGCCACACCGGCCGGGCTTTTCCTTTCTTTTTATAACGTTTTAAACTAAGGTATAAAATGCATATAGGTAAGTGCATAAATCCTGTGTACAGGGAGCTCAGTGAAGTTTTAATATATACATATCACATCAACACTACCCAGACCAAGACAGAATGTTTTAAAAACTGATTGTAAGTTGCAGAAGTAACACTCGAATACATTTTCCTTGTAAAGCATTAACACACAGCACATAAGCTGACCCCCCTTTGACCTCCCTCCTAGCACCCCCACCCACCCACAAGGCCCCACTATTACAATTCAGTGCGTCCTGAAGGGGCTTTCCCAGGCCTTCAGGCAGCAAGGCAGCCTGACCAAACAGGTTTGGGATCTTCTGGAACATTTTCTTATGCCCACCCCTACCCCCATCTAACTCTTGCAACAGATAAAAGAGCCTATGGATTCCCGCACGCAACCAGAGCGCAGCTGCTCCACCGAACTCGCTCCCGAGGCCTGGGGTCGGGGAGTCCTCCCCTCCCTCTCAACTGTGCGCAGTCTAACTTGGACCCCGATAACACTTGGCTGCAGCAAACAAAGAGCGGCCTCCAGGCGCCCGGGCTGCTGGGCCCTCACAAGGTACAGGGGACTGGGGGCACGCCTCAGCCAGAAACTGCCCGAACTGGTTACATTCCAGCAAGATTAGCACAAGGCTCAGCCTGCTCCCGAGCCCACCCCTCCCCTCCCAGACCATGAATAGGATTTTTTAACTATTTCCCTCCTACTTGCTGTCCAGCTTCACAGGCTGACAACGCTCCCTGCTGTTTGCACATTAACCTCCCATTTGCCAGGCAGCTTCTCAGGGGCTGCAGATTAACACCCACCAACCAGACAATGGACTCCAGACAAAGGCTCCAGGCCCAGTCAGTCACTGCAAAGCCACCGCTGCCCTAGCGAGGGCTGGGTGTGCTCCCTGAGACCCGCCCCGGCCAATCTGGATGGTCCTGCCTGGTGGTGACTGAGCTCAGGCCGGAAAGGAATCCCCGGTCCTTGGAGAAGCCTGTAGGGACCAGGGACTCCAGCACTGGGACAGGGAGCCCTCGGGCAGGCCTGGTACGCCATGTTTAGCTTCTCTCCTTTCTCCTGGTAAAATCGAGTCCTCTGGGATACAACGGGAGGCAGGGGACTCTGGCCCCTGCCCTGAGGCTCCCCGAGGCCACGGGTAGACATGACTCCAAATCAAAGAGATTTTCTTACTCTCTCGTGTGCAGGTACACACACACATGCGTGAACTTGGAAAAGCAGCAGCAGGTCAGAGGGAAGGAAAGGGGAGAACCAGAAGATCAGGTCTGGGGATGTCCCGGACCGTCCTAGACCAGTGGCGAGGCCTCAGGATTTCAACTCTCTCCTCCAGGTGATTCTAACGCAGCCTTGTCCAGAAGCAGAGCCTCTCAAGGAGAAAGTTCCCAAGAATCACACTGGGAGCTCATTAAAATGCAGATTCTGGGTCAAGAGGTCTGGGGAGGAGCCTAAGAGGCTTCCTTTCGAACAAGCTTCCCGGCTCCTGGTGAAGCTTGTGGGAGGACCACCTTTGTGTACTAGGCACCGAGACAGAGGCGTCCATGGTCCCTGAACAAGCTCCCGGTGAAGCTTGTGGGAGGACCACCTTTGTGTACTAGGCACCGAGACAGAGGCGTCCATCGTCCGTGAGGGCTGGATCCCCGCATGCTCCGAGTGGTGAGCTGGCTTCGGTTTCAGCCCTTCTCTCAAGGCAGCCAGCCCGCTGTGCACAGCTCTGCGTGGAGTCCTTTCGATCAAGATGACCCTGTGACCATCTAAAGCAGTGGTTCTCAACCTTCCTAATGCCGTGGCCCTTTAATACAGTTCCTCATGTTGTATGTGGGTGTATCTGCATGCGGGCGGATCCGCCTGGAGATGGATAGAGGAGCGGTGTCTCGGTTCCTAAGACCATCTTAGGCGGCCCCTGTGAAAGGGTCGTTCGACCCCCAAAGGGGTCGCGACCCACAGGTAGATTCTAAAGTCTCTCTTCTCTGGACCTGGAAATCCTGGGCCCTCATGAGAAAACCTTTCGACTCCCACGCCTGCCCGTGCCTCCTCGTTTAGGCCAAGGGGACCATTTTTCTGATCCTCATTCTGTTCACAGTACTACTACCAGACGTGTGAAAGGGGGGCGGGGTGCAGACTGGTGAGGCTATTGGGGGGTAGGGGTGGGAACAGGGCCCCAACGGAAACAGAAACCAGAGTTCCAACCCTGGGGCAGTTAACATACAAGTAACTTAAGGACAATTAAAAAGCAACCACCACAATTAATATGGTTTACACAGGCAAAGCTCATTAGTGTGGGCCGGGGTGCTGGAGGTAACCATTACTAGGCAAACCCTTTCTTCACAGATAGTACAAATTAATTGCAAACAAGAGTGCAACGGAGATATTTAAAAGGCTGTGAAACCACCTTTGAGCCCACAGATGAGGTGAGCGTGCAACTGACCTGCCATGGACACACACAGGCCCTCGCTCAGGGTGCTCGGCCCGCCTGGCCCAAACTCCTGGCGAAGTTCAGATGCAATAAACCTGCACTCCTTTGGAAAGGTTTTATAATTCAGAAGACCCCCACCTCACATCTGCACGAACTGCCAGGGCCCCCGTATACCGCTAAGGGCATCACGCACAGTCACCGCCACAGAGGAAGCCCGCGCAGGGTTTATGTCTGCAGCGGCACGGGTCTCCAAGTGCTTACTCCAAGTGAGATGACACAACAGCAACCTCGACAAAGCCCCCATCCCGCTGCCCCCGCACTCCGCAGGGCTTCTGCCCCTCCCCCTGCTCCAGGACCCTCAGCTTCCTCACAGCAAGAGGGGGCCCGAAGCTTCTCAAGGCTAAACTTCCCCCAGGACCCAAGGACGCCTGCAGCCACTCCCTGCCCACTGCAAGGTCACAGAAGGGCCTGGCTGAGCTAGGACTAATCCTGACTGTTACCTTGTTCGCTCTGAAGGTAACCTTCCTGAGCCTCGGTTTCCCCTTGTTAAAAAGGTATTCGTGTAACTCAGTGCATAAGGTTGTGCTGAGGTTTAACTGAGTTTATGTTTACAAGCACAGGGCCTGGACTAGGTAAGCCCTTATAATGGTAAATATGAAGTAGGAACTTTTTTTTTTTTTTAAAGATAGGGGAAATGATCGAACACCCCAACACCCCACCCCTCCTCTTTCTTTGAGGCTCCAAAGCACATCACTATTCTCTTGAAACATTGACCTTTCTCTGCCTGAGGTCAGTTCTGCTGCTAATCTTGTTGCCCTGATAGAGGGGCAGGCAGACAGAAAGCACAAGGTCGTGTGCACAACGTCATGGTCTTACTCATCTTTGAACCTCCTGCCGCGCTCAGCCCGATGCTTGCAATCAGGAGGACCCTGGTTGGGATCTGTGCACCCACTTTCCAGCACCAACAGTCAACACAGGACAAAGCACGGACACCACAACCAGGTGGGTCCAGTGGCCGCACAGACCAGACCTCTCTCCCCCGCTGTAAGCAGGTCGCTTCTGTCCTTAGGAAGGACGGTGAACAGGAACCGCATTTCTGACCTGGTGTCAAACTCTTCACGAAAGCGACCACCAACACCCTACTTTTATTTTTAAATGTTTTTACTGATTTTAGAGAGAGAGAGAGGGAGTGAGAGGAAAAGAGAGAAAGAGACATCAATGTGACAGAGAAACATCGATCAGCTGCCTCCAGCCCGCAACCTGGGCCTGTGCCCTGACCGGGAATCAAACCAGCGACCTTTAGGTGCACAGAACGATGCTCAACCAACTGAGCCACACCGGCCAGGGCAACACCCTATTTTTAAAAATCAAACTGAACAATATGTGTGCCCCTCATGAGTAATCACAACTGCGGTTTCAGAGGCTCCTGACTTGTCTTCGGAAACACAGACCCCTAGCGTGTACATCCACCGTGACAGGGACTGAGGGTGCTGTTCGGCAGTCTTCCTGGCTTTAGGGAAGTGGGTCACCAGGCTGGGGACCACCTTCCTCCAGGTCGTGGCATGCTTTGTTTGGACAGCAGCGGGTTCGTTTGGGGGTGGCGTAGGCAGGGTTATCTGCTCTAGTAGGCTACAAAGATCAAGTATTCAGGCTTGCACACCAGAGCACTCTGTTTCCTTGAGCTGTCATCTATGCAGCCCTGGGAGGCTCAGCCTGCCCCTTCCGGGCCCCAAGTAGGGCAGGACTAGCTCAGAGGAAAGCCTCCCCGTGGAGCTGGACGGGGCTGAGTGGGGCCGGGGAAGGGCTCCCCGTGCAGAGGGGAGGCTTGGCGGAGGCCCAGGGTTCTGGGGGGGGGCTTGTGGTGCAGGCTGCTGGGGAACGGCTGCTTATTTAGACGACACTGCTTGTGTGCAGATGGTTCTGGAACTCTTCTTCAGAGGCGGGCTGTAGGGAATAGTAGCTCCAATACACACATTCTTTCACGGCCTCTGTCTTCCCTCTCTTGGCTCTGTTCTGCCACTACCTCCCCGGAGCCAGGGACTCCCCGAACTCCACGAAGAGCCGAGCTGGGGCTGGGACCTCTCCGAGGGGTCGCGCTGAGACTTGGATCAGGGTGTACCAGGAAGTGAGCTCATGGTGCCTTGTCCGCCCGGAGAGCTGTCTGCACATCGTAACAAGGGTGTAACTGCCTACGGCGTGTTTGAGAATGACCTCGAAGCCCTGTGCTTGCTCAGGAGCCAGGCCCTGCAGCTGCCCATGGCGAAAGCTTCAAGAGAAGGGAGCCACTGGAAACCAGGGGTGCAGCCGAACCTGGGGGTGGGGGATGGGGGCCACCTAGGGCCTTCCTGTTTCCCGGGGTGATCACTCATGCCTCCAGTGCTTTCTGTTATACTACCTCCTCCCAGCCCCCGGTCACTGCCCTCTCCCCGCACCGCACACCACCCGAACACAGCGGAAGCTCCCAGAGTTCCTCTGCACCGCAACCTGAACTAGAGTGGGCAACTCAGCTGGTTTAAGGGGCAAGCAGAACATAGCTTCTTATTCTGGCATTTTCCGAACCAGATGTCAGTCATGGAGCAATCAAGAAGCAGAGGCGTGCAAGAGAGATCCTAGAGAGGAAGGGCAAGCGTCTGACATAAAGCTGATGTCTGATCCTCCCCCGTTAGCTCATGTCCAGCTGGCCCCTTGCAAGGTACTGAGAGTAGTAACCAGCACCAGGCCGGGGCCAGAGACTTGGGTTTGGTCAACTCTGCCCAGACTGGCAGTGGGACTTAGGCAGGCCCCTCCCCTCGCTGAGCACAGCTGCTAGAAAAAGCCTTTACTGAAACACACATGTATTAAGCACCCACTGTTTACACTATGTGCATTACACACCTAAAGCCAGAGGCTTTTTGTTTCTTCCCCATAAGCCCTCTCCTTGTGAGTGATGAGAACGAACGCTGACCATCACTCTAGACAAAAGTCCTCTCCAGACACGGGTCATTAAGTGGGGCAATGACCTACCCACTTGTTACACTATCCTCTTCTTGCTTATTCCCAAACATATTCAGACAGCACGAAAAACTTCTTAAAGGAAACTTCTTAAGTTTCCTTTCCACTCCTAAATTGTTAAATTAGACCCAACTCCCCAAACAAACCAACCACACAAACCTCCTAATTCCAAAGTGGGACCCTGGTGCTAACATCTGTGTCACTCCTGCAGAAGGGGCTGGCGGAGCTCTCGCCCCCTGCTGGTGGCCTCAGGCCACCGGCTCTGCATTCGGCCCCTCAAGCTTACCTGCTATTTAATTACTTCTTGACCACCTTTTCGCTGCTCAGACTGAACAATGAATACCCTTCTGAGACTTGTTTCCGCCTTCCCTTTTGTAAGCGGCTCCAGAAGGTCTCTCAGAGGTGACGTCCCTGTGGCCCTGATGTGCCCAAGTCCCTGCACGCAGAGCTTCCTTTGGAGAGGACAGCACAACTTGCAGCTTTTTCACACACACCCAAAACACAAAACAGTATACTACAAAGTCACCCAGGCTTATTAAAAACCCCACTTTTGAACTCGGCTATGTTTAAGATCTTACCATTGAGTGTTTTTTAAAAAAGGCCAAACGACCCATTCATGTGTGTGGTGGGGGAGAGGCCTGGATGGAGGAGCCTCTGGGGCATTGCTTCCTAAATCAGTGTCCAGTGCTGCCGTGCGGGCAGCTTGAGACTGGTCGTATTGGGAGTATTTACACCACGAATGTAACAAACGACAGGTTAGGGCACCCTCCACCCTCGAGCAGGTTGCTAAACACCTAGCAGCGCAACACCGCTTGGAGTGCCCCCTCCTTTCTGTCGTTACCGTAAAAGCAGCATTTCTCGAGCACACACTTAGACACTGGAACCCAGAGACAAGCTACGTAAGCTCAAAATATAGAATAATGCTGACTCCCCACAGAAACATTCTGTCCAGCACTGCCCCAATTCTGCACGCACAACCTCAGTCAGTCCTCGCAACACGGCGGGTACAGAATTCCTGTCTCCTTTCACAGAGGAGGGAACCAGGGCTCTCCCCTGCCCCAGGAGCCTCTGGGCTTCCTACTGCCCCATGAAAAAGTCTGGGTGAGGCCCACGTGCAGAAACCTCAGGAAGATGCCCCACCAGAGCTCAGACCCGAAAGCAAAGGATTTTATGGGGGCTTTGTGCCAGGAAGGGTTCTTAAAATTCTGTAAGCTCCGAGAAGGGTTCCAGGGACCCCAGGAAAGGCAGCTTGAGAAGAGGGTTTTTTTGCATGCAACAGGCCCCTTGTAACAACATCTGTCAAGCCAGGGAACCCCCGTCTGCTTCTGGAGGAGAGAAGGAAGGGGGCACGGTATGCAGCTATGAGAAAACAACACAGCCTTAGATTCTCACAGCTGAGCAACCAGGGAAAACCCAAGCCTTAAATCACCGGGGACCAGGGTGTCACCAGAGCAAACACCCCGAAGGTTAACTGCACAAGAAACACAGCCCACACCATCCTGGGACAGTGAGGGGCCACTTTTCCTAAGCAGTTGAGGTGGCCCAGCGACAAGTTTTCCTGCTGCGTTCCTACTGGAAATCCTGGAGAGAACGGCTTTCTGCCTTCAGCATTCAAAGAAAGAAACTGCAATTAGTGAATCCCACAAATCAAACTTCTTAATGCTACGCACCACGGGATGAAAATAGCCATACCCTGCAAATAATCAGACACTAGGCTGGGCTTTGCCTTATTTTACTTAGGAGAGACAGAAACCCAAGTCCACTCCCCTTTTCCCTACTTCCTCCTACCCCCGCCCCCTTTTGCCCAGGGAATGAGTCAAGTCAGTCAACAAGTATTTATGGAGCGCCCACAGGATTGCAGAGTCTGGGAGGAGACGGGGGTTGCTGGAAGAAGCCCAGGACAGTTCTCACTTGAGACAGTAAAAGGAAATGTCAGTCCTCAGGCCAGGTCTAAACAGGGCAGTAAAGAACCGACTGCCACCCTGGGTGGGTTTATTCTGGAACAATCGCTCACTTCAGGCTGAGAAGCCTCAGTTATCTTGAGGCCAAAGTAGGTGGCTCCGCCATGAACCATAATCATGCACATTTTTGGAAAAATACAAGCACAATGCAACAATCTTAATGGTTCTGGGGTGGAGGGTGGGGGTTGACTGGGATGCTCTTCCTCCTCCCACTCCCAAAGGGCCCCACCACAATCACAATTAAACAAATGTTGTCTGACCTTCGCTACTTTCTCTTCTGAAAGGTAAACGCGTGTGAGCTGCAGGGGAGAGAGGGTGGGAAAATCTAGGGCCAACGGAAACAGCCTTCTGGGGGCCTGACCCCTGTGATTTGGAAACTGGGTCGAATTTACTTGGTCCAGAGCCTTGCTACTCAAAATGTGCTCCGTGCACGGGCCAGCATCGGTGTCACCTGGGATCCTGTCAGAAATGCAAAGGCTCAGACTCCACCCAGACCTACTGAAGCGGAATCTGCGGTTCAGCAAGCTCCTCCCTCAGGTGTCTCCCAGGTACATGCCAGTCTGACGCACGGCAGTCCAGACAACAGGCAGCTGTTTGTTATTAAAGCCTGCAGATGCCCCACGGTCACATTTGGGGAACACCTGTCCTCCATATTGCAGGGGGCCAGCTAGCAGGCGCCCTAGATTTTCTGTTCACAAAAAAGCAACTATTAATAAAGCCTAAAGATTTGTAAATATGACTCCTGATTTAAAAATAATTCCCCGGAAAGGATCCAGGTCAATTGCACATTTGTTTCATCAACATAGGAAGATGCATTCTTGGGAGCCTATTAGAACTAAACGCAACCAGCCTCAAGGCACCTGGTTTCCCGTCTACATCACACTCAAATAACAGTGCACCCTGGCCGAGACTCTCTTCTGTTTCAGATATCCAAGTATGTTTGAATAACCTGCATGGTTACAATTAGGGTCACCGCATCTGGGGAAGTCACTGCACCCCCCCACCACATAAATATGGTGATTTTAATAACAAATAACACATTTGGGGGCTGGTATATAAGTCTGCAGACGGAGGGAGCCACTGAAGACGTTAATTTGCATGTTCACAAAGGAACAGAATCCAGCTGCAACATTAATGCTTAATTTGGCAGAGCCGTGGGACACAGAAACAACCTCACCATGGGCATGCTCTAAATTTAAAGCTGATTTTCAAACCCTCACAATGTTGACTAAAACTTAAATTTAGCTGCTCAAGGAGACTGGATTTTATTTTTATTTTTTTTCCCTGTGAATCCTGAAACAGAGCAAATAGAAAAAGCCCATGTTTAAGTTTCGCAAGTTAAATACAAGTATCTGAATAGATTTGGGGGCAAGTTTTTCCAAATAGTCACCTGTGCACAGAAAAAAATGAAAAAGAATGGTCTGACTTGAAGAGATTTCATCTCATACGGCACTGGAATGGAAGGACTCGGTTCTAACATAGCTGTTGCTTTCTGGCCCCTATACTTGTTTCCAGTGTTGGAAGTAAAACTGAGAAGCATAGTAGCCTTTAGAAGATACATCTTCTGAAACACGATGCACAGGAGTGGATGTGTGTGTGCAGAGGGAGAGACTGCAACAGTGGTCATTATTTGTATACTCTACCTATATACTATAATGTACTACATACACTATACTACGGGTAACGTGTGTGATTGCAACAGGCAGTGTGTGAATTGGACGTCTTTGGGCAAACAAGGTCCCAGGAAGCTTTGTTTACTTTATCAGTTTCTCCAGGAATAGAGTCTGTTGAACTGCTCACAGCACGTGGACCTCACAGCACGTGGACTTGCTGAAACATCTGCAGAGACAGGAGGAGCCTTGTGTAGCGATGCAAACCCAGGGGCAAGCAAACAGAACTTGGTACCAGCATAGTCAACGGTTTCAGTTATGGAGAAAATAGCTACCAAGTCTTCCAACTTAAATGGCATGTACCTCTTGCAAGTGTTGGCATTCACACCTCACAGAGAATGGTGGGGAGCCAGCCAGGACCTGTGGCGAGAACAGCCACAGGGCAATGTTCCGGTCCTACAAGTGACCGAGAGGGAAGGAAGGTGGTTAGCTGCCCGATCTACCAGCAGATGATGGTCGAACTCTTCTTGGGGGTGCGTGTATCAGATAACGACTGGACAGCGTGATTTCAAGAGATACAAAAATACCTTGTTAAATGCTTGAGAGTCCTTAGGATTTCAATTCGACTGAGTCTTTGGCCCATCTGTTATTAATAAATGTCAGCGGCGGTATCCGTGAATACACTTGTCAAAGGGGCTACTTCCTTTCCTCTCCCCCTGCTGCCCCACGGCCCCCGGCAAAGGCCAGATGTCGAACTCAGGAGACCTGGGTTGAGAGCCTGGCCCTGCCAGGGGCAAATCTGTCACCTCGATAAGCCTCAGCTCTTCGTCTATTAAACAGGAGTGATTAAACCAGCTTCACTTAATTCTTAGAACTATTTTGAGGATCAAATGAGATAATGGATTGAGTCCTCAGGTATGTCAATCAGCCAATAACCCAAGCATATATGATATAATCTGGGACACCTGTGGGTGAGGCTGTGCGTGTTGGGGGGCGAGTTTCCTTTTTCACTGTCATAAAAGGCATGTGACACTCCTCACAGTACTCCCCTCTCCCCGGCCCCCAGACAAGCTTGCCTTTAAATTTGTACACATTTAGAATTCATTAAGCAATTAAGTCCATTTTGATCTAATTGAGTTTTCCTTTGAGGGCAGCCTAATGTGCCTCTAAGCCTATAAAGCTCGTGTGTAACTGGAAGCTGAAACCCCACCCCACTCCGTGTTGAGATGTCCATCATCAATTTTCTTCCGAGGCGTGATTTAAGCTCCGTGGATGGCTTTGTTACATCTGGAGGCCAGAACCAGGCCTGCCTCCGCCACTAGCAGCAGCAATAAATAACACCACTGCATCGCCTCAACAGTGCGGATGGTCCTGCCCTAAGCCACCCGTCAGAGCAGAAACACCTGACTGCCATTCGGATGGAGAACTTTCTGTGGGCAGGCCAGCTGCCAGTCACTCAGTGACCAAAGCCAGCACAGTTTCCATCTGACAAACCCCCTCAGTGTGTGGACAACCGTGGGTCCATTTTATTTTTTTACTTGTTGGATTTTTTAAAAATATGTTTTTATTGATTTTTTGGGGAAGAGAAAAAGGGAGAGAGAGAAACATCGATGTGAGAGAGGAACATTGATTGGCTGCCTCCAGCATGCCCCCCACTGGGGATCAAGCCCCCAAACCTGGGCATGTGTCCGGAACAGGACCTCTCAGTCCACGGGACGACGTTCAATCCATTGAGCCACACCAGCCACGCCTGTGGGTTCATTTTAAAGAGGCCTGATCCTGCCCGGGCCGGTCTGGCTCAGCGGTTAGAGCGTTGGCCTGTGGACCAAAGAGTTTCGGGTTTGATTCTGGTCAAGGACACATAACTTGGTTGCGGTTCGGTCCCGAACCCGGCCGCGGTCATTCGAGAGGCAACCAGTCAATGTGTCTCTCTCACATCGATGTTTCTCTCTCTCTCTCACTCTATCTGCAGATAAAATGTAAAATATCCTCAGGTAAGGATTAAAAGAAAAAAAAAAAAAAAAAGGCCTGATCCTGAAGCCTCAAGATTCACCATGGTGGTTCCTAGTCCTCTATGGCAATAGCTCTTTTGAGGATGACGAGGAGCTCCGTGTACTAACCCTCACCTCATGTGGCCCTTCAGCAGCACCTGACTCAGGTGAGCCCTCCTTTTTCCTTCATGTGCTGGCTTCCTGGCTTCAGGGACTCCGGCCCCTCCAGGTCTCTTCCTACTTCTGTGGCCAGTTCCCGCTCTTTTCTCCAACGTGTCAAAGGGCTCAGCCGCATGGCTCTGCACCCCATCCATATACTGAGGACTTCAAAGTCCCAGACCTCTCCCCTGGAATCTAGACTCAATTACCCCACTGCTCAGCACTGCCCCCACTGGAGGCCCAAAAAGCAGCCCGAATGCCAACACATCCTGAACAGAGCTCCTGGTTATTTCCTCCCCGGTCCTCCCATTCCAGTTAATGGCACCCTTCCTGTTGCTCAGGAGATATTCCTCTCGTCTTCCTCTTGCACTCCATCAGCAGATCCTGCCACGTCCACTTCAAAACAGACTCAGAATCTGATAACTTTCCCCACCTCCACTTCTACAGCCACCAACCAAAATCACCCTGACCCCTAACTTGTCACCAATTTTCTACCCTTGCCCCTGTCGGTCCATTTTTATCGCAGCAGCCTTAGAGCTTGGTTAAAATGTAGATCAAATCATGTCGCCTCTCTGCTCAAACCCTCGAACGCTCCCCATCTCACTCAGAGCAGAGACCCGAGTCCTCACCACGCTCTGCAAGGCCTCGGTGCCTGGCTCCCTGGTCCCTCTCGCACCACACCTCCTTCAGTGCTCCCCCCACAGACCCTGTCCACTCAGCTCCAGCCACACTGGTCCCCTTGTTTCCTTGAACAAGCCAGGCACGATCCTGCCTGGAGACCTTTGCACATGCTGTTCCCTCTGCCTTGAATGCTCTTCCCCCATGTGTCTAGACAGCTGGCTCCCTTTGGTTTTTACTGAAAAGTCACCTCCCAGTGAGGCCTTCAATGAATATTTGTTAAATGAATGAACAAATGAACTGGCAGCTTTACCTGGAGCCTCAGTGGTAGGCCAGCTTCCACAGTTTGCTGTTAGTTCTTTCCCTGGGGCTAGATCCTGAACCCTCTGCCACCCCATCTCACACCTCCAGGGGGCGCTGTTCACAATGGTCCACGATGAACAGGGGCATGTCTCTGGAGGCTGACTCTGCCGGCCTGCACGCTTCCTGAGGACAGGGACTGTATCTTGTGTCATAATACGTGTATTTGGCTCCTCCAATGGTCCAGGGCACACACAGTGGGAGGGTCAGTATGCATTTACTGAGTGAATGAGGGGACCGAACAAGGCCTCACCTTTCACACGGAACAAGAATCCTGCCCTCTAGACTCAGACCTGTGCCTTGAGCCTGCCTCTTCAGCCAGGTAGCTCTCCTCTCCCTACCTGCACCCAGGACATCTTCCCCGGTCTCCCTCCCTCCCTCTCCTGGCTGATCTGCCAGCACCTCTCAGGCTGTCCAGGCACAGACAGTGGTTTCCCAGGAGAAATGAGTTCTCTCTCCATTCAGTGTCCACAACTGGATCCCTGTGAATAACGCATAGACGTACCTTCCTCATGTAGAGTCACCAGGCACGTCCCCGATCCCTCTCTCCTCACACAGTCACAGAGGTGGCCACTTTGTCAGGAGCCAGGCACAACATGGCCGTTGAGGAACGCAAAGCATGGAAGCCCCATCTGAGTTATTAAAAAGCCCCCACTCAGCTTCACCATTCCCAGCGATAAGTTACAGTAGCCAAATCCTCTGTGCCGCCTCTGGGTGACATCCGAAGACACCACTGTGTTCCCTTTCATCAAAACACAGACGCAGCAAGGGGGTCTCAGCACTCAGGGACACCAAGGAGTCGCCCTAAGAACGTTACAGAATCAGTGCTGACACAGCATGCCAACTGCGAACACAGGCGGAGGGGGGAACACCGGAGCTGAGCGCACAGCCGCTGCGCCCCGGCACACGCGAGGTCAGCTGGGTGCAGTGCGGTCACCTGCTGCTGAGGAGCCACGCGCGCAGGCTCCGCTGTGTTGGGTGTACGACTTGCAGGAGGCCCCACCCGAGAGGCCAGGAGTCCACAGGGGGAAAGGGAAGAAAACCATGCCCTTTCACGCAGAGTTTTAAGAAATGCAGCAGCATACCAGGAAAGTCTGCTGCTCAATAGCTGCTTCTGACGATGGGGAGGCAGAGACAGAGGGCAGACAGGGATGTCAGGGAAGAGTTCTAGAAGGAGACAGAAACTCGAGATTTGCAGAGAAGAAATGGAAGGAGCAACACATCTGAGAAGGCTGAGCGGAGGGTGGTGCAAGCAGGAGGCTCAGGGGATGTCTTCCAGAAGTGTGAGCCCGGGAGGCGCTGGCCTCAGGCTGGCCATCTGCACCGTCCTTACAAACTGCACGGCCGAGCCCCATTCTAGGAGGGGGAGGACGGCCGGAGACAAACCTCGGTGACTGCTCCCTTGAGGAAAAGTGGACACAGAGCACAGTGCAGCTTCTGAGGCCAAAAGACATCGCGTTAGTCTTCATATTGTTATAATGGCCGGAGTCCGGCTTGGATGAGGAAGTTAAGCTGTCAAAAATCTCAAGGCAATGTAGGGCCATTCTTTCCTTTTTTTTGAGGCATTCCACAGAAAAATGAGGGAAAGAAAAAAAATTTTTTTTTAATTTACTGATTTGAGAGAGAGAGGAAGGGACAGGGAGGGGGGAGAAAGAGCGGGAGGAAGAGAGAGCGAGAGAGCGAGAGAGAGAGAGAGAGAGAGAGAGAGAGAGAGAGAGAGAGAGAGAGAGACGGGTTCATTGTTCTACTTATTCGTGCATTCAATGGTTGATTCTTGTGTGTGCCCTGACCAGGGATCAAATCGGCAACCTTGGCAGATTGGGATGACCCTCTAACCAACTGAGCTACCTGGCCGGGGGAGGGCAAGAAATTCTTAAGTGCCAAATGCCACATATTCACAAAGGGAACAGTGTGGATTTGGCCGGATGCTGGCATTTTACCGGCTGGTTCTTTCTCCGACATGGTTCTACAATGGCACGGGAATGCCTGGGGAGAGCAGCAGCCACAGGTTGCCAGCCTCATGGCACCCACGGAAAAATTATGGGATCATGTCAGGGATGGAAAAGACCTGTGGGTGACATCTAAGTCTCCCTTCCCTTGGGGTCCTGCAGGTAAATGTTTTGACTTGAAATGATCCACACAGTGGAAGTTCTCATCAGCTTCTTAAAGCTAGATGTTTTTAGAGTCTAGGTAATTAAAAAGATTCCCTCGTCAGGAAAAAAAAAAAAAAAAAAGAAAGCAAAAAAGCAAACAGAAACCTGAAAGGCATGTAAAGAGAACTAGAAACAAGCTATTTCTAGACCTCTGTAGTTGTCTAGCCCCTAAAGCACAAATAGAATCCTAATAGAAAGTTTAGTAAAAATACAAAAAACAAACAGTGGCTGAATTTTATTCCTTTTTTAAAGTTTCTGGGGCGGGGGTGGGGGTCATTAGATAAAAAGACACCTGGAGCTTGAATTATCTCACATGAAAAGGACTGCTTAAAAATGCATCCAGTACTCTGGGCCAAAGAAAGGGGCGAGCATCCTCCCTACCGCTCCCCCTCCTCCAGGCCCGATCTGTGAGTCAGTCAACAAACTTCTATTGAGTACAGTCGTCCCTCATCGCTTTGCGCTTCGACTTTGGTGGCTTCACTCTATCGCGGATTTTTCAGATACTATACTGTACTACGATGCAGAAGGCCCTGAGCAAAGGGTACTTGCGGAGGCAGGTGAGAAAACCCTAGTGTTCCAACTTCAGTTCCCACACCAAAAAAGAAAGACCAAAAAAATGCTGAGCTCCAAAAGACGAGCTGTATAAAAATGTTGAAAAGGAAGACAAACCCTTTAAAAGGGTGACCTTGGGCGTGCCCTTCCCAATCGAGTTAAATGTCACTGCTCTGAGAACTTGTACTTTCTGATTTCCTGATTTTGCAGAATCCAAAGCTAGCATAACGAATTAAAACCCTCCAGCTTCCTTCCTTTCTCCATTTCCTTAAAAACAAAAACAAAAGCCCCAGATTTAATATTTCCATTAAAATACGACTTAACAGAAAGCATCACACACTTTTACCGTAACCATGGTGAGGAGAACAATACATTTCTCTCTCATTTTTTTGCGGGAAGATTACCTTTTCAAATTTCAGTGAGACACTAAATTCTGCCAGTGCATACTTTAGTCCCTAAGTACATGCACTATTTTGGGATATTTGTGGTTTTAATTGTTGATGTGTGTTTCTCAGTGATCTCTCGCGCGCGTAACATGGTAACTGATAGAATCAGGAGGGAAATTCCCATATTAGCTCTTGTACTCCCAACCACACCTTTTAGGATGAGAGCCTGAGGTTTGTAACCTCTAAATCTCCATCACAGCCCTCAGGCTTCCTCTCTGGGGAGGGAGGGAGGTACAGGCACATTAACTTCTCCACTGAGCAGATGATGAGAGGGAGGCGCCCAGAGCCGCCACCCACAGGTGGTTCCTGAGCACTTGAACGGACCGTGCACACATGTCGAAGGCGCATAGGACTCAGTACGGAAAGAGAGTGCGAAGCTTCAGTAATAATTTTTTACATTGACTATACGTTGAAATGATCATATTGATAAACTCAATTAAATAAAATATACTATTAAAATGCATTTACTTGTTTCCTTGTAATTCTTTTTTAATGTGGCTACTAGATCATTTAAAATTACCTCTACGGTTCATGTTGTATTTTTATTGGACAGCACTGACCCAGAGAAGTTGATTCAAAATCATGTATCGGGCCAGCGGCAGACCTGGGCTAAATCCACTGCTCCTGCTGCGTTTGGGGGACACAGAGCTCCCCAGGGCTTGAGGAACTGCAGAGAGCTTTGCATACAGGTGACAAATGGTCTGCACTGTGCCCAGGAAGAAGGGCAAGGGTGATGTCTGTCTGGCTGTGACCATGGCAGGGCAGGGCTCCAAACCTACTGCATCAGGGGAGGAGGGTACAAGGACCCCAGGGAGGTCCTTGGCACCTCAGCCTGCACAGGGGTGGTAGGGGGACCTCAGCCTGGCAGCTGGGTCCAGCGAAGAAGGTGAGGTACACACACCTCCCAAACAGGCACCTCCTATAGACCAAATGCCTGTCCTCCCATCCCTTTCCTACGCAGTAGAGAATTATTTTAAAATTTATGTCAGAAGTCATACCCCCCCGCCCCCCACATCATCTGCTGCTTAAATCCTCTAATCAATTCCTCTGTACTTAGACTAAAATCCAAACTCTACCATCTGATCTGGCCTCCTCTCTGATTTCAGTCCCTACCTCCACTCCCACCCCATGGCCTTTTAACTGTTCCCTCTGCCAGGGACACCCTGACCCTGGATCTCCCATCTCAACTTTCGCATTTCCTCCTCAGCAGCCCCGCTGTCGCTGAATCGAAGGCAGCTCCTCCAACACTGCCATGCGGCCCCGTTTCGGCGGCCTGCGCTGTCTGCACTGTTACGCTCGCGGTCTGTCTCCCCAGTAGAAAGTGACGTCCCTGAGGGGAAGAGCGCGGGCCTCGGATGCTGTAACCGTGAGTGGCTCACAGAAGGCGATTCCTAAACTAGCGCTGAATGATGACTGAGGGCGGCACCGGGGCAGTGGCGCGTGGACCGATCCTACCGCAGGTGCCATGCACAGGTAAGATGGTGCACTTCACACCCCGCCCTCATGATCTGCATTTCAGGGGGAAGTCAAGTCCAGCTCAACAGTGCCTGGGGGGGCTGGGGTTCAAGCCCAGGTCTGGCTCCAAGGCAGCGCTCCTCCCTCCACTGTCACAGTGTCCAGCCTTCTGCTCCAGCCCCCTCCCCCCATACCTGGCAGACAAGGCCCCAGGAAAAGCTCCTCAGCCCCCCACCTCTGCCACACTCCCGCTGAGCTGACTTCTCGGCTCTGCCCCTTCCTCCCAAACCCCTCCCAGGATACAAAGGGTGAGGACAGGGGTCATTTCTTCTCCACTGGCCGATGGACTCTTTGTGAACAGGGCCCAGTCCTGCAACTGAATTTCCGCCCCCCTCACCCCTGCCGCTGCGCAGAACTGTCCCGGGTATACAGCGGGGACCTAATAATCCTCTGCTGCTTGAACAAACGCTGGGTCGGGAAGGAGAGCCTCTCCTCCCACTGACCCCAGTGGTGTCCGGGCAGAAGAACTCTCACCTGGACCACCACCTTCCCCACCTACCACATCACCATCCTCTCATTCTGTTCTCCGTCAGTCAAGTAGACCCGGACCCTTTACACTTTCCATTGCTCGGCATCACCCCGACTTCTGTGAAAGTGTGTCCCCCGTATGTAAGAAACCTGGCGGCCTGTGTAGACTCCCACCCCACGCTCTTGCCCGCCCCTCCCCCAGCTCCTCAGAATCCGGGAGGGCCCCCATGGAGGCCCCTGGATTGGGCAGCCCCTGCATACAGCACCCCTCTCCTCCCCCACCCTCCCCCTGAACTGTTTACACAGCTGCAGAATGAAGGGACGCTCATTTCTCCCCTCCCCAAGCCCAGGGTTAATACGTGTATTTCCGGCAGCCCCACAACTTGGGGCAACAGGAATGCTACCCCAACCCAATCTCCTGTAAACAGTCCCCACGCTGATAACGGCACTTTCTGGGGTTTAGAAGCGCCCGTTGAACTGCTTCCAGTGAACGATCCCGCGGACATCTCCGCAGGCTGCACGGAGCCGTCTGCGGCCCAAGACAGGAGCAGCTGTTCTGCACGTAAGCCCCATAAAGCAGCACGGAGAGGTGGCCACATACAGACTGCCAGGTGACAGGGCTTCCGCCAGGGACCATCACAGTGGGCATCCTTGGTTTGAGTATCCTAGAATCCAAGGCTTGACCAAGTACTGTGGGCAAGTTGCAGGAAAAAAAAAAAAAAAAATCCCTACTAGCTAAATTGTCCAGTTCTAACAAACATCTTAGAACTAAAGACCCTGAAAATATTTTCAGGCTCTCCGATCCTAAAAGGTGCCCTAAATGACGAATCACCTCTGTGACCTTACTCCAGGCCGGATTGGGAAATTAAACCAAACATCTAGAAAGCACCTCTCATTATCTTTTTTGGCCTCAGATGGTAATGCGGACTAATGTGGACCCCGTGAGATCAGAGAAGCTGTATTCATAGAACTCAGGCAGTGTCTCGTCTGAACAATACAATGTAGGAGGAAGCTGACACCCTGACGCCCTGGTGTGGCTGACAGGTTTGGGGAACAAAGCGTTTGGAAGTCTCAATCATTGCAAATGTCCACTGCAGTCAGTCCTGCCTCCTCCCCCTCACTCTGCAATTCCTGGAAAGCCGTGGAACTTCTGATGCTCCTGTCTCGAAAGAGGGAATCACTACTTTTGTATTTTACCTTTCCTCAAGAAACTCAGACTGGGGCTCTTGTTACCTCTGTGCAACCCCCCCCCCATGACACACTGTCAGAAGGATAAATACATACAACACCTACAACACCCCCTCCCCTGGGCCCCCCAGGTCTTAGCCCTGCAGGAGCCAAAGGTCACTTTCCTTTTCCACTTATGGAATGAAAAATATTCTAATAGATTCCCTGACTCGTTTTACGGGGTGGCCCCAGCCAGAAACCTGACAGCCCAGCCCCTGCCCGGCAGCTTTCTGTTGAAACACTCACTCTTACACTCTGAACTCCAGGGACACACCAGCACGTACACCATCCCACCCAGAGGCCTCCAGCTGCACACCTACACGAGGAACCCCCAAGGTCTGACCCCGGCCAGGGGCCCCTCTGCAGGAAAACCTGGGATGACAGACTGATTCTTTCTGTAATGTCTTCATGGGTCCGGGACAACCCTGATGACCCAAGTCAGCTCAGAGCAAAGGATGGAGTTTGGGGGGGAAAAAAGCTACTTGTACGCAGAGAACAGGGCCCCAAATATTTGCTGATCCAGACAGGGTCCGAGCTGAGAAATCGCTTCAGGGTTATGAAGCCACTGTGGCTGACCTGGGGGACCTGTGAGGTTATGCAGCCAAGTTTTCATCACTGCCGGAAAGGTGCCCTCGGTGGAGGACCTCACGGCTACAGCGTTGGTTCTGCATTTCAGGGAGAGCACTCACTCCATTGTACAGATGAGGAAATGTGCCCCTGGTCACACCCCAGTGACTCCCAGTCCAGGCGCCTGCCCGGTTCCTCACTGCCCCTGGGAACTACGCTCCCAGACACACCAATCCTGCCACACGCGGCGGAGTTCTGCATGACAGGACCCGGAAAAGGCCTGGGGGAGAGGAGGGGAGGACAGGCAGCATCTGTAATTAAATTAAACTCATACTATCCAAGTGCTCTGGATTAATATTGGTGCTATTTCCATTTAGTGTGGACCCAGGCCTAAACTAAGGGAAAATGAAAACAACCTTGACAGCCATTTCCTTGCTTTCTTTCTCCACCCAAGGGGCACCAGTGGTTAACAGTATGGTGGCAACCAGTGGGTCAAAGGTCAGCCCCTCCGCCAGCACTGGTTTCCATGGAGATGGGGCCTATTCATCCAGCACACAGAGCCTCTTCACAGCCACTTACACACAATTGAGCTATTACTGAGAGCCCAGGAGAGCTGTGTCTGGAGCACAGTGCACTAGACAGGGCAGGGTTTAATGGAGCTGATTAAATGGCAGTGGGGGAATTATCCCAGAGCAGGATTTGGGAATGCCCTTCAGACACAAGTTAAATCCCCAGGCCTCCTCCCATTCCCAACACTCCTCCCTTGTGTTAAAATAATGCCGGTGTCTACACGCTCCTGGTCACCTCACCGTTCTTCCCACATGTCCAACGTGGAGAGGACAGACCCTGTTCTGAGATTCCGGGACCTCTGGCATCTTCATCATTTGCTCAGTATCGCTGTGTTTTTGTGATTTAGAAAGCCATCAACTCAAAGATGCAGAATGAAAATGTAAGTAGGTAATATACTTCGGGCATAAAATAAATTCCAGTAGATAAATATGGTTCGAAACCAATGATTCTTTGAGGTGAGAAACTCTTTGATATTTGTTCTGAAATCCCTTTTTCTGAAAGAATGAGGGCATTCCTTTAAAAAAAAAAAAAAAAGACCCACAAAAAACACACTGCCACCTGTAATTTATCAGACATAGATTCCACCCAAATTCCCACAGCCTTTAAACCAGAGTGGAATAGAAGGACACAGTAAAATGGCTAGAAAAGCAAAAGGCCTTATGAAAAGATTATTCTCTCACAAAAAAACTTTAGGTAATGTTTTATACATCACCACCCCAGACTGGGAACAAACCGGATGTCCTCCAACAGGTGAATGATGGGCAAACACTGGCTCAGGCATTCAGTGGAACAGCGCAGGGGAAGGGGAAGGACTGCTGATACACACACCAGCATGGGGGAGTCCCAACTGCACTTCACTCAGCGAGTGAAGCCAGACTCAAAGGGCTACACACGCACGAACCCACTTACATGTTGTTCTGGAAAAGGCAAAACTATAGAAATAGAGACTGAATCGGTGGTTGTCAGGGTTTGAGGCCGATGCTAGGGGAGGGGTTGACTACAAAGGAAATACCAGAGGAATTTTGGGGAGAAAAGGAGGATGGACTTGGTCGACATCATGACTGTGGTGGGTTCCATTGTCAAAACCCATAGAACTGCACTCCACAAAACGTGAATGTTATGGTATGTAAAAAAATTCTCTGAATTTAGTCTTTTAGAGAACAAGCAACTAAACCGTGTGCTGACTCTTCAGGCCAGGATAAAACGATAAAGAACGCGCTTTGTCCTCCTAAATTACACCTGCTAAGCTCTACGTGCAGCCCATTCCTTTCCATGCCTGCTGCTGTGATCTCTAACCAAGTGAAGGTAAAGATGCGCATGTCCAAGCCCTGGAGCATCAGACGGGTGAAGAATATCAATATTTATAGTCCTGAGGCCCTGCTCTCTCTGAGTATGCTACAGGAAGAAAAAATAATAGTGGAGGTGATGTTCCTTAGTGAGAAGAGAAAACAGTGGAAGGAAAGGTGAAAAGACAGAAGTTATGATCTCAAGTGGGTTCAATGCCCACATGCTGAACACGGGTGAGCAAATGCAAGGTCTTCGTGTAAAGGGTCCATGCGACCTGAAGGTGACACTCGGACTTGGAGGATGAGACACACAGACGTCAACCTGGGTCCCTGTGTTCAGAACAAGGGCTCCACAGGGGGTGTATAATCAGTATTTGCTGAATAATGAGTAAGTCTGAGGGAGAAGCTCAGAGGAGAATCTGTGATTAGAGAGAAATGAAGAAGAAATGCAGGGAGGATTTACACAGATCATCTGGTCAAGCTGAGAATTATGAAATGTTCTGAGAGAGATTTAAAATAACAATTATAAAACCAAACACCTCACAAAACAAACCCTCAAAGCAAAAGCCAGAAAGCCAGGACGAGGGGCACGGAAGCCCGACCTCCCCAGCCCCGAGCTGCTCAGCAGGAACCCGTGGGCCATGCTGGCTGTTGATCCGGGAGGCCCCCTGGTCAGACCCAGAGAGAACACAGTGAAGATCCCAAAGAATCTCCAAAGGGCAACAATCACAGATAATAGCTAACACTTCGATCGTCCTACAAACATCCAGGCACTGTTCTAAGTACTTTACTAACATTAACTCACTCAATCCTCACAAGCACCACCTGCGGTGGGGGCTGTTAGAACCCCATTTTACAGAGTTGAACACTGAGGCACGAGGAAGCTATTTGAGTAGCCCAGAGTAGGATACAACACTACCCTGACCCTAGGGTCTGCACCCATAACCCCTATACTACTTTGGAAAAAAAGGGATAAACTCATGAAGAAAAAGGTTTGCAGAAATGAAGTCACACACACACACGGACACCCCACACTGAGGGTGAGAACGGGCGTGGAAGGGGGAGACCTGGCTGAACTGACTGACAGCTACACAGTGGCAGTAACTTGGGGGGAGTGAATTCCGCCCTGCAGGAGCCGTGGAAGAAGCTGCTTCAATGGCTGACCTCCCCATGGCGCCCAGAGAATGCTGCTCTGGTCTTAAACACACCCTTCCAGGCGACCCAGAGTAGAGCTGCAGGCTGAGGACATTCAAAACTACGCTGGCTGGCGACGAGCAGGGGGAAGGAGACAACACAAGGCCGTCTTCTGAAGAGTGAAAGGCTGTCACGCGGACAAGGAGGAATTCGATTTGCTCCAGGCTGCCCCCACCGCTGCAGGTGTCCAGGCAGAGGCCAGACAACAAATTGTTGGACCAGAGAGATAGCCCTGTGATCTTAGCCAGCGAGGAATTATTCTCAGATGTGAAGAGTCCTCAGGTCTCCAAGAGAGGAATTTGCGAATGGAAAAGCCCAGTTTCAACACAAAGGAGAAACACAACCAAGGCCGCTGGGAGGAAGCATCCAACAGCCGCACGGCGTGGCGTGGCGTGGCGTGGCATGGCGTGGCGTGGCGTGGCGGGGACAGGCTGCGGCTGCAGTGCCCGATTTCCCACGGCAGGTGACCATCAAGCTGGTGGCAGGAGCTGCTCCTTCTGGTCAGCTTAGCAACCTCATCCATCAGCAAAGATTCCTGCAGATGACTCAAAGGCCTTTCAAGTACCCTAGTGTTTCTTGGAACATTTCTCTGTTCCTACTCCCGAGGGAACCAAGCTTTAAGGAGTGGAGTGATCTATCCAAGCTTAGACTAAGTTGTGAAAAGCCTGTGACAAAGGAACAAAGTGTGTTCCTTTATGACAAACTAACAGCGATTAAACAGCAATATCCACCCCCTGAGGCTTTTCCGCGGCAGCACAATCAGGCTGGCCGTACGGTGCAGGGCCTAGGAAAAGGGCAAAAGCTTGAAGCTGTTACCTTTTTTTTAAGGACTTCTACTTCTATGGTTCCTGCCCCACAGAAAAAAAGAGTGCAGTGCCATGTAGGGGTGCAGGAGAAATGGGTACTCTGCGGTAGCCCCGGGTATAAACTGGTTCGGCCCATTGCAAGGAAATGCAATGAACAGCTTTAAATGGTCGTAGGCTTTCACTCAGTGGGCCCATGTCTATGAATCTACACTAGGGTGATCATCTTAAATTCAGAAAAACCTTTAAACATAAAAAACATGCACTGCACTATTACTGATGGAATAAAAATATCATAAAAACCCAAGTTTCTAATAAGGGAATAGCCCTGGGCAGTGTTGCTCAATGGTTAGAGCGTCAGCCTGAGAACCAAAGGGTTGCTGATTCAATTTCCGGGCAAGGGCATGTACCTGGGTTGCAGGTTCGATCCCCAGCCCTGGTTGCGGCACGTACAGGAGGTGACCAATCTATGTGTCTCTCACATCCACGTTTCTCTCTCTCTTCCAATCTCTCTAAAAATCAATGGAAAAAATATCCTTGGGTGAGGATTAAAAAAAAAAAAAAAAAAAAAAGAATAAGGGCATAAGGGCATAAGTTAAGTGTGTCAATTGCAGAAAACACTGATAAAATATGTGAAAAAGCAAGACACTAAATTAAACCTCCATATGAAGACAATGATGTTTGAAAAGAGAAACAAGTATATAATTTACACATAAGAAGAAAGGTCTGGTAGCAACTGGACCAACAGCTGGCCAGTGTGGATCAGTGGACTGAGCGTCGTCCCATGGACTGAGAGGTCCCGGTTCGATTCCTGGTCAGGGCACATGCCCGGGTTGAGGGCTCCATCCCCAGTGGGGGTCGTGCAGAAGGCAGCCAATCGATACTTCTCTCTCACATGGATGTTTCTCCCTCTCTCTCTCTCCTTTCCTCTCTCCAAAAAATCAATAACCAAAAAAAATAAAAATAAAAAAAACATTAAAAAAAAAAAAAAAGAAAGAAAGAAACTGGACCAACATATTGAAATGGTTATCTTTGGGTGACAGGATTATTAAGTGACAATCTTCCCCCGATCTCTAAATTCTCTCTTGTAAACATTCTTCCCCTTCCCTTTCTCTCTCTTCTGGTAGCTCAATTAACACGAGGAAATACCCCCGTACATGCCTCCCCCAGTCTGGTGTGAACCTTCCTGTCTCCTTTGGAGAACGGGGAGCCGCATATAAACATACCTGGCATGTTCTCGGCGTTCTCTCCCCTCCCCCTCCATGGCCTCGGCAGCCCATACTTCAACATCTCCTTCCTTGCTGCTTCTGACTGGCTCCACCTGATTCCGAACCCCTTGGGAACCCCAAGTCAAGCTGCCCACCTTGAAGGGGCCCCAACCTACTCCTCCCCGTCCTCCTTTGAGGCTCCCGTAGAAGCCAGGCTGCCCTGCCCAGCACCATGTCCTTGTCTGTTACTGAACACTGTCCCCTCAGAGGAAATGCAGTCCCTCCAGGACGAGGACCCCATCCTTTCTATATCCCAGGCCCTATGACACTAGGACTGCTAGGTGCTGCCTGATGATTATTCGTTGACTGAAAAACAACCAAACACCACCATACTGTTTATGACAGATTTTAAGCCAATAAAATATTTATTGAGAAATGTCTCAATAAAGACAAATTCCAAGAACCCAAAGTGCTTATAATGAGGATGGGAAGTAAGTCATGTATGCATTCACAGGCGGCACACGGTGGCTCCTGTCGAGATGGTAGCAATCAGGACTAAGAGGCAAATTGTTCCTAAAGCTAAATGTATACACTTTGAGAAAGATGCTCAGTGGATGAGTTTTTAGAGAGCTCTTATAAGGGGATCCTGGAAAAGCAGCAAAACAGCTTCGGAGTGAAAATTACATAGTAACTCACTCCGGGGCCCATGAGCTAGTCTCGTCCTGGGCACCTGATGTACCTTTTTGCACATCTGACCATCTTGAAGGTCTCATTTTGTAGAGAGAATACCATGCGTTAGGTTCAGGGTAAAAAGAAAAAAAGCGGCAGAGGCGGCATTCGAACCCAGGGCGGCCACCTCCCTAACCTTTGCACTCACTGCCCTAGAAGCAAGACCCTGTGTTCACTGCGTGGTCGATGCGGGTGCTCTGGAGGTTTGTAAGCAGGACAGTGATATGAAGAAAGTGGTACATTAGGAAGATTTTTAAAAGGGGGATAAACAGAAAAGGGAAGAGCTGGAGTCGGACTACTACAGGGAGCCAGGCTTGAAGTCCACAGGCTCTGTGACTGGAGGATGGTCCTGGAGAATCAGTAGGACCTGGGGATCAGATGATGATTCTAGAACAACAGAGGAAAAGAGAAGCTGAAGACAGCGAGCTTGGGTGGTCTGGACAATGGGAAGTATTACAGAATCGAGAAGTTGGGAGGAGGAACTTTTATAGTCTTCATCTCCGCCAACATATGAAGTGGCACTGATGTAAAGAAGAGCATTACAATGCCATGGGTAAGACCCCAGGTTCAAATCCTGGCCCTGCCACTTCCTTATGGCTAATCCCAGGCAAGTAATTTATCTGCGCCTCAGTTTCACCAAGTGTAAACCAGCACATGCCTCGGAGGGGGTTGCTTTAAGGACTAAAGGCCTTATTTGTAAAGCCCTAGGAAGCGTGTGAATAGTAGTAAATCGCAGTCTCCCCTTATCTCTGTCAATGATCCCTTGTGTACCTTCCCATTCTCAGCACACCTACACTCAACTTTGCCTGGGGAAGCCTGCACCCACACACTACTTCCTGGAGACCCTCTTCCTGCCACTCTCCTAACCGGACCTCCCCCTACTAGCCCCGCCCTTCGCTCCTTCCCTGGTCCTGCTAGGTCCTGTTCAAATACTCAACTATTCCGCAAGCACTTCAACAACTCCCTTGGATTCTTCCGGTGAATGAAAATGACGTAGTTAAAGCTTTTTATTTGGGTAGTTTTCAAACATACAAAACCAGAGAGAATAATATAATGAACCTGGTCCTCTTCATACCATTTCCCACTTCATAGCTGATGCTGGTTCAATCCCCAGCCACTCTGCCCACTCCACTCTGAGCCCCAACCCACTCTGAAGCAAATCCCAGATAGCTTATCTTTCATTGGCAAGTATTTCAGTATGTATTTCTAGAAGAAAGAAATTTTAAAATTCCTAAAAAATGATTATCTTGTCTTTAAAATTTAACAGTGCTCTAATATTATGAAATAGCTAGTTATGCTTTCATATTTATTTTCCCGATTATAAATATATAATTTCTCCCCACTTCAATTTATTTCAATCAGGCTACAAATGTGGTCCTGGTCCATACATTGGTATAGGTCAATATATGTCTCTCTCTCTCTCTTTTTAGCCTTTTAAGCTTTAGGGGGGGGGTCTCTCATTTCCCCCCTTCTTCCTTTCCTCTGTCTGTATTATCTGTAGAAGAAACCCAGTTATTGGTCCTATAGCATTTTCTCCAGTCTGGATTTTGCTACTCACGTCCTCATGGTGTCATTTAACTTGTTCCTCTGAACCACTTATTTCTTTTCTTTTGTTTAATCCTCACCCGAGGACATTTTTGCACTTATCTTCAGATAGAGCGGGACAGAGAGAGGGGGAAGAGAGAGAGAGAGAAACATCGATGTGAGAGAGACACATCGACTGGTTACCCACACGACCCCAACCGGGGCCGGGGACAAACTGCAACCGAGGCACGTGCCCTTGGCGGGAACCGAACCAGGGACTCTCTGGTCCGCAGGCCAGCGCTGTAACCGCTGAGCCAAACCGGCCAGGGCTGAACCATTTATTTCTTATTAATTGATAATTAGATCTAGAGGCTTATCAAATTCAGCTTTAGTGTGTTTTTATTTAGAGGAAAGGGAACAAGACTATTTCTTCCTCATTTATTGGTGGTCCAGCAACACAGGCAGGACAAGCGTCCGATTCTTTCTCCCTTTATTTACCAGATTTCAAATAATGACAGCTCCCTACTGTCCTCCGAAGGAAACCAGTGTTCTTGCTTGTTTGGTTTTGTTTTCAGAGCCATTGTGCACTTAAGGATTAAAATAAATATGATGTTACTGATGCTCAAATGGCTTCGCCTCTCCCTCTCAGTCAGGTTGGCTCTTGAGTCCTTCTGACCTAGTAGTCCTACTGCCTGCGTCCCTGACAGAAGACCAAGTGTCTCATGTCCTGGGTCGCTTTCATGCTTTGTGGTGTAACAGTATACTCTGGGCTTGTCTTAATGAATCACCAATCCCTCCGAGGAGCCTTGTTTTAAGTGGGAAATGGTATGGAGAGGACACAATCTGAGCACTAGAGTAGGGTCACTGGCCCTTCCAATTTGCATTCATGACTAGTACAAGGTTTTTTCTTAGCCTCCTTGATCTTCCATCTGTATCTTCTTTCTACCACATTGAAAATCCTTGTTCTCAGTGACAATAACATAATTATGCATTTACTCCATAATACACATACACAGCAGGCTCAGAATCACATCACGACCACCACTAAGATGGTTAATGAAAACAGTTTAAGTGGTTTTTTGGGGGAAAAGGGGCACAGTTCTTTTGGTCCTTATGTTATATCTCACACCATGGATATAGAAATAATCATGTTTGTACAACTGGGTTCTGCCTAAGTCTCCTGATTCCCAGTCTGGTTCTATTCTTCGGACTTACGCTTGTCCAGCCTTTAGCTGGAGGCGTGACATCTTGCCTGCTCATGGCCAGCTCCAACCCAGAACTGGACCCGGTGCAAACCAGAGAGGTAGCCCAAACCACAGCAGACACCTGCCTTCAACTTTGCTCCTCTAGAAACTCCACACACTCAGACCGGCTTGGATCTGGGTTGGATTGAAGCCTGAGTGCGCCTTGCCCTTTTGACAGTGACCTGGGGGATGGTTATTCCTCAGGGGTGCCAGGCCTAAAGCTGTCTGGCTTCCCCGCAGTCCTGTTCACTCCCATTAGGTTCTGGGAGCCTCTGAAATCCCAGCACGCTGTGAGACAACACCCAGGGGGGCATCTGACGTGGCTACTAGACAGAAGGAGGTGGGCCACAATTCTTTAAGCACCAAAATATTTTCGAATAATAACTTTTAATTTAAAAATGAAACCAAATCCTTTACTTACTTCTCTGTAGTTTTAAAAAATATTGTGTTGAAATATGGAACTTTATCGACAAATAAAACTATATACATATTTTTAAAAGTAGAGAAAATAAATGGAAACACTAACGTACCCATTACCCACATTAAATAATTTAGCATTTTCCCACAGTGATTTCTCCCCTGACCTCTTTTAACCAAGAAATAAAGTACTGCAGACACAGCTAAAGTACCCAAGCCAGCCACCCATTCCCCCTCCCCAGAAGTAACTGGTGTCCAAACGTGTGTCTGTCATGCCTCTGTAGGTTTCTATACTTGCATTACATGTGTATTACCCACAAATTACAGGCTCAATTTAAGTGTTTCTTCCAACTTTTTATTTTATTTAAAAAAATTTTTTTCTTTATTGATTTTAGAGTGAGAGGAAGGGAAAGGGAGATAGAAACATTGATGAGAGAGAACATCAATTCGCCACCTTCTGCATGCCCCCCACTGGGAATCTGGCCCACAACTTAGGCATGTGCCCTGACCGGATGGAACCAGCGACCTCTTGGTGCACAGGTTGATACTCAACCACTGAGCCACACTGGCCGGGCCAATTTTTTATTTTCTAAAACTCCAAATTTATTGGAAAGTTGTAGAAGAACAATGAAAACCCACCTGTCTTTCAACCAGATTTATCATCGTGTTCCCAAATCGGCTTGTTTACCTCCCTCCCCTATATATGTATACACGCGCATGCACACACCACACACACACACATGCACACACACATTTTTATTTTGCTGAACCATTTGAAAGTAATATGTAGACATCGTGACACCCCTACACTCCAATACCTAAGTACCGGGACATTCTCCTGCGTGACCACAATGCAACGATCATTCTCTTGAGAGTTTTAAACATTCACATAAATGGTGCCACATTTTAGATGTTCTTTAGCAACTTGCTTTTTCCAATTAGCAATGACTTTGGAATTCATTCATGGTAATATACATAGGTCTGATTAATTCACTGTATTCTATTATATGTCTGTATTGATTTGTCTATTTATTTCATATATTGGTGGCTACGTACATTGTTCCAGTTTAAGCTCCAGCATACAATGCATTCTTGTTCATGGCCCCTGTGCTATGTGGAGGAGATTTGCTGGGTCATAAGATATGTGCATCTTCAATTTTACTAGATATTGCTAAATCATTCCTTAAAGTAGAAATCCTAAGTTAAGTATCATTTATTAGCCAATATCCTCACCAACAGCTGTATTCTTAGACTTAATTTTTGCCATCTCATTGCTATTTCAATTAGCACTAACCTGAGAGCACAGAGCACATTTAACCTTTCTGAACATCCTATACCACCGTCAGGGCCCTCCGTGACAAAGCACCCTTCTGAATGATCACGTCACGTCTCTCCTTTAGCCTAGATGGTCAGCTGCCACCTAATCTGCGGTGACCAGGCCATCCAATAACCAAATAGCCTAAAGCAAGTCCATAAATCCTGGTTAAAGATCCAGGAACCCCTCTTACAGAGTAAAGAGCAAGAACTCTACTAAAGAACAGTATGATCAATTTTTTTTCAGTGTAATAAGAGCCTATTTTAACTACATGTTCTTAGTCCTTCATTTCAATACATATATTTAAAAGCATTAGAAGTCTAATACCTAGGTAAGCAGCAGACTTCCAGCTCTGGGAACTAGCAAAAAATGGATAAGACAGAGGTCACAGAGCTCATTACCTTCCCGAAACAGAAAGGTGAGCAGCCCCCAGCACTAAGTCGGTCACCAGCAGGTGAGCCGAAGCAGCTGTACTTCAGTTACTAGAAGGTAGACGGGGCGGAAAGAGGAGGTGGGCAGAGGGCGTGTCATGAGGGGAAATACACGCAGCTGAAAGATACACCTGGCTGTTGGTTCCAGCTTGCTTTCCTGGTCTGAGAAAGGAAATAAACTAGATGGTTGAAAATTTGTGTCCTTTCAACTCAGACATTTAATGTTCTACGGTACCATAAAGCCTGTAAAAAATTCATGTTATTTTATCCCTACACATATTGGGGTTCATAAAGCTGATCCCGACTTATGAAAAATAAAATGACATGAGATTAAAAAAAAAAAAAGACTCTAACTTCGTTATTTAAGAAGTTAGAAAAGTGTAGGTTGCATTTTAGGATATTTCCACCAAAAGATGGCTAAAGTTAGTTTCAATATTTGGGAAAGGGAGCGCTTATTGTCTGGACAACCAAATTTCTCAAGGGATAAAAGACATAGACGTGAAATCTTTACCCCATAAACACACAGTGAACACCTCTCAGGTACTCTTGTAGGCATGGGGAGAGAAGAACACCATTTCTGATCCCAAGGAATTCATGATCTAATGGAGGAGACAAACAAGAAAACACGTGTTTTACTATAAAATGCTTGGTGTGAATTTAATGCTAGTGTAGGACACTGGCGGAAGGGGTACATAACTCAATCATGATCAAGAACAGGAAGTTCACGGGCTTCTTGGGTCGGTCAAGCCATTGAGGAACATTCACTACTGTTACGCATTTCCACACTTGTGCGTTTATGCAATGCATACATGTGTCCTACGCTGAACACTTCAGTGTCTGGACACGATTAGGGCAGCAGGTATCTGCATCATACTCAACACACATGTGATTCACCTTCTGAATGGAAGACGGTTGGCCTCTGCAGGCGTCTGGGACAAGAGCTCATTAAGAAGGCAACTCTCTCCCTTCCCCAGGGGCTCCCATCACTGGAATGGAAGGCCGGCTAATGGTGCTCTCCCTCGGGGAGAGGCTCAAACACCTCCTGCCAGGGCCTCCCCTCACTCCTCTGGGCTGCAGCTACTCCTTTCTCGAGGTGTGGTTCTGCTCTGCTTTATCAGCCCCTTGCCGCATGTATTGTCAGGACGGCTTTTCCTGTTTGTTCCCCAGCATTTTAAGCTCTGGAGGGCCGGGACCCTATCCCAGTCTACTTGGTAACCGCAGAAGATGTTCAGTAACTGTTAACTGGATGGACGGATGCATGCACACCAGGCATTCCTCCAAGGCAGACAGGGCGGGAGGGGGCTCATAATGTTGGGCTGATTAATTTCACAACATGTAGGCATTCTAGAAGCAGAAAAGAAAAAGCATGGAAAATGTGGGCTCGTTGTGTTTGTTTTTTTGTCTTATTTTCTGAGGCAAAACGAAGAGGACAGGATGAACTGAGTTAACTTAACAGACTAACCACTCATTGGAAGTTGTTTGGAATCCAGTTTCCGAAAGCTCCCAGCACAGCGGGGCGCGAGGTTCCCAGATGGCAAGTGGGCCGCCGGGTCTTCACGGGCAGCGGAAACGGGCAAATTGCATTTTGCACAGTCACATACCTTCTCCACTGATCCCGACTATGATTTCCGCACCAGCCAAGTGATGCAGGGGTGGGGATGGGGGCCGATAAAAGGTGCCTGAAACCTGGGTGAGGGGAAGGCGGGGCAGAGAGGGCCCAAACCGGCCCATCCTTGCTTAGCCTTCTTTCATTCTTTTTGAATAAAATCTGCACCCCTTTTCTCAGAGAAGGGCAGCCCTGCTCCCCACCTAACACAGCCCTGACTACAGTGGCCTCCGTGCCCCCCAAGCCAAGCTCTGCAAGGCAGCTGAACCCAGGCCAGCGTCAGCACGGGAGAAAAGGGGAGACTGTCCCCCATGCCCAGCTCAAGCATTCATTCTCTTCCTCGGCCTCAAAACCCTAATTTGACCACAAAAACCTGGCCTCTGGTGTTTCTGTTATGAGTATCGGATTCCTTCGGCTGAACTTGGCTGTTCACTGCCTGAACAAATTACATTAACAATACAGAGAAATGTATACAGGGCCTTAAAAACACTGCTGAGCAGGGACCAAAACAAAGACGGTGGTGTCCTAGCAACAAACCTCACCCCCCAGCAGCCTCTGGCCCTGCCAGGGATTGTGAGCCATTGAGCCCCTCTCTTCTCTGCAAACAATTAGGGACAGAGAAGTCACAATTACAGATGGGATTTACAGCCAGAGGAGCAATCTATAAATCACGGGGCTCCCACCCCCAGCCATTCCCAGCCAGATAATCAGAGCCAGATGTTCCCCACAGCTGCTTTAACGTGGGTACACTGTCGTCCAACTTGACCATGCTCCTACTCTTGAGAACCAGCAGAGGCTCCAGCCAAAGAATCCTGCCAAGCCAGAGGGGGCCTCTGCACCCTGGAGGCGGCCCAACTGTAGGAAAAGTTGGGTCGTGTGGGAACTGTCTGAGCCGCTGCGGAGGCCCAAGGCACTATCGCTGGCGAGCACTGTGGATCCGGGGCTCCCCTGAACCTGCACAATCTAGGGACAGTGACAAACATCAGTAACATTCACTGACCACCTGTGAGGCACCGAGTACTTTACAGGTACTCCCTCGCTGAAGAACACCCTTAGATCACCCAATTCACAGACAAAGAAACCAAGCCTTAGAGAGGTCAAGTTTTCGAGGTCAGTGATGGTAAGTGGCAGAGCAGCAAGGCAAAGCTGGGTCGGCTTGACCTGGATGCCCCCCAAATCTCATCATAATTAAACTGTGGGACGGAGACTGATTCAGGATGTGGGGCCGGCAGTTCCCCACTTACTCTGACTGTCAAACGTGGAAGAGACTTGTCATTATTTTATTTCTCCATAGGTGGCTGGCCCTTTAAACGTCTGGAGTGAACCGAGTCAGAGTTTTAGGACCTGGGGCCGTGGAAGAGCAGACTCCAAGTGTGGAAAAATCTGGGCTATTCAAATACTGGCAAGGTGCTTTTCTTCACAGACCTCCTCGTTATGCATGCGTTTTTCTTTATTTTTAACTTATTTATTAAGATATCATACGATGGAGATAGGAAAAAGCAAGGTGGGGATTGAATTACAGGATAGTTAACAAGATTATGTGCTCTCTTGTATGTTAATACCCTCTCCAAGGGGTATTACTTCTGGCATTTCAATGTACAGAAAATATACGAGTTATTAAACTTTTGGTTTTCTCCTGTTTTTTTAAAAAAAGATATACAGCCCTGGCCGGTTTGGCTCAGCGGTTAGAGTGTCGGCCCGCGGACCAGAGAGTCCCGGGTTCGGTTCCCGCTAGGGCAGCGGTTCTCAACCTGTGGGTGGCGACCCCTTTGGGGGTCGAACGGCCCTTTCACAGGGGTCGCCTAAGACCATCGGAAAACATATTTCCGATGGCGATTCATAACAGTAGCAAAATTACAGTTATGAAGTAGCAACGAAAATAATTTTATGGTTGGGGGTCGCCACAACACGAGGACCTGTATGAAAGGGTCGCGGCGTCAGGAAGGTTGAGAACCACTGCGTTAGGGTTAGGGGCACGTACCTCGGCTGCGGTTTGTCCCTGGCCCCGGTTGGGGTCGTGTGGGTGGCGGCCACTCGATGTGTCTCTCTCACATCGATGTTTCTCTCTCTCTCTTAAGAAAAATAAATAAATAAATAAATAAATAAATAAATAAAAATAAAAAAGATATACATACGCTAGCATGCACACACCTTAAATGTACATCTCAATTAGTTTTTACATATGCATAAACCCAAGTACGATCAAGATACGGAACATTCTAGAACTCATCTTAGAAGGTTCTTGCCTGTCTCCTCCTTGTCAATATTCCTCTGCCCCCAAGGTGGCCACTTCTAACCTTTATCACTACAGAGAGTTTTGCCTGTTTCTGAGCAGAAGGAAACGGACAGTGTGCAGCTGGTATGAAGATGTGTTTGTGCAGCTTTGGTTATTCTCGGGGTCAAACCAAGGCTCTCGAATCAAAATCACCAACAATGAAAATGTGAGATAAAACACTTAGTCCCGCCCTGGCTGGTGTGGCTCAGTGATTAGAGCATCAGCCCTCGGACCAGAGAATCGTGGGTTCGATTCCAGGCAAGGGCATGTGCCTCAGTTGTGGTTCGGTCCCCAGCCCTGATTGGGGTTGTGCAGGAGGCAACCAATCGATGTGTCTCTCTCACATCGACATTTCTCTCTCTCTCTCTCTCTCTCTCTCTCTCTCTCTCCCACTTTATCTGAAGATAAATGGAAAAAAATATCCTCAGGTGAGGATTAAAAACAAAAAAACAAAAACACTTAGCTCTGTCTGCTACCCCAGCTTTGCAACTACTCCACGACCTTTCTGACTCCTTTCCCCAGGACCCTGTTCGTGGCGTCTAAGACGCCGTCCTCAGGGGTGGACAAGCCCCGGCCGTGTCTTCAGCACTGCCTGGTAACGGAATCTGGGAGTAACAAGCTGTGTTTACCCCACTCGTCACCCTTCATCCTCTCCCCGCTGACAGCCACCGTCCTCCTGTCCTCAGGAAGGGCGGCAGGGCATGGAGGATGTGCTGAGGCCCTCTCGGCAGGGGGATTAAAGGCTGGAATGTCTGGGCTCCGAGTGCTCTCCAGGTCCAGGTTCAGGCTGCGGGGCAGATGCTCCACCACCATCCCTCACACCTCACCCCAGGAGGTCCTCCGTGGGAGCCCCCCACCCCCCGCCCCGCACCATCCGCGCACAGCGGGACCCCACTGGGTTGGGCCTTTTCCTCAGAAATCTGGGCAGAGCAGCTGTGTGAGGTGCGGTTGGGCCGGGGTTACAAGGAGTTTCAGTAGAGATGAGGCAGAAAAGCCAGCACACCAGAAAGAGATTCTGAGAAAAGCACACCGGCTCCTGACACCGGGAGGGGCAGGATTTTCGTTCCCTGCCCCCCACCCCTGCACCCCAGGCTTGCCCTCCCCTAAAACGCAGTGCTGTTCACCTCAACTCCTTGGCACCGCCCCAACTTCACTTCCCTGGGTGGCTATTTTTAGCTGCACCCAGCACCTGTTTGTTTCCGTGACTGTCTTAAAATTCTAAATCTGTTGGCATATTATGACACAGGACACCTCCAGAGGATCTAATGCTCCCGCCGGAAGTGGCAGGTCCTTAGCAATTCGTCCTCTCATCGAAGTATTTATGGCTGACACATAAGTACAGTGACCCTCCCTTCCAAACAAAACACTGGGGCATGGCTTCCACCAAGGTTATTTCTGGGTATGACTTCTACATGGGAGAGACCATCGAAGAGCGTTACCTGGACGTGGAGATCGTGGGATTACAGCAAACTCTTGCTTCGTGGGGCTGTGTTTTATTACCTGTGATGAGGACGCCTAGAAAATTTCGGAACTTGGCAATGACACAGACACGGGCCATGCCCAAGTTCAGCATGTCAAAGCCCAACGCAGCCTCCCGTCACCCCACACGGGTCCCCAAAGGAGCTGGGGTCCGTTCTCACAGGCAGCCCTAAAAGCCTGCTCCCGCCTGGTGTACAGGGAAGCTGGAGGCCTCTCCTTCCCGCTCTCTGTTCTCCCCTTTGAGGCATCTTGCAGGCTTTCCTCGGGGCACCATTTCCCCCGTCTCAGTCTGTGTACTTCCCTTTCACCCCACGATGTGCCTCACCAATTTCCAGGACTCTTCCATTCAAACAGGGGATGGTTCTGCCCTCTTCTAGTCCTGGGGTTCTAACGGCCAGTCTATTTAACCCTCACTTGCTAAGGTCGGTAATATTGACCTAGCTTATTATTATTATTTTTTTAATCCTCACCCGAGGATATTTTTCTATTTATCTTCAGATAGAGTGGGAGGGAGGGAGAGATGGAGAGAGAGAGAAACATTGATGTGAGAGAGACACATCGACTGGTTGCCTCCCACACGACCCCCACCAGGGCCGGGATGAACTGCAACTGAGGTACATGCCCTTGACTGGAATCGAACCTGAGCCTCTTAGGTCCGCAGGCCGATGCTCTAACCGCTGAGCCAAACCGGCCAGGACCCTAGCTTACTCTTTTTAAATAAATGAAGGTGGGGAAGGGTTAAGAGAAGTCTCTGACTAAGTCACGGACTTCGGTGGCCGCGCCATGCACCCTCCCCGCAGCTCACGGAACAGTTGTACATAGCTGTTGATGTGCTCCATCTCAGCAGTTCCAGGCAGGAAAATCTATTCTTAAATTAATTAATTAAAGAGGGAACTGTTTGTGTTTGAAAGGCTCTCAGTAAATAACAAAGCACTCGGACCCCTGGAGACCTAAATTCACAGAGCCCTGGGGGCCACGCTGTCTGTGTTGCAGACAGCGCGCCCTAGAGGTGAAGGCTTACTCAGCAGTTTACCAAGCCTCTGCTTGAGGTGGTGGTAGGGGGCAAAGGGGACAGAGGGTGAAGGGGGTATCGGTCTCGTAGTGGGAAAAGCGAAGCTGTCTCCGGGGAACAGACCCATCATGCTGTGTGGCAGGAGGCAGTGAAACCCTGGCCGGGTGGCTCGGTCGGCTGGGCGTCGTCCAGTACAGCAAAAGGTGGCGGGCTTGATTCCCAGCAGGGAGCGTGCAGGAGGCAGCCAATGGATGTTTCTCTCTCACGTCGGTGTTTCTCTTTCTCTCCCTCTCTCCCTCTCTCTAAATGCATCCTCAGGTGAGAATTGAACAACAAGGCAGCAGAGCATGAGAGGAGCCAGTGTGGACTCCTGGGCTCTGCCACTCATGAACTGTGCGACCCTTGGCTAGGTTCCTTGCTTCTGCACACTTGGGAAGACGAGTATGGTACTAAGAGGGGTCACTACCGCCCCGGGAAGACGTTTAGAACCAGTTCTGCACATGGCAAGCACGTCAGATGCGGTGTTATTTAGAACCCCAAGTTGTGGCTCCTTTGTCACCCCCCCCCCAATAGAACGATAAGGTCCTAACAGAGAAGGACACAGAGTCAGGAACCACCTGGATGAACCAAGCCCCCCCTACACTGTCATCTGACGCTTCCTCCGATGGCCTAGTGAAAACCCTTCCTGCCCGGGAGGAGTCTCGGGATGTCTCAACCGTATATGGTGGGTTTTCACTAGACCCTCTTGGGTTTCCCATGTGGACAATCTGCAAACAGTGATTGCTTCTCCTCTTCCAATCTTTGTCTTGGCTACTGAGACCATGCAACCCCCTCACCCCTTTCCTAGCCCTTTGCACGTGTCCTTTGGTGAAAGGAGAAGGCCCATCTGTTTTGTCTACCTGGCAGTGACCCTGAGGCACTGCTGGAGATGTCTGCCAAGGACAGAAGCTGGAGGGCTCCAGCAGGGGCTGTGGCCCAAGGCCCCCAGCGTGGGAGGCAGCACCCAGGAGATGCTGAGATAGGGACGCTCAGCAGGTATGGGAAAGGGAGCAGGTAGGGGAGAGGGCTGCTCAGGAGGCAGAGCTGAGGTCACCATAAGGAGCCAGGAATGGTCATATCATTGTGAGTGTCCCCCATGAGGCCTGACACAAGGCTGGGACTCAAGCATTACTGTTGCATCAATGTGGACCTGTGACGAGTATGTTCTGTCCCCATAGGTACAACCTAGGACAGGTCCTTCTCCAGGACTGTATGTATATGGAGCTCCAACTGCCGGACTATCTTACCAGGAGACACCGATGTCTCCAATGAAGGTCCCTTCGAAGAAGGTAAACTGTTTCCTGATTCATTAGCATCCTAACCAATTTCACTGTCTGGAACCACCCTACATCTGCTAAATTAGACTCCTTGGGAATAGGCACATAGGACACCTCTGGGGGGTGGGGGGGAGATCACCCCATAATTTGGAAGTACAACATCTGCAGCAGTAGGTTTCTATGCAAAGCTGCTGCTCCCACTGGCTGGGCCTGCTCCCCGGGAGACAGCCCTTCGTCTCAGTGCCCCTCTGCTCCTCGGGATGACCCAGGTGTCTGTGTCTGAACAAGCACCTGGGAGGATTCCGAAGCAGAGCTCTGCAGAGCACTCTTTGACAGTCAGTGTCCTGATGGGCCTGCACTTGGAAGCTTTTGAGCATCCTCCTTGTAGTTCCCCCCTCCCTCTTCCGATCCAAGAAGCCCCTCTGGACAGTCAGAGCTTGAGCACAGGCAATGGGCAGCCACGGGAAAAGCAGCAGGCTTGCCAACACCTCCTGGCACTGCACCACTCCACCCCCCAGTCTGTGGGGGATGGAAGGGGCTGCAGAACATCCACTGAGCCCTCCTGTTTCATGCATGTACCCAAATAGGACAAGCACCAATGGCCTCACGTGTAACTGTGTTCAGAGCCTCAAGCAAAAGAAGGAGAAGATGTCACTTGGGTTTCCAGGCCCCGTGGGCCCTTCACTGCCGTCCCCAGTCACCTTCCTCCTTTGGGCTGCCCCTGGGATTTACTTCCTTATTCATGATCTGGGCAAGCCCTTCCTGGGTGGCTTGCCTGCTGTCTGGACTGGAGGTATACACTCATCTGCCCCCCTTGGAGAAACTCTCAACATTAGACTACCCTGTTTCATGGTGGCCTTTTTATTTTATTAAAAAAATTTTTTTTTCTTTATTGATTTTAGAGAGAGAGGGAGAGAGATAGAAACATCGATGAGAGAGAACATCGACTGGCCGCCTCCTGCATGCCCCCCAGTGGGGATTGGGCCCACAACCTGGGCGTGTGCCCTGACCGGGAATCAAACCTGTGACCTCTTAGTGCATGGGTCCACGCTCAACCACTGAGCCACACCAGGAGGGCGAAGGTGGCCCTTTTAGATTAAGATTAGACCTAGATTAAGAGAAATAGTTGACCCTGTTACTGTATTCTAGAAAAGCTATGGAGAAAGAAGAGATCAATGACAGACTATTTTGAAAAGTAACCCTGCTCCTATTAACTTCATATGGACTCCTTAGGAAAAGAAAAAAAAACAATCAATTTTTTATGACCCATCACTTCTTCAAGACGGTAAAAACTGAAGATACACAAACTGTGACCAGCTTTTTCTTCTCTTCCTAGAATCATCCCTTCCACAAAAGAGGCCGCTCCCACCTCCAGAGGGTGTCCCTCCACTGGATTTGCAAACCCAGCTCCAGACGTGTGGCAGAAACTAAAACTGCGCGCACGACAAGATAAACACATACCTAGAAATCAGTCTGAAAACCGGGAATGGCAAGAATTTAGCTTTCCTGCCATGAATTAGATATGGCTCACTCCCTCGCATCCTTCAGGTTTTTGCTGAAACTACGCTGCCTTTCCTGACACCCACGTACAACCCAACCCTAACCTTTCCTCTCTATACGCCTCGCTCGGATTTATTTTCTTTACCACCACCTGACACACTGTAGATTAGTTCATTGTCTCTCCCCAGCCAGAGGGTAAGCAACTTGAGAACTGACCTTTTATTCGTGGCCGCATGCCCAGTACCTTGAAAGAGCCTGCCATGTCACTGTACTCAAGTATTTGTTCAGAGAAGGCACCCACCCACCTGCCCATCTGTCTGTCAGTCCCTGCGTCCACCCAAATATCTACCCACCATTCAGTAAATGCCAACCACGACCTAGATACCATGACGGCTGTTCTATAAACGGGTAGAAGACAATAGACGTGGTTTTTGCTCTTGGAGAGAGAGATCCCAAGCGAATGTGTGTACATAAAACACAGAGCTATGTTTGAGCCAAGTGCCTAAGGAGAGTGGGCAGAATGCTACGAGAAAGGCAACGGGGGACCTGTTTAAGATTAGGGGCAAAGGGAGTTCTCGGAGTGCGTGAGGTAAGCTGAGACCTGGAGGCTCAGAAGGGGTTTCGAGGTGAGCGGAGTGGAGAGGAAACAGGCGGGAAGGTGCCCGGTGGGAAGAGCTTGGTGTGGTCGTGAATGAGGGAGAAAGCACGAAAGACAAAAAGCAGTCAGACCACACTTGGCTGCCCATCACCACGGTGCTGTGCACACGGCCGGTGGACAGGCAAGTAGTCGAATCAGTGACGACCAAGCATCAACTTTGTTTACAAGGTTGAGAGAATCAAGGAATAGACAAACTTGAAATGTTCACTCCCACACTAATGATAAGAGAACTAAGAGTAACTATTAAAATATGAGTTAAAACCCCCATTTGTTTCTGTATCCATGAACGTGCTTCTCAAACGTCTGAGGCAAACCTTGGTAGGGGTAAGTGCAGCTAACCATGTTTTGGTGACAGGACACCACACAGCCCCTCACACTGATGCTTAGAATGACATTTCTGACTAGAGGGAGTCAAGGTTCAGGTTCAGGGAACTGGATTTAATGTGTCTTGTCCTTAAGACAAATCCTTAGAATACTGAATTTTTTATTAGAGCGATAGGTCTCGTATACATTTGTTTCCTGGGGTTTATTTTCTCCTCCTAAAATTACAACACAGGCAACAATTTTACGCCGCGTAAAACGAACAACGGTCTCCTTACTGATCTCTCAGCTGCCTGGAAGGAGGCACTCTCTCCGGATTCCCAGCACCAAGGGCAGTGCCTGGCCCACAGAGATGCTCAGAACAAGTGTAACGACGTGAAAGGGACCCCGTTTAAAGACTTCGCTGGTTTGTTAGCACAAGCCCCGCTGTCAATCCAGTGTCTGCCATACGCTACCTGTAGGATTGCAGGCTCTGGAACTGACTTTCCAGAAAATTAAATAAAATGAGGATTTATGATGAGCAGCCATTCCGAAGCATGGGACTTGGCGATCACTCAGTAAGTGACCGGGATGACCGTTTTGTCCCTAAAATGCAAGCGGCAATCGTAGGGAATATAATACAATAACAAATACTAATACAAGAATAAACTGTGTTTCCCATACTCACAACTGTAAACCTCCTTTTGCACACCCTGTATGAATAATATGGTCCTCCATGTTAAAAAAAATATACCAAATAATATGCAGTAGTTGTATACATACTCATCAAGCCAGCCTGGAAGGTCACACACCAAACAGTTAAGAGTGTGGAGTGGAGTGCACCTGGGAGGGGAAAGGAGGGTCACAACAGAGTTTCATTGTACTTGTATTTTTGGAATACGTAATTACAATGAGCATGCATTTCCCTAGTAAGTGAAAAGGAGTGACGAAAGAAAAGAAAATCTTTAATCCAGCTGACGAACTTGAGTATGGTATGAAGTAGGGGTCTAACTCCCCTCCTTCCAAGCCATCTTTTCCTCTGTGTAAGATTGAACCTGTTGAGGTCTCTGTTATATTCCTTTGGTCTATTATTGCATCATGATAAAAACTTTTAAAAGTATCTTTCTACTTTTCTAATCATAGAAATATTTAATAAACGTCCATAATTCATTTAAACATGAATATATTCAGACAAACTAAATTCATGGTAAATAAACTTCGTAACAGCCTTGTAGGCTTCATTCTTGCCATCCTTCCTTCTTTGGGTCATCAATTTACGCCGAGAGTTCGTCTCTCTGAAGTACTCTGCCTCCAGTTTCTACCTCCCAGAACCTCTCCATCTTCCAGTGGTCCTTAATTACCACCTCATGGTGTGAGAGCCCAGATTTGTTCTCCCTCTGACGTTTATTTATTTATTTATTTTTTTTATTTTATTTTTTATTTTTATTTTTTGAACTTATCTTTATTACAGATGTCCCTCTCCCCCCCTTTGACCCCCACCTCCCGAATCCTGCCCCCCTCCTGCTTTCCCCACACTATTGTCTGTCTTTTTAATTTTTTTAATCTCCTAACTTTTGAATCTATTTGGAATTTTCTTTCATGATAATTTCCCACTTAGTTTGAGTCTGATGTATGCATAATCTGAACTTGCATTTCAAGTACTCAACTACCTAGCTACTCAAAATTTAATATCTTTAAAAATATGATACAGACTTGGCATTTCATCTGTAGTAGGGACATTCAGTATTCTATTCATTTTAGTTGATCTGGTGTTAAAATATACATAGCATGTCAGAGACAAGTTCTAGCTTTCAAATGTTAGGCATGCTATTAAAATTCACTGAAACCACGGAGAACACACTCTAACCTTTCATAAGAGAAGTATTTTAGGTTCCTGTAGGACCCTCGGGTCAGTACTTGCCCCTCAGTTGAAACCATATAGTACTTCAACTTTACGACTACAGTAGGGCAGCTGAAGCCCCCACGGCCCAGGGCCTGCTCTCACATTCCAAGATTATGAAATTATCTTGCACAGAACGAAGCTGGACCCCTAATTTTGGGGGGTGATGAAATCTACCTCATGTTATATATGAAAATTAACTTAAAATTGACCAAAGACCTAAAATGTAAGAGGTAAAACTATAAAACTCTTAGATGGAAGCATAGTCAAAAATTTTCATAACGTCGGGTTAGGCAATGGATCCTTAGATATGACACCTAAAGCATAAAAAAAAAAAAGAAAAAAAAACAACTTGGAATTCATCAAAATTAAAAACGTTTGTGCCTCAAAGGATACACTATCAAGAAAGTGAAAAGACAACACACAGAATGTGAGAAAATATTTACAAATTATATATCTGCTCAGAATCTAGTGTCCAGAATACATAAAGAACTCTTATAGCTCAACAATAAAAGATTAAAAATCCAATTTTAAAGTATCAGAGACTTAAAGCAACATTTCTCTGAAGAAGACACACCAATGGCCAATACGCACATAAAAAGATGCTGAACGAACGCCATTAGTCATCAGGAAAATACCAGTCAAAACCACAACGAGATACCAGTTTACACCCACTAGGGTGGCTATAATCAAAAGGGCCGATAGTAATAAGCGTTGGTAAAGAAGTAGAAATTGGCATCCTCACACGCTGATAGTGACAACGTAAAATGACGCACCCAACTTTGGAAAACAGGCTGCAGTCCCCCAAACATTTAAACACAGAGTTACCACAGGACCCAGCAATTCCAGGCTGTTACGTGTTACATATGTGTACGGAACAGCACCATTCATAATAGCCAAAAAGTGGGAACAACCCAAATGTCCACTGGCTGATGAATGGATAAACAACAAGTGGTACATCCATATAATGAAATATTTATTCAGTCATAAAAAGAAATGTGTGCTGATTCATAAAGCAATATAAACCCTGAAAACAGTACGTTAAGCGAAAGAGGCCAGTCACAAAAGGCCACATGTTGTATGATCCCATTATATGACACGTCCAGAACAGGCGACTCCAGAGACAGGAAGTAGATCAGTGGTTGCCAGAGGCTGCGGGAGGAGACAAGGGAGAGTGACTGCCAGCGGGGAAGGGTTTCTTTTTGAAATGCTTTCGCATTAAAGTGGTGATGGTTGCAGACTCTGTGAATGTATTAAAACCACCGACTTGTTGACCTTAATAAAGGAGTGAATTTGATAGTCTGTAAATTATCTCAACAAAATAAAGAGAATATGTCTGAAGCCACTAAAGAAATGAAAAAAAAAAAAAATCTTGCATAATATTTCTGAAAATAAGCCTGAATCTTTATATCCAGCCGGCATACCTTGAACAGTGGTTCCAACCCTGGCTGCCCAATAGAATCACCCGGGGAACTTTTAAAAACACACAGACGCTTGGACCTCCTTCCCAGAGATTATGATTTAATTGGTCTGGGTGGGGCTTGGGGACTCGTGTTTTTCAAAAGTTCCCCAGCTGCTGCTAGTGCAGCCAGAATTGAGAACTGCTGCCCTAGAATTTGAGCTTTTAAAAGAGTCCCTGGTGTTGATTTAGATATGTTATTTTATCCTTTCTCATAAACATGAGACAAACAAAATTTTAAATGGCTCGCCGTTTCTGGTGGTTGGAACTGGGATTTTATTTTATTGTCCCTTCCACATTTTTTTTAGGAAAGATCAGCAGGCTGCCTTTTTATACACAGAGAACCTGAAGTACGACATGGCCAGGACACATACTGAGGTCACCACAGTTAGCTGGGGTGAGGATCAAATTACAATGTAGCCCTTGGGAACCTAAGCTGCTTCTTTTTCTAGTTACTCTGGTGGGAGCACCGGGAACATCCACGCAGCAGAGGTGGGACAGGCAGCGCTGTCCCCGGGACCACAGGCAGAGGTGAGACAGAGCCTCCATCTGGAAAAACGGCAAACCCTCAAGCCATATCTTCTCCTTCTGATTTGGTAAAATGGAACCACCCCTCTACCTGCCCCCAACTCCCAAATCACAAAGCTGTTTTCCTGACAGGGCTGGGAAGCCAAGGTTGATTCATCTCAGGTAAGCCTCCCCCAACGTGCCCACTTATCTGCAGTACTGCTCGTCTGATTGTTACTGAGCTGGTGAAACCCACACGGGGTCTTCGTGAGGGTCCACATTCATTCCGGAGCCCCAGAGCTGTTTCCAATCGGCAACGTCCCGGCCAGTGCGAGCCCCAGCCCAGCCGCCGCCCGTGGGAAACTTCTCCAGGCCCCTAAGACCAGAAACCAGGGAGCCACCGACCCCTGTGCCTGCTCCTGCTCTGCACTCCTGCCCCTGTACCCGAAAGGGACACACAGGCAGCCGTTGCCGAGGTTCTGACTTTGTTGCGTAATCTCCCACAGATTCTCTGTGCGGTCCCCTGGCTCCTCAATCCCACTCGCTCTCTCCCTCGGCTGCTTTATACACTGAATTCTAATCTGGGTTTCTTCACAAAGTCGCCTTTGACTAAAAGCTAATAAAACCCCAAACGAGAAATTGGGGAGTCGTGGGGATGCCACGTGACTGTAACCTAAGGTTGTCGGTCAGCTTGATTTGGTTTTCAAGCTTGTATAGCATCTGGGGGCTTCGGTCCCACCCGCCTTTGTGGCAATAAAGAAGGGCTTTGTCTGTCCTCTCGGATCTTGGGGCCTGAACCTTGGGGAGTGGCCCTGCAGACGGCCTTAAACGCTGGAACCACCGCACGCCAGACTCGCCACACCTGCCACCTTGCCCAAGGGGCTGGGCAGGGGCACCCAGCTCTGCTCTTGTAGCCACCTCTGCAAGAGCCAGGGAACTGCCCCGACCACAGGCAGGCTCCTCGCAGAGCTCTGCGTCCCCCGGGCCACCTAACCAGGCGGGGTCCCAGTGCTGGCCGCTCTACACAGCCAGGGGCGGCTCCAACAATGGGCGTGCAGACCCCGGGCACAAAAACCTGACAAGTCAACGAGAAGAACAGAGGTGTCGCGCTGTATCCTGAAATCCATGGTCATGATTGAGAGCCCTTGTATTAGCCACATCTTTGGGTAATTTATTTTGGAATTGTTTTTAATGGCAGAGAACTGAGAAAAATCTTGATTTCCACAGATACGTGGTAGCAAATGCTAACAGGGTTTCAGGAGACTGTCTTTTTATCTTAGGATGGTCTTTAGTTAAATCGGTGTTTCTTGCCTTTCTTTCATTATTGTCCCCGTCAGGAGCCTTGGTAGACATTTTTGCCTAACTGTGCGCTCCCCTCTCCGTTAAATCTTAATACCATGGATATCCTGTGTGACTGTGTATGTATACTGGCCCCTCGGAGGGCCATACACCACTGTCGTAGCTAGATCCCCCCCTCCCTGGGGGCAATAGCACTCTGGTTGAGAATGCATGAGATCAATGGATATAGAAAATCTTTGTTTCAAAGTAGAATCATTAAAATAATAATACTAGAAGCAACAATGGAAATTTTTTACATAGTAATTATTTGCCAGACACCTTTCTAAACATTTTACCTATATTCACTCATGTAAGCCTCGCGGTGCTATTATTATTATCCTCATTTAAAAGACAAAGCAAACGAGGCAGAGAGAGTCCACACAGGTGGCGCACGGCAAAGCTGGGAATCAGGCCCACAAGCCGCACCCCGAGCCCCTGGCCATACCACCTTCCCATACTACTCAATGACTACTCATTTCCTTATCACAAATATAAAAACCAAGCAAGATGCATCCAAAACTTGCAGTAAGCCTGAAACCACCCATCATAACTCGGCAACACATTAGCACACTGGCCACTGAGCCGTGAAGACACCCAAGCCAGGCCCACCAGGGGCCCATATGCGCATCTGGAGAACGGCATGAGAGACCATGCATGCCTGAGTATTTAGCAAACTGGTGCTCTGCTACAGGCTTCCTAACCAAAACCACATTGACAAGGAATTCCAACACAGACAGACAGTGGCAGGGGACTGACACCCCAATGTGCGCCGCCCTGGCGCTCCAGTTAGTGCACTGGTGGTCCCCAGTATGTTGAAATGTGGGATATTTAATCAGACATGTTTTATTTTGGTTGCACATTTTTACACGGTGGAAAAAAAAAAAAATCAAGACCAACATTTGAGAAGCTTCCAAAGCACTGGATCCATAGTAAAGAATCACCCAATGACCTTCCCGGGCTCTCGGTCTGACTGAGGGTGCTGCTCCCACAGTTGAGACAGCCTCCTGCACGGTCCCAGCACCCAGCTCCTGCTGTGGCCTCCCTCCCTTGACCCTCTGCCCTTCCAGTCTGTGTCCCCTGATCTCACCCTTGCCTCCAACCAAAGACCTGGGCAGCACCAGTCCTTAAGCTCCCTGGGTAATTCTGATGTGCAGCAGGCTTGAGGCTACCTTCTAGACCTGTTTGTTGTCTCCATTTTGAGAAGGTAACCCCAACTCTGAGCAGGGTCATATCCAGCTGGTCCGAGCCCCCTCCTTTGCAACTGAAAATATGCCACTCTTATGTCTGTTCTTTCTCCCCACCACCCTCAAAGAAGGGTGTGCTCTCGACTTCCCGCGTGCACGTGCTCTGAACCTTGTTCCTTTCATCCCATTCATCTCTTATTTACCGAATGCCTACTATGTGCCAGCACCTGGGGAATCAAAGCAGATAAACACACACAAACGTGCTGTTTCTAGTGTTTCAAAGGAAAAAGAGCAAGGGGCCAATGTGGGGTGGGGCGGGCGAGTGGACACTATCTGAGTAAGGAGGCCAACGATGCTCTAGGCAGAGCAGACCCCAGGCAGGAGACCCAGAGACGGTGGAGTCTGGGCCACCTGAAAGCAGGCCACTGAGGAAGAGGCAGGCGGCTTCTCCTTGGAGGGGCTTGCTTCTTCCCCTCCCATCCAGGGAATCATTGCAGTTATGGGTATGGGCGGGGTGGGGGGGGGCCAGAATGCTCACTCACTGTGCCTTGGTTTCCCATCTGTAAATCAGGAATAATCATAATCCAGCCCCCAGATGGGGTGGTGATTAAATGCAGCTATCCTCAGTCTAGATGCTGAGGTCCTTGACCTTGCCTACACAATGACTCAAAGCTCCCCAGGTGACTCTAATGCACAGCTGAGGCGAAGGCCATTGCCGCAGACCACGGGCAGAATGCCAGGCACAAGGGACATACCTGCTCAAAACAAGGCAAGCTGGTACCATCAGTGGTGTCTCCAGTCCTCCCTCCCACCAGCCTTTGAAAAGGCTCAAGCTCCCAGTCAAAACCATCCCTTAGCCCTTCTATTATCATGTCTGTGCAGGTAACTTGTGACAAAACCATAAAAACGGCTTAATAGCCATATTCCTAGACACACAAAGCAGAAAGGGAGTTGCGGGAGAGAGAGCTGGGGAGTTTGTGTTGAATGCATACAGAATTGTCATCTGGGCAGGAAAAGCCCTGGAGATGGATGGCAGTGATGGTCTCACAACAATGGGAATGTACTCAACTGAACTGCACTTAAAAATGGTGGAGACGGGAAACTTCATGTTGTGGCTATTTCACCACAGTTAAAAACAACAACACTGCTTAAAGTACTGTTTATTTCTACTCAAAACGTCTCTCAGTCTCCACAGAAAACAGGCCTGCCTCGGCGATACTGTGCGTTTGCTTCCAGCTACCGCAATAAAGCCGGAGGAAGTCTTTTTGCTGGTGGAGGGTCTTGCCTTCAATTTGTAAAAACTGCAACATCTGAGAAGCACAACAAAGCCGAGAGCAACAAAATGGGGTGTGCCTGTAGAAGAAACAATGTTAACTTGAAAAGTAACAAAAAGAATACATTTACATTCTGCCGTTTCTAAGCATCTACCCAGCAGAAATGCCACATTTGTGTAAAGACGCATGCATGGCGGGTACGTTCAGTGGGGCATGCTGAAAAGGGACAAAAAGCATCAACAACCTAGAAGTTCATCCCTAGGAAAGTGGTTCACAGTCAAGTCCATCTTGGGAATGCTGTGCAACCTCGAAGGGTGAGACTGTCTGTCTGCTGGCTCAAGTGAGTAACATACTATCCAGGGAGAATTTGGCCCTGGGGCATCTGAACTCCATTCCCATATTAAGGAATCTACTCCCCCTTTGAGTTCTGGTGGGAGGTAGAGTCCACCTCCCACTTCCGAAGCTACAAATACCAGCAACATCCACAGTGGCAGCACCCTCACCATTCCGGTTTTGTGGCATAACTGTGGCCAGGGTCTGGGCTGCTGCCCAGTTCCCACAGTTTGACTTCGCAGCCTTCCCAGAGTCTGGAAACCACCCTGATGTCCCTTCAAGGAATTCCTTTTCTGCTATCAATCTGTTGGCATCTACTGCTTACAACTGAGAACCCTGCTGATAAAGATACTCAGATTAGGACTTTTAAAAAAGAAAACAGGCCCTTAGATGTCAACAGATAATGATAGTGAACATTTCTTGAGCACTTACTGTGTGCAGACACTGTTCTAAGCTCTTTTCGTGTAGCAACTAATGTAGTCTTCACACCCCTCCTGGGTCTGTACTATCATTCTCATTATCCAGATGAGAAGATGGAGGCATAGGAAAGGGTACATAACGTGCCCAAAGTTACAAAGTTTGTAGGTAGTGGAAGCAGTTCATGAACCCAGGAAGTCTGGCTCCAGAGCCCACAATCCCAGCTACATGCAAATAGGATAATGCAAACACTTGGGAAAAGGGACGGAGGGAGACCAGCTGTCCACACCTCCTAGCTCTGTGGGAAGGCGCGGGGGGGTGGGGCTGAAGAAGACCTCTGATGTGTTTCCTCTGTTGGGTTGGAATATTTAGTAACAAGAACCATTCAGGAGCTACTTTCAGATAGAGCGGTGTTTTTGTAGGATTAAACTTGAACCAGGGTGCTTGCAACTGAGGCTTCACTACTCCTGCCCCAGGTTCCTGCTGCCGCCCTCCTCCCCCCACAACTCCCCTGAAAGACTGGAGGATTCAGTAGCACATCTCAGGCCTGGGGTTTCCTCCTGGTTCTCCTGTGATCATCACTCCGGGGGTGTGGACTGGGATGCAGCACACAGATGCCCTTTGCCCTGGGCTCAAGGATACCTAGGATCCCAAATTCTACACAGCATGCCTCCAGTCTGTCCGGCCTCAAAGTGCCATGTGGTCCTGCTCGTCCTCACAGGCTCTCCTGACCTGTCCACCCCACCCTGCCTAATTATCTTATCATTTTCACTCTCCAAGGCCCAAATTAGAGCATTTTCTCCTGGCAGCCTTGTTTCTCCCATTCTCTGCCCACATCATTTCCTGAGAGTAATCCCTCCTCTGTTGGTGGAAAGGTACCATGTCAGGGGCCATTTCTTTGCCAGTTTATTCGTCCTCTTCTCTTTTACTCAGATGGTCTTCATCCCCCCATTTCTGAGGGCCAGTCCTGGACTCCTCACCCCCATCCTTCCACACAACCCCCCCATGACCATACACAGGGCAAGTCTTCCTAGAAACACTGCCTTGATTACCAGTTTATTCTGCAATAACTCTGACAACCGAGTGCTGTTTTTTCACACTAGCCACATGAGGATTTTGAAAAATCTTTTTATTTTGAAATCATTCAGACCTACAGAAAAGTTGCAAGAATAGTAAAGTGAACTCCCTCCACCTAAGTACCTCAAATATTAACATTTAATTTGCTTTAACCTTCTTTCTCTCAGTAGGTTTTTTTTTTCCCCCTGGAGCATTTGAGACTAAGTTGCACGCAAGATATCCCTTTACCTCTAAATACTTCAGTGTCCATTTCCTTAAAAAAACATTCTCTTACATTACCAGTTTAATGACCTGATCAGGAAATTAACATTGATACAATAGTATCATCCAATCTACAGACTTTATTCAAATGTTGCCAATGGTGCGGGATCCAGTCCAGGCTGAATACAGCTTGGATTGAATTTGCCAGCTTCTAGACATGACTGAAACCTTTGATCCCATCTGTGGAAAGAGTCCTGGAGGGAGAACTGTCCCATCCACCCAGAGTGGACAAGTGACCTTCCTCTCTGGGCTCCACCCTCCATCACCCAGGAGGATAAAAGGACAGAGTAGCCCAACTACTCTATATATTTTGGCCTGTGGGGTTCAGCTACTGTGGCAACCTTCAGCTTCCCCCAGGCACAGTCACATTCATTCAGCTGGAGACAGAGAAACTCACTCTGTTGCGTGTGTCCTACATGCATCATCTCACGGAAGCCCCCCAGTTTCCACTGTTACCCACTTTGCAGATGAAGAAACTGAGCCTGTAGGGGTTGAGTAATTTGCTCAAGGTCCCTCTAATGATTAAACTCAGAATTAGAAATGAGAGTAGAAAACACACCTTGTCATTCACAGTCTAGCCAATCTTCTTGAGGCTGAAATAAGGCCCCTAGATCAGGGGGAAGTACAACCTCCAAAAGAGACCACTGAGGCCACCAGGCACAGGGCCCACATGAACTGAACATGAGGTCTGGTCCCTCTGTAGGAAATTGGGCATTGTCAATGAAGAAATCAACTTCGAATGCACTAAACACACACTGTGTGTTCAGGGCTATCCCTTGCCATGGGGTGACATCCCGTCTCACCGCTGTGTTCTGTGATCGGCTCTGGGCTGAGCTGGCACCAGACCAGGTCTGTGTGACCTTACGGAGCGCCTGTACCGCACAGGAGAAGCTGCAGGAGCCAGAGGCCGTGAAGCCAGCATCGCACCAGGGAGATCCACATCCCTCCGTTACCATGGACATACCAACTCCTGCCTCGGGACGAAAGGCCATCAGGCCATCATGTCCCAGGAGGTCGTGACCACCTCCCCCACCTCGCCAGGTTTCCTGCCTTCTGTCCCCAGCACAGACGCTGCCACCTCTCTGACTGCTGGCAGTTTGGAAACTGCTTCTGTTTGCGTGTTATGTTTCCCCAACTAAATGTGAGGCTCTCAAAGACTTCTTAAGGTGTCTACTTTCTGAATGCTGTGGCCCTAATAAAGGTGTTTCCTTTTCTTCCTTTTTTCTTAACACTTAAAACTGAGGTAGCAATGATGACAACTTGGTGCCCTACACCAGAGTATGTCTGCGTGGCCCTCGCCTCAGCCACTGAGAGCTTGAGCCTCTCCCCACTGAGGCTCTGCCACGCACTTGGAAAGCCACGTAATACGTCTGGGCCTCAGCTAGTCCACCTGTCAATGGAAACAACCTTTCCTACCTTAAGGTGCCCAAAGCACTTGTACTGCATATGTGTACATAGTTTACAAATATGTGTTGTGTGTGTGTGTGTGTACAACAGCGTAATGGCTTAAGTCAAGTGAAGTATTTATACAAAGCACTTAGCCTAGTAAGTTCCCAACAATGAAAGATTCTACTATTCTGCTAGCACTGTGCTGCTGTGTGACCATCAAACAAAGCCTCCTCGGCATTCTGGCCTGGCTTTTCGTCCCCGCCCTGGTCTCAGCAGGGTCCTCAGGTCCCTGTCCACCGGAAGGACACAAGCCAGAGATGAGAGCCCGGGGTTTTGAGGGTACTGGCTGCCAAATGGCACAAGTGACAGGGAGTCAAGTCCATGCTCCCAAATCCACATCCACCGCCAAGTGGTTCCAAGTCAGCCCAAGGTACTGCCCCTTCCTGCAAAGGTGAGGCCCACAGAGCCTTTCACATTCCAGATGCAGGTCCCTGGCCGGCAAAAGGCCCACTCTGTGGCCACTTCCCACCTTGAAAACATCCTCTGTCCCTTCAGGGTCTGATCTACTGTCCTTCCAAACATGAGGCAATCCCACTTCTTTCAGTAGGCTGCCCAGACCCTCAGAGGGGCCCACACCCCCAGCACAGTACACTACAGCCCCTTCAAAGGCACAGTCAAGTACACCGGTGCACCCTGGGCCTAATGGGAGGAGCACCAACTGTTCACTCAGTCAACAGCACTTACTGAGTGCCTCAGGTCCGCAGGCCTATGCAGATAAAAGAGACAAGATCTCTAGTCTTCAGCAGGGGATCAGATTGGTGGTACACAAAGATAGAAGCTGAAGGTCAGAGTCAAAGATAAGCTGGTTCAGGCCCAAGCTTGCACATTCCTTCCTCCCTGTAAGGTATTCCCATCCCTCCCTTCCAGAGCTCCCAAGTGCACAGAATGAATGAGCCCCAAATGACTGTCCAGAGTCACCCCTCTGGGCGCACTCCTGGACCCTGGGCTCCGCCAAACAATCAGGGGCTCCTGGAGGCAGGCCGAGCAGGCACATTCTCATGTGCGGGGCCCACAGCTCCCCTCTCAGCTGATTGTGTCCAGGCGGCCGGGGTCTCCGAGGCGCATGAATGCCCCTGAATGGGCCCATTCAGGCTGATGGACAGGAGCTGAAAGCTGCACACACACAAAAGCCACTGGGCAGCCGGGAGGGCTCCAGCCCGGGTTTGCCCACGGGAAGGGAGGCCGTCCCACCACAAAGGGCAGTGTGAAGACTTCTCTGCGTATTCAGTGGCATCCTCTGGGTGCCAACTGCACGGCACCCCCTACCCCAGCGGGGGTAACAGAAGCAGATGACGGCACTACATGCAGAAGGCTGAGAGGGTTAGAGGCAACTCAGATCCGACGACACATAAGGAGACACCCTTTCCTTTAATAGCAAGGTGGGGCTCCGGGCCAAGGAGCTGGTGGGTGCCTGTGTGCCTATCTTGTGCATGATTAGGGCTACATTCCCGACACCCATGGTGACCTTTAAGGACTCCGACTGACCTGAGATTGTTTAACATGTCACCAAGAAAAATGATCTCGAAAGGACACGGCCAATATTTAAATGAGGACTGGAGAGACACGGTGCCCTTCTTATGTCACTGACTTGTTTTCCAGGAAAAAAAAAAAATCTCTGAAATGACACTTGTGTTTTTAAATAGAACCAGGAAGGGGAGACCCACCCACCTGGAATTGGTTTGATGCTTCAAGGGGAGGGCAAGCTCTGCAGGTCAGAGGAGCAGAAGCCTTTTCACACTGTTGCACTCAAATGTTTTGAGCTCCCAGTCAGGTGGCTACTTTGGAAAGGATGCTTCTCAGCTCCCAAGATCATATTACTTTAGAAACAACCCCCCAAAAAGATAATTAAAGGTAGTTCCTCCTCATAATGCAATACTATAATGAGCAATTAAAATTAAATTAGTTTGTCATAATAAAAAAGATGGATTACGTTCCTGGGCTTCTCCACCCAGAGCTAGTAATTCACGCTTCTCAGAGAAGTCTGTGACTGCGGAGCAGTTTCACTAAGGAAACGTTCAACGTTCAGACCAATTCTGTGCACAGGTCAGGCTAACGTGGAGATAGGTGTGTACCCTGGCACAAGTGTTCGTTTTGTTTATATTTATTTTATTTTTAAATACTAGAATAATTTAAACATATTAAAAAGGACAGAGAAAAATATAAACATCAATAAATCCATCATCTCAAATGCACAAACGTTAACATTTTGTCCTATTTGCTCCAGGTCCTGTTCTTTTATTTTTTTAATCCTCACCCGAGGATATTTTTGCATTTATCTTCAGATAGAGTGGGAGGGAGAGAGGGAGGAAGAGAGAGAGAGAAACATCGACATGAGAGAGACACATCAACTTGTTGCCACCCACATGACCCCAACCAGGCCGGGGACAAACTGCAACCGAGGTATGCGCCCTTAGCAGGAACCGAACCCGGGACTCCCTGGTCCGTGGGCCGACGCTCTAACCGCTGAGCCAAACCAGCCAGGGCCCAGGTCCTGTTCTTTTTAAAGAAAACGCTATGGAACAAGAAGACGCCACTGCCTCCTATTACAGGGCAGCCACATGTCTGTATTTTTACAGGTTTGCCATTATTGATGCAACATACACAGACTATAACACTGTTGTGTGTGTTTTTTAACATTTTATTTTGAAATAATTACAGATTCACAGGAAATTGAAAAGAAATGTACAGGGAGGTCCCATGAAGCCATCACCCAGCCTCCTCCAGTGTTAATGTTTTGCATTTCTATCAAAAACCAGGATATTGATGTTGACACAATCCACAGAGCTTATTCAGATTTTATGTTTTACAAGCATTCCTGTGTGTATGTGTGTGTATGTGTGTGTGTCTATGCAATTTTATCACATGTGTCGCTTTGTGTAAGTACTACAATCGAGATGCTAACCTGTCCTCCCCCCCCAGGCTCCCTTCATTCTACCCTTTATAGACACACCAATCCCTAACCTCTGGCAACTACTAATTTGTTCCCACCTCTATAATTTTATTATTTCAAGAATATTATATAAATGGAATAGTGCAATATGTGACCCCTGGAGACTGGCTTTCTTACTCAGCATAATTTCCGTGAGGTTCATACATGTTGTTGCATGTATTGATAATGTGCTCCTTTTTTTTTTTATTAATCTTTTCTATTTATTTATTTATTTTTCTTCATTGATTTTTTAGAGAGGGAGAGGGAGAGAGAGATAGAGACACTGATGAGAGAGAATATCAAATGGTCGCCTCCTGCATGCCCCCAACTGGGGGTCAGGCCCACAACACAGGCATGTGCCCTGACCGGGAATCGAACTGGCGACCTCTTGGTGCATGGGTCGACGCTCAACCACTGAGCCACACCGGCTGGGCCATGTATTCCTTTTTTACTGCTGAGTAGTATGGATGTATCATAGTTGTTCAACCATTCACCACTGAAGGACCTCTGGGTAGTTTCTAGTTTGTGGCTATTTTGAAATAACGATGCTATGAACATTCAGGTATATGTTTCTTTGTGACCATCCACAAAAGCCATAAGAGGGCCCAAATAATTTTGAAATATAAAGGAATCTCTCTTTCCAATGTTAAGGATTACTATAGTAATTCTGACAGCATGGTATTGGTAGAGGGATAAATAACATAAATCAAATGATGCTGGACTAAATGAACATCAGTAACAAGAAAAGATCAACCTCCAGGCAACAAAATTTCAGACATCATACGCAGCAGAATTTTCCCTGATACAACACCTAAGGCAAGAGAAACAAAGGAAAAAATGAACACATGGGACTACATCAAACTAAAAAGCTTCTGCACAGCAAAAGAAACAACCATCAAAACGGAAAGGGATCCCACTACATGGGAGAGCATAATCGCCAATGATGCATCAGATAAGGGGTTAATTTCCAAAATATATAGAGTGCTCATACAACTCAACAAAAGGAAGACAAAGAACCCAATTAAAAAATGGGCAGAGGACCTAAATAGACACCTAACCAAACAAGACATACAAAAGGCCAAGAGACATGAAAAAATGCTCAACATCACTAATCATCAGAGAGATGCAAATTAAAACAACTATGAGGTATCACCTCACATCTGTCAGAATAGCCGCCATCAACAAATCATCAAACAAGTGTTGGCGAGGGTGTGGAGAAAAGACAACTCTAGTACACTGCTGGTAGTAATGCAGACTGGTGCAGCCACTGTGGAAAACACTATGGTGTTATCTCAAGAAGTTAAAAATTGAACTGCCATTTGACCCAGTGATCCCACTTCTAGGAATATACCCTAAGAAGCCTGAAACACCAATCAGAAAGAATATATGTACCCCCATGTTCATAGCAGCACTATTTACAATCGCTAAGATCTGGAAACAACCCAAGTGTCCATTAGTAGATGAGTGGATAAAAAAGCTGTGGTACTTATACACAATGGAGTACTATGCAGCTGTAAGAAAGAAAGGTCTCTTATCCTTTGAGATGGCATGGAGGGACCTGGAGAGTATTATGCTAAGCAAAACAAGTCAAGCAGAGAAAGACAAATATCACATGATCTCACTTATTTGTGGAATATAATGAACTAAACAAACTGATGAACAAAATTGACCCAGAGACATAGAGGTGGGGTACAGACTGACAAGCCTCAGAGGAGGGGGGGTTGGGGGGGAGATAAACCACAGCACTTATATGCACGTATGCATGACTAATGGACATAGACAACAAAGCTGGGGACGGGGTGGGGGGGATGGGGAGGAGGGTGTCAATGGGGGAAAAAGGAAAAACATCTGTAACAAAAACAAATTAAAAAATAAATAAATAAAAAAAGAAAAGATCAACCTCAACTTTCACACCTTATACAAAGTAAGTCAAAATGGATCACAGAGCCCTGGCCAGTGTGCTCAGTGGTTAGAGTGTCAGCCCACTGACCAAAGGGTGGTGGGTTCAATTCCTGGTCAAGGGCACATACCTTGGTTGGAGGTTTGATCCCTGACCCGCTCAGGGAATGTGTGGGAGGCAACCAATCGATCTCTCTCTTACATCGATGTTTTACTCTCTCTCTCTCTTTCCCCCTCCCTCCCATCCTTCTGCTCTCTCTATAAAAAAGGGAAAAAAAAAATCAATGGGAAAAATATCCTCGGGTGAGGATTAACAACAACAAAAAATGGATCATAGACTTAAATGAAAACATAAAACTATAAACTTTTAGGAAAAAAATAGGACACATGAAGATATCTGATTTCTATAAGTCACAGAACATCAGGAAGAGCCTTTTAACACATCTCCTCTTCTGTTCTGTCCCACATGACTGAAATTTCACTATTAGATAGTCATACCTTTGGCTTAGGGTCTCATCCAGAAAATTCCTTTGGGAGAGATAAGCTGAGCTTTCTTTCTTTCTTTTTTTTTTTTTTTTTTGGTACATGCCCCTAGAGGGAACTGAACCCGGGACACTCTGGTCCGCAGGCTGACGCTCCAACCGCTGAGCCAAACCGGCCAGGGCAAGCTGAGCTTTCAATCTTGGGGTGAATCAGAGTTATCAAGCTCTCTACAGCTGACAGCGAGAGGAGGCAAGTAAAATGGAAAAGGTACTAACACTTGGAGAATAGGAGGTGACAAGTTCCGCCTACCTGATAATGCCAAAGTCAGTTCTTTCAAAACCTCTAACTGATTCAGTGTCACTGGTGATGCTGGTGATGGGGTTTTACCACCCTACACCTACCCAACATGGGCAGACAGCCACACAAGCTGTCTACCCCTTCATATGCAAAGAACAGGAGAGTGTGTATACAGGTATAGGAGACCAGGGGGCTGCGATGCGACCTCATTAGTATCTACCTCAAAGCAAAGAATGTATATTCCAACAGCGTCACAGTATGGAAACTATAGTTATTACCTATCTAGTATCTTCCTTGCTGGGCTTATTATTTCTTTTACATGGAAGTTTCATGGAACTACTCAGGCAAATGCCTGTTTTGAGACTCACTTGGAACTCTGTGTGCAGCATGGTTGAGGCATGGAGTATTCTGGCTACAGACACAGTGGGCATATTACCAACTTCCAGAGAACCAAAAACAATCAAAGGCTTTTAACCCTAAAATTCTATAGAAACAAGTTCTTCATCTATGCTCATTTAAATCTGTGTCATATAGTCTGAGAAATAAGCATTATAGAAACAACCGGAATGAAAAATGCAAATGCAGGAAGTGTGGTCCCCTGATATCTACGCTTGCTTGTCCCAATCACGGTGAGAAGTGTTCAGAGAGGAGGCACCAAGTCTCCAGAGCACCCCCTGAGGGTAAGAAGCGGCCACAGCCACTCGAAGCCAGCCCTTAGCTTTTCCATGTTACTTTTAATTTACTGATGGGGGGTGGGGGGGACATCAATTCGCTGTTCCACTTACTTATGCATTCACTGGCTGTTTCTTGTACTGCCCTGACTGGAGATCGAACCCCAAACTTTGATGTAGCGGGACAACGCTCCAACCACCTGATCTACCAAGCCAGGGCTCTGTGTCGCTCTCAATGGGCCCCAAAAACATTTCCCGTTTTCTCTCCTGACTGGCAGCTAACCTTTACCTCCTGGCCGGGCTGCTGGGATGAGGCAGCAGAACATGCAAACAGACCAGGAGGCAGGGCCTCAGCCAACCTGGGCCACCCGTACACTGAGGGCCCTCCCAGTTCTGACATTCACCCTTTTGACCACAGCCTTAGTCCAGGGTGACACCTCAGGCTGAGACACAGTCTTTCTCTCTCTCAAGGCAGCCTCCAGAGAAAACCCCAAAGCACAGACAGAACAGTCCCCTCCAGGCTGAAGCCACACTGAGCCACCGAGCTTTCGTGCGACGCCGTGGCTGCCCCAAGGTCAAGTGTGAGGGCTCTCGTCTGACTCCTGCTTGGGACTGGCCGCCCACTGAGCCTTTCCATGCCTCAGTGGCCTCGTCTGTAAAATGCAGTGACAAACTCTCGAGGCGCTCTGCAGGCCTGGCGGAGGAGGCCCTCAGTACAGGCTGCTACTGTGACTTCAATGATCGCTCCTAGCGCACTTACCCAAAGCTGATTTCCCGACTGTCCCCGCGCAGGCGGTCGCATCCTTCAGGAACATGAGATTCTCTACCCAGAACTACGAAAGATCCTGGATGCTGGAATGAGCTCCAGATGTGGAGTCAGGAAACAGACACAGGCTGCACCTGTCACTCAACGTCATTGTGACACCTTGGGGCAGGCCCTTGACCTCTGTGAGATGCTGAGAGTCTCTGCCCTGCACCGGGGTGCTGAGAGGATCAGAAGGGAGGACTCGTGTGAGAGCCCAGCACAGCTGGCCATAACAGGGCCTCGTGGGCTGAATCAAAGAGCAAAGGCCCAGCTTCCCGCCATGAGCGGGCACTCAGAGGGAGGCACAGCCACGGAGCCCGCCTTGCCCCATCCCACCCCATGCACAGAGGCAGGACACAGCACAGGACCACCCTCTCAGCCCGGCAGAGCAGCACTCACCGGGAGCGGGCTCAGCGCTGCAGCCTCGGGCTCACATCCTCCGCCGGCTCTCCAGGTAAGGGGACCGGCCTCCAGCCTTCCCGCGCTGAGGGCTGGAGCTGCAGGGAGGCCTCTTCAGCTACCATCACACAGATGCCAGAACTACCACGGACTGGTTAGTTGTAGGGACCTTTTTCCTGCAAGCTGGCTCTTCAATCCACCCCGTGTCCCACTCATTCTCCTCCAACACCCAGTCTGGGCACACACCACCAAACTTCTAAAACCACCTCCAGGTCACCTTCACCCTGGAAGATCCCACAGTCCTCAGCCAGACTCCACTTTCCAGCATGCGGCCTCTGCCAGGCCAGGCCCAGCCTCTCTTCCTGGCTGCCAAGACCTTCCTCCGGCCCTCTGCACCCTGCCCCACCCCCGGCGCCTGTCGGCCGCCTGCAATGCCTTCCCCGCTCCTCACTCTCCCCAGCCACACAGATATAACTGACGTATCACAGTGTAAGTCTGAGGTGGACAGCCTGCTGTTTGATGCATGTACATATTATGACCCCCCACTTCTGTCCACCCAGATCCTGCCTGGATTTCACAGCTTGGCTGAAGTCCTGCTCCACATTAAAGCTCCCTCCAGACTTCTAGTCCACACAGACACTTTGTTTTTCTTCTGGGCCAATTTCTCTCCCAAAGACATTGCCTTAACATGATCTGCCGAACTCCAGGTGACCAGTTCTGGGACCCATGCACAACAGAGTGCACCGTGCTTCCGGAATGTCACAATGACTCAAAAGTCCTCCTTCCACACCCCAAGTCCAAGACCCACCTCACTCCCTCTAACAGCCCATCTCCAGAACCTCACATTGTCTCCACTCTCTTCCCACAACCACAGCCTGACTTTGCGAAGGTCGTGATGATCGACACGCCCCACCACCCTCCCTCTCCTCCAGGCCAGGACCTCCCACAGGCCGCTCACTATCACGTGTGTGTCCTGGTGGAAGTGCAGCTCCAGAGCTGGGCTGAAAGCCCCAGAAGTGGGCTGAGCAGTAGAGTTGTGGGGCCACTCTCCACCTTGAGCTAATCTGACAACTGGCCGGTGCGCTTGTGGTCCTCACTCAGCCCTCACTCACTGCATTTGCGTCGCTTTGGCCTCTGTGACTAGATACGCTCACTGGGAATGGCCTGGAGCCGTGACCTCCTGCAGCTTCTGGAGTGAAGACAGGCAGGCACACACAAGTACCAGCCGACAGCCCCAGTCAGTTCTGAACTATATGACATGGCCACGGGTCTGACTGAAAAACACCTCCTGCTCGACCTCAGCAAACAGGGTTATCTGGCAACAAAGACGAAGAGAGACCCCAAGAAGGAACTGGGAACACCCAAAACAAAGCCTCTCAAGTACAATTATTTGACCAGTGTTGGCAGCTTTCTTCCCCAGGCCCGAGACATAAAGGTTGGGCTGGGGACACATAGACCATCCATCACAGGAACCTGAGTCCATTAAGGCTCTGCCTTCTTCTACTTTTTTTTTTTTTTTTAAAATCCTCACCCGCGGATATTTTTCCATTTACCTCAGATAGAGTGGGAGAGAAGGAGGGAGAGAGAGAGAGATCGATCCCTAACGACCCTGACCAGGGCGGGGGACTGAATCACAAACGAGGTACGTGCCCTTGACCGGAATCGAACCTGCGACTCTTTGGTCCGTGGGCCGACACTCTAACCCCTGAGCCAAACCCGCCAGGGCAAGGTTCTGCCTTCCTGAAAGGCATGTCATGAGTAAATGCAAATCCTGGTCGACTTTCTCTACACATTAGAAATGCATTTTGAAACCTAGTATCTCAGGTAGAAATCAGGTGCAACCAGGATCTATGCTGCAGAGACAACACCCCTTATTTCCCTCCTGGGCCAGCAAGAGGGCCACGTGTCTCAGGCTCCCTTGGAGATCAGTGGAGCCACCGTGACTGACGTCTGCTCTCTGTCCTCCCTCATCTCCGGGCTGGACGCAAGTTCTCAGGTCCACCACTGTGGGCGTGGGGCCCAGCAATCTGTTTTAGTAAGCCCTCGGGTGATTCGGACGCCCACTGAAAGTTGGGAACCACTGCTCCAGAAGGTGGCAGAACTTTGAGATAGAAAGATCTGGGTCCCTGAATGAATGGAGCAGTGCTATGAACCCGCACTGAGCGTAGGAATGAACTTCTGTTGTGTTCAGCCATTTGGGGGTTATTTTGTAAAGCAAGTATTTTGACCCAACTAAAACACTAATAACCACTGGGCTCCGGGTCTAGTCTACTCTTTGTGGCCATGTCCCACCTGGGGCTTTCCTAACGTCCCAGGCTGGCAGGGCAAGCTCTCTGGAGAGCAGCGAGCTGGGCTGTTTGATTCCGGCTGTGACAGCCTGCACAGGAACCCTTTCTACCCACTCATTCACTCGTTCGCTCAGTCTGGTCGGTATGTTAACAATGGGGGAAGCGGAAGTCACTGCAGGGCCAGGATCAGATAGCAGCCAGCTGCTGCTGCTAACACATTCCTGCTGCCCTCCAGCGCTCCTGCCTGCACAGGCTGCCTGGCACCCCGGGCCAGCACCTGCCTGCTTGTCAGTTAAGGGCGTCCACAGTCGGCATCTGGGCCCTAATCACAGAGCCTCAGGGACCCCGTCCCCGCAGCTCCCACAGGCCAGCAGCTGTAGCCGCAAAACAAACCGAGACCCAGGCTGTCCTAAGAAGCTTGGATGTCCACCGTTCTATCTGTGACACACACGTTCAGGGCCTTGTCTCTCCTTGCCATCTTTCCCTTCCTTCTCCAAATTAAATCCCACTTATTCTTCAAGCCCCCTCGCCCCACGTCCTGTCCCTTCCACAGTCCACAGACTGCTCCTTTCTCCTGTGGCCTTACACACTCTGTGTCTGAGACTTTGGGTGTGGCCTCAGACATCACAGGGCCCACCCCATGCGGGATAGCGGCTTTACACAGTGCTGTGCCTCCCCATCGAAACACACTGTTTACGGCAGGGGGCTATGCTGTGCACGCCTTCCACATACCCCGAGCCTTGGCACCAGACACAGGGCACTCATTACCTTGGCACTCACTAAATGCTTACTTAGCGATTGGTGAGTGAGGTACTTGGGAGGCCAGCAACACCCAGGTGAGCGCCTGGATGACACTGGACATGCACCAGCAGGACCAGTAAACCGACACTTAAAACACAGACACACGGACCAGTCTTCTTTGCTGGGGACACACTTCGGCCCCAGATTTCTCCTCCAAGCACAGTTCCCTTCCCTCTCCTCCAGCCGGCCTCTTGCTCCCACTATGATTATTTAATCACACAAAAAAAGAAAACACTTCCCCTTGGCTCTGGGAGCTGCCTGGGTTTCCTTGCTGTCTTGAACTCTGTCCTCACCACAGATTCTTTTTGCCATGGGCTATTTATTCCTTTTGCTGCTGTCCCAGCAAACAGGGCCCAGGGCCAACACAGAAGCACACACAGCTCTGCAAGCCTCCCACACCTGCTACCTGTCCAAGCAGGGCCTATCCCTGGGCAGTTCTAAAGGAGATGTGGCTGACTGACTTCCACTCGGTTCTTGGCCGCACACCAGGCTGGACAAGGAACGCATTCCCGCCACGCTCCCCTGCCCCCGGGCACGCTGGCCACTCCTGCTCGGCAGGTCTGCTCACCAGGTGCCCGGCCCTCTCTCGGGAGCCCCCTGCTCACTGCTCCTCTCCCTTTTGTTAATCTCTTCCCCAAACCCACAAAAGAAGCCCCAAGCCAGTCGGGGCCACGGAGCAGCCCGAGTTGGACATTTTATGAAACCTGAAACCACCAGCCTCGCGTTCTCTCCTTCCAGGGGCAGCAGTCACTGTCAGGCCGCAGCTTTCTGCACGGCAGCGAGGGGGACCTGGGCTGGCCCGGGAATCGGGGACTCGTGTGCATCACACTGGCAGGTGAGGAGACAGTCTAGCTGCTTGTTGCTTGTCGCCCGTGTGGCGTTGAGCTAATCGCAAAACCTCACAGTATCTCAGTTTCCCCATCTGTAAACAGGGCTAATAGATACTAACCCCTCCAAGGGCTGCTGTCAAGATGATATGAGCAAACAATACAGACACTCAGAATATCGTCCAGGTGCAAGGAAACTCCACAGGGGTCAGCTCCTGCCATTGTTATGGGGACACATTCCTCAGGCCTCACTTTAGGAGGCCGTTAACCTCTGAGGAATGTGCAAGACGGAGTACAGACCACTGTGAGCGAGAAGATAAAGGCCAAGGGGTAGCTCAAGGCCACAGAATCTTCCAGAACCCATGACCTCCATGGAAAAGCACCTGGAAAACGTCATGATGATGATGATGGACAGAGCTCAGTCCTTCTGAATCCCTCAGCCAGGACCCAAGTGGACCAGTAACTGCCCAAACTGGCAATGATGACCTCACACTTAGAAGCCATTTAAGTAAATGTTAGATTTAATTAAATACGTATTCAATTTTGCAGGTCTTTCATTTTAAAAATGTACGTGTATATATTCACATATATATTCATACATGTATTTTTTTGAGCTTGCAAATATTTTTCACTGATAAGCACCAAGAAGGGCACCTAGATGCCAAAGAATGTTCCAGTCTGAGAGAAGCCCGAAGGACCTCTCCTTCGTGGGGACAGGGTTTCAAGGAAGACCTGCTGAAGGGGGACAGAGCCCAGCACACTGTCAGTGCGCCACGAAAACACGAACACTTCATAGCAGACAAAGCAGAGGAGTGGTCCAGGCGGAGGAAACGGCACGAGCAAAGGCTGGGCAAAGGCTGGGCGGAGCGAGCGCGTGTGTTGCTGAAAGAGCAGGATGGAGTCTGGGTTGGCCACACCGTAGACTTGGAAGAAGGCAGCAGGAGAGATCAGGGCAGTTATGTCGGCCAATGCCCACACACGGACTTGGCGCACACTTGTCGAGCTCCTACTATGTGGCAGGCGCTGGGGACCCCGTGGTGAACATGCCAGGCAGGTGAACGTTCTGCCAAAGTGGTGAACGTTCTCCCAGGGATGTTGGGTAGACCAGCTGTGCGAGCCCCAGAAGCTGATTTAGCAGGTCTAAGCAAGCCCCCCCCCCACACACTAAATATTTTTAAAGCACCCACATAATTCTGACACACACTTGGAAAACACCCATCTGGATCCGTGTAAGTCTCAGGAGGGCCTGAATGCCCCTAATCCCAACATGCCTCCGTGAATTTAAGTCCCTCCAGAGAAAGAGGGCGCACCACCTCCCATGCAAATGCTTTGCAGACTGTAGAGTGCCCTACCAAAAAAATAAGCTTTATTGTTATTGATATTGGGTTATCATCCCACCATTGGACAGGGCTGACCTTTGGGTCCTTCTTCCTTATAAAGAACCGAATCTGCACCTTGGAACACCCTTCAACCATCTGAGGCACAGCTCCTGTCCCCTCCCTGTCTTCTTTCTCCTCTGGGAAGGGTGAGGACCCCACGGCACCCTGACCACCGGCCCTGCACAAGCTCCTCTTGTCTAGGTCCCTCTTGAAGTCTGACCCATTATCCCGCAGGTGGCAAGAGAACACCTCGGCCCCTCCCACAGCCCTCCCAGATCAGGGCCCTGCTCCCATCTGTCCTGGTTTCAGTCTCCCTCCTCCACCGAGGAAGGAGCCAGACACTTTGGGAAGCTTCTATTTTCTCTGTCAAAATGACGTCATGGGTCCCAAGCATCAGGAGCACTTACTCAAAACAAAACTACAAAGCCCACTGATTGTCTTCAGCTACATTTTTCAAACTCGGTAGATCTTCCGGAGCTAAGGAAAGTCTGAGAAAAATTGTTTGGAAGAACAGAACATTAACTGTCTTTTTCTTTCATTCAGCATCTAATAATAGTTATGACTCAGGAGAAAAGTTTTATGTCTTTCTTTCAAAAAAGGATAAGAAATCTTTTTATGCACTTACCATGGAAAATGCTTAGCTCGTCAAATTCCACGTGGGAAAAGGAGCTACCAACACTGCAGCGGGGCCCTGTGGCACCAGCTCCCTCAGCCCTGGTCTCATCCTTGGATGGGTGGCAGGTAATGGGAGGGCTCAGCAGGGGAAGCGGGTGTGGGCAGGGTCAGGGGGCAACTCGGAAGTCTTTGACTCCGCTGAAAAGGAATCCCTTTTTAGACCCCACTTACGGTGTTGGTTCTGGGGTGCAGACAGGGACAAGGGCTCCAATCGGAGAAGTGCTCTTGGACACGGGCTCTCAAAGTGCAGTCCTGGACGAGCAGCACCAGCAAGAGCTGAAAGGAACCTGCTGGGGCCCCACCCAGACCTACGGAACCCGCTCGGCTCTGGGGGTGCAGGCCAGCAGGTGTTACCAAGCCCTGCGGGGATCCCGATGCACATGAGAACCATGACTGCAGCACCCAGGCTGTGTTCCATTCCAACCAAGATCAGAAACTGTTCTGCACCCGGCTGGTAGGAAACCAACTCCGGGTGTTCCCATTTCCTTGGAAAGGTCAACATCGTTTTTAGTTCAAGGTGAGTGGTTCTATTGATTTTAACATGACAATAAGGCAACTACTCTTTTCATGGTGAGGAAGAAAAGCAGACAATGCCTACAGGACACAGTGCCTACAGGACACACTGCCTACAGGACACAGTGCCTACAGGACACATTGCCTACAGGACATGGGTGGCTTTGGAGGGAGTGAGCTCAAAGGTGTAACATCAGCTCAGCCTTCCATGACCCCTGCCTTTCTTAGCAGAGGGCCTCCCCCCAGCTGGTGACCACTTTATCTCGCCTGGGGTTAACCAGCCCCTTTCTCTTCCGACCCAGCCTCTCCTGGAGGGTCTCCTCCACCCAGACTCCACCCACCCACAACAGGCTGCAGCAAGGAGACCCAAACCCCAGTGGGTCTGGCTTGAGACCCTAACTTGAGACACCTGAGATCACAGAGTTTACAGCGGCAGCCCTGTCGGTCTCTGTGGTTCTCAAAGCCACAGCCATGCCAGAGCTTTAGTGAGGCCACAGTGACCTCCGATTCCAGTGACTCAGCTGGGCCCCAATTTCCCTATCTACAAAATGGACAAATAACGACGTAGTAAGTGCTCACTAAATGTCAGCATTCATGGCCTGGAGAAAGCGAGCGCTGGGAGGGTGGTGGAAGCATCTAGATGCTAGGGTTCCAGCACCCACTGCCCTCCTACCCGGCTGCCCCTTTCCCTCAGCCCCCAGCCCCCTCCACAGCCCCTCTGGAATCTTGAGTGCACAGCAGGAGCTCAGTAAACGAAGTGAGCTGAGGGGAGAGAGGTGTAAGGAAGAGACTGGTGAATGTATGGCTCGGGCAAAGGCAGAACTGGTCAGTGATGGTATTTGAGGGGGAAGAAATTTCCTAAACAAAACAAACTGTTTACTACCATGAACGAAGTCAAAACAGTAACCAGCTAGTATGAAACACAGGACATTCTTTTTTCTTCTAAAAGATTAAAATGGTTCCAAAACTCATTCCTTTCTTCTCTGAAGAGCACGCTGTCCAACCTCTGATGCTGGGAGCACCAGATGCGGCCTACACACACCACCCCTCCCTCCCCCAAAGGTCCTCTGCCTTCTCTGGGTAGGGGAAGACAGTCAGATCTAGTCAGTGTCACTGGTTAAGAAATGAGTAAGTAATTGTCCACAGAATGAGGCGCAACCATCCCAGTGCTTAACGTAGTCCCAAGATGCTTGCGTTTTTGGTCTTGGACTTACTGGGGGGAGGTGGTTGGACAGTGAATGAAGCAACCACCACAACTGTGTGTATATACTCTGACTATAACTATATAATGTGGAGTCATCAGAATAAAGACAAAGGAAATACACAAATGAAAACAAGTTTGTTAGGTGATGATGAGATTATCATCTTTTTTTTTTTTTACCTTTTTCATATAATGTGGTAATACTGACTTTGCACTTTAAAATTTTAGATGTAGGATAACATATAAACATGTTGAGCTTCCAGGATGGTGAGGGGTGAGAAGGGCAGAGCCCATGCAAGGACCAGTTACCCTGAGACCCCAAGGCCTGACAGCAGGGACTGCGGAGGAGGGTGTGACCTGCCCTGGGGGCCTCCAGAGGGAGAAAGGGAGGAGAAGACAGACAATAGCTGAGCATAAGGAAGAAATGTCCCCCCAGTGGAGCTGTCCAATACCAGAAGTAACGGCCAGGCCCCGGTCTCCTGTCCTCGCAGAAGTGCGGGGAGGGAAGTATACTCATCTACCTGCAGCCGCTGCTGGGCTCAGGTGCTTCCAGACCCCACCTCTGCACACCATGTGCTGCAAGGGAAAGATGTGGTCAGCGGAGGACGGGAGCCTCAAACCCAGGTCTCCCAGGGCCGGGACCACCACACCGGGGCTTCCAATCCCAGTGGTGCTGCTTGGCCTGGAAACGGGCTAGGGTGTGCCCGATGAGCGGGGAGGCCCACTCCCAGCGCCTGCGGGGTGGGCTGCCCCCAGCCTTGCAAACAGCCCGGTGTGCCCTACAGACATCATCGTTTTACACCCTTGTCACGAAGGGAAAGGTGGAGAGCGCCTCCCCACAGCAAAGAGGAAGAGACAGCTGCCTACAAAAGCTAGGAAATGTTTCATCAGAAAAGTCTGTCTTCATAGGAATGGTCCCATCCGGCCTTCCAATCTCTAACTCCAGTTTCTCAGAGATCCATCGGATCGTGTCTTTTTTTTTCCTTCAGGAACAAAAAAGCCCCCTCCCCCCCGCTCCCCCCGCCCCCCAAGACTGACCTAAACAGGCCTGGTAACAGTGAGACAGGGACAGGAGCCAAGCAAAATGAAAACGCAGAGGGCCTCATGGAGATAGTCAAAAGTACTTGGTCACGCTTCCATATCCTGGCTCGTGTTACAGCCAACTTTTGTTTACTGGCCTACAGATTCTCTTCCTGCCCTTCCCAGCTTCCTATTTTAATTTTCTTCTTTCTCTGGTCACTATTATCTCGGCACACAATGAACACAGACAACAGAGGAGCGGTGAAAAAAACTCAACTAAGTTACCTGCTAAGGCTGATTACCTGATCCATCTGGAAAACAGGGAATGACAAGCTGACAAAGACTGGGCGCCCCTCCCTGCCACTGATGCGGTTATCTCCCGTCACCCCCACCCCCAGTGCTATCGGCGAAGGCTCCAGTCCGTGACCCGTGGGGGAGGAAATGCGAGTTCTCAAAGGTCCCGTGAAGGGAGGCCAGGCGCCGCGGCCGTTCCGTGGAATTCACACAGACGCGCACGGTCAGGAATAAAATCCCGGGCTTCACGGTGGATCGAACCTGAGGCTGTTTTTCAGCCAGCCCAGCTCTGCACTTTCAGGAATTAACAATGGGAAGTGAGAGCGGGCCTGGGTATGATTTAAACCTGATCCCCCCTCCGAAGACCATTGTACAGCTGAGCAGGTGCCTCCATTCACACATTCCGCCCTCTCCAGTTACAATGGCAAAGGGCTCGCGACTCCCACACAGCAGCCAGCCAGCTCTGAGGGCTGTGAGTGCCCTGGGCGGCCCCAGGCACAGGCTCGTTGCGACACTGTCTGTGCCCAGTCCAGTCGCAGTTCTGGTCTGGTTGAGGCCATAAGGCAAGACATCTAAGAGCAAAACCACACCTGGAAACGAGAAAACATACACTTACACACAACAACAGTTTGAGGTAATAATTTCAATAAGGCCCGAGGAGCTGGCCTCATAGAAGGGTCCTGAGAAGGTGGGTCTGGGCAGGCCTGGAAGTGACTGTGGAGATCCCAGGACGCCCCAAAGCAAACTGTGAAGAAAGCAGAGGGGCAGGAGTGGAGGCCTGGGGGACACGGGGGGGACACTGAGCCCAGGTCTGATGCACAGGTCAGAGAGGAACACTCTGAGAGTCTCACACTGTCCACCGGCGCAGAAAGGCCAGAGGAGTGGGGAAGGTCCCCTCCCGAGTGGACAACTAGCTAGATGAGACGTCTGCACCTTTGCAGACCGCCACCCCCACCCGGGAGGTGGCAACATCACCTCCATTTTAGGTGGGAGAAAACCCCATCAGCATCCAGCTTTTCGTTACATTTCAGAATGGCTCAGGCAGCCAAAAACTAGAAAGAACCCAAATGTTCATCAACAGATGAACGGATAAACAAAAGGCGCCTAGCCACACGGTGGAGTCTTCTTCAGCCCTACAAAGCAATGAAGTACTGATCCAGGCCACACCAGGGTGAAACCTGAGAACATCACATACGTGTAAGAAGCCGGCCATGACAACCACATGTTGCATGATTCCACTGACAGGAAATGTCCAGAACAGAGACAGAACGAGATTAGGGGTTGATGAGGGTTGGGGGAGAATGGAGAGGGACGACCATCAGGGTGATGGAAATGCACGAAACGTGTATAGTGGGTGCACAGCTCTGAACATACCAAAAACCACCGATTGTACCTTTTTATGTCTCAATAAAGCTGTTATTTTAAAAACTGGCTTGATGGCCCGGGCAGTGTGGCTCACTGGTTGAACGTCGACCCATGCACCAAGAGGTCGCCGGTTTGATTCCTGGTCAGGGCACATGCCCAGGTTGTGGGCCCGATCCCCAGTGGGGGGCATGCACAGGAGGTGCCCAATCGATGTTCTCTCTCATTGATGTTTCTATCTCTCTCCCTCTCCCTTCCTCTCTCTCTAAAATCAATAAAGAAAAAAAATGTTAAAAAAAAAAACTGGCTTGATGGGAGTTTTCCTAAATTTATTTGCTAGTCCCCTATCCTCATATAGAAAATACATATTTGATTCAACTTAATCTTTACTAGTAATTCAAGGTCATTGCTTTAATGATCAATCAATGGGCACCATTAATCATAATTAAAATCACGTGTCCCTCACTGAAATGCTTCTGAATATCCCAGCACGGTGCCCTTTCCTGTTTCTGCCTCCTTCCCCACCACTCACTGGCAGGCTGTGGGCCCGCACCCACCTGCGCTGGGACGCCTCCTCCCCCACACCTCACTGTGCAAGCCCACGCTTGTGCCAAGGCTCAGAACAAATCCTTTCAGCCAGGCACCTGGGTGAGGCCCCTCTGCTGAAACTCAGCAGAAAAAGGTGGGAGAAGATAACTGTGTTATCTCCATTTCCCTTTGAAAGGAAGACGTATTGATGAGTTTAATCTTTCTCTGGAAACAAGGTTTGTGTGGGGAACGTAGGCAAATTTGGATTCAGGGGATAAAGAGGGCTGGGGGAGGGGGAGCAACCATTTTAAAGAGGGTGGTCAGGGACAGCCTCCCTGCGGAGGTGACAATCCAACCTGAGGGGAGGGGAGGGGAGGGGAGGGGACGGGAGTCACACAGTAGGGAGCGCAGAATAAACCCACAGAGGCCCTGAGTGCTGAGTGGGTTTGGGAACAAGAAACAGGGATCAAACCAAGCAGGGGAACGAGGGGAGGCCAGCAGGGTCATGCGAGGTCAGCGCAGGTAGCAAGAGCTCTGGCTTCCCCCTGAGTGAGAGGAGGATGACTATCTCCTCATTATTCCCTCAACGCTACCCTGTTCTGAACACCGCCCACTATCTGGTGCCTGTCCTGCAGCCCTGTTGGGTGAATCCGGCTGGACACATGGCTGAGCATGACCTGAGGTAGGAAGTACCTCGGGCCTCCCATGCCTGGCATCTGCCTTCTGGAGGCATCCTCAAGGAGACGCTTCAGAGAGGGCATGAGGCACAGCAATGCCCACCTCAGTGCGTGGTCCAGAACACACAGGAGCAGTGAAGGCTGGGAAACCGGTCTCCCCAAGGTACTACTCAAGCAGTAAAAAAGGATGTGTTTTAGAGTGAGAAGTGGGGTGGGAGGAAATGGAAGGTTATCCCAATAGGATAAAAACAGCAGCTGCTGAGTAGCAGAGACACTCGACAGGTGTGTCTCCAAGCTTTACAATGATCAGGCGAAGGTGATGCTACTCCCCATTCAACAGAAGACAAGACGGAGACCTGGAAAGGCCCAGTGACTTGGCCAAAGCTGGCAGGCAGGCGATGCGCGACCCGAGCCCACTTCATGCTATCGGTCCGATCACATGGAACTGCTTGATCAGCAACTATTTCTGAGCGACCAGGGCAGCTGCTTCATCTAGACCCTATGGAGGGGCCTGGCACTCCCAGTATTCACCCACAGCAGAAGCTCTGAAGTGTGGGGATGGGGGGTTGGAAGATGGACGATTTGTAACCTTGTATTCTCGCAGCCTTGCCAGCCTAGGTGCACTGAGTGCTTCTTTTGCATGTGAATAAGATAAGGTTTGCATGACAACGGCTGGAACACCGCCTCGAGTGGACTAATGGGTCTTAGGATTCAAGTATGTCTGCGTTTGTTATTTTTTAGCTTCAAAGTCTCTTTCCGCAGTAAAAAGCAAAAGACAAGGCTAGGCTGTATGGTTTGCAGAGACGCCATCTCAAGGAAATAATTTACATAAATCTACTTGTAACCTGGGGGAACCAATCTGCAAATAAATGGGACTTCTTCCAAAGATCTGGAGCATTTGCTCCCTTGCAAAGCTCCCCCTCACTCTAAGCAGCATGTGCTTGTAGTTCATTGCGTTGCACTGATCCCGGCAGGCCGAGAGACGGCACTGAAGGTTCTGGATGGAGGCAGAACCTCTACTATTGGGCCCTTTGAGTCAAGAGCACACACAAGGTTTCTGAGCCTGGCTGGCGTCAGAACCACCCCAGAGGCCCTTTCGGATCCCAGTCCTGGCCTTTCTGGATCAGAGCATCCAGGGGTGAAGTCCAGGAATCTGCATTCTATAATATTTATTTATTTATTTAAATCCTCACCCAAGGATATTTTTCCATTTATCTTCACATAGAGTGTAAGGAGGAGAGAGAGAGAGAAACATTGATGTGAGAGAGACACATCGACTGGTTGCCTCCTGCATGACCTCGACCAGGGCCGGGGACGAACTGCAACCGAGGCACATGCTCTTGGCCGGAATCAAACCTGGGACTCACTGGTCCACAGGCCGACACTCTAACCCCTGAGCCAAACCAGCCAGGGCCCAATTCTTCGTTCTAGAGACGTTCAGTACTAAGATCTGCAGGAGAAAGCTGTTCCGACCACAGACACAGAGGTAAAACGAATCAGAGAGAACTCTCTCGTTTACAAAAAGGTTAGTCTGGGGAGCAGCAGGACGGCGGTGGCAAAAGTAACCAAGGAGGAGCTACTGACTCTTAGTGGAAATCCTGGCTTGTGTCAGATGGCATCCCGGTTTGATGGCAGCCAGGAACAACCCATGATTTGGCACTAAAATCGTGAGCAGAGTTATTTGCTTAAGTTTTTTTTTTTTTTTTTTAATATCTTAATGCTCTATGTTGCTCAATTTTCTTTTGGTGAATGTGTTTGACTCCCCCCCTACCCCAAATTGCCCTCATCTTGTAATCAGATTGCTCACTTCATTGAAAATGCTACACTCGCCCTGGCCGGTTTGGCTCAGCGGTTAGAGCGTCGGCCCTGGGACTGGAGAGACCCGGGTTCGGTTCCCGTTAAGGGTGCATACCTCGGTTGCAGTTTGTCCCTGGCCCTGGTTGGGGTCATGTGGGTGGCAGCCAGTCAATGTGTGTCTCTCTCACATCGATGTTTCTCTCTCTCTTACTCCCTCTCTCCCTCTCATTCTATCTGAAGAGGAATGCAAAAAGGGTCCTTGGGTGAGGATAAAAGAAAAAAAAAGAAAATGCTACCCTCGATGCTTCTGAAAATGAGGGCCACTGTGGACTCATGGTCTCTGCCCCAATCCTCGGCGCCCCTCTCCACACTGAAGGGGCGCAGTGCAGGCCGCCAACCACTGGCTGAGGGAGCCCCTCTGGAGAGCACTCTCTTGGCCCTTGGATATCATCTTCCTCTCTCTAAAACACTTCTCTTTCCAGCCTACCTTGTCATACTCTAGAAAAAGCTTCAGTGACCTCAACTTTAGAAAATATTATTTTTCTCCAATTTGGACCGTTTACAGTTGTCTGAAAATGAGTTTCACTGACTATCTCACACTCGAGTAAAACCGAACCATTTGCTAAACTATCTTGACTGGCAGCCCCTGCATTCCAGGCTAATGACTATTAATCGGGGGGCCGTAGTTATAAATTCCAGTCTGCTTTGGAAGAGTCTGCAGAATAAGAACCCAGACCAGAGCTGTCTGGCATTTCATGATGGGAGTCGGCCGAGTCCATCACTTGGCTGGTACTGATAGCCCATGTGCATGGCCACAGTGGGTGCCCAGGGTAGACAAAATATAGCACAGGGTCCTGCCTTCCCCCTAGTTAGGGAGACAAGGCCTACACACAGAAACAAATAGGGAACAACACAATATGCTTTGTCCTGTTCACGAATCACAGATCGATAAGTAGCACATAGGAGCGATGAGACAATACCGTCATGTAACACACCAGTTGTGTCTGACTGGGGGGCACATAGAAGAAAGTGTGACACGGTCTGACCTGGAGTTTGGGTCATCAAAGCCAGCGTTCAGAAAAGGGACAGAGGGTTGGGGGTGGAGTCTGGAAGGGAAGTGGGTGCAGAGATTGTCCAATGGCAGGATTCATCCGGCGGGGTGAGGCCAGTGTGGGGGGCTTTACGAACAAGGTCAGGAAGGCTGGACTGGGTATGTGAAGTCAAAGGGAGCGATGGGGGACTTCCTAGACGTGTTGTAAGTGATGGGTGGATGGTGTTTTCGGAGGTCGGAACTGATACTAATGCGCAGGGTAAGTTGAATGAAGGAAACGGAGGCAGGATGTTATCTCAACGACATGTCTGTCTTTGGATGGTTGCAACCCCGCCACAGTTTAGTTTCAAAAATTGTATTTACAAACAGATTTGAGGCCCTCCTCTGATAACCTGCCCGGGGTTAAAACTCCTAGGTTCTGTCTAAACCCCAGCTTTACCAGTGAATGGTGCTCATACCTGGCAGCGCCTAGGCTCCCCCAATTCCCTGGCCTTGTGCTGGCCCCCTCATCTGTGACCCAGGTTCACAGAGCGACGCCGCCCCCTGTCTAAACCAGCATGCCCTCCCTCCCTCTGCACCCTCAGCCTGTGTCCGGCACTTGCTCTTGGCAGCTGGTCTCGTGCCATGTGCCATGCTCTTTCCCACAAGCAGCCGGTGAGGCTGCAATCAGCCAGGAAAGGGGCTGTGGGAGCGGGGACCCACTGCAGGTATGGAGCAGCTCTGACTATAAGAGCTACGTACCTTGCTGAAAACCTTGAGCAAAGAGACTGGAAAAACCAGCAAACAAAAAATGAAAACAGACACGTGCACCAACATCCCCAATGGGTAAAACCAGGCCGCGGAAGCACTGTTCTCCTGCGTGGTGGAGACGGGAGAGCTCCATCAGCCGTCCCGGCTAACCAACTACGAGGTGCCAGAGGCACAATGCACGCACTGGCTTTAGGGGAAAAGTCACCTTAGCTTTAGGTGTGCTCTGGGATTCGTATCAGGTATCTTCCCTTCTACCGTGGGAATCGGACCTCACAACAGCAGGGGCAGCGGGCAGCTATCATTCCCATCCTGCATCTGGAGGCCTGACCCAACCGAGCGGGTGCTCAGCACAGTCAGTTAAGGGGTGCAGGGAAAAGTGGGCAGGGCCCTGGGCACCTTTCCCCACTATCCCCACCATTTGGCCCCGAATCCCCTGTGAGGCCTCAAACCCCTCTCTGAACCCAAGTCGGGGGCTGCCGTTGTTCCCTGACTCTCTCTTTACTCCTCCCCCTTCCCATCCCAGAGAAACACTCAAATCCCAAGCCCTGGACACAGGACGCTTTCCTTGGGAACGCAAGCACCATCGCCACCCAAGACTCCCGCTGGGGTCCAAATACTACCCAGGCCTCTGAACACGTGAAATCACTACCCCCAGCCCTGTGGTGGGTGGGCAGTGCTCTGATTAACAGAACTACGCTATATGTCTCATAACCAAGTTTTAAAAATATGTTCTACAAACAGTTCTGTATTGTGATTGTGGTGGTGGTCCCACAAATCTCTACATGGAATAAAACTGCACGGAAGTAGGCCCTGGCCGGGTAGCTCAGTTGGTTAGAGCGTTGCCCCCACATACACCGAGGTTTCGGGGTTTGATCCCTGGGTCAGGGCACATACAGGAATCAACCAATGAACACATAAGTAAGTGGAACAACAAATCAATGTTTCTCTCTCTCTAAAATCAATTTTTTTAAAAATCGCATGGGCCTGGCCAGTTTGGTTCATCGGTTAGAGTGTCGACCCACAGACCGAAGAGTCTCAGGTTTGATTCCCAGTCAAGGGCACGCACCTCGGATGCAGATCCGATCCCCAGCCCTGGTCGTTCAGGAAGTTACCAATCAATGTGTCTCTCTCACACCGATGTTTCTCTCTCTCTCTCCTCCTCCCTCCCTCCCACTCTATCTAAAAGTCAATGGAAAGATGTCCTTGGGTTAGGGTTAAAAAAATTAATAAATAAAACAAATAAATAAATAAATAAAACCTGCATGGAAGAATACAAACACACGCACAGTGAAGGCACGTGAAAAATGCGGGGAACTGAGTAAGGTCTGTACTCTGGTTGAGAGTAACGTACTCAAGTCGTCACCATGGGGCCACTGTGAGAAGAGTTCCCAGGACTCTTTCTTTTCTTTTTAAATAAATTTTATTGATCTTTTAGAGAGAGGAAGGGGGGGAGAGAGAGAGAGAGAGAGAAATATCAATGCAAGAGAGAAACATTGATTGGTGACCTCCCACAGGCTCCCAACCGGGAACCAAACCCCAAACCCGGGCATGTTCCCCTGACCAGAAATCGAACCGATGACCTTTTGGTACCAGGAATGACACTCAACCAACTGAGCCACACTGGCCAGGGCCCCAGGACTCTCATGTACTATTTTTGCAACTACCTATGAGCCTAATTATTTCAATAGAAAAGTAAGAAGCAAACAAAACAAAAAATAACCCAAACTCATAAGCCCAGTCGTTTACATTCAGATCATTTTCACACCCACCAGGGCCTGTGAGCTGGCACGCTTCCCCAGGCCATCTGGAACTGGTCCTTGGAGCCCAGCGTTCATGTCTAACACGGGCAGCTCAGGCACCCGTGGAAGCCTCGCACATTTCCAGAGTGACCAAGGAAAGCATGCCCCGGCGTATCTGGCTCTGCGAGGAGTAGGCGGGTATTCTGTTAAAAGTCCCTGTTGGAAGCCCCACTCACTGGGAACTGATGGGCCAGAGATGGGACCAGCTTTCCCAAGCAGAACCCAACAAGACTCAAAGGGCAGATTTAAGGCTGGGTTTCTTCTAAGAATGCCTACCCAATCTCTGATGTCTTTGGAAAGAAGACGAGTAGAAGTCCACGTGAGTACATATGCATACACATATATGCACACACATACACGTACAGACACACACTCAGCTTAGCCCAAGGAGCAAAAGTAAGTTACAAATATTAACTAAGTCAGTGATTGTCAAGACTGTGATCTAGAATTACCCCCATTTATAGGGACAGGAAAGGGTTACTACAAACACAAACCATGGCTTCCTCTGCAGTGCCACAGACCCCCCTGCCAGCCTGGGAAAGCCTACGGATCCTCAGAATGCTATTAAATGCACAAATTAAATACATAGCATTGCAAAGGAAACCAATTACAGTAAAATGCTATTATCAAAATATTTTTAAACTGTTTGCTATGGTAATATTAAATCAGAGCTAGCAGCCATGGCCAGGTAGCTCAGTTAGCATCATCTGGATATGCCAAGGATGGGGGTTCGATCCCCGGCCAGGTCATATAGAAGAATCAACCAATGACTGCATACACAAGTGGGACAACAAATCGATGTTTCTCTCTCTCTCTAGTCAATAAATTTTTAAAAAGAAAAAGACCTAGCAGTATGTTTCATAAGCACCTTAATTTTGAAGTAGTGATGAAGACAACAATAGTTTGAGGCATCTACAATGACTCTTAATGTGTTATTAAAAAAAAACAAAACAAAACAAAACAAAACTCAACAATTCCTACTGGTGTCCATCACAGGTACTGCTAATACAGTACAGTCTGTTGTCTACATTCATAATCAAAGGAAATGCAAATGTTCAGCTAGTGAAATTTAAACGTAATTTTTTCCGTCTAAGTTTCTGGCGCCCCCCTGAATCCCGTCTGTGGGTCGACTCCCGTGAAAAAGCTCTGGAGCCTGCAGGTGAGCTACAACTTCCGTGGGAATGAAACACTCCTTCCTCTCGGGACCGCGGCCCTCCCTCCGGGTTTCCAGGGCTTACGTACATCCCACAGAGGCACCATCACCCAGCAGACTCCCGCCTCTTCACGAATCCACTCCAGGGGAAGTGTAACATCGGCACATGACTCAGGCCTTTCTCTTGGGCAGGGGAGCCCCACCTGGTAACTCACCTCTCCTCTCAGCCTCTCAGCTGCTCCTGCTACTGTGAGGAAATTAGGGGAGTTAAATCCACCTCGGGGGCAGCCTGAACGTACACCGTCACCCCCCAAGTGTACCCAGGACCAAGGAGCGGATGCCGGTGTGGTGGGAGTGAGCGCTGCATGCTGACAAGAAGCCAGCCCCGGGCCCGCGTCTGAGTGATCGGGCGGTGGGAGTGGGTGCAAAGGAAGAAACAGAGTATGTGGCCCCACCCATTAAGATGGGGAGCTTGGATGGCGTTAGTAAAAGGTTGAACTGTATGCCCCCCAGAAGATATGTGGAAGTCCTAACCCCACCCCACAGATTTCACCTGATTTAGAGACAGGGTCTTTCCAGAGGGAATCAAGTTAAAACGAGACCACCAGAGTGGGCCCTGATCTACTGACTGGGGTCCTTATGGAAGGGGGACACATGGACACAGACACCCCGGAGGACAGCAGAAGTGAAGAGACACGGGGAGAAGGCAGCACCTACAAGCCAAGGAGAGGGGCCTGGAACAGGTCGGTCCCTCTCGGCCCTCGGAAGGAACCGACCCTGCCAACACCTTGGTTTCAGACTTCCAGTCTCCAGACTGAGAGACAATACATTTCTGTTACTTAGGCCGCCCAACCTGTGGTACTCTGTTACAGCAGCCTTAACAAACTGATACAATATTCGAAGTCAAGAATATGGCCTGAAAAAAGGAGATCTTAATTCATAGCCCATTACTCTGTCTCCTTGTTCAAACCAATCAGTTTAAAATTAGGTTTGGTTCAGTCTGCCTCTGGCCTCTGGGCAGGAGGGACGGTCAAAGGCCAGAACCGCATGGTGGAGGGGCTTAGAGAATCCAAGGTGCACTGTCGGCAACTCTGCCCCCCGCCCATGGCCTCACTGGAGGGCCAACACCTCACCTGGCAGGGACGTTTTTAATCCTTTCATTCAAATATTCAGCGAGGAGCCCTGGACGAGGGTAGTGGTTCACAAACTTGGCTGCATATCAAGAAGCCCCTGGGGAGCTGTAAGAAAATTCCACCCAAGCCTGAGCCCCACCCCAGACCAGCTGGATCAAAATCTCTGGGGTGGGGGCTGGGCATGAGCATTTTTAAAAAGCTCCCCAGATGATTCTAGTGTGCAGCCAGGGTTGAGAGCCTCTGGACCCTATGACCTCTGAGGGCCTTGCCTTCTCAGAATTCGGCGAGAGTGCATTTTGTGTTTATCTTGGTGGTTCTCAGGAGCGTGCTGGGTGCTGCCTCGGTCTAGTTTCTTACAGGTCCAGTCTACAGCGGCCTGTGGTGGGTATGAGTGGGGGAGTAATTCTGATTGGGGGGGGCGAGCAATGATGGCAAAGACAGGACAGAGTTAAAAGTGCCTTTCTCCCTTTCATTAAAACACCAATTCAATAAGCTTTGGTTACGAATCTCCTAAGTGCATGCAGGAACTCCAAGATGAACCAGAAACAAATACCTAGACCTCCAGAGCTCAGTCTCATTCCAGAAACAAGCGGATGGGCTGGTCAAGTGAAAAGTACCACCACTAAGGTACAAACAAGGAGCAGGGAGTCAAGGCAACAGAAGGGAACCCCAGCGATGATCTTAAAGGAGAAAAGAATGTCTTCCATGAGGACAAAAGAGTATGAGAAGGCCTGATCCATGATTGACTGAAATGATTTTGTTCAGCTAGAAATAGAGGTGATACATCTGCAGAAACCAAGAAAACAGGGGAAGCGCTGTTCCGTGAATCTGCTGTTTAACAAGGGGCGGCCAGGTTTGGGTGAGGCAGTGGGCCCCGCTGTTCTCTGACCTTCAGCTGGGGCTGCCTTCTGCTTGCACCTGCAGAACAGCCTCAGGCCCCACTGCTGGGGGCGGGGGGTCTAAATCCTGGCTATACACCAACTTTTTGTTTGTTTTTGTTCATCCTCACCTGAGGATATTTTTTCCATTGATTTTAGAGAGTGGAATGGAGGGAGGGGGAGAGAGAGAGAAACATCGATGTGAGAGAGGAACAGTGATTGGTTGCCTCCTGCACGCACCCCGACAAGGGCCAGGGATCAAACCTGCAATCCAGGTAGGTGCCCTTGACCAGGCGCTGAACCTGTGACCCTTTGGTGGGTGGGCTGACACGCTAACCACTGAATGCACCGGCCAGGGCTGCACCAATTTTTAAAAGGGAGATTTTTTTTTTTAAATCCTCATCTGAGGACATTTTTTTTAAAATTATTTTTTCTTTATTGATTTTAGAGAGAGAGGAAGTGAGAGAGAGAAACATGGATGAGAGAGAACATCGACTGGTCGCCTCCTGCATGCCCCCACTGGGGATCGGGCCCACAACCTGGGCATGTGCCCTGACCGGAAATCGAACCAGCAACCTCTTGGTGCATGGGTCGATGCTCAACCACTGAGCCACACCGGCCGGACCCGAGGACATTTTTTTTTTTTTGCATTTATCTTCAGACAGAGCGGGAGGGAGAGAGGGAGGAAGAGAGAGAGAGAGAGAGAGAGAAACATCGATGTGAGAGAGACACATCGACTGGTTGCCACCCACACGACCCCAACCGGAGCCGGGGACGAACCACAACCAAGGTGCGTGCCCTTAGCGGGAACCAAACACGGGTCCCTATGGTCCGTGGACTGACGCTCTCACCACTGAGCCAAACTGGCCAGGGCTAAAAGGGGAATTTTAAGCACATGTTCTGGACCCCACAATCTACAGATTCTGGGCACAGGGGTCAGACATGTGTACTTTAAAAAACAACAACAAAAACCCCGATCCGGGATATTATGATGGGTAATTCTCAACCTTTGGGGTACCTCCTGTTTTTGTCTCCTAATCTCTGTGTCTGAGGGCAGTCTGCCAGGCTTGTGGTCCACCACTGGCTGGCCTTGCTGGGCCTGCCTAATCAGACCCCCACGCCAACGTCTCCCCCGTGGGGCTGCGCACCTGCTCCCACCTCAGTAAGCGGACCACCACGAGCCCGAGTTCTCCCTGCAAGGACCGGCCAGGCCCAGCCCCCCTTCCAGCTCTGGCTTTTGCTCTCAGGCTAGGGTCCTGGGACCAACCTGACCAAGAGGCCACCCTTAGAGTACAGCCCTCACCTCAAGTTAATCACCACAAATCCTCAACCCACAGTGTAGAAAGTCGTTCTCACCCTTTCACGTGGACTGAAGACGCACAAGGGTACACACAGGGACTTCTTTCCAAGCCCCATGCCTCATGCGTTAACCTGGCCCTCCAGACCGAAGACCGAAACCACAGGGGTGCGTTCATCCTCTGCACACAGCCTGTCTCCTCGTTCCCTTCCTCTATGTCAAGGATCTGCTCCCAGGAGGCAGGAGGGGCAAGCACGGGCCCAAGGAAGCGCGAACCAGCCCCCCAGGCGCACCTCCCTCCTCTCCAGTGCAGAACCCAGCTTCTCACCTTCAAGAGCACGGCAGCCTACAGACTGACTTCTGTTCCCCTCACAAGGGCCGATCACTTCAAGTTCTGGCACCGAACACCAAGCACCCGAATCACATTTTATAGGCTTTATTTACCCTGAAAAACATCCTGAGTTCATTCATGCCTCTAAACCACCAAAGAATCTGAAAATTTACCAGAAAAATTGGGCAACTGCAACTTATCTTGGAGACTCCAGAGTCAACACTTCATTAAATAAGAAAAATCTCTCTCCTGAGTGAAGCTGTTACTGTACTCTGGAGGAGGTGGGCAGGGAAGTAGATTTTTTTTCCGAGGGCAAGGTGGATGGTAAATCCTTAGCTTAAATGGACACCCCCCCAAAGCCAGCCCAGCAGGGGCACTCATACGTCTGGGGCTGATGGATCTCAGGTCTGTGGACCTGGTTCTTCCACCCCAGCAAGGGGAGCCCAGTCAGATCGACAACCACCCCTTGTCTTACTCCAATTAAACAGGAATGATTTGTGGGTTCTCACTGAGGTTTGCAAATGATCTATTGGAACAAAATTAAGCCTCTCAACCTTTTTTTTTTTTAAAGATGTACCACGACTTTAAAAGATGGACTCAAATCCCATCGTCAAGAGTCTCCTGTGCACTTTTTTCCAACTCATCTTCCTCCCTCGGGCAACCTCCAGCTTAGGGTCACTATTGCAGGCAGCATTCGATGGAGAATGTACCTGTGTCTTCCTATAATGCATAAATTCGAGGCCCTGGGCTGAGAGACGCGTTTTCGCTATGAGCAGGAAAACAGGGATGGAAAAGATAAAAATACAGAACTGGAGACCCGGCTGAGGAGACGGGGAGGAAGGACCCCAGGTTAACTGATGCTGACCCGTCTGTACCGAAGTGCTGAGGTGTCGGAGCTCAGCACGGTCAGAACAGGGGCAAAGGAAGGTGGGAGGCTTTCGGGTGTGGACTTGGTTTTCACGCTATCTTCCACTAACAGGTGCCCATAAAAATGTCCGAGAAGCACACGCAAAGTGGCGACAAATCCTCAGGAGAGCTGGAGGGCAGAGCCGAGGCTGCCAGGGGAAAAGAGGTGCAGGAGGAGAGGCACGACCACGGGGGCAGCACCAGGAACTTTGGGGACTTGGCACTGCGGTTACACAGACTGATGTTAAAACGCATAAAACGGTGCACCAAAGGGGGTCAATTCTCCTGCGTGCTAGTTTCATCTTTAGATTTAAAAAGGATAACAACAACGAAGGCTTTGGGTAGAGGGAGAAAAGTGCCGACTGGAGATGGGACTTGGCGCCACACCCTTCCGCCCCGTGACAATGAGTGTCCCAGGGCTCCCCCGGGCTCACTCGGCCACGCTCTCCCCGGGCCGACGGGCTCCGAAACCCAGAAACCAGTGACCAGCAGTCAGAACACCTGGGGAGCGGGGAGCCAAGGAAACAGATCCCGTGGGAGGAAGCTCGGCCCCTCAGCATCGGATGGAGAGAGGGAGCCACGACGGGCGCTGGAGGGGCAGAAGGAAACTGGGGCGAGGCAGGAGGGGCTGCCAGCGTGGCGTGACCAGCAGGATGTCTGATTCAGAACCAGGGGGCTGCGAGGGGGCCTTGAAGGTCTCACACGGTCTTTAATTTCTTCAGGGGTCCTCCCACGTCTGATGTCAAAGGGTCTATACCCCAAACCAGCCAGGGGCAGGCAGTGCACGGGAAACGGTAGGAATGGTGGCACCTGTCTCTCCACCCCCCACCGGATCTTCAGAGCGCAGACAGCTACAGATGCCCTCACGGTCTCCAAGTTCGCTGTGGAGAGGACGCCGCTGGGCAGCAGGTGACGAGCAACACGTAAGGAGTAGAGAAAAGCCAAGGGGGTGGTCTGCCTGACTGGTTCTTGAGTGACGGCACAGCCAATCACTAGACCTGCCAAGCTCAGGATGTGCCCCCCAAGGGGCAAAGTGTGTGTCTGAGGTGACAACAGGGTGCAGAGCAGGCTCCGGGGTCAGTGGTCGGTCCTGGGCGCTCTGGGGGTCGGGCAGCTCCAGGGGAATGGCACGCTTGCCTGTAGGCCACACGAAAGGACACAGGGCTAGAAGAAGCTGCAGAGGCTGCAGAAACGCCAGGAAGAGTTTCCTGTCTTGAGCGCCAGTCTCATTCCAGGAATCCCCTTTTCCTGAAGCTAGGCTGGCTGCTATTTATTTATACAAGGCTGAACCCCACCTTCCAGGGCGCTGCAAAGCCCTCCTCCGTCACAAAGCCCAATTGTGCTTCCACATCCTCACAGCCAACTCCGAGACAGAAACTTGCCTGAGGGAAGACAATTTGTACCAGCGATGGAAACACCGTCGGATTTAAAGGCCCAGTTCGCCAATAACGGAGACCTTTGTTAGGGTGGGAACCACCTTCTAAGGACAGTCAGAAAGGCGTGGCAGGGGCTCCGGCCTGAGTGCCAGGAGACCCTTCTGCAGGTGAGCTGTGGCTATTTAGTTTTGGACCATTTCCAAAGAACCAGGCCTGACCGCAGGCCCGACCGAGAGATAAATTAGCATGCTATTCTGCTCAATTATCCACTTACAGAGAGGCATAATCACATTTTATTAAAGCAGGACATGTGGGTGAAAGATACATCCATAGCAGAAAACCCCAGAATTCCCCCCCCAAATACACAGGAAACTTTATCGTCCCCCCAAAACGAATCTAGCCTAAACTATAGTGATTTGGGCACTTCGAATACAATTTCTCTCTGCCCTCAAACTCTCTCAGCAAAAGATCTGGTCAGACATTATTTCTCAGCAAGCTTCTATCTCCCCACAAGCTACACCTAAAAAGTGCTGAAACAGCTCACGGGGAAGTTGGGACCTAAAGCTCTGGATGGGTTTTAGCTGCACACGGAGTCATGTAATGGTCTCCTGGACACCGAACCCAAAGGACAGAGGGGTCTCAGACGGAGGGGGAGGGACTGCCCAGGTCAGAGGGGACAGGAAACTAGCGGAGCGCCTTCATTCGTGGGTCAGTGCCTTGGGTCTGGCTACAGGGGCAGGATTCTGGGCTAGGCCGATGTCGGGGGCCACACCTCGCTGCCCCCCAGCTCTGCCAGGGGCTGCCCCTGCCTTCTGCTCACACGGCCAGCGCTGAGCTTCCGTGGCCGTGGGGCTGGCTCCTTGTTTATGCCTGGGAGTATCTAAAGCTGACCTTCTGAAGAGGCGACTCTACACCTTCCCTCCTTCCCGAGGAATGCTCGCCTTCCTCCGGGTCCTCCGAGCAACTTTCTGACAACAGTCCCCAGCTTCCCTCCGTCCCAGAAGGCACCTCTAAAGCTATGCCTGCTGTCTGCACAAATGACGAACAATTACCACTAATTGCCCCTCACCTCTTACTAACCCCAAGACCTCCCCTGCGCAGGGAAGGAGGGAGAAAGGAGGGAAAGCCAGTCAGGGTCTCTTCCGTCCGGCCCCACCCAGCTCCCCCGGGCCCCATGCAGGCCAATTTGCCACCATGGTTCCTGCTCTCCACCCAGAGGGCGGTGGGACTGGCACCTGCAGGTTCTGTAGTGCTGGGTTTGTCACAGACGAAGTTCAGGCATGATCGACAGTTTCCAAAGTGGGACCTCGGGACACAACCACGGGAAGGACTCTCTGGGTCACCCAGTTCAGCACATTCCCCTGCACAGGCCACGTCCCTCAAGCTCACACAAGCCGTCCGCGTGGCCTGGGGGAAGGTGGCACGCATGGTAGGGGCTGGGCAAATCTGGGTTCTAAGTGTGTCCCTGCCCTGGGCTGCTGAGTGGACTCAGGCAAGGACCTTGATGTCCCCACACCTTGATGTCCTCTGGAATAAAGCAGGAATAACCACAGTCCCACCTGCAGGGTCACTCTGAGGATGAAGTGAGTTAACGTATGCAATTCCTCTGGGACACAGACGAACACTCAAAGAATAAAACTGTTATCACTGCAAAGGTCCTGTTCAGAGAGCAGAGAAACTCGGGTGCCAGTCCCGCTAGGTTTCTCACTAGCTCGGTGATGTTAGGAATTCCCCTCACCTTTCTGGGCCTCAGTTTCCTCAACTGTAACTAAAATCCAACTAGTCTCTCCAAGGTCCCTTGTTTTAAAAAAAAAAAAAGAAAATGGAGATACACACGGAATAATGTGCCGCGTCCTCTGGCAGGCAGCAGAGGAGAGCAGAAGGAGAACAGAGGCGCTGAATGTCTATGTCCAGAGCCCTTGCAATGTGCTCATGGAAACTTTACGGGGATGGAGACTACAAACATACACAGTACTTTTGAGCTTCTTTACATCTGTAAAACGGTTACTGTGCTCGTAAAGACTGCCTGCAGACTTAATTTGGCTTATACATACAGAGTTCCATTTAGTGCCCAAACCTGCCAGGCCCCGGGCTCCCAGCTCCAGTCAAGAATGTGCTGGGGAGCTCGGCCCGGGGGAGGAGAACACAGGGGGATTCTGTGTGCTCCCTCCCCGCGGCTCGCACACCCGCCGGGAGCACGCCCGAGGAAGAGGGAGCCGCCTTGGGCAGCAGGCCACTGGGGGTCATTCCTAAGAAGAGGGCATTTTGCCAAACGTGTTAGCGGATTTGACTAAACGTCTATTTTCCCAGTTCAGAAGAGTTGGTGGCTTGGTGAACGCAGCCTGTGCACACCGACGTGAGACCAGGGTACCCATCTATCCACCTTGCTAATTTAATTAAAAATGAAGAGCAATCATAAAAATGGAACACAGAGGTACAGTGGAGGAGGGGAGATGAATGTCTGTTGTAAAGACAGCTCTGTTTACCTCGAGCTTTTAAAAACAAGAGTCCTGAACTCCCAACTCCCTTCCTACCTCATTACGACTTTTTTCACATTTGTTTTTAATTTATCCACGATCATAATCTTCACTGAGGACCACATATGAGCCAAACTTGAACTTGAAAACCATGCTGGGCCTTTTGTTCTGCCTGCGTTAATTAGTGTACAAAGGGGCATCTGATTTCCCCCGCCCCCAACAGTCTCAAACACTAGCTCCTATTTATGTAGAATGGGCTACAGCAGGGCCTCTGGGTAATAGGCCCTAAGACAGGTATCAGGAAATTAAGGTTCTAATACTGGCTGATTCACTGTGGACCACTGAGACAAGTTATTTCAAGCACTGAGCCTCATCTTTAAATACACTGACAGGTCCCTGCTGGCTAGATGCACTGAATAAATTAAGTAGAATTATGGAAATCTACAGAATACGAATGATTCACATTGAAAAAAAAAAAATTGAAAACGAAGTACGAAGAGTAGGGCAGCACCACAGACCAACCTACAGTTCTCAAGGTGGGTTTTGTGGAGCACTACTGGGAAATAAGGGGTTCGATGGTTCCTTCATTCATCCAACAAGTATTTATTGAGGACCTGCTATATGCCTGGTGCTGCGTACAACAGAGAACAAAACAGACCCCCTCCCTGCCTTCTTCAGCGAGTTTAGGATCCAGAGGAAAGACAGTGTGTATCAGACCATTATGAGGCCACAGGTATTTACCAGCAATGAAATGTGCTCATGCACAGGGAGCTGAGAATTTGCAACAGGAAACTACATCTAAGCTGGGGGGCAGGGAGTGTGAAGCGAGACTTCTGTACGGGGTGGGGGTGGGGGGCGTGGCGTAGAGGGTAGTATTCTAAACACAGAAAATCCTTGGTCAAGTAAGTCCGAGGAATCCTGCACAGCACGCTCCCCTCTAAGAGATGCACAGTGCACGCTGGCCTGCTAAAGGCTCGAGACGTCCTGCAGAAACGGAGCCTGGGATGTCCTACCTATTAACATCCCAAGGATGTCACTCTGAGAAATGCTGATAGAGGCACTATTGTTCTCATGGCCTATAAGAAACTTCTGTATGAAACAAAAGCTCTTGTTCGTATAACTGGAAAACTATCATGTATCCTCTCAGAAGAGCCAAAATACCTTGCAGTTGCTAATGTAATTCTAAAGTATTTTCCTTGGCACGGGCCTGTAAAAACATATGGCGGCCACATCTCCCAGTATCGCAGCTACAAACGAAGGGGCCAGATTCAAAGTTCTACCTCTAGCACAGACATCTGCTTTATTTTTAAAAGGACGTACAAGTGTCAATACTGGGATGAACTGAGAAAACTTTCATAAAAAGTAAAACAAAAATGATCAACCACCAATGATGAACTTATCAAAGATTATACCCTGAAAGATACCCTTAAAATGTCCAAGAAGGCAGGTTTTTGCTGTTTATTACATACTACGCATAAAGAGAGGGGAATGTGAATACATAGTAACAAATATTCGTACACGCGCAGATTTTATGTGTGAGGCGCTGTGTCAGGGACGACAAAGCTAAAGGAAAACACAACAGCCGGGGCCTTAAGAGTACGGATCTGAGACCTAGAAATCCACCACTGAACATAAGTCAGTGCCCAGGGAATGGCAGGGTGTAGAGACTGAACTTTACAGGGGCCCCTAAAGCTAATAAGGACTTTACCTTAACAAAGCCCTTACTGTTCTACATGCTTGTGCACAACCTTATTTAGTCTTTGCAACTATGAGGTAGGTCCTAGGAATATATCAAAATACGGCCTCTGACTCAGCACTCAATGGAAATCTGTTACTCAGCTGGGCTTCACTCTTGAGAAGCCCTGGACTTCTGCCTGATCAATGGCCTTGTGGTCACAGAGGTGACCAACACATCTAATTAATGGAGCCACGTGAGAAATAAGGACGTGCAGCCTGTGTGATTTGCTGTCATTGTCTGAACATGCCCTTTCAAATCGAGGGAAGCATTCTACATGTGATTTGAGTGGAAAATCGCTTTATGAGTTTCATCTGTTGAAATGCTATCAGCTGGCAGAAGTATATATCTATCTTTTAATTGAAAGAATACATATAAACATGAAAGATAGTTATTTTATATAGAAAACAATTGAAATTTAAAGCTACAATTATTAAATAAATAGGGTTAAATAACAGGGTTACTAATATTAAGAGTACATTTATTTATTTATAAATACGTTTTTATTGATTTTTTAGAGAGAGAGGAAGGGAGAGATAGAAACATCGATGTGAGAGAGAAACACTCATCAGCTGCCTCCTACACACCCCCTACTGAGGACTGAGCCCAAAACCCAGGCATGTGCCCTGACTGAGAATTGAACCGGGACCTCTCAGTCCATGGGGCAACGCTCACTCCACTGAGCCACACCGGCCGGGCAAGAGTACATTTAAAAAGAGAACATCATATACTTTTAAAGCAAATAAGTGTTTATGAAATGCTTTACAATACGCACCCTGGCTGGGTAGCTCATTTGGTTGGAGCGATGTTTTGATACTCCAAGGTTGGGAGTCTGATCCCCGGTAAGGACACATACAAGAATGAACCAATGAATGCATTGATAAGTGGAACAACAAATCAGTGTATCTCTCTTTCTCTTTCTCTCTCCCGCTCACTCTCTAAAATCAATCAATAAAATGTTTTTATTTTTTTATTTTTTTTATCCTCACCCGAGGACATTTTTTCATTTTTTGTTCAGATAGAGTGGGAGCGAGAGAGAGGAAGAGAGAGAGAGAGAGAGAAACATCGACATGAAAGGGACACATCGAGTGGCTGCCACCCGCACGACCAACCAGGGCCGGGGACAAACTGCAACCGAGGCACATGCCCTTAGCAGGAACCGAACCTGGGTCTCTCTGGACCGCAGGCTGACGCTCTAACCACTGAGCCAAACCGGCCAGGGCATAAAATGTTTTTAAAATTACAACAGGCATATTACATTCTACAGTTGACTCTTGCACACCGAGTTTGAACTTCATGGACCTACTTACTTGCGGGTCCCCGTATACGTAGACCCACACAGTTCAAACTTGTGTGATTCAGGGGTCAACTGTACTTCTAAACTCTATGGCTTGTTTGGTGAGCTTCTAACAGTAAACAGAGTACCATTTAGGAGCTGTACATGCACCACTGTGTTCAGACTATGGTTTCTCAGTAACACATTTCACTAAAAAAGGAGCCAGAGCTCCTCCTAGAAGTGGCGGCTCCAGGTCTGGGACAGGAAATGCCCAAGAAGATCCTCGGACATCCTGCCCTCGCAGTGAGCAGGGACGCATCAAGGACACAGGACTCTGGAGCCAACTGGGAGAGGCTGCCACTGACTAAAGATGGGGCCATTTGAGTATCAATAAGGGTAATAATTATAAATGGGTTGAAATACACTAAATAGATTTAAATACATGAGTTTATAATGATATTTTTAAAAATAACTTCAAATAGGACATACAAATGGCCAACAGACATATGAAAAAATACTCAATGTCACTAATCATCAGAGAGATGTAAATTAAAACAACTATGAGGTATCATCTCACACCTGCCAGAATGGTGGCCATCAATAAATCATCACACAACAAGCGCTGGTGAGGGTGTGGAGAAAAGGGGACTCTAGCACACTGCTGGTGGGAATGCAGACTGGTGCAGCCACTGTGGAAAACAGTATGGCGTTTCCTCAAAAAATTAAAAATGGAACTGCCATTTGACCCAGTGATCCCACTTCTAGGCATATATCCTAAGAAGCCGGAAACACCAATCAGAAAGAATATATGCACCCCTGTGTTCACAGCAGCACTATTTACAATAGCTAAGATCTGGAAACAACCCAAGTGTCCATCAGTAGATGAGTGGATAAAAAAGCTGTGGTATATTTACACAATGGAATACTAGGCAGCTGTAAGAAAGAAAGATCACTTGCCTTTGAGATGACATGGAGGGACCTGGAGAGTATTATGCTAAGCAAAATAAGATCATGTGGTATTTGTCAGAGAAAGACAAATATCACATGATCTCATGAATTTGTGGAATATAATAAACAAAATAAGCTGATGAACAAAATAGATCCAGAGACATGGAAGTAGGGATCAGACTGAGAAACCTCAGAGAGAAGGGGGGTTGGAGGGTGGGAAGAGATAAACCAAAGTCTTATATGCATATATGCATAACCAATGGACACAGACAACAGTGCAGTGAAGGGGGGGGGTATGGAAGCAGGGAGGAGGGTGTCAATGGGGGAAAAAGGAGGGACATTTGTAATAAAATTAATTAAAAAAAAAATTCATTGGTTACCATTGCAGGGTAATAGGAAACCAAATGAAAACCAGTAAATAAAAGGAAAGAATCAAGCATTTAAATTGCTTTTCCCATGTGACCTAGAGCAGAGGTCAGAAAACTTTTTCTACTAACTTTTTCTACAAAGTGCCAGATCTCCATAGGCCACATATGGCCTCATCACAACTACTCAATTCAGCACTTGTAGTGCAAAAGCAGCCATAGGTAATATGCAAATGAATGTCATGGCTGTGTTCTAATAAAACTTTATTTACAAAAGTAAGTAGTAACCTCTGATCAAAGCTAACTACTAGTTGATGAGGGGTAATTTCTTTTTTAAAGAACATTACAGCTGAGCCTTAGCCAACCTGGCTCAGCAGTTAGACCCTCCGATCGAAGGGTCAAGAGTATAATTCCTGGTCAAGGGCACATACCTGGGTTGCAGTCCCTGGCTCTGGTCCGGGTTGTGCGAGAGGCAACCAATCAATGTGTCTCTCACGTGTCTCTCACATCGAGGTCCCCCCCCTTCCTCCCCCTTACTCTCTCTAAAAATCAATGGAAAAATATCCTCGGGTGAGGATTAACCCCCCCCCCCACACACACACACACACACACACACAAGGAATAATACAAATAGACTATCACCATTTAAAAAATTGTTAATGAAGTAATGAACGTGGGTGATGATCAGAAGTAGCTGCTCGTATCACAGAGACAACCAGACTTTAAGTGTCTCACAATGTAACAATGACGTAGATGAAAGAGTCTTGGGAAAATAAATTTAAAAGGAGATGGGGAGCAGGGGGTGGTTGGTGTGGCTCAGTGGTTGAGCATTGACCCAGGCACCAAGAGGTCGCCGGTTCAATTCCCAGTCAGGGCACATGCCTAGATTGTAGGCCAAATCCCCAGTGTGGGGCATGCAGGAGGCAGCCAATTGATGTTCTCTCTTATCGATGTTTCTATCTTTCTCCCTCTACCTTCCTCTCTAAAATCAATAAAGAAAAAAAAAGTTTTTTTTTTAAAAAGGAGATGGGGGGAGTAGGGAGGAACAGGTCAATGGGTGAAAAAAGGGGGGATATATCTGTAATTTTTTCAACAATAAAGATATATTTAAAAAATAAATAAAAGGAGAGAGAAAGGGAGAACCTTGACGCTTGATCAAAAATCTAAATACAGCCCGGCCGGTGTGGCTCAGTAGATTGAGCATCATCCCATGGACTGAGAGGTCCCAGTTCGATTCCTGGTCAGGGCACATGCCCGGGTTGTGGGCTCAATCCCCAGTGGGGGGTGTGCAGGAAGCAGCCAATCAATGTATCTCTCACATCAATGTTTCTCTCTCTCTCTCTCCTAAAAAAAGAAAAATCAGCCCTGGCCGGTTTGGCTCAGCGGTTAGAGCGTCGGCCTGCGGTACAGAGAGACCCGGGTTCAGTTCCCGCTAAGGGTATGTACCTCGGTTGCAGTTTGTCCCCGGCCCTGGTTGGTCGTGCGCGTGGCAGCCACTCGATGTGTCCCTTTCACGTCGATGTTTCTCTCTCTCTCTTCCTCTCTCTCCCTCCCACTCTATCTGAACAAAAAATGGAAAAATGTCCTCAGGTGAGGATAAAAAAATAATAATAATAAATAATAATAAAAAAAGAAAAATCAATAATAATAATAAAAAATCTAAATTCAGCTAACATATTTCAAGGACTACAGGGGATGGAAAAATATGTTAAAAGACATCATGGGGTTACATTTAACAAAATCCAGACTCTGAGAAACTCCCCAGGAGGCATCAGATAAAAAACTAAAAATCTAATTAGGAAGTTCTTCCCATCCTATTTAGAATGAAGAGCAGAATGTCAATTTGCTACCTCAATATTTCACAAGATTTTAAAACACTGTACTGTACCATAATTTTGTGATAAATAATTTTTGATCCAGATATAATCAAGACTATTAAAAAACTATGAAAATAAACTTTTATAAAAAAAATCTTGTTCTTTCATCTTTTTTAATATTCACAAATATACCATGAATGTCACAGAAACAATCCAGCAACTTACGGCGCTGAGAAGTAACTATTCCTGCACTGCAACATTAAACTTTAAAAATCTGCTCATCCATTTAGCCACTGCCACAGAAATGTTTCTGGCAAGAAACAACAAATGAATAACAAAACCAGAGGATGCAAGTTGGGTGAGAAATGGGTTATTCGTATAATCACAAAGGATCTCCCCACAAGATACTTATTAATGACAAAGAGGGAAAATGGTAACTTTGTTGCAGAAACCTGGTAGATACCACTTTAACTAAGTGATCAAAATGAACATCTCCTGTGATGGGAAAATAGATGATTCCTCCCGAGGATACGCATTGAGAAGGACGTCGCAACACCGCATCAACTATGCAGTGTTCTTGCCCAAAACATACAACAGGAATATACTCATGAAGAAACATTTGAAAAAAGCAGAATTCAAGGTCCTTTACAAAATAAATGGTTTGTAGTCTTAAAAGTCAAGAACACAAAAGACATATTCAGACTGAAAACCATTCTAGACAGAAGGAGACTAAAGAGACAATAAAGTGTGTAACACGTGACCCTGGACTCACCAGGGACCACGCCTCAGACCAAATTTTTTTAAATGTTTTCTTTTGCCACAAAAGATATTAGGAAGACAACTGGAAAAATCTGAATAAGATCTGTAGATGAGACAATAGAACTACCTCTGTGTTAATTTCCTGATTTTGGTAACTATATTGTGGTAAATATCTTTGGTTTAAGAATATGCACATGGAGAGTGGGAGGAGGCAGAAGTTGTTGTAGGGGGATAAATGGTGATGGAAGGAGACCTGACTTGGGGTGGTGAACACACAATATATACAGATGATGTATTATAGAATTGTATACCTGGAACCAATATAATTTTATTAACCAATGGAACCCCAATAACTTCAATAAATAAAAAATAAATTAAAAGCCTGGTTAGTGTGGCTCAGTGGATTGAGCATCGCCCTAAGGACTGAGAGATCACAATTTGATTCCTGATCAGGGCACATGCCCGGGGTTGTGGGCTCGATCCCCAGTAGGGGGCGTGCAGGAGGCAGCCGATCGATGTATCTCGCTCACATCGATGTTTTTATCTCTCTCTCCCTCTAAAATAAAACACAGTAAAAACATTTTATAAATAAATAAATAAAACATAATTTAAGGACAGAAAGATAAAGGAAATGTAGTCAGTGTTAACATTTTGGGAAATCTAGAGAAAATTATATGGGAATTCTTCATACTATTTCACATCTTTTTTTGCATCTGAAATTGTTCCAAAATAAAAAGTTAAATTAATTTACATATATATACAGTGTGGGGCACAAGTAGGTTTACAGTTGTGTGTATGTGAAACAGACTTTATTCTTGTATTATTATTAGTTATTGTTATTATTTTCCATTCAAACAACCTACTTTTGCCCCACCCTGTATATATACAGTTGACCTTTGAACAACACGGGTTGGAACTGTGCAGGTCCACTTATACACGGATTTTTAAAAAATAAATACAGCTGGCCTTTTGTATCTGTGGGCTTCCCACCTGAGGATTCAACCAACCACAGACTGAAAACAGTGTTTTCACAATACAACCCGCAGTTGCAAAGGACCAACTGTAAGTTAAGTTTTGGGGGGAGTTACACCTGGATTTTTGATCGTGTGGGGATCAGCACCTCTCACCCCCATGTTGTTCAAGGATCAAATGTATATAAATTCCACACAGATTAATTAATTGTGTATATATATGACATCCTGTTGATAGTCATCTGATTAAGAACTCACACAAAAATTCTGCTCAAGTGATACGTAAGTCTTTGCAAAGGGAATTGGTAACAATGTAAATTGAAAACCAGCACTAAGTACTGAAGTGGATACACTAATTACCTTTGTTTAAGCATTTCTGGTTTCCCCTGCCCATACCATTCAATCATTTCCTATAAAAATATTTTAAAGGACTGCAAGAAAATATCCACTTATTAAAATATTGGTTTACATTTTTTGGCCACCAAATATCTTAATAAAGTTATAATAATACTGTACATTATTTTGATGACATTTATTATTTATTTATTTATTTTTTATTCCTCACCTGAGGATATTTTTCCATTTATCATCAGACAGAGTGAGAGGGAGGGAGAGAGAGACAGAGAGAAACATCATTGTGATAGAGCCACATAGACTGGTTGCCTCCCACACAACTCAACCAGGGCCGGGACGAACTGCAACCGAAATACGTGCCCTTGGCTGGAATAGAACCCGTGACTCTTTGGTCCATAGGCCGATGCTCTAACCACTAAGCCAAACCTGCCAGGGCAATTTCTTTCTTTTTTTTTTTTTTTTAATCCTCACCCAAGGATATATTTTTGTTTCTGTTTTTTTTTTTCCCTCATCCGAGAATATTTTTCCATTGCTTCTTAGATAGAGTGGGGGGGAAGGAAGAAGAGAGGGGGGGGGAGAGGGGGGGGGAGAGAGAGAGAGAGAGATCGATTGGCTGCCTCCCGCACGACCCCAACCAGGGCTGCGGATCAAACCTGCAACCCAGGTACGTGCCCTTGACCAGGAATCGAACCCATGACCGCGGGCCAACGCTCTAACTACTGAACCAAACTAGCCAGGGAAAAGGATATGTTTTTATTGATTTTTTTTTTTTTTTTTTTTAAGAGAGGAAGGGAGAGCAAGAGAGAAAAAAACATCGATGTGAGAGAGAAACATCAATCTGTTGCCTCCCGTACTTGCCCTGACCAGAGATTGAACCCACAACCTAGGTATGTGCCCCAACAGGGAACTGAACCCGCCACCTTTTTGGTGTACAGGATGGTGCTCCAACCACGGAGCCACCCAGTCAGGGCTAGTATTTCTTATATCCTAGAGATTTATTCTATGATGTTAATATTCAGTTTTAGCCTTGGACAAATCCTGGTTTTAAAGCACAGTCCATGCAGCCAAAATGTTAATTCAGTGACCCCCAAATACTAACATCATCCCCGTTTTGCTGAAGAGGACCTTGGGGCACAGAGGCACAGAGCCAGACCATGGATGGGCTGGGATTCAAGGCCGGGCCGACTGCGCTAAGTCCCAGGCCCTCAGGCATACCGGCACCCAAGGGGAAGGGTGGCCCATCAGTGGAGCACACTCTCCCACCCCTCAGGCCTTGGGCTTCTCTCCACCCATGCTGCTCTCCCCTCTCTTTCAGTGCAACTGCTTAAGTCCCCCAGCCCCAAACTCCGGACTCTCCCACCACAGCCCCTTCCTGCATTAACTCTCAGAGGGCCTGGGAACACCCTTCTGAGGGTGACCTATTCCCCCTCAAAGCTTTAGCACCGGTGTCTCTCCCTGTCGAGCATTTTATAACAGAAAAGCCTACGTTGTAAAGGAGAAGTATAAAGCATTTTTATCTCGTTTTTCTCTAATATTTCTCCTATACCTCTCTATGCATCCCACCTAGTAAACAGTTTAAAAAGACAATATATTGTCCAGCTGGTGTGGCTCAGTGGAATGAGCATCATCCCATGGACTGAGAGGTCCCGGTTCGATTCCCAGTCAGGGCACGTGCCCGGGTTGTGGGCTGAATCCCCAGTAGGGGGCGTGCAGGAGGCAGCTGATCAATGTTTTGCTCACATTGATGTTTCTATCTCTCTCTCCCTTCCTCTCTCTCTAAAAAAAAAAAAAAAAACAATAAAAAAATATAAAAAGACAATGTAATTAATAAATAATGACTGTATCCAATTTACATATAAAATAATATTCATACATGTACAAGAAAGTCATGAGTAGGCAGTAGCAATAGACCAAGTCAAGAGATGCACACACTAATATTAGACATCGCGGTATCCCAGGAACCAAGTTTACCACCTCAAGATGTCAGAAGAAAAACACAAGGGAAATTGAAGGGAAAAAACAGATTTAGATGGAGCTGCAGAGCACAGAAAAGCAAAGAAAGATTAAGTCCGCAATGATCGCCACCTCTGAAACTGTACAGAGACCAGCCATGAACAGAGTCTATCTCTACCCCAGGCAGAAGCAGCGATTAAAGTGCCTCCTAAGTCAAGGGACTGGAAAAGCCACCGAAAAGAATGAATACAGAGCCCTGGCCAGTTTGGCTCAGCAGTTAGAGTGTCGGCCTGCGGACCAAAGAGTCCCAGGTTCAATTCCAGCCAAGGGCACGTGCCTCAGTTGTGGTTTGTCCCTGGCCCCGGTTGGGGTCGTGCAGGAGGCAACTCGTCGATGTGTCTCTCTCACATCAATGTTTCTCTCTCTCTCTCCCCCTCCCACTCTGTCTGAAGATAAATGTAAAAATATCCTCGGGTGAGGATTAAAAAAAAACAAACATGAATGAATACAGAGGTGTCACTCAGCGTCCATCTTTCACTGTACTGTACACACCATTTCTTTGTATCTTGCGCCAAATGGCATTTTCACGTGAAGCTGGCCGTCATCTCCCAGTAGAAAGGAAACTGCAGCCTTGTGGCTGGAATACATGGCTCCACCACCTTCTGGAGGGGTGACTCCAGCTCCCTCACTTAATCTCTCATCCTCAGCTTCCGCATGGATGAAACAGGTGATATCAGATATGCATGTGTTTAACGTGGGAACAGCTGTGAACGGGGTGAATAGCGCCCTGGCACACTGCAGGTGCCCACAGGGCTGTTTTTAAAAATTTTGATGTTTAAATAAATATTCATGCTGTCAACATTCAATAAATGTCTGTGAATCACTTACCCTGGGTCAGGTGTTACTGTTTAAGAACGAAGTATTTTGAGGTGCAGTTCTTACGTAGCACTGCTTTTTGCTAGGCTTGCTGTGGGTCTCCCCAGTAGTAAAGAGGGTAATGCCTAGGGAGAGCAGCTGGGCTCCTATCCTGCTCTCATCATTCATAACTGATCCGGGGAAAGTGCACAATCTCCCTGAGCTCCTCGCCAGTGGGGAGGGCTGGATGGTCCCGCTTCCAGCTGTGAGGGCTCCAGGGCACCCGTGCTGGTCCTCATATAGGAACCTCAGGAAGGAACGTCCAACCCACCCCCAGAAGGTATGTGTTATATAACCCGACTGATCTTAGTGACGCTGATACAGTCTTTTTGGAATTTATGGAGAAGAGTGTAGTTCCAAACATCAGCAATCTCTACTGCCAACAAATCTGGACTTGATCAGCTTTCCATACCACTCATTCTTACTTCTTTTGTTTTTCTTCATTATCATCAGATCCATCGATTTCTTACTCACAGTCACTATCTCTCATCTTTACACCTTTCTGTTTTCCCACACGTTTTCTATAGACATTCGTACAAAAGAATGGCCCCATTCGCTTCACGAGAAATAAGACATCTATCTCACTAAGATTTAATGCCTCGCAATACCCGGATTTCCAGGAGGGCTTCCTAGGACCCCAAGTACCTCTCCTAGGACCCCAAGTACCTCCCCTCAAGCATACTCAGAAGCCCTCTTGTTAATCTCTCTAGCATGCTACTGTTTTCAGAAAGAGACCACCTGGAATTATTTGGGAGGTGAAGGAAAAAGCACTGAATTACCTGATTCCTTTCCTAATTTCAAATCATCTTATACACACACACACACACACACACACACACACACACACACACACGGGAGTGGGGAGAACTAATACATTCTCTGCAATTTCCAAAATCTCTATGTAAATGTTTAGTATTTATTTCTTTAAAAGTCAATTTACTGAGATAGTTACAGATGATTGGGACTGATTTTTAACGCAGAGAACTTTAAAAAAGCAACCAATCTATAAAGTATTTTCTAAAATGAACAATGAGGAAATATCTGCACACTTGGTTCACCCGAGCTTGGTTTGTTGACCGAACGACACTGTAATCCAAACGGCAGAGGCAGCGAGCCCGCGTACTGCTCCCGCCTTCTTCCGCACCAAAGCCACGCTTGTGTGTTCTTCCAGCCCTCGCTGATTTCAACACGGAAAAGCAGTCCCCACGTTCAAAACAGTTCCCATGCTAGTAGATAACCGCTCATGCCTCTGAAAGAGGGTTCTGTGGCGAAGGCCCTGGGCCACCCACTAAAGGTGACTTCACCCCTCTGGAGTCCAGTGCTGGAGCACCAACTGCAGCCACAGCACTCGCTCCCTTAGACAACCGTCTATTTGGGAAGGTGCATGCCCAGCTCCACTTTGTAAAGATGGCACAAATCCACCCACCCTCCGCGCCAACTGATAACTCACACCATGATTTCTGAACTGGGAAACAAAGTCAGCAGCCTTCTCCCAAGAGGAGGCGCTGGCTACATCAGGCACTTGTGTCGGGTCACAAGGGTGACATGGGAAGACCTAGACTCTGGACTCACGACCAAGTTCCAATCTCTGCACTGTCCATTACCAGCAGTGTGACCTAGAACAAGATCCTTGACCTCTCCACGTCTGACTGCACAGCAGTGAAATGGGAACAAGTATCTACTTCCTAGCATGTCAGGAGCTATGAAAAATATTAAGGTTTCAGTAGCCATTGCCAAGTGCTTCTCACATGGAGTAGGGCTATTAACACCCTCCAAGAACAGCAAATGAGAGCACCTACCTCACCACAGCAGCTATTTGCCAGCACGCATGTCTTGTTAAGGCAAACTCTTGGTTAATTTGGTGGGCCAAGAAATGATTCTTGTCTTTATTAGCATTTATTGATTACCTGGGAGGTTGAACATCCTTTCGTATATTTGATTGTCATTTGTTGTTTCTTTTTTGTGAATTTTTTGTTTATATTTTATGTTTACTTTCTACAATTAGGGTGAACACTTGGGACCTTGTTTCTACTGTTAAATAAAAAAAATGTTTCTAAGATGCTATAACAGCTTGGAGTATGAGTTTATTTCCTGTTCTGAGGACTCCAGGTAACTAAACTTACCACCCCCATCACTTCCACAAAAACTCTTGAAAAGGCCATGTTTAGGAAAACGTTTTTTTTTTATAAAGTCAGGTTTAAGGTTGCTTTTCTGTTGTTGATTTTAGAGAGAGAGGGGAAGAGAAGGAGGGAGGAAGAGAGAGACAGAAACCTCGATTTGTTGTGCTGCCCACCCATGCATTCACTGGTTGATTCTTCTATGTGCCCTGACTGGGGATCGAACCCACAACCCTGGTATATCAGGATGACGCTCTAACCGAATGAGCTACCCGGCCAGGGCAGGAAAACATTTTTATAGTTTTCAAACTCTGAAGTGTGTTTCTAAACTAAATGTTCATTTTCCCATGAAAATCTGTGGGCTGTAAACATATAATGAAAAGGAAAGATTTAAAAATCTGAAACTTCTTTTGGAACCTTAACGATCTCTGTCCACTGCAGTAACTCAGAGCACCTCTGACACCTCTGAGTCTCAGAAAGAAGCTGAGCAGCACACACAGAACGGAGGAAAAGGCAAGCCCCTCACTCCCCTCGCGGTCCCTTCATTTCCGAATGCCAAGGTTTTGGAAACTGCATTTATTTCATTGTTCCCTAAATCCAACCCAGCTTGAGAGAAGATAATAAAACATGGGACATAAAAACCTCCTCCAAAAACACATTACTAGCCAATTTGGGGCAGTTTTCTACATGCTTTTAGGGGGTCACTCCTTCCTTTCCCATCTCCAGTTACTTATCACATCCCAGTATCAGCCCCTGACTGCAAATGACTTGTATTTTGATTCCCATCTCCATCCCCCTTCACAATCAGCCAGCTCCGGACGATAAAAAAAGAAAAATTCTCCCAAGTATGTCATATCTTTCAAGCCATGCACAAGTGTTCCGTTACTTAACATGTAGCTAAGAGGTTCGCAACATTTTCAGATTTATAACGGGGGTACAGAGGAAGGGCCTGCAGTCTCCCTACTGCACACAAAATTCCAAGACCCCCACCCCAGCCAACTTGCCCTTAGTTTTACTGAGAATCCCAAAGCCATCTAGCCATGCAAGGCCCTCCCCCACCCCCTCAATTTCCGCCAACTCCACCTCTGCACTTTTCCACATCCTCACCTTCAACTCTTGGGCTCGTCTGACAAATCAGGAGAACACCTGCTGTCAGGCATCCTCCATCTTCTCCCCTAAGTTCTCAGTCTCAGCTCCTCTTCTTCCTGTGGTCCTCTCCTCCGTTCATCTTCCATGCTACCCTGCTGCCCCACGAACAAGCTCCCACTCCAGCATCCTACGCATCCTTTCCGAAGCCCGTGGCGCCTCCCTTCCCCCTTCATGCCACAGCCATTCTTTTTTTTTTTTAATCCTCACCAGAGGATATTTTTCCATTTATCTTCAGATAAAGTGGGAGGGGGAGAGAGCGTAACATGGATTAGAGAGACACATTGATTGGTTGCCTCCCACACGACCCCGACCAGGGCTGGGGACCTAACCGCAACCGAGGTACATGCCCTTGACCGGCATTGAACCCGAGACTCTTCTGTCTGCAGGCCAACGCTCTAACCGCTGAGCCAAACTGGCCAGGGCAGCCATTCTTCTTAAATGGTTGTCTGGAGTCTGGTTTTCCAACATCTTCCCGGTTAGAGAACAGAAAGGGAAATGTGTAAGGCGCACAGGGGTAGAGTGAGCAGGCTGCTCGCCACGGTGGGAGCCCGGCCTGGGGTTCTGCTGAGAGTGAGGGACGGGCCACACCCAGGGCCAGCCCAGTGCACACACCTTGGCACCTGATGGGGAAGCCTAAGCTAGCGTCACTGCCTCCCTACCTTTATCATCACCACCTTCCTGGAATGCTCCTCTCTGTGGGCACCAATAACGTCCTGATCAGTGACTGCCCAAAGCCCCTCTTGACTCCTCCACCTTCTTGTCCCCTCTGCGCATCTGTCACCGAAGACACCTCTCCCCTTTCCTTTCCCTCTAGCTCCCAGGATGTCACAGTACATAAGCTCTCTTCCCACCTTGGCCAGTGCTCCTTTCCATTCTCCTCTGGTGACTTCTTTCTCTACACTGAACATCCTTTCCCCTTCTTCTCTTGCAGTTAACTATTCCCTCAATATCTCCTCAAATCCAATGTGTATTTAATGAAACTTAGCAGTTTCTCCAAGGGAGAGCCTCTTACGGACCACGTGGGATCTGCTATTCCAAAATAGTCAGGAGCATCTGTATAGCACTGGGTAGGCAAAGAGGGCAGGCCAGAGCCCCTCCTGCAAGAAGTCATTCGCCCAGGTCATCCAGGCTCAGGCATTAGCCACTTTCTGCCTGCAGTACCGTCCCTTCCTGCACAAATTCAACCAACCATCCAAGTCTCTCCCATCCTTTCCATTTGGATACTCTTAAGCCCTTTTCATCTCACGCTTGGACTCCTGGGAATCTTCTAACCGCTCTAGATCCTGCCAGGTCCTCTCCCTCCAATCACTATTATCTTTCCTAAGCACATGGATGAGTCACATCACTTCCTAGCATCACCCTCGATGCTTCTCTGCTGCTTCTTGGATAAGACCAGACTCCTTCAGTGGCATTCAAAGTCTGGCCCCTTTGTCATCCCCTCATCTATTGATGGAGAGTATCATGCTAAGCGAAATAAGCCAATCAGAGAAAGACAAATAACACATGATCTCACTTATTTGTAAAATATAATGACCAAAATAAGCTGATGAACAAAACAGACTCAGAGACATGGAAAGGAGTATGGTTCAGACCCACAAACCTTGGGGGGGGGGTGCGAGAGATAAACCAAAGAACTTATATGCATGTATGTGTAACCAATGGACATAGACAACAATACTTGTCGGGGGGCAGGATAGGGAGGAGGGTGTCTGCGGGGGAGAAAAATAAGAAACATCTGTAACAAAAATAAATGAATAAACAAAGTCTGGCTCCTTATCCTTCCAGGCAAAGAGAATCACTCGATTATCCCAAATAGCCCTGAACGTTTTTCCTTCCTCCAGGCCTCTGCTCTCCCTGTGCTGGTTTAACCTCAAGACGAGGAAGAAGGCAGGCTTCCACTTTTCACTCTGTAGTGTTTACCTTTCTTATGAACAAGAATTACTTTTTAAATATATTTTTTAACTTTTCTATTACAGTTGATATTCAATGTTACTTTATATTAGTTTCAGGTGTACAGCATAGTGCTTAGACAATCAACAAGAATTACTTTGAATTAAAGAATGGCTGAGTTTCAGGGACTAGTTTAAAACAACTTCCTCACCCTGGACAGTATGGCTGTTGGCTGGGCATCATCCCATGCACTAAAAGGTTACGGGTTCGATTCCCAGGCAGGGCACATGCCCGGGTTGCTGGTTTGATCCCTGGTAGGGGGTGAGTAAGAATCAGTGGATCTGTTTCACTCTCACACTGATGTTTCTCTCTCTCTCTAAAAACCAATAAAAATTTCTTTTAAAAAAACTTCCTCTACCTGCCTTCCTTGATCTTGCTGGCCTCAAACAATTTTTCTATTCTCTTCATTCACAACATCCTTCTTTGGACTTTACGGACTCTTAACACAGACTTCCTATTATAGTGGTTTGTGCTAATATTACTTTTCTTTTTTAATATTTTAAAAAAATTTTCTTTATTGATTTTAGAGAGAAAGAAAGGGAGAGGGAGAAAGAGATAGAAACATCCATGAGAGAGAACATCGATTGGCCACATCCTGTATGGCCCCCACTGGGGATTTGGCCACAACCTGGGCATGTGCCCTGACCGGGAATTGAACCAGCGACCTCTTGGTGCATGGGTCAATGCTCAACCACTGGGCCACACTGGCCAGATACTTTTTCTTTTTTTAATTCTCATCCAAGGACATGGTTAGAGAGATGAAGGGATGGGGGGGCGGGGTGGAGAAACATCAATTGATTGCCTTCTGTATGCTCCCTGACCAGGGATCAAATCTGCAACCCAGGTATGTGCCCTGACCGCTAATCGAACTGGCAACCTTTTGGTGTACCAGACAACACTCAACCAACTGAGCCACACCAGCTGGGCTAACATTACTTCTTCCTAACTCGTTTTTTTTTTTATCCTCACCAGAGGACACTTTTTTTTTTGCATTTATCTTCAGATAGAGTGGGAGGGAGAGAAGGAGGAAGAGAGAGAGAGAAACATCGACATGAGAGAGACACATCGAGTGGTTGCCACCCACATGACCCCAACTGGGGCCGGGGACAAACTGCAACCGAGGCACATGCCCTTAGTGGGAACCGAACCCGGGACTCTCCGGTCCGCAGGCCAAAGCTCTAACCGCTGAGCCAAACCGGCCAGGGCCCTAACTCATTTTCTAAATCCTTTAGGGCAAAGCTGGGTCTAATTCATCCCATCCCCACAGTCCCTTAGCCATTGTCCATGATGGGTCCTCAATAAACATCAGATAATGTCGAGGAGTTACAGCTTAACCTTAACGATGCCAATCTAAAGTTCCCCAGTTTAGCAAGTAAAAGTTAGCTCTCAATTGAAATATAAATAGGATCTTTGCATTATAGATTTTCCAATGAGTTAATTATTTAAATTCTGTTTTATGCCACAAATATTTTTGTTAACTTTGCACATCACTATAAAGGCTGGAACACTCTGTTAAAGGTTAGACTTTATGTGTGTGCTAGCCTCCTTCCTCAAGAATCCATAGAAGTGAGATCAATGAAGAATGAGACCAACGTATAACTTTCTAAAATTATAACAGAGCAAGCAGATATTTCCTGCCAGATCCACCCATCCAAAGAAAAAAGACTGACAGGGTCTGAGTCCCTCCACAGGGTTTGTCACCAATTGTCACCCCAGCAATCCAAGTGCCAGAACTTCAACAACGACGGCAGGGCCCTCGAAAAAGCTTGTTCCATGTGGAAAGCCCTCATTAAACCCTCAGTTATATTTAGAAAAAAATGGAACAGAAGTTATATTTAGATGAAATGGCTTAAAAGAATTTTTACCAAGAGCAGCGTGTTTATCCTGATCTTCCCTAGAAAAGGTTTTACTTAGCTTTTACACAGAACTCCTAAAAACAGACAACTTCTCTAAACGTACACAAAGATTTCTGCTTGGGTTCTCTGCGTCAGAAAGAAATCAGGAGACCCAGGGTATCAGCAAAACTGCCCATGGGAAGCAGTGGGATAGGAAGGACTTAAAAAAAAAAACACCCCACAGGTTTGGAGAATAAAATCATTTCATACAGAAATTTGAGTTGAGATGATCTAAGAAAAGTGTGAGCAATGTGATGCTGAGCTGTGCAAGAAAAGCTCTTAAATTTATAAACTGGACACAAAAACTATAGATCTCCACAGCAATCTACCCAGAAGTGGTGTTCTTTTCCAAAGCGTCATGAGCGCTCTAATTGCGGTCACGGTCAAACTATTCTCCATCACTTCGTAGCTAGCTCGCTGAACCACAGTCAACATTTGCTTTTTTGGCTCTTTATTAGTCAAATTATTTTTGACACCCACTTTCTTCTGTGTTGACTTACATTTTCCTAACAAAATTCTGATCAACAGCACCAAGGTGCTTTAGTAAGCTTGTGAAGCCTTTTCAGGAATGAATGTATCATTTTAGGGTGACTATCTGAAGAAGTTAAAGATAGTTTGTGACAGTTATTCCTCTCTTCCTAGGCCACAGGGTCCCCAGGGCTCCAGATGGGAATGAATCATGGCTCCGAGGCTTGGCACACACCCCAGGTTAAGGGGACCTCTTCTCTAAAGAGCCTCAGGAAGAGGCCACTTCCCAGCCTCCCAGCCAAACCAGAGTGGAGGGCAAAGGTAATGCCTGGGGAAGAGATGGCCAGACAACAGGACTGGCCAGCCCCCAGTCAGCCCAGCAGGAATTATGCCAGTGGTGAGGGTGTTGCAGCCCTGCTGCTTGCTATTTCTAGGGTCAATTAACACCCTGAAAACACTCCAGCTAATCCCTACTTTTGCTTCTGGCTTGGTATTTTCAAAAAGTGTTAGTGCAACAGAGTATTAAAGTTACCCAATTTTATACCACTTTACAGGCTTCAGAGCAACAAAGCCTAAGACTGTGTAATTTAGAGATGAAACAAACACAGACCTAGACACCAACAGAGACCAGATTATATATTCCAGGCACTCCCCTCCCCCCTTCAGCCACCTCCCTCCCTCCCTTCCTCCACTCCATATCTATCTATATCCATTTTAAAAGTATGAGACCCCAACAGGGGGCCTACAGTGAAATCACATGAGTTACATTAATATAATCATCCAGGGGAAAGCATCATCTCAACCTTATAGTCCAGACAAGTACTTAAGGGTTTCCTCACTTGCTTTCCTAACAGTTCAGGATGCCCAAGGATGGGGTCAAAGGGCACGTTCTAGGGAGCTGACTGAACTGCAGGAAACGTCCCCACACGTCAATGAACTTTGTAAGCAGGCAAGCCTAACCGTGAGAGGCACTTAAAGAGCACAGAAACCAGGGGGGACTTGAACTTCTGCAACGACAAATCACCAGGGAGACAAAACGTGGTAGGAGAGTGGGCTATGACATACTAAATCCCTTATGAGCCGGTGAGTGTCCTCAGAGGCTTGAAGGGAGGTTGGTAACACGGGCCAGGGCAGGGAACAGCTGCAGGGATGAGGACGAGCAGGCAGTCAGCAGAGGGGACAGGTCGACTTCCCCAAGGAGGGCTCTGAAAATCCCACACAGGCCTGGATTTAGTCATCAGCAATCCTCAGTATCACCAAGAACCCGTCTTGGAAGTTTTTAGGCCGAAGAACATGTAAAATGGTAGAAAGAAAGGAAGGTAGTAGAAGGAAGGAAGGAAGGAAGGAAGGAAGGAAGGAAGGAAGGAAGGAAGGAAGGAAGGAAGGAACTGACAAATAGAAAACTTGTCCCACTGGATCTAGTCCCTGGGGGGCAGTTGTCAGAGTCACCACTCAAAAAGGAAGAATCCAAATGCCCCAATGAGAAATGGGTAGGTAGAAGGAAAAGCCTGCTGGAGGGAAATAATTGGTCATATCTGGGACATGTCTAGTGACCTGATCTGCACCAGGCCCTGGATCAATGCTCACTCACAGAGGCTAATGCCTCCAGACTCCTCTTTCCAGGCATCCACCGGGAAATGGGAAAATGAGGCTTTGGTAGCATAACTCTCTCTCTCTCTCTCTCTCTCTCTCTCTCACACACACACACACACACACACACACAGTTACAGGAACCCTACCAACACTTTCAGAACTGAGCTACATCTACCCACAGAGAAAGGAAATCAGTGAAAACCTAAACAAAGTTGCTGCAGCTTGTATCCGTCAACTTTTACTCACACCTTTTTTCTTTTAATGTGAACGAGAAAAAGTAACAGCCAGATGCCCGTATCCAGTTTATATTCAGGACTTTTTGGGATGCTCCAAAGCTGGGCCAAAGCCGCAGGTCTTTCCTGCTTGACCTGTGAGGACTGCATGGTCCCAGTCCTCTCTCCTCTGGTCAGAGCCCCCTCCTCCACTCCTGCATCTCAACTGGCCAGTAGAGCGCATCACTGAACCCACAGCAGAGGACTCGGCTCTCCACCGACACTGACAGCAGGGACCGTCCATTTAGCACCGAGCGTTTCTCAGGTGGCCCTTGAATTATGATCATTATTTGAGGATTGTCTGAATATGAACTAAGTTTGTCCGACCCTGCTCCTAAGGCGCCAACACCTCCTGCCCCCGAATCAAGAACGAACAGGCGACCACTGGGAAGCTGGGCTGGATGCAGAGAGAACCACTACGGTGCGTGCCGCGCCCAAGGGGCAACACGCAAGGGCTGGCACGTAGTTGACAGGCGCTCACCCAAATCTGCCAACGGACCTACCACTTGGGCAGAGGCGCCCTGATTGGGGTGGCGGCTCCGGGGACACAAAGCCTAGCCAGTCTCGATCTTCGCCCCTCGCGACTGCGGGGGCGGGAGTTCAGAGCCAGCGAGGGGGAGATGGAATCCGCCCTCATTTGCACGTCGTCTGGGGCCGGGTCAATTTGCTTAATCACGACTCTAAATGCCAGCGCGCAGCACACAATGCGCGCCCATTAACAGGTTTAAAGTGTCGCAGCGCTCGCTTTAAATGAGAAAAGTCGGCAACAAAGGAGGGAAAAGCCAAGTTCCTCAACTTGAAGAATGCCGCGGGTTGCCCTCGAAATCATCCCGGCGAGTTTAAAACCCCGAGCCCCACAGAGACGCTGAGGCCCCCGCGCGAGGGCTGAGGGTGGGGAGGGGTGTGTGTGAATAACCCGCCACGAACACTAGGTTTCTTAGGAACCAACTCGCAACGGCCCTGTGAACTGAGGTCGGGGGGCAACGTCGCCAACGCAGCTCCCCGGGCCCACTGCCCAACTGCCAGGGAAAGCTGACCCACTTCCAGGAATGAAAACGAGACCCCCCCACTACCCCCCCGCCCAAAGCCGGCAAAAATCCAAGTTTTCCTTAGTAGGAGTAAAGAATTTTGGAAGCCAAGGGAGGCCCCAGAAGTGAACCCCGAAGCCTCTCCCCAGAAAAAGGGGGAAATTGAAAGGATTTTTACTTACATCCAGGCACTGGCCAGCGCAGCCTAACGCTCGGCCGCCACGGAGTCGTTCAACTCCGCAAAAAGTTCTGCCCCGGGTCCTCCCGGGACGGCCCCATCCCCCACCCCGTCGCAGAGCCCCGGGGCGCATCCCCTCGGCGGGGCCTCCCACCCGCCCCGCGCGGCTGGACAGGCGCTCACCGTGCGCGCTCCTCCGGGAGACAGGGGTCCGTTGGGGAGATACGGGCTGCTCAGGTCCGGGATCATCAGGAACGGGTACCCAGGGTACGGGGGGCCCTTAAAGAACGCGCCGTCCTGGGGCCTTCTCACTGCGGGCAAGACCAAGGCGGGGTGAGGCCGGGACCCCGCGACTGCGCCGCGGCAGGGGCCCCTGGACCGGGACCTGGACCCGAGAGCCCTCACGCGCGCCGCAGGACGGCTGCCGCCTAGAGGGGCGGAGAGCAGGGGCACGGCCACGGGAGCGCGGGGAACCGGGGGCGGCCCGAACGGAGGCTCCGCGGGGGGCCCGAAAATGGGGGCTGCCCAGGCCAGCACGTACCTTCGGCGAAGTAGTCCCGCGGCTTCTGGAAGGCGTCCCGAGAGGGCTGCGGGCGCCTCTCCGCCTGCAGAGGAGACACAAAGGCGAGGGCGGGTGAGCGGGCGCCGAGCTGGGGTCCTCGGGGTCGGCTGCCGGAGCCTCCTTACCTCCGAGTCCGAGCTGCTGCTCTGGTTCTCCGACTCGTTGACTAGGGACGACTTAACCTCGTCCAGGTCCCGCTGCGCCGAGGCGCTGTCGCTACTGGGCTCCTGCTCCTCGCCCCCTTCGTCCTGGAAGGGGATCAGCTCGTCGTTCGCCCCGAGGTCGTCCCCTCCACCGGCCGCCCCGGCGCCCGAGCCGCCGCCGCCGCCGAGCTGGGGCATGGTGGGGCCGCGGGCCGGGGCCACCGCTCTCCGAGCCCCGCGCCGCCCGCGCCCGGCCCGGCCCGGCTCGGCGCCCCTCCCTCCCGCTCGCCCCGCTGCTCCGCTCGCCGCCGCAGCGGCCGCAGCAACAAAGTTTGACAGGGCGTGGTCCGGCGGGAAGCGGGGCCGGCGCGGCCGGGCCGAGCGGGGGCGGCTCGGCTCGGGCCCCTCCGGCAGCGCTGAGCCCAGGGCTCCCCAACTCGCCGCCACCGCCTGCTCCGCCGGGGCGTCCCAGCGCCTGGCCCGCCGGGGAGGGGCGAGCGGGGCAGGAAGGAGGGCCCGCGGGGCTGGGCAGGGGGGCCGGAGGGAGGAGCCCGGCTGCAAGCTGACACCCGCGCGCCGCGCGGAACCCCGCCAGCTCCGGCGCGCACACACTCACTCGCATTCACACTCGCACACCGCTCGCTCACACCTTCCGGGAGCTGCGCCTCCCCGCTGCGTGCCCCGCCCTCACCCCCAGACTCGCCCAGGCCCCCCTTCTGGGCGCCCCACCTCGCACCCCCAGCAGCCTTCCCCCCACCCGCCCGCGAACTGCTGGAGTCCCGCCCCCACCCCTTACGCAGCCCCTAACTTTCTTCCAAATAACCCCTAGAACTCCACACGGATTCCACACCCTCTCCCACCCCCCTTCCCACCGGAGCGGCGCGCTGGCAGGCGGCACTGCCCCCTGTGGGAAAGCTTTGGACACACAGACCTGCCCGCGACACTCACTGCCTGGAGTTCTGCGCGCAGGATACCATCCGGCCTGGTCGCCCTCGCCAGATGCACAGAGCAGAGGATGAGGAAAATTTATAGCACCCGGAATATGCTGCGCGGCCTTCCTCTCCTCTTTCCTGTGGGGTTTCAACGTACTCCCCGCCCTAGTCCAGGTTTTTGACCTTGTTCAGGGGTCCCGAGTCACCTGAAATCCCAAAGACCACTTTCACCTCACGGTTCCTTACAAGGTCCTTAACCAAATAATTCACGGGCTTAGGTTCAGAAAGGATTCAGATTTGTTTCGTTGAAAGGAAAATCATCTGCCAGGGACCTCTGAAGCCATTCACAAATCTGCCTCAGTAGCCTATGAGTATATGAAAAATGCCCAACCAGCCTCATACTTAAAGAAATGCCTGTTCTAATAACATTAAGATAACATCCCTCTCCAACCAATTGGGGAAAGTTTGAAAAAGTGGATCTTGTGTCATCCACAGTGGAGAACTATAGGTGGGAACATAAACTTCAAACGCAGACTGGAAGGCAGTGTGGGAATACCTAAAGCTGTTTTAAACACCCCTGGTAGAGCAGTTTTCTGGAGCCATCCACCCACATATGGACAAAGTCACATACAGGAAAGTTCAAGGCAACAGAGAGGTCTATAAAATGAGTTCCGGACCTTTCTTAGCAGCTCAGCAGAATGAGGCCCCTGCACATATGCATCCTGGAATGATCTTGGAGAGATACCCTTTAAGGAAAGACAGTATGTATGGCACTCACTGTTTCATTTTAATTACTTTTTACAATTGCCCTGGCTGGTTAGCTCAGTTGGTTAGAACATCCCAATATGTCAAGGTTGTGGGTTTGATCCCCAATCAGGGCACATACAAGAAGCAACCAATGAATGCATAAAACAGTGGAACAACAAAATCAACGCCCCTCCTTCTCTCCCTCTCCCCCTCCCTCTCTCTCTAATATCAATCAATAAAAAAATTTTTTAAATAACATATTTGTTTCTTCATAGAAAAGTCTGAGAAGATGCACACCAAATTATTATCAATATTTCTGGGAAAAGGGATAGGTGAGAAGGGAGGGGCAGTTTTGTCTTCTACTTCCTACATATTTTACAACAATATAGCTTTATCTCGAGTAGTATCTTGAGCAAAAAGTAAAATTTCCTTTTCCCCTTCCCACATGTCCCTCCAGTTAACCTCTTTCCTGTTACTGCTTTGGCGTATGTCCTTCCAGACATTTTCCTAGGCAATTACTTACACATGTAATCACATATACAATATTCAGATTTACTTTCACGTAAATAGAATTATATTGTTCATATTATTGCGTGATATTTCATTTTTATAAGTTTTTAAAAGTCAAAAGGCTTTTCAGATATTCCATAAACATATGAAAAGCCTATTGTATTAGCTTCCCATCCTTACTCTAACCAATCACTGCAAACTCGGTGGCTTAAAACACCAGAAATGCTTTCCCTTACTGTTGTGGAGGCCGGAAGTCCGAAATGAGTTTCACTAAATCAAAATCAAGGTGTTGGCAGGGCCATATTCCCTCCTGAGGCTCCAGAGAGAATATAGTCCTTGTCTCTTCCAGCTTCTGGTGGCTGCCGACATTCCTTGAGACCTCACCACTCCAATTTCTGTCTTGGTGGTCACATTGCCTTCCCTTTTGTCTGTCAAACCTCTCTGCCTTCTTCTTACACCAAAGGACACTTGCATTGTCATTTAGGGCCCACCCAGATAATCTTGGATAATCTCCCCACTCAAGAGCCTCAACTTAATCACATCTGCAAAGACCCCTTTTCCTTATGTGGACCTGGAGAAAGAAGATATCTACTAAGAAGAGTTCCTGGTGGCTAACTGGGCTCAAATTTTAAAAACAGAGCCTAACAGCCATTTCTACACAGGGGCCTCCCATGTGAACACACTTCAAGGAGAAGCCTGCCCTTAGCTGCCTACCTTCTGCACTGAACTGCCTTTCTCCACTGTGCTTCTGCTAGCTGAGCCAGACCTTATAAAGGAGTCCCTGGAATTCTGGTTCAGCCAGTAGGACTGAGACTTTCCCTTTCCAATCAGAGCAACCCAGCTGTAGCCCCCACCAGCATGTTCACTAAGCAATCAGAGCAGCTCCATTCTGATCAATTAGGCCAGTGCTTTTTGGACCCATCAAACTTTGAAAGTTTGGAGCCCTCATTTGCATGAGCATGGACCAATCAGGGACCAGGGGCAGGGGCTTCTGGCCATATAAGTCAGCTCCCCTGTGGCTTCAGGAGCACACTTTCTCTTTGCTCCAAGGGCTGTCTTTCCCTGCTGTTGTTGACCTGACTCTGACCACAGGCAGGTGGAATAGTGCAGAGCTGTGTGGTTGCAGAATCGGCTTGCCCCAGGGCTACCTCACCCCAGGGCCACTTCACAGACACGCTGCTTCACAACCATGATGCTTCATAGTTGAACTCCAACACTACTGAGCTGTTCCACGGTTGTGCTTTTCTCACAGCTGTGCTGTATCACAATTGAGCTGTTTGCACTGAATAGTTTCCTTCTTCACCGCACCCCAAACTGGGGATTCCTGTTGGCATTGAATTGGTGCCAACAACCATCAGTTGACATTAATAAGATAATATTCAGCCAGGCCGGTGTGGCTCAGTGGATTGAGCATCGCCCGATGGACTGAGAGGTCCCGGTTTGATTCCCAGTCAGGGCACATGCCCGGGTTTCTGGCTCGATTGCCAGTGGGGGATGTGCAGGAGGGAGTCAATCAAGCAATGTTTCTTTCTCAGATTGATGTTTCCATCTCTCTCTAAAAAAAAATCAATGAAAACATTTTTTTAAAAGTAAGGTAGCATTCACAGATTCTGGGGATTAGTACAGGGACATATTTTTAGAGTGAGCCATTAGCAGTTTGCCACACCTATCAACCTCGAAGAAATACAAATTGAAACAGCACAGAGATACAATTTTTCATCTATCAGATTGGCAAAGGTAGCAACAAATAGTAACAGCCAGCACTGGCCCCTGTGCAGAGAAAAAATGAGCTTCTGGGCATGCCATTGTGTAACATTTCTAAAGGAAATTTTGGCAATACTTATGAACAACCTTTAAAATTGTGAACCTTTGACTCATCAATGCACTTCTAGGATTTCATACTAAGAAATAACCAGGTACACAAGGAGACCTATGGATGTGTCTTCATCACAGTGAAAAGCTGGAAACAATTTCAATGTCTCCAAATAAGGACTTGTTTATAAAAAATCATGGTGCATTCATCTAGGGTAATGCTATGACATTATGGAAATGTTTGTCAATGTGGAAAGAGGCTCATGATAGTGAGAGTAACATTAAAATGAACTTACATAGACTTTGCTTTACATTGTAGTGGAGTGTGGAGGTCAGACTATCTTTTCCATCAAGAACAACTATAACCCTGGCCAGTGTGGCTCAGTGGTTAGAGCATCGGCCCACAGACCAGAGAGTCCCGGGTTCGGTTTCTGCTAAGGGCACACATGTCAATTGCAGTTTGTCCCCAGCCCCAGTTGAAGTCGTGTGGATGGCAGCTACTCGATGTGTCTCTCTCACGTCGATGTTTCTCTCTCTTTCTTCCTCCCTCTCTCCCTCCCGCTCTGTCTGCAGATAAATGCAAAGATGTCCTCAGGTGAGGATTAAAAAAAGAAAGAAAGAACAACTATAAATGATGGGGAAATACCCAAATAAAACAACAGCACTGAACTGATTTGAACGCATTAGAATCAACCAAATCATCTGGGACTTAAAGAGTCAATGTACCAAAGATAAGGAAGGTTCAGCCCTGGCCTGAGTTGCTCAGTGGTTAGAGCATCGACCCACGCATAGAAGGGTTGCAGGTTCGATCCCTGGCCCCAGTCCGGACAGATGCAGGAGGCAAGCAATTGATGTGTCTCTCTCACATTGATGTTTCTCTCTCTCTCTGTCCTTCCCACTCTGTCTGAAAATAATGGAAAAATATTCTCGGGTGAGGATTTAAAATAAAATAAAATAAAACTCCCCTCCTTACCTAGAAACTTAAGCCTCCTCCTCCTGGTTTTCTGTTTGTCAGTGATACATAGTTCTAGCTGTCATCTTTGGCTTGAAACCTCAGAGACATTCTAGATAATTCCCCTTTCCTCCATATGCGAGTTCTCTTGACCTTTCCATATAAATTTTCCTAGAGCCCCGGGTCCTTCCCTTTAATCCATTCCCATCGGCCCATCCTAGCTCAGATCAAGCCAAAACAACTGCAGAAGTCCCTTAACTGGTCCCCTCTCTCTAGTCACCCCTGGCCAGTCTATCCTGCAATGTAGGCCCCAGAGACAGCGCGCACATGTATGAAAACATGATTCATCGTTCATATCGCATGTTGGTGAGTGCCAAAGTGCCAAGACAGACAAGGGGACAGGAGATGAGAGGAAACAGAATAGGTGCCCAGTCAAGTCTCCCCTCAATATACTGCAGGCTCCCTGAGAACAGTGGTGTTTTGTTTCACTTTGTTTTGTTCATTGCTGTGTTTCCAGGGCCTCCTAGCACAGTACGTGGCACAGAGTAGGTGTACTTATTGAATTAATAAATGAATGACTTAATAGCGGTTATCATTATTTCCACTATTCCATACTATCTCAAAACTTTCTCCAAGACTTAAGCTCATTTATGTATTTGCTCATTAATTCAACAGCTGTTGAGAGAGTGCTAAGTATGTGCAGGATAAGATTTGTTCCATGGGGAAATTTGCCATCTATCGGGGGATAGACCAGTCATAGCCACGATGACTGCAGCAGTGCCCAGAGACAGCACCAAGCTGCCCCCATTCTTCCTTCCTCTGTCCCATCTGGTTCAACTGCAGCTCCCAGGGAGACCTCATGACCACCACCTCTGCCACTCCCGCCACCCCCGCCACACCTGGCCTCTTGGGCCTTCAGAGCTCCCTGAATTTCGTGGTCTGGAAAAGGGCAAATTCCTTCCCCACTTTCTTCTGCTGATGGGAATTTTCTTTAAAATCTTTATTAAGAAATTAAGATAAAGTGATAACATAAATGATCAAAAGACAAAAACATAGAAATAGAAGAGTTTATAATACCTGGATTTTTCACTCCAAAGTCTTGCCACAGCAGTGTAGTTTGAAAGGTTAAATCAATGCTTAGATAGAGCTCTTAAGCTGCTAACCTTTTACAATGAGATCTGGGGAGTAAGCCAATGCAATATTCCTGTTCTGAGTCGCAAATTGTAATCAAATTAGAGATTTAGGGCTATATGCATGATATATTATTATATTATATATAAAATATGTTATATATAAGGATATAAGTACATATAATATATATTCTTATATATAGGAATAAATATGTATTCGGTATTTTTATTATATATTACCTGTATATATAATCTGTATTATCGTATATAAATGCTTAAAACCTTTTAAGATTGTTACCTTCTTTACATTTCACAGAAATTGAAGAGAACTACATAGCATCACAGACAATACTAAGCAAAAACTAGCGCAATGCAAAACTGTTGGTACCAGATCATTGTAATTATACACATAGACAGTCTTCAAGGAAAATGAAAATGTGTTCCTGTGGTAGAGAAAGTGGACGATTTCCCCGCCTATTTTCAAAATATCTTTTATTATTCTCTTGATGACGCTTCAGCAATACATAAAAGTCACACAAAAATTCAACAGAGCATGAATATAGTGGAATGCCAATTTGAAACTGTGTTGCTAACTTATGGAGTGTTATTTTCTAGTCAGTAGAATAATATGTATAAATCTGCATTTTGTTTGGTCCACTTAACAACATATTTTAGCATCATCTGCAAGCTGACAAATGAAGTGGAAAGCATAAGGAATGTTTTTTTCTCCTAACCGGGGATAATTCCTCACAGTACCCACTCGTGGTTGTTCTGATGATACACCGCGAGTGGGAGCAGCGAGGGTGGTGATCACAAAGTTCAAAGCTATTTCCTTGTTTGGTTTCGGATTCCTTTCACACAGCATCAATTACCCAGAAAAAGTTTACCCCAATTGCATTTTTTTGAGGTAACCATTTTTAAAGGAATAAACATTCCTTCCAGGTGGTCCAAAAGTTTCCTGGCTTGTAACACCGGCTTCATATGCAGGTATACATGTGAAGTTCTGTTCACATTACTACATGTCTGTTCATGACAAATCCAATGTGGTCATAATGAATTTTTCCAGTTAGTCCTTTTGCAAATATGGAGTTAAGTCATTTCATGGATGGGTTAATATTTGAACAAGAGTACACAGCCTACTCATTCCCACCTCGCCCAGCTGGTGTGGCTCAATGGACTGAGCATCGTCCCATGGACTGAGAGGTCCCAGTTGGATTCCTGGTCAGGGCACATGCCCGGGGTTCCGGCTCAATCCCCAGTAAGGGGCATGCAGGAGGCAGCGATCGATGTTTCTCTCTCACATCAACGTTTCTATCTCTCTCTCCTTTCTGTTCTCTCTAAAAAAATCAATAAAAACATTTAAATACACACACACACATTTTTAAAATTTTGTGCTCATTATACAAAATGGACAATTCATAAAGTATTGAAAGAACAGTGAAAGATAAAAAGCTACAAAAGCAGCCCTTGCCAGTTTGGCTCAGTGGTTAGTGTCGACCCTTGGATGGAGGAGTCTCGGGTTCAATTCTGGTCAAGGGTACGTAACTGGATTGCAAGTTCAATCACCGGCCCTGGTTGGGGCACTTGCAGGAGGCAACCAATTGATGTGTTTCTCTCACATCAATGTTTCTCTCTCTCTCCCTCTCCCTCCCTTCCACTGTATCTAAAAAAATAAATGGAAAAATATCCTCAGGTGAGAATTAACAAACAAACAAAAAGGTGGAAAAGCATATTGCAGAATGTGCAGGTAAGATATTTGCCATGGCTGGCATTGTACCCCACAGTTTGCACTGCACACATTGCTGACTCTAAACACGGGCTGGGGCTGCTGCCCTGCTCCCTGGGGGAACTCTGCCAGGCTGCAGCCACCAAAGCACCAAAGAGTAAGTGACGTGGTTCTGCTTCTTTGCATCATTAACTCCTGATTTAAAGTCCAAGGTGAATATATCTGTTTGTCAAAGCCTCGGTCACATAGCCTGCATCATAGCTGCAAGGGAGACGGGGACAGTGAGAGCTAAAATAGCAGTTCTAGGTCACACTCCCAGGAGACTGTTCTGAGAGAGGGATGTGTGTGCAGGTTTATTGGGAATGGTCTCAGGAGACTGAGGGAGGCAGGGAACACATGGAAAAGTTGAACTGCAAAGCAGTTGCAACAGAGTATTCAGTCGATCTGAAGGGAACTTTGGAGATGGAATGTTCCTTTAGACTTGCCCCAGATTGAGGCAAAGGGCCCAATGTTTGCACTCCTAAACTGACTAGTCACTGATGATGGATACCACCTGAGTGGGGGGCACAGTCTTGGACAAAACAGCTCTCTTTTGCTCAGAGCAATTTCTAGAGAAAGATTCAGCTGTGAGCCATTGGCCACTACTCCTGGCAGCTGAGGAAATGAGTACCTCAGTCCTAAAGGGGGACTCATTGTGCACGCCACAGCGTCCACTGCAGCCTGTCCCTTGAGCCACTTACATCTGCTGCCTTGTGTAGGCAGTCCACTCCATCTGGGAACAGCTCCCGGGTCTGAATGATCTCCTTTCCTGGAAAAACTTTTGAGAGAAAGGTTAGTGGGACAAACTGTAGCCCTCATTGCTTCCGCTGGCCACAATCTCCCTCTCATAATACACATTTTAGTCTAGAATTCCAGACTCCTCTCATCTTCAATCTTTTTTTTTTTTTTTTTTGAGTTTTAAAATGAGTTTGTTAAAGAATGTTATTAGGAAGGCAACATTTGATTTGTCTTTTTAAAAAAAAGTTCTGTTTCATGCTGCAGAATAAAGGTAATGTAGAGTTACAAGCTTCTTTCTACTGGATTCTCTGATAGTATAGCACAGTGTGGTCGTTTCTGCAATGCTAGAATAAATAAAGTCTCTTCTATGCTCTCTTTAAAAAGTGATGAATAATAACAGAAGATGGCATAAAAAAGCCATTTTTCTATTCATTCTGTAGTATTGGAGCCAGTATTTTTACCATCACAGGCTCCAATTTTCACTTTATCCACATTAATAAGCCCTGTCACCTCTCTAAATTCAACATCATTCAATACAAAAGTCCACACATTATCGCAGAATCTGTACGTATTTAGAGAGCCCCTGAAACTGACTCTGTTCCTGACCCTCTGAGCCAATGCTGCATTTATAGCCTTCTCAAACTGAAGTAGAACTTGAAGGGCAAGTTGGGGAGTGATCTGTTGAGACTGTATGAGCTCATCGAGGCTGTCCTGAAGACTGTTTCCCAAAGTGGTATTTCTATATAACTGATATGCCATGGCGTAGGAGGAAGAAATTGTTTTTCTTATTCAGTCTTGCATTGATGTCCACCTCTTCCCCCACCACTTCTTCGGCAGCCGCAGAAACCACCTCATCTTCAATCTTTAAAAAAAATTTTTGTTATTGATGAGGAAGGGAGAGAGAGATAGAAACATCGATGTGAGAGAGAAACACCGATCGGCTGCCTTGTGCACGCCCCCTACTGGAAATAGAGCCTGCAACCTGGGCATGTCCCCTGGCTGGGAATCTAACTGGGACCTCTCAGTCCATAGGACGATGCTCAGTCCACTGAACCACACCAGCCGGGCTCATCTTCAATCTAAATGGGCAAGGAGTACCAAGAAACTTCTCAGGGAATCACTTGGGTGAAAAATACATTCTTCCCTACCCTCCCTGAGTAACAGCAATCCTATCTCCTTCTGATGATCATGATGAATTAATTACCCATGACAATGGTTATTCCTTCCTTTTCCTGCTAGTCTCTTGGCATAAGTTGCCCAAAGTGACAGGGCAGTAGCTATAGGGGACTTTTACTATGGCCCCTCGTGGAAGCATTCCCCTCTGGGAGCCAGGATCTCTGGAACTTAAAATTGAGGGGATAGCACCCGGCTGCAGTGGCTCAGTTGGTTGAGTGTTGCTTGTGCACCAAAAGGTTGCCAGTTCAATTCCCAGTCAGGGCACATGCCTGAGTTATGGGTTCGATCCTGGTTGGGGCACAAACAGCAACTGATCCATGTTTCTCTCTCTCTCTCTCTCTTTCCCTCCCTCTCTCTACTCTCTCTCTTTCTCCAAGCATGTCCTCAGGTGAGGATTAATTAACTAATAAAATTGAGGGGATAGGCAGCTCAAATTCCTCAAGCTGACCAATGGAGTGATGGTTAGTGAGGCCACTCCTACTTGCATTCTTTGGTTTCCGACTCCAGGCAGTTTGTCTGTCGCAGACACAATCCCATTCATTGTGGCATTCATTTAGGGTGTATATTGCATCCTAGAGGATGATGTCCCATTCTTGTTGACTGTCATCTTTAAGCTGGTACCTCAGCTACACTTTCAAAAGTCTATTCCATCACCTGATTATTCCAGAAGCTTCTGAGTGATGGGGTACATGAGAGGATCAGTGGATCCCATTGTCATGTGGCCATTGCCACACCTCCCTTGCGGTAAGTTGGGTTCATTGGTCAGAGGAGATGTGATGTGGAATTACCTACTGGTAGATAACTGTAAGTTCTCACACAGGGTGTTGCCAAGGCCCTGCAGGCAGAAAAGCAAGATTATATCTAGAACATGTGCTAGCTAATTCAAGATGAAATCAATGCTCCTTCCAGAGGGTCTCAGTAGTCAGCTTGGCACCAAGTGGCTGGCTGGTCTTCTTGAGAAATGGCACCGTATCGGGGACCCGGCACTGGCCTCTGCTGCTGGCAGGCCGGGCATCGCACAGCAGGAGTAGCTAGATCAGCTTTGGTGGGTGGGAGCTCACGCTTTGGGGCCCATTCAGAGCCTCCAACCCTGGCACAGTGACTATTCCCTTCCTGAGCCAATTGTGCCAGCACAGGAGTGGGTGATCACAGAGGCTGGCTGCCATCAACCGGCTGAGTCATTCTGTCTGTCTAGTCGTCTGGTGGACGGCCTCACGTGGTCACTGAAATGTAGCACAAAGATACTCACACTTTTTCCCACTTCCTTAGGTCCACCAATACCGAGAGTCAGCAGATTAAGGCCCATGGGCCAAATCCACCCACTGCCTGTTTTGTATGTAAAGTTTTGTGGGAACAAAACCATGCTCATCTATTTACATGCTGCGCGACTGCTTTTGCACTACAGCCACAGAGCTGAACAGCAACGGCAGCCCTGTGGCCCATACATCTAACACACTTGCTCCTACCCTTGATAGAAAAAGCTTTTGGATTCTTGATCCGCACGCTTCTTTCCAATACCTCCTTGTCCCCAATCTTCCAAACTTTTCCTCTTAAGTCTTTGATCAATTAATCCATGTACCACTGCCTTCAAGCCTGTGTGTATTTTTACCTGGTCTACGTCTTTTCTTTTTTTCTTTATTGATTTTAGAGAGAGAGGAAGGGAGAGGGAGAGAGAGATAGAAACATCGATGACAGAGAACATCGACTGGCCACCTCCTGCATGCCCCCCCACTGGGGATCGGGCCCACAACCTGGGCATGTGCCCTGACCGGGAATCGAACCAGCAACCTCTTGGTGCATGGGTTGACGCTCAACCACTGAGCCACACCGACCGGGCTGGTCTACTTCTTTCTACACAAAGGAAATGACCAGATGTACCGCCCAAAGCTCTGACCACTGGGAGGATTTCCCCTCAACACTCTTTCAGGGTCACCCCTAAAGGGGACACTACGGTAATAGTGAACACCCACATATCAAAGCAATTCACCCAAGGATGCACCTTGGCCTTTTGCTCCTCCAGCAGCTAGCAATCTCGGGGGGGGGGCGTCAGTGGGACAGGGGAGGATGACACAGTGGAATAGGCCACTTGCTTGCATGACTCACTCTGGCCTGTGGCCCGACTGGATGTGCAGTCCTTCAGTTTTTTTTTGTTTTTTTTTATCCTCACTCGAGGACATTTTTTCATTTTTTGTCCAGATAGAGTGGGAGGGAGAGAGAGGAAGAGAGAAAGAGAGAAACATCAATGTGAAAGGGACACATCAAGTGGCTGCCACCCGCACAACCAACCAGGGCCGGGGACAAATTGCAACCGAGGTACATGCCCTTAGTGGGAACCGAACCCGGGTCTCTCTGGACCGCAGGCCGATGCTCCAACTGCTGAGCCAAACTGGCCAGGGCCAGTTTTTTGTTTGTTTGTTTGTTTGTTTTTTTATCCTCACCCGAGGACATTTTTCCATTTTTTTGTCCAGATAGAGTGGGAGGGAGAGAGAGGAAGAGAGAGAGAGAGAGAAACATCGACGTGAAAGGGACACATCGAGTGGCTGCCTCCCGCACGACCAACCAGGGCCAGGGACAAATTGCAACCGAGGTACATGCCCTTAGTGGGAACCGAACCCGGGTCTCTCTGGACCGCAGGCCGACGCTCCAACCGCTGAGCCAAACCGGCCAGGCCAGTCCTTCAGTTTTCTAATGGATCGCTTCTGGGCTCACTCATCCTGACGAGGTAGGTCCGACAGAAACCGGCTCATGATGGGCAGTTCTGGCCACACGGCTACTTGAGGTCGCCTAGTCTGATGTCCCATCTCCATCATGGCCCAGGAGCTGTTTTATAAATGGCATGTAGTTGTCTGGGGCTTGCCATCCACTCCTCACAGGTCTTTTTTCATCACAGAAACCTCCACTGTCCCAAAGCCTCCTGGATACATGACCCAAGTGGCAGGGGTGCTTGTGATGGCGTGCGAACCCTTTGCAAACCTTTTCTTGCTCTGGACCCCATTCAAAGTTGTCACCCTTCCATGTGACCGAGGAAGTAGGTCAGACTGTCTTCCCCTGTAGGAAACATGCTGTCTACAGAACCCCGGGAGGCCACCAAGTACTGTGCTTCCCTTCTTTTCAGTGGATCCCTAAACCCTACGCATGGGGAGGGCCCCACATTAAATCTTCCTAGGATTTATTTCCCATTCTCTGGAGAGCATGTACAACATACTTGCCACTTCTGGCTCGTGTGGCCCAATTAACATGACGGTATCGACATAAAGAACCCACGTGATGTTCTTCAGAGCGTTCAGTTACTCCAGATCTATTTGGACTGTATTAGGATGGTGTGCTGAATTTCAAATATGCCCACAAATTCGCCCGACTGGTGTGGCTCTGTGGTTGAACGTCGACCCATGCACCAAGAGGTCGCCGGTTCGATTCCTGGTCAGGGCACATGCCCAGGTTGTGGGCCCGATCCCCAGTGGGGGGCATGCAGGAGGCGGCCAATCAATGTTCTCTTCTCATTGATGTTTCTATCTCTCTCTCTCTCTCTAAAATCAATAAAGAAAAAAAAATTTTTTTTAGATACGTCCACAAATTCTTTAATATTTATTGCTTTGGGAGTGAGCGCCTAATTTCTCTCCCCTTGTAGACTACTTGTTCTCGGGGAAGTTAGCTGCCAGGTTGTGAGGACCCTCAAACAAGCAGTGGAGAGGCCCAAACGGCTTCCTGGCGCCAGTCAGGCCTTCAAATGACTGCAGGAACTGGGGGTGTCCTGACTGCAGCCCATGGGACATCCTGAGCCAGGACCACCCTGCTAAGTCACTCTCGCATTTCTGACCCATAGATTCTGTGCGATGCATTACTGTCTGCTCTAGGGCTTCTGTGACATGATGACATGCGGGGCCTGCAGAAACCTCCCCGTTCATGTGTGTATGAATGGCCCTGAAGTAGGAAGTATCTTGATCAATGGGGGAGAAAAGCTTCTCTCTTTCATTACCTGGCAAACAGTTCTGAAGCACATTTCATAAGGCTTCTCAGATGGTCCCACAGACTCAGCCACTAGTTACCTGTGGTGGGCAACGTATTAATGCATCCTTGTGTCATTGGCTTTCTCTTTTACCCTGGTTCGCTCTCTCTCTCTCTCTTTTTTTTAATCCTCACCTGAGGATATATTTCTATTTATCTGCAGATAGAGTGGGAGGGAGAGAGAGGGAGAAAGGGAGAGAGAGAGAAACATCGACTCGAGAGGGACACATCGAGCAGTTGCCTCCTGCCTGACCTGACCAGGGCCGGGGATGAACCACAACCGAGGTACATGCCCCTGGCCAGAATCGAACCCATGACTCATTGGTCCGGGGGTCGACGCTCTACCGCTGAGCCAAACTGGCCAGGGCTGGTTCACTCTCTCTTATTCCTCGGTCTCATTTCCTGGGATCACCTTCCCCCCAAAACTACACACAATCCTTTGTCTGCTTTCAGAGGAACCCACAAGATAATGTAAAAAAGGCATGTGACATAACTCAGATCTGATTATATATAACCACCCAACATCTTATCTTACTTCATGTAGAAATACTGCAATCAGGAATAATGCTACTCTCTCTACTGTGATTTAACCTCATTTTGGAAGTATTAGCCAACACATACTATACAAGAGAAAGCATATTAGATAAGAGATATAATAATTGAAAAGGAAGAGACAAAATGTCTTTTTCAGCTACGTGCCCAGCAGTGCTGAAGGTCTACCTCTTGCTTCAACAGTTTTTAGATAGAACAGACCTGTGGACTCCCCTTCTTCTTCTTTTTTTTTTTTTTTTTATCCTCACTCGAGGACATTTTTTTTTGCGTTTATCTTCAGATAGAGTGGGAGGGAGAGAGAGAAAAACATCGACGTGAGAGAGACACATCAAGTGGTCGCTACCCACACGACCCCAACCGGGGCTGGGGACAAACTGCAACCGAGGTACGTGCCCTTAGCAGGAACCGAACCCGGGACTCTCTGGTCCGCGGGCTGATGCTCTAACCACTGAGCCAAACTGGCCAGGGCTGGACACCCCTTCTTCAGTATCAAGACAAGGCCCTCTACCAGCAAAAACAATTATGACACACTGAGACTCAGAAGCATTTTTTTAAGCAATAAACTATTTTTTAATTAAGGTATGTACATGGTTTTTTAAAGATATGATGTGATTGCACACTTAATAGGCTACAGTATAGTGTAAACATAACTTTTATGTGCCCTTGGAAACCCAAAGCTTTGTCACTGTCTTTATTACAACAGTCACTTTATGGCAGTCATCTGGAACCGAATCCACAGTATCTGTGAGGCATGCCTGTATGTTTTTACAGGACGGAGGGATTCAGAGAGATCACCATAAATTTTCAAAAGACAAATTGACAAACTGGAAAAAGGCATTTACAACTTATATCACAAAGGGCTGGTACTCCTAATATATGAAGTGTTCCTGATTTTTAAAATGAGAAAAATATATGAATATAGTTAATAGAAAAAGAAATGCAGATGGCAAAGATGCTCAGTGTTTTTTATAATAAGGGAAGTGCATATTAAAATGACCCTGAGATAACATTTCTCCCCTATCAGATTGGCAAAAATTCAGAAGTTTGACAACGTGCTCTGATGGGAGATGCAGGGAGCCGGGCTCTCTCATACGTTGCTCATGCACTGTAAAGTGATACAATCTTTATGGAAGGCAATTTGGGAATAGCTAGCAAAATTAAATACGTGTTTATCCTTTTTTAAAAAAATCCTCACCCGAGGATTTTTTTCCATTTATCTTCAGATAGAGTGGGAGGGGGGTAGAGAGAGAGAGAGAGAGAGAGAGAGAGAGAAACATCAGTGTGAGAGAGACACATCGACTGGTTGCCTCCTGCACAACCCCAACCGGGCTTGGGGACAAACCGCAACCGAGGTACGTGCAATCAAACCTGTGGAATCAAACCTGTGGAATCAAACCTGCAACTCTTTGCTCAGTTTGGCTCTAACCGCTGTGCCAAACCGGCCAGGGCTGGACATACATTTTAAATTCTCTTGGGTATAAACCTAGGCGTGGAATTGCTGGGTCATGTGTTAACTTCATGTGCAGTCATTTGAGGAAGTGCCAGACTGTTTCCAAAGCAGCTGAACCATTTTCCATTATCATTAGCAGTATATGAGGGTTCTGATTTCTCCACATTCTCACTCACTAACACTTATCTGTCTTTAAAGAAAATCAAAACGCATTTTTATTGATTTTAGAGCGAGAAGAAGGGAGAGGGAGAGAGAGAGAGAAACATCGATCGACCTGATGAGCCCGAAACCTGGGCAATCAAACAGGGTAACCTTTCGGTGAGCGGGATAATGACAGTGCTCAACCAACTGAGCCACGCCAGCCGGCCAGGGTACGTTATCTGTCTTTTTTGTTCCAGCCATACTAGTGGGTGTGCAGTGGTATCTCACTAATAGGTTTTATTTGCATTTCCCCCATGGCTAATGATGTAGAGCATCTTTTTATGTGTTGGTCGGCCATTTCTATATCTTCTTTGGAGAAGGGTTCTATTCAGAACCTTTGCTCACTAACAAAGTTTTTTAATTGTTTTATACACATAAAACTTACCACCTTCCCCATTTTAAGTGTATAGTACATTCACATTGTCGTGTGCTCATTTTTAGATTGAGTTATTGGTATTTCATTATTGAGTTGAATTTTAAGAGTTCCTTATGTGTTCTAGATACAAATCCCTTATTAGATATATGGTTTGGAAATATTCTCTCTCATTTTGTGGGTTTTTTCACTGATAGTATTCTTTGAAACACAAAAGTTTAAAATTTGGATGAAGACCAATTTATTTATTTTTCTTGCTTGTGCTTTTAGTGTCATATCTATTTTCTTCTAAGACTTTAATAGTTTTAGCTCTCACATGTAGGCCTTGGATCCATTTTGAGTTAATTTTTTTATATGGTGTGAGGTAAGGTTTCAACTTCAATCTTTTGCGTGTAGCTTATCCAGCTGTCCTAGCATCCTTTGTTGAAATAATTATTTCCCCACTGAATGGTCTTGGCACTTTAGTAAAAAATCATTCAACTACAGACAAATGGTTTTATTTCTGAACTCTCAATTCTATTGATCAATAGACTCTCAATTCTATTGATCAATGAACTCTCAATTCATATTGATCAATATGTCTATTCTTATGCCAATACTACTCTATCTTGATTACTGTTGCTTTGTAGGAAGTTTTGAAATCAGGAAATGTAGGTCTTCGACTTTGTTATTCTTTTTCAAGAACATTGTTGCTATTCTGGGTCCCTTTCAATTCCAAAGGAATTTTAGAATCGTCTTGTTAATTTCTACAAACAAATCAGCTAGAATTTTGATAGGGATTGCATTTGATCTGTAGATCAATTTGGGAAGTATTATTAACTTAAAAATACTAAGTTGTCTGATCCATGAGCGTCTGATGTTTCCCTTTCTGTAGCTCTCTTTCATTTCTTTCAACAATGTTTTGTAGTTTTCAGAGTATAAAGTTTACGCTTTTGTTAAATGTATTCCTAGGCCCAGCCGGTGTGGATTGAGTGTCGTCCCATACTCCGAGAGATCACCTGTTTGATTCCCAGTCGTCGATGTTTCTCTCTCTCTCCCTCTCCCTTCCTCTCTCTCTAAAATCAATAAAGAAAAAAAAATTTTTTTTAAAATTTTGCTTCATGAGCCCTTTCCAGTAGCCATTTACAATAACGAGCTCCTGTGCTCGGCAAATGGCTGCTATTTGTAGTTAAGCATCTTTCAGTTTTGGCGCCTGCTACGGACTAAATGTGTCCCCTCAAAAGTCATATATTAAATCTTAATATGTGATGGTATTTGGAGGTGGGCCCTTTGGCAGTGATTAGGTCATGAGAGGAACCCGTACGAATGGGATTATCATCCTTATAAAAGAGACCCTTCCCTTGCCCCTTCCACGACATAAAGAAAGTGGTCTATGAACCAGGTTCTCACCAGACACTGGTGCCTTGGTCTTGGACTTCCCGGGCTCCAGAACTGTTTATAAGATGCTTAGCCTGTAGCATTCTGTTGTAGCAGCCCAAGCAGACGAAGACAGAGCCACAGCTGAATGTGTACATTGCTCACCACACACGATGCACAAAGGCACAGAACACCTCAAATTACCGGCTCATGCAAAACCTATTCATAAATAGCTTTCACGACAAAGATGAATTTTTTCGTGTCCATTGCCCCTTAGTGCATTGAAACGACTCAGAAAACTGGAAATCTTCACCATTAACCTGATCAGAAGTGTCTGTAAAGCTAGGCCTGCAATCCCCTTTTCCATCTGCAAACATCACCACATTGGACTGGCAAACATTGCTTGAAAAACTCAAATGCAAGTGCTGATACGATGTAAACCAGAAGGCTGTATGAAATACCTGCAGGAGAACACTGAAAAGGTAAGGGGTGCATCGTGATAAACATCACATCTAACAAGCAAAACACACTTCGAAATATTTCACACAACTGCCAAATGACAAAGGCGTACAGCTAAGTTGGAGCACTAAAAATTCCTTCTTCAGAATGAAACTGTCCCTTTCATATTCTATTAAACGGGTAAGGCTGTTTGTCCTGTAAGTAAATAGCAATGTGTAAGGAGAATTTGGCGGGGGCTGGATTTTAGTGGGAGAGTGTGGTGTTCTACAAAATGTCTGCAAACATTTTTAAAATATATTTTTATTGATTTTAGAGAGAGAGGAAGAGAGAAACATCAATGTGAGAGAGAAACATTGATTGATTGCCTCCCATACGCACACACAAACTGGGGATTGAACCCACAACCTTGGCATGTGCCCTGACTGGGAAGCGAACTAGCAACCTTTTGGTTCACGGAATGACATTCAACCAACTGAGCCACACTGGCCAGGGCTGTCCACAGACTTTTTGATTCTCTTCCCTTCAAAAGGTAGAACCTATGCTCCTCCCCTCAAGTGTGAGCTATTCTTTTTTTTTTTTTTTTTTAATGTATTATTCTTTTTTTAGAGAGAGAGGAAGGGAGAGACAGAGAGAAACATCGATTTGTTGTTCCACTTATTTATGCATTCATTGGCTGATTCTCATAAGTGCCCTCACTGGGACTCGAACCCACAACCTTGGCATATTGGGATGACTCTCTAACCAACTGAGATACCTGGCCAGGGCTGAGTTATTCTTAGTAATCTGCCTAGTGAATAGCATGTGGCAGAGGTGACAATGCGTGACGTTCAATGTGCATGGGTCGATGTTCAACCACATGAAGCATTATGGCTTTCTCTCTGCCCAATGTCTTGGATCGCACACTCTGGGAGAAACTGGCAGCCATGTTATAAGGATACTCAAACAGCCCTGGGAAGGGTCCCACATGACGAGGAACTAAGGCCTCTTCCAATAGCCACGTGAGGAAGCGGTCTTGGAGGTGAGTGTTCTAGCCCGTCAAGCCTTTACATGACTGAATCCCTAGCTGACATCTTTTTTTTTTTTTTTTTTATCCTCACCCGAGGACATTTTTTCATCTTTTGTTCAGATAGAGTGGGAGGGAGAGAGAGAAAGAGAGAGAGAGAGAAACATCGACGTGAAAGGGACACATCGAGTGGCCGCCACCCGCACGACCAACCAGGGCCGGGGACAAACTGCAACCGAAGCACATGCCCTTAGCGGGAACCGAACCCGGGTCTCTCTGGACCGCAGACCGACGCTCCAACTGCTGAGCCAAACCGGCCAGGGCCCTAGCTGACTTCTTGACTACGACCCCGTGAGAGACCCTGAACCAGAACCACCTACCTTAGCTGACCCACAGGACTGTGACATGATACATGTTGGTTGTTAATTTCAGAGTAATTTGTTATGCAGCAACAGATAACAAATACAGATCGGAGCTGAGGTCACCCTTTATCAGCGGCCTCTCCTGTCTTCTGTCAAAATTGAGAGCGGACTCAGTCAAGTGAACTCAGCATGCTATGTACTGCCAATAACGTCCCATCGACCAGAGCAAGTCACACGGTCAAGCCCAGATCCAAAGGGAGGAGAAACGGACTCCACTTCTTTTTTTTTTTTTAAATTTTTTTCTTTATTGAGTTTAGAGAGAAAGGAAGGGAGAGTGAAAGAGAGATAGAAACATCGATGAGAGAGAACATCGATGAGAGAGAACATCGATTGGCCGCCTCCTCCGTGCCCCCCACAGGGGATCTGGCCACAACTTGGGCATGTGCCCTGACCTGGAATCGAACTGGTGACCTCTTGGTGCGTGGGTCGATGCTCAACCCCTGAGCCACACCAGCCAGGCTGGACTCCACCTCTTGATGGGAGAAGCTGCAGTCATGTTGCACAGGGGTATCCGAACAGGAGTGAGAGGCATTTATATCATTTTTTTTAAATCTACCACAAGCAGGGACCTCTTATTGTGTCAAAAAACACAGACACTATCGAAGACTAGTGGAGGAGGCATTTCAGAAGGACACGGGAGACAATCTGAAGGAGCTTCTCCTGGCTAAGATGAGGTGATTGAAATTTGCTTTAAACTACTCCAAAAAAATAAAAAGCTGGGGTATTGATTGGCAGGATGTTGAGAATAGTGAAACAGACTGATGGGCACGTGAGGGTCCATTTCCGTAGTCTCTTTACCTTTGCTATATTTGAATTTTCCTTAATAATAAATTTTTAAAGTAGTGTATATTCAGGATAAAAAAATTAGAAAATACATAAATATAAAAAATAAAAAGTTATCAGTTAATACCACCACTCAGAGATCTGACTGTTCCTAGTCATGTTTGCAAAGCCTGACCTCTCTTGCTTTGCTTGGGAGTGTCATTAACCATTGTTTTTCTCTTTTTCTCTTTATTGATATTAGAGAGAGAGAGGAAAGGAGAGGGAGAGAGAGAGAGAGAAGCATCAATGAGCGAGAACATCGATTGGCCGCCTCCTGCTTGCCCCCCACTGGGGATCAGGCCCACAACCTGGGCATGTGTCCTGACCGGGAATTGAACCGGTGACCTCTTGGGGCATGGGTCGACGCTCAACCACTGAGCCATACTGGGCGGGCTGTCATTGACCATTGTTAAGTGAACACAGCCCTCTGTCACTCTCCATGGAGATGCACCTCAAGGTTCCCCCGGAGAGAAGCAACTTGCTTGCAAATTGGCCCCTGTGATCCAGAGGCTCTGACCTTGGCCCTGTGGTTTGGAGCACATGTCCAGAACCAGTTTTTTTTGCTGTGACTCAGGATCTTCCTTGGGCAGGTCCCTTCTGGCCCTCACACAGGCCTCTCCTTGGGCTTGTTTAGCTGTCTCCCTCTGCAGTCTGTCAGGCCCTCACACCCACAGAGAGAACTGTGAGTATACCATAAAACTTATTTGAATTCAGCCTTTCCTAAACAGGCTCCACACCTTTGGAGAGACTCTGTCCCCCTTTTTATATTATTGGGTAACAAGAAGACTGCACTTTTAAAAAATGTATTTGGATTTATTTTGCAAACTTTACCAAATCAGGATCAGACCCTATTTTTTCACTTTCCATGTTTAGAAAATATCTCCAGGTGCCATGAAATATACTTTATAACGCGATCTTCAGTGCTGGCATGCGTCTCTGCAGTCTGCACGCTATGCCTTCCGATGATTTTTCCAGTGTTTTCCACAAGTCTAAGTAAAGCTGCGATGACTGGGCTAGTAACCATGCTTTCCCTACCTCTGCACCTCCTCGCGATAGGTTTCCAGAAGTGGGAGGACTGCATCAAGGCATTTGAACATTTTAAATCTCCAGATATGCATGTGTGTGATGTTTTTAAATCCTCGATTTGAAACACTGCATTGAACAATAACATTTGAAACGATAACACACTATCGTCAATGTGTTATGTGAAAAATGGTGTCTCCCTTTGAATGGCTTTTCTCTGATTGTGAGTAAACAATAGAAGAACTTTCAGGATTTGGGGGAAAGGTCAGGAGATAATCAGGGAAGGATATTGTGGAAGTCCTTTAGAAGGACGATCCCTTTGTCACATACCTCCCCTGCTCCAGCGGTGGGTAGGTGTGAATGGTAGAACATGGAGCTTTAAAATACTCCAAAACTTGGGCTTCAAGTCTAGCACCTTCAGGTAATGACCTTGGGCAGTTTCTCGCCCGTTTCTTCCTCTGGAAGAATGGAGTTGTGTGCGTGCTTACCTCCTCGTGTCCTGTGGGGATCTCACGAGGTAATCTAAGAGAGGCTCAGCTTTTGTCTGCCCTGGAGTAAACATTCAACAACGCCACTGTCCGGGTCATGACATGTACGGACATTTGGAAATATTCCAAAGTGTTAACAGAGATTATTGCTGGATGGTAGTATTTTGTGTTGTTCTTTGCTGTGTGTTTTTGAAGTTTTTTTTATATTGATCGTGTGTTACTTTAATGAATTCAAAAGACTTTTACAAACATTTTTAAAAATGCAGCACCTTCTAGCTGGAAGCCCTACTCCCCAAGGTTTGCAAAGACAGCGGACCCCCTACCGCACCTGCAGCAGCCTGCCCAAAGGCTCAGTGGGCTGCATGAATCAGTGTCTCGGCTGCCTGCCAGGTGCACAGCTGTGACCCTTACAGCTTGAGCTGCTCTCACTACAGAGAATTGAGGGCCTGGTGGACCAGAGAGAGGGTCCTGCTGGAGCTGAGCAGAGATCGGGGAGCCAAGAACTGCTGTGGTAGCCCCAGCCCATCCGGTTCCACCATCTGTGCCTCTGGCCCAGGAATCCCCAGCAGGCCACGGATTATTTTTAGAATTGACGGAGGCCTTCCAGATCACCCAGCCATCGGCTCAACCTAGGCTGCACATGAGAATCGTTCAAGAAGCGTCTTAAAACAGATGCTCCACTCCAGACGTATTCGATCAGGATCTTGGGAGGTGGACCAGCCATCAGCAGGGGATTCTGATGGGCTGAGGCCGGAGGTCAAGCAGGATCACGTGGCACATTGTAAATCTTGAACACAGACCTCAGCTGGGAGTGTAGCACAGATGGCCACAGTCCTCCCTTCCATACTGAGAAGGCTGAGTGGTTTACAAAGGTTTCCTCAGACGTCATCTCACTTGGTCCACCTACAGGAGGTAGATATTATATTATCTCAGCTTGGAGACCAGGACTCTGAGGCCCAGAGGGTGAAGTGAATTGCAAGTCTGAGGTAGAGCCAGAACTATAACCTGACTCAGTTCCCAAGATGCCCAGAGGCAGGACTCCTTCCAAGGAGAGCCACCGGGTGGGAGTGCCCTGGAGGGCGTGCGTCCCTGAGCCCTTCCCCAGGCCACTGTATCAGCACATCCGGTGTGGAGAGAGTGTGCAGTTTTTAGAAACTCCTCAGGGGATTGTCGTGGACACTAATGTTTGAGTGCCTCCACTGTGGTGACCTGATGCTAAATAGGAACAGTATATGCCTATTTAAAATTTTTTTTTTATCCTCACCCGAGGACACTTTTGTATTTATCTTCAGACAGAGTGGGAGGGAGGGAAGGAGGAAGAGAGAGAGAGAGAAACATTGACGTGAGAGAGACACATCGAGTGGCTGCCACCCCCATGACCCCAACCAGGGCCGGGACAAACTTCAACCGAGGTATGTGCCCTTAGCGGGAACTGAACCTGGGACTCTCTGGTCCGCGGGCCGACGCTCTAACTGCTGAGCCAAACCGGCCAGGGCAAAATTTCATTTTAATTGTGGGTGGTGGGACTTCTAAGTTCAAGGTGGCTGAGCAGAAGAAAACCTCAATGAAATTGTAAGTAATATTATTAGAGAAATAGATATTACATTTATTAAGCTAAAATAGGGTGGCATTTAATTTTTTTAAAAATGACAATACTGGCCTGCCCAGTGTGGCTCAGTGGTTGAGCATCGACCCATCCATACACTGAGAGATCCTGGTTCGATTCCGGGTCAGGGCACATGCCCAGGTTGTGGGCTCCATCCCCAGTGGGGGGCATGCAGGAGGCGGCCAATCAATGTTTCTCTCTTATTGATGTTTCTGTCTCTCCGTCTCCCTTCCTCTCTCTCTAAAAATCAAATAAAAACATTTTAAAGAATGACAATACTGCAAAATAAAAGGTAATGGAGATAAGCTTACAAAATTCTGAGTGACAATGCTTTTTAACCCAAGAACTGAGCCAAACTCTCAATTAAATGTACATAAACCATAAAGATGTTCTCAAACTTGCAAAGTAAAAAAATGAACCAGTCAGCAAATAAGCACACAAAAGAATGTGTCCTTTTTCAGAAAGCTACCGTGCATCACACCTAGAAACAACCAGGTCACATGAAGCAGAGATCAGAGGGCAGGGGACTCTAGGGAGGTCTTGGGAGAAGCCAATGCACGGAATACATTCAGCCCTATGGAAAGTGTCACTTTGCTCCTCTGTCCTATCTTTCTCCTCTCACTTCCTTGCAGGCTTCTCCTGAATCACTACCTCGACAAATCACTTGCACGAGAACCCCATCATAGGCGCTGTTCTGAGGGATTCTGACCAAGACAGCTTCCTTTAAGTTGCTCTTGGGTAGGTCTACGATATACAACTCTCCCCATTTTTGTTCACCTGGATTTCCTTCTTCTTCTTGAAAGGTAACTTTGTAGTGGATACCATTTTATTTCATTTTTTACATTCAATATTATTTTGTGTTAGTTTCGGGTGTACAGAATAATGGTTAGACAAATCATAAACTTCACAGTGAGATCCCCCACGCAGGGTATACCATTTTAGATGGACATTTATTTTTTTCTGAGCACTTTAAAGAGATCATTTCAAGCGAGCATATAAAAAGATGCTCAGCATCATTCATCGTTAGGCAAATGCAAATCAAAACCACATCCACTGGTACGGCTGTAATCCAATGGGCAATAACAAGTGTCAGCAGGAATGTGCAGTGATTGGAACCCTCACACGTTGCTGGAGGGCGAACAAAACAGTGCAGCTAGCTCCGGCCCGTTTGGCTGAGCAGTGGGAGTGGCGGACCTCGGGCTGAAGGGTCTTGGGTTCAATTCCAGGTCAAGGGCACGTAGGCCTATTGGGGCATGCTTGGGAGGCAACCAACTGATGTGTCTCTCTCACATCAATGTTTCTCTCCCTCTCCCTCTCTCCTGCCCTTCCATTCTCTCTAAAAATCAATGGAAAAAATATCCTCAGGTGAGGATTAACCAAAAAAACTTTAATTAATTAATTAACTAAAAGCATACATTGTATTATATTTATACAATGGAACATTGTGCAGCAACCAATAGGAATAAACCAGAGTGACATGTATTAACAAGGATAAATCTCATAAACATAATGTGAGCAAAAAAAGCAAGTTGCAGAAAAATACATATAATATGATTATGTTTGCATAAAGATTAAAACATGTAAAAACAATAGTAAATATGACTTAGGAATGCATACATAAACATATATGCATACATATATGTAGAATTGTTCCTCCCTTTCCTTGGGGGATACATCCCCCAGTGTATGCCTGAAACTGTGGATAGGATGAAACCTTATATACACTATGTTTTTTCATACATATGCATGCTTGTGATAAAGTTTAATTTATACATCAGGCACAGTAAGAGATTAAGAACAATAACTAATAATAAAGTAGAACAATTATAGCAATATACTATAATAAAAATTATGTGAATGTGTTCTTTTCCTCTAAAAATAGCTTTGTACTGTACGTACCCTTCCTGTGACGATGTGAGGTGATACGATGCCTACGTGATGAGGTGAATGACAGGTATGGTGACGTAGCATCAGCTCCTAACAGGTGACTTGAACACAAGCACTGCGATACGACATCAGTCGGTCTGATAACAAAGATGGTTACTAAGGGACGAACAGGCAGTCGCATGTACAGCGAGGGCCACTGGACAAAGGGATGATTCACGTCCTGGGCAGGAGGGAAGAGAACGACGCAAGATTTCATCATGTTCTCAGATGGTGCCCAATTTAAAACTCATGGACCGTTTGTTTCTGACATTTTCCATTTAATATTTTCAGACCGTGGTTGACTATGGGTAACGGAGACCGTGGAAAGCACAACCACAGATAAGGGGGACTCCTGTAGTCAGAATATAAAGAAATGCATAATAGTGATCAACCCCAAACTCAGAGTAGCAGTTGCCTGTGGAGCAGAGGGTAAGGATATAAATGTGGAGGGGGACCCAGGGACTTCAACTCAATTGATATTGTTTTATTTCTCAAACTGGGTGGTGAGTACATGGTTATCCACAATATTATTATTATTATTTTTAAAGAAACCAAGGCTTTTATTTTTATTTATTTATTTGTCTTGTTGATTTTAGAGAGAGGAAGGGAGAGAGAGATGGAAACATCATGAGAGAAAGAGAAACATCAATCGGCTGCCTCCCACATGCACCCCGACGGAACCCGCAGCCTGGGTATGTGCCCTGACTGGGAATCGGACCCGCCACCCTTCAGTGTATGGGATGATGCTCCAACCAACTAAGCCATACCAGCCAGGGCCACAATATTATTTTTTGTGTCTTTTCATACGTCTTGTCTTGACATCTAGCCAGATTGTTACCTCTGAGTACTTCTAATGGGGTGAACTCCAGAGTCTCCAGCAGAAATGAAATTAAGCTCGGTCCGGAGAAAGGTGTGGTGTGAGAGAAGAGACTGAGGTCCACCAGCACCTCTGAAGGCTGAAAGCATGAGGACTTGGCAGGTATGGTGTTCAGAATCCGCAGAGGAGAATCTCAAGAATCCTTGCGCACCCGGCAGCTTCTGCAGGTTCCCGGCTCCCCCCCTGCTGGCGTTCACACACCTGTGGAATAACCTCCTGCTGAGCACGGGCGGGACGCCGTCATCGTGACTGAACACAGACATGACAAATGTGACAGGATGTCATTGCCCAGCTTAGGTTACAAAGAATGTGACTTCTGCCTCTCAAGTTTCCTCTCTTTTAAAAAATTTTTTTTTCTTTATTGATTTTAGAGAGAGAGAGGAAGGAAGAGGGAGAGAGAGATAGAAACATTGATGAGAGAGAACATTGACTGGCCGCCTCCTGCATGCCCCGCACCGGGGACTGGGCCTACAGCCTGGGCATGTGCCCTGACTGGGAATCGAACCGGCAACCTCTTGGTGCATGGGTTGACACTCCACCACTGAGCCACACCGGCCGGGTGAGTTTCCTCTCTAGCTGGCTCTGACCAGGCAAGCTGCGTTGTGTGAGTTTTCCCATGGAGAGGCCCACGTGACTAAGAGCTGGGGGTGGCTACCAGCCAAAGCCAGAGATGAACTGAGGTCCTCGGTCCAACCCGTGAAGAACTGATTCTGTCAACAGCTATGTGAGCAAGCTTGGAAGTGGGTCTTTCCTTAGTCAAGGCTTCAGATGAGACCATAACCCTGGCCAACGCCTTGATTGCAGCAAAGCTACCCATAGAAACTATGAGATAAAAAATAACTATGTTGTTGTTTTAAGCCATTAACTTTTGGGGCAATTTGTTATGCAGCAATGGATAACTAATACAGATTTTATTTTTGGTTAATCCTCACCCAGGGATATTTTTTTTCATTGATTTTTTATTTTAGAGAGAATAGAAAGGAGGGAGGGAGCGAGCAAGAGAGAGAAAAACATCGATGTGAGAGAGACACATCGATTGGTTGCGTCCCACATGCACTCAACTGGGGTCGGGGATTGAACCTGCAATCCAGGTATGTGCCCTTGACCAGGAATCGAACCCTTGACCTTTCGGTGCACGGGCTGATGCTCTAACCATTGAGCAACACCAGCCAGGGCAAACTAATACAGATTTCTATAACTGGAAACGGAGGGCTGCAGTAATTAACACCTAACGGTGTAGGAATGGCTTTGGAACCCAGTGGTGAGCAAAGGCTGGAAGATTTTTGAGAAGCGTATTAGAAAAAACCTAATTGCCTCCAACAAGCTGTTAGTAGAACTCTGGATTTTGAGGGGGCTTCCAGCAAAGGCTGTAAAGGAAAGGAGGAATATTATGGAAGCTAGAGGAAGGGGGAGGTGTTACACAGTGGCAGAGAGCTGAGTGAACTGTCACCAAGGAAACCTGGCATTCTAGCTGGGATGTCCAAGTCAAGTGCTGAAGGTGCTTTCTTCTTGACGCTGCTCATAAGACGCAAGAGGAGATAAACCAAGGGAAGAACTATTAAACGAAAAATAGCTAGGACTTAATGGTTTTGAAAGTTCCCAAGTCTTCCTTTTTTTTAAATTTTTATTTATTTAATTTTTATTCTCACCCCGAGGACATTTTTCCATTTTTTGTTCAGATAGAGTGGGAGGGGGAGAGAGAGAGAGAGAGAAAGAGAGAGAAAGAGAGAGAGAGAGAAACATCGACATGAAAGGGACACATCGAGTGGCTGCCTCCCGCACGACCCAACCAGGGGCCCGGGACAAACTGCAACCAAGGTATGTGCCCTTAGCGGGAACCGAACCAGGGTCTCTCTGGACCGCAGGCCAACGCTCTCACCGCTGAGCCAAACCGGCCAGGGCCCCAAGTCTTTCTTGATGGCAACTATGCTCAAGTTAAAGATTACTTCTGAGCACTCTCAGAAAAACCTGGTCTGTGCGTAAAGGCAAGGGCATGACTACACAGTAAAACTCGCTGAAACGGACTAATTCCGGCGAGGGGGCGTCGGACAAAGCCCAAAGTCTGTTATACAGTAACGTAGGTTTTCCGAATGCGTATGTTAAAAAATTGACAAATTAGTTAGTTTACCTGTTTTTACTGGTGTAGACACGTTTGTGTAATTAAAAGTAAGTCTGTATGAAAAGTTTAATTTCACAGAAACGTTTTCTATATGTATTACTGCAATTTTAACTTTACACTGAATAGGCCCAGTAAATGCGTGCACTCACCAGTCACCTAGAGTAAACCAAGGCACGGGCAGGGGCGTGGCTTAGCGCAGTGGGACCGTCAGCCAGCACACCTGGAAACTGCTGCAGAAAGTCACACCAGGCCACAGCAGAACCGGTTACCGCGCGCCATGCGGCGTGATCACGTGCTCGTCATTCACTGAACATTGTTCTGGGGTGGTGACTTGTGGATTTCAATATGTAGATTATAGATGTAAATGTGTAATGTTTACTTATGTCAGTGAAATTACTGCAGTGATTTTTTCCAGCTTATGGCCTATTCGCTAAAATGTCTTAAAAATAACGGTGAATGAATCACACAAAAATAACCTGTCAATTTAATTATAGGCAAATCTTGGTTAAAAGCATTTAAAAAATTAACAGGGTGTTGATTTTCACATATGATATATGCACCGGAAATTTTGTCCATTAAATCCGAAGTCTGTTAAATTGAGGTCCAGAAAATCGAGGGTTTACTGTACCTTCTGTACAGACAGAGCAAAGGATCAGAGCATTCGGTCACATAAAAAAGTCCTTTCAAGAGATTAAGAGTGTCCCTCTCAGATCCTTTCCAATCAAACAGTAGGGCTGTCAGAAGTTTAAGAGCCCTGTCCCCCAGCAGGAGCCCAAGGTAGAGAAACACTGATCTTAAGATCTGTGGAAATGATTTTGTTGAACAGAGTGAACCCTAGTGAGATTCACAGAAGACCCACAGCGTTTTTGAGAAAACCATGTAAGCAGAAACACTGCCGGCTTGGCCTGAAAGGGGCAGAGATGTACAAATGAGAAACGGCTCTTAGACCTCCAAATTTCACTGGAAGGAAGCAGGCTGGGAGCTATTTAGGTGCAAACATGCACGGAGAAAGGAAGGGTGGGCTCAGGCAGAACTCAGAGCCCACAGGGTGTAGCCAAAAGTGGTGGGGAATTATTCCCAGGCCTTTAACCTCACCAGGGAGCTTGCAACATGTAGCCAGCTACATTTTAGAAATTCTGTGGACCATCGATTCCCTTTGCGTCCCACTTTCTCGTTTTGAACAGGAATGTCTATAGCAGTTATCCTATGTCTGTCCCACCCCTGCGTGTGGGATGGGGGTGGGGCAAATATCTCCTCTCTTTAGTTTCACAAACCCACAGACAGAGAGGAACCGTATCTGAGAGCTAGAACTCCAGCTGAGGCGCTTCATCCAGACCTGACTTGATTAGGATGATCAAGTTCTGGACTTAGAGCTCATGCCATGATGGGAGGCTTTGGGGGCCTTGGGAAGGAGTGAATGTATTTTGCATGTGACAGGGACATGAATCTTTGGGGCCAGATGGTGGACTGTGGTCAGAGGGACCGTCACGTTTCCCACCTCTAAGTATTCATGTCTATTGCAACCCTCTCTCCTTGAATGTGGCTTAGACCTAATGACCCTTCCTGAAACCAAGAGCACTTACACATGGCACTCCAGACCCAGATGTCGTGGGTCACCACATGGCCCTGCCGCAGCGTTTCCCCAAGAGGAGCTGAAGGCAGCACAGGCCGTGACATCCCAGAGGCTCTGGAGACTCTGCTCCTCCTCCAGCCTCTCCGCCTGCGGCTTCTGGCCTCCCCCCAGGTCTCTGGTGTCCTGTGAGAGCCCTACATGATCTGTCCTTAGCCCGTGAGCTTTGTGCTGTCCCCCGAAACCTCACACTCGGTGGGGGACCCTGAATAGGGAAACAGTCTAGGCCTTCTTGGAAGTGTCAGTGAAGGAAAACAGTCTGATCGTTCCGGGGCCCTAGCTCTCCTGGGAGCCCAGGACCCTCGTCCCCTGGGGTGGAGGTGGTGCTGGCTTCTGCAGCACTGCCAGTCCTCAGTCACTGCCCTCCTGGCCAGACCGGCTGCCACCATGCCTGGCACCTTTGCTCATCAGCCTCTTCTTAATATGAAGGTTGTGATGGGAGTCGGGTGATTGACAGCTGGAGCTCCTGTGGGGCTCATTAGGGAAGCTGGGTGGGGGATCTAGGAGATCTCACTCTCCCCTGACAACCCCAGAGCCAGGCAGTGGGCTGGGAGCAGGGAGGAGCGGGGCAGATCTTCCTGGGCTACATGTCCTCTGCTCTGTGCCAACTCCAGGCCCAGCTGTGCCCGCTGCCAAAGGCGCAGCCCCGCTCCTGAAGGCCCAGCAGCCTGCCCAGAATACTCATAAGTGCCAAGGCCCCCCATCCCCAGGCCTGTGGGTCTCCTCAGACCCTCGGCACATGCCCTTCACGACCTTCCATTCTGGAGACCCACAGCTGCTGTGAAGCGCACCCCCCTCTTCTTTCTCCCTGTCCAAAGCCTTCTTCCCGACTTCCCACTATTGTGACCCACGGAGCCCGGCTGTCATCATTTTTACTTGCAATTTCAGTCTCCAAAGAACTGGTTATGACATGTAGTGTTAAAAACTGGATGTGGACTCTATGTCTAAACACGGGGTAATTTTCCTTTTCTGTTTATACCCTTTTACACTGTTCAAATATTTTTTATCTCTTGACTTCCCAAATCAGGAAAAACAATAGGTATTTCCAGTTTGGAGGGGGAAAGGCAGTTGTTTGCTCTCCTGGGGATCAAGAGCCAGGACCCTGGGGCCAGACAGACAGGATTTGAATCTCCCTATCCTAGGTAACCTTGGGCACGATACTTCTCTGTTCCAGAGTTCTTTATTTTATTTTATTTTTTAATATGTTTTTATTGATTTTTTAGAGAGACGCAGGGAAAGAGAGAGAGAAACATCAATGTGAGAGAGAGACATCCATTGGCTGCTTCCTACATGCTCCCCACTGGGGATTAAGCCCACAACCCGGGCATGTGCCCTGACCAGGAATCGAACCCGGACCTCTCAGTCCATGGGAGATGCTCAATCCACTGAGCCACACTGGCTGGGCTGCTTCAGAGTACTTATGTGTGAAATGAAATGAATCATTATTCCTCCCCTCAGAGGGTTGTTGTATAAAGTGTTTACTGATGAATAGTGAGTCCTAAATAAGTATTTGTTAAATAAAAAATCTAAATTCAGCTCAGGTGCCTGTGAAAGGCAGGTGCGTCATAGGTCCAATGGGTCTCATCTAGGCCCCTGCTCCTATTTCTCCCACCCACGATGGCCCCTTCTCCCCAGTGTCCAGATGTGGGAATTTGGGTTAGAGATGGTTACTGCTCCAAGCTATTGGCCCAGGACACTGCCCAACCCCTAGGCCTCCGGCAGGTCCCGTGTGCCTTTAGCCACCTCTGTCCTCTGTGAATTCCACCCTCAGACCATCAGGGCCATGGACAGGACACCCACACCCCAGCTGCCCTCCCATCAAGCGTTCCCCTGTCACTGAATCCCTCCCTGAGCCTCTGGGGCCACCTTGGGGCCCTAAGACTGTCCTGTCCCTGAACCCTGTCTGTGACCGCCTGATCTTCCAACAGCACCACGTGAGGCTGTCAGTCTGGCCAGCTGTGCTGACCTGTCACCGGAGGGCACGGTCTAGGACGGGTCCCAGCATCCCACAGCCTCCCTGCTTTGCTGGGTGCAAAAATCACCCCTCACTGCCAGTGAAGCCCGTGGCTGCCTCTTCAGGGCCCAGCAACCTTGGGCATCATCCTCTCCCAAACCCGAGGGACAGGTGAACCCGAGGATTCACCCAGTACTTGCCTGGGGCAGAAGGATCTGCTGCCAGGTGCTCTCAAGTAGCTGTTTCCAGACTGTCGGACTGAGGGTCTCAGTTCCGCGCAGGCTGTGGGCCAGAGGCCTGCAGTTTTCCGCCCTCTGCGCCTTCATAGAGCAGCTCCCAGGACGGGAACTGGCTTCCTGGAGCGAGCCGGCCAGCAGAGGGCGCTCTCAAGGTGGAAGTCAGTAACCTGTGATACGATAAAAAAAATACTGTATTTGGTCTTTGTCCCCAGTTCCTGACAGAGCTCCTGAGTTCCTGGGAATTTCCCGAGTGACAGGAGAGATAGGAGCATCTTTTGTTTTAATGAGGCAACTCTTGGTGGCCCCCTACATAGCTTCAGATGGGTGCTGGTCACCAGAAAGACCAATGCATGATTGGGGTGGGGAACTTTCAGGCCCCTAGCCCTGACCTCTAAGAAAGGGAAAGAGGCTGGAGATTGAGCTAATCACTGGAATCGATCATCCCCATGTAGTAAACCTCTATAAAGCCCCCAGATGACGCAGTTCAGAGAGCTCCTAGGTTGGTGACACGTGGAGATGCTGGAAAAGTGACACACCCCGGGAAGGCCGGGGCTCCGTGCCCCTCCCCCACATCATGCCTTAGGCATCGCTTCCTTTTGGCTGTTCCTGAGTTGTACCTTTTATAATAAATCAGCATCAGTAATAGCAAGTGAAGAGTTTTTCTGAGTCCTATGAGCCATTCGAGCAAATTATCAAATCTGATAAGGAACAAGAAAACCCTTGATTTATATCTGGGTTGTCAGAAGTACAGGTGGCAACCTAGGACTTGTGACTGGCTTCTGGGCGGAAGGAAGGGAGTGGTTTTGTGGGAATGAGCCCTCAACCTGTGGGTCTGCACTCACTTCAGGTAGTTAGTGTCAGAGTTGAATTGAACTATAGGGAACCCAGCCAGTCTCAGTTGGTGTGGAAAAATTTCACACATTTGGTCTCAGAAGTGTTGTGAGTAAAAATAGCTCATAACCTAATCTTGGTTAGCAAGGAAAAGAAAAAAAATGGCCCAGCCGCTGTGGCTCAGTGGTTAAGCATCGACCCATGCACCAAGAGGTCGCTGGTTCGATTCCCGGTCAGGGCACATGCCCAGGTTGTGGGCCTGATCCCCAGTGGGGGGCATGCAGGAGGCGGCCAATCGATGTTCTCTCTCATGGATGTTTCTATTTCTCCCTCTCCCTTCCTCTCTCTCTAAAATCAATAAAGGATAAAAAAAATTAAAAAATGCATGAAGATTGGAAAGGAAGAAATAAAACTGCTCCTACTGTCAGATGACATGATTGCCTATATCAAAAATCCCAAGTTCACTGTAAAATAAACTCCTTGAACTAATAAATGAATTTAGTGAAGCCAAAGGATACAAGGACAGCACACAAAAAGAAGCCATTTCCCAAGTGCTAGTAATGTACAAGTAGAAACCAAACATTTTAAAATAATACCTTTTCCAATATTTTTAAAAATGAAATACCTAGCTATAAATCTCACAATATATGTAAAGGATGTGTATGCTGAAAACGACAACACACTGATGGAAAGTATTACAGAAGGGTTGCGTAAATGGAGAAACAGAGTATGTTCAACAGACTTAACATAATAAAGCTGTTAATTCTCCCTAAATTCATTAAACTCTATACCAATAAAAATCCCAGCAGGATTTTTAATAAACATAGACAAGATGATTCTAAAATGGGTACAGAAAGGCAAAGAATAGCTCACACAACCTGGAAAAAGAAGAATATAATTCAAAGAACTACAATACCCACTTTAAAGAGAAAATAACCAAGACAATGTGCTAATGGTGAACGTTTAGATATACAGATTAATGAAACAAAATAGAATCCAGAAATGATCCACAGAAATACGAGGTTTGATTTTTGACACTGGTGCAATGGGAAAGGGCACTCTTTTCAACAAATAATATTGGAACGATTTCATCCATATGGAAAAAGACTTTGGCACTCTGGCTGGGGAGCATTGTCTCAATATGGCATGGTTATGGGTTCGATTCCTGGTCAGGGCACATACAGGAATCAAACAATGAATGCATGGATGAGTGGAACAACAAATTGATGTTTCTCTCTCTCTCTCCCTTCCTTGCTTACTAAAATCAATAAGCAAATAAAATTAAAATAGAAAAAAACTTTGGCTTAAACTTCATGCCTTATTTTTTTAATTAAATCAAAATAACTATAGAAACAACTTTAAAAGCTTTTGTGCATCAAAGGACACTATCAAGAGAATGAAGAGCCCACCCACAGAATGGAAGAAAATACTTGCAAATTATATATATGACAGGGGATTAATATTGAAAAGATATAAATAACTCCTACAACTCAACAATAAAAACTTAACCCAATTTAAAATTGGGCAAAGGACTTAACTAACCATCTCTCCAAAGAAGACAGACACATGGCCAATAAACACATGAAAAAATGTTCAGTGTTACTAGTCATTAGGGAAATGCAAATTAAACGCACAATGAGATAACACTTGACATACATTAGGATCACTGTTTTTGTTTGTTTGTTTTTTAATGAAAATAGCAAGTGTTACTGAAGATGTGGAGAAATCGGAACCCTGGTGCGTTTCTGCTACGAATGTAAAATGGTGCAGCTGCTGTGGAAACCAGTATGGTGCTTCCTCATAAGTTAAACACAGAATTACCATATGAGTCAGTAAAGTCACTTCTGGATATATACTCAGAATAATTGAAAGTAGGGACTCAAACAAATACTTGCACACCAAATCTTCATAGCAGCATTAATGACAATAGCCAAAGGTAGTAACAATAAAAATGTCTATCGCCCTGGCCAGTTTGGCTCAGCGGTTAGAGCATCGGCTCACGGACCAGAGAGACCTGGGTTCGGTTCCCACTAAGGGCACATACCTTGGTTGCAGTTTGTCCCTGGCCCCGGTTGGGGTCATGTGGGTGGCAACTGGTCGATGTGTCTCTCTCACATCGATGTTTCTCTCTCTCTCTTCCTTCCTCTCTCCCTCCCACTCTATCTGAAGATAAATACAAAAAAAAAAAAAAAAAAGTCCTCGGGTGAGGATAAAAAAAAAATAAAAATATCTATCAACAGATAAGTGGATAAACAAAATGTAGTATACCTATACAATGCAATATCATTTAGCCTTAAAAAGAATGAATGAAAGTTTAATACATGGATGAACCTTGAAAATAGTCTGCTAAGTGAGATAAGCCCGACAGAAAAGGACAACCATTATTTGATTCCATTTATATGAGGTACCTAGAATAGACAGATTCATAGAGACAGAAAGTATAATAGAGGTTACCAGGGCTTGGGAGGAGGGGAGAATGGGAGTCATCGTTTAATGGATAGAGAGTTCTGTTTGGGATGATGAAAAAATTCTGGAAATGGATAGTGGTGATGGTTGCACAACATTGTGAATGTGCTTAATGCTGCTGAACTGTACAGTTAAAAATGGTTAAGATGGTGCCCTGGCCGGTTGTGCTCAGTGGTTAGAGCATTGGTCCACGGACCAGAGAGTCCCGGGTTCGGTTCCTGCTAAGGGCACGTACCTCAGCTGCAGTTTGTCCCCGGCCCCGGTTGGGGTTGTGTGTGTGGCAGCCACTCGATGTGTCTCTCTCTCTCTTCCTCCCTCTCTCCACCCCCCCAAAGAAAAAAAAAATGGTTAAGATGGTAAGTTTTATGTTATGTATATACACATACACATTTTTGTCAAATGCACATGGATTATTCTCCTGGATAGACGGTACGTCAGGCCACAAAGGAAGTCTTAATACATTTTTAAAAATTGAAATTACACAAAATACCTTTTCTGATTCCAATGAAAAAAATTTAGGAATCAACAACGAAAGGAAAACTGGAAAGGTCACAAATATATGGAAATTAAATAACACACTCTTAGACAACAAATGGGTTAAAGAAGCAATCACAAAGGAAATTTTAAAAGATACTTGAGATCATTGAAATTGTCAACCCAACACTCCAAAACTTATGGGACATAGAGAAAGCAGTACTTAGAGGGACATTTATAGCAGTAAACAACATTAAAAAAAAAAAAAAAAAAGAAAGAAAGATTTCAAACTAATAACCTAACTTTATTATTTTTAATTTTAATTTTTAACATGTTTTTAAATTTCATTTATATGCAATGTCCAGAATAGGTAAATCTTTAGAAACAGAAATACAGTTGTTGGTTGCCAGGGGCTGTAGGGAAGGGGAATAACTACAGTTTTTTTCTGCTTGTTTGTTTGTTTTTTGAGTGCTGAAATGTTTTGGACTGAGGTGGTGTTTCACAACATTTTGAATGTACTGAAAGCCACTGAATTGTATACTATAAAATGGTTAATTTTATGTGATATGAATTTAAACTCAATAAAAAAATAATTGTATAGTTCTTGAATGATGTAATGGAATGTGGTGGTAAAATAAATTTGTTTATAGATATAAATGTATGAAGTGAAACTATAAAAGTTTTAGAAGAAAAATACAGGAGAAAATCTTCATGACCTGGGGTTAGGCAAAGAATTCTTAACCGTGAAACTGAAAGTATTATCCATAAAAGGTAAAAAAAACCCCCAAAAACCTGAACTTAATAAAAATTAAAGACCTTTGCTCTGTGAAAGACAAATTAAGTAAATGAAAACATAAAACACAGACTGGAAAAAATTATTTGCACATTATATATGTGACAAGGATTTTTATCAAAAACATAAAGAGCTAAACTCAATAACAAGAGAAACAAACCAATTAAAATGTGGGCAAAATAGACATTTCATCAAAGATATACAAATATCTAATAAGCATATGAAAAATGCTGAATATAATTAGTCAATTTGAAGAAGTAAATTAAAAACACATTAAGAGAGACTTTTGGTAAGATTGCAGAGTAGGTAATAAAAGCGCTTGCTTTCTCCCATGACCACGTTAAAATCACAACTAATCACAGAACAACCACCTTTGAGAACCACCTGAAGAGTAGGCGAACAGAACTCTTAAAACTAAGGATATAAATAAGAAGCCACATCAAGACTGGTAGGAGGGGCGGAGAGGAGAAAGGGGCTGGTCCCACACCCACATGTGGTTAAGAATGGGGAGAGATATCTTGGATATGAAGGTACCTCCCGAGGCATGTGGGGTCCCAGACCCACACTGGGCTCTCTAGCCCAGAGCACCAGTGTCAGGAAGAGGAGTCCCAACATCTGGCTGTGAAAATCAATGAGAGTGAGACAGCTGCTAGGAACCCAGGTGTCTATTTAAAGGGCCCAAGCACCTACTCACAAACACTCACCCGAAGCTCTAGAGATGGGACATCAGCTAGCTCCACAGACATGTGAGGAGGAACTAATGGTCTGGCTTCAGGGCAAGGGCTGGAATGGCAGCTCTCTCGCCAGGACTGCAGTGCTGGCAGGCGCCACTGTTTCTGTGCTGAGCCCTTCCTCCACAGCCAGCAGGCACAGGTGGGAGCCAAATCTGGGTCTCAGTCAATTTAACTAATACCACTTGCCCCCAACGTGGAGCTTCCCTGAGACACTGCCCCACTCAACTCTCACACCTGGCTCAAACCTCTTCCAGCAGCTTTTGCACACAAGCAGCTTCCCTCAGTTCATGAGGTGAACTTCCCTAAAATCTCTCAAAGGTCCAGAAACCATAAACAAGCTGCGGCTGGTCTCAGTGTGCTATGTACCTCTTGGTAAGAGGCCCCAAGCCCAGCACTAGTGAAAGATGGCCTTATTTCATAGCGTAGCCTCTCCCAGGCACCTCTAAACCCAACACAGGTAGCTACCAACCACAGGTCATTTTGTAGTTTCTACCAGGTGCTCTGGTTTAGGTATAGGCAGCAGCTGACCCAGGCCTGCACTGCAGCCCCTCCCAAGAGGTCCCAGAACCAACACATATGGTGGCCTGCTTCAGACCACACCAGAGCACTGTCCAATTAGCTCCACAAACAACACACCCAAATGGTGGACTCAGCAGGCACCAGAACCCTGCTACAGCAAATCCCATACTGTGGGGTCAGTCCCCACACAAGAGCTCGTCTGCTATAGTCACAGCCAGTCCTCACAGACAGTCAGCCTGAGGCTCAGTCCCACCCACTGACATGCCAACAATAATCAAAGCTCAACTACAACAGGAGGGCACACATAACCCACACGGGGAGCACCTGGTAGAAACTGGCACCTGGCTCAGTGACTAGGAAGACTGTATCACTGGGCTCCAGAAGCCACCTACAACATTAGGACACCCTGCCAAGACCAGGAAATGTAGCAGATCTACCTGATATGTAGAAATAAGTACAGTGAGGCAGCCAAAATGAGGACACAAAGGATGCAGCTCCAAATGAAAGAACAAGACAAACCTTCACAAAAAAGAACTAAACAAAATGGAGGAAAACAATCTACCAGATGTAGATAGAGTTCAAAACACTTATTATAAGGGTGCTCAACAAACTTAGGGGAGGAATAGACGAACACAGTGAGAACTTCAACAAAGAGAAAACATAAAAAGAGAGATGCAAAACATAAAAAAGAACCAGTCAGAAATGAAGAATACAATAAATAAAATGAAGACTACATTAGAGCCCTGGCCAGTTTGGCTCAGCAGTTAGAGTATTGGCCTGCAGACCGAAGGGTTGTGGGTTTGATTCCCAGTCAAGGGCACCATACCTGGGTTGCAGCTTTGATCCCCGGCCCTGGTTGGGGTCATGTGGGAGGCAGCCAATTGATGTGTTTCTCACACCGATGTTTCTCTCTTTCTCTCTCTCTTCCCCTCTCCCTCCTTTCTTTCCACTCTATCTTAAAAAATCAATGGAGCCCAGCCAGTGTGGCTCACTGGTTGAGCATCGACCCATGCACCAAGAGGTCACCGGTTCAATTCCTGGTCAGGGCACATGCCCAGGTTGTGGGCCTGAACCCCAGTTGGGGGCATGCAGGAGGAGGCCAATCAATGTCCTCTCTCATCGATGTTTTTATGTCTCTCTCCCTCTCTCTCTAAAATCAATAAAGAAAAATATTTAAAAAAAAAAAACTCAATGGAAAAATATTCTCAGGTGAGGATTAACCCAAAACACAAACAAACAAGAATACATTAGATGGACACAAGAGCAGATTAGATGAAACAGAGGATTGAATCAACGATTTGGAAGACAAAGCAGTGGAAAACACCCAATCGGAACAGCAAAAACAAAAACTGAAAAAAATAAAATGAGGATAGTTTGAGGGACCTCTGGGACAACATCAAACATAACAACATTCTCATCATAGGGGTACCGGAAGGAAGAGAGAGAGCAAGGGATTGAAAACTTATCTGAAGAAATAATGATGGAAAACTTTCCTAACCTGATCAAGGAAACAGACATACAAGTCTAGGAAACACACAGAGTCCCATACAAAATGAACCCAAAAAGGCCCACACAAGATACATCATAATTAAAATACCAAATGTTAGAGACAAAGAGCATATCTTAAAAGCAGCAAGAGAAAAGCAGTTAGTTACCTACAAGGGAGCCACCATAAGACTGTCAGTTGATTTCTCAACAGAAACTTCATAGGCCAGAAGCAATTAGCAAAAAATATTCAAAGTGATGAAAAGCAAGGACCTACAACCAAAATTACTGTAGCTATCAAGGCCATTATTTAGAATTGAAGGAGAGATACAGAGCTTCTCAGACAAGAGAAAGCTGAAGGAGTTCATCACCACCAAACCAGTATCACAAGAAATGTTAAAGAGACTTATTTAAGAAGAAAAAAAATATATATATCACAAAGAAAAAATTCTCACTGACAAAAGCAAACACATAATAAAAGCAGTGGCTCAACCAACACTAGAGCCAGTGTGTAGGTTAAAAGGCAAAATTAGGAAGACCACGTGTACTTACAAGAGTAAATTAAAGGATACACCAAAACGCATAAAAGAAGTGAAAAATAATATCAGAAACTTAGACATGGAGGGGATGAATAAAAATTGTAGTGATTTTATTTATTTTTAAAATATGTTTTTATTTATTTTTTAGAGAGAGAGGAAGGGAGAGATAGAAACATCAATCAACTGCCTCCTGCACGCCCCCTACTGGGGATCGAGCCCCCAACCCAGGCATGTGCCCTGACTGGGAATCGAACCGGGACCTCCCAGTCCATGGGAGGACGCTCAATCCACTGAGCCACACCGGCTGGGAAAAATGGTAGTGATTTTAGAATGTGTTCAAACTTAAGTGACCATCAACTTAAAATAGACTGCTATAAACATAGCTTGATATCTATAAAGACACGGTAACCACAACCAAACATTTGCTAGAGATATATAAGAAATAAAGAGAAATGAATCCAAATACAACACTACAGAAAGTCATCAACGTACAAAAGAAAAGAGCAAGAGAATAAAAGAAGTAACAAAGAACTACAAGTGTAATCAGAAAGCAATGAATAAAATGGCAATAACTACATACTTAACAATTACTTTAAATGTAAGTGGATTAAATGCTCCAGTCAAAAGACAGAAGGTAGCTGAATGGTTAAGAAAACAAGACCTATATATATGTTGTCGACAAGAGACCCACTTCAAATTAAAAGATATATACAGACTGAAAATAAAGGGATGGAAAAATATACTTAATGCAAATTGAAATAAAAAAAAAACTGGAGTAGCAATACTTATTGTATCAGACAAAATAGACTTTTTAAAAAAGTCTATAACAAGAGACAAAAAAGAACGTTCCATAATGATAAAGGAATCAATCCAACAAGGGGATAGAACTTGTAAACATTTATGCATTTAACATAGATCAATGGATTAATTGATATTTTTAGAACATTTCACCCCAAAGCAACAGAATAGACACTCTTTTTAAGCCCACAGGGAACATTTTCAGGGCAGACCACATGCTGGGCCACAAAACAAGTCCCAATAAATTTGAGAAGGTTGAAACCATGCCAAGCATGATCACAGTAGCCTCTTCTTCAATCAGTGGGTTCTGGGTTTGAAAACTGGCTCAGCGTAGAAACGGAACGAGGGGGTGTGACTTTTTACTGTAGCAACTGCTCTCAGCTTCATCATCGTCATCCTTGATTTCTTTGGATGGTTCAATTTCAGTGGCACCCTTGTTGGCTAACCAACTATTTTGCCAGTGATTATTCCAAGTTCTATTAATCAGCTCCAAAATTCTTCTGCTCGGAACCGTCAGCTGCCACTTTAGTCCTGCTGCTCCCTGTGAGGACTGCAACCCCCTGGCTTCAGGCGGTCAAGCGCTGCCCCTGGGGCGGAGTCCCCTCCGGCCCACTGCTGGGTGAGCCTTTGCGGGAGGAAACAGGTCCACCAGGGTCAGTAAGTTCCCTGAGGTCACAGGCTGGGAAACGATGAAGGCCGCTTCCATCCCAGGCAGTCGGGCCCAGATACCACACTTTTACCCCGTTCCCTCTACGACCTAGGGAACTTGTCAAATACACGCGAAAACGGACCCCTCGGCGGCCCCGAGTGCTCAGGGCTGGGCGACGGGGGCCTTTCGGTTTGTGTTGATCCACTGCCCCCACGTGGCCACTTCGGAACTTCATCCTCGTTTGTTCCCGGAGACCGACCGTCAAGCTCTCCAGATGCTGTCCCTGCTGTCAAGACCCTGCAACCTCACCCTGCGGGGACACAGCCCGCTGGCCGGGGACAGCCCTGGGCAGGACACTGAAGCCCCCTGGGCCTCAGTGGTGTCCTTTCTAAAATGGGGTAATGAGAGCAAATGAAACGAAATGGTGAAATGAAACAATACAACGAAACTCCTCATCGAACTAAGGGCCCAGATGAACGTTAGCAAGGACGAGCCCAGCAGCTCGCAAGGTGCGTGAAGCCGGCCTGTGCGGACGCCTGCAAGGTTGCCGGGCACCTGACCCCAGCTGCTCCCCTGCATTTAGTTTCAGCATCTGTAAGATGGGACTCTTAAGAATATCTACACAGGTGTGTTTTTTACCTGAGATAAAGTTCACATAAAATTCACCATTTTAAAGTTTGTAATGTGTCTGCCGGTGTGGCTCAGTGGTTGAGCATTGTCCCATGCACCAAGAGTTTGCCGGTTCGATTCCCGGTCAGGGCACATGCCCAGGTTGTGGGCCAAATCCCCAGTGGGGGGCATGCAGGGGGCGGCCAATCGATGTTCTCTCTCATCGATGTTTCCATCTCTCTCCTTCTTTCCTCTCTCTCTAAAATCAATAAAGGGAAAAAATAAAAATAAAGTGTGTAATGCAATGGTTTCTAATATGTTCACAGAGCTGTGCAAGCATCACACTACCTAATTCTAGAACATTTCCTCACTCCAGAAAGAAACCCTGTGCCATTGCCAGTTACTCTCCAGTCCCCGTCCACCCCGGCGACCACTAATCTGCTTTCTGTCTCCATGGGTTTGTCTATTCTGGTCATTTCATTTAAACGAAATCATACAATATGTGGCCTTTGTGTCTGGCTCATGTTTTCAAGGCCCATCCAAGTTGTAGTACTTCGTTCCTCTTTAGGCCTTCACTCGAGAGGGACGGGGACATCGCAGGGGTCTGAGGGTGCAGGGCGGGATCTTCCTGGGTCCTCAGAGCCGGTCCATGCTGTGCTGAGAAGGGGTTGGGAAGAGACAGGCGAGCTGGCTGGGAGATGATGGAATGATCCTGGAGGGAGAGGATGGTGGCCTGGCCAGGGGAACAGCGGAGACGGCGAGAAGGGCGAGTCAGGTCCTGGACAAGCTGTGGTGACAGCACGACAGGGTTTGCTGATTAAAGGGATGTGAAGTGTGAGGCAAAGAAGAGTGGAAAATGGTCCCAGCAGGTTTTGGCCTCAGCAACTGAATGGAGAGAAGCCTGCGCTAGCAGAACCCCGAGTGCCTGGCATCAGTAGGCACCCCAAACGGAGCCAACAGAAGGTGGTGGGGTCCTCCCAGAGGCCTCTGTCGGTGTTCATTCTTTGATACCTATGGTCGCCTGACCTAGGGTGATACCTCTCCCTGCTTGATCTCAAACTCTTCAAATGAAGAATCTGGGGTTTTCATGATTTTTCCTAGGTTGCTGATCCTCCAGGAGATTTTGCCAGAATATCTTAGACGTGTTTGAAGGAGGGCAGGCTGATCACGCCTGTGCACGGATGTGGGTGCGCTGTCTTCTGACCCCCACTGCCTCTTGCTGAACGGTTACTTGGCATCAGGCACTGTATTAGCACATTATTTAATACTATTAGCTTCGTTTAATAGTGAGAAAATAGGCACACTCTTTAATTAAGGCTGGTTCACTTGACCAAGACCACACAGCTAGTAAGTGGCAACCCGGGGTTAGAAGCCGAGTCTGGGCTATAACCACCGCACTTGATCTTCTGTGTTCGGGGGTGGGTGTCCGCTTGTCAGGAGCGTTTCCGTGGCAACTGCATCTGGAGGGCCACGGGGCCTTCCCAACTGGAAGCTTTAATTCCAGATGTTCATTCTCCAGGTTTTCCCTAAACTTGATTTTCAGCCTCATCTACTGCCCTTGATATTACACTGTGCCTGCCTTAGTCCTCACCATGAATTCTGAATTCTGTGCTTCGATCAAGGAACACCATCAAGTCCCTTCTTCCTCCCTTGGGGCGAGCACCGTCAGGGATCCAGGGAATTCTGCAAAAGTCACACTCCTGTCCAGCACTGACCAGCCGATCATTGCCCAGTACCCGCCTCCTAGCCCAGGCATGATTTGGGCACTTTTGAGGTGGGAGAAGGAACCTCAAGAGGATGAGCTGAGCCCTAATTTCTAATACTGAAAATTCACATACATTCTTATCGTTCATTGTAATCTTTCCAACTTCTTTCCACCAATCTTACTCCACTTTTTCTCCGTCGCCATCTGTTATGGCTGGTTACAGAATTTACAAACATCTAACAGCTGAGCACTTTCCAAAGGCTTTGTTAAATACTGCCCTCAATTGTACTTGAAATGCCCCATAACAGTGTCTACCTTATAACAGTATAATTAGATGAGAAAATTAGTATTTGTTGCATCCTTTAAAAAAGCGCAGCCAATCGCTGGCCACACTGAAGGTCATTTGACACTGAGCAGCGTGAGAACGTCGGGCACCCGGGCGGCTGGACACGCGCCCGAGTCTACATGGCGGGTTTCGGTTTCACCGGGTGGACCTGCTCGGTGCTCTGTAACCACAGGATGGTGAGCACTCGGGAAAAAACACTGCAAATAAGGAAGACTCATCGAAATACGCTACAAGTGTTCTTACAAGATACACCCCCACCTTCCTTCTCAGAGACCCCGCTTCATGGTCTCAAGCCCCAAAGCCCCAGGCTGAAGTGAAAGGCTCCGTGCGGGATGTCAACACTGTGCTTTCACCGATCACTTTTAACCCTGTCATTCACGGAGGGCAGGCGGGTGTTCAAAAAGGAAAACCACCCACCACCAAGGAGCCAACAGAGATCTGAAGAGGAAAAGAAAACTGGTAAGGAGCGAGTCTTGTCCCTTCTCTGGCCCTGGGTGGGTGCACTCGTCCACCCAGGTGCAGTTGTGGGGGATCCTTTCCAAGTCCTGCTTTCCAGTCTCACTTGTCCCGCGAAGCTTCAGTACAGGAAGTTCTCTAAAGTCCTTTTCTGGATGAGGACAGAGGCCACACCTTCACCTCTCAGGCTCCGCATCCCAAATGCCATCAGTCTTAGGGTAACCTGGGTGGTCCGGACAGTCCTGTAGGCACATGAAGCTAAAACTTGGTGTTGCTGGAAGCACTAACGCAACATGCACCCAGACAGAAGGAAACAAGGTATTCATGGGGCATTTAAACTATAGGGATCCGCCTGGCTGGTGTGGCTCAGTGGTTGAGCGTCGACCCATGCACCAAGAGGTCGCTGGTTCAATTCCCGGTCAGGGCACATGTCCAGGTTGTGGGCCTGATCCCCAGTGGGGGGCATGCAGGAGGCGACCAACCGGTGTTCTCTCTCATCAATGTTTCTCTCTCTCTCTCCCTTCTTCTCTAAAATCAATAAAGAAAAATTATTTAAAACAAAACAACAAACTATAGGAATCCCCTCTAGGACAGCTAAGACACTGGTACACAGATGTCTGTCTGCTGAGCATTACTTTTATCTTATGATACAGCACAGCCACTGAATTCAAGGATAGCCACATGAATGCAAAGTGATGCGTGTGACACAAAGTTTGTAACCAAGAATATATTCACATCAGAAAACACAGATAAGCTGGTGGCCAAGTGAGGTTTTAAAAAATAATCCATATAAGGGTTCAGTAAATTAATCTGGGAGCTTGTTACAGTGTCTGTAATTTATTTTTAAGTACTACTGTATAGTCAGAGTGGCATTTTCCAAGGGAAGCTCTCATTCTAAGAGCGGTCCCTACCAAGGTGGTTGCTATCCCACTGGGCTAGGCTCCAGGGCAGCTTTGACAAGCTCTTTTGCAATTCAACAGACTTTAATTAGCACACTGCATATAAAAAGGAAAAAGGGTTTTCATTGGTGAAACCAGTGTCTTGTTAATCATCAGAAGATCTCACAGACAAAATGAAAAGCATTCAAGCTCGTCCAGAATAGTTTACGTGACTACGGTGGAAGGATTCGTGAAATCGTCAAGATAGTGGCTGGCACCAGCTTCCTCGTTGGCCTGGCCCACTTGCTGATTCAGGAGTATTACAAATCTTCATTTAGGAATGTGACGCTTCTACCTCAGGTAAACCTTTTATACGTCGTGGTCAGGACATTTAAAAGGAGAGAGCTGGGACTTCACCCAGCTTACAGAGCAGGGCCCGCTGGGCTTAGATGCAGACTGTTTTATTTATGTGTAAGGTAGACTTCTCAACACGCTCACCCAAATCTGGTAGCAAGATTTAAAAGAGTAGCTCACTCACCAGATCGGATTTGTCCCAGATATATCTACCAAAGGTAACAAAACACTCCCAACCAGGTGAGGGAGAAGGCTCCTTTAGGAAAGCGTTTCTGAAGAATTCTCTTGGTGTGTGGGGAGAATGTCTGTAAAATTGGAAGTTGTAAATGAGGCTTAGACAAAGCTCTGAACCTATGAGCTCAAAAAGTCCGGCATGAAAGAGATTGGTGATGGTGGTTTGTGTAGACAGAGGAGCCAACAAACCACAGGCCACATCCACTGTCTACAAAGGACACAATGTAAACACCAGGCTGCTGGTGGTTAGTAGAGACCCTTAGATTGGAAGAGAAACCAGGTCTCAGAGGTTTGTGCACACATGGCCCACACGCGTTCTCAAACGTGTGCATACATCAGCGTCTGTGTGCCATCTGGGCACCAAAGGGACACAGAATCATAACTGTCTTTTTTAATGGAACACTTTTTAAAAAAAAACCAGTGGCTGGAAAGTTCAACTGACTTTATAAAACCAGAGGATCTGAGGGGAACGTCCTACTTCGTGATCTGAGGAACCTAACCAAGGCACTACCCACCTGACAGCAACTAAAATGCCGCGTGGATTCTAGGTTCTGGAGAGCTTCTGTGAGATGAGTTACCTTTCAAATTGGAATCTGCCGACTACGTCTGTATTTGAGGCTTGCAGCAGGGTTCCTTAAGAACTCCCCAAGCTCATGTATTGATTTATAGAACAATTACTTGACAGAGATGGGCTAAAAACCCAGAAGAACCAAGGCCAAGAGTTAATGAGTACTACCCAGAAACAAAGGCAAGGCATTGCTTAAATATGGTTGAAGTTGATTGGCACAAGGAATTACTTTTGTACTATTCTGAAAAAATCGCTTGAATCTGGGTTTGGGATATACTGTTATGAAATTATTCAGATAAAGCCATGTTTAGAGCCACAGAATTTCACAACATTGTCACAAATGGCCAGGAAATCTGCAAGCTGTTGCATCATCTTGCATTCCAGCCTTCACCTCTCCCACTCCGACCTGGGGACAGGGCTTCAGTGTCCCGTCTGAGGGAGGAAACTGCCTGGTTTCCAAGTGTCCAGTGCAGCCTCAGGAAAAGCACAGACGAGCATGCCCTCGGTGCCAGCACTGACATCGACGTTGGCACACAGTTAATTCTGGGGAAATTTCATGCCTACTGTTTTATTTAATAATGAAATAGATTTTGCATATGCCTCCAAAAGTGTACATGCCAGTCATTTAAAAACAACGGATTTTATAGAAGCATAGCTATGGGGCTTTTCTTTCCCAAACTGGTGTTTGTTAAAGAGCTTTCGGCACCCACGCCTGTTACCTGGGTAGTTTTCATACACTCCCGTTTCACAGCGCTGTGCTAACCACAGGAGACTCCAGTGACAGTACTCAATGTTTACTGAACTTTCCTGTGGCAGGGATCCCATCGAAAGACCTCTGTTCTCCAACCACCTCCTTCCACCACCTTTCCTCTCGATCACCCCCTTTCCTCATTTGCTCTTAAATAGAGTGAGGATACTGAAGTTTGTGTGGATCCCAAGAGCCATGGAGTAAAACACGAAGGGAAGTGGTACACTTGCTGTGAGGGGCCATCAAGAGAACTCTTGGGACCCCTTCCTGTTCTGTCTTTATTTGTGGCCCAAGGATCAGAAAAAAAGTGGGCTTAGTGACCATTGTGAATTATTTTTGTTAAAAAAATTTTTTTTTCTTTATTAATTTTAGAGAGAAACATCGATGAGACAGAACATCGACTGGCTGCCTCCTGCATGCCCCCCACTGGGGATTGGGCCCACAACCTGGACATGTGCCCTCACTGGGAATCGAACCGGTGACCTCTGGATGCATGGGTCAATGCTCAACCACTGAGCCACACCGGCCAGGCCCATTGTGCATTCTTGAATATTCAAATATGGACAGGGAAAAATACTGGGGGGAAGGAAGGATAATGGGATGGACTTCTGTGTTACTTGTTATTCTAGTAATGTCATTTGCTATGCCAAGCTACATTTCCTTGGGGGCCATAGGGAGATGGGCTTTCTCTTAAATTACCGGAGTCTAAGTACCAATGAGAATCTACTACTCTGTTATTAAAAACCTAGGCTCCAATTCTGTGGGTTAAGAAACAACAATGCAATCTAAATACAAATCCAGATATTTCAGTCGCCAGTAACAGAAATTCTGTCTTACGACTACAGCCATAAAAGCATAAGACTGTCCACTTGTTCTGAGTTAAAATATTTCAGGAAACTAAATGAACGACAATCTGAGGAAGTCATGAGGTAGGTTCTACTATTTCAGTCCAATTTCAAATTCCATTGTTCTCGGTGATTCAATGTCCAGGAGTGTGATGCCCACGGACATCCTACACAATCACGGTTCAGCAGGAATTACTCCGGGATGCTTAAACACACAGCACGTTCCAGTCCATGGTTTACACACACAGAAAGAAACCTTCTCTGTAGGTTTTCCTCTTCACTGTGATTTTTTTTTGGGTACCCTGAGTCATGACATTGAACTTCTTCCAGAACACTCTGAACAGAAAGATTTGCATTACTAACAAACAGGACGTGAAGACAAGCTCTGGAGAACACGGACAAACTTACACCCTGGACACTCAAAAGTAAACCAAACCACACCTCTCAACACGCAGGATCTGCTCTAAGAAACTTGAAGGTGCAGCCAAAATAATGGTGTATTGTTTATATCCTCTATATCCAAGTCTTTGCAATTAATATTCAATAATTCCAAAAATATGTTAATTCAGAAACTAAAGAAAAAGGACACAAGGATTTGAAGGACTTAAAATATATTTTTTATATTGATAGTCTGTGTCTTTCTACCCTAAGATAATACATCATTATTGATTACATACAGGATGAGGTGAGGTATTTGTAAAATAGCTGGTAAAAAATAATTCATATACAGTATTCTACATGAGATGGAACCTTATGAACCTTTAAGTCTTCTGAATGTTCAGTTCATCACCTAAATTAAACTGCTCTAAATGAACTTACAGTTGTTTCCTCAAACCATGTTAAGAAAGGATCTTACATTTTCCCAGAATTTGTGCAGGAAAGGGAAAGCATGTCATTGGCAATTTCTATGTCTCACACCCAAAGTAATGCATTCACACAAAATCAGGACCTCAGTTTAGCAGAAAAAGAAAAGGAAAAAAAACTGGATTAGAGATATAAAATCTCTGAGTAATGGTTACTTAGGCTAATTCATCAACAGCAAAGAAATTCAAGTGGTCAACAGTCTTGAAAATGCTTTATTGAAACGTGTGACTCATGTGCAGATGTGTTTGAAAAGACCACAGCTTGAAAACTGGTTTTGGGAACGTTTCCACCACCAATCGAGAAAAAGAAAATCGCTACTGGACTGGACTTCTAGGATAACCAGAAGCCGCTGTGAAACTCTCCTTCAAAACACTTTCCATCACAGAAACTAAAGGAAACAAAGCTATTATATTTGGAAACTGTTGGAGTCTGAGGTTGCAGAGGAGGAGAAGCGACAGTGTTTAGACATGTGGGGTGACTTCTTTTTTGGTTACACTAGATGAACATGGACTTCACAGTTCTCGGAAGAACACCGGGGGGTGTTCAAGTCTGTATGCTCGTCGTGTTGCGGAAACAGAGAAACACACACAGGAAAGGAAGAGGACGAGGAGAGGAGACTGAGGAAAGGGCTCAGAGAGATGAGAACTGGAACAAGACATGATTAGGTTAAATCTAGTTATAAATTTATCAGAAGCTGTGCGCACCTTTTTTTTTTTAAAAGTCCTAAATTTACATTCCAAAAACTGCCCCCCAAACCCCCAAACCCGCTGTCCCTGCCTTGGAACTATTGTGAAAGTCTATGCACAAAAATTGCAACAGAAAATAAAAAAATATCCCGGCCCCTCCAAACCCCAAAACAAACCCCAAAAAGCTGTACATTTTTTTACACATAGGATTAATAATATAGGCATATAGGTGGCATGATTCAATTAAAAGGCTTTACTTTTTATGCCCGAAAAACCCAATAAATAAAAGGTGCTAAAGTTAGCATTAAGAATTTGGTTGTAACATACTGACAAAATCTGGAAAGGCAAATCCTCTAAGCTCCCCTGACACTGATCTGTCTCAGCAACTATGAAGCACATACATAAATAACGCAAATGATTGAGAATGTGAGATTTTCAAAAACAAAGACAACATAATTCAGGTTAATTTTGTTGAACAGCGAATAAATGAAATTCATCTACACCTGAATAAAACATATTTAACAATTGAAAAAAATTTAAACAACCACAAAAAGTAAAAACTTGAAACAAACGCGAACAGACTTGTTTTTAGGGCAGGCGAGCGCCCTGCAGCAGATCCGACAGTGGCTTTACTGGTGTGTCTTCTCTAGATGAGTTACAGAGACAGGCTGAGCTCCACGTGGGAAAGATCATTAACAGGGCGACAGGACAGCCACACAGGGCGGAGCGTGACACCCGCTACAACTCCCAGATTGCACTGCAGAGCTGGCTTTATGCGTAGGAGGCACACAAAGAAAGGTGATTCAGGCAGACATTATTCAAAAGCTACTTCATCATGTAACTCTTTTGCCGTGTAACCATTGAATAATGTTTGGGAAAGCTTTGGGCTTTTATTTTTGTTTAAGTTTTACTCCTTGTATTTAATTTTTTAAATAACAAGGTCACTAAAACTCATGCACGCTGCAAAAAACCTCATGCAGTAGTGAAGGTAAACCATCCAAGCAGTTTTATTCATTAATATTCATAAATACACACAGCAGCTTCATTAGATTTCAGTTTCCTCTTCAGTTTGCATGTGGAGCACTGGGAGAGCCTTTGCATGTCAAGGTACAGGAAGCAGAGGTCACCCTGCACTGCTACCTACATTTACCTGCTACAAGTAAAAATTAGTTAAGTGGAAATGATTATCATATATATTTTCTCTCTTCCTTTGAATGTACACAATGTAACAAGAGTGACAGACCTGAAATTACAATCACCAAACAAACCCAAGATAGTTGTTGTCCACTTTCATTGGCAAATACAGCACAGAGGACATTGTCTGCGGATTGGGATGTCATCAAAGAGGAGGTGGTGGAGGCTCATTTCCTTTATTACTCTCTTTTAAATTTAGGTTTTCTAAAGCAACATCTAAAGGCATAATATCTACACAGCCCATAGCACCAAAATCGGCCATCTCCCCCCGTTCATCCTCGTCCGAGGAGGAGCTCTCCTCACGCACTAAAGTGGACAGAAGGAGCTCTTGAACAAACAGGCTGCGGTCGGCGCGCTCACTTTCCATGGACTGGCGCTCTGTCTCAGACATTTTAGGATCGTTCAACCTGTGCGAGTTAAAAAGAAAAGATCTTATTGGACAACAATCAATGGACAATGGCACGGGCAATTTCTGCAATGTCCTACGCTGTGCACGCTTCACAGGTGGTGAAGTTCAGGACCCGAGACGTGTCACTGGCACACCTTGCTCTCATTGATCACCTTAATTTTGCTGAGATTAATTCCCACACTTTAGCAATACTGTTACCCTGAGGTGCAATCTATGCTTTGCTTAGATTCAATGAGACAAACACATTTAGACTCCTCACACTTCCTTCAAACAACACTGTGGTGAAAATTTTTCAGAGAAAAACAAAATTTCTAACAGATTCGATGCTCGGGGAAGTACTGACTTCCTTAACCAGGATTTCACCCATGGGTAGTAAAAAGGGTCACACACACACAAACATCTATAGTGACTAGAATATCCCACTGAAAACAATTCCTAGAAGGTCCCTTGACTTTCCTCTCTTGTTCCATGTCATTCTTCCTGAGATGAAGACATATTCAGAAGCCCGAGGGGGGAGAGAACACCCCAACACAGTCCCTACAAAGAGCTGGTAAGCGGGGCAGGCCGGAGGCTTCAAGGCCCCAAATACTTCTCTGCCTGGAGACAGGATAGATATTAAGAGCCGAATTCTTGTTACCAACCTCTTAAATGACTGAAGCAAAATCCTGCTTCGTTTCGGTCTACATTTTCAGTGGTAAAAAAAGGAAGGAACACTAGCTGGGCACTGGAGTGAGGAGAAGGTGGTGACAGTGGAAGGGGGGGCAGCAGGCACGCAGGGCAGGAGGGCTCCCAGAGGAGCCAGGGGACCGGCAGCCCGAGACAACTGCGTGCTCCTCTAGGCCGGCCCCTGCCGTCTGCGCTCCTGCCCCCATGGGCACAGGGCGTCCCCAAGGAGCAATGAAGGTCCGTACTGGCCCGTACCAGGGGTTAGGATCTGTTCTAAGTGCTTTTGTTTGTTTTTTTTATCCTCATCTGAGGACATTTTTGCATTTATCTTCAGATAGAGTGGGAGGGAGAGAGGGAGGAAGAGAGAGAAAGAGAGAAACATCGATGCAACAGAGACACATCGAGTGGTTGTCACCCACACGACTCCAACCGGGGCCGGGGACAAACTGCAACTGACGTACGTGCCCTTAGCAGGAACTGAACCCGGGACTCTCTGGTCCGCGGGCCGACGCTCTAACCGCTGAGCCAAACGGGCCAGGACTGTTCTAAGTGCTTTTGTATGTATTATCTCTTTTAACACCTATGAGGTAAGTCCTGTTATTATCAACATTTTACAGGAAGAGGAAGCTGAAGCAGAGGTTAACTGACTTGCTCAAAATCTCATAGCTGTCAAGTTCAAAACCACTAAATGATTAGATCTATGGCTCAGAATACAAATGAAAAGACCCGAATTTCAGAACGTAAAGAAAGCAAAAGGATGTGGAAGGTAATCACATAAAAAGCCATTAGATCTACATTGAAAGAAAATGACTGATGACATTTATGGTAAAAGCCAAATTAAGAATATCATAAGAAAGTACCTGCCCTGGCTGGTTTGGCTTAGCAGTTAGAGTGTCAGCCCGCAGACCAAAGAGTCTCGGGTTTGATTCCGGTCAAGGGCAGGGTTTTGGTTTGGTCTCCGGCCTTGGTTGGGGTCGTGTGGGAGGCAACCACTTAATCTGTCTCTCTGACATCGATGTTTCTCTCTCTCTCTCTCTCTCTCTCTCTCTCTCTCTCTCTCCCCCTCTCTCTCCCCCACTCTATCTGAAGATAAATGCAAAAATGTCCTTGGGTGAGGATAAAAAACAAAAACAAAAACAAAAAAGCTGTGTGACCAGAGACCAGGACTTCCCCCCGGAGACACTGCAGCCACTCTCCTGACTTTGAACATCACAATGCATGTTAATATACTATTTGAAGTTCTGAGAAGTCAGTAAATAAACTAATTTTGTTACGTAGATTCGTCAAAACTTATTCATCAGGACAAAAACCGAACATAAGTAACTACACTTATTTCTTAGAATATAGAAAGTCCCAGGGAATATTTTTTCGGGAATACTGCCTTATGTAAATCATGAGTCAGGAACAAATGATACAATGAACAATGTGGAAAGTGGTCTGCAAACTGCAAGCTTCTATGCAATGTACAGTATCAGATGACAGAAAGGGCCTTCAAGAAGCTACAGCCAGACTCCAAGGAAAGCACTCAGAGGTCACCCACACCACGCCCTGCGAGCTGCACGTCTGGTGTAGAAAAACTGCACAGAGAAAAATCCCATGTGAAGCCCACTGAGTATGGGGCTAACAAAACAAACAATGGGGCAAGGGTAGGAAGATGTCTTTTCTTTTTTTTTAGTATGTTTTCATTTTTGAGAGAGAGATAGAAACATCGATGAGAGAGAACATCAATCAGCTGCCTCCTGCACGCCCCCTACCGGGGATCTAGCCCACAACCCCGGCATGTGCCCTGACCAGGAATCGAACTGGGACCGCTCAGTCCATTGGACGACACTCACTCCACTGAGCTACGCTGGCTGGGAGGAAGATGTCTTTTTTAAAGGGCACTGGCAAGACATTCATTCCACCCAAAGGTCAAAGAGCTCTCAGTGATATGCACACTGGTAAGTCTCCTGTGTGAGGTGGGTACCTAGATCTGGCAAGTCACAGGCTTGCTGCTGGTCGGTCCTACAGTAAGGTTACATGGCAGCAGGCTAGAACTATCTGTGGCTCACTGATTTATGTTGAAGCAACATTTTCTGGTAGTTACTGACTTTGCAGAGATCATCGAAAGGTAAGTTCCCCACTAGGAACTTCCTCCTTAGATCACAGCACATGATAACAACGGGTCCATTAATGGACCTCTACTCTGTGCCAGATGCTGAGCCAGACCATCTGCATGCCAGTATTTCAATTCATCCTCGAAACAATTCTCTCTCGTGAGGTGAAATCCATAGAATATGGATGATAACACTGAGGTCTGGAGAAGTTAGTGACTTGCCTAAGGTCCAAACTAGTAAGTGGCAAAGCTGGGGCTCTAGACAGGAGTGCACAAACATTATTATTTATAACTCCGTAAACGTGTCAGAGACAAAGGAAATATACACAGAAATAATATTTTCTTCTAACTTCTAACGGTCACACACACTGCATTTTGGAGACAACGGATTACACTAATTTTCTTCTTCATTTTACAGTTTTTACTTTATATTCCCCTCTGTTCCATTAAAAACCCAAATTAGTCCAGATTCATTCTCCATGGGGCTAAAGTCTACTCATCATTGCTCTTTCCAAACTCCTTTATATTCTTAAAAGTCACATAAAATGCCTGTGAAGTTTTGGCACAGGAATGCGTTCAGTTGCTAATGGTAGTTTTCAGAAGCAAATAACAACCCTACTCCATGCAGTAGAGTCACTTACTGTGTGTACTGAATATTTTTTACACTGTGGTAAACACTTTTTTAGTAGTTACTTTTGTGTGCACCGATCATAAGAATTTCTTTATAAATTCTCAGGAGAAAACCAACGTTATGAAATCCTCTCTTGTACTTTTTAATATTTTACAGCAGACTGAAATTGGCAATAAAAAGAAATTAATTATGATAACAAATGTACCTAATACATCCTATACACGTAACGATACGGTGTTTCAGTTTTATGCGCGACCTGGGAAAAGACATTCTTCTTAGATGAAGATATGCTGTTAGAACAAGGCCACAGCATTCCTACTTTATCTAGAATAAGAATTATTTCTCACATTCCTGGGGAAATACTGAATATGCAGTTTTGATTAGAGATCCATGGGGGTTCATGGTTTGAGCAAAGGCACAGTGTTTAAGAATATACATAAGCACAAAAGAGAAAAGATCATTTCAGACTGCGCGGTGCTAATAAAACACTGCTTCTAAAAGAAATGTTAATAGATGGAGCTACCTTGTTAAAAGAAATTGGGAATTCTGGAGACTCTGCTGACTGCTTTCCGTGTTAGCTGTGTTGGACGTTGCCGTGGACTGTGTGATTGTAGTGGTGACGCTGCTCGTGTTAGTGCGCCGGCTCGCGTTGCGCGCGGTCTCCAGCTGCTGCCGCGCCGCCTGGGCGTGCTGCCGTTCCAGCTGCAGCTGCATCTGCAGTTGTTGTAACTGAGAAGCGGAAGGGCCAGAAGAATTAAGCTGTCCTCCTGCAGAACGTCTCACTCCTGATAACTGAGATAAAAGCTCTGCCAATGGAAATGAAGACGATTAATGTCTAAACTACTGTGGGAAACAAAAAGGTACAGGTCACTTTTACCCGAGGAACATTAGAAATGATGGCCGACAGGCAGGTACCCATGGCAACAAGCAGTTTCAGCTTGGAGCTCAATACTTTTTAGAATACCTCCTGGAGGCAGGAGCTGTTGTGCGTGGGGAATGCACATATGAATATTAACCCACATACAATTATTTTTGTTTTAAGCAAAACATAACAGGTTGTTTATTTGCTTAATGGGCTAATTTAGTTATACTTTCTCTACTTTTAGTAGATTAAAGTGGTTCATCTACTAGTCTGATCAGAATATAAGCCCTCTCAATAAGAGCTCCACGAAAACAAGGAACTTCCCAGTTCTTATAACGGTGCCTCTCAAACATTTATTCAGTGATTGAATAGTGAGTGATGAGAATGAAATCCAGGAGACCTGGACCATTTCTCACTGTGGCCCTGCACACCTGCCTTGGCCTTTTCTCTGCACTGTCAGGGAGAGTGCTGAGCACCACTGGAGACGCACAGTACAGCTGACGGACTCCCGACTGGACAGCTTATTTAGTGGCCTGTTCCGATTCAGCCTCATTAAGAGTGACATGACCTCTGTCCTCGCATCTTCATCTAAGGAAGGAGCAATCATTGCCTGCTCTCACTTGGAGGGTCTACATGAGTTGACAACTGCTGTATAGACATTCCCAGGCTAGCAAATGCTCTTCATCATTAAAACTCAGCTCAGAAATTACTTTAACTTTTAGTTTTAGATTACAACCTTGCTACCAAAGATAGCAGGTAAATACTGGATTCCCTTTGGATAAAGAAATATTTTTCTCAGTTTACTGCATATCCAAACGCCCAAAGCATGTTTGGAATGAAGAGTTTATATGCATCTCACATTTTAAAGAACACTTGTGGGTAAAACGGCTTCTAGTTTCCGTCAGATTAACACTTGTCAGTGTTTCAGTGTGCTCTGTGAGGCACACCTTGGCTTCCAGGTATACTGTCCACCACGTGCACACACTCAGAACTTGCCTCCCAGACTCTTACTTGATGTGTCTTTCAGTCTCAGGCTACAGTCATTTAAAAAAAAATTAAATTTATTGAGGCAACACTGGTTAGTAACATTATATAAATTTCAGGTGTACAACATTATAATTTGATATCTGTATACTCTATTGTACGCTCACCACCCAAAGTCTAGTTTCCTTTCGTCACCTATAGCGATTTCTGACATTTTATTTTGACTCTCACCCTTGTGTTCTGTGGCTGGCTTCCAGGTTGGCCATGCATTAAACCCTGTGACTTGCTATAAACTCCATATTCAAATGTTGTTTTTAGTAAGACTTTCCCAAGCTATTGAAACATGCACTTTTCAGTATGTTCCAATATAGCTCTCAAATCAAAGCACAAACAGAGAGATTTCTACTTTACTTTCTTGTATGAGAAGAGCTTAATTCTTTAGTCTTGTCAATTCGTTTTCTTATCTATGCATTTGTGGAGGTTGAACCATGAAATTCTGGTGGTCTTCCATCTTAAATTTCAGTTTCAATGCAGGCCACACACAGAACATACAGCCATGTCTTACTATCTTACGCCTCTAAGTACTTCAATGCCAGAACAATATGAACATTATGTTGTCTATTTTAAAAATACTTTATACTTACAAAATTTTGCGAAGGAATATGAGTGTGATAAGAGATTAGGACCACAAATCCCACCAAAAATTTTTAAAGGGACCCCCCCACGCCTGCCAGCCACTTCCTTTGTTCGTGTGAAACGGACTTACCAGCTATAGGATCCATGGCTTCCCTATTGCTTGGAGAATATGAACTCTGAGAAGAAGAAAGTCCACCAGTAGAACTGCTAGTAAAGTGCATGTTTGATCTACGAGCACGAGGACCTCCTAATCCCCGGCCAGGGTGAAACATTCTACGTACATGTCGAACACCACTCGATTCATCATAACTCCGAAGTTAAGGAAAGAACCCAAGTATTTTACAGACAGAAAAAAAAAATCACTTGAACCCTTGCTAGACAGATGGAGATTTCCTAAACTGTAAGCATTTAAAAATAATACATCTAATTTAGAGTGCAAAATGTCACAACTATCTCTCTAAGGGCTATTAACTCTTAAAAAAAAAAAAAAAAAAAAAAAAGGACACTCAAATATAAAGCAATGTGAGAGTTAGTGTGTGTGTGTTTTTTCAAAGGGAAAAGTTTCTCCAGGGAAAAAGAAATTTCTTCCTGGTTCCAGCTACAACCACCAGAACAACACTGCCAGGCGAGGTGAACAGCATCCCTGGTCAGATGCCCCCGTGAGACATCCCCACCACGCTCAGCACTGCATTTCTTCTCTGTTCATATCAAAGTAACCACAACTGATAAGCATCAGTTTTTATATCTGGGGAGAGTGTGTTAATATATAAGCTAACCAAATCTCAATTATCGTCTGTAATGAGGAAGGAATAGTATGAATCATTTAAATTTAGGAGTAAGGGTCCTCTGGGTTACTAGTTTTAAACTGTCTTAAGTTCTTCAATGCTGCTGCTACAAAAAAAAAAAGGCCTGGAGCTTAGGAGGCTGAGAGAGAAGCCACTCCCTCAGGCCACACAGTTACCACACAGCACCTGAAGTACTGAAAAAGTAGTATGCTTCCAGGATAACTGCTACGCCAATGTTTTGTTTTCTAGAACTTCATAGTAATCCTCGTTTGGAATCTAAAACGCAATGAATGCCTTCTCCTACTCTTACATTTTACACAGCTTAATCTTCTCTTGGCAACCAGAGACTCTAAAATTCTCCCAGAAATGGATGTAGATGATTGGGACATTCTACTGAATGGACACCAATTTCACTACACGCCCTTGAACTGGCTGGAAAAGTTCAGTATAACAGCTTGGTTTTAAACTATCTGCCTGGCTTCTTCATGGAGATGGAGTGAAGCATTACCAAGCACAGTCCCTTCTCGGTACTATTATAGGATTCTTTTATACAAAATGCAAAGTGACTCCAAGGCTTAAGAATTTTTGGCCCATTTGGGTTTTCTAATGCTCTTTAAAAAAATAATTGCTGCTCTCTTTTTTGCTGCAGGGTCCCTGCACTTAGGAGAGAGAAAGAGTGGTTTTCTCTCTATTCACTGACTACTGGCTCAGGTCAGGCTGACATTCTAGTATCTCAGGCTGGGTCCATATCTTTACTTTCCATTGGTTTCCACTTATCTTCCCGTAACTCTACAGGGTCGTACTTCCAGTTAGAAAATGACGAGCTGTGAGCAAGGGATGGGAGCTGTAGAACAAGAAAACCACCAAACTGGCTGCTCTCTCAATAGGTCTAAGGTTGACTTATGACGGCCAAGAGGCATCCAAAAGAATAAGAATAAAGTCTGGCAGAGAAAGAAGTTGTGACTAGTGCTTGAATTGCTTCAAAATGCAATGAACACTGAAACCTTTATATGAGAACAGAACTCTAAGTTAATCGGTGGAGTTTTAGAAAAACAATTCATAACCTGAAACCAGAAGCACAGAGTCTACCAAATTAATCACGCTGGTGGGCTGGTAAACTTCTGGGCGGTTCCAGGGAACATTGCCAGGAACTGTCATGAGATGGGCTTGGAAGGGGAAGCAGAAATGAAAGCGGGAAAGGAGTTCAGAGCCGGACCAGACCATGTGCTACCCTACTAGAGACTGGGCAGGAAATGGCTTTCTCTGGGGAAGGGAGTCCAAAAGGAAAAAGAACCCAGGGCACATGTGCCCACCACCCCATCTATCACAGGGGAAGGCAACAGAGAACAGAGAGAGAAGCATATAAACCGTCCTTGTGGTACATTAGACTTTAATTTGGATTAGCATTTTCTTTTGAATGAAAACTGTCTTGAAATAAACTGTAATAAAGTTATAAACTAACTGACTGTAATAAACTAACAATAATGAGCAAGTCACTTTCACTTAATGAGCAGGGTTCATATAAAAGTCATTGCAAATAAAAAGAGAAATAAATAAAAAATTGCATCTCAACATTAAGTCACTTTTAGGAAAACATCAAATAAACCCAATGAAATAAACTGAACGCTAGTTTTTCTCTTTGAGGATACTGTCCTTAAAAATAATCAAAATGACAAATGTTACAAACAACGTTTTCCTCTGCCGTGTCTGAAAAGGATATTAAATCTCTAGGGGCTCTGTGTTCAAGTGTCAGATGAGCTGCAAAGTCGTCCGTGACATGATTGGGATCGCCTCCAGGTAATGCTGCACATATAGGACAAATCTGAAATGAAAAGAAAGCAGATTTAATAAATGAACACTGACCAGGCATCTTTCTGGATGAATGTTTGACTGTGAATTTACTCTTACCAAGTTTACCCAGGCAAAAGCACAGCAGCTCCTAACTGTGAACGCAGCGGCGGCCTGAGCAAGAACGACAGCACATCAGTGCCGTCACTCACAGTGGAAACCGACAAGCTCAGGGTCAGACACAACAGTTCCAGACAGACAGTTCAAACTTGAGCTCTGATGAAGCCTTCTAAAGCTTGGCTGATTTATTTACATGGCCCAGCAAAATAATTTCCATAAAAAAGGTGTAAAATATGCTATTTTGTACACATCATGCTTAAGTCCAGTCTTGAATGGTCAAGACAGACATAAGCTTCCCACAAAGTAAGCTAGACTTGAGGGTCAATCTCCAACTAAGATAGCAAAACTCTTATTATGATGCAACTGTACAAACTTATATACTTTAAATGTGATATGGTAAGACAGACCAGATTACTGATCATATGCAAATGTGCTCTGTAACTTCATGAATGGGACTTCCAGGGGGCAACGGCTCCAGGAGGGGTGGGATGGGAGCCCATTTTCAGATCCTTTTTTCCCAGATGGATGGGAAGTTGGACAAAAGCTTGGGATCAGGGTAAGGTCAAGGATTAGAAGACCAACTTCCCTGTGTGCCTTAGGGCAAGGACTAGAAGTAGGAATAAAATGGTGTATAGGGAGGCAGAAAAGGCTTGGTAAGTTAGAAATGTGGTTTCTGAAACCAGAGTTTCAACAGAAGTGGTGAAAGGAGGCAGGAGAGGGGAAGGACAGTAAGAACGAGGAACTTGCAGAGGAAAGGCTTACTCTTCCTGAAGTCCAAATGGGTAGATGCTGATCTAAGAGTGGTAGCTAAGCCTTGAAGTACGAAGAACTTCAATCTTAAAGAACACAGCCAAGAACACAGGTCTGCTGCAAAGCAGCCTGACCAAACGGAGCCCAGGGAAATTTAACAACAGTTCCAGTTTTAGACTTGCGCCTCTCCAGAGAGTGGAGGGCAGGATATGTGACTCATCTCGCCAAAACATTGTCATGTGCTTGAATTCTTTCACCTGGAGAAAATTTGGGGCAATAGGTGACCTGATTGCCTCTTACAGCTGTGTGGGAGCAGATAGTGGCACTGGAGACGAGGCAGCAGGGAAAGGTGAGACTTGGAAGGACAACACTGGGACACAGGGAAAACCCAACTCCTGTGACTTCTAGAGCCTAAGTAAACACAAACCCATCTTCTAATGACTGGAAAGCAGAAAGCAGAAGTCCCGTGAGAAAGCGATTCTGCTGTGAGCCCAGTTCTTCTGCCCAAGCAGCCAGCTGTCCTGATTATCTGCCACAGGACTGAGATATAGCCTCAAGACACCTAATATGCTCATGAGAAATAACACTGAAGCATGTGCAAAAAAAGTAGGGAGGTCACAATGGGATGTGCCTGTGAGGCAAACAGAGAGAAGGAGATAGACATGCGTGTGCATTTCTTAGAAGAAACACAGAGAAAGGTGGTCGGACATTCTTTTCTCTGTCAGAGAGGAAAGCAATTGTATCTGATCACAAGTTTACAAAGTATCGACTCTCTCTTTACTGGGCATTTAGGTTTTACTGTCTGTACCGTTCCTGCACTGGGACACTGAGTGATAGTGCCTGACACTTACTTTCCCGGTATTTGTGTCCTGCTTAGCTAGATTGTAACCTCTTTGAGAAATGCAAGACAGAGTGGTTTGTGTCCTATTTGGGAACCATGACCAAACTTGCTTAAAGCAAAAAGACCAACAACCAACAACGGTTAGAGAAAACATACAGAAAACACCTCCAGTTGTTTAAAAATAAAACAAACAAACCAGCTTAGATATTTTTGAGATTTTGCATATTGCAACAATCAATAGGTGCTGGACTATAACATTATTATAACATCTTAAGACTGCATAGTTTAAGATTTTTATCCAAAAAGAAAACAACCACCAAAGAAAAAGGCATCTTCCTTTTAAGTTCTTTCTTTTCTTAGATTGGCCTTTGGAGAAAATCTATGCACAACCTGAACTGCACACAGACAGCTGCAGAAATTTCAGTGCTTTGAGGACGCATGTAAATACTCCTGAATGAGAAATGTCTCCTCAATAATATGCATTCCTGAAAGGAAAGCAGAATGGGAAAGTACAGATACTAAATGTACTAAGAATGTTCTAAAAAGATTGATAATCTCCTACAAACTAGAAAAGCACCTTTGAGATGAGGATGTAAAGTAGAAAGACAATCACGACCTCTAACAATGTACATTAATTTCAGTTCTATAACTCAAAGTCTTTTAGATTTCATGGTAGTAAATGTGCTAAGACAGCAAGATGAAGGTATTCAGAACTGCTTCATTCAGAGAGAAATAATCAAAGAGCAAGTACTCAACCTTCTACAGTAACTAGGTATAAAGAACTAACTACCAACATAAGGAATTACTGGAGCAGGAGGATCACCTGGCTTGGCAGCTGGCATAGAAAAAGTAAAAGACTAGATTAGAACCAAGTGGAAGATGTTGCCACACCTGGGCCAGATGACGTTAACTCAGATGAGGACTTGGAACTGCTTATGGGACCAGATGCCTGGTCACCTTTTACTTTTACACTATATACTTAACAGGCTAATTCATGTTTTAGGGTAAGAATTTTGGTAACTTAAGGTTGTACTTTCTGAGAGGTAACGAAGGGAACAAGAAGAAGAAGAAAAAACGAGAGCAAAATGGGGCAAAAAAAACAGAGAAGAGGTGGGGGCGGGAGAGGGGACAGACGGAACGCTGCCCTGACACTCAGGAGCACAAATACTGCTGAGACTTGAGTGTGTCTTACGTCCACATGATGGTGCCTAATACCTTATACAGGACAGCAACATCCCACACAAAGGATAAACTACTAACCCTAAAATTATGAGTCTGTCAACATTAATATTTATTATATTTCTGCCACATGATATAGTAATATCTGTTACTTGAACAAGAAAATGCCATGTAACACATTAAAGCTATGACAACTTGTCAACAAAAGACTTACTTGAATTGGCTTAAGTCAATGTTTCCTAAATTTGACTAAAGATTTAAAAAATATAGTTCCCCAGGCCCCTTCCTTAAAAACTGATTCCAGGAGTTTCGAGATTCTGTATTTTTGACAAGGGTCCCAGTTATCTTATAACTGAATAAAACAGATAAAAAAGAGCTTAAATATACAATGGCGCTGAAAAATAAATATTTACCCTGTTATATGAAACATGAAATGTTATTATTGTTACTTACTCTCCCCCCACCCCCCACCCTTATTCACAAATGTCTGTGCACGATGTCTCTGCAATTGCTCAAGTCTCCCCCTCTTGCACTGAAGGTCAGCATGAGTCCTGCTTTTGATCTGACACCCTTCTGGAAACCTTTACCAATGTACTGAGATCCCAGGTGAAAACATAATGGGGATTCCATTTTCCCACATGGTCCCAGTTGATGATTCACAGCAAGCAACCAGTCAGTGCAGATTCTTAGCACAGGTGGTTACCAAAGTCTAGAACTAACCTAAAGTCCACATATAAACGCTAAGGCACTACTTAATTTGCAAAACCTATTCCCTGTGACAGGTTATGTCCACACAAAAAAATAATTTCAAGTCAGCATGCATGGCTTTTGTTTTTAAACAAGGGCGCCATTCATCCCCACATAATTATTAACCAGACTAAACCAAGTTGAGATTTCCTCCAGCCTCTTTCTTGAACTCATACCTCCACACAGACAGCATTCCCACTCTAGGTAACTGCAGAGCTTTAAAACAATAATAGAGGAAGAGTTAAATTCCATGTGATTAGTTCTTTCCCTGTTTTGTTTTTTAAAATGGGCTTCGTAACATGTTTCTTGCCCATTTTATTCACTGCTATAGAAAAATGCATTTTAAAAAATTGCCTATGTGCTCCAAACATAACCTGGCTTTGACTGAGGCTCGTCTGCAGCATTATATGGAGAGTGGTCTTTCACCAAAATCATCCAGTAGAGGCCAAAGAGCTGGATTGGCTCTGAGGATATTTTTTCCATTGATTTTTTAGACAGAGTGGGATGGAGGGATGGAGGGATGGAGGGAGGGGAGCAGAGAGAGAGAGAGAGAGAGAGAGAGAGAGAGAGAGAGAGAAAGAGAGGTGAGAGAGACACATCAATTGGTTACCTCCCACATACACCCTGACTGGGGCTCAGGATCAAACCTGCAACACAGGTACGTACGTACGTACCCTTGACCAGGAATCAATCCCAAGACCTTTTGGTGTGTGGGCGGATGCTCTAACCACTGAGCTACACCGGCCAGGACTAGGTTGGTTCTTTATTTTATTTTTAAAAAGAAGCACCAATGCTCTTTAAAAAATAAAAATAAAAATTTTCTTTCCTTTATTGATTTCAGAGAGAGAGGAAGAGAGAGGGAGAGGGAGAGAGACACATCGATGAGAGAGAACATCGACTGCCTGCCTCCTGCATGCCCCCCACTGGGGATCGGGCCCACAACCTGGGCATGTGCCCTGACCGGGAATCGAACCAGTGACCTCTTGGTGCATGGGTCAATGCTCAACCACTGAGCCACACCGGCCGGGCCTAGGTTGGTTCTTTATAATGAGGTCGATCCATTTTGATGCATAATCCTCTCACACTGTATGGGAAATGGTTCATTTCTGTCCTTGAACTCTGGGACACTATGATTCGTGTTAACAGCAAACACCTTAAGTGAAATAACTGTCTTGGCAATTGGCATTTCTTGACTAGGTTTCTGGACCACAAACTTGATAAACTCATTTCTTTCTTCTATGTGAATAGTTTTAGATCCATGAGAAACATTTTCCTTTAGAGAACACCTGTTCAAAAGTTGTGACTTCACTACATCGTCCTACACTGTCACTCTCTGGTGACGACCAATGTCTGACGCACCATTTCTCTGGCAAACATGATCTTATAACAGGCAGCACAGCTTTGCAATTTCTACCATTTTTTGATCCATGCTCACCCACATAATCATTACGATTAGGTTCACCCTGCTTCAAACAAACTACAGAATCACTCGAACTCTACCATACTTCCCTTCCCAAGTGATAGTTCAGGTGGCATAATGGTGAAGAAAGTAATGTCATTCTTCTGTATAGGTGCCAAATGTCTCTTTATGTCCACCAAATCAAGTGGATAAATATTCTGATTTTAAAGGTTCTCTATTATCTGGCCTCACTCGGCCGACTCAATTTTATTTCCACAACAACCAATGCCTTACCATCCCCTCCACCTACTATGTTCTTTCTTAACATCATATCTTGGTTCACACTGTCCTTTCCCTCTGAATGACACCATTCCCTTCCCAGTCTGTCAACTTCTTGAAATCATACCCATTTTTCAAGAAAGCCCTCTGACTCCTTCCTGCATTATTTTCGGACACTGTTTCACATCTGAGCTAGTTTGGTCTTCAGACAGGCCATAAACTATGCGGGTAGGAGCCATGTTTTAAATTTGCTATCATTCTGACAGCCACTGTGTCTTACTCTAAGAATTTAATGACTACAGAGGGCAATACTTCTTGATACTTTACATATTAAATGTGATGCTCTTGGTTAATACTGGGAGATTCATTCAGAAGTTATAAACATGTGTTTTACAGAAGGCCAAGGAATGTTTCCCTTTCCAAGACACTATTCTTCACAGAACAAAGAAGTAAGGTAAATGTGGTCCCCTCACCCTTTTCCTTTTTCACAGCTAACAACTCAGTTAATTTCTGCGGAGACACACACCCTTTTCTCACAAACAAGCCCTTCTGCAGCCCCAAATCCTCCTGTGTTTCCTTGCTTTTTGTCCCCATTATGTAAAAATTCCTTCCCCCTTTCCCAGTCCTCATTCCTTTCCTCTATTATAGCTGTGAGCCAGATTATGAAATTAATCATGGTTGAAGGATAAAAAAAAAAAAAAAAAAAAAAAGGAAAAGGAAAAGTGATGCCCTTGTATCTGAGGAGTGATAGGTTCCGAAGCAAAATTAAGATGTGGTGAAGAAGCCGCCCATCAGTCCACCTCTGCTGCCTTCAGAAAAGCTCTGCTTCATTTCTTCATTCTGACGCAAAGTTGCCTTTCTATCCGATCATAAGCACACAAAAGAGAGAAACACAATTTCAAGTGAAATAATCTTCCTGTTATTCAACACTATGCTAATTTCTGGTAAAAGGGTAGGTAGGTTTCCCTGGGCCGGCTTTGACACGCAAGTTCGCCACACGCTGTGTTCCGCCAGAGCACGTGCTCATCGTGCCCAGTTCCCAACGAGGTATCCAGGAGATATTCACAAAAACGCCCCTTTGGCATCTGGGGTCTTCTTTTTCTCTGAAATATACATGTAGCCTATATAAACTTAAATGGAAAACGTCAGCAAAGCCGTGACTGCTGCTTAAGGTGGGAGCGCCTTTGGGAGCTGCGATAAGCACAGTCTCCGGCTCTGGACAGCGGTGGCCTGAGTCCCAGTTAAAGGCCCCATGAAACCCACCTAGGCTGGTAAAAGTTGAAGCTATGACTGGTTAAATTTGTTATATTGTATAATTTTGGCCCGGCCGGTGTGACTCAGTGGTTGAGCGTCGACCCATGCACAAAGAAGTCTCCAGTTCGATTCCCAGTCAAGGCACATGCCCAAGTTGTGGGCCCGATCCCCAGTGGGGGCATGCAGGAGGCGCCCAATCGATGTTCTCACTCATCGATGTTTCCGTCTCTCTCTCTCTCTCTCCCTTCCTCTCTCTCTGAAATCAATAAAGAAAAAAAAATTGTATAAATTTGTTACTACGAATTAACTGATTTATTAAGTATTTACTGAGTATCAAGTCAGTGTTAACTTAATATTCTGGGTTATAAAAACGATCAAGAAATGAGCATAGTGACATTATAAAAAACTGAGCCATGTTGCACCTGCCATCATTTAAATTCATATCAACTTATCTTGAAAAACTGGGGTGCACTTTTCATTTCTTATTAAAACTACGGGTATAATTCATTCTCTCCTTTCAGGGGCTCTTAAACTCAGCTCTAGAAATACCCCGGGCTCGATTGGTAAGGTAGATGTTCTCATCACCTGCAATACAATGGTGTGCTTTCAACAGAATCTCCTTTAGAGAAGAGTGATGACCCAAAAAGAGCCATTAGAATTTAAAGCCAAGACACAGAGAAACTTTTTACATGCATTATACTTTAATCCTTATACTAAAAAAAAAAAAAAAAAATGCTGGCATTTCACTGAGCTAACGACTGCTCAGGCTCACTGACAGCTCCAGGTTTTTGGATCTCTTGCCCAATTAAAAGCAGTTTATCTTATAAAACCTGTAGATATGGTAAATATGAGACTAAATACTGGAGTTTTGCTGGAGGACATACATAAAGCACCAGGGGAAATCTATCCTACATGGTCCATCAACTCCTTCTGGGCCTACTAGAACCATCTAAGTTGTAGCTACTTACCTTGTAGCTACCCATATCGCCAAAACAAACACGGGTCCTTACCAGATTTGAGTAAGCACACTGTTCAACTCGATAATTACCTAATTTTCTGTTGTTGCAGTGAAACACTGAAATGAACTTTTAATTAAACAGGAATCAATTGATATTGACTTTATTTTTCTCCTCAGTTCCATTTTCTCCATTTTATTTTTATTTTTATTTTTTATTGTTGAAAGTATTACAGATGTCCCCCTTTCCCCCCACTGACCCCCTCCTTCCCACTCCCACCCCCCTCTTGCCTTCCCCAGTCTAATGTCTGTGTCGACTGGTTGTGCATATAAGCTCTGTGGTTTATCTCTTCCCTCCCTCCCACCCCGCATCCCTCTGAGGTTTGTCAGTCTGTTCCCTATGTCCATGATTCTGGATCTCGTTTGGTCGACAGCTTATTTTGTTCATTATGTGACACAGATAAGTGAGATCATGTGGTACTTGTCCATTTCCCCCATTTCAATGCTTAGGCTGGAACTGTCACCTGCTTCCAGACAGCAGCATTTAGAACATTTGGTAGTTTTTGTTACGTACAAAAGTTTTAATTTTCCTTATATTTTATACTTGATTTAAAAGTCCTAAATAATTAAGTTTTGTTTTTAAACATGTTTCTTGGACAGGAATTTAGATTATATGTGTATGCTAATGTCCTGGGATTCACAAACCCTGCAATAACATAATTTAGCCACAATAAAAAATAACTCCAAAAGAGTCATTATCCTTTCCACAACTCACTCTAGATATGAGTATCCATGCTTACCTAGAAGAAAAACCCCAATGTAAGCTTTATTTTTTCTATCTTCCCAGGGGTAAGCTAGGTATTTTACCTGTGGACTTTAAGAAAATGGGAACCTCTTATTGCTTAATGGTGTCAGTAAGAACCTGAATGCCGCAGGGGGACAGGAATGGAGGCAGTGCCCAAAAGCCAGCAAAAATTTTAATGAAGAACCAGAGAGAAACTCTACCTACAAGTTAGTGGGTTCATACTGTTTATAAGGTTTTTAAAAACCAGAGTCTGGTGAGGACAGAAGCTGTGTATGCTCTTCTTCCCAAGGGCACAACCAGCTTGTCAAGTGAGTAGGCTGAGTGTGTGTGGTAGGGCTTCTGAGAAACAATGACCTCAGCTTGAATACTGAGATTGGCATCTTAAAATAATTTTCTTAACCAGTTTATTTTTTTAAACATGAGGGGTATATCAGGAAGAGAAGGGGTGGAGGAGAACGGAAGGCTGAAAAGTACATGAAGAACTACTGAGCTACCTTACGATTTGCCAACAACTGCCAGAGAGCTTCCTTCTTTAATTTATACTACCCTCCCTACAAATCCTCCTATAGGCCCTGAAAAGCATTTCTATGCACTGACCCGAAATTAACTATCTAGACATGGAACTAGACAAACCAGTATTTCATAGGATAAAGAAGAAACCAGACCAGTGGCCAAAGAAGAAAGAATTCAAAATGAACATCTCTCACACCTGCTGCTCTCTTACCCAGCACTTCCTTTCACATCACGTGTTCTTCCCACTTTGCAAACTGTTCACCTACCCCTACAGGATTTTAATTCAACACCGAGGAAAGCACAGAGTAATGAAAATTCCTCCCCCAGAGCCCTGGCCAGTTTGGCTCAGTGGTTAGAGTGTTGGCCTGCGGACTGGAGAGTCCCGGGTTCAGCTCCCGCTAAGGGCTCGTATCTTGGTTGCGGTTTGTCCCTGGCTCCGGTTGGGGTCGTGTGGGTGGCAACCAGTCAATGTGTCTCTCTCACATCGCTGTTTCTCTCTCTCTCCCTCTGGCTCTATCTGAAGATAAATGCAAAAATGTCCTCGGGTGAGGATAAAAAAAAAGAAAGAAAAAGAAAACTCTTCCCCCAAGGATAACAACACACTTTCAATGGTGGCACAGACACCTTCCTGGAAGAGCTACTCTTACCTCATATTCATGATCATCTAAGTGATTCCCCTTTTGGTTTTCTTTTTTTTTTTTATCCTCACCTGAGGACATTTTTTCATTTTTGTCCAGATAGAGTGGGAGGGAGAGAGAGGAAGAGAGAGAGAGAGAGAAACATCGACGTGAAAGGGACACATCGAGTGGCTGCCACCCACACTACCAACCAGGGCCGGGGACAAACTGCAACCAAAGTACATGCCCTTAGCGGGAACCGAACCCGGGTCTCTCTGGACCGCAGGCCCACGCTCTAACCGCTGAGCCAAACCGGCCAGGGCCCCCTTTTGGTTTTCATATCATCTTAAGAAACTGATTTCTCATAAAAATATGATGACACATATACATGGGATTATCCCAGAACAAATTTAAAATATCCAAAGTGTCTTCTATCATTTCCTTCCCTGCTATCAATTCAAAAATCTGCTGGGATACTAATGGTTATGTAACCCTTAAAGTCAAAAGTACTACTATCTGATTTTAAATAGTAAATGTGCTAAAAATAGCTACTATTAAAAAATATGCAAAGATAGCCAAATACTAAAGATAGAAAAAAGCGATTTATAAAATAGGAAGTGTTCTGAGTCAAAAGTAATGAAAAGCACAAATGGTAAAAGTAGCAGAGCCTGATGATCTGCAATCTCTCTGGCTAAACGCAGCTCAGTGGTAGCAACACGACTGCCTGTAGCAATGGTACCTTTCACACCCTATGCTTCTCCACTATTATTAAATAAAATACTGTTGTTCACAGAAGAGCAGATAGCATCCAACTGCATTCTTTGACGAAGAAGAATGCAAGCAGTAACAATTAAAGCCTATTTTTTTCTTTTACTGTGTATTTGGCTTTTAAATGCTTACCTTTCCTGACTACCTGATTATATGGGTAAATAGGTAGTTATAATATTTAGAAAGTATGAAAGATTAGATTTTAAAGATTTTGAAAAATTGTGGTTCACTCTACTATTATTGCTCCCAATAAGGAAATATATGTGTTGAGAAATTGGATCAAATGCATCTAATTGTTTACAAATAAAATGTCATAGTGATGATGATAATTTCTACTCTGTGCTCAAAGGCTCCTTTTACTTGACACTCAAACAACTGTTTAAATATTAAACACATGTACCCTGGGGCCAAGTAGCTGAGTTGGTTGGAGTGTTGTCCCAATACACCAAGGTTGTGGGTTCGATCCCTCCTCAGGGCACATATAAGAATCAACCAGTGAATGTATTAATAAGTGGAACAACAAATCGATGTTTCTCTCTCTCTCTCTAAAATCAATTAAAAAAAATTTTTTTAATCTGCCCTGGCCGGTTTGGCTCAGCGGTTAGAGCATTGGCTCATGGAACAGAGAGTCCTGGGTTCGATTCCCCGCTAAGGGCATGTACCCCGGTTGCAGTTTGTCCCCGGCCCCGGTTGGGGTTGTGTGGGTGGCAGCCACTTGATGTGCCTCTCTCATGTCGATGTTTCTCTCTCTCTCTCTCCCTCCCACTCTGTCTGAAGATAAATGCAAAAATGTCCGAGGGTGAGGATAAAAAAAAAAATTAAATTAAATTAAACACATTATCTGCTAAAACTGATTATTATAAATCATTTAAAAAAGATTTGTATGTCCTTTTATGCCATCATTTTTTTCCACAAGATTTATTATTCAAAATAAAATTGTCTAAAGTCAGATTGTGAAAATTTTCAAAAGTAATTTTTCTCCTTGATTTTTATTTCTTACCAAATTAGTATAATTGGAACAAAATACTACCATGCTATTACAAAATTAAACTCAATTTGTTAAAAACACATCTAGGTCTTCATTAAAGAGGGGGAAAATGTCTCACTAACATCTAAGAAGCACCTATAAAAGCTGGAGACACCCTCCCCTAACCCCTTTTCTGAAGAGTAATGAAAACAAACAGCAAATAAATCAAATAAAAAATAGAAAGCAAAAGTTCCCAGCAGTGAACCATTAGAAGACTGCTGTAATTATGAACAAAATAATATAACACAGACTTCTAGAAGTGAGAAAAAAAGTTGGTAAATCAAAAAATGCTTTTGCCTTTTAAGCATAATGTTCTTCACATAAATGGAAGAGATTCACTAAACAAAGAACTCAAAGATTAACTACACATCATTAATTAAAGATAAAGGCACGTTCCATTTAAAAGCAAAAACAAAAAACCCCGAAGGCTTTCTAATTAGCTGCAGCACAAGTCCGCTGAAATGTAAGATTTAAGAAAATGTTCAGGAGTCACTCTTAATGCCCTTTTATGCTCAAAGAAAAGTTTTCCGCTCTGGCCGGTTTGGCTCAGTGGTTAGAATGTCGGCCTGCGGTCTAGAGAGACCCGGGTTCGGTTCCCGCTAAGGGCACGTACCTCGGTTGCAGTTTGTCCCCGGCCCAGGCAGGGTTGTGCGGAGGCAGCCACTTGATGCGTTCCTTTCACGTCAATGTTTCTCTCTCTCTCTCTCTTCCTGTCTCTCCCTCCCATTCTATCTGAACCGGAAAAACGTCCTCGGGTGACGATAAAAAATAGAAGAAAAAAAAAGTTTTCCCATGTTTATTTCGACAACCAAACACAACCTGAAGACCCCTCATATGTGCAATCCTGTCTGACCGCCATGGTTCACTTCTACTACCAGGTTGGAGGGTTCTGATAATACATACAGTGCTATTTCCCCTCTTAAGTCTTTCCACAGTCAAAACCCAGTTAGTTGTCCCAAGCTCCCAAATCTCATGATAACTATGAGGGTTTTTAAGAACTTGTACTTAATTTCAAAATCACATTGTTTATATTTGGTGTTTACATAAGCCTCCTGAGACTATTCCCAATCTGCTTCAAAAAATTTTAACTAGTAATCACCTTCACTATGCATTCCATGTCAAATGTCATACTCTAAAATCAAAAACCTCTTGAATAATCTTACATTAATCCTAAGAAGGGAGGTAAATCTTCAGGTTGAGGCCTTAGAGTCCCTAGCTGAAAAGGGAAACAGAAAAATACAATGACTACGAAGTTGTTTTCAAAATTAACCTTCACTGGGTTTTCTCACTAGCTATGCCAGGTACCAGTAAATCCTTTCTAGTGGTGACAGTAATGTCTGCAGTGACATATCCTCTCACCCCTAAAGGTTCCAAAGGGACGTTGGTTAGAGGAGTGAGATCCTTCAATCCCATAGGCAGGTACAAAGTGATGGTCTAGAGGACACAGGCAGGAAACACAGGGACAATGCCAGATAGCAAATTAAGCATTTAGAAAGAAAAATGTAACAGGAACAGAAAAGGAAATACAGTGAGTTATTATGTGAATATAATCCCCCACCAAAATGACATGAGTCACTCAAACTCCAGAAATAAAAAATGTTTGGCTAGCCCTGACTTTGCCAAATATTGGGGGTGGGGTGAGAGGGGACCCATAGTAATATCATCTGGATACTGACATTAGTTACACTTATTAGAGCTGATAACATGCTTCACATATATACAGGAAGGCATTCAAAATATTTAACTGGTTTGGCACAGGCAACCAATCCTCCAGAATGGATGCTCGTCAGTGAAGCATCTTCAGTGCACCTGCTGAATGCCAGCATGTCCTGGATCTAGGATATGACTTACATAATTCAAAGAAAAACCTTGCACCTTCATATCAAACATTCCTGTCTGTTTACCACTTTGCACTTTGAAATGTCTGGGTTTGTTACGGTGGGAACAGAGGCAGATGCAGTCAGTGCTCATACAAAGAGCTGAAATGGGGGAAAAGTCCTTAACATATTCCACAAATACCGATATAAGAAACAGTATAGCCACTGCCTTGAGCTATGTTCTCATCATGTGGGAACTTAATGAAGGCATGTAACTGAACCCAACTATGTAAGCCAGACTACAAAACTACTTATAGATGGTCAGTAATTAATTTTCAAACTGTGTATGGGTATAGAGGAGTGTAAAACTGTATTTACTTTCAGGGGAAAAAAATCAAGGTAAGGCTGATGGGGACTGACGCATTTTTAAAAAAATGATTGATTACCTTTTCATTCGTGGATAGGACTTAAATTTCCACTGTATTCTCCAAGTTCAGATGTGAAAAACTGAGCCCTTGTCCTGCCCCCCATGGGGTGATGAGAGTATACTGGGGCCTGTTGGCTAATAATGATTTTAAGAATTCCTAGTTCACAATAAGGAAAACCTCTCCTTTAGTATCTTGGTAAATAAAGTACCCAAACTTGACAGAAATTAAATCAAAGGGAATTATTCCAAGTTTTCCACAGCAACTAGAGTGAAGATGCAATCACGTTACCCCTCTTCACATTGGTATCTGGGGCTGTACCAAAGGAAGCAAAGTCACCTTCATGAAAAGAATGAATTAAGAACAGTAGTGAAATGTGACAACATTATTCTGAGGTGTCCAAACATCCAAGATAAGAGCATTTCTGAGTCATCAGACAGTAAAATTGAGCTTGAGGACTATATAACATAAGTTTACCGACTGTTTGAATGATAAATCTTTGACAACTGTAAGCATCAAACTAGCAATGTAAATGGGAATGAAAGTGAACCTGTATTATTCACAGCTGTAACAGCAGGGCTGCAGTGGAGATAAAACAGGACATTGGTTAAGTCGAGACTACAACCCAGAGGGGCTCTGGCTGAGTTCAAACACCTGGCTCTGCCCCTTACTAGCTGTATGTCCTTGGACACACGACTTTATTTCTCTTCAGTGTCAGTTAACTTGTTTTGAGTACATTTAGGGGCTCATTAGTTGATGCAATGAGCAACCGCTTGTGCCCAAATCCTCCAGACTCCATACCGACAGTTCCATCTCTCACCTCTTATTTTATTACTACTGATGGGAAAGGGGGAAAGAGACTCTTCTGGGTTCACTTTATCATTTCTTGAAGTTGGATATATGCTGAACCAGATGTCAAGTAAAATATCTAAAAAGTTTTCAAGGCAAGACTTCCTTTGTGTATTATTTTGGTCTCTGGCCTTTAGACACTGGAAAAGATCAGAGTGAGAGGAACTTCTAGGGACCTCTGAGCTATGAAGCAAGAGATTTGATCTGATGGAAACTGCCCTGGCCGGTTTGGCTCAGTGGTTAGAGCATCGGCCTGCAGACCAGAGAGTCCTGGGTTCGGTTCCCGCTAAGGGCACATACCTCGGTTGTGGTTTGTCCCCAGCCCCAGTTGGGGTCGTGTGGGTGGCGATGGTCGATGTGTCTCTCTCACATCAATGTTTCTCTCTCTCTCTTCCCCACTCTCTCCTTCCTGTTCTATCTGAAGATAAATGCAAAAATGTCCTCGGGTGAGGATTAAAAAAAAGAGAGATTTGATCTGATGGAAACCAAGTAAAGTCAGTGAGATGTGACAATAGATTATTATTTAATGCATGACCAAAGATGTTTCAATTTCATTGTAAAGTTTCCTTACAGAAGAAAAACTAAGCAGGTAGCAAGAATACTACAAAAAGAGCTGCATGGGAGGTTGAGGTGCTTTTAATCTTTTCACAATCATTTACTGAAGGCTCCTGAATTTGGTCGAGATTCTATACTTTGCTGTTAGCAATAGGGCAAGAATGAATAGCAATAGGACAGATGAGGGGCATTATCTTGCCCACGTGCCGCCTCCTACGATGTGTAAAATTTGCTGTTAAAAGGTAATTTTACTAATTATTATGCAAACTCAGGTGAAGGTACATGACAGTGACCTAGCTTTATTTATGTTAGAAATAATGTACTTTACCCCATCATTTTAGACACGAGGCTGCTTTACTTACCACTTCTGTTGATGTTTCTGCGTGTTCAGACGTAACATGTTCTTGAAGAGATGTCTCCGTGTAGCCCATCTTTCCACAATAGGGACAAGTAAAAGACTGTGGCTGCTCTACAGAGAAAGCTTCCCCACCATAGTACAAATCTGAAACATAAAGTGGAATTGCACTCAGAAATAACTCTGATCCGTTTTTTAAATATATAAAAATGTAATCATATGGTACAAAATAGATTTTTTTTTAAAGGTATGTGTAAAATCTTCCCCAACAACCTCACTCTGTCAATGTGTGCTTCAGTACCTCCCTGTTTACATTTGCAACATCCTTATTCTCTCAAGGATTCCATGACAGCCCTCCAAATTCCTTCTCCATACAGCTGGTACGGCCATAACAGGAAAACAATGCAAAGAGCTCTTTAATCTCTTCATTTAATGTTAAAACAGCTCTCATTTCACATCTGGTTCTAATTTAATTTTATTTTAAATTTTATTAATTAGAGAGAAAGAAAGATCTGCTGTTCCACTTATTTATGTATCCATTGATTGATTCTTGTACGTGCCCTGACCAGGGACTGAACTTGCAACTTTGGCATATCAGGACAATGCTCTAACCAACTGAGCTACCTGGCCAGGGCTTGGTTCTAATTTTATTGTAATTTATTTTTCTCTGTATATATTGTGGCAATACCAATGTCAACACAAAGGAATTAGCAGGGTGTATCATATACAAGAACACACATGCTCAGAGGGAAAGAGCAGACGACCACGATCAGTATACCAACTCCCAGATGCAGTTTTGTCTGTGGAACATAAACCATTCCTACAGCAGGAAGGACCCTCAGCATTCAGTTCTCATAAAGCTAACTTGAATAGTACACTACCACAACATACTCTGCTCACCTTGGTTAGTGAAGAACCAACCAGTTAGTGAGAGTCTGGGGACATCATCTGTTTGCCTCATTAGTATATCTCAAGGAGTAACTCTATTTTCCTCTATTAGTAGTACACAAAAAATGTAATTCAAAGTATATTTAGTAGGTTATGTCACTTCATTGCAAGGAACTATCTCATTATTTAACATGAAACAAATGCCTAATTTAAAAGGATAAGACCATTTTTGTGAGAGGAGAAAATGGAAGGAAGTGTTCACTACATGATTAATTTGTTCACATTCATTTTTAGGGAGATTTAGACTATGTTAATAATATGTACTCACTACATATATACTGACCATTTATTATGTGCATAAGACTTGCCAGGTGAATTTGGGGTAGGTAGGGATAAATATATAAAAAATAATAGAACTTCCTCATCTATTAAAGGGCATCTATAAAAAAGGCACAGCTAACATCATACTGGTGAAAGACTGGATGCTTTCCCCCTAAGACCAGGAACAAGACAAGAATGTCCACTCTTGCCATTTCCATTCAGTATTTTACTGAAGGAGCTAACCAAAGTAATTAGGCAAGAAAATGACATGAAAGCCATCCAGATGGAAAGGAAGAGGTAAAACTACCCCTATGAGCAGATGATATGACCTTATATACAGACAATCCTAAGGAATCCATTAAAAACTACTAGAGGTAATAATCAAGTTCAGTAACATCACAGGATACAAGTTCTGTATACAAAAACCAGTTGTTTTACTATATACTTGTAGTAAAAAATACAAAAATAAAAAATTTTAAATTCCATTTGCAGCAGCAAAGTGAATAAAATACTTAGGAATATATTTAATGAAAGAAGCATAAAACTTATTATTCTCTGATAACTATAAAACACTGTTGAAAAAAATTAGATGACCTAAATAAATGGAAAGATATCCCATGTTCATGGACTGACAGATTTAATATCATTGCTCTCCAAACCGATCTACAGATTCAAAACAATCCCCATCAAAATCCCTGTTGGCTTTCTTGCACAAATTTGACAAATTGATCCAAAATTTACACGAAAACTCAAGGGATCTAGAACACCCAAAATAATCTTGAAAAATAACAAAGTTGGAAGAGTCACACATCTTGATTTCAAAGTTTACTACAAAGCTATAGTTATCAAGACAGCATGGTACATGCATAAAGATAGACATATAAATCAATGAAATAGCTTGAGAGTCCAGAAATAAACAATCACATTTATCATCAACTAACTTTTTTAACAGCATTACTGAGGTAACTTTGACATAACAAAAATTATATATATTAATGGTATACAACTTGATGTTTTGATTATTTATACTGTGGAAAGATCACCACAATCAATCTAATCAACATATCCATCACCTCTACATAGTAACCATTGGGTATGTGTGTGTGTGTTTGTTGATATAAAATACAACATTGTTAGCTATGGTCACCATGCTGTGATTAAGAACTTATTCATCTTGCATAATAAAACTTTGTATCTTTTGACCAACATCCCTCTGTTTCTCCCTTCTCCTGGGCCAACTGATTTTCAACAAGAATGCCAAGACATATTTCATTGGGTAAAGAACTGTCTTTTTGCCCTGGCTACTATGGCTCAGTTGGTTGGGCGTCATCCTATGTACCAGGAGGTTGCCGGTTCGATTCCTGGTCAAGGGCACATGCCCGGATTGTGGGTTCGATCCCTGGTAGGGGGTGTGCAGGAGGCAGTAGATTGATGTTACACTCTCACATTGATGTTTTTTTCTTTCTCTCCCTCTTGATTTCTCTAAAAAAAATCAATAAATAAACTATTGAAAAAAAGAACCGTCTTTTCAACATATGATGCTGGGACAACTGAATATCCATATGCAAAAGAATCAAGCCAAACCTCTACCTAATTCCATATACAAAAATTAAATCAAAATGGATCAAGAATCTAAATGTAAAAGCTAAAACTATAAAAAGAAAACAGTTAAATCTTTGTGACCTTGAATTAGGCAAAAGGTTTCCTAGATATGACATGAAAAGCACAATGTAAGAAAAAAACAGATAAACTGGACATCAACAAAATTAAAATTTTTGTTCTTCAAAACACACCAAGTAAGTAAAAAGACAACCCATAGGATGGGAGAAAATTTCTGCAAACCATCCATCTGATAAAAAACTTATACATAGAAAATACAACGAACTATTAAAACTCGATAACAAAAAGATATATTCCCCAATTAAAAATTTTTCAAAAGATGTGAACAGACATTTCTTCAAAGTATACATACAAATAAGCACAAGAAAAGATACTTAACATCATTAGCCATCACAGAAATGCAAATCAGAACCACATGATACCACCCTGGCCAGTCTGGCTCAACGGTTAGAACATCAGCCCATAGGCAGCAGTTCTCAACCTGTGGGTCGCGACCTCTTTGGGGGGTCAAACGACCCTTTCACAGGGGTCACCTAAGACCACTGGAAAACACATATTTCCGATGGCGATTCATAACAGTAGCAAAATTACAGTTATGAAGTAGCAACGAAAATAATTTTATGGTTGGGGGTCACCACAACATGAGGAACTGTATTAAAGGGTCGTGGCATTAGAAAGGTTGAGAACCCCTGCCATAGAGCATCAGCCCTTGGATCAAAGAGTTGCAGGTTCGATCCCCACCCTGGTCGGGGTCATGTGGAAGGCAACCAAGGTGTCTCTCTCACATCACTGTCTCTCTCCCTCCTTGCACTCTATATAAAAATCAATGGAAAAATATCCTTGGGTGAGGATTAAACCTCACCAACACCACCCCAAAAAACAAAAAAACTCCAGATGATACCACTTCACACCCACTAGGATGATTTTAATAAAAAAGACAGATAATAACAAGCACTGACTATGCAAGAAATTATAGCAATAAAACATTTATAGCTTTTTTATAGCTTTTCTTATGGATTAACAATGTCTTCTAATCAACTATAGCAATAATCTGCTTTGTGATAACTAGAGCAAGAATACCTGTGTACTATTAACAAGAACAAGTATTTTAACTTTATTCCTTTATTTATTTTACTGAGGCACTCTTCCATTCCATATCTTGTCAGTTACATATATTTCTAAATGGCTTTCATAAACAAGTAAACCATGATTAGGAGAAAATTACTTAGAATTTATAAAAGTAAGATTCATGTTATTTTTAATAAATTTGGAGCTTCGTGTATGCAATGGGAATATAGTTGCAGAACATTCTGGCTTTACTTCTTCACACACATACACATAAAATTCTAAATGATAATCCACTATCATTTTATTCAATACGTACCAAAATCTACCCTTGTTAATATGCACTGCATTGGGTGGTCAGTTGTATGCCTTGTTGTTGTTGCACCACTTTCATAACAAGACGCACAAAGATCGTAATCGTAGCAAATTAAACACTTATATCTGCGACCTCGAAAATTTCCTTTTAAACATGCATCACAGCTGACACCTATTAAAAAAAAAGAAATATCATTAATTAGCAACTGTAAAAGGCTACTCTCCATTTCACATTTATAAATTTTTAAGGTGCTCATTTAACCCCATATTTCCTTTCCAAAAGGACTAGAAATGACATAGTAAAATGATATAGGAATATCCAACAATATGGTGAATTTGTTACTCTGATTTACACTTAATGAAAAGAACTTAAAATGTTTGATAACATGTTAAAAAAACAAACTCACAAATATGACAACAGATGGGTGGTTCATTAGAGCTTAACTGTTGTTTTTCTCGATTAGCTTATGATAAAACTGGTTTTGCTGCAGCCTCTAAGAACCTGTTGACATTAAGTGAAGACTTAATGTATATCCCCAGTGTATGAGTGAGCTAGAAATTCTCCCTAGAAGATTACAAAACTTGCTGTAGTGAAACTCCCCCTTTCCCCTCAGCACAAAACAACAACAAAAAAATCCTGAAAAGTCATAACCATAAACCAGCCCAGCCACCTTATAAGTGGAGAGCCCAAATTCAGACTACCAAATGATTCCCAAAAGGTTCTCAAGTCAAGAATTTAGTTTATACACAAAATACAAAGCTCTACTAAAAATAAGTAGCAGAGCCTGGCCGGTTTGGCTCAGCGGTTGGAGCGTCGGCCTGCGGACCAGAGAGTCTCAGGTTTGGTTCCCGCTAGGGGCACGTACAAAAAAAAAAAAGAAAGAAAAAGAAAAAAGAGAAAAAAATATAAAAATAAGTAGCAGAAACAGACAGCAGAATCAGATTGTCAAAGAGTTTGTATCAGAATTGGATATCAAGTGATTCTTTATAGGTTAAAAGAAATAAAAGAAGCCTGATAAAGAAGAGGCAACCAATAGATTGGAAAATGAGCCAAACAACATATATATATATATATATATTTTTAAAAATTAACATTTAAACCTCATTGGGCAGATGTATTATAGGAAAAGTCTTTTAAAAATTTTTTGTTGTTGTTAATCCTCACCTGAGGATACTTTTTCCATTGCAAGTGGAAGGGAGAAAGGGAAGAGGAGGAGGAGGAGGAGGAGGAGGAGAGAGAGAGAGAGAAAGAGAAATATTGATGTGAGAGAGACACATCGATTGACTGCCTCCCACACATGCCCCGACTGGGGCCAGGGATCTAACCTGCAGCCCAGGTGTGTGCCCTTGACCGGGGATTGAACCTGTGACCTTTCCATGTGTGGGATGATGCTCTAACCACTGAACACACTGGCCAGGGAAGGAAAAGCTTTTTTTATTCACATGTGATATACTTGTTTATGTAGAAAATCCCAATATAGCTAAATTATTAGAATAAGTATTTTAAGCAAGGCTGTTAAACATAAAAACCAATAAAATATTGATTGTAATTCTTCACTCAAAAGAAAATGTATTATTAAATATACACCATTTATGGTTCCACTTATATGAGGCATTTAGATTAGTCAAATTCATATTAAAAAAAAGTAGAATAGTGATTACCAGGGGCTGGTTAGAAGGGAGTATTGTTTAATGGGTACAGAGTTTTAGTTTGGGATGATGGAAAAATTATGGAGATAGATATTGGTGATGGTTGCATAACAATGTAAATGTACTTAATGCCACTAAATTGTATGAGCAAAAGGGGTTAAGTATGTATATATTTTATCACAGCAAAAATTGTGCCATTTGCAACAGTATTTTTAAAAAGTGCCTAACAATATTTTTGATTGGATGGGAAGGAGTTAAAAAAAGCAAACTAGTAAAAAATGTATTCAAAGACACAAGAGGACTTTAAAATAACACTACCAGTTCACAAACCAGAAATTTCAACTAATAAAATGTCACTTCTTCCTATACTGATCTGAAGAGTCAACACAGTTCTAATCAAAATCACAAAATAATTTTTTGTGGCACATGGTAAGCTGACTCAAATTTTTGTGCAAGTTGCAAAGGGCCAAGACTAGCCAAGATATTCCTGAAGAAAAACAAGATGGAGGGATCTGCTTAACATATCAAGAGCTATTATAAATTACAGTGAGTAAGATAGAATGGTATTGGCATGGAGACAAACTGGCCTATGGAACAGAAAAGAAAGCCCAGAAACAGAAGCACACATGTTGAAATCTGTTATATGACAGCAAGGTCACTAATAGACAATAAATGGTGCTAGGACAGGTGATTATTCATGTGGGGAAAATAAAATTCTATAGAATCCCACACATAAAAATCAATTCCAGATGGTTTAAAGACAAATGTGAAAGGAAAACAAAAACATCCCTGGAAGACAATATAGAGGAATATTTTTATGAGCTCAGAGTACGAAACAATTTCTTAACACACACACACACACACACACACACACACGAGTCCAAACCAGTTCAACCACACTAGTATTAAGACTTTTCTTCACCTTTTAATGCCTTAGAGTGATGAAAAAGACAAGGCCCAGAAACTGGTGATATGTGCAACATACATCACAGACAAAGGTTTAGTATTACGAATGCATTAACTTTCACATATCAATAAGAAAATGACCAACCTCCAATAGAAATAGGGACTACAAAGAAAAATGATCAATAAATATATGAAAGATGCTCAATCTCATGAGTCATCAAAGAAATGCTAATAAAACTATCATAAGCTATCACTCTACCAACTGCTAATGAAGATAAGGAGCAACAGAAACACTTCTATTCTGCTGGGGGGAGCAGATATCAATCAGCACAACCTTTGAAAATTTTGTTCAAATTCTAGTCAAGTTAAACATGTGCAATCCCTATGACCTTGCAATTTCACTCTTAAATATATTCCCTGGGGAATCTTTTGTCCATGTGCACCGGAAGAATGCATAAGAGTGTTCATAGCAGTTTTTGCAACTGAAAGAAAAAAAAGGGCAGTTAACGGACCTTTGGGTTGTTCTAGTCCATTACAGAATGAATTAAAAAAAGAAAAAAGAATCATAGCCACAGGTGAGGATGTCAGACAATCTCAGATGAAAGTCTCAAAGAATACATAGAGAATGAAGTTCAAAAATACCTAGTTTAGGAAACTGACATGTAGTAAAACTAGAAAAGGAAAACAAGGGAAGGGTAACTTTTTGGTCAGTGGTTCCCTCTGGAAGGTATGGGCCCTTAGGGATCTGGAGAGCTAAAGTTCTTTTAGATGTGGCGGAGGGGAACTATAGAACCATTTTTCTTTTCCTTTACATTTATTTGGTAAATGTTCTCATATATCCATTTAACTTTTAAAACTGCTCCCCCTCCAATCAAACTAAACAAAACAAACCCAAACCTGGGATTGTTTATAATCATCCTTGTGCTGTCAGTTTAAGGTGGAAAACTAGCATAGTTTCAGCCAACTGCAGATTATCATTGTTGAATGAACACATTTTTATTTAAAAAAAAATCATGCATTCCTATTATTACTTATCACTTATTAGGCAAATTACTTATCCTCTGTTCAATTTCTTCACCTACCAATTTAGCTTTGAAAATCAAACGAGAAAAAAAAAGATGAAAGTCTATAAATTTTAAGATGCTAACATACTTCATTCAGATGTAGTAAGATTAAGATTATATATAATTTGATGTCAATTATAGTATACCTAACTTTTAAATCAGTCCTCAAAATATCCTTCAAGATTGTTGAGACTTCCAAAGTTGTACTGAGATCCCACCAAGTCACACTGAGAGCCAAATGAATCAGCAAATTAAAAAAAAAAAAAATATATATATATATATATATATATATATAACTGAGTACCTACTGTGTTCTAGCTGGTGGGGATACAGCAATGAACAAAACAGACAAAGCTATGTCCCCATAAGCTAATATTTCAGTGGGTGAGAACAGGCATTAAAACTAAGTTATAAAGCAACTGAGAAGATAAGTGCTATGGAGAAAAATAAAGCAGAAAAGGATATATACTGTGGGCAAAGAAAGCTTCACTGAAAAGATATTTGAGCAAAAAGATGGGATACTTCAAAATTTGCTTATTCAAAATAGCTTCCAGGCATGACAACGCTTTAAGCATAACACTGAAAATATTAAAAAGAGCTATCTACTTAGACTCACAAATAAAAATTCAATGTACATAACTGGGTACAATAACTTTGCCAAGAAAATGTAGTATGAACTGTGCTAACAAGGTGCCAGAAAGGTAAACCCAGCTTTGAACACTAACTCTTCGGTGTGTCCCATCTGATATTACTCTGCAGACTTGACTTTCCTTTTCGTGGTGGGAATGCCTACTGACAAGTATGAATGAACAAAGCTTAGGACACTGGGATAGGGATATTGCCAAACACTGCATCCTCTTCAGTAGGAAGATGCTGATGCTGCCATCCCTCGCTCTCCTAAGTGAGGGTGGGAGGTAGTGTCAGACTTCGCCTACAATCCAACTGGAAAGTTTTTTGTTTTTGTTTTTTAATTAACTATTTTTTTTTTGTTCAGATAGAGTGGGAGGGAGAGAGAGGAAGAGAGAGAGAGAGAAACATCGACGTGAAAGGGACACATCGAGTGGCTGCCACCCGCACGACCAACCAGGGCCGGGGACAAACTGCAACCGAGGTATATGCCCCTAGCGGGAACCGAACCGAGGTCTCTCTGGACCGCAGGCCGACGCTCTAACTGCTGAGCCAAACCGGCCAGGGCATTAACTATTTTTGATGGAATTGTTTCTAAAATGTATGCTTTCTAACTTCTTAAACACTGAAAAACATTTAACACTTTTTATGATTTGAGGTAATTATTTCAAACACAAATATGTATTTCAGTCACACCATTAAACATGTTAGGTAAGTCAGTTCTCAGCAGGGTTTCTTACAACATTAAGAGTCACTTTATAATAATCTATGGTGGCAAGTATGCTATAGAGGATTTTTCTGTGATCAGTGCATTATAAATAAGAAATCAATCCGGCCAGTGTGGCTCAGTGGTTGAGCGTTGTTGACCCATGCACCAAGAGGTTGCTGGTTCGATTCCCGGTCAGGGCACATGCCTAGGCTGTGGACCCGATCCCCAGTGGGGGGCATGCAGGAGGTGGCCAATCCATGTTTTCTCTCATCGATGTTTCTCTCTCTCTCTCCCTCTCCCTTCCACTCTCTCTAAAATCAATAAAGAAAAAATTATTAAAAAAAAAAAAGAAATCATGTAAGTAAAAATGTATAACATAGTTTTCCATATAGTCTGCTATCCGTTCTCATTGTTAACAGCTCTGCCCTTTAATACCTGTAATCTGTCATCATAAGCTTAGGTCAATATCTATTTTTACAGAAAATTCCATACCACCTCTTATTCGAAAGTAGCACTAGGTCTGAACAAAAGCACAGAAGCATGCATAGGCTTTGCCAGGTTCTCAATAGCAACTCATTTCCCTCACCCCCACTTAGAATTACTAAATCTCCTTTAGCTTTAAAAAGGACCCAGATTTCCCACTCAACACAAGGTCCCTTCTTCTAAGTATATCAATCAGAACTCATTTTAGAAGACAGACTAGCAAAATGTCCTCCCTAGGTAATTACAGTTCCTACTAGAAAACATGTGAGCTTTTTGCTGCACAGGCCCTTGGTTAACAACAGTGGTTCTATCTGGTACTAGGAAGCCCAGGAAGATCTTAAACAGAACATACATGTGGCATATGAAAAATTACCAATTCCTTGATAGAAAGAATGAAGTTGCTTCTGGTGAGGTATCAATAAGATACTGACAACTGCAAAAGCTGAATTAAATAAATAATAAAACATGCAACTCATCTTTGAATAATCTAGCTTTAGCCATACTGTGTCATAAATAAATTCAGACAATTCCTGGTTTGTAAAATGGTAAACAGCACAAGCTACATCACCAAGTTCTGGTGGGGTATCTGTGATTCCCCATCTGATCAAGTTCACCTAACAATATAAACAACATTCAAGGACATCAGAGTTCAACCTCAGTTTTGACAATGGCACCGGTGAAATGTAAGTGAAAAGAATGGTGTATGTCTGACATCTCCGACCTGTAAAAGGTATACCTGAACGCATTCAGATTCTCAAGTTACTTTTGTATTTAGCAGTTCTGAAAAATAAGTACATACATGCTGTGAACTAAAATCAAAGAAAAGAATGCCCTCTAGTGGGAACTGATGTTTATAAAGTTACTGAAACAATATGTAAAGTCATTTTTCTTTCTTAATTTTCTAAAATAAAACAAAAAGGTTTATTTATTTATAGCTTTTAAAAGAGGAAAAACCTAAAGTTAACTGTAGCTTTTCCTTTTGATTTGAATGAATTTTTAAGCATGGACTAGAGAGGGGTGGGAAGGGAAGGCTAATAAAGGGCAAGCTACGTGCCAAGGAACAGGGAAAAGAACACAACGGGAAGTCAACCCCACCAGGAATGTGAAGGCCTGGGATTATACGGTATTTGCCACTGACAATTTATTTTGACTTCTAGATGCCACGTAATTTGGGGAGAAGGCCCTGTTTTGTGAAATATCTAAGTATTATCTCTTCAGGGACTATGCACCTCTAATAATTATGACTTTTTAAAAGTGTGTGTATATTATACTATGTGCTATACAATCATTTTAATATTGAGAACTGCACAGAGAATTATGCCACTGAAATAACTTCACAATGATAAAGGACAATTCCCAAAAAGAGGCTCTTTGCATTTAGGTGGTTGAAAAAGCATGCAACACTTTGAAAAGGATCTTAGATGAACAGAGAAGCAATTAAAGAAAGGAACTACTGTATACCACAACTCAGTGAAAAGCACAAGTAGCCAGGAATAAATAATAGTCAAAGGATATTTCTAGAAGCAAAACTGCTGGAGGAAGAAACCTAAGACATTTTATAATGTTTCATTAAGATGGGAGCCTAGATCAATAGTAGTAGTAGTAGGCCACCCCTACCCTCCCCTCCCCTCCTTCCCACTCCCACTGTCTTGGGCCTATTAAAGAATCACAGGGAGCCCTGGACAGTTTGGCTCAGCGGTTAGAGCATTGGCCCACGGACCGAAGAGTCTCGGGTTCAATTCTGGTCAAGGGAATGTACCTCAGTTGCGGTTGGGTCCCCGGCCCAGGTCAGGGTTGTGTGTGAGGCAACCAATAAATGTTTCTCTCCCTCCCCACCCCCACTCTATCTCAAGATAAATGGAAAAATATCCTCAGGAGAAGATAAAAAAAAAAAAGGAATCACTGGGAACCCTGGCCAGTTTGGCTTAGCGGCTGGAGTGCCAGCCAGTGGACCAAAGGGTCCCGGGTTTGATTCCTGGTCAAGAGCAGGTGCCTAGGTTGCAGGTTTGATCCCTGGCCCTGGTTGGGGTTGTGTGGGAGGCAACCAACTGATGTGTCCCTCTCACATCACGTTTCTCTCCTTCTCTTTCTCTCTTCCACTCTATCTAAAATTCAATGGAAAAATATCCTCGGATGAGTATCAACAACAACAACAACAGCAAAAGAATCATGGGGAATACAATCATGCCTTACAAAGGTAAAGTAACTCAAGGGGCTTTCTTCTTCTTCTTTTTAAGAGCCCTACTTAATTATTTTTAGAATTAGGAATACACATTCACATACACATTGAACATGCATGTTTACTTTTTTAAATCTATGCCATGTGATTAAGGGAGAGACTCAAGATGAGAGAAAATTAAATTGGGCAGAGACCCATACAAACACACTACATATTCAAGAAGACCTATAGTCAAAGAAATTCAGGGGCAGAGAAAATGAGAAAAAGGGCAGACAGTAGCTGGGGGAGGACAAGATTCAGCAGAAAGAGAACTGGGTGGCTGAGAGGAACATCAGAGTAGGGAGAGCATGGAGACACCTGCTGAGCAGGTTTCGTGGTATGTGTGCTCTTCACATGTAGTAGACAGACTTGCTTGGAATTCTTATACATTTACCTGGCAATTTAAAACAACTTTTTTCTGTACTGGGACTCAGCTTTTTCACTCTTACTTTACTGTTTTCAGGTGGAATTCCACAAGTTCTGTATATGCAACAACAAGGAACATCTATGTATCCTTTCATTACTAAATATCTCTACTATGTGCCAGGATACAGCAGTGAACCAAACTGTTTTCTGGGGCTACAGCAATGAATGAAAACCTTTGCTATATAGAGCTAATACTCTAGCTGTATTAGTAGCAACTTCCATCATTATTTATTGTGTGCCAGACAAATTACATGTATCATTTTATTAATCTTTGCAACAAAGTCATGAAGTAGTTGGAAAGTGTGATAAAACTTTTCCCCTGGCTATGGACCACGATTCAAAGCCAGTTTAAATCTGCCCAACAAAGTAGATAAAAAGGCAGGGCTGGACATTATATTTAAGAAGTTCCTTATGCATTTTGTCAAAGAGGGAAGTTTAATTAATCTCCTAAAGTTTTCAGTATAAAGGAAGTTGGTGCATTTTAAAACACTGATTGGTTTGCTTGGTTTTAAAGACCTGGTCTATGCTCTTATTTTGTAGAAATGCATCTCTGACCTGAACACAGAAACCTATCTTAGTAACAATGGACTTGCTCATGAGCAAGCTTAGGAACAACCTTTCAGAACCTCTTGTCTGGAAATAGAGAAGCTTCTATATTACTCAATCTGCTATTATACTCAGCCAGGATTAGAGCTGATTTCTGACTAACATAAAATGAAGGAAGAGGAGTTGTGTAAGGAGTGCCTGGGAAAAAGCAGGAATTCAATGAATATCTGTTGAATGAACAATGTGAATGGAAAGAGAAGGGGACATTTTCCTAGGGTAATTAAAGCTCAAAAAGGGAGAAGGGAAAAAAGGAGTAATGTGTGTCTATAATAGACTTCTTGATGTAAGAATGACTGGTGATGAAAGCAGAGGAGGAAAAAAGGGACTGACAACAGGTATTTGTCTCCTATAGGATAAAAGAAAATTAAGTACGAAAAATGCTGCACCAAATACTTCTAGGAATCAGCTACGATTCAGCAACATCAGCTCAGGAGAGTTTGGTTGCAGGCTGTACCAAACGATGGGGCTGGTGGTGGGAAACAGGTTTTTCTCTGCCGTATTTTTGTGTTAACAATTTTTTATATATTAATATAACATGACACAGGACAATCTCCCTCAGATATCTCTATTGTGTAACTGACCTTGACACACCAGGCACCTGCTAAGGACTTGGTCTCAGAACTGTTCTTCTTCTACAGATGAGTAAACCAAGGCACACAGACACTAGTAACTTGCTCCAAAGGCACACAGCCATTAAGTGGCAAAACAGTGATTAAGACAAAGGATTATCTACTGAAGCATGTATTTTGACAACAGTAAATCTGTGGGTTTTTTTTCCAGAATTGGATATCTTTTTCTTTTTGGTTAATCCTCACCCGAGGATATTTTTTCCATTGATTTTTTAGAGAGAGTGAAGGGAGGGGGTGGGGGAAGAGAGAGGGGGAGAGGGGGGGAGAGAGAAAGAGAGAGAGAGAGAGAGAGAGAGAGAGAGAGAGAGAGAGACATCTATGTTAGAGAGACACACAGATTGGTTGCCCCCCGCAGGAGCCCTGACCGGGGCCAGGATGGAACCTGCAACCCTTTGGTGCACGGGCTGATGCTAACCACTGAGCAACACTGGCCAGGGCAGAAGTAGATGTCTTTAGAACTCTTTCATTTACCATGGCACAGAGATACACATTTAATGCCATGCTTATTATTTTTCCTTCAACTCTTTAATTTCTAAATTTTAGCCCGGCCGGTATGGCCTAGTGGTTGAGTGTCGACCCATGCACCAGGAGGTCGCCGGTTCGATTCCCGGTCAGGGCACATGCCCAGGCTGTGGGCCCGATCCCCAGTGGGAGGCATGCAGGAGGCGGCTAATCAATGTTCTCTCTCATCGATGTTTCTATCTCTCTCTCCTTCTCCCTTCCTCTCCCTTTAAAAATCAATAAAGAAAAAAAATTTTTTAAAAAAGATTCTAATTTACTGTTCACATAACTTCTGCAAAATGAAATCCTTTGGTTGGAATTACTTTTGAGGCAGGTACTTATAGATATTTATTTCTAGAGGTTCAGAATCAAACATAGCTCTACCTAAAGTCACCATTTTCTAAATCCTTACTCTAGAATAGTGCTTTCTCAACTTCTTGAAAATCCATGACTTACAGTATTGCCAAATGTTTTAATATATTACCATCTGCTTTATTTAAAATTTCAGTAAGCTAGAAACATATCTGGCCTCACTCCTTCAAATCACAGCAGATCAACTTTCAATATATGACTCTCATATAATTCATTTTAAAATTTTTGGTATTTTCAAACATATGAGGATATTTGGCATACATACAACTTCAGACATGGGAATCAACAACCTATGACATGTGACATAATCACACAACAAAATACTGGTAGGACACTGTGCTCCAATGACTTACACATATCAACATGTCCCCACAAAAACAAGTTGTAAAAGGATACATACTGTAGGAAAACACATGTAAATTTCAAAATATACAACACAATACTCTATAATTGTTTACAGACACATGCATATGTGGAAAGCATATTGAAATGTGGATGGGAAGGATACACACCAACTATAAGAAGTTGATGACCTCTGCAAGGTAAGAAGAAAGGGAAGGAAATAGAATGGAATCAAGAAAGGGTATAAAAGCACCTCGCTGGCGTGGCTCAGTGGATTAAGCATCGTTCCATGGACTGAGAGGTCTGGGTTCCATTTCAGGTCAGGACACATGCCTGGGTTGCGGGCTTGATACCCAGTAGGGGGCATGTAGGAGGCAGCCAATTGATGTTTCTCTCTCTCTCTCTCTCTCTCTCAAAAAAAATCAATGAAAACATAATTTAAAAAAAAGAAATAGTCCGGCTGGTGTGGGTCAGTGGTTGAACATAGACCCATGCACCAAGAGCTTTTCAGTTCGATTCCCGGTCAGGACACATGCCCAGGTTGTAGGCCCGATCCCCAGAGGGGGAGACATGCAGGAGGCTGCCAATCGATGTTCTCTCTCATCGATGTTTCTATCTCTCTCTGCCTCTCACTTCCTCTCTCTCTAAAATCAATAAAGGAAATTAAAAAATTAAAAAAAAAGAAATATAGGAGGATTAGAATGAAAGTAAATGTTTTAAATTTGTATTATGTCTGAAGATTTGTACGTAGATGTTATGTTTATTTAATGTGCATACCGAGCGCTATATAAATTTTATTTATAAATTTTGTAACATGGAGGACCTTTTGATTGATAACATTTGCAGAAGTTTCTGTATGCTGTCAAATAAATACAACTAATTTGTTAAAAATAAAAAGGAAAGGGTATAAAGCGAATGTGCCTATATTTACAAAGCTTTATTTCTTTCTGCATGTTTAAAATGTTTCATTAAAAAAAACCAAAACACCCAACATGGACAAACTCCGTATCTCATAGCAACCTGTAAAGTAACTTATAGCATGGAAGATGACTTTTGGAAAAAGGATAGGTTGTTTTTATGTTGAAGTATAAATGAGTAAAATAGTTGACCTAGTAAAATTATGGAATAAAACTACCTTTTTGTGGCCCCTGAGTTGGATTCTATACCTATACTGTATCTGCTCAAGTATAAACTAGTCACTGAGTCTCAAGGTAAGCGTCCCCAGAATGGCTTCTCCCAAGCACAGTATATGGTCTGAGCATGCTAGACCACTCACAGGCAATGTGAAGACCTTACTACTAGGCACTGACAACAGGGTCATGTTGCTATTTAGAATGCCTTCCCATCATATACCTGGACAAAAAAGTATGAAAAGCAGCAGGAGACTCCTTGCTTGGAAAGACAGGCTACATAGTATATTTGTGATGTTATTACTAAACATCCTACAAAGCACAGGACGGCCACCTGGCCCAAAACGTCAATGGTGATGAGGCTGAGAAACCATGGTCTCAGGTCTGTAAACTCAATTATTCACACTCCATTGGCAGATGGCTTCTGGTTTACATTCTGCCAATGGGGCATCCTAAAGTGAGAGAGACAGCGTCCCTCCAGCAGCAAAGAGCTCCAGCACCAATCTCGTCTTTTTTTTTTAATCCTCACCCGAGGACATTTAGATAGAGTGGGAGTGGGAGGGGGAGGGGGAGGGGGGAAGGGGAGAGAGAGAGAGAGAGAGAGAGAGAAACATTGACGTGAAAGGGACACATCGAGTGGCTGCCTCCTGCACGACCCCAACCAGGGCCGGGGACGAATCGCAACCTTGGTACATGCCCTTGACCGGAATCGAAACGACGACTAACTGGTCCATGGGACAACGCTCTAACCGCTGAGCCAAACCGGCCAGGGCACCAGTCTCTTCTGCATCCCACTCAGAAGGCCAAGTACCAACTATATGGAGACAGACCCAGGCCGGGACGGGGTAGGGGAGCGCAATGCACCACTCTGAACACCTAAATCCTAGTAATCCCATTTTTCCCCTTTTTCTAATGATGGAAATATCTGTATCTGTACTTCCAATGCAACAGCCACTTGTCATTAAAATGCCCGGGCAGCTGAGAGGGCCTAGAAGCAGTGATGCTCCAGTAGCAATGAGCCCACCAAGTACCCATATTTTGGTTCCGAACAGTATCCTCTACTAAGAGGAACCTGAGCTCCTTGGAGAAATGGGTGGTTCTAGGGGTTGGGACAGGGCAAGTACATAAGCCTGTAATATCCAGTTCTAAAATTAATTATTCAGAAAGAACAATGGCTATGCGTCAAAAGGATACAAAAGAAACCTTGGAGGGGTTTCCACTGGCCAAATCTGGGACAATTTGAGCATAAAAATAAAATAATAAAAGTAACAGATTAGAACCCATTCACGAACAGAGGAATCCACGTGTCCATACAGATATAAACAAACAAACAAATAAATAAACAAAGGAGAGGGAAACAGAATAGAATTTACACTCCGACTCCTACTTCACTAGCACTGGAACTGCACAAACCAGTATGGTAGCCACCAGCCACATGTGACTATTTAATGTAATTTACTAAAATTAAATAAAATTTAAAATTCAGTTCCACATTAACTACATTTCAAGTGCTCACATAGCTAGTGGCTACTGCATTGGACAGCAGTGCACTAAACAATGGCATTTGAGACTGAACCTTTATTCTGTGAAGGTCTACAACACAGCTAATTCTGTTCTGTTCTGAAACTCTTAAAGTGTAGTATTTGTGAAACTTGAGAAGGAATATATCTGCCAAGGACTCCTCATGGTTAACTAGGCACAAATTCATAACCAGAGTCTAGCAGCCGCTGCTGACACAGGCTTCTATGCACACTGAATTTCAAGGAATGGCTACTAAGCCTTTTCAGCCTCCTGCACCGTGCCCCTGCCCTTTGCGTCAACCCTAATAAAGGAGTTCTTGGTATCATCTTTCGACCAATGGGTTGAGAACCTGCCCTGTCCAAACGGAGCTGCGCAGCTATGTTCTCGTTTGCATCATACTGACCAATCACAGCAGCTCATAACAACAATCAAAACTTGAGAAATCCTTCAATCGGATAGTGCTATATGGACCAATCAGACCATACACATGTAGATTTCTCATTTGCATAAATATAGACCAATCAGGAACTTGGGTGGCTCTTTCTCTATAAAATTCAGCCTCCCCTTTGTCTCCGTGGAGCACACTTTTGACTTCTTCCATAGCCTGCATTTCCCTGGTTTGCAAACTGTTCTCTTGAATAGTTTCTCCTCTTTCTGCATCCCAGACTAGGGACTTCTGTTGACATTAGATTGGTGGCAGTGAACTTTTGTTGACATACTAGAATTGAAAAAAATTGAATAAATAATTATAGTAACACAATTTTTGAAGATGGAAAGCAGATGAATGAATGGTAAATGAGTTAGAGATTGGAGAAACCTGAATCCTAGTATGGGTAAGGGAGAAAGCTAATATAACAACCCAGTTTACACTGAAGATCCAGTAAAATGTCTAGGATCAGCAGCGTCAGGTACCATTGGAACTTGGGTTAGGGTGAAGAACTGTGTGAAAACAGAGGAACTGGAGTTAAGTAACTCAATTATTTCCAGGAGTAGGAGGGGAGCAAGAACAGAACATTAAAGAAAATTGAAACACCAATCTAGAAGTTTCAATATACTGAAAGTGAGAAAGTAGAGGGGAGGAAATAATCAACAGAATAATTGAAGAAAAGTTCCCAGAGGATATGAATTGCCAGACTGAAAGAGCCCACAGAATACCGAAAACAATGGATAGATAAGAGAGAGACACACCAACCCCATTTCAGAAGAGCAGGCATAAAGGAGTCTACTAGCTTCCAGGAGCGTAGGGGAAGGAGAGGCATCGAGGTTACACACAAAGGTCAAGAGTCAGATGTTTTCAACTGAACACTGGACACTGGTGCTAATGTCTGTCATCAAAGTTCTCAGGGAAATAATTTCCACATTAAAATTCTACACTTTGGAAAGTTATCATTCAAGTATGAGGGCAATATAACAACATTTCACATGTGTTAAGTTCTTTTAAAAAATTATTTCCCACCCTGGCCAGTGTGGCTCAGTTGGTTGGGCAGTTTGATTCCCAGTCAGGGCACATGCAGGGATTAGGGGCTCGATCCCCAGTAGGGGGCATGCAAGAGGCAGATGACTGATTTCTCTGTCACTCTCCCTTCTTCCTCTATCAATAAAAAACATATTAAAAAATTATTTCCCATGTACCCTTTCTCCAGAAACTACGGAAGTATGTGTTACCAGAGAGTGAGAGGAGGGAAAAAAAGGGAAATGGAATCTAGGAAACAGGATAGCCAATACAAGAGAGAAGCAATGAACATCACCAGGGAGATGATGAAGTGGGAACCCTCAGAATGACAGCCATGGAGCAGTGAGTCCACACTGGTGCAGTGACACTCAAGAGCCACGCGTGCTGGGTGGTCACCACCCAGATCCTGAGGCCACAGTACTGTTTGTTTTACACTGTCCACTGAAGTACAGCACCATTCAGAAAAGTACACAAATTGTAAACACCCAGCTTGGTTTTCACAAAGTGAACACATCCTGTGTAATCAACACCCAGATCAAGTAATGGAACATTACCAGAATCCAAAAAGTCTCCCTTGTGCCCCTTCCAGTAACTACCCTGTTACAACACTGACTTCTAACCTCCTAGATTAATTTTCCCTGTTATGTTTACACACACACACACACACACACACACACACACCAGCACTTGCAGTGCTTGCACAATCAGTGCACATTTGAGTTGCCTGTTGAGCACAGTCCCAGCTGAGGTAAAGTCAGTCACTATTTCGTCTTCTTGTTTCAACTCTCATACTGCAGACAAGTGTCCTTTCCACGCTCTAGTTAGTGCCGTGGTTTTCACCTTTTTGTACTACCTGTGATTTCACTGTTTAAAATGGCCCCTACGAGTAGTGTGAAGTGCTGTCTAGTGTTCCTAAGTACAAGGCTGCGATATGTCCTACAGGTAAACTGTGTTAGATAAGCTTCGTTCAGGCATGAGATAGAGACAGAGCTACTGGCTGTGAGTTCTATGCTCATAAACCAACAACATATATTAAATAAGATATCTTTCAAAAGACACACATGACACAAGGTTATGTATGATGAAAATGTGACCAGAGGCTTGAAGGAACCTAACCCTAAATTTCCCCTAACAGCCGTGATTCAATATTAGCTAATTCAGTGTTCGTGGTAACTTTATAGAACACAACTACCAAAAACAACAATAATCAAACACACAAAATCATATAGTAGTATTATACTTTTTCTTTTGACTTGAGGACAGAACGATGCCCGAGGAGTCCAGCCCGGGCCCAGCTGCTTGTCTGCACTTGGCTGATGAAGTTCCTGGTCTCCCCTCCTGCAGAGGTTCAGCTGAGAACCTCCGTTTTACCCCACCCCACCCCACCCCAGGTATTCTGCTCGGCCCTGCTCCTGGGAGCTGGGGGCCGGTCACAGTGAGCAGCCATCCTTGGACCACATTTCTGTGGGAAATCCACCCTGGTCCACAGACAGCCCAGCCAAAGCCCTGCTCTCTGGTAGCCCTGAGTTCAAGGTTCACGCGTGACCTCCCCCGATGACTTCTCCCAAGGGTCTCCCAGAAGCTCTCAGGGGGGCTGAGACAGGCTTTGTTCAGCTGGTCCTCTCCTAGGAATTCATCCGATGGTGCAGACAGCCCTCCCCTCACAGCGAGGTGAGAGTTTGCTGGCTGTGTTCGTAACAATATGTTGCTTTGATGGGAATAGATATATTGAGGGTTAAACTATAGAGAAAGGCAAAACTATAGAGAAAGACACGTCTGTGAGAGGGTCTATTTTTTTTTTTTTAATCCTCACCTGAGGATATTTTTCCATTTTTGTTCAGGTCGAGTGGGAGGGAGAGAGAGAGAAACATCGATGTGAGAGGGACACATCAAGTGGTTGCCTCCCACACGACCCCAATCAGGGCTGGGGACGAACTGCAACCGAGGTACATGCCATTGACCGGAATCGAACCTGCCACTCATTGGTCTGCGGGCCGATGCTCTAACCACTGAGCCAAACTGGCCAGGGCAGGTCTATATTGTAATATGGGTGATGGATATCAGGATCTTTGTTTTATTGTCTTTTTAATGACTACACACATTTTGTATACTCTTCCGAATCCATGACATATTTCTCACGCACACACAAAAATTCCATTCTCAAAAAAAAAAAAAAAAAAAGAGCCCTGGCCGGTTTGGCTCAGTGGTTAGAACGTCGACCTGCGGTCCAGAGAGACCCGGGTTCAGCTCCTGCTAGGGCATGTACCTCGGTTGCAGTTTGTCCCCGGCCCTGGTTGGTTGTGTGGGTGGCAGCCACTCGATGTGTCCCTTTCATGTCGATGTTTCTCTCTCTCTCTCTCTCTCTCTCTCTCTCTCTTCCTTCTCCCTTCCACTCTATATGAACAAAAAAATGAAAAAATGTCCTCGGGTGAGGATAAAAAAAAAAATGATTGACTGACTTGCCATATATCTTAAAAATAGCAAATATTGCTTAGACATTTTTAAAGCTATAAACTTCTTAAAAGAAACTATGAGATCTTTTTATTAACTCTTAGTGGGTGAGGACTTTCTAAGCAATACAGGGAACCTGAAACTATAAAAGGAGGGAGGGGAGAGGAATACACTGTAAATTTGAGAACAGATAAGTATAAATAGTTTCTATCTCCTTCTCCTTTCCTCTCTCTCTAAAATCAATAAAGGGGAAAAAAAGTATAAATATAACACTTTAATATTGGCAAAAGATCCCATAAACTAAGTCAAATGACAATAGATGGGGAGAAATATCTGCAACAAATACAACAAAAAATTAAGAAAAAGGTCAACAGAAAAAATGAGAAATACATGATAGGCATTTACTAAAGAGGAAGTGTGTCATTCAAATGCATCCTTGGTAATAAAAGAAGTACGCCTAAAGTCCTCCAAAAGCCCAGTTGCTGTGGCTCAATGGTTAGATCATCAGCCCGAAGACCAAAGGGTCGAGGGTTCGATTCCCAGTCAAGGGCACATACTTGGGTTGCAGGTTCGATCCCTGGCCCTTGTCAAGGTGTGTGTGGAGGACACCAATCGATGTATCTCTGTTTCTCTCTCCCTCCCTCTCCCTCTCTCTCTCTCTCCCTCTCCCTCTCCCTCTCCCACCCCTCTCTCTCTTCCTTCCACTTTCCCTAAAAAATATCCTTGGAGCCCTGGCCGGTTTGGCTCAGCGGTTACAGCGTCGGCCTGCGGTCCAGAGAGACCCGGGTTCGGTTCCCACTAAGGGCACGTACCTTGGTTGCAGTTTGTCCCGCCCCTGGTTGGGTTGTGCGGGAGGCAGCCACTCGATGTGTCCCTTTCACGTCGATGTTTCTCTCTCTCTCTCTCTTCCTCTCTCTCCCTCCCACTCTATCTGAACAAAAAATGGAAAAATGTCCTCGGGTGAGGATAAAAAAATAAAAAAATAAGAAAAGAAAAAATATCCTTGGGCCCGGCCTGTATGGCTCAGTGGTTGAGCATCGACCCATGCACCAAGAGGTCACCAGTTCGAGTCCTGGTCAGGGCACATGCCCAGGTTGTGGGCCAAATCCCCAGTGGGGGGCATGCAGGAGGTAGCCAATCGATGTGCTCTCTCATCGATGTTTCTATCTCTCTCTCCCTCTCACTTCCTCTCTCTCCAAAATCAATAAAGAAAAAAAAAAATCCTCGGGTGAGGATTAACAACCAACCAAAAAAAGAAGCATGCCCAAAGTCCTTCAAGATTTTCAAAGCCATTCCTAACTTAAGAAAGTCTCATGAAGGTTCAGGCCTGACCAGTAAAATGAAAGGTAAGCTACCTGACTCACAACTGTTTTCATTCTTGGGTGAGACTGACCATCCTCACCTACCAGTACTCCTCTAAAACATCCAACTGCTCTTTCTGGTTCCAGTTTGGGCACTAGCTGCCGTTAGCATATAAGTGAGGTTGAATCAAGGAAGGCCTTCCCCCTATGCGAACACTTGTAGCTTCCTCAAACAGTAACATACTTGCCACACCTTCTTTTCACTTGCTCACTTATTTTCCCCACAGTAAAGTTCTGTACTTGACCCTATTCTACACAATGTTTTACTTGTGACTTAATATATGACAGAAAACATACTTATATGCTCTGCATAAAAGGTTAAAATATTGGAAGACAGATTATGAATTCAAAGAGAAGTGAATGGGTGTACCAAAACAAGATAATTTTTTATTTTATTTTTTTAATCCTCACCCAAAGACATTTTTCTATTTATCTTCAGCTAGAGTGGGAGGGAGGGAGAGAGAGAAAGAGAGAGGGAGAGAGAGAGAAACATTGACATGAGAGGGACACATTGACTGGCTGCCTCCCGCATGACCCCGACCAGGGCTGGGATGAACTGCAACTGAGGTACGTGCCCTTGACCAGGAATCAAACCCATGATCCTTTGGTGCACAGGCTGACGCTCTAACTACTGAGCCATACTAGCAAGGGTGGTTTCCTAGTTTTGACATGTGCTAAGGTAATATGTTAACATTAAGGGAAACTGGGTGAGGGGTATATGGGAAGTCTCTATACAATCTTTGCAACTTTTTTGTGACTCTAAAATTACTATAAAATAATATGCTTATTTAAAAATACAATAAACGCCCTGGTTGGTGTTGCTCAGTGGTTAGAGCTTTGGTCTGCGCATCAAAGGGTCACGGGTTCAATTTCTGGTCAAGGGCATGTACCTGGGTTGCAGGTTCGATCCTGGCCCCAGTCAGGGCATGTGTGGGAGGCAACCAATCGATATCTGTCTGTCTGTCTCTCCCTCTCTCCCCCTCCTTCCCTTCCACTCTCTCTAAAAATCAATGGAAAAAATACCCTCAGGTGAGGATAATAATAATAAAAATAGAATAAAGAAACAAGGAGGCAGATGGTTCAACAAATGGCTCTCAAATAGTACAGTGAGTGCTCTACCAATGCATGGGTTATGTTCAGAGATCAGAGAGACTGAAACGTGCCTTTGAAAGGATTTCTGCATTAATTCATGGGACAAATTGGAGGTCAAATGAATTTAGTAGGGCCACTAAGGCCACTAAGTCTTGGAGTCTGAAAGTCAGAATGTAAAGAACAAAGCTAACTCAAGCAGATCCATTATAACACTAGGGAAGTAACAAACAATCTTATATTTGCAATAATATTGCAACTGATTCTTCTATTAGTTTGAGGAAAGCCCCAAAGCCTTCTGTTAGTGTTTTTCAAACTACAGGTCATAACCCAGTGAAATCAGTTTAGTCATGATAGTTCTCACTGGAAGGTAACACTCCCAGGGAGTGGTTTTTGGGGGGAACTGTTGAGGGTACTTTTGATCTTCACAATGATTGAGGCTCTACTGCCATTGATCAGGGAAAGGTGCCAAAGTTGCTAGGCATCTGGACATGCAACGAAGAACTGTCCAGCATTCTAACAAGATATTCCAAATCTCCCACCAGACATTCAATTAGGAAATTAAAAAAATAAAATAAAATTACTTAAGCATACTACCAAACTCCATTTCCCCATAAACATAAAATATATTTTGCAGTGCTAGTAAACACTTTCCAGGTATGCCTGTATCCCTAAGTTAAGAAAAGATTGTTTTGCTTCATTTAGAACTTAATAATAGAAGACTGTTTAGCATTTCAGGATATCCTGACGATGAAGCTGTTTGTAGTAGCTAAATTTCCAGTACAACATACCTGTACCAAACTACTTTTGTAGCTACAACTTTCAAATTGTAAAGAGAGATTCCTCTGAATTAATTTATTTCCAAACATTAAGTTAGTAGGGGCTTTTGAAAGAGGGTTCTTTCTCAATTTTATTAACATCCTAAAATAGTATAATTAATTTTAAAACCTGTGCTGTCAAAAATAAATATTAAATTTATTTATTTGGGGGTTGCTTTTCTTTTTTGCTCTAATAATGTGCCCTCAAATCTACCACATGGCTATTACTGTTTATTTTTCCAGTCCACCCTTCAGTCCCCATTGCTATCAAAGGATATGCTGCTCTTCAAGAGGGCTAAAGACTAGAGACTGAGCTGCTAATAGTGGGTTCCACCAGGTTTTCTGTGAGACTTCGTCACATTCTAGTCTCATGCCCGATCGTTTCATAGGGAATTATTTTGACACTACATTTATATAGCAAGTCAAACTCTGAGGAGTATGTGATAGTACTTTTATTTTTCCATGCTGACAGATGAATTTGTCTTATGTTATCCCTACATCAAGTTAAGAGTATTCCCCTTTCTGTTATCATATTTTCCCTTCTTGTTTCCCTCTTTCTCTTATCGTATTTTGTTTTTATTTATTCTAACTGCCTTTATTCTAGTATCTACATAAATCTCAGGTCTTTCATTTTCCTACACTTTTTACATTGTATGTCTTCTGATCTTTTAAATCCAAATGTATGTACTGTAAGTAGGTACAGGCACTCAGTTACTTCGTTGTAACATCTAAGGTAGCTGATGACTTATGTATTAACTTTATTTCAAGAAAACCAAGAGTGTTAAAATATTTGTTACAAAAATAAATGAGGCACTGGATCTGACAAGGTTGAGAATCACTAGTTTAGTGGATTTTAATCAGAATGTCTTGAAAACTAGAAAATTATCAGAGTAGACTGCAAATAGTTAGGATACTGCTTCATGAAACTTTTGTTTCCATTATGTGTTTTCTGGGTGCTGTAAAATATATTTCTTGCTTTAAGTCAAGGTAAAATAAGTTTGCAAGCTGCTGTTACAGTGCTCCCCCAATAACTGAACATACCAGCGGTCAACAATTCCCCACGAGGTCCCTCCCACTCCCTTCTTGCAGGTGCCTCCTCCCCTGGGCTCTCAGTCTTCCCCGGTAATCCATTTCCCACACCCATGTCCTCCTCTTCTCTCTAAAGCAGAAGCTTTCACTTTCCCCACTTCCCACATGTATACCTTCAAGTCATTCCCTCGATTTCTTTTTTATCTTTTCTGTCTTAAAAGCAAACAAACAAAAAGCTATGAGCATGGCAAAAGGCCAAAAAGTGATCTTTTAAGGCATGATGAAATGCAGAGGCATAAAGCAAAGGCAGAGCTCTGTCTACAATACAACAAGAATCTTTTGGAGAAGCCAAGATACTGTGTAAAAAGTAAATGCGACTGGGGAAAAAGTCCTACAATATAAAAAAAGGTTAAGACCGAGAACACTCAGGAAGAAACATGCAATTCTAAGAGGAAAAGTGAGTGCAACAAAAAATTTCTAATGAAAATGAAGCCACACTTATGACATAGCAAATCCCGCTTCTAGGTATATACCTAGACATTTACTAAATTATCTCATGAATTTAAATAATTCTTAGAGTCTCTTAGGTTTTCTAGGTATTAAGTAATATTAGCAAAAAGAGATGATTTTAGCTATTTCAAATGTTTATTTATAATGACTATTTGATTTCCTGTTAATATATTCACTTGACTAGTAGTTCCTAAAAAGGGTGACATTATTTCTGAGAGGGCATTTTGAAATTTTGGTTGTCACAATGGCTGGGTGTCACCTTGGCATTTGGGAGGTCAATGTCAGGACTCTAGAAATCTGCAGTGTGACTGACAGTATTACACAATGAAGAACTGTCCCACCTTTTCCATGACTTGCAAATGTTCCAACAGAAAAGCTTGTTTATAATTATTTGATTTGAACCTAGAAGCTAACTCAGTTTTACATATAGGTACTAAGTACTTTTGCATGATTTTAACACACACTGAAATCACCAGCAACACAATTGTCTGGGTAAATTGTTTAGAACTTGATACTGAGTTTTTAAAAAAGACACAGCATTGCCCTGGCCGGTTTTGCTCAGTGGTTAGGGCGGCCCACGGACCAAAAAGTCACGGGCTTGATTCTGGTCAAGGGCATGTACCTCGATTGCGGTTCAGTCCCCGATGTTTCTCTCTCTATCTATCTCCCCCTCCCCCTCTGTCTGAAAATAAATGTAAAAATATCCTCAGGTGAGGATTAAAAAAAAAAAAAAAAAAAGACACGCACAGCATTGATAGCAGTGATGTTTAAGGTATTTAAATGCCAACACAACATGTCTGCTATGGATTTGCATTTAAAGCTGTCGCATTTACAAATATCATATGATCTCATTTATTTCTGGAATATAATGAACATAACAGTGTGAGGAACAGGGTAGTCCCAGAGACGTGGAAGTAGGGTACAGACAATTGCCAGAAGAGGAGGTGGGGGAGGGGAGCGATGAACCACAGAACTTGTACGCATGTACTCATAACCAATGGACATGGACAACAAAACTGGGGACGGGGCAAGGAGGGAAGGGGAGGAGGGTGTCGATGGGGGAAAAAGGAGAAACATCTGTAACAAAAATAAATTAATAAAAAATAAATAAAGCTGTCGCATTCATAGTGACTCTGTATATAGGTACAAGTCTCCAACTTCCTCATTAATTCTTCTAATATAATTATGCCTGAACATTTACATCTAAAGACATATTATCTTATTTTACTTTATTTCATTTTTATGTTTCCTTTTCCTTTATGTTAGAGCATTATAGTGATTTCTTTAAAGTATGTGAATAAGAGTTCTTCACAAAAACATTCCAATGAATAAACATAGGAAAAATAGTAACATTTGGAAAATCAACATCTTGCAACCAACATGAAACACGGATCTAGGCAGCTTATATCAGTGATCGCCAATGGAGGAACAGGCTGACATTTGAACCCACTGAGACAACCAGACATTATGGGCCTCTCAACGTGATATGGTAAAGAAGTATTATTAAAAATTCTTAATAAAACAAACATCTGAATCAAGCCTCTTGAACTGAGTACCACTTAAAATATATATATGGGGAATGAAAGGATATGTTAAAATGACATCATAAAAATGCAAACCAGAATGTGGGAAATATTATCAAAGAAATGATCCAGTTTCTCCAACAAATAAATTGAATTTTAAAGGGGGGAGGGCTGTTATAAAGTAATAGATTTTAAAGGACATGCCAAACTAATGTATTATGTGGACCTTGTTTGGATCCTGATTTTAACAAACTAACTTTAAGAAGACATTTTTGAGACAATTAGGAAACTGCTCATGAACTAGAAATTAGATAACATTAAAGAATTAATGTTAATTTTGTGAGGTGTGATAATGATATTGTGGCTAGACACACAAACTCATGCATCCTTATCAGCTAGAGATAAATACGGAAATATTTGTGGGTAAAATGATATGCAGGTCTGGGATTTGCTTTAAAATACTCAAATTCCAAAAAGGAAGGGGGCATAAAATTGATATAAAAATGGCAAAATGTTGAAAATGGGTAACAGAACAGGAAGAATATTAATAACTGTGTTAACTCAGTAAAAAAAAATATTTTTAAATCTCAGAACAGAAAAAAAAGAGATACAGCCCTGGCTGGTTTGGCTCAGAGGTTAGATCATCGGCCCATGGACCAAACTGTCTTGGGATCAATTCTAGTCAAGGACACGTACCTCAGTTGCAGTTCGATCTCCAGCCCTGGCCAGGGTTGTGCAGGAGGCAACCAATCAATGTGTCTCTCTCACATCAATGTTTCGCTCTCTCCCTCCCTCCCACTCTACCCGAAAATCAATGGAAAAAATATCCTCGGGTGAGGATTAAAAAAAAAAGAAAAGAGATACAGAATAATCTCCATAGACCTCTCTTTACTCTAAGTTACCATTAACCTGTGGAACAACATTCTCTCTGAGCTACCCAATCAGTGATGAGTTTCTCTTACATAATCCAATACATTTATCCTGTCCATGAGGACATTAATAGTCTTTTTCTAATACACCTTAATGAAGGAAAGATACTGCTTATAATAACACTTTGATATACCAATTTTGGAGCCCAAACAAAAAAGTAAGTTTGGTATGCTTGGTTTTGGTATATTATCCATGGATCCCAATCAGTGGTATCTTTCATGGGTCTTTTTTCCTTAGCAAAACTGTTCTTTTCATTGTTCTCAAATTCTCCTGTGTTTTCCTAGCTTGGACACCATATTACATACTGATTTCTGCCCACTCCACTGGTCTGGAATGTCTATCCACTTCTATTCTATCCAGGCAAGTCCCTTCTCCTCAGTGCCCTTGCCTTCATCTGAACACTTAGATTCATGGAATGTCAGAGAAGGAAGAGACTATTCATAGCTTTCAATGTCCTATAATTTTAAGTAGGTAAGCCTTTTAGTATCTCCTGTATTTTTATACTTCCTTCCCCATTAGAATGCAAATTCCTTGAGGGCAAGAACCGTATCTTATATAAGGAAATATATGCCTTCTAATTGTTAGCACTCAAATTATATGCAAAGAATTTAGAGGTATGGTAAACAGGTGTTTTTTATATTCGAGAATAATAAAGATGGCTCAAACTATATGCCAGGCACTATTCTAAACATTTTACATATAATAACCATCAAATACAACCACCCTGAGGTTACTAAGAATTATGCCCATTTCATGAAATGATGCACAGAGAGATAAACCTACCAGAGGTTACAGTTAGTAAGTGACCAAACTGGGGTTTGAACCTAGGCAGTCTGGCTCCAAAGTCCCATTCCCAAATTAACTATTCAGCATCTCCGAAAACACTTGAGTAAACAGGAAAATTTTATCCACTGCAGAAGTCTAGCCTTGGAGTAGCTATAAACTAATAAACTCTCTCTGAGCCTGCAGTTTTGGGTCACTTCATCCCAGCGGCATACACAGTAGAAAATAGGCCAGAGTTCAAGTCATGGGATCTGAATTCTACTCCGGACACTGATCTCAAGTAATATCACTCAGTAGCTCTTCTAGACCACAATTTTATTTGGAAAAAAAGGAAGAAGGTTGATTTCCTTCTATTCTATCTTTCTCTTGATTTTATTGGAGAGAAAAGAACTAAGATAAACTAATTCATTATCCAACTGCCCAAATGGCCTAATCCCCACCACGAGCTCTCCTGGCCTGTGCCTGTAACCCCGCAGCCTGGGCACAGGAGACACTCTGGGATTCCCGGCTCCATGCGCTCTCTTTCCTGCTATTTTGGTTAAAAAGACAAGGTTCACAGGCTCCCAAACAGACATTTACCTACTAAAATGTTTGGGAAATTTGCCCTGGCCGGTGTGGCTCAGTGGTTAGAATGTTGGCCTGCTCAACAAAGGGTCGTGGGTTTGATTCCCTTCAAGGGCAGGTACCTGGGTTGCAGGTTTGATCCCTGGCCCCGGTTGGGGCACATGCTGGAGGCAACCAATCAATGTGTCTCTCTCACATTGATGTCTCTCTCTTCTCTCCCCTCCCTCCCTCCTTCCCTCCTTTCCACTCTATCTAAAAATCAATGAAAAAATATCCTCAGGTGAGGATTAACAACAAAAATAATCAATGGAAAAATATCCTCTGGTGAGGATTAACAACAACAACAAAAATGTTTGGGGAACTCAAGCACAATTAACTAGAGAAAAGAGGAAATTATCGCATCAAGTCTAGACCCTAATGCTACTCAGCCAGCTGGACTCCAGTTTACTCATCCAAATGGCTTATACATCTTCACTTGGACATCGAACAGACATCTCTAATCTCTTATGTCTGAAATAGAACTCTTGACTCCACCCCCAAAACACTCCCTTCCTCCAGCCTTGCCCATCTCAGTAAGTGGTCCTCTTCTCACCCACTTGCTTTCACCTACACTGTACCATCAAGTCCTGTTAGCTCTACATTCAAAGGATTAAATTAAAATGCCTCACCATTGGCCTGTAATGCCCCCTGAATCTGGACCCAGTCTTTCCCTACCTCATCTTCTCTACTTCTCCTCTTTGCCTATTTATAGTCAGCTCCAACCACCCCGTTCCTCAACCAACATACTTTATTCTCATCCAGGTCTGTTACACTTGATGAATTCTCTGCTTGAGAGGAGTCACGTTCTTTGCAGGGTCTTCCTGACCATCCTCTTTAAAATTAGCCACACAGACCACTCGTTTGCCTTCTATCACATTCAATCCTTATTCCCTGTTTTATTTCCTTCAGAATTTTATCACTAGCCAAAATTATATTATGTTTCTGTGCCTCCTACCCCATTAAAATGTAAGCTCAATAGAATTTCCTTTTACTCTTTTTCATTATGCTATACCCAGTTTCAACAACAGTGCCTGGCACAGTATTTGTTGTATCAATTTTCCTTTTCTTTTTTTTTAAAAAGAAAAGGGTTTTTATTTATTTTTTTTAGAGAGAGAGGAAGGGAAAGAGAGATAGAAACATTAATGTAAGAGAGAAACATCGACTGGCTGCCTCCTGCACATTCCCTACTGGGGATCAAGCCTGCAACCTGGGCATGTGCCCTGACCAGGAATCGAACTGGGACCTCTCAGTGCATGGGAGGGCGCTCAATCCACTGAGCCACATTGGCCAGGTGAATGAATGAATTTTCTTAGCCTCCAGTATCTGCTGCCAAACCCTGCACTAACTGCTAGAGATACCTTAGCTGTGGATAGATATCTCCTTCCCTTCCCAGCTAAATCTTAAGGTAGTGATTCCAACCTCTCACGTTCATTCAGGATTTAACACACTGCAATCTGGGCTCTGGCCCACTCCTTTGAAAGTGCTCATTAAGTTCCACAACCTTCCTCATTCCAATAGCCCCAGCCTATGGACACTTCATTTCATGTCTCCTTGACCTTTCTGCAGCAAAACTGACCATATTCCGCTTCCAGCAAATCACCTTCCTGAGTTTCAGTGCCACAATTGTCTCCTGGTTCTCCTTCTACTCTCCAGGCTATTCCCATTCAGTCAGTCCCCTGCTCCTTTAATGGTAACTGTTCCCAGGGGCTTACTGATCAGTCTCCTCTTCGAAATCCATATGTTTTCACCATCACTGAGCAGTCATCTCTACTACTACAGACTCATCTCAGTCCAGACCCCTTCCTCCTGAATTCCAGACCCACATATTCAACTGCCACCAGACATCTCTACCTGGATGTCCCACAGGTACGTCAAACCCAACAAGCTAAAAATGGGAAGTCATTTCTCTTTTCCCTGCTTCCCACCTTTATCCTCAAAGCATTCTTTCTCTGCCCTAGATAAACATCCTGATGAATAGCACTGACCAATCAATCAAGCCCAAACCCTAAGTTTTCCTAGACATTTCGTTCTTCCTCAATCCCCATGCCTAATCAATCACCAAATGTCTCCTATTTGCACCCACTACATCAGTTATCTTACCTTGTGGTCACTTGCCTGTCCCCTCTCCTCCCTATAAATCCATCCTTCAAAGCATATCTTTCTAGAACACAAAAATCAGATGCTTGGCTTAAAATTTCCTAAAAACTCACTCCCCATTACTGTACCAGCTTGACATGGTTTTTCTCCTGGCATTGGCCCCTCCCTTTCTGCTCTAATAATGCCAAATTTCTCATGATCTCCCCCGAAAGGACACTCTTTTTGTTCATGTCTCTCCATGGGAATATCCTCCCACCACCTACCTGGCAATCTAGCAATTCCCAGCTCAAATGCATGACTTCTTTCGGAATGTCTTCATGAATTCATCCTTGACACTGAGAAGCCTGCGTATCTATTCTTTCACTATACCTTTTCAGTATAACTTGATTCTAGTTCTTACTTCACTGTATTATAATCACCTGTCTCATCTTAGAGGGTTGGAAACCCCGTTTTTTGTCCTCAGTCTCCAACACTGTGTCTCCACATAGAGAAGGTACTCAATATATATTTATTAAGTGAAATAGATTAAAGCAAGGGTCAGCAAACCATAGCCTACCACCTGTTTTTGTACAGCCTGCTAGCTTAGAATACTTTTTATTTTTTATTTTTAAGTCTTTAGAAAAGGAAATTTTAAATACTTGGTGAGGCCTGAAAATTATATATGATTCAAATTTCAGTGTCCATAAACAAAGACTTTCTGGACTACAGCCATGCACGCTCACCTGTGTAGGTTTGCTTTGATGGCAGCTTTCATGCCACAACAGCAGAGTGGAGGAGTTGCCACCTTGGCCATATGGCCCCCAAAGCCACAGTTGCCATCTGGCTCTGCAGAGAAAGAGTGTGCTGACCTCAGCATGAAATATAAGAGAACACGGGCTTTGGCTTCTGACAGACTTGACTCAATCCTGGCTTTTTACCACTTACTATCTTTGTGACCTAGGACAAACAACCTAACCTCTGAGACTCAATTGCTTAATTTGTAAAATGAGATAACATACCTTGCTGGATTACTTTGAAATTTTACTAACCCTTTGAATTGAGGTCCCTGCTGTAGGAACCAATCTATAAAGTGCCTGGTACAGAGTATGGCCTGGGTTTGAATTCTAGCTGTCTCACAGACTGGGTGACCTTAAGCAAGGTACTTAACTTCTCAATGCATCAATTTCCTCATCTACAAAACCGGGACAAGAATATGTATCTCAAAGGACCATTGTGAGAATTAAATGAGTTGGTAAATGTGAAATGCCACACCTGTCAGATAGTAAGCCCTCAATAAATAGTACTATTAATATAGCAGACACTTGGTTAATATTAGTTTCTCCTCTTCCACCTCTTCATCTACTCTACCTTCCATCCCTATTTCAAAGAAGCCTACATCTAAAGGAGTAAAAGTCAATACCTGTGTGACAAGTGCTGTTAGGGTCTTTGTGGCTTCCAAGTCACATCACAATCATGGTTCTTCTCTTATCAATCTGATGATGCTCCCTTCTCTAGATGCTTTCTTGCTTGGAAATCTAGCCAATTCCAGGCTTCAATGTAGGGGACTATAAAATTCTTATCTCTAGCCAAGATCACTCTCCCCTGAGCCCCAGTACAGCATTTCGCAACTCCTGATTTCTACTTAAACCATCAGCTTAAATTCAAAATGTGAAAAGCTGTAAATTCTTTTCCCCCATCTCTCCTCTGGCTAGTTTGTCCTGAAATTATACTTTAGTCCCTGCTCTCTCGCGATGAGACTTTATTTCAAGTCATCTTTTTCTTTTTTGTTCCTACTGCCATGGTCTAATTCAAGTCCTTTTAACTTCAAGTTTATTTCACCAAAAAGCCTCCACCTGGTCTCCCTGCCACAGACACTAACCTCTCCTGCACAACCTACCACACTAACCTTCCTAAAACGTACCACTTTTCATCATGACCTTTCTCTGCTTAAAACGTGAGGTGCGCCACCCTCTTTTCTATCCCATAATCAGCATGGAAAAGGAAAACATTGACTCTAGTGTGGCGATCAAAATCCTTCCCTGTCTACCTTGTCCAATCCTCCTTTCTAATCTTACCTCCCATGTTAAAAATACCATCACCTTCCATTTTTACGCAGTGCTTTCCTTAACTTAGAAAACATTCTTACACGTGCTGGGCACTTCATCGCCACACACCTTTAGAGAGATGCAAAACAGCCATTAGTACCCTTCTTTTACAGAAGAAAAACAGACTCCAGCACTGAACTAGAAGTCAGAACAAAGGGTCCCTGTTCCACTTTCCCCTCAGAACCGTGGGTAAGTCAATCAATCTTTTTAATGCCTCACGCTCACCACTAATATATGAGTCTTCTGTCCCAGAAACTCTGGTCTCCTCGATGTTGTCCCATCACCTCTCTCCAACACACCTCTCATGTTTTCGTAGCTCTGAACTTTATCTCCTACCATTCTCCTACTTGGCAGACACCCCTGTCCCCAACTCTTGTTATAAAAATACCAAATTTCCTCAAGTCTTGATTTTAAATGCCCCTTTTTTGGAAATGTCTTCTCTGACGCCCCCAAAAATTCTATTCCACTTGCCAACACTATGGAACTAGTAGTAATTGATTTGACACTTATTGCCCCAGTCATACAGCTGGTTCATTTCATATGCTTAGCCCTTCCCATGTCTCCTCCAGGAGGAAAAACTATTAGCGTTTTCTATTTTCTCCACAGTACCTATCACAATACCCTGCACAAAAGAACTCAAAGTTGTGGATTATACAGCGTAGGCCAGAGTCTTTCCAATAGCCAAGCACAACCCATGAGTAGAATGAGAAGTCAATCCAGAAGATTACAACTAGTATTTATATTTTTAAATGAAACAGAACAGAAAATGGAATACTGTTCTCACAGTAAAGATGAGTACTGTTCTATAAAACTCTTATTTCATTACATATGTATGCAACTCTTGGCTCCTAATATCAAATACCTTTTTTTTAATAATTTTTTCTTTATTGATTTTAGAGAGAGAGGAAGGGAGAGGGAGAGAGAGATAGAAACATCGATGAGCGAGAACATCGACTGGTCGCCTCCTGCATGCCCCCCACTGGTGATTTGGCCCACAACCTGGGCATGTGCCCTGACCAGGAATCGAACTGGCGACCTCTTGGTGCATGGGTTGACGCTCAACCACTGAGCAACACCAGCTGGGCTCAAATACCTTTTTTACTATGTGTTGGAATATATATATATATATATATATATATATATATATATATATATATATATATATATATATTTTTTTTTTTTTTTTTAATATATTTTTTTCTTTATTGGTTTTAGAGAGAAGGAAGGGAGCAGGAGAGAGAGGCGGAAACATCGATGAGAGAGACTATCGACTGGCCACCTCCTGCATGTCCCCCACTGGGGACCGAGCCCACAACCTGGGCATGTGTCCTGACCGGGAAGGCGATCTCTTGGTGCATGGGTTGATGCTCAACCACTGAGCCACACCAGCCGGGCGGAATATATATTTTTTAAAGTTTGAAAGCTGCTAATGTAGATGACCCAATTTCTAGGTTCCAAGGTTTTATATTCAAACCAGGGAGATACTTGGTCTCCACCAAATGGCACACCCCCCAAGAAAATTCAGCTAAATAGAATACATAGATAGTGCATGGGGGCCGAGGGACACAAAGTTTAAAAGAGTGATGAGTGCAAGGGAAAGTTTGTAAGGAAATGTTTCTCAGAGATGTTGAAATATGCTACAAGGTATTTCGTTTCCTCTGCCATTTGTTTAACCAAAAAGACCCCTCTGTAGAAGAAGCATTTCTCAAAATTTCTCAAAACACTCACACTTAAACCCAAACCTCACTGCGGCCTATAGTACAAGGGGATTCAGGATCTGCCCCCCACTATGCCAGCCTCATCTCTTCCCCCTCATCCTCCTTCATCACTTTCTTCGTTGGCCTCATCACTATTTCCAGGACATTCCAAGTTTCAGGGCATTTGCACTTGTTGTAAGATCAGCCAAATCCTTCCTTCCTCCTTTAAATATCCTTCCCTTTTAATGTTCCATTTTCAGAAAAGCCGTACCTGACCACTGTATCTAAAGTAGGCCCCCACTCTCTCTAGTCCCTTAACCTGCTGTATGGTTTTTCATAACACTTGTCACCTCCTAACACTCAACTACATATTTATTCTTTTACGGTCTATCCCAGGGATTCACAAACTTTTTCTGTAAAGAGCCAGAGAGTAAATATTTTCAGCTTTCTCTGTCATGACTACTCAACTCTGCCACTGTAGCACACAAGCAGCTTAGACAATATGTAAGTGAGCAGATGTGGCTGTGGTGCAATAAAACTTTATTTATAAAAACAGGTAGCCCTGGCCAAGTGGCTCAGTTGGTTGGAGCTCTGTCCTGTACATCAAAAGGCTGCGGGGTTTGATTCCTGGTCAGGGCACATACCTAGGTTGCAGGTTCGATCCCTGGTTGGGGCATGTATGGGAGGCAATCGACCTATGTTTCTCTCTCACATCGTTTTTTTTCCCCTCTCTCTCTTTCTCTCCTGTCCCTTCTCTCTAAAAATCAATTAAAAAATATCCTCAGGTGAGGATTAAAACAAACAAACGAAAAAACAGGTAGCTGGCTGGGTTTGGGCCACGGGCCATATACTCCTGCTATATCCCTTCTAATAAAATGTGAGTGTCACAGGGACAGAAATCTTCTCTGGCCCCAAGTACACGTTCAATAAATATGTGTTGAGTAAATAAATAGTACTAGTCAGAGTCAGGAGCTGCACTCCTCTTCCACCTCCAAATAACATGCTTTTCAAGAAGAATGAAGTCAAGGTCAGCAGCTCCATTTCCATTTAGTTAGTATCACACCATGAAAGATGGTCCCACAATCATTGTGTGCTCCTGCCAACAGCAGTGACCAGCTCACACATAAATGCCTTTGGTAACAATGGGACCTGGTAGGAGCTTGATAAAACACAGATTGCTGGGCTCCACTCCCAGAAGTTCCGATTCAGTAGGTCTAAGGTACAGTCCAAGAATCCGTCTTTCCAGGTGATGCTGATACTGCTAGTCCTGAACCACACTTTGAGAACCACTGGACGAGAGCACCCAAACACTATAAGACTGGCATTTTTATACTATTAAAAAAAAAAAAGAAGAAGAAGAAGAAGAAGAGCCACAAATTCCTGATGTTCCAGTGGGGGGAACATCAGAGGGACTGAAAAAGAACAGAACCATAAAGCTGACTGCAGTGGAACCGTTGCTTCAGTAAAATGAGGGCAGGAAAACACTAGGTCTTTAATATTTAACAACAGTCTATCTTCCAAACAATATTTTCACTTGCAAATCTAGTTTTAACTGGCTAAAACAATAAACCACACAGGCCAAAGACAGAAATCACCAGTGGGTGGCTAACCTTGATAGAGAGCTAAGTATCAGTTCCATAATCAGTTTCCCTAAAATTACTTTAAGGAAGAATCATAACCACCTGGTTTTCTGTTGTTAGATGCCAAGAGCCTTTTCTAGATGGATACTAGAGATCCAATCTTATTACAATGAAATATACCTACAACTTTCTCAGCCTGAGTGCCACTTTCTGGGAAACCTCCACACCTTCAGAGCCAAGTGGAGGAAGAAGTGAATGCACAAGCAAAAGAAGATGAGGCAGAGGTCCAAGTAAACTGCAGCTTTTGCATCAGCAGATGCCACAAGAGCATAAATAAGAAAAGCCAGGGGCCAAAGACACTGGTACCAATTGTTGGACTGCATGCCTGCTGTCTAGAAGTTTGCAATGGATCTAGAACATCCATCACCATCTGATTGCTGTGATCATCTACCTTGTTCGTACAAAACAGTCCCTTTTTGTCCTTTACCCTGGACCTGTGACATTCTGGACTAGTTCTGTTCTCAGTTGTGGCTGAATGTAACATGTGTACGATGAATTACTTCTTATGCTGTCTTAGCTTAAGAAGAGATAAAAAGAAATACGACTATAGCCCTGGCCAGTTTGGCTCAGAGGTTGGAGCATCCGCCTGCAGACCAAAGAGTCTTGGGTTCAATTTCGGTCAAGGGCACGTACCTTGGTTGTGGTTTGGTCCCGCCCTGGTCGGGGTCATGCGGGAGGCAGCCAATCGATGTGTCTCTCTCACATCAATGTTTTTCTCTCTCTCTCTTCCCCCCTCCCACTCTACCTGAAGATAAATGGAAAAATATCCTCGAGTGAGGATTTAAAAAAGAAAGAAATACGCCTACAATAAATTACCAAAATGATGAAAAGTCTATCACCACCAGATAGAACCTACAACTATCCTCTAAATTCACCATATTAAAACTTATAACATGCCCTGGCCGGTTTGGCTCAGCGGTTAGAGTGTCGACCTGCGGTCCAGAGAGACCCGGGTTCGATTCCCGCTAAGGGCACGTACCTCGGTTGCGATTTGTCCCCGGCCCTGGTTGGTCGTGCAGGAGGCAGCCACTCGATGTGTCTCTTTCACGTCGATGTTTCTCTCTCTCTCTCTTTTCCTCTCTCCCTCCCATTCTATCTGAACAACAACAAAAAAATGTGTCCTCAGGTGAGGATAAAAAAAAACAAAAAACAAAAAAAAACTTATAACAATTTTTACAAGTTCTACATTTGTAAATGCAAGGGGCTTTAAAATAACCCCCCAAACTCACATTAAAATCACCTTGAAGCCATGACTTGCTCCTCCTATCTGAACAGCCTACAAAAGTGATGAGCCTGCATATACATTTGTAGTTGTTTGTAAAGTGGGTTTCTGTTGTGCTGGTTATATGTAACTAAAGTAGGTTAAAAAAAAATAATTTTGAGGTGAAAAGTAAGGTGAAAATCTAGATTCTTAGAAGAGAAATTCAAGAAGCAGAAATCCAGAATGTTAATGAATAGACCATTAAGTAGATGGCAATACTGCATCAGAATGTACCTACAAAAGAGACAGCATATAATCAATGATGAATTAGCAGACCCCTAATGCACACATCAAAAGATGATTTTTAACAAAGACCAAGTAATTTTGGTGAGATAGTTAAAGAAGATGTGGTACATATATACAATGGAATATTACTCAGCCATAAAATATGGTGTCTTACCATTTGTGACAATATGGATGGACCTAGAGGGTATTATACTAAGTGAATAAGTCAGAGAGAGAAAGACAAATACCATATGATTTCACTTATATGTGGAATGTAATAAACAAGCAAAACAGAGACTTACAGATATAGAGAACAAACTAATGGTTGCCAGAGAGGAGGGGTGTTATTGGAGAACTGGGTGAAAATGGTGAAGGGAGTAAGAAGTACAAATTGGCAGTTACAAAATAGTCATGGGGATGTAAAGTATAGCATCAGGAATATAATAAATAATATTGTAATAACTATATATGGTGCCAGGTGGGTACTAGACTTATCCCAGGGATCACTTTGCAAAGTTATATATATCCACTATGCTGTATACCTGAAACTAATATAATATTAAATGTCAACTGTAACTGAAAAAGAAAACAATAAAGAAGAAAGTATTTTTGGTGAAAATTTAGCATCTGAATTAAAATGTGCTAAGTGTAAAATATACACCAAACTTTTATAACTTTATAAGGAAAAAAGAACGTAAAAATATCTCATTAATAAATTTTATGTTGATTACACATGGAAATGTTATTTTGGATATACTAAAGTATTAAATTATTAAAATTAATTGTACCTCCTTAGTTGTTACTGTGGCTACCAGAGAATTAAAAGTACATATGGCTTGCACTAGATTTTTATTGGAAAGTGATAGTCTACCCAAATTCTGCAAATAGATTTGCTATCTCCTCAGCTCTTGGATGATTTCTAAAAAGTTTGTAGAAAGTGTTATGAAGCAATGAATGAACATGAAGATACATAGTATGTCTGACGTGGAGTGAAGATCCTTTATCTTGGCCTAATGTAGGACCACCACAGGTCAAGCGCTCATCCACTGTCACTTGATGTTCTAATCACCCTACTTCCCAGGGAAGGGAAGATTAGTTCCACTTCTGTGACCACTAGGTATATTCATATCTACAGCTATACAGACACACTGCACAGTTTACATTCATTTCAAATTGCAATTAAATGTATCAGAATCCCTAGCAGTGTTCATCATTAGGTATAAGATCTCTGATTATAAAAACTACCTGGTTCCCAGCACCCAACAACCTCCAGCTCCCAGCATGTTACTTCATTCTTACAGAAAAGAAGGGACACATCTGTAATAATTCCTGCCGGTTTTACTTCGATGTCCTTAACTCCGAATTTTGAAAGCTTCTCACTGGCTTGCACAGCCTAACCTCTACAACCACAGAGGACACCAAAGGAGAATACCAACACTGGTTGGAAAAGAAAAAAGAAAGAAAAAGAATAACGGAAGTAGGGTCTAGTTACCTCAACGGTTGCTATATAAGAATTAGGATTCTGAAAAAAATATATACTGAGTGCAAAAATTAAACATTGAACCCTTGAGCTCTTTTCCTTCAAGCATCAAAAAGATACCTATGAGGAATAACCTATTTGAACATATTTTAACATATGCAGATAGGTCTGTGTTGAGACTTCCACAGTCTAAGGACAATATTGTTAAGGAAAGAAATGTACTGCTGGGCAGAATTAGAATTGTGACATTTAAATAAAAATAAGCTTTAAAAAAAAGGAGGGGGTTGCAAATATTGCCAAAAGATTAAATAGTTACATGATTTAATTACCCTGTCATAAAATATCAACTTTAAGGACTAATTCCAGCACATTGGAAAGGAGCCACAACCCATACAACAGGAAAGCATGTAATTCCCAAACATGTGTTTCAAACGCACTGAAGTTATCATCCTGCAGTAGAGTCAACAACTTGTGGGTAGCTCTGGAGATGACTGAGTGGTACTCAAGTAGGTAGTCCATAAACATTCACAGAATGAACCAGAAAACTCATGCACATAGTGCAATTAACATGCAGAACCCACAGTCAGTTAATCTGAAGCCAGAGCCAGGAGTAGATAGAACAAAACCTAGCCGAAGTCTAGTCCCAGGCCATTCCCCCACGAGCCCCCTTAAGCTATTTTCACTCTATGTAGTTTATTCATCTCTTCTTACTTTTATGAAACTTGCAAGCCTTCTTTCCCACAATCTCCCTCCCTCTTATCCAGCTTCCCCAAATAAAAATGGAGGCGATGCCCTAGCCGGTTTGGCTCAGCAGTTAGAGTATAGAGCATCAGCCCACGAACCAAAGGGTCTCGGGTTTGATTCTGCCCAAGAGAACATACCTGGGTTTCAGGTTTGATCCCCAGACCCAAATGGGGTCGTGTGGGAGGCAACCAATCGATGTATCTCTCTCACATTGATGTTTCTCTCTCTCTTTTCCTCCCTCCCTTCCACTCTCTCTAAAAAAATCAATGGAAAAACATCCTCGGGTGAGGATTAAAAAAACAAACAAAAATGGAGGAAAGCATTTTCCAGTCTCATCATTTCTTAGACAAGTATTACCATCTCTAACAATCACCCACAAATGTTCAGTGGACCTCCCAAAGGTCAGACACTATGTTAAGTGGTAAGGTACAAAGGTAAGTGTAACACTATACCTACCACTCAGGTAGCTTGTGGGGGAGGCAGACAAACAAATAAATAATTACAGCGTAAAAATATGCCTGGAGGATAAGGCAGAGTGCCACTGGATGGACCCTTAACTTTACTAGCTGGGAGGGGAGGGTGACAATCTTAGAGGAACAATAAAAAAAAAGTCAAAACTATTAAATAAATTATAGTCGAATATGCTTGTGACTGCTGTAATAGTCAAAGCATCAAGTTAGCACTCTAAAGTGACTCTTCTAATGAAAATTGTCTTACTCTAGAAAAAGTTGAAGTTTGTGACACTGGCACTGAGTACTATCAAGAGAGGGAAAAAACCCCACACAATTCAGCAGAAGATAATGCAAACCGAATTAGTCATGATACCAAGAGGCTTTACCCATTCACTGTCTGTCCCTCCTAGCTGAAGGTGACTAGACTGATCCACTCTTGTGAGTTCAGCTGGTTTCTTCTAGCAGCAGTACCACCCATACTTTCTCCCTGACATCCCTTGTGGCCACTGGCCAAAGTCTGCAGGACTGCTGGTTGAGACTGGGGCCATGGAAGAGATAAACTGACCACATACACGAACTGGATGGACCCACACTCTGCTTTGTTACTATTCAAAAAGACAACTGAAGACACAACTAACAAACACTGTGGGAGAGGTGAGAGAGGTAGCATGGTACCATGCAAGCTGCCTCACAAGGCAATTCACCGGACACTGAGTTTTCACCTCCTGGTACGCAGCTCTGAGGATGTTTCACGAGGCATGAGAGTTGGTTTGTTTCTGACTCTTTATGACTACAGATCATGTCTAAGCTTCATGTCCACCTTGCCTAACTTTCCTCTGCCATCACCCTCCAGGCCTCTTGTTATTCACCAGCCCAAGAACACCCACTTTTCTTCACCACTTCCTTCCTTACCACAGAATCTAAGTAGAAGGTAATATGTTCCCTTAGGAAACTGCCTGCCTTATCCCTTTATCTCTCACATGAATCAGGGCATGGCTAATATTTTAAAAATTAAAACATTTATACAGATCAGAGCATATTTTTAAAAATGCTCTGATCTGTATACTTCTTAAGGGGCTCTTGGCTCAATTTTAATGAATAACTTCAGTGAGTGAAAAAACCATATTATTTTAAGGAAATGAAAAACATCATGGCTCCTAGCACAACACTGAACTTAATCTTTTATAAATAAAGAGTTTAATTATGAACAGCATTCTACTTTTAACTCTTATGAATACGAATTGTAGGAAATGTTTTCCTTAAGTCCATATTTATGCCAGTAGCCCAAAAGCAATATTTATAATAAAAAAAAAACCCCACTATTTCTAGGATAACCCAATAATGCCTTAACCTTCACTAAAAACAACTTTTGGAACCTCCAGTTAAAAAACAAAACAAAACAGCACTGGCAGGGTGGCTCAGTTGGTTGGAGCGTCGTCCCATACACGAAAAAGGTTGTGGGTTCGATCCCTGGTCAGGGCGCATACAGGAGACAACAGATTAATGTTTCTCACACTGATGTTTCTCTCTCTCTCTCTCTCTCCCCCCCTTCCTCTCTCTCTAAAATCAATAAAAACATATCTTTGGGTGAGGATTAAAAACAAACAAAAAAACACCAAACCTCAGCAAATGTACATACCAGATGTTATAGAGCTAACGATTCCTAAGTGCATGGATTTCTTTTTTATTTTTATTTATTTATTTTTAATCCTCACCCGAGGATATTTTTCTATTTATCTTCAGACAGAGTGGGGGTGGGGGGAGGGACACACTGACTGGTTGCCTCCCGAAGGACCCCGACTGGGGATGAACCAGAACCGAGGTACGTGCCCTTGACCGGAATCGAACCCTCGACTCACTGGTCTGAGGGCCAACGCTCTAATCGCTAATCGCTAAGCCTAACCAGCCAGGGCTGGATTTCTTTTTTAAAACAGTGTAAGCCTGCCCGGCCAGTGTGGCTCAGTGTATTGAGTATCGTCCTATGGACTGAGAGGTCCTGGTTCGATTCCCAGTCGGGGCACATGCCCGGGTTGCAGGCTCAATCCCCAATGGGGGGCATGCAGGAGGCACGCTATTGACGTTTCTCTCTCACATCAATGTTTCTATCTCTCTCTCCATTATTCTCTAAAAAAAATAAAAAATAAAAAATAAAAAAATATTTTAAAAAATAAATAAACAAACAAAACACTGCAAGCCTAATATGAAGGGATGTTTGGTCATTTCACATCAGAAGTTTCCTAAGTTTCTACTGTGAAAAAATTTTCAATCTTTAAACAACTTTGCTGCTAATACATCTTAAGATTCTAAAACTAAAAGGAATTTCTTCCAAATTAGATCTCCACTTTAAAATATTTATATTCTTTATCTTTCTTTTATTGAAAGTCAAGGTAAATATAATTCATGATTTATTGAAATTGAAAAAGTGTAAGAATGTCAAATCTTTTAATAGATCACAGTTAAAGTAAAATAAACTGTCTGACATGGTAAAGATCTTTTCAGTGGGAGTTAATTTACTTTGAAACAGGAAGGTAAAAGTCACCACATTAAAATCACATGCTAATTACCAATCTTGTCTTTTCAATCCTCAAATTCTGAAAACAAAATTATTGCAATTCACTCTGGGATTGTTTGTATGTGTGTTTTTAGTGTCAGACAATTTTTAGAAAAGAGAAAATTGAATCTACTAACAGAAGAGTTGTACAATTTCAAAAAACTGTACAACTTTCAGAAACTAGATTAATGGCCTGCCTACTTTTGCACTTTACATTTAAGAAATAAACAGTATCAGATGCTTCTGAGAATGACAAAACAATGTGATCACCGGGTCCATTTATTCACTATCATTTTTACATATAAATACTCCAAACAGCTAGGGAAAACATAAATCAGGTAAAGATAAGGAATCTATTTGAAATATCAAATAATTCTATCCAAAATCAAGAGTAGCCCACAAAAAGTTAAGAAGGCAGTCAAGAAAAAAGCATTAGAAATTACAATAGATTCCCTCTGAAATTGGGCAAACTATGAAGAAAAAGTTGGCAATTATTGTCATCAATTTGTTTATCCTTTTCTCATGGCGTGTCTCACACTGTGCTGTAGTTAAGGTAAGGAGCTGTGTCTCACTTATCCTCACAGTCCTTGGTATCTAGCAAAGTACCTAATACATAGTAGCAACTGAAAAAAGGCTGAATAATTTAAGGCAGTAAATGTATTCCCAACTCTGGGTAGTCAATTAGGTCCCAACTCATGCAAGAACATTCATAACTTCATTTTAACTAATAAGCAGTGAGTAATTAGATGTGTTTTATTAAAATCTGCAAAGCTATTAAATGGTTTTAAGCTTTGAATAACATATTTTAAAAGTATTTAAAAGACAGTATTGTGGTGAAACAAAAAATACTCTTACAAATAAAATAGAAAATAACTGATTTCACTATATGTAACATGGTATTAGTATGGTGAACATTAATTGGGCACTAATGTTGTAAAATGTTTATTAACATAACAACATTACAAAGTGAATTAAAAGAGACCCTGGAATTCTGGCTGGGAAAGTCATAATGGGCAAGTAGGAGATCACGTAGAGTACTGCTACTCCCACTCAGACAGGTTCTGGAAAAGGGGGTGGCCTCCTGCCCAGCCCTGGGAACAACTGCTTCTATCCCAATCAACATGGTGCTGCTGGAAACCGAGGTACAGAACTGGTTTAGTACACGGACTCATTCCCCATTACCCCAAAGGAAATGATGGAATACAAAATTCCATTTCCATCAACTCTCTAAAGCTCTCTAGTCTAGAGTAAAAGAAGGCAAATTATAGCCCTAGGCCAAACTGGGCCAAATTCAGCCACCTTCTGTATTTGTACAGTCTATAAGCTAAGAATGGTTTTTACATTTTTAAATGGTAAACCTAAGTCATATTTCATGACACATGAAAATTATATGAAATTCAAATGTCAGTGTCTATAAATAAAAGTTTTAATTGGAACATGGTCGTGCTTATTCATTTACATGTTGTCTACAGCTGCTTTTACACTACAGTGGCAGAGTTGACCTCACAGCTCACCAAGCCACAATCTTTACTACCTGCCTCTTTACAGAAGTATGCTGATCCCTGAGCTAAAAGCATTCTCTGTGTTCTTGGCTGCCATCTCCTTTCTCAGAGGTAGGTCTAAGCTTGATAGATGTCCATCTTGCAGCTGTGTTGTCCAAAGTTACATCTTACATATACATAATATAGTGCAACTCATTAGAGTGGGCACGAAAACAAAGTAACAAACTACATGCATACAGAAGGCACTGAAAAGGAAACACAACGCAAATAACATTATAGGCAGCCAATTCATATCTTTCACCAAACTACTACATCCAGTTCTCGGTCACGCTATTGAAAGGAAACAAGAACTACAGAGAATTTTAAGGTGGACAGATGATACCAATAAAGAAATGCTAAAAGAAATGGGATTAGTCGGCCCAAAAAAGAGAAAGGTGAAAAAAGAACTAAAATGAAGGTGTCATACCCTATATTTGTTGATAGGTTAAATTCCTACTAATGAAAGTAATGGCAGCCTGAACTAACAATATTCCACAAAATATCTAATGAATTAAATGTGATTCTTCTTTTTTTTTAAAATCCTTACCTGAGGATATTTTTCCGTTTATCATCAGATAGAGTGGGGGAGAGATAGAGAGAGAGAGAAACATCGATGTGAGAGAGACACATCAACTGGTTGTCTCCTGCATGACCCTTACCAGGGCCGGGAGCAACCGCAACTGAGGTACATGCCCTTGACCAGAATCGAACCCATGACTCACTGGTCCACAGGCCGACGCTCTAACCGCTGAGCCAAACAGGCCAGGGCCTTAAATGTGATTCTTAATGAGGCTGCCATTCCTACTTTAGGCCATAAATTAGACCCTTAAAAGATAATCACTTGTCAAATATTGTACTACAAGTCTTCAACTGATGTATTATAGAAATGTTCCTTTTTCAGAAACATGTGGTGTTATGTAACAGAAAAGGTGTGCTATTAATGTCCTAAGGTTCCCAATATTCAAGTAACTAAAAAGTAACGTATGTTTCAAAGCCACATACATGCCTTTCCACAGGACCAAGTAGGGGAAAATGGGCTTAGATTGTAGAATGCTACATTCAAGAATACTGGCACTGTGGCATTTTTATTATTCTAAAATAGTGATTTTCAACCTTTTTAAACTCATAGCACACATAAACTAATTACTAAAATTCTGTAGCACACCAAAATATATATTTTCTGCCGATCCTGACAAAAAAATAGATATACTTTTGATTCATTCACACTAGACGGCTATTGTGTTGGCTGTTGTCATTTTTTTATTTGATGATCTAAGGGAAAAGAGATCAGTACTCCTGGCAAGTCAGGTATTACATGTTTTAAAAGTCTTGCTGTACACAGATCGAAAATTGCTCTTCTAAAAGATTACTGAGGATAAGGGAATCTTCCCAGGATACTATTCAATTAGAATACTCAGTATGGAACTACCTGCAAAGAGAGTGGGTCTCATCACCCTGGCCGGGTAGCTCAGTTGGTTAGTGTGTCCTCCCAAGAGGCCAAGGTTTCAGGTTCGATTCCCAGTCAAGGCACATATAAGAATTAACCAATGAATGCATAAATAAGTGGAACAACAAATGGATGTATCTCTCCCCTCTCCTCTCTCTCTCTCTAAAAATCCATTTTAAAAAAAAAAGGGTGGGGTAGGTCTAAAACACTGTTCTTCCATTGCTATGATATTGTAATTTTAACTCTCCCAGTTCTTACGAGTAAGAGGACCTGCAGCTATTGCTCATGTTAATTTTGTCTTGAAGGTGGTTAATGTACACACAACTACAATCTAAGATAAACTTCAATATTCCAACTTAAAATTTGATTAGAACTTCAATTACAATTTCTTTTAAATTACACATAGGGAATATATTTCCATTCAGTAGGAAAAAATGGAAAATACGTCTATGAGCCTAAGTACATTATTATTTCAATGTCCACGGTTGTACAAAGTGAAGTAAATTGTATTTCCTATTCATTTTGTGACTTTCAAAATACAGAATCTTTGAACACAAAATATTCTTTGAGTCAATCTCAACTTTGCAATTAGTAATGCAAATTGTGAAATTTGCCCCCAATATCATTTCAATCAATCTGAGTTTTTTAACCTCAAAATTCTAAGGCCTGTATCTCCCTAAGATTATCCTTCCAACGAGTGTGAAGTACACACTAATGTGACTCACTAAACTTTCTCCACTCTTACATCACCTATACAGGATTTTAAAATCAAGAGTACACAATACTTTCAAGCCACTTCTACAATCTTGCATTAACCTTACCAGGATAAAGTTTTGGCCAAGTCTCTTAATACTTTTTATTTAAAGACCTGTGGCAGTGAAACAAAGAAAACACAACCCCCTCCCCCTTTTCTAAACCATATGGCAGTAAACTGAAGTTAACTTATTTTTTACCAGCGCAACGCCTATACATCGGCCTGAACATTTTTCTCTTTGTGCCCTGGGACTGGGCTAGAGCTGTCTACTTATTTACAACTGTACGCCAATCATGTTTTTAAGTCTCAAATCCAAGTCCAAAACGACCCCTGATCATTAACAGACCTCACCACGGTCATTTACCAAAACCTGGCTTAGGTAGGTGGTGCACGCCGGAGAGGGGCCGCGGCCGGCCAGGAGCGAGTCCGCCGCGACCAGGTGACGGAGCAGAGAGTTTGCTCGCCGCGGCCCGGCCGGATCCGCCCCGGGAACTTGGTTACCCGAGCCCAGGGACGCGCCGAGGCCTAGCCGCGAGGCCAGGCGGCGGGGGCTTCCCGTTCCCCGGCCGCAGAGCCTGCCCGCCCGCCCCGCGGTCTTCCGCAGGCAGGGGCACTCGCCGTCGTCTCCCGGCGACTGGACGCGCCCGCCGATCCCGAGCCGGCTCCGGTCTCCCGCTCCGCCTGTGGCCCCGCTCGGCGGCCGCGCCGGGCCCTTCCGGGGTGGCGGGCGCGCTAGGCCGCGCTGGGGCCCTCGGCTCCGGGATCGGCCGGGCGGGCCGCGGCGTCCGGTATCAGTCCCAAGGGCCAGGCTCCCGCCGGTAACGGGCCCCGCCGCCTCCCCTCCCCCTCCCCATGACAGTGCAAACCCTCCGGCCGGCCCGGCCGCCCCGCCTCCGGCACCAGGCCCAGCTCAGGGCCGCGGCCGTGGCGGCTACAGCGGCGGCGCCGCGGCTCTCCGCCGACTCTCGCCCGCTCCCGGGCCCGGCGTTTCGGGCCGCCTCGGGCCCGGCCGAAGTCCCCGCCGCCTCCAGCCGCCCTCCGCGGCGCCCGGCCCGGGAGGGGTAGGCCGAGGCCCAGGCGGTGGGGTGGGGGCGGGGGCTGCTCACCTTCATGTCGGGACATCCTAGTTCAGACGGTGGCGGCGCGGCCCCTCCCGGGCTCCGGCTGCAGTGTCCCCCGCGGGGTCCCGGCACTGCCCGCGCCGGCCGGCCGACTCCCACTCGACTCCCGGGCTCGGCCGCGGGGGCGGGGTGGGCAGGGGAGCGCTCCCGCGGCGGCGGCGGCGGCGGCGGGGAGGCGGCGCGGGGCGGGAATGGGGCCGGGCCTGGCCGGGGCTGAGCTCCTCCAGGAGGCGGGTCCGACGCCACGGCTCCGCCGGCGCCCGCCGTGACTCGGTCACTCTCGGGCCCGCCGGCTCCCGGCTGCGGCGCCGCGCTCCTGAAATCCCGCTCCTCCCCTTCCCCGGCCTACCCCCGCCCCTCTCCCCCGGCTCCCGGCCGCCGCCTCCTCCTCCTCTGCCTCCGCCTCCGCCTCCTTCCGCCGCCCGCACGGCGGCCCCGCCTCTCGCTGCCCGCGCCGGGCCCAGCCGCCCGGAGGCCCCGCGGCCGGAGGGCGCGGCGCTGGCCCGCGCTCTCCGGCAGGTCGGGGTCGGACGCTCGAGCCCGGCCTCGGTGCGGCCGCCGCGCCGCGCGTGGGGAGGAAGAGGAAATGCCGGGCCGCCCGCGCCGCGGCTCCGGGACACGGCTGCCCGCGCGGCCCGGGGCGCCGCCTGCCCCGCCGCCCTCCGCCCTCCCGGGGCCTGCCGGGGCCGGGCTCGGGGCGCCCTCGCTGCTGGGCCGGCTTGGCCGCCGCTTCCCGGCCGCTCGCTGCGACTCGGAGGGGCTCCCGCCCGCGGGCGCGTGGCTGCGGGCCGGGCGGCGGGCGGCGGGCCGCCCGGGGACGTGTGTGTGTGTCATTCTGAGCCAGCTCCCCTGCGGGGAAAGGCGGCCGGCCTCCGGTCGTCCGGTGATGCCCGCCCGGCGACTCGCGATCGCGAGAGGGCGTGGGCGCGGGAGGAAGCCGGAGGCGGCCGGGCTGGCAGCTGGGTTCCAAGGTCGCCCGCTCGGGAACCATCTTTGGAGACTCGTGCCCGCCAGTGTCCGGCGGGACCCGCGCGAAGTTTGTTCCTGAACCTTGGCTCATCTTGCATACTCTGCTTTGAAAACTGGTGTGTGTGTGTGTGTGTGTGTGTGTGTGTGTGTGTGTGTGTGTGTTTTCCTACCCGCGAACTAGTTTTCCGTTTTCACCTATCTTTTTACATTTTTACCCTCTTCACTGTCAACTTTGTTTCCAGACATGAATTCAACAGATATTTATACTGCCCCCTACCACGTGTCTGTCAGTAGTGTGCTCCGGTAGAACTAGACGGTGCTTTGGGATACTGGTTCTGATGTCTTCTGTGTTAACTCGGACAGGTTGTTTAACCTTGCTGAGCCTCTTTCCTTCTGTTTTGTTTGGTTTGGGTTGGTATTTTAATTTACCCTCTTATATTTGAAATTGTTGTGTGTTTTTTTTTTTGTCTGTTTGCATAAAATACAACTGTGACCCTAGGCTAAATTCACTGAAATTTGAGCATAAGATACTGTTTGCTCGGGGGTTACTTTTAATGTCCACCATAGCTAGCTGTGTGACCTGGAGCAAATGACTTAACCTCCCTGTGCCTTCTTTAAAATGGGCAAGATTACATATAATAACAATAATGACATACTAATAGGTAGATATTTGGGATTAAGTACTAAAATGTATATAAAATATCTAACCCAGGACACAGTAGAAACAGTTTGTTACCCATATTTCATTAAATCTGGTTTTAAGATACTTCCTGATTTCAAAGATATTGAAAAGCTCATCATAGACCTGGGTGGTTTGGGTCAGTGATTAGAGCGTTGGCCTGCAGACCCAAAGGTCTCCCGTTCAATTCCCAGACAAGGGCATCGGCCTGGGTTGCAGGTTCCTTCCCCACCCCAGTGGGGACACGTGGGAGTGGCAACCAACCTATTTGTCTCACTCACATTGATGTTCCTCTCCCTTTCTCCCTCTCCTTCTCTTCAAGCTGGGATTTAAACGAGGATTTTGTCACCAGAAATACTTCCATTGCATGTATGGAGCTTATGTCTGTTTAGTACACCACAGCTATTGAAGAAAGAAGTTTGTGGGGACCATAACTGGGGTAGAGAGAACCAGGTTTCAAGCAAGGCTAGCTAACATTTATTTACTGCATGCATACCTTGTGCCAGCACTTTTCTAAGCATTTTACAGTATTGGTATGTATGGTCTTGGGTACCAAACACTGGAGCCTCAATTTCTTGGCCTGTAAAAGTGAAGAGAGCACCCTACAATCTTGTGATGAGTAAAGGATGTTTGTAAATATGTTAAGTTATAGGCGTTATTATTATTTCTATCCTCACTCGAGGATATTTTTTCCATTTATCATCATATAGAGTGGGAGGGAGGGAGAGAGAAAGAGAGAGAAACATCGATGTGAGAAAGAGAGAGACACATTGACTGGTTGTCTCCTGCACGACCCAACCAGGGCCAGAGTCGAACTGCAACTGAGGTACATGCCCTTTGACTGGAATCGAACCCGTGACTCATTGTTCTGAGGGCTAATGCGCTAACTGCTGAGCCAAACTGGCCAGGGCTATTATTATTTTTAATAATTTGTCTTTATTGATTTTAGAGAGAGAGGAAGGGAGAGGCAGAGATAGAAACATCTATGAGAGAGAACATCGATTGTTTGCCTCCTGCATGCTCCCCACTGGGGATCAGGCCCACAACATGGGCATGTGCCCTAACTGGGAATTAAACCTGTGACCTCTTGGTTCATGGGTCGAAGCTCAACCACTGAGCCACACCAGCCGGGCAAGGCATTAATACTACAGTCAGATACAATGCTGGAGCCAGCAAAAATATAGAACTCCAAGAAGGAATAAAAGTATAGAGGTTTAGTTTGTTTTGGCTTGGGGGGTTAGCTAATTCTGTTAATGAGAACCAACAGGTAACTATCAATTTCAAGGGACTATCATGTCTTTGACCGTTATTTCATTGTTTACAATCATGCAAAAATAAGAAAATGAAGAAAGTGATTTAAAAAAAATTTTTTTTCCCTGTTTGAATAAGAGTAAGCAGGAATATTATGGTTATTTGTGGATTTCATGACTGGAAGAAACATTTCCTCAATTCAGTCAAAGCTCAGGCCCTATAATTTGCTGTCCTGTCATATGGGAGATTTCATTTCCAAAAAGAGTATTAATTTAAATACTTATACCAAATAGTTCATAAAATAATGTCTGTTCTCCAGAAATGTTTCCTTCAGTCTTCTCTCCCCTGTACCTCCTTGAATTCTTTCTTCCATGTCCTTGCTTCACCAACCCATCTTGCATACTGGCCCAATTATGTTCCTTAAAACAAGCTAAGGCATGTCAACACTAGTGGAATCTGAACAAAGTCTATAGTCTAATTAATTGTGTTGTCAATTTCCGTGCTTTGCTATTTTCCTATAGTTTTGTAAGATGTTAACATTCGAAGGAGCTGGGGCTTGTGTTCATGGGTCCTCTCTGCAACGTCCTGGGAATGTATAATCATTTCAAAGTAAAAGTTAAACTATAGGGACAGAAATCAGGTCAACAATTGCCTGCAGCCGAGGGAGTAGAGTTTGGGGATCGACTATAGAGAACTTTTTGAGGTGATGAGAATATATTATGTCTTGATTATGTCAATGTTTAATGTATACCTTTGTCATGACACCTAAATGGGTAAATTTTACTTCTGTGTGAATTATACCTCAATGAACATGACTGAAAAAGGAAAAAACAAGCTCTTGTTACCTCAACATCCTGTGGTCTAGAGGGTGAAATTTAACTTATCATATAAGGCCCAATAATCTTTTCCAGCATAATGACTTTTCCTTCCTCTGCCAATGCACCCTGTGCTTTCTTGTACTATATTGATTCCTGCCCCTGGGCATTTGCATATGCTCTTCCCTCTGCACAGAGGGAGCACAGGAAATCCAACCCAAATTCAAATTTCCTGTATTCTGTTAAACCTTCCTTGCCTCTCAGGCATACCAGTAACTTCTTCCTCTATGTTCACTTATGCTGTGCTGTAATTTTTAATTAGTTTGCATCTCTTGTCACAGCTAAACTCTTCCAGATCAGGCAACCAAATGATTCATTTCTATCTCTGGGATCCAGTGGTGTTAAATGGGTGAATGAATGAATGAATGAATGATTTAAAGCTGGAAGAAAGCTTTAAAAAAAACATTCTCTAAGTGTGGTTCAGGGTCCTCAAGACCCTTTTTAGAGGGTCAGTGAGGTGCTTGGGTTTTCTTGTGTACTTTGAAAAGCACAATTCAATAGACTGAATGTCGAAGCAGATAAGAGAATCCAGCTGTCTTCAGTTAAACCAGACATTAAAGATATTTGCACAATGTGTCACACTTCCAAATTTTTCTTCTTTTGAAAAAGTTACTTTCTTAAAAATACTTATGTTACTAAGAAATCGTTTTATTTTAAGAGATTAAAAACTCAATAGATATAATACACATTTTTAAAAAGTTCTTTGGCGTCTTCAATAATTTTTAAGGGTATAAAGGTGTTCTGAAACCAAAAAGTTAGAATCTGCCTTTAAGCAGTGCTGTGGCACACATGGCCTCGTTCCAAGCACTTGATGTGCGGATGCTGTTATGTCTTCATTTTGCTCGTAAGGCGAGTGAGTCACAGAGAAGTTAATTGACTTGGCCACATACCTAGTCACTGGTAGAGCCAGGGTTTGAGCCTCTGTGTGTTCCAGAGGCCCTGCTGCTAACTAGTTTTCTGCTGCCTCCCTGGGGCCTAGAAAGGCTGAGAAAGATTCATGATACCTGGTTACCTCTGTGCTCTCCATCAACCTGGCAGTCACTATGCCAGAATCACATTCCTAACTTGCCTTGAACTTGCTTTACAGTTTTCATCTCAAATTCTGCCACCCTGAGTATTTTCAAGCATGGCCTTGCAGTGCCTTGGTTTCTAATCTAACCGTGAGCACTGCACTTAAACCCCCCACTCCCCTGTCCTGACCAGATCCGGCCTCTAATATATGACTTCCTGTCTTATTGTTAACTATTTTTCCTTTTTTTTTTTTTACTTTGCCACTTAATCTACTGTTTTACTTCTTTAGGACCCCAAATCTCTTGATTTTTCTACTTGGCTGTTTTTTTATTTTTGTTTCCTTTTAACCCCATTCTCTTCCTGACCCAGTGAGTACCCTGTGGTCAACTCAAACTATTCTTTGGGGGGGGTGGTGGTAATCCTCACCCAAGGATATTTTTCCATTGATTTTTAGATAGTGGAGGGGGGCGGACATCAGAGCATGAGAGACACATTGATTGGTTGCCTCCCGCATGACCCCGACCAGGGCTGGGGATCAAACCTGCAACCCAGGTATGTTCCCTTGACCAGGAATCAAACCCAGACCCTTTGGTCCAGGGGCTGATGCTCTACCCACTGAGAAAAACCATCAGGGCTCTTTTTTCTTTCTTTAAGTCAACAACTTTTATTATCCTGCCCGTATTTCACAGAAAAGGGAACGTGGCAAACGGTTCAGAGTGGAATGAAAAAACTGCAAGTTTGAACATGTTGCTCTATTTACATTTGGGAGCAGGCTCTCCCCTACAAGCTGCACTTGTTCATGCTCCTTTGCAGGCACAGCCCATAGGGCAGCGGGAGCAGCAGCTCTTCTGGCAGGAGGTGCATTTGCAGTCTTTGCATTTACAGGAGCTGGCACAGGTGCAGAATCCAGCAGTGAGACGGGAGCAGTTGGAGTCCATTTCTAGCAGAGGTGAGCAGGAGGTCCAAAGCAGAAGCAGAGTCACTTGCGCTATTGCAACACGTGATATCTCAAACTATTCTCATTCACAACTGTCCACTCTTAAGAGCCCTTATTCTCAAGGTTCACCAGCTCTGCAAACTTCCAACCCTGAATCAATTGCATGATTCAGTTTCCCCCCAGCTATATCCGGGATTGCAGAATACAGTGTGTAAAGGGGGGGGGGGGTGTGGAATGGCCCTGGCCAGTTTTGCTCAGCCGTTAGAGCATCAGCCAGTGGGCCAAAGGGTTGCAGGTTCAATTCCCGGTCAGTGTTGTGTGGGAGGCAACCAGTTGATGTGTTTCTCTCACCGTTCTTCCCGTCCACTCTATCTAAAAATCAATGGAAAAATATCCTCAGGTGAGGATTAGCAACAAAAAAATAGAATGTACAGATGATGGGGGGGGGGGTGGTTTAAAAATCTAGTAGGTTGCCCAGCTAGTGTGGCTCAGTGGATTGAGCATCGTCCCATGGACTCAGAAGTCCTGGTTCAATTCCCAATCAGGGCACATGCCCAGGTTGCAGGCTCAATCCCCAGTGGGAGGCATGCAGGAGGCAGCCAATTGGTGTTATCTGTCACATCGATGTTTCTCTCTCTCCCTCTCTCTCTAAAATCCAATATATATATATATATTTTTAATCCTCACCTGAGGATATTTTTCTATTTATTATCAGAGAGGGAGAGAGAAACATCGATGTGAGAGAGACATCGACTGGTTACTTCCCACACGAACCTGACCATGGCCAGGGACAAACCGCAAACGAGGTACATACCCTTGACCGGAATTGAACCCGTGACTCATTGGTCTGTGGGCCAACGCTCTAACCATTGAGCCAAACCGCCAGGGTAATAAAAAAATATATATTTTTTTAATCTAGTAGGTCAACTTCAGTCTTTATCTTTGATCAGCATGCTCTTTCATTCTCAGATTATTATAAACCTTTACTGCTTAGCTTCAACTGCTTACTCATCCACATCCCCAATAGCTAACCAACCACCTTCTTTCTAATGCACAGAGGAAGTAAAATTCAGAAAGCAAAAACTTCCCCTTCCGCCTATGAGCCTCCAAAGGAACATGTGCATCTTGCTGCCTCTGCCCTCACTCCCAAAAGATCTGAGATGTCCTTTTTCTAGTTAAATCTTACCTCTGCTTATGATCCTACTTCATGACCATGCTCCTTAAGCCACACCCTTAACATCGATACTTGCAGCCACTGAGCCTCTGCTGGTTCATTTCCCTTGACTGAAAAAACTTCAACCCTGCACTCCATCTGGTTACTGCCCTATTGTTTCTTTCTCTTCAGGGTCAAACTTCTTGAAAGCATTGTCACTCCTCTTCCTCAGTTGTTTTTTTTTTTTTATTCGTCACCTGAGGGTATATTTTTTTTAATTTTTTTTCTTTATTGATTTTAGAGAGAGGAAGGGAGAGGGAGAGAGAGATGGATACATCGATGAGAAAGAACATCGAATGTCCGCCTCCTGCATGCCCCCCACTGGGTATCAGGCCCACAACCTGGGCATGTGCCCTGACCAGGAATCGAACTAGTGACCTCTTGATGCATGGGTCGTCGCTCAGCCACTGAGCCACACCAGCCAGGCTCCCGAGGATATTTTTTTGTTTTTTGGTTTTTTGTTCTTTGTTTTTTAGAGAGAGCGGGAGGGGGGAGAGGAAGAGAGAGAAACATCCATGTGAGAGAGACACATCAGTTGGTTGCCTCCCTCACATGCCCCAAGTGGGGCCAGGGATCAAACTGGCAACCCAGGTATGTGCCTTTGACTAAGAATCAAACCCATGACCCTTTGGTACTTGGGCTGATGCTCTAACCACTGAACCTCACTGACCAAGGCCTCTTCATCAGCTTTATAACCTGTCATCTGGTTGCTTGGTTTTTGATGCTATGAGCCACTCATTTTCTGCGCTCTCTCCCCTCCCGTGTTTGCACTCTTCCTGTATCCCCCTAGGGGTCACAGGCAACCCAGTCCGTCATCCAAGATGGAAGTCAGCTCTCATCCTAGACTTCCCTCCCACTTGTTTCCCACAGCCAATCAGTCACCAGTGGATTTTATGCGTTAAACATTGGTCAGGTTCACCCCTTTCCATTACCGTGGCCACCAAACCATTCCAGTCTCCTCCAGACTCAGAGTGGTCTTGGCACCTCACTGACAATCATACTGCCTTCCGTTGTCCTTCGTACCGCTTTCCAGTTAGCTTTTTTGACTAAATTTTTAAAACCATAAATGTAATACATGCTCATTAGAGAAAATATGGAAAATACAGAAAAAGATAGAGGAAAAAAAGAGAAATCATTTATAACCTTACCACCCAGAGATAAACACTGTTATGTTTTGATGTGTTTCCTTGCTAGCGTCATTGTTCAGAATCATAAATTGGATCGTATTATTCCACTGCTTGAAGCCCTTTAGTGGCTCACTGTCAACGCTCCCACCTCTTACAGACGAACTCAGATTCCTAGCAGAGTCTAAGGTCTTTGCAGGGCCAGCCTCTGCTTCAGCTGTGTTCTGCCCCCCGCCATGTGGTCAGCCTCAGATGGGTTGCCCTGGCTGCAGGGTGGTCTCCTTTCTGTCCCGCCTCGGGGCCTCTGGAGTGTTTGTACCTGATTTGTCATATGGTAACTTAATATAAAATCACCTCGGAGAAGCCTTCCCTGAACACTCCACCCAATATCACAGCCCTCTCCCCACTGTTTATTTTTTTTAACCTTGTTTTTATTTTCTTAATATTTATTCACATGACTTATTACAACCATTCCAAAACGGATTTCAAGAGCCATAGACTTGCCCATTCCTTGATACAGCAATCCAACTTCAACTCATTTCATCTGTTTAAATCATGATTGTTATATGCAAAGATTTTAGATATGAGGATGTTTACCACAATGTCCTTTTTAATATTTAAAATTGAGGACAACCTAAATAAATTATGGTTTATTCAACCCCATAGTAGCTAGAGATATATTTGTGGTATATTTTCAGTAAAAAAAAAAAAGCAGGTTTTAGCCCAGCCAGTGTGGCTCAGTGGCTGAGCGTCGACCCATGCACCAAGAGGTTGCCAGTTCGATTCCCGGTCAGGGCACATGCCCAGGTTGTGGGCCCGATCCCCAGTGGGGGGGCATGCAGGAGGCAGCCAATTGATGTTCTCTCTCATCGATGTTTCTATCTCTCACTCCCTCTCCCTTCCTCTCTCTCTAAAATCAATGAAAAAATAAAAAAAGCAGGTTTCAAACATATACTGATCCTTTTCTAAGTGATGTATATATAGCATGATGCCATTTCTGTTTTTTAATAAAGCAAATACATAAAGACTGGATGGATGTCAGACTCTTTAGGGTTCAATATGGACAATTTGTGTTATTTGTTTAATGTATACATATTTATTGAGAGTCTTCTGTGTCTACAGAGGTCACAGGATGAAAAAAGCATGTCCCCATTTTTGAGGCATTTACATTCTGGTGATAAAATTAATTTAATTGCCATTCTGATGAATGTTAAGGGTGTCTTGAGAGCTTATGATGTGGTTATGAAGGGCCTTTTCCCTCTTAATTTTGAAATTTTCTATAATGAACATGTACTAGTTTCATAGCCCTTTTGTTTCCTTTTTTCTTTCTTTTTATGTTTAAAGAAGCTTGGCATTGAGATAAATGGGAAGTAAATGGTGGTAAGTGGAGGGGGGCCCAGAGAAAAGGGAACATTTCTGATTGTTTTTGAAATGGGGCACTCGAGAGTGTTTAGAGACAGAGAAGAGTGTGTGTGTGTGTGTGTGTGTGTGTGTGTGTGTGTGTTCGTGCATGCACGTGCATGTGTGTGTACTTGTGTTCCTGTCTGTGTACAAGGGGGGCAGGGGGAGGATGGAGGATGGAGTGAGGAGGAGCCCAGCCCAGATGTGATGAGCTTTCACCAGTAGGCAAGACACCTCATGCTGTGCTGACGGTCTTCAGTAGAGATAAAGTTAGTTGGGTAGAGAAGGAAGCTCTGGCAATCATGCCTCTTGGCCTTTGTTTTCTCAAAGTGGAAGGTAAAGTCATGCCCTTTTGTGCCTCTGTGTCTGGTAAGTTTCTACTCCTTCCTCCTTTAAAAATCAAAGTAGACCCCTGCCTATGGGAACCACTTCCTGAGCCCTTCTGGGGTGCTGGGGCCACTTCTGATAGAATCACCTTGGTGGGGGGCTGGGGGAGGGAGCACTGGTTAAGGCTTCAGAGTCCTAGAGCACTTTCAGACTAACTGAATCAGAATTTCTGAGGGGTGGGGCCCAAGGATCTGTGTTTGAAAGAACACCCACGGAGATCCTGATGGTGCAATAAAGTTGGAAAACTATCCCAGGAAGTGCTCCCAATTCATTTTACAATTCTCCATTATTGCAATTAAACTATTTTCTTTGCCCACCTTGCTGCCCTTGGGACGGAGTGTCTCTTTGTTTACATACTTCTAGCACAGCCCTACAGCTGGCTATCACAGTGGGCACTGGGTGCTTATTTGTGAAATGAGTGATGTGCCCAAAACCAGAGCCCAGGTGACCTGATCCCCAGATCTACTGCTTTTGCTGTCACATGTTTTATCTCCATAATCTGCCAAAAGTTTTGTGAAAGCATTTCCTGCTCCAATAAGACAGGCCAGTAAGCCAGGACAAGTGGAACAGGGAAACTGAGGCAGACAGCTGAGCAGACTGACAGAGCAATTTACAGTGGATACAGAAGGCCACTTCCCTAGAGATAACATCTAGGCCTCAGTTGTATTTCAGCTCCAGGCCCAGAAAAGCAACAAAACCAGGTAGGCAACCCCAGGACCAGAAGCAATGATGAAGGACCTCCTGCCCTGACACTGACTAATCAGTGAGGACCACCACCCTAAAGGAGCACACCTAGAAAACTGCTGAATATTCTGTTGAGACCCTACTGAGACCTCCCCTAAGATTCCCACCTGCAAGAGAGAATAAAAACCTCAAGACAAAGGACCCATTGTGCACTCTCCTTCCCAGGAGCACACCTGCGCCTCCCCCCTTCCTTCCCCCACAGGCATGCACGAGGCCTGCAACCAGGGCAGCAATGGGCAGTGGCAGTTCATCCCAGGCAAACCCCCTGAACCTGTCCCCGAGGCCCCCTTTTCTCTGACTCCTTAGTGGCGCAGAGCAGATCAACCTCGGCTCATTTCCCCAGCCCTTCCTTGTTTCACTGTCCCCAGCTTTAATAAACGTCGTCTAAAATTCACCTGGACTCGTATTGTGGAACTTTTCCTGCACGAAGAACCCACACACTACTGACCTGGCCCTAGGTAGACCCGCCAAGGGCCAGGTCCCCTTTCCGGTAACACAACTATGCCTAAAAACCATACACCTACTTAAAACCTCACAACCTGCTGTCTTCCTCGGCACTGCCTACAGGGGGCACCATGGCTGCCCTCAGACCCCTCGTGAAACCCAAGATTGTTAAAAAGAGGACCAAGAAGTTCACCCAGCACCAGTTAGACTGATATGTCAAAATTAAGCAGAACCGGTGGAAACGCAGAAGCACTGCCAACAGGGTGCGCAGAAGATCCAAGGCCAGACCTTGATGCCCGGCATGGGTTATGGGAGCGACAAGAAAACAAAGCACGCGCTGCCCAGTGGCTTTTGGAAGTCCCCGGTCCACAACATCATGGAACTTGAAGTGCTGCTGGTGTGCAACAAATGTTACTGTGCCCGGATTGGTCACAATGTCTCCTCAAAAGAAATGCAAAGCCATTGTGGGGAGAGCAGCCCAGCTGGCCATCAGAGTCACCAATCCCAATGCCAGGCTGCACAGGGAAGAAAATGAATAGACAGATTGTGTACACATTGTGTTTGTGTTAATAAAACCATAAATAAGGTTCTGCACACACACACACAAATCCACATAGAAAGATTCTGAGAAGAATGGGATTTATGGAGGATCGGTTGCTCTAAGGAAAGTCAGAAAATGAGGCCCTCTGATACTGAAATGAGTAGAATAGTCACAAAATGGATGAGCAAAAGCCCCTGCAGCCTGCATTGATTCTAAGTGTGTCACCCAAGTCTCCCCCAAGCCCAGCAGGGAGTTAAAACATACTCTGCAAAAGAGCCCTGGGATGATACAATAAGGTGGGTGCTCGTGGATAATGAGTCATGTAACAGGCTTGTGTGGGGTTTGCACGAAGAAATTATAGTGTAGCTCCCACTCTATCCAAGGATAAAGATGCTCTGACACTATTGGCTGGTGCTGTTAATTTAGAGAAAACTAGTCCAAAAGACTGCCAGTTCATCCTAGGAGAAATGAGTATATCTCCAAAGAACAGCGAATCCTTTAAAGGTGTTTATTGAGCATTTCCCATATGTCAAGGGCTGTACTAGCGGCTAGAGATGTCACAGTAGGCATAACGGGCACAGTACCTGCCCTAAGGAGTCACGCATGGTCTGGTTCTCACTCACTTGCCCAATTCCCAGCCTGTAATGTGGTATTCTTTGTGGATTTGCCTGGTGCTGGACTCTGAGCAAATGACCAGAGCCAATAATTTTGCCAGTTAGGCCTGTTCTCACACTAATAGCTTTCTAGTCTTGAGTCACTTATGACTTGGGTGAGTGTAAAACAGTTGTTAAACAAAATTCAACTGACTACAGTACATTTTAAAGATCTTGATGGCTTCATGCAACAATTCATGACTCTGGCAGTATCCAATCTAGCAGATAGACAGGAGCTCCGAGGAGCTATTAGAAATGAAATACTTTTTTAGGCAGAAGGGAGAGGGAACAAGGAAGTTATACTAGACAAAAAAGTGACTGGTTATTGAAAAGTTACTTTCCTTTAGAGGATGGCAGGGGTCCATCAGGCAGATTACCTACCTAGAGCTGACTGGTGATTCTTTTTTTTAAATCTTCACTCGAGGATATTTTTCCATTTATCTTCAGTTAGAATGAGAGGGGGAGAAAGAGAAACATCGATGTGAGAGAGACACACCGATTGGTTGCCTCCCACACGAGCCCAACCAGGGCAGGGAACAGAACCTCAACCGAGGTATGTGCCCTTGATCAGAATCGAACCCGAGGCTGTTTGGTCCATGGGCTACATGGACTCTTTGGTTAGTGGGAGCTACACTAACTGCTGAGCCAAACTGGCCAGGGCTGATTAGGTGATTTTTTTTTTTTCTTTATTGATTTTAGAGAGAGAGGAAGAGAGAGGGACAGACAGATAGAAACGTCAATGAGCGAGAACATCGATTAGCTGCCTCCTGCATGCCCCCCACTAGAGATTGGGCCCACAACCTGGGCATGTGCCCTGACCCGGAATTGAACCAGCGACCTCTTGGTGCATGGATTGATGCTCAACCACTGAGCCACACCAGCTGGGCTGATTAGGTGATTCTTGACTGACTGGTTTAAGATTCCACTTCTGCCCTGGCTGGTTTGGCTCAGCAGTTAGAGCATCAGCCCGAGGACCAGAGTTGCAGGTTTGATTCTAGTCGAGGGCATGTACCTTGATTGCAGTTTGTCCCCGGCCCTGGTCGGGGTCCTGTCGGGGACGTGCAGGAGGCAACCAACCAATGTGTCTCTCTCACATCGATGTTTCTCTCTCTCTACTCCTCCCTCTCACTCTATCTGAAAATATCCTCAGTTGAGGATTAGAAAAAAAGAAGATTTCACTTCCATGAGAACCCAAACTAAGTTTAAATTTGGTGATATGGGGCTTAGCATAAGTGACTCAATTTGGGGCCTGTTGTCTTGTTTTTAACACAGTCAATTCTGCAGGGTTTGATTTGCTCTGGACAAATGGATATAAAGCTGGGCCTGCTGATGAGCTTGACAGACCTCCCCACACTGGGAAGTCCTGCTAACCACGGGCTGCCTGCCTTCACTGCGCAGTTACTGCACTGCCTCAGTCCTGCCTCTAGCCCCATTAGGATGGTGCGTGTCCTTTCCTGCCCAGTGGCCCACTGAGAGGTTGTTGAGAGGATTCTTGGAACATTGAATCCCTTGGTGTCTTGAGTTCCAAAGAACTTGATCACAGGCCCTCAGAGGCTTTGTTTCAGGAAACAATGGACCCTGAAGCTTAGGCTTCAATAGTTCCACAGTAAATCCACCTCTGCGTTCAGTGGTAGAGGGTAAAGATATCGGTGTCTGTGATCCGAAAGGATCAGAAGACTCTCTGGATGCTTAGAGGAAAGCAGGTAGGGATGAGAGCAACTTCAATGTTTTACTTCCTTGATCTTCTTAATAAATCATACTTCCTTTTCTTCATCCCCCACATCCAACAATAGGTTTAAAAGCTAGACTCTGAGCTACTCAAGGACAGAAATCCTACCTCATTCATCTTTGCATACCTGGTACTTCACACGTAGCATAAGCAAAATATTTGTTGAATGAATGGCTGGATGAGTGAGCAACCGATCTCAGGCACTGAGACTGACAGCCCTTCATATCCATCCCCCTGTCTCTCCCTTCTTGACTGCCTTCAGGAGGTGGCATTGGAATAACGAAAGAACGCGAGCTCTAGACTTTGCCATACACCATCGGTATGACCCTGAGCAAGTTACTCAATATCTCAGCCTCACTTTCCTTATTTGTAAAATGGAGCCCATAATATCTCCCCTGCAAGGTTGCCAGAATCAGCAATACTGTCTGCAAAGTGTCTGGTATGTAGTAGGTCTCAATGGTATTATTCCTATTATTACTTTAGTTCAGGACTAGGCAAACCACATGCAGCCCGTGGGCCAAGTCTGGCCCCCACTGCCTATTTTGTAAATAAAGTTTTATTGGGACATAGCCATGCATATTTGTTACATATGGGTGCTTTTATGTTACAATGGCAGAGTTGAACAGTTGTGACAGAGACTGTATAGTAAACAAAGCCTAAAATATTTACCATCTGCCCCCTATAGAAAAAATGTTGTCAACCTCTGATTTAAGCCTTTGTTGCTTTATTCTCGCTTATAGTTTCCTCCTAACTAGTCTTCCTCTCATTCTGTTCTCTCTCTACCCTGCAGTTAGTTGTTTTTCTAAAATATATAACCCTAGGGTTTTACTAAAAAGAAACCTTTTTTGACCCCTCATTTTCTGCAACTCTAGTGTATTTTCAAGATTTTGTCACCATCAGGCCCCAATCTTCCTCTGCAGCCCCGTCTCCTCCCACACGCTGTCCTCTCTGTGTTCTGCACACTGGCCACATCAGACCACAAAGCAGGTCACTGCTCGTGCAGCTCTGTGACTGCACCCCTTCCCCTCTCTGGAATGTCCTTTCCTCTGATGCTCTAATCGGCTTTATCTTCCAAAGCTTCTCTGTGAAGCCTGTCCTGATCCTCTTCCTCTATAACCTTATATAAATCAGGATAAGGTAAGTTATGCAGCATTAATAAATCACCTCAAAATCTCAGTGACTTGCAACTACACATGAATTGAACAAAGAATGACATAGGTAAGTGTCCCACTCCTGGAATGCTCAACAAGCATCCACGATGTTTTTCTCCCACCCAAGAATAGGAAAAACAAAAAACAAAGCCTTTTCTTTGTAACGTGATCATAGTGACTAATTACCTTATTAACAGATAACTTGTCATTTTTCCTAAAACAAATGTTCTTGTAGAAGTTGAATGGAACATTTGGGTAGATGATCTGTAAACAAAGAATTGGGGGAAGCAAAAAACAATTTTTCTCCTTTCTAAGTTCTTCTGGCTGGGCTAATAATCAAATTAACACGAGACAGATTAACAGAAGAAAATATCCAAAATTTATTATGGGTGTCCATGCGGGGGTGCTGTAAGAATATGAGACCAGCTCACCCGGTGTGGTTCAGTGGTTGAGCATCGACCCATGCACCAAGGGGTCAGCAGTTCGATTCCTGGTCAGGGCACATGCCCATGTTGTGGGCCAGATCCCCAGTGGGGGGCATGCAGGAGGCAGCAATTGATGTTCTCTCTCATAGATGTTTCTCTCTCTCTCTCTCTAAAATCAATAAAGAAAAAAATAATAATATAAAAAATATGGGACCAAGAGCGCATTGGGCTGTTGAGGTTTAGATGCCATTTTATTTTATTTTATTTATTTATTTATTTATTTTACCCTCACCCGAGGACATTTCTCCATTTTTTGTTCAGATAGAGTGCGAGGGAGAGAGAGGAACAGAGACAGAGAGAGAGAGAAACATCAACGTGAAAGGGACACATCGAGGGGCTGCCTCCCGCACGACCCCAACCAGGGCCCGGGATGAATGGCAACCGAGGTACGTGCCCTTGACTGGAATCGAACTCAAGACTCATTGGTCCGTGGGCCGACACTCTAACCACTGAGCCAAACCGGCCAGGGCGGATGCCATTTAAACAAAGGACCAGGGGAGCAGGGATCTGGGACTTAGAAGGCAAAGCAGGCAATTCACAGATAGATGAGAATGAGAAACATGTAGTAAATACATTCTTGCTGGGCCACCTGGAAACAATGGGGCTCAGAGGGAAGTCTAATAAACAGGGTTTGCTAGATGTCTCCCTGTCTGCCATATTTAGTTTCTATGATGATGCTAAGGTGATGCTCTCTTCCTTTAAGCATTTTTTTGTTGTTGTTTGTTTTGTTTTTAATGTCTGAATTCTTTTAGACAGGTAATGGGGGAGGGTCAAAGTTTCTTTCTGAGTCTTTTGTTTCTTAGTAACTACCTTAAAATCGAGATTCCAAAAGACATGTTTTGGAGTGGCAAAACTTTGGTCCCCCTCAGAGTCATGCTTAGAACTGCTTTTGGCCACAGTAAGCATTTAAGAAACACGGGCTCACAGCTGGGCCCACTGCTACTTTCTAACTAGTTCCAGAGCCTGTCCTGGGAGCAGCCTCAGCCGTCGTGGTGCTGTTGAGTGAGGCGGGAAGAAGGATTCAGCTTCTGTCTGAACCAGCTTGGTGCCTTCATCAGTACCCTCGTCCAGGGGGCCTAAAACCATGTGTGACCATGCTCCGAGCGGCCTAGGGGAGTTCTCCCAGGACTGTCTCCTGTCCCCATTCTGAACACACTTGCTCTATCCTGTGCACGTCATCTTAGAGGTGTCTAGTCCTTGTCTTGCCTACTGATACTTAGTTTCTGCCCAGCCCCTTAAGACAGACGTTTTGGAAAGAGCCTGCTAGGCTTGCCCTTAGCTTTTCCCTGGACTCTGTGGACTCCAAGAAGATTCATTTAATGTGAACCCCGAGAAGGAATTCATCTGCTGAGATGGACTCCCTATGGTCAACCAAGGGCCCAATTTTTTTAAACATTTTTTTTTCTTTATTGATTTTAGAGAAAGAGGAAGGGAGAGGGAGAGAGAGATGGAAACATCGATGAGAGAGAACATCGATTGGCTGCCTCTTGCATGCCCCCCACTGGGGATCAGGCCCACAACCTGGGCATGTGCCCTGACCAGGAATTGAACCAGCGACCTCTTGGTGCATGGGTCGATGCTCAACCACTGAGCCACACCGACCAGGCCAATTTTTATAAATCAGAGTCTAGTGCCCATTTGCTGACGGGGGCTCCTCAGGTACTCTGTATGCCAGGAAGAACCTCAGACTGAACTCACTATGCCTGGCTTCGGAGTTAACAACCACAGGAAAGCCTTGGTTTCTTTCCTTCCTTTTTTTTTTTTTAAGGATTTTTTCCATTGATTTTTAAATAGAATGGGAGGGGGGAAGAGAGAGAGAGAGAGAGAGACATAGAGAGATTGATTGGTTGCCTCCTGCACAACCCCAACCGGGCCAGAGATCGGATGTGTAACCGAGGTATGTGCCCTTGACTGGAAATCAAACCCACAACCCTTTGGTCCGCCCCCGACTCTCTAACCGCTGAGCCAAACCAGCCAGAGCAGAAGCCTTGGTTTCATCCTTCTACCAACTGACTGAGACCTGCCCCGTCCTATCAGAACTGCACACATTGCATCCTTGTGTGCATCTATACCAACCAATCAGAACTGCACAATTTGGATTTTTCATGTACATCAATGGGACCTAACTGAGTGGGAACTTTCCATATAAAAGGCGGCCTGCCCTTTGTCTCGGTGGAACACAATTTGCTACCTGAATCTGTGTCTCCTGGGCTGCAGCTCCTTTTGCTCAAATAAATGCCTTTTATTCTTTATTGAAGGCTAGAAGTAATTTTGGTTTACAATGCTGTCCCGTTGTCTCCCTTAGCATCCTGTTCTGCAGCCCATCAGCCCACCTTCATTCCAGGGAGCATGTTGGGAACAGACTCAGCTCTGTTAGCGCTGTGCTGAGCCCTGAGCTGAGCCCTGAGCTGTGTTTTGCTTCCCACGCCTTTGCTTTATATGCTGGCCCCTGGAGCCTATGGCCCAGGGACACCCACTGAGCCTATGTCTTGTTTCCGAAATCATTGCTTGCCCTGCCCATGATCCCCATCCCTGGGCTTGGCCTTTTGTTTGGGGTCCTGCTGTTCTGTCTCGCTCTCTTTCTTGCCTTGCCTACGGATTGGATCTTTGACTCGGAACACCACCCAGATCATGGCAGCCTGCCCTTGTTCTCCCAGGCACTGCCCTGTCAGAGCCCATGGGGAACCAGGCTTGGAACTCTGTCTGGCACAAGCCCTGCACTTCACGTCCAGATCCGTGCCCCAGCCGTGCTACGTGAGCAGCCCCAGGAGCTCCTGACGGACCCGGATGAAACTGACCATGTTTGTTGGGATTAGAGGTAGCACCAGTCCCTCCACGGGTGCTGAGGGGTCGTCCCCTTGGGAATCCACCTCCCCCTCTGGTTTCTTTTCCAATCCCAGCCTGCAACCTGGTTCCTGATTTTGAGCTTCACCTTGTTCCTTCATTGCTGGCCACTGTGGCCCTAGCTGTCCTCTGCCAGGGCGCTGAGTCTCCTTTTGATTCTTTTTGGTTAATCTTCACCTGAGGATATTTTTCCATTGATTTTTTAAAAACACTTATTTATTTTATTATTTTTAAAATATTTTTTATTGATTTAAAAAAATTGTTTCTCTTTATTGATTTTTAGAGAGCGAGGAAGGGAGAGGGACAGAGAGATAGAAACATCGACGAGAGAGAACATCGATTGGCCGCTTCCTGCATGCCCCCCACTGGGGATTGGGCCCACAACCTGGACATGTGCCCTGACCGGGAATCAAACCAGCGACCTCTTGGTGCATGGGTCGATGCTCAACCACTGAGCCACACCGGCCGGGCTTATTGATTTTTTTTAGAGAGAGAAGAAGGGAGAGGGAGAGACAGAAACATCAATGAGAGAGAGAAACATCAACATCGATTGGCTGCCTCCTGCACACTCCCTACTGGGGATCAAGCCCTCAACCCGGGTGCCCTGACCGGGAACAGAACCAGGACCTCTCAGTCCATGGGACGATGTTCAATCCACTGAGCCACATTGGCCTCGCTCCACTGATTTTTTAGATAGAGTGGAAGAGAAGAAGGGAGACAGAGAGAGAGAGAGAGAGAGAGAGAGAGAGAGAGAGAGAGAGAGAGAGAGAGACATCGATTGGTTGCCTCCCACACGACCCCGACCAAGGCCAGGGATAAACCTGCAACCCAGGTATGTGCCCTTGACTGGGAATCGAACCTGAGACCCTTCTGTCTGTGGGCTGATGTAACTGCTGAGCCAAACTGGCCAGGGCTCCTTTTGATTCTTTTGAACACAGTGCCCTGTGCTCTCTGCGCCACCGCTGCCCACCCCCCAAAGCTGAGGCCACCTCTTCAGACTCTAATGGGGAGACCGCAGGGACCACTGGTCCAGTCATATAAACAGTGCTCCTCCCGCCCAGTAAAGCTTATTCACTCATGTAAAGTACTTAGTGTGGTGTTTGGCCTAGAGTCAGTCTAGGTAAGTGTTACTTATTGTTACTGTTGTTGCTGTCACCTTATAATTAAAGCAAGCAAGGTGTGGTCCTAAAGGAGAAAGGCACACATAGCAGTTAAAAATAATAAGCCCTGCCCAGCCCGGTGTGGCTCAGTGGGTTGACATCGTCCCCTGAACTGAGAGGTCCCAGTTCAATTCCCGGTCAGGGCACATGCCCGGGTTGCTGACTCAATCCTCAGTAGGGGGCGTGTTTCTCTCTCTCTCTCTCTCCCTAAAAAATCAATTAAAATAATATTTTAAAAAATCAGAAGAAGCCATATTTTAAAGGTTATTGTACCTTACCCTTAGCCCTGCCACATTGCCTCAAACCGAGCTCCATGTATCTGGCACAGAGGACTCACCTTGACCTTTCATGAGCTAGGACTCCCTGTGGTTTCACTCTCAGTCTGTGACCCTTTCATCCAGTCCTGTGCCCCTGTGTCGTTGTTTTGCCTGTTCCTTGCTATAAGAGACCCTCCACCCGAATGAAGACTGAGGGTTATTAATTGTCCTTCCTCTCAATACCAATGGAAGTATGAGGAGCTGGGTACTTGGAGAGTGTCCAGGACCCACTGTCCTTTCGCTGTAAACAGACCGTGGGAGAGAGGCGTTCTTAGTCAAGGAACTGGACTCCAGTGGACATGGGCTTTGAAATAGGAAGATTCAAGGTTGTCAGAAGCTGCAGAGGTGCTGCTGACAGGCCCCAGGGACAGAGGGCATCTGCCATCGAGGCCACATGGCCACTGACGGGTGTGAGCCAGGATGCCAGCTGGCAGTAATCCAGAAGGAGGAGGAGCTTCACCAAAGGGAAGAGCAAACCGGAAGAAGAAAACATGTGACTTCCTCAGAGCCTGGTCCTATGCCTGGTACATAAGCATAATGTATGAATGAAAGAATGAGTGGACAAGTTAATTCAATGAGTGAAGGAAAGAGAACGAAAAAAGAGAGAATACAAACTCCCTCTCTCTCTCTCTCTCTCTCTCTCTCTCTCTTCACCTAATGAGGCTATGTTCCATCCTGGAAGAGGCACTAACTCCTGTCCCACCAGGGTGGCAGCCTGGCTGAGCAGGGGGGACATTGTGTGCAGGAAGGAAGCCGAGAAGCGTGGTATGAGGCGTCAGGGCCTAGGGAAGAACTGCTGTCTGAAGCAGGCCCATTGGTAGTTGGGCTCAGCAGAGGACTTGGTTTCAAAGAGGAACTAGCAGGATGAGCTGGAACAGGGCTTAGATGAGCTGCCACAGTGAATGTTCTCTCTTCTAAAGAGAGATCTTTGGGATGAAACTTTAAATCGCCAATGAATATGGTTCACTGGTGTAACAATGAATAACTGTTAAAAGAATTTTATTCACATGCCATGAAACTCACCCTTGTAAAAAGTGACTACAGAAGTTGTTAGTATAGTCACAGAGTTGTGCAACCATACCCACTATCTAATTCTAGAACATTTCATCACCCTGTATCCACTGAGTCATCCCCATCCCCCCCTCCTCCTAGCGTCTGGCCGCCACTAATCTACTTTCAGTCTCTGCGAATTTGCCTTTTCTGGACATTTCGTGCAAATGGAATAACACAATATGTGTGTGGCCTTCTGTGTCTGCTCCTTCACTTCGCTGCAGCATGCTTACCCAGGTTGCAGCATGTATCAGCGCTTTCTCCTTGTATGGCGGAATAATATTCTATTGTACGTACATACCATATCTTCTGCATCCGTTCACCTGTTGGTGACTGTGTTGTTTCTACTCTTGGGCTATTGTGAATAATGCTCCTATGAACATTTGTGTACAAGTTTGGGTGTGAACATGTTTTCATTTTTTCTTGAGTATAAGGTATCCACCACTTTTTGAAAGTTTGCATTATAGCCCGGCTGGTGTGGCTCAGTGGTTGAGCATCAACCCATGCACCAAGAGGTCGCCGGTTCGATTCCCTGTCAGGGCACATGCCCAGGTTGTGGGTCCGATCCCCAGTGGGGGGCATGCAGGAGGCGGCCAGTTGATGTTCTTTCTTATCGATGTTTCTATCTCTCTCTCCCTTCCTCTCTCTCTAAAAATGAACAAAGAAAAAAAAAAAAGAAAGTTTGCATTATACCACTTAATTTCTGTGAAAGACCTACATTAATACCTGTTTTATTGCTAACCACAAGAAATCTGAAGAGCCTTTACAAAAAAGGTGAAAAGCAAAAATATCATTCAGCATGTGTTTTGCAGCGAGCCTTCATAGAGGCAGTGCACTCCCCTAGCAGTGAGGGGGCACTGCTTTTAGTAAATGTTAGTGTTATTTACTATGATTTGGCAGGTTATTTTTTGGGTCTGGGAATGCTCAAACATTTTTTTTTTTCATGTAAATTAATGGTAACTACCTCTTCTTTTGCTTTTCTGCTTACCAAAGGTTTCATAGGAACACTCTACTTTTGGATAACGGAAGAAATCTGAATACCTAGGGGTAGAGTTGCTTGGTCATGTGGAAGGTAAACCCGTGTTTATCTTTTTGGGGACCTACCAAGTTGTTTTTCATAGTGGCCGCACTATTTTACATTCCTACCATCAGTGTATGAGGGTTCCAATGGCTACACATCTTGGCCAACACTTGTTGTCGGTCTTTTTATACTCATGCTGGTGGGTAAGAAGCTGTACCTCGTCGTGGCTTTGAATTGTATTTCTCTAATAACGATGTCGAGCATCTTTTCATACATGTATTGGCCATTTGTATGTCTTCTTTGGAGAAATATCTACAACGTGTATAACTTTACCTCTTTACACGTATATCCATATTCCCCGGTACAGCCTGGAACTGGGCGTGAGTTCTGATAACTGTTTCTTCAGTTACCATCAGTGATTAGAGTGGAGGGGTAATTTCCTGAGGTTCCCTTGAAGGAAGAGGAATGCTGTGTGGGTTGATGATTTTCCTCAATGTTGCTTATCTTGGCTGTCAGGTGGCATATTACTGTGGGGATTAAGTTTAGTATTTAAATATGGGCAGCATGATATTCAGTGGTTCATATGGGTTCAGTGATACCTGTTATTTAAGGTCTGCATCTGATTGGCTGATGCCCATCTGTAATGGCTGTTGAGGAAAGCTCCAAAAGTCTAAATTCAAGATGGATTTCAAAGAACTGACACATAGCCCGGCTGGTGTGGCTCAGTGGTTGAGTGCCCACCCATGCACCAAGAGGTCGCCGGTTCGATTCCCGGTCAGGGAACATGCCCAGGTTGTGGGCCCAATCCCCGGTGGGGGCATGCAGGAGGCGGCCAATCGATGTTCTCTCTCATTGATGTTTCTCTCCCTCTCCCTTTCCCTTCCTCTCTCACTAAAACCAATAAAGAAAAAAAATTAAAAAATAAAAAAGAATGATTTCATTAAAAAAAAAAAAAGACCTGACACAGAGCCTTATTCAAATCCATAAGAGCTATAATAGGAGAAACTTACATGGGCAAAGCAGCTGGCCCAGCGGTGAAGAGCTGGGAAGAGTCCACATCCCTCCTGGGACAGAATCCCTTTTATAGGGGTTAACAGTAAAAGCATATGGTGGGTACACAGCAGATCCAGAAAGAACAATGCATTCCTAAGTCAACAGATAACATCAGGCAGCTATCACACTCTATACATTCATGAACCTCCCTCCTGGGGGCCTGATGTTTATCTTCGGGCAGCATTCCAGCTTTCTGGGTTGTCAGCCAAGCCTGAGGCTACAGAGAGTTAAAGTCACAGGGAGTTAAATGAAGAACCCAACATTTCCCAGCGTCTTCCCTGCTGAAGCCATGTTGCATCTCAGTGAGTTCCCTACAGTGGCTGTTTGACATTCTTGTATACAGATTATCTGGCTCACTTGCCTGGCATATGGTTGGTAATTGCTAATTTTCTTTCCTTTCCTTCTCTTTTGGGCTCTTTTACATCTTGCGGTCCTCGAGAGTAAGCCATTGATTGCTAGTATCTATTTTTTATTGGTTTACATCACTGAATTTTCACCTCAGCTGGACCCTGAAGTGTGCTTTGGTGATTTGGTGGGTGTTCTGGTTCTGTATCATGAAAACAAGATCTTTCATACAGCCACAATGACACTAGCAATTGCTCATAATCCCAGAGCCCCCACTAAACCCCTTGGTCTATAGACCTGAAGAACCTTTTTATTTTATTTTATTTTATTAAAACAATTTTTTTTCCTTTATTGATTTTAGAGAGAGAGGAAGGGAGAAAGAGAGAGAGAGAGAGAAACATCGATGAGAGAGAACATCGATTGGCCGCCTCCTGCATGTCCCCACTGGGGATTGGGCCCACAATCTGGGCATGTGCCCTGACTGGGAATCGAACCGGCGCCCTCTTGGTGCATGGGTCAATGCTCAACCACTGAGCCACACCAGCCGGGCCGGTATAAAAAGAAGTCTTAAAGGACACACACCTAACTGTTAACAGTAGTCACACTGAGTGATTAGAACTGGGGAAGTGGGAGGTGGATGGGGGTAGATGGGTACTTTTCCTTACCTTATTGTTTAAATGTTGTGTACTGAGAGAGCCTTGCTTCCTAATGAAATAAAATTCAACTAGCCCTGATTGGGTAGCTCAGTTGATTAGAGTGTCGTCCCAATAGGCCAAGGTTTTGGATTCGAATGCATAAATAAGTGGAACAACAAATTGATGTTTCTCTTTCTCTCCCTCCCTCCCTTCCTCTCTCTAAAATCAATAAATAAAAAATTAAAAATTTTTAATTGGGATTTTTTTTTTTTAATTCAAAAGAGTTGACTAGTCTTTTTTTTATTTTTTTAATTCCCACCCGAGGATATTTTTCCATTTATCTCCAGATAGAGTGGAAGGGAGGGAGAGAGGGGTGGGGAGAGACAGAGAGAGAGAAACATCAATGTGAGAGAGACACATTGATTGGTTGCCTCCCGCACGACCCCAACCAGGGCTGGGGACGAACCACAACTGAGGCGCGTGCCCTTGGCCAGAATTGAACCCGAGACTCCCTGGTCCGAGGGCCGACGCTCTAGACACTCTAACCACTGAGCCAGACCAGGAAGGGTGAGTCAACTAGTCTTAATCACCAGGTACATAAGCTCTATTCTACATAAACAGCTACTTCACAGTCATAATAACCCCACAATCGCCATCACACAGTGCCTCCAAACATCCATCTAGGGCTGTAAATGGGAATCTAGCCGGATCTATGGACAAAGGGGAGGCAGGTTGGATTGAGGAGCCAGATCAGGGCCTTGGTTGGGAAACAAGAAGCTATACTAGAGCCAGGGACTGAGGCAGAGCTAGGGACAGTGGAACCCCTCCCATCCAGCTCCTTCGAGGTCTACAGGGTCTCAGGAATGTTACAGCATCTACTTTCTGGGTCATCAGCTACATTTTCTCCTAGCTTGGAGCCCTTGCTTCTCATTTGCTGAAGGTCCCCTGAGGGCCAGTCCTGGTGCTGGTGGGTGAAAGGGTTAGTAATGTTTTCAAGGGTAAAGGTAAAAGCTTGCAAAAAGTGGAAACTGAAAAATGCATTGCCTGCATGACCTTTGCTCAGCCTTCTGTTGAGTATGGATTATCCGATTATCCACAAGACAATGAATTACCCAGCTGGGTGAGATACCAGGCCAGTCCAATTGCAAAGTGGACAATGGGCCATGCAGAGTACGTCAGCAGGAACTGCTGGAAGCTACGAGTATATAACCTACACCCCAACTGTTATTCGGGGCTGACCCCTTTCCGGCTCAGCCCGCCTGCACCCAAGCGCATGCAATAAAGCCGTTTTGCTCTACATTGGCCTTGTGTTGGGGATGTGATCTCCTGCTGGCTCAGACCTTTTAGTGGGTGGAGGAGGTCTGTGCCTTCACAGCCTAAGCAGGAGGGAGACTTGTAAACAGGTAAAGTTCACCGCCCCGGAGTGCTTGCACCACAGAGGTGACTGAAAGAGGGAGGGATCTTTGTGCAGAAGTCACCTCTGAGTCACCTCTGAGTCACTTCTGAGTCACTCTGAAGAATGAATAGGAGTTGGTCACATCAACGAAAGCAGGGCAGGAAGTTACAGGCAGGCAGAAGAGCAGAAGGCCCAGAGACGGGAAATACTGCCGAAGGCAACCTAAGAAGCTGATGAACAGAGGCGAGGCTGAGAGGCCACAATCAGGAAGGGAAACCGGCAGAGCGCTGCAAGCAGGAGACAGGAAGTCAGCTTTGAGCTTAGAGAGATTTGCTGGTGGTGGTGGAGGGGAACGGGTGGCGAGAGCAGCTAACGATCTCTTGTCCAGGTGAGAAGTGACGTGGGCCTGCATTCAGCGGCCGCTGGATTCAGACCACGCTGCCCTCCCCTCTGGGCCGTTCTTGAAGCTGCCCACTGTGCTTGTCATGTCCTTTCCCTCTCCTTCCTTCTCTAAACTTTTAGTATGTGCCCCTAGCGGGAACCGAACCCGGGACTCTCTGGTCCGCAGGCCAACGCCCCAACCGCTGAGCCAAACCGGCCAGGGCCCTTCTCTAAACTTTTAAAACTCAGGTACACCTCCACGAAGAAAAGTTCACTGACATCCTCACCCCCCCGCCCACTCCCAGGTGGGTCAGGTGAGACAGGCCAGTGAACCAGGACAAGTGAACAGGGAAACTGAGCCACGGTGAAATGGCCAAGCAATTTACAGCCATCTAGTAAAACAAAATCCTGTCTTCTCTAACCAAGGACACTTAAGAGTAAATGACTTGTGCTTCTCCTCCCTAACCAGAGTGTAAATAGCTTAGATCACCCTACTCAGGGACATGGATAACAGAAATCCAATTAATGCCATTTGCCAACCACACCCAGGGACAGATGAGGTTAAGGGTATAAATCTCATTTTGGCACATCAGCATAAAGCTGATGAATATTCTATTGAGAGCCTCCCCTAAATCCCCAGCCTTTAAAACCCTCAAGACAGCCCTGGCCAGTTTGACTCAGCGGTTAGAGCGTCAGCCCGCAGACCAGAGAGTCCAGGGTTCGGTTCCTGCTAAGGGCACGTACCTCGGCTGTGGTTCGTCCCTGGAGCCGGTTGGGGTAGTGTGGGTGGCAGCCAGTCAATGTGTCTCTGTCGCATTGATGTTTCTCTCTTTCTGTTCCTCCCTCTCTCCCTCCTGCTCTATCTGAAGATAAACGCAAAAAAATGTCCTCGGTGAGGATAAAAAAATAATAATAATAAAAAAATAAATAAAACCCTCAAGACAAAGGAGCCGGGGAACATGCCTGGGCCTCTCCCTTTCTCCTCTCCTTCCCCAACAGGTGTGCACCTTCTACACTCTAGGGGTTCCCACGAGACTTGCAATCAGGGGAGCAATGGGCAGTGGCAGTTCTGGGCTAGCCCCCTGAACCTGTCCCAAGGCCCCCTTTTCTCTGACTCTCCACTGAGCTGACAGCAGCCCCACCCTGGCTCACTTCTTTCCCATATAACATTTCTGGAGCCAAAGCAGCCCCACCTGGGCTCGCTCCTGTTGCTTCTTCTATCTCAGGCCCTTCCTTCTTTCACTGCCTCCTGCTTTAATAAACATACTCTCAAAATAACCTGGACTTGTGTTGTGAAATCTTTTCTGCATGAAGTCAAGAATCCACACGCGCCCTGGTCGGTTTGGCTCAGCGGTTAGAGCGTCGGCCTGCGGTCCAGAGAGTCCCGGGTTCGGTTCCCGCTAAGGGCATGTACTTCGGTTGCAGTTTGTCCCCGGCCCTGGTTGGTCGTGCGGGTGGCAGCCACTCGATGTGTCACTTTCACATCGATGTTTCTCTCTCTCTCTTCCTCTCTCTCCCTCCCACTCTATCTGAACAAAAAATGAAAAAAAAATGTCCTCAGGTGAGGATAAAAAAAAAAGAATCCACACGTGACTGGTCAGCCATAGGCAGACCCGCTCTGGGCCGGGCACTATCCGGCAACACAGAGACGCCTAATCTGGGCTCTACGAGGCTCTGCATTTCTCTGGCTTTGTGTGAATCCTGTTGCTCTATGATTGCATTTTGACTTTTTTTTTTTTTTTTTTTTTTTTTTAGTACATGCCCCTAGTGGGAACCGAACCCAGGACTCTCTGGTCCGCAAGCCAACGCTCCAACCGCTGAGCCAAACCGGCCAGGGCGCATTTTGACTTCTGAATCAGACTGTGATTTTCCTAGGGCAGGGACAAGGTCTCATTAGTCTTTGGGTCTCTGATGCCTAGCACAAAATCTGACCTGAGAAGGTAATTAATACATGTCTGTGACTGAATGAAGGAAAACTACAGAGGGAAGATGAGAGATATTTGGAAGTTAAATCAGGATGACTTGTCAAGTGATGGGACAGGGCTGGTGAGAAGGTGACATCTAAGCTGACTCCAGGTTATCTGGTTTGGGAGTAGAGGGGTCTGAGCTGTTGTTACTTCTGAAAACCAATGTGTGTGTGTATGTGTGTGTATGTGTGTGTGTGTGTGTGTGTGTGTGTGTGTGTGTGTGTTTGCGCGCACGCAAGCGCGTGTGCATATCACTCTCACTAACCAATTCTCCAACTCTCCGGACACCAACTGAGTGTCCAACAGTTCAATTCAATTCTCACACTATCTACCTGGAGTTAGTGTCAGATTCCACAGGTGAAGAGCTCAGTCCCACCAGACTGCCTCTACTTCGGACGCCAATCGCAAGTCCCAGGTTCCCACCAGTACTTCTGACCAACTGGCTACAAATTGGGGGTTTCCACAACCCCCTCTTCAGTTTCAGTGATTTGTTAGAAGGGCTCACAGAAATCAATGACACAGTTTACTTGCATTTACCGCTTTACTGTAAGGGATATAACTCAGGAACAGAGAAAAGAGGGAAGAGACACATGGGGCAAAGTATTGGAGGTGGAGCTTCTGTGCCCTCTCTGGGGGTGCCATCCTCCTGGCACCCAGCACCTCAATGTATTTACCAACCCAGAAGCTCTTTGAACCCCATTGCATATCACTGGAAGCCTGGCATGCATAAGTTAAGCAAAAAGGGAATTTATTGATTAACATAACTGAAAATTCCAGGGGGTAGATATAACTTTAGCCATGGCTGGATACAAATGTCTGGACCTTGATTTCACTCCCTGATGATTCAGTCTCACTTCCCATCTCTAAGCTCCGTTCTCAGCAAGTTTACCCTGTGTGGTGGCAAAAATGGCTCCAGTAGCTCCAGCCCATTCCTTCCCAGCTCTGTTCCAGCCAGAAAGGGCTCGCTTCTGAGGTCAGGGGCCAGCAGCAGGGTCTTGTGGCAGATAAGGAGGGATGGGTCCTTGGAGGGTGGGGGAAACACAGTAGGGAGTGGGGCAGGCAATGCTCTGAAATCCTGCCAAGGTGGAACTCAGACAGCGTGGGCACAGTGCCTGGTGCTTTGCAGCTCTCAGGAAATACTTCCATGCTGCATGAAAATACGCACTACTGAGCCATGACCCGGGACTCTGGGACAGAAGCTATGTCCCTGCTTTATGGTCATTGTGGGCTCAAAGGGTGAGGATGCCTCCTGGCTGAGTCAAGATACTCCAAAAGCCTGCAAGGCACAGGCCCTTTTTATTTTTGATATTTAATTGCTCATCTCTCTAGGGAAATACAGGCAAGAAGACAAAAGTTCCAAACATGGAGAAGTTGCAGAGTCGATAAATCTTTTAAGGTTATTATAGCCTTAGTCCTTATTCCATAATCTCCAGTTCTTTTTCCTAGATGGAACCTAGGAGCCCAGTTTATTAATGCATTCACTCATCTAATAAGAATTTATTGATCACCTACTCTGGGCCAGATGCTGGAGATACAAAGGTGAAGAAGGTCCCATCTTAGCGCTTGAGGTGCGGGGAGGGAAACAAATGACCATCCTGAATTTAATAACTGTGAATAATTAGTGTATTGGAAGAGCTTCGGAAGGAAGGAGCAGCCCTTTCCCCCGGGGCTGTTTCACCTGAGCTGTCTGTTGGCGGCTTCTCAGCACAGTGGGGTTGAAATCATCTAAATTCAGGCCTGAAGCACTGCCCTATATTGCACTTGGGAGGGTAAAGTTGGCATGAGTTTTACCGAGGAAATAATAACTAGCTGAATTTTCCAGCGTCTTCTCTTCCAGGAATGTTATCTGCACGTGTGAGAAATCCCACGGGAACAGGGTTTTACACTGCGGCGCTATTGGTAATAACAAAGACTGGAAATAGATGTAATGCTCAACATTAATTAGGAAGATGGTGCAGCCACACAAAGAAAAGCAGACCTCCAGCAGGTCCTCAAATGACGTCATTTAGGTCAATGTCATTTTCTATGACAGATGCTTAGTGCCACAGAAACTTACTTTTTTAAATTTTTTTATCCTCACCCGAGGGACATTTTTGCATTTACCTTCAGACAGAGTGGGAAGGAGGGAGGGGGGAAGAGAGAGAGAGAGAAACATCGATGTGAGAGGGACACATCGACTGGTTGCCACCCACACAACCCCAACCGGGGCCGGGGACAAACTGTAACCGAGGTACGTGCCCTTAGCAGGAACTGAACCCGGGACTCTCTGGTCTGCGGGCAACGCTCTAACCACTGAGCCAAACTGGCCAGGGCAAACTTAACTCCTGTGTGTAGATGCCTGTTTATATCATTAGCCTATGGTAAAAATGGCTTCGTTATATGTCATGTCATTTAAAGTCACAGAACCTATCCACGACATTCAGTGAGGATTCACTGCATAAAAGCAAAGAGGAGCCCTGGCTGGTTTGGCTCAGCGGTTAGAGCGTCGGCCTGCGGTCCAGAGAGACCTGGGTTCGGTTCCCGCTAAGGGCATGTACCTCGGTTGCAGTTTGTCCCCGGCCCTGGTTGGTCGTGAGGGAGGCAGCCACTCGATGTGTCCCTTTCACGCTGATGTTTCTCTCTCTCTCTCTTCCTCTCTCTCCCTCCCACTCTATCTGAACAAAACATGGAAAAATGTCCTCAGGTGAGGATAAAAAAAAAAGCAAAGAGGAAACTGTGTGTTGTTCTGGAACATTCTCCAAGACATGCTGAGAAGTGAAAAAGCAAGTGCCTGAACTGTGTTATAATATGCTGTCTTTTTTAGAAAAAAGGAGAAAAAATATTGCTTATATATATAAACTATACATATACATAAACTAGTATAAACTAGCTCTGGAAAGTATAAAAGAAACGGACATTTCCTTCAGGGAGAGGAACTGGGTGTTCAGGGGATGATGAGAGGAAAACTTCACTGTGTACTTTTTTACCATTTGACTTTGTAATGCATTATCTATTTTTTTAAAAAGCATCCCTTGCCCGGCCAGTGTGGCTCAGTGGTTGAGCATCGACCCATGCACCAAGAGGTTGCCAGTTCCATTCCCAGTCAGGGCACATGTCCAGGTTGTGGGCCCGATCCCTAATGGGGGGCATGCAGGAGGCAGCCAATCGATGTTCTCTCTCATCGATGTTTCTCTCTCTCTCTCTCTTTCTCCCTTCCTCTCTCTCCAAAATCAATACAGAAAAAAAAGAAAAAAGCATCCCTCTCCCCATTCTCCTTAGCTGGGGGCTGGGAGAGGGATATAATTTGCATCTCTGGGGGATGTGCCTGGTTGATTTTGTCTCAATGATCCCTTTATCTGCCATCAGAAAGTCCATTTGGGGCACTCCTGCCTTCACCCTGACTAGGCATAGACTTTCAGCATCCCAATAGCTGTGCACTAGCTTTCAGTTCCTTTTCCCACCCCCGACAACAGGACTGTGCTCTCACAAACCTCGGGGTTTGATCTGTGTAAGGCCCCACGTCTCCAACTTCACGGTCTCCTGGTTGGTTCCGGTGGCTGGCAGCTGCGTGGACACTCCAGCATCTCATCTTTACTGCTTGACAGCTGAGCTGTATTCAGTTCAGTTTGTGCCTTGCTCTGGGGCTGCTCCAGTTGTGGGCTCTTCCTACTCTGGTGGGGAAAGTCCCCTTTAAGCCGGTGCTTAAAACTGAAACCCAAGTGTAAGTGTAACGGCCATGGAAAGGCGGGGTCTCAAGCACCTCCTAAGTCTTCGCTGTTCTTCGGAATTCAGGGCCAAGGTGGGTGGAGGAACCCATCTCTTGGTAGTTTCTAAACCTAGATTTGTTTTCCCTCCAGGGAGGGATTTTTGTCCCCTGCCTCTCCCTCCCTACCATATCTTTTCTTTTATGATTCCCATTTTAAATTTAGCCAAGAATTGCAGACAGTTTCTTTTTATTTTTTTCTGTATTGATTTTACAGAGAGACAAAGGGAGAGGGAGAGAGAGATAGAAACATCGATGAGAAAGAACATCGATTGGCCACCTCCTGCATGCCCCCCACTGGGGATTTGTCCCACAACCTGGGCATGTGCCCTGACCGGGAATTGAACTGGCAACCTCTTGGTGCATGGCTTGATGCTCAATCACTGAGCCACACTGGTGGGGCTGCAGACAATTTTTTTTTCTTTATTGATTTTAGAGAGAGAGGAAGGGAGAGGGAGAGAGAGATAGAAACATCTATGAGAGAGAACATCGACTGGCTGCCTCCTACATGGCCCCCACTGGGGATCTGGCCCACAACCTGGGCATGTGCCCTGACCGGGAATCGAACTGGCGACCTCTTGGTGCATGGGTCGACACTCAACCACTGAGCAACACTGGCCGGGCTGCAGACAATTTTTAAAGGTGAAAAGAAGCCACAGAGCGATCCCCCTCTCTTTCTCTGCCAAACCAAAGAGGAGGGTTTAGGAACTGACTCTCCCATTTTCCTTAGATACCTTAAGCAGGGGGGTTGAGGGTTGGGGTGTGTCTCAGGGGCCAGGCAGATAAAGCAAATGAAAGTAGCCACCCAGGAGTAAGGTAATGGGGACGATGAGGACAGTGTGGGAGCGCGCAGCTGCTGCTCTGCCCAGCCCATATTGGTATGCGGATTTGTTTTTGTTGAGCAGGGGAGGAACATGAGAGTTTGATGTTAAATTGCATGTATCTTTAAAACATTGTGAGTATCGCAATCCAGGGTAGGCCTAGGCAAAAGGCTGCATGTCTGTTAGTTTTCCCAGCTGCCCCTCAGTGGGAAGCCTAGAGTCTGTTGTCATCAAAACCGAGGGACACTGCAAGGACCGAACCTGAGTATCAGATTGTGGGATGAAGTCTGTTCTGTTTTTACAAAAATGACCCCTCATTTCCAGACTTTTCCTGTAACATGGCAACAGTCTGTTCCTGAGTCAGAGAAATTAAGATGGGTAAACAATGACTGTAAATTAAATGAATAGTCCAGGCTACGGAACACCCACGGTGGCTGCTTGGATCTTGCCGGCTCCCTGGCATTCTTTTCGGTTTTTGCATTCCTTCATCCACCATAGTACATTTGGGCTGGACTTCATTCAGCTGCCACTTAGTTTGGCTTATTGATACGTTCTTGTCATTGCGTGTATGTTTTCTGGATGAGTTGAAGCCTTCCCCTGCCACAAGGCTGATACCCTAACAATGGCAAAGAAACTGTTAGAAAAGTGTTTCCCACTTGGGGTATTCCTTCCACAATCTCCAGTGACTGGGGCACCCACTTCACTGAACAAATCATTGATGGACAAGCTTGAAAATTTCTTGGAATCATCACTGACCCTATCATCCTCCATTATCAGGCAAGGTTGAGAGAAATAGTGGGAAAACTGGATTCAAGCAGAAGAAGTTGAATTACACAGGGTTGTAATTTTATTTGAAATATTGATGATATTCAAAATCTTTTGTTTTTCAGATCAAAGGAATTTTTTTTCTTTCTCTTAAACGACCTGTGACTTAGAACACTTTGGTAAATTATATCTTTGTAAGCAGTATTGAAACATTTATTTTTTTCTCTCGACTCGAGTCTTCCAGAATTTGGAAACTCTCAATGAGTGAATATTTTTATTTTCATGCCAGTATGTTTGCTTGCATAAGTTCATAAGAATCTTTTCTCTTTAAAACAGGTCATAATGAGAAACTTGTTTTATTAGTAAGGCTTTTTCTGGAATGTCATATTTGAGAGAGACATACATAGACTCAGATATGACAGAAAGCTTTAAGGAATAAAGACAGACTTTGGAAGCCAGTAAAAGCTTCTTGGGAAAACAGCTTGATACCTTGCTTACCTGGTTCACAGCAGTCTTTCCAGGTAAGGAATGAAAGTTGCTTGTATTACAGTTAATGTCTGATGGAAAGTTCTTGTCTTGACTTTTCTGACCTTGAGAGGCGTTTTAAAGTTCAATCTGAGGATTCTTTATGAAAAATTACAGCAAAGCAGATTTTTAAAAGCCTGTGCAGTTAATTACTATTCTTGATGATCTTGTAAAACTAATTAGGCCAGCCCCGGCTGGTGTGGCTCAGTTGGTAGAGTGTTGTCCTGTGCACCGAAAAGTTGCTTGTTCAATTCCCAGTCAGGGCACATGCCTCTGTTTTGGTTCAATCCCAAGTAGGGGGCGTGCAGAAGGCAGCTGATAGATGTTTCTCTCTCACATCAATGTTTCTCTCGCTCTCTCTCCCCCTCCCTTCCTCTCTTTCTAAAATCAATTTTAGAATATATATATATTTATATATAATTGGGCCAAGTTTATTAAAACTAAACTTATTTGCCCGGCCATTGTGGCTCAGTGGTTAAGTGTCAACCAGTGCACCAAGAGGTCACCGGTTTGATTTCCAGTCAAACCGCCCAGGTTGTGGGGCATGCAGGAGGCAGCCAATTGATGTTCTCTCTCATTGCTGTTTCTATCTCTCTCTCCCTCTCTGATTGGGTTGCAGGCACAGTCTCCAACTCCCTCCTCCCTTGATACATGAAAAGAATTCTGAGAAACAGGATGTTCCAGAACACTACCCCAGGTGTCCAGGTTGAATCACCCTGGGAGTGGAGCCCTCCTTGGTCTCCTTGCGGTTATACCTACGCAAGTAGCCAAATCACATTGTCCTCTCCCTCTAAGGGCTGCCAGCCCCTCACCCATACATCCCCTATATAACCCTGCCTGTTAGAGATACCGGCGCTGCCCCGCCTTAGGAGTCAGCCCGGCAGGTAACTCCCCAATAAAGCTCTCTTGCCTGAACCCAGGTGTGTTCCTCCTTCGGCCGGCCTTTCACTCTCCCTTCCTCTCTTTCTCTAAAATCAATAAAGAAAAAAAAACATACAAAAAACTAAACTTATTTTACAAATAAATGAGCTTTAATTTGGCTATATTTGATAAAAAATGAGGTGATTTTAGACAGAAAAATCGTTTTGATAGAAACTATAACTTTGTGGTTATTAGATTCTAATGTCTTTGGAGTTTGTTTTTGTTTTAAAATTTCAGCCTATAAACGGCAATGGATCCTGAATTTTCCTAGTTTTCTTAAATATTTGGCTGCAACTTTCTGAACTAACATTTTCACATTTCCATCCTTTGACTTGGAATCATTGAGAACTAAAAATGCCCTTTTCTCAAAGCCATGCCAACGAAAGCGGGACAGACGACTTGCTATAGACTTTAGAGAAATCACCACAGCAGGTCATGTCTGGACAATCTTTGTTCCTGTTGCAGAAAGATCACTAGAGACATTCAAACTGAAGACCAGGAGAATCTATCAGACTGTCACTGCCTGCCCTCACTCTATCTGAAGATGATTTGAGACGAACATCTAGAAATCTTCTTGACTGCCTGCCTTCGGAACTCAGAAACCGGAATTACAGTCTGCTCTAATCATTAACTTTTCTTTTTCTTTTTTCTTTCTTTCTTTCTTTCTTTCTTTCTTTTTTTTTTTTTTTTAATAGAGATGCCTCCTATTAAATACTCAATTGCTTGCACCATAGGGTTATATATGGAAACCCACCACCATCACCACCTCCTGAATTGAGACAAACTTTAACTAAACTGAACTTTTCTCAAGACTGAGACTGGTTTAATGAGATCTAGAACAATCTACCAACCCAAGTTCTGGAATGTGCAACTTCCAGGGAAGTTTCAGAGGAGGGAACTATGGGGGTTCAGAGCTAGTCACCCCAAGACGTGCCTCTGTGGTATGCAGATTGGAACTAAAGGCAACTTTAGCTGAAGGCTTAAGAGAATCTTCTGCTCCGCCCTTAACTACCTAGAAGAACTTGAATTAGGGCCTTGCCCATAATAAGAGATTATCAGAGATAACAGAGCAGGGCAAACTTCTGTTTATTAAGTATCTGCTCTTATTATCCTGCAGATATCTATTATTCTTACCTCACCCCTAACTCAGGATGTCATATATGTCTCAATCTCCCTTTCAATATCTGAACCTTTCTGCATGTGGGGTCTCTGACTCTCTCATGAATGAGGGGTCCCCATACATATGTATGTATTAAACTTGATTATTTTCTCTTGCTAATTTGTCTCATATCTATTTGATTATTAGACCAGCCAGAAGACCCTTAAGGGTAGAGGAAAGTTTGTTCCTCCCCCACAACAGTAAATCTCGAAGTTGAATGGTGTTGGTCCTCCAACTTTATTCTTCCTCTTCAGTATTGTGTTGGCTATTCTGTATCTTTTGCCTCTCCATACAAACTTCAGAGTCAGTTTGTAGAGATCACAAAATAACTTGCTAGGATTCTGATAGGCATTGCCTTGGATTTATAGATCAGGTTGGGAAGAAATGACATCTTAGAGACAGGTTAGTAAGCCAGGACAAATGAAATGGGGAAAGTGAAATAGAAAGTTAAATGGCCAAGCAATTTATAGCCATCTAGTAAATTGCAAAACGCTATCTTCCCCAACCAAGGACACTTAAGAGTAAATAGTTTATACTTTTCCTCCCCACCAGAAGGTAAATAGGTTAAATTACCCTACTCAGGGAGATAGATAACAGAAATACAATTAGGCCATTTGTGCCAACCACACCCAAAGACAGACGAAGTCAGGGAATACATTGCATTTTGGTGCATAACTCTATTGAGATCTGCTCTAAGACCTCCCCTAAAATCCCCACCTTTATAAAACAGATACGAATCCTCAAGGCAAGGATCCAGCTCTGGACTTCCTCTGGAGCACACCCACGCCTTTGGTCCCTCAGGTGTGCATCTTTACTTTTCTCTCCTAAACTCAGGGTCCCCATGAGACTTGCAACCAGGGGAGCAATGGGCAGTGCCATCTTGTCCTGGACTAAACCTCTGAATCTGTCTCCAAGGCCCCCTTTTCTCTGTCTCTGCAGTGAGCTAACAGCAGTCCTGTGGTGTCTTACTTCTTTCCTATAACATTTCTAGAGAGTCAAAGCAGAGGACCACATAGGCTCTCTCTTGTTGCTTCTACCCTAAGCCCTTCCTTTGTTTCACTGTCCCCAGCTTTAATAAATAAACTCTCAAATCACCTGGACTCATATTGTGAAATCTTTCCTGCATGAATTCAAGAACACACACACTACAGGTTGGCCGAGGCAGACCCACTCCAGAGTTGATCCCTTTCCAGTGACATCTTAACATCTTGCATCTTCTTATCCATGAATGTATCTCTCCATTTATTTAGATCTTTAATTTCTTTCATCAGTTTTGTAGTGGTTTTTTTTTTTCATATAGGTCCTATACATATTTTGTTAAATATATTCCTGAGTACTTATCTTTTGGGGGCTGCTAATGCAAATTATATTGTGTATGTGTTTTTGTTTTTAATTTCAGGTTTTCTTTTTCTTTTATTTTTTAAGATTTTTTAATTTTTACTTTATTTTATTTTATTTTAATCCTTACCCAAGGACATTTTTGCATTTATCTTCAGATAGAGCTGGAGGGAGAGAGGGAGGGAGAGAGAGAAAGAAACATCGATGTGAGAGAGACACATCGAGTGGCTGCCACCCACACGACCCCAACAGGGGCTGGGACAAACTGCAACTGAGGTACGTGCCCTTAGCAGGAACTGAACCCTGGGCTCTCTGGTCCATGGGCCGACGCTCTAAACGCTGAGCCAGACTAGCCAGGGCTATTTTATTTTTTAAGTATTTTTTCTTTATTGATTCTAGAGAGAGAGGAAAGGAGAGAAAGAGAAATATGAGAGAGAACATCAACTGGCTGCCTCCCACATGCCCCCCACTGGGGATTTGGCCCACAACCTGGGCATGTGCCCTGACCAGGAATCGAACTGGCGACCTCTTGGTGCATGGGTCGATGCTCAACCACTGAGCCTCATTGGCTGGGCAGTGGGGCAAGTTTTAATTGGAGGACCTTGGGTCTTGGCCATTTATGGTAAGGGGAGTCAGCACTGGATTTTCCTGAACAAGGAACCCTTTGCTTCTAAAAAGCTTCTAGTGTTCAATTTCTGCTTATGTCCCAGCCCTCTGGTTTCCTGTGTGAGTGTGGTGGTGGCGGGGCAGTGGTAGAGACTGGTTCTGAGTGCAGCTGGAGGCCACAGTTCTCTCCTCTGCACATGTTTTGGCTGCATGGTGTGGTTTTCATCTGTTGTCTCCGAAAAGCAACCCAGTATCTTATTAAGTAGGATAGGACCATTCTGAGCTGGTCTGCAGTTACAGCATTACACAAACACCATTATGTGACAGTTACCTGCACTATTCAGCACTGTAGCATGCTATACACCTTAGAAGCTGCCGGGGGTGGGGGTGGGGGGGACAGAATTTGTCACACCAAAATGTGTCTCTTTGGCATATGACTTATTCAGAATTTGTCACACCAAAATGTGTCTCTTTGGCATATGAATTATTTTAGGCTGGTTACTTTTAAGAAACAGCAGACGCGGGAGAATCTCTGAAAACCAAGAAGTCATCCTTTGTAAAAGACACATTGGTAAGGGAAACCTCTTTTGTGAAACTGTTTTCCTTGCTGCACCAGGAAGAGGGTGATGACCTTATCTCCAGAAATGCTTGTGAACGCAGAAAGCAACTTGGTCTGCACAACAACCTCACCCTTGTTTATTGTGCTTTTCCTGGTAACCTCTCATTACTATCCCCGCCACCAGCATCTTTTGTTTTCAGCTGAAGATAGTATTTAAGGTGGTGGCTTCGGCTGTTTCGGTGAGTTAGTCAGTTTTCCTGGGTCTCTCCCAGGAAGTATCCATGCTATTAAATTTGTCAACGTATTAAATGTTCAAACCTGTAGAGAATTTTAATTAATTTTAAAAAATCTTTTAATTTATTATTATTATTATTATTATTATTATTTTTGTTAATCCTCACCCAAGGATATTTTTCCACTGATTTTTTAGATAGAGTGGAAGGGAGGGAGGGAGAGAGAGAGAGAGACATCCATGTGAAAGAGACACATCAATTGTTTGCCTCCCTCACAACCCCCATGGAGGCCGGGGATTGAACCTGCAACCCAGGTACATGCCCTTGACCGGGAATTGAACCTGAGATCCTCTGTCCGTGGCTGACACTCTAACCGTTGAGCCAAACCAGCCAGGGCCTGTAGATAATTTTTAGGAGTTTTTTTTTTTGAGCCAAACTGATGACATATGCTAAAGAGCAGTATTTCAAATGCTCCAGAGAATAACAGTTTTGCAGCTTCTTTTATGCATTTGAAATTAAGGAGGGGAGTAAGGAAGATGACTTGGAGGGGGGAGAAGCAAGGCAGGGGTCAGATTACAGGACAGTTAACACGACTGTGTGCTCTGTTAAGGGTTAATACCCCCTCTGAGGGGTATTGCTTCTGGTATTTCAAAGGTGTGCTAACCTCCATGCACAAGAACAATGCACAGGGCTGGTTTAAAACCTTTCACTAAAGAAGTCACAGGCCTGGGCTCTGGCCACGCGGCTCGGTTGGTTGGAGCCTCATCCCGTGCACCAAAAAGTTGTGAGTTCAATTCCTAGTCAGGGCACATACCTTGGTTGAGGGTTTGATCCCCAGATGGAGTGCTTACAGGAGGCAACCGATCAATGTTTCTCTCTCACATCGATGTTTCTCTCTCTAAAATCAATAAACATATCCTTGAGTAAGGATTATTAAAAATAAAGATAAAGAAAAGAAGTTATAGGCCTGGGGCGTAACTACTCACAGCTGAGCCAAACTGGTCAGGGCCCAAGCCTACTTTTATTTTTATTTTTTAATATGTTTTTATTGATTTTTTAGAGAGGGAGGGTGATAGAAATGTCAGTTGGCTGCCTCCTGCACGCCCCCTACTGGGGATCGAGCCCACAACCCGAGCATGTGCCCTGACTGGGAATTGAACCAGGACCTCTCAGTCCGTGGGACGACACTCAATCCACTGAGCTACACTGGACTGGCCCTATGCCTACTTTTAAATAACACTATACTACTTCACAAGTATTACAAGTAGGAAAGATACCTTATAAAAGAGTATTCCCAATTCCTCCCTCCTATCCCTTACAACATTGTCGTCTTTCATTTCAATTATCCTATCTTACAATTGTCAAATACATTGTTGCTATTATAACTTTGAACAATTATCTATTAGATCAATTGAAAATAAGTAAAATAACTGGAGGACTATAAAAAAGAATAAGAAAAATAAAAGATTTTGTTTTACCTTCCTGTATTCCTTCTCTAACACTCTCCATTATCTAAAAAAAATTTTTTTTTTCTTCTTTATTGATTTTAGAGAGAGAGGAAGGAAGAGAGTTAGAGAAATAGAAACATCGATGAGAGAGAACATCGATTAGCCGCCTCCTGCATGCCCCTCACTGGGGATCAGGCCCACAACCTGGGTATGTGCCTTGACCCGGAATCGAACCGGCGACCTCCTGGTTCATGGGTCGACGCTCAACCACTGAGCCACACTGGTCGGGCTTTTTATTTTATTTAAAAAAAAAAAAATTTTTTTTTTCTTTATTGATTTTAGAGAGAGAGGAAGGAAGAGGGTTAGAGAGACAGAAACATCGATGAGAGAGAACATCGATTTCCATCATCTAGATCTAATTTTCTGATTTATATCATTTTTCTTCTCTCTGGAGAACTTCCTTTAACTTTTCTTGTTAAAATGAGGAACCAGCCCTGGCTGGTTTGGCTCAGCGGTTGGAGCATTGGCCTGTGGTCCAGAGAGACCCGGGTTCCCGCTAAGAGCATGTGCCTTGGTGGCAGTTTGTCCCCAGCCCTGGTTGGGTTGTGCGGGAGGCAGCCACTCGATGTGTCCCTTTCACGTTGATGTTTCTCTCTCTCTCCCTCCTGCTCTATCTGAACAAAAAATGGAAAAATGTCCTCGGGTGAGGATTAAAAAAAAAAAATGAGGAACCAGTATATGAATGACAAGATTCTGTCAGGTTTTATCTGATAAATCTTTTTTTTTTTTATTTCTTTTTTTCCTTTATTGATTCTTGGAGAGAGAGGAAGTGAGGGAGATAGAAACATTGGCTGCCTCCTGCATGCCCCCCACTGGGGATCGGGCCCACAACCAGGGCATGTGTCCTGACTGAGAATCGAACCGGCAACGTCTTGGTGCATGGGTCGACGCTCAACCACTGAGCCACACCGGCCTGACTATCTGAGAAATCTTTATTTCTCTCTCTCTCTCTTTTTTTGTTAATCCTTGCCTGAGGATATTTTTTCAATTGATTTTTTAGAAAGAGTAGAAGGTAGGGATGGAGAGGGGAGGGAGAGAGAGAGAGAAACATAATTGCGAGAGAGATACATTGACTGGTTGCTTTCCACACACACCCTGATGGGGCTGGGGATCAAACCTGCAACTCAGGTATGTGCCCTTGACCAGGAATCAAACCTGAGACCCCCTGGTGTATGGGCCAGTGCTCTAACCACTGACCCACACCAGCCAGGGCTATTTCTTTTTTACCTTTAAAGACTAATTTCATTGGGTACTGTTAAAATACAAAATCCAATCAAGTAAAGTTAAAGATCTAATCGGTTTTATTAAGCTATTCATGGATCAGTCAGTATCCCACCTAGCAAAGAAGGGTGCTCTGAGGGATTGTACAAAAAGGAAGGTTTTACAGAAAGAAGGATCGGGCAAGGGAGCTGTTAAGAAAAGAAAAGAAAGTATTATTTTTGGGCTAAGACATCTTTTGGAGGGAAGGGACAAGCAAGGATTTTTATCATGCAGATTGCCTCTTCTTTTTATGGGGGATGGAGAGGACCCATGAAACATTACTGATGCTTGACCAGAAAATTCCAGACTGGTTGATTATGTTTCTGGGAGATGCTGAAACTGCAATTAGATCAGGTATAAAATCTAGGTTTGGTATTATAAGCTTTTCAAAGGAGTGACGACATTTTGGGCCTGAGATTTTCACTTTAACAATACAGATGGACTTCTAGGTTGGTGGGTTTTTCCCTTCCAGCATTAAATATTTCCTTTTAAATTAAAAAAAAATGTTTTTCTTAAAAAAAAATTTTTTTTTTCTTTATTGATTTTAGAGAGAGATAGAAACATTGATGAGAGAGAACATTGATCGGCCACCTTTTGCATGGCCCCCACCAGGGATTGGGCCCACAACCTGGGCATGTGTCCTGACCGGGAATTGAACCAGTGACCTCCTGGTGCATGTGTCAATGCTCAACCACTGAGCCATACCAGCCAGGCCTTTTTAATTTTAATTCAATTTAATTTTTATTTTAGAGAGAAAGGAAGGGAGAGAGAGAGAGAGAAACATTGATTTGTTGTTCCACTTATTTATGCATTCATTGGTTGATTCTTGTATGTGCCCTGAGGCAGGAATCAAACCCGAAACCTTGGTTAATGGGGATGGTGCTCTAACCAAATGAGCTACCCGGCCAGGGCCTCCAACACTAAATATTTTACTCCATTCTCTTCCTGTTCACTTGGTTTCTGATGAGAAGTGGAGACATAATTTTTACACTTGTTCTTCTATAGGTAAGGTGTTTTTTCTCTTCTGACTGTTAGTTCACTGAAAAGTCAGAAAAAAGGGAGCCTTGGAGACAGGTTCAGGAAGTAAGCCTGGGACAAGCTGCCACTGCCCATTGCTCCCTGGGTTGCAAGTCCCATGTGGATCCTTTGAGTTTAGGAGAGAAAGTAAAGATGTACACCCGAGAAGGAAGAAAGGCCTAGTCATGCTCCTGGGAGGGAGAGCACACCCTGGGTCCTTCGCCTTGAGGGTTTTAAAGGCTGGGAGTTTAGGGGAGGTCTTAGAGAAGGATCTCAATAGAATATTCATCTGCTAGCCCTGGCCGGTTTTGCTCAGCGGTTAGAGCATCAGGCCCTCGGACCAGATAGTCCTGGGTTCAGTTCCCACTAAGGACAGGTACCTCGGTTGCAGTTTGTCTCCGGCCCCGGTTGGCGTTGTGTGGGTGGCAACCAGTCAATGTGTCTCTCTCATATCGATGTTTCTCCCCCCCCCCCACTCTATCTGAAGATAAATGCAAAAATGTCCTCAGGTGAGGATAAAAAAATATATATTCATCTGCTTTATGCTGATGAGCCAAAATGAGATTTATTCCCTTAACTTCATCTGTCCTTGGGTGTGGTTGGGACAAATGACACTAATTGGATTTCTGTTATTTATCTCCCTGAGTAGGGTGATTTAAACTACTTACCATCTGGTTGAGGAGGAGAAGTGTAAACCATTAAGTCTTAGTGTCCTTGGTTAGGGAAGATAGGATTTTGCAATTTACTAGATGGCTGTAACCTGTCTGTCTCAGTTTCCCTATTCCACTTGTCCTGGCTAACTAGCCTGTCTCACTCAGATATTCTGTTTTTGTTTTTTATTCTTTTTTTTCTTCACATTTCAGTTTGGGAAGTTTCTACTGATGTCTCTTGAAGCTCATTGATTTGGCCATGTCCAAACTACGCTATGGCTATCAAAGTCATTCTTTATTTCTGTTACAGTGTTTTTGATTTCTAGCATTTCTTTTTTATTCTTACTTGCAGTTTCCATCTCTCTGCTTACATTATCCATTTGTTCTTGCCTGTTGTCTACTTTTTCCATTAGAACCCTTAACATATTACTAATAGTTATTTTACATTCCCTATCTGATAATTTAAAAAATCTGTTATATCTGGTTCTTGCTTTATCTCTTTAGAGTGTATTTAACATTTTTTTTTTTTTTTAGCACATTGTGGATGAAAAAGGCGCCACATACTAGACCTGACAAGCTCAGGGGAGGCCTGCATGGAGGCCTTTCATACTCAGAGACCTAAAGTAACCACAAAGGATGGTCTGAAATTAAAACTTTCTAACAAAAGCAAGTCATTCTGGGTAGTCATGTCCTAGACCAATATCGTCCTTGACAAAGGTCAATCTTTACCTTAACTGAGCCTGTCTATTATCTTTTTGCATCTAGGATAACATACCTTTGGAATGTCAGGGTCATTTCTTTCCTAGACCCCTCAGGGCACAATCACTGCACCAGAGCAGAGACCACAGAACCCCTCATTGTTATTATTTTTTTTTATTAAATATTTTTCTTTATTGATTTGAGAGAGAGAGGAAGGGAGAGAGAGAGATAGGAACATCGATGAGATGCCCCCTACTGGGGATTGGGCCCACTACCTGGGCATGTACCCTGACCAGGAATTGAATGGGCGACCTCTTGGTGCATGGGTCAATGCTCAACCACTGAGCCACACCGGCCGGGCTGTTTTTGTTTTTTGTTTTTTATTAAACTCTTTTATTTATTTATTTATTTATTTATTTTATTAATTTATTTTTATTACAGATGTTTCTCCTTTTCCCCCCATTGGCTCCCTCCTCCCCCTCCCTCCCTGCCCCGTCCCCAGTTTTGTTGTCCATGTCCATTGGTTATGAGTACATGCATACAAGTTCTGTGGTTCATCGCTCCCCTCCCCCACCACCTCTTCTGGCAATTGTCAATCTGTACCCTACTTCCACGTCTCTGGGACTACCCTATTCCTCAGACTGTTATGTTCATTATATTCCAGAAATAAGTGAGATCATATGATATTTGTCTTTCTCTGCTTGGCTTGTTTTGCTTAGAATAATAGTTTCCAGGTCCTCCCATATCATCTCAAAGGATAAGAGATCTTTCTTTCTTATAGCTGCATAGTACTCCATTGTGTATATGTACCACTGCTTTTTTATCCATTCGTCTACTGATGGACACTTGGGCTGTTTCCAGATCTTAGCTATTGTAAATAGCACTGATATGAACATGGGGGTACATATATTCTTTCTGATTGGTGTTTCAGGCTTCTTAGGGTATATTCCTAGGAGTGAGATCACTGGGTCAAATGGTAATTCAATTTTTAATTTTTTGAGGTAACACCATAGTGTTTTCCATAGTGGCTGCACCAGTCTGCGTTCCTACCAGCAGTGTACTAGGGTCCCCTTTTCTCCACACCCTCGCCAACATTTGTTGTTTGATGCTTTGTTGATGGTGGCTATTCTGACAGGTGTGAGGTGATACCTCATTGTTGTTTTAATTTGCATCTCTCTGATGATTAGTGATGTTGAGCATTTCTTCAGATGTCTCTTGGCCATTTGTATGTCCTGTTTGGAGAGGTGTCTATTTAGTTCCTCTGCCCATTTGTTAATTGGGTTCTTTGTCTTCCTTTTGTTGAGTTGTATGGGAACTCTATATATTTTGGAAATTAATCCCTTATCTGATGTATCATTGGCAATTATGCTCTCCCATACAGTGGGTTGACTTTCCGCTTTGATGGTTGTTTCTTTTGCTGTGCAGAAGCTTTTGAGTTTGATGTAGTCCCATGTATTCATTTTTTCCTTTGTTTCTGTTGCCTTAGGTGATATATCAGTGAAAATTCTGCTGCATATGATGTCTGAAATTTTGTTGCCTACATTTTCTTCTAGGATTATTATGGATTCATGAGTCACATTTAAGTCTTTTATCCATTTTGAGTTTATTCTTGTATATGGTGTAAGTTGATGGTCTAGTTTCATTTTTTTGCATGTAGCTGTCCAATTTTCCCAACACCATTTATTAAAGAGGCTGTCTTTAAACTCTTTTATTTTATTTATTTAAAAAATATATTATTCTTTATTGATTTTATTTATTTATTTATTTATTTATTTATTTATTGCTTTTAGAAAGAGAGGAAGGGAGAGGGAGAGAGAGATAGAAACATCGATGAGAGAGAATATCGATTGGCCACCTCTTGCATGTCCCCCACTGGGGATTAGGCCCACAACCTGGGCATGTGCCCTGACCGGGAATCAGACTGGCGACCTCTTGGTGCATGGGTCTATGCTTAACCACTGAGCCACACCGGCTGGGGGCTTTATTAATTTTAGAAGGGAGAGGGAGAGAGAGATGGAAACATTGATGATTGGCTGCCTCCTGCACACCCCCCACTGGGGATCAGGCCCACAACCTGGCCATGTGCCCTGACTGGGAATCAAACCAGTGACCTCTTAGTGCATGGGTCAACGTTCAACCACTGAGCCACACCAGCAGCGCCCTCATTGTTATTGTTATTATGTTAATTGTTAACTGTTAACTATCCTGTACCCACCAATGTAAAAGAAATAGGTGTTTATTTGTTTTATGCAATCCCAGAGATTTCCCCTCTTTGCTTTCTCCCACCTCCTTAATCTATCACCAGTTGATTTGAAAGGGGTGGGAGAGAAAAATAGAATAATAGACAACTAATCACAATGGGGCACTAGCCATAGTCATAAGAAATGTAAAACATCCTTGCTCTGTTCATTGTAATTGCTTTGTTCTGATTTTAAAAAGCCCATTCTGACCTGCTGGGAGTTGTATACCCTGGGAGTTTACCTCGGAAATGCTGTCCATTCTCCTTATCTGAGAGCTGCCCCCTCATCATGGAAAGACTGACAATCTTGGAGCCCTGGAGTCGTGCACGGGAGACAATTCTTTGTAGCCCCCAGCCCGAATTCCCCAGCCTGCCTTACTTCCCCATGCCTGTAATCTATAATCTGTTTTACTCATTGTATTCCTTTTTGCCTACCTGCCCTTTCCCATTTAGCTACTCAATATAAATGACTGGGTCCAGCCAGGGTGGCTCAGTGGTTGAGCGTTGATCCATGCACCAAGAGGTTGCCGGTTTGATTCCTGGTCAGGGCACATGCCCAGGTTGTGGGCCCAATCCCCAGTGGAGGGCATGCAGGAGGAGGCCAGTCGATGTTCTCTCTCATTGATGTTTCTATCTCTCTCTCCCTCACCCTTCCTCTCTCTCTCTAAAATCATTAAAAAGAAAAAAATATATAAATGACTGGGCCTGGCTGGTGTTGCTCAGTGGTTGAGCATCGACCCTGCACCAAGAGGTCACTGATTCAATTCCTGGTCAGGGCACATGCCCAGGTTGTGGGCCCGATCCCCAGTGAGGGACATGCTGGAGGTGGCCAGTTGATGTTCTCTGTCATCGATGTTTCTATCTCTCTCTTCCTCTCTCTCTAATATCAATAAAGAAAAAAAATTTTTTTTAAATGCTATGCTTATAAAATCTCTATCTCTATCTCTCTATCTCTATCTCTATCTATCTGTATATAAATGACTGGCTATTCAGGGAGTTCAGAGCAGATTTTTCAGGGATGACCCGCTGCTCTCCCATGCTGTCAGCAATATTGTAATACAGTCATCTCTTGCCATTCGCGCTTCGACTTTCGCGGCTTCACTCTATCTCGGTTTTTTCAAATATATTCATTAAAAAGTTGATCGAGACAGTGAAAATGATACAGTGTGTGCTCGGTTGTCTGAGTCAATTATACACCCCTGTATTACAATTACAATGAAAATTACTGTACGTATGGACTGTAGGTCTATGTATTCAAGCACCCCCGAAAATCCTTCAATGCCAGGTGCAACCTCTTGACCACGCCTTGTGTGTGGGCAATAACTTTTTTCCAAAAAATCGGGTGTGGTGAAACCAAGCCAATCAGAGAGTGCTGTTCACTGATTGGCTATCCTATCCTCTTCCTATCCTGGCCACTGATTGGCTCAGCCTCATGCAAGTTCGTTTCTCTCATACACATTTCTACATCCCTACGCATGGGAAGCATCTTTGCTCTTGTGAGTGTTTGTGATTTCTGAGAACTTTTATCTAAGCCCCACGATGGCTCCTAAACGTGCTGCTTCTTCTAAGCCTTCTGACGATGAAACTAAGTGCTGGAGGAAGATGCTTACCATCCAGGAGAAGGTGAAACTCTTGGATATGATCAAAGGTGGCAAGAAAATCGTGGAGGTTGCCCACCATTACGACTTGGATGAGTCTACCGTTTGCTCCATCTGTAAAGATGAAAAGAACATCCGTGCAACGGCTACTGTCTCTTTCAACAAGGAAGCAAAGCGCATCGTGACAAGTCGTAATAAGTTCATGGTAAAAACAGAATCTGCCCTAGCCGTTTGGATCAGCGACAGCCGCAAGAAACATTCTGTTGGATTCGCTGGTCATCCGGGAGAAGGCGAGGCAGCTCTATCAGCACTTTACGGCAGATGAACCTCACAGGACCCTCTTCTGCAACGTTCATGGATTTCACGGCGAGCAAGGGTTGGTTCGAGAAATTCCAGAAGAGGTATCATCTGAAGAGTGTCGTTCTCCACAGAGAAGCTGCCTCTGCTGACCAGCCTGCAGCAGGGGACCACGTGAACACCACGCTCCAGGAGACCCTTGAGGGCGAGTATCATCCAGAACAGGTGTCCTTAACTGACGAGGGTCTGGTGGAGATGACTAAGTCTGCGAGTGAGGAGGAGGAAGAGCAGCCAGAGGTTCCTGGAGGTCAGGAGGAGGAAGTTGGCCTTACACTTGAGCATCTCTTGCAAGTCGTGAGAACTATTAAGGTCATACAGGACATGATTGGCGAATGGGACCCACAAATAATGCGTGCATTGCGGTTCTGGAATGCACTTGATGGAGCGACAGAACCCTACAAAAGCGTCTCACGCATATGAAAAGACAGCGCCAGCAACTGCCTATCACGATGTTCTTCAGCCGTGCACCCAGACACCCACTGCCTACTCCTAGTACTCCTTCAGCAGAAGAAGATGACAATGTACCTGCTGAAGATACTGCACCACCTGCAGACTCTCCTACTGAGGTCATGCCTTCAGAGGAGCAGTAACCTTGCTCTTCTTTGCTGTGCAGTACATCTCTCCATCTTCATCGCTTCATCATCGAACAAGTTGCACTATTTTCATAGGTTAGCGGTTGTGTGTAAGAACTGTGTGTGTGTGTAATTAAATGTACAATAATAATATGATATTTGTAACATCTAATATGTCTTATTTTCTCTTATTTTATCTAATATATTAGGTAATACGAGTGTAATGGTGACTAAAGGGTGTTATTTCATGTCTAGAGGGCTCTAATAATATTAAAAAATGTATTTAGAAGGTCGTAAACAGGTTTTCTGTGCTCTAACTGCGAAAATATTCGATTTATAAAATAAAGAATCCTACTTTGCGGAAATTCATTTATCGTGGTAGAGTCTGGAACTGATTAACAGCGATAAACACTCATATACAATTCAACCTTGTCTCTGGTTAATTGGCTCAAGTAGTGACAGGCAGCCTGGACCCATTTTTTGTCCAGTTTCAGATTTTATGCAACCTCCTACATCTTCTCCTTTGATTCTAATGTAAGGTGAAAAACTGCCATTCTCTGGAGCATCTTCTCAATCCATTGAGATTTTGCTTCCTGGCAATTGTCATCAGTTTGGCTCAAATAAACTCATAAGAATTCTTACAGGTTTGTGTTGGTGGTGGTGAGACTGGCACCAGGTGTTAGACTGGTGGGTCAGACCAGACCTTGGTTCAGCAACCTCTGTACTTGAGTTCTGGCTAGGAAAGAATTCAGAGCCAAGACTCAATCTACAAGAGAACGTTTATTTAGAAAGTCATAGAGGTAGAAGAAATGGGCTCAAGAAACAGGTTACAGAGGCAGAAGAAAGATCCTTGGAGCCTAGGAGAGAGGAAGGTCAAGATAACCTGCCTGGGGGGAAGGGAAGGGGGGGGAGAAAGGGAAAGGGAAAGGCATAGGAGTGCTCTTGGGAGGGAGAGTGCACTGGGTACTCCCTCCAAAAAGGGCTTTTAAGGGCAGGAATTTTAGGGGAGGTCCCAGGGAAGATCTCAATAGAATATTCATCAGTGTCCCAAGTGTGTCCTTTCAGGGTTCTGGTCTCTGATGATTTGTCAGTGCCAGGACAGGAAGTCATTAGTTGATGCAGCTGGTTGTGAGGTCAGCTGTGGTGTTGCTTGTCTGGTTTGGTTGCTTTTCTGGGCTTGGAGCTGAAACACAACGGAGGCCTAAATGTATTTCATTCGGGTCAGAACCTCCTTGTCCTGGGGCTTAATGCTTAAGGGCTATTGTCCGGCCCCCTTGTTCCTCCTCTAAGGGGGTCTACCAAGGACCAGTGACATTTTCAGGGAAGAAAGATCCAGGAGAGGGTCTGAACTGCATGACAAGCAATATGAAAGGTCAGGGAGTTAAACTGAATGGCCAGCAATATGCTAGGGGAGGAAAGGAAAGAGTATCTGCCTGGGCCTTTTTTTAAAAAAATATGTTTTTATTGATTTTTTTTTAAGAGAGAGACACACCGATTGGCTGCCTCCTGCACACCCTCTACTGGGAACCGAGCCCGCAACCTGGGCATGTGCCCTGACTGGGAATTGAACCTGGACCTCTTAGTCCATGGGATGATGCTCATTGCACTGAGCCACACCAATCAGGCTGGGCCTTATTTTTAAAAAATTTATTTATTTATTTTTAGAGAGGAAGAAAGAGAGAGAGAGTTTGAGAGAAACATCAGTGTAAGAGAGATACATCAATTGGTTGCCTCCCATACATGCCCAGACTGGGGATCGGACCTGCAACCTAGGTATGTGCCCTGACCAAGGATCAAACTTGCAATGTTCAATGCTCAGGATGAGCTCCGGCCAACTGAACCACACTGGCCAGGACCAAGAATTCCTCCTTTAAAAAAATTTTTTTTCTTTATTCATTTTAGAGAGAGAGGAAGGGAAAGGAAGAGAGAGATAGAAACATTGATGAGCGAGAACATCGATTGGCTGCCTCCTGCACGTCCCCCACTGGGGATTAGGCCCACAGCCTGGGCATGTGCCCTGACTAGGAATCGAACTGGTGACCTCTTGGTGCATGGGTCGATGCTCAACCAGCGTCACACCTGCAGCGGGGCTGCTTGCCTTTTTTTTCTTACTTGACTTGAGTCAGGAAGGCTGGAGGGGTCTGGAGTTGCCTAATGTTCTGGGTCTTCCCCCAAGTCCCATTGGCTCTGATTCAGTAGTTTCCCTCAGTGGGCAGGCTTTTCTAATGCAGAGTGCTTTGGGCATTCTTCACAACGGTTACATTTCCCCCCTCACTACCTGAAAGGTGAGGAGATGTTTCTTGTATCTTTACTCTGAGAACTGGTTTGGGCTCCTGGTGGTAAAAGCTCATGAAAGTGGGGGGAGGGGGCCTAGGACTGGACCCCCAGCAGTGGTTTCTCACTCTCAACTAGTTCACACTTAAAACAGCAACAACAGAAAACACCTGTGAAGTGTTTCCTACCAGCCTGTGGCTCCGGCAGCACCTCCTGGAGCTGAGCCGATGTTGGCTTTGATGGTCTCTCTTCGCCTCCCTCCCGTTTTCATCGCGGAGATGTGCCCTGCCACCTCGATTTTTGACGGATCTAAGAGTAGTTTTTAATTTTCTTTCTTTCTTTTTTTTTTAAATTCTCACCCGAGGATATTTTTCTATTTATCTTCAGGTAGAGAGAGAGGGAGAGAGAGAGAAACATCGACGTGAGAGGGACACATGGATTGGTTGCCTCCCGCACAATCCCGACCAGGCCTGGGGATGAACCACAACCGAGGTTCGTGCCCGTGGCTGGAATGGAACCCAGGACTCACTGGCCCGTGTGCCGACGCTCTACCGCTGAGCCAAACTGGGCAGGGCATAGTTGTTAATTTTCAATTTGTTTTAGTTTTTTCTTGTTGTGAGGATGAGAGTGGCAGTTTCTAAGTTGTTTATATGTTGTAGCTGAAACTGGAAGTCTTCATATTTTTAAATGAAAACATTCTAACTATATTAAAAAATACAGAGAATGAAACAATTATTCTCATATACCCATTGCTCAGACTCAGTGTGTATGAACATTTTCCCACATTTGTTTGGTCAGTCTGTACCCCTTTTATTTTTTCTTCTTTTGGTCTCCGTGGAAGTAGTTTAAAACAAATTTTAGTTATCAGTTCATTGCTACACACATCAGTGTGCTGTTCTAAAAAAAAAAATCTTTTTTTTTTTTTTTTTTTTTTGGTTATTGGCTGGTTTTGCTTATGTAACTTTGCTATTTTGGTATTTAGTTCTTGTTTCATTTTGCTGACAAATTTGATGGCAGAAGCATATTATTTTAAAAATTGGAATGTGGTCTTTAATATTAAAATATTCCTAAACCAAGTTTCTATACAAAACAATATTTATAAAAATGTTTATTCAGAAAACACTGTTATTATACTGACAATTTCTTGAGCATTTAGATTTTTAAAATCTGTGTGAATTGAAGAGGTGCTTGAGTTTGGACTTTGGTCCAGGCTGGCACATTCCCCCCACCCCCTTTTTTAACAGCAGTTTGCTGCCCCTTTAAGGTTCTGTGTTCTTGGCTGACTCGGTATCCCCCTTTCCACTGGTGCTTCCTCAGTGCTTGTCTATCTTGCGATTAGCTCCTGGCTAAAGCAGCCCTTGAACACCGACACCTGCCTTATGTCCTTTTTTTTAAAATATGTTTTTTTTTTTTTTTTTTAATTTTAGAGATAGAGGAAGGGAGAGGGAGAGATAAACATTGATGTGAGAGAGAAACATCAATTGGCCGCCTCCTTCATGCCTCCTACTGGGGATTGAGCCCACAACCCAGGCATGTGCCCTGACCGAGAATCGAACCAGCGATCTCTCCGTTCCTGGGACAACACTCAACCACTGAGCCACACTGGCCGGGCTGTGTTCTGACTGTATTGATTTGTTTGTTCGCCTCAGTGACCTGAACACTACTCTCCTTACCCACCTGTGCCTCTCTCCTGTTCAACCTGGAGATTTCATCCCCTCACTGATCACTCATTCGTGAATTACACAGACCTCTTATTTGCCAGCCTCTGAGTACACATACATATGTATGTATGTTTATACCCCACCTTGTACCAAAAGAGATTTAAGATGACTTTAAAAAAATATCTCCAATGCAACAAGATAAAAAAAGAAAGAAGGAAAAAGAACGCTGGCCGGGGAAGAATGGCAAGGACCAGTAAACACAAATATTGCAGGCAAACTTTATAATCCTTAAATAGGAGTCCTTAGTTAAGAAAATGTCTGAGCTCTGTGGCATCTTTCCTGTTAAAACAGCATGGGGAGTGATCACAGGGCCCAGACCTGTCTTCCAACACGCCTCCACACTGCCCTCCTGTCGTTCTAGTGGTGGCAGCAGTAAAGGCGATATAACGGACCTGTGCATCTGTGTCAAGGACACGTATAAGACTTGACCCGCTCAAATCAGGTGTGTGTTGAGAGGTGCCCGGTATAAGTATGTGAGTGTGGGTGGCAAGAAGACCCATAGGAGATCCAGCTGAGGCCCTAGGTGCTTCTCTGACACCCTCTTTTGAGAGTCTTTTTAAAATCTTGTCTAGGAACATTGTATTTCCTTTTGCTTATCCTAAACTCTTCTCAGGCATAAAGGGCAGTTCTTTTGTAAACGAGCTGCAGAGAGCTGAACAGGAACCACGGGGACAGAGTGCAGGAGTCTGCTGGTAGGGAAGCCCTCTGGAAAACAGGACACTTTCAGAGAGCCCCAGACTTAACTCTGAAGCTGAGTGAAAGCAGGAGGAAGCTTTGCAAGAGCTGTGAACAGATCGTGGTCAAGGACTCATAAAAGATCCTCCACTCCCAGGCCTCAGACCATTGGTGGATTTATATGACTCAGGAAGAAGATCTGGTTGAATCAAGAAGGGTACACCAATGAAAACTTGGCATCTCATTCCTCCTATTGTCTTTTGTGGCACTTGACCCATAGGGGTCGCTCCAATACCAAATGAAGGAAGGAATTCCTCAAGCAGCACACACCTGGTGTGGGAGACGGTAATAGAAACAAAGCAGGTCCCACGTAGCCATGACTGCAGGACTAGTGGGCCCAGGTTGGGAGAGCTCAGGAGGAAGGCATCAGTTACATTGGAACAGAAGAGATTGCCGTTGAGCCTTGTCTCCAAGGATGAGCAGGCGGGAGGGAAGGGAATTCAGACAGAGGACTAACGTTAGAGGGGAACGTGCCACCTGTTTGGGGAACAAGGGGGAATTCAGTTGTGGCCAGAGAAAATATCTTGAATTTGTTCCAGGTCTGATGTGGCCCTTAGGTACTACACTACTCTCCAGGTTTTTGTGCTTTGCTCAAGGTCTTGGAACAGAATCAGAGCCAATTATAAAATGTGTTCCAGTTCTCTGACACTCCAGAAATGGCCAGTAGATGGCGCTTTTCTGCTTCCTGAGGTCTGGTTTCCCGCCTGTGCCCTGGTGTACCTAGAATCTGCTTATGGCTGATTGCAAGCCGGTGGTTTGAGTTCCTTGGTGTCCCTGTAACCCTGCATGACAGAGTCTGCTCTCCCTCTGCACCCAGTGCTTCTGTGAGAGAGGACAGATTCACAGAGAATGGGGTCCTGGGCAAGGGAGGAAGAGGCAATCCTCGAAATAGGAGCAGCCCACACAGTGTTGCTTAGAAGCAAGAACAGGAAAGCGGACCCTGCAGTACTGTGTCCAGAGCCCTGGAAGGAGCCTTGCTGGGGAAGTCTGGGCATCTCATGTCATTGTGTAGATGATGATCGGGGGTTGGGGGGTGAGGGCGGAATCTCATTCCCCAAATCATCCAGCGAGAAGGAGTAGAGGCTGGTAACACGTGCCTCCTGCCACTGGCAGGCAGACCTCTGTTTTCTGCCAGTTCCTCGGTGTGCTCTCTGGAACAGCACCCCACGGCCTTGCAGGGTCATAAGCCCACATGCTTCAGGGGCTGGGGAAGTGATGTAGATGGGTGAGGCTGAGGGAAATTACAGACTACAGGGAGTGGTGGGGTCTGGTGTGAGCTGGTCTCCTCTTGGAGGCATTCCAACTCAAAAATTGTTATTTATTTATTAATTATATTTTTTCTTTATTGATTTTAGAGAGAGAGGAAGGGAGAGGGAGAGAGATAGAAACATCGATGAGAGAGAACATCGATTGGCTGCCTCCTGCATGCCTCCCACTGGGGATTTGGCCCACAACCAGGGCATGTGCCCTCACTAGAAATCGAACTGGTGACCTCTTGGTGCATGCGTCAACACTCAACCACTGAACCACACCAGCCGGGCCCAACTCAAACAGTTTTAAACACTGGGCTGGTCTAACAGTGCACATTTACAAGCTGCTTGCATTTAAAATGCCTGGTCCACGGTGAAGCCCCGAGTTCCTAGCATGGGCTCTGGGGCCGCGACGCAGCTGTTCCCGCCCTCATTTTTCATCCCCATGTCCCATCTCTCCCCATGCACTTATGTCCTCGCCAGACCCAACGTGCCAAGCCCCTTTGTCCAGGGCACATGCCCTTTGTCCAGAGGCCCTTTCTCCCCTCCCCCACATCATTCAAGATCCAGCTCAAGTGTGGCCCTCTCCCGCGCTTGCTGAGAGTCAGGACACTCTTCACTGCAAGGCGCAGCTTCACTCTGGATTCTGTGAGAATGGCGCCCCCTGCGGTCCTGGGAGTTGTGCAATGTCGTCACCCGGCACGGAGCCAGCACTGAAAGTAACGCAAGTTACTGGGGTCACTCCTCTCTGTGCCTCTATGGCGAGGCACCAGATGGCGCTCCTCCACCCTTCTGGGGATCCGCATTCACAGGTTTCTCTTTGTTCACATGGCCCCTGGCCCCCTGAGGCCGGTTAGAGGCACGTCTTGAGGTGCATTTCTAGCCCATTCTGCTCCACAGCTGATCCTGACAACTTTATCACTTTCAACCACAAATCCTTCCCACATGGACTATGTTGGCTCAAGAAACTTCTACCTGAGTCATTAGACCCTTTCATGATGTTTAAGCTGTAAAGTAACGGTCCTACACATCCCACTTGCCAAGACCCGTCCTAGGTCCCCCTGTGCCCTCCTGGCTTGGGGAGGTCATGGACCAGGCCTGGCAGACAGCTTTAACAGAGTGTGACCGGGAGGTTCTGGAAACTCCTTTAGCACCCTGAGCCTGCGGGCAGAAGTGGGGGGGGTGCAGCCATGGGAGGGCCTAGGATAGCAATGACACCTCTGGGGAGCTGGGCATCAGCGATGGGACAGTCAAGGCTAACGGGCCCTTCATCTGCCTTGTTTCTCTGTCAGTGGGCCGCTAGAATTCTGCAAAGAAGGGGCTAGGTACAGCACTCTGGTTGGAAGAGGGTGTTCTGTGGGGTGGGGATAAGGGAGGCACAGATTTAACTTGAAGCTTTGTGTGCCTAGTAAGGACACTGCTTTATTTATTTATTCTACTGATTTTAAGTAGGGGGGAAGAGAGAGAGAGAGATAAATGTGAGAGAGACACATCCACCGGACCGTGATTGAACCCGCAATCTAGGCATGTGCCCCAACTAGGAATCAAATAGGCGACCTTTTGGTGCACCTGTCAACGCTTAACCAGCTGAGCCACACCGGCCAGGGCTAAGGCCACTGCTTTTGCAGCTTAATGAAAACATCAACACTTTCTACAGATGCATTTATTGACATTTACATGAGGGCATTATCATAGGTGTTTATCTAATTTAGGAGGTTGATGAAGATTGTAGTGGGAAAAGTGTCCCTTAGTACAAATCATGCCCTGATGACAGGTGTGTTGGTGAACAGTGCTGGTGGGCAGCAAACTCTGATGGTTTTACCATCCTGTTGGGCCACCTAAGGAAGGAGTTGGCCAGCACCGGGTTCCTAAAGACCAATGAGGAGACATTCTGTGAACTGAACCCAAAGGGAGAGAATGGGGAGCCAGGGGCAAGACCTCCTGCTCTAGAGAACCCTGACTAATTTAGCTCCCATTTTATTCAAATCTTACTAAATTTCCACCTCCAGAGTTTGGGTAGTATTTCTTGCTAAATTTATTCCTAAACATGTTTTGTTTTGGCTTTCTGCTCTTTTACAAATGACTCCAAAATTTAGTGGCTTTAAATACAACCTTTTTATTAGATTTCATGTATTCTGTGGATCAGGGAATTTTTTTTTTTATCATGGTAAATGTACATAATATGAAACTTACCATTTTAAGCATTTAAGTGTACAATTCATTGGTGTTGAATACATTAAAAATGTGTAACCATTACCATTATCTATACCTCAAACTTTTTCATCATCTCCAACAGAAACTCTGCACCTATTAAACAACAACTCCCTCCTCCCTCCTCCCAGCCCCTCTTCCTAGCCTCTAGTAATCTCTATTCTACTTTCTGTCTCTATGAATTTGCCTGTTCTAGGCACCTCATATAAGTGGAATCAGGTGACATTTGTCCTTCTGTGTCTGGTTTATTTCACTAAGCAAAGTGTTTTTATGGTTGGTCCATCCATGTTGAAGCATGTCTCAACATTTTATTCCTTTTTATGGCCGAGTAATATTCCATTGTGTGTACATATCACATTTTGCTTACCCATTCATTTGCTGATGGACACTATTGTGAATAACGTTGCCATGATTATGAGTGTGTAAGTATCTGTTCAAGTTCTGCTTTCAGTTCCTTTGGATATATACCTAGGAGTGGAATTGCTGGGTCTTACAGTACTTCTATGTTTAACCTTTTGAAACATCTTCAAACCGTTTTCCACTGTGGCTGCACCATTTTGCATTCTGTGGGTCAGGAATTTGATCAGGTTTAATCAGGCAATTCTGCTCCTTGTGGCACCAATTGAGGTTACTCCATGGTACTCAACTAACCAATGGGTGGTGGCTTCACCACATACCTGGCCCCTTGGTGGGGAATCTGGAAGGCTGGGCTCTACTGGGCCTACGGGGAGACTGCAGGCTGGACTGCTAAGATATAACATTCTTTTTTTTAAAAAAAATATATTTTTTAGAGAGAGAGAAATATCAATTAGCTGCCTCCTGCACGCCCCCTACTGAGGATTGAGGCTGAAACCTGGGCATGTGCCCTGACCAGGAATCAAACTGGGACCTCTCAGTCCATGGGACGACGCTCAATCCACCAAGCCACACTGGACTGACATCCTTTTTTTCTTTATATGTCCTGATTGTCAATTTAAATATAAATTGATTTATATTTATTTTGTGGTCTAAATAATTAAATTAAAGTCTCCATAATTTTAACATTCCTTTGATGTATTTTAATTTAGATAGATTATTATATTATTTGCAATAATGAAATTTTTTTCTTTTTTCCTTTTCAATAATAATGTCTTTCTTTCTTTTTTTTTTTTTTGCCTTATGGAGATAGTTGGGACTTTCAGAACAACGTTAAAGTGCAGTGGGGCTAATTCACAACCTTATCTCTTTCTTGATTTTAATGGGAATTACTCCAGTGTTTCACCATTAAGTATGTGGGCTGTTAGTATGAACCAGATATGTTTATATTCTATTAAGAAGGAATTCACCCTGGCCAGTGTGGCTTAGTTGGTTGGATATCATGCACCAAAAGGTTGCCAGTTTGATTCTCGGTCAGGGCACATGCCCCGGCTGCGGGCAGGATCCCCTGTAGGGGGTGTGCAGGAGGCAAGCCCATGGATGTTTTGCTCTTACATCAATGTTTCTCTCTCTCTCCCTCTCCCTTCTCTCTCTCTCTAAAGAAAAAAAAATTAATGTATCATTAGTTTACCAAGAACTTACAAAAATCAGATATAGTTGTTGAAATTCATAAAAAACAAACTTTTTGGCTCATATCCAGAGAAACATATATACTTTTACCAATTAACGTGCTAAATTATGACAATAAACTACCCTATATTGAGATGTCCTTGCAGTCTCCTAATGAGCTTTAATTAGCAGCATTGTATTAGTATTATTTCAATATACTTCTGGATTAAATTTGCTAGTGTTTTACTTAGAATTTTGCAACAATATTCACAGTGGATTTTAATTTCAAGGTTATTTTGGCTTCGTAAAATGTATTTGTAGGCATATGTTCCTTTCTAGCTACTGAAACAAATTGTGATGTATTGAAGCCATTGCTTTCTTGAGGCTTTGAAAGGAATCATCTGCGAAGCCATCTGGGCCTGGCACTCTTACAGTAGCACCAGTGTGAGGGTGTGCATATGTGTGTGCGTATGTTTGTTATCCAGTGCATAAAAGTTTATGGATGCTTTAAAAGTCTAGTGGACTGCCAATATTAAACAATACTCTTTATTATTTATTTATTTAATCCTCACCCGAGGACATTTTTGCATTTATCTTCAGATAGAGCGGGAGGGAGAGAGGAAGGGAGAGAGAGAGAGAAACATCCATGTGAGAGAGACACATCGAGTGGTTGCCACCCACATGACCCCAACCAGGGCTGGGGACAAACTGCAACCAAGATACATGTCCTTAGCGGGAACCGAACCTGGGACTCTCTGGTCTGCGGGCCAACGCTCTAACCACAGAGCCAAACCGGCCAGGGCAATACTCTTTATTTTTTAAATATGTTTTTTATTGACTTTTTAGAGAGAGAGGAAGGGAGAGAGAGATAGAAACATCAATGTGCGAGAGATACATCAATCAGCTGCCTCCTGCACGCCCCCTACTGGGGGTTGAGCCCACAACTCAGGCATGTGCCCTGACCAGGAATCAAACTGGGACCTCTCAGTCCATGGGACCACACTCAATCCACTGAGTCACACCTGCAGGGCTAAACAACACTCTTTAATTGTTAACTTTTTCTGGCTTGAATTTTACTTTGTTTGATATTAACACCCTTAATCTTACCTTTCTGAAACCGTTGCCAATGTAACTTTCCTGAAAAAGAAAAAAACAGATCGAAAATGGTTTTGACCTAGTCTGAGAGTCTTTTATGAGGATAAAAAGCAAACAAACAAACAAACAAACTGTGATCATTTTAACATACTCTCACATCTCAATCTACTCATGATATCTATTTCAGGGCTGCAAAATCACATTTTTAACATGGAGCTCATATGATGTAGCCTTATAATAAAGATAAATCAGAAAAAAACCTAATTTATATCTATGGTAAAAAAAAATATATCTCTAGTTTTATTTCTGTCTTCTTGAAACTTTCTTTTAAAAAAATGCTTCCTTGCCCTGGCCGTGTGGCTCAGTGGTTGAGCATTGACCCCTGTACCAAGAGGTCTCTGGTTCGATTCCTGGTCAGGGCACATGCCCAGGTTGTGGGCCAGGTCCCCAGTTGGGGGCATGCAGGAGGCGGCCAATCGATGTTCTGTCATCGATGTTTCTGTCTCTCCCTCTCCCTTCCTCTCTCTCTCAAATCAATAAAGAAAAATGTAAAATAAAAAAACGCTTTCTTGTTTAGTCCTTTGTTTATCTTCTCAAGTTGCATTTTCTTTCTTTTGTTTTTTGGTATTACACAGAATTGAACTCAGCTGCATATAACAGAAAACTCTCTAAAACCCAGTGACTTAAATATCATAGAAGCTTATTCCTCTCCCCCATAAAGAAGTCTGGAAGTAGGCAACTCAGGCCTGGTATAGTGGCTCTGAGGTCCCAGGCTCAGAACTGAGGTTCCTCTCAGCCTTCTGCTCCATCATCCAGCATATAGTTTGCCTACCAACCCTGGGTGGGGGTGGGAACTGAACTTCTGCATTCTGTGTTCCCGCTCCTGGCCAGGTCTGTAGGGCATGGACTAGTGCCTGGATCCAGGGATCCCTTGCCTGCTGGACTCCAGCTGCCTGTGAGGATGAAAGGGAAAATCAACCTCAAACACCGTGATGGTCAATTTCAAAAGTGGTGCCCAGTTATTTGGTCAAACACAATCTAGATATTGCTGTGGAGGTATTTTGTGGATGTGATTGATATTTACAATTGAAGTAAAGAAGATTACCCTCCAGCCTGGCTGGTGTGGCTCAATGTATTGAGCGTCGACCCATGGACTGAGAGATCCTGATTTGATTCCTGGACAGGGCACATGCCCGGGTTGGGGGCTCAGTCTGGTGGGGGGCATGTAAGGGGTGGCTTGTCAGTGTTTCTCTCTCACATCAATCATTCTATCTCTCTCTCCCTTTCTCTAAAAATTAATAAAAAACATATTTAAAGAAGATTACCCTCCATAAAGTGAGTGGGCCTCACCTAATCAGTTGAAGACCTTAAAAGCAAACATTGAGGTTTCCTGGAGAAGAAGAAATTCTACTTGAAGTTTGCAATGGTTTTTGGCAGAGACAACGGGAATAGGGCTATGATGACAAAGAAATGAGGTCTTCTTTACCAGTTCGGGTCTGTGTGAATACCCCAGGGTCAGGCTCAGAGTAGCCCTTGTAGTCTCCAGGAGTTAAGAGGTTAATGTGGGACCTTTAGACACCAGTTTAGCACATGACTGTGGTGGACATTGATGGGTTTGGGTGCTTAATATCCATTTACCCTGTTCTTAATAATGTTCCCTGATTTTCATTTGGAAATCTACTCTTTCTCCGTTCGATGCACTGTGATGCTAGTGAGGCTTACCCTCTCCTTAACTCCAGGGGTAACATGATCTAGGTGCACACCAAACTCTGTCCTTCCTCCCTTGTACTGGCCAGTGTGACCGGGTCAGGGATGGGCACCTGACCTAATTCAGGCCAGTGAAAGTGAAGTCCAGGGTTTTTGTTGGAACTGGATGAAGAGAATTTCTCTCTTTCTGCTCTTCTTACCCCTGGGAGGGATGTCTTTGAGCTTCAGCAGCTGTATTGTCACCATGAGGGTGGAGGGCCAGCCCGAGAATGAAGAAGCAGAGTTGAGAGATTGGGAGAGAGAAGCCAGGTCCTTGTGACATCATTGGACTATCTCCAGCAGCCACACCCAAAGCAAAACCTACTCTCTGGATTTCTCTTTTACATGAGTAAATAACTGTTTTTTGCTTAAGCCAGGTTGGTAGTATTTTTTAGAATAAAAAACCAGCCCGGCCGGTGTGGCTCAGTGGTTGAGCGTCGACCCATGCACCAAGAAGTCACCAGTTCAATTCCCGGTCAGGGCACATGCCCAGGTTGTGCACTCAATCCCCAGTGGGGGGCATGCAGAAGGCGACCAGTCAATGTTCTCTTTCATCGATGATTCTATCTCTCTCTCCCTGTCCCTTCCTCTCTCTGTAAAATCAATAAAGAAAAAATGAAATAAAGTAAAATAAATAAAAATAAAAACCCAAAGACTCCTCACGATATAATTATGTATGCACTCTACTGATTTTTTCCTAAGAACAAGCTAGATCAATCACCTGGCATCTGAGTAGCAGGAAACAAATAAGGGACAGTGAGGCAGCAGATAACATTTGGACAAAAAAAGAAAGTGACTCAAAGAATAGGTTCTTTTTCTCCACTGGCGTCTCAGACGAAGGTCTCGGTGTTGCACTGGCGCACGGGTGAGTGTTTTTCTCAGCAGGATGGCCTTTCTAGAAAACAGGATTTCTCCACAATGTAGAAATCAGTCTTTGCTATGGTTTGGATGCTTGGTTACCTTAAATAGCATTCATGGGCCAACTTAAAAAAAATATATTTTTCCTTTATTGGTTTTAGAGGGAGAGGAAGGGAGAGGGGGAGAGAGATAGAAACATGAATGAGAGAGAACATCGATGGCCGCCTCCTGCATGCCCCCCACTGGGGATTTGGCCCACAGCCTGGGCCTGTGCCCTGACCGGGAATCAAACTGGCGACCTTTTGGTGCATGGGTCGATGCTCTACCACTGAGCCACACCAGTTGGGCATGGGCCAGTGGTTTTTATCTTCTATCCAATGGCTAAGTCATTCTGATCTTGTGGACTTCTGTGAAATACATCAATTTAACATTACAGAGAGAGACATGCATGCCATGGAAATTCAGAGTAAATGCTGAAGCAAGCCAGGGCTGAGCCCACAGGACCATATCTCAGTGTTAAAGGCTCAGAATTTCACTGGGGAAGTAAAAAAAAAAAAAAAAAAAGTAGTGTCCTTTTAGTTTTAAATCAGAGTACAGAATTCCATGATGCCATGTTTTGTCATTATTCTAGGTTACCTGTTCTTATCTGTGAGAGAATGAGGTCCTGGAGAATCTATTTTGTTTATCCGGAGCAACTATCTAGCCTAGGACCTAGCAGATGCATAATAAATTGTGGTCTCATAAGTGGAGAAAGCAATGGATTAATTAATAACTACAGCTTCTCCACTTTGGCTCTTCCTAACTGATTGTTGATTCTGGCCAGCCCAGCTGCTTTTCTCCCACGCGGTGCTTCCGCCCAGACTCCTACACTGTTACTCCAGGGTTTTGCCTGAGGCAGGTTTTGTTAGTGTAGGTAGCTAGATAATAATAGCTTAATAAAGGAAGGAAGCAGAGAAAATCAGACTTTATTAAGCCTAATAAACTGGGAAGCTGAATATTAGGCCTACTTCACTGGGAAGCTATGGCTTCACATACCCCGGGGGAACCACAGGTCTGTTCCCTGCAGAGTACTGGGGGAGGGGGAGGGCAGGAAAGGAGAAATTCCTCTGCTGGGTGCATGTCCAGCAGATGCCTGGTGCAGGTGGGGGTGCTTCCACGTTGAGGCACCCTCAGTGGGGACTAAGACAGCGACCATAAGTGGGAAGGACTAGCTTGGGAAAAGGATCTGATTGGAAGATCTAGAAATGGATTAATTAGGGGGAGGATCCAATGCAAGCCCTTGAAGCTTGGGAAGCTGAGTGGTTAGGTTGAAAAGACGCCTGGTCCTTCCCAAGCTGGAGATAATAGAACCCACGCTTACCAACGCTCTCTCTCGCTGGGTAACGCATTCACCCCGTTTGTTCAGGAGTTCTCTCCATAGCAACCATGCAGCCCTACCAACCAGCTGGGGTTCGGCAGCTGCTGGGACTCCAAGCATGGGCTGGGCACAGTGCTGGCTGGAGCACTGACCAAAGGGAATAGACTACCTAGCTGGATCGGGACAGAGACATGGACTGAACCAATGGTGCAACGTGTCTGGACACTGGCCCTATTTCTGGGCCTGATGAAGATAAGGTTGAAGTTTTTCCACAGTGGGATGGAGCTGAACTTGGGAGAGCCCTTTGTGTTTACTTCAACGTCAATCAACCTTACCACCCACACCTCCCATAGGTGGGTCCTTGAATGCTTTCCTTGCGACTCTGTGAAAGAACTCCCTTTCCACCCAACAGTTCTATTAAACTGTGATGTCTTTCAGGTTCACCCTACCCTTCCCAGAACTCAGTGCCAGGTACACCCACATTACCAGGTACACCCACATTTATTGTCTCTCTGTACAATATCTTGGCCATTAAATTAATGTATAATACTTATTTGGGGACTGTAACATATCTCTGCAAAGCAGTACTGTGTCTCCCACTGTACTCTCTGGGCAAAGTCCTGCTTATACGATGCTTTGGTCTTCCCTTCTGGAACTCAAAGCATAGAAATCAAGTCACATAGACAAGTAAAGTTTCTGTTTGTCTGTCAGATGGCACTTTCTGTATTGCCCACACAAGTTGAAGTCATACTAATTCTCCCTCAGAAAAATCTTTTGTTTCTGCCCTGATTTTTTATCCGGGCAGCCAGTGGTATGCCAGAGCCAACTGGCACCAGCTTGCAAAGACCCACTTGTTATATTTTCAGAAGGCAGGCAAGCTGGTTGTTAAACTCTAGGCAGCTTGAAATTGGCAATATTTACACCACAGAAATTGGCAAACTCTACAAATCAACTCCTACCCACCTCTACCCTGAAGTGAAAGCTGGTTGTCAAACATTTACTGGCATAGCACTAAGTACTGGTCATTCTCTGATTTAAGTCCTCATTGTCTCCCGCCTGGGCTCATACAATATCCTGCTAACCAGTATCTCTGCACTCAGACTCTCCTTATTCCAGATGATCATGGTAGAACACCTTTGATTTCAAGTAAATGAAAACCCAACTACAAAATTCTCAAATCCAAGGAAATGTATTATTTTACATAAAAAGTTCATAGATAAGGTGCTTTCAGGAAAACTCAGCAGCTCAAGGGCTCATCAAGTACTTAGATTCTTTTCATTTTCCAACTTTACCAATCTCAGAATGTTGGCATTTGCCTTCATGGCTTCAAGATGACTGTCATGGTTCAAGCATCACATCCTTGCACAATGATGTGTATAACTTTTCCTTCTGAGCAAGTACAATTCCCCCAGAAATCCCCTAGCAGGCTTCCTCTTGAGAAGAATAGTAACTGCCACCTGTTCTTCAGTCAATCACTGCAAAGGGTAATGGAATTACACTGATTGGATCACTGCTTCCCAATTCTTCAGAAACATCTTCTTTTGTAGCAAATATTTTATTCCTGAAAGGAAATAAAAGATAATGTAACCTACCCACACAATACTTTAAAAACATATATCAATACAAGCTCTAATGGGAATATAAAGGTAAAATAAAGAAAGATAATATCGTGCCCTGGCCGGGTGGCTCATTTGGTTGGAGCATCATCCTGTACATCAAAAGGTTATGGGTTCACCTGGCCAGTGTGGCTCAGTGGATTGAGAATTGTCCCATGAACTGAAGGGTCCCGGTTCAATTCCTGCTCAGGGCACATGCCCAGGTTGTGGGCTCAATCCCCAGTAGGGGGCATGCAGGAGGCACCTGATTGATGAATCTCTCTCACATCAATGTTTTTTTCTCTCTCTCCCCCTTCTTCTCTCTCTAAAATCAATTAAAAAATTATCCTCTGGTGAGGATTAAAAAAATAAAGATAATTTCCAAAGAATTATATGTATATGCATTTCAACATAATATGGTAAAATGTATTAAAAGTCTCCATTATTTCCTGCCTTCCCTATAACAGAATTATACATGCCAGCCTGATGGCATGTGACTTACGGTGCCTCACCCAGTTGATGTCAGGCTTGCTTTATGATTTGCTTTGGCCAATGCAGTGTGAATGGAAGTGCCACATCTGAGAAGAGCTTGAGAAAGCATTGCCTGGCTCTGCCATTCCTCTCTCCTTCTGCCATAACAAAAGCATGTCTGACTCTTAGAATGAAAATGACGTGTGGGACAGAAGCACAGCATCAACTGATATATAATATAAACAAAATAATATATTTTGTTATTGTAAGCCATTGAAAATTTTGGAGTTTTTTTGTTTGTGTTACCGCAGCACAACCTATCAGAAGCTGACTAACAAAATATAGCACAACAATATTTTGCATATAAAGAAGCAGTCTGGCCCAGCTGGTGTGGCTCAGTGGTTGAGTGTCAACCCATGGACCAAGAGGTCGCCGGTTCGATTCCTGGTCAGGGCACATGCCCTGGTTTCAGGTTCAATACCCATTGGGGGTGTGCAGGAGGCAGCCAATTGATGTGTCTCTCTCATCTATGTTTCTATCTCTCTCTCTAAAAATCAATAAAAACATATTTTAAAAAAAGGAAGAAGTCTGTCCTTCTTTATTTTTTAAATCCTCACCCAAAGATATTTTTTCCATTTATCTTCAGATAGAGTGGGAGCAGGGTGGGGAGGGGGGGAGAGAAACATCAATGTGAGACAGACACATCGATTGGTTGCCTCCCACACCACCCTGTCCAGGGCCGAGGACAGAACTGCAACCGAAGTACACGCCCTTGACCAGACATGCCCTTGGACTCTTTGGGCGGAGTCGATGCTCTAACCACTGAGCAACCAGCCACGGCAGTGTGCCCTTTCGCATGTTTGCACCTATACATAGTATTTCCATCAATCTAGCAGGTTCAGATGAACACTAATACAATTGTGTTGTATCAACACTTAAAAACCCAAGAGAGATAGTGCTGTCAAGGCCATGATTTTCTGCAGTGGCAATCAGCTCTTAGTAAAACTCTAAGTTTAAAAAAAAAAAAAGGCATCCTTCAATTTACATGGTAGTTGCATTCCTGGAAACTGCAATATATGATAAAACTGAGCAAAATTAGTTGTTGCTAGACTCACATAATTATAAAGAGATATTTTATCTACCTGAATGTCTAGTGGTTCACTCACAAGTCATAGGCCCATTTACATAAAGTTTAAAAACAGGCAAAATGTATAAATGCTATTAGCAGTTAGGATGGGCCTATGACTGGAAGGAGGTACTAGGGTGTGTTCAGTTTGTGAAGATTCATCAAGCTGTACAATTATGATCTGTGTAGTTTTCGTATGTATGTAGGATTGTCCCGGGCATTTCAGGATGGTGAGCTATCAGATCCTTGTCCACGAACGGTCAATATTGCCCTCTAAAAAGTATTATAAACAAACTGGAACAAAACGCCCTCACAAAGTTCTATAATGCCAAACCCCTGGGTGCCTTGGGTTTATACTAATCAAATATCAATCCTGGGGCTGGGCCCCTTCAAACCCATCAAATGCCTCATAGCTAAATAAAATTGGGCTTCCATTGGCTATGAAGAAGGCAGGATAAAAGAGGACAAGGAATGTGTGGTGGTGGCGATGGTAGGGATAGAGGTGGTGGTGAGGGTTGTGGTGATAGTAGTTGGGTAAATAGCCATCATGTCTGCTACAACATCCTCCGGATGCTATCAAATACATTTCAGATCACTTTGTTCTAACCTCCAAAATGCAGTGGCTCTCAACTGTCTACAGGATAAAAAACTCAACATACCTTTCTAGGGTAATATTGAGTCTTTTGTTTTCACTGACAAAATTGTCCTTTCCCTTCACTGATCATGCTATGGTATCACTCTGCATTGCTCCTCCTTCTGTTAAGAAAGCCTTACTCCCTTCCTTCTCTTCCAGGTCTTCATTCAAATGCTTCCTCTTCCAAGAAGCAGCCTCCTGTTTTTTTTATCCTCACCTGAGGACATTTTTGCATTTATCTTCAGATCCAGCAGGAGGGAGATAGGGAGAAAGAGAGAGAGAGAGAAACATCGATGTGAGAGAGACACATCGAGTGGCTGCCACCCACACGACCCCAACCGGGGCTGGGGACAAACTGCAACCAAGGTACATGCCCTTAGCGGGAACCGAACCTGGAACTCTCTGGTCCGTGAGCCGATGCTCTAACTGCTGAGCCAAACTGGCCAGGGCAAGAAGCAGCCTCCTGTTGTGTTAACCACTGCTTCGTATACCTTCCCATAGTGCTTTGCATATATCTCTCTTTAGCATTTACTTCATTCTGCTTTTGTATAGTTAGTTGGTTCATGTTTTTTATAGCTTCCATAGGCCTAATGCAGTGATAGACACTCACTGGGTACTAAAACAATGTGTGCTGAATTAAACTGAACAAGAACACAACCTCTGAATTTCACAGAAATCAGTAATCCAATATGGAAAATCTTTCAACTGGTTGAGACTCACAGTTTCCATCTGAGTAACATATAACTTTCCACCAACGGCCTCAATTGTGAATTAACCGTACTTCCCCTCATTGTAATAGAATTATATCCTGAACTGGGCTCTAGAAAGGAAATGGAGATGTTCGCTTCCTTGAACCGTGGTAACTCCCATGTGCCCATCATGCTTGGGCCTTGTTGATGCACAACCGAACCAATAATAAGACAGTGGGGAGCCTGGTAGCAGCTTGGCTTAGGTGAGGCCAGGTGATACTTCAGTTACAAGTCAGTAAGTGTTGATTGTCTATTGTGTGCTGGCTACTGTGGGAGTCACCAATATCCATTAATAAGAATCCCTCTCTATTCAGCCTAACCGGGAAGGTGATGTCTGTGTCTAGGTATCATAGGGAGGTGCAGATAGGTGCTGAGAGGAGAGAGAGAATGTCTTTGTCTGGGAAATCCAGGAGAGCTAATCAAAGAAGATAGTGATAAGTAGGGCCTTGTAGGATGGCTAATATTTTACTAATCGGAAAAGAGATGGGGGGTCATTCAAAGTGGGGAAAACAGTCAAAGGAAAGAAGGAAGGAAAGGGCCAAGAACTTCATGGTTTCACATTGCCCTTCAGAACCAGATAATGGGCTTTGCTTATACAATCTTCTGCTCTTTCCTCTGAGTTAATGTATGTGGCCCTAAAAGCTGGGAATCCTTCCCTGGCCAGTATGGCTCAGTTGGTTGTGTCATCTCATGCACTGAAAGGTCTCCAGTTCGATTCCGGTCAGGCAACTGATCAATGTTTCACTCTCTGTCTCTCCCTTCCTCTCTCTTTAAAATTTAAAAAAAAAAAAAAAATCTGGGAATCCTTAGCTCTCCTTGGGATTAAAAAACCTCTCTGTTGAAGTAAAACACATATACAGTGAAGTGCATGTGAGTTCTAATTGTAAGTGTACCTCTCAAGTTTTCTTACACGTGTCCATACCCCCGTAACTACCACTCTGATCAAGGTATACAACAGTCCATCACCCCAGAGGTTTTGTTGACTTTTATCATCAAAAATTATTTTTGCCTTTTCTAGAATTTCATGTAAATGGAATCATACAGTTTTAGATATCAGTACTTGGTTCCTTTTTATTGTTGAGTAATTTGATGATTAACTGTGTGTATATATTAACTTAATTTGTCTACTCATTCTGTTGATGGATGTTTCAGTTGTTTTTCTCTTTGGCTGATATGATTAAAGCTGCCTGGAACATTCCTGAACGTGTCCTGTGGTGCACACATGCACTTATTTCTCTGGGATATATAACTGGGCGTGATGTTCCTGGGTCATTGGGCTGCTTATGCTCAGCTTTAGTAGATGCATACTGTCAAGCTGGACTTGTGATTGGTGTCTGAAGTGGGGGGAAGAGGCGGTCTTGTGGGACTGAGCCCTAACCTGTAGGATCTGATGCTAACTAGAGGTAGATAGTATCAGAGCTGAACTGAATTGTGGGACACCCAGCTGGTGTCTGGAGAACCAGAGAACTGCTTGGTGTGAAAAACCCACACATTTGGTGACCCGAAGTAGAGTATTCTGTGGGTAGAGTGTTGTAGTAAAGGAGAAACAGAAGAGTTTTTTCCCGGACATTTGGTGTGAGGAGTGAAGTAAGGATGTTCCTATTCAGGGGAATTGACAGGAGAAGGTGGGGGAAGGCTGGGAACTGAAGCACCTGATGTTGTCTGAGGAAAGGAGGTGTTTTCCTGAGGGGGAGAGAAGGGGAGGGTGGGAGAGCGATCTGGGGGATTGGGAAGTGTTGGATGAGAGGTTGGGTCCTCTTTTACTCTGGAATGTGCTCCCTGAGATGTACTCCGCCTGTTTTTCCAGCACATTGAGCAGCACGTGGTACATACTAGGTGGGGAGGAGGGAAGAAAAGAGTGGGCTTGGGATGCTTCAGTGTTCTCTGACACTCCAACTCCAGTTCTGGTGCTGTCTCCACTGTGATTCCCATGTGATCCCTTGGGATCATTCACAGGTGGGGCCTAGGAGGGCGGCTCTCTTGGCTAATGCTTGACCTTTTGGGCCTAGCTTCTGGGGGCTTAAATGTGTAGAATTGCACACCTGCATACAGCTTCAGGGTCAGGATGGGCTGGGGAAGGCCAGCTTTACCTTATAAATCAATGTAGCCTGATAGGATTTCTGAAATAAGGAACCCTCCTCGCCTATCTGCATCCCCTTTCCTGACCTGTCCTGGAGCCATCCAATTGGCTCATCGTCTTAAGAGGGTAAAAGTTCAAGTGCCCTTAAGCCTCCTCCTGGCTTGTGTCTTCTTAAATTCTTAGGAAGAGCAAGGCTCTCATCAGTGCCCACAACCTCAGAATAGAGAAGATTTCCTGGGGTGGGGGGAGAGAAAGTCATGGGAATCTTCTGAAGGTACAAGGATTCCAGGAGATGGGGCTCTGGAGTTGCTCTCTGGTATGAGCCCATTGGGGTCGAGGAGTTTGCGGGATCTGACGGAAGAGGGCCTGGGATTTGCATCCCAGATGGAGCCCTGGAGAGGAGATTGGGTCTAGAAGGGGCCTTGGGTGTGGTGTGCCCAGGCAGGACACTGAGGGACCATGAGGGGCACCTACGGAGTTGGGGGAGGGGGAAGGAGGACCCCCTCGGCCACCAACCTTACAAGTTTCAAGGACTTCAAGATTTGTCTTCTCCATCTCTTGCCCTCTCACACCTCATCTCCTTACTTCTTTCTAACTCCACTCCAGCTTTTTGTTCTTTCTGAGCGGCCTTCAGTACATTCTTACCTTGTCAAGGCCTCATCACATTCTTTAGGTCTTTGTCCCAAGCCCTCCTTTTCACCCTCCCCTTCCCCCCTTTGGCCATCCTTCATGACCATTTCGATTGAAAATTGTAGTGACATTCCCAACCCCTCCCTACTCCAGCACTCTTAGCCTGGAATCAGTGAAAGCTCCAACTGCTTGCTGCACAACAGCCACTAAGTTGACAGCCACTAAGTCGAGTGACAGGAGTTGGGGCAAGAAAAGCGACTTTTTTGGAAAGCCAGCAAGCCAAGAGGATGGTAGACCAACTAGCATCCTAAAGAACCATCTTGAGAAAGTACAGAATTCAGGCTTCTTTTATGTCAGGGGAAGGGGGAAATGAGAGGGGTTTGAGGTTAGGTGATTGATGACCTCAGACATCTGGATGCCAGCAAGGGTTGGAGGGGGGATGGTGAAACTTCTTTGCTTTTGGTCAACAAACTGCGGTTGCTATGGTCCCGCAGTCACTAGGTTCCTGTAAATCTTTTGATAAACAATCATGAGTTTTGTACATACCTTCTTTATCTCCTTGGAGAAATAGTGTTGAGCAAGGAGGCTGTTTCAGTAATTCCTAGGCTACAGGTTATATTCCTTTAATGATTAGATTATCTATATACAGGACTAAGCAGAAGTTGCTAACCAACATATTATGGAAACTGGGCAGGCTCGAGCAAGGTGAAGTCAGAAAGACTGATTACTTTATTCTATTACAAGCCCCCTATCCATCTTTATCTTCCTCCAAAGCTCTTCTCACCAGCTGTTCAAAAGCAGTAGTGAACCCTGACCCGTTTGGCTCTCGGTGAGAGAGTCGGCCCTCAGACGGGAGGGTCTCAAATTCCATTCCCGGTTAAGGGCATGTACCTGGGTTGCAGGTTCAATCCCCAGCCCTGGTGGGAGGCCAACCAACTGATGTGTCTTTCTCACATAGATGCTTCTCTCTCTCTCTCTCCCTCCCTCCCTTCCTTCCACTCTATCTAAAAATCAATGGGAAAAATATCCTTGGGTGAGGATTAACAACAAAACAAAAAGGGAAAGCAGTAGTGATTTCTGGTTTCCTTTCCTTTTTTTTTTTTAATTGATTTTTTAGAGAGAGAGGGAGAGAGATAGAAATATCGATGTGAGAGAGAAACATCGATCCTCTGCCTCCTGCATGACCCCTATTGGGAATCGAGTTTGAAACCTGGGCATTGTGCCCTGACCGGAATCAGACTGGGACCTCAGTCCATGCGATGACGCTCAATCCATTGAGCTACACCGGTGGGGCTTATTTTCTTTTCTTTAACCGTCCAACAATAGACCCCCAATAGGGTCAACTATAAATATGCTTGAAGTAGTGAACCTTCATGAAATGTTTGACATGACAGATGTTCCAAACATTGGGCTATAGGATCCTCCAAAACACACCCTTAGCCCGAAATTCTGGCTTCACTCTCACTAGCTGTGTGACTTTAGCAAGTCCCTAATCTCTTTGAACCTGTCTCCCCATCTATAAAATGGGATAATGGCCATACTGCCTTAATAGTTTCTGAGAATTAAAGCTCCTAGCACAGTGCCTGGCCAATAGCAGACACTCAGGAAAGGTTAGTGTCCCTCGCCCAGGGGCATCCTGATGTGTTCCCCTTCCTTCTCCTCCCCAGGCCCACCACTTACCCTCCAAAGCACAGGTCTGTCAAGTTACCCCTTTATGCAAAACCGGCAGTGGCTCCCTTAGCCTAGATGTCCCCAGACTCCGGTCTGCCATGGCTGCCGGTCTCACCCACTGGATTTGAGACTGCACCTCATTTGAATAACCTTCACCCAGTGTCCAGCCTCTTATGGTCAGACAAAAATGTGTGACAAATCACTAAGTAATCTGTCCATTCCTCCCCTCCTTAAAATGAAACTACCCCTTAGGAATCACAAGCCTGTTCTGCTCGTGTGGCCTGCAGCCCCAGGCCCTCCCCCTCCCCTCAGCGCTGGTCCCCCCTCTTCCCCTTGGGTCCAGAGGGTGGGACCCTGTGGGGCTGTGCTGCTAGGCCCCGCCCTCCCCCCACATTACCATTCTTCCCGCTGATCACCGCACAGGACGTGGCTCAGCCAGCACTTCCTCTAATGGCTAAACGCTTTTGTAGAAGCTTCTGAACCAGGGTTAAAAGCTAGGCTCCCCATTACAGCTCCTCTTTTCCTGGTATTGCTTACTCTAGCCCTGGTGTTCCTGCTCTTGTTCGCCTAAATCCCGCCTTTTTGTTCTATTGCTTCCCCTTTAAGTTCCAAGAGAGGCTCTTGGCGACTTCGTGACCTCGCCCAATTCAACCTTTCAGATTTAGTCTTCTTCCCCTTTCTCCTGGCTTTAAATCACTGTTCCCTGAGGGGTCAATCAGCGTTGAGGAGGCCAGAGGGAAACAGTGGGGCTGTAAAAGCTTATCAAAAACAAACTCTGCTCTTCTGAAAAGCATTCTCCGAAACAGCTTCCAGGAATGCTCAAGAGGAGTTAAATTTTACATGGATAGCATCGGAAGCAAAAGCTAACCAGGTAATACTCCTGAAATCTTACGGAGAAATAGGTGAAGTAAAAATTAAAAACGGTCCCGCCAAGCTAGCCCGGCTGCGATCCCCTCCCCACAGCAGGAACCCCGACTTCCGCCGGGGCTTTGCTGCAGCAGCCGTGCCCACGCACACCCAACTAAGATTCAGACCACGCCAGCCATGCCACGAGGTGTGTTTTATTTTCATTAATCATACAAATAATTTTCTACAGTATCCCAGGGCAAACGGGAGAATTTGGCAGTCCGATTGGGGGTGTATGGGGGGGTCCCCTCAGAGACCCACAGGCCGATGGCATGGGCGCGGAGTGTCCGGGTTCACAGTGCAGTTTGTCGCTCGTGTCCATCTTGCAGGTGGGGTGGCTTTTTCTCCACTCACGACTGGGATCCCAAAGATGCCGGGGGTGGGGAATCCTCCAGGTTCTTAGGAAATTTCACTCCGCTTCTCCTGCTCAATGGCTGTGGAGAGCAGAGAGCGGGCACTGGGGTTGAGGACAGCTTCAACCCCCCCAAACCGAGGCGCTTACCAACCAGGTGTGGGCGAGGACCCACGAGATGCGGAGACGAGGAAAGAGGCTTGGGGCTGGGAGGTAGCGCTTTGTGTAACAGAAAGGGGACCCGGGGCGGCCCACCGAGGAGGCATGCTGGGTGGGGGCTGGGCTGCGGCCCGCGGACCCGGAGGGGGGGCACTCACTCTCTTTGGTCGGCAGGGTGTTCTTCTCCTGCGTCTCCGTCTTCTTCAGCTTGGCCTTATCGAAGCTGGCGACTTCCCCCATGTCCGGCTTGTCTGCCATTTTCTTAAAACAGTCCTAGGGGGCAAACAGAAGCGGTCGGCCGGGGCCGGGGGCCGGCGTGGCCCTCGGCGCTCCCGCGCGCGCCTCCCGACGTGGCGCTCCAGCCGGGCGTCCGCGGCGGCCCCGAGGCCAGGGATCCGGCGCGTCCCGCACCCTCCCCGCAGCCCCCGGGCGTGGCCGGCCGGCCCGAGCCCCGTCGGGGAAGGGCCCCAAGGCAGCGACGGCGCACCGGCCTGGGTCCCGGCTCCGACCCCACCCCGAAGGAGCCCCGCTCCGTGCAGCGCTCACCTCGGCCTTCGCTCCTCGATCGGGCTAACGGACCCCACTCGCGTCGCTGCAGCAAGAGACAAAAGAGCGGCGCCCGCCCCTCGCCTTATATACGCCGCGCCCCGCCCCGCCCCTCGGCTGCCGCAGCGGGGGCGGTGCAGTCGGGGGCGGCGCTGCGAGGGCTGCTCGCTTCCCGCCGCGCCCTCCGCGGGCTGCCCGCCGGGCTGGGCGCGGCTCTTCCGGCGCCCGGGTCCCCGCGCTCCGCGCCCCTCGCCCCGCGTGCGCCTCGCGCCCCGTACCCCCGGCCTGGAGGCTGCAGGCGCCGCCAGGGTGGTCGCTGGGCCCTGCGTTTTCTTTCGGGGCTGCACTGCCCTCTCCGGGAATTTGCAGCTCTTCCGCAGAACGAGCGGGGGAGGTGTGTGTGCAGCCGTGGGTGTGCAGGCGAGCACCAGCGCTCTGCAACATTTCCTGCTCGCAGGAGACACCCCTCCCCACCCGTGTGCAGTTCCATGGCTCTTGCCTTTGCCCCACCGAAACCCCCCTCCACCCCTTTTCTCTCTTCCGGGAGGCCCAGCTCTTGCTTGCTCTCGGACTAATCCCTGCAGCGGGTCCTAGAGATGAAGAGACTCGGGATGGGGGCGAGACAGAGAATGTGGCACAGGTCTTTGGTTAGATTGGGGGCTGGTTGTCTTCTCTTCGTCGTCTCCCTTCCCTGAGCTGGCCAGCTCCTGCGGGAGTCGCGGCGGGTGCTCCCTAAGTGCTGGTTGCAAGCACTGTCTGAAGGGCGGTCGTGGGCGTAGGGTGTCCCGAGAGGGATCGCTCCTGGTGTTCCTTCTCAGGGCTCCTAGGAACACTGTGTCCGAGGGTGCGGTTTTCCTCCTTGCAGTTAACCTTGAAGATAACCCTACAAACGTTCTTGTTTCTCTTACTAACTCATTATAGGAGTGATACAATGCAGTTATTTAAACCTTTCTTAAAAAAGTTGTACAACACCTTCAGATACTAAGTTCCAAACTGAACACTTCAGGGTGTGAAGCTGGTCATTGTTTCGTTTGTCCTGAACTTTCCTTTTTTCAAGTGTCAAGGAGTATTGCCAAGCTCTTTTAAAGTGGCATTTGGTGGTAGCATCCTAAATTTTGTCTGATCCCTCCCTGATTTTATCTGCTTTTCTCATGGTCCCTCAGTATGTTTGGAGCAGAAGGAAATAAATTGAGGCTTATGCGGTTGATCTACCAAACTCTTTTGGCAAGTCTTTTCCTGCACCTTACTTTCTTTATCTGTAAAATCTTTGGCACAAAGCTTCAATGAGATTAAGAACAGGCATAAGTAGAATCTTACTATGGCAGCACTGTTAGAAGGCCACACTCAACATTTTATTAGTGTATCATTCAACTATTGCCCGTCATGCTGTGTAACAAAACACAAGACTCGGCTTTAAACAGCAACCATTTATTCTTGCTCACTCATCCGCTGCTGGGTTGGACTAGGCTGGGCTTGGCTCCAGCTGCTGGTGGGAACCAGGTCTGCTCCTCAGGTGTTTTATCCTCTGGACCAGGATCTAACTGGAGCTTGTTCTTCTCAAGGTGATGACAAAACAGCAAGAGGGCTGTAGCACAAACAAATGCAGAAGTGTTGAAGTGTATGTAAAAGCATGTCATGTCACCTCATGTCTGTCATCATCCCATTGGCCAAACTCACCATCAATGGATTGGGCAAGTATATTCCACCCATGGTGGGAGAGGAAGGGGAATGAACATTCCCTGACACATCATTCAACTTCACAGTCAGGGTAGGCAGACTATTGCAAACAGCCCCCAAAGTGGCTTCATGCAATAAAAGAGTATTTCCCATTCATACAGCGACATTATATACACTGATGTTTCTGGTCAGGCAGATCTCCATGCAGTGACTCAGGCACTCAGGCCCTTTCTCTCTAGTCACTCTACCCTCCTTTAGGTCCTAGAAGTTTACTCCATCCAGCCAGTGGATGGGAAAAGAGGACAAGATAGAGGGCTGTGCTAGAGTTTTTACACCTCAGGCTTGGAAGTAGTCTCTAATACTTCTGCCCTGTCTCTTAGGCTAGGACTCAGTCACATGGTCTCACCTAACTGCAAGTGATGCTGGAGAATGTAGTCAAGCTGTGCACCAAGGAGTAAAAGCAAGCAGGATTGGATGGACTTGGAGCAGTCTCTGTCATATATTGTTGAAGAATCTGCCAAACGTGAGCGGGAAAATATGCAGACATCCAGAGACATTGACTCTGGGGAGGGTCTCGCTGGCGCTTGATTCCTTTTCAGTTGCCATGCCAAACATTATCTAGGTGTTACCTTCCTGGGCACCACCTTTCGCTCGAGTGTGGAAATATTCAACTGTTCTAATTTGGACCCATGGCGAACTCCATATCCATCTTCCTTTTATTTGGGAAACAGAGGAATCTATTTCTTCTGGATATAGCTGTGGAGACACACATTTCAAACATATCAAGCCGGCCGGATTCCCGAAGGAGCTTTAAGTGGACTTGCAGGCATTTTTTTCTCACTCAGTGCAACTCTGTGGCCCGTCTCTAAGAAGGCAGGCAGCCTCTTTAGCATGTGCTGCTTAAGAACAACGGTCACAGGAAAAAGAAATGTTGTGGCTAGGTGTGGTGATGCATGTTAACTAGACTTATTGTGGTGACCGTTTCTCAGTGTACATAAACGCCGAATCAGTGTGTTGTACACCTGAAACTAATATAACATTATATGTCAATTACAGCTCAATAACAACAAAAAGAACAGTTATTTAGTCTCATCCAATCCCATGGTAGTGGTTTTAACATGTTCTCCCACCATTTTTTTTTCTTTCGTATCTCCCACCATTTCTTGAATACAGATTGTCCTTCATAACTTTTTTCTAGTGACTAAAATGTGACAGAAGCTATGCTTTTTGGCTTATGAGGGTAGGTCGTAAAAGGCCGCAGGGCTCTGCCTGACTCTCTCCGGTGCTTCCACACTCCGAGGACACCACTCACCTACAAGGAAAGGCCACTTGTAGCATTCGAGCCACAGACTCAACTGAGGTCTGAGCCGACAGCCAGCATCAACCACTGAACATGCGAGCAGGTGAGCCTTGGAAGCTTCAAACTGTCCAGCTTATGCTGAGTGGAGCAGGCACACAGCGGTCCCTGGCCAAATTGCGGATTCATGAGCAAAATAAATGTTGTAGTCTTTTTTTTGGTTTTTGTTTTAATCCTCGCCCGAGGATATTTTCCCATTTATTTTCAGACAGAGTGGAAGGGACACACACACACACACACACACACACACAGAGAGAGAGAGAGAGAGAGAGAGAGAGAGAAACATTGATGTGAGAAAGACACATCGATTGGTTGCCTCCCACACGACCCCAACCAGGGCCAGAAACCGAACCGCAACCGAGGTACATGCCCTTGGTCCGTCGGCCAACACTCTAACCACTGAGCCAAACCAGCCAGGGCTGTTGCAGTCGTTTTAAGTCACTAAGTTTGGGGATGTTTTGTTATGTAGCAACACATCATGGGAACACCATGAGATGGAAAAATCATAACTTAGTGGTGCCAGGGTCTCAGGTCCCACTTGGGGATTTTTCCTAAATATCCTCCATGATACTCACACATATGTTTATTTAATAAACATTTATTGAATGAGCACAAAGTATCTGGCAGGGTTCTGGATATGGAAGATAGACAGATGATGAGACTCAAGTTACAAGTGTAGTGTAGTAAGTGAATGACTCTAAGTCACTCAACAAGCACATGCTCATGCCTTGTATTCACTTATGACTTGAGTATCATTTATGTCTGATAACATTTCAGCCTGCTGCTTGGAACAGAATGTATACAGTTCACAGGTGGTATACAGAAAGCTGAACCACTCATCTCCAATTACATTTCCATCTTCTTTGTTGGGAAGGATGCTCTGGAAAATGTAGAGCTAATAAGAGGGACCTAAGGGAGTCTCCACTGTCAACCTGAGGGATAGGGGGAACCTTTGGAGATTTCCCATGGGACTGCAACCCTCAAGTCTGTTCAATTTGACATCCCTGCCCCGGCCCAGGATGTAGATAGAATGCTGACAATATTAGGAAGGATGCAACCCTGTAAATGCCAAAGCAAGCTGGATTCAGTGGAGAAATGGACAAAATATGATGAGAGAGGACAGCCTTGGAGCCTTCTTAGCTTGACCATAAAACCTACAAGGACAGGGAGGCATGATCATCATGCTTAACTCTCAAGTGGCAGTGAGATTTGGGGTTGTATGATTAGAAAGAAAGAGTTCTGTCCAGATTTCATTTGAATATGAGGAAGTCATTCACCCCTGCCTCAGGGCCTTTGCTGTTGCTGAGATGCTCATGTGAGATGCACTGCTTAGTCTAACATTCTCATTGGGCACCTTCTTATTTCATTTAGAAAGTGCATAAGTGTTCTCTCCTCAGAGGATACTCCTTGGCCACCCAATACAGGGCAATACCTCTGTCATTCTCCAAACCTTAACCTTGTTTCATTTTTCTTCATAGAATCCACCTCTACCAAACACGTTTTATATTTATTTCTTTGTTTGTTGTCTATCTCTTACATTAAGAAATGGGAGAACTCATTTGTCTCATTTACAATTGCATCTCAGCAATGCCTGAAATATAGCAGCAAGTGCTCAATCAATATTCTTTGAACAAATGCGTAAAATTCCTAATCAAAATGAAATGAGCTACTTTGGTGGAGGTGATGAGTTCCCTGTCATTGGAGGCATTCAAAGAGAAGTGGACTGTTATAGACATGGTTCAGGCCTTGGGCTTCTCCCTAGATGAAATCTCTGGTCCTGCTCTTGCTGTCATTCCAGCTTTCGTGTGCCAGTTTTGTCAGCCTGAAAATAGCTGTGTGACTCTCACACAAGGAAGGTTCAGGAAGCAAAGAAATCAGGATCTGACCTCTGCATTTTCTATACCATCAAGATGCTGTTTTTCTTTGTAGGTCATGGAGTTTAAGGACTTGTCCAAGATAAAATTGTGAAGAAAGGAAAGCAAGCCTTCGAGGTTTAGCCTCAGAAATGATTATTCAGCTCTGTAGCTGCACAGATGAACCCCTAAATAAACCTTGGCAGTTGCTTAAATTGCCCAAGTAATTAACAGCCACAGTGTAAGTGAAAATATTACTGTTTCAGTTTTCATCTCTGGTGCCAGAATTGTGATAATGACAACTAATGTTACTGAGCACTTGTGGTCCAGGTCTGTGCTAAGGACTTTATGTTTATTATCTCAGTTAATCCTCACCAAAATAGTGTGAAATAGCACAATTTTGATCATTTCTGCATTATAGCATAGGATCTGGGGCTTGTTCGAGGTCACACAGATGGTAGCTGGCACTGCTGGAACTTGAGTCCAGGTCTGGCTGATTCCAAACCCTGAGGTCATAACTACCGCACCATCCTTGCCTGGACCTTGCATTGGGGAGGGTTTGAGAACTGGCAGCTGGCACGTGTATTTTGTTTGGCCACATTAAATTTAACAAAAAGCTCCAGCTAATATGTAAACATGGGAAGCTCTCCAAATCAAAGCACCAGGACTGGCAGCTGCCCCCTTGAAATGGGGTATGTCCTCTTCACGCTCCCTTCCTAATGTCTTCCCAACATGGAGACCAGTTGCCATTTGTCATACGTGTACTGGTGTTTTACTTACACTAGAGAAATAGTTCTTGTCCCCAGGTCTTTATCAAGATGGCTCCCAGTGATCCCTGCCTCTGTCCCCAAGCTCTGCTGTGCCAGGGTTGGTCTCTGCGACCCATGGGATGTGGCAGAGGAAAGAGAGCATCGTTTCTGAGATTGTTATAAAAAACTGTAATTTCTGTTTGGTGCTTGGCTTTGTCTCTCTTTCTCTTGTATCTTTTGTTCTGGGGGAAGCCAGCTGCCATGCTGTGGGTGGTCCTGTGGCGAGGCCCCTGTGGTGAGCAGCTCCCCTCTGGCCAGCAGCCACTGAGCAGCTGAGGCCTGTCGACAGGTGACCTCCACAGTGGATCTTCCAGCCCCAGTTGTCCTCAGAGGGCTGCAGCTCCGCAGGGACACTGAGCCAGAACCACCCACTAAGCCCTTACCAGAAACCCTGAGATAAGAAATGTTCGTTGTTTTATGTTGCTAAGGTTCCAAGGAATTTGTTACTAAGCAATAGATACACTAATTCACTGTCAAAGGTGAGGAAAACAGATAGATCAGGGGTGTCATGTGATTCCAAAAAAAAATGAAGAATGAGCGTATTCATTTGTGGAAGTAAAGAATAGTTATGTCGTTATGAAACCTGCCGTACTAAGCGCTGTGACTGGTGTGTGGGAAAGCCGAGTGATGACACTCTCGATGACCCAGGCCTGTTTCACGGCTTCACACAGTCTTCCTGGCCCTTCTAGGTATCTGAGTTTCCCAAGCTTGCTGTGGAGCAGTGGATTTCAGACTGTTTTTGACCTTGACAACCACCCCTCCCCTGAAGAAGTACAGGAAAATCATTTCACGTTGTAACCCAGGGCGTACAGGAGCGCACACAAATGGTTCCCCAGGGCAGTCCCCTCACTGTGAGAGATGCACTCTTACCTTCGTTGTTTTCTATTCCTTTTCATTTTTTTTTTTTAACCTCACCCAAGGACATTTTTCCATTTTTTGTTCAGATAGAGTGGGAGGGAGAGAGAGGAAGAGAGACAGAGAGAGAAACATCGACGTGAAAGGGACACATCGAGTGGCTGCCTCCTGCACGACCCAACCAGGAGTACGTGCCCTTAGTGGGAACCGAACCCAGGTCTCTCTGGACTGCAGGCCAACGCTCTAACCGCTGAGCCAAACCGGCCAGGGCTTCCTTTTCATTTTTAAAACCTTTTTGTTTTGAAATAATTATAGATTCATAAGAAGTTGCAAAGATAGTGCACTCAGGTCCCCTGTGCACTTGTTGGTGACATTTTACATAAATATAATCCAGTATCAAAACCAGGACACTGACATTGGTGCAATCTATAAACCATTTCCAGATTGCACCAGTTATCATATGCACTTGTGTGCGTGCTGTGTGTGGGTCTATGTGAGTTTATCACATGTTCAAGTTGTGCAATACCACAACCCAGATACAGACCTATCCCATCACCACAAATAGAATGCCTCATGCTACCCCTTTGGAGTCTCACCTTCTACTGCTTCACTCCCACCCAGAACCCCTGGCAACCACTATTCTGTTCTCCATCTCTGAAATTTTTGTCTAAAATTGGCTTTTCCCACTCAGCATAATGTCCTCGAGATCTATTCAAGTTGTTGAGTGTATCAATTTTTCATTCATTCTAATTTCTGAGGATTTCCATGGTATGAATGTACCATCTATAGAAGGTCATTTGGACTGTTTCTGGCTTTTAGCTGTTAAAAATAATGCTGCTGTGAACATTTGTGTACATGTGTTTGGTGTTTTTGGACGTAAGTTTTTATTTCTCTGGGATAAATATCCAGGGGAGTGATTGCGGGGTCATGGGGTAAGTGTATGTTTGTTTTATAAGTAACTGCCATGCCCTGGCTGGTTTAGCTCAGCAGTTAGAGCGTCAGTCCACGGACCAAAGGGTTGAAGGTTCCATTCCTGGCCAAGGGCATGTACCTGGGTTGCAGGCTTGATCCCTGGCTCTGGTCGGGGTCATGCGGGAGGCAACCAGTTGATTTGTGTCTCTCACATTGATGTTTCTCTCTCTCTCCCCCCTCTTCCCGCTTCCACTTCCTCTCTCTCTCTCTCTCTCTCCATATATATCTATATATCTATATATCTATATATCTATATATCTATATATCTATCTATCTATATATATATATATATATATATATATATATATATATATATATATCTGCCAAACAAGTTTTCAGAGCAGCTGTGCCCTTTTACATTCCCACCAGCAATGTAGAATGTATAAGAGATCCAGTTTCTTAGCATCTTCACCAATATTTGGTATTATCACTATTTTTGTTTTTTAATCTTCACCCGAGGATATTTTTCCATTTTTATTTTTTCAGACAGAGTGAGGGTGTGGGGGAGAGAAACATTGATGTGAGAGAGACACACCAATTGGTAGATTCCCACAGGACCTGACCAGGGCCGGGGACCGAACGGCAACCGGGGCAACGTGCCCTTGACTGGAATCGAACCCGGGACTCTTTGGTCTGCAGGCCGACGCTCTAACTGCTGAGCCAAACAGGCCAGGGTGGTATTATGACTATTATTGATTTCAGCTGTTAGAATAGATGTGGAGTTATGTCTCATCAAGGTGTTAATTTCATTTTCCTAATGGTGTTAAAGTATTCCTTTCCATTTTACTACTTCATTAAAAACGCTGGCTGTGAGCTGCCCACTGGCTTTTCTGAACCGCTAATTGGTTGTGACCAACAGTTCAACCACGGCTGCAGTGGCTTAGCGCCTGTCACTCAGAAACCACCCCTTTAACTCCTGAAGTCTCCTCTCACCTCTGCAAGACACGTTTCTGAAACTGTACGTGTAACCCAGATGTCCTCTGGGGTCTGACGGAGATCTGGATAAGAATGATTACGACTCCTATTTGCTGCATTCCCATGGTTTGTCTAAATTTTCAGTAATGTTATGTTCTTATGGTTATTTATGATCTTTCTGAATTTTTGTGTCTCCATACTGATGCATAGCCAGACTTGGATAGCCCCTGGTCTTGACTTTCTTCTTCAAAGCAACTATATATACAAAGCTGATGTGTGCAGCATAACTTTTACCAAAGGTTTGTGGGTTAAGGAAGGGAAAACCTATATATATTTTAAAAGATAGCCCTGGCCAGTTTGGCTCAGCGGTTAGAGCGTCGGCCTGCGGTCCAGAGAGACCCGGGTTCGGTTCCCACTAAGGGCATGTACTTCGGTTGCAGTTTGTCCCCTGCCCTGGTAGGTCGTGCGGGTGGCAGCCACTCGATGTGTCCCTTTCATGTCGATGTTTCTCTCTCTCTCTCTTCCTCTCTCTCCCTCCCACTCTATCTGAACAAAAAATGAAAAAATGTCCTCGGGTGAGGATAAAAAAAAAGAAAAAAAAAAAGAAAGATTTGTAAATTGCCCTGCCGGTGTGGCATGCAGGAGGCAGCCAATCGATGTTCTCTCTCATCCATGTTTCTATCTCTCCCTTCCTCTCTCTCTAGAAATCAATAAAAGAAAAAAAATCAAATAGGCCTCTCTCATCTCTCTCTGAATCTCTGAAAAAAAAAAAAAAGATTTTTAAATTAATTTTTAGAGAGAGAGGAAGGGAGAGGGAGAGAGAGAAAAACATTGATGTGAGAGAGAAACATCTATTGGCTACCTCCTGCATGCCCCAAATCAGGATCGAGCCCACAACCCGGGCATGTGCCCTGACCAGGAATCGAACTAGCAACTTTTTGGTGCATGGGACAATGCCCAAACAATTGAGCCACACAAGCCAGGGCGGGAAGACCTATATTTTTAATGACACATCCCTGATCCTAAAAACCCTTTTAGTGCCTTAGGTGCTCTCCCCTCTGCTTTTCCTAGGTAACCCCCAACTCACACTGCCTCACTGTCTCCTTCCATCCTGGTTTTTCTTTTCTTTCTTTTTTTTTAATCCTCACCCGAGGATATTTTTCCATTTTTGTTCAGATAGAGTGGGAGGGAGAGAGAGGAAGAGAGAGAGAGAGAAAGAGAGAGAGAAACATTGACGTGAGAGGGACACATCGAGTGGTTGCCTCCCGCACGACCCCAATTGGGGCTGGGGACGAATCACAACCGAACTACGTGCCCTTGACCGGAATTGAACCCGAGACTCATTGGTCCGCGGGCCGACGCTCTAACCACTGAACCAAACCGGCCAGGGCACTCCCTTTCTGTTTTAATCCCCTCCTTCCTCTCTTTATTCTCCCTTTTGAGAATTATCAACTCCCCTCTTTCTCTCCAGCAGAACAGTGTACGTGCTTTTCTTGCTAAAAGCAGGTTTTCAGCCTCCTTTTCTACTATAAGCTATGGAGCTGTTTCCCCAAAGATAGTTCGTTCTCTTCCTCAGTGAAATGTTGGTGTTAGCTGTTAAGATACTACTACTTGTGTCTTTTGACAGGGTAGTCTGTCTTCTGTGTTTTTCTTTCACAGAAGAAATGTTAAAGAAGCATCTTTCTTTTCTTTTTTTTTATCCTCACCCGAGGACACTTTTGCATTCATCTTCAGAAAGAGTGGGAGGGAGAGAGGGAGGAAGAGAGAGAGAGAAACATCGATGTGAGAGAGACACATTGACTGGTTGCCACCCACACGACCCCAACTGGGGTCAGGGACAAACTGCAACCTAGGTACGTGCCCTTAGCGGGAACCAAACCCGGGACTCTCTGGTCTGCGGGCCGACGCTCTAACCGCTGAGCCAAACTGGCCAGGGCAAGAAGCATTTTTCAGGTGAATATTATTTCCTCTTCCCTGCTTGTATATACCTCAACAGAAAGTGCCGAGGTCTTGGATTTTGCCCGCCTGTGATCTGCTCTCTGCACCACACGTGACAACGAGCTTCAGCCCTTTATTTTCTGCCCTAGTTGTCTTAGTCCGTTCGGGCTGCTGTGACAGAATATAGACAAAAGTGGCTTATAAACAGAATTTTAGTTCTCCTGGTTCCAGGGGCTGGGAAGTCCAAGATGAGCTGTCTGGTGAGGACGTGCTTGCTGGTTGATAGATGGTCATCTTCTCACTGTGTTCTCACATGGTGAACGACTAGGGAGCTCTCTGGGGTCTCTTTTAATTGTTTTTTTTTTAATCCTCACCTGAGCATATTTTTCCATTGATTTTTTTCATAGAGTGGGAGGGAGAAAGAAAGAGAGAGAGAGAGAGAGAGAGAGAGAGAGAGAGAGACATTGATGTGAGAGAGACACATCAACTGGTTGCCTCCCGCACGACCCCCTCTGGGGCCAGGGATCGAACCTGCAATCGAGGTACTTGACCGGGAATCAAACCAGCGACTCCTCGGTCCTTGGGCCAACACTCTAACCACTGAGCCAAACAGGCCAGGGCTGGGGTCTCTGTTATAAGGTACCAACCTCATTCACAAGGGCTCCATCCTTATGACCTAATTATCTCCCACAGGTCTCACCTCCTAATACCATCACCTTCAGGGTCAAGATTTCAACACAGGGATTTTGGGGGACACAAACATTGAGTCTATAGCACCAATGCTCTAAGTTGATAAATCCATTGCAAAGTCACTCCGATACAAGATGTGTCTACCTAAAGACAAACAGGGTTTTGTGTCTAGGGTTTTGCAATTTGAATCTCTATGGCATGCTCTTAGCCGATGAAGAGGTATACCTGGGATTAGGAAATGAAGGACAAAAGGACTCTAGGGAAAATAAAGACATGTATTCTTCCTTCTTCATTCCCCCATCAAGATTTTCCTGAGTGCCTATGCTATGCCCTGTTAGGGATATGAGATGAATAAGCTGTGGATCCTATTCTAAAGGGTCATACAGCCTCGTGGGGGACACAGACCTGGAAAATCAACCTCAAATAGTGGCCCAATGAAATAAGAGCAATGAGAGAGTAAAGACCGCAGACATCACGGAGCAGGGATGAGTTGTTTCTCTTGAGCTCTGTTGGATTTCCTAGCCACAGAAACCATGAATCTTACATGATTGTTGTTTTAAGTCACTAAATTTTTGGGGGTGATTTTTTTAAGCAGAGGAACTGGAACTGACAGTGAAAAAGCTCTCTCCTACCCCAAGTCCCAGATCTCCCATTTCTCTTCCTGGAAGCAGTCACTATTACCAACTTATTGTGCACGCTTTCAAGCATATGTGAGATACAAGTATACATGTATACACACATTTTTAAAAGTTTATTTTTACAAATGATAGTGTATTATTACACTCTCTGCACTGTACTTTTTCTTACTGTATCTTGGAGATTGTATCATATCAGTACAAATAATGAACATAATAATACTGATGATTATACACAATGACTATGTATCCACCACTGTTCTAAGTACTTCACATGTATTGATTCTTTAATCTCACAATAGTTCTATGAGCAAAGTACCAGTACTGCCCTATTTACAGATGAGGATATTGAGGCGCAGAGAGGTTAAATAACTTGAGGTCACACATCTAGTGAGTAGAAGCGACAGGATTAGAAACCTAGCCACGTGGCTCCAAGCCATTTGGCTTTTGCTTATTAAAGGGTGCATATGATTCTATTATACAGATATATCATAAGTTATTTAATCAATACCATATTGATCTACATTTATACTGTTTTCAGCAGTTTGCTACTACAAACTTCTCCTGCTAATGTTTGCAGGGCCCAGGACAAGAGTAGAAATGGAGACTCACATACCACATGTCTAAATATTTAAAGTTATGCCTGGCCGGTGTGGCTTAGTGGTTGAGCGTCGATCCATGCACCAAGAGGTTGCCAGTTCGATTCCCGGTCAGGGCACATGCCCAGGTTGTGGGCCAAATCCCCAGTGGGGGGCATGCAGGAGGCGGCCAGTCGATGTTCCCTCTCATCGATGTTTCTGTCTCTCTCCACCTCTCCCTTCCTCTCTCTCTAAAAACCAATAAAAGAAAAATAAATTAAAAAAATATTTAAAGTTATAAAATCAGCTAGCCTACTGTTAAATAAAATATGTTCTATTCTTCTGCATAACAGATGTAATTTAATAACACATTTAAAACTGTGAAAAGGGATGGTTTTTGTGTGAGTGAAAGTGGGCAAAATATCACAGATGACTATATTTGGTAAGTATTATGCAGGATGAGGTGTTCTATTGATGGGTTGGGAATGTTTGAAAGAATGACAAGATAAAGACATACCCGATTCATACATTATTAGAAATGTATTCCACAAATTATTTTCTTACTTTCGCTTAAGCATAATTACTCATTGTGTTATTATCAAGATTTTCATATAACGTGTTTTATAGACAGTAATGATTCAAACAATTAAGAAATAAAATGTAATTATATTTAAAGAATACAAAATTTGATTACACAGTTGATTTTCTTTTTCTTTAAAACATTTTTTATTTAAAAAAAATTTTTTTTAATTAAAAAATTTTTTATTCTTTATTAAATTTATTGGAGTGACATTGGTTAATAAAATTATATAGGTTTCAGGTGTACAAGTCTATAATACATCATTTGTATATTGTATTGTGCGTTCACCACCCCAAGTCAAGTCTCCTTCCATCACCATTTATCCCCCCTGTACCCTCTTCTATCTCCTCCCATCCTCCTTTCCCTCTGGTAATCATCATACTGTTGTCTGTGTCTATGAGGTTTTTTGTTTTTGCTTAATCCCTTCACCTTTTTCACCCAGCCCCGCAAATCCCCTCCCCTCTGACAGCTGTCAGTCTGTTCTCTATGAGTCTGTTTCTATTTTGTTGTTAGCTTACTTTGTTCATTAGATTCCACATATGAGTGAAATCATATGGCACTTTTCTTTCTCTGACTGACTTATTTCACTTAGCATAATGCTCTCCAGGCTCATCCAAGCTGTTTCAAAGGGTAAGATTTCCTTCTTTTCTTTCACGGCTGAGTAATATTCCATTGTGTACATGTACCACAGCTTTTTTATCCACTCATCTACTGATGGGCACTTGGGCTGCTTCCAAATCTTGGCTATGGTAAATTATGCTGCTATGAACATAAGGGTGTACATATTCTCTTGAATTAGTGTTTCAGGTTTCTTCGGGCATATTCCCAGAGTGGAATTGCTGGGTCATAAGGCAGTTCCGTTTTTGATGTTTTGAGGTACCTCCATGCTGCCCTGCTGAGGAGTCAGCTGCCTTGGCCAGGGTGTTGAGTTCTGGGCAGACTCAGGGGGTGTCAGTGACTGAGCTGTGTGGCTTTGGGATGGCAGCCATTCCCCTGATTTTCCTGTGAACTTGACTGTGAACTTCCCTCTCACAGGAGATCCGCTAGCCCCACCTTCCAGGCTCCCGCAGCCCCGCCCACCCCACTGCTAGTGGCTCTGTCCTGCTGAGGTTGGAATGAAATTTGGCAGGGATTGAGTTGAGTGGCTCTGGGGCGGAGACCACACCTCCCACCTTCCCCAGAGCTTGACTGGCACCTCCCCTCACAGAAGATCCACTAGCCCCATCCTCCCTATTCCCAGCAGCCACACCCTGCTGAGCTCCTGGGACAGACTGAGTTGTGTGGCTCTAGGACGGGGGTCATTTCCCCCACAGCCTCACCAGAGCTGGGCCCTCCCTTCACATGGCCAAACACTGGGTCTGTTTGAGTCTGATAAACGCTGCTGGCCTCACCCTGACGTACTCCCCGGGACCTGGCCTCAACACAAAGGTGCAGGAGCACCCAGTGGGTGGCAGCTAGACTTGGTGTAACTGGGGATATTTGCTGAGTGGCCTCAGACCCAGCGCTGGCACTGAGTTGGAACCTGTATCAGTCTGGGGAACACCACTTGCCTCTGCCTGGTGACTCACTGAGAAGTTACCTCTTGCAGCTGGAATACCGCAGAGGCCAGGACTGAGCCCGCGGGCTGCGGGCGGAGGCAGGTGGAGGCAGATCTCGGGGTGCCTTGGGACTTCTGCTATTCTGCCCCTGGGCCCTGGTAAAAGCGGCCTTGGTTCTCAGCTCGGTCCTTCCTGCGCACACCCAGTCCCAGCAGAGGCAGCACAAACTGTGGAGCGCTTGTAGCTCCAAGCAGGTTGCCCAGGGCCGGTCACAGGCAGTATCTGACATTATCCTGCACCAGAGTAACCTCCCAAGAGGCCGAGAACCAACACAACTAGTGGCCAGCTTCAGACAGCATCAGAGTAGGATCCAATAAGCTGCACAAGTGACATTACAAAGGATGTCTTGGCAGGTACCAGACCCTGCTGAGACAAGTGCTGCTCCATGTGGTCAGCACCTGCACAGCAGCTCGCAGGCTGTGGTCAGGGCTGAGCCTCACAGCCAGCCTGAGGTCGGATCTCATGTACAAATGGGACAATGGCAATCAAGACTCAATTACAACAGATGAGCCCACATAACCCACACAACGGACATTCCTGGAGTACCCAGCTCAGCCGATCAAGGAGACTGCACCACTGGAACCTGCAGGACATCTACCATACAAGGCCACCCTGCCAAGACTGGGAGTCATGGCAGATCCATCTAATGCATAGAAACGAACACAAAGACGAAGCCAAAATGGGGAGACAAAGAAACAGGCCCCAAATGAAAGAACAGGAGAAATCTCCAGAAAAAGAGCTAAATGAAATGGAGGCAAGCAATTTATCAGTTATAGAGTTCAAGGCAATGGTTATAAGGATGCTGAGCAGTATGAAAAAGGACATAGAAACCATAAAAAAATAACCAGTCAGAAATGAATAATGCGATGTCTGAAATGAAGAATACACTGGAAAGAATAAACAGTAGGCTCAGTGAAGCAGAGGAGCGAATCAGCAATTTAGAAGACAGGTATAAAATAAAACACCCAATCAGAGCAGCAAAAAGAAAAAAGAATTTAAAAAATGAGAATACCTTAAGGGACCTTGAGACAACATGATAAATAACGACATCAGCATTATAAAGGAACCAGAAAGAGAAGAAAGAGATCAAGGGATCGAGAACCCATTTGAAGAAATAACGACCAAAAAGTTCCCTAACCTGGTGAGGGAAAAAGACACACAAGTCCAGGAAGCACAGAGATTCCCAAACAAGATGAACCCAAAGAGGCCCACACATCATTATTAAAATGGCAAAGGTTAAAGTCAAAGAGAGAATTTTTTTTTTATTATTATTATTATTTTATCCTCACCCGAGGACATTTTTTCATATTTTGTTCAGATAGAGTGGGAGGGAGAGAGAGAGAGAGAAACATAGATGTGAAAGGGACACATCGAGTGGCTGCCACCCGCACGACCAACCAGGGCCGGGGACAAACTGCAACCGAGGTACATGCCATTAGCGGAACCAAACCCGGGTCTCTCTGGACCGCAGGCCGACGCTCTAACCGCTGAGCCAAACCGGCCAGGGCCAAAGAGAGAATTTTAAAGGCTGCATTTGACGTCTACCACATGGACTGTGTAAAGAATTTGTATTTTGCCTCATGTTATGTTGAGTCCTACATGTGCACAAACTGAAGAATAATATGAGCTATTTATGATGGCAAAATATTCTTCAGCTGGTTTATGCAACTGCTGGGAAAACTGTGCTAATTTATGAGTAATTCCTGTAGCTATAGGAATTCGTGTGCTAATTTTTGGAGATACAGACTGGAAAAGGAAAAGGAGCAAGAACATGGGCACCTGGTCATATTGGGGATCCTGGTTGTGCAAGAATCTATGCGAGAAAAGGTTTGAGTGACAAAAGCACTTAGGTAAGTGCTTTCGTCCCTCCAACCATTTCTAAACACGGGAGCATATTACTGTTTGTGCTGGCAGCTGTGCAGCCCACAGACCTCTCCGACATTGAGGTGCAATCAGTCTTTGCCTCCAAGACACGGAGCAGAGGAAGTCTGTGTCCAGGGAGCATGGAGCTTGTGTATGGAAGGAGGTCCCCTTGCCTCTCTTGCCTGGGTCTGCAGAAGGGACCACTACAAACAATGCTGCAAATGAATGAAAACAAACAACACTTGTGCAAGTGTCTGTGTAGAATATGTTCTCACTGTTTCTGTATTTGTTTTTGTAGTTTTCACCAATTTTCATTCATTTCTGACTTCTATTTAATTTGCATAAAATTAAATGGCTCCTTCTGTATACCACATTTTATTTTTATCCTCTTCCTTAAAGAACATGCAAAATTACCATGTTCTTTTTAGTTAATTTGCTCATTTCAGAATTCATATTCTTTTTCTGTCTCTTTTACGCAGTATGTGCTCTCTGGCTTAAAGTCAAATTTCTAGGCTCCCCTCCAATTAAGCCTTATAAAAAAAAACACAATTTCCAGCTCACTGGGGAGAAAGTATTAATTTACAACAGCCAAGTAGAAAAAGGGTTTTACTTACTATCATTGCATCTCCAGGAAGGAGTCTGGTGAGAACTGTGTGCTCTCAGGAAAACCCTTTTGTACTGAAAGTGTAGATGTATTTATGAAGCACCTTGAATGGCGCATGGGGTCAGGGGCCCTGGGCCCACATGCTGGCACCATCACCTACCAGCTCAGGGCCCTGAGCCAGCACCTCACTTCTCGGAACTGCAGTTTCCTCCTGGGGATAATAATGGAGCTGTCCTGAGGATCAGTGAGATACGCATCTGCAAGCAATTTGTAGGTGAGTTGTATTATGTAAGTTCAACTCCGTGGGTTTCTTTTGATGATTTCCCTGCGCTATGCCAATACTCCACTGTCACATTTTCTGAGCGAGTCTCAGTATTGTCCTGTTGTTATCACCCATGCCACCCAACAAACGCTCCCGAGATTAATGCTAATGTTTTAAAAGAGGTTTCTGGAAATGTTGAAGGACAGGGTTGTTTTGAAGGATGTAGTGATGCTGGGTGCAGGTTCGAGTCCTGAAATTAAGATCAGTTGATATTTAGAATTGATGGGAAGGATGTTGAGGGAGGCTTCCAGAGAGGGAAGTGGCAGGCACTGGGCCTTGCCAACGGTATTATTATTCAGCTCAGGCTGCGTAGCAAAATACCACAGACTAGTTGACTTAAACAGCAGAAATTTATTTTCTTCCAGTCTGGATGCTAGAAGTCCAAAATCAAGGTGTTGGCCGGTTTGGTTTCTTCAGATGCCTCTCTCTCTCCTCGGCTTGCAGATGGCTGCCTTCTTGCTACGTCCTCACGTGGTTGTCCCTCCATGCAGACACATCCCTGATGTCTCTCTCTGTCCAAATTTCCTCTTCTTATAAGGACAGCAGTCAGACTGGAGTATGGTCCCACCCTAACAGCTTCATTTTAACTTAATCACCTCTTTATTTATTTATTTCTTAAATGCATCTTTATTGTTGAAAATATTACAGATGGCCTCCTTTTTCCTCCCATTGACGCCCCTCCGGCCTTCCCCACACTATTGTCTGTGTCCTTGGGTTACCCATATATGCATGTAAGTTCTTTGGTTAATCTCTTCCCACCCCACCCCTTCCCTCTGAGATTCGTCAGTCTGTTACAGGCTTCCATGTCTCTGGGTCTATTTAAAAAAATTTTTTTTTTCTTTATTGATTTTAGAGAGAGAGGAAGAGAGAGAGGGAGAGAGAGATAGAAACATCGATGAGAGAGAACATCATTTAGCTGCCTCCTGCATGCCATCCACTGGGGATCGGGCCCACAACCTGGGCATGTGCCCTGACTGGAAATCGAACCGGTGACCTCTTGGTGCATGGATCGATGCTCAACCAGTGAGCCACACCAGCCGGGCTGAGTCTATTTTTTTTTTAAATCCTCACCGGAGGATATTTTTCTATTTTTCTTCAGATAGAGTGGGAGGGAGGGAGAGAGAAAGAGAGCGAAAGAAACATTGATGTGAGAGAGACACATCGACTGGTTGCCTCCCGCAGGACCCTGACCAGGGTCAGGGACAAACCGCAACCGAGGTACGTGCCCTTGACCAGAATTGAACCCGTGACTCATTGGTCCGCGGGCCAATGCTCTAACTGCTGAGCCAAACCGGCCAGGGCGATGGGTCTATTTTTAAAAAACATTTATCTTTACTGTTGAAAGTATTACAGATGTCCCTCCTTTTTCCCCCCATTGACCCCCTCCTTCCCACTCCCACCTCCCCTGCCTTCACTGCACTGTTGACTTATCTTTCTTTGGCTTATTTTGCTTAGCATAATGCTCTCCAGGTTCCTCTATGCTGTCTCAAAGGGTAAGAGATCCTTCTGTTTTACAGCTGCTTAGTATTCCATTGTGTAAATGTACCACAGCTTTTTTATCCTCTCATCTACTGATGGGCACTTGGGCTGTTTCCAGATCTTAGCTGTTGTAAATAGTGTTGCTATGAACACAGGGGTGCATATATTCTTTCTGACTGGTGTTTCTGAATTCTTAGGATATATTCCTAGAAGTGGGATCACTGGGTCAAATGGCAGTTCCATTTTGAATTTTTTGAGGAAACGCCATACTGTTTTCCACATATGAATTCCTGTCCCCCGAGCATGTAACAATGAATATCGTAACCAGTTGAGTAAACCAGGGAGCTCTCACCTGGGAGCCTGAATTTCACCTGGCACGGTTCATTCTCTCATTTGGTCATGTATTTATTCAACAAGCATTTCCTGGGTGCCTGTCAGGTGCTGGCTACTAAACCAGGTGAAGAGGATTCCAAGGCATCCTGGTCTGTGACCTTGAGATGTTCATGGTCTGTAATGGAAAACAGACATGTAAATACATAGATGTCAGGATGTGTGATGGGTATAACAGGACAGGCGTACACCAGATTCAGTGGTGGTGTGGGCTGACCCACATGGCTGTGGACAGTGAGCTGAGCCTTTAGGAGTGTATAATGCCACTTATTATGACAACTGTCTATAGGATCATTCCTGTATGGCAGGCTTGGTCTTACATGTTTTATTTGTGCTATATCAATAACCACAACAACTCCTACTAGGCTATTGAGCTCTATGACAATGCTGGGAGGGAGTATTATAGTTCCACTCACTGCTGTGGGAACAAGGGCCTAGGGAACTTGATATGGACTGAATGTTTGTGTCTCTGAAAAACACATATGTTGAAGCCCCCACTCCCAATCTGATGCTATTAGATGGTGGGGCCTTTGGGAGGTCATTAGATTTAGGGTGGAGCTCTCATAAGGGGATCAGTGCCCTTATAGGAACAGGAAGAGAGATGAGAGCCCTCTCTCTCTCTCTCTCTCTCTCTCTCTCTCTCTCTCTCTCTCTCTTTCTCTCCACACACACACAGAAGAAAGGCCACGTGAGCATAGTGAGCAGGCATCTGTCTCCAAGCCAGGAACAGGGCCCTCGCCAAGCGCTGAAACTGCTGACTCCTTGATCTTGGATTTTCCAGCCTCCAGAACAGTGAGAAATAAATGTCTGTTGGGTAAGCCCCCCAGTCTATGGTGTCTTGCTGTGGCATTCCAAACCGACTGAGACAGAACTGAAGGAATTGGCTCGAGGTCTCATGGTCCTAAGGGACAGAGCTGGGATTTGAAACCATGTTGGTGCAGATGGCATGGAGGAAAAGGAAGGAGGCAGAGAGGGATGGCAGAGGCTGGTCCCCACGCAGCCCTCCTGTGCCTCGGCAACCTCATCTGAAAAATGGTGATGACCACAGAAGTAGCACTTCCTGTGGTTGCGAAGTGCTCAGAACAGCATCTGACGTGCTGAAGGCTTCCATGTGCTTTCTGTTATCTCGTTATCAGTGGATTTGATGGATGCAGGGAGGTTAGTTAGGAGATTGCTGCTGTGATCCAGGGAAGTGATAAGGAGGTTCACACACAGAGTTTGACTCACAGAGTCTGACTCAGACACTCACAGTGAGAATAAAAAGCTGAGGAATTTGAGTTAATCACCACGGAAGATAAGCAGTGGTGGATGGGAGGTACTGGGTGACAGAGAGAGGTCTCCAGTTGGCTTGGGTGACATCGTGACATTAACAGAATATCTAACACAATGTGCAAGAGACTGAGCTAAATGTCTCTCCTTGTGCATCCAGAACCTCACCCAGCTCCATTATTGTCTCATAACATTTATCACACCACCTGACACACGTACATATTTTGTAAGTAGTTGTGGACCAGTCATTCTGACACATTAGAAAAGCCGTCACAGAGATCAGGCAGCCTGGCCTTAGGGGCACCCATTTCCCCATGACCTGTTCATGGTGTCCAGGAATCCCTCTGGAGCTCCAGGGGCAGATGTGAAAGTGGCCTGAGGGGTTGGACGGTAAGTTTGCAGGGCTAAGGGTGTCACCAGTGCAGGGGTCAGCTGGCCTGGGAAGAGGACTCAGGGATTTAAGAAAAGTGGCAGTCGATCTCAGGTGAGCTGCAAAGTCAGGAAGTTGGCCCAGAACACGGGCCCTGAGTTGGGGCAGAAGATGCTTCAGGGGCTGGAGCAGCTGGGACGGAGGCAAGTTCGCCCGGCACCTCCTCGGGGAGGAGGAAAGAGCAGGAACCTCAAAAGACCGAGTATTTCTTCTGGGGTGGGATGGGGTGGGGGGCGCTGCATGAAGTTCGAGACGATTGCTTTATGCAGGAAGAGACTGAGTTACCTTTAATTGGCTCATCCACTCCCCGTCTGCAGGAGTGGGCTCCCAAGCACTCCCAGAGGGATAAAGTAAGCTGCATTTCCTCCCCAGTATGGGTCACATATTTCCTGGATGCGTACGATATAACAGTGCCCCCACTTGTGTTGTCTTTCTCCCATCCCGATGTCTGTTTTCTGCACGTGGGGTCCAGTATTCATCCCAGCCTCACTATGGTGATTCACTGGTGACTGCATGGCAGTTATTTTATGGAAAAATATCAAGTACAAAGCTCAAAACGTATTTAAAAAGCTGTCCATGTATGTATATAAGAACCAATGGAAAAAAAGTAATTTTGCTGATGCCTCATTTCTGGGGGACTGTAAATCATATTTTTCTCTGTAGACATAGCTCTGTCCTCGGAGTAAGTGTGTCCGTGAGCACTTGGAGAGAAGCTGCTGTTTGGGCCAGAATTCTGGGCCCACAGGAAGTTCCACAGCTTCTTTCTTTCTCTCTCTTTCTTTCTTTCTTTCTTTCTTTCTTTCTTTCTTTCTTTCTTTCTTTCTTTCTTTCTTTCTTTCTTTCTTTCTTGTCATAATGTTTCTTTTTATTATTTATTTATTTATTTATTTATTTTTTAATTCTCACCCGAGGATATTTTTCCATTTTTGTTCAGATAGAGTGGGAAGGAGAGAGAGAGAGAGAGAGAGAGAGAGAGAGAGAGAGAGAGAGAGAAGCATCGACGTGAAAGGGACGCATTGATTGGTTGCCTCCCGAATGACCCCAATCAGGGCCGGGGATGAATCGAAACGAGGTACATGCCCTTGACCGGAATAGAACTTGAGACTCATTGGTCCGTGGGCCCACGCTCTAACCGCTGAGCCAAACCGGCCAGGGCCACAGCTGCTTTAGAAAGAAGGAAAGCAGATCTCAGACCCCCTGGCCAGGATGGCTTAGGCCTGCAGGTGGGAGCGCATCTGGGCAGAGACCCTCCCTCACTAAGGCCACTAACATCAGTCTGTGAGGCCGGGCCCCATACTGATGGCCATTCGTGGGGCAGAAAGAACCTGCTATCCTGAGAAACAACAGACCTCTGGCAAGGAATGAAAAAGGCAGGAACAAAGAAGCCGTCTCCTCTGTCATAGAAGCAGTTGCCAGATGCCAGGGCGGCGTTCTGAAGGCTGGCGGGGTCCCAGGGGCCTGATGGAGGTCACAGCAGAGAGCCGGGAAAGAACCAGCCAGGCCGCAGGCGTAGCCCTCGGGCCCCTGACAAACAGGTCGGAATAACAGGAAGGCTAATCCTGGTGTTTCTTCGGCGCTGATTTGTTTCCCTGCACTGTTCCTGGCAACGTTGCTTCTGATCATAGAAAATGGTAAATAGGCCACGTTGTGGGGAGCTTTGTAGCTGCTCAAGAGGCATTCAGTGAAAAAAATCATTACATGCAAAGAAATGGTAAAAATTGTGCTTGTTATAAAAAACATCAGTAACAGAAGCACGGAGAGTAAACACCAAAACTGCCTCTTTCTTTCCCTCCTCCACCCACATCTATCCCATTCTCTCCCCAGAGGAGAAGTCAATAGTTTGATGTGCGCCCTTCCAGTCCGGGACGTACGGATTTACCTCACTCGTTCAAATGGCCGAGTAACTTTTCACACATTATATGGACTGTCGAGGTTTTTCACTGCTATAATGCTGCAGTGAGCCCAGCCCAGTGATCTCCAAACTGTGGTCTGTGTGCGTGTGTGTGTGTGTGTGTTTGCACATATGTGTCAATATTTCCTTAGGACAGAATCCTCCCCTGGAATTTCTAGGTCAAAGGGCATGTACATTTTTAAATGTTACCGAATGGCCTTAGAAAAAGCCTTTACATTCCCACTGAATGTTGTCATGCTTTCATTTTGCAGATGAAGAAGCAGATGAAAAGTTACATGACTTCCTAAGGTCACAGAGCTAATAAGTGGCGGAGACAAGATGGGACTCAGCTCAGTCTGGCCTTTTCCTGGTCTCAGGCCAAAGGGAGGGTGCTTGAGGCAGTGAGGACTCTGTCAAGGGTGGGCAAGCCTAGCAAAGTGTTTGGAAGGCGGGAGTAGGGGCCAGGGGGATGGGGTAAATGAGTTTGGGGGTATCTAAAAGGAGTTGGTGTTCCTAAGCATGGAGGAAACCAGAGATGGGCTCCCCCTCTCTCCTGCTACTCTTGCTGCAGGAAGGACCATCGAAGCACGTATAAAATTAGGGTCTTATGGATGTTCACTCCCCCTTAGCACTGAGGCTGCAAAGTGGAGGCCAGAGGGTGTGGTCTGGAGAGGGTGAGGTCTGGAGTCCCTTTCTGGGCGCTAGTCCCAGAAGTTTCTTGTTCATCCTTGCTCCCACATCCAATCGACTAGCAAGTGTGGTGACTTTTACTTCCTTAATGTCACTTCTCTTCGTCCCCTGCCAGGGCCTGGCCCAGGTCCCCATCGTCTCTCCTCACTGTTCTTACCACGTCCTCTTTTATTTTCTCCAGTTTTCCCTCCATGCGCACATTTGATTGTGCAACTTCTCTGTTTAAAACACTCTGAAGGCTCTCCCTGGCCGGTTTGGTTCAGCGGTTAGAGCGTGGGCCCGCGGACCAGAGAGTCCCGGGTTCAGTTCCCGCTAAAGGCACGTACCTTGGTTGCAGTTTGTCCCCCGCCCCGGTTGGGGTTGTGTGGGTGGCAACCACTCGATGTGTCTCTCTCCCATCAGATGTCTCTCTCTCTCTCTTCCCCCCTCTCTCCCTCCTGCTCCCTCTTGCTCTATCTGAAGATAAATGCAAAAATGTCCTCAGGTGAGGATAAAAAAAAAGCACTTTGAAGGCTTTATAATGCCTTCTAGGTAGGGGCCACATTTCTCAGTCCCTTTCACGGGTCCTGCACCTTCTAGCCCCTGCTTTTCTTGCCCTTTCTCACTGATACCTGCCTTGGTCTATGTGTCACCAGACTGAAGTCCATGAACACAGCTAACTCTCTCTCATGCCTCAAGGTCTTTGTCTGTTCTTTTTCTTCTCCCTGGAATGCTGTTCTCTGGCTGACTCTTGTTCAGTTTTTTATTTCTATTTATTTTTTTACTATTTATTTATTTTTGTTAATCCTCACCTGAGGATATTTTTTTCCATTGATTTTTAGATAGGGAGGGAGGGAGGGAGAGAGAGAGAGAGAGAGAAACATTGATGTGAGCGAGACACATAGATTGGTTGCCTCCCACATGACCCCAACAAGGGATGGAACCTGCTACCCAGGTATGTGCCCTTGACCGGAATTGAACCTGAGCCTCTTCTGACCGCTGACGCTCTAACTGCTGAGCCAAAGCAGCCAGGGCTCCTGTTCAAATTTGGGTCTCTGTTTAGACAGCACTCCACTGGGAAACTACCCCTGGATGATGGGCTTGGTTATGGGCTGTCCCGGACCCTTGTGGCACATACTCTACCATATTGTAATTTTCTCTTTTTCTCTCTGTCTGCCTCTTGATCCTGGCTGCACATTAGCTTTACCAGGACAGCTTTAACTGCTGCCCCCCAAACTCCCTCGAGATTTGGAGTTAACTAACCAGGTGTTGAGCCTGGGCTCTGGCCGTTGTCAGAGCTCCCCAGGCGATTCTAAGGTGCAGCCAGGGATAAGAACAGCACGGTGCTCCTTACACAGCTCCTGGGCCCAGGGGTCCAGTCTCTTATAGCCATCGCTCTAAACCCCTCACTCAGCACTGAAATGCCCAGGTATTTAATAAGTGTCTTGAATAAATGGATGCAGCAGTTTCCAGAAGGGATGAAAGAATCATTAAGGACAAAATAAAGATGCAAACCAAACAAACATTGGGTAGCAAGTTAGGGCTTTTGAGGGTTCTAGAGAACAATCACTAACTGTTAGGCCTTACAAAACAATACACTTCTTTTTTTTTAAATCCTCACCTCTGTGTGTGTGTGTGTGTATATATATTTATCCTCACCCGAGGACATTTTTGAATTTATCTTCAGATAGAGCGGGAGGGAGAAAGGGAGGAAGAGAGAGAGAAACATCGACTGGCTGCCACCCACACGACCCCAACCGGGGCCAGGACGAACTGCAACCGAGGTACGTGCCCTCGACCGGAATTGAACCCGGAACTCTTTGGTCCACGGGCCAACGCTCTAACTGCTGAGCCAAACCGGCCAGGGCACCTGAGTATATTTTTCCATTGATTTTCAGATAGAGTGGAAGGGAGGGAGGGAGTGGTGGGGGGTGGGGAGAGAGAGAAAGAGAGAAACACCGATGTGAGAGAGACACATCGATTAGTTGCCTCCCGCACGACCCCAACCAGGGCCGTGGACCGAACTACAACTGAGTTCCATGCCCTTGACCGGAATTGAACCTGAGATGCTTCGGTCCACAGGCCGATGCTCTAACCGCTGAGCCAAACCGGCCAGGGTGAGGCAATATACTTCTTAATGGCCGTGTTGTAAGCTTTTCCACCACAGGAGAACAAAGACCTGGAGGACTTGTCGGACAAGAAATGCCGGACACTAGGAATCAAACCATATAAGGAACCAAAACTGCCAAAGAAGCACTGGATCACACATCCGCATTCCTGTTGACCCATCCCCCTGCCCAAACCCACCAACCAAGACCTCAAAACCCACTGACGACAGAAGCTTTCCGCCAGTGACTGCAGTTAAGGAGGAGACTCCAGCTCCTAGTGCTGCCATCATCGGCCCAGTTCCCTTTGGCTCGGTGCTGTGTAGCACTTCCCTTTGGATATCCCCATCCCCCACCCTCTTTTCTTTAAATAAATTCAATTTTCCTGTTTTTTGATAATATCTTATTGATTTTTAGAGAGAGAGGAAGGGAGAGGGAGAGAGATATAGAAACATCGATGAGAAAGAACATCCATTGGCCGCCTCCTGCATGCCCCCCACTGAGGATCAGGCCCACAACCTGAGCATGTGCCCTGACTGGGAATCTAACCTGAGACCTCTTGGTGCATGGTCGATGCTCAACCACTGAGCCACACTGGCCAGGCTCTTTTTTTTTAATCCTCACCTGAGGATATTTTTCCATTGATTTTCAGATAGAGTGGGAAGGAGGGAGGGAGGGAGAGAGAGAGAGAGAGAGAGAGAGATATTGATGGGAGAGAGACACATCAATGGGTTGCCTCCTGCACGACCCTGACCAGGGCCAGAGATTGAACCACAACCGAGGTACGTGCTGGAATAGAACCCATGACTCTTTGGTCTGTGGGCTGACTCTAATAACTGCTGAGCCAAACTGGCCAGTGCCCAATTTTTCTCTTTAAAAAAAAAATTTTTTTTTTTAAATTGATTTTAGAGAGAGAGGAAGGGAGAGGAAGAGAGAGATGGAAACATTGATGAAAGAGAACATCGACTGGCCGCCTCCTGCATGTCCCCCACTGGGGATCAGGCCCACAACCTGGGCATGTGCCCTGACCAGGAATCGAACCAACGACCTCTTGGTGCATGGGCCGACGCTCAACCACTGAGCCACACCAGCCCGGCCCATTTTTCTTTATTCACTCTCTGGGATTTCTATTTAGCATGCCCGTGCACCACACCACCGACTTGAACCTTTCACTAACTAGCCCTGTAAAAACTTACTGATCACTCAGGTCACTTAGAAAAATGTTTGTAGTTTTGTTTACTTTAGATTCATAGTAAAAATTACACATTTAGACTACTGTCACTTGTGTGTGGCTGGTCCCCCTTTGGAAGCCTTCTCTTCTCCCTTCCCCATGTCCACCTTGAAGCCAAATGCTACACTGTCAGAGGCCCCAAAACCCATCTCTGAAAGACTGGTATGTAATTTCAATTTTACTGAAATTTTCCTGAAGTTTTTATTACTTATGAACAGTAAAATGTAATTAAAAATTCCTTGGCCTGCCCTGGCGGTTTGGCTTAGCAGCTGTGGGCCCGAGGACTGAAGGATCTCAGGTTCGATTCCCAGTCAAGGGCACGTACCTGGATTTCAGGTTCAAGGTCATTTGGGAGGCGGCCAATTGGTGTGTCTCTCTCACATCAATTTTCCTCTCTCTCTCTCTCTCTCTCTCTCTCTCTCTCTCTCTCTCTCCCCCCCCTCTCTCCCTCTCTCCATTCCACTTTCTCTAAAAATCAACAGAAAAATACCTTCAGTTGAGGATTAACCAAAAAAAAAAAAAAAAAATCCCTGGCCAACTTCTCTGCTCTTTCTCCTCTAATAGCCTTCTCCAGTTTCCTTGTTCCTACTCTTTGCCCTTCCTCACCTTGTCTGAAAACAAACAAAACTAACGCCAAGCAGCCCCGCTCATTCCCTGTGCTGCACAGTCTACAAGCAGGCCAAAAGTCAGAAGGCAGCTGAAGAGGGTTTCTCTAGTGCTCTCCTGGGAGGCCTCAGTTCACCTTGACATACTATTAAGCCCTTTCTGTCAGGAATCATTCATACAGGCACCAACATTGTACCAGGCTTCCAGGAATAAGGTACCCCAGTGCTGTGTCACCCATGTGGTGGTGGTGGTGGGGTGGGACGGGAGAGGAACCCCTCTCCACACAAGGTCTGATGTAAGACCAGTGGAAGCACAGGGATGAATGGCTTGGGGGTGGAGTGGGCTGGCCAAAGTCACCCCATGGAGACATACAATTATTAATGTCCTTTAGCAAAGATCATCAGGGACACACCTGAAGTTGAATTAGATTTATTGCTCTTTGCAACAAGGGAGAACTCACACCTTGGGGAACTGTGGCGTGTCTGAGTAAGAGGGTACTCTGAGGGCTTGGTGCAGGATTCTGCTTGTGTTCTTAGGTGATTGTGGAGAAGGTTCAAGGAAGCAGGGCGTTGCTTTGGATGGGATGTTCTCATGACGTGGGTGTAATTCTGACTGAGCATCTGAATTAGTTTGCTCGGGCTGCCATAACAAAAGACCACAGACTGGGTGGCTTAAACAACAGACATTCATTTTCTCACAGTTCCGGAGGCCAAAAGTCCAAAACCAAGGTGTCAGGTTTGGGTTCTCCTGAGGCCTCTTTCCTTGCCTTGCAGACATTGCTTTCTCGCGGTGTCCTCACATGGTTGTCCCACTATGCCTGAGTGCCTCTGATGTCTTCTATGTGTGTCCAAACTTCTTCTTCTTATAAGGACAGCAGTCAGATTATATTAATGCCCACCCTAATTTTAACTTAATTTTAAGCTTCATTTTAAATTAATCACCTCTCTAAAGACCCTATTTTTTTAAAAAAGTCATAATCTGAGGTACAGGATATGGGCTACAACACATACATTAAAAAAAGTTTTTATTGATTTTGTAGAGAGAGAGGAACGGAGAGATAGAAACATCAATGTGAGAGAGCTACATCGATCAGCTGCCTCCTGCACGCCCCCTACTGGGGATCAAGCCTGTAACCCGGGCATGTGTCTGACCGGGAATCGAACCCGGACTTCAGTCCATGGGACGGTGCTCAATCTACTGAGCCACAGCAGCCAGGATACAACACATGCATTTTGAGGAGACACACTTCAGCCCATAACACTATCTTAATACATCTTGCCTGCAAGGCGGGGGAATGATGGAGGCTGAAGCTGGGCTGGGTAAGCAGCAGCAGCTACTTATCAGCCATGATGGGGGATATTTGGTCCTTCGTGTGGTTCAGACAGTGTTATTGTCTTGTCCATGTTGAGATGTGGTTACGGAGTGGTCTTGCGTTTGTCTTCATCCATCACATCAGGAGAACTCCACGGCCCAGCTGTGGATGTTGCCAGCTCGTTCCAACACCACGTCCTCACTGATAGAACCAGGCCAACTTCCTGCTATCAGTAGATGTCTTCTCCTCCTCATATCTAGGTACAAACTGTGCTTGTTAAGCAAATGCATTTTTGGGATAATCACCACCCTTTCTCATTTATAATTCTGGTGCCAACACTGGTAACCAAGGGAGTGTGGCAAAATTCCAGTCCCCTTCCAGGAATGCATGGAACCTGAAGCTCGGGAAGTGCAGGAAGTAGAGGTCTTCAGCTGCTCACTTTGAGCACACACCCTGATATTGGAGCAGCCTGTTGGAACACTTGGGAATTCCTTGGCACCCCACTTTACCCAGTGTATTAGTTTTCCGTTGCTGTGTAACAAGTCACCATAAACTCAGTGGCTTAAAATAGCACACGTTATTCGTCCATAGATTCTCTGGGTCTGGAGTTCAGGCATGGCTTAACTGGTTCTCTGCTTAGGGTAACTCGAGGCTGCCATCCAGGTGTTGCCCAGGACTGGTTTCTCATTAGAAGCTTAACTGGGAAAGGATCTGTTTCTGCGTTCACTCAGGTTGTTGGCAGAATTCACTTCCTCATGGTTGTAGCACTCATGGCAACCCGCTTTTCAAAAACTGCAATGGAGCCCTGGCCGGTTTGGCTCAGCGGTTAGAGCGTTGGCCCGCGGACCAGAGAGTCCCGGGTTCGGTTCCCGTTAAGGGCAGGTACATCGGTTGCCTGGTAAGGGTCGTGTGGGTGGCAACCACTCGATGTGTCTCTCTCACATCGATATTTCTCTCTCTGTCTTCCTCCCTCTGTCCCTCCTGCTCTAACTGAAGACTGCAGGGGAGAGAGAGACTCTAGCAAGAATAGGCGCCATACCCTTGTATAATCATGTATAACCAATCGCATACATCCCATCACCTTTGCCACCTCCATTGGTTATAAGCAAGTCACAGGTCCTGCTCACACTCAAAGGGAGGGCAAAAGCATGAGCACCAGGAGGCAGGATCTGATTGGCTGATAAGAGTATGAAATAATAGACAATTATTTCCCTCTTGAATTCTTGATGCTTTCATCTCACAACCAGAGAGAACGTTTTTGCCAGTAGGTGGCAGCTCTGGCACTTTGAAAACCTGGAGGCTGCGTTCTGGGTCGGATTGGGGACCACAGATTACCGCTGGGCTGAAACGGAGTTATTTGAGGACATGTGAGAGAATCAACTCCAGAAAGTAAATCCTCACTCACACTTAGGACAGGAAAAAGTTAGCGATTTCACAGAAATACCCGAAGCCTTTAAACGCCCTTGGAATTAAAGCTGGAAAAACTTGGCTCGTTAAAGCCAGGGGTTCAGAACGCTCCTCCTCCCATTGCTTGCGCTCCGGCTTTGGTTGGGAGGTGGGAGAGGCCGTGATCAGCTTTTCTAGTGCTGTGAAAAGCCCTTTGGCGGAGTTTGGAGCGGAAAAGTATCGGCCACATTTTGCAGGATTACTACGTGCGCCAAACGAGATGCTTTTCATAAATGTCCTCATTTAATCTTTGCAGTAATCCTTTGAATTTGGTGTACACATCCTTAATATTATTCCTCCAAAATCCTTTAAGAGGGCACTTAATGGAGTCTGGCTTTTGTGGTTCCGGACTTTAAGTGAATGCACACATTGCCTATTCTTGCTTTTATAGACAAAACTGCCACGCGATTTTCTTTGTTTAAATGAACTTTCCTTTAAAAATAGCCTTTCGTTTGTTTCTTTGGTCTCTTTCAGTCAAGAGCTACCATCAGAATTGCAGCAGAAACACAGACAAGGGCAGGAGCATACACGATTTTAGGTTGAACGTAGAAGACAGTGCTGAGACCTCACGTTTCCCTTCTCCCCGGCTCCGGAGGTGGCCGCCGGCCCTGGCATCGTTTAGACCGGAAAACACCGGGCCTCGGCTCCGCAGCCCGAGGGGGGTTGGGAGGGGTCGGTTGGACCGGGCCCCAAGTGGTCGTCGCGGCCGGCCTCGCCCGACACCGCCCGGAGGTGGCCGCGCGAACTGCAGGGGGAGCAGGCGAGAGGCGCAGGCAGTCGGCGAGCCCCGGCCCCAGAGCCCGGCGAGCCGTGGCGGGGGCCTGGCCAGTCCGCAGCCCTGCCACCTCGTGCTAACGGGTCCGGGCGGCCTTTGCCGCCTCACTCCTTGCCTCCGCGCCCAGGCCTCGGAGCCCGATGACGGGGACGAGTCCCTGGAACTGCTGCCCGCCCTCTGCCTCGGGCCCTTGGGCGCAGCCCCGCGGCGCGGCGCGCCCGCCTCCGCCCGCTGCGAGCTTAAGCTCAGGTAAAGGGCGCCGGGCGCCGGGGGCGGCCTCCCGGTACCTCCCAGGTGGTTGGTTACCTTCCGAACCCCGCGAAGCACCGCGCACTCGGACGCCGAGCCGACTCTGCGGGCCGGGCTCCATTCCCCACGGCGGCGCCTCGGTGCTCGCGCGTCCCGCTGCGCCCCGGATCCCCTTCTCCCGCCGGGGCGCAGCCCTGCAGCCGCATGAGACCCTGTCCCCAAGCCCTCGCCATTATCAGCCAAGGGAACCCCCGCGGAGTATCCTGGGTCTCTCCAGCCTGCGTCGGGGCCTTTCAGGGGACGAATCTGCAAAGACCATGTGAGGTCGGGACTTGGGCACATTTACTGTGAAACGTTGTTCCGCCCTCTCTTTAGTGTTTAATTTCTACTGTTCTTATCGAAATGGTGAAAGCACCTTGCAGCTGCTTGATTTAACCCTAGTATCTATTCAGTCCTGCGTTAGAAGGGATTTGGGGGAGCCGAAGCCATTCCCCTTATTTTATCGTTTTGGGAACCTGAGACTCGGAATGGGACCCGTGTGCTCCAGGTCACAGAGCATACTCTCAGAGCGACCACGTCTGACAGCCTCGCGTTCACGCGCACAGGGCGCTCGCTTCCTTAGCTCTTCGCATCGGCGTCCTGCGGGTGAGGGGAACCGCGGCCAGCGCGGTCCAGTGACCTGCCCGGGTCCACCAGCCGCATTGGAGCAGAGACTCTGGGCGGAAACCTGGCAGGTCTCGCGTCTCCGAGGCTGCACCTCTTGTGAAATGAGTTTCCTTCTCCTGATCAATTTTCTTACCCTCGGAATTTTCTGTCGTTCTCAAGTGCCTCTCGTCTGAGCGCCGTGGAGGCTGAATTTTGCGCGTTTGTATCGGCGGGTCCTGTCTCTGTGGATTCCTGGCGCTAGGGAGGGTGATCCTAGGCTTGTCCTTTGGGTGGCCTGTGCGCCTTCAGACACCGGGTGCTGGAGTTCAGGGTCGCCCCATCTTCGGTGACACCTGCACATATTCGGGGCCACGTCCACCTTGCTATTTTTTATTTTATTCATCGAAAAATGTCCTCAGGTGAGGATGGGAGGGGGTGGCCTAATGGAGCAGTTTCTGGCGCTTGGGGCTGGCTGGGGATCGCACGGGTTCCCAAGGCTCCTGGGCTGCGGACTCTCCCTCTAGGAAGTCGGGAGGCTCGGGGTGGGATTGGGGGTAAGTGGCCGAGCAGGAGTCTGCACCAGCGAGAGTTTCAAAGCTGCGTGTAATTGACCAGTCTTTTTTTTTTTTTTTTTTTAATTCCTCACCTGAGGATATTTTTCTACTTATTATCAGATAGGGTGGGAGGGAGGGAGAGAGAGACAGAGAGAAACATTGATGTGATAGAGCCACATTGACTGGTTGCCTCCCGCAGGGCCCGAGTCCGGGGACAAACCGGAATCGAACCCGAGACTAATTGGTCCGCGGGCCGACGCTCTAACCGCTGAGCCAAACAAGCTCTTATGATCAATCTTAGTAAGGTCTGTTTCTCTCGAATCTGTCTTCATGGTTCTTTTATTCTATCAGTTCTCAAACTTTTTGGTCTCAGGACCCCTCGACATTATATAAAAAAAAAATATTGAAGTCTCCAAAGAGCTTTTATTTGTGCGGGTTAACGGAAATGTTATTAAAACACAGGAATACACAAGCACACATGCCATTGACCATCAGAGCGGTGATGTTATCACACGCTTGTAGCCTCTAGAAAATTCTGTTTGTGCAGTTGTGAGAGAATGAGAATGAAAGAGGGAAATCTCTTATTATTTGAAAATAGTTCTGACTTTGCAGACTGCCTGGAAGGGTGGTGGGGACAGCCACAGGTCTCTGGACCACGCTTTGAGAATCGCTGTTCAATGCAGTGGGCGAATTGTTTTATCCCCTGCAGAGATCAGAAGGTCAATCAGTGACAGGCTGTAGTTAGACCTGCATGCTCTAGAGGGCACTGTGGGTGGGTCCCTTGGGGAGTTGTAAGACTGTACAGCGAAGCCCTGGAGCCCAGCCTCCAGTTTAAGGGGGCAGTTTACTTTCTGGAAGGACTGTGGCTTAAGAGCTGACTTGGTTTTCAACTTTTGTTAATCCTTAGAGAGGTCTCCTGAGTTGAAGTCCATCCACAGACACTGCAGGCTTTACTCTGAGCACAGCACAGGCCGGTCTTATCAGTCTGCAAACAGAACTCTTGTGTTCTTTGCGATTCCTGCCTGCGTTCTTTCTCACTCACTGTTCCTTCTCCCAGATATCCACATGCTTGCCTCCATACTTCTTTTTTTCTTTTTAAATTTTTTTTCTTTATTGATTTTAGAGAGAGAGGAAGGGAGAGGGAGAGAGAGATAGAAACATCGATGAGAGAGAACATCAATTGGCCACCTCCTGCATGCCCCCCACTAGGGATCAACCTCTTGGTACATGGGTCGACGCTCAACCACTGAGCCACACCGCCGGGCTTGCTCCATACTTCTATGTGGTCTTTGTTCAAATGTCTCTCAAGGAGACTCTTCCTGATTGAATATCTATTAAAGATTATGTCAAACTCCTCAATCCTCACCCTGCCTGCCTTCCTTGCTGCCTTCCCTGATTTTCCCCCCCTCTGTAGCACTTAACCATCATCTGATAAGCATTTTTGTTTATTGTAACAAAAAGTATGTAATCTTCATCAAGGTGGGGATTTCTGTTAGTTTGGTTTGCTGCTGCATCCTCGGTGCCAGAAGAGTGCCCGGCCATAGGAGACAGACGCTCAATCTACATTTGTTGAATGAAAAAGGTCAACAAACTAGAGCCAACTTACTTTAGTATCATTCTAGCTGGTCTGCTGAAGTGTGCTCTTGGAAAAGTGCAGTTATCATAGGTCCCAGGAAGCTGAGATGGGAGGAGCTGGAGACTTCAGTGGCTTACGGACTTGGTCCATATTACACAGGTTGTCACTGTGCACCTTTGTTGCATTTCATGTGTGTTAAAATCTCCATTGATTCAGTTGACGGAACTTGAAGCTTCTTGTGTCTTCATCATCCACGGCACTGTCTTTTTCTTTTAGGATGCTTGCAGCAAGGTTTAAAAGAGATGTGTAAATAGTGTTAAGTTTTTATTTCTTTTAAATCATCATAATGTTAAAATACATGGCTTCCTCTAGTAGCATGTGCTGGCCACAATGACAGTGAAATGGGGTAGTAGAGCAGTTATGTGTGTGTGTGCGTGTGTGTGTGTGTGCATGTGTGTGTGTGTGTGTGTGTGTGTATGTGTAGACAAACAGCCCTACCCCCAGGATGTCAGTATGAGGGAGGCAGGGGCAGTTGCACCTGTAAGATCAGCGCAGTGACTTAGGGGCTGGCCCGTGGGCAAAGGCAAGGTCAGAGCTCCCTCATCAGAAGCCCTGAAGGCTCTTCTTTCAGCTCGCGCCCTGCCCAGGGCATGCCCAGCGGGGCAGTGTCAGTGGCCAGCAGGGACAGTTGCTGGTGCAGAGTGCTTAGGGTGACAGGGTGCCCTACTCCATCAGAACAGAACTCCATTTATTGAGGAACCTCTATGAGGATTGTTTATTTAAAAACACTTTAAAACCCCTGCTTAAAAGTGGAAAAGCCCCCCCACATTGTGTTATTTTGAAAAGAGAGAATGGGAAAGGCGGCAGCCTGAGGATTTAAAGATGTCAGTGTGGACTTATCTGGGCAGGTAATCAGGGCTCAGGAAGGGGAGCTGGACGGACCTTTCTAGATTTGGAGTCAGGTAGCACTCCTGAGCAACAGTGTACCTAGGGTATTAATTGAACAAGATAGGATTTTGAATCTCAAGTAAAGCCTGTTGCGTATTAAGGCCACATAATATGGTGTTTAAAACCGGGGGCTCATGCCTGGCTGGTGTGGCTCAGTGGTTGAGCATCGACCCATGCACCAAGGGGTTGCTGGTTCGATTCCTGGTCAGGGCACATGCCCAGGTTGTGGGCCCCATCCCCAGTAGGGGGCATGCAGGAGGCGGCCAATCGATGTTCTCTCTCATCGATGTTTCTGACTCTCTCTCCCTCTTCCTTCCTCTCTCTTTAAAAATTAATAAAGAAAAAAATTAAAAACAAACAAACAAAACCAGGGGCTCAGGAGCCAGCCTGCCAGGCTCCAAATCCTGGATCTACCACTTAGCAGCCATGAGACCTTGGGCAACATCATGAACCTCTCAAGGCCTCAGTTTCTGCATCTGGAGATGACCAGTGTCCTCCCACTTCCTCTCTTCTTGTTTACTCCTGAGTGGGCTCTGGGCAGGCTTTCACCCCACACCACCAAAACCGTTCTTGTCCAGGTCCCCAGTGACCTCCGTGTTGCTCCATCTAGAGCTCAGTTCTCAAATCCCCAACTTCTTTGGCCCATCACCCCTACTGAATCCACCTGCTTGCTCTTTCCTCCTTGAAGCACTTTTCTTTGGTTTCCTGCTTTTCTGGTTTTCCCAATAACTTCACTGACCACTTCTCATTTTTTTTTTGCTGGCTTCTCTTCTTTCCCTTGGCTTCAAAAAGTTAGACCATTTCTAGACCCTTTCTCTCCTGTTTACACTCAGTCCCTTGGAGAGCATCCAGTCCCATGGCTTTAAACATCTAAATGATGACAATGCCCTCATTTTCATCTGTGGCCCAGGCCTCTCCCAACTCCAGATGCATGCGTCCACCTGCCATCTCAACCTCTCCACGAGGGCGCCTGCTTGGCTGCTCAACTCAACAGGTCCAAGCACCCCATCTTCTTTTTTTTCACCCCCATCTTCTTCATCTCAGTTGATGGCAACTTTGTCCTTTTTTTCCTTTTATTTTATTTTTTTTAGAGAGAGAGGAAGGGAGATGGAGAGGGACAGAGAGAGAGAGAGAGAGAGAGAGAGAGAGAGATGGATGGAGAGAAAAAGAGAGAGAGAGAGAAACATCAATGTGAGAGAGAAACATCAATGTGAGAGAGAAACATCCATCAGCTGCCTCCTGCACGCCCCCTACCTGGGATGTAGCCCGAAACCCTGGCATGTGCCCTGACCCGGAATTGAACGAGCAACCTTTTAGTGCTCAGGATGACACCCAACCAACTGAGCCACACTGGCCAGGGCAACTTGGATCTTTTAGTTAACCTTCATCTGCAAATCCTCTTGGCTCTAGCTTCCAGGATATATCCAGATTCTGATCACATGTCATCAGTCTGTCACAGCCACTTTGTTCTCTCACTTGGATTGTTTCAGCAGCTCCCTAACTGACCTTGCAGCTGCCCTCATCCGTCAATAGTCTATTTACCGCAGCTGCCAGGATGAGCCTGTTAACACAGTGAGTCAGCGCATGTCACTCCTCTCGCAGAACCTGTGCTGGCTCCCATCCTCCTCAGCACGGGAGCCTGAGCCCTTCCAGTAGCCCACAGGCCCTGTGTGGCCTGGCCTCCCTCACCTCTCTGACCTTTTAAAAAAAATGATTTTATTGATTTTTAGAGAGAGAGGAAGGGAGAAGGAGGAAGAAAAACATCGATGTGAGGGAAGCATCGATCAGTTGCCTCCTGCACACACCCCAACCAGGGATTGAACCTGAAACCCTGATGGAGAATCAAACTGGAAACCTTTTGGTGCATGGGAGGATGCTCAACCAACTGAGCCACACCCACCAGGGGACCTCTCTGACCTTTGCTCCGGTTTTCCTCTTTAGTCATCCTGCCTCAGGGCCTTTGCATTGCCATTCCTCCTCTGGGAGGGAATGCTCTTTTTCAGATAGCTCCTTGGTTTGTCCTCTCACTTCCTTCGTGGCACTGCTTAAATGTCCTAGCAGATATTCAATGACTTTCCTGATCACCCTATTTAAGACTGCACCCCTCTCATCAGAACTCCCTGCTCCCTTTCCCGTGTTCATGTTCTCCATTGCAGTCTCACTGCCATACCCAACACAGGGACCTGTGTCTCACTCACTGCTGTATTCCTAGTGCCTAGAATAGGGCCTGGCATGTGGGAGGCACAGCATAAATTATTGTGGAACGAATGCAGTTGGGTGGTGCCTGGCACACCGTGAACACTCAGTAATAGCCAGCTGTACTTGGCATCATTATTGTTCTCACAGGGCGGGACACTGGAACATGAGTCCGGCTTCGTTATTTTTTAATCTGAGCAGTTTTCAGGAAAATAGCATATCATGACCCTATTTCTAGACTAATGGTAATTGAAAAGGCAACAATAAAATAAATAATGAAGTGAAAATGGGTACATAAGGTTGAATATTGTTTAAATAGAAGTGCAGGTATTTTGAGGTAGGGTGGAACTTCAGGGAGATTATGTGAATTAGGTAAAAATACACCAAAACCAAACCAAAATGAACAACCTTCCCCTGCTCCCCCCACCCACCCCATGATCCTGCAGTATGGGTTGGGCTTTGGTTTTCTTGTGAATATATTTGTTTAACGTTATGGCTGCCTGATAGATGACGGTGAAGTAGGTCCCCACGGTTTAATTACAACATTTTGGCCCTTTTCCTGTGTCTCCGAGTTGGAAACCATGTAGAAGTCCTTTGGTGGACTGCATGGGACTTGTGTGACCAGGTTTCTTACATAAGTCAGTGGTGCCCAGTTGTTTCACCATCCAGGACCCCTTTGATGATAACTCTTCCCCCTGAAATGAACAAATAACCAAACCAAACTTATGCTTGGTTTTTTTTTTTTTTTTTTTTTTTTTTTTTGGTACATGCCCCTAATGGGAACCGAACCCGGGACTCTCTGGTCCGCAGGCCGACGTTCCAACTGCTGAGCCAAACCGGCTAGGGCCAAACTTATGCTTGGAAGGCTGCCTCTGGCAAACCAGTTGTATGTGTAGCCACAACTGCCAGTCTCACGTTTTGATTAGTATTTAATTAGTGGTTTTTTTTTTTGTTTGTTTTTTTTTTGCAGCTTGATCTAATTCTAATCAACAGTGAGACCTTCGGTTGCTTAATTAGCCTGGCAGCCATTCTTATTAGATGTACAGTTTCCACTGGGCTTTTTGAAACATTTCAATAACCCTGGAGACTCTCATTACTCCATAAGAGGATGTCTGAAGGCTGGCAAGAGACCCTGTACATAATTCATCTCTTTATATTTATTTAACCGTTAATAGGTTTTAAAAACACATGTTCTTTTACGTGTTCATTTATTTAATAATTACCTGTGTAATTCATGTATTACCATAACCTATGACAGAGGTTATCTAACTTTTACAGATGAGGAAACTGAGGTACAGAGAAATGAAGTGTCTTTAAAAAATTTCAATGGGCTGAGACAGAGCATAATTTAGTCCCCCCGTGTCCCCCAATTAGTGTACTCTTGAAAAGGTGCGTGTGTGAGCAGACCGTCATTTAAATATTATTTTTTTTATTATTTTTTTTTATCCTCACCCGAGGACATTTTTCCACTTTTTGTTCAGATAGAGTGGGGAAGGAGAGAGAGAGAGAGAGAGAGAGAGAGAGAGAGAGAGAGAGAGAAACATCGACGTGAAAGGGACACATCGAGTGGCTGCCTCCCGCACGACCCAACCAGGGGCGGGACAAACTGCAACCGAGGTACGCGCCCTTAGCGGGAACCGAACCCGGGTCTCTCTGGACCGCAGGCCGACGCTCTAACCGCTGAGCCAAACCGGCCAGGGCTCATTTAAATATTTTAAAAACCAAGGTCGCAGGCGGGGGGCTAGTGAGATGTTCCGCTCGGCTTGCAGGGCATTGAAGAAAATGGAGGCAACATTTTTCAAGTGGAAGATTTTATTTACAATGAGGATTTCTAGTTTCTTTTGAAAAGTCCATGCTGGGGCACCAGGCCTGTTCCTCTGTGGGCAGCTCTGGCTGGGGCTGTGTAGCCAATATCTTTGCCCGAGAGGTGTGGGGGGCTCCTTTGCCACTGACCTCCCCCCACCGTTATCTCGTCCTCAGCCACAGGCTTACCTGTGGGAAGGTGACAAGGGACAGGTGGAGAAGAGAAAGTCGAAGGCTGTGGGAATAGGGCCCCTGCTTTAACCAGTTCCGCTCTCATCTGTCTATTTTAAGGTTCTGTGCAACATTTCGTTTGAAAACAGGTTGCTGCTGCTTACACAGTAACACACAAAGGCAAATACAGTTGGTCCTCATTCTGTGTAGATTCCATAGTGAATTCACCTGCTTGTTCAGATTGCTGCGTACCCCTATGCCCGTGGTGCTCTTGCTGTCATCTGCGGACGCGCCCAGCACTGTTCCAATTTGAGTTGTCCGACGCACACACCTTCCCAGCCGAGGTCGAATAAGCTGATGCTCGGCTTTGTCATTTTGACTCTCAAACAGTAACAAGCAAACAAGTGTCCTTTTCGTGATGTGCTTAGGGCCATGTGTTTTGCATTTTTGTGCTTTTTGTGGGTGATTTCCCTGTTTTAAATGGCCACAAGTGAATTAAAACAACTATGAGGTATCACCTCACACCTGCCAGAATGGCCGCCATCAACAAATCCTCTAACAAGTGCTGGCGAGGGTGTGGAGAAAAGGGGACTCTAGCACACTGCTGGTGGGAATGCAGACTGGTGCAGCCACTATGGAAAACAATATGGTGTTTCCTCAAAAAATTAAAAATTGATCTGCCATTTGACCCAGTGATCCCACTTCTAGGAATATATCCCAAGAAGCCTGAAACACCAGTCAGAAAGAATATATGTACCCCTATGTTCATAGCAGCACTATTTACAATTGTTAAGATCTGGAAACAGCCCAAGTGTCCATTAGTAGATGAGTGGATAAAAAAGCAGTGGTACATATATACAATGGAGTACTATGCAGCTGTAAGAAAGAAAGGTCTCTTATCCTTTGAGACGACATGGAGGGACCTCGAGAGTATTATGCTAAGTGAAATAAGCCAATCAGAGAAAGACAAATACCACATGATCTCACTTATTTGTGGAATATAATGAACAAGGTGGGCTGATGAATGAAATAGACCCAGAGACATAGAAAGGAGTATGACCCGTCCCGCAGGTCGAGCAACGAGGACTCTAGAGGGGGAGTGAGGATGGTAGGGGGCAAGAGACACGAAGAATGGAGACAAGACAGGGTTCTGATCAAGTCTTGTTTATTGTAAAACAGGGGTGAGGTTTTACAGCATGAAAGCAGGAATGTCCCTGGGGCGCTGAAGTCGGGGCTAATCTGGCTGCTAGGAGACCAAACCCTAACGGCATGATCCATAACCGATAAGGTCAGTGCTTGAGGCAAGCAGAAAACACCTGCTGCAGTTCCGAGAACTGTCGTTTCTGCAGAGGTCCCGGGGGCATTGTGAGCTGAGTCACGCCCGCCCAAGAGAACAATGCCAAGAATGTCTTATAGCCAGGGGTGAACTTTCCAGTCCCCCACAGGTATATGGTTCAGACTGACAAACCTCAGAGTAGGGGGGTGGGGGGGATGGATGAGATGAACCAAAGAACTTATATGCATGTATGCATAATAACCAATGGACATAGACAACAATATTGGGGGGGAGGCGGGATGGGGAGGAGGGTGTCTAGGGGAGAAAAAGGAGAAACATCTGTAACAAAAATAAATTAATAAAAATTGGAAAAAAAAAACACAAAACCCACCTAACTTTCATCTAAAATAAGTAAATGAATACGTGGCCACAAGCGTAGAGCTGAAGTGCTGTGCAGTGTTCCTAAGCACAAGGCTTTTCAACAGAAACACACATAGAACCAGGTTACGTATTGATCTGTTGATGGGCAGTGTTGTGACCAGAGGCTTGCAGGAACCTGACTAACCCTGTTTTCCCTTGCATCAGCTTCTCGAGGGCAGGGCTCATCACTGTTTTCCTAGGACTTAGCACCATGCCTGGCACATAGTAGATGCTCAGTAAGCCTCTGGGAGGTAAATGATTGAAAGAGTTCGTAACTCTGCCTGGAGAGGGAACGGAGCCCTCTATCTGTTCTAGTGCCCTCATGCTCCCATTGCTTTGCCCCCTTCTCTCTTTCCCTCACCTCTACTGCCTGAAGCTAGTTGTCCCCTTGGGCTGTCTTGATTTGGCAGGAGGGAAAGCAGGCCTACTTCCCGTCTGTGGGTTTGATCTTGCCATCTGAGAGCAGAGACCATCCTTCCCCCTGTAGGATGCGGTCAGGTTATGACTCCTGTTCTCTTCCATCCAAAGTTCATGCCTGCTTGGTCCTGCCAGTGGCATTGCTGGTGCCTCTGCGAACGAAGGGCCTGAGGCTCCACGATGCAGGACTCCCCTCACTAGGCATCTGTGCACAGGCTCCAGGCACTGGGCAGGTCTGTCTGCTTCCCCTGAGGAGCTGAAGGGGAGGACTCTGGCTAACCACAGGATTTTCCTGCCCACTTCAATGTCAGGGTGGGGTGGGGTGGGAATTTGAGACAGCCACAGTCTTCTCAGCATTAGAACCCATCCTTTGGGACCCAGTCACATCTAGGTGTGGGGTCTGTCTCAGGGGATCTGAAAGCCAATACGATTTCAGCCAACAGATCTGGGCTGCCCTCTGCTTTCCGTGTGCAAAGCCTGCGCCTCAGACACTCAGTATCCCGAGAGGCGGTTCGTTGGATGTGCAAGTCTTTTTGCAAACACAGAGTGCTCTTTAGATGATCCGAAAGTGTTCTTATGATCTGAATTGCTATGAGCAAAGAATCATTTGTTATGTTCACTCTGGCCAATAGATGGCACTAACATGTTTCGTACTTGCCTTTCCAGCTCTCACCTTCTACTGGACTTGCCAGCTGTAGGTGTGGCTACAGCTTCTTGTTCTCTTTACTCCTAGGACACTAACAACTCACTGTCTGCTGAAAAGCCATCCCCCGTGCCCCCCCCCTCCAAGTAAAACATTAAGCAATGGTTTGGGCCCAGTGTACATACTTCTGGGTCTTATGAAAAAGTACATTTCTTTAAAAAAAATTTTTTTTTTCCTTTATTGATTTTAGAGAGAGAGGAAGGGAGAGAGAGAGATAGAGAGATAGAAACATCGATGAGAGAGAACATCGATTGGCCGCCTCCTGCATGCCCCCCACTGGGGATCTGGCCCACACCCTGGGCATGTGCCCTGACTGGGAATCGAACCGGTGACCTCTTGGTGCATGGGTCGATGCTCAACCACTGAGCCACACCAGCTGGACAAAAAAGCACATTTCTTGAGTCATAGTTTTAGGGTCTTGGGGAAGATGGATCTTTCTTCTTCGGAGCAAATTCTCTTTAGTTGGGTCAGTAACTTAATAGAAGAAGCAACTGGCTGCAAGACGGGGACTTGAAGGGTCCAGAGCAGGGCAGAACGGTGCAGGCAGCCCTGTCCCCAGGGCAAATCCTAGAAAGATGCGCCATCTCTCCGTCCCTGGCTGTTGGTGAATGTTCGAGGAGCGGGGCTAGGAGCAGCTGGCCAGCCTGAGAACGCTTCCTGAGCACGGAGGGTCAGCTTCTCTGAGGAAGGTGGACCTGCCTGGCCCAGGGGAGACATCCCAGGAATACCACACGGTGCCTTGTTCTGTATACCTTGCAGTCTCCCCACACATTCTCCCATCAGTGTGTTGGATCTTAAGAACAGCCCCATGAGGCTGGGGAGTCTGTTCCCAGAGACCACGCCAAGGGTGCGAGTGTGGGCGGGTCAGCGAGCAGAGGCCGCTGGGGCCAGTGTCCTGTTGGAGTAACCCTGGTGGGTCACAGGGAGACTGTGCAGGGCTGGCCTGGGCTCCCCAGTCTCCTGTTTCCTCACCTGGTTCCCTCCTGAGCGCTGCCACCTGCCACATTCAACAGTCTCATTTGCGGAGGAAGTTCCTGCCCTCTCATCAGAAACCCAGTCAAAGCGTGTGGTCTCATCTTTGACTGACCACAGTGCTGGAGGGTGACCTTCCCGCATTTCCTGCAATCAAAATGGAACGTACTTGAAGATGGAGATCTTGACGTTTTATTCTTCCTTGGTAGGTTTGGTTTAAAATAAAGGCGTAGGGAAAAAAAAAGAGCTTTCTGAAAGGGAACTGATTCCTGAAATGTGGGCTCGTTTGTGAACACAAACATTCTTAATAATGACCTCTTGGAGGCCTTTGCGCTGCAGAGACACATGCTGTCCTCTCTCCTGGGAACACTCCCCCATGCTGGCCCCCCGCCGGTGACTGATTTAGCTTGCACATTATTTCCTGTGTGAAGACTTCCCAAGCCCAGAGAGGACCCTCCGCTGTCCTCTCAGTGTCCCTGGGGAAGCCTCTCTGGATGGCTGCTTCCCCCAAAGGTGCAGGCTCCTGGAAGGCTGGGCTGTGGTCCCCTGGTCCTTGTACCCCAGCTCCTGGCATGGTGTCTGGCACGTGGGAGGGACTCACGAGTGGTTGTTGGATGATGAGTGGGCCTCTGCTGAATGTGTCAGCCAGGCAGGATGTGTGGAAGCTGGATTGCAATGGGCAGAGCTTGGAAAGCCCCGTGGGAGGCCAGTGAACTTGTAGATACCTTGGCTAACATGGGATACAACACGCGTGTGTGCTAATTATCTTGAGAAGTCGAATACAGTCTAGTAGCTGTGTTAAGACTGGCATCTTAAAATCCACACGAAGTCCAATCTTTCTGCTTTTATCTCATTCGTTCGCCTTTTCACATTTCCCCAACATTGTTATATACCATTTCCGCGTTCTCATGCATGGCTGGGGGAAGTGCTCAAGTAAATGCCCTGTGACATCTGTTCCTGGGATTGACCTTGAGCCTGCTTCCAGGAGCTGTCACCACGGACGAGGATGGGCACTGTCTTCACATGCTGGACGTCCAGGGTCTTTCTTCACCTTGGCCATCCCTTGAACTTCTTACTTTTTGACCAGAAACGGGAAATTGAATCAGCTGTGTCCCTCACGGCTGGTCGTGACGTTCATGAGCTGGAAACAGGCCTGCTCAGGACTTGTGTTGTCTTGCGTTGTCCTTATCTGGGACACATTTCCTGAGCACTCAGCATGGGCGAGGCGCTGTTTCCTGTTTCAGGGACTCTAAGGCAAAGCAGGTAACGATCCTGCTGTCCCCGCCTCTGGGCTGCCCTGGCCGGTTTGGCTCAGCGGTTAGAGCGTCGGCCCTTGGACCAAAGGGTCTCGGGTTCAATTCCTGGTCAAGGACACGTACCTGGGTTGCAGGTTTGATCCCTGGCCCCAGTTGGGCTCATGGAGGAGGCAACGAATCGATGTGTCTCTCTTACATAGGTCTCTCTCTCTCTCTCTCTTTTTCTTTCTCCCTCCCTTCCTTCCACTCTATCTAAAAATATCATGGAAAAATATTCTTAGGTGAAGATTAATAAAACAAAAACAAAAAAACCCACAAAACAAACAAAAAAGAAAAGTAATTAGCTATTTTTGTCCACCTACAAGGCTGCTGGGGTTCTGGCCTCAGCTGGATCTGAGCTTGCCGGGTGACCTTTGGGGTCATAAGAGAAGCACTTCAAGGGATGCTGCAGTCCTGTGTCTGACCCATGTCCTTGCCACCTACCCTGGTGAACCTGGCTGGGAGTAGAGAGCTCCTTTGAACTCTCACAGCGAGCTCTTCCTTGGTGGGTCAGCCCCAGGACACCCCTGGACTCTGGGAATGACTCCCAGCCTGTCTCCTTGTGGGGAGGAAGGACTCTCCATCCCTACGGCTAGGAGGACAGGGGTTAAGGGGAAGGGAAGAAGACGGGTGGGTCTCTAGCCAGCTGTTACCCGGGACCCTCCTAGGAGCCAGTTAAAACCTCAGCAGGACTGGATGCTCCATGGCCCAGGAAGGCTGCCCTGGACTCCGGAGGTGGGAGTTGGTGTCATTGTAGAATGTCACCCACGGCATTATGGCTCCTCTTCTCTGTCATCTTTTCCTCTGTCGCTTCTGACACAGTTGTGCTGTCTTCCCTCCCACACTCTTCCATGAGGCTCTTCCCTTTCCATTCACAGTTACAGACACTAAAGGGGGGTGAGCAGGGCTTGGGTGCCAGCTCAGCAAGGGCTGCAGAATCCTAGGTGTGGACGGCAGAAACCCCAGTCTTCAGTCTTCAGTGGAAAGGGAAAGTAGCCTCCCAGCCAGAGGGGAGTTGACTTATATATAGACAGAACTCCCCACCCCTGGTCCCTGATCGGTTTCACCCTCATGCAAATGAGGACTCCAAACTCTCCCAGTTTGATTGGTCCCAAAGCACTGTGCTGATTGGTCAAAAAAAAAGTGCCTCTCTGATTGGCTGGTGAAGATGCTGGGGGCGGGGCAAGGTGATATAGCTGTGTAGCTCCAATTGAGTGAAGAAAGCTTCAGCCCTGTTGGTTAACTGAGCCCAGTCCCGGGTTCGGTTCCTGCTAAGGGCATGTACCTCGGTTGCAGTTCGTCCCCAGCCCCGGTTGGGGTTGTGTGGGTGGCAACCAGTTGATGTGTCTCTCTCACGTCGGTATTTCTCTCTCTCTCTTTCAGGAACTCCTTTATAAGGGCTGGCTCAGATGGAGGAACAGTGCAGGCAGGCAGCTCAGTGTAGGCTTTTCTCTGAAGTGCAGTTTGCAGGTGAGGACCTTGTTTATAAAAGGCTGCTAGGCTCTGCTTTTTTTTTCTTTTCTTTTTTTCCCCTTTATTGATTTTAGAGAGAGGAAGGGAAAGGGAGAGAGATGGAAACATCGATTGGCCACCTCTGGTATGCCCCCCACTGGGGATCAGGCCCACAACCTGGGCATGTGCCCTGACCGGGAATCGAACCAGGACCTCTTGGTGCATGGGTTGATGCTCAACCACTGAGCCACACCGGCCAGTTCTGCTTTTTAATTTGAGCCTAGTTAGCCACCAGGAGACACCAGGGTGTCTTCTTTCTCAGAGTCCGTACCCTCCTGCCCCCCAACTGTACTGCAAGGGCCTGAATGGCTCTCAAAGGGAACTAAGATGCCCTGGCTGGGTTGGCTGGAGGGTGAGGGGGAGGGTGTCATGGGTTCGATTCCAGGTCAAGGGCCTACCTGGGTTGCAAGTTTGATCCTGGCCCGGGTCGGGGTCCTACGGGAGGCAACCAATCGATGTGTCTCTCTCACATTGATGTTTCTCTCTCTCTCCCTCCCTCCCTTCCACTCTGTCTAAAAATCAATGGAAAAATATCCTGGGTGAGGACTAACAGCAACAACAAAGTGAACTAAGGCCCTGGCCGATTTGGCTCAGCGGTTAGAGCTGCAGGTTTGATTCAGTCAAGGGCACATTCCTCAGTTGTGGTTCATCCCCGAACAGGGGTTGGGGCGTGTGGGAGGCAACCAGTCGATATGTCCCTCTCACGTCGATGTTTCTCCCTCTCTCTCCCTCCATCCCACTCTATCTGAAGATAAAATAGGAAAAAAAAGAGTGAACTAAGAAAAAAGAAAACCGCAACAACCCTTTGCCCCAGAAGGTGAGCCTGGGCCTGAACAGATGTGAGGCCCTTAGTTTGGAGAGCCGGGATGCTGGTGGGGTGGTGCCAGGCTAACGTGCCCAGTGGGCGCAGCCTTTCATATGCAGAGCAGCCCTTTGATCTGAGGGGCGTGAAAGTGCTGGAAGGTGGAGAGGCTTGATGGGGGCCTGTGTCTTTGACTAAACGAGGCACCTGCTGGACTGAAACCACCTCACCCACCCTTCCAGCCCAAGGCCTCAGCAACAATGCCCCACTGGGACCTGGGTCTCCCACAGCTGAAGAAGTCTCAGTACAGAGAAAGGAGCCTGCTGCACATGTTAGACAGAGAGCTTCGCTGACTTTCCACAGCCTGGAAAGCAAGGGAGAGAGAAAGCTGTGTGGGAAGGGGACAGTGGAAAGGAACACTTGGGGGTGGGGGATAGGGGTTGGATTTGAACCCTGAATTAAACCCTCTGGTAATAAGCTTGTTACTTTTCCTGGTGAGCACAACTTTTCAGAGGACAGTGCAGATGGGGTGACTGAGCCATTGTAAGGAAGGAGAAGAGTGTTCAGCTAATAGGAAGTGATACTTTTTTAAAAAGGACAGTATAATAAAAGGCAAGTACTAATGTGAAAGCTGAAATACATCTATCATGCTGTGTTTTTGAAAGAAAAAAGTAAGTCCTTTTAAGTCTTTGTACTGTTAGAAACTCCATGATAATCGGAATTTTTAAAATAAGTGTAACAAATACCAATAATTCGTTTCTCAGTGTCTTTTATTCTTTTTTTTTAATCCTCACCCGAGGACATTTTTGCATTTATCTTCAGACAGAGCGGGAGGGAGAGAGAGAGAAACATCCATGTGAGAGAGACACATCGAGTGGTTGCCACCCACACAACCCCAACCGGGGCCGGGGACAAACTGTAACCGAGGTACGTGCCCTTAGCAGGAACCGAACCCGGGACTCTCTGGTCCATGAGCTGACGCTCCAACCGCTGAGCCAGACTGACCAGGGCCAGCTTTCAGTTTTTATTTCCACTAAAATTTGTCTGTCTTCGGTCTCTTATCTGACTCAGCCTAAGTGTAAGGCCTGGGGCTGATACATCAGCTGTTACTATTAACTATACTAGCTCTGTGCCTGCAGACAGACTGGGAAAAGTATTGCCTTTTGTGAGCTTTATGAAATAATTCTCTCCTCTTCTCAAGGAGGCTCTGGAATTAAGGACAGAAATGCCAGCGACTGGTGTGTGCAAAGGAGCATTTGCTGACCCAGGCTTTCTCCTTATGTTTTCAACAGCATCATAAACCTGGATACATCACCTCCCTACGGTTTGTTTGTTTTACCAGTAAAATTGGGAGGGGGGGGGCGTTGAGGAGAAGCGCTTTCAGAAAGGCAGAGTGAGTGGTCCAGCATAATCTCCCAATCTCAAAATCTTTAGCTTAATGACACCTGCAAAATCCTTTTGTGTGTGTGGGGGTGTAGGGTGGGGGTGGGGGTGGATATAAGATAACATTCATAGATTCCAGGGACTAGGATGCAGATATATTTTGGGGGATCATTAATCAGCCTACCACGACATTTGAAAATCAATCAGTGTAATACCCCATATTAATAGACTAAAGGACAAGAACCACATGATCCTTTGTAGATGCAGAAAAAGCGTTTGATACCACGCCACGCTCTTTCACGATGAAAACACGCATCAGAGTAGGAACAGAGAGGAACGTCATCCACCTGCCGAAGAGTCGCTGTGAAATAACCACATTAACGTCTTAGTGATGAAAGACGGAATGTTTCCCCCTAAGATGAGGAACGAGACAAGGGTGGCTGCTCTCCCACTGCCCCTCAACATCGCGCTGAAGGTTCTAGCCAGGGAAGTTAGACAAGGAAAAGAAGTAAGAGGCACTCAAACTGGAAAGGAGGGAGGAAAATACCTCTCTTCCTAGATGGCATGATCTTGTGTATAGACAATCCTAAGGAATCCACCAAAAACAAACAAACAAACAAAACTATTAGAACTAATAACCGAGTGCAGGTTACAATAATGCAGGATACAAGATCAATATATTAATACAAAAATCAGTTGTATTTCTATACCCTAGCAATGAATGATCTGAAATGCAATTAAGAAACCAGTTTTATTTACAACAGCATAAAAAGTACTTACGACTACATTTGACAAATGAAAGGCAATTTGTACAATGAAAACTAAAAACATCCTTGAACGGGATTAAAGACCTGAGCAGAGAGAAATACAGCTCATGTTCATGGATTGGAAGACTGAACAAATATTGTTAAGGTGACAGTATTCCCCAAATCGCCCTACAGGTTCAATATAATCCCTATGAAAATCTCAGCTGATGAAATGTTGTTTTTGTTTTTGTTTTTCATCCTCACCGGAGGACATTTTTGCATCTATCTCAGATAGAGCAGGAGGGAGAGAGGGAGGAAGAGAGAGAGAGAAACATTGATGTGAGAGAGACACATCGAGTGGTTGCCACCCTCACGACCCCAACCCGGGCCGGGGACAACCTGCAACCGAAGTGTGTGCCCTTAGTGGGAACCGAACCCAGGACTCTCTGGTCCGCGGGCCGACACTCTAACCACTGAGCCAAACCAGCCAGGGCTGATTAAATGTTTTAAAATTAGATAGTGGTGATGGTTGCACAACTCCGAATATTCCAAAAATCACTTAAGTTGCACACTTTAAAAGGGTGAGTTTTATGTTATGTGAATTATACTCAAATGAAGCTGTTGTAGAAAAAATGAGGGGTTGGGCTCCAAAGTCCTGTTCATCGAAAAGTGCTGCGGAAACAAATCGCAGTTTCTGCCTCGGCGGTCCCTGTGAGTCTGTGAGCGGTCTCCGTGAGTCTCATAGTCCATGTCTGGGTTACGCACTGTGCTGGGAACTCTGTGTCCCTGTCCCTGTCCGGCCTGTCTCAACAACTGGCTTTCTCTAACAGAGCTGTTAGCCAGGGCCTTGTCCTGCAGACACCACAGGCAGGCGTCAGGCCACAGATGTCCCCATGGCTCCTCCCCGATGGGTGATGGTGGCCTTCCATTAGGGCAGAGCCGGGGCTCTGTCCCAGCCGCGGTGCTGACGGAACACGCCCCGCACTGGAGGGCGGGAGAGCTGGGCGCGCAGGGCCGCCTGTCACCTTCCACTCCTGCCAGACTCAGCCGACCTCTAAGAGCCTCCCGTATGCCCAGCGTTAGAATTATTGGGCCCTGGGCCCAGGGGAAAGTGGGCGCTCTGAGATGACAGCGGCCTGCTCTGTGGTGCTGCTGTGGGAGAGGCCTTCTGGGCCAGAACGGGGCTGGCAGCAAGGTGGCTGGTGCCCAGTGGGTGGGTTAGGTCTGAGCAGTTCAGGGGGCTGGTCCTCCGGAGGGGGATTGTGGCAGACGCTGGCACAGGTGACTTGCCACACCTGGGCTCTCCTGATTCGCAGGGCCCGGCTGTCACACTGCGGCAGTCCCCGGGCACCTGCGAGGGCCAAGTCTTCCTCCTGGGACCGCGTTCTCCACAGCGAGCCCGCTTCTCCCGTGCCTTCTGAAGGCTGAGCTGACCAGAGAGAACCTCAGAAATCCAGAGTGCTCCCGAACTTAGCCTGGGCAGCGCGGCATTTTGAAATCCGTGTGCTTAACAGACTTAGTTGTAAAATGAGGAAAACCCAAAACGGAAAGCCCTGGAGCTTTAAAATCAAACAGCAACCTTTGTCACGGGAATCTGGAGAGAAAATGGAAAAAACGAGAAGTGGAGTTTACCTCTGGAGGAGGAGTGATACTGAAGTCAGAATAGTTTGACTTATTAGCCTTGCTAATAGGGGCTGCTTATCCACCTGACAAATGCTTTTTTCATTCCTAGTTGGTTGAGAGTGTGGACTCCGGAGCCAGACCCTCTGGGTTCAAGTTGCAATTTCATAATATATCTGTGCCTCTTCCTCACCTATAAAGTGGAGTAACCATATACTACCTTAAAGGGTTATGGGATGATGAGTAAAACATCAGGAACAGTGCCCCAAATCTCAGAATTCTCAGTAAATGCTGGAAGTTCAAAACCAAGATGTCGTCAGGTTTGGTTGCTCCTGGGGCCTCTCTCCTTGGCTTGCTGTTGGCCGCCTTCTCACTGTCCTCACGGCGCTTCTCCTCCCTGTGCCCACAGTCTTGGGCCTCTGTGTCCAAACCTCCTCTTCTTCTAAGGACACCCTAACAGCCTCATTTTAACTTAATCACCCATTAAAGGCTCTATCTACAAATACAGTCACATCTGAGGAACTGGGTGTTAGGGTTTCAACATATGAATTTTGGGGGACACAGTTCAGCCCCCAACACACCCTCCATTCCTCTCGCCCACCCCTCCGAATCTTGGCCCCAGCGCCCCCTCCTGGCAGAGGTCTCAGCTGTGGTGAGCATGCTCGGGGGAAAGCGCCTGTCCCTCTGCTGGGGGCACCGGGAAGGGGGCCAGCTGTCGTGTCTGCCCGATGGCTGCCCTGCTCCGGGTGCCCTCTTTCTCTTTGGAAGATCCGCCTTTACCCATGTCATCTCAAGCCCAGTTCTCACCCTGCTCACCCTGTCCTCTCAGTCCAGAAGGGGCTCCCTGGTGGTCCGGTGTCCAGCCCAGGAGCCACGATTCCCTGTTCCCTTCCCAGCTTGGACACACCCTGGCTCATCTTACCTCACCTCTCTCCATCACCCACACTCGGCATCACACAGCACTCTGAGTTCACAGAAGCCCTCACCTTCACCAGGCCTCTGTCTTCCTCCCCTGCAGCCTGTTCTCCACCCTCACGGCCGCGCCCTGTGGCCAGTCTTCACCTTTCTGGGACTGACCTTGCGAGTCCCTTACTCAGAAGCCGTCAGTGGTTTCTCACTGTTCTCTCCCCAAGTCCAGTCCCCTCACGCTGATGCCTTGGCACCCAGACTGCCTTTGTCCGGCACAGGTAGGCTTCTCGCATCAGAACACCTGTCCTGGTCGCTGCCTGTCCACCTTTGTTAATGCTCTCCCGTCCGAGCGCCCCTCCTTCGGTCAGCGCTGCTGGCTGCTCGGGAGGCCACGCTTCTCTCCCTCGGGTCCTGCAGCTGGAGGGGGAGCCTGGCCCTCAGTGGTTCTCTGCGTGTTTGGGGGGACTGTGGGTTTTTCCTCTTCTGTTGGACTGTACTCCGGAAAGCACAGTGGGTTGAGCCCCCTGATCCCTTCTCAGCCCCCAGCCCCGGGCTGATTGACATATTATCCTGGGGGGCTAGAGAGGGCCCCGCTGTGTGTGTGTTTGCTGGTTGTCCTAGGCTCCTCATTCGGCCTCTAAGCCCTGACACCTGTCCCTGGAGGAAGAGCGGCCAGGGATCACTATTTGAAGAACATCTCCATGAGATTCTGATGCACGGTGAGGGCGAGAACAGGTGCTGATATCCAACTGCGCTGCTCACGCTTCGCAGGGGGGAAAGAACATTGCTGACCGGTTTTCACGCGGTGGCCAGGTTCACACGGACTCTCAGTTAATCCTCGAAAGCAGCCTGTGAGGTGGGTGCTGCTTCTCCTTGGAAACCGTGACAGGTCGCACCGCTAATCAGAGCCAGGACAGAGCCCGGACCCCTCTGCCTGCACAGACCTCCCCTCTCTGCCCTTCCTTCTCCCACTTTGACTCTCCAGCCCCTTGTCTTTGTTCTTGCGGTGTCCTCTGCCAGGGATGCATTCGCTGCCCTGCCTGGCCTCAGCCTCCTGCACGACCCCAAGGGACTGGGTGTGGCTCCTGCAGTGGCTGTCCCGACACCCGGCACTCCGTACGTGCTCCGTCAGGTACAGTCGAAGACCTTTCAGTGGTGAGCTTGCCTGCGGCGCTCCAAGGTGAGGCCATGGGGAGCATGACGTCTCCACAGGAGCTCTTGTTCAGGGAGGAGGGGGCAGGGGGCCTGGAGCAGGGGCGGTGCCCCTAGTGACAGGGGCGTGGCTGTGGAGATGCCTGCTTCCTTCTTCCCCTCCTCTGCAGCCACGTGACGACCCTTGAGGATGGTTTTGATCACATGGACCCTGAATCTGGGGCAGGTGGGTGTGGGTGGGGACAGGAGGGCTGTTAAATGGTGACCTAGTTTACTGTAGGCCCTCCAGCCCCGGGTGTTGGGGTAGGCCAGCATCAGGAAGCCAGAGGTGGGGGCAACTGGCACCACTACCCTCCACCTGTTAGCAGGCTGGGACCACGGGCAATGCCCTGGCTGTGAGGCTGCCCTCCCCTGGGCACAGAAGTGGAAGGGATGGGGGCCTGCTGGGTGGAGGGTTTAGGCAGTATCTCCCCCTTCCCAGGATAACGGATACTGTATTAGTGTTTTTTTGCTGCCGTAATAAATTACTATAAACTCAGTGACTTCCAACAGCACAGATTTATTATCTTGCATGTATGTAGGTCAGAAGGCTGACACAGGTCTGAAATCAAGGTGTTGGCAGGGCTGCCCTCCCTTCTGAAAGCTCTCGGGGAGAATCTGTTTACTTGCTTTTCGCAGCTTATAGAAGCTGCTTACATTTCTTGGCTTGTGGCCCCTTCCTCCGTCTTCAAAGCCAGCAACAGTGCATGTCTCGGACTGTTTTTCCTTAGTGACATCTCTCACGGGCCACAGAAAGGTTCTGTGGGTTTAAGGGCCCACGTGATTAGACTGTCCACCCACGGTCTGGGATAATCTCTCATCTCAAGGCCTTTAATCTTATCTGCAAAAATCCCTTTCCCCATGGAAGGCAACGTATTCACGAGTTCCGAGAATTAGGATGTGGACATCTTTGGGGGCCATTATTCTGCCTACCACAGATGTCCATGTGGCTACGTAGTGGGGCGCTCTGCTGGGTACAGACAGAGGGACTGGGGGAAGGGTACGCACACGAAGTGTCTGCTGTGTGCTCAGCCCTGTGTGAAGCATAGTGTCTGGGCTGCTTTCCTCCTTACAGCAACCAGGTGAGATTTGTCCCCTTGACAGAGCAGCAGAGAATCAGCTAATTATCTAACCCAAGGCTCCAAGCCTGGCTCTTTCCTGGATACCACGTGTCCTCTTTCCTGGATACCACTTGTCCTCGTGTGGGTGTGTGCCCAGGACAGAGCCCATGTCAATCTTGGGAGATGTCTGAGGAGTGAGCAGTCTGCGGGACAAGCAGTCTGTCGGCATAACTGTAGTCCCTATACTGTGGCCAGCACGACCACGGGCCAAGCCCTCAGGGGTAACTAGAGGTTTACCTAAACTTTGGGAATTCGGATGGATGAAAACATGGGAGCCTGGAACCTGACCCTGCGATGGGATGCCTAGGCCAGCCGGAGCTCTGGGGTGCGTTGGGGTGTGTTCACAGCTGGCAGGATCTGTCCTGGCGGAGAAGCAGCCACCCTGCCACCCCAGGGCTCCTGAAGCCTGTGTCGGGCCGTGTGCGCACTGTCCCTGGGACCTCTCCCTGGAGACTGCGGGACACAGCTGTACGCTTCATGTTTTCCACAGTGAGAACGGGTGAGCTTTATAACCTGGGAAAAAAATCTCAGTGATGAATGTATCTGAAAATGGCATGGACTCCTCGTTGGGACCTAGGGCAAGTCAGTTTATGTGGCTGGTCCTCAGTTTCCTCAACTGTAAAGTGGGCGTTATGATTCCCTAGGACATCAAATATGAGAAGGCTACACAGCAGGAAGGGTCAAGCTCATTTTGATTCGATGGCTCACAGTAGGGGCTTTTTTTTTATTTTTTATCCTCACCTGAGGACATTTTTTCATTTTTGTTCAGATAGAGTGGGAGGGAGAGAGAGGAAGAGAGAGAGAGAGAGAGAAACATCGACGTGAAAGTGACACATCGAGTGGCCACCACCCGCACGACCAACCAGGGCCGGGGACAAACTGCAACCGAAGTACGTGCCCTTAGCGGGAACCGAACCCGGGTCTCTCTGGACCACAGGCCGACGCTCTAACCGCTGAGCCAAACCGGCCAGGGCCAGTAGGGGCCTTTTATCATCCTTTGCCATTTGAGGAATTCCCTTCTTTTACCTTTTTTGCCCAATGAGGGCTTTCCCTTTTTTTGTTTTTCATCTTACACCTCCTTCCTTCCTCACACAGGGCCATGAAAACTGAGCTCCCCTGTTCGTCAGGTCGTGGTTCAGAACTGAGCCTACTCCTGGCGGGTGGGGGGGCCCATCACCCTGCTTCCTGTCACCCTGCTCCAGAGAGGAGAGCTAAACCCCCTCACCGCAGCACCTCCTGAAGTAGCCACCCTGGAAGCCTGGGTACTGGAAGCTGGGTCTGCGGCGCCCTCACTGTTCCACCCCACGGGTCCCTGCTGGGAGTGCGGACCTGCCAGGTGGGGGCGCAGAAGTTGTTCTGGCAGAAGCGGGGCCACGGCAGCATCTCCAGCAGTTCAGCGACCTGTGGTCCGACTGGAGGAGAGGTGAGGTGGGTGGGCTGGGCGGGGCTGGGCTGTGAGGGCTGTGCAGGGCTGTGCGGGGCAGGGCTGGGCTGGGCTGGGAGGACTGTGCAGGGCTGGGCTGTGAGGGCTGTGAGGGCTGTGCAGGGCTGTGCAGGGCTGGGCGGGGCAGGGCAGGGCAGGGCTGGGCTGTGAGGGCTGGGTGGGGCTGGGCTGGGCGGGGCTGGGCTGGGCTGTGAGGGCAGGGCAAGGCTGGGCTGTGAGGGCTGTGCAGGGCTGGGCTGGGCTGTGAGGGCTGTGCAGGGCTGGGCTGTGAGGGCTGTGCAGGGCTGGGCTGGGCTGTGAGGGCAGGGCAGGGCTGGGCTGTGAGGGCAGGGCAGGGCTGGGCTGTGAGGGCTGTGCAGGGCTGGGCTGGGCTGTGAGGGCAGGGCAGGGCTGGGCTGTAAGGGCTGGGTGGGGCTGTGCAGGGCGGGGCTGGGCTGTGAGGGCTGGGTGGGGCTGGGCTGGGCTGTGAGGGCTGGGTGGGGCTGTGCAGGGCGGGGCTGGGCTGGGCTGTGAGGGCTGTGCAGGGCAGGGCTGGGCTGTGAGGGCTGGGTGGGGCTGGGCTGGGCGGGGTGGGGCAGGGCAGGGCAGGGCTGGGCTGGGCTGTGCAGGGCTGGGCTGGGCTGTGCAGGGCTGGGCTGTGCAGGGCTGTGCAGGGCAGGGCAGGGCAGGGCTGGGCTGTGAGGGCTGTGCAGGGCAGGGCTGGGCTGTGAGGGCTGGGTGGGGCTGGGCTGGGCTGGGTGGGGCAGGGCAGGGCTGGGCGGGGCTGGGCAGGGCAGGGCTGGGCTGGGCAGGACAGGGCAGGGCAGGGCAGGGCAGGGCAGGGCAGGGCAGGGCTGGGCTGGGCTGGGCTGGGCTGGGCTGTGCAGGGCAGGGCTGTGCAGGGTTGTGCAGGGCAGGGCAGGGCCTGTCCAGCCAGGAGCCCATCACATGCGTCCATCGCATCCCCGGCGGGAGCAGCCGGCAATGCCCTCACACTGCCCAAGGGGTGGAAGTCAGTGTCCTGGTAGGGGTGAGCTCGTGAGCGGTGGTCTTCTGTCCACTGGGACAGAGATGAATCCCGATTAAAGGTAGTTGTTTAGAGCCAGGGTAAGGGCAACATGTTTATCTTTGTTAACAAAAGTGGCAGTGGCAGGGGCACGGATGAATCTGCTCAAAGTTAACAGGTAAAAGTAGATGAGGTGGGAACATAGGTTGTAAAGGACTTGCCAGCCCTTTCTCCATCGCAGATGGAGGAGAATTTCAGTTTTACGGAGCTGGAAGCAACTCTGCAGGAATGGGCTTGTTCAGCGCTCATGTTTTACAGGGAGTGGGGTGACTACAGGATGTACACACCCTCTGAGGCGCCTGGGGGGTGCCTGGGGGTGAGAGGGGATCCAGGAGGTGGTGACCGAGCCTGGTCTGCAGGGCATAAGGCGGATGGAAGAACTACACCCGAGAGGCTTGGGATCCAGGATCTAATCAGCTCAACCCAGACTTATTGAGTTCCTCCTTTCTTCCTGCTGTTGTGGCTTTGGAGTGAACCAGACAGACGTGGGCCCTCTGCCTTCACGGAGCTCAGTCTGGGGAGGAAGCTGGATGTTGAGTCGATTATTTGCAAGCCCAGCGCGGGTTGCTGTGGGAATGCGCATGTGTGTGTTGGAGGTTCCTGCTTAACTGGGTGGGGAGGGGCCAGGAAGGGCCTCCTGGAGACAGGCAGCTGCCTGGCAAAGTGGAGCCCGACGGATCGAGCCTCGGAGTCTCCCAGGAGGTCCAGGACCCAGCGCCTGCACAGGTGCACACTAATAAAGGCTGAATGAATACTAACTGAACAAGGAGGGAGAGAGCTCCAAGCAAAGGGAACACTGAAAGCCTGGTGTGAAGAGAGTGAGCACGTTGAAGAAATCCAGATAAAGTACTCTGGTTGGATCCTGGGAGGCCAAGGCGGGTGCAGTGAGAAGGGTCCAGGAGAGTAAAACAGGTGCCGTGACTGTGAGTCTCCCGTCTGGGGGAGGAGGGAGCCCCTGAAAGGTTTGAAGCAGGCATCCAGTGTGCTGTGGGATTTAGATTTTTAGAGAGACAGAAGCTGGCAGTCAAATGGGACCTGGAGAACAGGGACAGATCCTTTTGGTGTTCGTGTTGCCCACGGTGCCTGACTCCTCAGCCATCCTTCATTGATGGGGGATAAGTCAATCTGTTCAGGACTCTTCCGATCTGGTCTGGTGAGCAGGTGCTTCCTGCACTGTGACCAGTGTGTCCACTGTGTGCAGTGTGTGAGTGTGTCACTGGCCTTCTGGGGACGGGGAGGCTTTGCCGGGTGCCGTGCAAGAAAGTGGTTTCCACATGCTCTTCCCTCCCTTCTCACTATTTTTTTATTTTATATGTCTTTTCCAAATAAAATCTTACGGGACATCTCTATATGAAATGAGTAAGAGGCCCAGCCGGTGTGGCTCAGTGGTTGAGTGTCCACCCATGCACCAAGAGGTCGCCGGTTCGATTCCCGGTCAGGGCACATGCCCAGGTTGTGGGCCCGATCCCCAGTGGGGGCCATGCAGAAGGCGGCCAGTCGATGTTCTCTCTCATTGATGTTTCTCTCTCTCTTTTCCTCTCCCTTCCTCTCTCAAATTGATAAAGAAAAAAAATTAAAATGAGTAAGAGTAGAACTGCCCCAGTTTAGTCTGAAATGGGAACTTTTAGCCTTGCCCAGCCGATCGAGGCCCCCTCCCCCACCCTCACCTGCTCCCATCGTGTTTTCGGACCAGGGTCTCCCACCTGCGGGAGGTTTTCTTGTGGTCCTCCTGGGCCTCTTAGCAGCTCAGACCCGGAGAGTCTTCCTAGGACTTGAGTGGCGTCAATATGAAGCAGGTGCCTTTGTTCCTAACCTGGTTTAGGGTTAGCTTGATTGCCTGGGCTTGCGGCTCTGTGCTTTCCTTCCTTGCCACAGACCTTCGGTGGGTTCGTTTTCAGTCATCTCCTTGGCCCAGAAGACCTTTGAGGGTCTCATGGAAACAGTGGTGTGATGGCCAGGACGGTGTGGCTCAGTGGATTAAGCGTCATCCCATGGACTGAGCGGTCCTGGTTCGATTCCTGTTCCCGGTCAGGGCACATGCCCGGGTTTCGGGCTTGATCCCTAGTGGGGGGGGCGTGCAGGAGGCAGCTGATCGATGTTTCTCTCTCACATTGATGTTTCTATCTCTCTCCCTTCCTCTCTCTCTAAAAAATCAATAAAAACATGTTTTAAAAGAAGGGTGGTATGATGGCCCTGAGGACCCACATCTCCCGCCTGTGCAGCCCTGTATTGCAGGGGCAGGAGGGCTGAACTTTTCCACATTCCCTGGCTGCTGTACTAAGATTCTTGTAATGAGATATATGTATGTGAGGCTGGCAGGCAGAGGGGCAGAAGCCCTTTCTCTTCAGTGGTGGTGGCAGTTATGTGCAGGCTCCAGCAGGAGGCGAGCTCTCCACCCCATTGGCTAGTCACCTGCTTCACGAGCCTGGTGGAGCTGCGAGTTGGAAGGCTTCCTGCTGCTTCCTGACCGTGGGTTGACGCTGCCGTGGTGCGTAATATCATCCCTCTGACTTCGGCAGCTGCAGACAGTCCCAGAGCTTAGTAAGCACCTGTTCCTGCTGGAAACACTGGGAGCAGCTTCTGATTTCTGCACTGAACGCTGAGTAATAGAAGTGACTTGAGTCTGTTCTTCACTTTGGCAGGTATGGGGATGAAGGTGGGAGGTGGAGGTAAGATGGGAGGGTTGGATTACTATGACTGACCCAGTTCTTCCAACTTGCTATAAGGGGGCGATTGGCTTTCTCCAGAGGCCCACATGCTAGCCGGACGTTCCCACTTTCTTAGCTTACATTATGGCCAAGGAAGCAAACAGACCCTTGCTGGCAGGTTTGACTCGAAATGGTTTGCCACACTCCATCTCAGCACTGGCCCGAGTAACCCTGCTTTTGAGGTGGCAGGAGCTCAGATGCACCTGGGTGCCACCTGCCAGTGTTCACATGGGTCCACCCTACAGTGGAAGGGGAGAATCCTCGGCACTGGGCAGGACCAACCAGCGCTTTGGTGAAAGCACAGGTTCTTCTACGGGTTGATACAGCCACGTGGAGTCAGGGCACTGGTGCGTGGGCCAGGATCCTATCCTCCCGCTCATCGGTACCACTTGTCGCGGTCACCGCATCAGCCTCCCATGAGGAAGGCTCCGAGCCTTGGTCTGGTCTGGAAATGTGGACTTCACCTTCACCTGGGCCGTGTGACTGAGTGTACAGCAGACCTTTTGTATTTGTGTGACGAGGAAGGAAGCCTGTGTGGGTGAGGTAGTGCTGAGTGCAGGCTTCCCTGGGTCACCGAGGGGAACTCTCCTGGACCTCGTGTGTGTGTGTGTGTGTGGACCTCGTGTGTGTGTGTGTGTGTGTGTGGACCTCGTGTGTGTGTGTGTGTGTGTGTGTGTGTGACCTAGTGTGTGTGTGTGTGTGTACCTTGTGTGTGTGTGTGGGACCTCGTGTGTGTGTGTGTGTGTGTGTGTGACCTCGTGTGTGTGTGTGACCTCGTGTGTGTGTGTGTGACCTTGTGTGTGTGTGTGTGGGGGGGACGTCGTGTGTGTGTGTGGGACCTCATGTGTGTGTGTGTGTGTGTGTGTGTGACCTTGTGTGTGTGTGTGTGTGTGGACCTCATGTGTGTGTGTGTGTGGGGGACCTAGTGTGTGTGTGTGTGGGGGGGACCTAGTGTGTGTGTGTGTGTGTGGGGGGACCTAGTGTGTGTGTGTGTGTGGGGGGGGACCTTGTGTGTGTGTGTGTGTGTGGGGGGACCTTGTGTGTGTGTGTGTGTGACCTCGTGTGTGTGTGTGTGTGACCTCGTGTGTGTGTGTGTGGGGGGAACCTCGTGTGTGTGTGTGTGTGTGTGGGGGGGGACCTCATGTGTGTGTGTGTGTGGGGAACCTCATGTGTGTGTGTGTGTGGGGGGGGCGCGGAGCAGGTTTAAGAGGTGGTTGCCGAACCCGCTGCTTTCACATCAGAGCATGAATTACCAACAGAAAGAAAAACCTCAACACTTTATTTTAGGTTATAAGAGAAGTAAAAGCCACACTTACTACCCTTGAATCACATCAGAAGTAATGCAATTTTGCTCCCATGTAAATTATGCAGATTCCCCTTCCGAGCTCTCTGTGGCTTTCTCAGCACCGAGGGGCCCCCTTCACTCGTTCAGCTGGCAGAGCAGAGCGGATCCCTTCGCGATCCAGTAATCGTTGGGCCTCTTGGAGGGTAAGAGGATGGTCACCACAAAGTTGGTTGAGTGACCTAGGTAAGGATACAGGGAAAGAAAGGGTCATTACATAAAGAATAACCCCTTAATACAAAGAGTATGGTACCAGGAGTCAAGGCATCTGGGTTAGATGTCCACACCAAAACGTGTACACTATTAATTTTTAAAAATAACCTTTCAATACTTTTTAGATTTGTAATAGGTATGGGAGATCAGGCATGTGGTAGGACAGTCTATTTTAGTTCTATTCTGTATGTTATCCTTAGAGAAGATTTTATTAGAAGAATAAATATCACCAGTATCTATATTCTTCATTCAAAAGGGAAACATTATTTTTAGTTCTTTCTGCCCTGCCCCACCTCCCATATTTCTATCATCTGGAAATTTAGTTCCAAATTATTATTAAAATCATTTTTATGATTAAACTTTTAAAGATTTAACTCTGTGTGTGTGTGTGTGTGTAGGTGTGTTAAATAGAGTGTCACTGGTGATTAATTTAGAGCCTTTGTGTGTCCAAACAGTCTTTATCACACTTGCCCTTTCGGATGATAATTTGGTTGCATTTCCAATTTTGGTTCAAAGTTGTTTTGCCTTGGGCCTTTGAAGATGTTTCTTTATTATCTTTTTATATGCATTGTGGACAATGAGACATGTCTGGTGTCAGTGTGATTCTCTGGAATTTGAATTGCAGCATGTTGATACATTTTATCTCTTTGCTACAAGGATTTTCTTTATCTTTGATAGTCTTAAGTATCACTTTGATATATCTAGGTTTCTTTTAAAAATTTGATTGATTGTTTATGTTTTTAAAAATCATCCCTAACAGGACTTTGTGGGATTTCTCAATCTGAGGACTCAAGTGTTTCTTCTTTTCTGGGAAATTATTGGCCATTATTTAAAAAAATATTATCACTCTTCCATTTTCTCTACTTTTTCCTAGATTGCCTACTAGATAAATGTTGGACATTTTGTTTTTTTCTACACTGTCCCCCCGCCCTTTTTTTAAAATTGCATTGTGAAATATTTTGAGAGATTCCCTCAGCTCATTCTCCTTGCTTACCCTTAGCTGTCTACATTCAATTCTTTATCTTATCTGTTCATGTGCTTCCTTTTTTCAGGGCTGTATGTCAGTTTCAGGTCTACTCAGATTTCCCTTTTTGCAGTATGGCATTCCATTTAATAATTTATTTTTAAATCTCTTTGATGAATCTCAATGGATTTGGTGAGAGATTTTAGAATCTACTCAGTCCATCATTTTAAAATTAGAAGTCACTGTTCAATAAACTCTGTTTTCTGGTTATTAGACTAATAGAAGCATGCATTAATTTTAAAATATCAATCTGTAGTCCGTATTAAAATAAACATAATTTACAACATTTATAAATGTGTACAAGTGGCTTCATTTTAAGCCTAGCTAGCTGGCCCAAGCGAGATCTTGGCCAATTAACTAGGCTTAAAGCTTAGTGTTTGGGCTTTGACTGTAGTTCGCGTTTGGTCATTAGCACCAGCGTTAGAACATCCTCACCTGTGGTTGAGAGTGTTCCTGCTCGGGCCCCCGTTTTATACAGTGGGGAGTGGTACAGTGTTGGGCTTGGCTCGTAGTTTTGTTGAGGTTCGAAGTGCACCACCGGCAGCTCTGGATTCATCTGTCCGGGCAGTGCATCTTCTATCACCATCTCATTATTGTCCCATCGAGAAGCATCCATGAACATCCCGTGGACGAGCACACCGTCCTCAGGGGAGGGCAACTGGAACATACCCGGGAGTTTACAGGGAGTAGAGAAGGCGATCAGCAGCTGTGGGCCAGCGCCCCTGCCCCACACCCTCCTCAGTCCATTCTAAGAACCACTCTACTGATCGCTGTTGTTCCATTCTAGAGAGGAGAATACTGAGGCTCCGAAAGGTAAAATAACTTGCTTCTAGTTTGACACCAAATCTCATACTCTGTCAACATGTCTAATAGGGGATACCCCTGGGAAACCCGTTCATGGGGCTTCAGAATGCCTGGTATCGTTATGTTAAGACTTTCCCCTTCTCATGGGAAGCAGAGGGGATAAGAGGGCTGAGATTATCGTCAGTTATTTTTTAGCAAGGTCTTTTCAAGGATATGGGAGCCGATCTGAGGAGAGTGGATACTGATGGAACTACCTAGGAGCAATTCCTACTAACACCCTGATATCTTAAGGCAGTTTTAGTTAGTAAATGCCGCTCACCCCAACTGCACTGATTGGTTAGTGAATACGTTATGGGCAAGAGCAATCTGGAGCAAATCTTTGATTTCATGGCACATATAAAAAATCATAAGGCCCACTGGGGTGGACAGATGCTTAGAGGCAGAAGTTCCCTTCCCCCATTGCTATCTCAGCGCATCTAAACTGGGCAGCTCAGGTCGGCAGCGGTGGTTCACTTCCCTGGCTGTGCACAGCAATCACCAGGGGAGCTTTAAACAAAAAAGATGCCTGAAGTGTTGGGGTGATTCTGATCTAACTGGGGTGTGGCCTGGGCATCAGGATTTTTAAAAAGTTCTACAGGTGATTTTAACCTGCAGTCCAAGTTGAGAATCACTAATATTCCAGAGCAGTGGTTCTCAAACTTGACTGGGCTAAGAACCCCATGTAGGACTTGTTAAAATACACAGATTTCTTGGTCCCAGGTTTCTGATTCAGTAGGTCTGGAATGAGTCCTTGGAATTTGCTGCTGCTGCTGGGCTGGGACCCACTTTGAGAGTCTCTGTTCTGGGAGGAGCAAAGAGTTTAAACTGAGTCCTTTGTGCGTTCCTATTAGTTCTTTAATTACTTATATAATGTATGAAGCTAGCATAGCATTTCTGCGAGGAGACAGCTGAATGAATGATGCAGATAAATGATCGTATAATAATATTTACTGTGCGTGTACTATGTGTGGGTCACGCCATGTGTGCAGTGTTGTTTACACTGCACTACAGCTCTGAAGATGGTGGCATCAGCTCCATTTTACAGATGAGAAAATTGAGGTGCAGGCATGATAGTAATTGCTCTAGCACACACAGCTTGAGAAGGGGAGAGTCAGAATTAAATGTAGGCCTGCGTGATTCTGCAACTCTTCCTTTTAACCTCTTGCTCAGTTTTCTCTGCAAGGAGAAAGTTACTGTAGGTATCTGTGGTGTTATGATTTATAAAAAAAATATATTCTCATATATATTCAGCCTTCCTCCTTGGTTCTGTACAGCTCCCCAAATCCTTGGAATTTCCTAAATGTTGACAGTGATAGTGGTGTCCTTTGTTATGTTAATGAGGTGGTTTTTGGACTGCACCTAAGGATGGGAGTCAATCAAGTGATTAGAGGGTTGGAACTTTTTCAGTGTATCCCCCCACCCCCCCCACCACACACACACTTCTGGGGAGGGGAGAAGAGCTGGAGATTGAGTTCAGTCCCCTGTAGCCAACGACTGAATCAATCATGACTGTAATGAAGCCTCCATAAACCCCAAAAGAACTGAGTTGGGAGAGCTTCGGGTTGGTAGACAGGTGGTGATGGGAGAGTGGCACACCTGGGGAGCATGGAAGCTCTGCCCCGCCCCCATACTGAAGCATAGGCATCTCCTCCAGCTCACTCTTCTGAGTTATATCCTTTTATAATAAACCGGTGCTTAGTTAAGTAAAAAGTTTCTCTGAGTTCTTTGAGCCACTCTCGCAAATTAATTGAACCCCAGGATGGGGTTGTGGGAACCTCTGATGTACAGCCAGTGGGTCAGAAGCACAGGTGACAATGTGGGCTTGAAACTGGCATTTGAAATGGGGGGACAGTCCTGTAGGACTGAACCCTTAGCCTGTGGGATGTGATGTTCTCTGGGTAGATGGGGTCAGAGTTGATTCTAGGACGCCCTGCTGGTGTTTGAGAATTGCTGTTGGAGTAGGCACCTCCACCGCGCCCCCCGCATGTTGGATTCAGATCCAGTCATTGCTAATTGGGGAGCTTGTTTTGGGGGGTGTGAGCCCCATCCTGCCCCCCTGTGCCCACATATGGGAGGTTGGCTGAGGTATTGAATGACAGTGGGACAGAGGCTGTTTCGCTGTAACAACAGTCACGGAGACAGTACCTCCAGGTCCATGGGCAGTTCTTCTCCAAACTTCACTGTCTTGGCAGCTTCTATAACCGTGGCTTGATCCCGATAGTTAGGAATTACGGTGTACCTGAAACTCAGCTCGTCTATAGGCAAATTGTATTTCCGAGCATGATTTTGAAGAGTTCCTGTAAATGTAAAAAATCAGAAAAATGGGTCTTCCAAACACGACCACTACTGCCCAAACACAGCCCCCATGTGCCCCAACCTTGCTGATGAAGTATGACAGATCTTCCTCTCCATGGAGAAGATGCAACCATTAACAACTTATTCTGAATTAGTTCACTGAGACAGGAAGCCTGTGGGTGACGCTGGGAGGGGTGGGGCCAACACCTGTCTTGTGGTCTTGGTTGGGAAGAGAGGGAAGAAGACTGAGTCTGAAGTGCACTGCTCTGCCCATGAGGGAGACAACCCAGTGAGAGTGTCTCTGAGTCTAGTCTCCTCAACTGGACAGTCTTGCTCAGCTATTTTGTATGGGCTGTTCATTAGAGACTCAGGACAAGAGAGATTAAGGGCTAAGCTAATTAGCATCTAGTAGCTCAGAGGCCCTGGCCCACTCTGGGGCTCCCTAGCAGAAATCCCTGGAATACCACTCACCCCACCCCCTGGGCTGATGAAGGGACATCGAGAGTATTTTTTAGTCAGCTATAAGTAAAAAGTAATTTTTTTTCAAAAAATAGTATCTTTTAGAGGGAAGGAAGCTCCCAGAGTTGGGGCCAGAGCAGGTAGGGAGCATGTGGTGCCTGGGCATGGGTCACATGGGGAGCTGGGGCACAGTGTGTTCACAGGGACAGTGCTATTTGCACTTCGCAACCCGAGAAGGGCAGGGATTAGGTGTGGGGACATCTGCTGGTCCTGCCTGCCTTTTCCCTGGCAAGCGAGGGTGAGCAGGGCCTTCCTGGACTCCCCTGTAGCCTCAAAGTCAGGCTATTAGCAGCCATGCCATTTGGCCAGTTCCTGGAGACTCAGTGTATAACAAGTCATGGTCTTTCCTGTGGGGTTTTTGTGGGGAAAGCACTCGTACCTGTTAGAAATCCTTGAGGAAAGAAGAACCCGGAGATCCAGAAGGACTTAGGCTGCCCTCTTTTGAGCCACAGCTGAAGGAGAAACATTATACCAACATGTACTGTTTTTCTGAGATAGAGTTTGTCTTTTAAATCAAATTCATATTCTGGAGGGCCTCTCAGGAGGCAGAATCTAAACCAGTCCTGAGTTAGTCACCAGCCCCAGCCTTATCGCCTGCCCTGTTCCCCTTCGTCGCCCCAGCCTGACCACGAACCCAGAACCTGGTGATTACAGAGGGCAGAGAGGAGAGAGGTGGAAGTGAGATCACACGTGGAGTTTGGACCCATTTCAGATTGGTTCTGTCCTTCACAGTGGGGTCCTGTGAACTAGATCAGAAACTCCAAGGATGGTATGGAATAAAAATGGGATGTTGGAATGAGGGCCCAGGACAAACTGCATTGTAATTGGTTGAGATGTTTAAAGTGACGCTGTTCTGGAAGTTTCTGTTTCTCTGGGCTCAGTTGATTCCTCAAGGGTTGTCGATAATTTAGTGAGCTAGGGCTCCCTAAGGACCTTGGGGCCAACTGTGTCACCAGATTCACCAAACCCCAAAGAAGAGCATTTCCTTACGTCCACAAATGCGGTCCTCAGGATAAGGTCTTTGACCCATGATCCTAGTGGTTTCAGGGATGGGTAGGCTGTGTTGGACCACAGGGAGGGAACCTGGTTGTTGAGGAAACTGTTATACACCTTTTCCATTTCTTCCGACATCACCACAAGCCCAGCAATGGCTTTGTTGAGTGTTCCTAGAGAAGTCTGAAAGAATAAAAAAAGGTTGGTGCCCTTCACAGATGTAATTAGCAGGTGGGAATGACACCCGTTCGTGGTGGCAGGTGCTGCCTTGGGCTGGAAGGCCCTCTTGCTGGGTTCCATCCTCTCTGCACACTGTCCGGTGGGTCTGACCCTCTTATCTTTCATGCATTTTACAACATGTAACCACAGGTGTAAGATCTGAGAGTGGGGGCAGTTCAGGCAGTTAATCACAGAATCCAGTGAAGTGGGAAGAGGAGGAGGAGTAGAAATGTCCTCAGAAGCCTAGAGAAATGAGCACTGCCACTGTCCAGCTCTCCTCCAGGCTGAAGGAAGAATGGGCTCGACGGTTAGTGATTTGGGAACCATGGTCATTCTAAGGGGGTAAGGATAATGAAGAGACCAAGGATTTGTAAGGTCCCATATTCACGAAGCCATGATTAGAGAGAGGGAACATGGGCTCGTTAGGGGAGGGTAAATTCAATGTTAAACAAGTTGGTTTTGAAGAGCGGTTAGCATATTCAAATGGAATGTTGAAGTGATGGGAATGGGAAGCTCTAAGCACACTCGTGTTATTATATGATTCTCTACACAGCTTTGCTACCCCATAGCAGTGATGGCAGTGAGCGCTCATACGTGTATTAGCTTCAGCAGATTGTTAAATCGGTCCACTTCTTGTCCAAGAACAGTGGTCAGGGAGTTAAGGCGTCCTTGAGAATCCTTGATGAAAAGACTCTCAGAAGCAGTCTCCATTTCTAGTTTTTCTGAAACACAGAGAGCCAATTCCTCAGGTCAGTTATCATTGATTTCTGACCTCGTATCATTGCTGTTGTAATCTACTTGTCTTAACCTCTCCTCAAGCCAACTTCTCCTGCACCTGGGCCCAGGCTGACTGGGAGTCAGGCCACGCGGATGTCAGTGGCAAATGCTGGCTGGACAAGCTACCTGGTAGATAAGAGCCGTCCCCGAGACCAGAGGTGCCAGGGGTCTGAGTCTTCTCTGCCATGCAGGTACGTACGCCTCACTCTTCCCAGCACACCTGCATTGCATCTGGTAGAGGAAGGGTTGGTGGTGGGAGACTGAGAGATGAGAGAGAATTCTCATTTACCCTATGTTACTGAGCATAACTCAGAGAGACTGACTGAATTAAGAAACAGGCCCATGGTTCAAGCTAGATCAAAAATTTTGCTCTTCTTTTCCCCTACAATCCAGCAAATGGAGCCTCCTTTAAGCTCTAAAAAAATGGAGGAACTGCCCTGTCTTGTTTGGCTCAGCGGTTAGAGCATCGGCCCTCAGACCAGAGAGACCTGGGTTTGGTTCCTGCTAAGGGCATGTACCTTGGTTGCAGTTTGTCCCTGGCCCTGGTTGGGGTCGTGTGGGTGGCAGCCAGTCGATGTGTCTCTCTCTCTCTTCCTCCCTCTCTCCCTCCCGCTCTATCTGAAGATAAATGCAAAACTGTCCTTGAGTGAGGATAAAAAAACACACGAAGGAACTGCATTTCCTTGCATATCTGAGTAAAATGTGTGTATGTGAGTGGCTCTGAAGTACACTATCAAATTACTTCTTAACCACTTTGGCTGCTGTAGAAAAATCACACAGCAGCGTGGGTTAGTCCAGTCTCTTGGGTCCACATTGCTTGGCCTTCTCCTTCTGTTGTTTTGTTATCGCCATAATTAGCTAGTTATTAATATTAATAGTAGAAAGAGAGCAAGGGGGAGGCCAGACATTGTAAGCATGGCCATCTGGGCAGCTTCATCAGGAAGCTGCAACTTCACACTCCCCAGGGAACCACTGGTCCACTCCCTGCAGATCACTGGGGGAAGGGGTCAAACAAAAGGGGAGATGAACACATGCACAGTGAAGTCAGGGGGACGTAGGGATGGTGCTCACCTGTCAGTCTAACCTGGAGAAAGGTAATTGGCTAGGGGGTGGAGCACTGCAAGCGCACCAGATCTTGGAAGGTTAAAATCCCCAGACAAAGAATTCTCTCTTGCTTTGCTCCTGCTTCCTTGCATTCTCTTGCTCCATGACCTGCGCTAGCCCGTGTGCTAACCTGCCCTGTGGCCTTAAGCAGCCGCACGGCCCATGACCATGCAGACCCCACACACAATGGACAGCTAGGGACACAAGCTGAGCTAGCCAGATGCTGGACTGGACTGTGCTTTAATATGGAGCAGAAATTCGAGGCAGTGGCTTTAATTCTAGCCCTGCTGAAGGCAAGATTGGACTTTTTCCATGGCAAGACAGAGGGAGATGGGACCTTGGAAGGAAACCCCCTTAATTTTACCTCATCAATAAAACTTTCCACAATACCTCATCCTCCTGTGGAGGCCTCAGGAAATTCTTTTTCCCATGGCACCCCAAGAGCTCCACTTCCACGGACATGGGTGGGGACACAGAGGGCACCTCACCAATAACAGTTCCTATCACATGCTGTTCCAAACCCTCAGTTCTCTTGTTGAGCCAACTCCATCCCCTCCCTGAGTCTCAGCAGATGGCATCACTTCACATTTCACAGTAAAAGTATAAGCTTTGTGAAGCTTGGAGAGAAAACCTCCTAGGTGTCTGTGTAACTCTATGAGACAAATACACTTTATCTCCATCCACCCATCCATCCATCCATCCACCTGTCCATCCATCTATCCGTCCATCCATCCATCCATCCATCCATCCATCCATCCATCCATCCATCCATCCATCCATCCATTCTCATCCCATTTCTGCCCAGTCCTCCATATTATATTTATTAAAAATTACTTTCTAAAATAACTGACTCAGTTTGCTTCAACTTTAACAGAACTCTACTCAAGAAGAGATTCTTTTGAGGCCTGCTTTAGGAGGCAGATAACTGGTCTCTGAGGTCACACAGGCCCCCTTTTTCCCCCTGACGGACTTGGCAAGACTCAATCTGTGATACTGTAATATAATAAGAAATATATATTTTGGTCTTCACCCCTAGCTTCTGGCCAGAGTTCCTAAAACCCTTGTAATTTCCTAAGTGATAAAAACAAGAAGGGCATCATTTTAAAAAATAATATTTGGTTTTTGACCCTGTTCCTGAAATAGCTCCTGAGTAATAAAGGTAAAAGGAGCATCTTTTGTTATTTATAGCAAGCCCCTTTCAACCACATCCAGTTTAGTTGATGAGCTGACTTCTGGAAAGCCCCGAAGCATGGGGAAGCTGGTTGTCAGCAGAACCAGCCCTGTGATTAGCGGCTTAGAACTTTCAGCTTCATCTTCTGACCTCCTAGGAGAGGAGCGGGGCTGGAGGTTGATGATTTAATCAACCAGCCATGCCTACAAAATGAAGCCTCCATAAGAACCCTAACCGAAAGGGTCTGGAGAGCTTCTGGGTTGGTGGGTGCATCCATGATGCCAGGGGTGGTGCACCCTGACTCCACGGGGACAGAAGCTCCGCCACTCAGGAATCTTCTGGACTTTCCCTATGGACCTCTTCATCTGCCTCTTTATGTTTATCCTTTACGATAGCTTTTAAAATAAACTGGTAAAGCCCGGCTAGTGTGGCTCAGTGGCTGAGCATCGACCCATACACCAAGACGTTGCCGATTCGATTCCCGGTCAGGACACATGCCCAGGTTGTGGGCCCGATCCCCAGTGGGGGGCATGCAGGAGGTGGCCAGTCGATGTTCTCTCTCATCGATGTTTCTCTCTCTCTTTCCCTCTCCCTTCTTCTCGCTCTAAAAATAAATAAAGAAAAAAAATTAAAATAAACTGGTAAATGTAACTGACTATTTGTCTGAGTCCTGTGAGCTGTTCTAGAAAATTGCTGAACCCAAGAAGGGGCTGGGGTTGTGGCCACCCCCAGTTTACAGCTGGCTGGTCAGAAGTACAGGGCACAACCTGGGACTTGCAACTGGCATCTAAAGTGGAGGGGGGCAGTCTTCTTGTGGGACTGAGCCTTTGACCTGTGGGGTCTGTGCTAACTGGATGGTCAGTGTCATAATTAAATGGCAGGGACCCCTTGCGGGCGTCCAGAGAGTTGCAGACCTGCTTAACGTGAGGGAAGAGCCATACGCTTGGTGTCAGAATGATTGTGAGGAGAGAGAGAAACACAGTTTACTGTACAGTCACTGTTTTGTTTTCTGCTTCAGTTTTCTTCTCCCTGTAATGACCTCTCTTCCAACCATGGACAGTGGATTAATAAATCTAGACCTGCAGTCATTTTAAGAAAGGTGTGAAAGTGGGTCTCTGTGATCATTGGGGAAGATTCCTTAACCCACCAGAAAACAAGGTGAAATTAACTTAGCTATTTATCTTGAATAGAGGGAAAAAAAATGACCTGGATCCTAGAACAGGGCTGTCCAATAGAAGATTTTACGATAATGGAAATGATCTTTGTTATCCAATGTGGGAGCACTTGAAATGCCACTTGTGCAACTGAGAAAATGAATTTTAAATTCAAGTTTGAGTAGCTACACGTGGCTAGTGGCTACTTTGTTGGATGGTACAGATGTAGAGACATTAGGAAGCTCAGAAAAAAGTCTGGTTAAAGTGACACTGGCTAGAAACCAATTTGTTCCTTATGCTGCTGGCAGCTGAGGTGTTGTAGGCTTCTGGTCTATAAATGGAGCGCGCCACATCACAGCTTTCTACGGAAAGAAAAATCTACATAGCACTATTTACAATGGCTAAGATCTGGAAACAGCCCAAGTGTCCATCAGTAGACGAGTGGATAAAAAAGCTGTGGTACATGTACACAATGGAGTACTATGCAGCTGTAAGAAAGAAAGATCTCTTATCCTTTGAGACGACATGGAGGGACCTGGAGAGTATTATCCTAAGCGAAACAAGCCAAGCAGAGAGAGACAAACACCACACGATCTCACTTATTTGTGGAATATAATGACCAAAACAAGCTGATGAACAAAATAGATCCAGAGACATAGAAGTAGGGTACAAACTGACAAACCTCAGAAGAGGGGGATGGGGGCAAGGGAAGAGATAAACCACAGAACTTATATGCATGTATGCGTAAACATGGACATAGACAATAATACTGGGGGTGGGGGGTGGGCAGGATCAGGAGGAGGGTGTCAGTGGGGGAGAAAGGAGAAACATCTGTAACAAAAATAAATTAATGAAAAATTAAAAATAAATAGAAAAATAAAAAAATTAAAATGAATTTATCTAAGACTACAAAAGAAAAAAAAAAAAAAGAAAAATCTGCATAATAAGCAATTTGGACACCTGCCTATCACTCAGCTCTCTGAGTTTATTCTTAAATGTTCCATTATATACAGATGCCAGAAATTATTTATTACCTGGAACTCTGGTCTGGATAGAAGTGACAAGTTCTTGCACAATTTCATCATTGCTTTTTCCCTCTCCACCAGAAGATGACCTTGGCTGAACCTCAAGTATGGTGTTGATTAAAGTGTTGGTCTCTTTGTACTGCAATGGTGGGAAGAGACAGAACAGTGAAGACTCAAGTTCTCAAAAAATAATTCTGTAGCACACACAGTTCACTTACCTAAATAATAGCAGTTTTCAAACACAAGGACTTCTCATTTTTTATGTTGAAGACAGAGTTGGTAAAATGCGCTCATTGGAAATGCACAGTACTTAGCGGTCAGTGTTATAGTTAAAACTTTTTGGTTGAATAACAGTGTGAAAGTTCTTACTGCCACTGACTTGTATAGTACTTAAAAATGCCTAAATTGATAAATTTTTATGTTTTATATATATTACTGTAATAAAAATGGTTAAATTTTTTTAGCTAATCATTTAAAAGTCAGTTATGAGAGTGAGGAAGAAAGAATGAGAACTGAGTTGTAGAACATAAATTTCTAATTGAGAAAATGCTAAATAAAAGTATTATGGCTTACTACAGAAAATTTAAAAACACAGAAAAGTACAGAGAAAAAATTTTAATGATTCTGTTTTCCAGAGATATCTATAACTTTATTTTACCCTCCCCCCACACCGTGGACATTTTTTTTATGTGTGTGCATACAGTTAAAAAAATTTGAACCCATACAATTTATGTAGTATTCTTTTTCAATTTCATGAACATTTTTTCATAGCAATGAAAAATCCTCACCAATCATGCTTTAAGTGACTTTATGATACTCAATGGAATGAATGCATCAGTTATTTATTTACTTTTTGGACAGTTCCAGTTTTTAGATTTTATAGAACTCTATGAATAGAATATCTATATATGAATTTCATCCATTTTTAAATTCTTTGAATGATATATTACCAAAGGAATATTTTAAACCTGTGCATTACTGCATTGATTTCTAAAGACATTGTACCAGTTCACACTCTCAACAATATCAGAGGACCAGTCTTTCTGTGTCTTTGCAGGAACTGATATTATTGTTTAAAAAATCTTTTACAATTTAATAGATAAACACTTCTTTGATGATTAGCATAGTCTTTATATTATTCATGTATTTTAGACATTTTTATTTTTAGTGTTTATTTTTTCTTGTGGTAAAATACACATAACATAAAATTTACTATCTGAACTATTTTAAAGTATAATAATGTTATTCAACCATCACCACAATCTATCTCCATAACTCTTTTCATCCAGTAAAACTGAGACTCTATATCCATTAAACAACTACTCATTACCTCCTCTCTAGCCCCTGGCATCCATCCTTCTACTTTCTGTCTCTATGATTTTGACTATTCTACATACCTCATAAGAGTAGAATTGTACAGTATTTGTTTTTATGTGACCTGGCTTATGTCACTTAGCATTATGTCCTCAAGGTTCATCCATGTGGTAGCATATGGCAGAATTCCTTCCTTTTTAAGGCTGAATAATATTTCATTGTATGCATACACCATATTTTGCTTATCCATTCATCTGTTGATGGACATTTAGGTTGCTTCCACATTTTAGTTACTGTAAATAATGGTGCAATGAACATGGGAGTACAAATATCTGTGTCCTGGCTTTCAGTTCTTTTGGGTATATACCCAGAAGTGCACTCGCTGGATCATGTGGTAATTCTATTTTTAATTTTTTGAGGAGTCACTATCCTTTTTTTGTTTTTATAGCAACTATAGCATTTTACATTCCTACCAACACTGCACAAGGGCTCCAGTTTCTCTACATCTTGCCAACACTTGTTGATTTGTGTAATTTCGATAGTAGCCAACCTAATGGCTGTGACGTGGTATCTCATCGTAGTTTTGATTTCTGTTTCCCTAATGATTAGTAATGTTGAGCATCTTTTCGTGTTCCCTCTGGTCATTTGTATATCTTCCTCGAAGAAATATCTATTCAAGTCCTTTGCCCATTTTTTGAATTGGGTTGTTTTTGTTGTTGTTGAGTTTTAAGAATTCTCTCTATATTCTAGATATTAATCCCTTATAAGGTATATAATTTGCAGATATTTTGTCCCATTCTGTAGGTTGCCTTTTTGTTCTGTTGATAGTGTCTTGTAATGCACAAAATTAAAAAATTTTCATGAAGTACAATTTGTCTATTTTTTCTTTTGTTACCTGTGCCTTTCCTGCCAAATCTGATATTATGAAGCTTTTATCCTGCATTTTCTTCTAGAAGTTTCAGGTCTTAGATTTAGGTCTGTCATCCATTATGAGCTAATTTTTGTATATGGCATTAGGTAAGGGGCTGACCTCATTCTTTCGCATGTGGATATACAGTTTTCCCAGCACCATTTGTTGGAAAGACTGTCCTTTCCCCATTGAATGGTCTTGGTACCCTTGTCGAAAAGCATTTGACCATATATGTGAGGGTTTATTTATGGACTCTCTATTCTATTCCATTGTTCTATATGTGTGTCTTTATGCCACACTGTTTTGTTTTTTTATCCTCACCGGAGGACATTCCTCCATTTTTTGTTCAGATAGAGTGGGAGGGAGAGAGAGGAAGAGAGAGAGAGAAACATCGATGTGAAAAGGACACATCGAGTGGCTGCCTCCCTCATGACCCAACCAGGGGCTGGGGACAAACTGCAACCGAGGCACGTGCCCTTAGCGGGAACCAAACCCGGGTCTCTCTGGACCGCAGGCTGACGCTCCAACCGCTGAGCCAAACCGGCCAGGGCTATGCCACACTGTTTTGATTACTATGGTTTTGATTTCTAATTTTATCCTATTGTGGTTGGAAAAGATACTTTGTATGATATCTATCTTTTTAGACCTATTGATACTTAATTTGTGGATTAACATATGGTTTGTCCTGGAAAATGTCTCATGTCCAGATATTTTTTATTTTATTTTTTAATTTATTCATCATCATTTATCCCCTCTATGCCCTCTTCATCCTCCACCCACCCTCCTTGCCCCCACAATCACCACATTTTGTCCATGTCCATCTTTTTTTTTCTCAATCCCTCAGTGTTTTGGTTTGTCACTTGTCTTTTAGTTGTATGATGACAGTTTTGGATATAGTCACATATATTGGCTCTTTCTAATATGGTTTATTTTTTATTGCATTTTATGCTTAGAAATTCTTATTCCAATGTCAGTTAAATATTCTTAATTTTTCTTCTATTCAGAGAAACATAGTATTTTTCTTGTGTCTATCTGTTGGAATCTCTTAGAGGTTTCCTTTATGTAGCTCTCACCAGGTCTTGTGAAGATAATTCAGATGCCCATGTGTAGTAATGTATACAGAATGGATGGTGGGATGTTCCATGGTCTTGTTGAAGGCCTTCCAAAGCTATCCTTTTCCAATCTCTAGTCCTTGGCTTTGAAACCCCAGTTACAACACACATCATCTATTTACCTGAGAAAGGAGCTCAGACCTGGGATTTTAGGTCTTGAGTGTTAAAATTATATTTTATAATAGACATTCTTTCAAACATTACATTGACATATTCATTAGGTTATAAACACATATATGAAGTTATTTACTTAATGCTACAGTTAAATCGTTTGGTTTCCTTGCTCAGTGCCAGTCATTTAATATCATGACTTTTCCATTTTAGTTCTTGACCTCTTGATTGGATGGAAGAGTCTTGAAACAGTGCAGCCAGCCTGGTATTACTTCCTACGACAGCACTGAATTAGAGACTTCTGGTGAGGTCCCATTGCCAGTTTGCTTCTCCTTTAGGGCACAGCAAAGACCATACTTTCTTGCACCCTTACAGAAAAGTGGTTCACGTGACCATTCTGCCCAATAGATGTGAGTCAAAGTGATGGTAGACTGTGTAGGGTGAGGCAGTGAAAAGCCTATGCATAATTCCTTAGTCTCTCTCTCCCCATGCTGCAGTGAACGAAGAGGGCATTTCTTCTAGTTAGTGCAGCTATGCTATAAGAGTGCCTTTGTCCCACTGGGTCCCAGAATGATTATGTGAGGCACAGCCCCTCTGTCAACCCGCCAACACAGTTGTTGGATTGAATCACTGGGACTTGAGTAATTTTCTTACTGCAGCATAACTGAGTCCATCCTGACTAATATAGTAGTCCGTTTACATGTTTGGGTTTTTGGGGGGTGGTGGGTTGGAGGAGGAGGTTGGGGGGAAGGTGGGCTAGATGCTAACATGACCTTTTTCTTCTTATTATTATAATTTCAAACCAGTGCTAGAATATGTCCACGCATAACTTCAGGTCTTTTCTTTTTCTACAAAGCAAGACATCATTGCTTTTGTTTCTTATTGTTTTGCTGAATCTCCTTGCACTATGGTCATTGCTCAGCATTTCTATTTTTGGACATTTTAACCTCCATTCTTGAAAGCTTATTAAGTTTGTTTCCTACGTCACATGTGTGATAATCTATATTCCAGTTCTGGTCTTTAAGCCTCCAAAGAAGTTTTTAATTCTGCTATTTTTAGTTTCCTTGAAACAGTTCATTCTCACACATCTTGTGGCATCTTTGGTATGTACGTGTCAGCTTGTTCTCACATTTTGGCTTGGTCTTTCATGTAGATCAGGTCTCATAACCCACATCAGATGCCAAAACATATTCTTTATTTTCTGGTTTTTGCAGTAGACGATTGGCAGAGGGTGAGTCTGTGTCTTCTGGATGGTGTTTCCTGCCCATTATCTTTCAGTATGTCCAGCCCCCCCAATTAACTAAGCCTCTGTTGGTTTTCTCTTTTTATTTTTTAGACTTTAATCAGAAAAGAGACAATAGATTTATGTGTGCTCATGGACAGTCTATGCAGATGGCCCTTGATTTATTTATGCTCATTATTCTCTCCAGAGGCAAATTTCTTCCTTGTATCTCCAACTGATGTGCACAGGTCAAGGTTCAATTTTCTTTACTATTAAGCGCCTATGTAAGTATAGTTTGCTGGACTAAGGAAGGAATCACTTATATTTTTCGTGTTAAAACTCTACTGATGACAAGAGGCAGAACGATCTAACCTAAACCTGCTAAGGCAAAGAAAAGAAAGCTGTGGGCCCACCCAGCTGGGAGGAAAACACAAGCCATGAGGGTTTCATGAACAGACCTAATGCTCTCCTGTGCACGCTTGGTTGTTTCTCTCATTCTTTCCTATGACCGATGGCCTTCTTTTATGTTGTAGGGAGAGTGGTGGGGGTGCCAGGGATCAAGCCACAGAATGCTTCAGATATACAGCATCCTAGCCAGTGATTCCAAGACGGAAGAGAGAGCCTCCTCCCATCTCAGCATCTATATACACTCTCTCAGGAAGGGGCTCCCCTTCACCTCGCATGGGCCACGTGCCTGCTCCATGGACCAGTTCAAGTGGCGAGGTGATGGGGTGCTGCCTTTGGCCAGGCCTGAGTCGCATGCTCACCTCTGTGAAGGTAGGGGGTGGTTAGAAGTCTTACTGGAATTTTATGGAATGAGGAAGGGGTGGGAGTAGGGCATGTATTACACCAGAAACATGGAGGAAAGGAGGCTGGACAGAAACCTTACTGGGGGCTCACTGCATGCCTGTTGTCTCATTCTCCGTCATTCTGAACCAAGAGAAAACACGAAAACACTCCACTCCAGGTACACACCGCCCAGAGTGTTATCCTACCAAGAGTGCAGCACCTCTCAGGATCAGTGAGCCTCACCATATCCACTCCCGCCCCCTCCCTCCCACCCCACCCACTGCAGAGCACGCATCAGCTACGAGTGAACGTGAACACTGGGCTTGGCCACCTCTTTTTCCTGCTGGAAGCAGAGTAAGGAAAAAGAAGATAGATGATTCTAACTCCTCGCCAAGCAGCAAGGCGGTTTTCCCGGGGGAGAACATGACATGAGGTTTCAGGGCGTTTGCCTCTTGGTGTTCTCTCTGGAAGTTCCACGGTTGTTTTGCACGGGCTCCTTGATATCTGGGCAGACCTCACCCTCTAACACTTGTAGGGGCAAAACTTAAGTTAAAAGGAAAGATGAGCCCTGGCCAGTTTGGCTCAGCGGTTAGAGGGTCGGCCCAGAGAGTCCTGGGTTCTGTTCCCGCTAAGGGCACGTACCTCAGTTGCAGTTTGTCCCCGGCCCCGATTGGGGTCGTGTGGGTGGCAACCAGTCGATGTGTCTCTCTCACATCGATGTTTCTCTCTCTCTCTCTTCCTCCCTCTCTCCTTCCTGCTCTATCTGAAGATTAATGCAAAAGTGTCCTCGGGTGAGGATAAAAAAATAAATAAAATAAAGAACAGTGCTTAAATGTATCTGCCTTGGATATCTGTTACTGTGCTTTTATAATGTAATCATCCATGGGTCCATAAGTCTTCGTCTAATATGATACAAATATGCCCAGCATGGAGGGAGAAAGGCAAAAGAGAAAGGACTGTCTGGACGATCATCCGAATCCCCACGCTATGGTAGACCAGCAGGTAGATTGTGGAGCAGGCAGAAGCCTGGGAGGGGTGGGGGTGGCCCGTGACAGGAAAATGCATGATGATTTCAGGATTCTGTGAAGGATCCAGAAAGAACAGGCTAAACTGGAACCAACTGCTGAAGTTAAGGTGAAACATTAATTTTATTTGCTTATTTAAGAATATTATAATTTACAGAGCCGGTAAGGTGATTATTGATGTTTCAAGTTTACATATACAATATGAATATGTATTTTAAGTTGAAAGGCCACATACCTGGAAAACTAGGTTGGCATTTTCATGCATTCCAAATATTTCTGGGTCGTCTATCAAAGGCAGCTTTTCAATGTAATCTTTAAACTCTTGTAGGCTGTCAGCCAAGGGCGCAAAATAGATGCCTGTTGTTGAGAACACATAAGGCACATGACTCAGGCTAGCTGTACCACTAAGTTTGGTAGCTCTCTGCCAGGCTCTGGTGGTGGCTGTCATCGGCGGTCTCACAGAGAAACAAGGACTGTTTTTCCCAAGTCTCCATGCCGTGTCTAGTTTCCTTACCTCTTCATGAAGCCTTGAGTGTCTGCCTAGTGTCCTAACCTTTCAGGGTGTCTCCTGCTGATCATTTCAAGATTCTCGAATTCAGGGATGTATTGCTGAAAGGTATGCCTTGTTAAGGGCTCCCAATTTATATAACTTTGAAAACACATTTAGACAGAATACAACCCATTTTAGAAAAGAAATAACTCCAAGTGGTTAATGCATGATCACTATCCTTGTGCTGTTACGACCAAACCAGTTTTGAGTGTGGTCAAGCATGGGGATAGGGTGGGCGCAGGGACTGGGTTGTGAGTGCTGGACACAGAGAACTCCGGTGTGGAAAACTGAGAGATGCTGTCAACAACTTCTTAGAAAAGGTCTTTCCCATAGCACCGAAAAGCCATTCACCTGATTCGGAATATTTATACTCCTCTTCTAATGTTTCAGGAGAAAAAAATCTTTTCAAGACAGTACGAAGGCATCTTTGATCCCAGGTGTCTGTAACTCGACCACCATATGTAATTTCTCCTGCAAAGGATTTGCATTTTAAAACAGCATTGTTTGCTTTTCATTGATATAAATAGGCCAATTCTAACAGGTGCATTTATATACACATTTATTTGGTACCGAAAGTGGAAATAGCACAACAGAGTTTCCTTCCACTACCTCCCCCCAAAGAGAATAAAAGTCAATTTTTAAAAAGCAGAAAAACATCTAGTATATGTACTCTAATTATTATGTTTACATATTTATTCCTTTTTCCTGTTTAATTTTTTTTTTCTCGCTTCGAAATATTGATTTTGGGTCTCATCCCATCACTGGCTCCAGCATTATAAAACACGCTTTCTATAAAATATTGCTTTTGGTGGTGGTGGTGGGGGGGCAGTGAGTAAAATGGAATAAAACATTTACAAACAAGGCATCCACATTCTATGTACCTTATACATTATTGACATTAATCTAGTGAGGAAAGACAGAGTCAAGGTCAAAGAGACAACTTGCCTCTCAGAAATTATGTTCTGGGGAATTAAAACTTATTGGTATCCCATCTCTCTTTCCACAGACAAGCTACATCCAGCATGCTCCACTGTGATCCGCAAATTACAAGTAAGAAGGATATGTATTTTTATTTATTGATTTATTTGCGAGAGAGAGAGGGAGGGAGGGATATTTGTTGCTTCATATATTTATGCATTCATTGGTTGCTTCTTGTATGTGCCCTGACTGGAGATAGAACCCACAACCTTGTTGCGAGGATTAAATCTGCTAATTAATGGGAGTGCTTAAAATGATCCTTGGCATATAGCAAGAGGAACATAAGCTTTTGCTATTATTATTGGAGGAAACATCTGTCCCATTTTTCTGTGTGTAAATATTCTTATGATATTCTGATCATGGTCTTATCTCCACAAAGGGAATATCAGAAGTCATCACCACCACCATCCAACACTGGGGAGGCGGCCATCTCCGTATGGCCAGGTGGTATGGACCAGCTGTGTGGTGCACTGCTGGATGCCCTGGCCATGTGGACATACTGACCAGTAATGTAAATCAGCGCATCCCAGGGAATCTTCCCTTCTTGACAATAAAGGTTGAGGTTCAGTAAAGCACATTCCCTGTCACTGTCGTTAAATTCATAGCAGATGTTCCAACCAAGAGGGCCAAACTTTTTTCTTTCCTAGAATGGAAGATGAAAACAGTGTTAAATAAACTTTAACTAATAAAACTAATTTTGTGTAAAATATTGAAAACTGAAAGGTTTCTACTGAAGTTGGGCATCCCCCTTCTATAAAATCAGTTGGAAGCACGCAGTTAACTTCAGCGGGCTTTGTTTGGCTGCCACCAAAGGAGGCACCTCTTCCCCCGGTACTGTCCCTTCTCCAATATTTCTAAAGGAATGTTTATATTACTGGGAATGGGATAGACCTGTAAAAGAACATTTGTTCTTCATGGTAAAATAAAATATTTCTCCATCAAAATAGGGGGGAAAAATTCCACCAAGTGTCTTGGCATAAAAATACACTAATCCTCCTGGTGGAGAGAGCTCCCCCTACTGTTCAGAGTGTGTCCATCACCCAGGCTCTTCGGTCAGCCATGCTGTGCTCACTGCATACTGACTTCTCTACAGCGGCGTCTTCACAATCCTTGTTTCATGACTTCTCGTAATGAAATCTTTCCCTCTGTCTGTTTTCTAGCCATCCCACCTCAATTTCTTAATTCTAAACTGATTATACCAGACGATTGGTCCTATTTTCTCTTGGTTTATAAATTTCTCTAAATCTTAAACCGCTTCCTCCTCTCAACTGCTTTTATTAGAACAAGGGTCTCACACCTTGGCACCCCTAATGCTCTTGGATCTCCTGTAGGACTTTGTTTACTTATGCCGTATCTTGCATCTTTAATCTTTGTGTATTTTTTCCATACTGATTATTTCTCTATGGACTACACACATTTGAAAAGCAGTCAGCCAATCTAATCAAAGCGCCATCTAGAGATACTTCTTTGGAGAGTCAGAATTCAAGCACAAGGCCACAGGATGGATACCAGCCCACAGCAGTGAGGTCTGAGCAGAAGGGAGGAGAACAGAGTACTGATTTGAAAATCATCCTTCAGGGGACTTGGGGCTAGTGACAGGGCAGAAGCTGTTCACTCAAATAGGAACAGCTGAGACTAAATTTATTGCAAGAAAAATGAGGTTGAATGACTGACATGATATATATGTGTCACGAGGAACAAAAATAATCCTGAAATGTTGGTTGTAGGTGACTGATAGAAGGGGGCCACTGATTTCAGAAGTAGAGTGTGGAGGGGAAGCAGGTTTTGGAGATCAGTTTTGTGCTTTGACTTTGACCTACTGCAGTCAGGCTGGCGATGGCGTTCTGTGGTCAGATCAGAACAGAGCTGGGAGGCAAGGCTGTGGGATACCGAGGCAGGGGGAGCACCGAGATCTTACAGCGACGAGGGTTCAGACACAGACAGGCCCTCCGCATTTCATGATGCCATTTGTAAGCTTTCATTTAATTCTTACTCTTTATTTATTTATTTTAACAAAATACACTTTCTCGTTTCTGTTAGGAAGCAGAATTGAGTGTACCTGAATAATTGCGTGGAAGAAACAAATGCCAAAAATTATTTGTCTCCATTTTTTCCCGAGTATGTTTTCTTCAAAAAATGAAGGTGTCATTTCAGTAAATGCTCGTCTGATATTTGCACGTAAGCCTTTAGGAGGCTCATTGGTTACCTGGATTTAGGTGGAACATAGGAGGCAGAGAGAGTGATTTTACAGATTTGAATTATTTCTGAATAACACACGTAGACTGAAGTCACTGAGAACATGAAGATCAGCAATGCCCACGGCTATCCTGGCACGTTCACGCCTGCTCTGTATCGTGCTCAGGCTCCGTCCTGGGAGAACAGGGCCTGGTGGGGTCCTTACACCTACAGTGGGTAAGCCATCTGTATAAGAACCTCAGACACTTCCATTTGGTGTCCATTTTTCATTTATTTATTTTATTTTATTATTTTTGGATCCTCACCCAAGGACATTTTTTTTGCATTTATCTTCAGATAGAGCAGGAGGGAGAGAAGGAGGAAGAGAGAGAGAAACACATCGAGTGGTTGCCACCCACACAACCCCAACCGAGGCCGGGGACAAACTGCAACCAAGGCACGTGCCCTTAGTGGGAACCGAACCCGGGACTCTCTGGTCCGCGGGCCGACGCTCTAACCACTGAGCCAAACCGGCCAGGGCTATGTGTCCATTTTTCTAAACAAGGCCTTCTGCTTTGATTTTCTGGTCATCCCAGCTTATGGCCTCATCCCACACTCTGCCTTGGTGACGTGGGGCCGGGAGGGAGGAAGCATCCTTATGGTCACCCCTGGCTGAACATCTGCAGAGGCTGCTCACATATTGGAAACTTTCAGCACTGAAATCCAGCAGCCTGTAGGTCTTCCTGTCTCTCAGATGCTGAAACATTCCTTTAACGCTGGGAGGGCTCCTGTTCTCATCACTCTGCATCCTTGACATTTTTTGACAGAGGTAAGATGGGAAGAGCTGAATGACCAGGACTAGGGCGCGTGAGGATGGGCAGTGGCTTGGGAAACTGCTTCCCTGCTTGCTATCTGGTGAAGAGATACCGACTCCCACCTCCCCGCCTGGGCTGCATAGACTGTCACGGTCCTGCTCGGGCCTGAGCTCCCTGGACCCACTGGGTGAACACTTTGAGGCTGATCACTTCACAGGATCCCAACCATGTGCACACGTTACCTTGACAGAGTTCTGAAGAACTGTAACAGGAAATGTACCACTAGGCATGGAACTTAAAAAAAGCCGAAAACTGTCCTTGATATAAATATCTGTTTAAAATAAAGACAAAACAATAAAAAGGAAAATGCTTAACACTCAGTAACACTTTTCTATAAGCAGTAGTTATTATAGGGTAGCAAAAAATGCTGTGAGCTCTAGTTAAAGACTAGGTTATCTTTTTTTCCCTCACCCAAGGATATTTTTCCATTGATTTTCTAGATAGTGTGGAAGGGGGGGAGGGAGAGAGAGAGAAATATCAATGTGAGAGAGACACATTGATTGGTTGTCTCCTGCATGACCCCAAACGGGGCCAGGGATCGAACCTGCAACCCAGGTACATGCCCTTGACCAGGAATCAAACCCACGACCCTTTGGTCCGCAGGCCGACGCTCTAACTGCTGAGCCAAACTTGCAAGGGCAAGACTAGTTGATCTGTTTTAAGTGTATTGTAAAGTGGTTTTTTTTTTTTTTTGGGTACGTGCCCCTAGTGGGAACCAAACCCGGGACTCTCTGGTCCGCAGGCCGATGCTCCAACCGCTGAGCCAAACTGGCCAGGGCGAGTGTTTTGAAATGCTCTGAGGGAATCTTTACAGAAGTCCTCATACAGGAGTTTGGCAGTCTAGACAATGGCACATTTGAGGAAAGAAATTAGAGACATTAATTTTCATTACTGGTTGGAGATGTTAAGGGCTTTCCCTCTGAAATGGAGAAAATTTTCAATTGAAAAAGAGGACAGTGACTGCCAGTGCGTTTATGCTCATGAACTTTTTTTCTTAACCATTTAAGACAAATTGCATGAAAATGGTCAGAAAGCCTGTGCAGAAGAAAGGGATTTCTCCCTTCTGCAGAGAAGTTGCAAAAGGAACCAAGGCAGCAGGGACATGGGGAGACCTCAGGCGTGACAACAAGAGGTTAAGTCGATCCACTTTCCTAGCTGAGGACTGAGACTCTAAGAAAGAGTGAGTTCCATTCTAGGTTCAAAAGGCCAAAGCCGTGTTGGGGGAATCATCATTCGCATCACAGGAAGGCACAGGAACCATCCAAAGACGACTTTCTTGGCATTGATTTTTAAGTACATATCATGGTGCTCCTCCAACATTGCAGGCTCGCTCCCTCCCTGGGCCTCTGCGCTATCTGTTCCTTCTGCCCAGAACCTTCTTCCTTGGATTCCCTCACTCTCCTCAAGTCTTGATCAAATGTCACCTTCTCGAAGAGGTCATCCCGGACCACACCACTTAAAATCGCTATCCCCCGTTCCTCCTTACCCGCATTCCATCCTGACCTTTCTGATTCTCCTTTTAATTTTTTCCAGAGCACTGACCACATTCTGTCTTAACCATATAAATTAGTTATCATGTGGTTTATTCATTGCCTGTCTCCCCTCACTAGGCAGACATTTGTGGTGGTTTTGTTCACCGACATACCCTAAGCATGCAGAACAGGGCATGGTGTACAGTAGATGCTCAAATGTTACTGAATGAATGACTGACTGCAAATCAAAGTTGAATTTATGCTTCTTAGTTAGAGCTAAATGACTCTAGGGGAAACTGAGGCCCAGAGCGGAGATGTAACACACACAGCCAGGAAGTGGTGGGGGCAGGACTCGACTTGGGTCTTAAAATGTCAAGTCCAGAGGTTTTTTTCTTTTTCTTTTTTTTTTTTGTTCACTTTTTCTTTTCCGCTTATTACCTGAATGTATTATATTTTATACTGGTTCAAGCTAAACATCGGAACTCAAATGGTTAAGTTAATAAATGACAGTAACAAGGGCCGGAAGAGGATTTTTCTATTCACTTAAGCGTTAGTGAGATGCAGTCACTTAAAACCCACTAGACACGTGCTGGCTTCCATAGCCGCCCAGCCTGCTCTCGCCCTGGCCATCGGCAGCTGAACACCATCTCCACAGTCTGAAGGCTCGTGTATTGCCACTGCAGCAAATTACCTTTTAATGCCTTCCCCAGCACTTTTCTTAATTATAGTCCCAATCATTGGGATCCCTAAACCGCAGTGTAGACCTTCTTGTTATTTTTCTTTTTTAATTAATTTATTTTTTGTTACAGATATTTCTCCTCCCCCCCCCCATTGACACTCTCTGTAATTTTTCTTTAATAATTTAAATGGAAATAAGCCACAGGGCTAGCTGGAAGCAGGCCACCTCTTATTTGCACTGCAAAAGAGTGGAAGGAGTGGAGAGTCTGGACCGCAGGTGCGAATGACTTTATCCTTGTGAGAAGCAGCCTGCAGAAGGCCGGGCAGGGGAACCAGGCAGCGAGGGGCCTTTAGGGGAAGGCTGCAAAGCCCTGGCTGTGGCTTGGTGACCAGTGCAGGCTGGCCACTCCATGAAGGAGCAGCTGTAAGTTACTTATAAGAACAGCTTCGCCCTGGCCGGTTTGGCTCAGCGGTGACGTTGGCCCGAGGACCGAAGGGTTGCAGGTTCGATCCCTATCAGGGTCATATGGGAGGCAACCAATCGATGTTTTGCTCTCACTCTCCCTCCCTCCCTTCCACTCTATCTAAAAATCAATGGAAAAATATCCTTGAGTGAGGATTAACAACAACAACAACAAAAAAGATCAGCTTTAAGTCATTTATAAGACCAGCTGCATAACTCTCACCTCCCCAGAAAACCTTCTGTGGTCGAGACACAAAGGAAGACCCCAGATAAGGGCTCTGGATACTCTAGTCGGTGGATTTCTCCCATGGCCTCCGGGCAGCCTGGAGAAGTGGGGCCTACCCTGTTTATTTCCAATAATACAATTCCTAAGGTTTCAATTATTTTTACACTGACATTTAAAAATGAGTAGATTTTAACTCCACCCCTTATCTTTTGCAGTCCATTATACTTTTCTGAGTGGGAAGGAAAGGGGTGATATTATGGTTAGGATACAAAGTGGTGAAATGCTACTGTAAGGGAATTGGTGGTAATTTCAACTCTGTTCCTTAACTTCTCTCCTTCTATAGTGAAAGATTTAATTTCCTTCTTTGTCCTAAATTCATTGTTCTATTTCTTTTCTTTTTTTTTTTTGGTACGTGCTCCTAGCGGGAACCAAACCTGGGACTCTCTGGTCCACAGGCCAACCCTCCAACCGCTGAGCCAAACCGGCCAGGGCCGTTGTTCTATTTCTTTTCATCATGCCTGCAGGTGCTCTATTGTGAATTCAAATGGCTTTCCATAGACGACAGCGTGAAACAGAAATGATCCAGAGGGTCGCACCCTCAGCTTGGAGTCTGAAGATCTTGTTTTGAATCTGGGTTGTGTAACTTAACTAATGCTCTGTAGGTCTCAAATTTCTCTTCTTTAACTTGGGGAAACAAATCCCTACAATAAAGAATTATTACAGGGATTCGATTCAACAGGAAAGTCTACATACAATGGTATTGTTATGCCAATGACATGTGTTCAACATACTTGGATCTGTGAAGGTTTTAATTAGCTCTTCCATTGCCAACATCCAGGAAACAGCAAGATGGCAGTTTTGCAAAAATACCCAGTTTCCTATTTTCATAGCATCTTTGATCATTCTTTCAGCAATGGGTCCTTGTCCTTGCCCCAGTGAAATTGATTGCACCCTGGGTTGAACAACAACAACAACAGAATGCTGTTTTATGTTTTTTTTTTTTTTTAAAGCAATGAAATTATCAAGAAATTTAAATATAATAGACTCTTGCCTAGGATAAGTACACAAAACAGAAACAGACACATAGATACAGAGAACAAACTGATGGTTGCCAGAAGAGAGGAGAGTTGGGGGACTGGATGAAAAAGGTGAAGGATTTAAGAAGTTCAAACTGGTAGTTACAAAATAGTCATGGGGATGTAAAGCACAGCATAGGGAATATAGTCAATAATATTGTAATAACTATGTATGGTACCAGGTGAGTGCTAGACTTATTGGGGGCTCACTTTGTAAATTATATAAATGTCTAACCACTGTACTGTATACTTGAAACTAATATAAAATGTTACTGAATGTCAACTGTAATTAAAAAAAAAAGAACAGGAAAAAATTGCTGATATTATTTTGATTATAAATTAAAAGTTTTTTGTTTCATTAAAATTTCTAAAAAACATTATTATATACTTTTTTCTGCAACTATATATTAGTTTGTGTGACCCATTCATATGGATAAATACTGGTTCTAGTTTATTCATATTCACGGCTATATTGTATTGTATTGAATTTTATGAATACACCACAATTTACGTACTTATATTTTTTACAGGGACATTTTGGTTGTTTCTAGGTTATTTTATTATAAACAATGTTTTTATAAATATTCTTGAACATGGCTTCTTGCACATACTGACTGATTTTGTGGGATGCAAATTTAGTAGTGATTTGTTGGCATATCGGGGATGCCATCTTCAACTTGAATATACTGTCAATTACTTTTCAGAGTGATTTTAACCAGTTTTTCACTCCCACTTGCAGTAGGACTGTTTCCATAGTTCCGTATCTTTGCCACCATTCTGCAGTTTGATATTATGAAATGACATCTCCTTATGGTTTTAATTTGTTCTTTCCTAATTACTAGGAAGGTTGGGCATCTTTGCGTCGTCTTATTAGGCATTTAGGTTTCCTTTTCTGACAATGTCCTGTTAATATTTTTTGTCTTTGTTTCTACTGAATTGTTTTATTTCTCCTATTAATTCACAGAAGCTCTTAAATTTTTTTTCTTTATTGATTTTAGAGAGGAAGGGAGAGAGAGAGAGATAGAAACATCGATGAGAGACAACATCGATTGGCTGCCTCCTGCATGCCCCCCACTGGGGATCAGGCCCACAACCTGGGCATGTGCCCTGACTGGGAATAGAACTGGTGACCTCTTGGTGCATGGGTCGACGCTCAACCACTGAACCACACCAGCCAGGTCACAGAAGCTCTTAATAGTTCTGTATACTAATTCTTTGTTAGAACTTCAGAACCAAAGGCAAATGTGCAGGATCATTTGATGGTTAAATTAATGTGTTAACTTGACTGGGCCACACGGTTTCCAGACATTTGACCAAACATTATTCTGGGTGAGTCTGTGAGGGTGTTTCTGGATTAAGTTAACATTTGACTTGGTAGACTGAGTAAATCCAATTGGCCTCCTTGATGTGGAAGGGCTGCATTCGGTCAGCTGAAGCCCAGAATAGAACAAACAGGCCGAGTGAAGGGAACTCCTGCCTGACTCTCAGGCGCATGGCCTTTCCAGGCCTTTGGATTCAGACAGAGACATTGGCTCTTCTTGGGTCCTGAGCCTGCTGGCTTTCAGAATGGAACTTACACCACCAGTTCTGGTTCTCAGGCCTTTGGGCTTGGACTGGAACTATACCCAGGCTGTCCTGGGTTTCTAGTTTGCTGACTGCCAATCTTGGGACTTAGCCTCTATAATCATGTAAACCTATATATATATAATATATATACTATATATTATATACTATATATTATATACTATATATTATATACTATATTATATATACTATATACTATATTATATATTATATATGTAGTATATATAGAATATTGTATATATATTACACATACACATACACACACACACTATCGGCTCTGTTTCTCTGGAGAAGCCTGACTAACAGACAACAAATGCCAGATGAACAGATGGGATCATCATCTTGTAATCTCCAGTCCAGGGATCTGGCCAGACGAGCCACTCCATGCAGGGGCCTGTCAGAGCTGGCGATGACCTTGTAGATAGGAGACCCCCCCACCCCCGCCGCCCTGTGGTCTTGTGCATTTTCCTACTCCTCTGGACACCATCTTGGGGCGGAGGGGAAGAGGAGAAATCAGGAAGACAGAACTTTTATGAGAAAGAAATCAAGTCAGCTTACCCTGGAGACATTGAAATCAGAAGAAAATATAATAATGTAAATGCATAAGTTTAAACTTTCCCCTATTACCCAGCAGAGTGGAGGCTTATGAGAAAGATGAGATTAATACAACATAAAGAGCTATGGAAATTTTTTTTTTGTGCATTTGAGCATAGGGAATAAACTACAGTCCTTTTACAACTACCTTAAAAATGTCTTAAACAACAAGTAAGTTTTAGTCACTATTCCCCTAGATTATCATACTTTAACATTTTAAACCACCTCCCCTTTCTCAAATGAAATTTGCATCTACTTTTATAATTTTGACCCCATTTTAACAACGTATTTGGCTAAATATTAATGTATCTTAATTTATTTAGTAAGGGATCCCTGAGTGTAGGAACTCGTGCTCCACAGAAGGAACAGAAAGGGCAAATTCCATCAAGGAGATGTTCATATGAGCTGCTAAAACTGCACAATGTGACCTTACCGTTCCGAATACCCGCTCTCCCGGGCGAACCTCTGAAACGCGCCCATGGGATCTGAGCCTGTGCTCAAGATAAATATCAGCGGAGTGTTGCATGACATGTCTTGGTACAGAGTAGGCAGGTCCATAGGTGGTGTCTCTATAAAGCGTTTTCCAAGATTTTCTATGACAAAATCTGTGAGAGCAAAAACCACCTGAAAGGTGAAAAGAAAAACATTTAAAAATGTGTTGAGTATCCTTTGTAATTTTATCCTGTTTCCCCTTCAACTTCTCAGAGGTTGGTGCCCTGTCCTTTGGACTCATTCTCTCTTGATTAGGTACACACACTTCTTCCTATGGACCACTTTGGTGGATTGTACATCGCATAACTGCCGACGGCCGTGGTTCATGAGTTCACTGAGCAGGATGAACTACTGGATGAAAATCCCTCATCTGTCTATAAACCTGCTGTTCCCCATCCTTACCTCCTTTTGTTCCATCCCTGTTGCATTCTCATGGACTTGACTTTCAGTCCTTCCACTGTCTCTTTCCGCATTACTGATCTCTCCTTCTCTCCACCATCTCCCTACCATCATATAATTAGGCTCCGGTGTCTCCTATTCTTAAAACCCAAACAAGAGCCTTCTCTTGATTACAGTCCCTTTCCAGCTACTATTTCATTTCTTTGTTCCCCATTCCCAAGCCAACTTCTCAGAAGAATTGACTCCCTAGGTTGTCTCACCATCTTCATCTCTCATTTCCTCATCAGCCTCTTGGGAACCGCCTCAGCTCTCATGATCACACCCAGGCTGGCCATTTTCTACACCAATGTGTTTCCTTCACTGATCTCACCCTGGCCAACTTACCCCATTTCTGCTTTTGCAGACCATGTCTCTCCATAGCCCATATGGAGCCTTTGAGATGGAAAAAGGTGTCCCTTTTCAAATACTTGTGACATAAAACTGTCACGATAAATATGCAAACCTAACCTACAACATCTACACTGTGAATGGCTGCCTTGAAGGTGGCGCGGTGCTCATCCTTCACAACGGCAGCCAGCAGCTGTCTCTAGGTAGCCCTCCACTGGGTGTTGACCACACCTTGTCCAAACAAGTCTTCCCGTGTTTGTTTGTTTTTGCTGGGGGACATCCCAGCCTGGTTCAGGGCCATGGATTTGGATGGCAGCCCAATCTGGCCAAACTGGGAAAAGATGCTGAGTGCTTGCCCACGTCGGTGAGGCTGTTTGTGGTGCTGACTGGGAAGGCGGCATGGTCCACCAGGGACAGCCCTGCGCCGGGGCCAGGGGCCTGGAACTTGCTTGTAGTTGTGTCACTGTGTGACTAAGTATAATTCCAGCATAAACTTCTTCATCATTTTTATTTAAAATATTTTCAATGATAGGAGCTATTTATTTGCTTTTTACTTGGACAAAAAGTTCTCATAGAGTTTACAATAAATGACAGCAAGATGAAGCACCAGTAATTTATTTCTTGGAGCTATTACGTAAATATAAAAGTGGTAACACACATGAAATGCTTTTGGATTTAAAAAGTTGGAGAAATATTTTTCTGGTAAGTAGGACACTCTATTACTACTATGTAGAGATCTAGGTTTCCAATGGCTTTATTAATGAAATATCACAAACTATTGGTTACATGTGCAACTTTTCATGTGTGTGAACTGATTTTCTTTATGAAACATTTCAAACATGCAGAAAATAGGTTTGCATAAAACACACCCTTGGTTAGGCTCTAGTCTACATAATATATACCCAGAAATACATATATCCAAGAACACAGTTAAGTACATAGTATGTAGAAAGGAGATGTATCAGGTAAAGGAATAGAGTCAAGGTTTTTTTGTGGAATATGCATGCAGTTTCTTGTCCTTTGATTTGCCTTAGTGCTCTTTGTCTTTCCAGTGGTATATAAGGTTCATGATTCATTAAAAATAATTTTTTTTCTTTATTGATTTGAGAGAGAGAGGAAGGGAGAGGGAGAGAAAAATAGAAACATCGATGAGAGAAAACATCAATCGGCCACCTCCTGCATGCCCCCCACTGGGAACCAGGCCCACAACCTGGGCATGTGCCCTGACCGGGAATTGAACAGGCAACCTCTTGGTGCATGGGTCAACGCTCAACCACTGACCCACACCGGCCAGGCTGACTGGTTCTTTAAATGTGAAGATAGCGATGGAAAGATCAAAGAACATGAAAAATCAAGGAAACATGACACCAACAAAGGAACACAATAATTTTCCAGTAATGGACATTTGTGATTTTCTAGATGAAGAATTTAAAATTTTTGTTTTAAGGAAGATCAGTGAGCTACAAGAAAACACAGAAAGACAATGAAACAAATCAGGAAAAAAATACATCGACAAAACGAGAAGTTAACTAGAGAGATAAAAAGGATAAAAATGAATGAAATGAAAATGTAATACAGAGCACCAATAGCAGTGCCAGGCTGAGACAGGGTCTAGAACAGAATCCAACGGGGAGGAGTCAGTATCAGAGCTCGAGGAACAAGATTCCATAGAGGCCACCACACAAGCCTAGCTGGCAGTAGTGGCTGAAATCGATGAAGAACCAGTGGGTAAAGCCAAAGAGAGCCAGAGTAGAAAGAAGGCATGGAAAGCTACATTCAGACTGGGTCTTGGACAGGTTACCAGGGTTACTAGGGTCACTGTCTGGAAATCTAAGAATATCCTCCCTCTTTGTCATTACGAGACCAAATGTCTACAAGAGTCCAGTTTCAAATACCTACATAGTTTTTTGGGAAGCCAAGATTGAGGATGTATCTTAGCAAGCACAGCTAGCAGCTGCTGAGAAATTCGAAGTTCAAGGTGAGGCTGTCTTAAACATTCAAGAAAACACACAGACTCCAACTGTACAAGAGGAGAGTGAAGAGGAAGAAGTTGATGAAACAGGTGGAAGTTATGGATGTAGAATTGGCCATGTCAAGCAAACGTGTAGAGAGCAAAGGCCGTCGGAGCCCTGAAGAACAGCAGTAATGATATTGTAAATGCTGTTATGGAATTAACAATGTAATCATCTAAAAATGAGGAACTGTTTTTGGTGTTCCAAAAGAGTAACTGCAACTTGGTTTGAAATGTGAACTGTTTCTATTATTAATAAAGTTATGACCTCTTGCAGGATGAAAAAAACAGATCAAAGATATAAATTAAGAGATGAAACTTTACAATTCTTACAAGAAAAAATAGGAGTAAATCTTCATGACCTCGGGTTAGGCAACGGCTTCTTAGATGTGACACCAAAATCATGAGCAACAAAAGAAAAAAATAAAGTGAGCATCATCAAAATAAGAAAAACAGCAAAGTAGCAGGATACAAAATTAACATCAAGAAATCGACGGCATTCTCGCCCTGGCCAGTTTGGCTCAGCGGTTAGAGCGTCGGCCTGCGGTCCAGAGAGACCCGGGTTCGGTTCCCGCTGGGGGCATGTACCTCGGTTGCAGTTTGTCCCTGGTTGGTCGTGCAGGAGGCAGCCACTCGATGTGTCCCTTTCACGTCGATGTTTCTCTCTCTCTCTTCCTCTCTCTCCCTCTCACTCTATCTGAACAAAAAATGAAAAAATGTCCTCGGATGAGGGAAAAAAAAAAAAAAGAAATCGACGGCATTCTTATACACCAATGATGAACTCACAGAAAGAGAAACTAAAAAAACAATCCCATTTACCATCGCGGCAAAAAAAATTAAGATACCTAGGAATAAACTTAACGAAAGAAGTAAAGAATCTATTTGCAGAAAACTACAGGACATTGAAAAAAGAAATAGAGGAAGATATAAAAAAGTGGAAGCACATAACTTGTTCATGGATTGGAAGAATTAACATCATTAAAATGTCCATATTACCCAAAGCAATCTATAGATTCAATGCAATCCCCATCAAAATACCAGTGACATATTTCACAGAACTAGAACAAATACTCCAAAAGTTCATATGGAACCAAAAAAGACCCCGAATAGCCATAGCAATCTTAAAAAAGGACAAAGTAGGTGGGATCACTATACCGGATATCAGATTATACTACAAAGCTACTATAATCAAAACAGCCTGGTACTGGCACAAGAACAGGCATATAGACCAGTGGAACAGAACAGAGAATCCAGAAATTGACCCAAGACATTATGCTCAATTAATATTTGACAAAGGTGGCAAGAGCATACAATGGAGCAAAGACAGCCTCTTTAATAAATGGTGTTGGGAAAATTGGACAGCTACATGCAAAAAAATGAAACTAGACCATCAACTTACACCATACACAAGAATAAACTCAAAATGGGTAAAAGACTTAAATGTGACTCATGAATCCATAAAAATCCTAGAAGAAAATGTAGGCAACAAAATTTCGGACATCATACGCAGCAGAATCTTCACTGATACATCACCTAAGGCAACAGAAATAAAGGAAAAAATGAACACATGGGACTACATCAAACTCAAAAGCTTCTGCACAGCAAAAGAAACAACCATCAAAACGGAAAGGGAACCCACTGTATGGGAGAGCATAATTGCCAATGATACATCAGATAAGGGGTTAATCTCCAAAATATATAGAGTGCTCATACAACTCAACAAAAGGAAGAAAAAGAACCCAATTAAAAAATGGGCAGAGGAACTAAATAGACACTTCTCCAAACAGGAGATACAAATGGCTAAGAGACATATGAAGAAATGCTCAACATCACTAATCATCAGAGAGATGCAAATTAAAACAACAATGAGGTATCACCTCACACCTGTCAGAATGGCCGCCATCAACAAATCGTCAAACAACAAGTGTTGGCGAGGGTGTGGAGAAAAGGGGACTCTAGTACACTGCTGGTGGGAATGCAGACTGGTGCAGCCACTGTGGAAAACACTATGGTGTTACCTCAAAAAATTAAAAATTGAACTGCCATTTGACCCAGTGATCTCACTTCCAGGAATATACCCTAAGAAACCTGAAACACCAATCAGAAAGAATACATGTACTCCCATGTTCATAGCAGCACTATTTACAATAGCTAAGATCTGGAAACAGCCCAAGTGCCCATCAGTGGATGAATGGATAAAAAAGCTGTGGTACATCTACACAATGGAGTACTATGCAGCTGTAAGAAAGATAGATCTCTTATCCTTTGAGACGACATGGAGGGACCTCGAGAGTTTTATCCTAAGCGAAACAAGCCAAGCAGAGAAAGACAAATATCACATGATCTCACTCATTTGTGGAATATAATAAACATAATAGTCTGGGGAACAGGGTAGACCCAGAGATGTGAAAGTAGGGTACAGACTGACAACCCTCAGAAGAGGGGGTGTAGGGGGAGGGAAGAGGTAAACCACAAAACTTATACACATGTACGCATAACTGATGGACATGGACAACAAAGCTGGGGAAGGGGTGAAGGGTCGGGGAGGAGGGTGTCAATGGGGAAAAAAGGAGAAACTTCTGTAACAAAAATAAATTAATAAAAAAATTAAAAAAAAAAAAAGAAAAACACACACACACTTTTGTGTTTCAAAGGACACCATAAAGAAAGTAAAAGGACAACCATAGAATGGGAGGGCATTTCTTCAAATCATATATCTGATAAGGGACTTGTCTCTAGAGTATATAAAGAACTTTAAAATCCATAATAAAAAGATATAACCCAATAAAAAAAATGTTAAAGGAGCTGAACAGACAGTTCTACAAATAGCCAGTAAGTATAAGAAAAGATGCTCACCATAATTAGTCATGAGGGAAATGCAAATCAAAACCACTAGGACGCTTGTTATAAAAACAAACAGATAATAGAAATTGTTGGTAAAGGCATGGAGAAATTGGAAACTTCATACACTGATGGTGGGAAAGTGAAATGTTGACCCAGCACTTCTAGGTGTACACTGAAGGGAAATGCAAACATATGTCCACACAAATAATTGTACACAATTGTTTATGGCGGTATATTTATAATGGCCAAAAGGTGGAAACAACCAAGATGTCCATCAGCTGATGAATAGATAAACAAAATGTGGCATATCCATAAAAAGAGAATATTATTCAGCAATAAAAAGGAATCAAGAACTGATGCTTGATACAACATGGATGAACCTTCAAATCAGTAGGCTAACCAACACACAGACCTGAAAGACCACATATTGTGTGATTCCATTCGTACGAAATGGCCAGAATAGGCAAATCCATGGGGACAGAAAGGACATGAGTGGCAGCCTAGGGCTGGTGCTGAGAGGAGTAGTGGGGGTGGTGGCTGGCTCTGGATGTGGATGAAAATGCTCTACAACTGCACAAGTCTGTGCAAGTACTAAAATCCATTGAAATGAACACCTGAAATGGGTGAGTTGTATGATACGTGAATTATGCCTCAATAAAGCTGTTAAAAAAATCTCTTGCCCTGGCCGGGTGGCTCAACTGATTGGAGTGCCGTTCCATACACCAAAAGGTTGCGGGTTCGATTCTCAGTCAGGGCACATACCTAGGTTGCGAGTTTGATCCCCAGTCGGGGCGCGTACAGGAGGCAACTGGTAGATGTTTCTTTCTCACATCGATGTTTCTCTCTCTCTCTCTCTCTCAAATCTGTAAAAACATATCCGGTGAGGAGTAAAAATAAAAACTCTTGAGGGTCTTTTCTATACATGGTCAGAAAATATATCTGTGACAGCTGATTATGGTACTGTGACAACCACAGTACCATAACCACACCTAAACGTTAATAATTCCTTAATATCATCAAATAACTAGTCAGTGTTCACCTTTCCCTAATTAAATTATACCTACCTCTATGTGTGTGTTTAAATACAGTATGTTTCAATCGGTATCTTAATAAGGCTTATACAGAGGTTGATTGATTTGTCTAAGTCTAATCTATACGTTTTATACTTCATCTCCTCTTTCTCCTTGCAAAACAAACAAACAAACAAACAAACAAACAAACAAACAAACAAACAAACAAACCAACAAAATATGTTGATGAAATCAGATGCAAAATTTCTCCTAGTCTAGAATTTTTTAGCCTCAATTTCTTAATAATCTTTAAAACCCCTCCTTCTTTGGGGCTCTTGTCATTTAGTCATCCTTTCATTTCTGTCAGCATGCAGCCGGGTAGCCACTGTCCATGGTCACTGGAGGCTTTCTGCCTGGCTCAAAGTCTTCCTGTCCATTACACGTCTGTGCCGGTGATTTATCAGCTGTGTACCAGGCATTGTCTCGCCACCATCTGAGGTGACACAACCCAGGTTCAGCGTCATTTGGCCATCCAGCATTCTAACCTCACAGTTCTTTGACCTTTAACTGCAATGCACATTATGTGATCCCTTCCTCAGTCACCCACACTCATGGCTAGCCCCAGGACATTGTCATCTCTTGGAACTGTTCATTAAAAATCTTAACTTTGACCACAGCCTTTCTCCTATCCTCCAGCAGGGCTACACCTCTAGCCCACAGAAACTCAAGCTTTCCCCTTTTCTCCCAGTTTGCACGTCCTTCCTTAGATCTCTTCCTCTTTCCAGAATGACTTTACCAATAGTCTGAATGGTCTTGTATCCTCTATTCTCCTACTGCAGTCAACCATAGCTCAGGTCAACCCGCAACTTATTTTCTATGTTCCTACAGAGATGGCAGAAAATCCTATCACATAACATCAATATCTCCCAACTATGCTTTAGCTTTCTCCAGTTGGTTCTCTCTCTCATTTCTCAACCTCTATCTTTCTCCAGTGCCTCTAGACACCCATTCCCAGAATTCTCAGCACGTAATAGAACTTTTATTTTCAGTGATATTGGGGATTATATCTGTGTATATATAAAAACTAGAACTGTCTGCCATGCTTTATTCATTGATAGCCTTTCCTCTATTTAAACTCCTTCCTCCTTGGTTTCCATGTCACCTTTTACTCCTGTTACTCTTCTTGCCCCCCAACTATTCCTTCTCATGGGCTCCTCATCCTTTCTTCCTGTCCTTTAAAAATTGGTGCTCCTCAGGGTTTCATCCGTTGCCCACCTGTTCTCTTTTATCCTCTTATTCGTTGTTCCTCTACAATTTCAACAACTCCCGTGGTTTTACTTTCCAACTCAATGCTGAGGATTCCCAAATCTCTATTTTTAACCTATATCTCTCTCTCGAGTTTTCTACCCATTTATTGATTGGTCTCCAGGCTGCCATCCACTCTGAGAGCGGGCAGGCACTGCAGACTCAGTGATATCTGTCTCCGACACGTGTCTGCTGTCATGTTTGCTTAGCGGTCGCTATAACTATCCCCTTTGGCGCCCACGCAGACACTGGGAGCTGCGGCAGGTGTTTCATCACGGGCCCCTCCATCGTGTCAATCTGCTGTCTCTTTCCTAATTCAGGCTGCCGTCACTCCTTACACAGATAGACCACTTCAGCGGCCTTCAGACTAGTGTTGGCGACTATGGTTTTTTTTCCTCTTCAAATGCCTTCTTCCCAGTGCTGCCAAGATCTGAAAGGCCCATCAGTTGCCTGCTAGCGCCCTCCGGCAGAGACCACAAGTTCCCTAACAGTGCCCACTGGGATGACGGGGTTTCGGGATGGCTCTCCAGCCTTTCTCTTTCATCATTTTCTGTATAAATTATTATGTTCTCAAAAAACACAGAATCTCTGTTTCTTAGGCTCACCTCCCAAACTTGGCTATTGTTACTCTCTGAACATAAGTCTAATCAGTTCATGGATCATAACTGGCTGGTGAGCTTTAGTAGAGGTAGTTATAACACGGTCCTTTAGTTTAAACAAAAGAACTTACCTTTTCTTCTTTACAACATTTAATAAGAATTAGCTTTTGGAAAGAGCTTAATTCTGAGAGCCATGAATCGTAGCTTGTGGCCTCATTCTTTTGCGTTGTGGATTCCGTGTCTTCCTCCATATTCAGATAATCTTCCCATTCCAGTGGGTTAATATAAGTCTCAAAAGATCCTGGAAACAGAATTTAAAAAGATGCCTTCATTACAGTTGTTTTGACTTTGAAATTAAATAAATATATTTGGTAATTTAAAAATCTCTACATTTATCATCAATTTTTTTCTGTAAATGTAAATATATTAATCTCCCCCTACCCAGCCTAATTAAAGAGCAAAGAATTTAAAATTGGATCAGAAAAAAAAAAATTAAACAGAAAACCACTTACAAAAAGCAAGGCTAAACAGATAATAGAGAGGTTAAAAAAAAAAAAAGGATGCATAGAATTACATTAATCAAATGTGAACAAAAAGAAAATTGAAGTGATCAGAGTAACATTAGATAAATTAGAATTCAAGGCAAATATAATTGAATGGGACAAATCAGGTCAGTTATATTAAAATACACACCTTATAATAAAAACACAACCAAATGAACCTATATGTTCCAGATAATAGCATAAGGATACATCAGTCACGGCAGGAGGTAGAGGAAAAAGCAGAAAACAAATAATCGTGGTAGGAAACAATACACCGTTATCAGTGTGTGACAGATGAAGCAAATGGAAAATTCTGGCCTACATCATTTGAACAATCTAAATCGACAACTTTATGCCCTGATAAGTATAATACATTGCTCCCCCTCCCCGATGAATAGTTATAAGAAGTGGGCTTGCATTTCACATGAGGGTTAGGATCCTAGGCAGCCCTTGCAAAGGTGATAACATGCAGTAAGAATTAGCGATGACATTCCTGTAGGTACAGGGTTCAGTGTGCTGGGAGCCTCTCCGTAAGCCAACACAACAGTGATGATACAGTTCCTTGGGTGAAACCTCATTCTCCAGTTGGTCTGCTGGGGTTTTTCTCTGAGGGCCTAATAAGAGCAGTCGAAGACTTGTTGACAGAGATGCAGTGACATGTAGACCGTGGCCCTGCAGTAGTGTGAGCCTCTGCAACACTTCTAGTTTCTACATGGAACACAGACAATGCCAGGGCATGAGACCACAGGGTCCAGCACACCACAGTGCTCTTTGGCGGAAGGTGGCTGCATTATTCTGAAAACCAGGTGATACAATAATTTATTCCAAAGGGACTTCTTTTCTCTTGAGGTTATTGTATAATAATTAGGGCTTTGGCTAATAAGACAGGATAAGACAGCATATTTTAAATGATAACTCAATGAATAGGACGTGAAACACTTAGTGACCATCAAGGACAAAAGATGAAGGCAATTAGGAAGCTTCTGAAGGCAAGAATGACAATGGAACTTAGTCAACTTCGCATGCAGAGATCTAAAGCTCGCCCTCAGAGCGCGAGCCATCCTATCACACATGTACAAACCTTCACAGTCCCGTAGGATTTCTGGAATAACTGTTGAAATTTTAAAAATGAAAGCAGGGCCCTGGCCGGTTTGGCTCAGCGGTTAGAGTGTCGCCCTGCGGTCCTGGGAGACCCGGGTTTGGTTCCCACTAGGGGCACGTACCTCGGTTGCAGTTTGTCCCCGGCCCTGGTTGGTTGTGCGGGAGGCAGCCACTCGATGTGTCCCTTTCATGTCGATGTTTCTCTCTCTCCCTCCCACTCTATCTGAACAAAAAATGGAAAAAATGTCCTCGGGTGAGGATAAAAAAAAAAAAAAAATGAAAGCAGGAAAAGAGTTTTAAATTGCGAACTTTTAGTCCCATTTGACAGGGACAACGCAGTGCTTTTTGTTCAAACACGGTGAGTTGTTCTCAGACTTACTTTGTCTTTCGGCCTCTACCTCTTCTCTGTTTCTTTGCCTCTGTGTTTATGAGGCTCCATCTAGTCCTTTCTGCTTTGGGTCTGTTTGTAAATGTCCATCTCTAGACTTCTCTTCTGAATGCTTTTCTTCATGTCTTCTACCTGTATTGCTACCTATCCTGTTTAACCGGTCCACAATATAGAAACATAATTTCTATTTGATGTCACTGTTGAAGAACATTCAATTTTTTGTAGTCTTTATTCAGAAATCAAAGAAGCATATAGGATCCCAGAAATTCTGGTCCATGTAGACTTTAAATCACCACAATTACTGGGTGTACTCAGTTAAATAAGTATTCATATTAGAAGTGTAAGAGTAAGTACTAAAAATAGAAATAGAACATAGAACACCAAAGCAGTAGGTGGGGGGAAATAAAAAGAATATGGACAATATATCAATGCAGGAAAAAAGAAAAAAATTAAAGCAAAGAAAAAGCCTGCTCCCCGCCCCCCCCCAATAAGATAAAAGAAGTAAGTCCAAATAGATCAGGGTTTCCTAGCCTCATCCCTACTGGCATTTTGGGTCGAGTGGTTATTTCTTGTGGAGGGTTGTTTTGAGCCTTGTAGGATGTTTCGCCACATCCCTGATCTCTAGCTATTAGATGTTACTAGCCCACCCCACTGTGGTGACCAACAGTGTCCTCAGATGTTGCCTAATATGCCCTGGGGGACAAAATCTTCCCTGGTTGAGAGCCACCAAAATAGATCAATAACCATAATAAATATAACTGAATTAAAACTTGTCTGTTAAAAAAGAGGGACTCTCACACTGCTTAAAGCAATAACATTCCACTAAAGATACACCAAAAACATGATGATGATGATGATGATGATACAAGAGTTGAAAATGAAGAGTGTATAAGCATAAGCAACAGACAGAGACAACACTATGGTGAAGTATGGGGGGGAGGGGTGGGAGTGGGGAGGAGAGTGTCAATGGGGGAAAAAAGAAGGACATCTGTAATACTTTCAACAATAGAGATAAATTTTAAAAAAGAAAATGAAGAGTGTAGAATATAAAGAGGGAAGGATACTAACCTAGGAATACTTGCTGTAATAATGTTAACATTAAAAAATATATTTCAAGGCAAAAAAGCACTATTTAGAATAAAGAGGAATATTATTTAATAAAAAAGGAACAATTTAGCCCAGCTGGTGTGGGTCCGTGGTTGAGCGTTGACCCATGTACCAAGAGGTTGCTGGTTCGATTCCTGGTCAGGGCACATGCCCAGATTGTAGGCCCAATCCCCAGTGGGGGCCATGCAGGAGGCAGCCAATCGATGTGCTCTCTCATCGATGTTTCTGTCTCCTCTCTCTCTCCCTTCCTCTCACTCTAAAATCAATAAAGAAAAAAATACTTTAAAAAAAAAAAAAGGAACAATTTACTAGGAATACAATAATCCTAAATCTATTTGTACTTAAGAGCATAGTTTCACAAAATATAATGGGAAAAATTACAGAATTACAAAGAGAAGTCATCAGTCATAGTGGTATACCTTAATATACCTTCCTAGAAACGGAGAGATCAGGTATAAAAAACATTGGCAAAATAAACACAATACGTTTTGAAAGACCTTGAGGACATTATGGTATGTGAAATGTCAGCCAGAGAAAGACAAATACCATATGATCTCACTTATATGGAATCTACAAAAGCCCAAACCAAAACAACCCCCCTCCTCCCAAGCTCATAGATACAGAGACCAGATTGGTTGTTGGCAGAGGAGGGGGAGGATGAGTGGGCAAAATGGGTGAAGGGAGTCAAAAGGTACAAACTTACAGTTATAAAGTAAGTAAGTCCTGGGGATGTAATGTACAGCGTGGTGACTACAGTTAATCATACTGTATTGTATATTTGAAAGTTGCTAAGAGTAAATCTTACAAGTTCTTATCACATGAAAAAGTTCTGTACCTATGCATGCTGATGGATGTTAACTTACAGAGTCTTGCATCCAAGAACTGTCACATATGGAACATTTTACATAAACTGAAGTCTAAATAAATGACAAAGAATCAATTTATGCAGACTATGAACATAGTTTCTTTTTTTTTTTTTTAAATCCTCACCTGAGGATATATTTTTTTTCTATTTATCTTCAGATAGAGTGGGAGGGAGGGAGAGAGGGAGAGAGAGAGAGAGAAAGAGAAACATAAATGTGAAAGAGACACATCGACGGGTTGCCTCCCGCACAGCCCAACCAGGGCCGGGGACCAAACCGCAACCAAGGTACGTGCCCTTGACCAGAATCAAACCCGTGACTCATTGGACCACAGGCCAATGCTCTAACTGCTGAGCCAAACCAGCCAGGGCTTTAATTTCTATAGTATAATTAAATTATTAACAAAAAGATAGTCCCAAAATATCCTAAATGCTTTCGCATTAATGCTTTTAGAATTGAAAGGGCTACATATGAAAAGTTGTTGGGAAAAATTAATGTAGAATGTTATAATCAGAGCAATCATTACCTCTGGGGAAAAGGGTAAGGGGCCTGTGAAGGAGTATGAGGGGATTCTGGGAGGCTGGGACTGTTCTAGTTCTTGATTTTTGGGTAGTGGCTCATAAGTATAATCAGTTTTTGATAATTAGTCAAGTTGTACAATTTTGATTTTATGCACTTTTCTGTACGCATATTTTCCTTCAATAAAAATGTTTTAAAAAAACTCTGGGATGCAGCTAAAGTAATACTTAGAGGTAAATGTATATACCCTTAAAATCGATATAATAGTAAACATGAAATATTAAAAATTTATGGGCTAAGCATCCAACTCAAGAAATTGGGAGAATAAGTAATTCACAATTTCTTAACAGTAAAGAGATTTCCTAGTGAAAAATATTGATATTGCAGAAAAGGTTAAAGGAGACATTAAAGTTGGGACAGATGAGCCTGTTTACAACCCTCTATAGCAGATCCTTTTGCCACATTACCTAGACGTACGGAAATAGGATATAAAAATATATCTTGTGTGAGTCCTGTGAACACTGGAAATGATTCTTCTAAGTCACAGCATGCAAACCACATGGGAGTAGACAGCCAGGGAACTTCAGGCTTAGGTGGGCGTTCCTATGACAGGACAGATAGAAAATGAGTAGTAATTGACAAAGACAACCACAAAATATGCTTTCACCTTGTCTCAGTGAAAAATTAAGCTCTAAGAGCATGTTAAAAGTAACCATTTACCTAAGACGAGTAATAAGATATGGTGAAATAGAAATGGTGGGGAATCAGTTCTACCTGATTCAGTTCTACTTTGCACAGAAGTGCCACCGCTGACGCCTTCTGGTGGACACTACAGAAAGCAGCTGCTAAGTCTGCTTCCAGCCTGTTCTCCAGCACACCACACTGGTCTCTCCCCACCCCCAAGTATTCTTATGGTCAATGCATTTTTTCTTCTGGCGATCTAATCTCCAAATCAGATTTCCAGATGTTCTCACCTCTGGGAGATGGGGAAAGCTGAGTAGGAGACCGATATCAGTAGCAAGACAGTCTTATTCTAACTGGGTTGAGTGTGTGTCTAAGCATTTCATATATTTCTAGAAATTTCTGGGAACAGTAATATGCCATCTGGGAGTATTCCATGAAGCACTTTCATGTGCGTAAACAGTTTTAAAAGAGGCAGAAACAGCTATGATTGTAGACTGAAACTAGTTCTTCAAAAATTTCATGAATATTTGCCTGAGGTTCTATACTTCATTCAAAAACAGCTTTATTGAGACACAATTCATACACTATTGCCATTCACCCATTTAAAGCATACAGTCTAGCCCTGGCTGGTTTTGCTCAGTGGTTAGAGCGTCGGCCCGTGGACTGGAGAGTCCTGGGTTCGGTTCCCGCTAAGGGCACGAACCTCGGTTGCAGTTTGTCCCCGGCCCCGGTTGGGGTCGTGTGGGTGGCAGCCAGTTCATGTGTCTCTCTCACATCGATGTTTCTCTCTCTCCCTCCTGCTCTATCTGAAGATGAAAGGAAAAAAAAATGTCCTCGGGTGAGGATAAAAAAAAAATAAAATAAAAAGAAATAAAGCATACAGTCTAATGTATTTTAGTAAATTCACAGATAAGCGCAACCATCACCACAGTCAATTTTATTTATTTTTTTTTAATTTTTTTTTTTTAATCCTCACCCGAGGATATTTTTCCATTTTTGTTCAGATAGAGTGGGAAGGAGAGAGAGGAACAGAGAGAGAGAAAACATCTACGTGAGAGAGACACATTGAGTGGCTGCCTCCCGCACGACCTCAATCAGGGCCGGGGACTAATCGCAACCAAGGTACATGCCCTTGACTGGATTCGAACCTGCAACTCATTGGTCCGTGGGCCGATGCTCTAACCCCTGAACCAATCCGGCCAGGTCAATTTTAGAACACTTTCTCTCTTCAAGACCCCCCGCCCCGTATACCCTTTAGCTATTACCCTCCTATCTGTCCATGCCCCCCAGCCCTAAACAGCTACTAAACTGCTCCCTGTCTCTGTAGACGTGTCTCTTCCGGACACTTCATATAAATCAAATTTTATAATATCTAATATTTTGTGACTGACTTCTTTCACTGAGCTTAATGTTTTCAAGGTTTATTCACGTTTCAAGGTTGGAGTATGCATTAGTGCTTCGTTCTTTATAATTAAATAATATTCCATTGTATGGATATAGCACCTGCCGTTTATTTGCTCATCAGTTGATGGACATTTGGCTGTTTCTACCTTTTGGCTGCTATGAATAATGTTGATATGAATATTCATGCCCAGGTTTTTGTGGACATGTTTTCATTTCTCTTTGGTATACACCTAGGAGCGGAATTGCTGCATCATTTGGTACTTCTATGTTTAACTGAGGAGCTACTGAATCGTTTTTCAAAGGAGCTGCCCCATTTTTGCTCTCGCCAGCTGTTTATGAGGGTTTTAATCTCTCCACATCTTCATCAACACTTATTATTATCTGTCTTTTATAGTCATTCAAGTGGGTGTGAAGTGGTATTTCCTTGTGGTTTTGATTTACATTTCCCGGATGAATAATAATGTCCAGCATCTTTTCATGTGCTTAAATATATCTTCCTTGGAGAAATATCTTCTCAGGTCCTTTCTCTATTTTTAAAGTGGGTCATTTGTCTTTTTATTATGGAGTTGTAAGAAGTCTTTATATATTCTAGATACAAATCCTTTATCAGATATGATTTGCAAATATTTGCTCCCATTCTGTGGGTTGTCTTTTTATTTTCTTGATAGTGTCACTTGAAACAAAAACATATTTATTTTTTTAGGAAGTCCAATTTCTTTCTTTTGTTGCTCATGCTTCTGGTATCACATCTAAGGATCCATTGTGAAATCTGTGATCTTTAAAATTTACCCCTATGTTTTCCATTAAGAGTTTTAGGTCTTACATTTAGAACTTTGTTCCATTTGAAGTTAAATGTGGTGTGATGTGAGGATCCATTTCAAGTTCACTCCTTTGCATGTGGCTGTCCAGTTGTCCCAGCACTATTTGTTGAGAAGCCTTCTTGTCCCAATAAACTGTCTTGGCACCCTTGTCAAAAATCAGTGGATCACAAGCATATGGTTTTATTTCTGGATTCTCAAATTTGATTCCATTTATCTATCTACCTATCTTGATACTAGATAAACTATCTAGATTACTGATGCTTAGATAAACTATCTAGATTACTGATGCTTTGTAGTAAGCTTTGGGATCAGGATCCTTTGCAGTTCCACATGAATTTTAGAATAAGCTTGTCCATTTCTGCAACAAAGTCACCTGGGGTTCTGATAGAGATTGTATTGAATTTGCAGATCAATTTGGGGAACATTGCCATCCTAACAATTTTAAGTATCCAAATCCATGAATGTGGGATGTTTCTCCATCTATTTAGGTCCTCTAATGTCTTTCAACATGTTTTGTAGTTTTCAGAGTATAAGTTGGAACTTCCTTTGTGACATTTATATCCAAGTATTTTATTCTTTCTGATGCCATTGTAAGTGGAATTGTTTTCGTTATTTCACTTTCATCTTGTTCATTACAAGTGTATAGAGGAAATACAAATTAATTTTGTATGTTGATTTTATACCTGCAATCTTGCTGAACTTATTAATTCTAATAATTTTTTTAAAATAGGTTCCTTAGTGTTTTCTATATACAAAGTCATGTCATCTGCAAATAGAGATAGTTCTACTTCTTTTCCAATCTGGATGCCTTTCATTTCATTTTCTTGCCTAGTTGACCTGAGAATTTCCAGTAAAATGTTGAAAAGAAGTGGACATCCTGTCTTGTTTCTGATCTTAGGGGGAAAGCACCCAGGCTTTCACCATTAAGTGTGATGTTAGCTGTGGCTTTCTGTACATGCCCTTTGAGGAAGTTCTCTTCTATTTCTAGTTTATTGAGTGCTTTTATGATGAAAAGGTGTTGGGTTCTGTCAAATGTTTTTTGTGTGTGTTTACTGAGATGATCATGTGGTTTTCCTTTTTTATTCTACTGATTGATTGATCTATTGATATGGAGCAGTTATGATAAAAGTGGAAAATACTAGTATTAAGATACTAGTAACTAAATAAGTAAAGTTGATACCATTGTAATTAGCTAGTTACTAATGATAGAAAAGAAGCAAAAGGAAGCCAGATATTATAGGCATGTCATTTGGGCAGCTTCACCAGGACGCTGCAATTTCACACTCTCCAGGGAGCACTGGCCTATTCCCTGTAAAACATTGGGGGAAGGAATCCAACAAACGGAAAATAGATGCATGCCAAGCAAAGCTGGGGTGACACAGGAAAGGTACTTGCTTGTCAATCACACCTGGGGACAGAGATGGTTGGCCAGAATGGGCATAGCCACTGCAAGTGTACAAACATTTGGGGATACATAATCCCCTAAACAAAGCAGTTTGCTCTCTTGCTGCTCCCTGCTCTTGGTTCCTCATGGCTTGCAGGACTCTCGTTTTGCTGCTGCCTGTATTTCCTCGATAGCCATGTGACCCTGCAGACCTCACAGGTGATGGACACAAGCTAAGCTAGCCTGATGCTGTACTAGACCCTGCTCCAATATGGAGTGGAAACTCTGGGCTTTGGCTTAGATTTTAGTTCTGCTGAAGTCCCAGCTACACTTCGTCTATGACTGGACTAAGGGAAATGGGACTCTGGAAACCCAGGAGTGTAATTCCACAGAAGCAAAGCTTTCTACAATATCTCATCCTCCCATGGGGGCCTCTGGAAATGCTTATTCCAGCAGTACCCCAAAAATCCCACTTCCACTAGCAACCGAGGGAGACGATCCCCTCTCCTATCCTGTAACAAAATAACTAGATAGTCCTGGCTGGTTTGTCTCAGTGGTTACAGTGTCGGCCCATGGACCAGAGAGGCCCGGGTTCAGTTCCTGCTAAGGGCACGTACCTCGGTTGCAATTTGTCCCCAGCCCCAGTTGGGGTCCTGTGGATGGTGACCAGTCGATGTGTCTCTCTCACATTGATGTTTTTCTCTCTCTCTTCCTCCCTGTCTCCCTCTCGCTCTATCTGAAGATAAATGCAAAAATGTCCTCAGGTGAGGATTAAAAGAAAAAAAAATTAGAAAATAACTAGATAAAAGATATCCCCAAACACATTTCTAAAAAAAATCAGTCAAGAATCAGTAAAATTTCTTTCTGGTGGAGGAAAAGAGAAGTTTCTGAAGATGATTTCTGTATAACTTTAAGTTTTGACTTTGATGGTATTTAAAAATTATTTTCTTTTTTTTTTAATCTTCACATGAGGACATTTTTCCAGTTTTGTTCAGATAGAGTGGGAGGGAGAGAGAAACATCGATGTGAGAGGGACACATCGATTGGCTGCCTCCACATGACCCTGACCAGGACCGGGGATGAACCACAACCGAGGTATGTGCCCTTGACTGGAATCGAACCCACGACTCATCAGTCTGAGGGCTGATGCTCTAACTACTGACCCAAACCAGCCAGTGCTAAAAATTATTTTCACTTTCTTTTTGAAATATGTGGTTTATGAGAAGTAACAGGTGGTACTGGAATGGACGGGGGCTTTGGAAGCTTAGACACAGGTTTGAATCAGACTCTGTCATGCATTAATTATATGATTTTGGAAAGTTCTTTATGCTCTCCAAGCCTTGGGAAGACTATAAGCAAGAGTGCTGTGAGGAAAGAAGGGTCTGGCTGAGTGACCAATTAATGGTCAGTGGTAGAGTAAAGTAAGAGGACAAGCCCCACAGACTGTGAGGGTTCAAATCCTGCTTCCAAATCCTATTAACTATAGGTATGTGATCATGACAAGTTATTTAATTTCTGTGCCTAATTATCTGCAGACTAGGGATAAAATTAGGAACTCACATAAGAGGAATATTGAGAGCAATAAATGAGTTGATATACTTCCATAGCAAGCCCTTTGTAAGTATTAACTGTGATTATGAAGTTACGATAGCACTGAAAGGATGAATAGAACATGTATGCATGCAACTGAGTGGGGGTTGGGGAGGCAGGATCGGCTGGTGGAAGGGGCTTGCCTGGGCTTGTCCTGGGAGCATAAGACACTGGGAATCAAAAAAAGCATCAAGTCCAACTTCCCAATGATACACCGAGGCTCAAATACTGGCACACAGGTGCAGATGTCATGTCTCAGTATTGGCAGGACAGAGCCAAGTGTCTAGAATGGGGCTAGATGGAATTGCAGGCAGGAGTTGGGGGGACTATGGCTTAATTCAAGGGCCACCGGGTTTGTAGTATGTGGGTGAGTCAGTCCAGTTTAGGGGACTGGAGCAAGTTAGATAAAAGGATGAACATGAAGAAGGAAACTGTAGCAGAACTTGCATTACAGTATTACAGAGGGCAACGATCAACTTATATTACTCCCATACTTTATAATGAAAAAAGCTTCCAGGAAATAGAGGGCCATGATTCCACAAACGGTATTGCCAAATCTGTGAATTACAACGTTTATTAAATTTGGACACTTCATATTTGTGAGATGGTCAACTTTTTGTTGTTGTTGTTAATCCTCACCTGAGGATATTTTTTCCATTGATTTTTAGAGAGAGTGGAAGGGAGGGAGAGGGGGGAGAAAGAAAGAGATAGAAACATTGATGTGAGAAAGACACATCGATAGGTTGCTTCCTGCATGTTCCCCAACCAGGGCCAGGGATCAAACCTGCAACCCTTTGGTGTGCGGGCTGACACTCTAACCACTGAGCAATACTGGCCAGAAGCAAGACAGTTAACTTTGTCAATCCTCACCTGAGGATATTTTTCCATTGATTTTTAGATAGGGTGGGAGAGAGAAACATCAATATGAGAGAGAGACACATCAATTGGTTGCCTCCTGCATGACCCCAACCAGGGCCATGGATTGAACCTGCAACCCAGGTGTGAGCCCTTGACTGGGAATTGAATCCTCGACCCTCCATGGGTTGACACTATAATTGCTGAGCCACACTGGCCAGGGCAGGTGGTCAACTTTTAAAAAACATATTCACTTCCTCTAGCTCACTGGTTACTCCCAACACCCCTTGTGTATAGGTGAGGCCATGGCTGCACAAAGGGGATGAATGTCACAGCACCCAGAGGAAGAGCTAAGCTATAGCCTGGGCCTCCGGAACCCCGTGCCCCACCCTGGGCCACAGAGCCAGACGTATAACCTTGGTAGGTGCTTGTGGACAATCTAAACTTGAGACAAGTACCTTTTCTAATCCTGCAGAACCTCGGAGAAAGAAATTCCATTCAGCATCCGTTAAGTTTCCTTTCTGACGCATGATCTCAACACAGAGCATAAAGCTGTAGATGAGTTTATGTTGTTCAAAAAGTCCTCTCGAAACATTGACATACGCAGTCAGGAGGGTTTGTTCCAGGAGTATTCCCATGCGCTGCTCTAGATCATCGGTCTTCACAGAAGTTTCAATTGTTGTATTGAACAGCTGTGGGGAGAGAGCGCTGTCAGTTCTCTGACTCAATTCCATTTCTGTGGGGAAATCTCTGCTCCTCACCTCCCCGCCCCCAGTCAGTGAACAAACAGCAACCCAGGAGAGGAACTGTACTATTATAAGGTCCAGAATTCATCCCAAATTGATGTGTGATACTTATTTTCTGCATTCCTCTCTCTCTCCCCATTTTTCAGAAATGGACCAATGCCAAACTCCTGACAGCATCCAAAGGCATCATCTTGATGAGAGACAGAAAACGTTGAAAATGGAGGTGAACTCTCAGAACCGGGGTCTTCATACCCTCGACTCAGATTTGATAATCACTTTGGGGTGAGAGAAGTAAGGGAAAGGTAAGGTCATGCGCTCTTCTTGGCTCTTCTCCAAGATCATCTGTAGGGTGTAGGAAGAATGTGCTAGAATTTTCTATGAAATGTAAGAGGAACCAGTTTGAAAGGAGACTTCCTTCCTATTTCCTACCTGGAAATCTGAGAGCAGGACTCCGGCCCTGGAGGTGCCCACCTTACAAGGACCCTGGGAAGGCAGCAGAGATGGTGGCACGAGAGGGCCATTTCCTGCCACCTATAAGCAGTGAGAGTAAGCTAACCTGCTCTGCACAGACAAGAGGGAGTGGGAGCTGGGAGATGGAAACTGAGTCCGCAGGCCGTGTGCAGGTGGGCAGAGAGGAAGAGGTCCCCAGTAGCAGAGAGAAACTCTGCAGGGGAACAGAGGGACCACCGGGGGTGCTTGCTAAGTGTTGCTGTGCAGTGAGTGATGCACACTCTCTTTCTCCCCTGGACATCTTCAGGTGAGCTGACGTTGCCTGCCAAAGGTTTGCGACACTGACTTTGCTGTTGGGAGGTATGGCATGAGGGGTGAAAATACCCTATCGAGGAGACATCAGAGGAAACTTACCTGTGAATATGAGCTCAAGTAGGGGGGACCATAAATAAAACAAGGAAGTCTTACAGTGATGTGGTGAAAGTGGGAGAGGGACAAAGGAAAGTCCTCTACATAGAAGCCAGGGGACAACAGTCAGTTGTATAAAAGGTTCTGGGAGCAAAAGACACAGACCCATTAATTCGCGTAAGAAGCAGTGCTCTGAGACCTGAGATACGATGAGAACTCGAGCAGTGTAAAGGAGCTGGGTTACTGCAGAGAAAGTGTAAAGAAATAGCATGCAACTGGGACTCTGAAAAGGAAAAAAAGGCAGCCAGGAAAGGAGGAGAACAAGCAAGCTAGTTAGTCGAGGAAGCCGAGAGAAAATCTTTTCCTTTCTCCCCAGAGCCTTCTGAGCGCCCTGGGCCCTGGAGTCTAGGAGACGCAGCAGGTCTAGAACGGACGTCTGAACTCAAAGTCCTGGGGGTTTTACTCCACAACTAGACTCGTGATTGTCTGAGGCAAGAAGAAACTCAGCAGGGTTTAAGGGAACACCAAGGAGGTAAACTTCACTAACACCACCACCACACTTACCTGTTTGAAATATTTCAGTGAATACTGATACATGGGATCTATTTCTGAGAGGCTTGCGATCACGAAGTACATGACAGAGCCCCGAGTGGCTACTGGGCGGTACTTCTCACGAGCGATGTTGATCATCACTTCAGTGGACTCCGCCTCCTTCAGTCTGCTTTTAACGGCACCCGAGGTGATCTGAATGAACATACGAAAACAAGTTCTTAAGGATCTGTTTTTGTCTTTTTTTTTAAAGATGGGATTTGGGGATTATATCCAGTTAGGTGTAGGAAAGAAATAAGGATATGATGAATTAGCGATTATAATAAGGGCGTCCCCAGATAGATTCCTGAGTCTGAGGACTCAGTGGTACCAACTGAGCTGACCTCCTTTCCTGGCAGAGTGAGGAATGGGTGAACGGGAGCAGGCAATACAAGCAGCCCTGGTAAAACTGGAACAGTACCTCGCGAAGACTCGAATCTGAATTACTCTGAAGTAGAAACACTAACAGTACTCCCAGCTGCTCCCCGATTTCCTCATGAGCCATCCTGAAATGACCAGGCTTCACGTAATGAAAGGGGAAGGGGCAATGCCCCAAAGAGGCGAGTGCAGAGAGGCGGGGAGGAAGTGGTGACAGGGCCCACTCTGGATGACAAGGGAGACTGATGCTTTTCTCTTTCTCTCCCAAGCATCCCCAGGCACAGGCATAAGGAAACCCGGGGATGGAGGCTGATGTCCGTGACGGCTTATAAACCCAGGTGGGTTGGAGACGTTTTCAGGGTCTCTTGGATTTCTGTATTTTGGATCTGTGGCCCCGGGGAACATTCCAGCACGTGGGCTTTCCAAGATCCCCTTCTCGCCTCCCTCAGCCTCTCTGTGTTGCAGGCTGCCCCCGCCCTCCTCCCTGCCCCTCCACGTTTTTTCAGTTGTGGATATCCCTGCGTTGGGAGATCTTTTGTCTCTAGAAAATTACAGGGTCCTGGGTGGGGACCCTGAGAATTCACTGTGGGGACTGCTGCTCCGTATTTGCTAAGGGGACCTCAGGTTTCTGTCTAGACCAGTGGTTCTCAACCTTCCTAATGCCGCGACCCTTTAATACAGTTCCTCATGTTGTGGTGACCCCCAACCATAATATTATTTTCGTTGCTACTTCATAACTGTAATTTTGCTACTGTTATGAATCGTAATGTAAATATCTGATGTGCAGGATGTATTTTCATTGTTACAAATTGAACAGAATTAAAGCATAGTGATTAATCACAAAAACAATATGTAATTATATATTGTGAAATATTTATTTCTAATTACAAATAAATGAAATTTTGTCTTGAAGCATGGTGTAGCATGGGTAACAGTCTTAATATAACAACAGTAAATTACATTGCTACATTTTGCGACAGTATGCGTAAAAAGCCAACGTCAGTGCGAAGGTTGAGATTGCTTCTTTCTCACCAGATCAGAAATTCTCGGGGCAGTCTTTGCAAGAGCACAACGATCATCTTCCACAACAAGTCTACTTCTGTATTTAGACTTGATAACCAACAAGCTGGAAAACCCTGTTTCACAAAGATATGCTGTTGGAAATGGAAGAAGGCGGCGCAACACAGTCTCAGACAACCAGGATATGACTGCAAACACTTGATCCAGAATTTTGTAACTGGCATTGTAGAGAAATCAGTTCTCGCTGCATCGCTGTTAATAAGTTCAATGAACTCCTCTTGTGCTGTCTCAGGAACATCTTCAACTTTGACTGTGAATGGGCTTCTGGCAAGTGCAAATGGGATGTCAGGTAGATTTGAAAAGTACAATGAAATTTCATGGGCAAGCATGTGCAAGTGTTCTTTTACAGATATTATCATCGTAATCCTTTTGTCTGGTTCAATGTCATGTTCCTCAAAGAAAGCAGATAAGGTAGGTGGTATGTAAATTTTATTTTCATCCAATTTTTTTTGCCAAAGTTGGTTTCATTTGGAATGATCAGATCTTTTCAGACAAATCGAGGCATGTTGCATTTGGTCCTTGCAGTGATAAATTTAACTCATTCAATGTGGCAGAGATGTCAACCAAGTAAGCTATTTTCTGCAGTTCACTTTTATCGCTGAAAAGTGCTTCGAACTGCAGTCTTGCTTTCTGATTAAAAAACGTTTTGAGTTCATCATGAAGCTCAAAAACATGTTTTAAAACTTTTCCTGTCAACAACCATCTCACTTCAGTGTGAAATAGCACAGTATTGTTTGGTACATCCAACTTGTTGCACAGTTATGAAAACAGTTGAGTGTTTAAAGTGCTCACCTTTACAAAATTGACAGAACTTATGATGCTTTTCATTACTTCTTGTAACTCTTGTGGCAGCGTCTTCGTTGCTAATATTTGCCGATGAATCATACAGTGAGTTCCGACGACTTTTCGTGACTCATTCAGTACCAAACGTTGAAATCCAGATCGACATCCTAGCATAGCTGGAGCACCATCTGTGCAAACAGCACAAACCTTTTCCCAAGAGATCTTATGCTCTTTCAGAAATGAACCAACTGTGTCAAATACATCATGTGCAGTAGTTGTTGTTTCAAGAGGTTTGCAAAAAAGAAACTCATCTTTAAAGTCGCCATCATTAATATACCTCACGTAAACCAGTAACTGTGAACGGTTTGCAATGTCTGCAGATTCATCAATCTGGATGCTAAATATTGGAAGTGGAGCAGATTTAATTTCCTGGATTACCTGATCAAAAATATCAGCAGACATGTCATCTATTCTTCTGCGGACAGTGTCGTTAGATAAGGAAATTGCACTCAATTTCATAACAAATTCGTCTCCGATCATAACTTGAACAATGTCTTTGGCCGCTGGCAACAGTAAATCCTCAGCAATGGTGTGAGGTTTCATAGCTCTGGCGATTCTGAGTGCCACCAAATATGAGGCTTCAACAGCTGCTACGTTTTGTTTGTGGTACTTGCCACCAGTGTCAAGTCTGGCTTTCTTGAGTCCATCAGCTTTGCTTCTAAAATAGTTGTTATCCTTGCCAGCAAAGCTCGAATGCTTGCTATCAAAATGGTGTTTTAGTTTCTCCGGCTTCATAGATTCGGCTGATAGAACTTCACAACAAATAACACATTGTGGTTACTCAATTCCTGCTGTAATTATTGAGGTAAAACCATACTGTAAAAAATCCTCACTATATTTTCTTTTCTTAATGTTCTTCTCTACACAATCCATTGTCATGGGATGGTTTGCTAATGAAAATAATATATAACAATAGCTTTAACAATACAAAAGATGATACATGGCATAGTTTAGTCAATACAGTTCATTGAAGTTTCCTATGATTTACCATTCTCTGTGTTGTTTTTTTTACATACCTATTACTATCACAAAGGGGCAGTATTCACACCAACCACAGTTGAATATAAAAAGACCAATCAGCATCCAGATTAAGTTCCCATGGTACAGATATTTTTTTTGCAGTAGTTGATGATTTTACATTTACCCAGTAATTATAATTCATGAAGTGTCATTTTACCTCCAATACTGCTGCTTTCAACACAGTAGCTGCTTTAACAGAGTAGCTGCTTTCTACACAGTAGCTGTTCTCTACTCATGCGTGACTGGTCCACATAAGTACATTATGGTGCCAACCCTGTCACATACACCTGTATTTATACGGGGTGTATGTGATGGGGTTGGCGCTATGATGTCATCACACCAGGTACTCGTATGTGGGTGTATCTGTATGTGGGCGTATCTGCATGTGGGCGGACCCGCCTGGAGACAGATAGAGGAGTGGTGTCTCGGTTCCTAAGACCATCGGAAATATGTGTTTTCCGATGGTCTTAGGCAACCCCTGTGAAAGGGTCATTCGACCCCCAACGGGGTTGCAACCCATAGGTTGAGAACCACTGGTCTGGACCCTCAGTGCCCACTAGAAATATAATGTGAGCCACATATATAATTTTAGCCTTTCTAAGTTTATTACAAGTAAAACTTTAACATATTTTATTTAACCCACTATAATCCAATATATGTTGGCTATAAAAACATATAATTCATATCAAAATTGAGTTTTTTTTTTTAACATTTTTAAATAAAGTCTTTGAAATCTGGTGTGTATTCTACACTAACAACACACCTTAACACAGACTAGCCATCTTCAAGTGCTCAACAAGCACACAGGCTAGTGTCGGAGTCCAGACTGTCCACCCCAGTCCGCTAGGAAAGGGAGGGAGGGACTCAGTGCAGAGCTGTGTCCAGGAAGCAGAGGCTCCAACTCTCCCTGTACTGACCCCTTAGGAGCCCGAGGGGACAAGAAAGGAAAGGGTTGAGTGGGTAACCTCACTTTCTTTTTTAAAAATGATTTTTCTTTATTGATTTTAAAGAGAGAGGGAGAGAGAGGGAGAGAGAGATAGAAACATCGATGAGAGAGAACATCGACTGGCCGCCTCCTGCATGCCCCACACTGGGTATTTGGCCCACAACCTGGGCATGTGCCCTGAGCGAGAATCAAACCGGCGACCTCTTGGTGCATGGGTCGACACTCAACCACTGAGCCACACCAGCTGAGCGGTAACCTCACTCTTAGACTCAGCTAAAGCTTTTGTATATAAATAGAAGAAAAAGAAGCTGATATGTGAGCAGTTGGGTCATGGAGACCCACTGGCAAACAATTCTTTATTCTTTAGGGAGCTTAAGGCCTGGATGATGCAGAAACCAGGGCTAAAGAGAAAGCAAAGTGGACCATTTTCCTCTTTTTGCCGGAGAATATTAGAAGACTTGACACCTCAGTGAGTTTAGTAACTACCTGTAGATATTATGCCCTAGAGACTTGGGGCTTCAGCAGTGGTTAGGGAATACGATACATATTTTTAAGTGAGGGCACTGGGAGTTCAGGGGCATGTAAACTGTGGGCAGGAAGCGGCAGGAAATACAGCCCAGGAGCTGTTGGGCCTGTCTCTACCCTATAGAAAGGGTATCTCCACGGCGACTCCTTGCTAACATGAAGAAACTAGCTATAAAGAAAGCAGTCAGAACACACGTATCGACCTTTATTCCCTAGTGAAACCATGATAAAATTATAAAAAAGGGATTTTAAAAACAGTGCACAAAGATGGGAGGAATGGAAGAGGAAATATCAATACAATTTTGAGAACTGGAAAGCAGACAGAAGAGTGGTAATAACTTAGCAGATCCAGGAAAAGGGATTCTTAAATTGGCAAAGGGGAAAGCCAAGAACTCACCAATTTATAAACCAGAATCCACCTCAAAGACTTAGCACCACTGGATGTGGGAAGGGTCCATGTTGGAAAAGAGAGGTTTTACCCTCAAGGAAATTAAAAGACCGGATTTTTAAAAAATTGATTTTTAGAGAGAAGAAGGGAGAGGGAGAGAGAGAAACATCAATGTGAGAGAAAAACACAGATCGGCTGCCTCCTGCACTCCCCCTTCTGGGGATCAAGCCCACAACCTGGGCATGTGCCCTGACCAGGAATCGAACTGGTAACCTTTTGGTGCATGGATGATGCCCAAGCAAATGAGTCACGCCGGCAGGGGCAGAATTTTTTATTTTATTTTATGGAAGGAAACCAGGCACAGTTGATGGCCATGTTGAGGGACCATACTGAGAACAGAGACGTCAGGTAAATGTATGTATTCTGGGTGCTAAGACTTCTTCTCTTCTCAGTCTCCCAAAATACCTGCAGCCAGATCTTCACACTTCCAGGCAATGTGAACACTGAGTGTTTAACTACCATCAAGATACAACTACAGTGGGAGGCTGGGGGATGGGAAGGGAATGTGTGAGTGTGTGTGTGTGTGTGTGTGTGTGTGTGCATGCATGCGTATTAGTGGTATGGATAACAGTTAGTGTATAAAAAAAACCTCAAGAAGAACAATCTGAGTCTATTATTTAGAGAAAAGATGTAAAAACCCATATGAGCAAAACAAAAAAGAGATGAAAGTAGTTGTCTCTATGAAGGAGTCATGGTTGGGTGGTGGTGGTGGGTGCAGAGAAGGCAGGAAATGCCATTTTTTCACAGCAAACCTTGTAGAAATACTTCATTCTTTAAACAATCTGCATGCAAAACTTTGATAAAAAATAAAAGGGTTAAAAACCAACTTCCACAAGCAAAAAACCCAAGGATGAATGAAAAGAGGATAAAGAGATCGGTGAACAAATGAGCAAAGAGAGGTACGAAATGGAAGATCTACAATTACTTGTTTATTACTGTTTGAGTTCTGAGATAGAACCCAATAGACTGTAGGATACAAAGCATAAACAAGTTCTGACAACAATAAGAGGCAAAGACTGTAACTGCTTGTACTCCCTGTCAAGGGATCTTCTTAGTGAATTATTTTATGTTTCTCATGAATGGCTAAAAAGCACTTGATAGGTTGTATTCTCAGTACGCTTTTAAAATTACGATTTGAATCTGAGAAATAATTCCGCGCAGGATATACATTGAACGTAAAACTTCATCTTACTGAGCACCATGTATGTGCAAAGCACTATGCTTACTTAGCCCTTGGAGAAAGAATATCAGGATGAACTATTCACAGATCCCTACTACACAGAAATGGACAACCTAACAGAAGAGATAAGACATGTAATTAGATACCTGAGACATAAGGTAAACAGGGACAAGTGCTATAATAGAGGTTCAGATGAGGTGCTGTGGGTGTTCCAGGGAGGACGAGATTGATTCCAGCTGGGAATACCAGGGAGGCTTCCTGGAGGAAGCAACATTAATATGAATATATAATTGTGTTACTCCTTTTGATACCATTGTAATCAACCTAGTTATTAATAACAGGAAAGGAGCAAAGGGAAGGCCAAATATTATAGGCATGTCATTTGGGCAGCTTCTCCAGGAAGCTACAACTTGACACACCCCAGGGGTCCAATGGAGGGGAGATAAGACGCATGCCCAGTGAAGCTGGGGTGACACAGGGAAGGTACTTGCCTGTTAGTCATACTTAGGAACAGGTCATTGGCCAGAACAGGTGTGGCCACTGCAAGGGCATGAAATTTGGGATATTTAATCCCCTGAACAAAGGTATGCTCTTGGTGCTCTTGGCTCTCTTGGGACTCTTGTTGCAGGGGGCGCACTCTCCTGGCTCCCCTGCATTCGCCCACACGGCCCATGGCCATGCGGACCCCACACACAATGGGCTAATGGACTGTAACTAGCCTGATGCTGAACTGGACCCGGCTGCAAGGTGGAACGGAAAGTCTGAACACTGGCTTTGCTTTTATGCTCCTATGACAGCAATGGGACTTTGCAAACACAGAGATGTAATTCCATGCAAATAAAAGCCACTCATCCCCCCATCTCAGAAAATTCTTTTTCTCGAGATAGCGTAAGGACTCCACCCTCAGCATTCAGTGGGGAAAGGGACTCCCCAGTTTCCCCGATAACACTTCCAACTTATATCTTGTTCCAGTTCTCTACATTACATGTTTTATTTTAAAAAATGCAGACACAGCTCAGCCGGTGTGGCTTAGTGGTTGAGCATCAACCCATGTACCAAGAAGTCGCCGGTTCGATTCCAGGTCAGGGCACATGCCCAGGTTGTGGGCCTGATCCCCAGTGGGGGGCATGCAGGAGGTGGCCGATCGATGTTCTCTCTCATTGATGTTTCTATCTCTCTCCCCCTCTCCCTTCCTCTCTCTCTAAAATCAATAAAGAAAAAAAATTTAAAAAAAGGAAGAATAACAGAAGATTAAAAAAAAATGCAGACACAGTAGCCATTGTCTACGATTCATCTCCTCTTGCTTTGGTTGGTGCCAGCCAAGCACCCTCTGAAGCGTGCCCCTGGCAGCCCAGGTGTGGCTGTCATTCCTGCTTGAAAACACTTCGCGGGAACTCTCTCAGGCTGTGGCTGGGACTCTTGAAGTAACACACTTTTTATAAACACTAAAAATATTTCACTTGCCTTTGAATCCTGGAGTGTGTCAATAAGTTCTTCATTGTCCAGAATATTCCCTTCAGATGTGAAGAGCATTCTCAAGATTTTATCCTCAATGGCTTTCAGCTGGTTTTTGTCAGCGTTGATCCTCACAATGAGCTTGATTCTTTGTTCTTCCAACTGGGGTTTCTCAAGTCGCACCACGTCGCTAGAAGGGAAGTTTACATACCTATGTTACGGCTTTGCCAGAGCCCTAAAGTCACGTGTGTGCGTGTGCGTGTGTGTGTGTGTGTGCGTGTGTGTGTATTTATTTTCTTTCTTTTCCTTCTTTATTTTGTATTTCAAAACCTACACCCTACCACAGCTTTTGCTCATCTTCTCTTAGGAAAACCTGCTCGGTGCTTGATCTCTTTAATCATTCGATTTCCCTCTCTAATGCCAGCTTGTGCCAGTCCAAAAATGGTGCCTGGAACAATGTTTAATCCCATCCTCTCCCTGAAATGATTCTTGATTGCATCTAACAATGGGCCTTACTGCTAGCTGTCCCCCTTGCCCCATTCCTGTCCAAACATGTGGACTTTTATCTCTCTTTACTTGTGCTGTCATGATTTGCTCCCAGCCCTGTTTGCAGGAGCTAATCGTTAGTAAGCATCACTGTGTGCGAGGCACCTGCTGAGAGTTTTATGTGGATGCTCGTTTAATCCTTGAATGCCCCTGCGAGGTGGGCAGGGTGGGCATCGCCCCAGCTTGCAGAGGAGCGTACAGACCCTACGGGTCATTTCCTGAGGCGCCGTGGCTTTGGGAGGCAGAGCTGGGCTGGAACCTGGGCTGGCGGGCTCCGGGGCACATGCTGTTACCCACTGAGATGAACTGCCTCCCATCATAGCCCCTTGTTGATTTGTTATATACATGCTGAATTCAGAAACTTGACAAATTATTACACGAAGACCCTACGAAATCATACTGCAAATTCATTTGTTTATGGAATTTTTTCCAGAAGAGAGGAGGAAAACCAGGGGATTTCGCAACCAGGACTGAGCCTCAACATTTCCCGTTGTTGTTAGGGCGCCTCTGCCTCCCAGCCCGGGCAGTCTCCCCTGCGACCGCTTAGGGACACAGCTAAGCTCAGCTCTTCATGGCAATACACTGGTCTGCACAAGGTTCAGCCGTGTCCTTAGAACATGGCCGTAAAGTGTGAAATGCCCTTGTCTGGAAAGAAGTCAGCCCAGCAGAAGTCAAGCAAGTTAGCAGCTGGCAGAATAGATTCTTAAAATGAACAAGGAAAATGAGACTTAAACTCATTAGTGATAATGGGAGAAAATCAGGATAATCTTGACTTGAATATAAAGGACTATATTTATTTTGATTATGGGTCGAAATTATATTTTTCTTTGAAGTTAATGAATACACGCACACACACACACATATATATATCATTACTTTTAAACCAACATCAATGTTTCTATTTTAATAAATATTAAATTTTTTTTGCCTCCTAGACCTCTTGGCTAATTCTTATGATTAATATAAGGAATCCATAATCTCATTTTTGGGAAAGGGAGTTTTAATCACATGCAAAGTATACCGAGGGAGGGTAACATTAGTGCACTAAGAAAACACCTAGAGACAAGCAAAACAGGAAAAATATATTTCCAAGGATATTTTTCCATTGATTTTTAGAGAGACCAGAAGGGAGGGAGGGAGAGAGAAACATTGATGTGAGAGAGACACATCAATTGGTTGCCTCCTGCACGACCCCAACCAGGGCCGGGGATCAAACCTGAAACTCAGGTATGTGCCCTTGACCAGGAATTGAACCTGTGACTCTTTGGTCCATGGGCCAGCGCTCTAACCACTGAGCAACACCAGCCAGGCCTAAGAGCAGCAGTCCCCCGCACCCCCACCCCAGTGTGGAGCAATGAGTCTGTGGAAGCCACAGAATGACTGACTTTGTTTGCTTGCCCAAGATCTGAAACCCCCGGCGAAGGGGAAGAGGCAAGGCTGGGCTGCAGGCCGGGCCCAAACCATGCAGGAGAGTGAAGAGAATGTCTCAGACCTCCTTGAGAAGACTGGACAAGATCAGCAGCTGCGAAAATGATGGAAGAGGAAAAGAACTTGGCCATTTACTGTCATCTTTATGACTGAGGCATCATGAGCGATGTTTTCTTTTTACACATTAAACTTTTCGTGCCCTAGTTGGTTTGGCTTAGCAGTTAGAGCATCGGCCCAAGGATCGAAGGGTCACAGGTTCAATTCCCGGGTTGCAGGTTTGATCCCCAGGCCAGTCGGGGTTGTGTGGGAAGCAACCAATTGATGTGTTTCTCTCACGTGAATGTTTCTCTTTCTCTCTCTCCCTTCCTTCTACTCTATCTAAAAATTAATGGGAAAACATTCTCAGGTGAGGATCAACTAAAACATTTTTTTTGGTCATAATTTCTAAAAAAAATATTAGAAACCCCTCATCCCCACCACCTTTTTTTTTTTTTTTACCTTAACAACTGATCCTCCAGACCTGACTTGGTTACAGTGAAATTGATGATGGTAACTTTAATGCACACCTAGGAAAAGAGCGAGTACATTAAAATGCTGAAGTTCAGACTAATCAAATAAGTCATTCTTTATTAGAACATGGCTCATTACCTGGCTGGACGTGTCTCAGGTTTAATTGTGAACCTACTCACGCGCCCCCCCACACACACCTAGCATACTCTGTCTTACAAAATCGTAGTATGATTTTCCCTGCCTGTACGACTGACCGTCTTGTTCCTCAAATGCCACAGTTACAGGTGGGCCAGCGAAGGATGACAAAGCAGCAGGGTTACAGAATCAGTTGCTCGGGTTCAAATTCCAGGTGCACCTTTTAGTACAGGTATGATGTTGGCCAAGCCCTTCACTCACACTGAGCTTTAGTTACTGATATTTCAACATTGGGATGATATTAACAACTCAGAAGGTATTCGTGAGGACCCACTGAGGTAATCAAATCACATAGTTACAGTAACTTGCACATACATAGTTTGTCCTAGTTAAAAAGATGTTATTGATAATAGAGCTTTACACATCTCATCATAACATTTTTATGAACAATTATTGCTATAATATTCTCACATTATTTAAATGTCAACAGCAAGAAGAAAAATATAATAAGGGTAGGTGTTTGAATGTCATGTATTTTATATGTTATTCTTATTTTATCTACAAAACAAATCCTTGAGGTAGGCGTTCTCTCCGTCTTATGGTTGACTTGAACATCTAAGAAGCAGAGTAATTCACCCACAGTCACAGAGCTGGGGCTGGGTAAGGTGTGCAATGCCCCCTCTCAAAAGTTCAAGGAGTAAGCCCTGGCCGGTTTGGCTCAGCGGTTAGAGCGTCGGCCTGCAGACCAGAGAGTCCCGGGTTCGGTTCCCGCTAAGGGCACGTACCTCGGTTGCAGTTTGTCCCTGGCCCCGGTTAGGGTCATGTGTGTGGCAACCACTCGATGTGTCTCTCGCACGTCGATGTTTCTCTCTCTCTCTTCCTCCCTCTCTCCCTCCTGCTCTATCTGAAGATAAATGCAAAAATGTCCTTGGGTGAGGAAAAAAAAATTAAAAAAAAAAGTTCAGTGAGTGAGAAGTCAAAGGTTGTAAGTCAGCCCATCGGTCTTTTCTTAACTCTAAAACGAGACTTTGGGCACGAGCAGTGGCTGACCCGGAAAACCTGACCTAGGCTTTTGGTGGCATTTCCCTCATCTTATTCAAGGAGCGTGTCTGTTTCTTCCACGCTGAACACATCTGCGAAGACAGGCGACGAGGAAGTCGGGAACTAAAGTGAAAATGGCACTGTTTGAAAGGATCTAGTTAAAGATATTTCTGAAAGTGTGTGTGTGTTGGGGGGACGAGGAATAAAGTTCTGATTCGTGCAGCCCCTTCCCTAACTGTCTGAGCCCTCTTAGGGAAGGGGGGACCTGCGGGGCTGGGAAGACCCTGCTGAGTGTGCGGCTGTTCCTGGAGCTCGGCCACACGGAGAGGTGGGGTGGAGGAGTGGGGGGGAGTGCCCCTCAGAGCCCCTCTGGGGAGGGAGAAAGGAGCCCAGCTGTTTTCATTGCTGTGGGACGGCCTTGGGCTCAGCAGCACAAGAGAGGTTCTTCTGGGTCCTTTTGTGGTGCAGGGACATGTGTATGAAGTGGGGTTCACACAGCTCCCTCAAATAGTCTAAGCGCACAAGGAAGGGGACGAGATGACTCCTTCCCCATGACGCTAAGTACGGACACACTGGGCATTTGACTCATGATTCTCTGATGTTGCCAGTCAGCAGTTTTCAAGCAGACAACCTCTGTTTGGGGCTGCATGCCGTGGGCACCTGCACACTTAAACATCGACAGTCTCCCCTAGCCCCCCAGACTCTCCATGAAACTCTGATGCATGTCTCAGCCACAAGGGGAGGGCACAGACAGCCTTGTGCTGAAGGAGGGGGAGGAGTGAGTAGAGAGGGTGGTGCCCAGTGATGTGAGGAGCAGCTGTGGACCAGGAGGAGCTGGTGAGAGGGTCGGAGAGGTATGCAGGGGTGAGGCAGGGCCGCGGCCTGGGGACAAAGTGGGAAGGACTGGAGTCCCAACCAGATGGCCAGTAGAAGGGCGACTGGAATCAGAATCAGGACTCACAAGAGACACAAGAGTGGTGGGTGATGGAAGGAAAGAGGGGTTTGGAGGGGGAGGAGGGAGCGGGGTCGAGCTGTGCCCTCCAGGTGGGAACCCACCTCACTTCAGAGACCTGTCACACCACACTGATCCATTCAGCTGGGAATCCCAGACCCACAGCTCATACCTCAGGCAGGTAGTGGGGATTTGGCAATTTGGTTGTCATGTAGAAGCGGAAATTTTTATCGTAATCAATGTCTGCGTCTCCGAGGCGAATGAGCAGTCGGCCACCACTTACGAAGGTCTGTTTCAGAAGAATGGGTTCTAGAGCTGGATCCAAGGTTTCTTTAAGCTTAAAGATTAAGACAAAAGTGCAAAGAAACAGGCATTAAAATGGATGATGTCGCAGTCTTTGCTGAGAGTCACCGCGGTTTGCTGCTTCAACGGTGCTTGGATGGGACCTGGCACTCGTCCCTCATCCCAGCCAGCCACCAGACCAGCCCTCCACCACCTCACAGCGCCCTGGACACCCAGGCCCCTGGGCACTCCAGGGCCGCGAAGCCGGAACTGCCACCGGTCCCCCAGGCCGCCATCAACCCGGAGCTCCACGCTGCCTACGTCTCACTGCTCTGCCCGCCGTGACGGGGCTTTCAAAAATTTGCAGATATTTTCTTCACCAGGCTCATGAGGAGAGGGGACATGCTGAGAGCTGATGAAGCTGCGGAACCGATGGGGTGGCCGAGTCTTCCTCTGGGACAGCAAGGAAGCAGCCCTGAGGCCTGGGGGAACGGTTGCATGCAGCGGAGTGTGCGTTACACTCGGAAAGAAAGTGCAAATCAGTCCCTGCTGGACTGGCACAGACAGGCCACCGACAGAAAGGACCCTCATTTGTGTGACGTCATTGAAACTCATGACCTGAACTGAGCAGGTGAAATCCATCACAGAATCTCTGACATGCACATCCTGGGGGACAGTCCGTGTCAGGGTTACCTTTACCTCCCCTACGAGTTGTACCCAACCATTCACTGTGTTCTTTCGTTTCTACCGTTCCTTCAAATACAGTACTTTGGTACCCCTCTCCCCCCAAATGGATGACATCAGCTTCTCCAAATCCCTTAGGCCTCCAAATTTACTTTGAACAAGCAGTTTTTTAGTGATCGCGTGGATATTTCATAATGTCCTCTCATGACCTCCGACAGTGTTCATTTTTCAGTGATTGCTCTAGCAATAGCCTAAGGAAGAGAAAGAACGAAGAAAGGGGAGTCGCTGCAGGTGGCCCTTCAACAGGCCCCAGGTGAAACGGACTGGCCCGCCGTCCAGGCCGCTCGAAGTCCTGAGCTGGCCGTCTGCAGCCTGCTGTCCAGATCTGGCCTCTGCGGCCTGTTTCTGTGTAGCTCTTGAGCTAAGAATGGCTTTTACTTTTTTAAAGGGTGTAAAAAGAAACAAACAAGCTAACCCTCCAAGCCAAACCAAAACACAGAAGAATCTTGGTTCTGAGGATGTTTGTACAGAGACTGCGTGTGGCCTGAGAAAGCAAACATATCTGGCTCTTTGAAGAAAAAAATTGTGGACCTCCATTATATAAAACAGTTATCTTTTCCCCCTCAAAGCAAATCTGATTATTGGCGAGAACTTGGACATACAGACTTTGCCCACAGACCCCACGGCAAACGTGTTTGTCAGCGTGCGTGTGACGGGGGCCCATGGCTCAGGCCGTCAGCATTTGATTGTAATTGATAGTTCACACATTTATTTCCACTGGGACATGGTACCCAAGCATGAAACTCTTAAAAGTTTATGAGATAGAAGTTTCCTTACTCTCATGATGCAGTTTCGTACTTCTAAAATTCTGTTCTGTTCCAGTAAACAATGCTGATTGAGACAGACTAACTCGATTTCGCACACACCCATGAATGGGTGGAGACGAAGTTGAAAGATCCCACCCACAAATGCAAAAGCAGCTGGCGTAGGAGGCGGGTGACTCCGTCAGGGAGAGCGGGAGAGGGCTCATCGTCCTGTTCCCGTCCTGTTCCCGCCTGGGGCCCTGAGCTCGCAGCTAGAGCAGAACCCCTCTGCCGCCCAGGGCGGGACAACATGGCAGAGAGTCTCTCGTCTGCTGCTTATGCAGAAACCTGGGGGTTAAGAATCCAAGATGGCTAACCTAACTGTGGTAACGATTCTGAGAGACCTTACCTTCTCCTGTAACTTCAGGCTCTGAATGGGGACCTGGGACCCATTACAGAACCTTCCCTGTGTGGGTCAAGGCCAGAAGCCACACATGAAGCTTCTTGTGCTCTTTGTAGCTGGGGGGCGATTTGCTGAGGATTTTGTAGGCAGCTGAGGCTGCTCAGACAACTCATTGAAACTTCCTGTGCCTCAGCTTCCTCACAGGTAAGGGACACCAGTGAGATGGCAGTGAGGATTAAAGAATTAATGTACATAAAATAGCAAGACCGGGTGGCGTGGAGCGAGCACTCAGCACGCGGGAGCTGATGTTCACGGTGATGCCTGGTCCAGGCAGCACGCGGTGTCTCAGCTCAGCTGCCCAGCCAGTCTTTTCTGAGCTTGTCACCAGTCTGCTGCAGCAGAGATGCATCTAGGTCAGGTTCATGAAGGCTCAGCTCATAGCCTGTACTTTCGCTCCCTCGTCCTTATCTTACACAAACGATGTAAATTAGGTAGATGGACCACAGCCACTGACCAGTCTCTTTCGTGCCCACGGCCTCTGCACCTGCTGCCCTTTGCCCGGGAAGCCCTTCCCTCTCAGCTCTTCACAGGGCTGAGCTCATCCGACAGGTCACAGTTCATTTGTGACCACCCGTGGCCATGCATGTACATTCCTGTCCTATCCCCCGCCCCCACCTTACTGGCTGTTAGCACTGGGCTGGCCCCTTCAAAGCCCCTATCACAAGTTCCCCTCCTCCCCTTCTCTCGATTTCCTCTCTCTTTTCTGTTTACTTTACTACCCCCAACTCGATGGTAAGCGACGGAGGCAAGGACCACATGTGTATTGTTTGCCGTTGATTCTCAAATAACGTGTGCTGAGTGAGTGAACAGTTTCGAAAACATCTATTCTCGAAGTCATCTGGAAGAAATGGAGCATTTACTCAACAAACATCCTTTAAAAAAATAACAAACATTCATTCTTGTCACATCACTAATCTAATTCCGACCTTGTACCTCAGGAGACTTGTGTCTAGCCCCTGGACTGTTGCACTGGTGTCACGTCACTAGTGTGTGTGGATGGTCCCCAGTCGCCGTAGTGCGTGGGATTCCCGGGGCAGCTCACCATCAAGAGCCACCATGAGGCCCGAGAATCAGCACCGTCAGAAAACAGAGCCCATCCCCGTTCACACCAGAACGATGCCTGCAACCAGCAAGTGTCGTTCACTCAGCAGATGGCTCGCTCTGGGCAAGTGTATGGTTCAAGAAGCAAAGCAATTGGTTTGACTGACTTGAACATGGACCTGACCGGTGTCATTAGCATGACGCAGACACGGGGTGTGGGTTCCAGACAGGATCTGAGAGCTGGGAACTAGCACGAGGAAAGAAGAGCGAGAAGCACACCTCTTCCAGTAAGACAGGTAAACCCAGCCGGATGGAGTTTTCAAGCGTGCGTAAGAAATTGCTATCCGTGAGCTTAATGATCTTCAAACCACTTTTGTTTTCCCTGTTCCTTATCCAACGGTTGGCCTGCATGAGAAAGCACAGGGCGGGACATCTGCTTCAGAGTTTTGTAAATGGCTAGAAGGTGAATGTTTTTCAAGTTTAGAAATTTTGTTCAATGTAGAAACAGGTTTGAAAGGTAAAAAAAATAAAAAATAAAAAAAAAAAAGATAAAATAAAATACCATTCCCCCACAAATAAAAACATGTTTTAAGCCTGACGTTTGGGCTTTTTCATTTTATTCAAATTTGGAACAAATGAAGAAAAGACCCATCTGGAAAGCAAACCCGTACTTGGGCTGCTCCAGCCAGTGTCTCTGCTTTCCCCGTGGCTCCGTTTCCAAACCCTGTGTAGTATAATCTGAACCACGGATGCAGGAGTCAGGTAATGGGATTGCACAAATTCTAGGTAGGCTGGCCCTAAATATCACCAGACTCTTGTCATTTCAACACCTCCTCAGACCTTTTGGAAACAAGGAATATACAGGAATGAATTTCCGCTCCCATAGAACACAGAAAAGTAATGGTCAATCCCCTAAACAAAATCAATCAAAATGAAGTTTGCAGAGCCCATAGACGCTTCTGTTTTCTACATCCACGGAATGAGGGACTTGGGCTAGAAGTCCCTCCAGGTGTCTACCTCCAGGGTCTCACAAGTCTGTTCAAGTCCCCTTTGGGATCTGGAATGGACAGCTCAGCCTTAAGCAGAGTCAACGGGCTGCTCTTCATCTGAAGAAGCACTTGGTACACACCTGATCTTGGGGATCGATCATCAAAGGCCACCGTCTCCCTTGAGTAACCAGAATGCCATTTTCCGTTGATATCATGTCTCGGGGAAGCCCGTCCGAGTTCCACTGCCGTATTTCGTAGGGATCTCCAAGAATGTTAATGAGACTGAAGGAGGGATTGATGGGGATCTCCAGAGACTGACAGTCCTGGATCCAACACTCGATGAGCTGCAGAGGGAGGAGAGCGTACTTGTATGGAACAGGAGCCCTCAGTAAGTGAGGACACACACAAACCATTGGGTCAGGAGTGAGTCCTGCCAGGCCCCACAGGCATCCTGGCCCAGAGCATGGGACACTGGAAGTGGACTAAAAATCAGGAGATCTGAGTCCTTTGAACATGTCACCGCCCTGTCTGGACCTCAGTTTGATCACGTGTAAATCACAAGGATTGTCACAGCAGTCTTCAATCAGGGATGTACTGCCCCTTGTGGGAGAGTCTAGAAGCATGTGGGGAAGTTGGGGTGAACACAATGGCCGTGGGAGCTGCCAGCAATTAGTAGATGCGGGAGAGGGACGTGAGCACTGTGCCTCCTTCGATGAGTGGTACAGTCGTGCACAACAGAACTGCCTGTCCCCCGGGGACACCCATCACCACTGCCTGTAGGCACCCGATGATCCCTGAGCTCCCGTGGAGTCTGCGTGAGTCCCACACCAACTAGGTGTGGTAACTCAAAGACAAGGGTGACACATTTTTAGGAAGGCATTTCATAAAAATGGCTTGAAAAGCACTCCCGCTAACTCAGATTCCGGCTCCTCCCTTTGCCTAGCCCTCAAGCAGCCCCAGCAATCCAGAACACTTCGTCCTGGCTGACTTTAGATGCCACTTCTGATCATGACAGCAGGGGACTCCCCGTCCCTTCTTCTTCCCCCAGGTTCTTGTGCTGTGTAAGTAAACGACAAATAACTTTCTAAGGCAGGAAAGGAGAGGGAGGGAGGTGTTAAGGAAAGGCCGTGTGGGGGGGGGGGTAGGCTATCCCTGGCTGACGGGAGAGGTGAAGGGCTGGGCTGTATGAATATATTTCCCGATGGAGAACCTCCACAGTGCATAGCCTCCATCGAAACTCAGAAAAACGACCCGCCCTCCTCCTGCCAGCATCGTTTCAGCTGCTTCTCACCGCTGCCGACAGAAACTGGTTTTCTCACCAGCTGCCTGTACTGGGCTGTGAAGGCCCCATAGTAGGCGACGCAGGCTGCTGCTATGAACACGTTGCCGATGATATTCGGTATCTCCTCGTTGAATTTCTGGATGGTTTCTTCCCATCGAACTTGCTCATCTCCTAAAGCAGCCGTCAGCTTTCCAGCGCGTAGCAGACGTGCCTTGGTCAGGGCCATCGTCTTGGCTGGAAAATGGTCAGACAGTCAGGTTCTGCTAGTTAATCTCTTCCTAAAATAGCAGAAGTTTGCTCACCTGCTTCTGTTTATAGCCGAATTAGCGTTATTTAATAACTCTGGCTGAAGATGGCACTCTCTCTGTGCCCCTGTAGTCTTTATTTTCTGAATCAAACTCATCCGTTGCTTTGTGTTACAATGTAACATGCCCCGACAAGCCATATTCCCACACAGGAGCTGAATATACACAATATTCCAGTTCTCCTAATTTTATACTAGAAGGCATTCACTGACCAGTCTAATGGAAATACGTCCTGCGTGCTGAATGAAAGCGGAGATACGACTGGCTGCCTTAAAACTCTTTCTACTTTTGAAAATCAGGCATTTCCTGACCTAGATGCATTTTATGATTTGCTTACCCAGACTTTCTTTCTCGTTCACACTTTTCTTGTATTTATCTTCTAAGGCCTGTATTTGATCTTCCACTTGTTTCAGCAATGCTCGCTTTTCTTTCAGAGTGGCCAGAGTAACATCGAGTTCAGCCTAATAAAATAGGTAAACACTTACAGATAGGACCAAAGAGAAGGCGGAATTTGCCCATTCATAATACATTTTTTAAAAAGTAGCATTTCTGTTCCCCTTTTCATGTCTTCAAAGGCTTTGATATGAGATACAAAGTTAAAACAAATCTAAAATCGAATGAGATGAGAGCAGAAGCAAACACATGAACACAAAACAGAAACAAAGTCCAACAAAACAAATCCTTGAAGGAACAGGGAAACAGATTGACCGAGCATTTGGGGAGAATTAGTTACTAGGCTGGATTATCGCCTTGAAAGGACGAAACAAATGAAATATTCACGCAGCAGTGAAGGCGGAGCTTTCCTGCCCGGTTCTGCGGGGCCAGGGTCTGCACACTTTGGCCTGCAGGCCAGTTCCAGCCTGCTGCCTGGTTTTGAATGGGTTGTGAGCTGGTGGTTGGAGAAAAAAAAAAAATCAAAAGAATAATATTTCATAACACATGATGAGTGTATGAACTTCACAATCCAGTGTCCATAAATCAAATTATATTGGAATACAGCCATGCATATTCATGTGTGAATTCTGATGGCTGTTTCTATGCTGCGAGGGCGGCGCAGAGTAACTGCAGCAGAGACCCCCTGGCCAGGGCAGCTGAAAACACTTGCTCTCTGATTCTTTATAGGAAAAGTGTGCCAACCTCTGTTCCATAGCCACAGTTCCTTCTGTAACCTGCTCCATAAGTGAGCATTCTGTTCTGCTTGGGACCTCATTTCCAATGGCGGATGAAGCTGGGTTTCAGAACCTCAGGTGGCACCATCAAGGGTAGAAGTATTTAGAAAAGGGAAACATAGAGCCCCATGCCCTAGGGACCCCCCAAAATACTATAGGCAACGTGAATATACTAAGAACTCATTTTCCTTTTATGCTGGAAGAGGGCTGATTTTAGAGGTCGTTTCTGAAAAAAAAAAAAAAAATCTTTGCCAACTATTTTTGAAAACAGAAATGAATTTCCAAGAGCGTTGTTGCTATCTGTATCGCACAGGGTCACACTGGCAATGACGAGGGGAGCTTGAATGATGGATGATCATGGCCTTTGACTCTACAGAATGCCACAACGCAGCGAATGTACCTGTGCGGCACGGAGCTTTTGTCTCTTTGGCTCGACCTCCTTGACGACCCGGGAGTACAGATCCATCGCTCTCACCCACATGCACATGGATTTACACGCTTTGGACACTTTCTCTACTTTTTCAGGCACAAAATCAGGATTATTAATGTACTTCTGAAGCTTTGCCAATATTTGAGGCTTTATGTTTTCCTTATCATATTCTAGGAGTCTTCTTAGAAAATTAGAGTCACCAAGAAGTTGCTTTGCTGTTGGCCAGTCAGGCCTGAAAGACAGACATGGGAGGTTACTAGCACTGTAAGAAAGTAACATGAACAAAGAAATGTCTTCCTTTGAGAACGTTAAGATATTATCCCAATCAGTGGGCAGTTTTAATCTCAATGCTATAATCTCAGTAAATGGTAGCTACGTACACCACAATTTATGGGCAGACAGGTAACTGGATGACTAATGTTTCATACTTCCCAGTTTTGAATTACAGAACTAGAAAGAATTACAAAATCACAGAGTTTTAGAAATGTAAGGCATTAGAGAAAAATGTTTTATTTTAAAATGCCCCAGGCACTCACATTCTAACCTTTTCTTAGTTTAGATCACCGAAGTCTCCTGCCAGGACACTACAATCACCTTCTAACTGGTTTTATGTCTCTCAGCCAACCTCAGCTCTGGTGAACTTTCCCCACACTGGTCTTTCTCACTTGAAAATCCGATAATGTTGAAAATGTCCAGTGGTTCTCAGTCCCCTGGGGTCAGGGCTCTTCACCTGTGCTTTGCACACCTGCCAGGCCCACCCAAGTGCTGGCCAGAGGGTCAGTAGGGAAGCCTGGCATGGGGGTGCTCTAGGCCTCTTGTCTTGCTTTGCTCATAGAAAGGTTTTTTATAACAGAATTTTTATTGAAAAATAAAAAGATTGTATTACTAAAGAAAGTTTGAAAACTATGTCTACAAGAATCTCCAAGACAAAACCTGAACTGCTTACCATGGTACATAGACCTTTCATGATGTAATCACTGCTCTCCTGCCTATCCCATCCCATCCCATCCCATCCCATCCCATCCCATCCCATCCCATCCCATCCCATCCTGCATCCCATCCCATCCCATCCTGCATCCCATCCCATCCTGTATCCCATCCCATCCTGCATCCCATCCTGCATCCCATCCCATCCCATCCCATCCCATCCCATCCCATCCCATCCCATTGCATCCCATCCCATCCCATCCCATCCTGCATCCCATCCTGCATCCCATCCCATTCCATCCTGCATCCCATCCCATCCCATCCCATCCCATCCCATCCCATCCCATCCCATCCTGCATCCCATCCTGCATCCCATCCCATCCCATCCCATCCCATCCCATCGCATCCCATCCCATCCCATCCCATCCTGCATCCCATCCCATCCCATCCTGCATCCCATCCCATTCCATCCTGCATCCCATCCCATTCCATCCTGCATCCCATCCCATCCCATCCCATCCCATCCCATCCCATCCCATCCCATCCCATCAGCATCAAAGATCCCTGGGCTCTCTCCATGGTCCCACTCTCTACCTGAGCATCCTCTCTCAAAAAAACCGACTCACATCTCCCCAGGGGCACTCTTACCTCAGCACTCCTAGTACTATGCAACTTTCTCATGTCTTAAAACTAATATGTTTTATGTCAGTCTCCCCAGCAGACTCTTTGTGCCTTGCAGGGAAGAACTTCATACCTTCCATCATCTAGCACAAAATAGATGTTCAAAAAAAAATGTTGTCGAATCACTTTGTTGACTGACTGCCCAAATCAATGACAGGGTGGAGAGGAGAATGAATGCTGAGAAAAACAGCAAAGAAATTCCACCAGGTGGTTTGGTAATACGTGATTCTGAATTACTCACTTGGCATTCAAGAGGATGGAAATTGCTTCCATAACAGTCATGACAAGGTCTGGGGGCTTTGTAAAAACTCTGATTTCAGAAATATCGGCTTTATCTAAGGAATCCAGTGCTTTATTGGCGGCTTCAAGTGCAGGCAGAGCTTCTTCAAGGTCTCTTTGAGCATCGTCAGCTATGGCCTGGGTTTCTTCGGCTTTCACTTTGGCCTTTGCTTCATCTTCTTGCACGACGTTGCGGACCTAACCATTGAAACACGACTGCTTAAGTAGTCTCAATAACTGAATTTCAACACTTTAAAACAAAGCCAATAGTAATGAGTCATATTTTTACCCTCCCCTTTGTCCATCTCATGCTACGTTGATAGAATAACGGAGAAAAAGTTATTAGAATAAACAGTCCCTTCTAGGAGAAGAGCAGGTGCTTTATATTTGTAGGTGGAACTTTTCTTACAACTCTCTTGGTGCCAATCATTTTCGGGGAGAGAACCAGACTGGTTTATTGAAGGGAGATGGTTTACAACTTAAAGGCATTGCTAAGTCTGTCTATCACTTAGTTATTTTAATGACATGTAAAATAAAAATCCAGTCCTTTGTCACTGTGTGTAAGTGATCAGTTGGTGCTCCAAGCTTTCCCACCCACAGGTTATGCGTGTACCTGATCGGCACTTTCTTGATCCACCGCCAATTTGTCCATCAGGGCTTCGACATCTTGTGATTTTGTTAAAAGGACAGGTTCTAAAGCGGAAAGATCTAATTTCATTTTATCTACTAGTTCGTTTGTTTCTAACAGCTTGGCGAGACCATGCTTCACCCGGTCACATGCCTAGATGACAATGAAAATATTTATTATAATGAGTATTATAAACTGTAAGCTTACTGGCATCTCTTACTCCTGTAGCAGAATTTTACATCTACGGAGTTGGAAAATCAGTTCATAATACTTAAAACTGTGAATGTAAAGAAATCTTCAGGTAACAGGACTCTAGGAACTGGCCATGACCTTCACCGTGGTTGGTCTGGATCCATGTCCCCTGGCCACTGGAGTGGGACATCACTGGACTGTGGGCTCACTAAGGGCCCACATGCTATTATTTTTATTTTCTGTGGTAGCTTGGTAGCATGTTGAATGAATGAGGGACAAGTTCAGATAGAAATTCCTGGAGGCTGCAGCTCTGAGAGCTGTGACAAGAGAATAACGGAAAGATGTCCTGAGTTAAATTACAGCAGACTGGAGGGTGGGAGGTAGAGACAAAGAAAGTTAACCAGTTAGTAGCCATGGGCCTAAACTAACAAGACTGCTCATGTTCCTGAATGTATGTTGAAACCTTTAATCAACTTCTACGTGGCTATTTCAGCGATTCTCTAGCTGGCCACCAGGCACCAGCATCTTGCTTATGCACGAACATTCTGGACTGATGTACAATGCACCTATCCCAGAACTCCCCAGCGTCACCTTCCCCAACCCCCTCATCTGTAGCCAATGTAAATTTTTTCAAAATAACGTACATCTTCCCCAAACTCATTGTCTGAAAGAGCCCTGTGAGCCCCAGGACAGTGGGCATATTCTCTTCTCCATCTAGTCCTGCTGCTGGTGGTTCAGACTGTGTGTCCCATGACCTGTCCCTTTTCTGGCCAGCATGTGGCTCAGTAAACCTTTTCTCTCAAGACAACTTTCAGCCTTGAAGGTTTTTTTGTTTTTTGTTGTTAACACTTGTTTCCTCAGGATGGTCAGCAGGGCTGAGAACCCCCAGGGAGACAAGTGTCCTAGGTCCTTCACTTTGGTTGGTGGATCAAAACCCTGCTTCCCAGTGGTTGGAAACTTTTAACTAGGATCAAAGGGTGGTATCTGGCTGAGAAGACACCTAGGAATAATGTTTTTGAAGATGAGTCAGAAAGCTTGGTTGAAATGGGCAGGTTTCAAAAACATTTAAGTTCTTTTACATTTACCAGGTGAAAATCCACGGAAAAACATTTAAAATAGATAAAATGGTAAATGCTTCCATTTTTATTGTGTGGAACATTTTAGGACATGTTAATAGCCTGATGATGATGATGATGGTGATGATGATGGTGGTGGTGATGATGATGATGGTGGTGGTGATGATGATGGTGGTGATGGTGATGATGGTGATGGTGATGATGATGGTGGTGGTGATGATGATGATGGTGGTGGTGATGATGGTGGTGATGATGATGATGGTGGTGGTGATGATGATGGTGGTGATGGTGATGATGGTGATGGCAGCCACTATTTCCTGAGTGACGCCCATGCATCAAATCACACACCGAGCACTTCACAAATGGTCTTTTTAAAATTCCACAATAATCCAAGAGGTAGGTTATAGATATTTGAAACCTTATTTTCTACCAAGATTTAGAGAATTTATAAAATGTGCTCAAGGTGGTGCAGGAAGAAGGAGGCAGAGGGTAAGTTGTTCAGAGTCTGCCTGACACTGACGCCTCTGCTCCTACTGGGAACAATGGGCTCATTAGATGAGCAAACCCCAACTCTGTTGCTTAACAGAAGTTTTCCTGCTTATCAAATACTGCAGAGATGACGAGTTCTCTTTCTTAACTTTGATGCTGTCAATGTTACTCATTCTACTGAGTCAACGACACTTATGTAAATGACAGAAGACAAAACATAAATATCAAGGGAGGGGAAGACCTGTGGACCAAGAGCATGAAATACTTTTTCATCATATTGTAGGTTGTCAAGGGAACACGTCAGGATGGGGAGGGCGTCCAGCAGGTAAGATGGCACACAGATCGTCCACTCATTCTGGAAAAAGTTTCGAGTTCAAGCAGCCCAGGTACGTGCCCTTGACTGGGAATGGAACCTGCAATTCTCTGGTGTGCAGGCTGACGCTCTAACCACTGAGCCACGCTGGCCAGGGCATACAGTGTTTTTAAATTGATTAACATTAAACTCACTGAAACCGACTGCTTCCTTTTGTCACTGAGCATAGTCAGGTAGAGATTGATGAGCTCCAGGTAGGAGGTGGGCGTGGTGTAGTACCGCCGCCGGAGCTCGGTGTAATAGCGCTCTGCCATACTGGAGACACTCAGGTGAACATTCACGCACATGAGGGAGAGCTTTCCTTTTAGTTCATCACTTCCAGCCTCAAGGTTTGAGAAAAATGTGTTTGACACAGAAAGAAGTGCTTCTCTGGGCCACTGTAAATAAAGAGATCATTCAAAAAAATCTTGCTCATTTCCATAACATACGGTTTAACAAATAAGAAAAATGTGTATCTCTGGAACTTTTCCTTACCTTATCCCATCCCTCCCCCTTTCACCTAGTTAACTCCTACTCATGTCTCTGATGTTTAATGAACTGAATGGCTGTGTTCATTAGAGGGGTCTGGGTCTGCATTTGCTGTCCTCAGCACAGTGTCTGGCACATGGTAATCATTTAATAAATACTTATTGATTAATGAATACACAATTGGGTGTCTCTGGGATAACTCCATGAATAAAATCACATGTATTACAGGGACCGCATGTGCTCAGTCTGTTTATTATGCAGTTTGACTTCAGGTCCATTATTATAATTATTATCTTGTTCACCTCAGCTTCTTTGCTTCTCTTGTGTTCCTTTGAGCTCACCTGAGCCTTACTTAGTCGAATGCAACTTTCTGTCACCCCAGGCCTGTGACTGCAGCTGAGCATGGTGGAGAAAAACACATCCATGCTGACTGGCCTCCCTTTAAATTCACGGCAACTAGCTCGAGCGGGTTCTTAGTGCAGACCGGAAATGCTTCTACATTTCTAATGCATCCCTAATGTACTCCTAAGTGAGTATTTTACACCCTGTGCTACTTTCTCAGACTGTTAACACTTCCTCTTTTCTCTTCATTCCCAGCTGTAACCTTGCTTCCCAAACCACTAGGAAAAAAAAACACACAGAAACAATGAAAACAGAACTTTAATGAGTCAATGAGCTCTCTCCTCCCTGCATCCGTGTTCACACACTCTGTCTTCCTTCCTGGTACTCTGGGGTAAGCTGTGCACGCTCCCTGCCCAAGTCAGCCCCTTCCCTGATGACTCGATTCCATCCCTTCTTTTCTACTGAAAGGCATTTGTCCAACAAGGCTAACTCTGTCTGCTGCACCATCAATACATTTCTTTTTTCCCGATCATTTCCGTCAGCACACACACGTGCTCTTTGTGTTCCTCATTTAAAAATACTTCTCTCTTCACCACACATACCCCTCTAGTTATTACCCATCTCCTGGTGTTCCTTCGGGGCAAAACTGCTTGAAAGAGTTGGCAGTAGTCCCCCCTTATCCGTGAGGGATACCTTCCAAGACCCCCATGGATGCCCAAAACTGTGAATGGTACTGGACCCTATACTTCCTGTGGGTTTTTTTTCTTATACATACATACCTTTTCACTTAAAGGAAGCACTTAATGGCTTCTCTTTGGCATATCTAAATACTGTCACTACTATTGTGCTTTGGGGCCATTACTAGGTAGAATAAGGGTTACTTGAACACAAGCACGTGATACCTGGACAGTAGATCTGATAGCTGAGACGACCACTCAGTGACTAATGGGTGGGTAGCAACACAGCGTGGATATGCTGGACAAAGGAAGGATTCATGTCCCGGGAAGGACAGAGTGGGATGGTGTAAGATTTCATCATGCTACTTAGAACGGCATGCAATTTAAAACTTACAAGTTATTTACTTTTGGAATTTTCCACTTAATATTTTTTGACTGAGGTTGACCCCAGGTAACTGAAACCATGGAGAGCGAAACTGTGGATAAGGGGGGTGCTACTGGACTCATTGTCTCCGATCCCTCTTCCCTCTTCTCTCCTGAACCTTATCTCCCATCACGCCACGGAAGCAGCTCTTGTCAAGATCACTGACTTCTACATTGCTAAATTCAACACTGTCCTCTTCCTTTATAAATTCTGTTTGGCCTTTGCTTGACAATTGTCATGGTCATCTCTTGCATATGAGTGAATTATGGGCTTTAAAGCTAATGCAAGCAAGTCCAACTTCTCAGGGAGATATCGTGGGAAGTCACCAACCTCGACAAACCAGTCGATGGTGCAGCAGTTCACAAGGGACGGAAACATACGGCATCGGGACCGGAAGGCCTCCCCCACGGGGCTCATGCAGAGGACAATGTGCAGTTTCTGACGGATTCTGTTAATGAAGTACTGAAACACCTGACCAAAAAAAAAAAAAAGGAATAATTTTTCAATAAAAATAAAGATGAAGCAACAATGAAAACAAATGTTGGCTAATGCCTCCGAGCCTACCAATATCAATTTAAAAATGTCAGTGAAGTAAATGTGTGAATTGTTTTAACATCCATTCCAACCTCTCTCATGCAGTCTGGAAAGACTAAAATTGACACTTTGCAGACGCCTTTGCACCTAAGGTTCTGGACGTGATGAAGATCCTCCTCACCAGTGCATTTAAGGAGATCCCTTGAATAACTGGAGAGAGGTATTCACACACGGTTTTGCTCTGGGGTAGAGGACCACCAGGGGACAGATACAGGGTGCAGGGCAATGCTTTTGCAGGTGCAGAGCCTGGTAGAAGTGGCATGGACCCGGAGCCACTATCTCCAGATGTAGCTCCTGTTGGAGGAGGTCACTGAGAGGACGTGACCGCCAGATGGCCCATCAGCTGGACCCCCTCCCCTGTCCTTAGACTGTATGTTCTTCCCACTGCTCCCACAGTGGGAGTCATTTCAAGGACAACGTCTTGAGAGAGTAATGTGTTGTTGAGACCGTCTGGACAATATACATGCCTGAACCCAGTTATGGCTTCTATGTAAACTTGTAAGATTCTGGTGGGCAGATGTGGAGATCTACTCATCTTGCAGATACTCAAGACAAAATCCTCATATGTAAATTCCCTCGCTTATTAAACCGGCCACCGACCAATCTGGAGTGGTCTGCCTCTTCCTTCAGTCTCTCCTTGCTCTCTGTGACAGGGGCCAATTTCAGACCCCGCCCCCCCCTGGGAACTCCAAGGTTGCGAACCAACAGCTCCTATTTCAGCTGCTGCCCCATAGGGTGAAGGGTGCATGGCTTTGGAGCTGGCAGCTGAAGCATGCTGATGGCTCTGGTGGCTTCCTGGCCCAGCAGGAAAGCCGTGGCAGAGGCTGCAGCTTCCTCGACCACTGACTTCTACAGTGTGCATTTCACATTCATTCCAAGGAATTCAGCCTGGAATCTTTCTTTGGCCCTCCCAATGATGGTATGCCTTGAATAAAGCCATTTCTTTCTGCTTACATTAGCTAAAGTAGACCCTGCTTCAGTACCTATATACTCTGACTTAGCAGAAGAGGAAATTCTCTTGAAAGGACACAGGAGACAGAAATGGAAGTGGACAGCAACTGTGTTGGGGGGTGGGGGAGATGCATTTTTGTTTTAGTTGTGCCATAGCCTTGCTGATGGGCAAGGGAGTCAACAGTACTGGACCCCTCAGGCAGGGCACTGAGGGCATGTGAAATATATTTGGACGAGACTATGACCTCCATGGGGGCAGTAGGGTTTCTGCTTTCCATGGACTTCTCTGGTGAACCAACGCTTTGAACGCAGGAAATACAATGTCAAGAATTACAAAGGAAACCAATTATACGAAAAAAGCAATTCCATCCACAGACTCCTTAAGGAGATTTGTTGACCATTTTTAAAAGGCTGAAACAATTTCTTGCTTCACAAAGCCATATACCATGTCTCACCTCATCCCTGTTCCCCTCGGAAATTCCAGCTTCTTTTGCTCTTGGTCTGGTGGCTGCTAAAACCTGCTCCAGGTCATCCTTTTCAAATAAATTGGGCACTTCACCCGAGTTCAAGATGTTATTTATATCTTCTAGGAACTCTTCCACCACAATCTGAACAAGGAAGCCGAGTGATCATTATAACTCATTCAGCCGTTGTACATTTACTATACGTATATTATAAAGCAAACATTTGATCAAAATTCACACTGTTAGTTTTATCTTTGAGAGAAGATAGTCTTAAAAATTAGATAGAATCTTAATATTCTAACATAGGAAGTGCATTGATTTTTGGCATTCCTCTTCCACATGGCTCAGTCATGGGTGCGAGCATTTCATAGTCCACTCCTTTCAGCCAGCATTCTATCGTAAATATTAACCCATAACTCTGTGGAGTACTCATCATATTTACAACCATTATTGGGAGCACAACACACCATGGACTGATGTGCCATACATTTACACAAACTTAGGTGGTATAAAGTCTTATTTACATTATAAGAACATATTTAGGCCTATAGTTTTTCTCCCTAGTTGGATTTATTTCCTGGGGATAGATTTCAATCTTCTTGTTTTGTGGCCTAACATATGGTCTCTCTTAGAAAATGTTTCATGTGTGCTTGAACATAATGTGTATTCTTTTGCTGTTGGATGTAACATTCTGCATATGTCTGTTAGATCCATTTGGTCTGTTCATGGTTTCCTAATTAATTCTCTGTCTGGATAATCTATCCATTGTTGAGAGTGGGGTATTAGAGTCCCCAGTTACTACTGTCTATTTCTCTTTTAGCGATGTATTTTTGATTTACATATTTTGCTGGTCCAGTTTCAGATGTGTAAATATGTATATCTACATAGTCTTGATGGATTGACTCCTTTATCATTATATAATGACTTTTATTTTTATTTATTTATTTATTTATTTATTTATTTATTTATTTTTTACCATTTTTAGTTTAAAGACTACTTGTCTGATATAAGTATAGCTACTTCTTTTTTGGGGGGTGGGTGGATACGATTTATTTGAAAAATCTTCTCTAACCTTCACGTTGTCTTTGTGTATCTTTAAGGCTAAAGTGAGCCTCTTGCAAGCAGCATAGATTAAATCATATTTTGTTAAATCCCCTCAGCCATTCTATGTCTATTGATTGGGGAATTTAAACCATTTATATATAAGTAATTATTGCTAAGTAAGGACTTACTATTGCTATTCTGTTTATTGTTTTCTGGAGCCATTGTTCTTGTTTGGTATTCTGCTGGTTTTTGTGTGTTTTGATGTCTTTTTTTTTTTTTAATTCCTCACTCGAGGATTTTTTTTCCATTTATCATCAGATAGAGTAGGAGGGAGGGAGAGAGAGGGAGAGACAGAGAGAAACATCAATGTGATAGACACACATTGACTGACTGCTGCCCACACGACCCGACCAGGGCCGGGGATGAACTGTAACTGAGGTACGTGTCCTTGACTGAAATAGAAAACGCAACTCATTGGTCTGTGGGCCGACACTCTAACCGCTGAGCCAAACCGGTCAGGGCTTGATGTCTTCTGATATGCTTTGACTTCTTTACCATGTTCTTTTGTGTAATTACTACAGGTCACTTACATAAAATATTTTAAAACTGTAACACCCTATTTTACATTGATAACAACTTAACTTCAATATTATTCCTAAACTTTACACTTTTCTCCTCTCCTCACATTTTAGGTCATTGATGCTACATTCTTTTTCTTTTTTCTTTTGTATTTATCTTCAGATGAGCAGGAGAGAGAGAGGTAGGAAGAGAGAAAAACACTGATATGAGAGAGACACATTGAGTGGTTGCCACCCACACAACCCCAACCAGGGCCGGGGACTGGTGGCTGCTAAAACCTGCTCTAGGTCATCCTTTTCAAATAAATTAGGCACTTCACCTGAGTTCAAGATGTTCAACTGCAACCGAGGTATGTGCCCTTAGCAGGAACCAAACCTGGGACTCTGGTCCACGGGTTGATGCTCTAACTGTTGAGCCAAACCGGCCAGGGCCAATTCACAAGTTTTTACATTGTGAATACAATAACAGATTATTGTAATTATGGTTATTTTACTATGTTTGTTTTTTTAACTTTAAAATGAACATTGTAAATGAAATGTACACCACCATTTTCATATTACAGATTCTAACTCTGACCATGTATTTACCATCACCAGTGAGTTTTGGGTACCTTTTTGTATTTTTATAATGTTAACTAGAATCCTTTTACTTCTACTCAAAGAGCTTCCTTTAGCACCTTGTAAGCAGGTCTAGTGGTGATGAACTTAGCTTTTGTTTGTTCGAGAAAGTATTTATATCTAAGTTCAGAAAGATAGCTTTGTGGGGTATAGAATTCATGGTTGACAGTTTTTTCCCCCTTCAATATTTTCAATATATCATCCTAGTCTCTCCTGGCCTGAAAAGTTTCTGTTGAGAAATTCTCTGATCATTTCATGGGGGTTCCCTTGTATGTAACTTGTCTCTTTTCTATAGGTGCTTTAATAAATGTCTCTGCCAATTTAATTATAATTTGTCTTAGTGTAGCCCTATTCGGGTTCATCTTATTTTGGATTTTTTGGGCCTCATGAATCTAGATGTCCATTTTTCTCCCTAGGTTTGGAAAGTTTTCAGCCATTATTGATTTAAATAAATGTTCTCTTTCCTTCTCTTTATCTTCTTCTTCTGGAATTTCCATAATGTGGATATTGTTTCTTTATATTGTGTCCCAGAAGTCCTGTAGACTTTCTTCACTCTTTTTTCTCTTTGCCTTCTCTGACTGGATACTTTCAAGAATCCTGTCTTGCAAGTCACTGATTCTTTCTTCTAAATAGTTGAGTGTGCTTTGAAGCTCTCTATTGAATTCTTCAGTTCATTTACTGTATTTTCCAGCACTACCATTTCTGTTTAGGTTTTTTTTTATGGTTTTTATTTATTTTTTGAACTTCTTATTTCATTCAGCATTATTTTCTTAATTTCATTTATGTGTCCGTGTGTTCTTGTAGTTTACTAAACTTCTTTAACAGGATTATTTTGAATTCTTTGTCTGACAATTCATAGATGTCCATTTATTTAGGGTCTGTTATTGGGGCTTTATTAGTTTCCTTTGGCTTCAAGTCCACAAGGGCTCTCTGTGGTCTTGATTTAAGCTGATCTGCACCCCAAGTTCCCTGGCTGAACAGTGTTACTGGCTTTGCTCTATGGATAATCAGCTTCTATTGCTATACTTTCCACTCAAGTGTTACTGGGCTGCAATAGCTTTCCAGGTTTCCAGCCAGGCTTTGTGCTTGGGCAGGGCTGAGAGCTACACTCAGCAGTGGGCAGGGCTATGACTCTGCTCCTCTGCCTGGGAAGGGTAGGGAGGCAGACTAGGCTCCAGGGATGGAAAGGCTCTTTGTTTGAGGACCTCCAATCAGATAGATCTATGCCCTGCTGAGTTCTCTGGTCAGACTGTGCCACTATCTTGGCTTTGCAGATGAGCAAAGCTGCCAGTTGGAACTATTACTTGGGCACTGTGGGAAGGAACTCAGTCTGCCAAGATCCAAGCACTGATTGTTGTAAATCCCCCTCAACCTCTCATCAGAGTCCCAGTGGCCAAGGCCTGCAGATTCCCCCATGGTCCCATGATGTGAGACTGGAGTGAGACCCCTAAGAAGTGCTCCACAATGCAGCGTAACCTGGAATTCCACCTTGGGCTCTCTTTTCTCACTGGAGGAACTGTAGGCTCAGGGGAGACCTCTTGGTGTGACGCTCCGCCAGTCTGGGACAGGGGCAATGTGGTCAGCATGTAGCCACTCCTTTTACTCTTTAATGCAGTCTGTCCTCATCTCTGCGGTGCAGGGGGGCGATACAGCCCCTCCCCCTTGTTCTTGGGTTTTCTTATTGGTATCCTGTCCATGAACAGTTGTTAGCATTTTTGTGAGATAGAGTAAAATTGGAAACAACCTATATCGCCATCTTGGTGATGTCCCTCTCCGTAACTTTGTTCTGGTATTATTTTCCTGATATTGTTAAATTGTTCATCTGTATTTTCTTGTAGCTCTCCTAGCATCTTTAGGACAAATATTGTGAATTATTCATGGGGCATTTCGTGGATCTCCATTTCTTTGGGCCAGTCATTGGAGGTTTACTCTGTTCCTTTGGTAGAATCATGTTTCCCTGATTCTTCACGGTCTCTGTAGCCTTACATAGTGTCTGCACATTCGAGGAAGCAGTCTCTTCTTCCAGACTTTATGGACTGACTTTGGTAAGGGAAGACTTTCACCTGCGGGTAGGGGCATGCTGGGGTATGCTGCGACCCCTGGTCCAGTAGTACAGTACAGGATGGCAAGTGCAGAGGTGTGTGGTAGCACTGGTCTGGGGTGGCAGTGTTATGTTTCTTTGGCTCAGGCCACAGAAGTCCACAGTATCAACAACTATGTGTATTTTGGCTAGCACTACAGGGGGTCTGCAAAGGCGGCGAGGGCTATTGGGGTCCTTGGCAGTGCCCCTAAGTCCTGAGGCTAGGGACCAGGGCAGGCATTAGTGGTGGTCCCGGAGCCAGTGACGGGCACTCATTCGACTATGGGTTGTTTCTCATTTCTAAAAAATAGTTACATACTCAGTTATAAACTCACTGCATGTCACAGACGTTAAAAAAATTTCCCCATTTTATGACTGTACTTAATTCCATTTATAGTGTTTTAAAAAGTAAAATGAACTTTAAAATATTTATGCATCAGGTCTATTGCTTTTTTATTCCCTGGCTAATTTCTATAAAGGTTTTTCCCTAATGTTAAAATATGCAAGTATAGTGCATGTAGAAAATCCTCTTCTATAGAATAAATTTAAGATCAGTGAAAACGGTTGTTGTAGACATAGATATAAATCCCATTTTAATGTTAAAGTTAATTTAACCCTAAAACATAGCTGTTATTTTTTTCCTTTTCTTACGTAAAGCCTATTTCCCTAATTGATTTCACTTAGGGAATTAATTTCTTATATTTACATCTACAGAAATAGTTTATCACCTTCTGCTATCTATGTCCATCCCCTCAAAGAAAACTTAAAATCATTCTCACTCCCTTAACCTTTGATCATATTTACTTACTTAGAAGTTAAAGGGGGAAACAATAGTTGGTAAAATAAATAAAAATGTGCTATAAGTCTTTTACAAGATCCAAGAAATCTGTCATCAGAGGGAACAAGTCCCTGAACTGCATCATGCAAACCATTCAAGCACACATGTGACTGTAACCCTCGTACTTTCCTGTCCTTACGCTTTGGACACTGAAATATGTACCTGTGTGTCCGTGAAGAGGAAAACCATATTCTTGTCATCTATACCAGCCAGTTTGTACAACTTCCTCAGGTCTTCATGAAAAGTGTCATAATTATATCCTCGACTCAGTTCAATCTGAAAACACTTGTAACCACAGATGTGAGCTGCGAGTCTGGTCAGAGACTGCTTGCCGGTGCCTCCTACTCCAACCAGCAGGGCATTGCCTCTTTCCTGACGAATCATGCGGGCAATTCTGCAGGAAGCAAAGCAGAGAGAGATTTATTTCAAGTGTACAGACGTGGCTTCTTCTCAGAGGGCCCGCCCCAGTGTGGAAGGCTGGTGGCCTGCTGAGTGTCATCCCTGAACAGAAGGTCACAGGAAAGAGCAGGGTGTGTCTGAGATTCACGGTTGGGAGAGACGTACTGCTGGGCTTTTCCTTATATCCGTCCTCCCCCACTTCCTATAGGCTGTCAGCCGTGGTCACCCAAATTTAGAGTCTAGTAAGATCTCTTTTCCCTTCTTCAAGATGTGAAGGGATTTGTCAGGAACCCTGGCTGATTTGGCCACTACTTGTGTTAACCATTCTATTGGCAGCCAGGTCTCCATTTGTAAGGACGAGCAAGGAGAAAAATCACTGGACCTAGAAGAGACACTGCGGTTCAGAAGGAGAGATCAGCAGGAAAAATCTAAAATGGGTTTATTATAAGGTACCAACAAAAGTTTGGACATTTTCTGATTCACGTGAGCAACAAGAATTTAAAAAGCGTGCAACTGTGATGTTAAAGTGAGCACTCTGAACGGGAAACAAAATCCAAGTTTAGAAAAAATATTAATCATAGATTAAAAAAAAATATGACTACCAAGTTGATAACCTTAGTGGAAGACAGCCTCGCAAACAGGATACCGTAGAAACTGAATAGGTAAAACTGAAGACAAACTCAAGGAATTTACCTAGAACTCGGAGGAGAAAGATAATGATATTCAAATGACAAGAGGAAAGGAAAGATAAGGAGGACAGATCTGGGAGAAACAAATGGGATCCCAGTGGCCACACGCTAGGAATCGCAGAGGAGAGAGAAGAGGGAACAGAATTGATGCAACAGTGACTGAAATAGAAAAAAAAAAATCAGAGCTGAGCCCACAGATCTGAAGACGTCACTGAGGGTCAGGAAAAACAAAGAGGAGAGTCAAAACACTAAATATTTTCTAGGAGATACATAAATATAAAATAAAATATGTGTGTACAGGTGTATGTATGTAGGAATATATATATATCTATCTCAATATATGTAGACATATATATTTTAGACATAATTGAAAAGTTTGTGAACATCTAATAAGCCGATATGATAGATTACTCCCAAAGGGACAAATAATTTTAGGCTAGCCTCAGGCATCTACTTTACAAGATGTCACTCCATAACACAATAGTTACAGAAGAAAAACTAGCATGTTATTGCTCAGAGAGTAAGCTATCTGCCAACCCTTCCTAAAAGATTCCTTGAAGATATATAGAGATGTATGAATAAAATAAAATAAACTCAAGAAGGGGGAAAGGATGTCAGTATAAAAGTGAGCAACACCTGTGTGAGAGTCAAGTCCAAATACTATTATTAAGATGGTAAAAAAGTAATGATAATGTCACTAAATTCTTCTTAAAAAGAAGATACAAATGTAAAAACAATTTCTTTCTTAAAAAAATTATCGCCATTATCTAAAATCTCAGATTGGGTTACCAGAAAGTAGGAAATCATGGGAGAAATATAAAAGCAGTTTTAATATTTCTCTCTTTTACAGAAAGGTATCTATCTATCTATCTATCTATCTATCTATCTATCTATCTATCTATCTATCTATCTATCTATCTATCTTAGTTTTATTCATGATACTGATAACTGAAGAAAACAAGGTTTAATTATTTGAAAAGAATTGGCTCATTATTTTTTTAAATTATGGAAGTGAAACACAGCCACTGTAATGATGGGAGAAAACCACTGCTGCCCCTTTAACCACTGGTAGGCTCCATCATGAGGGCCTGAATGCTGTCCTGCTCTCTCCGGGAACAGTACACAGCACATAGCAGGGCTTCATACATCTTCGTTAAATGAATTTATGTCTGTTGACTTGTCTCTGTGTGTTTGCCAAATGAAATTAAACTCTCCCAACATTTTGTTTGTGATTGTTTTGTTAAATAATGCATCATGGACATTCGCATGTTAGTAAATACAGTAATAGATACACCATCATTCATTTAACCAGTTCCCTAGTGATGGACTTCTTTTTTTTTATGTTTTGTTATCATATTAACAATATTAAAAAAAAACAACCTTATAGCTGCAAATAGAACCCTTTGAGATCGTGTGTGTGTGTGTGTGTGTGTGTGTGTGTGTGTATGGGGGGGGGAGGAGAACAGGAAACAGAAGAGGCTGCATTAAAAACAAACAGAACATAAATTAGGATAGCATAAAGGTGGCTGTTGAAGCTGTATTTTAAAACAATATTTCAATTATACAGGATTGTGGAGGCAAATGTGTGAAAGGCATAATGTTTGAGTATTTGTGCTGTAATATAATTTTGTAAAAAATATATATGCTTATAAGTATATTTGAAAGCATCATACGATTTTAACAGTGGTTGTCTCTGAAGTGAGGAGGTGGAATTATGAATAAAGTTTTACTAAATTTTCTGTAGAGAGTGTGTTTAGTATATAATCAGAAAAATAATCACGATTTTAAAAAGAAAACAAAGTAGATATATTTCTGCCTTGTAGAAAATAGAAAGATGCTTTCTTTATGCAATAGTTACATCATTAAAAAGATCTTGGTAATATGAATTTTTAAAAAAAATATGTGTTATTTTTTTTATTACCCTCCTCCCCATCCCCTCCCACCCCGTCCCCAGCTTTGTTGTCCATGTCCATCAGTTATGCATACATGCATGTAAGTTCTGCGGTTTATCTCTTCCCTCCCCCCCACCCCCTCTTCTGAGGGTTGTCAGTCTGTACCCTACTTCTACATGTTTTTATTGATTTTTGTAGAGAGAGAGAGAGAAAGGAAGAGATAGAAACATTGATGTGAGAGAGATACATTGATTGCCCCCTGCACACCCCCCACCGGGATTGAGCCTGCAACCTGGGCATGTGCCCTGACTGGGAATCGAACCCAGATCTCTCCGTCCATGGGACGAGGCTCAATCCACTGAGCCACACCAGTTGGGCAGTCATATGAATTTTTATAAATAAAATTATATTTACATGAAAAAAGCAAACAAACATGTCATTTCTCATTCTAACTATATAATGCAGTACACTTCTGCCTGGCTCTCTCTCGGGGCATGAGCCTTCGGAGCCCTGAGACAGCAGGTAAGAAGCCCGGACATGCTCATGCTGCCGTCCACCTGGGGGCAGAGGTGTGCCAGGTGCTTCAGGTGCTGTCTGACTACAACTGCGTGAGAGATCCCAAGAGAGAACCACTGGTGCCCTATTACATAGCAACAGGCCACTGGGACATTCTCTGAGATTCACGTGTAGAGAGATTATGATATGGAGCCATAGAGACGCATTAGGACAGTTAAATGAGATCCTTCCCATCATGGTTTTATATTCACATTGAGTGCCATTATTATTACTGCTCCACAGAAGTCACAAGGAGCAAATTTTACGTACTTTAGAAGAGTTATTTTGACATAGAATTGTCCAACAGGACACGAGCCACTTCAAAAAGTGATGTGTGCTTCAAGGACTGCAGATATTCAGACTGGATACCTAGGTGTCAAGGCTGTCCCTCAAAAGATGCTTGCAATGGAATAAGAGTCAGAGTCACAAGGAGATGGAATCTATGGTCGTGTATTCAACTTGTTTTTCTATAACCTTGAACCCCTCTTTCTTTAGGCATGCATATAATCAGCCTTGTTATACTGTACTTGTACCTCTGTGAACACCTTAGATCCTTTTTTTTTTTTTTGGTAATGATCCACAACATTTTAAAAAAAACAAAAAACAATCTATTAAGGTTTAGCAAAAATAATATCGTTGGGGATTCCACAGAAAGTTCATGCATATATATTTAAAATATATCAAAAAATAAATTATAGCAAGATTTGTTATAGACCTTCATCCATCTAGTAATCTATGTAAAGAGTTTTGCACAACTTAACCCTTACCTTTTAATACAAAACAAATTAGATCAATGTATTATTGAGCACCTTATAGCACGGTACCTTGAAACGTGTTCTATAGCATCCTGGAAGAACACCAACTTGACTTCTTTGGGATTTATAAGGTTATAATCATCAAGGTAGTCCTGGAGAACACTTGCAATTTTCTTAATATCAGGCATGTCATCATAAATCCGATCAGCCTTATCTGCTCCAAACTGTAGGATGATTTATGGGAGAAGAAATGAGTTGAATCAATTCTGATATAGAAATATATATAACGCACATGACCTTAGGAGGGAACATTATTTTATCTACGTTGCTATTTAATCATTTGCTTACATATATGCTAGGAGGTTTTTAAAAACAAGGGAACTGGGACTAACGAAACTAAGTCAGATTTTTTGTGACTAAGTGAAAGTCCATCTCATTTAACTTCTTCAAATAGTACATTGGAATTTCAGTTTTGTTTGCAATAAAATTCACACAGAAGCTCAGAAGTAAATTAAAAAATTTTCTTTCTGTACCTTACTCTGGTTTCATAATTTTGCCGTTTGGCTGTTGACATCAAAAAACTAAATGAGTTGAAAATTATGCTGGGCATACTGTTATGGTTATAAAAGATCATGCCAGAACTATATGTAGTTTTTACAAAGCAATCGCTAATGAAATACATCACTGAGAATGAAATGTGGTATAAATTATAGGGAACTGAGGTCTTGTTTGGACCTATTGATGATATCTTTTCTTTGTTGTAGCAACTGCCCTGGGGGCATTTTCATTGGGAACTTTGACTACCATGCATGTAGGCCATGCAAGAAGAGTCTAATTATTCTTTTCCTTTGCTTTTTTCCCCCATTCGATAATAATGTCACTGGAAACATACAGGAACTATAAATATCACATGAAAACACATTTTGGGCTTTGTGTTTAATAAAACATTTAAATAAATATATTTTATACAAATAAATTGTTTATCTTTTTTACTTGGTCTGTGGTCACATATAATATAAAGATGAATTCATTCACTTGTGTAACCAGCGTTGACCGATAGCCGGTATATACCGAGCTCTGTGCAGAGATTCAAGGTGAACAGAACAGACATGGCCCTTCCCTCTCACAGACGCTAGGGATGTTGAACCCAAACAAGAGTCAACTTGTGAAACAAGACAGTTGTCAACAAAGGTAGGGTGGTTAAATGGAAGACTTATTTGAGGCAGGTCTAGGGCACACATGTGAATATTATTGGGGTGACAGACTTGAGGAACTTAATACAAGGACAATTTTGCTGGTAATTAGAGCTACTCTGAAATGAAGAGGGCAGCACTGCTCACTCGTAGACTTCCCATCCCTGGAAGCATTTGAGCAGAGGCTGCACAGGTGCATGCCCTCCCTATAGTAAGGGGAGTCCAGTCCTTACAAATTAAACACCTGATGGGTCTCTGATTCAAACTACAATCAGAATGAATGTAACTAGATCAAGACTCGGCCATCTTTTCCTCTAAACGGCCAGGCAGTAAACAGTTGAGGCTCTGCAGGCCGGGCGACCTCTGTCACCCCTCGGCTCTGCCTTGCTGTGCGGAAGCAACCACGTGAAATTGTGTGGCCATGATCCTGTACGACTTCATTTACAAACATGGGCAGAGCGCCTAGATAATTGATCTCCACAGGTGCAAGGTTCCTGTAGAACATGAACCTGAACTTTATAATCTTCAAATTATAAGGTTTGTAATGGTAATAGTCATATCATTATAGCCTTCAAATGTAGTCAAGTCATTAGAACACACTTGCCTTAATGAAATCTCCAAATATGATGGGCTTAGTCAAAAAATATTCCAGGCCAATTGCAATTCCAAAATGTTTGTCTATTCAAAAAACAAAATCAATTTTAATATAGTGATAAGACTGAAACCAGTATTTTAATAATAAATATACAGAATAATATTAGCTATTAATTTACTTAGAAGCCTTAATTAGTATAAGTGAAATTGAGAGAAAGCCCCGTTAATACTGTACCACTTTAGTTTGGTTGATAATCTCCCAGATTTAAGATTAAGCATAGTTAATATCAATAAGCAGTTTATTAACTAATAGGTATTTAATACAAATTAATAAGAAATACTTTAGAAACATCCTGGCTTCTTATCAGACAAAATGCTGTTTCTTCTACACTGCCTCCTCTACTTACAATTCTATACTGAATTTAAAATATTAACCCATCTTGAATTTCAATACAATGAATTTTATAATATTTCATATATTTTATATATTAGTGGCATTGAAGTACAAAACTTTAACTTAGGAATGACTAAAGCTCACTTCGCTTTACCCTACATAAGCTCACTTCAATGTTCCTTTATAGAAACAAATTCCTTTTCTACTAAAAAAAAAAGAACAGCTAAATGAAGATGGATAATTACTGGCCATTTCTGTCAAAATAGCATGGAAATATTGCTTATCTTCATTATTAATCAAGCGATCATGGAAGACTCTTTGACATTCATGGCAAAATAGTCTAAATATCTGTATTTCTTCTCTTATTGTTCCTGGATCACACTGGAGGATACCTGTTTTTAAGAAAAGAAAAAAAGAAAAATTCTACATTTCTGGAATATATAGTATTAGTTTTATGAACTAGAAGATTCTTAAATGCAACTTTATCCCCACACTACCAGCAATGGGTGCTTCCCCAGTGGGGATACACATACAATAATAGTGACCTCATTTTTTGAAAGCAAAACTGAGAACATTATCTGAAAACATTTTTTCTTCTTGTTTTGTGTTTCTTTACCCAAACATGTGAAGTGGTCAGACTTCACAGTGTAAGCAATGTTCATCTCAATATTACATTCAGTTGTAGTATGTTAAGTGAGGACTGTCCCTTTAAAATACACACTTCATCAAGCAACTTCCCCCACTCCTGACCTTTACACTGTTTTCAAAACATAAATGTCCTCTGTTGTTCTTCCTCAGTGTTCAGTCCTTGTCAAATGCCCCTGGTCCTTCTGGCTTCTATTCAAATTATTCTGAGTACTCTTTGTATTGATATAAATTGTAACTGCAAACACAGTTCTAATAATTTCAAGTTACAACAAAAGCAATGACGTACAGAAGTCCAGGAAGTGTGCATTCTCCACGGGACCCTTCACATGGGGCTGCTCACAGTGTGCAGAGGGGACAGGGAGTCTCTACCATGCACCCTGGTACACACAGCCGACAGAGGCACCATATAACACGGTTGGTACCATTCATGCTGCTTTGGGATGATAGGGGATTTCTATAGATGATGTTACTTTTTTTTTTTTTTTGTAGCTCACCTTGTATGGGAGTGTGTGTGTGTGATGTGTTTCTTGAAATGGTTAAAGATGTAATTATTTTCAGCTAATATTTGTAGAAATAAGGGCATTTCCTGGACATTTTGATAAAATGTGAGGACAGGGGTAAGATATTCAAAATTGGCATTTCCTAGATATTTTACAATGTATCATTGTCAGAAACAAAATGCATCCAGAATTTGAGGCTCAGAAATTATCTAAATAGTAGACTGGAAAGACAATGGGGAAGGATGATAAATAAATAACTGGATTAGACACTGTCTGAGGACCAGGAAGTGAGTCTAGAGCAAGTCACTGCAGAAACAATGCCATGCACCAATGTTTTCTAGGAAAAATTGGTTCATGAATTCCAGGACTCAGTTGCTAATATAGGAAGGTAAAATTTTAGTGGAGGAGAAACGCAAGTTATTGTGACATCCTGTGGCAAAGATGGTGTGCCAGCTTCAAGAGCCCTGAACTCTTGAAGGGGGAGGAAGGGTACAGGGCAGGATGAGGCAAAGAGAGTTCCAGAGCCATCAGAACGGGAGTCGGAAAGATAAGGGGCCCGTGGTGAGAACTGAGCAACAGGGAGGGCAACCGGATGGTCAGGGTTCTTCAAGCCCAGCCTCAGCTCCCACCATGAGCCGTCATCTCCTAGTTCATGCCCTGCCTTTTTAATGTACAACAGATCTCGTCTGTGTTTGGTAATGAATTAGATTCTGAGGAGGACAGAAAAGGGAGCAGGATTTCGGAGAGCCCAGTCATTGCTTTTCGTGGACGTGCTCAGTGGCTTCCACTTATGCTACCTCATAGATACTTAAAACATACTCATATGCTTCCAATCTTTGTTGAGAAGTATTGCGTGCTATAGAAATAAGTGAACTGGACAGGGAGTCAGCACTGGATAGGAACAGAGTAGATCACTGAACAACTAAGAGCTGATGTCCTTGTGCACAATGTAAGGTGCGGACTTGGTCTAGGTATTGTGAAAGATTTCTTTCAGTTCTGACACTGCATGACACTCAGTCATTCATTCAGTGCCAGGCGTGGTTCCAGGCACTGGGTGAACTGAACAAACAGCTCTCATGAGCTGACATGCTTCTGGGAGAGACAGAGACATAAACACATGTGCAGATAAATATCTAGGATACGATTTCAGGTAGAAAGTGCTATGAAGGGACATAGAGGGGAAGAGGAGGAGGTGACATTTGAACAGAGAAAGTGAATCATGTGGATATCCGAGGTAAGAACATCCCCAGGGGAGTGCAGAGGCCCCAGGCAGACCCTGCTTCAGGAACAGCAAGAAGGTGGCAGCAGCCGGGAGGAAAGTGGGAGGCAATGCAGGCAGGAGGCTGCTGGGTTCAGCTCTAACAGAACTTTAGTCTCATGGCCGGTGACAGGGAAGCAGCCTTGGGAGTCTGAACACGGGATACCTATGATTGCTGTGGGCAGGGCAGAGCTGGGTTTAAGGTGGGGCAAGTGGGCAGCCTGGAAGCAGGAGACCAGACACAGACAGGAGGCTCTTACTGTTGGAAATCCTGGTGAGATACGACAGTAGTTTGGGCTAGAGTGGTAAGCGATGGTTAGATTTGGGATATATTTCGAAGGTAAAGCCTTCGGGGATATTGATGGATTGGACGGGAATCATGAAAGAATGAGAACAAACAAGGATGTTCCAAGGCTCTTGGCCAGAGCGACGAATGGTGGTCCCCTCATCTGGGCTGGGGAAACCTGGCTGGGAAGGAGGCATAAAGCAAGAATTCAGACGTGCCAAGTTTAAGAACTCCAGCTGGACATCTAAGTGAGGTTGTTGAGAAGGAGCTGGATGTACAGTCAGACACTCAGAGGAGAAGGGAGGCTGGAGCTACACATTCGAGCACCATCTCTGAACAGATGCATTTAAGACCGCAGAATTACTGAGGTCACCTAGGCGGCGTGTGTAGGTTCAACAGAGGACTGAAGTAAGAGCTCTGGGGCATCCCAACATTCTGAGGAAGAAGAAGAGGGGCAGCTATGACAAGAGACTGAGCAGTAGCAGCCAGAGAGAGGAGGGAAACCAGGAGAGAGTGCGCCCTCGTAGGTCAGAGAAAGAGGGGTTTCCAGTGAGAGGGTGGGGGAGAGCTGTGAAGAGTTTGAGGTTCAGACTGAGAACTGGCTGGTGGATTGGGCAAGACAGAGAGGTAGGGAAGAGTTCAGTGCAGTAATTGGAATATATGAAAGAGCGAAACTGGAGGAAGTAAGGAGACAGCGAGGCGAGACCACTCTTTAAGGGGTCTTTTTAGAAAGAGCCGAGGAAATGAGGAGGCAGCAGCAGGGGAATATGGTGGCCTAAAGAGAATCATTTATTAAGATGGGAAGTACTGTGGCAGCTTTTTATGCTGCTAGGAATGACTCAGTAGATGAGGAAACACCGAAGATGCAGAAGAGAAACCGAAATTATTAGAGCGAGATCCTTGCCTAGGCAGGAGGGGCTGGCTTCAGTGCCAGAGGGGGACCGGAGCAGCAGGGTGGCCCAGCCACTGCAGGAGGGAAGGCGGATGCAGGTGTCTGAGAGATTTGGAAAAGGAGGCAGTTCTGGTGTAATTGCTTGTATTTTTTCAGTGAAACAAGAAAAAAGGCCATCCATCGGCTGGGAGTGGGAAATGGGAGGAGATGTTGGCGGTCTGAGGGAAGATGTGACGTAATCAGCCTGGGTGGGGGGACAGGGTGACTTGAACAGGACATGTAATGGGATTTCCAGCAAATCACAGACACCGAGGTACATACAATTCTCCTGCGAGATGTGGGGTGACCAGAAATGAAGGGAGGGTGAAAGTCAGAGAATGAGGGGTCCGTACACCACCTTGCACACATTTGGATAAATCCCTCAAGTTGAAGATGTAATGGGACTTGGCCGGTGTTGGCAGAAGATCAACACTCATTCTGTTGTAAATCTCAACGGAGGCTTCGACAATGTTGGGTGCGGTCTCCTTGACAGCTGGTGGGAAGTCATTCAGGAAGCCGTTTAAGATGGCCTAGAACCAGAAACATAGAGGAGGTTAGACGTTCTTTCCCACCAAAAATGTATCCTTCAGATGTTCCAGATCTGATGGTTCTTTTTCTAATAATGACTAGGAGGCTGAAGTCCAAGGCAAGGATGTCTGGGTGTTAAGCTCTTCGGTTCATTTCAGTCTGAGGGGCTCACTCCTGTCTCCTGTGAGCGGTGATGACTGGGCAGCGCTCCTGTCTGACCATTGAACTTCCCATAAACTCACTCTCCAGTAACAGACCTCTGCTCGCTGTGGATCCAGAGGGTCTTCCTGGAGTGCCAGCCTCACCTGGAAATGCACTGAAGTCCTCTGCTTTTTATTGGCAATGACCAACAACTCCATAGACTTTCTTCCTTGTGTATATTTAAAGAGCAGCTTACATGTAACTACGGACTCCCCGCCTCTCAGTTTCCCCACTGGGTTTACGCCCCACTCTGCTCAGATCAGGAACTTGGAGGTCTTTTCTGGCACCTCCCCTTCTCTGTCCCCACAATCAGTTTTGAATACACATGTTGAACCTGTCTCTTTCCCTTGACATTATCCTATTCCAGCCCTGACTCTTTTATCTGGGCTTTTTCACTCCCTCCTTCTCCCACTGACCTCTCCATTTCCATTCTCATCTCTCCTCTGTTACCTTTAATTATGCAAATCTGATTATACAAATCAGGCCATGCTCTGCCCCTGCCCAGCCTCCTCCCCTTACCCTCTCTCCTGGTTGCTCACTGTGTCCCTGCCACACGGGCCTTACCACCCATGTTCTGTCCTCCCTCAGGGTCTCTGCATACGGTCCCCTCCCACCCCCTCATGGCTGTCTGCTTGGGAGGGACTTTCTCATCCTTTGTGTTTTAGGTTACATGTGATCTCTTCAGAGAGGCCTTCCCTGACTACCCCACTTAAAATAAGTCCTCCCATCTGAAAGAACACATTTATTAGCTAGCTCCTTGCCCCCAGTTGCTTGGGAAAATCATTGTAGATTTTTAAAGATAAATTCCCATCACCATTAGCCTTGCAGTTGCTCATGGGAGGAGCACACCAATGCCCCCAAGCAGTCCTGTGACTAGATTCGGGGCTCACATAGAGACACTGAAGTAAACAGAAGTATTTGTTTTCAGTGAGCTCCCTGTTGGACATCACTTTTAGCAGCTTATGAAGACTATCTTTCTGAGGTACCTGCCCTCCTGGGCCTGCATTTTGAGTAGGACCATTCCAATATATATAAAATAAACAATTTACTATTACATTATATATACATTATATATAAAAAGTCCAGTTTGTTTATTCCCCATCACACAAATATAATTATATGTTAGTTATATAGATACAAGTACAGTTTTATATATACATAACTAATGTATTATCTATTATCTATTAGTTCATTTGTTTATCATCTGTCTCCATGGTGGAAGTTCCATGAAGACAAGGATGAAATCTGTTTTGTTTAAAATAATGTACCAATGTCTGGCACACAGTATCTAATACTTCCTAATGAATGAAGAGCTATTAAATGGATATTCACAAATTAAAGTTAACATGTCATGACAGAGTTTAGGGGGGACCACAGTTTGGTATTCTATCGAAAGGTCTGGCTGATATGAGGTGTTTGGCAACTTTGAAAAGCTTCCCCTAAGAATATACACACAAGACAGATCCAGAATTCTCACTGGTTAGGGGAAGGGTGCTTTGGCATGAAGACATTATTAGTATTTTATGGAGTTGATCATGATTCTCAGTTATTGCTGTTATATCTTTATAATTAAAAATTACATCTAATTTAGTAACAACATTATCAATTTAATTTGTTGTATGTGGTTTAGTTTACCCTTATTGGCTTATAAACTTCCAATAAGTAAACACTAACATGTGTATTAATGGTGGTTTAAGTGTGAGTCACTCGTAACCACACATCATCCAAATCTGTGCAAACTGTGAATACAATCAGGGGTGTGCTCCCTGCTTCTCTCTGCTGTTCAATGAACTTACAACAGACTGTCAAAGAAAGTTCAGTGATACCACTGATAGTTTTAGAACTAATAGATGCTAAAAAACATTTTATATATGCATATACTATAAATGTATTATACATTATATGTATACTATTTAGACTCCTAGGCTTCTTTATACAGTAAAAGTAAATTTATTTATTTATTTATTTTGTTAATCTTCACCCGAGGATATTTTTCCATTGACTTTTAGATAGAGTGGAAGGAAGGAAGGGAGGGAGGGAGGGAGAGAGAGAGAGAGAGAGAGAGAGAGAGAGAGAGAGAGAGAGAGAGAGAGAGAGAGAGAGAGAGAGAGACATCGATTGGTTGTCTCCTGACCAGGGCCAGGGACTGAACCTGCAACCCAGGTATATGCCCTTGACTAGGAATCAAACCCAAGACCCTTAGGTCTGCGGGCTGATGCTCTTACCACTGAGCCAACTGTGCCAGGGCAAACGTAAACCAATTTATATATGTAGTTAACAACATTTTATATATGTAGTTTACTTTAACTTATTGATTTTGCTTTTCCTCTATTCTTGGTTATTCCCAAATTCCTTCTCCTCCAGGTCCATCTATGCTGTCGCAAAGGGTAAGATTTCCTTCTTTTTTTTTTTTTTTTTTATAGCTGAGTGGTAAGTGAAATAAGCCAGTCAGAGAAAGACAAGTACCACATGATTTCATTCATATGTGGAATCTAATGAACAAAATGAGCTAACAAGTAAAATAGAGAGTGGGCTGACAGCTGTTGGGGGGGCAAAAAAGAAAAAACTCATGTACAGGGACAACAGTGTGGTGATTGTGGGGGGAGTGGAGGAGGGAGGTGGAAGAGGGTAAAGGGGGCCACATGGCGATGGGCAGAGACTTGACTTGGGGTGGTGAGCACACAGTGCAGTGTACGGAGGGTGTGCTGTGGAATGTGCACCTGAAACCTGTATAGTTTTGATTACCAGTGTCACCCCAATAAAGTCAATAAAAAGGATAAATATAAAAATGAAAATAAAAAGTGGAGCTTTTGTTGGAACAACCTTGAATTTGCTTTAATTTATTAACATATGAAGTAATTTGTAAATTCAGTACTTCATCATCAGGGTTAAGTTACTGGGACACCCCTCACCACTGATCACATCACAAAGCGTGTCAGGATAGCATGGCTGGGAATCATTCCAAACTTCCAAATATACACATAAAGGTTCTCAACAAAAAAGGGGAAACTTGCCCTGGCTGGCATGGCTCAGTGGTTGGAGCATCAGCCCACATATGGGAGGGTCATGGGTTCGATTCCTGGTCAAGGGCATGTACCTGGGTTGCAGGTTGGATCGCTGGCCTTGGTCAGGGCTTGTGAGGGAGGCAACCAATTTATGTGTCTCTCTCACATCGATGTTTTTCTCTCTCTCACTCCCCTCTCCCCTTCCCTTCCACTTTCTCTAAAAAAATCAATGGTAAAAAATATCTTTGAGTGAGAATTAACAAGAAAAGGGGTGGGGGGACTTAATACAAGTCTTCAAATACATGTGTTGCCTCTCATTACCTTCTTGATGTCTTATTTTATAATTGGTGCTTAATTACAGCAGATAAGCTCCCATCCTTTCACACTCTAAAGTACTCTCTAAACGTTTTAGAAATGTGGCAGTTCTTACCTCCCATTTTTGGCTCTAGCTTCTAAACAACTTATTGGAACTACTTCAAATTGATTAAAAATAATTCTCCAAGGATGGAAGCTACTGCAAGGTGGAAGCCAGTTTACACATACTCACGGTCACACGTGCTGGCTCCGCTCCTTCCTCTCCCCCCGGGGGCCCACTGGCAGGAGGCCGATGCCGCAAATGCAGAGCCTCCCCTGTGCTGCATCACCGGCCTCCTTAGCTCCTGGGTGATTACGACTGCAGCCAGCTCCTCCAGACCTGTCACCTGACTGTCTCATTCTACCTGTACGCCCGCTTCATCATTTCCCGCTTCTGCGAAAGCATTCATCCACGTACCACCAGTCCCAGGACCTGTCCCTCCCTGTCCTCTCTCATCGTCCAGGGCTCGGCTCACAGTCCACCTTCTGTGAGCAGTCTTTGCTGGTTGCTTACGGCAGGCTTGCCCTAGTCATGCCGTCTCATGCTGTCGTTTTTCTCCCTATCATTCTGTTCAGAACAATGCCTCCTGTTCATGGAGCAGTTCTGCTGAGCACTTCTAGGGCAGCACAGTTCTTCGCCCCATGTAAAGGATGAGAAAGGGACTCTCAGAAGGTTGTACAGGTGGGAGAAACATGAGTGGTTGTTTCAAGTGGAGGCTGTGGTGGCCCCAGAGGTGATGTGTTCTGAGTGTGTTGAGCTTGGACTTGTGGGGGTGCCAGGGCTGTGTCTGGTGGCATGTGGACACACAGCCCTGGTGGTCAGGCAGGAAAGGAGCACGTGGGCTGGGCAGCGGATGGGACCTGCCGAGAACTGGGCGCAGAGTACTAAAAGCAAGGGCCCAGGGTCCAGGCTTCTTTGAAGGTGGGGGCTGCGTTTTGACACCCTTTCTGTGTTCCTAAAATGACCCGAGACCACAGTCACAGAAGGAAGTGCTGCAAATGCCTCTCAGCTCCCAGAGGCCCGGGTTTGTCTGTTTCTGCTCAGGGAAGGGACAGAGGGGCTCTGTGGAAACACACAGACTGTTTTGATCGTGGGGACTTGCGAACAAATATGTTTTCTTTCTCCCGCTTGCCCCAGTTTGAATCCACACTCACCTGAAAAATCTGTTTCAGACTGTGCTCCGAGGGCATCGGGAGACACAGCATGCTGAAGTGCCGGATGAAGCGGGGGGTCACCGGGTTGCGGCCGCCGCCTGGAGGTGCACACGCTGCTACAATCGTCACGTCCTGTCCGGGGAGAAATCCCCGTGGGTCACCCAGCCAAGGAAGAGATGAGACCTGCCCCCCAACGGCAGGACTCAGACCAACGATTTCCGAGGACCTGCCCTTTGCCAGCACTGCATTACGTTTTCCTACACATTATCCGACTTGATCTTCACAGCAACCCGGGGAGATCGCGACGGTTACCCCCCGTTTTTAGATTAAAAATAAAAATGAAGGCCCCGGATACTTAAATCACTCAAAGTCACTCAGCTAACTCATCTGCCTTATATAAATACTCCTATGTAAACATTTAATCTTAAAACATCGTAAGAATTTTTATCTGAAGTTAAAATATATTCATTGAACACATTCTACCGATAGTCGATTCTCATGATTTGTGGCAGTTCTGTTCTGTCAGGCTGCCAGGAACACCGAGTGAATGCACACCGAGTGAATGCACACTGAACAATTGCTCCAAAGGGAAATGCACGCTTAGCTTTCTCAGAGCCTCTGGTCACATTTTCATTGACAGATCAACACAATGTATCACGTTGCCTTTGATCTTGCCTCCTCTCTAGCCCACCCTTCCCCCGCTGCCAAGGAGTTCTTTCCATAACATCTCCTTCAGAGGCTCCCGTCACCTCGAGATAAGTCCACATTCATCACTGGAACCATGGCCCCCTTGGCTGACTTCTGCATCTCCCGCTGCTTTGGTGCTCATGGTCCACACCACCGCGGTGTCCCACACTCCCTGCCTCTGGGATGCAAACGCTCCCTTTCCTTGCTTTGCATGCTCTGCCTACAAAACCCTGTTCTGATCTCACCTCTTCTAGGAAAGCTTCTCTCATCCTCAACCCAGCCTCCATCCCTGCCTCCCTCCATTTATCACCCTGCCTTACAAATACATGTCCATCTACCCTCCAAAGCTGAGCCCTCTGGGAGGTGGGGGCTGTCTCACTTGTCCATGAATCTCCTGAATCAAGCACGACAAGAACTCAACATGGACTGATGAACTGAATTACACGTAAGAAACTCTGAAGCCACAGGCCATGGGCTAAATTGTGTCTTTCTCTTCCTCCCCCTGGTCAATCACATGCAGAAGTCCTAATGGCCAGTATCTCAAAATGTAACTGTATTTGGAGATAAGGTCTTCAAAGAGGTAATTAATTTAAAATGAGGTCATGAGGGTGGGCCCTAGTCCAAGATGACTGGTGTCCTTATAAGAAGAGGAGATATGAACACAGACGGATACACAGGGAAGATTATGAGAAGACAGCCCTCTGTAAGCCACCCCTGAAGACATCTTGATCTCGAACTGCCAGCCTCCAGAATTGTGAGAAAATACATTTCTGTTGTTTGAGTTACTTTGTTATGGCAACTCGAGCAAACTAATAAACCAGCGATTTTCAACTGGTGCGCGCAGCACACCAATGTTTACAACATGGCAATACCTGACTATTTAGTCAGGGGCACTGACCTCTTTTCCCTTAGATTGTCAAATACAAAACTGACAACAGCCAACACAACAATAGCCATCCAGTGTGAATGTCCTGTCTTGAACCATAAATGTGTAGGTCATATAATAGGATTGCCTCTTATTGGTCATGTTGCCTAATAAACTTGCGTCTGATTGGTTAATTCTTGGTACCAGAAATCCTTAGATATAACCATAGACACCTGATTTTCTAAAAAAAAAGTTACTTTGGAGCAAAAAGGGTAGGAAATTACTATTATTATTTTTTTGGGGGAAATCAAACAAACTTATGTCTATTTTTTGTCAGAGTGGCAAAAAATATATTTTTTGGTGTGCTGCAGAATTCTAGTTTATGTGTGCCATGAGATAAAAAAGGTTGAAAATTGCTATAATATACCATATTTCCTTGCTGTTTACAAAGTAAAATGCAAAGTAATTTAAAACCTAAAGAAACCTGTATGTCTTTCCAAAAGAGTTTGTTTCTGTCATAAAATCCACCGAAATCTTGATACTGCCGAAGCAATTCAATCGGAGGCTGGGAGCCATAGCGATCCAGTTTGGGCATATTGATATCGTCAACGAAAATCACAACGCGTTTGTTTCCTGGTGCTCCTGCGGAGTTAAAGTGAATTTAAGAATTACGATTTGCCTGTGGAAAATGTAAAACAAAGTTTAGGTCAGGCTTTGGACTCAGTGAGCACCCTACCCTGTAGGTCGTAAGGAGCTCAGTTCTCTCAGGAGTGAGGAGGGCGCAGGCCGAGTCCTGCCCCGAGGAGGAGGGACCTCCCCTTGGCCCCACCCGGGCCCCTGCAGGGACAGGTGGACCTGGCTGGGAGGTCCACATTGTCAGAGAGACCCTCACCCTCAGAGGTGCACAATGATGCCAGCTCCCTAGTTAGGGCCCGACCTTTCTCAATCCCAGCCACTCCCACTGCCCTCAGGTGTGGCCTGAGCAGGGGGTGAGGAAGGTCATTTTCTTTTCACAGAAGGAAGCAGAACTCCAAACCTTCGTCATATAAACGCCATCGCACCACCCTCCACAGGGAACACAGGGCTAGACATTCAAACACACCCTGATCACATCAACGTGACATCCAGTACAGTGGAGCTGCACGATGCTATATTTAACTCAAAGAAAATCAATAGACACACTTTTCAGAAAAAAAGAGAAAAGAACAGAATGAGCAATAACAGAGAAAAGAGAACAACATAAGCGGAGGAGGTGACTCAACCCACGCTGGCATCCAGCACTTGACAGTTCCAAGGTAAATGAGCCAAACCCAGGGTCCCTCTCCATCCTCCAGTCCCTGGAAACCAAACCCAGGACAGGAGGTGGGGAGAGGTTCCAGGATAATCATTCATAAAGATTTGGGGCTCCCACAAGAAAGACTGGCATCCATTGCCCTGTGCCTGCCTGAGCAGGGAAAATGGAACCGAGAAGGGGCAGTGAAGCAGCGGGCATCCCCACAGCTTGGCATAGCAGGGCCTGTTGGATATGGACAATGTGGAAGGCAGCTGAGCTTGAGCTCTGGCTAGAACTCCAGCCAGGAGGGCTGTGAGCTGGGTGAGTGGACTCCAGAAGCAAGAGGCTGCAGGATGTACTGCTGGCGGGTGGGACTGAGGGAGTTGAGACCCTGATTCCCAACATTAGGGATCCTTCCAATGTGGGGGCCAATGCTTGACCTGTGCACAACTCTTTTGGAAGTCCCTCAGAGCTAGCTAGCTCCTGGAAGCCCATCACAAAGAGAGCGTGGACAATCATTTAGTGCCAGCCAGAGAAGCAGGGACAATCCACAAAGAGGCCCCTCTAAACACCAGGTGGGGAGAAGACATGGGCCTTTCCTTCTCCTCCTCCCATCCCAACACACCAGAGTCTCCTGGAGGGAGGACAGGAGGGTAAAAGAGCAGCCATGTCCCTCTCCACCCGCAGCACCTTGAGCCATAAGCCCAGCTTACAACAGGGGAGAGGAAGAGCTTTCAATTGGGTTTGGGATAGAAGCTTCACATTGGACCAGTCTCAAAATAACAAAGTGACCAGAAAGTTATGCTAGCTATCCAAGCAGTCAATGGGGGAGGGAGATGCCACAAGCCTGGCTGAAAGCACTGACTGAAGAAAAAACAAAACAGTTTTATGCTTATTCTCTACTGAGTTCAAAGAACTTACTGCACCAGGTATAAAGAGGTTGTTTTGTCCGAAAGCAGAGCCTGGAGAGAAACATGGAAAGGCAGAGACTGAAGATGTGAGTTGAAGATGATGAGAGAAGTAAACTACTTGCTTGTTAACAGTAAGATAACTAGATCTATAGCACAGAAAAGAATGCTGTTAACAAAATCACCTTTACAATTAAATTAAGCAAATAAAATATCCAATTGTAATTTTATTACATGCACTGTTTTTGTGACTCATTAACTTCATTTGTGCGAGACAAACGAAAGCGATAATTCTTACCTAGAATATTTTTCCTTTTCCTTTCCAGTTTTGACTCAATGATCTCTTGAGTTCTTGCAGATGAAGTTTGAGCAGAAAAATTTAGATAAACAGGAACATAGCCAGCTGATTCTTGAATTTTATTTAGCAATCCTTTTGCAATGACAGACTTTAAATTTAAACAAATGTTAATGATTTTACATTCAATATAATAACTTTCAATTGTCTTTATATTGGTAATAGTTCAGTACAATGAGTAAGGAATACGATAAAAGGAGAGGTTAAAGCCAGGTTGAAATGTCTTTCTCTTCCTGGAGATTCCATTTAATTATATTTATTAGAGCCAAAGAAATATTCTAATAAGCTCTATCTCAGCAAAAAGTTTTTATATTAGTTTCAAACCAATATCCATGTTGGTTACTATCCAAGTCAGTTTACTAACAAGAATCACAGAAGGACCCAAACTTCTTTTAGAAACAATTCAGAGAGGAAACAGTGAACCTCTGTTTATGTGGACTCCCCTTAAAACCAAGACGACCAAACAATCAGTATTCTCCCCTATACTTGACTTTTCCCCAGAAATTCTAAGGGATGCAATATAAAAGCCCCCAAACACCAAACATTGGTGTCTCTGGCTTACATAGTATTGACACCAAGGATTTATTCAGAAACTAGCAAACTTGGGAGTAATTCCCAGGGTCAATATAGAGTCAGCAAAGTGATATTCTTCCTGAAAAAATAATCAAAATTCAAAAGAATTTTCCTTGAGAAATAATGTGTTATTTATGGGGCTTACAATTCTAAGTCCACCATACCCTCATTTGGGGAGAGACCTTGTTTGAGGAAGGTTTCCTACCTTGCCAACTCCAGTTGTCCCAGTAAATAATACAGAATGCTTGACTGCCAGTAGTTTTTCCATTAGATACCCAAACCGCACTGTGTCAGCTGTGGGGACAAGCATTTCAAAAAACGGAACATCTCGACTGTACTTGAAGGCGGGTATGATTCGTTCCCAGGGGTCCAGCCGTTTAGTGTCGAAGTCCATGTGAATGCTCCACAGGTCGCCAGAACTGGGAAGCTGAAGTATCAAATTAAGCACCACTTTCAATAGGATGGACACACGGCAACAGAAATATTCATGCAGAAACAAAGGCTGTCATAGAACGTGAATGGATTTGGATATCTTTTTTCTTTGTGTAGTAGTAGTTTCTTCAGTATCAGAGTTTAATTCTTTAAACACAGTCATGCAACACAATTTGATATTTTGATACTATTAAAATGATATTTTTAAAAATTTTATTTTTGAACTTTTTGTGGACCTTGTATCCAATGATCTTGCTAATTTACTTAATTCTAATAATTTGCTTGTAGATTCTTTAGGATTTTCTACTATTCAGTTATGTTTCCTGCAAATAATGGCATTTTTATTTCTTCCTTTCCAAAGTTTATGTTTTATTTCCTTTTCTTGCCCTATTGCACTAGCTAGCATCTTTAGTATAGTGTTGACTAAAAGTTGTGGTAGTGGCTATTTCATTATTAAAAACTGAACTGTGACTCTTTCAACTGATTTCATGACCAATTAACAGATTGTAACTCATAATTTTAAAAGACACTGGCATAGCTCTGGCCAGTTTGGTTTAGAGGTTAGAATGTCAGCCTGCAGACTGAAGGATCTCGGGTTTGATCCCAGTCAAAGGCACGTTCCTGGGTTGCAGTTTTGACCCCTGGCCCTGGTTGGGGTTGTGCAGGAGACAACCAATCAATGTGTCTCTCTCACATTGATGTTTCTCTTTCTCTCTCCTTCTCCCTTCCACTCTCTCTAAAAATCAATGGAAAAATATCCTCAGGTGAGGATTAAAATAAAAAAAAAATAAATAAAAATAAATAAATAAATAAATAAATAACACTGGCATAGAGGTCACTTAGATAGGACTGAACTAAGGGCAAGGGAATAATAAAAATAGGCTATTTTAACAACCCAGAAAAGAAATGATAAGAAACTGAGTTATACAGAGGCAATGAGGATGAAGAGATGAGGATATACTTGAAAAAAATAATTTGAAAAAAAAATTCACTCACTGTAGTGTTTCATTGGCTATGGAAAGGTGAATAAAGGAGGAGGAATCTATAACCCTCAGCTCTGGCTAGTACTGGAAGGCTGGAAGGCCATTAACTGAGACAAGGAATACAAATTCAACAGCTTATTCATTTGGGACTTTTAGACCGAAGGTATCTACCTTCTTATCTGGACCCCCTCCCATCATCCAAGTAGCATTACCACCGCCATGACAGGGGTTGGCACTGTCCTGCTAAACATCCTGTGGTCATAATCCATCAATAGCTTCTCATTGCACCCAATGGAAAAGCCAAAGTCCTTACAATGACCCATAAGACCCTACATGTTTTGATTCCCTGCTGTCTCTCTGACCTTATCTCTACACAATCCCACGTGGTCATTCCACTCTGACCTCACCACCCTCCTTGATGTTATCATGTAAAAGCTTTTGGACTTGTTTCTCTTAGTGACTGGAATGCTTTTCCCCTAAATAATCACTAGCTCTTTGACTTCCTTCGGGACTCTGTACAAATATGATGTTATTAGCAAAGTTTTCCTGGCTACTATATATAAAATAGTTCCCCATTAATCTGCATTCCCACCAACAGTGCACGAGGGTTCCCTTTTCTTCACATCCTCACCAACACCTGTTTTTTGTTGATTTACTGATGATAGACATTCTGACAGGTGTGAGATGATATCTTATTGTGGTTTTAATTTGCATTTCTCTGATGGTTAGTGATTATAAGCATCCTTTCATATGTCTATTGGCCATTTATATGTACTCTTTTGAGAAGTGTCTATTCGGGTCCTTTGCCCATTTCTTAATTGGATTGTGTGATTTTTTTTGTTTGTTTATTTTTGGTGTTGAGCTTTATAAGTTTCTTATAAATTTTGGATATTGAGCCCTTACCAGATGCATAAGTGAATGTGTTCTCCCATCAATGGGTTGTTTTTACACAATGGAATACTGTTCAGCTATAAAAAAGAAGGGACTCTTACCTTTGAGACAGCATGGATGGACCTGCAGAGTATTATGCTAGGTGAAATAAACCAGTCAGAGAAAGACAAATACCATATGACATAACTTATATGTGGAATCTAATGAACAAAATCAACTAACAAACAAAGTGGAGACAGACTTATGGATACAGAGACCAGACTGACTGTTGTCAGAGGGGAGGGTTCGGGGGCTGAGTGAGAAGGGTGAAGGGATTAAGCAAAGGAAAAAAAGAAAGACTCATGGACACAGGCAACAGTATGGTGATCGCCAAAGAGAAAGGGGGTATGGGGGGAGGTGGAAGAAGGTAAAAGGGGGATAAATGGTGATGGAAGGAGACTTGACTTGGAGTGGTAAACACACAATACAATATACAGATCATGTATTATAGCATTATATACCTGACACCTGTATAATTTTATTAACCAATGTTACCTCAATAAATTCAATTAAAAATTATGAATAAATAAATAAATAGTTCTCCACTGCACCCTGGCACTCCCTATCATCCTTATTCTGCCTTATTGCCAGCTGATATATATTTATCTATTCCCAAGTACTTGATATTTTGACTCCCCTCATTATATAAGGCTAGGGACTTCGGTGCTTTGCTTTAGCCACAGTAGTAAGAAAAGTGCCTACCGTGTAATTACTTTTCAATAAATATTTGTTGACTAAACACTGAATGCTTGCTCCTACTACCCATTCATTATCCCAGATCATTTCCTTTGACTCAGCGGGGTCTGTCTCTGTCTCAAATTCCCATTTTTCCTCAATTTGGTCCATCCAGCAAAGTTTCATATCTGATAGAAGGTCCTAAGCCATAGGGCTCAGGTTCTTGATGCAGGGAATTGTTTTTCTCCTGGTAACTTTGTATTTTGATATAATTTAAAATTTACATAAAAGTTGAAATAGTAGAAAAAAATCTCATATATTCTTTATCTAGCTTAACTGATTGTTCACATTTTGCCCTATTTGCTTTAGTACTATCTTGCCCTCAATCTGTGAGAGTCAGTTGTATCTACTATTTCACCTTTGCTTAAATACTTGAGTATTTCCTAAAGAACAAGGATATTTTCTTACATAACCACAGTAAAATGATCAAAATCAGAAACTGAATACTGATGTTATCTACTTTACACTTCATATTCAAATACTGCCAATAGTTCTAATAATGTCAGTTATAGCTATAATTTTTTCCAAGTCTGCGGTCCAATCCAGGATAATGTATTGCATTTAGTTATATCTCTTTAGTCCTTTCGTCTGGAAAAGTTCCCCAGTGCTGTCTCCCATATCAGACATTTTTGAAGAGTATAGTCTGGTTTATTTCATAGAACGTCCATCTGTTTGGGTGTTCCAGGTTTATCTTCACCAATAGATTCAGGTTGTGCATTTTTGGAAGGAATACCTCAGAAGCAAGGGTGTATCTATCTCAGTGTACCTGTCAGGAGGCATAGGTTTGTCCTAATATTGATCATATTAAATGAATCACATAGGTGGTGTCTATAAGGTTTTTTACTGCAATGATACTATTTTTCTCTTTGTAGTTAAGCAATGATGTATAGGAGATACTATGAAACTATGTAAGTATCTTTTTTTTATTAAACCTCCACCTACTAGTTTTAGTATATATTGATAATTCTTGTCTACACCAATTATTACCAGAATAGTTGCAAAGTAATGAATTTCTGACTCTATTTTCTCCTCTACAGATTAGTTATATTCTACTGTAAGAAGAGCTCTTCTTTCTCCTCCATTTATTTATTTCTTCATGTACATTTTTATTATCAGTATGGATTCACAGATTTTAATTTCATTCAAAGGCTTGTAATCCCATACTTGCATTGTTTATTTTGATGCACAAATCTTCCCAGATATGGCCAGAGGGAGCCCCTTCAAATGGGCTCCTGTGTTCTTTTGACATGTCCCATCATTCTTTGAGCACTTCTTTAGCATCTGACATAAGCAGATGTTTTAGTCTCACTTTGCACTTGCCCTGCCCCAGCCCTGGAATAAGCTGCTGTTTTCACTAAGGAGCCTTGGTTCCCTTTTGGGGAGAACAGTATTTAGAAATTAACATCCTGAGAATGCTCATTGCTGTTGAGGTGTTGTCGCTTCTAGTTCTTTCCAGCATGCAGAAGTATGGAATTTATATATGTACAAATATATATATATATTCCATGAAAACAAGTATCTCCGATTGCAATCCAATAACACAGGGTGCATTTTAATCTTTCTCTTTCCATATTCGTATATCCCTTCTCTAACAGTGAGACACCTGTTTCTATGATCCTCCGTGTATTCATTCATTTGCTCAGTCTTAGAATATACAGAATGTAGTTTCAGAGTTGCTAAACCATAACACTGTGAAGAATAAGTTTACTAACTGAAATTCAATATTCATTTATAGTATGGAATTTTTTATAGTTTTACATCTTAATTTTTTCATGTGGCTGGGAGAGGACTCCTTAAAAATTTAATACAATAAATGTTATCTATGGTTTAAAAAAAAGTGAATGATTTTAGAAACTCTTTAAGTGAAGAATTTATATTTGAAGTAGAACTAAGGCTTTTAAGGTTTTAGTCTTAAAGTTCAGTTTTAATGGTTCAGAACTAATATGTTAAAATTAAATTTATTTGGCCCTTACCCTCGCATCAGGATTGTCATCGAATTGTATTCGAATAAATGTATCAAAAGAATCCCAGTAGTTTTCAGTTAGATTTCCACCCAAAGACCACAAAAAACAGAATATAAATGTCTGACATAGTAATGTGTTCAGTTTTGTTTGTTCCTGAAAGAACAAAGAGAAAGAATTTTAATACTTTAGGTTAACATAAAAAGAATCCTAAGTGGCCAAGTCAAAAGACTGTTTTCTTTCGTGTAGACTCATGCATTTTAAAAAGGGCACAGCGTATGTTTCTTATACTTCACTTAATGGTTCACAAAGTGATGTTTTATAGTAGTACACACTTAAATACTCTGATGAGAAAATAAATGGCAAGGAATGTCCAAAAAAACCTCAAGGTTGTTTTTCAACTGGCTATCGTAACTATTTATGTCTGCTTGAAGGCATTTAGGTAGCTGCTGACAGACACCCATTAAAAATATGTTGTAGACTGTAAGGGAATTTAAACATTAAGTATAAGAGTAAACTATACTCTCTCTAACATTCCTTCCAACGTTTAGATTCTATTAATATATTCACAGTCATTAGTCCCCTGGAAGATTAACTTGAAAATCAAATGATCATATTACAGAAAATTTGTGGAGTTATTTATTTGTAAAGGAGCTATACAATAATCTTATTTTTCTAGGTCTGTAGCAATAATAAAACTTTTCATACCACTGTCAATTGAAATCCTTCTTTCCCAATTAGCAAAGACTCCAATAAGCAACAGAGTGTGGTCACTTTGCTGATGTCCACTTGTGGGATCGCTTGGCTGCATTTTTTATTGACAAAATTTAAACCATCATCAACATAACGTTGGAAAAGGTTCAATATATATTCTTGGGTTTCCTCAGTCAGCTAAAATAAAACAAATAATATTTTAGCAAGAGCAGATGAAGTATATAATTAAGTTCAGAAATGGGGTGGTCCACATCTTTATATGGTAATACATTTTGTGACTTTCAGACTGAAGGGCATAAATACAATAAGATAAAATACATAAAATTAAACCTTCTATGACTTGAGACACATGGGCAGATTTTGGGTTGCTGATAATGTCTTACATCTTGATCTAGCAATGGGTAAATAGGTGTTTATTTTATAATCACTTGTTAAACTGTCAATACGCATTTCATGCAGTCTTCTATATTGATATCTCTCACAATTAAGAATGCGAAAAAAAACTATAAAAAATATATTTTAAAATATCTATTAAAACACCAATACCTCCACGCACTGGTGAGGCTGGGGAGCGATAATAATTCTCATTCATTGCTGGTGGGAATACAAAGTGGTACAGCCACTTGGAGGACAGCCTGGCAGATTCTTGCAAAGCTAAACATAGTTTTACCATATGATCCAGCAATCACACTCATTTACCCAAACGAGTTGAAAAGTTAAGTCCACACAAAAGCCTGAACATGCACGTTTATAGGAATTTTTCTGGCTTTAATTTTTTTCCAGTTTTATTGAGAAATAATTGACATACTTCACTGTATTGGTTTCAGGTGTACAGCACGATGATTTGACTTAGACATACAGTTAACCCTTGAACAATATGGGGGATGCAGTGCCAACACCCACACAGCTGAAAATTCACATATCTTTTGACTGTACAGTTGACCCTTTGCATCTGTGAATTCAACCAACTGTGGGTCAAACCCAGTGTTTTCAATCAGTGGTTGAGAATCTGTGGCTGGGAATGGGAAAATACTGTTGCTGATCTGCATTTGGTTGAATCCCTCGGATGCAAAACTCACAGATACAAAGGGCCGACTGTAGCCTGGCTGGTGTGGCTCAGTGGATCAAGCCCACAACCAGAGCCTGTGCCCTGACCAGGAATCGAACTGGGACCTCTCAGTCCATGGGACAGCACTCAATCCACTGAGTCACACCAGCCGGGCTCTGTAGTCCTTTTTAATGCCCCTGCCTGTCCTGGAGGAATCAAGGAAGTGAGTTTTGCTTGTCCTCGAGAGGAACCAGTCTGGGGAGAAGCCAGGCTGCAGAGGAGGCAGGAGCCACAGTGACTAGACAGACCGGCAGGCTGCGGCGATAAATAACGAGGGCATATTCGGGGAGTATATAAACATTTCTGGAGAACTCCCTCCATCAAGCACAACGAAGTCTTATGGTATTGCAGTGTGGGCACTCAAGGGAAGCGTGAGCCCCGACAAATTGAGACACTGAGGAGGATCTGGTCGCACTTACTTTTTTAGAAATACCCTTCATCCAGGTTTTAACGTAAGGCATCCATTTCAGTTCCTCAGGGTCCACAAACACCATTCCACACCGACTGACTGTAGCCGGAGAGGCCACCTTGAGGTCTTGCACCTAAAATTGAAGAAGGGTAAACAGGAAACAGCTGATATGATAGTTCCTTATTACTGCACCTTCATGTTAATGAATCACATGCTCAAAGTTCAAGTTCACACTGAAAGGCTTTGTGTGGAAGACAGTGGGGAAGCTGTAAGGAATCAGAAGTGGGAAAGTGAAGTGATGTGAACATCAGAGGATACTCCAAACCTTAGAGGAGGGACTAGGTATTTCTTTTCCCTTCCCTTTCTCTTCGTTTCTATTTCATTCTTGTATCAATACCTAGTCTAATACCTAGCATACAGCAGGCATTTAATCAATGAATACACTAGGGATGTTATCTTCCATAATATTTTGTCACTGTAATTGGTTCACATTACTCTTTCAAACCCTCCATCAAATATTCATCCCACACTGGGATAATTTATTCTCTTTAAATACAATATATATATTTTTAACTCAGAAAGCACTTCTAATCATGTGAATTCATCTCTATATATTAAATACTTCCAAAGGCAAAGAGATAAATGCCAAGGAAGCCAGAATTTATTGCATTTCCTGTTTATAGACAGACAGGAATGTTTGAGAGACTTTGGTAGTCAGGATGGACAATACATTAGAAAGGGACAACTTAAGTAGTTAGTACATAAACAAACCACCATGGTGGGCCTTACAGGTAGTAAATGATACATCAGTGTGAGAAAGATAATGATGACGGCATGCCAGTTTCACAGACGTGTACAGTTACCTCAAAAAGCATGTGGGTTTCGGGTGTGAGTTTAATCCTCTCGCTGTTAGCCAGGCAGAGCATCTTGTTGTCATCCAACACTGTGTTCATGTTTTCGATCCAGAGAGCATCCACTGGTCCATCACTGATGATCCATTTATGGTCTTCGGATGTGTCATTCACGGCTGCTCGGACACTCCGTGCCATCAAACCGTCTTTCCACTCCAAGGTCACGCTATTCACTTCACCATATAACTCACCCATCGTAATGGATTTAGGATTAAGAACATATGTTTTGACTGGTTGGTAAAAGGGATTGTCTACACCAAGCGTTTTCAAATTGCCTAAGGTTTCCGCTAGTATTCGGTAAATTGTGGTCTTGCCGCCTCCAGTTGGCCCGACTAACATCACACCATGCCTGACTAGCATTGTTTCGTACAGCTGTATCACTTTTTTAACCATACATATCTCGGGCTGAAGATTTTGTCCATTCATGACATCTATAATTGTTGACTGCAATATACCATAATCGTGTTCTGGAATATGGACTCCAGGAAAAAGGTCAGATATGATTCCACTGAAAAAAACAAAAATAAAATCAATTAAGAACCACTGGTCATTGAGTTTTCCCCATATTTGTTGTAAGTAATTGACTAAACAGTAAAACGAATCTTATTTTCCTCATTGGCTTTTCTTCTAAACATACACAGTACTAGTATAGCTTATGTCTTATACCATTTCTCTGATATCATGTTTGATTTTGCTAGTTTCTTGTACTATATATAGACCAATGTTCTCAAGTATACTGGGAGCTTTCAGAGGTAAGGAATTTGATTTTGTATTGTCCACAGTACATGGCAGAGTACCAAGGTGATGAATCTATCAGTTTATTTATTTTTGGTTAGTCCTCTCCTGAGAATATTTTTCCACTGATTTTTAGAGAGAGTGGAAGGTGGGGGAGGGGCAGGAGAGAGAAACACCAGTGTAAGAAAGACACATCGATTGGTTGCCTCCCACACGTGCCCCAGTTGGGGCCAGGGTCACATCTGCAACCCAGGTACATGCCCTAGACTGAGAATAGAACCTGAGAGCCTTCAGTTCGAGGGTTGGCACTCTAACCACTGAGCACACCAGTCAGGGCTATTAGTTTATTTTTTTATTTTTTAAAAATTTTTTTAGGTGCGACTTCCGGTCAAGATGGCGGCGTAGGTAAACGCGGTATCGCGTCCTCCCACAAACACATCAAAGTTACAACTAAACTACAGAACAACCATCATTCAAAACCGCCTGAAATCAAGCTGAATGGAAGTCCTACAACTACGAAATTAAAGAAGAAGCCGCATCCAGACTGGTAGGAGGGGCGGAAACAAGGATCTGAATCCAAGACTACTCTATCCAGCAAGGCTATCATTCAAAATAGAAGGTCAAATAAAGAGCTTCCCAGACAAAAAAAAGGCTAAGGGAATATATTAGCACCAAACCAGCACTGCAAGACATGTTAAAAGGACTGCTATAATTATTAGAAGAAATAGAAAGATAATTAGAACCACACTGTACAAAAATGGCAATAAATAAGTACATATCAATAATCACCTTAAATGTAAATGGACTGAATGCTCCAATAAAAAGACACAGAGTAGCTGACTGGATAAGAAAGCATGATTCACACATATGTTGCTTACAAGAGACCCACCTCACAACAAAAGACTCACATAGGTTGAAAGTAAAGGGATGGAAAAAAATCTTCCAAGCAAACGGAAAGGAAAAAAAAGCTGGGGTAGCAATACTCATATCTGATAAATTAGATTTCAAATTGAAGACCATAACTAGAGATAAAGAAGGCCACTACATAATATTGAAAGGATCTATCCAACAGGAAGATATAACCTTGGTAAACATATGCACCCAATATAGGAGCACCAAAATATATTAAAAATCTTCTGGAGGACTTCAAAGGAGAAATCGACCACAATACAATCATAGCAGGAGACTTCAACACCCCACTGACATCACTGGATAGATCATCTAGACAAAAAATCAACAAGGAAACAGAGACTCTAAATGAAGCACTAGATCAAATGGATTTAATAGATATATACAGAGAATTACACCCCAAAACTGCAGAATTCACATTCTTCTCAAGTGCACATGGGACATTCTCAAAGATAGACCATATGTTAGGGCACAAACTAAGTCTCTACAAGTTCAAGAAGATTGAAATCATATCAAGCATCTTCTCAGACCACAATGGCATGAAACTAGAAATCAATTGCAACAAGAACATGCAAAAACATATGAACACATGGAGGCTAAATAGCATGTTACTGAACAATGAATGGGTTACCATGGAGATCAAGGAAGAATTTAAAAAATTTCTGGAAACCAATGAAAATGAACACACAACAACGCAAAACCTATGGGATACTGCGAAAGCAGTTCTGAGAGGGAAGTTCATAGCACTACAGGCCCACCTTAAGAAAGAAGAAAAATTTCTAATTGACTACCTAACCTCACAACTTAAAGAACTGGAAAGCAAACAAAAAGAAAACCCTAGAGCAAGTAGAAGGAAGGAAATAGTAAAGATCAGAGCAGAAATAAACGACATGGAGACCAAAAAAACAATTCAAAGGATCAATAAAACAAAGAGCTGGTTTTTTGAAAAGATAAACAAGATTGATGGACCCTTAGCTAGACTCACCAAGAAACAAAGAGAGAGAACCCAAATACACAAAATCAGAAACGAAAGAGGAGAAGTAACAACTGACACCACAGAAATACAAAGGATCATTAGCAAATACTATGAACATTTGTATGGCAACAAATTCGACAATCTAAGCGAAATGGACACATTTCTAGAAACACATAGTCTCCCAAAACTGAATCGGAAAGAGATAGAAAACTTGAACAGGCCAAAAACAATGAAGGAAATTGAAGATGTAATCAAGACTCTCCCAGCAAACAAAAGTCCAGGCCCTGACGGCTTCACGGGGGAGTTTTACCGAACATTCAAAGAAGAACTAACACCCATTCTCCTCAAACTATTCCAAAAAATTCAAGAAGAAGGAAGACTTCCAAACTCGTTTTATGAGGCCAGCATAATTCTCATCCCAAAACCAGAAAAAGACACTACAAAGAAAGAAAACTACAGGCCAATATCCCTGATGAACATAGATGCCAAAATCCTGAACAAAATACTAGCAAATTGGATCCAGCAATACATCAAGAAAATTATTCACCATGACCAAGTGGGATTCATCCCAGGGATGCAAGGCTGGTACAATATACGCAAATCAATAAATGTGATACATCACATAAACAAAATGAAAGATAAAAACCATATGATCATATCAATAGATGCTGAAAAAGCATTTGACAAAATCCAGCACCCATTTCTGATAAAAACGCTCAGCAATTTGGGAATAGAGGGATCATATCTCAACATTATAAAGGCCATATATGAAAGACCTACAGCCAACATCATACTCAATGGACAAAAACTAAAAGCATTTCCCTTAAGAACAGGAACAAGACAAGGATGCCCACTTTCACCACTCTTATTTAACATAGTACTGGAAGTCTTAGCCACAGCAATCAGACATGAAGGAAAAACAAAAGGGATCCAAATTGGAAAGGAGGAAGTGAAACTGTCATTATTCGCAGATGACATGATATTATACATAGAAAACCCTAAAGACTCCATCAAAAATCTACTAGATTTAATAAATGAATTTGGCAAAGTAGCAGGATACAAAATTAACGTCAAGAAATCGATGGCATTCTTATACACTAATGATGAACTCACAGAAAGAGAAACTAAAAAAACAATCCCATTTACCATCGCGGCAAAGAAATTAAGATACCTAGGAATAAACTTAACCAAAGAAGTAAAGGACCTATTTGCAGAAAACTACAAGACATTGAAAAAAGAAATAGAGGAAGATATAAAAAAGTGGAAGCACATACCTTGTTCATGGATTGGAAGAATTAACATCATTAAAATGTCCATACTACCCAAAGCAATCTACAGATTTAATTCAATCCCCATCAAAATACCAACGACATATTTCACAGAACTAGAACAAATACTTCAGAAGTTCATATGGAACCAAAAAAGACCCCGAATAGCTACAGCAATCTTGAAAAAGAAGGACAAAGTAGGAGGGATCACAATACCGGACATCAGGTTATACTACAAAGCTACTGTAATCAAAACAGCCTGGTACTGGCACAAGAACAGGCACATAGACCAGTGGAACAGAACAGAGAATCCAGAAATTGACCCAAGACATTATGCTCAATTAATATTTGACAAAGGTGGTAAGAGCATACAATGGAGTAAAGACAGCCTCTTCAATAAATGGTGTTGGGAAAATTGGACAGCTACATGCAAAAAAATGAAACTAGATCATCAACTTACACCATACACAAGAATAAACTCAAAATGAATAAAAGACTTAAATGTGACTCATGAATCCATAAAAATCCTAGAAGAAAATGTAGGCAACAAAATTTCAGACATCATACGCAGCAAAATTTTCACTGATATATCACCTAAGGCAACAGAAACAAAGGACAAAGTGAACACATGGGACTACATCAAACTCAAAAGCTTCTGCACAGCAAAAGAAACAACCATCAAAGTGGAAAGGCAACCCACTGTATGGGAGAGCATAATTGCCTATGATATATCAGATAAGGGACTAATTTCCAAAATATATAGAGTGCTCATACATCTCAACAAAAGGAAGACAAAGAACCCAATTAAAAAATGGGCAGAGGAACTAAATAGACACCTCTCCAAACAGGATATACAAATGGCCAAGAGACATATGAAGAAATGCTCAACTTCACTAATCATCAGAGAGATGCAAATTAAAACAACAATGAGGTATCACCTCACACCTGTCAGAATAGCCGCCATCAAGAAAGCATCAAACAACAAGTGTTGGCGAGGGTGTGGAGAAAAGGGGACTCTAGTACACTGCTGGTGGGAGTGCAGACTGGTGCAGCCACTATGGAAAACACTATGGTGTTACCTCAAAAAATTAAAAATTGAATTACCATTTGACCCAGTGATCCCACACCTAGGAATATACCCTAAGAAGCCTGAAACACCAATCAGAAAGAATACATGTACCCCCATGTTCATAGCAGTGCTATTTACAATAGCTAAGATCTGGAAACAGCCCAAGTGTCCATCAGTAGATGAATGGATAAAAAAGCTGTGGTACATATACACAATGGAGTACTATGCAGCTGTTAAAAAGAAAGATCTCTTATCCTTTGTGTCGACATGGGAGGACCTGGAAACTATTATCCTAAGTGAAACAAGCCAAGCAGAGAAAGACAAACATCATATGATCTCACTTATTTCTGGAATATAATGAACATAACAGTGTGAGGAGCAGGGTAGTCCCGGGGACGTGGAAGTGGGGTACAGACTGACATCTGCCAGAAGAGGGGGTGGGGGAGGGGAGCGATGAACACAGAACTTGTACACATGTACTCATAACCAATGGACATGGACAACAAAAATGGGGACGGGGCAGGGAGGGAGGGGGAGGGGGGTGTCAATGGGGGAAAAAAGGAGAATCATCTGTAACAAAAGTAAATTAATAATAAAAAATAAATAAAAAATAATTTTTTTTAGGTGCATGCTGAGTTTATTTATTTATTAGTTTATTTTTAATATCATATTTCTAACTCAACTTTCCCCAAATGCATTTATATGTGCTTATAATAGAATGTAGATACTCAGAAAAATTAGTTGGAAATAAAAATAGAAAACTAGTACTAGGTAAAAAAGGGAGTGAAGGAAAAATTGACTTTCTGTGGGACACAGTTAATGTGGGGTGTTTCTATGGGTAAAAAGGAAGTTAAATCCCTACTTTACACTATATACACAAATGCATTTGAATACAGTAAAGACCTTAATATAAAATGACAGCAAAGGTACTAGATGAAAATATAAGAGATGAATTTTGTACCACTGTGGTAAGAAGGTTTGTCTAGACAATAAATCTACAACTGTAAAAAATGTTGATAAAGTGAAAAAATAAGAACAAGTAAAAAACAATCTTAACAAACTCAAAGAATGAATGATAGAGCAACAGTTCCACTTTTTATACCAGATAGAATGTATGAGCTCCTACAAATCAATAAGTAAAAGAGCAAAATAGAAAAATGCTCTTAGAATAATAAATATACATGACTCATGGACACAAGAAATGACACTAATTAAAGAAATGTACGCATTAAGGACTTTTGGTCTCTCTTTAAAACATTTAAAGGGAAATGGGCATTTTCATAAAACCATTTATATAAATGTAAAATGTCTTTGGAGGGCATCGTGACAGACTATCCAAATAAAAAATGCCCATTACCCTATGACCTAGCAAACTTACTTCCTGGAATCTCAATGATAGAAATGTCATAAGCGTGCAAAGGTAAACGTATAGACATTCTCATCATTGTATCCTATCGAAAGAGAGTAGTCATGTTCTGGGAAACAGGGGCACTGACAGAAGACAAAGGCAAAAGGAATCCCAGCACAGTCACACATGGATGTCCCCGGATGACAGATGTGCACCAGGGGTCACGGGTAACCAGTCCAGATGAGAGAGGACAGAGGGCTCCAAAGTGGAAAATTCAATAAGAATTTTGTTTAATTGAAGGGTTTTGTTTGCTTGTTTGCTTGTTTTTAGGGAGATGTACACTCTGGTAGAATTTGGAGACAAATGAATGATAGACTTATAGGAAAGTAGGTAAAGGATTAAAAAAGGGGAACTAAGATAATAAATGTAGGGAAAATAAAAAGCTAGATAATTTGCCCGGCCAGTGTGGCTCAGTGTTTGCGCATCAACCCACGCACCAAGAAGTCGCTGGTTTGATTCTTGGTCAGGGCACATGTCTGGCCTTCAGGCTCGATCCCCAGCAGGGGGTGTGCAGGAGGAAGCCAATTAATGTTTCTATCTCTCTCTCCCTTTCCCTCTAATGTCAATAAAAACATATTAAAAAAGAAGCTTGATAATTTAATAACGAGGGAAATATCACTCAGCTGTGGATAATGTTTATGTAGCTGTGATAAATGACTGAAATCCTAGATATTTTGCTCAAGTTATAGTACAATATGACTATACAAAGAGGGAGAGTCAAGGGGAAGAGCAGCTTGTGCATAAGAGATCATATCTAAAACTGAAAAATCAAGAAATGGCAGAAACATAGCACTAAAAACATGGAGGGAAATAGCAAAATGAATCAATCAACCAATGGAAAAATGATTTGCCTTTGGGAAGTTGGTGAAGGGCAGGGAACTGTTATTTTTCATGAGACTAATTTATGACATTATTACTATTTTTTAAACTACTACATGTGTCCAGTCGGTGTGGCTCAGTGGTTGAATGTCGACTCATGCACCAAGAGGTCCCGGTTCGATTCCCAGTCAGGGCAGGTGCCCAGGTTGTGGGCCTGATCCCCAGTGGGTCAGGGACCCCACGCAGAACGCTGTGGGGGAGGGGCGCCCTGCTGCTGGAAGGCGGGAGGCATGCAGGAGGCGGCCAATCGATGTTCTCTCTCATTGATGTTTCTATCTCTCTCTCCCTCTCACTTCCTCTCTCTCTAAAATCAATAAAGGAAAAAATAAAAAATAAAACTACTACATGTATGTCTTAGATAAACACAAAGCTAAACAATAGAAGTAGAAATACATAGATAAAAGCAATCACATTTATGTTAAGCCCAAATCTGATTGGGGGGGGGGTTGGGAAATGTCTTAGATCAGGAACCTAGAACCAGACGCTAATTTGTATAGCACCCAGCCTAATGATCAATATTTTGAGGAAAAAAACCCACAAATAATTGAATGGCTGCTAAAATTTTAGTGCCTTTATTATAAACTAGTATTTTTTAAAACTGCGGTCAGGATCTGTAGAAACGATGAGAAAATTATTCCCTCGTTGGAGACAGCCAGGCTTGCAGATAAGCCTACCCTTGACCTCCGCACGGCAGCTGCGCTGTGCTCCGCGACATCTGCAAACTCACCTGAACAGAACAGCGTCGTCTGTCAGGAACTTTGGCAAGTTGGAGTCTCGTAACGCTCTTATCAACACCACATCTTCGCTTAGGTCTGGGTTCTCTCTTTTTAAAGAACTAAATTTAAAAGAATAATTCAGAGGACGCTGTGAGAACACGATAGTGAATGTGATTTTCGAAACCCATGGGTCAGGGACCCCACGCAGAACGCCGTGGGGGAGGGGCGCCCCGCTGCGGGAAGGTGGGATCCTGTTCCCTTCACCCGGAGCGGCCCTCTCCATCCGAGCATGCGCAGGGGCCAGGTACTGGCTACATAGCCTTGAGGAGAATGACAAGGGCATTTTCTCCACCTCCCACATCAATCCTCCCTGAATTTACATGCATCCCTGGATGCATCATGGTGATGAACATCCCTGTGACTTTTTTTGTTTTTAATCTCAGCCCAGAACACCGTGCTTTGCTCTCATGCTGGCTCTTATTTCCCCTTCAGAACCCACCCCAATTACTCTCTCCTCTAGAAAGTTCCTCCATCCCTCACGGCAAACCTTGGGCACAGCCCTGTGGTTGCCCTCACTACATCGTATCCTCGACGGCTGCTCATTTGTCTGTCTCGCCCACCAGGCTGGAGCTGTGCTCTGTGAGTTCAAGTGTATCTGAACCCCTCAGTATTCCTTCTCCTTGAGTGGCAATCCTGTGAAGGGGAGAAATACTGTATCTGGGAGGTTCGAAGAAGGAACAGGGGGCACAGAGGGCAGAGATACTTGTGCAAAACCCAGGGATACAAGAACCAGGCTGCAAGGGCCCTGGATGTGCAGAGCCCAGACCGGCAAGTCGTGGCCTGAGAGGACGGACTAGAGGGGAGACATTCCCTCAGAGACTCTGGACAGGCTGGGGCTTCCAGAGGCAGGAGTTTCAAGAAGATATGAAGGGAGAAGTTGGGGCCTGAGAAGAGAAAAAAAACTCATGCTTTACTGGAAACTAGAAAGCAGCTCCGCCTTGGACCATGCTGTAAGGACAGAGGTGAAGTCTTGGAAAAAAGCTTGGATGGAAGATAGAATGATAAAACTGAGGTTCTCCGAAAGCTTCAGGCTGTGCCAGGTGCCATGTACGATTCAATCGTTGTACATGCATTCCACACTGTGTGCCTTTTACGTCTAGTCATCAAGCTCATGTTGGTGAAAGCTTCTGGACACTAAAACCCAATGTATGTGACACGTTCAGGGGAAATGAAAGTTAGCCAAAACCTCGTCTAGATTCAGGTTAGCTCTGGGGCCAACCAGGTTGGGCTCACAGTGAAGAACTGCTGGGATGAGGAGAGACGCCCCATTTCACTGTGGAATGGGGGTGTCAAGATAAGAATGACAACAGCAGCAGCAGCTAACATTTATGAATCACTTCCTGTGTTACTAGAAGAGCCGTTTGTGAATTGCCCACTTCACGCATTTGATTGCATGTTTTGACATTTCACTGTTGGCCACCCTGGTTTCTTACCCGGCCATGACCAGCACAGACTTCACAGCTCTCATGCCGAAGTCGTAGTGATCTTGCTGAGAGAGCTGCTCGCTGCAAAGCTTATACATCTGAGTCATTTTTCTTGCTAATATTTTACTGGACTCGAATCCTTCAGAATATAGAATTACCTAGAAAAAGTAAAATGCAATGCTTATTATATTCTATTGACAAAAATATATTAGCGTAATACCAATGTATCCAAAATCGAATTTAGGCATTACAGCTCTCCGAGCGGTTCTGTTATTTAACAAAGAAATGTAAAGATGGAAGGGAAAGGGTTTTCTGTGTCACAAGAAGGTGGAAGGTGGGATATTATATGGGGAGGCCTGAGCACTGTTTCTGCTTTTTTTCTATAAATGGAGATGTGGCCTTCGTGACATTTGATTGCAACAGTAGAGAGCCCAGTGCTTGAAATGTTCTCATCACGGAGGCTGGATGGTGTTATAAGGCCTGAGTACAAAAGCAAGACTTGAACTACTCACATCTGACAGTGTAGGTGCCCCAGGGGTCAAGGGAAGCTATGCAAAGATTTGCAGCCTTGCCCCTGCCCCAGGAGGCTACCTTGCCTCGTATAAGCTTCTGCATCCTTGGTTCATAAGTCAATAATAATAGTGGAGGTGGTGTGGACTCTTCCTCCAATCCATAATCTACTGGAATCACTGCCGTTGGCCTCGGAGTTGGGATTTGAAATGATGCAGAGATTTCCTACTGGGTCTGTTTTGTTTGCTCTCCCAATACCTATTAGCACAGAGCTCTGCGCACTGCAGGCGATGAAGAACATTTACTTACGACAGACCCTGACATTCAGTCTGCAGCAACAATAGGAATGGCACTCAGCAGACTGGAATTTTACATTTCTTCAGTTAATTACTGAGTGATGTAACACCAGGATGAAACAGGAGATGTGATCAAAATGTTGGACTGAATTCTAAACCCGGTTTTCCTCCTACCAGCATTGGACAATGAGCACGTCATTCACTGTCCCTGCCCACAGAGGCTCTAGAGTGAAGACACCACCTGCCTTAATGGCCTGCCACCCCACCATGACCTCAGGAGGTGCTGAGGGACCCACAAGACGATGTAAGCATTATACTAATAAAAGTTATAATTTTTCTAATGATAGGATTTGATATGGTTTATTCTATTCTCAAGTAGTTACTTTTACTTCATATAAAGGAATACTTTAAATTAGCTGTTACCAAAGGAATCATCACTCATAGGAGTAATGTGTGCTTTCTGGGAAATTCCATCCTGAAAGGGGTAGAGTTCCTTGTCGTGACACGTAGTGCTGAGCACAGGGGCCTCCTAGAGTCATGAAAATGTCCTATATTTGTTTTGATGGTCACACAGGTGAACCCATGTGTAAGAATTCCCCGAGTTGTACTCCTATGATCTGTGCACTTTACTATATATAAATCACCCCTCTGTAAAAAGTGCCAAGAAAAATCACATTGGTTCTTAGCTAGTATGAAGAAACATAAACCAGTTTAAATAAAAAGAGTCCTAGATAGACACAGAAAGAATGAATAAATATAAATAATGTATTAATGATGACTATTTCTTACTAAGCTGATTCAGACTTACAAACCAATCCCCACCCTCCATCATGGTGATCAGCATTGCTATAACTCAACATCCTGGACTCTAATACAAAGTAGTGCACAAAGAGAAGTGAGAAAAACAGTATTTTTAGAATGAATCCAGACCTTTTAATTTCTAGAGATGAACTCAAACCCCAATGAACTGTCCAATTAAACTCATTGATTCATTCTAGTTTTAAGGACCTAAAATTCTAGGCATTAGGGATATAGCATTTATGCACACACACAGAGGGAAAGAGAGAGAGAGAGAGAACAAAACATTCTAAGTGATAGCAATCATATCTACTCTATGAGCAAACAATGAGGTACAACCTTGGCCAGGGTGCATTCATAAAGGAAACTTTCTACTTGAGTAGAATCCAGTGGTAAAATAAAAGAAACAAGCGTAAATGTTTCCTGCTTTCTGCAGTGAAGCTCACCTCTGCAATCAAGGCATAATTTGGAACCATCATTGCAAAAGGTCTAAACAGGGCTTTCAAGTTATCTGGCAATTCGGTTCTGCCCGCATATCCAGGATTCATGGTGATGAAGGCTGCACAAGTCATAACCAACTTTATTTCCCGCCCCTCAAACATGAATCTGGAGAGCTGTATAAAGGAAAGAGAAAGTATAAGTTAACACTTCTCCACGATTACTACTGGAGTCAAAATTTGTGTAATGGAGCATTCACACAAACACACCTGAATCCTACTGTTGGACAACAGGGAACATTTCTCTTCTGATTCTGTCCTACCCAGTCCCAATTTCTTCTTGCCCGATTGTCTCTTCTTGCGTGGCCTAGTCCTGCAATCCTCTAGGCCTCAACATCTTTTGCTGAGACTTAATGGCCACTAACCCTCCCCCACCTGCACTTTCTGGTGCTCCCCAAGAAATTTTAATGGGATCTTAGTCCTTGGGTGATTGAGGCCCAGCTGTTAGTGTCAGTGGAATTACCCCTTCACTTTTATTCAACAGCAAACACCTGTTGAGCATCTGTTGCAGGTGAGGCAATGGGTTAGGCATGGATGTAGAGAGCAGGAGACTCATTCCTGAGCCCTCTAGCAGCACCTGGGCTTGCTGAGTCAGCCTGGAAACCATGACCGTGCTGTGCAATCGGAACTAAAGTGGAGGTGTGTGCAAAGCCCACAGGGAGCAAAGCCCACAGGAGGGGCAGGGAAGCCTCCTGGAGAACTGAGGAATGAGGAGGGGCATTTCACATAGAAAACCAGGGGCAGCTGTTCCAGTCAAAGGAGGCAGAAACAAGAAACTACACTGCGTGTTCAGAGAATGACCAGCTATTTACTTGGCTCAAGGGTAGAGTTCTAGGAGGAAAGTGTAAGCAGGCCAGGGCCTGAGCATCAGGAATCTTGCATGCTAGGCTAGGAATTTAGATTTTGCCCTATGGGTGAGGAAGCAGAGAAGAATTTTGAGCAGAGTGATAGGGTCAAAGATGACAGTGGAGAGGTTGGACGGGGGTCCAGTAAGGAAGAATGTCATTAGGATGATGAGAGCCAGAATTATGGGATTATCATTGGGGACAAGAGGTATCCAGCAGATAAAATTAAATGGACTTGGTGATTGATGGCTTATATTCTGGGGTTGATAGTAATGGGGAAAATCCAAGAGGAATTCCTGGTCTAGGTGGGCCACTGGATGAGGCACAATTGAGAACATGAAGAATACAGGGAAGATGGGGATGGAGCTGGGAGATGTGTCATATCCTGGAGCAGAACATGCTGGATGGTACAACTGGAGACCAGTCCTGCTGCCACTGTTTGCTGTTATTCAAACCTGCAAATGTCTGTGCTTTAGCTTCTTCATCTATTCCAGGGATGCATCTCATTCCAACTATCTCATCTGGTCACCGGCAAAACTGAGGATGAGATCGGTTAGTCTTAGATGTCCTCCTACCTTTCTGTGGCCTCACATGGTTGCTCTCCAGTTGGCAAGGCTTCAATTCTTCCTCCCTTCTCTTTGGTCCTTTCACCCCCCTCCCCCCATACTCTGCTCTCAGCTCACTGCTCAGCAAGGTGATAATGACTTATGAGTTATGCTATATCTGGAGGCCTCTGCATTCAATACAGGCCTCCTCGGAGGATCTGGGAGGCAGGAGAGTGAGCAGCTGAAGGAATGAAGACTTTAGGGTCACACAGATTTAGGCCTATGGTGTTCCCAGAAATGTTTTTAAATTTCTTTGAATCCTTTTCACCTGCAAGTAACCTTGGGACAATGCCATTTACTTCCTATAGGTTTGGTGTGAAGGTAAAATAAGTGTCAAGTACAACAACTTGTACAATTTAGCAGCTCATTACATCCAATGTCTGCTTTCTTTTTTCTTGTTCTATAATTTGCTTTTTTGCAGAGGTGATCATCAAAATATTTAACTACTCTTTAGCAGGGCACCTTCCAATGAGAAGGGCCCCATCCCTGGAGCTGGAGTTGCATCCAGAGGCCCCCTTGCTATGTCAGCATGAATCCTATGGCTGAATTCTAAGAGCTCAGGGGTTTTTCAGGAAGGGGCCAAGTTAGCGCTGAGGGACCTTTCAGGGACTTGGGCAGTGGCTATTTAAATATGAAATAACTGGCAAGGCTGTCTGGCTAATACAGTCAGAACATCAGTCTGCCCTTTGGTGATCTTATGACCGTATCTCAGAAGGTCAACACAGAGTGCTAGGGAACTCGGTCCATACTTCACTGCAATGAGCTTCCCATTATCAGCCTATAAGCCTCTTCTCCAGGAACATGCTATGGGCCACACTCCTTGGCTTCTCTTGTCCAGTGGATTCTGGGAGTGGAGTCCCCCTAGATTCCCCAGGTCCCCTCTCCCATTCTTCTCCCAGCACTAGGCTGAGCCTCGGGGCCATTATGAAGGCAGTGGAGCCCAGGAGAAGCTGCAGAAACCTAGCAGAGAAGTAAATGTGAAAGGCAAGAACAAGAAAGGCGAGGAAGAAAGTAGATGTGTGTGTGTGTCTGTTGTGGGAAGAACAGAACAGAGTTCCAGGAGGGCAGGAACTGAGCTTTACCAACTCTGCGTCCCCAGGTCCCAGCACCCTGTCTGACATATGGTTGTTTCCGTGTTGCCTGGATGGGGGATGAACTCTCCCAACTAAGTCGTGCTGCTGTAGTACTTAGCAATTACACTGGACACGTGTCATAGGCAGGCTGAAGTTAGCACTGTCCTTCCTCAAATGCAACAGGCTGTCGGTTCATTACCAGCTGAAGACATGCTCCCGCCTCCCCGCTGCCCGGTGCCTTACCTTTGCGGCCTTGGCGTTCCTGATGGTAATGAGTTGCTGTGCGATGACCGACAGAACCTCGATGTCGATTCGGTTAAACTCATCGAAGCAGCACCAGGCCCCCGACTGTGCCAGACCGCTGAAGAAGCGCCCCATCATCTGAAACCAAAACAGCGCCGTTCAGCTTTGCATGACAGGGGAACTCCTTCAAAAGTTAAATTTTGAGCTGAAATACCAAAAAGAAGAGAGGCAGCTGTGCAAACAAGCAGTAATTCTACATGAACACTGGGCCGTGTCAGGAGTCAGTGCCTTTCTCTCAGAGGAGGCAGCTTTTTGTCTCTTCCTAAATGATGTGAAGCTAAATTTGTATTTTTAAATACAATGACAATCTGACCAACTTTCCTGATTTTTCATAACCTTCACTCACCTGTCAGCACTTGACAGGTTCTCAAGGAAACATGTGGCACAGACATGCTTAAGGACTTAAAAAAACCTTGAAGAATTTTACTAACAGAAGGGTCAAGCGACCAGGGGTGGCGGAGGACACACGGAACTACAGCGAGAAGCGGGCTGCAGGTGTTGTTCTGATTTCTGCACCGAATCCTGGCAGTGGAGGAGTGCGAATGTGCAGACGTGGCCATCTGAAGTGTAAAACGTCTTTGAAGATTTAAGTTTTGGGTTCAGCATTTGTACAAAAAAGCCACTCCAATAATTTCCTTGCATAGTTTCTGCCTTCTCTCCATAAAAGTGTCTCTTGTAGCCCTGGCCAGTTTGGCTCCGCAGTTAGAGCGTCTGCCCCGCCAAACGAAGGATGACCGGTGGGATCCCAGTCAAGGGCACGGACCTCGGTGCAAGTTTGATCCCTGGCCCTGGTTTTGGTTGTGCGGGAGGCAACCAATCAATGTGTCTCTCTCACATCGATGTTTCTCTCTCTCTCTCTCTCTCTCTTCCCTTCCCTCTCTCCTTCTCTCCTACTCTATGGAAAAATATCCTTGGGTGAGGAGTAAAAAAAAAAAAAAAGGTAGAGCAAATACTAAACAAAAATGAAAGAATAAAACTGTCTCATCTAGACCCAGCCTGGTAAAATTCAGAACACCCAAGGAACATGTGAACACCCTATAAGCTTCCAGAGACAGAGAGAAAGCAAAATATTACTCACCTCTCAAACGTATCAAACTATGGACAATCTTAGTAGCAGAGCTGATGTAGAAGACAACCGAAGTAAGGCTTTCAGTCATGAGGAAAAATGACTTTAAACCTGTAATTCCACCTTGTACCAAATTATCAGTCAAGCAGATGACCAGATAAAGACAGTCCAGGATATCCATAAACTTAAATGGGGGAAAAAATGCTCAAGGAAGTATTCCAGCAAATTAAAAAGGAAATTTAAGAAGCAAGAACAAGATAAAAAGAACAGTGGGGGCTGAGTACGTTCTACAACAGTGATTCTCCAGTCCGCAGGCTGACACTCTGACCACTGAGCCAAACCAGCAGGGCCAACAGTGATTCTCAAACTTGCGTGTGAGAAGGCAAGCTGGGTGCAGACAACGCCCTTAGCTCGCAGCGCAGAGACCCCAGCCCTGGCTTTTGTAATCCCCTTACCTCTGCCAACCACCTAAACTACAGTGGAATCAGAAAGCCCCCAAATACCCAGAAGTTTATCATGTATAAAAGGCGGCTGGAACCTGGGTGCGGGGCTCAGCCTTTGGAGGTGACTCGGCTGGGCCAGCACCAGCGTGCATTAAATAGTCCTTTCCTAATCCTCCGAGTGCGTGCAGTCTGTCTCTTCCCACGGACCGAGTTTCTGCCACAACAAGTGTGCATGATAATCACCTGGAGGGCTTGTTAAAAAACCTCCTATTGCCAGTTTCTCAGTCAGAAGGTCTGGGGCAGGGCCTGGAATTTGCATTTCTAACAAGTTGCCGGGTGATGCTAATGCTGTTGGTCTAGCGTTCACACCTGGAGAATCCCTGCTTTTCAAGAACCTGGCTTCTCAAAGTGGAGCAGTGTCCAGTTTGCATCACCTGGGGGGATGTTAGAACTACAAACTTTCAGGCCCCCTGACTCCTTTGGTTTCTACAGAATCAGAATATACATTTTAATACGGTCCCCAGGTGATTCCCAAGCACATTAAAGTTTGAAAAAACAGTTTCAGAAGTAGTAAAGAAAGTTGAAATGAAATGTAAGAAACAACCCATTCCCCCGCTGGTGTGACTCCATTGGGTGGGTGTCCTGTGCAGGGAAAAGTTGCGGGTTTGGTTAGATTCCGGTCAGGGCTCCATCCCTGGTGGGGGCATGCAGGAGGCAGCCAATGGATGTTGCACTCTTGAATGATGTTTCTCTCTCTCCCTTTCCTTTCCCCTCTTTCCAAAAATCTTTTAAAAACCAACCAACCAGCCAAACAATAAACAAACAAAATATTAACTCTGATACTTGAAATGTTTTCCTTTGAATGGTGGAGGGGTCATGGTGCATGTATTGATCCTTCTCTTTGGGCTCAGTTATGCCATTAAATTCTACTATAAATAATCCTTGATATTGTAAGGCCTGCATCATGGGTGTACATGTTTATACTCAACCCCTAGACAAAGCAAAGAAAGCATAATTGTAGTTATAGAATGATACAGTTTCATGAACCGTGACATGGTAAACCAGAATTATATAAACTGATGAAAACCAGGAAGTGAGGTTAGAACAGAAAGCTGAAAGGTCATGTCTAATAAAATCCCGATTTAATCAGTTGGCAGATAATGTTCAAAGTTGGTATATGTAAATATAGTAATAAATGTATGTTTTTACAGATCATAGCAATCACCAGAAGAACTAAAATCAAATAAGCACAATCAGAAAACTTATCACTGGAGAGTGGAACTGGCTAATGTGAAAAGGCAGTAAAATTTTTCTTTTAATTTTGGATCTTTCTGTACAGTTTGAATTTTTTAATTTTTATTTTTCAATTAAGTTTATATTCAATATTATTTTGTATTAGTTTCAAGTAGTTAGACAATCATATACTTTACAAAATGATCCCCCTGATATTTCAAGTACCCCTCTGGTATCACATAGTTATTACAATATTGTTGACTATATTCCTTATACTGTACTTTACATCCTTGGGACTATTTTGTAAGTATCAATTTGTACTTCTTAATCCCTTCACTTTTCACGCATCTCCTAACCCCCTCCCACCTGGCAATAATTAGTCTGTTCCCTGTATCTGAGTCTGTTTCTATTTTGTTTGTTTATTTTGTTCTTTAGATTCCACATATATGTAAAATTGTATAGTATTTGTCTTTGTCTGACTTACATCACTTAGCATAACACCCTCCAGGTCCATCCATGTTGTCACAAATGGTTCCCATGGGAGGATGTTATAAGCTTGTTTGAATAATTCTGCAGGTTGGCAAGGAACTGAAACCTGCCAGGGATAAGCAGGAACTGTGCCCAGTCCTTTTGCCAAGAAGGGTTGCTTGACTCGGGGACCTTTATCAATAGGTACAGAGCTGGGAGGGGAACTTGCAGTTAGGCCATTTGAGGCGCTCTCAGTTTTACCAGATGTTAAAGCAGCATATAATATTGAGCCTTCATGTTAGGCCTAATACCACATGGATATACTACATTTTGTTTATCCCTTCATTAGCTGATACACATTTGGGGTATTTCTGATAGGGGCAAGGAGGGAATAATAGAATAACAGGGAATTAGTCATAGTGGGGCACTAGCTATAGTTATGCCATAGTTATAAGAAATGTTAAACATCCTTGCTCTGTTCATCGTGATTGCTTTGTTCTGATTAAAGAAAGCACATTCTGACCTGGCTGGGAGTTGTACGCCCTGTGAGTTTACCTCAGGAATGCTGTCCCTTCTCCCTACCTGAGAACAAGGGGGAACTGTTTGACATCATGGGAAAATTAACAACCTTGTTATCAGAACATTGGAATCCTGGAGGTGACACACGGGCGAACATCCCTTGTGACCCCCAGTCTGAGACCAGTAGCCCATATTCCTTCCTCTTGCCTGTAACCATTTTACCTACTTTTTTTTCTTTTTGCCTACCTGCTCTTCCCCACGTAATCTTTGTCTTTCTACCCTTATATAAGCAGCCGGCTAGCAAGGGGGGGGTTAGAGCAGATTTTACAGGATTACCTGCTGCTCTCCTATACTGCTGGCATTATTGGAAATAAACACTCATATACGATTCAACCTTGTCTCTGCTTAATTGGCTCAAGTAGTGACAGGCAGCCTGGACCTGTTTGTTGTCCCATTTCATTTCCACTTTTTGACTATTATGAATAATGCCGCTATGAACATTTGTGTTTTGTGTGGACGTATATTTTTATTTCTCTTGGCAACGAATAAATATACCAAGCAGTGGAATTGCTAGGTACTACAGTAACCCTGTGTTTCACATTTGAGGAAGCACTGACCTGTTTTCCATGGCCCCTGTACCATTTCACATTCCCAGCAGCAGTGTATGAAGGTCCCAGTCTCTCCACATCCTAATTAACACTTGTTATTGTCTGTCTTTGATTATAGCTATACTAGTAGGTGTGATGTGGCATCTTTTGTAGTATTAATTTGCTTTTCCCCAATGGCTGGTGATGTTGATAATCTTTTCTTGTTTACTGGCCATTTGTATATCTTCTTTGGAGAACTGTGTATTCAACTTACCCATTCTGAAATTTGGTTATCTGTCTTTTTATAATGGAGTTGCAATAGTTCTTTATATATAGTAGATTCAAGTTCCTTATCAGATACATGATTTGCAAAAAAATTTCTCCCATTTTGTGGGTTATATTTTCACATTCTTGGTTCTATCTTTTAAAACACAAAAGTTTTAAATTTTGATAATGTCTAGTCTATCCAGTTTTTTTTTTTTTTAGTTGTGTTTCTGGTGTCATAGCTAAGAAGCCATTGCACAATCCAAGGTCACAAGGATTTACACCTATGCTGTCTTCCAAGAGTTTCATTGTTTTAGCTGTTGCTCAGTCTTTGATCCACTTCGAGTTAGTTTTGTATGTAGGGTGGGGAAGGGGTTCAGCTTCATTTGTTTTGCATGTGGCTATCCAGTTGCCCCAGCATTATTTGTTGAAAAGACTACTGACTATTGAGTTATCTTTGCACTCTTGTCAAAATTTAATTTACTGCAAAAGGTTTATTTCTGAACTTGTAATTCTATTCTGTTGATCCATTTGTCTATCCTCTTGCCAGCCAGTAACCACACTATCCTGATTACTGTAGCTTTGTAGTAAGTTTTGAAACTGGGAAGTGTGAGTTCACCAACTTTGCTTTCTTCCCCCCTCCAAGGTTATTTTGGGTCCCTTGAATTTCCATATACATTTTAGGATAAGCTTGTCAATTTCTGCAAAGAAGTCAGCTGGGATTTTGGTAGAGATCAAATTGAATCTATAGATCTATTTGGGGAGAATTGTCATATTAAGAATATTAAGTTTTCTGATCCATTAAAATGGGACATCTTTCCATTTATTTAGGTTCTCTTAATTTCTCTCAACTTTTAGAAAAAAAATATTCGTTCTGTGTGTAGAGACCAAAAGGCATCCATGGTCAAATACATTTAAGATTTGCAGAATTAAATAAAACTAAACAGATTTCCTAACTGTGGGACTTCATAAAGTATTTAATAAGCTACTCTGTGATGTGAAAACCTAGAAGGAACATGAGGCATAGCACAGATTTTTTTGGTTTTTCTGTGTATGTTGTAGTAGCATTCCAAGAAACACTTTTGGGAGGTGCTATTTTACATAGCAATATTTTACTGACGTCTTTTCCCCTAACAAAGGGGCTCTACATCTTTGTAGTTTTCAGAGTGTAAGTTTGAACTTCTTTTGTTAAATCTAGTTCTAGGTATTTCGTTCTTTTTGCTGCTATTGTAAATTGAATTGTTTTCTTAATATTCTTTTTGGATTGTTCGTTGCCATTATATAGAAACACAATTGTCTTCTGTATATTGATCTTGTATCCTGAAATCTTGATGAAATTTGTTTACTAGTAGTTCTAATTGTGTGTGTGTGTATGTGGTGTGTGCATGCGTTTCAGGATTTTTAAGACACAAGATCATGTTATTTGTAAATATACTTTTACTTCTTCCTTTCCCATCTAGATGCCTTTTATTTCATTTTCTGGAATAATTGCCCTGGCTAGGACCACCAGCATGATATTGAATAAAAGAGGAGAACAGACATCCTTGTCCTGTTCCTAATTTTATGTGGAAATCATTCAGTCTTTCATCAATAATTAGATGTTAGCTCTGAGTTTTTCTTAGATGCTCTTTATCAGATTGAAGAAGTTCTTTTCTATTCTTAGTATGCTGAGTGTTTTCATCAACAAAGTTTTTTGTTTGGTTGGTTTTTTAAGTCAGAGCTCACAATGATATTGGTCATCAGGGCTGGGAAGTGGCTGTAATTGGCTCAGTGGTTACAAGGACTGCCTGGCCTGGGTCACTGTTTCACAACAGTGACACCAAGTGTCAGTGGCACCAGCAGAAGACAAAAAGAATGAAACTTTTCTCCGTCAGAATGATTTTGTGTGGTATGCATCACTGCTGTCGACGACCTTGAAGTTGTTATTTGCTGAAGTGAGCATAGGACTCCAGGAAGGTAAAAAAAAAGACAATTTTTGATCAAGGTGGGCTCTAGGGTCTTGTAATCACTTACCTTTAAAATATAAAAAAGGGACTTTATTTTGTTTTCCATGCTGGTTAATCATGATATATAAGTTCCTCTAATTTATTTTATGAGTTTTTATCGCAAGAAAAAAAATTCTATAACTCTGTGTGGTGACGAATGCTAACTAGACTGACTTTGCTAACCATTTTGCAATATTTCAAGTCAATATGTTGTACACCTGAAACTATCATAATGTTGTATGTCAATTATACCTCAATAAAAAATAAAATAAATTACAAAAATAAATGCTCAATGTTAATATATTGGAGACATAATGGAAGCACCTTTCTTTCTCGTCCTGTCTGCTTCCTGAACGCTCACCAATGAAGCCACATTTAATTGCCAGTAACCTCTGCATGGATACTGATGACTGACTTGTCCTCCTCTTGCTTCTGCTTCTGGGGGAGGCCCCTGCTGCCACCTTCCTGATGGTACGGATAAGGTGGGGGTGGCAAGTGGGAAGTCTTCCTCTTGCCACATGTTTGACTAGAATATTGACAAGGATGGCCTTTGTCTTTTTCTGCAGATCCTTTAGACCCTCCGAGAGATGCGATTTTCCAAATTAGGAATGGGCATGCAAATGTAGCAGTCCCCAAAGTGTCCTCTGGGTGTCCCTGAGAGTCCCAGAGTTTCTTTCAGGGGGTCTTCAAGGTAGAAACATTTTCATAATCATATTAAGATGTTATTTGCCTTTATTTAACTCTCATTCGCTCACGAGACTACAGAGTATGAAAAAGTTATTGCTATGGTTTCAATTTCCACACTGCAAATAATCTTCAAGGAACTGCTGCTCGTTAAATTCTGGTGCGGTTTCAAAGAATGTCAACAATTATCTGAAAGTCATTAAACTCTCCCTCTCTTTTTTTGGGTGCATATCTGTGTGAGGCTAGATTTTGTTCAGATACTTCAACCAAAATAACATATCTCAACAGACTAACTGCAGAAGCAGATGTGACAATCTGGCTGTCTTCTATTATGCCAGACATTAGAGATTTTCAAAAATATAAAACAATGTCACTCTTGTCACTCAAATTTTGTTTGGGAAAATACTTATTTTTCACACACAATACGTTTACGCTAACATGTAATGGATTTATTATCATTATTTTAAAACAAAGATTTTAAATGTGTTAGTTTCAATTCCTAACATGGTAAATACCAACAGATGTAACCCACATATATAAACAAAAGCTGATGAGGTCTCAATAATTTTTAAGAGTGTAAAGGGGGGCCTCTGATCAAAACATTTGAGAACTGCTATATTGAAAAGTCTTACCACGAATTCTCAACTCCTACAGATTTTATTTTCAATACACAACTCTCTGAATTGCTCCTCTCTTCCTATAAGCTTAATCCTTGTTCTCAGATTTCCTTGTTTTATCTTGTACCTCCTCTCTCTTTTCTTTCTACTCACCAACATGAATAGATTTCTAATTTTACCACCATTTGACAAATCCTCCACGGCCTTGATACCTACCTGGACCACCCAGGCTGCCTTATGTTGACTCTCCTCCTTTGCTCTATTTCTTCCACTTTAACCACCCCTCGCCCACTAGTTTTCTCTTGCTTGCCACCACCCCATTCTCTCCTTCTTTTGTTATATCAAAAGGGAGTTCAGATGCCGGGACTGTACCTTGTAGTCCAAACCATCGGAACAGTTAAAGACCACACACTGGATGGCAAGAGCTTTTGCTAGGTCTTTGGTGGTCTCGGTTTTCCCGGTGCCAGCAGGGCCAGCTGGTGCGCCTCCCAGGTCGAGCTGCAAAGCCCCCATCAGGCACAGGTAGCAGCGATCCTGAAGTAATGGATAGACTGTCATTATTCAAGAACTGACTCTAGCCACAAAATCATAAGTCCTTCCCCTTCTATAGGAGGAGGGTCATTCTTTTCTTTGCAAGGTTTTGTAGCAACTGAATACTCAAACATCCAGGCACATAATTGATGCAAACCTCTGCTTCACAAAGATGTATTCATAGTAAATCCTCTCAAGAGTTAATGTTACATAAAACTTCTCCAGACTGTCTTGACAAAAAAAAGCACTCTTGTTTCAACATTAACCCAAGTGATCAGTGACTTACCGTGAGAGGAGTAATAACTAATCTCGGGCATGCACCCAAATATTCATAGCCGTAAGTGTACTGGGAGAGTGCCATCCTAGCCATACAGTTATTTAGGTCTACGTTCCAGTAATAGCGCAGCTGTCTCTGCCAGTCAAAGGATTCGACTTCCTCCACCTACGGAAGCGACAACAGTGATACACGTGTTAGACGCACCGATTTCAGGAGGTAATACATGATTTTACTTAAATGAAACAGGTACCTTGGCTTGAACCAGTTCGGTGACAATGTCTCTTGCGTGTACATCGATAGTAATTAAGGCCGTTATGATGTTTCTGTGTAATTTAGAAAGAGGGCCTCGAACTATTGCAGCCAGGGCATTTAATCTCTACAAATTAAAAGAGAAATTATCATAATGAACTTTCAAAAATCAGCTTTTTTTTTTTTTTAGGGTCTCGATCAGAAGGACTTGGGCCCCCTCAGCTCACATATATATCTTTTTACTATTAAATTTGGATTAGACATTTGCCAAAACTATCTAATTTTAAGAATTTATAATTCTGTGACCGAACAGGATAACAGTTTAACTTAGTTAATTCCTATAACACTTCTATGAAGTACATACTATTTTTTTCTTTATTGATTTTAGAGAGAAAGGGAGAAGGAGAGAGAGAGATAGAAATATCGATGAGAGAGAACATCGATTGGCCGCCTCCTGCATGCTCCCCACTGGGGATTGGGCCCACAACCTGGGCATGTGTCCTGACCGGGAATTGAACCGGCAGCCTCTTGGTGCATGGGTTGATGCTCAATCACTGAACCACACTGGCCGGGCCTGAAGTACATACTATCTTTATCCCCATTTTCCAGTAGAGGAAACTGAGGGTCAGAGAGGGGAAGTAACTTGACAGCAGCCACACAGTGATGAAGTGGCGAAAATGAGACTTGAGTAGACATTTGCCTCAGAAAAGCCCATGCTCTTAACCACCATGCGGCGATGTTGTCAGAGAAGATTGTTTTCCCTAAAAAATTAAATAAGATTAAGGTAGTGCACCTCATCTCAGGCGCAGTTTTTCCTTTCATAATCAGAAAATGTGAGCATTTTAATGAAGCCAAGGTTTGATTAAATAAAAGCATTTTTGATGGACTGAGCTCCTTAGTCTCACCTACGTGGTTAAATCTTTTCCAAAGAAGAGCAATGGACACGTGAGTCCTGACGGCCTTGAACTGCTGTGCTGAGTTTTGCATAAACTGTAATCAGGGACCCACCCCCACAGAGAGGTCAACGGGAGTCTCTTCTCTTCTCTGGACTCTTGGACATGAAAAACTTGTTGAGGACCTTCAATTCTATTGAGGATCCCCTCCTCTTTCTGTTTTTTTTTTAATCCTCACTCAAGGATATTTTTCCATTGATTTTTTCAAATAGAGTGGGAGGGAGAGATAGAGAAACATTGATGTGAGAGAGACACATTGATTATTTGCCTCCCGCACGACCTTGACTGAGGCTGGGGATCGAACCCACAACCAAGGTGCCTGCCCTTGACCTGGAAACGAACTCGAGACTCTTTGGTCCGCAGGTCGACACTCTAACCATTGAACCAAACTGGCCAGGGCCCTCTTTCTGTTTTAAGGGAGATTCTTTAAAAATGCGACATTGCTTGGAAGTAGACTTGAATTTGGAGTAAAAGATTAGACATAGCTGTAAAATGGTAGTTCCTAACTACAGCTTGAAAATTCTTGTAGAATGGCATTTAGATTCATCCCATCGTTTATTGTTTTATTGATAGTTGCCTGAGGGTTCTATACAATAGCAGAAAAGCACATGTTGAGCCTAAGAGTAGAAATGGCAGAAATCCTGGGGATTCCCTGGATTGAATAAACTTCTGAGAGAGATATCCAGGTCTCCATAAATACAATCTCTCCTTAAACACTGCAAAAAAATGATGCTGACATTTTCCTCTCGAATTGTTTTTTCCTAATTTTATAAGCATTCATATAAAATATTATGCAAACACCTAAGAAAACTTGAACATAAGTAGTTTTAGTGAGAACCTCAACGCGCTGGAAGTCACGCCAGAACATGAAGTTTGTGACAGAAGGGACTCTGTCCTCATCCTGCCAGTGAGAGCGGCTGAGACCACCTTGCACAGCAATGTGTTCCATGTCACTGTAAGAAATCTCACCTCAAAGTTGACTCTTTCAAAATCTTCCAGGGCCTCTAAACGATTATCATCTTCTTCCAAACATTCAGTCAAATCGCGGCACCAAGTGATTTGAGAAACGGTCAGGATCACCTGCATGGACACATCTCCTTTGAGTGGGTGATGCATCTCACTGAAAAGGGAGCCCGGGATGGCACTTTAAGGAGTGTGACGGACCTGAGAAGGGTGGCCAGCGATCACCCACTCGGTCCTCGGCTTCTCCTGGTAGTCGGCGATGGCCGCTTTGCACAGGCGCCGCAGAGATGCGAACATGGCCTCTTCCACTTTGCCAAGCCATTCCTCCACGTTGCCTCGGGCCTTGAGGCCTTTGCCCAGGGTGACCTAGAAGACAATCAGAGCAACGACAATGTGGCACTTGTAGGCTGCCCATCCTCTGTGCTTCCGTAGCAGAACCCTGAGCCACGGAAACACTGAAGCCTGACCACAAAAACAATTTTCTATTGCAATCCCGCTCTGTGCCTCTCTTTGCCCCTCTACTTATTGCTTTATTTTATGCTTCCCTTCGGAGCCGACTCCCTGAAAGAGGCGCCCGCGTGCACTATATAAATTCCTTCGCTTTCTTTCCTGCGTGCTGCCCTCTGATTGTTGGCCCCAACCACTGCTCTAAACCCGTTAAGGTCGGTAAGGTTAGCGACTTTCTCCCAACTGTCAACCCCAATGGACACTTTTCAGTTCTTTTCCTATTTCTCTCTTGAATTTCCAGTGACCTGACTGTGTCTGAGTCTCCTGCAGCTGTCCTCCTTCTTCTGCCCTCCCTTTAAATTTCATGTTTCTCCTGGATCCTAGCCGGGGTCCGCATTCTTTCTTATTCTGCACGAGGGATGAGCAAATTCTTTTGCAAGAAGATCAGTTCAGGACAAGTGAAATGTTTACGGGCTCCTTCACTCCCAGAGACACCACTGCGCTCTAACTGGACTGAGATCCTTGGCGAGTCCCTGCACAGTTCCTCTGTACGCCATGCGCTCCCTCCCGTGGCTCCTCTCCCTCCTCCGTGGCTGACTGTGTGTACATGCATGTGTGTGCATGTTGTGTGAAGGCACTTGGTTCCCCACCGTCTGCTGATACATTCACTTGCTTGGTGTTTACAGAATGCCCGCCCTGTGCAGCGCCCTGGAGACACCTCTGCCAATGATGACAACTAACACTTTCAGAGCGCGCACTGGGTGCTGCTCTAAGTGATTTGCTTATAGCAACGCTTGGAAATCTTCAGCATCTCATTAAGGAGGCACTGTCACTAACTCCTCTTTCCCAGATGAGGTTAAAGGTTGGGACTTGAATTCAGGTGGCAGCAGGATCAGTGCTCTCAACCTGTCGGCTCCTGTGCCTCTTGGGAAGCTGTTCCCAAGAACAGAGCACACCCCTCTGTCACTGCGCTTCCCATGCTGCTTTCCCATGTTTGTTTGACTGTGTGTCCACTAGAGCTCTCGGAGGGCACGGGTTTTATCTTGGTCATCCCTGAAACTGCTGAGCCAGCAGGGTCCCGGCAGCGGGGGCACTTGATGGATGCTTAGCGTGACAATGAGTAAACCTCTACCGTCAGCCCCCAAGAGTAACAAAGTTTACCTCTAAAGAAGGAGAAACAAAAAGCACCTCACCCTTTCTCCCTCTGGCGACAGCATCGCTAAGATATCATTAGTGTACACTTTTTCTGGCTCTCCATCCACACCAGGGATTCTTCCTTCAGCAGGAGGCATGAGAGCAAACTCGAGCCTGGAGATGGAGTCGAAGCACTTCCTTAAGTGCGGCTGCACAGCTTGGGGATTCCGTGTCTGCGCCAAAATCTCCAGAAGCTCGTCATTGGACAAGAAGTAAAATCTGGATCAAAGAAAATGCTTAAAATAGCACTTGAAAGGGAAGCACAGCCTTATGTAGACCTACAAGCTAAGTCCCTCAGCCACATCTCTTCTCCATCCACCGGCTTCCCAGACCTCCAAGCCTACTGGGCTTGGGTTTCTAGGGACGCCACATGTCTCTACATACAATTGTTGTGAATATTAGTGCAGATGCATCTCAAACATCTAGAATTAATCCTGGTAAATAAAAGGCAGACATTTTTCATAAAAACTCTCAAAAATGCTAGCTCTTGCTACAACACTGGTTTGTTCACATGCCTATGTTACTTGGCTTTGAGCGTCTAGCCTAGTACCTCACACATGCCTGGCTGCCAGTACACAATTTTTTGGATAGATGGAACAGGAACATTATTTGGTTCTGTGAATATATGCATGTGAGCCATGCTGGTGTGATCCTGCTTGGGATTTTCTCAGATACTGTCCAACAGGGCCACGTGGAGGCATGAAGAGACCTTAGGAAAAGAACTAGAGAAGGTGCATACCTGATGCCAGGGTTGAGAGTGAGGGAGAAGGGCCTGGCCAGAGAAGACACTTCACTTCTGTGAAGGAAGCTGCCCATGAGCGATCGCTCAGGGTTGGAGGGAATCCCATGAGTCCAAGGCAGGCCCCATGTGGGAGAGAGGGGGCCACATGGGCACCAGCCAGGTCAGGCTTCTCCTGTCACCTCGCCTCTCCTCCCTCCCCTGCTCCACACTGGAGACCTCAGAAAACTCACAGGAAGTGGGGAGGGTTGATTCTCATACATCGTCATCATCACTAACACCTTCAGCCCAGCAGCAGGGTTGGGGCAGGGAAGGAGGAATTTCTAACTTTGAAAGAAGTTTAGAGTTGTGATTATTACAGATCATTTATTGGGTTAAGGTGACAAGAAGTTTTTTTTTTTTTGTATTATTATCTGAGAATGACCAGAAAATTCATGAGGGTTGATCAAGATTTTGTCTAGAGGGGCAGGAAGAAACTAGCCCCCAGCAGGGAATGCAGAGGCAGTCATTAGTTACAAATAAAGATGTTTTTGGGTGCACTCTGTTAGTCCTGCTTCTTTAACATAACACTTATACTCATAATTAAGTTATCTCCAAGCCTCATGTTCAACTAAAGAAACAGATAACTATAAAGATTGGACGGTGAGAACAGGAACAGTATTGTATTCATTGCGTGTCTCCAGGACCTAACTTGGTCCATGGCTCATTCAAAGATTCCATAAGGTTTTTGGAGTAAAAGCAATGCCTCACAGAGCCTCCTACGTAATAAACATTGCAGACCTAGTTGATGTAATTCTAAACAAAAGGGAGAAAAAAGAGCTGATGCTTTTTGGTGTTCAATATTTTCACAGGTAAATTTGTGTCTGAGTTTCTTTAAATATCAAAAGCAGTTTCTTTAAATATCAAAAAAACCTTGGGCCTTCGGAGATCCAGGTTGGGAACCACTGATCTAAGAGTGAACTAGACAAAAGGCACATTGCAAACCTCAAACTCTTCCATCTTTTTCCATTTTGCTTGAATGATGTTTTAGGAAGATTGGTGTAAGATTTTCATAAGATATAGTAAGATTCTTTAAAGCCCAACTACTTTTGTTAAAACTCAACCAGATCTTCTGGGTCTTGCATTTCCTGTGCACACACACAGTCTGTTCTGGTCCTTGGCAATGACCCCTCTTAACCCAGTAACCCAGATAAGCACCTAACCTCGGCTGCCTCAGTTCCAGGACAGAGCTTTACTCCCAACCCTTAACAGCTAATAGGAAAAATCCACGAAAGATGAACCATGTTGCTAATGTTCTCCGTGTTATGGTTCAATGTGTCCCAAAGGCTGCAGTTGGGAGCTTTTGCTGCCATCAGGTAGCCATACCCTGGTCTTATATAACTGTATCATAATGGTTTATTGCCATGACTGTCCAACTGTTACCCTGAGCTCTGTTGGGACAGGGATTCGACCTTTTCTTCTTTGTGTCTTCGGCATTGAGCACAACTTTTGGTATGTTTTTAGAATGCATAGGTGAGTAAAAAATTTCATTTGGAATTTGTGAAATAATCTCTTAGACAACTTCTACGGTGACAGTCTTAGGCCACCAATTAACCTAAAGAGCCCTGCTCGGGCAACACAGTCCTCTCTTAACTTTTCACCTGCACATCTGTGGACGCAGGGACATGTGAGCACACACATCATACACCCAGCAGGAAGCAATGCTGCCATCGGGATTCCTTCCAGCACCTTGGGTACTTAGCCCCTTATCCTTCACCAAATATTGCACGTCACCTTGAGATTCACACTCCCTAATCAAGATACTAGCTGGACCGCCATTAGCACATATCTCTCTTGTTTCCCTGATGTTTTGGGGTTATGGTTTGTTTCTAAGTATGTCCTTTTAAATGAATGGATTGTCTTAACTACTAAAAGATATTGTAGATTGCTTTATAAACTTACCTTGGAAAGATAACTCTTTTTGATTCTAAATATGCCTCTAGACACTTCTGAATTTGGTCAAGTAATGCATTATTGTTTTGAAAAGTCTCCAGAAGTCCTGTTTATTGAGAAACAATGATATTGGTGAAATTGTGTTAAAATAAATAGAGAGTATGATTTTAAATGGAAATAAAATATCATACCATTTTTAAAGCTTTGGTTTTATTTGGTAAAACAATCTAATAAATTAAAATTTGCGGGGTTGGTTAAGAATGTAAAGTATTAATGTAATTAATATTAATGTTCATATTTACCACAGTTGAACAGAATTGTATTGAAACATTTTTAGCTGGCATTCCTCCCTTTTGGGGGGCTGAGCGGGCACAGACCAAAGCCAAACAGTTGTCTTCTTGACCCTCCAAACAGAGCCATTCTCTGAACTTTCGGACTCACGTCGTCTGTTTCCTCTGCCATCTTCAGATGCTGAAACTGTGGCAATGGGACCGTACTTCTTTATCACTAAACTCTAGCACCTTAAGGAGCGAGATTCATGTCTTACTTAACTTTGAAGTTTTGGTGCCTATCACAGTGCCTGGCTTACCTACCCATCCAAGATCAAATCCAGTCTTTTCCATGGTCTCAAAGGATGGGATCGATGACCCAGTCCAACTCCCAAGCCCCCACCCACGCTCACCTCTCTGGCCTTACCTCCTAAACCCTTCCTGTACACGTGATTCCAGCCCACACTGGCTTCCTTCCTAACAACTGTGCACGCCAAGTGCCTTTATTTATTTTATTTTATTAAAAAAATATTTTTCTTTATTGGTTTTAGAGAGAGAGGAAGGGACAGGGAGAGAGAGATAGAAACATCAATGAGAGAGAACGCCTCCTGCATGCCCCCCACTGGGGATTGGGCACACAACCTGGGCATGTGCCCTGACTGGGAATCAAACAGGTGACCTCTTGGTGCATGGATCGACGCTCAACCACTAAGCCACACCTGCCAGGCTCTCTGCCTTTAACAATACTCCCCCAGACGCACACATGTCTCATTCTCTTATTCCTACAGGTTTCTGTCCAAAAACCACTTTACCAAAAAGGCCTTCCAGCCCTGACTGTTTTGGCTCAGTGGTTAGAGCGTCGGCCTGTGGAGTGAAGGGTCACGGCTTCACTTTCTAGTCAAGGGCACGTACCTGGGTTGCAGAAGGCAACCAATTGTTGTGTCTCTCACATCAATGTTTCTCTCCTCTCTCTCCTTCCCTCCCTCCCTTCCATTCTCTCTAAAAATCAATGGAAAAAATATTCTCAGGTGAGGATTAAAAAAAAAGGACTTCCATCTCTCTCTCTCTCTCTCTCTCTCTCTCTCTCTCTCTCTCTCTCACACACACACACACACACACACACACGGCTACTCTCTAGCCCCTTTACCTTGCTGAATTGTTCTTCATAGCTTTATCATCACCTGAAATGATATATACAGGCCCACACTTCTGTATCTGAAATCCCTAGGACTAGATGTGTTTTGGAATCAGATTCTTTTTTAAATTTCAAAAGTTATATAACAGGTCTAGTAGGAACTAGGGCAGCACTCTGTAATCAAACACATTAATATTTTTGCAGCAAAGGGTTTGAATATGCATTTAGGTGGAGGGGGCAGGCAGAACTAAGGTCTCTCAGAGATGTCCATGTCCCAATCCCCAGAACCTGAGATTATGCTGGTTGATATGGAAAAAGAAACTTGGCAGATGTGATAAGGATCATGGGATGGGGAGATTATCGTGGGTCATCCCGTGGACCCAATGTAATCACAGGGGTCCTTGTAAGAGGGAAGGCAGGAAGGTCAGAGGCAGGGAAGGAGCTGACGCACAAAAGCAGAGGTTGGAGCGATGCACTTTCTGGCTTGAAGGGCACCAGGGGCCAAGGAGTGTGGGCAGCCTCTAGAAGCCCCAGAGTTTTAAAGTTTTAACAATTCTATCCTACCATATAGTTTTTTTTTTTCCCTTTCTGTTTCTGTTTTATGTAAGAATCTTTGGGCAAAACCTATCGGCCAGCAGGCTGCCTCTGCTGGTCAGGGCAGCTGTTGGAGGCGTTCACCAGGGCAGGTTCTGTGCCATTTGCAGAACGAGCAAGCTTGCTGAGGCTTTGATACAAACCATGAAGTTCAATAACCATGGTTGTGCGGCAAAGAGATTGATGCCACATCCCTAGAAACGGAACTTATTAAAACACATTTCAAGGTTGAGATTAATGAGTTGATTAAAAATAAGGTATGAAGCCATGGCTGGTGTGGCTCCGTGGGTTGGAGATTTGCCCCGCACACTGAAAGGTGGAGGGTTCGATTCCCATCAGGGCACATACCCAGGTTTCGGGTTCAATCCCTGGTTGGGGTGCATACGGAAGGCAACTGGTCGATGTTTCTCTCTCACATTGATGTTTCTCTCTCTCTCTCTGCCTCTCCCTTCCTGTCTTTCTGAAATCAGTAAGAACATAAGCTCGGGGGGATTAAGGCCTGGACATTTTTATGGTTATGAGAATGGGTCAGTGGGAGGTAACCGTTGTCTTGTAGCCAACTCGTGAAATGGAAGCATCACTGACACCTGCGCAGTGTCCCCACATTACAGAGAGAGCAGAAAGTAGCAGGTAAGAGTGTCCAATGCACATTGCAAGAGTGTCCAAGGTACTGCAAATATCCCTGGTAGAATTCAGGGTTGAGTGCACCACCTATGATCAGACTCTTACAGGTGACAAACGTTTTAGGTGATTGTAAAGTCTTTTTGTCTGTTTTTAAATGTTTGCTCTATACCTGGCTGAGTAGTCGCTCGAAGAGCATTGGGCAGCCGGTTCACCTTCCTCATGATCTCCTTCCACGACTTGTCCACCTGCAGGAACATCTTGGCCTCTGCAGGCAACTGCCTCTGAATGTCCGGAGCGTTGAAAATACTTTCCAGGTAGAGCCAGTTCCTCTGGCAGTTCAGCCACTCTTCCTGGGAGGAAAATGTGGGCGTTATTGAATTTAAACCCCAAGTTAAAAACATTCGGGTACCTTGAAAGTAATTATCTGGAGAGTCACTGTATCTTTTTCCTTTTGGGGGCTTCTTACAGGTCTGTTGAAATGAAACCTCCTTAAAGGGTTTAAGACTCATCTCTGCCTAATTTCAACCCATTTTCTCCTGAGTAGAGTTATAATGAGTCTACTGTGTGGTAACCAGAATGGACCCAGAGAAAGAGGATTAAAATGCCCAGAGGAGACATTTGGGGGGGTTGTGGCAAGATGCTTATTTAAAGAAATCTGAAGGGTCGGGGAGTGGTAAGGTTAGTGACGACTTCCTAACACAGGGTGTGGCAAAAGTAGGTTTACAGCTGAGAGTAACGCCAAACACAGCTTATCCTTGTATTATTATTTATTAATTATTGTGCTATTTTCCATACGAACAACTGTAAACCTAATTTCGCCTCATCCTGTATAGCAAGGGTTATCAAAAAAATTTTTTTTATTATGTATACATTCTTCCCTCCCCTCCTTTAAAAAAAGAACGAGGATTCCTTGTCTTCAATCAAACAGGTAAAACCTGCCAGAGACAGAACATGAGCTCCCCTCTCAGACAGTCACCGTTAGGCAACGAAACCAGGCTTGCAGTGCCAGGACTAACGTCTGTGGACCTCACCTTTCTTTGTGCCTCCTGCCCAAGGTCCATGAAAAAGTTTCTCACTTCGCACTCTGGGTTTGGGGATTACACCTTAGCCCTAATGTCACAGCCGCTGCCTGGTTTAGCTCAAGTGTCCCACTGCCTATTCTCTGCAGGGTCCCCGCGACTCAGCGCTGGATTCTTTTAAGGATCCTGTGCGGAAGCATGTCCTTTACTGTGATCTTTTGTCCCTCCCTTCCTAGCGCTCAGCCATCAGTACAGAAGGCTGGACAGGGGTCAGATTATAAAGTGTTCATTGGAGAGGATGGACTCCCGGAAAAGGTCGCTATGAAACAAGGTGGGGCAAAGTGTTTTTTATTGCTAGTGTCTTTATTATTTCACAGATAACTCTTCATATTAGATTAGGTATATAGAAACCTAAACGGAATTAAATCAAGCTAAAAATCTGAAGTCTAAGAAAGAGATTGGATGGGAACAAAGTGAGATCAGTTCTGCCATAGGACAGTCTGAGGTAGAATGAAATAAAATAATGACTAATACAAGGGTGATGGGACAATCCTGTGAAGAAGAGCTCAATATATTAATATTTGCATTTTCCTTACATTCTGAACACAATGTCATCAATTAACTATCACATCTAAACTATACAATGTTTCAATGGCTGAACAAATGATTTCTAAGGTCGAGTGGCTCTCCAGTTCTCTGAGTCCCTGGACTGAAGTTATCCTTACTCACCAGTGTTTGATTAAATAAAGTGAGTTGTTTCTGCCACTCATCCACTCGAGTTTTCAGTGGCCCAACATAACGTGACGAGGCAATGGTGGCGATGTTGATGGTGCTGTCATCAAGAAGGACCTTGAAGGAAAGAAGAAGGAAATGATGTAACATCGGACGCTTGTGCTCTCAAAGATAATTACAGGTGTTTGGTCCCAAGAGTCCATTTAAAGTCCAGCTTCTTGAGTGAATAGCTTAGCCCCACCTACTGGTTCCTCCCCATACACTTCCCACTCATATCCCATTTCCTACGGCTTCTACGGCTCACAGCCCAGTATCACGTGCACCCTAACGTCATAAAGGGATGTCTGATGGCCAGATCTCGGCTGTTTCTGTAATTTTTTTTTTTTGTATACTTAAAAGTTTTATTTTACATAAATTTAGCCTATTTTTTTTCTGTTTACATGTTTCTTTAAATGTATCTTTATTGTTGAAAGTATTACAGATATCCCCCCCCCCTCCCATTGACCCCTTCCTCCCTGCCACCCCACCCCTCTGAGGTTTGTCAGGCTGTTCCCTACTCTGTGATTATTAATGGCACAAGTTTTTGTGTGGTTCAATACTATTCTCTCTCTTCTCCTACTTTAAAGTATCTGGTACCTTCTTTACACTCTTTGGTCATCCAGGCCTTTATTTCTCAAAGTACTCAAAACTAGCAAAAGACAGCAAAATTAGCTATCTTTCTTATCCAAGGAAACATCACTTTCCCTCAGTCATCGTCAGGAAGAGGGAAAATGAACTCCTTTGTATCAAGTTCTGAATGATTATAGACAGTGTCCCCTCTTCTCCCCCCCACACTACAGAAACCCTCACAGAACATATACATTTTAAAAAACATGTCTGTTACTCTAAAGGATTTCAATTGCCTTGTTCAAAGGATAAACTCCTTGAGAGCAGAAGCACCTCCCGTCACTTGGCCTTACACTGACTGACCTTCGTCTCGGGTCTCCCACCCAGTGCCCAGAGTGACACCTGGTCTTGCTCCGCACACCTGTACCTAGCAAAGCCATTCCATCCCCAGTTCTGGCCTGGGCACACCCTATTCGACCAGGGCTTTACTTTTTAAATTGACCCATAAGACCCAGATCCCTTTGCTAAACAAATGTGTCTTTGGATTTTAAGCCACTAAGAATATTCCAAACACATGGGTTAGATTTATCTTTTCTTGTTGTTGTTTACAGAGCATGGCCATCTACTCCTAATCTCAAAAAAATTCAAGTGAATTCACTTCCTAGTGTGCTATAAACCTGAAATACTCTTTCATGTTTCTTGGCCTCATTTAAACTGTATGAAATGCCCTTCGTTCTCATCTACGTTTATCACATCCCATTAACCCTTTAAGGTCCAGCATGGATTCTCTGATCACTTTAGCCATAAATGATCTCTTTGCTTTTCTAAATTCCTCAACAGTTACAGGATTATAAATCTTACATATATATGCCTTTTTTTTTTTTTTATCCTCACCTGAGGACATTTTTGCATTTATCTTCAGATAGAGTGGGAGGGAGAGAAGGAGGAAGAGAGAGAGAGAGAAACATCGATGTGAGAGAGACACATCGACTGATTGCCACCCACACGAGTCCAACCGGGGCTGGAGACAAACTGCAACAGAGGTATGTGCCCTTAGCGGGAACCGAACCTGGGACTCTCTGGTCCGCAGGCCGATGCTCTAACCACTGAGCCAAACCAGCCAGGGCTACATGCTTTGTTAAATATTTCATGTACAAGCATTCATGTCAATTCTTCATATTCATATTCATATTTTTCCTTCCCAATTAATTTTTTCTTATTTAATAACTCTCATATTTCATTTCTTCATCATAATCTCCCATAACTGATTTAGGACAAGGTCTGGCCAGAAGCTTCGTAAGTTCTCAGTAACCCAGTTACCCACCTGTATGTCGTCTGTGCCACCCAGGATAAACACATCTTTGCTGTCACGGTGAGGGAGAACGACAAATTCAGTTGTTTTCCAAGAATCCTCCACCTTAGAAATAATTCAAGTCTTAGGATATCTAAGTTCGTTTGTGTTTAGGTACTTAATAAATGCATATGAAATAAAATAAGCGAAAAGTCCATAATAATCCCATTCTCCTCCTTCAAAGCATTTAAAATTCTTAAAATTCTTTTCTCAGTTAAATGACACTGACTTAGTGTTATTGACTAATGTTAATACATATGAATAATTGGTGATACTTGAATGTGTATTTCCTATCACCGTGCTTTTATTAAAAGGAAAAAAATTCTTTTTACACAGGTGATTGGTAGGCATGTGTGAATTTTTAGGGTAAAGAGGTAAGTATACTAGGTAGAAAAGCCTTCTCAACATCTTCTGAAGCATTTCATACAGCCTTTTCTGGTAGTTGGAACGATAATGTATTTTAATATAAGAGAGATTCTTTGGTATGTGGTTCTTTAGATAAGCATGCAAATTTCAAACTTTGCTGCCATCAGGTTTATGTTGGGCTCTACACTAAGTAGAAAGAAGGTATTTATAATGGTGATAACAATCATAATGATAGTAAATGTAAGGAGACAACAGAAGGATGGCTAATAATGAGAGGGCGGAAGCTGCAATGTTGAAAAATCTATCCAGATGAACCAAAAATTGGTGACATGAAAACCTTTACATTACCTGATCTTAAGAATATATGTTTTTTCACATTTACCTTTTTAAGAATTGTTTCTAAGGCAGCTTCTCCAGAAGCCTGTCCAGAAATATCCTGGATTTCTTGGGCAAAGTCAAAAACATGCAGCTCGGAGAGCTTCTCTAAGGTCAGTGGAGTTTCAAGGTCCACTAGGGTGGCATCGACTGTTTGTTCAATAGCTGTCCAATGTCTAGACTTCAAAGTTGGGTTCCTCAAGTCAATGATGACTGGAAGCTGGAATACAAACACTCTCAAAGGCACCATGCTTTTTTTCTTAAAAAACACAGATTTTAATTTGAGAATGTAGCGATCTGGAAAGAACACTACCTATAATCTTACTACAAAAAAATTTGAACAAAGTGTAAATTAACGACTTGCATGGAACCCATCAGAAACCCAAGTTGCAGGACAATCAACTAACTCAAAATTTGTTGACCTACTGGTACCCAGAGATTTTTCCACACAAGAAACAGAACCTGAGAATTTGATTACCTAGGATAGATGCCCTGGGTTTCCATTTAAGTGAGTAGAAAGACTCATCTAAATTTTAAAAATATATTAAGACTGATTGTAGGGTAGTATGAAAGTGTAAAGTACCTGGGGACTACAAACAGGGAGGTGTTCACAGAACAGATTGGGGAGACCCCTAAGAAAGCCTACCTTATGGTGCTGGCAAGGGAATGAAACAGCAGCCACTATTGTAACTAACAAACCAGTCTCTGCTAGTTTCCTCTGGAATAAAAGACTTAATGTCAGAGAAGGGAGGAACAAAAACTCTCACATAAGGTATTGGTGATAACTCATTGTAGGAGAAACTGAACAGGAAAATAAAGCTCTGCCCTTGGGGGAGGGGCAGAAATACATTTTAGGCTCCTTACTGCAGTTGCAGAGGGGCAGAAATACCTGTGAAGGTAAGAATTCTGAGAACAAGTGACACAATGCCTTGTTAAGATAGAGATTTAATCAGAATATGAGGGAATGCCCCTTCTCATTTCTGCTATGAGGCTAACAAGTGTTGAGTGAAAAACAAAACAAAACAGTGGAATACAGAGTGGAAAGCTCCAAGAGACAGTCTTTCTGGGCACAGCACAAAGAGAGGCCACAAGGTCAGGGGAAACAGAAATTGGAACAATGGTCTTTGGCAAACCAGACCAAACCCTAAACACAAGCTATCACTAGAACAATTTAAAGGCTGCGATATATTGAGGGTAGCTATAGAAATATCAAACCTCAAATTCACCCCAGTTCATAACTAGATTTAACATAACGTGCCACACAAAATGCCAAGTGAAAGGAAAGGCATTATTTACTATATTACAGAAGATATATTTTGTTTGTAACCAAAATGTAAGAAGTATATTAAAAGGCAAGACAAACATACAACCAGGAGACAAAAAATAATCAGAACTAGACTCAGATATGACACATGTTAGAATTAACAGACAGGAAATATAAAATAATTGTGATTAATATGTTAATGGTTTTAATAGAAAAGGTAGACAGCATGCAAGATCAGATGGGAAATGTTAATAGGAAGATGAAAACTATAATTAAACATTAAACATGTTAGAAATAAAAAAGACAGTAAGAGAGATAAAGAATGCCTTTGATGAGCTTAACACAGCCAAGGAATCACTGAACTTGAAGATAAATGGGTAGAAATTCCCCAAACTAACACACAAAGAGAAAAATTAGTGTTTCTCCCCACCCCCAAAAAAATCTCATAACAGAACGTGCAAGAGCTGTGGCACAATATTAGATGGTCTAAAATACATGTAATACAAATCCCAGAAGGATAAAAGAGATAGAAACAGAGCAGAAGAAATATTGAAAGAAATAATGTCTGCTTTTTTTTTTTTCCTTCAAAATTAAACACAGGAACCAAACCAGAGATCCAATAAATTCAGAGAACACCAAGCAGAATAAATACAAATAATAAAAAACAAGCAAACAAAAACCAAACAAATAAACAAAAAAACAATACACACCTAGGCAGATTGCATTACAAACTGCCAAAAACCGAGGGGAAAAAACAAGAACTCTTGAAGGCAGCCAGAACAACAACAGAAACGTGTTATCCACAGAAGAACAAGAAAAAGAAGTAGAGCTGACTTCTTGTTAGAAACCATGCAAGCAAGAAGATAATAAAAGGGTACTTTGAAAATCCTGAAAACAAAACAAAACCTGATAATTCAGAATTATATACCCAGTGGAACTATCACTCAAAATTTAAAAAATAATGACTTTCTCAAAACAAAAATTTAAGGAATTCATTTTAGCGTACCTGCTCAATAAGAACTATTACAGAAAATTCTTCAGGCAAAATGAATATGCTATGAGTCAGAACCTTAGATCCATACAAAGAAACAAAGAACATTGGAAATGGAATAACGGTCAAATAAATTTTATTTTACTTCTTTTTGTATTGTCTTAAAAGATAACTATATAAAACAAAAATAATGACAATATGTTGTGTTTGCAGTATATGTAAAGATAAAATACATGACAACATTAGCAAAAAACATTAGATAATCAAACTGCAGAAATCTACATAATGGAATACTACTCAGCAATAAAAATGAATAACTACTGCTTCATGTATAACACAGAGGAATCTTTTTGTTTAATATTTTAATTCACAGAGCTGTGCCCCTATCACCACTATCTAATTTACATTACCCCAAAAGGAAACCCATGCTCATTAACTATCACTATCCATTTCTCCCTCTCCACAGTGGTTGGTAACCACTAATCTACTTTCTCTCTCTATGGACTTCCATATCCTAAACATTTCATATTAACGACATTATATGCTATGTATTCTTTTTTGTGACTGGCTTCTTTCACTTAGTATAATGTTTACAAGGTTCATCTATGCCATAGCATATATTAGTACTTTATTCATTTTTATTGCTGACTCATATTCCATTGTATAGATATACCACAATTTGTTCATTCATTTGTTGATGAACATTTGTTTTTTTCTCCCACTTTTGGCTATTATGAATAATGCTTCTATGTACATTCATATACAAGTTTCTGTGTGAACATAAGTTTTCAGTTCTCTTAGGTATATATCTAGAAGTGGAGTGACTTGGTAAGATGTTAACTTTATGTTTAATATTTGAGAACCTACCAAACTGTTTTCCAAAGAGGTTTACCACCTTATAATCTCACCTAAAACATCTGAGGCGTCCAGTTTCTCTAGATCCTTGCCTATAATCTGTCTTTCTGATCGCAGCCATCCTGGCAGGTGCAAAGTGGTGTCTTATTGTGGCTTTGATTTGTATTTCCCTGATGACTAATGATGTTCAGCATCTTTTCGTGTATCTTCTTTGGAGATACATGAAATGTCTATTAAGTCCTTTGCCCATTTTAAAGGGTTTTTTGTCTTTTTATTTTTGAGTTATAAGAGTATATTCTGTATTCTGGGTATGAGTACATGGGTATATCTTATATGCATTTTTCTAAGTGAATGATAAGAAACCCAAAAGCCTCCATATTGTATCATTCCATTTATATCATATTCTGCAAAAGGAAAAACAGATCAGTGGTTGCCTGGGGTTGGGACTGAAGGTGGGGCAACTACAAAGGGACAGCGTCAGGGAATTTTTGGGGTGATGGAACTATTTGGTAAAATCCCATAAAACTGTATGCCACAAAAAAAATGACTTGTACTGTATGCAAGTTTTTAAAAAATCAACCAGGACTTCCAAGGAACAAAAGATGAAATACAGACTGTGACAAGTGAATTTGTTTATAAGCATGTGTTTTAAGCACACTAAAGGCAATAAAGGAGAAAGATGCTGACTTAACTTTTGAAAACTGTTTTGAGGGGTGGGAAGGGAAGAGATAAACCACAGAACTTATGTGCATGTACGCGTAACCAATGGACATAGACAACAATGCTGGGGACGGGGTGGGGGGCGGGGATCGGGAGGAGGATGTCAAAGGGGGAAAAAGAAGACACATCTGTAACAAAAATAAATTAATAAAAAAAATTTTTTTTTAAAGAAAAGAAAACTGTTTTGACTAGACATTGTGAGGTTAAAGGGAAAAAACTGCAGAAACATTCTTTTCAAGGGGAAACATTTGCTTCTCATTGTGTCCGAAGGTTTGCTTACTCTTTCTACCCATGTTTCCTTTTAGTCCTTTATCTCTTTTTTACTTAAAAGGATAAAAATAATATCCCTTTTCCCTTCCATCTGAAGTGCTGGTTTAGCAGTGGCAGGTTTCAAAGAGCCAGCGCTGCTCCCCTATGGCTGGACCTCCCACCTTGCTCACATCCCGGCACATCTGAAAATGGCACATTTGTTTGGTGCGGGGGTCTAAACGGACAAGGCTGCCCTAGCCTCATCCGGGCGTCTATGGGCTGAGTGGATGGGCATCTTGGCATACTACAACCCACTCCTGCACTGTTTCCTCTACCCCTTGGAAACTCTCACTCCGAATGCCTCTTCTAATATAGCATTCAGCCGCATGATTTAGCCATTTGAAGACAGGGCTGCAGACTCTGCCTCTGCAAAAAGGAAACTTGTCTGTTCTTCCCTCTCCCTCTGCAAAGCTGACTAGTTTAAACTGGGAACAGTTCCCAACTTGGGTATCACTAGCATCAAGCAGTAACTAATTGACCGGAGTTTTTGAAATAATTTCTACCAAACTTACCTTTTCTTTCATTTTTTCCACCTTAGATTTTAGCTGGGGCACTACATTGTTGGGTGGCAAGCCTTTTTCCAACTGATTCACAAATTTGGTGTATTTAGAAACTTGACTGTTTAGGACTTCTGGATCCAGGGAGTCAAATTTGGACTATGAAAATTAGGGGGGGAAAAAGAAGTTAAGACGTGATAAAAGGCAAGCTTGAAATAGCGACATTTTTTTTTTTTTTTACTTTACTTTGATTTTGCAGTTGTTACATTGTTCATCCAAGTCAGCTCTATGCTTGAGGAAGTGGGTGCACTTATTAAGATTGCCAATAGTCCGCCAAGCATCTCCTGTTCTTCCTTTTACTCCCTTGTCTCCCACATCATCACATGCAGTATTTCAATTCCCGCAATTTATCCCTGAGGACCAAACCTTGCCAGGAGATAAACAGCTACTTTTTACTCTTGCTAACTAGAAATTTCTCACCTACTTTTCTCCTATTGTTTGATTTTGTACCTCTTTAATGTACATGATTTAAAGATGCCCCCAAAATACGCATGTATCTATAAATATATTTCTCAGTTATACAAACATATACGTGTACACATGTATTGAAATGTCAGATGGTCATATGGGCTGAAGGCAATAGAAAATTTGTACAGCTTTCATTTTTTTCCCCAGATTCAATGTTTTCTTTTTGTCCCCTCAGGGGTGCTTTTGTGCGTTTCCTCTGATTTCAGACTTCATCCCACTTTGGAAGCTGCTGTTCTGATCCATGGTCAGGAAACGCCCTCAGCTTCGTCTCTATTCCTCAGGAGCACTTCCTCTTCTGAGATAAGTGATGAGTGAGTTATACAAAGCACTTAAAATCTCTGATATTATAACACATATTTAAATGTTTGTTTTCTGGTTTCCTCACCGAAGGTAAGTTCTGTCATGGCTTGGACATCGTCCTTTTCATTTCCCACTGGTATCCACAGCAGCTAGAACCTTGTCTGGGAAACATTTCCTATGTCACTGCTATTTAACCCAGACACGCAACTTCTAATTAAAGGTGTCAGCACAGGTAGGAGGAAAGAGCAAGCGTAAAACTATTTGTGAAGTTGGTGGTATTTCTAACACGTCCGTATCACACTTGAAAGCACAGATGGTCATCTATTCTGCCTCTTAGAATCTTGACCCCTGTTAAGTTTGAATATAAAGGTGGACCCTAGAAGCCAAATTCTATGGTGGTTGGCCCCCTAATTCAGAGAATTTACTATTTTGCTCTTTCAAGGGAAGATCCTAGATTTCCTCACTCTGATTCTACTCTATTACAGCGAACAAAACGGCTTCCATGTTTTCAAAGGACAAGAACAGAACCTAAGCTAACAGAAATCTAAAGTGTATAGATCACAGAGAAAGACCTCCAATCCTCAAGAACACTTGGGTGTAGCGTATCATGACGACACTGGCTCAAAACCCACAAAGCAGTAAAGGTCCTGTGATGATTTCTTCATGTAACCGTCCTAAATGGAAGACCTGAGGAGCCTGCCTTACGATAGTGCATTCCGCTATGGCATATAGTGACAGAAAGACCTCTGTGCATTTCACTGGAAAATGATAATAATTCCCATAAAAGTATAACATTGGATATTTTACTGAAATAAAAAATATATCAGATGGTTAAAAAATTATAATTCATATTATTAGGATTTTAAGTTTCATGAAAACAAAAATGATTTAAGAATTGAGAGCTTGCCCGGCCCACGTGGCTCAGTGGATTGAGCATCATCCCAGGGACTGAGAGGTCCCGGTTCAATTCCTGGTCAGGGCGCATGCCCGGGTTGTGGGCTCATCCCCCATAGGGGGCGTGCAGGAGGCAGCCGATCGATGTTTCTCTCTCACATCGATGTTTCTATCTCTCTCTGTCTTCTCTCTCTAAAAGAAAATCAATAAAAACATATTAGAAAAAGAAATGAATTGAGAGCTTTTTTTTTTTTTTTTTTACCTGAAACCATTCTTGTTGGAGTTGATCCCACTCAGATAAAGAATCCCAGAGCAATTGTTTGAGCTTCACTTCAGCACTAACTTCTTCCAAGTCTTCAAACTTAGAAACTTCAACCTTTAAAAATGTAATAAAATGCACTATTTAATTTTCAGATATAAATACCTTACGTTATCCTCCTATTAGTAAGTCTTGATACAGTGACTAAGCAGAATATGCCGGGGACCCTAACTGGGAAAGAAAAGGAGAGAGAGAGAAACAGATGAAAAAAATCACAAAACCCCATGTAAATTCAAATTTCCATTTGAGTGACAAAACTGAACTCTCTGTATTTCCTTAGAACGTAAATATTCTCCAAGGACATAAATATCACAAGAGGACCATAGGCATTTTTCCTCAAATTGGATCCTACATGCATATACATGCCTGTTTTTTGGAAAACAGATGAGTCTTCAGAGGCTGAAGACTGGTTTCCTTTAGGGCTTAGGTACTTAGACGATAGAAGAGGAAGAAGATGCTAGTGCAGTAGCTGGTGGCGGGGATGGGGTGATTTAAGATGGAGAGGATTTAAGATGGAGCCTGGTTTCTTGTCTCTTTTTAATCCCACGGACTGTATGTGAACCCTATGGAGAGAAGCATTGCAGGAAAATCTAAAGAAGCTATTTCCCTGAAGTGTTTTAAGACTGCCTTGGTGTGGAGGTGGGGAAACCTCCAGGGGTGCACAGGAATTGTGAGCCCTGTGATAAGCTAGGGCTTTGCACTCTTCACCCAACAGCAGCAGGGGGCACATTCTTTTCAAGTGCACATGGAACATTCCCCAGGGTCCATCATATGAGAGGCCACAAAACAAGTCTTAGAAAATGTAAGAAGATTAAAATCATACCGTGGATCTTTTCCAACCACAATGGTATGAAACTAGAAAGCAACAAGAGGAAGCTGGAAAATTTACAAGCATGTGGAAACTAAATAAAAAAATTCCTGAACAACCAATGGGTCAAAGAGAAATGAAAAACTGTCTTGAAACGAATGAACATGAAAACACAGCATACCAAAACCTATCGAATGTTGCAAAAGCAGTTCTGAGAGAGAAGTTTATAGCGATAAATGCATACATTAAGAAATAGAAAGATTGCAAATAAACAACTTACACTTCAAGGACCTATTAATAGAAAAAGAACAAATAAAGCCCAAAGTTAGCAGAAGAAAGGAAATAACAAAGATCAGCATGGAAACAAGTGAAATAAAGACCAGAAAAATAGAAAGGATCACCCAACAGCAGCAGGTACACATTCTTTTCAAGTGCACATGGAACAGTCCCCAGGGTAGATCATATGAGAGGTGACAAAACACGTCTTAGAAAATTTAAGAAGATTGAAATCATAACATGTATCTTTTCCAACTACAGTGGTATGAAACTAGAAAGCAACAACAAACTTCTCTTAGTTTCAAAGAGCTGGTTTTTTGAAAAGATAAACACAATTCACAAACCTTTAGTTACAGTAAGAAAAGAAAAGAGAATACTCAAATAAATGAAATGAAAGAGGAGACATTACAACCGATACCACAGAAATCTATAGAACCACAGGACACTACTGTGAAAAAGCACATGCCAATTAATTGTTTAACCTGTAAGAAAAGGACACGTTCCTAGAAACATACAACCTAAAAAATAAAAAATAAAAAACTAAATCAGAAAGAAATAAAAAGTCTAAACAGACCAATAGCAAGTAAGGAGATTCAATCAGTAACCAAAAACCCCCCAACACAGAAAAGCCCAGCACCAGATGGCTTCACTAGTGAATTCTACCAAACATTTAAAGAAGAATTAATGCCAGTCTTTCTCAAACTTTTCCCCAAAAATGTAAGTGGTGGGAACATTACCAAACTCATTTTACAAGGCCAGCATTACCCTGATATTAGGGATCTAGCCCTGTCTTGATGAACAATTAGAAATTTTTTCATAGGCCAGTTAGGCCTTTACTCCTATCCCTCAAGTGACTGAGAGCTTCAGAAGAAATGTTGGATTGAGGTGATCATAAAGTCAAGCATAGACATGGAGTGTGGAAGGAGGGGACACGCTTCTATTTCAGGCGCTGGCTCAAGCAATGCCTTCTGACCCTCGGAGTGCCCACCTGTTAACTGTGGCTTTTTTATCAAGCAATATTTCTTCCATACCTCAGCTCCTACCCTTACACTGTCCTATCTTCTAGGTCAGTTCACTCAGCCTGGGAACAGCATTGCACCCTAGTTCTCTCATGCACAAACCTCCTGCCTCACGAGCTGCAACAGTCACACTGTGTAGTGCCAAGCTCACTATTTTATAGATTGCTCCACCAACCTCTGGGCTCAGATCACTTTCTGGCCATCCATTTGGGGTTCTGGAAGAGATAGGTGTGTTCCCATGTGAAGTCCAAGCACTCCTTCAAGACTCTGGGGGAGACTAATAACACCTCTCTCATTGCTGGTGGCCTCCCTGGTTTTGACCCTAGAAATCTTTTCTATTGTCTTTTCATTTTGGTCTCCCTGATAGCTGTTTAGAGCACTTGTATCTCTCATTCTTCTTCTTCTTCTTCTTCTTCTTCTTCTTCTTCTTTTTTTTGAGGAATATCTTTTGGCCTTTCAAACCTACCCTCTGGGATCCATCTATGCCCTGGCTTAGCCAAATTCTCTTCTGTCATCAAATTGGTGCATCAAACCAGGGCAACTCAGGCACTATTCACGGAATCACAACACACACACGGATGTAAAAGAAACCTCAATATTGCTTATGAAAGTTAACTGACCACATTTAAAAACCCACATACATTTTAACATAGAAATTACAGTCTGTGATCTGAGGGTTTATCTATAATTCACAATTACATTTTTTTTGTTTTTATTTTATTTTATCTATTTATGTTTAAATTTATCTTTATTGTTGAAATTATTACAGATGTTCCCCCTTTCCCCCCACTGACCACCTCCACCCTACTCCCACCCCAACCCAGGCCTTCACCGCACTGTTTTTAATGAGAAACACATTTTGTCTCTAAAGTGTACTAATCTTTAAACACTCCAAAGGCAGGGACCACATCATGTTTGTTTCGAACTGTTCCAGCACAGTGACTAGCACACAGGTGTCCACACATTAAATGTTTACAGTCACATTGTTGGAAGTGCTTGGGCAGCAATGCCATTTCTGTGCACACATTTAAAAAAATAAAATTTTTTCCCTTTATTGATTTTAGAGAGAGAGGAAGAGAGAGGGAGAGAAAGAGAGAAACATCGATGAGAGAGAACATTGATTGGCCACCTCCTGCATGCCCCTCACTGGGGATTGGGCCCACAACCCGGGCATGTGCCCTGACTGGGAATCGAACCTCTTGGTGCATGGGTTGATGCTCAACCACCAAGCCACCCTGGCTGGGCTGTGCACACATTTTAAAAGCACATGTAGAGCTGCCATTACCTTAAAATTCTTCTGGTAGGATTTGTATTGAAACGCGCGTTTCTGAAGATCATCTAGGACCAACTGCAGCTCACGCAATGTGGACTTGATTTTGTCTTGGTCGGCATTGATATCCAAAATCTGTGGATCCTGTGAAATTAAGATAGTTATTGATTAGTCATTCCTGCTTTGGATGTCGACCATTACAATAAGTTAATTAACAAACATTTTTCAAAAACCATTTTTCTTATTCTCTTCTCACTTTGATATTTTATAAGCTATGTTAAAATGATTGCTTTTTCTGAATTTTAAAACAATGTGTATGTATTGTAACAAGTACAGAAATGTATACAGGAGTGCCATGGGGGGTAACACTGATTTTATTTTATTTATTTATTTTTATTTATTTATTTTTGTTACAGATGTTTCTCCTTTTTTACCCATTGACACCCTCCTCCCCAACCCTCCACCCCTTCTCCAGCTTTGTTGTCCATGTCCATCAGTTATGCATACATGCGTATAAGTTCTGTAACACTGATTTTAAATAGTACTTGGTGTGTTTTCCTTCACCTGCTTTCATTTCCTACACTTCCTCAACAAATGTGACCTTAGGTAAGGAGAGGCGAATGCCACAGGGAAACCAAGGAAGAGACTATAAATACAGTCGTCCCTCGCCACTTTGCACTTCGACTTTCGCGGCTTCACTCTATCGTGGTTTTTTCAAATGTATTCATTAAAAATTTGATCGAGACAGTGAAAATGATACAGCGCGTGCTCGGTTGTCTGAGTCAATTATACACCCCTGTATTACAATTAAAATTAAAATTACTGTATGTATGGACTGTAGGCCTATGTATTCAAGCACCCCAGGAATCTTTCAACGCCAGGTGCAACCGCTAGAGTCTGGAACGGATTAACCGCGATAGACGAGGGACGATTGCATAAGGAAAATACCCCTTTTACAATAAAGAAAACAGAAAGCCTTTGAATTCTGAGAGGGAGGAAGAGAGAAAATGAAGAATAAATGGTCAGACGTGTTTTCTGGCTGACCTGTTGGGGTTGAAGCCCCACCCAGGGAATGGGAATGGAAAAGTTCAGGAACAAAGTAGAAACACCTGACTAGGTTTGGGGGGTCTGAGAAAACTGGGAGAACCTGAGAGAATTGGGAGAATCTGAGAACTATCAGAGACGTAGCTTGGTGAAGCCGATGATCCCATCTCTGAAACAGCATGGCCCTGCATTGAAAATGGCAACATGCTCCCGATCAGAAAAAGCCAAGGGAAGTGCCGGGCAGAAGGGGTTTGTGTTGGCTCTCGGTGCCTCGTGGCTTGGAGTGGCACGTAGGGGATCGAAAGTTCTCCTGTGCCTTGATTCTGGCCATGGGAACTGCTGAAAGAACTGGCGGACCAGAGGAAGTCCGAGGTCAAGACTAGAAAGTCACAGACGGAGACTGCAGACTGTGGGAGAAATGACGGAATGCAGCAGAAGGGCGAGCATGGACCCTCAGGAGGACCAGAAGGACCCTCAGGGCACAGCTGCCTGGGACAGCCAGGCCCCGCCCAGCTGCCCTGGAAGCCTGTGTTCCAGGGGGGCACTAGGATCGGATGCCCCTCCCCTCCATCCACCGGGAAGAAATGCCCAGTTCCCCTTATGGAGCAACAGGTGGGAGGGGATGGGAACAAGGGTGAAGAAATGCTTCATAGGGAGTTCAGATTTTGAACTAAAGTCTACCCCAAAGAGACCAAATCAAAGTAAAATACACATTTGAAGCTGAAATGAATTGAGTTATCCTCAATCGCCACATTTAGGTTTTTTCTCCAATTCCATGTATCGACAGGAGTGGCGGTCGTGACAGCAAGATGATACCATTCATGGAAATGAAGAAGTTGCAGTTCTTTGCTTGAGTGATAATGAGCAAACCCTCCATAGAAGAAGCACTTGCTGGAGAGAACCTCTGCTGTCATCTGTGTGTGTGCATCGCGCTTTTAAAGACACACGGTTACACATTGGCACTAGCTGGCACTTGTGCTCTCTCTAACAGTCTATCTATACACATAGGCATTCTTTCTAAACAAAGAATCATCATTCATGATTTTTATTGCCTGCTCTGTATGGAAAACAGTATATGGTATAGCAGCTAATAGACTATTAACCATTGGAAGCAGATGGCCTAAGCTTGAATTCTGGTTCTTCCATTTATTATTTGTGTGACCCTGGGCAGGTTATTTTCTTGTGTCTTGGTTTTCTTCTCTATAAAATGTGAGTAATAAAACCTTAAAGGTGTTCTTAGGATTAAATGAGTTTAAAACATGCCAATGTATATAAGAATGTTCCTGGAATCATTCTTCATCATTGTCAAAAACTGTAAATAATCCCAATGTCCATTGACTATGGAATGGATAATTAAATTGTAGTAAACGATGAAATACTACATAGCAATGAACGTGCATAATAAGCTACATTCACACACAGCAACAAGGATGCATCTCAGGAATGAAACAAAATCAAATAAAGGGCGCGCTACTGTGTGATTCTATTTAATTGAAGTTCATAAACAGGCAAAACTAATTTATAGCCTTAGAATTTGGGGTAGTGGATGCCTTTGGAGAGGAAGAAGGGGTTAGTGATAACAGGAGACACTAATGGAATCAGTAATGTTATACAGTAATTCTTGACATGATTAATGGACATGTGGATGGGTTCACTTTCTGATGATACACTAAGTTGTACAGATATTACAGTCATGTATAGTTTTCGCTTTGTGAAAACACAAAAATACTTTAGTACCTGACACAATAAATGTATATTGTAATCTTCAATATCTCTTTTGTATTCATTTGAGTAGATGTACCCTAACACATTTTATTCATCCTTTGTTGACGGATATTGACTTTTTTCCAATTATTCTGATTTGATTACAACTTTATATGATTTTATACTCCTGTGATAAGTTTTAGTCAATGCTAATGATATAATAATGGGTCATTACGAAATCAGATTTCCATGTATGCTTCAGTTAAGAATCACCCAGAGGTTTATTTTAAATTATTTAAAAATTCCCCTTGTATCTTTTGCATAGTAAAATTAGTGCATGTTAACCAAATATTCTTCATTATCATTATTACTTTATATTCCGCCTCTTCCCAGAGAGAAATGCTCTAACATGTGGCTAAGAAAACTCATTGTGACAATAGCTATAAATAGCTAACAAGTTATAAAAACATTAATTTGAGAATAGTAAATACAAGCCAGGAGAAAGAAAATTCAGTATTATGTATATACTTTACTTTCAATGGCCTTTAGGAGAGTTCAGAAACTTTTGATTTTAAATAGCAGTTCAAAGACCTTGTTAGTTGGGCAGAATAAAGCCATATAAAACAAGTTAAATCAAATTAAAATGAAATATGCTCCCTAAATGGTTCAATGAAAATGTAGTAGTCAAACTCTACACATTATTAAAAAAAAATTCTTCCTTAACTAACCTGTGTTAGTAACTTTACTTCGTTCACTTCATTGGTTAGATCTTCAAGATCTTTTTTCAAGTGCAGACAGAATTGCTTAATGCTTGCTTCTCTGTCACCTACGGATCTATCGATGGCATTCCGCACAGCAACGATGGATGGCTTCATAGTTGCAAAAACAGCCAAGTCTTCCGGTGGTGTGGGAACCTGATATTGTTCAATGAGCTTGTACATTTGAATCACCACATTCCCTTCATCTTCAAGACTTTCGATCTGAAGAGAAACATTGTTTGCTTGTTAAATACAGCAGAGTCCTTTTATACCCTGTAGGTTTTGTCTAATAGGAGACAGCCTCTGTGCCCTGAACCTCATGCTGGGGAGAGCCCGCACACCGGGAGACACCGGGAGTGCAGGAACTGGCCAAAGCCTGCTGGGTGATCACTGCTGTCATTGTTACAATACAGGTAATCAGGCCCAGGAGGTAAGTTGCTCAAAGCTGAGCCCAGTGAGCATTATTCTTATAATTGTTTATTTTCCTCCTTTCTCTTTTGTTCTCTAGTAGCAATACACAGTGCCAATATTTAAGGTTTGCAGAGTGAGGATGTGCAGTTGTAGTATCAGAGCTCCCAGGCATGTGTGCTGAGCTGAGATCATCCCAGACCCGCCCCTGAGCTGTGGACAGACCAGATTCAGAACTGATCTACGGTGTTCCACTGGCCTCTAATAAGTACTGTTACTACCTCTAATCGACTACTCAACGTCTTCACTTTGTTTTTGTTTGTTCGTTTTGTTTTTTTATCCTCACCCGAGGACATTTTTGCATTTATCTTCAGATAGAGCAGGAGGGAGAGAAGGAGGAAGAGAGAGAGAGAAACATGGATGTGAGAGAGACACATCGACTGGTTGCCACCCACACGACCCCCACCAGGGCCGGGGACAAACTGCAACCAAGGTACACGTGCCCTTAGCAGGAACCGAACCCGGGACTCTGGTCTGCAGGCCGACGCTCTAACCGCTGAGCCAAACCGGCCAGGGCAACGTCTTCACTTTGATGTCCTACCTTCAGTGGACGATGTCTTTCCTAATTTTGTGGTAAGGGACTCTCCAATCTTGGTTATAGATAGAACAGCCAACTCTGCCACATGGTTATAGATAGAACAGCCAAGTTCATATAACTTGACCCACCCCCCGGGCCACAAGCTGAACTAAGTAGCATCAAACTGGGAGCTAGCAAACCCAGATCAGTCCGACCTCTCTCTTGGACGTGGGAGGAGTTAGACTGTAGCTGTGGGTAGAGGCCATTTGCCTTGGTGTGGAAACAGAACACAGGTCCCTAGCATGAGAAGACAAGTGCAGAGAGAGGCTTTCAGAGAAAGCGTTCTCCACCTTTAGCATGCCTCAGCCACCTTGGAAAGCTTGTTGTTTTTTTTTTTTTTTTTTTATCCTCACCCGAGGACATTTTTTCATTTTGTTCAGATAGAGTGGGAGGGAGAGAGAGGAAGAGAGAGAGAGAGAAACATCGATGTGAAAGGGACACATCGAGTGGCTGCCACCCGCACGACCAACCAGGGCCGGGGACAAACTGCAACCGAAGTACATGCCCTTAGCGGGAACCGAACCCGGGTCTCTCTGGACCGCAGGCCGACTCTCTAACCGCTGAGCCAAACCGGCCAGGGCTGGAAAGCTTGTTAAAGCCCAGATGGTTGAGCCCCTCCTCCAAGTTTCTGGTTCAGAGGTCTAGGTGGAGCCACGGAATATGCACGTCTAACAGCTAGATGGAAAGAGAGAGGCCCTTTGCTTTCCCTAGGCTGTACTAGTCCCTAATTTCCGTCCTTTTTAAAGGCTAGGCTCTACCCGTGCCTTTAAATTCCAGAAGATACCCCCGCCAACTGAGAACAAATATTCTTTTTCTAAGCTAGCTACGTGAGTTTTTGTGACTTTTCAACCAAAAAATGTCTAACATCTTAAACAAGTTATAAATAGAGCTAAGTCTCTGTATATCAAGATCTGTTCATCTTCCCGTGTTTCCTGTACTTAGAGTAAACATATATCCAGTTTCTCTGAGAGTGTCCTGGTTTGCACTTGTCCTGGCATAGTGATTAACAGGACCTCTTTCACTCTCAAAAAATGGCCTGGCAATACATGATTATGTGGCCATCCCCTCCCTATACTGGTTAATGACACCACCATCACCCATTCACTATAGAAGGACACCCCAGAGTTATCTCACTCCTGCTTCTCTTGCTGTCCCCTCATTCAGTTGTCCACTGCTCAGTCCATTCAATTCTACTTACTTACCCCCTCCAGAATCCAGCCCTTCTCTCCTACCCTTGGAATGATGCTTTGGCTATGGAACACCAGACACGCTTTCCCCATAGCCACATCCCGCTTTTGTCACGCTGCCTCAGGTCGCTGCACACAGTTTTCCCACTTCCTGGAATGCCTCCTGAATAGATGTACTTTAGGGTATAGCTTAAATACCCCATGCTCCGAAGAGCCTCAGGCAAAATGATCACAAACCCCCAGTCCTACAGCAATATCTTGTGCCTATACTCATATAGTAATTGTCTGCTTTCATTCTGGGCTCTGATCTCCTTGAAAGCAGATTTACTCATTGGTGTAATCTTTGCACCCCACTAAGTGGGTTCTCACTACATTTCCGAACAAAGGGATGAGGTTTCAGAAGAAGCTGTGGGTGTGTGTGCACAGCATCTCCCTAAGGGATGCTGCTTCCCCAACACACCACCCAGGATGCGGAAACAACCCTGTGGAGACGGCACACGGTATGCGTTTTCTGTCTGGCGCAGCAACTTTCCTGTCCTGGAGCCCCAGGTGAGGGCAGGCTAACCTCTGCGATGCGATCCTGCCTTCCCGTCACAGTTTCTGCAACAGGATGGGGGTGCCTAGAAGAGAGAGCTTTTCTTTCTGTCTCAGGGGCTAGCTAGGCTCGAAACATGTAGCTTGGGAGCTGCTGGTGGTCCTGTTGGCTGCGTGGGATGAAGAAGGAGCCACCTGTTTGCAGAAGGATAGAAGCAAAGCAGACCCTCAGAGAGATGCAGAGAGGAGAGACGGAGAAAGAGGACTGCCTGGGCTTCCTACAGCCTTCTCATTCCTGCTGTGGTAAGTTGCTAGGCCTACTTACCTTCTGGATGTGTGCAAGTCCTTAAATAGGATCCCTATTTTGACCTCAGCTAGCTCAACTGGGTTTGGGTTATTTGTGCAAAGAGGTTTTATGACGAAAAATAATAATAAATGCTTGGCCCCTTTAGACTCTTGGGATGATGTATAAGTAAACCCGAGGGAAAACCACAGTCGTCTGCTATTTGAGAAGGTGCGATTTCTTTACTGACACATGAAATAGCCTTTACTATTAATTCTGTTAACAATATATAACAGACTATCCCGTTGTTAATGACATTTCACTTCATTCGTTTTTTTAAATATTTAAATTTCAATTTCCAGAAAACAATGTATCTCTCTTTCAAATGCCCACTGATATGAGTGAAAGCTTATGAAAAGCTTACCATTGAAATTAATGCTAGACTGCCTGCCTCAGGGAAGGAAGAGCCTGAGAGGAGGAAATCAAGTTTCTGTACAGAAAAAAATATGCAAGACAAAGGAGTGTGTGTGTGTGTGTGTGTGTGTGTGTGTGTGTGTGTGAGAGAGAGAGAGAGAGAGAGCGAGAGAGAGAGAGAGAGAGAGAGAAAGAGAGAGATTGCATCACTTGAGTCCCATATCTTCCATTGTCTCCCCACCCCACCTCCCTGAGGGTTTTTTCATTTCTAACAATAAGGTTCCTGACTATTAGGCAGATATAGTTTAAAGATCAAGACTTCCACCCTGGCCAGTGTGGCTCAGAGATTAGAGCGTCGGCCCGTGGACCAATGAGTCTCGAGTTTGATTCCAGTCAAGGGCACGCACCTCGGTTGCGGTTCATCCCTGGCCCTGGTCAGGTCGTGCCGGAGGCAACCAGTCAATGTGGCTCTATCACATCGATGTTTCTCTCTGTCTCTCCCTCCCTCCCACTCTATTTGATGATAAATAGAAAAGTATCATCAGGTGAGGAATAAAAAAAAAAAAAAAGATCAAGACTTCCACTATGACTAATATGTAGATCACAATTCTATTACCATTTATCACAAATAAGAATTGCAGTAAACTGATTGAGAGCATTAGCTTTGCAGTCAGAGACCCAAATTTAAATTCCAGCTCTACCATATACAACTTCTATGATCTTGGACAACATAACGTATTTTAGTTCTTGTTTCCTCGTCTGCAGAATAAAAATTATCTATACTCCTTAAGTTTTGTGAAGATTGAAAATGTAATGTATGGCCCAGCAGGTGTAGCTCAGTTGGCTGAATGTTGTCCCATGCACCAGGAGGTCCCCGTTCGATTCCGGTCAGGGCACATGCCAGCATTGCAGGCTCGATTCCCAGTAGGGGGCGTGCAGGAGGCAGCCGAACGATGTTTCTCTCTCATCAATGTCTCTATCTCTCTCTCCCTCTTCCTTCCTCTCTCTTAAATCAATAAAAACATATTTTAAAAAATGCATGTATGTAAAAAATGCAGCACAATGCCTGACTACTAGTACGAGTTAGACAATGTTAGGTGTCATTGCTGTGGTGTAGGGCATCCACTTACTTTGTCTGAAAGGGGTTCTGATATTTTCACAGCTGTTTCTTGACCATCAATCCCTCCATTTCTTTGATCTGTCTTCATTACCTACCACAAGATCTGAAATATTGAGTTATATGAATCAACTCACCCTTTCCTGAATTTCATCAAGAAATACTAAGCTGTTAACATATTCTATGGTGGTTGTTGGAACAAATTCAAGTTTATACTCTGCATCTTGTGCCTCAGAGATAATGGCATCCACTATTTTCTTGCTTTGACGAGGAAGCATATAATTTAGCACCTAGGAAAGGAAAATGTAAATCATAACTACTTGAGTATATTTTCATTTTATATCAACCCTAACTGAACATCTGTTAAATCAGCAAGCATTGGAAGCAGCAGTGTATACAAAGGGATCCCCCCCCTCATTAAATCCCTGCTAGTTAAATGAACCAGCAGGAAGGACAGGTGGTGAAGATCGTGTCCAGAACAAACTAAGTTGCACATGGTATTTAAAAGTTTGCCTAGCCTGGCCGGTGTGGCTCAGTGGTTGAGCATCGACCCATGCACCTAGAAGTCGCTGGTTCGATTCCTGGTCGGGGCACATGCCCAGGTTGTGGGTGAAATCCCCAGTGGGGGGCATGCAGGAGGCGGCCAATCGATGTTCTCTCTCATCGATGTTTCCATCTCTCTCTCTCTCTTTCTCACTTCCTCTCTCTCTAAAATCAATAAAGAAAAAAATAAAAAAGATCACTTAAAAAAAAAAAGGTTTGCCTAAACTCTCCGATGTCTTGTAAACACCCTTTCTGTTACTTTGCCCTATGTAGTGACATTGTGGTGTCCTCCCCAACCTCAATTCGACTCCTTTCATGTTGGGTGGTAGCTATATGGTTTGGGGGAAACTGATCAATTTCTCCTTCAGGAACAATGGTGGAGCCTGATTAATCAAATATGAGGCTGGCTTCCCTTGGCCAATGTGATTGGATAAGGGTGGACATCTGACCTCAGTTGATTCAGCTGGACAGAGGTCCAGTACTACTGTTAAAGGCTGAGAGGAATGTATGCTGAGGACCCTCATCTCTCTCTCTCTCTCTCTCTCTCTCTCTCTCTCTCTCTCTCTCTCTGTACATAAACAAGAAAAGAATTAGCTTATGGAGCTTTTCACACCATTTCACAGAACTGAGGGAATGCTGGCTTTACGATGAAGCTGGTATATCAGGAGGCTCAGTAAAGAGAATGAAAAGAAATGGGTCCTTGGTTACACCACCAAGTCACTAGATCAAACCTCCCTGATGCCTATTCCCCCAATTTTTGTTTGTTTGTTTGTTTTGTTTTGTTTTTTAGCTGCATAACCTATATATTTTCTAATTGCTTAAGCCAGTTTGAGATCGGTTTTCTTTGGCTTGGGATATAGCAGTGTTCAAACTGTTGAAATTGAATTGAATTTGCTCCAATGATATATTTTGTCCTTTTTAGAAGAAAGCCCAATGCCATACAACAAATCACAGTGAATGAACAGGTACTCGCATGCGGGTCTGCAGCCTTCTGCACAGGGCTCAGACGTTTCCTGTGAGGCCAGAGAGTAAATGTTTCAGATTTGCAGGACATACAGTCTCTTGTCGCAAGTACTCATCTTTGCCCTTGGTAACGAGAAAGCAGCCACAGGCTATACTACACAGAAGCAAACTGTCATGTCTGAGTTCTAACAAACTCTATAAAACAGGTGGCAGGCTGGATTGACCCTGTGAGCTACAGCTTGCCAATGACCAAACCATTATCAGATCTTTAGGGACAGTTTCAGACCAGGAAACAACCGCCAAAACATTCCCACGAGGACACTAAGAAGCCTTGAAATACTCCCACAAAGGAAAGGAGCGAGAGGCTAGTCAGAGGCTTGCCGTCCCTTCTCTTTCCTCATCGGAAAGCTGACTGCTTGGAACAGGAAGGAGAATATGCAACTTTTCCTAGAAATTAAGGATGTCCAGTGGACTCATGTTAATTTTAAATATTTACAATACTAGAAAATAAAGACAGTTTGTTTGCAGTAGAAAAGTCATAAAATAATTGTAGAGACCATAATAATAATTTTGCCTAGGTCATAGTTACCTCCAAGCATCGCAAAGGTGATGGAATGAGTTTTTCTTTTAGCAGCTTAGTGTCAATGAGCAGCAACCCTACATTTCTCGTGGGCCTTAGAGCTAGAGCATCCCTGTGCTGTCTGTGATATTTTTCCAGTTGTTCACTGAAGAACATGACATCTACATAAAATAATTCATATAAAGCACAAAATACATTGTTACATTTTGAAGGATCATTATGAAATATATTAAAATTATTGCATTAATAAATTTATATATGCATTTATAATGTTATTCATATGTAGGCTACTTTGTTTAACTTCAGGAATTCAGAACCTGTCCCCTGATCATCTTCTGGGGCTGGTCAGGGGACACTCTGGCTCAAAGGTCAGTTAAACAGATATTTATTATCTATAATATGTGCAAGGCAATGGTATAGTATTTTGAGGGAATGTGATAACAGGCAAGGCATGGTACCCAAGGGGCAAAGCTACCTTCTATTAACCTCTAGCAAACAACAGGGTTTAGAGGTTTAGCAAGTACTGGAGTGTTCCAAAAGCAGGAGGAACATAGCATTCAGGAGCCCAGGCCAAGGTACTCCAACGTCCCAGCCAACAAGCAGTTAATACGGGTGAGACTCTGGTTCCAGGATTGGAACAGAAGCCACAAACCAAGGCAGGACAGATTAAGGGAAACCTGGGAGTCTGGTGATCTCATCCTGATGGGAACTTGAGGAATGTGGCAGCAGGAGGCTAGGAGGCTGTGGGCTCCAGGCAATGAGTGGAAGATCTCAGTGACTAGAATTGGTTATTTGGGTGCGGCGGACTTCACGTGCTGAAACGTCAGGCTCCATACCCCACTCCCGCCGTGGTGCCATACGACAGCATGCAAGGCGTCATGTCCCTGTCCGTTCACGTCAGTTCCGCACACACTAAGTCTCAGGGACTTAACTGAATGCAACGTCTGCTCTAATTCTGGATTCTGGGTCAAACGAGCTGTAAATGGCCTTATTTGGGGGATCCTGAATATGGACTAAATGTTGATATCAAGAGATTGCTACTGTTTTTTTTAGGTGTGATATTATTTTGGTTCTTCTGCAGGAACATGTTTCAGATGCATATTGAAGTATTTCATTTAGTGATGGAATGTCCAATTTACTTTAGCACAATAAAAATAACGGATCGAAAGAAAACCATAAAGTTTACGTTAAAAAATTAGTACTGGTTCATGAGACAAATATCAAAGTAGTAATTTTTCTATACAAGAAAATAAAGCAATAACAGCAGTTCACAAAATAAAGGAATATAAATGACATACTTCACATTTTTAAATAGTAATAAATGATATGAACTTAATTTTCATAATCATCTGGGAACTTCCTTGCCTGAAATTTCACTTGGGTATTGTACATTATTTTCTTTTGTAAAAGATAATAAGCCTAATACAATCATTTCCCCATGGGTCTAATTTCAGGACTAAAAGTTGTCGATTCACACCCACCAGGTTGCAATATGACCACAGAAATAAAGAGTAACTTGAATTCGCTAGAAATACACATATGTAAACATTATTTAAAGGAATTTGTAGAGGTAAACATTCCTTTCAACTCCTTCTCATGTACAGACTCTGTAGCCTTAGCACTGATATAACTTCTCACTAAGATAAAGTCATTAGGGAGGAATTTCTTGTCATAATACTCTAAAGGAAACCAGTAACGCTGAGTAAGGCTAAAGAAAAGAGTAATTCTACAGAAATAACCTAGAAATGAATAAACTCTTGCCTTTTGTCAGGCCAACTCTTTCGGGCTACCGTTTCTGTTACATTCGCCACCAAGCAAACCTAGAAGACTGTAAACCTCGCTGTCCCTATGAAAAATAATTAGTAAGGAAAATTAGAAAAGTTACCAGGTTCCTGAAGTTTAAGAGCTTGTAAATCAAGACTTTCATTTTCCTTGAAGAACAGCTGGAACTTTTCAAATGTTGTTGCATATAATTGGGCAGATTCAAATGCTGTCTTTATGGTTTCCTAAATATTTTAAACAGATAAATGAAGTTATATTTTTCCTGAACAGAATTCAATTCAATATAAACAAACACATACAAATGCCTTCTCTGTGTCCAACAATATGCTTTGATTTGGGGATATATAAGTGAGGGAAGGTACCATCCTTGATGTCAAGGAGCAGTTAATATATTCTCTTGTGAAATTAAAATAAAAAAATAAAAATAGGCAAATCTGAATTTTGAAGAAGTGTTTCTTATGATTGGAAGAAAGCAAACGTAATTTTTTTAGCTTTATAGTGAACTTACACATCACTAATAATCATATGGCAAGAGACAATATCTGTGTTTCAAATTGAAATTTTATGTCTTAAAGTGTTTTTGAGCAAAGGTGAAAATATTTAGCATATCTCCTCCTCATGGTTTCGGGTGCTCTATGCGATCAGAGAAACTTCTCCAGTAACAAACTATAGAAATGATCCCTGAAAGTATAGTCTTGAAAAAAATTTTTTTTCTGGTTCACTATCCTATCCAGGATCATGGATATTATTTTGTTATACCTTTTGGTTTCCTTTAATCTGTAACAATTCCTCAATCTTTCTTTAATTTTTGAAGACTATGTCTCATTTGTATGTGCTTTTTATACTTCCTAATGCTAAGATTCAGTTACACATTTTGTCCAATGCCACAGAAGTGATGGGTGTTCTCAGTGCGTCATGTCAGAAGGCACAGATTGTAGATTTGTTCTGTTACTGGTAATGTTAACATGTTGGCTAAGGTGGCGCCTGTCAGTCTTGCTCGCTGCACACTTACTATTTGCCCCCTTGAAATCAACAGATACCTTATACAGCAGTACTTTGAGACAGTATCTGGTTTCTCATCATGCTTTCCATACTTGTTTCAATATGTATTGGAGCCCGGCCGGTGTGGCTCAGTGGCTGAGCATTGACCCATGCACCAGGAGGTAGCCAGTTCGATTCCCAGTCAGAGCACAAGCCCAGGTTGTGGGCCTGATACCTAGTGGGGGGCATGCAGGAGGAGGCCAGTCGATCTTCTCTCTCATTGATGTTTCTATCTCTCCCTCTCTCTTCCTCTCTCTCTAACATCAATAAAGAAAAAAAAAAAAGAAATATGCTTTGGAGATTCCTGCCTATTCCTATGATGGCATTCAGGTGTCTCTATTTATCTTCCATTTATGTTTTACTGCATCTCCTTCACGATAGAAGTGTTTCCTGTGCTAGTGGGAGCATAGAAACTTATAACCCTTCCCACAGGCTCCCAAGACCTGCTTTCTTATTGTTTATATTCACCTCTACACCACTGACTACCCCTTCATTTTGAGCCTTTCTAAATCACTTTGTTTCATTTTTCTCTCTTAAATACAACATATTGTTTTTCTTCTCTTGTGAACTAAATTTAAAATCTTTTTCTTTTCATAGATGAGTTGAACACATTCACAGTTCATTATATTATTGATATATTTTATCTCAACTTGGTTACATTATTATAATATTTTTATGTGTTTTGCGGTTGTTTTGTGTGTTTCTTTGTTCCTCTATGTGGTGACTTTTTAAATGCCATTAGTCACCCATTTCCTTATTAATCTTTCATCATTTGATTTGCTGGGTTTTACTATTCTTTAATTCCCACTTATAGCTCAAAATCAATCAATAAATGTATTCTATTTTCCTCTTATTCTCTTCCTTCTTTTTGTTTTTAAAATTGAATTATTTCTATTTCACTAGAACATTTATATATTAGTCTCCCATCCTTGTCTCTACTTCTGTTTTAGCCTTAGATAGATCTACAACTAAATATATTAAATATTCACCATCAGTCTTTTTTACTAAGATTTAATTTTTTAGAGCAGTTTAAGGTTCACAGCAAAATTGAAAGGAAAGTACAGAGATTTCCCATATAACCCTAGCTCCCACATATGCATAGCCTCCCCATTATCAACATCCCCCACCAGAGTTGTACATTTTTTACAACTGATGAAACTACACTGATACATCATAATCACTCAAAGTCCATAATTTACATATGGTTCACTTTTGGTGTTGTATCCATCCTTATGGAATTATACAGAGTATTTTCATTGTCCTACCAGTTGTCTGTATTCTACCTATTCACACCCCCTCTCCTCACCCTGGGCAACCACGGATCTTTTTAGTATCTCCATGGTTTGTCCTTTTCCAGAATGTCATATAGTTGGAATCACACAGTTTTTCCATTATGCATGTGTTACACCTTTTGAAGTTGTCCCACAATCCTTGGACATTTTGTCCTATTTTTTTCAGTCGTCGTTTTCTTTGCTTTTTGGATTTCAAGGATTCTATTGATATATCCTCTAGCGCAGAGATTCTTTCCTCAGCTGTTTCCAATCTACTAATTAGCCCATGAAAAGCATTTTCATTTCTGTTACAGTGTTGTTGTTAACTCTAGCATTTCTTTTTGGTTTTCATAGGATTTCCATTTCTCTGCTTTGTACATTGCCCATCTGTTCTTGCATGCTGTTTATGTTATCCATTAGAGCCCTTAGCATATTAATCACAGTTGTTTTAAATTCTGGGCTTGATATTTCCAATATCCCTGCCCATGTCTGGTGGTGATGCTTGCTCTGTCTTCAAATTGTGTGTGTGTGTGTTTTTTTTTTCTTTTCTTTTGGTATGCTTTGTAATTTTTTGGCAATAGCTGGACATGTTGTACTGGATAAAAGGAACTGCTGTAAATACGTCCTTAGTAAGAGGACACTGAGGTGTGGGGGGAGGGGAAACATTCTTTATTGCTATAATTAGATCTGTCTTTCAGTGAGCCTATGCTTCTGGACTGTGAACCTTATAAATATTTCTCATTTTTTCTCTCTCCTTCAATGGGACAGGATGGCTAGATGAGCTGGAGTTGTGTATTTCTTTTCCCCTAGGTCAGTTAGACTCTGATAATCAGCCTATGGTTAAGAGCTTCCCCGAAGTGCTGGCTTCCTGAGGGCAGGCCTTGGTAAGAACACGGTGCTCTGGCATATTTCAAATGATTCTTTTCCCCTCCCTCTGCTGGAACCATGAAGGGATTTTTCTCTAATACTTACTATGGGATTTTTCTCCAGTAATTACTGGTTGAGCTTTTGGAAGGAAACCTTATAATATTATGTCCCCCACCCCCACCCCAAGACTGGGTCCTCTGGAGTTTTGACTCTCAGAATTGTCCATACTGAGTTTCCAGCGATTTATCAGTTATAGTGTAGGTTTTCCTGCTTGGGCACTTGTTCCCAAGGTGGTTTCTGCACCTGAGTCTCTATTCTCAAAAGCCATAACTCCCTGTGTTTACCTGTCTCCCTAGTCGTGGGGACTGTGGTTTCCCCTATGTCCTCACTTCTTTTATAGATCCAAAAAGAGTTGATTTTTCAGTCTGTTCAGGTTTTACTTGTTGTTAGGACAGACTGGAGACTCCCAAGCTCCTTACACGTGGAAACAGAAACAGGAAGATCAGTATCTTTGCCAAAGTTGTCTTTTGATTGGATAAAACTCATCGTCTTCATTCCACAAAAACTCCTGATCAGTACCCAATTCCCTACGTCCTTATATTTTTAAAAGCCTTGTATTTTTCTATAGCCTTAATACTTGAGGATGAGCTTGACTAGATGATGTTCTTGATTCACACTTTATTTCCTTGAGTTTCATTAAAAAATGCTTTTCCATTATGGCCTTGCTTTACAGGTTTTTCAGAAGTCTGACGCTGGTCTAATTCTCTTACTTCTGTGAGTTATTTGCTCATTTTGAGACTTGAAGGCATTTTTCTTTAGCTTTAAAAGCTAATAGTTTTGAGGAGATAGATCTCAGAGTTGATTGTTCTGGGCCAATTTTCTAATATAGTCTTTAGGCCCTTTCTATGTACCAATTCAGGTTTTCTTTTCTTGACTATAGTTATAAATGTTGGTTCTACCCTTTGTTTTGTTTTTCTCCTTCCAGAGACTCCAAATTTATGTATGTTATTTGTTCTTTGCTTATCTTCTGTTGCAATTATTTTCTCTCTGGCCCTTTTCACGTATTATTTCCAACTTATTTTCATTCTCTCGGTTGTTTTCCTGTCTTTCCTCTATAGTCATTATTCTTCCTGTCATTATTCTATACTAATGATTCAATTTCCATTTGAGTTTATTCTCCCTTGGGCACCATGTCATTTAATTTTCATTTCTGAGACGATTCGGTCTACCCTTTCACATTTCCATTTTGAATTTTGAATTTTGGACTCAATGTAATTTTACACGTATTCAATTGTTTGTGGATATTTACTTCAGTTTGTAGTTAGCTTTTGTTTCATGATTTTTAGGAGGGAAGGAAAGGCATATTCATCAGCTGTTTTAATCTTCACTTTCTGTTTTCTCCTTTTAGTAGCGTGACATGTATTTGATATATTTTAATTTCGTCAGTTCATGGATTTAGAGTGATTTACAAGACTTATAATTCAAGGGCATTCTATTCTGTTAGCGTAGCAATGGGCATAGTGTTCTATTTTATTTTTTGGTGGTGGGGGAACAGTTGATTCTTTTTGTCTTGCAGGACCTTAAATTTTCAGTTGCTTCATTTCCCCAGCATCACCCAATGTTCAAATAATGCTTCTTCTTCCTTTTAAACCTTCTTTTCTACTCCAGCAGTGGTACTATCTCAAGTATTTTGCACCTTTAATTCCCTTTCCTGTTGTCAGGGCTCTGATCTACCAGGACTTTTAAAAAAACCAGTTTAACATTTAGAGATTAAGTAGCATTCAATTTAAGGATAAGAAAGAAAGAAAATATATTATTCAGTTTCTTAATGATTAGTTTCAGCAAAAGTAAATATACCTTTATTTGAAAAATAATTGTGTGAAAAGTATTGTCATCATCAAATACTGCTGCTAAGCTTGGACCAAATCCACAAGTTTTTTCTTCAAATTTTTTGTTAATGAAAGGTCTGGTGAAAGCATCAAAATACGGGTCAGGCACGAGATTAGGAACTGATAACACTGTGTTTTGAAAATGATTAATTGCACCTGAAATACCATCCTGTTAGAGAGAAAAGAATAAACATAAATGTATATACATATATAGTTTATTTATTAATACTTTTGCATTTTCTGAAATGCTAAAATAAGTAAGAATAACTCATTTAATCATGCCAGATACTGTGCTGATTCTAAGCATATGAAAAATCAGAAGATACAGACCTGTCTTCAGGAAATGTATTTTCTAATTGAGAGAGAAGTCGCTAAAAAATCACAACACATTATGATGAGTTCTGTATTTGAAATATGAACAAAACACAGAAAGGTCATAAGGGAAGGCAGGTCAAAGTATGCCGAAGAGAATCAGAGAAAGTTTAAAGGGTGGGTTAAAAGTTTATATTCTTTGAGTAGTAATTTTCATTCTAGAAATCTATCCTAAGAGAAAAAAAATAGATATGTAGCCCTAGCCTGTTTGGCTCCGTGGTTAGAGCGTTGGCCCGAGGACCAGAGAGTCCCGGGTTCGGTTCCCGCTAAGGCCGTGTACCTTGGTTGCAGTTTGTCTCCAGCCCCGGTTGGGGTCGTGTGGGTGGTAACCACTTGATGTGTCTCTCTCACCTCGATGTTTCTCTCTCTCTCTTCCTCCCTCTCCCCCTCCTGCTCTATCTGAAGATAAATGCAAAAATGACCTCGGGTGAGGATAAAAAAAAAGAAATAGATATGTAAATATTCATGTCTAAGGACACTCACTGCAGTATTACTTATAATAAAAACTTAGAGAAATATCTAAGTGTTCAAAAATAGGAGTATGGTTAGGTTGTAATAAATTTACACAATGGAAAATTAAGCACCCCTTCAACATGGTGTCTCTAAATATTAATTAATGACATGAGAAAAAGCTTATGATAAATGTTAAGTTAAAAAAAGAGAAAGAGCAGAATAAAACTGATAGGTAATATCCCATTTTTAAAATGTATTATAAAATTTCATGGTAAGTTAAGTGTGTTGCTATATCAGTAAAACATAAGTGGAGAAAATATTAAAATGTTAGAGGTTATTCTTATTATTGGCACACAGAATTATAGATTATTTTTATCATCTTTTTATGTGTTTGTCAAATTCACTTCAGTGAGCACTTATTAATTTATAATAAATGCAAAATTTAACTAGAAAAAATGAGATAAAGAAAAGGTACCTCTTGAAATAAGTCTTAAAAAATAAGCAGGGCCCTGGCTGGCATGGCTCAGTGGTTAGGCTGTTGGCCTACAGACCAAAGTGTTGCGGGTTTGATTCCCGGTTAAGGGCACATACCTCGGTTGTAGGTTCAGTGTCCAGCCCAGGTTGGGGAGCATTTGGGAGGTAACCAATTGATGTGTTGCTCTCATATTGATGTTTCTCTCTCTCTCTCTCATCCCCTCCCTTCCTTCCACTCTCTCTAAAAAAATCAGTGGAGCCCTGGCTGGTGTGGCTAAGTAGTTAGAGCATACCCCCAAGCACCAAAGAGTCTCAGTTTCGATTCCCAGTCAAGGGCATGTACCTGGGTTGCAGGTTCGATTCCTGGCCCTGGTCAGGATGAGTGTGGGAGGCAACCAATCAATGTGTCTCTCTCACACTGATGTTTCTCTCTCTCCCCTCCTCCTCCCTACTTCCCTTCCACTCTTTCTGAAAATCAATGGAAAAAATATCCTCGGGTGAGGATTAAAAAAACAAAACTAAAAATGCAGGGACTTCTGAAGTGTACAAGACAAGAGTATAATCCTTGTAAGTTGTGTTAAGGGGCCCGAGGGGCTGGCAGGTTTGGGTGCCTTAAGTCATTTAGGGAGAGAAACAGAACATGATGCAGTGGTCCTTTCTGGGCCAGCACTTCCCAGATTGTGACCAGGGACCACCCTAAGGATAAAAGGGTCCTGATGTCAAGCACATTTAGGTTAAACAAAGTTAAACAGGATTCTTCTCTGGATCTGGTTAACGGGATTGTCCATATTTTTTAATATGTAAATACATATCACGACCCCCTTTCTCCTAGAATGCCTGTTAACATCTCAAAGAGCATCCTTTGAAAAATGCTACCATAAGCAATGGACAAATTTTTAATTTGAAGTGACGTGATCAAATTTGCCTATGAAGTAATCTTGCTGTCAGCAACATAGAAAATGCATTAGAAGGAAAAGAGGCAGGTAGATCAGAACAGACTGCTGTGAGAGGCCAGGTGACAGACGATGAGGTCCCCACCGAGAGGAGGTGCAAGTAAGGGTCAACGCACAGGATTCTCTGAGTTGATCTCAAAGTGGTAACAGAGAAACCGGGATGACCCCTAATCACTGGCTTGGGCATCTGGGTAATGCTTTTCATGACGATGGAGATATGGAAGGAGGAGCAAGTTTTGGAAGAAGTTATGAGGTCAATTTATTTTAGTGAGTTGGAGTTCATCGTGGAGATTTCCAGATCTGAGTCTGGAAGGAAAGTACTGGCTGGAGACATATATTTATAAATCTCATTCCAGAAGTGGTGGTTAGAACAGTGGGCACGGACATGAGCACCCACATGAAGAGTGTACAGCATGTGAAGAGGAGGGCGCCCTTCAGGACAAGAACAACCAAGGGTCAGACAGAAGAGAGGCTCTGAGAAAGAGGATCAAAAGTGAGGGGGGGAGAAATTACAGAACAGCGGGGAATCTGTTCCAGAGGTAGAAGCAATAAATAGTCAAACATAACAGGAAAGAAAATAATCGAAAACTTGGAAAATAGGAAGAATTGAAAAACAGAAGCCATATGTACCTCAAACAAGAATACTGTAAGATATCAAGACTTAGGTATAAAATTTTCCTTTAGACTAAGCTCTATGTGTGCATGTGTGTTTGGAAAACTAGATGGGGATGCATGTTAAGAGTAGTGACCAAAGTAATAGTAAAAACATTAGAAAAGTCATGAGTGATAGTCCTATTTATACTGCTATTGACTAATTTTGGGTTATACGGAGTAAAATCTCATGTGTGATGTGAACATGTGAACATGGGATCATGTCCAGGGCATGGCCTACAACTTCATGTGTAGGAATTAAAAATACCCATGTGGGCCAAAGAGAAATAAAGAATATACTTCTCAAAAGAAATTGGGAGAGTGTCAAGGGTTTGCAAGGCCTGTCGCCTGAGGCTACAGGAGCACAGCCAGCTGCCGTTGGAGAGAGCCTTCTGTGCCATCTGCTGCACAGGGACATCGCTCTTCCACATGAAGGACAGAATCTTCTGGCCAGAGACAGACATGGAGCCGGTGCCTCTCTGTGGGGAGGAGTTCCTGAGCAAGGCTCCAACCACAGGGACCTCAGCGGTCTGCTTGTCCTTGTAAATACCCTAAACCGGCCCCTCTGGTAAATTACAGAGCCAGAGACTGCTGGTGTTGGAAGCAACCTGCAAGCCCATCTGACGTCTCATCTTACGATGCATAAACTGAACCTAGAGATGTGAATGGTTCCCCAAGGCCAAAGAGCTTATTAATTGTAAAGTGAAGATTAGAATCTAGAGAACCTGATTATTAGTGTGTTTGCACCACAGTATGCCAGCTAACAACAGAAAATACAGGCTCTGATTGGTTTACTAATCTATGCATGAACAAAATGTGGAAGGCAGCCCAGCTGGTGTGGCTCAGTGGTTGAGGTCGACCCATGCACCAAGAGGTCACCAGTTCGATTCCTGGTCAGGGCACATGCCCAGGTTGTGGGCCTGATCCCAGTGGGGGGCATGCAGGAGGCAGCCAATCAATGTTCTCTCTCATCGATGTTTCCGTCTCTCTCTCCCTCTCCCTTTCTCTCTCCAATATCAATAAAGAAAAAAATCAAAGAAAAAAAACAACAACAAAAAACAAAACAAAATGTGGAAGGCAGAATTCTCAGATGGCTCCCAAGGCTCCCTCCCTCTGGAGTACACGCCCTGTGTGCTCCTCTCGTGAGTGTGAGTATGGGAGGGACTGTGAACGCAATGGGCTGCCTCTCCCCTGATTAGGTTACGTTACGTGGAAACTTGAAGGGATTTTGCAGATGTAATTAAAAATAAATTCAGTTGCCTTTGAGTTAATCAAAAGGTGATTATGCTGGGTAGATCTGGCAGAATCAAGTGAAAGCCCTTAGAAGAGGGATTGGGCCCTTCCTGAAGGAGATGCTCCAGCTGGTCTTGAAGCAGAAAGACTCATATTGTAAACTGCTGACAGAGTTGGCCACGTGTCAAGGAACTACAGGTTGTTTCCAGGATCTAAGGTGGTCCCCAGCTGACATCCCTCAAGAAAACAGGGACTTCAGGCCTGGCAGGTGTGGCTCAGTGGTTGAGCATTGACCCATGCACCAAGAGGTCGCTGGTTCAATTCCCGGTCAGGGCACATGCCCAGGTTGTGGGCCCGATCCCTAGTGGGGGGCGTGCAGGAGGCGGCCAATCCATGTTCTCAGTCATCGATATTTCTATCTGTCTCTCCCTCTCCCTTCCTCTCTCTCTCTCTAAAATCAATAAAGAAAAAAGAAAAAGAAAACAGGGACTTCAGTCCCACAGCTGCATAGAGGTGAATTTTTCTAACAACCTGGGGGAGCTTGAAAGTGTATCCATTTCCAGCCAAGACCCTGAGGAGACCTCATCCCAGCCGGTGCTGCATGGCAGCCTGGAGAGGCCCGAGGCACAGAGTGAGCTCAGCAGCGCCCAGACGCCTGAACACAGACACTGTGCGATAACTAATGCTTGCTTTTTTTTAAGCTGCCAAATTTGTGGTAATTTATTTCACAGCAACAGATAATGAAAACAACGGAATTTTCTCAGATGCAGCACACTTAAAAAGATTTCAAAAACGGTGCTTGCAACAGAGTGATTTCTTGAACTCTCGTGGAGAGATTCTGAAGTTTGTATAGGATTTGTATGTTCTCTTGATGGTGTCCCTACCAAGCCTCTACTCTGCCTCCAGTTAAAGAAAAAGCGTTAAACTTTTAGATGATGTTATATGAAGAAACACACACCAGAAAGTCTTCCAAAGAAGGCTCAAAGAGCAGTGACTGCACTGTCAAAATCAGTTCTGTGAGGAACATGGGGATGAGAGATTCATCTTCTTCCTGTTTCTCCACCGAAGGGCCCCCCTGAAAGGAACACATTTGCAACGTTACAAAGATACGAGTACCACGGTGTAAAACAGAAAACTTCTCTATGACAAGAGGCGTGCAAACGTAAGCTTAGACGATTGGCTGGTTTCATAATGGTGGCATGTCTTTCAAGGAAGACTATCACAGAAATTAAAAAATAAAGGCAGGGATTGAAAACTGCGCAGCAATGTGAAACTTCTCTCCTTGAAAACACACTATCAACAGAATGGAAAGGCAAATAAGGACCTGAAAAAATATATCATTAATGTATATAGCAAATACAAGGTTAGTAATATTTAAATAGAAAGATGCTTGATATATTCAATAGAAGTATATACCAATATTATAAAAATTAATATATAAATAGTAATGTACAAATGATCAATCACCCTTCTCCTTCTCCTCTTCCTGAAGGTAGTTTATTCAGTAACAACGTTTATTGAGTGTTTACTGTATGTCAGGGAGTGCTAAGTATTAATATGTATTCATGTAAACCCCACACCAACCATATATAGCAGGTATCATTGTTACTCCCATGAGAAAACAGAATGTGGAGAAGGGCACATTGCTTAGTAAGTGGCAGACCCAGGTCTTTCTGATCATCACACCTATGCTCATCCCGGCACTGGGGCAGCAATGAAAGGAATATAACATTTAAAAGCAGTGATATACTTTACACCCATCAGATTAACAAAGATGAAATGAAGGATACTATCTAGTGTGCACGTGGGCAAATGCTCATTCTCAAACATTGCTTGGAAGGTTGTAAGTTGACATAACTCTTTCTGGAGGGTTACATATCAATATCTAAGCCTTAAGAGTGAGCATACTTCTGACCCAACAATTCCACAGCGGGAAATTTCTTCTAAGGGGAAAAATCAGAGATGTGTGAAACATACATAGGCAAGGATGTTCTTTGCAGCATTATTTGTAGTGAGAAAGTGATCAATAATAGAAAATTATTTACTAAAATTTACAAGATATATAGTACATTTCTGTGTGAGAATATTATATGAAACAATACATATCAACTTGGGTTATTTTTCACAAAACATTGCTAAGTGGAAAAAGCAGGTGATAAAACAGTAAGTAAAGTATGATACCTTTTTTCCCCCTTAAAAATAGTTGACTTTGGATAGCAAAGGATACTTTTCTTTGTACATTTCTGTGTTTCTCAAATGTTCTGCATGGTATACTAGCTTTACAATTCGAAAAACAAATATTACTTTTAAAATGTAACAGTATTTAGAAAAAGGAGGAATTGAGAATAGGGAGCAATGAAAAGGAGTATGCAACTAACATTGAACTTTTGGAGCAAAAGGGAAACTATAGCATACGGCATCAGTCCTTGAAACTGCACAGCTGAGTTTCCTGGGAGGAAGTTGAGAAGTGGGGTAGGAAGCTTCATGACACCAGGTAAGCATGTTTGCAATGTTATTAGGTATCTGGCATGAAGCTATTATCCAGGATGGAGGTGGGGAAGGCTTACTGGGAAATGTGGGTATGAGATAATATGATTTCTCTCTTATCTATGCTAGAATACACGGTCAAATTTGTACTACTTCATCTCAAACATTTCAATTCCTCTGTCTCTAAAACCAGCTTCCTCCCAAGAGGTTATCCACTCAAAGCACAAAAGTTTGCGTCCACGATGTGCTTCTTCTCACATCTAAACCATTGCTTATTTCTTTCATTTATACCACCTCCCCTGCTTCTTTCTGCCAGTTCATGCCCATTATGACCCCCCCCCCCCCAACTATAAGCTTCTTGGGGGAGAGGATCCGATCTATGCTTTTCATCGCTATATACCCAACACCCAGTGCAGGGATTGGTACACAGTAGGTACTTAGAAATATTTGTTGAATGAACACATGAATAACTTTTAGCAAATTCCTATGAGAGAGACAAAAACATTTAGCACAGTGAATGCTTCCTCTGTTAGATATTTGTTGATATGCTAATTTTCATCCTGCCATTTCTTATGCGTATGGTAGGTTCTGAGTATATTATGAAATCCTCTAAGCATTTCTCCCATTTTTCCAGTACACAGAAAACAGCATAATCCATAGTACATAGTAAGCACTCAATAAATGTTGACCAGTGAATTTTCTTAATTTTGTCTGGATATACCTTCTTATCAATGACTTCAGGTTTCTCCTCAGTAATCCATTTCTGAATGACATCTGCTGAAGGTGTTCGTTTTAGCTTGTCAGTGAGATAATTCAGAAGACAGTTAACAGAATTTACTGTTAAGACGTGCATTGTGTTCTCAATTAGATAATCATTTAGACGAATAAAGCTTGAACAGAAAAAAATACAGCTTCAATTTTCTATATTCACTACATATTTTTGAAAATGACTCTAAAGTATTTAAGTCTTAAAACATAACTTCTCTTTTAATTTCCATTTATGTTACAATATCACAGATTTATTGTCCAGAAGGGTTGTTCTTGGACCTGCTTCGTTTTAAAACACAAACATATTCAAATACATAGCATCAATATAGCTAAGTGTTCTAACTATTCAAAAGGATATTAATGAGAAATACAGTTGTTATGGAAAAAGCACCTAGCTCATCTAGCCAAAAGAGCCATAAGATTTTTTTAAATGCCTTAGAGAAGAAATCAGTAAATATACAATAGCAGCAACTTACACTCTAAAGGTAAATGTGTGAAATCTTTGCTGTTGGATAAATGCTGTTTGATGGCAATTGCTAACCCAAAGATGCAAATTTTATGTTTCCTTACTTGAGTGCTTGGAAAGTAGGCTGAGTCAGCAAGGTATTTGGAGTCACTTTTTATTCTGCTTAAGTGGAGCCCAAGGGGCCTCTAGTATCTGAAGGCCCATGATGGTGGCCTCCTGAACTGCTTTACCGACGTCAGTGACACAGAAAATATTGTCATATTACCTTATATATAAACTGATGCACCATTAAGATTTATTAAATAGACGGCTGTGAGAGTTGAACTAAATTAGTGAGCACTGAGTAACAATAACCAGTGTTTTACACAGTGCCACGTGCATTTCAGATACTGCTGGGTGACTTTGTTTGCAGGAGTTATTTGTAGCAAGGAAGTTTTAGAACGACGTGAAAGCTAAACTCTGGACCAGTGTTAAGATCCAGTTGGGTGAGCAATGGCAGAGCGGACCCTAATGAGGGAGAGTCCTCTGGTGAGGCTCTGGATGGCTTTCCTCCCTCACCTCCCAGTTGCAAAACCTTCCTTAGGCGACGTGTGGAACTTTATGTGGCAATGTAGCTACGTACAAATCTCTGTGTGCCTGACTTCTTACCATAGCCAGCCCCGTGCTCCAGGCTGGGCTAGTGGGAAGCACAGCCTTTGAGATCAGAGGAGCTCTTGGCCCTGGGCACGCTCTCCACTCGTTCTGTTCCCAGCAGCTGCTTTGCTGGGAGACAGCTGGAGGGGCAGGCTTCTGGGGCTGCATTCAGGTTACCCCATCCTCTAAATCCCTCATCACTATTCGTGAATGCTCTGATACAGGCTTTAACTTTTAATGAAACTTGAGAATGATAGATGCCCGACTTTTTCTTGAAAGAACGAATAACCATTACCAGGTCAGCCTCAGGCAGTGGAGCCTCTTGCTGGCCTGCTCTATGTAAGTCATCTTCTCAGACTCCGCATAGCTGGGCAGCTCAGCGAGGCCTCCCGCGTCTGACACCTTCTTCTCGTCTAAGAACAGCAAAAGACAGACCAAGAAGTCTTGTGTAAAAATCCCTTTTTCTTTCAACATGGATTAAAAGACAAGCAAAAAACAAAAACAAAAAAACCCCACAATGCTTGGCTCATGAGATAATTCAAACTCCAGAAAACAGTCCAGTTATCCAAAACAATTTCACATTGCAGGATTTCAACTCAACGAAAGACTGTAGACAGTTTATTAACATTCTCTTGAACAGGATTGAACCTTTGTACCATGCTACCTCTTTTCCAGGAACACCTTTATCTTCTTTTTCCGACTGGATTTTAGTTTTCCTTTAGAGCACACGCCAGTTGGGGCCAATCCTGAGACCCACCCAGGCCCTTAATTTTAACAAACCTATTGTCTGTACTAGTAGGTTAGACATACCTTTAAGCACAGAGGCTCTGAGTCCACTATAACATGTTTGTGGAATAAAGGTTCTGTAACCAGTTCAGAAATACTATATGTTCAAGCAGGGGTTATGCAAGGAAAATGCACTATTTACTGTTTTTCCCCCCTTACAATCAACATTGAATTTATCATCTATCCAGCAAGTTTGGAAGAATTGAAAAAGAAGATTACGTAAATGTAAGTAAAGTAGAATAGAAAAGAGTTAGTATTTTAGAAAGCCACCACTTCTGATGTGTTAGAGTGCCTCCCACTCCCTACCTTCCTGTTCACAGTCATCAGGAGTGAATCCGACAGCCCTCAGAGCAGTGCGACAAGCCTTCCTGACCACATCTTTGGCCTCATTTCGAAATTCCTCTAGGTGCTCGGTCACCTAGACATTGATGATATGTATAATTAGTGGTACCAAAGTAGTAATAAGAGGAAAAAAAAAAATCTTGAAACTTACAGACAAAATTCCTTACCTGTTGCAGCCGTATGATTTGCGCGATCTTAAATTCTGTCAGGGTGTAGGTGTGACCTTTTTCAATATAACAAAGCCCCATAAACCTCAATTGATAACACAGTTCATTTATTTTAAGGAGAGCCGGTCGCAAATACTGAATGAAAATAAAAATAAATCATTATTTAGTTTTTTTAAAACCTGTTTCTTAAAAGTATCAAGATATTTGGAAAGCAAGAATGGTCGTTAAGGAAAATAAATAGCTCAATGTGTTAACTTTAGCTACAATTGCATACATTAAAAGGAACACTTCTGAAATTTTGTTCTAAAAGTGTTCTTTGAATTATCGGATTTAATTTATCTGAATTCCCCTCTTTTTATTTTGAATACATATCTTTTTAGCTATGAAATTGAGGGCAAGTTACAGAGGACTCGGTAAATCAAATTTCACTAGTTTTGGCCAATGGCTACTAAATGGTTCTTTGTGTTGCCTTGAATAATTTACAAAGTCTAGTCACCATGATCATGGAGGGGCCCATCTATTGATCTAAGAGGCTGTGACAGAAAACAAAGACAAATTTAACTTTACATTTTCAGTGGGTGAAAAATTGCTGAAAAGAAAGGTCAGTCACTATTAAAAACCTATCTTGCACTATGAGTTGGGAGAATGAATAAAAGTATTTGTGAAACTCGGCGACATGACCTCAAACTTTCTCTATGCCAACATCATAAATCAGAGTTCCAGGCTGTTGGTTTCGAAGGCACATGTTCTAAGAACGTTCCAAGGACCTTCACTCCAACTTCCCCTAATCTAATCAAAGGAGGAGGAGTTACATTATATAAATAAAGTTAACATTGATTTACTTGTATGTGACACGGGTTTATGTGCTATATACTTTTCTAGGGGCTTTCAAAACAGGACAAACAACAGTTATTCAGACCAACATTCGGTGCTTTGTTTATTCTAAGTACCATAAAGAGAAGAGTCCTGAATGAAGAGAGTTTTGTGAGAAACCATTGGGAAGTCATATCGCCCTTAAGGTCCATCTCATGGGGGATTTTGCATAATAAAAAGAAGCAAAGTTTAGAGCCTAAGTCTGTGAATTGAAATAAGATACTGAATAAACTAACCAGAAGAGGAGTAGGGATGACCATGTCATCAGATGGGACAGTGAAAGCAAGGAAGTCCAGACTACTCTGGAGAAAGTCCTTACATGATAAGGGACACATGCAAGGATCCAGGAGGAGAGCAGACCTGACATTGCTGGTCTGCCAAAGAGTGAGAGTTCTGACAGTGGGGGAATTTTTTGGAAGAAAAAAAATATATAATCTAAGAAATTACTTTAACTTAACCTAAATATCTGGCTGTCAGCATACAGGACAAATGTGAAAGCTGTTGTGAATATGAGAGAGATGGGACATGTTCTCCGCCCCTCGCCTGCTTTGTTGTTTCTGCTGTTAGCACATTTCAGATGGATCTGGGTTAGACGGTTCTTTTTTGGGCTGTTATATCAATAGTACCCATTGAAGGTGGTAACGATTAAACATTATTTTAAATTATTAGCAGGATTGTAAGAGGAGGAAGAATTTGCCACCTTGATGGTGGGTTTCACTCTGTAAAAGATTGAGGTAGCCATAATTTTTGCTGCCCAGGATGCTTTCCCTGACCCATCTACAATTCTTCTGGTGATCAAATTCTTCTTTCTGTTGGAAAACTCATTACTATGTGGTTTTGATAAGGGGAACCCCTCACTTTCTTCATCCCAGGAATGGCATGTCCAGGCTGGTTTATCAGAGTACTCCTAGCTGTGCAGTGATTGGTTCAGGATTGGGCATGTGGCCAAGCTGAGCCAATCAGTGTTCTCTCCAGCATCCCAGCATGAGATATTCTCTTTTCATTAAAAGAGCCAGATGCAACTAGAGCTGGAGGCGGTGTTCATTCTAAGAGCCCAACGGAGAATGAAATAGACACAGAGAAATATAGAACTGAAAGGTGGAAAGAGGAAGAAATAAAGATGACAAGATATCATTTGAACTTCTGAATTCAGACATGCATAAAGGTATTTATCCCCCTTGAACTTCGTTATTATATGAGCTTTTGTTTGTTATTGTTGTTAAAGTTCATTTAAATGGAATTTTTGCCAGTTGCATTGAAATGGGTGTCAGTACTCCAGAGATGGGAAATCAGTGTTATTCATCTGGAGGCTGGTGACTGGGTCAGAAAGCCTATGGGGAAACATTAGAGACTTTGGAGGATCAGTGCAGATGAGCTGCATTTGCTACAAAAAAATTTATGACAATCAGGTCCATGCTGAGGTACCGTCTTTGGTTGGAATGCAGGGACCCTTTGGATTTGCTAGTCCTGCATTCACCATGGCACCAAACCTTTCATTTGCCCTAACCTGAGTCATCAGAACATCTGGGTGATCTGTACAATCTGGCACTTAGAGAACCCACTAGAGTTGTACGTCGCAGTCCAGCCAGAGACTCTGGATTCAAGTGCTCTCATGTACATTTCTGACCCAGGGTAGAAAATGCTACAGTAAAAGAGACTAGGGACATCCCTTCATAAGTGGAGAAATAGTTATGTCAATCTATGAAATTAAGAGTAGTTTGTCTGCAAAGCAATGACTGACTAAAAAATAAAAAATGGAAGGATTTTAATTACAAAGGGACATTCAAATTAAAATAAATGATGACAATGTTTGAGTGAATGTAAAAATAAAATAACAGAAAACTCCCTGAAAGTAGCATGTACAACAAAATAACACAGTATTAGGAAACCAGCAAAATCTAGCAGGTTAAAATCATGTGCAGCATTAATAATACTGAAAAATTCATACTAAATACACACCTAAGTCTAAAGAAAAGGGAAACCTGGAAATGTAGGAGACTAGAAGACACTTACAAAAAGGAGGCATAATCCCAGATGAGGATTTAAAAAAAATTAATACCAATTCTTGATAAATTCTTTCAAAAAACAGAAGAGGAAACATTATCCAACTCATTCTATAAAGCCAGTATTACCATAACACCAAAACCTGACAGACAAACACATCCCAAAGGAAAAAAACCTGTACACCAATCTTACTTATGAAATATAAATGCAAATATCCTCAACAAAATACTAGCAAACCAGCCCTGGCCAGGTGGCTCAGTTGGTTGGAGCATCATTCCATGCACCAAAAGGTTACAGGTTTGGTTTCTGGTCAGGGCACATACCTTGGTTACGGGTTTGGTCCCTTGTCAGGGTGTTAATGGGAGGCAACCAATCAATGTTTCTCTTTTACATCAACGTTTCTCTCTCTCTCTAAAAATCAATGAAAACATATCCCTCGAGTGAGGATTAAAAAAAAAATACTAGCAAACCAAATCTAGCAATATATAAAAAGGATTATACATAATGACTTATCCCAGGGATGCAAGGTTGGTTTAATATCAGTTAATCAATTATTATAATAAATCATACCAATAGAATAAAGGAAAAAATTACATGATAATCTCAATAGATTATCTGTCAGGGTGTGCAGAAAAGCACTTGACAGAATCATAATGGCTTCATGATACGAACATTCAACAACCAGGAATAGAAAGCAACTTCTTCATAACATCATACTTAATGCTGAAAGACTGAAAACTTTTCCTCTAAGATCAGGAACAAGACAAGTATTTCTTCTCTTGCCACTTCTATTCAATAGAAGGTTCTGATCAGGGAACTTAGGCAAGGAAGTTAAATAAAAGACATCCATATTGGGAAGGAGGAGCAAAACTATCTATTTGCTGATGACATATTCTTATTCATAGAATATCCTAAGGAATACATACACATACACACACACACACTCACACACACATACACACCAACCAAACTATTAGAGTCAATCATAAATTCTGCAAGGTTTCAGGAAATGGGCTCAATATACAAAAATAAAATATATTGCTATATTTTAATTACAGAGGAACACTGAAAGTAATTGCACATACTATATGTATATATATGTATATATATTCTATACATGCACTATATATATGAAAAATCTAAAATAAAAATTAAGAAAACAATTCTACTTACAAACTTATAATAGTATCAAAAAGAATAAAGTATTTAGGAATAAAGTTAACAAAGAAATACAAAACATATACTCTGAAAACTTTGTTGAAAGTAATTCAAGAAGATCTAAATAAATGGATAGGCATTATATGTTCATGGACCAGAAAGAGTATTATTATTAAAATGACAATACTTTCAAAATTGATCTACAGCTTTAAAGCAATCCCTTCTGAAATAACAACTGGCTTCTCTGCAGAAATTGACAAGCTGAAGTCAGAATTCATGTGGAAATTCAAAAGGCCCAGGAGACTCACACTTCCTAACTCCAAAATTTACTACAAAGCTACAGTATTCAAGACTGTGTGTTACTGGCATAAGAATAGAGATAAATAGTCTAGACTTGAGAGTTCAAAAACCTCACATTTACTGTCAGTTGATTTTTGGCAAGGGTGCCAAGACAATTCAATGGGGAAAGAACAGTCTTTGCAACAAATGGTGTTGGGACAACTGGACAGCCACATGCAAAAGAATGAAACTGGACCCTACCCTTCACCATAAGCAAAACTTATCAGAAGATGAATCAAAGACCTAAATGTAAGAGCTAAAACTATATAACAACTAGAAGAAAACTTAGGGGTAAATTTCTGTGATTTGGACTAGGCGAGTTTTTTAGATATAATACCAAAAGTACAAGCAGCAAAATAAAAAATGGATAGAATGGATATCATCAAAATCCAGAACCTTTGTGTTTCAAATGATACCATCAAGAAAGTAAAAGAGCCACCCACAAAATGGGAGAAAAAAAAATTCAAATCATACATTGGATTAGGGATTTATATCCAGAATATATAAAGAACTCTGATAATTCAATAGTAAAATACAAGTAACTCAATATATAAAGAAAAATACAAGTAACTCAATATATAAAGAAAAATACAAGTAACTCAATATATAAAGAACTCTGATAATTCAATAGTAAAATACAAGTAACTCAATAGTAAAATTCAAGTAACGTCCCTTCAACCTAGTCTGAAGGACTCAGTCCCACTCCCTCCAGTGAACTAATCGCAAATATAAGACTAGTGGTAAGTGTGTGGGCAATTATAACATCTAACTTCAGCCAACACAATGGGTCTGTTATTTAGGTCAATTTAAGATGAAAAGGATGAGAATTTTCTAGTCTGCTAGGGCTACATTTAAGAGAGATATTATCAAGGCCAAAACATTATTGGTATGAATGGTGGACAGAGAGAATGACAACCTGCAGCATGTAAAATAAGAGAACAAGCCTTAAGAATTGATAGGTTAATTTTAGAGACAAATGCAGGAAGAACTATTTTACATACCTAGTAACAAATTTATGAAATGTATAGTGTCCAAGACATGGCAACAGGTGAAAGGTGATAAAAAGGTAGTAAAACAGGTTCAAATGACTGATGGACCCTTCATGAAATTAGAGATTTGGGGTTTAAGTCTGATATCAAGAAGGATTAGAATACTTTCCACAACTCAGAATGCGTGATGGAATGGATGACTTGAAATGGTACATCTTATGCATTTGTTTTGCACTAATATCTGTGTTAGCCATATTCCTTTAATGTTCCTTTATTGTATGACTGACATCTTGATTAACAACCTTCCAGATTACCATATGCAAAGTGAGGGAAATGACCAATAAAAAGCAAACTTGAAGCTTCTGATTTGAGAGGGTGGTGACTCAAGTGTCACAGAAATGGACAGCTGAGGACCTAGTACTCTGAGCATGACACTAATGGTGATTCCAGTTCATCCAAGGAGCCAAGTAGAAACGTTCCAATGCAAATTGAAATCAGTGAGGGGGTAGAGATTTTAAATATGTCCACATACCCTAGAACAGTAACTTTTTTCATGATTATCTATCCTATCCTCCAAAGTAAATATTAAAATTTACCCTACTGTCAGAATCCAAGGTAGGGAAAAATATGATACATTGGGAAGCACTGGCCCATGAAAACAAGCCCTCACATTATTTTGGACCATAAAGTCCAGAGTATCTCAAAGATGAGAGGAGGTAATAGGGGTTCCCAGGCCACTCTGCTCAAAAGGATCCACAAATTTCCTGATCAACAAAGGGGTCATGAATCCAAACTCTGAGGTTGCTTCTTATCAAAGGTGACCTGAGCAACTCTCATATTTTTGCATTTTACAACCCTAGTTAAATGTAGAAACACCACTAGACTGCAAGACCTTAAAGGATGACAAGATGAAAACTGTCATCATGAATTAACATTAAATAACGTATTAGATGCGATATTCTATTTTAGGGACAGTCTATATCAACACCTATAATAGACCAACACTTGTTTTTCTGTGATTATTTTAAAACATGATTAACAAATACATACACGATTAACAATGAACAAATTTTTCTGTAGAGATTCTCGACATCCCTTGATCTTCTTGGAGCGCACATTCTTCTTCCACACATTAAAAGCCTTCCATTTCCGGAAAAGTGAAAATATGGGAATCTTAGTGAGTTCTCTGTGATATATGTATTCCTGTTCCCATCGATCAAGTTCAATATATTCAATGTCACCATTATAAACGTGTGTTACTGCCCTTTGGCTAATAGTATAATAGTCATTTTTATTGACGTTATCATAATTTACAACTCTGTGAACAAATAAAAATTGGGGCAAGTGAATAAAGTGTTCAATGCAAAATTAAGCAATTACATTACTTTTTTTGTTTTAAAGACATAAAACATTTCTGGAAAACAAATATAATTAAACATTTTTTTAAAACTTTGACAAACTACTTTTAGATTGAATAAATTACTCAAGAAAAGGATGGGGCTGCTTTTTAACAGCAGTTGGTTTCACAACCTTGGCGATATAGTTCATAATTTCAGTTACATGATTTAAAACAAAATCAATTACAGATTTTCACATAAGAGTCCTATATGAAAGCTACCTGGAAGTAAGTTTTTATTTATAATGAACTCTTTATGAATTATTGAGTAATAGTGTGAAATAGTTTTACACTACCAGCCAGTGTGGCTCAGTGGTTGAGCACTGACCCATGCACCAAGAGGTCACTGGTTCAATTCCCGATCATGGCACATGTCCAGGTTGTGGGCCCGATCCCCAGTGGGGGGTATGCAGGAGGCGGCCAACCGATGTTCTCTCTCATGAAGGTTTCTATCTCTCTCTCCCTTCCTCTCTCTCTAAAATCAATAAAGAAAAAAAATTTTAAAAAAAGTTTTACACTACCCAGTATTGGCAATGAGAAAGATCAAAGCAAGAAAATATGAATTAGATAGGCCTAGAGTCAAGACCCAGATTAAGCTAAAAAAAATATGTCCAATTTATCACATAACAAAATAATTATTGAGAAATTGTTTTTTCAAGATATCCCTCTTTCAACTGTCATCAAGAGCATGCTTCAACCTTATACATTGCAGGAAATAGATCAAGTAAAGAAGGAAAGCAAGAATGGCATAAAAAGGGTGCAGAGATAGGTGAAGGAAACAAAGTAATGAACTGGAAAGGGCCAATTCTCCAAAACTTCTTAAAAGAAGAACTTGCCTCTAGGCACAAATACATATTCTCTAATTTTAGCTTTAACATTGAAATGTTGAATGCAACTTCAGTATTCAATAGTAGAACAGACATGAAATATATTATGATATAGCAAGTTATTAAAATATGTTTAGGAATTTAGGAAAATAAAATTTATGAAGATTCTGTAGTAGTTTAGAACAATAAGATAAAGGTTAAGTGAAACACAAAATCCCAATTGTTTCTATGTTAAAGCTATGCAAAAATTATATATACTAACAAAGATTAGACGGGAATACTCCAGTGAAAATCAACTGTTTCCCATGTCTATGTTCTCTGCTAGTCTTTAGCTCTGCATTCTGAACCTAAAGTTCACGGCCCTTTAGTACAGCCATCAGTCATCTGTGAAATCCCTGAAATTGTTGTATGTAGTCATATTTATGTACATATATATGATTAAGGAATTAGAACAAAATTCTCATATGCCTTCAGTCTGTTAATCAAAACATTAAGAACCATTGGCATAAATCATTTTTAATTTAACAAAACTAAGTAAAAAATATTAAAAAAAAATTAGGGCATAACAAACCAGCATGAAAGCAAACCCAAGCCAAGCACACAGGGAAGCTGGGGGTGCTGTGGAGAGGGGAGGGAGCCTTGGCGGCCACTCTCCTGCTTTGGTGCTGTAATGAAAAGACATCAACCTGTTCAGTTTTTATCTGATTCCACCATCTGACTCAGCCTTCTGATGAACTCACACAAGAAATGTCTGGGAGAGGACCAGGTATTAAATGTTGCTTGCGGGATGTATGGGAAACATAAAATGTGTTTCCTTTTTTCTTTGTCAACAGCTGAAGATATAATTAGGATATTTGTGAGAGGTGACTCTCTCCAAAATGGGAAATTTCAACTTGTCTCTTAAACTGTAACCGACTTCAGATGTTTCTTAACATTAGTCATCAAACCCACCTAAAAACAAGAACAAACAGTTCACCACAGCCCTCCTGCATGTCTGGAAATTGTTCTCTGTATGGGTCGATCTGCTACTAAAGACCCTTCTAGAAGGTGGTGGGTGTGCCCATGATGTTGAATATTAACTTATTGGTGCTCAGTGTCACTTAGAAATTCTTTTTATTTATATTTTCCTACCCCTAAGCCTTTTCTCCCTCTACACATCTCAACTCTGCATAGAGCAAATACGAACACGTGTGAGTCCTTTTCAAAGACTGGATCATCAGCATCAAAATCACCCGGGGTGCTTATTAAGAATCTAGATTTCTGGGTCCAAATTAGCATCGGAATCTTTATGTAAGGGACTCAAGACTCTAGTTTAACAAGCTCTCTGGATGATTCAGAACCACTGAACTTTATTTGAAAGCAAGCAATAACAACAAAACCATGTGGACAAAGGGGGCTTTCTCTTGTGCCTCGAAGATCATCCTACTGTGTTTTCCTCTTGAGTGTATCTCTCATGCTTTCTTCCAAAAGGAGATGGAGAAGTTTCACCTCACCTTTTTTTCAACCCTCCTGGCTTTGGGCTACTTTCCCTCTGCATCTAACAATGTGCAGAACTTCTCTTTAACGTGAGGACAGCTTCCCTAGGCTTGTAGAAAGCGTTTCCTTGTCCCCGCTGCCCGGTTAACATAAAACCCCATGTCTCTTTCCTTCTCTTCAACTTCCTTCGTAATGGTGTGCATCAGTTGGCCGTATCCTCCCCATCTACTCCTTCTTAAAGTTTCTGGAAAGCGGTGTTGTTCCTCACTACCCTTCTGAACTTATTTTCTCAAAGATGAGCCGGGGCTTCCTTCAAGCCCAACCCAGCTGGTAGGCAGAGGAGCAGGAGATCAAGAAGAAGCTTTGAAGAATTAAGAGGGCCTATGCACGGTTCTCTGTGACCCTGTTCTCCTCAGACTTCCAGGTCATTATCGAGGGGTTACTCCCCAAATACACCTCTTGAACTTCAGTGCTTTGCTCTGCACACCACCTGTGAGTGCTTGTCCATTTCAGGAACTGCTCCACCACTTCTATGCTTCCGTCTTGTTCAATCTTTCTTGGCATTCAGGATTCAGCCTCCAACTTCAGCTCCTTCTTGAATAGTTGTTTTGGATGTTTGTTCCATCCAGGTCTTTCTTTGAGGAAAAATCAGAAAAAAAAATAGGCTTTCTTTAAGGCCTAAAAAGAGAATTTGATTTGTTCGAGTGCTGTGCTAAAAAGTTCCTACTTTACTGATAATGATGACTTTATGATCCAATCAATTAAACAGATTGAGGTGAATGTCTTGAATGAAATTACATTTAACTATGCTTTACTGGAGAAACAACTATACTGTTTTCTTGCTGTTCAATGTAGAACCAAGGAGTCCCTTGTCAAATTATTTTACTCTAGAACCTGACTCTGTCCATCTGAAATGAAACTTAGACTCCAGGGTTTCTATTCATTTTTGAAAGCATGTGTGTCTTATTTGAGAGAATCATATGGAGTGAGAAAATTGCACAGCCTTTGTGGTAGGTCATAAATTGTCCTGTGTCTGTTCATTTTAGGTATAACTCAAAGTACACTTATTAGGGCTCTAAAAAAAATTATTTCCCCACCTGTCATTCCTTGATTTTCCAAGACAGTAAGATCTCAGTGTGATTTGTTATTTGAAACAGCAGCCCTATATGATATACCTGCAGTGACTGAGAGTGCTTCTGTTCCTCTTTAAACCAGTCTACCAAGACTAATATTGCAGAAACACGGTTTCTGTCATGAGACCCTTCTGCTCAAGAACTTTGAATAGCCTCCTACTGCTTATATCATTAAATCCAAATTATTCTGCCAGGTGTTTGTGGCACTCTCCTCCTGTCTCATATTGTTCTTCTCTGTGCACACAAATATTTAGTCAGGCTGCTTTCTTTATCATATCCATCATAGGCTGTGTTTGAATGCACACATAGGTCTTTGTTCACATCTCTTTCAAGATTCTGATTTCTAAAGCAAGAGAGTAATTCCTTACCTGCTTTAAGGTAGCAAAGTAAATTAGATAAGCTCATGTGGCTCTATGCAAATCTAAGTTCTCTTATGATTTTCATTATTATATGATTTTGTTATAATTTCAACATATTTATTAGATGAAGGTAAGCAATCAAGAGCCTGGAATCAAATTAGCCATTTCCTGAGTTCTGCATTTATACACCTCAATCTGCTTGATGATAGTCAAAATGATGATTCAATATGAGCTTAGATCTAAACTAGAGAAGAGAAATGGCTTGCTTTGCTTCTGCTATGATTAACCAGAAACAATAAAATATCTGATAAGAAACTACTTTTTAATTAGAAAATTCAACAAAGGCATAGCTAAGAGGAAACTTGCAGGTGTCTTCGGTATGAGGGTGCTCTAGGGCCAATGGTTCTCAATGGATGGTCCTTGAAACAGCAGCACACGGGAACTGCAAATGCCTACGCTGTGCTCCAGACCTACTGAATCAGAAACTCTGGAGGTTTAACAGTCTATGTTTTTAACAGGTGCTTTAGGGCTTGCATGAGAACTGCTGCTCTAAGTCCATGGTGTGCAAAGCTGGTTGAATATTGGAATCATCAGGTGAGTTTGAAAGAACTACTGTTGGTCAGGCTCCACTACAAACCAATTAAATCTCTTGGAGTATGGCCTGGATAATTCTAATTAGCAGCCAACGCTCAGAACCGGGGCTCTATTACGTTGTCATAGCCCCAGACAGAACAGGCTTAGAAACTACCTAAAACCAACTTGATCACTTAAAAAGCAATATGGTCCAAGCCTAGAGTAGATGTTTATATGGTCCCACCCAAGTCACATAATTATTTTTCATGAAATCTTAATCATAGCAGATATTCCCACAGTAAAGGTTTACTTGGTTACACAGGACAGAAATGGGTAATTACCATTATTTAACTCATGGTTTCTTAATCTCAGTGCTATTGACATTTTGGGTCAGGTAATTCTTTGTTGTATGGGGCTGTCCTGTGCCCTGCTGGCTGTTCAACAGGTATCTTCTCACTTGATAGTAGTAGCACAGTCCTCTCCAGTTATAACCAAAAATGTCTCCAGACGTCTCCGAATGTCTCCTGGGGACACAATCTCCCAGATTGAGAACCAGTGATTTAATTTAGTGTTTTTCAATTTACATGATCACAGAATTTTTTACCATCTACCTATTAATATCACTTAGGTCTAATGTTCCTGTAAATACACAATGAGAAACACTGAGGTAGAGGAGATGTTGTGTCCTCTTTCTTGGTTTTGTATGGACCACAAAGATGCTTAGTTTTATTTATTTTTTTTGGAGGGATACTCTGCCATACATCCTAACTTATCCATTAAATTCTAATATCTTTAAAACTGGCATTGCAGAAAATTAAATCATAGACTTAAAGATGGGAATATCACATATAATTCTGAATTTAGTATCTGCAAATCATAAAACAATATCACATAGCAAAGTCCTTCATATATCTGTACTTCAATTTCCTCATCTTTCAAGTATAGAGAATGCTTTTCTTTTTTAGTAAATGTATTGGGGTGACATTGGTTAATAAGATTATATATGTGTCAAGTGTATAATTCTATAATACATCATCTGTATATTACATTGTGTTCACCCCTAAAGTCTAGTCTCTTACTGTCACCATATATTTGACCCCCTTTACCCTCTACACCTACTCCCCATCCCCTTTCCCCTCTGGTAACCTCCATACTGTTGTCTATGTCTATGAGTTTTTTGTTTTGTTTTGTTTATTGTTTTCTGTTTTATAAACCACATATGAGTGAAATCATATGGTTCTTGTCTTTTTCTGTGTGACTTAATCCACTTAGCAAGATATTCTTGAGATCCATCCATGTTGTTGCAAATGGCAATATTTCAACTTTTCTTATGTCTGAATAATATTCCATTATACATATGTATCAAATCTTCCTTTTTCTTATTTTTTTTCTTTATTGATTTTTAGAGAGAGGAGAAGGGAGAGGGAGAAAGAGACAGAAACATGGATGAGAGAGAACATTGATTGGCTGCCTCCTGAATGCCCCCCACTGGGGATTGGGCCCACAACCTGGGCATGTGCCCTGACCGGGACTCGAATTGATGACCTCTTGGTGCATGGGTCGACGCTCAACCACTGAGCCACACTGGCTGGGTGTATCAAATCTTCTTTATCCAATCATCTATTGGAGGACACTTAGGTTGTGTGCAAGTCTTGGCACCATAAATAATGCTGCAATGAATATAGGGGTACATATATCATTATAATAAATGTTTTCAAATTTTTCGAGTAGATACCCAGAAGAGGGATTGATGGGTCACATGGTAGCTCTATTCTTGTTTTTGAGGAACCTCCATACTGTTTTCTGTAGTGGCTATACGAATTTACATTCCCGCCAACAATGTATGAGGGTTCCTTTTTCTCCACATCCTCTCCAACACTTGTTATTTCTTGTCTTGTTGATAATAGCCATGCTAACAGGTATGAGGTGGTATCTCATTGTGTTTTTAATTTGTATTTCCCTTATAGCTAGTGAAATAGAGCATCTTTTTACATATTTGTTGGACATTTGTATGTCTTCTTGGGAGAAATGTCTGTTAAGGTCCTCTGCCCATTTTTTAATTGAGTTGTTTTTTGTTGTTGAGTTGTGTGAGTTCTTTATGTATTTTGAATATTAGCCCCTTATAAAAGGTATTATTTGCAAATATTGTCTCCCGTTCAGTTGGTTGTCTTTTTATTTTGATGATGGTTTCTTTGGCTGTGTAGAAGCTTTTTAAATTCGATGTAGTCTCATTCATGTACTTTTGCTTTTACTTCCCTTGCCTTCTGTGTTAAATTCACAAGATCCTCTCCAAGACCAAGGTCCATAAGTTTAGTACATATGTTTTCTTCTATGCATTTTATTGTTTCAGGTCTTATATTTAGGTGTTTGATCCATTTTGAGTTATTGTTGTAAATGGTGACAAACATCAGTCAAGATTCATTCCTCTGCATGTAGCTTTCCAATTTTCCCAGCACCATTTATTAAAGAGGTTTTCTTTTCTCCATTGTATGTTTTTGGCGTCTTTGTTAAAAATTATTTGCCCATGTATATGTGGGTTAATTTATGCGCGGTCAGATCTGTTCCATTGGTCTGTTTTTCTGCCAATACCATGCTGTTTTGATTATTGTAGCTTTGTAGTATAATTTGAAGTCAGGAAGTGTGATACCTCTGGCTTTGTTCTTTTTCCTCAAGATTGCTTTGACTATTCAGGGTCTTTTGTGGTTCCATACAAATTTGATGATTTTTTTTTTTATTTCATTGAAAAATGTCATTGGGATTATAAAGGGGATTGCATTAAATCTGTATATTGCTTTGGGTAATATGGCCATTTTAATTATACTGATTCTTCCAATCCATGAGCAGAGAATGTCTTTCTATTTTCTTGTGTCTTCTTCAATTTCTTTTAATAATATCTTGTAGTTTTTATGCCCTTTGTTAAGTTTATTCCTAGGTATTTTATTCTTTTTGTTGAAATTGCAAATGAAGTTTTTTTTCTTTTTTTAAAAATTTCATTGTTAGTATACAAAAACAATAGATTTTTGTACATTGATTTTTTTAAATCCTGCAACTTGACTGTATTTGTTTATTGTTTCTAATAGTTCTTTGGTGACATCTTTGGAGTTTTCTATATAAGGAATCATGTCATCTGCAAAAGTGAAAATTTTACTTCTTCATTCCCAATTTGGATGCCTTGTATTTCTTTCTCTTGCCATGCTTGCTTTTGTTAGAACTTCCAGTACTATGTTGAATAGCAGTTGTGAGAATAGGCATCCTTGTCTTTTTGCTGATCTTAGAGGAAAAGCTTTCAGTTTTTCATCATTGAGTATATTAGCTGAGGGTCTGTCATATATGGCCTTTATCATGTTGAGGTATTTTCCTTCTATACCCATTTTATTGAGAGTTTTAATCATAAATAGATGTTATATCTTGTCAAATGCTTTTCTGCATCTCCCCCCCCCCACCCTTTTATTTTCCTCCTCAGAACAAAATTCTTCCAAACATTTCACTTCAGGGGTTCTAAATAGTACTATTATCTAGCAGATATTAACATCTGTAGGTTCATCGATATGCAGCAAAACTCTGTGTAATAAGCCTTTAATAATGTCCTGTACTGTGGTAATCTTTGTCATCTAACATGCTGATCTAGTGGTATTACTGATTTTCTTTGCTTTTCTGGTTCCAAATAGAATAGTGCAGTGATGGTGTGTATGTGTATGTGTGTGTGTGTGTGGGGGGGGTGGTGGTGGTGAGAGTGGGATTGAGGGGGCCAATGGGGAAAAAGGGGGTGACATCTGTAATACTTTCAAAAATAAAGATAAATTTTAAAAATCTACACAGGCTGGTAAAATTGCAATTCTGCAATACATCATTCTGACAGATATTAATTGAGTATTCTTACATTCCAGCTTCTTGATTAAATAATATAAAAACAATTTGGTTTCGTTCCTGCACATCCTTAAAAAGTTCAAACCCTTTTCTGGGTATGGTAGGTGTCTTTTGGTAAGGTGTTGCTATAGCTTGCTTGGCACTACTGATTCATTTGATAACATTTCCGTACAAATGAGATATTTAGGCAAAAAGACAAGAATATTACGGCGGTTCATAAGTCCAAGTTTGAAAGAATGCTAATTATATTGCCTACTTTCTAATCCTTTTTATCACTGTGTTTATCTTATAAATTATTTTATTTTCTCTCTGAGTATATTTTTCCATAGGTGCCTCAATAATAGTATGACATATCTTTGTTTTGTTTTGTTTATTATGCTAGGCTTAGAAATTATGGAAAATGCTTCCATGGCTTCCCCACTTTTGGGGAGTAGTGAAGACATTCTTTATTATTATTATTATTATTATTATTATTATTATTATTATTATTATTTTTAGTCCTCACCCGAGGATTTTTTTTTTTTTCATTTATCTTCAGATAGGGTGGGAGGGAGGAGGGAGGGAGGGAGGGAGAGAGAGAAAGAGAAAGAGAGAGAAACATCGATGTGAGAGAGACACATCGACTGGTTGCCTCCCGCACGATCTCGACCAGGACCAGGGCTGGGGGTGGAACCACAACCAAGGTACGTGCCCTTGACCAGAATGGAACCCGCAACTCATTGGTCCGTGGGCCGACGCTCTAACCGCTGAGCCAAGGGCTGAAGACATTCTTTGACAGCAAACTCTTGGTCTCGTGTGGGTCTCATAAACATCACTAAGTTTCATCTTGACAGGCAGTGGAGCATAGAAATTAAGAGCACAACTTCAGAAGCCAGGCTATTATTTACTTATAGTACTTATTGTATAATCTGGGGCAAGTTACTTAACCATTTTGTGCCTCATCTGTAAAATACAGATAATAATTGTATCTCTCTTATAGAATTTTGTGAGGATTAAATGATTGACTGTATATAAATACTTTGCCTAGAATGTAAACATCAATAAATCATCATCCTTTATGACATGTAAAATGTTGTGATTTGCTTTGGTGTCCTCTTACAAAGTGGGTATAAAACCCACTGTCAAGCCAACAGCCTTCCGCTATACCATGTGGCTGGTCCTCAGTTACAATCACTCTTGTTCAAGGTCTAAGTCCTAAAAAACTAGAATTATTTTGTCTTGACCTATCTTACTCTCTGTTCTTGGTGCTGTTTGTGATCTCCCTAGTCCCTGATCCTCTGCCTAGTTTCTCCTTACTTGCTTCAGACCTGACCAGAGTCACCATTATGCTCCCTTGTTGGGCAAAATAATCTTCATCTTCAGCATATAGTTGTATATTTACCAGGCTGATATTCCAACATCTTTAGACAGCTCCTTGAAGCTTATTCTTGACAAAATTGTTATGCCTCACACATATTAAATTAATTCTTTAGAATAAACTTGATAAATGGAACTATTTTCTCACTAGTGCTCATTAGTCTAGAAATACAATTAATTTCCCGATTAGACAAAAGCATATTCCAGTCTCATCTTCAATACCTCAGAGATATTGCAGGTTTGGCTTCAAACTAATGCAATAAAATTTATATTGCAATAATGGGAGTCATACAAATATTTTGGTTTCTTACTGCTTGGAAAAGTTATATTTATACTTTACTGTAGTATATAAATACTTTATATTTATACTTTACTATTAAGTGTGCAATAGCATTTTTTACATCAAAGGGCTTTTGATTCCATTATATGTTAATGCTCCTATCTTAAAAAAAAAAAAACAAGTTATTTCTCTCATCTTAAAAAGAAAACCTCACTCTGACCCCAATTTTCCTTTCACCTACCACCCCATTTCTTTTTTTAACTTTGGCATCTGAAAATGCAATATGTCCAAACCAAAACCCTCTTCTTCTCTGATGACTTTATTCCATCCAATCTTCTGTGTATCAGTTAATAGCAACTCTACCCTTTCTCTTGCTCAGGCAAATGGATCATTAAAGTCATCCTGGACTCCTCTCTGGTTGTCTACCTTGCATACATACAATTCATAAAAACATCCTGTTGGGCCCAGCCGGAGTGGCTCAGTTGGTTGAGTGTCATCCCGTGCACCAAAAGTTTGTGGGTTGGATTCCTGGTCAGGTCACATGCCTGCATTTCATGTTTGATCCCAGTCAGGGCACTTACAGAAGGCAACTGATAGATGTTCCTCTCTTTTTCTCTCTCTCTCTCTTTTCCTCTCTCTCAGCATGTCCTTGGGTGAGGATTAAAAACAAACAAAAATCCTGTTGGCTTGACCTTCCAATTATTCCCAGAATTCAACGTACTTCTCATCAATTCCACCACTACCACCCAGTTCATTTCTCACCTGAATAATTACAGCCTTTCTCATTGGTCTTCCCATTTCAACTCTTGCTCATCAGAAGTCTGTATTCTCTACATAGCAGCCAAAGTGGTGCTTTTCAAAATGTTATTCAGATCTTAACACTTCTCTGCTTGAAATCTTTCCATGGTTCCCCATTTTTCTCAGAGTAAAAGCTAAGGTCCTGACAATGGCCGTAAGGCCCTGCGTGATCTGTCCCCTAGCTCTCATTCACTTGACTGTAGTGACACCAGCCTCCTCTTTCTTGGATATGTCAGGTATATGCTCTACCTTGGGATGTTTGTATTCATTTTCCTGCTATCTGGAATGCTCTTCTTTCCTCTCCTGACCACCACATAATTCACTCCTTCTCCTTCAAGTCCTTGTTCCAATGCCAGCGTCTCAATGAAGCCCATCCTGACCACCCTGGTTAATTCATAACCTCTTCCCCAGAACTCCCAACCCCCTTTGCTCTACTCTGTTTTTTCTCTATAATACTTATCACCTCTGAGCATTCCACAGAATTTACTCATCCATCATATTTATTATTGTCTCCTTCAGTTAAAATGTAAGCTCCACGAGGGCAGCAATTTTAATTGGGATGGTTCACTAATATATCTCTAGCACTTAGAATAGTTCCTGCTATAGAGTGGGTAATTCAATAGGTATTATTTTCCTGAATAATTGGATTTTCATAAGTATGAATGTTCTCTCTACAAATTATTTCTTACTTCTGTTAAGCTCTTCTGGATTTACAATAAATATATCATTTTAGTTAAAATGTTTTTCTTTCCCATTTCTCCCCTGTAGGAGGGCAGTCCTAAGTGTTGTCTGACTCAATAAATCTAGTACAGGAGAACAAGGGAATTCCTAGATGGTTCTTTTATCTTCCTACACAGCAGAGAACGAGGAAGGTAGTTCAAAGAATTTGGTGGCAAAGCTAAACTATTATCACACTCGAGAAAAGATAATTTCAACAACTGCTGTCAGTTAAAATGACATATATTACAAATAATGCATCATCTACTTTTTATGCATTGCCATTCTCTTTTCTCAGTAATCATAAAATAGAAAAACCTGTTTGTAATACTGATTAAAAATAGATGGAGTTACATAATATAAACATGAGAAACACAACAGTGCTTCATAAGTAATGTCTATAAACAAAGGAAAAATAAATAACATTGTTGTGGTTAAGATTTATTTCTCTTTGGATGATAATCAAAATTATATTTTCTCATGTTTATCATTAATAATCAATTATGGGTAACATTTGCAATATCATGTGTAATTTTTAATGTTAATAAACTGCTTCGTAAAGGAGAACTTACTTCAGATTATACGTGTCATATTCAATGGAAGACCTCGGCACTGCAGGACTCATGTAAAGAAATCCAAGATGCTCGTTGTCACGTATTATTTGAATGATTTGCAAGGGATCGCGAATATTGGCTTCAACAACATCTTCCCAGGTGTGGAAATCAGGGAAAACGTTCTTCGTCTGAGTTGGGGAAGTCGTCCTGTGGAGACCACGCCTTCCAATGGGCGGCAGTTTAGGAGGAGAGGGAAAGAATACCTCAGCAGAGGGCCGATGGATCTAAATAAAGCCAAAAAAGGTGAAGGGGTTAAGCAAAATATAAATAAAGTCATAGATACAGAAAAAAAAACAAACACAGTATGTGCAAAAAAAAAAAAGCTATGAAAAAGTGATAAAATATTAACCTTAAGGAGTAAATGCTGCCTAAGATGTCCAGGGCTCAAAGGCAAGCATTTTGGAACTGAACATTTTCAAACAATTGTTAGGCACTGATATTCCTTCTCAGTATTCCCTATCCAGATATCCATCCCTGCCCACCAAACAGGCCAGCATCAGCTCCTATTGCCTTTTCCTCTCCTGTAACTCAGTGTTGATTACATCAAATTACCACCAGCCCTCTGGTGTTCATGGGAGCCCACCCCCTTGCTCAGAGGCTCTGCATTGACCCTCACTGTGGCCTCTCCCCTCAACTTCCTCATATTGTTCTGACTACCTGATGCTTTAAATTTTTTTTTCCCTTCATTGATTTTAGAGAGAGAGGAAGGAAGAAGGAGAGAGAGAAACATCGATGAGAGAGAACATCAATTGGCCGCCTCCTGCATGCCCCCCACTGGGGATCAGGCCCACAACCTTGACTAGCTGATGCTTTTAAATAAGTGAAATTTTATACAGTTGTAATCATAACTCATAATAAACTAAAGTTTTTTGTGAATGTGAGGGGTAGTTACATTGAGTATTAGGAATCATTATGTAATAGCCTTGGAAAAGTATACATTTTTTTTTTTTTTAATCCTCACCTGAGGATATTTTCTCAAATATCTTAAGATAGAGTGGGAGGGGGGAAAGACAGGGAAAGAGAGGGAAACGTCCACGTGTCCACATTGACTGGTTGCCTCCCGTACGCAACCGAAGTACGTGCCCTTGGCCGGAATCGAACCCGTGACTCTCTGGTCCGCGAGCTGATGCTCCACCACTGAGCCAAACCACCCAGGGCAAGTATACGTGTTTTAACTCATAACTGCCGGTTCTGGAGGCCAGTGCTTCTCACATTTCAATGTGCATGTGAATTACCTGCGTGTCCTGTTACAGTGCCGTTTCTGTCAGTCCGGGATAAAGCCTAAGATTCTGCATCTCTAACCTGCTCCCAAGAGATGGGGATGCTGCTGGCTTGTGAACCACAGTTGGAGCACCAAGGCCAAGTCCACAGCATGTTCACACACTGGAGCTTTGCTCTTTACCCTGGGTTCCACAGTCTGCACTCTCAAGGACACCCACATGCCTTTGTTCCACCTCAACAAACTTTGGGGCAGCAACCTGCATCCTCTCCTCCTATGGACGAGGTTAATAACCACATTTGAGGAAATGTGACACTTGATTCCAACAGTCACCACCTTGTCTGACAGTACAGAGGTAATTGGCTTTAAGAGAAAAGAATCACCATCGCAGATCTGCTTTGCTGAATAATGGATGTAAATACATAAATGATCTTTCTATTGCCTATTAGCATAGCTAATAGAGGCTGCCATTGCTACAAAAGATTTATTATCATAAGCTCTGTGGAACAATTTCCCCAGAAAGTTTATATTCACAGCGATCATTATTCTCATCTTTAATTAAATACACCATTCTGAGAGCAGAACTCTGGAAAGCTCAGAACTGAAGGAAATACATCTTTGAAGTCAAAAGATAAAAACTTCTTTCACTTATTGGCCACGGATAGTAGCAACAGGAGCTGTTTTCTTATGTAAAAGGATAGACAAAACCAGATACTCAGAACGAGAGAAAATAGTGCCTTGTTCCAATGTTTCCAAAAAGGCTATAGTCAACTTTAATATTTTTTATGAGACTACACTATTAATATTTTAACGAAAATGCATTTATTTTCTTATTTCCTTTGAAAAGTTTTACTGCATTCTAAGTGAAAGATTTCTTCAACAGTAGCCCTATACATTTTTGTCTGAGTACAATTTCTAATTACAGGCATAGCTCAGAGACACTGTGGTTTCAGTTCCAGGCTACCATAACTAAGTATTGTGATAAAGCAAACTATAATCTTTTTGCTGGTGAAGGGTCTCACCTTCAATTTGTAAAAAAAAATGCAACATCTGTGAAGCACAATAAAGCAAAGGGCAATAAAACAAGGTATGCCTATATATAACTCTGTAGGAAGATGTGATTCAGTTTAAGTAGTCACATAGATTCAGATTTTTCAGGGGTGGGGGAGAGAATAAAGAAAGCATTTATTCCTAAAGTGTAGAACATCCTCTGTGATGGATGCCTAGTCCAATTTGATAAGTTAATCTTTCTTAATTAGCAGAAGCAAAGCCTCCAACTTTCCTTCCTTCTTTCTTCCTTCCTTCCTTCCTTCCTTCCTTCCTTCCTTCCTTCCTTCCTTCCTTCCTTCCTTCCTTCCTTCCCTCCCTCCCTCCCTCCCTCCCTCCCTCCTTCCCTCCCTTCCTTCCTATCTCTTAGGAAATCCTTGTTGTTGCACTTCCACTCTAAACTCATTCTGAGAAATCAATGCCCCCAAAATGACTCTCTCCTCAGAATAAATACCCTACTTCTTTTATACGGCATATCTCCTTTCTTCCACATTTTCCTTCAACCCCTAACTCTATACTTGATTCTTCACTTAGTTACAGCTACAACCAAGTATAACCCACACCCAACGTTCCTTTCCAGCTTCCTCCCTTCATCCCAGTTACCCACACAATTTCTCTCCTCTTCTTTAAATGCGATCTCTTGAAGCCCACTTTATAATAAATGAATTAACTTGTAGGCAAATAGACCTTTCCTGGCCCTACTTAAGATAGCTCGTTCTCTCTTTCCATTTCATAGAAACCAAATTAACTAAAGCTATACAGTTTTATTCAATCATGTGACATCATTCTCTCAGTATAGTCTCATCCAAACGCGCAGTGAGCTGGCTTCTCAAGCCCTCAACTCTCCCACCTTATCTGCCTCACTAACTTTCCACTCATTCCTCAAAGCTTAATGCAGTCCCCTAGGGGAGCTATTCCTCCACTGACCACTAGATGGAGCACTCCTTCTATTCCGTTCTCCACTGTTTTATACATCAAATCACCAATAAAAAGCTCTTATCACACCTTGCGTGTTCACTTGTCCACCTCCAGATTCTGAAATCCTTGAGGACAGAGCTTGTCCCTAACTCTTTACTTCTAGCACTCTGTCATCCACAGGTACTCATATAAAGCGATAGTCTGGTGCGTTCTCCCCAGAGCTATTATTCACTTACTGCTTGCAAGGCAACCTCACCACTCTACCCCTCTCACCAGTTATAAAAGTTCTCTGTCGGGCTCCGAGATGTTGCCCTTTACCAAGGTCTTCAAAGATTGCTATTTTGGGAAATAATGATGAAAATTCCATAAAAGTTAAAATACTATTATATCTTCTTTTAACATGCAAGAGAAGATCAGAAGACACTGTACAGATGCTGAGAGTTCCCTTTATGATTTTCCTCTACTGTCCAAAATTTCCTTAAATAGGAAGAACTGAGAAATATTATATCCCCAAAATTATTTTATTTTAATTTTTTAAAATTTTTGTTAATTTTCACCCAAGGATATTTCTCCATTGATTTTAGAGAGACTGGAAGGGATGGAGGAAGAGAGAGAGAGAGAGAGAGAAATATTGATGTGAGAGAGACACACTGATTGGTTGCCTCCCATACGACCCCAACCGGGGTAGGAGATGGAACCTGCAACTCAGGTACATGCCCTTGATCGAGAATCGAACCCGAAACTCTTCGGTCCAAGGGCTGATGCTCTAACCACTTAGCAAACCGGCCAGGGCCCAAAATTCTTTATGCAACCTGATAGAAAAAAATTTTGCCACTATTCTTATGCATTAAAAGCATGCTAGCAATGCTATATAAAACTAAAATTAAATATTTTAAATAGTATACCTGTTTATTTTTCAAAGCATCTGAAAGAAACTGAGCAGGTAATTTGGTAGAACTTTCTCCAGTGCTTCCTGGAGGTCTCATGATTCCAGAAGTGATCAGCTGACGTCGATTCTGTTCATGTATGTATTCTGGCCTCTTACGATCTTGGTAGACTTTTAGCACTGGCTTTGGGGAACAAAGAGGCACGTTAATTTTTTAAATATTAATGTGAACTTGTCTTATTCTTCAATACTTTTGGACTTTATCCCTGTTGGAAATTCATTTCCTCCTAGGACTAATTTCCTGTCTAAACTACAATTGTTCTGGCAGCTACCACCATTGTCTGTCCATGGACTATCGCTTGACTAGACTTTTCCAGTTGGTTTCCAGTAATTCTATATTTTAAATACCAATGAATACTTCTAGGATTAAGGCTATAACAGAAAGGGCTCAGGAGCATGAAGTCATAGACCCACTAATTATCCACTGTAAACCCCCATTATTCACTAGAAGAGCTACTGTGGGAAGAAGTGTACAATCCTCCAACCCTATCCAAAAGTTATTAATCATTCCCATAGCCATAAATGATTGAAAATTTAAAAAAATGGTGGCATTACTGTAGGCCAATCTAATTTCAAATTAAGGCAGTAAAAATCCAGCTTTTAACATAAAAACTAAATTAAAAAATTCACTATGATTTTACATTTTTAAGCATTATGATTTTAGCCTGATAGCTAATCTTACATAGGGGAGTGAGGAAAAAAAACAAACTTGAGAGTAAATATAGCAAATAGCTGTTAAATTTACATTTGGTTTTGGATAAAAATCCCTCTTGAGTCACTCACTGAAGAAAAGAAAAGACTAGCTGGTAATGACAGTAGGTGGAGAGATCTCAACTATATAACACTGTGGAAAAGGAATTAAGACCAGAATCACAGATAAGGGAATGGGGGTCCAAGATGGAGACATGGGAAGACCCTGAACTCACCTCCCACAGACACATGGAATAATATACACCTATATATATACCAACTCCTCCTAAAGAGCAACTGAGGGTGGATTGAACAGCTTCTGCACATCAAATGAGAGAGGGACCACATAGAGAAGGGGAGGAGAGATGGAGATGCAGTAACCATGGGAACCCTACCCCAGTGGGGCAACCTGCAGTAGGGAGGGATATCACTGACGAACCCACGTGCAGACTCACCTGCCCTGGAGCACAGCGATAAAACAATGTCTTAAAGTGCACCTAGACTATACAATGAAAAAAACGAAAACTATTTACTAACACCAAGATGCCTGCCAAATGGGTGGGGAACTGCAGAAACTCTCCAGAATTGGAGGAGCCAGCAAGTGTCATTGCTATGTTCCCCCTTCCACCTAGATAGCATGGGTGGGAGCTTAGTCCAAGTTCTTGGTACAGCCTACAAGGTTGCCACAGTGTGCTCTGGGCCACCTCAGCCAGAGACCACTCCAGACCCAGCTAGCGGGTCTGACAGGGTTCCCTTGAAGCCATGGGGCCTGTGCCCCTTTTCCCATGCTTGCTCCAGACCTGGTCAGCTGGTCTGCTTAGAGGACCCCAGAGCTGCATGCCCTGGCCAATTCAGTCATGAATGCCCCAGTTTCAGCCAACCAGCCTGCCACAACACCCCTGGCACTATGTGCCAGCCTGCTAAAGCTATCTAGCACACCCAGTCTACACAGAGGTCACTCTTACACAAGGTCACTTCTTCAAGAGAGAGAGAGAGGTAGGTGTTTCGTTTCATTCATAAAAACAGACAGTCGAACAAAATGAGGAAACAAAGGAACATTTTCCAAATGAAAGAACAAGAAAAAAAATCCCAGAAAAAACCCTAGTGATATGAAGATAAGTAATTATTTTGATGAAGAATTCAACATTTTAATGGCTGACTAGTATCGCTTCAGTATACACACACACACATTCTCACATCTTCTTTATCTAATCATTTGCTGATAGACACTTAGGTTGTTTCCATGTCTTAGATATTGTAAATAATGCTTCAATGAACATAGGAATGTATCTATCTTTACAAATTAGTGTTTTTATATTTTTCGGTTAAATTCTCAGAAGAGGAGTTGCTAGATCATATGGCAGTTCTGTACTTTTTGCATAGTGGCTGCACCAATTTACATCTCCCCAACTGTGTATGGGGGTTCCCTTTTCTCCATATCCTTTCTAACACTTGTTATTTCTTGTTTTTGTTTTTTTTTTTTAATGATAGTCATTCTAACAAGTGTGAGATAATATCTCATAGTAGTTTTGACTTGCATTTCCCTAATAAGAAGTCATGTTGAATATCTTTTCATATGTCTATCATTTGTATGTCTTCCTTGGGAAAATATTCAAATCCTCTGCCCATTTTTAATGAGATATTTTTTCTTGTTGTTGAGTTGTATGAGTTATTTATATATTTTGGATATTAACCCCTATTGGAAGTATCATTTGCAATAAAAGATGAAATATTGCCATTTGTGATAACATAGATGGATCTTGAGAGCATTATGTGAAGTGAAATAAGTCAGATGAAAAAGGACAGAAGTCTTACGATTTTGTTCATATGTGGACTATAAAACAAAAAGTAACAAATAAATTAACAAAACAAACAAAAGCAAACTTATTCATAGATAGATACAGACAATAGGATGGTCATTACCAGAGGAGAAAAGGAGGTGGGAAGAGGGTGAATTAGGTTAAGGAGGTCAAATGCATGGAAACAGAAGGAAACTAGAATTCGGGTGATGAGCATGCAATAGAGTATACAGATACTGAATTATAGTGTCATACACTTGAAGTTTATATAATATTATTAACTAATGTTACCTCAATAAATTTAAGTTTAGAAAAAAAGAATTCAAAGTAACTGTTATAAGGATGCTCACTGAACTTGGGAGAAGAATAGATAACACAGTGAGAACTTTAACAAAGAGTTAGAAAATATAGAAAGAACCAGAGATGAAGAATACAATAAAGGAAATAAATCCACATTAGAGGTAATCAACAATAATCAAATAATACAGAAAAACAGATTAACAGCCTTGAAGAGAGAATTAGTGGAAATAACCTAATAAGAAAAGCAAAGAGAAAAAAGAATTTTAAAAAGTGAGGATAGTTCAAGGGACCTCTGGGACAACATCAAGCATACTAACTTTCACAGTAGAGGGGTCCCAGAACGTGAAAAGAGAGGGAAAGGGGCAGGAAACTTATTTGAAGAAATAGTGGCTGTAAATGTCCTAATCTGGGGGAAGAAACAGACATCCAAGTACAGGAAGCACAGAGAGTTCCAAACAAGACAAACCCAAAGATAACCACACCAAGACATATTATAATGAAAATGGCAAAAGTTAAAGAGATAATATTGAAGGCAGCAAGAGAAAAACAAATAGTCATATATAAGGGCAACCTCATAAAGCTATTAGCTAACTCCTCAGCAGAAACTTTGAAGGCCAGAGGAGAGTGGCAGAATATATTTAAAGTGCTGAAAGAAAAGAACATACCACTTAGAACACTCTAGTGAGTAAGATTATCATTCAGAATTGGGGGATAGATATAGAGGTTCTTGAACAAATAAAAACTAAAGGAGTTAATCACCACTAAACTGGCTTTACAAGGAATGTTCAAGAGTCTTCTTTAAGGGCAAAAAGAAAGACAATAACCAGAAATAAGAAAATATATGAAAGGAAAATATCATTGGTAAAGGCAAATATATAGTAAACACAGTGGATCAGCCACTTACAAAGCTGGCATTAAAGTTATAAGACAAAAGTAGCAAAATCAACTGTAACTACAATAAGTAGTTAGAGGATAAATGAAACAAAAATATCTAAAATATGATATCAAAACATAAAATGTGGGAGGGGGAGTAAAATATAATGCTTTTAGAATGCATTCAGACTTAAACATCTATCAGCTTAAAATAGCCAACTCTACATGTAGGTTAAAAATATATGAACCTCATATAATCACAAACCAAAAACCTATAAAGGATACACAAAAATAAAAAGAGAATGTAACCCAAACACAACACTGAAGGAAACCAGCAAACCACAAAGAAAACAAGAAAGGAACAGAGAAGATATACAATAACAAGTAAAAAACAATGAACAAAATGGCATTAAGTGAATACCTAACAATAATTACTTTAAATATAAATGGACTAAATCCTCCAATCAAAACATATAGATGGCTAAATGGATTAAAAAAACAAAAAACATAATCCATCTGTATGAAGCCTACAAGGGACTCACTGTAGATCAAAAGACACACACAGATTGAAAGTGAAGTAATGAAAGAAGATATTCTATGTAAATGAAAAAAAAAAGCTGTATAGCAATATTTGTATCAGACAAAAATGACTTTAAAACAAACACTATAAAAAGAGACAAAGAAAGGTATTACACAATGACAAGGGAATCAGTCCAAGAGTAGGATATAACATTTGTAAATATTTAGACATCCAACATAGGGACACCTAAATATTAACAGATATAAAGGGAGAAATAGACTGATATAGAATAGTGGGGACTTTAATATTCAACTTATATCAATGAGTAAGTCATCAAGACAGAAAACCAATAAGGTAACATTGGCTTTTAATGACACTGTAAATCAGATAGACTAGATAGATATTTACAGAACATTTCATCCAAAAATTGTAGGATACACATTCTTTTCAAGTGGACATGATATACTCTCCAGGACAGATCACATGTTAGGCTACAAAACAAGCCTTGATAAATTCAAGAAGACTGAAATTACATCAAGCATCTTTTCTAACCATAACAGCATGAAACTAGTAATCAATTAAAAGAAGAAAACTGAAAACACACACACACACACACACACACACACACACACACACACACAAACACATGGAGACTAAACAACATGCTATTAAATAACCAAGGGTCATGAAGAAATTAAAGACGAAATCAAAAACAAACAAACTTTGAGACCAATGAAAATGGAAATACAACTTTCCAAAGTCTATAGGATGCAGCTAAAGCATTTCTAATAGGGAAAATCATAGTGATACAGACCTACCTTGGGAAACAAGAAAAATACCAAATAATCTAACTTTAGACCTAAAGAAAGTTAGTAGAAGAAAAAAAATTATAAAGATCAGAGTAGAAATAGCTGTAACAGAAAGAAAAAAAGAAAAACAATAGAAAAGACCGATGAAATTAAGAACTGGTTCTCTGAAAAGACAAAACTGATAAACCTTTAGCCAAACTCATTAAGTAAAACACAGAGAGAGCCCAAGTAAATAAAATCAGAAATGAAAGGGGAGAAGTTACAACCAACACAACAGAAATACAAAGGCTCATGAAAGAATACTATGAACAATTAATTATATGCCAACAAACTGGACAACCTAGAAGAATGGATAAATTTCTAGAAAAATAAAACCTTCTAAGACTAAACCAAGAAGGAACAGAATATCTTAACAGACCAATTACTAGTAACAAAATTGAATCAGTAATTTAAAAACTCCCAAGAAACAAAAGTTCAGGATCAGATAGCTTCAAAAGAGAACCCTATAAAACTTTTAAAGAAGAATTAATACCTATCCTCAAACTATTTTGAAAAGTTGAAGAGGAAATAATGCTTCCAAACTTATTTTTGAGATCAGCAGTACTCTGATAACAAATCCAAAGACACTACAACAAAAGAAAATCACAGGCCAATATCCATAATAAACTTAGATGCAAAATTTTTCAACAAAATATTAGTAAACTGAATTCAACAATAAATTAAAGGATCATATAAAATGATCAAGTTGGATTTATTCCAGGAATTCAAGGATGGTTCAACAACCACACATCCATCTATGTGATATACCACATTAACAAAAGATAAAGATCATATGATCATCTCAACAGATACAGAAAAAGCATTTGAAAAAATTCAACCTCCACTTATGATAAAAACTGTCAACAATGTAAGTATACAGGGAAGATACCTCAACATATTAAAGACTATATATGACAAACCCACAACTCATATATTCAATGATGAAAAGATGAAAGCTTTTCCTCTAAGATCAGAAATAAGACAAGGATGCCCACCCTCATCACTTTTATTCAACATAGTATTGGAAGTCCTAGCCACAGCAAGAAAGAAAAAAAAAAGGCATCCAAATTGTAAGGAAAGAAGTAACAGTTTTGTCACTATTTGCATATGTCATGATACTATATATAGAAAACCCTAAACACTCCACCAAAATAGTATTAGAACTAATAAATTAATTCAGTACGTTTGCAAAAGACAAAATCAACATACAGAAATATATTACATTTCTATACACTAATAATGAACTATCAGAAAGAGAAATTAAGAAAACAATTCCATTTATAGTTGTATCAAAACAAAATACCTAGAAATAAATTTAACCAAGGAGATGAAAGACTCTGAAAAATATAAGGCATTGATGAAAGAAATTGAAGATGACACAAATAAATGGATATACTGTGTTCATGTATTAGAAGGATTAATATTAAAATGTTCACACTAACCAAAGCAATCTACAGATTCCATGCAATCCCTACCAAAATTGCAATGGCAATAATCTGGGGTTCATTCAGATAACATCTCCTCAGGAAGATCTTTGTAGTCAACCAATCTAAAGTAGCCTGCCATTTGTCTCCACCACATTCCCAAATTATTTTATTTTTTAATTTTATTATGATGATTATTTTGGTCAATCCTCACCTGAGAATACTTTCCCATTGATTTTTAGATAGAGTGGAAGAAAGGGAGAGCGAGAGAGAAAAACATCAATGTGAGAGAGACACATTGATTGGTTGCCTCCAGCATGACCCCAACTGGAGGCAGGGATTGAACCTGCAACCCAGGTACATGCCCTTGACTGGGAATCAAATTTGTGCCCATTCTGTCTGGGGCCAACACTCTAACCGCTGAGCCAAACCGGCCAGGGTTGAATTATTTTCTTAACAGCACTTCTTATTAGATGAAATTGTTCAGTCTACTTATTGAAGATTACTACAATGTCAACAGGAATCTCTCTGCCTTGTTCATTACTGTATTCCCAGGGCATGGCCCACAGCCTGGCACATGGTAGGTACATAATAAACATTTAATATGCATGAATTTACTGCAGTGATGACAAAAAGAACAGTTTTGATCATCAAAGATTAATAATACATTTTTGCCAGTGAAGGCTAGAGATAAATAAATGTAAAGGTTTAATACTATTTTCATGGAAGAAAAATAGTAGGGAGGCCCTGACACTCCATACGGCGTGTAGTGCAGGCACAGTGAACCCCGAGAAGAGGGCAGCAGAAGTCAGTACCATAACCACCTTGCAAATGGGAAGTTTGGTGTCAACTCAATAACATCTGTTAATTTGCATTTTTTGTTAATTTGAATTGTATTGGTTATGTAGTTTTCTTTGTATTTAAGATGTTTTGTTGTTTATTAAAATTTGAATTAATTCCTAGGGTGATGTTTTTACATAAAGTAACATCACAATAAAATAACAAATCAGCACTATGGGTCCTCAAGAATGTTTTCCTTCAAAAGGAATCGGTACTCAAGTTTGAGAAACAATGAAGTAAGTGTTAATATCCACAATATATACTTTTTAAAACCTCACAAACTGATAGGAAAAGGCAAACAATCTAAAGTGGACAAAGGTTAGGAAAAGAATCCACAAAAATAAGTAACATGTATGCCAATGAATAAATGAAAATATACGTTAATAATAAGATGAAAATTATAACAATTTGAAGCCATTTTAACCTACCAGTCTATCAAATATTAAAAAAGTGATAGTATCAGGTTTGGCAAAAATGTGGGTAAACAGGCCCTGTTATACACTGTAGGTGGGAAGGTAAACTGGTTAAACCTTAGCGTGCAGTTGGGCAATATTTTTTAAAACTAAAAAAAATGTACATATTTTATGACTTATAAAAATGCCACTTCCAGAAATCCATCTTTATATGTACAAAGGAAAGGCCATTCAATGCAGCATTGCCTAAAATAGCAAAATAATAAAAAAACAAAACGAAAAGGAAATAATCTGAACTCCCATCAATAGGAGACCAGTTGATGGATACCATTTTATGGCACAATTATGCAACAAAATACAGCACAGCTGTTAGAAAAGATACCTCTGAATGCATGGATTAGAAAGAATTCTATATGTTCAAGTGCAAAGAGCACTTCGAGCGATCAGTATATACTGCATAATCTTACTTTATTTTTATTTTTAATATTTTTTCTTTATTGATTTTTAGAGAGAGAGGAAGGGACAGGGAGAGAGAGATAGAAGCATTGATGAGAGAGAACATCGCTCGGTCGCCTCCTGCACACCCCCACTGGGGATCGGGCCCACAACCTGGGCATGTTCCCCAACTGGGAATCGAACCGGTGACCTCTTGGTGCATGGGTCGACGCTCAACCACTGAGCCACACCAACCAGGCATAATCTTACTTTATTTATTTTTTTATTTTATTGTTTATTGGATAACAGATTTATTTATTTATTTATTTATTTTCAGTGGGTTTTTTTTATTAATTTATTTTTGTTACAGATGTTTCTCCTTTTTCCCCCATTGACACCCTCCTCCCCAACCCCCCACCTCATCCCCAGCTTTGTTGTCCATGTCCATCGGTTATGCATACATGCGTATAAGTTCTGTAGTTTATCTCTCCCCCCCCAACCCCCTCTTCTGAGGGTTGTCAGTCTGTACCCTACTTTCACATCTCTGGGTCTACCCTGTTCCCCAGACTGTTATGTTTATTATATTCCACAAATGAGTGAGATCATGTGATATTTGTCTTTCTCTGCTTGGCTTGTTTCGCTTAGGATAATACTCTCCAGGTCCCTCCACGTCGCCTCAAAGGATAAGAGATCTTTCTTTCTTACAGCTGCATAGTACTCCATTGTGTATATGTGCCACAGCTTTTTTATCCACTCATCCACTGATGGACACTTGGGCTGTTTCCAGATCTTAGCTATTGTAAATAGCGCTGCTATGAACATGGGAGTACATGTATTCTTTCTGACATAATCTTACTTTAAAGTTACAGATGTTTATCCACACACTCACATATATACATATATATTTGAATAAACATAAAAAGCAGCCTGAAGGGCAACCACCAGCAATAGTAGTTAATATCTGAGGGTGGAAGTGAGAATTTTCACTTTTTACTTTATGCACTTTTGCTGCTCCTTTACATGGATTTATCATTATTCAAAGGTATAAATGGGTTCTTAAAATTAAGTATTTTCAGACATGCACAGAATTGTCCAAGACACCAGGCATTTACTTTAAGAATAATAAAACTATATTACTACAGGCATACCTCATTTTATTGTACTTTGCTTTATTGTAATTTGCAGATAATGCCTTTTCTACATATTAAAGGTTTGTAGCAACCCTGCATTGAGCAAGCCTATTGGTGCTATTTTCCAACAGGCTCAGATGATAGTTAGCATTTATTTTCAATCCCTCACCCGAGGATATTTTTTTATTGACTCTTAGATAGAGTGGGAGGGAGGGAGAGAAACATAGATTTGAAAGAGACACATCAACTGGCTGCCTTCCTCATGACCCCAACCAGGGCTGGGGATCGAACCTGCAACCGAGGTATGTGTCCTTCACCAGCAATCGAACCTGCGACTCTTCGGTCCTCAGGTCAATGCTCTAACCGCTGAGCCAAACCGTCCAGGCAATGGTTAGCATTTTTAAGCAATAATGTGTTGTTTAATTAAGGTACGTATTAGGGGGACCGGAAAGTAATGTCGTTAAAGTAATGACATGTTAAAGGCGGAAGTGGAAGCAAGTCCGTGTCAGGCAATCGAGGAACTGTCAAACACTCTTAACCAACCTTGGTCGACCATCCAAGAACATTTGCAGCCGATTGGTAAAGTAAGCAGAGCAGGTGTTTGGGTCCCGCATAATCTGTCCGAAGAAAACAAAGCTAACCGGTCCACCACATGCAACTTATTGCTTCAGCGGCACAATACAGAAGCGTTTTTTGATCGCTTGATCACTGTAGCTGAAAAATGGGTCCTCTATGATAATCCAAAATGCAAAAGGCAGTGGCTCTCTCTGAAAGAATCACCACGAAGTACAGCAAAGCCAGGTTTACACCCCAAAAAGGCACTTTTGTGTGTTTGGTGGAGTATTCACGGGGTCGTTCATTTTGAAGTGCTGAAACCTGGACAAACTGAATACAGACCTTTACTGTGAACAATTGGATGGAGTAAATCAATCTTTAATTGAAATGTGCCCAGCGATTGTCACCAGAAAAGGCATTATTCTGCAACACGATAATGCAAGACGGCACTGCGCAAGATTAACCCTGGAAAAAATTAATGAATTGGGGTGGGAGGTATTGCCTCACCCACCATACTCGCCCAATATTGCGCCATCGGATTTTCATTTATTCCGATCGCTACAACATTTTCTAAGTGGCAAAAAATTTGTCAATTTGGATGATGTCCAAAATGCCATTTCCAGATATTTTGCTCAAAAACCAATTGATTTTTATCGATCCGGCATTGAAAATTTGCACACTAGATGGCAAAAGGGTGTTGATAACAAGGGTGATTACATCATTGATTAAAAATAAAAACTTGTTAAAAACTTATCTGTTTGAATTTACCGTAAAAAACCGACATTACTTTCCGGTCCCCCTAATACATGGTTTATTAGACACAATGCTACTGCACACTTACTAGACAACAATATAGTATAAGCATAACTTTATATGCACTGGGAAAGTAAAAAGTTTGTGTGACTCACTTTATTGCAATATTCAGTTTATTGCAGTGGTCTGAAACTGAACGCACAATATCTCTGAGGTATACCTGCATATATATATATAGTACTCTTATTGAAGTTCCCAGTATTAAATGGTACCCTAATATCCAAAAGAGTCTTACAACCTACATAGTTAAGTATCGTATTGTACGTAATCCTAGAGAAGATTTATCCACTAGAAAATTTTGTTCACCACCATCTCTCTCCCACCTCAAACTGTTTAGAACTCAGTATTTCTTAAATAAGTAATTGCATTTACAACTTCATAAACAAGTCTTAACTTTTAGATTTTCATTTCTTTGATAAGAGTCTAGAAATACTCCATCCCCCCACCCCAAAGCAGTTTTGAAACTTCCTCTGTAGCCAGAAGTGGCTAAGATGTTGGTTTTTAAACTTACCAGAGGCTCTAATTTTCTAGGCTGCTGTCGTTTTCTTGTCCTCTCCTGGGCTTTTGTAGTGTGTCCAAATGTCAGGAAATGTACATGAGCTGCGTTTTCTGCGGGTGTCATAAAACGTTGTCTTTCCTTTGCTTTTACACTATTCAGTCCTGTACGTATAGGATTTTCCTCCTGCTCTTCAATATTTTTTAGGTCAAAGTCAGTTCTTGAGGGGTGAAAAGCCATCCTCACTCCTGAAAAGTTAGGGTCAGGAAAAGACAAATGAAAGGTAGAGCAATAGGACTGGGGAAGTGGGGCCAGTGGAGGGGATGTAAGAACTAGGGAGAGCTGAATTTGCTCACCCTCAGAGAAAACCCATCAAAGTGACCCCATTCTTCCCAAACTGAGGACTTGAATTGGAGGAATGAAAATTAGGAACAGTACCTGGCCTTCAAGAAGCCCTGTAATTGGAGTGGAACCCAGGAATTTGAATGTTGAATAAGTTCTTGGGTGATGCTGCTGCTGCTGTCGCCACTGATTTGGGGACCACACTGGCCTAGATTGGAAGGATCAAGAGAAATGCAATTAGCATTCAGATTAATGTTTCTTACATTTAAGCATACAAAATATCTCCTGGGAAGCTTTTTCAAAATGCTGGTAATTCTAATACAGGCAATCTGAGAAATACAGCCTAGGTACTCATGAAGACACCAAACAAAGGAAAAAGAGAATTGGGGGCTAAATCCTGAAACAGTGCTTCTGGAACTTCTATGTGCACGAGAGTCACTTGAGGGGCTTGTTAAAATGAATTTAACAAGCTGATCTATACACTGAATAGCAAGGTCCTAGAACACTAGAACAATGAACCTTTTGTAGTGGAATCGCATCCTCATAATCACCCACACTCCCAACCTACTAGATGGACAGAGACACTTCTCTTCAAAAGGGTACTATAGCACATGAGGTCTTCAACCAGGAGTCAGCTGGACCAGGTTTTAGTCTACATCTGCACGGGCTAATCAAAATATGATGCAAAAAGCAACGAGGTGGGCAGCAGTGAAACAAGCCAAGATTGAGTTGCCAGTTCCAGTGAAGACGAGATGTGGGTTGTGGATGAGGATGTCACAGTAGAAGCAGGTGATGGCTCATGGGACCTGATCACATGTTACTGCTGAAAGCCCTGTGCCGGCAGCCCATGACTGAGTGCAGCCTCTGTGGAACTCTTCTACGCTAAGATTAAGAAGACCAATGTCCCCGACTTCTTTTACTCCCAGAAATGCAAAGAACTGCAGCCAGAGATCTGGTGGTTACCAGGGGGGAGTGGCTCCCAAATCTGGAGAGCCCTGACATCACTGTCTCTAGGCTAGAACCTCCAAATGACAACATGACTTGGGAACTGAGTCTCAGGGTCCTTGGCCTATTCCCTGAAGCTTGGATATTGCCCCACCTCAAGGAAGGAATTCCCAAGGGAGATGGTTTGGAAATGAGTTTCTACTCTACTCTTCCTTCCTACCTTGAGGACTTGAACTGGGACCCATTACAGTTGGGGGTGGGTGGCTGTCTGGGTCCTTAGACACTTAATCTCTGTCCCTTGGACCTGCCACCTCTCACTTTCTGGGCTAGGGTTGGGATTGGGATGGAATGGGATGGTTGTTTACAAAATGCTAGTGTAAATATACCACTCCCCCCCCCTCATCTTTTCTTCTATCTTGATCCCTATTTATTCTACACTGGTTTTATTTTTAATTTTGGACTTCCACTTTGGGGCACGGCAGCTCAGAGGTGGAGTATCAACCAGAGCCTGGCTGAGGAAGGAAAGAAATCAGGTGACCATTCTCTCATTCACCTCTTTAGTTTCATTTGTTAAAAAAATTTTTTTCCTTTTTAATTTTTTTTCTTTTATTGATTTTAGAGAGAGAGGAAGGGAGAGGGAGAGAGAGAGAGAGAAACATCGATGAGAGAGAACATCAGGTTCGCTGCCTCCTGCATGCCCCCCACTGGGGATTTGGCCCACAACCTGGGCATGTGTCCTGACGGGGAATCGAACCGGAGACCTCTTGGTGCATGGGTCAGTGCTCAACCACTGAGCCACACCAGGCAGACAGTCACCTCTTTAGTTTCTAATAATATTGGCCAGCTGTTTGTGCAGACTGCCTGCATGTTGTAAATAAAACAGAGTGGGATATATATATATATATATATATACACACACACACACACACATATATATATGTATATATATATGGTTAGTCTCCTATGTAATTTTAATTTTTCAAGTAATCACATTAAAAAACACAAAAAATGGAACTTGTGGAATTAATTTTAATCATGTGCTTTATTTAACATATCCAAAATATCATTTCAACCCATAATCAATATAAAACTTATTAATGCGATACTTAACTTTTTGTCACTATGTCTTCGAAATTCAGTGTGTATTTCACATTTAGAGCACACCTCATTTCAGACCAGACATGTGATGAAGAGCGCAGATCTTGGCCACCTCCCTCGCTTTCCACCCCCTCTGAAATGACAGGGAATCACTGAAATGCCTTTCCATTGACTTGCTCTGCCCGTCTGAGTCTTCCCTTATGTGCTCCGAAAGCCATGCTGTGTTTGGTCTGGAAGTCAGAGCCCAGCCCCACAGTTTGATTCCTCAGACTCACCAAGTCAGACTAGAGCAGCCGCCGGTGCCTCCTGGAGACTCCAGAGACACAGCAAAACCAGTGCTGGGAGTAGAAAGGTGGCTGTAGCCGGGACTGTTTCCCGTTGCCTAGCAGCCAGCCGGCCTCTACCGTGCGCACTGCGCCTGTGCAAGACCTATCGCCACGGCAACGCTTCAGCCAACCGCGGATCTAGATTTAGGAGCGGGCCGCCCACCCGAGCTCATCAATGTCTCCGAAGCATTTTCTACGTCGCTGGTTGGTGAGAGGCCGCACCGGGCCCGCCCAGTTCCTCCTCCGCGCTGGGAACTGAGCAGTGCCCAGGCCGGTAGGCGGGGCAGCGGCAAGAGGTGCGATGTTCTGTTCCCTCGCTTATCCACCACCCACGCTCCTTGATCCTGCAGGAATCTTTTCTGTTCCTCTTCCAGAGGCTTAAGACTGACTTGACGTTCGCCTTAATCTGGTTAGAAGAAAGCAAGACTCTCTGGAGAGGGAGATGCGTTGTGTTGGCAGGTCGGGTCCCACTCTCAAAGGGAGCGACCATCGTCCTTCTCCACCCACCCCCTCCTCCCCGGAGTGCCCGAAGGCGCGAGAAATGCGGGCTCCTTCCCCCCTCAAACGGCACCGTGTTTTTTCAACTATCGTTCTTTTCCACCTGGAAGATAAGCCAGTGTCAGACGTAACAGGAGCCCATAGTACTGAGTCTCAGCGCCCTGTACCAAAGCAGACCCTGGATCTCGTGCTGGGGGTTAGACCCGCCTAATCAAGGCCCCCGAAGGCCGCTGCTGATGCTGTAGGGAGGCCGCTCGGCAGGAGCCCCGCGCAGGCTGCTTACCGAAGATGCCTTAACGCAGTTAGTGATCAGACCTTGCACCGGGAGACAGAACCCTGGTTTTCAACCGCTCCGCCAAGATGACGTAATCACCACTGGAGCTCATTATCTTTTGAACTTTTTGGTCTTTTTTTTTTAACCTTGATATTTGTTTCATGCCTTGAATGCCAAGCCCTATGTGAAGTGCTTTACCTATCATACATCCTGCATTTTCTCAATCCTAACATGTTCAGGTATGTATTTTACATGCTAGTTGTGGCACCATCTACAAGGTCGAGAATGAGAAAGAGAGCATTTTAATACCGGAAAGTAGGACATGAAACAAAAATAAACGATGGAAAGTTGTGCGGTCTCGGACCAAGGTAGGTGCGCGCATGCGCACAAAATCCGTTACCTGCGCAGATGTAGAAGACGTATTCCGATTTTACATAGAAATTGGCCACCTGCTTTCTGTTCTAATATTTGATGCAGCCCATGTGTTATGGCAGATAATTCCCCTGTCACTTGTGAGTTATAATACCGACAAGTCTCAGATGTCTGGGAAGAGCCCAGTCTCTCCCCCACGTCACTCAGAGGCTGTGGATTTCTGTAGCTTCTCCCTGTAGAGGTCTGTGCTGTGCATTCCCCACCAGTAGTACCAGCATCACTGATTAATTTATGTCTTCTGCATAAACAGGGTAACTTTTTAAAAATACATTTGAAATGTAGTGGAGGGTATTTCATATGATGAAAAGTAAGATACACCATTTAACAGTTTAAAAGCAATAAACATACATATGAACTAAGATTTAACCTGATTAAAATATGCCTCAGAATCCAGAAAATTAGGCATCACATCGTTTGTCCTAAATTTTCACATTCTGCCTCAGACTGGACTGGCTCCAGGCTGGATACAAGTGGGAACTTATTCTACAGACATGGAGAGCCCCCAACTTGTGGCTGCTCAGGATAGGGTGCAGGAGGCAGGGGACAGGCCTAACTTCAGTCTCTTAGGTAAACCAGGCAGAAAGATAGAACATCAAGAAAAGCTCCTGTCTTCTGTGACTTGCTCTACAGAATCTAATTTACAATCTGGCTGGGAAAATGCCCCAAATATTAAAAATCTTCAAATGACCAGCTCTCAACCATGAAATATGTACAGTCCTTAAAACACCCCAACTCTCCCCTAAACTCCTGTCTCATAGTTGATCAAAGTTAGGTGCAGCCTTAGCCAGCAAAGACTCAGAAACAGGACTCAGAGAGGTGGGTGCAGGACGAAGGCTGACAGCCTAGAGCCACACTTCTTTGTCAAAGGGCCCCAGAATAAAAACAGTGTGTGGGTGTGCACGAACATGTGTGCCCATGACTGTGTTCTGTCTCTCTGAGACATTTTCTATTTCTCTCCCCACACATACTTCTTGTTGGTCCCCTTAATCTCATAGAACTGGGATGACCACCTAGATTAGGCAAAAGAAAGACAAACTGTAGTGATCAGCCAAATCTGATAAGGCAAGATCTTTCACCTGGAAGCTGGAAACATCACTACAGTGCTCCAAGAATTATATGCAAAGTCCAAAGGACAACAGGCCCTGCTCGGAGGTTCCCCTGGTCAAATCCCTCACTTAGATGCACCTTGTGACCTCCAGCCATATTCCTTACTCCTTTGCCCAGGATGAGAAGCCAAACCCAGTGGAACCTGGCACCTGAGCGGTCATCCCATGAGGGATAACCCTCATGGTTATCCCTCCACCATGAAGTGCAAGTGGCTCCCAGGGCAATTCCTGTGCCTGAGAGACCAAAGGGCTGGACAGTGAAGATGAGACTGAAATCAGCCAGTTTGGCTTTGAACGCCCTCCTCAACCACCCACAGAAACCCAGCGAGACCAGCTCCTACAATGGTCCTTGATCCATTTGAAAGGAAGCAGTGCAGAACTCCACAGCTCTTTCTGCCTACAAGCTTGTTAGTCAGCCAATCCACACACATTCACCAAACAGCCACCCATATTTAGCCAAAGACAGATGTTTTCATTAATTCCAGTAGTTTTACAGCTCAAATTTGGATATACTGCACTTAAAGGCCATCCTGCCCAAACAGAACCTTTTTTTGAACAAATATATATATATATATATATATATATATATATATATATATATATATATATATATATATATATAAATTGATTTTAAAGAGAGAGGAAGGGAGAGGGAGAGAGAGAGATAGAAACATCGATCTGCTGCCTTCTACACGTCCCCTACTGGGAATCAAGCCCGCAAACCAGACATGTGCCCTGAATGGAATTGAACTGGTGACCTTTGCTGCATGGGATGATGCTCAACCAACTGAGCCACACCAGCCAGGGCAAGAGCACGTTCTTAAGATCGACCCAGCAAGGGGGTGGTTTCCTCTACTTATGATATTCTTCTGGGATTTGTATACTGAAAAGCTCAGGCTCTTCAGTTTCTCTAAAGTTTCCTTAGAGATTTTCCCCTCCTGGTCAGTTTTTTGAGAGTCCACTACCAAAAAGAAACATTTTGATTAAATAAAATGTAAGCTACGTTTATACAAATAAAAATAAACAGAACAATATTTCTATAGTGTACTATCCCAGTGTCAGAAACTTCAAAACTGGAAATTGTCTAGTCATGGTCATTCAGAATGTGTTCAATTTTACCTAATCGGCCCAGAAAGAATTGCATTTTGAAAAATTAACAATGCCAAGTTGTATTGTTTCTTGATCTGGGTGTTATTCACATGGATGCATTCATTGGGTAAAATTGCAGCAAAATATGTTTATGAGATGTAAACTTTTCTGTAAGCATACTAAATTTGAATTTTTAAAATCACTAGTACCCTCTAGGAAATTAGAGAATAAGTACACAACTCCCAGAACTGCCCTAAAATGTTAGGCTAGATATCCAAATTCTAGGCCATATGTGGGCCCTAGACCTTCCCAGTTTTCAGAAACCAGGACTCTTTCACCCTAGTCCACAGGTTCTGAGAACAGTTTAGTCTGTTTAACACCAATACTCACATTCATTAGAGGAAAACTGAACAATCATTAGCATTAGGTCTGTAATATACACTTACTTCTGTATGAATCAGGTTAGTGGGATTTTTTAATTGCCCAAAAATTAAACATCATCACTGTTATAAGTTTTAAAAATCATCAGAACCTACACTAACAAATTCTTATACACATGGGTCCCTAATAAGGACTATGGATTCCCCAAGTGAAGTCCAATTTCCTTATTTCCTATTTACTTTTACAATTTTATGACATAAAGTTGTCTTACAATAAACTGCACATATTTAAAATCTATATTTTCAAGTTCTGATATCTCTTTACCCATTAAATTATCCCCACAATCAACAACAACAAAAAATTTCCTTTTCCACCAAAAGTTTCCTTGTGCTCCTCTGTGATCAGACCTTTTCTACATCTCCCTCCCCAGACAACTACTAATCTCCTTCTTGTCTATAGGTTAATCTGCATTTTGAGTTTTCTATAAATGAAATCACACACATATATTTTCTTGGTCTAGCTTCTTTGAGAATAATATCTTGAGATTTATTTATATAGTTGCATGTATAAGTCCTTCATTACTTTTTATTGTTCAATATTCTACTGAATGGGTATACAATAATTTATCCATTCACTTGTTCATGGACATTGGTGGTTCCCAGTTTTTGGCTCTTAGAAATAAAGCTTCTATAAACATTCATATTCAAGTTTTTTTGTGTAGCTATATGTTTTCATTTCTCTTGGGCCAGTACTTTGGGGTAGAATGATTGGGCTGTATAAGAGGGTATATTTAACTTTTGAGAAACTGTCAGGATTTGGGGAGACTTCTGCTTCCAGCCAATATAGAGCAAAAGGGACTGGATTTATCTCCTAGCCTTAAAACACTAAAAATATAGAGCCTTGGGTACACTAGTCAGAAGCGTAACATTTGACTTGGTGGAGAAGAATTGGCTTTAGACCATGCATTTTCGACAGAGGCAATATCATCCCCAAGGAGGCGGGTTCTGGGAGTAGGAGGGCAAAAAATATTTTTTATGTATAGAGCACAGAAACACATATAACACATAAACAGAGTATATAAAAAGTATAGTATATAATTTCACATAAAAAGTACAGTATATAATTATATACTATAGTATATAAATAGTATAGTAACATAAAAAGTATAGTATATAATTTCATGGGGGGTCGTGCATAGAAAAAATGATGTCTAAATAGATTTGTGGGGGGTGGGGGGGGGAGGAGACAATAATGGAAAAACAAAACCAAAAACAGTTGTTCTACAGGCTGCTCTGATCCTGCCTAAGAAAACTTAAAAGCAAGATTTGAAAGGATTAAACTGTTCTTAAGTAAATGAACTGTGACCTAGAAAAAAGCTTAAGAACATATTAAACACACACAGAAATATCCAGTGCCAATAATGTGAAATCCACAATATCTGGTATCCAGTAGAAAACTACCAGGCATGTGAAAAAGTAAGAACATATGAGAAGAAAAATCAATTAATTGATCATGACCCAGAAATAACACAGATAACAGTAGACAGGGACATTAAAAGAATTCGTATAACCATATAAGAAAGTGTTGAAACGTGTCAGCGAGTTAACGGAGATGCACGGCCAAATTGTAAAGGAGCACTTTATTACACCGGTGGGCTGTTACACCCAGCGGGCTGGGGGTCTACAGCTTCCCCAAATCCTCAGCCCCGGGACTTCTTTGTTGCCCGCTTTTAAAGGCACAAACTACAGAGAAAAAAAAACCACATTCTCTTGGCGCCGCTTTTGGCACCGTTAAGGGGGGCTGATACAGAGAAGGGGGGAGAGGAGCAGGGCAACTATTAATCTTTTTTTTCTCATGGTTTCTCTGAGTTTCCCAAGGCCATCCTCAACCCCTTATCTTTACAGTTTTCTTTGGGTGTCTCAAGGCCCTTATGTTTACAGAAAAGAAACTGCCAGGGTGTGTACGTGCAATAACTGAGGGTCAGAATGGAGTTATTACAGAAAGTGTGAGCATGTTAAGGTGAGACACGGGACGAATAAAGAGACATGAATCAAACTCCCAGAGATGAAAGATAGATCATTTGAGATGAAAAACACTGAATAGACTAAATACTATAAAATAGACTAAATACTATATAGAAAAGATTAGTAAACTTAAAGACATAACAATAAAAACTACACAAAATGAGAGCAAAGACAAAAAGAAAAGAATAACAGGGCATCAGTGAGCTGTGGGACAACTTTGAGCAGCCTAATATATATATATTTGGAATCCCCAAAGTAGGGTGGGGGCAGAGGGAATAAGGGATGAAATATGGTTAGTAATAAAAAAATTTAGAGAAATAATAACCAAAAAGAAGAGAGTGGAGCAAAACCTATAAAGGGCTGAAAGAAAAATATCATCCACATAGAAAACTTCTGGATAAAACAGACTTTTTCTGATATACGAAAGCTGAAATACCCATCCCCTGCAAAGCTGCACTACAAGAAACATGAAAAGAATTCCCTCCCGCAGAGGAAATCTAATACTACTTGAGGGAATGAATGGTCACTAGAAACAGTAACTAAATGGGTAAACACAAAATCATTCTTTCTCATTTTAAACATGACACTAAAAATAATCAAAATAATAGCATGATGAAAAAGTTCTGTAATTGGATAGTGGTAATGCTTCCACAACACTGTAAATATAAAATTTACACTGAATTGTACACTTAACAAGGAATAAAATGGTAAATTTTATGTTAAACACACAAGAGATTTGACAGACAAAACAAACAGCTAGATGTTAGAATGAAATCCAACTGTATTAATAATCAAATTGAAATAATCATATATGACAAATCAATTAAAAGGCACAGATTGACAGATTGGATTTAAAAAGACAACTTTAAACTATGCTGCCCTTGTAAGATCTGCTTTATTATTTTAATGTTATACCTTTATTGTGAAATAATACAAATTTAAGGAAGAGTTGCAAAAATAGTATAGAGTTCCTGTATAGAATTCACCCAGCTTCTCCTAACAGAAAGTTATAGAACCACGGTAAAAATTACTGAAATTAGGAAACTGGCATTCATGTAATATCATTAACTAAATTATATTAATTTGAAATTTGTCCGTGATTCCATTAATGTCTTTTTTCTGTTCCAGGATCCAACTCAAGATCCCCCACTGCCTTTCTCTCTCATATCTCTCAGTGTCCTCTACTCTGTGATAGTTCTTCAGTCTTTCATGATCTTGACCCTTGAAGCACTGTTACTTTGTGTCATGTTCCAATTTGGGTTTGCCTGTTTTCTAACGGTTAGACAGGTGTTTTGGGAAAGAACACAGAGCACTGTACAGTATTTTGTTTACACAATTAGAGCCAGAAGAGAAAGGAGAAAGCGTCTACAGTTTGCCCAGAAACATTATGCGACTTCAGAGAATTTTATATGGGGATTGCCTAGGAAAGAAGGGTCAGAGGGAAGCAAAGTCCAGAAAATGCCTGCCCCTCCCACCTCCAGTCAAACAAACTTCTATGCACAAAAAATCTAAGGACTGCAAAAATCCCTCCTCGGCTGTTCATGTGAATAGTAAAACAGTTGAAGAAAGAAAAAAAGTAGCACCTAGACAGCCTGGAGAAGAGACAGGCCCAGCACGGAGCCCAGCAGTGAGGCTGCCAGGCCAAGGAACAAAGAGAAGGATGGTAATGCTGAAAATTCAAATTCTCAACCAGAAAAAAACAATGACTAATCCCACAGAGAAAAAGGAGACTGAATGTCTTCCTGAAAAAGATGGGAAAAGTGAAAATCATAACAAGGACTGTGAAAATCCTGAAAATACAGGTTCTCAGGATGAAGTACTATTACAGTGAATGATCAGAAACCCACAAACCAGTTCAGGTACAGGAGGAGAAAACGAATGCACACTTTATCCTAAAGAACAAAGGCCACATTTCACATTTTAGCCACCTGTTTGTGATTTCTGTTGTAAGCATTTTATTGTTTTTTATTTTGGATGACAATAAGTTTAATAAGAGTAAGGAGTTCATCAGTCAAAAAACAATCAATGTAGTTGACCATGTCAACAGAATTAAGATGAAAAATTATGGTTATCTCAAGAGATGCAGAAAAACCAGTGGGCAGAATTTGATACAATTTGTGATGAAAACTCTCAGCAAACTAGAAATAAAACTTCCTTAATCTAATAAAAAGCATCTACAAAAACGTACAGCTAACATCATCCTTAAAGGTAAAAAGATCGAATAAGCCCTTGCCAATTTGGCTCAGTGGTTAGAGTGTCAGCCCGAGGACCAAAGAGTCTTGGGTTCAATTCCCAGTCAAGAGCACATACCTGGGTTGCAGGTTTGATCCCCCAGCCCAGTTGAGGGAGGCAACCAATTGATGAATTGATGTGTCTCTCTCACATCGATATTTCTCTCTCTCTCTCTCTCTCTCTCTCTCTCTCTCTCTCTCTCTCTCAAATCAATGAATAAAAATTTAAAAAATAATAAAAGTTTCGCCCTGGCCGGTTTGGCTCAGCGGTCAGAGCGTCGGCCTGCGGTACAGAGAGACCCGGGTTCGATTCCCGCTAAGGGCATGTACCTCGGTTGCAGTTTGTCCCCGGCCCTGGTTGGTTGTGCGGGTGGCAGCCGCTCGATGTGTCCCTTTCACGTCGATGTTTCTCTCTCTCTCTCTCTCTCTCTCTCTCTCTCTCCCCCTCCCACTCTATCTAACAAAAAATGAAAAAAAAAATAATAAAAGTTTCTAAACAGTGTTTAATGGTGAGGAAGAGGAAACTCAAAATGATAACAGGAAAAACAACAAGCTAGTTTTCACTCTGCAAAAAGTTTCTTTTTTGTTGCACTGCTGGCCTGTGTCTTGAGCCTTTTCAAACCCCTGACTTACTCAAATGATTTAAAACTCTAAGAAACAGCTGGAATCCATGAGGATAGACTCTGACCCCATGTCTCCGAGCCTGGGCAAGCCCATAAAATGCCAGGTTTGCCACGAGCCTGATGGATGCCTCCCAGGCTGGTTTCTGAAGGCAGCAGCCTCTTCTCTCTGTTTCTGGGGCCAGCACCCTGGAAGGTGCAGGGGGACAAAAGGACAGCGTGTGGTTCAGTCTTACTGTCTCTGTGTCATGTGTTTATGGGGTGTTCCTCCTATTTTAGGACCTGATTAATTGGATTCTCACAGTGCCTATACTTTTCCTGAGAGTCACTATGCTCTTTTCAAAGCCAAACTCACTTTCCCTGTGCAAGAAAATGCAAAGAATATAGAGTTGGAAGGAGGCAAGACCAGGTTTTGAGCCCTGAGCAAGTGGCCTGTGCCTTCTTTTTTTCATCTGAAAAATGGGAAAACAATGAGCTCCACAAGGAGGGAGAAGTCCACCTGAAGATCATTTGACACAGTGCCTGGCACAATAAAAGGCTCGAAAATATAACTAGTGTCGAGCAGCTGCTTAGTAAGGAAGACACTGAGCGGGGGGCCGCACTGCCGGAGTCTGAGTGTTGGTTCTGTCACTTACAGCCATGTGGCCTGGGGCAGGTCCCTTCAACTCTGTACCTCAATTTTCTCTTCCCTAACGTAGGAATAACGAGAGCACCTGCTTGGTGGGGACTTGTGAAGAATGAATGAGTTAATATATATACAGCGCTAAGAACGGCACCTGGCAGAGTAAGTTCTTAATAAAAATCTTAGCCATTCACTAGAATAGAAATTAGCAAATTATTTTTCCTATCTCATGAGGTTGTTGGGTCATTTATATAAAACAATCCATAAAAGTACTTAGCAAAGCTTTTAGTTCATGTTAAGTACTACGTTCGATGGTTATTATTACTATGATTATTTATTGGTATTTTACTGTATTGAATGGTTCAGTAGTATAATACAGATTTTTACATTTCTAACAACAATAATATAAATGATATGCTGTCATGAGTTTATAAAAACAGTATTTTTACATATATCTAAGAAAAGATGTGAACTGAAACGGGTTTTAATAAATATAAAGAAGACATAAAATTTACTAGTTTTTCTTGAAATGTCTTATGTTACTGTTTTCTGTGTAATACAGATTTTCTGAGTTTTTAATGTTTTGCTATTTGAGTTTGTTAAAGATATATTTCTTTTTTTCAGTCCCCTGGGTCCTCACTGTCAAAAAGGGCTTCAGTGCCACCAGATTAAACCTGTAGTTAGAAGTGTTGGCAGTTTGAAGAAAGATGATATCAATGTCCAACTTAACTCAATACTTAATATCTCCTTACTGGGCCGTATCTATCATGATCTATGAACCAATATTTTTGTTGTTGTTGTTAATCCTCACCTGAGGATATTTTCCCATTGATTTTTTTTGTTTTTGTTTTTGGTTTTGTTTTTAGATAAAGTGAAGGGAGGGAGGGGGAGACAGAAAGAGAGAAACATCGATGTGAGAGAGACACATCGACTGGTTGCCTCCCACATGTGCCCGGACCAGGGCCGGGGATTGAACCTGCAACCCAGGTACATGCCCTTGACCGGGAATTGAACCCACAACCCTTCAGTCCACTGGCCAATGCTCTAACTGCTGAGCCAAACTGGCCACGGCTACGAACTAATATTTATTATTTATTTATTTGCTTATTTATTTTTATCTTTATTGTTGAAAGTATTACAGATATCCCCCCTTCTCCCCCCTATTTGAACTAATATTTTTAATAAATCCTCTGATAACTTCCTTAATCACCTTGGAAATAGTGTAATTACATTAAACTAAATGTAACTAAATTAAACTCTGACATTTTGAAACTGTGCCTCTTGACAGAAATAATTAGCATTACTGGGACTTTAAAACTACGTACAGACAGTGTCCTAATCCCTCAAACTGAAGATGGCAGTATTACTACGGAGTACAACTGTCACGGAAAAGCTTTGTGCTGTCCTTTCTATACTGAACACATAGGTGTTAGTGTTTGGTAAGAAATGGCGGGTACAGAGATAACTATAGTTTTGCAAACATTTTAACAAAGTGCTCTACTTTGCTATTTTGCCCAACAAGTTAGGGATGATAGTCTGGTCGGTTCTGCAGCAGGCCTTTCGGACTCGGAGAGGACGTGCGGGGTGAGAGCAGTCCCCTCACGTGCATCAGCCCGGAGGCACGTCCGAGTTGCTGTCATCCTGGAAGAGACGGAGTCACACGGACTTTCTCTGAGTCCTGCCTGGGTATGCCCAGTGCAGAACATTCGCTGAAGGTGAAATTAAACTAAAAATCTCAGAAATCAGAAACTAACTAGCCTGGGAGGAACATTTGTGGCTCCGGGACTTCTACAACAACATTTATTTTTCTAAGTAAAGAAGTAGCAAAAGGCGGCCCCCAGTGCTGAGTAACCCAAATCTGTCACCTTGCCTCAGCTTCAGGGTCTCAGAGAGCCTTCCAGCGGTCAAGAAAAGCACAGGCCACTTTCATAATAAACCAAACTGAAAAAGAGAAAGAGAGAGAGAGGAAAGAAAAAGAAATTCAGACATAGGGTTACAAAATTTGTGGTATGTATTTTTTGAATTATGTAAGAGTTTATTGGAGCCAAACTGAGGACATATGCCGGGGAGCAAGAGCTCAAATGTTCCTCTGTGGTGCACTTTAAATGTCAATATCTAAGAAGTAAACAATCCAACCCATACGTACACACACATACACATCTAGTTTAATGTAATTACACAATTTCCAAGGTGATTAAGAGAGTTATCAAAGGATTTGTTAAAAATATTGTGTCATAGTTCATGACAGATATGGCCCAGTAATGAGATAAGTATTGACTTAAATTGGAAAGTGATATCATCTTTTTTCAAACCTGCCAACACTTCCAAGTATAGGTTTAATCTGGTGACATTGAGGACCCAGGCCAGTGGCCCTACTGCTGTTACTCTTTTAGGCCCTGGGCCTTTGCACATGGTGTACCCAGCTCACAGAAATGCCACTGACTGGCTTTCTAAAGTCATTTCTCATGTGGTCAAGTGAGTGGATCAGCCCAAGAGTCTGGGCTGAACCCTTTAAAAAAAAAATCAGTTTTATGGGATCATTGATCTTTGAGAAAGAGAACCACTTTGGTCTTTTGTTTCCAATTCATCATATTAATCAAAAGGCAGCCTAGAGAAGAATGACAAGGAAAGGTTGATAGAGTCATAGGGCTTGGGTAGGTGGCTGTGGAGGACAGGAAAAGGCTAAGTAGGAGGCAAAAATGAGGACATACATTCTCAAAGGAACTTACTCATGAGGGCTCTTTCCATAACAGAGGAGCCCCAGTAACAGAAGAGGGGTTTGGAAACTAACAAAAGCCTTCTGAGAGGAGCATGCTGGTCCAAGTTTGGGCCAACACTGAACTACGTTACTGCTCACGCAGCCATTAGCTCTGACTTGATAGGAAGGCAGGAGGTTTCCAAATTGGGCAGAGATTGTCCACTTCTCTGAAATTTTATTTGCAGATATCAGAGGAAGCTTCCGTTTTTCCATTCCCCAGGAGGAGTCAGGAATGAGGAAGTGGGGGAGAAAGAGGAGGAAAGAGAAAGAAACATTGATTTGTTGTTCCACTTATTTATTCATTCATTGATTGACTGCAGATCAAACCCACAATCATGGCATATGGGGATGACGCTCCAACCAACTGAGCTACCTGGCCAGGGCTGGAACCAGTGAGTCTTGAGTTGGGGTGGATGGAGCCTGAAGCTTGGGGACTTGGGTGTAAGACATAGAAAGAGGGAACAGACATAAGGGAGGGGAAGGGGTAGCAACCAGCTGGCCTTACAATGGGGGGAAGAATGACCCTGTGGAGAAGAACTCATGGAAAAGTCTGGTCCTTGTTAAAATGACGGTTTACCCATTTATCAGATGGGCAGTAGGAGAGTCAAGTGAGATGGCAGAGGGACCAGAGGCTTAGGACTTGGGGCCTTTTTCTCTGATGACCTGTTCTTGCTTCTCAGAACTTTTAAGAGGCACTGCTAAATACTTTTACTGGTTAGTAAGAGGGTTATGAACGTTTTGATACCTCTAGTCTAGGATTTTTGCAGGAGCCGAGTACCTTTGTTAAAATGTCAGGTTTGATGGTTTTCCAGTGATTTTCTGTTTCTCCCAAAATATAGTCCTAAATCCTTTCTGAGGCCTGCAGGGTGCTTTAGGACCCAGCAGTGCCCTGCTTCCTCTTCTGACCTGTCTCTGCATTCTCCCCTGACACACTGCAGACATCAGGCCCTTTGCTTTCCTCTGTTGCAAACGACCAAGCTCCACGTTCCACCTTGGCACTGACGTCCCCGATACCCCAAAGCGTGCACCCTCACCTCCTCTAGACCTCGTTCCCTGCCCTGTGAGTGTGTGCTGCTGCCGTTCAAAGTACCACCGCCCTGGGGGCTTACACAGCACACATTAATTTCCTCAGTTTGAAAACTGAAAATTCAAGGCCAGGTGCTAGCAGGATGGGTTTCTCCGGATGGCCAGGAGAGAAGGACCTGGTCCAGTGCCCTCTCTCTCTCTCTCTCTCTCTCTCTCTCTCTCTCTCTCTCTCTCTCTGTCTCACAGAGAGCTGTCTCCTTCCTGTGTCTTCACATGCTCTTCCCTACCTGTCCGTGCCTAAACTTTCTCTTCTTAAAGGTCACCGGTCATAATGGACTAGGGATCACCCTAAAGATCTCATTTTAGCTTATAAGCACAGTAAAGACTGTATCTTTAAATAGAGTCACATTTTGCCCTGGCTGATGTGGCTCAAAGGTTAGAGTGTCAGCCTGAGCCCCAGAGGGTCTCGGGTTCGATTCCTGGTCAAGGGCATGTACCTGGGTTGCAGGTTTGATCCCTGACCCCACCTGCAGGAGGCAACCAATCAATGTGTCTCTCTCACATCGATGCTTCTCTCTCTCTCTCTCTCCTCCTGCCTTCCCCCTCCTTTCCACTCTAAGAAAAATCAATGGAAAAAATATCCTCAGGTAAGGATTAACAAAAAAAATAATACATAAATAAGTAAATAGCATCACATTTTGAGATACTGGAGGTTTAAAATTCTGCATATAAATTTAAATGGTGGGTGGTAGGGGAAAACACAGTTTAGCCCATAACAGCCTCTCATCAGAGGAGACTCCCTGATCTATCTGAAATAATGTTCCTATTAACTGGCACACAGTTATTCATTTACTTTTGAAGGCCTCCCTTTACTTAAATGTCAACCCTAGAGGGCCCATTCTTTGTTTTGTTAACTGATGTAGGTTCAGGGCCTCGCTCACCACCTGGAGAGGAGCAGGCCCTCAGTTAATACCCATGAGCACATGAACACATATTATGAAGCCATTAGAAACTTCTCTGCAACAAAGCAATGACAGAGAAAGATGTTCAGGGTATACTGTTAAGAAAAAACAGTGGTTTTTAAAAAATTGCATGTGTAGCATAGTTTTAATTTGAAATCATAAACGTGTAATTTGTCTTTATTAAAATAAAGCTTGGAGGGATATGCAACAGAGTGCTAATTGGGTTGGGATTTTTATTTATTGTGATTACTCTCATTTATGTGTATTTTCTAATTTCTATTCCGTGAATATATATTACTTCCATACGAAGAAAAAGACAGCACAAGTTATTAAAAGTTATTAGAAGATATTTTGTCATAACTTATACTGGCTATGAAGTGAGAAAAATACCTGATTTTCTTTTCCAGTGGGGAATGGTGGGGAACCGAGCAGGTGACAGTTTCTCAGGGCCTCGTGGCCGAGGGCACAGCCTATGAAGCCCCACAGTCAAGGCCTCACTTGCCACTTTCCAGATTGATTATCTCGGGCATTTCTGTCACCTGTACTGAATCTCAGTTTCTCATCTGGAGAATGGGGTGATCAGGATACACATGAGACTGGGGGCTCTCATCTCTGGAGCAGGCGCTAATTGGATTATTATATCTCAATGACTTGGAAATTTCAGAACACTGAGGGTGAGAGACCAGCCCAAGTATATGGCTGTCCCTTTAGTCCCTTTCCAGGGCAGGCCAAGCACTGTGGAGACACCCCTCACACTGCTTCTGGGTGTAAGGCCCGATGCGGGGGAGATGAGTAAGACACCTGTTAAGGTGCCAGATTTAAGGGGGCACCAAAAATTCAGTAATCAAGATCAACAATATTTTTTAAATAAAATTTTATAAAAATCTATAATAAAATATCAGAAATTTTAATGGAGACAGAAAAAGCATTACTGATTTCTTTTATGCCTCAGGCTCCATTGTGCCTCAGCTCAGCACCGCTCCCAGCCCACAGCCTGAAGGTGGGGAACCTTTAATTATTGAAGTCATTATTCATTAATACTTGATTATACTTAATTATCCAAATTATCTTGACTCTAAAACTGGCCTGGCTCACTCTGTGACTGTTTGGCCGTCAGTCAAGGCCCTGGAAGAATACCAGCAGGGAACGTGTATTTTCTGACCCTGTTCATGTCCTTCTCCTCCACAGACACCTGATTACAATTGCTACTAATCAGAGCCTTCTTGCCTCCTTGAGGACTCCGAGGGGCAAGATTCTCCCTGTTCTTGTGCAGAAACATAAAATGCCAGGAAGGCACGATTTCTACCCCAAAGTGTGCTAAGCAGACTTTGCAGATGTTACAGACTCCTCCGCTGATCCTTCTGGGGAAGGGCACGGAGACCTTCAAGTACGTTGCTTCAAAAACAGGCAACAGCAAACAGTGGGTTCATTCCATGTACTTCCCAGGGAAAGGCAAAATCCTTATGTAATGCGGTCAGCTGGTTCTATGTGGAGAGTTTCCCTGAAGGGCTTTCATGTTACTGCATCACTGGATTTTTGTGGGTGTTAGTTAATGCATGTAAAGCACTTCACAGTGCACATTCCCATGGAAAATGTTACTTAATGACATTAAAAAAAATTTTTTTTAAAGAAAGGAATTTGTGGGTTTTTTTCTTTTTTATTATTAGAGAGAGAGGAAGGGAGAGGGAGAGAGAGAAACATCAATGAGAGAGAACATCGATTGGCCACCTCCTGCATGCCTCCACTGGGGATTTGGTCCACAACCTGGGCATGTGCCCTGACTGGGAATCAACCAGTGACCTCTTGGTTCATGGGTCCACGCTCAACCACTGAGCCACACCAGCCGGGCAGGAAGGATGACATTTAAAGGGTGGCTTTTATGCAACCGTTTATTTTACATAGGACAATGCATTTGCTGATTCCATACATTCTGAGTTGCTCCATTAAAGTAAACACTGGAAATATGTGATGTTCTTAGCATATAGATTTTAGGAAAGGTTTTTGCTTACTTCTCTCAGTTTTACATATATGTTATTTTCAAATATATAAATTGGAATATCATAAAATAAACTTAATCCATGGCAAATCTGTTTCAGAAAACCCCTGCAGAAATCTGTTTCTTCTAGCAAAAATGATAAAATTAAAAACCTCAGAGACCAAGTTTAAAGGGGATAATTTGACTGCTAGGTAGTGCATAAGACTTTGACTTGGTTACAGTAACTTTAGCTTAGTCCGTTGTAAGGTCTGAATGAACCTAGTACAGGGAAGAAACTGGCTTTGAGAGTATTTCTTTAATTGAAGAAATGTTGCTCATCACACTTCCTCCTTCCTTTCCCATATCTTTTGGATCACATGTTTCCCAGGGTAATGAAACACCTTGCAATTATGTATCTATGTTCAGCATGCCGGCTGATTCCTGGGAGACCACCTGCTATGAGGGAGGTCCAGCCAGTCCCACATGTCCCAGCTCACAGGCCAGGCTCCTGACATGTGAGTGAAGGAGCCGTCATGGAATCAGGAGACACGACGTGGGGAAGAATCAAGGAACCCAGCTGACCTCCGAAACTGACCAGATGTACGGCTCCAGGTCCGTTTGGGCCAAGCCCAGTTCAAGATCCAGTCCAGCTGAGGCCCCAGTCGTCCTGGAGCAGGGAAGAGCAGTACCCACTGCGCCCTGCCTGACTTCCTCACTCCCAAAATGTGAGCATTATAAAATGTTATTGTTAAAAAAAAAAAAATGCTGTAGGGGCACAGAAATCAGACACAGAGGCACAAGAGAGTATAGAAAATACTGAGAAATTAAGGAATAGTTATAACAAATCTCAAATTCTGATTGTTGGTACTCTCGAAGCAACTTTTTAAATTTCATTTATCCATTCATTCTAGAAAAGTGTATCAAGACAGCTGCAAGCCAGATATACTTATTGCCAGGGATACAGAAAAAAAAAACAAAAACCAATTTATGTCTTCAGGGAATCTCTAGTTTAACTGGGATGTCAAACAGTTACCATACAATGTGGTGCAAGGCTGCCCTGTAGTAAAGGTTTGCAGAAGAAAAGAATTGAACTGGAGATGCAGAATCCCTCAGCCTTGAGGGAGTCAGAGCAGCACTGAGGAGGAGGCTCCGCTTGGGACAAGTCTCAAAGGGTGAGCGGAGGTTTACCAGATGGCCAAGGTGGGGCAGCGCTCCTGTGGCCAGTTTCTCTCTGCCTTTCCTGGGCAAAGCATTGAGTACATAACCAAACTTTTAGAGGAGTCTCCTACTTCCTGTGCAGCAAGCACGCCTGAGCAGAAAGAGCTCCTGGGATGTGGAGCATCGCTGAAGCCAGGCTCGTCCTAGAGGGTCCTGGAGAAGCCTGGCCCGCTCAGGGCCCAGCCTCACCCACCCCTCAGTGCAGGAAGTTGTTAGTTTGTTTCTGAAAGTGGGCTTTCTAGTCCAATGTGACCCTTAAGAAAGGATTTCTGGCCCCTGCATCCGTCCAGTTTGCTGTCCTAATCCTTTACGATAGAAACACTTGAGAGGCCCTTCAGGATGGACGCCCGAATGTGAGGACAGAACAGATCTGTCTCCAGAGCAGGGCGACAGAGCCCTCACGAGGGGAAACATCGTGTTCTCAACCTACGAGCTTTGTTCTAGAAGACGAAATTGGTTCAAAAGACTTCTTTGAACATTTTCCCGCTCTCAAGTTTCATGAAACTCTGACAGCATTTCTAACATCGGCTTGATTTGAGGACGCTTCTGCCAAAAGGGTCCTGGAGGAAACTGAGGGAACTTGTTACATCATTGCAAGAAAACAGTTCTAACTTCAGTAAAGCAACTTGGCTAAGGATTCGGTTCTAAGAGAGTAAAAGTTGACACATTGTAAAAGTTTCAAGATATGAAACCGGTGAAAATGGCGAAGCAGAAATGCTGAGGGAAAGGAGCGTGGGCAGGACTGGGGACAGCGCCGGAGAGCGCCTGGCGTGCGCGCCTCTGCTCCGCCTGGTTGCCAGGTGGACTGGCAGTGAGTTGGTGACTGAGCGAGCGCAGAGGGCTGCTCTTCGTGATGCTGCCGAGGGGCAGACCAGATGCTGTCATAGTCCCTGGGAGCACAGCTGGCATCTGCTGTCGAAAACCAGAGTCTGAGCAGGGCCCCTCCAGTCGAGAAAGGCTCCTCCACCCCCCTGTGGAGGTGACCTGAGGAGGCACTGGTCGTGGGCTGAGAATGATGTTAGATTTCCTGTGGCACTGAGTCCAGTGGACCTGGAAGCAAACAAACCAGTAAACAGCGGGGAAGAGTGCCAGGCCCAGGAAGGCAAAAAGAAACCCGCAGCCTCAACACTGATGGCCCTTCTTATAACTTGTCCCATGAAATGTCCTGAGGTTTGGAACTGCCATCAGAGTAGACATTTAGGGCCAGAACTGACCTGTCCAATGGGCCATCAACTGCCCTGATGGTATGGCAAACTAACACCCTCATTTTTTATTTTCAGAGCATCATATCAAATAAATTAACATTCTCATCCCCATGGACTCACATGGCAGAAAGACACCTACGTGCTGCGAAAAAAAAGAAGGTGGGAGAAGAGCTCAGCAGGTGTGGGAAAGAGACAGGTGGAAGAGGCACTGGGCACTTTACTAATGTGACCGTCAGCACCATCGAATCCCACTGACTGAATAATCCACATTAGAATTCTCTGAAGTTGGAAATGAGAGACGTTGTTCCACATCAAATCAGGTTTAGCAATTCTCAGCATTTTTGTTCCCATATGTCTTTGGGTCTATGATGCTAATGACAGACACTTCCTAGAAAAATGTACATGATACTTACACATAAAATCCTTTTCCTTAAGAACCACTAGTTGTAATACTCAGGATGAAACCCTGTGAGTCTGTCACAGCACACATATAATACGTAATCCAGATCAGTTGACTGCCATAAATTCTCTCACCTCTAACCTAGTTTCATTCTATAGGTTAAGCCTTTCTCCACTTTTTCTATCCTGTTAGCTTAAGAAACGATTATTACAGACCTGCTTATATGTTTTTTATATATGCCTGTAAAGGGCTATGAAATTTTATCATTTAATTCTTGAAACTAAAACTTCCCATATCTGTTCTTATAGATTGTGACATGGAGTGCTAGTTACCTTCCCGTTCTCCCTCTGCATTAGTCATTCAGCTATATAATTACTCTTTGAGCCTCTCTTGCAGCTAGGTACGGCCATGTGACTAAGCGTTAAGCCAGTAATACATAAGCACTGTGCTATGTGGATCTTCTGGAAAATCTCCCTTTTCTTCTTCTGCCCTTCTGTCTGGAATGAATCTACAACAGGGGGAGATCAAGAGCCATCCTTGGCCATGAGTTTGAGGTTTGATGGGCAGCACTGTCTGTTGACCCTTTTACTAAAAATAAAAATCATTAGAATAGGCACCTTGTTTATCTTCATCAAAGCAACATCCCCAGCACCTAAAAAGTGTGTGGCACGGTAAAGGCTCGTGTATTGAATGAGTATTAAATGAATAAAATGAAGATTAGATAAGTTTACTCCAGACTATGTAAAATACTGATCATCAAGTTTTCCCAGGAAATAGTCAGCCATCAGTAGGCAAATGCTAATGTTTTAATCACAAAATCAAACTCTTGCTTAATTCATATCACATTACTCCTAGTAGCTTCCTTTTGCCCTCCCAGATTAGCCACTGCTATAGGAGAGGATTTTTTCTTACTGCTCTCCAATGTTCTCTTCAAACAAAATATTCCCAAATGTATTTCCCTAATATGTCTTCCCAATATTTATCTGCTTGGCAAGTTTACAATTCTTTTCATTTTCAAGGTCATGCATATCTATTTGTGTGTGTGTTGTTAAATGCAGGCAGTATTTTGTAACTTAATCTTAGGTGTTGTCTCAAGTCTACAAGAATCATCCAAAATAGTGTCTAATGACATTCCTAGGACTTCTGCAATATTATTCTTATGGAATGCAGTCACCAGATCCTAAGGTTTTAACTAGACACTGTTTACTGAAACTGAACTTCATCAAATCTTTTCCCATTCCACTGTGTCTTCCCACATGTCAACATATTGCCCCTTCTTGTTACTAAACCTTGCCTATATTTTTAAAATTATTAAATTAAATATTAATCATCCCTGCTTTTCTAATTTTTAAGGTGACTTTTCCCTCCTGCTGTCCTTCTAACAAAAGAAACCACTATCTCTGGTCCTTTTTTTTTTTTTTTTTTTGCATCTTACATAATTAAAGGATTGTAGATGTTTACACCTTTTGCAATTCCATGTCATTTTCTTGTTATTATTTCCAAAGTTATTCCTATTTCTTTTTACTATTTGGAGGAAATAATAAGCTTTATCTTTTACTTTTGTGAATATCTATTTGTACTAACACTCCTTGGTTGTGGCACAAATTTCTTCTCAATTTACCCACCTTTGAGAGAAGATACTATTTGGTTTTTGTTGGGTATATTGAGGTTTGTTGAAGTGTAGATTTATCTACACATTATCCTTTCTTTCCCAGAGTAGCTTTTTTTTTTAAAAAAAGAAGCTTATTAAAAAAGAGAAAAGCAGAGGCCATCAGATGAGCTTTTCCTAAATCTCTCCTCCACCAGAAATGTCCCCATGGTCACACAGGTCCCCTCCCCGTCCTTGCTTTTCTCCCGCCCAAAGCTGCTCCCCTGCTTTGGGCGCATCCACTGTCTTCCCTCTGGGGGGCCTTTTCCTTCATTCTCCCTTCTCCTCCGAGTTCAAACTGGTTTTTCTCCATTGCTCTTACCCTTTAACTTATAAATGTACTCTCGTTTTTTTTTATCTTAAAATAAAAAATCCTGCCTGGCCGGTGTGGCTCAGTGGTTGAGAGTCGACCCATGGGCCAAGAGGTCACTGGTTCGATTCCGGTCAGGGCGCATGCCCAGGGTGTGGGCCCAATCCCCAGTGGGGGGCATGCAGGAGGCAGCCAATCGATGTTCTCTCTCATCGATGTTTCTATTTCTCTCTCTCTCTCTCTCTCCCTTCCTCTCTCTCTAGAATCAATAAAGCAAAATAAATAAATAATTAAATAAATAAATAAATAAAATAAAAAATCCTAACAGTGTGTGTTCCTCTGACCACCACATCTGTGTTCTTAGCCGAGTGTTTGGGGGAGAAGCCGGAGTGCCCGTCTTCAGTGTCTCACCTGGTCACGTCTCACTGCAGCGTCCTGCTGGCACGCACTTCCAATCTGCCTGTTGCCACAACCAATGGCGTGTAGCTGTCCTTCCCTCAGGACAACAGGTAACTGTTTAGGAAATTGTGCATGGGGTGTCTGCCCCCAGGCACTGGGGTAGGTGCTGCTGTAACAGACATGAAAGGCAGCTGTGATCCCCCCTCCCCCATGGGCTCCACTGCTCACTGTTCCTGGGGACACTCAGGGGCCTTGACACTCAGGCTCAGCTCTGTGGGCTTCACTGAAGAGCCGCTGAGACCCCCTTGTTCCCCAAGGCTCCTTTCTCTTTGTTCTTGTTAGTCATGTCTTCTCAAAGCAATCACTTCCATACCCATGGCTTCAATTACTTCTATACACTCTAATGATGATACGATTTTAAATTTTTTATTTAACAATTTTATTTTACACAGGACATCCATCTCATTTACAGAATCAGAGATTCTAAGTTGCTCCATGAAAGCAATCACAAAAATGTGATATTATTAGCATGTCAAGTTTAATACATTTTCTTAATTACTTTTTGGGTTTGATTTAATGTGTGCTATTTTCAAAAATATAAGTTGAGGGGTCACAAAGAAAACTTAGCACATGGAGGTTTATATTCAGCCGTCAACCAGAGACCCCATTCCGATGTTCCAGTTAACAGAGCCCAGCATTGTCTTCCTCCGCACAGCTGTTCCTCTTCCTGCCTTCCGTGCCCAGGAGGAAGCCACTGCTGTCTGCCCAGCCCCCGAACCTAAACCCTGGCCGCCATGTGTGCCCCCCTCTTCCCTTCTCTCTACACGCACGTCTACTCCACTTCGCAAAGGGTCTGGGGTCCTTTCCTTTCCTCCAGTCACTGCCTCTGCCTTCAGATGAAACCCTCACTTCTCCCCCAGATGAATACAAGGTGTCTGAATTGGTCCTGTTGCTTCCCTCAATCTGCCTTATTGTCCAGGTGGCTCAGCCGGTGTGGCTCAGTGGTTGAGCATTGACCCATGCACGAAGAGGTCGCCGGTTCGATTCCCAGTCAGGGCACATGCCCAGGTTGTGGGCCCAATCCCCAGTGGGGGGCGTGCAGGAGGCGGACAGTCGATGTTCTCTCTCATCGATGTTTCTATCTCTCCCTCCCTCTCCTTTTCTCTCTAAAATCAATAACGAAAAATTATTAAAAAAAAAAAAAAAGATGATCTCACTGCGAACCACCTGACAGTGACCCCTCAAATTCACATCACTCAGTTGGTCTACGTCTCCAGGATAAAACTCAAACTCTATCCCAGCATCTACTTCGGGGTGGGCTAGGCTGGGGCTTGAGTCCCAGGTTTAAGCACTCTCCCACTGCGTGGCCTCAGGCGGTGGGACTCTCCAGGCCTTTGTGTTTCATCTGCCTGGGCTCACCGAAGGCAGGAGTGTTTCACACACAGTGTCTGGCACAGAGGAGAGACTTAATGTTGAATCACAGAAAATATATTAAAGATCCACATCAAAAAAATTTTTTTAATCTTGATACACGATTCTTACCTCCCATATTAGCTGGAATCAAATCCTGGCCCCACCCCTGAGCAATCATGTGACCTCAGAAGCACTACTTTACTTCTGTGTCTCAGTTTCTTCTGTAAAGTCTGTAAAATGAGGATTATTTTGGATGGTTAAATACCTCGTTTGAAATAAGATGGGGGCATAGTAAGTGCTTGCCACGTGTTCCTATCATTATCATCATCTTCATCACATCAGGGTAGTGGTACCCCACTTGGTGTTTCTCATTCTGTATGAGAAAATCACGAAGCTTAAAAGCTTTATTGTTGGTGAAAAAAGAAAAATGTGAAACTCCTTTTGTGGAAGGGAGAAACAGAGGCAAGAAATGCAAATTGGTGAATCCCTGCGTTTCTGAGCCGGGAGGGACGAGTTTGGTTCCAATCTTATCAGTGAGGAAGTGGAGGGGTAAGTGTCTTTGAGTCTCATTTTAGACACACTGTCATAGCTCTCTAATGAGAGTAGGACCAGGGCTCCAGGGGTTGCAACCATCAAGATGCAGGTGAAAACTAACAGTTTTGGGGAGGCAAAGAGGAGGAGCATATAGTTACAAAAGCAGTGAACAGTTACAGTGTAACCAAGTTTGGTGAGCAATACATCAAACCAGTCAGCTGTCTGAGCCAGTGGAGTGGAGTCACTGATGAAACGGGCTTGCTGCAGTAACAAATGCCCTCTGCACTTCTCACACAACCAGCAAGCTCCAGGCATCCCGGAATGAATGGAAACCTGAGTCTCCCTTCTACTGGGGGTGGAGGAGAGCAGTGGTCGGCTCGGGGGGGCTGCGTTGCAAATCCTATGCCTTTTCTGTGAGGCGGGCCCATAAGGAGGACTCTGTGTGATTGGTCCCTCACACCCAGGAGACCACAGAACGTGTTCTGGTTGGCTGGCGCCAGCCAGGAGAACTGTCTTCCGTTGAGAAGTTTCAGTTGAGAAGTTTCAGTTGAGAAGTTGGTGTGGAAGGAGGAGAAGCTTTGGCTGTGATCTCTTCCTGAAGTGGTGGTGGTTCTCAGCGCTGGTCTGTTCCCCACCCCATTTAAATGAGTTCGGCTGGTCGCCACCCTCACAGACTAGTCAACTAAAGGGAGGCAGTAGCAGAGCAGCAGAGGGGGTGTGGCTGGGCCCTGAACCCTTCTGGGGCCCTGGGGCCCAGCACCAGGCAATCAGGGGTCTAGTTTGTTCCTGCTGGAAGGGTGCAGCGCCAGGGCTACCCCAGCTGTGCCATTGTTGGGAGGAGGGACTGCTGAAGGCAGGGACGTGAAGGAGGTGATCGATCAAGGAGCGCAGGTGCACCATGGAGAACATGCAGAGCTGTTGCCCGAAGCCCAATGCCACCCCAAGCTGGGCCAGCGCCCAGGGCCAGTAGAGTCAGACTACCAGTCTGACATGTATGAGGTGACAGCTGGAAACATGGTGGCAGTAGCACCATCGCCCACTTCCCCGGAGCCCAAGTTGGATGTTGGAGGCAGTGAGCAACAACCCCTACGGCAAAGCATTGACCCGAAGATGCCCAAAGGTAAGAAGGTAGCAGGCGCCATCCACTCTCCTGTGTACCCCTGGATTTTGTTGTCTCCTGAGTCCCCTGGGAGGGAGTCCCCACCTCAGACTCCCTCTTGCCTGGAGCTGGCTTTTCCAGGGCTGGACGCCAGGGACCAAGGCTGGCTGTGCCTGGCACCCCCACCCCTTGTTCTTTCCCTGTCATGTCTAGCCAGTTTCTTTCTTTCTGTATTCTCTGAACACCCAATTCTTTCCCTTATTTTCAGTTTTCAACCCTGCCTGAGTCCAGTTCTCAGCGATGACTATTTATAACTCCATTTAATGCTTCATGAGACTTTAGGAAGACTTTTGGGTATATTTTGTTCCTTTCTCAGTGAAAACCTTAATACCCCAACATTGGATTATCCATTTTATTGATCCATTCTTACCTCTCCAGATGGCCCCTAGGTGGAGGAACCAGGGAAAAGCTTACTCCCATCTGTTGAGGTGGTTGATACCTGGGGAAATTCATACACAAACCATTTAAAATTTGTTCTTTAAATTCAAAATAGAGACTGACATAGGAGAATCTATATGGTGTTAAGTGAGCTGTTCTCAGTTTCTTCCATTTATAATTTAAACACAGAAGGAAAGAAAATTGTGGGGAAAAAACATAAGTGAACAATGTACAGAGAACAGTTTTTGTTTGTTTTTACCCAAAGGAGAACCCAGAGCGTTCTGATTACTTTAAACTTTCCACTTTTACACAACTATGGGTTAGTCTTATTTCAGAGACTTAACCGTCTTCCCTTTTATATTGCCTCTTCTAAAGAAGAGGTGTTGTAGTTCATGAGAGTGCTGGTCAAAAGCTTCAAAAAGAAAAAAAACCAAAACAATGAATTTAGACTTTAATTTGTAATATAAAGTGTTGGGGTAAGAACCAGATCCTGCACAAGGACGGTGGTCTCCGTGGCTCTCCCCCAACCCCTCCTGCTGGTAGAATCCTGTTCACCTTGAAGACTGTTGGGATGAAAGTTCTAAAGACCAAATGGGGGGGGGGGCGGTAGGATAAGAGGGAGGGGAGAGGAAATGCTTGATTTAAAATAATTCTGGGAGCCTGGCCGGTGTGGCTCAATGGTTGAGCGTCAACTCATGAACCAAGAGGTCACTGGTTCGATTCCCGGTCAGGGCACATGCCCAGGTTGTGGACCCAATTCCCAGTGGGGGGCATGCGGGAGGCAGCCAATCAATGTTCTCTCTCATCGATGTTTCTATCTCTCTCTCCCTCTCCCTTCCTCTCTCTCTAAAATAAATACATAAATAAATAATTCTGAGTAACAATGTGGCTAGTGACGACTATGTTCTTTGAAGTAGAAAACATTCTATCATAAAGATGTTAAAGTGTCATTTGTTGATTTGTTTCATTTAAATGCCAAATTATCTCATTATTTCATAGGTGCAATGTCTTATAGCTCATTATATTTAAACTTTAGTTAAGCTCTTAATTTCATTAAAAGTTAGATTAATTAAGCCTGTGGATTTACCCAGGTGGTGAACATGACTTTGTAACTGGGAAGTACTCTTTTTTCAAAATATTTAAATATTGTAAAAAAAAATGAACACATTTTGTGAGTTAATTGTAGCTTTAAACAAAAGGCAAATAATTGTGTGTGTAAAACTGCATAATTCTGCTTGGTGCTGTATGGTAAGCCTCTGAGTGATTTTACAAACCAGTTAGTAGATGGCTGGTGTTAGTAGATAATCGTGTTAGAGACCAAAAGAGGACCTTTATGAAATTCTTTTAAGATTCACAACTCACTTTCTTGTATATATCATTGGGCCGTCTAACTACAAATAGGCCCATGTGTGCTCCCGGTACTGCTGACGGGGGAAGCAGACACCTAGAGATGCCAGGTGACTGACAGCTGCTGAGCAGAAGAGGCCGGCGTGGGTGACACGCACGCCCAGGTCAGCTGTGGTGGGGCTCGGAAAACTCTCCAGAATGCAGCTCACATTTTATGACTTCTCCATAAAGCAGGCCTATCTTCACTTACTCCAGTGTTGATTATTTCCATTCAAAATTATGATACCCAACTCAGAAGCAACACCTACCTCTCAATCACATGTTTATAAACTCATTATAATGAATAAGAATAAAAGTAGAAGTCATGAAATAGCACCCGTTTACCAGGGAAAAAATTTGATATATTTTAATGAGTTTGTTCTGATGACTTTCATTTAAAGCTGAGGATGCCCTGGACAGAGGAACTTCAGGAGATGCTGGCGAGAAAACAGGTAAGGTCACGAGGATTAAGCCTAGGACTGTGATAAAAAGTGTTAAATCAGAATAGCTAATAAGAAGACTTTGTAAGTACAGAACTTACTTTTTTATATTCAACACAATAGTTACAATTTCATTTCAATTTGTTTTTAATTTTTAGGAGGCATTCAATAAAGTAATACAAGTCTCAATTTCACTGTTTCCATAGAAACAAGGTCATAACACTAAAATATAAAGTACAAACACGTTGAAAGTTTGCTTTTAATGTCCTTATTTCAGACAATTTTCTATCAGTTTCCCTGGAAACTGAGAAATACCTACTTAGATGTAAAACATTTTGGCTTTTCTACAATGGAGAATTATTTAGTTCCACAAAATCATATATGAATGGTGCTCTGCCTTGTTCTTCTGAAAGACTACAACATGATTTCTTTAAGGCATTTCACAGAGCTGTTCCTAAGAACCTAGTAAAGATTTCAGATAAACATAAAAGAATGTTTCTAGTACCTTGCCTTCATCTATCAGTATATCTAATATAACTGATATAGTATCAGTAATACAATAAAGACTTTAAGTCCTGTTACCCATTTTATTACTTACTGCTCATCAACTTTTCAGCCAGCCTTTTATGTTATGAGCTTCCCTAATCTGCTGGCTATAGGTGCTCTCTCAAGTGACTGTTCTCCCCCTCCACTCGAGGAGTGAGTGGGGAAGGAATTGGCAATATTATGTGGAAACATCTCTGAGCAACAGATCTTTCCTCTCTCCACTATCTATTTTAAATGCCACTTTTTGGTGACAATATTAATAATCATTTGATAGGAAAAGATTTAGAAAATGCTGCCCAGCTGGTGTGGCTCAGTGGCTGAGCCATGGACTGAGAGGTCTGGGTTCTATTCTTCGGTCAGGGCACATGTCCAAGTTGCAGGCTTGATCCCCAGCAGGAGACAGCTGATTGATGTATCTCTCTCACATCAATGTTTCTATCTCTCTAAAAAATCAATGAAAACATATTTTTTTAAAAGATTTAGAAAATACAGAAAAGTCATTCCCTTATGCTCAGACTATCCAGAACTTTCATTAATATTTTGGTGTTGATTCTTCACAAATTTTTGTATGCATATAAACAAAACATTGTTAATGGTACAAAAATAAGATCACTCTCTGTGTTGCTTTGTAACGTTTTGTTATAGAGAAGTAGTGACATAAAACTGCTGGGACCTCTAGAGGGCGCTCCAGGATGCATTTCCATGCACTTGCGGGAAGCTCTCCGGCAGGACTAGTAGCTGTGCAGTGCACCATCAATGGTGGCAGCATAATTCATTACTCTCCCTTGATGGTGGGCCTTCTGTGAAGTGAAACCGTACACAATCTCGTCATGTTGCAGTTTAAATATTTTAACATGAAATTTTCTTACCCTTGGTTTTCCCTGGACATTACAACCCCTCTTTTAAACTTTTGTGGTCCTCGTGTTTATAATTTGGAACTACTACCCTAAGATCTGAAAGTAATGCTGATCTTAACATGACAAATCAAAAGATAGCATTGGACAAAATCTTGGAAGATATAGGAAAATGGGGAGAAACGTAACTGGTTTGGGTACACTGAAACAGATGTTTTTGGACATCATTCCAGGTGCAGAACAAACAGCGATGTACAAGAAAAACCCTTACCCTCGCTCAGGTCCTTACATTCTAGAGGAGCCGAGGGGCAGGCGGCATGAGAACGATCCCGAAAGTCAGGTTGGTTCAAGACGGCTTCTCTCCCGAAGTGACACTGAGCAGTCCTGAATGAGAGGGAGCCGTGGGAGGACGTGGGGGGAGAGGCTGCCACGCAGAGTTCCTCCGATGGGAATACACTGAGCGCAGGAAAGAACAGGAGGACCGGGGATGGCTGAGCAGAGCGGAAGGTGTGCCAGGAGGAATACAGGGGGTTAAGACCTTGGATGCCTCCTGGGCCTGGACAGAAGTATGAATTCTAGTCTAGTTGTAATGGGAAACCACTGGAGAACTATATGCAAGGAAGGGACATTGACTATACACAAAGGAAGATGGGGGAGGGGAGGAGCTACTGTGTGAGAACAGGTGGAAGCAGGGAGGCCAGGTAGAAGGCTGGTACAGTAGTTCAGGTGGGAGCCAACAGAGGCTTGAACAAAACACACACACACACACACACACACACACACACACACAAGAGCCTAAAATAGGCTGACTAAGTTAATTTAAAAGTACTAAAAAAGATATGAATGGACAAGTCACAAAAAAATGCAAATTACCTTTAAACATATCTTTACACGTAAGAGAAATGCAAATAAAAATATACTGTTTTGCACTGGCCGGTTTGGCTCAGCGGTTGGAGAGTCGGCCCACGGACTAGAGAGTCCCGGGTTTGGTTCCCATTAGGAGCACGTACCTCGGTTGCAATTTGTCCCCGGCCCTGGTTGGGGGCGTGCAGGTGGCAGCCACTCGATGTGTTTCTCTCACATCGATGTTTCTCTCTCTCTCTTCCTCCCTCTCTCCCTCCCGCTCTGTCTGAAGATAAATGCAAAAATGTCCTCAGGTGAGGATTAAAAAAAAAAAAAAAATACTGTATTGCCCTGGCCGATTTGGCTCAGCGGTTAGAGCATCGGCCTGCGGACCAGAGAGTCCTGGGTTCAGTTCCCACTAAGGGTATATACCTCGGTTGCAGTTTGTCCCTGGCCCGGTTGGGGTTGTGCGGGTGGCAACCACTCGATGTGTCTCTCTCACATCGATGTTTCTCTCTCTTCCTTCCTGGCTCTCTCCCACTCTATCTGAAGATACATGCAAAAATGTCCTCAGGTGAGGATTAAAAAATATATATATATTTTAAAAATATATATATATATATTAGCATAATCTCCCAACAATGCAAATGCATTAACCAAGAAATCCTACTTTGAGAAATTTATCTCCAAGATAGGCTTCACAAATATAAAACCACATATTCACAAAGTTTTTATTGCATTGTTTTCAAAAGAAAAATAATAGAAATAACTCATGTCCAATAAGGGACTGGTAAGATACACGGTACATCCCCACTGTAGAGAACTGTGGAGGTAAAAAACAATTAGGATATGTCTTTACAACTGTGTGCTGATCTCCAGGATAACACACATAGAACAAAGGCGAGGATGTACAGGAATCCGGTCTCGTGTGCTTTGCCGTTTTCTTCTGTACATGGATATTCTTTCATTTGCACCTAATAGAGAATATCTGTTTGGTGAAAAAGGAAAACTAAGTTTTTAGATTTTACTTTATGGGGCTCATCTTTCCAGGTAATTTAAATTATAAATTTTGTTGGATATTATTAAAAAACGGAATAAAATTTTGTCTCATTTTGTATGTTAGTAATCAGTCTGTCAGATAATCAGCAACTTTTATTTTTCTATGGCATTTGTATCAGAATTGGTCAGTTAATTTTTTTCTATTAGAGCAAGAGAAGAGGAAGAACAATGTTATAACTCATGCAAGCAAACAGTTGAACAGTTAAGAAATTAATGGTTTGATGTAAAAGTTGTCTGCCACAATAGCTAAAAAATATAATGGACATCTTTTTGTTGATGTTCTAAATTTCTTCTGTTCTTCTAATGTTCAAATATATATATTCAGGAATGTTTTTGGCTTAGTAATGTCCATGTTTTAAAGGTTTTTGACATTTAGGTTAAATTTCAATGACATGGTTGTGATATAATGATCTGCCTTAATGTATTTTGCCTTAATTTTTAATCTGATTTTTTAACAAAGGTATAATATCTACCTTAATTTTTAGCACTGTGAATTGACTTCCTGTCCTAGCAGGTGAAAGCTTAGCTTTCTGCCTTCACTGTGGTCTTATTTCCCTCCCTCTGTTCCCTCAACCTATCACAGTTTTTACTGAAGCAGAATCAGAGACGTTATTATAAATGTGCAAACGTTTTTCTCTGCTGAGCCATATAGTTCTTCGGCAGTGCCTCTTCCTCGTGTACCCTTCATTCTTTTCTCAAATATGACTGAATTTTAGCACTGCTCCAGGATAACTTAACTCCCCCCCCCAGCCAACAAGGTCTCACATAACCACGTGGAGTAAGGAGGCTGGTCTCCCTGCTCTCAAAAACAAAGTTTTGTACCTAACAGTTAGTAATCAAACAAAAAATGAAGACTTAAACAGAAATACTACATTTATGCTACATAAATATTTAGTAACTCAATATTCAGTCATTCTTTATTTTTGTGTGTGGAATTAATTTCCTGACTATATTCACTTGCCTGTTTCTAATAGTTATTTTTTCCTTAAATGATGTACCATTTGTCACATGCCTATCAAAATATTTTCTATCTACTAAACACATCTGCTTCATATTTTTCTTGGAAACAACCTTCCGAGCCTTTTGCTGTCCTGCTCTAGTACAGACTGGTTTGCCTGGGCCTGCGCTGGGCCTGCTTTCCTGGCATCTCTCTCCTTTTTTTTTTTTTAAATATATTTTTTCTTTATTGATTTTTAGAGAGAGGCAGGGAGAGAGAGAGATAGTAACATCGATGAGAGAGAACATCGATTGGCCGCCTCCTGCATGGCCCCCCACTAGGGACCAGGCCCACAACTTGGGCATGTGCCCTGACCAGGAATCGAACTGGTGACCTCTTAGTGCATGGGTCGATGCTCAACCACTGAGCCACACTGGCCAGGCCATTAAGTCTTAATATCCAAAACTTGTGAAACAGTAGAGAGAAAAAAGTAAACCAGCTTTATTTATTTTTAATTTTTTTTTTTCTGTATTGAATTTAGAGAAAGAGGAAGGGAGAGGGAGAATAGAAACATCGATGAAAGAGAACATCGATTGGCTGCCTCCTGCATGCCCCCCACTGGGGATCGGGCCCACAACCTGGGCATGTGTTCTGACCGGGAATCGAATCGGTGACCTCTAGGTGCATGGGTTGATGCTCAGCCACTGAGCCACACTGGCTGGACCAGCTTTATTTCTTATCGGGCTAAGATGAGGCAGTAGGCACAATGGGCGGGGGCAGAATTTCAACAGGTACTTGACCTTCGATAGTGAAGCTTGTATTGTGACTTTTTAGGCTTCTCGGTGTGATTATTTTTCTAGTCTTTGCCATTGAACCTTAAGTCTACTAAGTATACCCCCCTTTTTTTTCTTGTATAGATTATGAACAGTGGAAATAATAGGCATGCACTGGAAATATCAGGGAGCATGGTTCAGCAGTCATGCAACAACCAGCAGGACCTACATAATTTCTCCAAAAATCTCAAAGAGCCCAGGAAGGCGCCATTAGTGAGAAACGCCCCCATGGTTAAGCCTGCGCAGTCTCATGCCCTCCCCTGTTACCCCCTCACCCCATGCAGCAGGCAGGCAGACAGCAAGCCGGTGCCCCTGACGGCCGCTGGCCAAGCACTACCTCACTCCTCCCGCCACAGCACTCCGGACACCAGCATCAACCGGGGGTCCCTGGAGCCTCCAAAGACCCCCAAGGCACGGAGCCCGAGCTCTTTGCGACCTGCACCTCCTTTCCAGCCTGCAGCTCCTCTCTGCTACGAGGATCTTAGTAAGAGTCCCAAGACCATGAAAGAGATGCTACCTGAGTGTCGACCTGAGCGGCAGCCTTTGGACGAAGAGTTGGAGCGGAGGAAAAGAGCAGTCGCTTTGGAAGGAGACAGGCAGGTTCTGGAGGTCATTGAAGCTTACCACACGAGTGCCAGCACCCGCCGCACACTCAGTCCGAGTTCAGGAGAAGAGTCTGCTCCACAGGCTGTGCTCCCAGGAACCAAGAGCGACGGTCACACGGAGGTAGAAGAGAGGAGTCTCGTTGAGACTGTCGCTGCCATGAAGGACGAAGTCCAAGAATTAAGAAAGGAAACTGAGAAGATAAAGAGATCCCTGGAGGGAGAGCGGAGAGCCCTCAGAGACCTAGAAACGCTGGCGAGAAATGTTCTGCAGAACATGACACTTGCTTGGGATGAGACTGACGTCTAATGAACATCCTTGGTTCTTTCTCGAAGACCAGTTATGAGACCAAGTTGCCCCATGACCCCAGCCGGTATGACATGTTTCTTGTAAATACCCCATTCTGAGTGCAGATTGATGATTGTTCTACCTGGGCTGATACGTATGCTAGAACTTCCTTCCCACTACCCTTTCTGGTCCCGAGAACTAGAAGTCGTGTCCGCGCACGCACGGAAAGCTGACAACAGGGTGCCCCAGTGGCTTTGGTAGATGCCTGACTGTTCTCCACCAGCTGACACACAGGGTGCCCCAGTGGCTTTGGTAGATGCCTGACTGTTCTCCACCACTGCAGTCTCCACAGCGCTCCAAAAGTACCTCCCCTGTGGCATGCCTAACTAATTTAACCTTACTGATAGCTGCAAAGGCGGTCACTGATGTGCAGTGGTTCGGAATGCAGCTTTCTGGCTGACTGAGGGAGATTCTGGGCCTCAACTCTGAATCCGAGGGAATCCCACACATGCCACCGTGTCCGCCGACAGCTGCACCCTCCTGTCTGCTTCGTGTGACTACTGCAGTCATCTGAGGATTCACTGCCCTCGGAGAGATCATACAGACTGTTATTTGTAGGCTAGCGTGATAACTTGACCAAGCGTACTGTTTTGTCCTCCCTGGAAAGGAGAAAGCTTCACCAGAACCTGTAAATAAAACGCATTGTTTCTTACATGTCCCTGCAGCTGGTGAAGCCGAATGGAGGAGACGCTGTGAGGGGACGTGGGTGGGTAGGATTGCTTTGTCAGGCCAATGTGAACCCGAGCTCTGTCTTACCGTCAGGGTGCAGCAGGCGTTACTGCAGGGCTCACTGGGAAAGGAAAGAATAAAACAATATGCATCTTAAATTCCACCTAAGTGACTCAAGTTCAAATGTGGATCCATTTTCTCCCTGTGTCCAAACCGCAGAACCAAGGAGGAGGAAGCCGGTCCTAGCCCTGGCTCCCGGACCTCTCTGGGCCAGGGGCTTGAGAAGACTCAACGGCCCTGGGCAGGGAGCCGAGCCTTGCAGTCCAGCTTGTCCTTCTGCCTTGGAGACAGGAGCAGTGTCAAGGGCTGTGCTTTCCATTTCCCTCTTCTAAAGAGGTCAGTTTTAAAGTGAGAGAATTATTCATAGAAGAAGTGTTGCATCTTTTAAAAGCAAAATTACAGCACTGTGCACTGAGACTTCTCAGAAATACCTGTTTGACATCAGATGTGACTTTTTGCGATTTACTATCTATTTATTGGTCAAGGGAACTTTTAATTGCATGGGAATCTTCTGATGCCTATGAACTGGGAGACTTTGGGAAGAGCTGGTACTCTGGTTGTCCATGGTTCTAATTTCATGCCCTTGCTAATCAGTCCCTGTGCCCAGTCGTCTCCCACTGGAGGGTGGTCACTTGAGCCAGCCCCTTCCTGGCTGCAGACACAGTAGATGGGTCTGGGGTCCAGCAATGACCAGCCCACGCTTGACCTTTCAACTCTATCTCACTCTAAAATCGCCAACCTGCTGTACTTAGCATTTGTTCATTAGTGCCAGGACTAGAAAATAGTCTTTTTTTCAGGTAAGCCCTATGTTTACAGTAGTACTTTTTGGTGATGCATACGACATTGCAATAAAAAAACAAATTTAAGCAAATTTTAACTCAGGAACAACATTTATCACCTGATCTCTGTCACCATTGGTGAAAGGCAATGTTCTTGTCAGCATCGGGGATGGGTCTCTTACAGAACCCGCCTTAACTCTTGATTGAAGCATCATGTGAGAAGACGTGTGTTTTCACTATTCCTTCCCCCAGTGGGGTGACGGTTGAGAGACTTGTGTAATGCATTATTTTTTTCTTCCCGTGAATCCAATGTTTTACTAGCTATTTAGGGAGCAGAGAAAATGCATCTGAAGGCAATTCTTTCTACAAACCTGCCTTATTTTTTGTTGTTGTTGTTGTTTGTGTTTTTTTAATCCTCACCTGAGGATATTTTTCCATTTATCATCAGATAGAGTGGAAGGGAGGGAGGGAGAGAGAGAAACATTGATGTGAGAGAGACACATCAACTGGTTGCCTCCCGCAGGACCCGACCAGGGCCGGGGACAAACCGCAACCGAGGTGCATGCCCTTGACTGGAATCGAACCCTTGACTCACTGGTCTGTGGGTCGACGCTCTAACCACTGGGCCAAACCGGCCAGGGCAATCCGCTCTATTTTGTAAACAGACTGAGAAGGTTTCTCCCTGGGACCCTCTGAGGGGTAGGGATTGATGGGAACGGTAGAGGGGGGCGCTGTTTACCGCAAGGGTTACTTCTCCGCTCTCCGGCTCCAGGGTGAGGAGAGGAAGCCAGTCCCATCCTGAGATTAAAGCACTTTCAGGTCCACAGATGCTGAGATGGAAGCGCTGTCCGTGGGGCCTGCGGTGTGTGCGCCTCCGCGTGCGCCAGGGCGGCCGGGACGCTGAAAACGTCCTGGCTTCCGTGGACTTGCTGCTATCCCTCACTTCATTTCTCCGGGACACACAGAGTCCCCACGTAACAGCAGTGGGGACACCGCACGCCAGTGCCACAGACCTTCCTGACTCTGACTACTCTGCTGCGTTGTTGTAATGATTAAACTGATTATTTTTCATATGTTACAAATAAAAGAAGATAACCTTTTACTTCAAATAAAAGTGTTTGAATTTTGTTTTAATGCTGTATTTGTTTTTTGAGATCCCAAAATTAAATTGCATATTAACTGCATAACTTAAGGAACATAGTGTTTTAGCTATAGTTAAAACATTTCTAGCTTGAAGTGAATTTTATTTTTCCAAATACCAATACTTTAAAAAATATATACTACCTGGAATTTTTGGTTAATAAGGAATAAGTGGCTTTGCTGTAAAATATCTGAAACACGCAAATGATGTTTTATATAATACATGGATATTTCTGATTATTGGCTACTGGCAATTTTTTTTTTTTAATCTTCATCCAGGGATTTTCATTGGTTTTTAGACAGGGTGGAAGGGAAGGCGGGAAGGAGAGAGAGAGAAACATCAATGTGAGACTGACATCAATTGGCTGCCTCCCACAGGGTCCCCCAACTGGAGCCAGGGATTGAACCCACAACTGAAGTATGTGCCCTTGACCAGGAATTGAACACACAACTCTTTGGTCCTCGGGCCGACGCTCTAACCACTGAGCAAAACCAGCCAGGGTAGCTACTGGCAATTTTTAAATGCTCGGAAATTTAAAAGACATCAAGTAGATGTTCTGCTTGCCCTATATTTTATGTATTTGTGGGGGATACTGACAGGAAAGAATGCTATTTGATATGAATATGAAGAAGGACAGCTCATCTAAATTAGTCTTAAAAAATTATTCACCATGACCAAATGGGATTCATCCCAGGGATGCAAGGATGGTACAATATTTGCAAATCGATACTTGTGATACACTACATAAATAAAATGAAAGATAAAAACCATATGATCATATCAATAGACGCTGAAAAAGCATTTGACAAAATCCATCACTGATTTCTGATAAAAATGCTTAGCAATGTGGGAATGGAGGGATCATATCTTGACATAATAAAGGCCATATATGCAAAACCTACAGTCAGCATCATACTCAATGGACAAAAACTAAAAGAATTTCCTTTAAGAACAGGAACAAGACAAGGATGCCCACTTTTGCCACTCTTATTTAACCTAGTACTGGAAGTCTAAGCCACAGCAATTAGACATGAAGAAAAAATAAAAGGGATCCAAACTGGAAAGAAGGAAGTGAAACTGTCATTATTTGCAGATGACATGATATTGTACATAGAAAACCCTAAAGACTCTGTCAAAAATCTACTAGATTTAATAAATGAATATGGCAAAGTAGCAGGATACAAAATTAACTTCAAGAAATCGATGGCATTCTTACACACCTATAATGAACTCACAGAAAGAGAAACTAAAAAAAAAAAACCCATTTACCATTGCGGCAAAAAAAATTAAGATACCTAGGAATAAACTTAACCAAAGAAGTAAAGGACCTATTTGCAGAAAACTACAGGATATTGAAAAAAGAAATAGAGAAAGATATAAAAAAGTGGAAGCATATACCTTGTTCATAGATTGGAAGAATTAACATCATTAAAATGTCCATACTACCCAAAGCAATCTATAGATTCAATGCAATCCCCATTAAAATACCAATGACATATTTCACAGAACTAGAACAAATACTTCAAAAGTTTATATGGAACCAAAAAGACCCTGAATAGCCACAACAATCTTGAAAAACAAGAACAAAGTAGGAGGGCTCAAAATACCAGATATCAGGTTATACTACAAAGCCATTGTAATCAAAACAGCCTGGTACTGGCACAAGAACAGGCATATAGATCAATGGAACAGAACAGAGAACCCAGAAATTGACCCAAGTCATTATGCTCAATATTTGATAAAGGTGGCAAGAGCATACAATGGAGTAAAGACAGCCTCTTTAATAAATGGTGTTGGGAAAATTGGACAGTTACATGCAAAAGAATGAAACTAGATCACCAACTTCCAGCGTATGCAAGAATAAACTCAAAATGGATAAAAGACTTAAATGTGACTCATGAATCCATAAAAATCCCAGAAGAAAAGGTAGGCAACCAAATTTCAGACATCTCACGCAGCAGAATTTTCACTGATACAATGCCTAAGGCAAGAGAAATAAAAAAAATCAATACATGGGACTACATTAAACTAAAAAGCTTCTGCACAGCAAAAGAAACAACCATCAAAATGGAAAGGGAACCCACTATATGGGAGAGCATAATTGCCAATGATACATCAGATAAGGGGTTAATTTCCAAAATATATAGAGTACTCATACAACTCAACAGAAAGAAGACAAAGAACCCAATTGAAAAATGGGCAGAGGACCTAAAGAGACACCTCTCCAAACAGGACATACAAATGGCCAAGAGACATAAGAAAAAATGCTCAATGTCACTAGTCATCAGAGAGCTGCACATTAAAATGACTATGAGGTATCATCTCACACCTGCCAGAATGGCCGCCATCAACAAATCATCAAACAACAAGTGCTGGTGAGGGTGTGGAGAAAGGAGACTCTAGAACACTGCTGGTGGGAATGCAGACTGGTGCAGCCACTGTGGAAGACGATATGGTGTTTCCTCAAAAACTTAAAAATTGAACTGCCATTTGACCCAGTGATCCCACTTCTAGGAATATATCCTAAGAAGACTGAAACACCAATCAGAAAGAATATATGTATCCCTATGTTCATAGCAGCACTATTTACAATCGCTAAGATCTGGAAACAGCCCAAGTGTCCATCAATAGATGAGTGGATAAAAAAGCTGTGGTACCTATACACAATGGAACACTATGCAGCCGTAAGAAAGAAAGATCTCTTATCCTTTGAGACGACATGGAGGGACCTGGAGCGTATTATGCTAAGCGAAATAAGCCAAGCAGAGAAAGACAAATACCACGTGATCTCAGTTATTTGTGGAATATAATAAACAAAATAAGTTGATGAACAAAATAGACCCAGAGACATAGAAAGGAGTATGGTTCAGACTGACAAACCTCAGAGGAGGGGCGCGGGGGTAAGGAAGAGATAAACCAAATAACTTATATGCATGTATGCATAACCAATGGACATAGACAACAATGCTATGGGGGGGTAGGATCAGGAGGAGGGTGTCTAGGGGGGAACAGAAGAAACACTTGTAACAAAAATAAATTAATAATAATAATAAAAGTACAACTAAACCAAGCATATTAAAACTGAAAGTATTCTGTGATATTGAAAAATGCTATTACTTTCAACTACTTATAGTGACTGGGATTAGTAATTGGCCTTATTTAAGGAAGAGAATTGTCCTAACCTAGTTTAAGCTATTTCAGTGTTAATTATTGCTATACTGTTCGGCTCCTTGCAAATCAGTGCAGACTTCAAAAATAATTGGATACTTCTAAGGTGTATTAAAGTTAGTTTATTCTCCAGAGCTTCTCACAAATAACACTGCAGATGAATTCAAATTTGCATCTGTAGTAAGATTTACCTTTCCATTGTAATTCATTTTCAATAATTTGTCAAACACCTGTTGAACTCCTAGTGTGCCCCAGATTCTGGGCTCAGCAGCTGGAGGTAGGAGAGGAGTATGTCCAGCCTTCCCTAGAGACGCTCATTGTGTGTGAGGGGGACTCCCTGTTAGCAATATACTAAGTGAGATAGACAGAGACAGACAAATACAGCATGATCTCAGTTATATGTGAAAACTTAAAAAAATAAAACAAAAATAAACACCAAGCTCACAGATACAGAGAACAGCTGGGTGGTTGCCAGAGGCAGAGGATGTGGTGGTGAATGAAATTGGTGAAGAGGGTAAAATGGTACAAATTTCCAGTTATAAAATTAATGTGTCCTGGAGTTGTAATGCCTACTATAGTTAATAATGCTGTACTGCATGTTTTAAAGTTAAGAGTAAATCTTAAAAGTTCTCATCACAAGAAAAAACTTCTGTAACTATGTGAGGCGATGAATATTAACTATACTTATTATGGTAAACATTGTGTAAGACAGTATGTGCATGTATCGAATTATGATGTTGTGCACACAAAAGTAATATAATGTTGCAGGCAAACTATGCCACTATATAAATAAAAATAAATACATAGGAAAGAAAAGAAGGAGGGTAGGAGGAAGGAAGGGAGGGGGAAAGGAAGGACACATTGCCTGTTTCCATCATGCCTCTATTAGATATTTGCTCTTTTTACCACCCAACACCCCTTCCAGCATGTTCAGTAACAGCACCCCGATATTACTTTAGCGGAACTATTCCTTCTGCTACAAGAGAAGGGAAATAGTCAAGTCTGGCCCACCACATGTTCTCTCCTGGCATGTGAGTCTCCAGCAGCAGAGTGATGAAGCGGAAAAGGTTTGCGACATGAGAAGACAGTGTCCCTGCCCTTCTGGAATGACCACGTGAGTAAATACTGGCCAGTTCCCTGTCAGCCTCTGAGAGCAGCAGACTCAGCGCACTGGGAAATGTGTTCCCCCCTCGAGTGGTGGATAACCATGCCAGCCCCTCCCCCGGGGCGTGTGCATGCCCTACAGGGTCACCCAGTGGTAACCATGGCACTTAACCCCCATTACCCACAGCAGTATCTGCTCGGGAATGAACCCCATACTTATTTCTTCTCTTGTCTCACTTCTCCACTCCCTTCCTAGCGCTTCCTGAGATCATCTCAAATCCTTGTCAGTGCTACTCCCCTCTTCCAAATCTCTGGTTCCTCCGCCTAGAAGATATTCTCCAAACTCCATGCCTCCCCAAACTGTTTCCCCTTCTTCCAGTCCAGTCCCTCTGCTCTCTAAACACGCCTCGAGCTCTCCCCCTTGGGCAAGCTTTTGCACTCACCTATGGCGCTGCCCCCTTTGCCTGTGTACATTTCAGTAGAGCTTTCAAGTTCTACCTCCTCCAGGAAGCCTTCCATCCACGTTGCAGCTCCCATGTGCCTACATCCTTCTCTGGTCTGCCAGGGGTTATAGCACCTACACCAAGAGCAGACATTTCATCATGGTGGCCTTGCTTTGTCACCATCTCCTGACACGTGAGGCCTGATCTCAGCTCGGACGCCAACTATCCATGTGACCCTGGTCAAGTTCTGCAACCCAGCTGAGCTTCAATTCCCCGTAGCTACCATTTATTAGGTTGTTAGTTACTGCACTGTTGGTCTCAGGGCCGCCATGTGTGGCAGCATAGGTTGTGTGCTGCACTAATCTCGGGGACAGTGTTCATACTGTACACAGCTGAGACCCTTAGTACTGACACACTATTTGTGGAGAAGTAAAGCTTATAGGACTTAGGTTACAATGGGTGCTCAGTCAGTCTGAATTGCGTTCCTTTGCCCCTTATCTCATGACATAACCTGAAATGTAAGACACCAGAAGGCAGGGAGAAAGCCTGGATGTTTCATCCCCACACAGCACAGCAAAGTGCCTACGTCACAGAGTAGTCATTAGGGGCCCTTGGATCGTAAAGACCCAGGTTCATGTCCTCACACCGCCCCTTTCTCAATGCCATGGCAAGAAAGTCTTTGCCCCTTCTGGGCCTCAGTTTCCTCATCTGTAAATTAGAACAAAATCACGATTTTAAGTGTCTGCCATAGGATTTAAAAAAATGACAGTGAATCTCTGCCCTGTCCACATACTGCTTTGTCCTGTCATTTACCTGACATTTTCCCTTAAGATGGAATCCTGTCTGTGAAATCATGAGTTTGGCAGGCTGGCAATTTTTTTTTCTAATTCCCTATAAAATAAATTAAAAAACATTTTGAAAAGAAGTACTCACCAGCATTCTACCTAAAATCATTTCTCACGGAACCATGTAATAACCACCTTTTTAACACAAACAGTGGTAATAAAGATGGTGATGATGACACATAATGCTTTACTCTGTGTCAGACACGGTGCTAAATGTTTTCCAGATAATAACGAATTTAACCCTCACAACACTATGATGTAAGCATTGTCACTAGCCCCCATTTTACTTTATCATTATTACTTATTTTGTTAATCCCCACCCGAGGATAGAGAGGAAGAGAAACATCGATGTGAAAGAGACACATTGATTGGTTGCCTCCCGTATGTGCCTGGACCAGATGGGGGATTGAACCTGCAACCCAGGTACGTACTCTTGACCAGGAATTAAACCTGCGACCCTTTGGTATGTGGATCGATGCTCCAACCACTGAGCCACATCGGCCAGACTAGCCCGTTTTATAGATGAGGTCATGGATACATACAGAGGTTAGGTAATTTACCCAAGATAACACAGCTAGAAGGTAGTGGACCCAGGACTGAACCCCAGAGTCCATGACTTTAAAACTGTACAATCAAGTTCACTGTTGAAACCACCACTATTCACCTAGACTGCAGTGCGAACAGTAGCTCCTGGCTTTGTGCCGTGTACAGCCTGTGCACGGCAGCCCTGACTCCAACAACACAAAGGTGAGCGCACAATAGACGGGGGCCACAGCTACTGCTGCTGTTACTGCTCTTCTTATGGTTCCTGCAGTTGTCATCATGAACCCTAGCAACGGGGTCTACAGGGAGAGGGGGCTGTCACTCACCGATTATGTATCTCCTAGCCCTGTGCAGCACACTGGCAGAGACCACCACAGCCCCTGGAGCCCATAGCCAGAGGCGCAGAGGTAGGCACAGCATCTTGAGGTTGGGAGAGCTGAGGTCATTCGCCACCTTCATGTTTCTGACCAGAAGGAAGAGTACCAGGGCCTTCACCAGCATCCAGGAGAAGCAGGTGAGGAACAGGGAGTGCAGAACGCCCATGATGATGGGAGCCTGTCTGGAAAGGAGAAGCTTGTGCACTCAGGACCCTCCCACACCCCCTCCCAGGAGCAGGTGCAGAGGACGTGGGCAGGGGCTGGACTTCTTTGATTGGAGTTCCCCAAACAAGGCCCATTCATCATTCGTTCCCTAAATATTTATAGAGATGTTCTTTACAGCAGGGGGCTCCATCCCTTTAGTAGGGTAACCAATCGTCCAGGATTACCTGGGACTGTGTTTTCTCAGGACATGTGACTGTGATGCGAAAACTGGGAGTATTTGGGGGAAAACAGTTTGATGATCACCTTACTTTCAAAAATGTTTGAAGATATGGGGGAAAGGGTGGTGTGCAAACTACAGCCATTGGGCTAGCTGCTGGTTTAAAATTTTTTTTTCAATTTCTTTAAAGTTGTAGAACAAGTAACAATACAAATGAGACAAAGAATGGATTGGGTGCTAACTTTTTCATTTGCCTCGGGCTACGTTATGACTCCACCTGAGGGAAGCAGGTCCCAAATTAATTTGTCTTAACTTTTAAAAAAACTTTCCATGCCCGGCTGGTGTGGCTCAGTGGATTGAGCGTAGTTCCATGGATTGAGAGGCCCCAGTTTGATTCCCGGTCAGGGCACATGCTGGGGTTGCAGGCTCAATCCCCATTCAGGGGCGTGCAGGAAGCAGCCGATAGCTGTTTCTCCCTCACACCGATGTTTCTCTCTCTCTACCTTCCCTCTCTCTAAAAAATCAATAAAAACATATTAAAAAAAACCTTTTCATTAAATTTTTTGGGGTGACATTGGTTAATAAGGTTATATAGGTTCAAATGTACATTTCTATGATGCATGATCCCTATATTGCATTGCATGCCCCAAATAGTCTTCCATCACCATATATTTGACCCCCTTTGCCCATTACCACCCCCACACCCCTGTCCCTTTGGTAACCACCATAATGTTGGCTGTATCTATGAGTTTTTGTATGTGTTTCTTATTTGTTCATTTGTTGCTTTCAGTTTTATATCCCTGTATTATTTCTTATGGACTCAAAATTTTTTATGGGGATAAATCACAAGACACTTTCAGATAGAAGAAAAAATACAAATTACCAATAATTATGGAAAAAGTCATCTGCCCAGGGTCACATGGCTGGAGGGAGGGAGAGTCTCGTTTGGACCTCAGTCCTTGTTTGTGACCACCCCTGATATGCTCTTGCTGAGACTCACACAGCCGATAAAATGTTGGGATGCCCTGTGTGGACCCCAACAGAAGTAGAATAAACAAACATATGAAGCAGGTGAGCCCAGCGGCCCCCTGGCTTGACTCTAGAATAGATAAGTGAAGCAGGGGCTAAATGTTTATTCAAGACAAAAGTCTACACCTGAAACAAATACAAAATAAAATAGGAAAAAAGAGACAAAACATTGGGGGAAAAGCTTACTTCCTCTCTTCCCTCCCTCCCTCCCTCTACTCTGTCCATCACTCTCTAAGCTTTCTTCTGTCCATCCTTCCTTCTGCCTTTCCTTGCATCTTTCTATGCATTCTTCCTCCCTTCTTTCCTTCCTTCCATCTTTACTTTCATACATCCATCTTTTCTTTCTTCTACCATCCATTGATCCATCGATCCATCAATCCATCGATCCATCGATCCATCCATCCATCCATCCATCCATCATTCCTTCCTACCTCACTGCTTCCTTTTCTTCCATATTCCCATTTATACCTCTTTCTAAGCTTCCTTCCTTCTATCCCACTTTCTTCCATCGATCCGTCTTTCCTTGCATCCTGCCTCCATTCTTTTGTCTTCCATCTATGCATCTATCCTTCATTCCTTCCATCCCTCTTTTCTTCCTTCCTCCTTCCTCCTTTTTCTTACTTCAATCTTTTCTTCCTTTCACCTGCTCATCCATCTTCTCTCCTTCTATTCTTCTGTTCATCACCTCTTCCTTCCTTCCATCCATCCATTTTGCATTCTCTCCATGTGCACTGAATTGTCCCTATAATGCTCCAGGAACGATTCCAAGGACTAGATAGTGATAAACAAAACACAGTCAGTCAATGGAATTGACTGTAACTGATGTTTCCTAATATAATTTAGAAAAGAATGGTTGTTATTGGACCTCAGAACTCAGAACCCTGTCATGGTTTGGAAAAAGTGAAGGAGGCCAGTGATAAACCCAAGGAGAGTTTGAGGAAACACACCGGTAATGCAAGGACAATTAATTCTCGAAACTGACAAGGTTTTCATTACAATGTTTTAGATGCAAAGGGGGTTTGGCCCATAAATTAAAACACAGTAGGTGTGCACCAAAATAAAGCATGCCTTTTGTAATAAATTAATGCTTGATGAGTCGCATGGAGAGACAGAGCGTACACTTTGGAGCTACAGGAACTCTGGCCTCTATTATTTACTTGCTGTGTGGACCGGCAGCCTCTCTCAGCCTGGGCTTTCTCATCTGTAACATGGAGCTCAGTCACATGGTTGTAGTGAGAATTAAAGGACCGAGTGTATGTGTTCTGGGATAAATTGTCTCCTCCCTCAAAATTCATATGTTTTTTTGTTTTTTTTTTATCCTCACCCGAGGACATTTTTTTCATTTTTTGTTCAGATAGAGTGGGAGGGAGAGAGAGGAAGAGAGAGAAAGAGAAACATCGATGTGAAAGTGACACATCGAGTGGCTGCCACCCACAGGACCAACCAGGGCCAGGGACAAACTGCAACCGAGGTATGTGCCCTTAGCGGGAACTGAACCCGGGTCTCTCTGGACCGCAGGCCGACGCTCTAACCGTTGAGCCAAACCAGCCAGGGCTCATATGTTTTTTAACACTAATAACTACTGCCTCTGTAGGTGTTTGTATTTGGAATTGGGCCTTTAAAGAGGTAATTAAGTTAAAAGGAGGCCAGTGGTGGAGGAGGAGGCTCATCCAATCTGACTGATGTCCTTATAAGGAGAGGAGAGTAGGACATACAGGTGGACCCCAGGTAAGCGTGTGCAGAGGGACGACCATGTGACACAGCATCAGGAGGGAAGCCACCTGCAAGCCGAGGAGAGGGGCCTCAGGGGAAACCAAACCTGCCTGCACTTTGATCTTGGATTCCAGCCTCCCCGACTCTGAGAAAATAATTTCTCTTGTTTGAGCCCCCCAGCCTGTGGTATTTTGTTACGGCAGCCCAAGCTGACTAATAGAGTAGTAACGTAAATAGCACTTGGAAGGTGGTGAGTTGAAATAAATTTTCACACACACACACACACACACACACACACACACACAACCACAACTGATATAACACTAGTGTTGAGGAACTCTCAGAACAATAAACAAAGATGGCTAAGAAAAGAGTCCCAAGGGCAGAGTTTTGGAGAACGAAAAAGGAAACCCCGTGAGGGTCAGAAGTGGTGGGAAAACATATCTGTGTCTCACATTTTCTCACTCTGGGCTGGAACTCTCCACCAGGACCCCGGGAGAAAGAGAAGCGATGAGTTAGGGGCCCTCCAGGTGTTTCCCTCACCAAGGACAGAAGATGAGGGAGAACAACTGCTCCCCAAAACTAAAGTGGGAATGAGACCCAGCAAATCAGGGCCAGGAATACCCCCCGGTGGGAGTCAAAGCTGCGGCTCCACAGGTGTGACCTGCAGAGAGAAGGCGAGAGGAACGAGCGAGAGCTGGGGTGAGCATGAAGGGTTCATGGAAAGGGATTTTTATAAGAGCAGAGGGGACAGGCAGTGGAGAAGTATTTAAGGAGGCAGCCAGGCAAGGGGATCGAAGGTGGCTGGGCCGAGCGATCACTGCATCACAAGGAACACTGAACCCAGACCAGGAGGAGAAAGGGATGGATCACAGCTCACTTCAGAGAAATGGAGGCAACACAAAACCCAGCTGGGAAGGAGGTCATGGCTGCAGCTAAGCCCCTCACCACTGACATGCAGGCTGTCCCAGCCCAGGGTGAAGGAACCCAGCCGATGACACTGTGGGTGGCACAGCTCAGCTCCCAGTACAGCTGCTCTCTGTCCAGCACGAGGACCGCAAGGTCAGAGCGGTAGGTACAGACGACGTCCACTCCAGGGGCCGCCCCACGCTTCTCAAGCCTGGGGAAGGAAGGACATGGGGTGCGGAATACCGAGGGGGCCTTCTGGGTGTAGAAAGCAGGAAAGTGGAAGGGAGTAGGTTGAGAAAAGGCTGAAGGAGTAGCTCGGAATCCTTGTGGGGACGCTCTTGGATGCCTCTCACCTGAGGCGACCCAGTCACAACTAGGGACAGAAAATATTTTCATTAGAATTTGCAGACAGGATGCAGTTCTTCTAATAAGAAAGCTTTTGTTGAAAACAAAATGGACTCTGAAGTACAGAAACCGGACACACGACGCCTCATTTCTAAGCCTGGAGCATTCTCACCACCTCTGAGCGTGAAGAAGGCGTGAAGCTGTCCTGGGGGGTGCTGGAGGGCAGTGGTGCAGGGGCATGCCCAAGACCTGAGCCGCAGCGCCCAGCGATCACTCCGTCCGGGGTCTCACCTGAGTGAGGCCAGTGTGCAGCCAGAGTAGAGGGGCCGACACTGGTCTTCCTGAGCTAGAGCCACAGCTAGAGCAGAAATGGGTGGTGAGCTGAAGGGCCGAGGGGCTGTGGGGCAGGCATGCGGTGGGGCTGAGAGGGGTCATTGAAGGGCCCTCACACGGTGCTGTAGGATCCTCTCAGTGGAATTAAACTTCAGTGCATGTCGGTGATGGTGACGTTCAGGGTGGAGAACACCAGGGTGGGGCCAGTGGCTGCCGCCAGGTAGGAAGAGAAGTACGTTCAGCTGGTGCCTGGGGCTCTGGCCCTGGGGCGCAGCAGGGGACTAAGTAGAGCCTGACATGCAGCAGCTGAAAGAGAGAATATAATGGAATTGCTAAGACATCAGGAACCCTCAGTCATTCATTCGTGAGCATCTGCTGAGTGCCTACTGTGAGAGGCTCTGTGGTTCAGAGATGAGTAGGGCATAGTCTCCCGGTGTTGTGGCCAGGAGAGGGAACAGAGCATTCTGATGCAGGGGAGCCCGGGGATGTGCCATTCCAAGAGGGACGCCCCATCGATGACTGGGGAAAGCTTCCCCGAGGAAGCATCATTTCCTGTCACCACAAGCACGAGTGAGAGTCAGGTGAAGGAGCAGAGAGAGGGGCAGAGCACTCAGGCAGGAGGAGCAGCCTGGGGAAAGGCTCGGGAGGAGGGCAGAGCAGTTCCACTCACTACGGCCACGGGGGAGTAGACACGAGACTGGAGGGGTTCTCTGAGCCCAGAGAGGGGAGGCAGTGGTGTTCAGTGGGGGTTTGGATGGGATTTATGGAGCAGGTGGTCATCCAAAGAGAATCAAGAAGGCCCACGGGTCAGCGGGCTCAGCTCCCAGTACAGCCGCTCCCTGTCCAGCCCGGGGACCCCGGTTCAGGGTGGTGTATGCAGACGATGTCCACTCCAGTGGCTGTCCAATCCTTCTTCGACCTGGGGAGGGTGGGTGAGGGGGTGACAATAAATGAGGTGATTTCCTAGGGAGAGGTGCTGAGATTCCTGAGGGCAGGACAGGAAGGGGCCATAGAAAATAAGGAGGCTGTTGGAGGTGAGATTCTCTGAGCTCACAGACTCTGGCCATCCTCACACTGAGCAGAGCCAATGGGTGGGGAAATGATCGAATTTCAAAGCAAAAACCTGCATCCTCAAGGCATGGGGACAGGAGAGCTCACACTTGAGACACATGTAGGACTGGAATTTGGGATTAAAACAAGTGAAAAAGACACAACTAACGTGAGAAAAACCCTGGGGACAGAATTGAAAACCTAATGGAAATGCCCTCACCGGTCAAAGTCGGGGATGAGGAAATTCAGAAGGATGATCGGGCTGGGAGCTCGGTCCTGCTGATGGGCTCTGCAGAATCTGGAGACAGTGACGGGGGAGGTGCAACCAGACGAGGCATTGGTGCTGGAGCCAGCACCTCCTGAATTCCACTTCTGCTAAGGGCATGAACAGGGAAGGCAGGAAGGAAGCAGAACACGCTTCCCTGATCTGGAGGCACCTGAGGCTGCCCTGGCCAGCTTTTCCAAGATCCCACCTGAGGAGGGTCAGTCTGCAGCTCCAGTAGAGGTCGCCCACACTGGGGTTCTTGAACAAGGGCTTGAGTGTGGGTGAGGACAAGGGAAGTAAACAGATGGCCTGAGAGGCAGGGGCAGGACGGTCATCTATGGGCGGGACAAAAATGATATGTGCAGGGCTAGCACTGGTAGATGGGGCAGAAGTGGGAGGTCATCAGTGGGCAGGAGGGAGGTTAGGTAGGTGGCTCCAATGAGCAGGACTGGGGGAGGTGGGCGGGGCTGGTATCAGGAGCGGGCAGAGGTTAGGTGGGTAGGTCTGGCATCATGGGCAGGGCTCTCACCAGGTGTTGCAGGAACTTCCTGGTGGTGTTGAATTTTGGGGAGCCTGGAGGCCACGTGTTCTCCACGTCGTGCAGGTTGGTGATGAGAAGCTGAGGGTGCAAGGTGATGGGGGCCCTGTGGCTGCAGCAGGGGAGGGGGAGGAGACCCCACACCAAGTGAGGCCTGGGCTGGATATAGCAGGCAGGGTCTGGGGCCATAGTCCTGAGACAGGCCATCTCCCTGGACACATGGCTGACGGTCCTGGTGGCCCGATTCCAGCATCACCAGTGTGCAGGTTCAATCATCGCATGCAGCAGGTGAAGGAGGGAACAATTCGGAAACCATGCGGCTTTGAAGGAGACAGTTTCCAACCTAATCTTACTGTTCATTTCAATTCAATTATTAACTTACTTCCCTCCATCCATCCACCCAACTAACATCCAGAGGCCATTTCTCTGTGTCCAGCTGACAACACAGAGGTGATTCACAGCTGACTTATATTGCGGTGAGTCCCCAGCCTGTGTCCTTGACCCGCTCCCTCCCTGAGAGCTGGGGATGTGGGCAGAGGGCTGTTGCTTTCATTCCTGGTGGAATAGGGGGGCTTCTGAAGGCCACTCAGTACTCAGCACTGGGGGTGGTTTCTGAAGTCTGGTGGGTGTAACCTGCAGAAAGAGAGGGAAAGAGAGAAGATGCTGAATGTGCAGAAGGAATAGAAGAGGCATGGAGGGGGAGCAGCTCGGCATCGCCTGGGAGCTTGTCAGACATGCAAAATCTCAGATCTTGCCTGCAGCTCCTGAGTTAGTCTGCAATTTCATAACTGCCTGGTGGTTCACTGCGTATTAAATTTGAGAGGTGCTGCTACAGACAACAGAATGAATATCCAGTAGATCAGTTAGACACACAGTCAGGAACGGGGCCCGAAAGGTGATCTTCTCCTCTCTGATCACTTCCAATTGCAGGACATGTAGGACTTCCGGGCCACCGTTGGGTGGTTCTAGTCATCAGAGAGCTTTTACTCGGTAGATGTCGAAATCTACTTTCTTGCCAGTTCCACAAACTGCCACGTCTCTTAAAAGATTTGAAGGCAGAAATGCTCTTCCTTTAATCTCTCGTCTTTGACTCCTTCCCTCCTGACCTTCCAGCTTCTTGAGTCTATGCTTGATGTTGTTGCAGAAGGCCTAGTGATTCTACACTAAAAATAGCTCTCAGAACTGAAGGTGAGATTCTAGAAGTGGGGTGACATCCTGAGTATAGTAAGAAAATGGCTTTCCCGTACATAGAAATTCTGCTAACGACTTCATTTACTTCCTCAAAATCGGGCATTGGTCAGGATCTTTGTCAAATGCTGCATTGTAGAGAAACTGTATCCAGCAAACAAATCAATGATGATGGTCCCAGGGCCTCAGGTCATTCACCGGTGACCACTGATGGTGTCCTGAACTCAGAGATACCAACATGGGAGTCTTGGCTGGGGGTTTTAGGGGCTGTGCCCCCAAGTGGAGTCAGACTTCTGTCCCTCTCAACCCTTCTCCTAGGACTACATTCTTTAGCAGAGACAGTTGTTCCCTCAGTGTGGCTGTCAGGGGGACCACCAAACCCCACCTGCTGCCTCTGATCTCAGCCTGTCCTCTCTGTCCTCCTGCCTTTGGCTCCAAGCTCAGCCTAATGACAATTATTCCAGTCCTTTTCAGTTTGGCCTCATGCTTGACCACATGACACATATATATACTGAGTCCTGCTATTTTATATGTGTATGTGTGTGTGTGTGTGTGTGTGTATATATATATATATATATATATATATATATATATATATATATATATATATATACTGAGTCCTGTTATACCGTAATATATATATATATATATATACTGAGTCCTGTTATACCATTATATATATATATATATATATATATATATATATATATATATACTGAGTCCTGCCATATAAAGAGAGAGAGAGAGAGAGAGAGAGAGAGAGAAGTAAATATAAAAAGTAGTCACACCAACTCAAGAGAAATTACCATTCTGATTTCAGTAGATTAAAAATTCTAGGAAATTTCTCAGTACTGTCAACTTTTGCCAGTGTTGTGGTTTTGTGGTCTGTAATATGACTATTTTTATTGTTCTAATACATGTTGAAAGTCAGTAAGCTAACACCAGGAAGACTAGAAACCGTGCTTTCAAATGCAAGGAGATGGTGACACACAGTGGACAGCGGCAGGAAGCTCTGGTGCACATTCCCCAAGGCAGCGAGTACCTGCATAACGAGTGTTTGGAAAGATTCTCCTTGTAGACTCTAGGGCAAATGTGACTTTTATGAACCCTCCCAAAGTACCCTACTAAAAGGATTTTTTAAAAAGTTATAAACTCAGAGAAATTAGGAGAATGAGAGAAAAGACAGTAGCTATAAAAATTTGAACTCTCAAAAGCAGTAAATGAGTGGTAAATGATTAAACAGACCCAGAAAATGTAGCTTCTAAGCAATGGTGGGAAAGATAATAAGCAACCTGGCACACACTAGAGAATCCCCAGTGGCTCTGGAATTGGTGGTGCCAGACATCTCCGGGGACAGGGGCTGAAATTAGGAGGTTGGTCAATAGTCTGTTCTGGACATGGTCAGGTCTTCGGTTCCATTCCACCTCCCCAATCCCAGCAGAAGACGGAATTTATTCCCTGGAGGAGACAAAACAGGGGGTCTCTAGACTGAGGGACAGTAGGCACGTTTGAGGGTGGGATTGCCTGAATGTGGGTGTACGAGGTGCTGGGATCACCCAACCATCTTTCCCTACTTAGTGCCCAGAATAGGCATAGGGTGTTCAACTTTCTCAATTTTCCTGGGACTGAAGGTGTTCCCAGGATGGGGACTCAGCTTTAAAACTGAGAAAATCCTGAGCAAACCAGGATGAGTTAAGTTACCCTGGTCTCAAACGGTGGCAGTCAGACTGTGGGGTAGGAGACCAGGAGCATCTCCTCTGGGGACTCTGACCAGCCTGTGATCTGAATGTATGGAGGTTCTACAACTAAACAGTACAGCCAGATCAACCTTGCAGTGGAACTTACAGCAAATAAACTCTATCTGGGTGTGTGGAGGTTTCCATCACGTTTCTAGACCCTCCCTCTCAAAAATGAGCAGATAGCTAAGGGTTATTATTATTAGGCAATTCAAGGAAGGTCTCTCTCACACGCAAGACAGAAACCAAAACATTCAAACAGGAAACAAAAACAAAACTTGAGAGGTAAGCATATGATTCAAGTTGAAATGATTAGAGTCTTTCTCTTGGATTTGAAAATGTGGATCTGGAAGAAAGAATGCTGTCTTCCTCTCTAGACATGATACTGTTAGAACCTGAGCCTGGACCTCCTGGAGGCCACCTTCCCCTCTGCAAAGGGAAGGCCACAACTCGCCACACACAGATGCACTGATGAGAAATGGACTCAGTCCAGAGTCTTGATAGCTTTGTATGCCAAGGTCCATGATCTCCAAGGCTATCTTCGCTTTTTCCAATGTTTGTTGGTATCAGTCAATAAATCCCAACACTTCTGAAAAAAGGCACACATTTGCATGGATTTTTCTGTCATTTGCAACCAACTTGTCCTGGCATGTCTCATGAGTGGCATTGCCTCTTCCACATGTCTGTTTGTTTGTTTGTTTGTTTTGTTTTTTAACACAATCTATGCCCAGAAAGTTTCCAAGTTAGCTATTTCCCCCTGCTTAAAATATGGATCACACAGATCAAGAAGGTAAAAGTAGACGAGATTTCATTTAACAATGTGTGCTTTCAACAGACCCAGGACACACTAACTTTTCATGATCTCTCACAATGGGGTCCTCCCCAAAATAAAACCTGGAAGAACATGTCTGAAAGATAAGTATCTGGGCCACGAAGCAAAGATGAAGGAAAGTCTTGTGCATTAACTAACAGTGTTGGCCTTCCTCACAGCAGTGAAGGACGGAGGCTGTATGTTAGGACTGTGTTCAGTAGCAACAGAACACCCACTAGCAGTTGCTTAATTAAACAGGGTTGCTGGGGGTCATTGATGTCAGGTGTTTCTATGATTCTCTTGGCCTCATCGTTATGGTCCCAGCCATCATGTCCACATTCAAGACAGAAAGAACGGAGTAAGGTCAAAAGATATATTTGCCTCTTTCTAGCAGAAAAACAAAAGTTTTCCCAGAAGCCTCTACCCGAGATTAATTTTTTCCTTATGCCTCATTGGCCAGAACTGGGTCCAAATGCTACATCCAACTGAAAGGGAGGCAGAGAAGGTGGGAAACAGGATTGTCATAAATGACTTGGAAGCATCACGGTCCATTACCTAGGGTTAGAAACACTACCCAACCCCCCATAAAAAAGGTTCCACTGATAAGGAAGAATAGGCAAAATGCGTGGGAAAGTATATCTGCCACAAGAATCAAAGTAAACGGGTGAAAATGTTAGAAACACAGCCAAAACTGGAATTCTCACACGTTGCTGGCGGGACTCCAAAACGCTACAGTCACTTTGAAAACCAGTTTGGCAGTTTTTACATGCCTAGATGGATTTTGCAGGTGTGATTAAGGATCTCGAGGTAGAGGAACCTATCTTGCATTATCCTGGTGGGCCCAGTGGAATCAGAAGGGTCCTTATAAAAGGGAAAATTGATGAGGGAAGCAGAGGTTGGAGTGATGCACTTTGAAGATGAAGGTAGGGGCCATGGACCCAGCAATGTAGGCGGCCTCTAGAAATCGGACAAGAAAGCAGTCCCTTCTAGAGCCTCCAGGAAGGATGCAGCACTGCCAACACTTTGATTTTAGACATATGACCTCAAAACAGTAGGAGAATAGATTGTGTGGTTTCAGGCCACTAGGTTTGTGGTAAATTGTTACCACCACAACAGGGAACTGACATACCTTCCTCATGTTCCTATCTTTGGACATCTGGTCCAGTTATTTTTATTTTTTTCTTTATTGATTTTAGAGAGAGAGGAAGGGAGAGAGAGAGATAGAAACATCGATGAGAGAGAACATCGATTGGCTGCCTCCTGCATGCTCCCCACTAGGTATCGGGCCCACAACCTGGGCATGAGCTCTGACCGGGAATTGAACCAGCAACCTCTCGGTGCATGGGTTGACACTCAACCATTGAGTAATACCAGCCGGGCTCTGGTCCAGTTCTTATTTTTCTCTGCACATCTTTATAAGGATGTCTAAATTTTCTCTTCCTCCTTCTCCTCTTTCTTTCTCATTGGCAACACTTTTATTGACCTATAAGTCACACACCACACAACTCTCTCCTTTAAAGTGTATAATTTAATGGTTTTTACTATAGAGTTGTGCAACCATTACCACAGACAATTCTAGAACATTTTCATCACCTCAAAAAGAACTCCTGCACCCCTTAGCTGTCATCCCTATTCTCCCTGTTGCTTCTAGCCCTGGGCAACTACCAATCTACTTTCTGTTTCTATACGTAGGCCTATTCTGGACATTTCATATAAAAGGAATCATACAGTATGTGATCTTTTATGACTGGCTTATTTTTCTTAGCATAATGTTTTCAAGGCTTATCCATGGGGCAGCATATATCAGTACTTCATGTTTCATATTAATGAATAATATTCCATTGCACGTAGTCACCATTTCTTGGCTGTCAAAAATGCTGCCTCTAAACATTCATGTACAAGATTTTGAGTGGAAAAGTGGGACTCTCAGTGAGTCATTCACAGTATTTAATAACTGCCTGATGTGTACACATATCATGGGAGTAGGAGTGGGGGTTGGGGGAGATGTAGAAGGGTAGACACCCAAAAGAACTATAAATACATAACGTAGCTCCTGTCCTCTGACTAGCTGGGGAAGGCAGACTAAGCTTTTAAGAAATATTTAAGTAACTAATGATAACCATCTGAATTATTTTCTTAGGACAATTTTCTTTTCATGTCTAAGAACAAAGTACCCAATTTATATTCCCCAAACTGAGTATAAAAGTGGGCTGGAGTCTTGAGAGTGTGTCAGTAAATGAAGGAGATAGAACCCCTTTAAAAAGACAGCTTTGACCTGTACAAATATGCCACAGGGTCAGGATGTCCTAGAGTAGGGTGTTTGTCCTCAGAGATGTACTTTCCTCTCTTTGCAGCTTTCCTCACGGACGGGGACTTGGTACCAGGTCCAAAGAGTGTTGTCAGAAATGAGGCAACAGGCTGCCAGTGCTGACCTCAGCTTTCCTGCTGACCTGGGAAAGGCCGGTCCCTGTTCTCTGGCTGTTCTTTCAGTGGGCCTGAAATCACATTTGTGACGTCAGAGAGGATTTTGTCAAGGGCGGGCTCAGGCCCCTAATTCATTAGCATCATTTGGTGAGTGTCTGCAAGTGCTTGGGACTTAGCAACAAATCTTTCTTCTATGGCTTTAGTGCAGGAAATAAATTTGGGTTCTGTCTCCTTCATGCACGGACCAGAGATGATGGCTCATTGGCTCTGAAGGAATTACTTTTTGTCATCCAGGGATATAGTATGAGCCTGACTCCGTGTGGCTGTGAGGTATGAATAACATGGTAGTTTCTCAAGCTGTCAGGGATAAGTTGGGTTTTCTCATCCATTCATTTTCCAGCCCAGGAGGTGCCACTTATAACTGGTGTGCCTGAATATGAGTATTATTGCCCACATTTTCCCTCAAAATATTTCTGGACAATAGGAGAGGGTAGAAATGCATGTTGCCATGAGATGAATGGGGAAATTTAATGCATAAAGAAATTGTCTTTTTTTTTTTAATCTTCACCCGAGGATTTTTTTTTTTTTTTTTGCATTTATCTTCAGACAGAGCAGGAGGGAGAGATGGAGGAAGAGAGAGAAAGAAACCTCGATGTGAGAGAGACACACTGACTGGTTGCCACCCACATAACCCCAACCGGGGCCGGGGACGAACTGCAACGGAGTACGTGCCATTAGGGGGAATCGAACCTGGGACTCCCTGGTCCGCGGACCGACGCTCTAATCCCTGAGCCAAACCGGCCAGGGCAAGAAATTGTATCTTGAAAAGGCAGTACTAGGACCGAAATCCCAGGTCTCCTGATGCCCAGACCACATCTGCAACTTCGGTCCATGGTGAATGAGAAATAAAGGGAATTAAAAACCTGTGTGAAGCTAGAGTAAATATCAGACTTGTCACCCCCGCTGGAGTCCACGTCTCTTCAGGTGTCAGAGAGCCTTTGCTCACCACTGTGACCCACCACTGGGCGATGTTGGATAAATATTTGTCGAATGCACAAGTGACTGATCATTTCCAATCATTAAATTATTTCTCAACCAGTGAGTCCAGGGAATACTGCAGGTAGTTTCGCAGAACAGGTTTCCTTTAGCTCCTTTGTCTCTCGTCCACTCAATGTTTCGTTCTTCTCTGGCATTTGCAGTGGAAGGAAACTCCTTTCTTGCCATGGGAAAGGCAAACAGCCATGCAAACCTGGAAGACAGCCAAGTCCGTATGGGCACTGGAGGAGGCGAGCCGGTTAGCTACCAGCCAGCAGGCGAGATAATTCGGCTCCTTATCAAGTTCTGGGCACGTCCCTTTGGAGGCCCTTTCCCGACTTCTTCCAGCCCAAAGTGGTAAGGCAGAGTAAGACCGTGGGCAGTCACAGAGTGCTTCTGCCCTCCCTCTCCTCCCCCACTGTACTCATTGGCAGTGGGTCAGTGGGTTATAACAAACAGCATGTAGCTTGATGGAGGTGGAGGAAGTCACAAACAGGCAGGCGGTCTGCAGGCTGAGGGGTGAGGGACACGGGAAAGGGGCAGCCTCGGGAACTGATGATGGGGGGAGAGCAAGACTTAAATGGCTTCTTACATTTTCCTGAAACTTCAAATCTATTTTTGCACCATTTAAGGCTTATTCCCCATTGGTGGCCTCTCAAGGCATTGGGTCCTTAGGTTTTATAATTAAAGCAACGGTACAGAATTGTGAAAATGTTCAGATATGTTTGAGAAAGGTCGAACAGTGTAAAGATGTGTGTAGGGTAAGCTAGTGTCTGTGATGGAAAATGAGGCAGAAGAGTTTGGGGTAAAGTCGCAGACTGCAAGGATAAGTGAGAGTGGTTAAAATATTTTCCACCTAGCCCTGGCTGGTGTGGCTCAGTGGTTGAGCATCGACCCATGCACCAAGAGGTCGCCAGTTCGATTCCCAGTCAGGACACACGCCCAGGTTGTGGGCCCGATCCCCAGTGGGGGGCATGCAGGAGGTGGCCAGTTGATGTTCTCTCTCATCGATGTTTCTATCTCTCTCTCCCTCTCCCTCCCTCTAATATCAATAAAAGAAAAATATATTAGAAAATAAATAAATAAAATACTTTCCACCTTATCTCAGAAGGTTATCATTGTGTAAAATCATAGTTTTCGCCTCTTTTTAAAAACTTAGTATCTCACAGGTATTTATCTTATGGTGATTAAAGATTTTGAACATGGAGGCAGGAAGCAGGCTTTCATCAGACATTAAATTTGCCAGTGCCTTGATCTTGGGCTTCCTAGCTCCCAGGACTTGAGAGGTGAATTTCTCATATTTACAAGCCACCCTGGTCTATGTTATTATTTCTTTATAGATGCCTGAACAGATTCAGACACCACTCTATCCCAGCCAACACCGTGGGAAAAAACATGGCCCCATCCCCATCCCCGTCCCCAAAAGCCATCTGGGTGGCCTAAACTTCCCTCTTTGCTCAAGGTGGCCCTGCCTCCTGTGAAGACCTGGTGGAGAGTTGGCACTTTCATCCCTTCTCGGCAATAACGAAGCCCTCCCTGCCAAGGGTGTCAGTGGAGGCCATGTGGGTGCTGGACTTCCACCCCACCCAGCAGTGTCAGAGCTGGCCGAGTTTCACCACCCTCCACCTCCCGAACTATCATCGCACTTCTTTTAAACCTGTAATTCTTTCAAAATAAATTATTATTTCTTAAAAACTAAAAACTTGGCTCTCTTCTTTCTCATCTTCTCGTGGTTATGCTTGGTGACTATACTTCCTGGGGTGGGGGTGGGGGGGTGGAGGCATAAACAAAGACCAGCCCAACATGACTGAGCTGATTTCCAGTTGCTTTCCCATTGGTACACAGTTTGAAACACTGTCCCTCTTTGCAGCATTCTGTTATCCTCAACACTGGCTGGCATGGACAACAGCCTAAGGAGGATAATCGAGGCTGTAAGGATGAACTAACTGCTCAGAACTACTGCTCAAAAGCAGGGAGCTGCCAAATGCCAGGGGCCGCGTGAGGGTCATCAGCTGGGGAGCTTTGGAAAAATACAGATTCCTGAGATGCCTCACTTGGTGGGAAATTCTGATTGCTTAGATCATGAAGAGTCATCACTGAGCCACAGTGGTTCCTGTTGGATCCAACAATGATTGCTCTGAGTCAGAGCTGAGCCTACATGTTAAGAGACGTAGGTGACAATCCTTGATCTGTCCCATTATAAATATATGACCTAAGGAATGTCACGTGTCAACAGGAATCCTGATTTATGTGAAGACCTTGGCAATTTCTGTCAAAATGCAAAATGTAATGATGCAATTTCAGAGAAGCTATCTCTTAAACTAGGCCAAAGTCCCAGTGTATCTATTCCCTAGGAGACAGCAGTACCCTGAGAAACAAGGCAAAGGTCTGCAGAAGTTCTTACAGGTGAGAGAATGGATGGACCCAGTGCTGGTCCGCACAAGAGCACTGGCTACCAGGGAAAAAGAAAGGAGTCAGCCTTCCAAAGGAGAGGGTCACAGAGTGGGGAAGGAGGGACACCCAAACCAAGCTGACTTCTTTATGGTTTCGCTGAGGACTCTTGCTTTGTCATCAGACTTTCTCCTGGAAGGGACATCTTGTAGAAACTGTGATGCTGCCTCCAGCTGTCTCCCCTCCCTCTCCTCCTTTAGGAATTTCCTGGATGCACAATCATGCCCCTCTCAGGGCTGCTCACACCTAGTGATCATCCATGCAGGGTACAGAAGCCTGATCTTTCTGCCCAATTCAGGGCAATTCTGAAGGCCATTGGCCAAGACTGTCATTGGGCATGCATTGCACCTGGACCTCTCCCTCTTTGCCAGTCTTGTTCTCTTCCCTTCCCTTCGAAAGGAGTTGGCCCTGGAGTATTCTTGCAGGGTATTCAGAGTCTCCTTCCTAGGGGACTAAATCTGCAACTGGGCAAGATGGTGCGGAAAAGAAATTATATTTGGAAACCATTTCTTCTAAAGGAGAGGTCAAGACTCTCGACATTCTTATAAGGGTACAATGCATACAAAACTTTCCCTTAGAGGTGCTGAGTGGACCCATCACTCAAAGAACTACAATAGGCTTTGAGGAGGGCCCTGTAAACGCATTTCAGAAAGTTCTCTGTCCTCACTCTTGAGGGAAGGCAGCATAAAGGGGCAGTGTCAGTCCCTGTGAGGGAAGAGGGGAGAGCCTGCCTCTGCTCACATCAGCCAGGGGCGTTCGCTGGTTCCTTCTCAGACTGTGCTGTGTGCGTCCGTCTCCCTTGGAAGCTGCCCTTCAGAGGAAGATAATCCCCAGCCTTTCTGACTCATCGCTTCTGTTTTCTAAAAGCTGAGGCTTTGTCTGAGGTTAAGGGTTTCTGATTGTGTTGTACCATTCCCCATAAGTAAGGCCAAGGAAACAAGCTCCCTATTCTCTACCTTTGTTTTGTGGAGTGATTAGTGATACCTGCAGTGGGGCCTGAGGATTTAGGCTGGCTTGTCGGCCCCAGAGGCCCTAGCCTCTCTTGGATACAACACATTTCTCTTCAAGTGTACTTGTATCCCCGGGGATGAAGCAGCTATTTTTCCCTTTCCAATGCAGGGGTTTTTGTTGTTGTTGTTTTCCTAGAAAGAAGTTGGCAGAACTGGGTCTACATGGATTGGACTGAATGATTGTTTCTCCCCACAATTCATATATCGAAATCTTGAACCCCAATGTGATGGGATTCGGAGGTGGGGCCTTTGGGAGGTAACTAGGTCATGAGGGTGGTACCCTCATGGGATTAGTGCTCTCACAGAGGGGACTCCAGAGAGCTCTCATCCTCTTTCTGCCATATGAAGATATAAGAAGACAGCAGTCCACAACTCAGAAGAGGGTTCTCCCAGAACCTGGCCATGCTGACACCCTGCTTGTACTTTCAGTCTCCAGACTGTGAGAAATAAACTTCCATTGTTTACAAGCAACACAGCAGTCTGGGACACTTTGTAGCAGCAGCCCAAGCTAACTAGGACACTAGAGAAGGTTTTCGAAATTCCATTTCCACTGGCAGAGTCAGACTGCCCAGGTGAATGCACACAAAGCTTGAGCACATCCAGATGGTAGCAGGAAGACACTTCGTATTACTAACTGATGCTTTGCCTTCCAGTATTTCCTTACGTTCTCTGACCTTCTAGTCACCAATATTTACACCTATCCCCTTTACTAATTTCTGTCTGGCATTCTCAGTCCATTGGCCCAGGAAAGAAACGTGTACCTCAAAGCCCCTGGTACAGTCTAGCCAGTGTGGCTCAGAGGTTGAGCATCGACCCATGCACCAAGAGGTCATCGGTTTGATTCCTGGTCAGGGCACATGCCCAGGTTGTGGGCCCGATCCCCAGTAGGGGGGCATGCAGGAGGCGGCCAATCGATTGATGTTTCTATCTCTCATCAATGTTTCTATCTCTCTCTCTCCCTCTCACTTCCTCTCTCTCTCAAATCAAAAAAGAAAAGAAAAGAAAAAAAAAGCCCTGAGTACAACAGAAATTATTTAGATTTAGGACTAAAATGTGAGCGAAAGTAACCAACACCGGAAAAGGATCCCCAGGCTAGGGAAGATGAGGGGAAGCCAGGGGAGCATCGGTGCTGTCCTCCCCCTCCCCCAGCCTGGAGGTGGAGGGAGGTGAGTAATCAAAAGAATCACTGGAAAGATCTGAGTAATACACGAAGCAGGGTAAGCTTGCGGTTGTTTGTTATGCAGCAACAGAGAACTGATACAGAGGTCAACATAAAGATTAGGGGTGCACTGTACCTCCAATATTCTCTGTCCTTGAATAATCGTGAATCTTTGCCTCTGGTGTCCATTTGTGGTGCTGACCGACGTTGCACGTGGTCACAGTTAGTCCCAGACACTCTGCTGCCTGTACCAGTCGGCTCTGTCTGCCACAACGAGTTTGCCGTAGCAGACCGAGTAGCTTAAAGAACAGAAATGTAATTTTGCACAATTCTGGAGTCCGGGAAGGCTAATAAGGCGCCAGCCAGTGTGGTTCTTAGTGAGCGCTCTCTTCTTGGCTTGCAGACAGAAGCCTGATTGCCTTCTTGCTTTGTGGGGCAGGGCAGGGGAGGGAAGGGGAGCAAGAGGGTAAGCCAACTGATGGCAAGGTCCAGCTAAATATGTCCAGGTAAGCCAGGATGTTTCCTGTGGTCCAACATAGCACAGGAGGGGCTGAGTGGTTCTCATGCACCTGAGAAAAGCCCAGAGACAGCTGACAGAGCCAGACTCAAAGGGTCCTTGCAAGTAGGAGTAAGGGATGATGCAGGAGTGGCATGGGCCAGCAGCTGAGGACCAGATGGAAGGATGTATATATCGGGGGATGCCAGCACAGCTGGAAGACCAAATGCTCTTTCCACTTTACCCCAGCATTACTCCAGGAATTCAGACAAAACTCTGGTGAGAGAAGATGGCAGCAACCCCACTGATGTCTTGGTCAGACGCTTCTCCTTTCTGATCGGATTGCCTTAACACACCTCAGTGATTACAGCTGAATGATTTATTTCCTCAAAAACAATAAGAGACTTTGCTCCAACATATTGAACCTCATTTCTTAACTCAGACCTGTCAAGATTCTTGGTTGCAAAGAGTAGAGATCATTGCAGGTTAATTCAGACAGAAAAAGACATCGCCCTGGGATGCCACCATGAACACTAGTCACCCTGACTGTTAGTCTCCGGACTCCCTGCCCTGATCACAAACCCTAATTGGTCCTGATTCCACCCACCTGAGCAGCAACATGGAAGGGCAGGGGGGAGCGGATGAATACATGTGTGTGCTGGTATATGCACAAAACAGATCTGGAAGGATACACAAGGAATTGGATAATACTCATTTCTCTTGGGAAGAACTGGGTGGTGGGGAGACAGGTGGAGGGAAGATTTCTCAATATATATATTTGTACCTTTTGAATTTTGATCCATGGGAATACATAAACTATTTTAAAAATTAATAATTATAGGTCCCACTCAATCCCATTTAAAACTTAAATCTTATACCTAATTCAAAGCTCCTTCCCTGCTCCCAGGTCTGGCATAACCTGTGGCGCCCCAACCTGCAGCTGGGAAAGAGTCAAGCTGTTTTCTTCTTCTTTCACTCCTTTCCCCCTTCACTCCCTTGCTCTTGACTCCTGCCAGGGTGGGATGAGGTTTGGATAAAGTCTCTTAGGGGGTGCTATTTGTGGTTCTCTCCTGATGGTCCACACACTCTGGAGTTCTGGCTCTCTGTGGAGTTTTCAGTAGCTCCTCTCACCCTCCCCTGCCTAGGGAACTCCATCTGCACAGTATCCTGCTGTGAGTTATATGCCATTTGGCTGACTTCTAACTCCCTCCTCCCTCTCCTGTGCCTGAGGGGCCTTCCATGGTCTTTTATTTTATTTTTAAAATTTTTTTGCTGTTGTTGATGAGAGAGAGAAAGAGAGAAACATCGATTTATTGTTCCACTTTATCTATGCACTCATTGGTTGATTCTTGTATGTGCCTTGACTGGGAATTGAACCTGCAACCTTGGCATATAGGGACGATGCTCTAACCAACTGAGCTACCTGGCCAGGGTCTTTCATGATCTTTGATGCTAGAGTTCCTTCCCCAGCAGAAGATGCCCTTAGGGGGATGCTCAGTTTTTTTCCCTGGCATCCATTTCACCCATGGGAATATTATACATCTTGCCACACCAAATACTGACCTGCCTGCCCTTGAGGGCTGCTCTAGCCAGCCTTGAGTTCGCCAGGCAGGAAGCAGACGTTAGTCTCTAGGTTAGGTCTGCCATCCAAACTCAAGCTTCCCTGAGCACTCTGACCTGATCGACTCTAGGGTGCTAGGTGGGCTCATGAATTTCTGCAGTTCTGCATGGATTTAGCCTGGGATTTAATGTCAATCTTCTTGTAAGGAGCCTTCTCTCACCAACTTGTCTGGGAGCAGGAGGAAAGGAGATCATTAAGCTGAGAACTCATGACTCAGAAAAATTCCCTCAGTCAATGAATTCCAGTCTTTTGCTTATTTGAGGTGCTGGGATGTGAGGGTGAGAATCCAGAAACAAATTTGGCCACCTCTTATCAAAATCTGAAGAGAGGTAGGTTCTAGACTGCCCTGCTTACGGCCTTTGCCCTCTGTGTTGGGACTTTAGCCAAGGTTTTGAGACAAATGGCAATGTCCTATTCCACATCTGGTTACTTACATCAGGAAAAACTTCAAAACACCATCCTGCCATGCAAAGCAGAAAGTTGTCTTTAATGATAATAACTACCATTTACTGAATGTTTACAAGGTACTAAGAACTTTGCATATTAATGCATTAACTGCTCACAACACTAATATGAATTCAGGTTTTCATCCCCATGTCAACGAGAAAACCTGAGACCCACAGGTCACGTATAGCTTGTGGCAGTTGGAATTTGAATACACGTCTGTCTGACTCCAAAATCAATCTGCATATAAATATGACTGGTATAGGCAGAGTCTAGTGCAATTGTCTGTCACCAGTGCTCTATGGAATTGGGGTGGAGGTGTAGTTATTATGAGGGATTGAAATACCATCAAACATTGTGTGTGGATTCAACACACAAATGTATATGCTATCTCTCTTATAAATCAATTCAGTTCAGTTAAACAAATAATAAATTTTCTCTTTGTGCCAAGCAGTGTTCTAGGTGCTGGGGAGACATTAGTGTACAAAAGAAACTAAAATCTCTGTACTTAAGAAAATAATTCATTAAAATCATACCAAAATTATATATATTTTTTGTCACCATTCATTTTACCAATTAAATAAAACTAAAAAAACATAACTATTATCATATGAAGGCTTTGGGAAAACTTTGCTATTTAAAATAAATCTTCATACTGGGCCTGTTTGGAAACCACTGATAGAATTTAAATGATCACAAGGACATGATCCTTTAGATGAGGGAGAGATTTCGTGTGTCCTCAAATCCAACCCAGAATGATGATATCTGGGTCATAGAGGACATATTGGGCAATCTGCTTGGGTAATCCCACTCATACATAACACACGGCTCGGTGTAAATTATAATGACTACTTATGTGAATCTGGATTATAATTTCATTGATGATAATGATGAGGGATCTCAGGGGCACAACTGGAGGCAGGGAGGTGGATTACTTTATCTCTTTTTCCCCCCTTTGACTCTGGGACTCTCTGAGGTTCCTTCTACAGCTCTTACAGAGGAGGGATGATCGGTTTGTGCAAAGAGGGAGAGATCATATTTGACCTATAACGTCAGTCCTCCAGGATGCCCAGGGCAGAGGCACTCATTCACTTAGTGCTAGTCAAGGGCTGTATGTATGATCGGTTGATTTACCAAAAGATCCATATTCCAATAAATTACTTGTCAGTAAGGTAGCTTTTGGTCTTTCTTGTCCTTACCCTCCCGGGACACTAGCTTGAGTCCAGAGGCCTGTTACCTTCGGTAACCTCTCCAGATCCTCGCAAGGCGGTGAGGAGTGTTATCCTCTCCACAGGCCAGACGAGGAGGAAAACGAGGCGCAAGCTGGCTCAGGCCGGGGAAGTTCTGCACTGCACCTCGCACCCCGCCTCACTGTGTCCTCACTCCTTTCGCCACCCCATCTCCTGAGTTTGACTTCCTTCCCTTCCCGCATCCCCCACTTGCACTGCGAAGGAGTCGTGGCCCTCAAAAAAGACTACATTTCCCACAACGCCACGCGCCGGCCAGGCTCCCATAGGGCTTTCCCTAAGCTGCCGTGGTCATTCACGCCGAATCAAACCCACACTGCCGGCGCGGAACCGAGTTACTGCTCACTTCTCCATGAAGACACCTGTTTCATTTCCTTCTCCACCTGTGAGCCCCAGTGTTCGGTGCACAGGCCTTTGCGGAGGGAAATTCATTCAGGCGACTGCTCTGGCCACCCGGCTTCCTCCGCAGGCCTCGGCCTCTGCCAGGACCCCGGGGGCCTGGGAGTGTCATTGGTGGATGACCGCAGCCCTGGCCGCTGCCGCTGCCGCCGCGACCATGGCCTCCGGCAGCAGTGGCCTCACCGCCGCCCGCCTCCTGTCGCGTTCCTTCCTCTGTGAGTCCGGCCGGGGCTGTCGCCTCGGCCCCGCGAGCTCCTGGCCCGCGGGCGCCCGTGTCCGCCTGCAGGCCGCGCTGGGCCCGGGGCGGGACCTCGGCGAGGGCCCCGGAGCCGCGAGGGTCCGGCTCCATGTCGGGGACCGTCTGGGGTGGAGGGGACTCGGCTGCCTATGCGTGGCGGAGGCATGACTCAGGCTGCTGGTGGATGGCACGTTGGGGGGCTGAGCCCGGGTTCGGGTCGGGGCCGGCGGACCTGCGGGCCTGCTCTCCCCCGCCGGTAGGGTTGAGTGGCGGGAAGGGGGCGGCCTCCGACCGGCCGGTGGAGGAGTGAGCGGGCGGTGGTCCAGGACCCGCGGTGAGGTGGGAGGGTGAGCGGCTGGATGAGAGTGCGGGGGACATATGTCTTAGGGAATCGGGGGGTGAGGCTGTCCTGGCACCAAAGGGCCTTGCATTTTAATGGTCCTTGATGCTGATTGTAGGCGTAGCGAAGAGAAATGGGTTCTGCACCCGGAGCCCCAGAGCCCAGAAGACTTCCAGAAGCTTAGGGGTGGCCGGGACCTTAACCAGCTTATTTGCAGTGTCTGCCCCAGGTGGTGTGAATCCTCGGCCCCTGAAAACTGAATACCCGAAGGTCCTTTGAATAATGCTGACTGGGGGAAATTCTTGCCGTGTTCAAAGTCCCTGTGTTTTTAGGGAGGTTGTGTAGGAAGAGACTTTGGAATGAGCCGCATCAGGGTTTGAAGTCTGGCCTGATCCCATACAGTCTGTGCAATAACCCTGGGCACTTCTCAATCGATTTCTTTCTTTCTTTTTTCAAATTTATTTAGACTTGTTTTGGGTCCTAACATATAGTCTGCCCCAGACAATGTTTCATGTGCACTTCAAAAGAATGTATACTTTCCTGCTTGGGGTGAAATGCTCTGAAAATATAAATTAAATCTATCTGGTCTAGCCCTGGCCGGTTTGGCTGAGCGATTAGAGCATCGGCCTGTGGACCAGAGAGTCCAGGGTTCGATTCTGGTCAAGGGCACGCACCTCCGTTGCTGTTCGTGCGGGAGGCAGGCAGCCAGTCGATGTGTCTCTCTGGAATCGATTTCTTAATTTCTGTTTCAAATCCCATGAAAATAATGCCATATTTGAACGAATCTAAGGCATCATCATTTTTGTAAGATGCACCATTGTTTAGTCTACCATTAGTGGTGGAAAATGATTGCTAATTGAAATTGTGACACACCATTGGTTGTCAAATACATCCTGATTTAAGACATGTTAAAAAGTGAAGAAAATGTGCATCTTGGAAATGATGACATACAGGATGATCCGGATTCATTGTGCCGAATAAATGAAATAGTTTATATAAAGCACCTGGGCTGAAATAGATACCCAAACAAGTTATTTTTCTCCTCTTCCTTTTGCTTTGCATCTAATTTTGCTCCTACTGAATGTTAGATGAGACCATTCATTTCTTGAGACGATTGCATTTTAAAAGTGTGTAGGGAAGGATGTGTGCTAAATAGCCGCTTAAGTTACCAGATCACTTGAGGACAGAGGTCTGGCAAGTAGGAAAAGGTTGGGTTTCTTTGGGAAAGTTTTCTGGAGATTCTTATTGTATAATTTAAAGGACAATTGAAGGTGTTGTAGGCAGAAGGCAAAAAGGAATTAGTGATACCCATGTCTTTTTCTCTTGGGTCTTTGCTCCTCTGAGTTTCTGAAAAATCCTAGCCTGCTGTCTTACTTGGAGGAGAGTCTAGAGGAGAAAGGAAGAATGTCTAAAAGATCAGGATCCTTACCCACCCTTAGCAATACTTAGCAATGCTACTTTCACAGAACTGGAAGTTCTTTTTTCCGTAGACTCTCAGGACCATGAGACCTTAAGAGATCATCCAGTTTAGCTTTCTATTGTTGGAGTGGTCTTCAGTTATCCTAGTCATGTTATCAACCTGTTAATTAAGGGTCTGAGAGGTCTCAGATCTAAACCAAATTATCTCCTTTACTGGGGGACGGGGGATTACAGACTACAGTTTTTAATGTCTAAAAACCTCTAAATCCCCCAGAGTTTCTCTTTCTGATGCCACATTTCTAAGCCCATCGGTCCCACTAGAAAAACAGCATCCACAACAATACCACCTTGCAAACTTAAAAAAAAAAAAAAGGTGGTTACAAGTTAGGCTCTGAGGTTAGTAATAAAACTAGAAATGCTGGGGAATTTTGTTCCCTCTATTCTCAAGTTTTAATTGATGGTACATTTTGTGCTGAAGGTCATAAGTGTTGTAATATTGATTTGATTCAGGGGAAAAAAATCCCAAACACTTGGAGATGCTTTCCAGAGTTCTGTTTGAGGCAGCCTGGAATGTGTAGAAATTCCTGAGTAAAAAAACAACAACAGCAAAAATACAGTTCTGTGGCTTTTGAAAAAAGGGAGATAATCCAGTTGAAGTGGGAGAGAAAATAAAATGAAAACTAAGGAAGACTTTCCAGGAGAAAGTTTAAGGTTTTTATAAGCACCTTTGAAGTTGAGTAAAGTTTTTCAATAAGTATAAAGCAATCAAGGTTATTTTAAACATAAGCCCAGGAGCTCCTATAAGTTGAGTCTTTTAGAAGAAATAGGGAAGAAGAGCCAGTATTTTTGAACCTCAGAATTATGGTGCTTTAATGCCAGAAAGTGAACCTTACAATTCTACACCTTTGTTTGGCAAATGAGGATATAAACCCAATATGTTTCCTAGCCAATATCAGAATGGGTTCCAGCATGCAGGTCGTCTGACTCTGCAGTGTCCTGTCCACTATTACATGCTGTGTGATACTATGATACTATAATATGATACTATCTATAAGCTTCCTTTTTTTTTTTTTGAGAGAGAGAGAGAGGAGAAGAGAGAAACATCTATGGGTTGCTTCTGGCACGCACACACGCACCCGGAACGGGGATGAAACCTGCAACCTGGGTATGTGCCCTGACTGCAGTCAATTGAACCCATGACCTTTCAGTGCATAGGATTATGCTCCAACCAACACACTGTCCAGGGCTAAGCCGCCTTTTATGAAGCTTTGATTTTTTTTTTTCCCTTTTTTTGGCAGTCTCTGGTTTGTTGAGAAGGTAACTGACTATCCTACTCAAAGGTGCCACCTGCCTTTTCCATGTGTTTGCCAAGTTGTGTGGGCCTGTTTGTGTAATCAGGAAAACATTTAGAGGTGTAGTTGGGAAAAGAGGATCCTCAACAGTGATGTTTCTGATACTAGTATCTGTTGCCATTGCAACTAGGAACCAAGTCTTTATTTCAAAACTACAAGATGGCCTTGATGCCAGTGCACTAATGTGGCCATGAAAAAGTGATTTGAGTTTTCTCGCATCAGACTTGTGCTTCCATAGAAACATTAGGGATGTGCAAAATAATTTCTCTAAGTATTGGGGGACACTTTCATGTCACCAAAGGAAAGGCATTTTGTTGCTATAGTCCCACATTTTTTTTTTTTTAACATTATAACATTTCTAAAATTGGGATGTATTTTATTGATGGTATTTTACAAGAAACTGGCAGCATTTTTCTTTCTAGTACTTTATAGTACTTCTTCAAATTCAATAGTGTTTTGTATTTGATTAGATAAGGTACTTATAGCTAAGCTTGATATGTGAGTAAATATTAGATGAATGTATAATTTTGCATTTGAGTAGAAGATTGGGGTTTGGGAATAAGTGGCTGCTGTAGGTAGGGAGCACGATAGCTGTGTTATAATATGTATTATGCATATATGCACATATATTACATATGCATAATATATAAATAAGTGTACATTTGTTAAATTCATGAGTACATGCATGAATAAATGAGTAACAAAGACAGTTTGAGAGGTGAATTGGAGGAGGAGTATTTTCTTGAACAGTCTCAGATTATTGGTTAGGAACAGGGCACTGTGGTTTGAGTCACATCTGGGCAGGTGCTCTTTGGCCATAGCTTCATTAATCCTGCAGCTATCTCATAAAGGATGCTGTTGTTCTCTCTGTGGAAGAGGACTCAGCATGTGGCTGACTGGTAGAAATTTGCAACCCTTGTTGCAAGCACTTCTCTCTCAGATTTCTCAGTCCCTTTCCTTGTAGTTTTGTGTTTAATATTTAGCTTTTGTACAGACTCTTCTTGTGGGTAGGGCCTGAAACCATCTTGTTCTGCCCTGACTCCCTAGTACTTGGTAGATATCCTGGCACAATGAACACCTTAGAGCAGTTTAGTCTTCTCGTTCTGCATCAGTAGTAATAATAAATAAACAGCTAATAGTGAAATAGCATTTGTTCCACCCTAGGCATTTCACATGCTATATATATTACGAACTCACTTAATTTTCAAATTGCACATGAAGTACATGGTATTATCACTATTTTTACAGTGTGGCTGCACCTTTAAAAATGTTTCATATGTTAAATATTTACACATTTGTTAAATATTTATACATGGATTAGTATATTTACACATAAACATATAGGATATGCATGAAGACATATATAAAACATTCTGGTTGGACGTATTTTATTTTATTTATTTTTTTATCCTCATCCAAGGACATTTTTGCATTTATCTTCAGATAGAGCAGGAGGGAGAGAGGGAGGAAGAGAGAGAGAGAGAAACATCGATGTAAGAGAGACACATCAAGTGGTTGCCACCCACACGACCCCAACCAGGGCCAGGGACAAACTGCAACCGAGGTACGTGCCCTTAGCGGGAACTGAACCTGGGACTCTCTGGTCTGCGGGCCGACGCTCTAACTGCTGAGCCAAACCGGCCAGGGCTGGTTGGACGTATTTTAAAATGTGAATTGTATGTGCTCTCTTTTTAGGAGGTGATTTACCTTTGTGCTCACATAAGATGTGAACCCAGTGTTGAGAGTATACCATGCATTTTGCTACCCAGTTTATAGGCATCATCTCATATCATTGTCACAACATCCTTGTGGGCAGCTGGTACTCCACTTACAGATGGGAAGACTGAGGCTAAGGGAGATCAAAAGACCTCCCCCCAGGTTGCATGACTGGTGAGCACCTGAGCATACACTCAGGCTCAGGTCTGTCTGACTCCTGGGACTGTGTTCTCAGCTACTTCTGGGACTCAGTCCCAAGGTTAGGCTGGCCAATTTGTAAGAACCTGGAGGTGGCCCAAGGTATGGCAGCTGTAGCCTTCAACATTGGGTAATTCTTCCTGGTGGCCAACCTCAGGCCTTCCTGCTGCCCTGATATTTAGTTTAAAATGCTCATTTTCTTAATATTAGTAAAGTCAGGTGTCTCCTCATATTTGATTTACCATTTTTCTGTCATCAGTTGTCTTTCATATTTGTGGCCTTTATTCATTGTTCTGTTAGCCTTTTGGTCTCTTCTTGTTGGTGCTCCACATTGCTAAGGTTCATTTCTTGTCTGTTAACATGTTATGAAAACACTCTCCTGGTCTCTCACTGCCTTAACTTTGCCTGTGCTATGTTTTGCTCTAAGCTCTTTCTTTTCTCCAGTAGTGAAATAGTCCACTTGTATTACATTACTGCTTCTGGATTTCTTCTTTTAAAAAAAAGGTTAGATTGGAATGTGTACTAGATTGATATAGCTTTGAGGATAGCTAGTAGCATTTAGGGCTGGACTTCTGTATAATCTTTATATGGATTTTAGGAAAACCTACAATCTTTACATGTATGAGTGTGAGATTGACATTTTCCAAATCACACAAAAGAGATGGAACTTACGGCATTTTGCTTGATATAGTGTTTCTTTTCTAGACCTTGCCTCTTGTCCTGAAATTCAAACCATTTCTGTATACCTGCTCTGTAAGGCACTGTACTATATACCATGGGAGACACCATGGTGTACAAGACACGGTCCACCTGCTGTTGGAGAAAAGTATGGGTGGTCTTTGAATCTAGTGGCCAGGTTCTTTTGATATCTCGAGAAAAAGAATGTTCTGTGATTCACGGGAGGATAAGTGACTTTTATTTGTGTAGAATTACATCCCTGGGTTTGCGAAGTCCCACTTTTCCTTAATCCAGCCCTGAAAGATGTGTAGCTGGGGATTCAGTAGAGCTAAAAGCAAAGCCAGTGTCCAAAGTTTCCTTTCCACAGTGGAACTGGGTCCAGTTTAGCATTAGGCTAGTAGCAGTCCATTTGTCCATTGTGTGTGGGGTCCACATGGCTGTGAGCCATGTGGGCGAATGCGGGGGAGCCAAGACAGCACGCCCCCTGAAACAAGAGTCCCAGGGGTGCAAGAGCACAAGAGCATGAACCAAGAGAGAACTCCTTTGTTTAGGAGATTAAATATCTTAACTCTTCCCGCACTTGCAGTGGCCATGCCTACCCTGGCCAATGACCTGTTCCAGGTGTGACTGACATGTACCTTCCCTATTCCACCCAGACTTCACTGGGCATGCGTCTAAACTGCAGCTTCTTGGCAAAGCTGCACAAATGGTGTGCCTATGAAATTTGGCTTTCCCTTTGTTCCTTTCCAGTTACTTAATAACTGGTTTCATTACAACCATATCATTTACACTCAGGGATTTACAGTTAGAAGTTCTAAAAATATTTAGATGATACTTGAAATAATGTAGAGATAAATTTAACCATAAATAAATCTACTTAGAAATAATTCAGTAAAGAAAGTAACATACATACAGTGTGTGGCATAAGTATTATATACCACATGGAAGTATTTGTGGGTTCCATTCTTCTTAGTCCCAGATCCCCTACAAAACCCCCCATTATATTCACAGGTCATGAATGTCATGTGTAGATTTAAAGATTCCTCCCAGTACAGTGTAATTTAAACATGAACTTATATGAATTAATGCAAGTGAAAGTCTCTCTAGATGAAATCTGGGAGATATTTGCAAGGTGGTTTTGGCCACTAATGTATGCCCTGTGTTCTAGATTTAACTTTAGGAAAAAGCTTACTCTAGTTATTTCACAATTTTATCACAGAGCTCAGGTTTCTATTTAAAACCAAAATGATTGCGCCTCTTTAAGTATTGGACAGACAATTGAAGAATTCTACTGTCAACCACTCAGCAGGAGTAGAATAAGCTATTTTTCATAACTTAAGACACTGATTGATAATTTGGGTGGAGAAGAAATCAAGTAGGGAAAGAAAATGCAGAGAGCCAGTCTGATAGAGTTAATGTTTATAGCAGCCAGTAGTTTGCACTCTTCACCAGCCCAAATGAAAGAGAAGGGTGGAGTTGTGGGAGGGAAGGTACGGAGGTGTGGAGGTGTGGATCAGGAGAGACTGCTTTCTTGGGAGGCCTCCAGCTTGTGATTCTGGGCCTTGGATTATATAAAGTGGGGAAGCATAACATAAGTGACTTAAAATTTGATCAGTTTTATTTGCATTGTTTTTATCTGAATGCAAACAAATAGTAAAAGAAAGAATTTCCTTGAGTCTTTAATGTCAACAGTGGTAAGACTTATCACTGATGTAATAACAGTATTACCTTACATATATCTACCAGTTGTTACATGTGTCATGGTGACAAGGGGTGGCAAGATACTGAGGGTTGGTCCTAGCTGGAGTATGTGTCACCTGATGCTGTCAAAGGTGGCAAAAAATTAACGTGAGGAAAATTATAATGTTCAGCTGGCCTTTAGGTCCTCTTCACAGCCCTGGCAGGTTCATCCTCTGGTGTGGAGTGAGCTTCTGGGATTAAAAGAACATTGTGGTGATTGTAGGATACCATCATGGCTTGCTGGGGTGCCTCAAGGTTTTTCTCTGGGGTTCAGAGGCCATTTTGATTGCCAGCATTTCTCATTTTGTTGACCTACATGTTCTAGAGCAGTATTCCAGAACAGGGGAGATACTAGATTCCTTGTGTAGGACCTCCTGTGACAGCTGTATCCCTACAGTGCAGGTGCAGGTATCAACGTGGTTGACATGAGGCCAAGCTTGGTTGCATGGACCAAGACTAGGGCAGAGGGGAAGAGAGTTTTTAGTTCCTGAGAGATTATAGCCATAGCCAGGAACACAAACCGCTTTTTTTTAGGAGATGGGAGGTCAAGTGTCAGATTTTAGGAATGAACTGCTGGCAGCCCAGGGGTCAATTTGAAGGTAGCCCCAATGAAGAATCCATTCCTTAACCCTACCCTCTCTATTCCTTCCTCTCCCTGCTCCCTCCAACCACAGATTTATTTGGGGTAGGAGAGTTTACCCCAAGTGCCCAGGGCCTACAACAGTGTAGTTATGGCCTACTTTATGTCAGTTCAGACAGATTGTGGGTTTTTTGAGGGCCAAGACTCATACTCAGCACTTAATCCTTGACACTCAGCATTGTGGCTTGGCATAGGTGCTCTCCAAATATTCACTGAGTAAATGAATGATCATAACCATCCCAGGAACTGAGTATGTGCTTGATTATTCTAGCATCCTCTTATTTCAGTACCAATGATACCTTGTCTGGCATCATCCAGGTTTCTTTTCAGGACAAAATGTGGTCAGGAATTTCATTTCCTTATCTTTGAACATGTATTTTGGGGTTAGCTTAGAGATGCATCTGTTAGTTCTAGCTTACCTGAAAGTAGGTCTCATGAGCCTGGCCTGATATAGTAGATGGGGAGATCACACGCACATGTACACACATACCCACACAAATGCATGATAGCTCTCCAAGGTCCCCCTCACTGGGTGCTTTAGACTGTCAAGGTCATTGCATAGGGCTAGGAGACTGGAAGGGGAGCTGCTGTTCATCATACTTTCAATGCCGTTTTATGACCAGAGATCTAGTATTATGAAGCTTGATCTAGAAGGTCTGGAGTAGGAGACGGAGTAAGAGAAGGTAGTGGTTTTAGTTATTCTGGTATTGAGGTCATGCTTTGTACATAAGCAGACCTGTCTTTTCTCAGGATGAGAGGGCCTCTCCTTCCCTGTGGAAGAAGACATTAACTGTCTGATGTCTCCTTTCTTAAGTGATTGGATATCAGAGTACGTGTGGAGGACAAGACTTTACCTTCAAAAAGCAAGGGTTTCCTTTTAGCAAGTATAGCCTGATTTTATCATTTGACCTTTAATCAAATATACTGTCTTGCCTGAAAACTCCAGATAGACCTATTTTTTGGAGATTCAAGGAATGGGGAGCAGGGGGCCCTGGTGGAGCAGATTCTGCCAGGAATAGCATCCGGGAGGAAAGCATGTGGTTCTTCCATAAGTATTGGTGATGTGGATATCCTGTTAGGAGAACTGGCAGCTAAGGACAAGAGTGGGCCTTGAGTGACAGTACTGGCTAGTTGGGCTCTTAGGCCACAGATCCCTGTTGTAGTGTCCACTGGCCCACGTTCAGCTGCTTAGCTGTGCCCAGTGTGCCAGGACTTGACCCTCAGTGCTCCCTCATGGCCTTTGTTCAGCATAGTCTAGTTCAAGGATGCTGCTCTTTGTTATCCAGCAGATCTGTGTGCACACACAATACGCCTCTCCCGGTTGGTAAGGGTGAGGTATGGGCCTGTCTCTTTTCCTGGAGGTCGATGGGACTCCAAAATTCAAAGTTATTAGAAGCTGTGCTCAGTACGTGAGTTGAAGATAACTCAAGGATGCTCAAAGGGCCAGAAACAGATCATTTATGGAACCTAAGGCCAGAGGATTTAGGAGAGCATGAAACAGCGATTGAAGATGAAAAGCATGGAGTGGAACCTGGACAAATATGTGATTAGATGTACTTTTCTGGGGCTAGCTTTTCTGGGCTACCTCAGTTATAGTTGGACAGCCTCGCACTTTTGAAAGGACCAGGATGGGCCACAGGACAGCAGTTTGGGCTCTGATAGGGGTTTAAAGGTAGTCAGAAGTAGCCCACAATTTTAATTCATCTATACTCTACTTTCTACTGATTTTTGAAATATGGGGAGCTGGCTTTAATAATTAGATTTCTCAGTTTTTGTTGAGATAGGTTGCTGAAAATAACTTAGTTGTTTTTTGTTTTTACATGTTTCTCCCACATCTATTCCTATTTATTTTATTTTTTTCTATTTCTTTTATATGTAAGGTCTTGAGTCTTATATCAGAAGAGATCAAATTAAGTAATTTCAGACTATTTTAGATAAGTTTTATTCTACGACTTAACATTTCATGTTAATGTTAATATTTAATGTTAACATTTAATGTTAGTATTATTATTGGGGAATGAGTTCCAGAGTTCTTAGTAGTTCTTCTGACAAAATTTTCCTCTTATTTCTCCTGTTTATAGATTTGGAGTTTCAAAAGTCTGGGTCCCATGGGAAAAGCATGTGGCTGTTTAGTAAATTTTATTAGTGGGAGAGACACCTGGTTTTCAGTCCCTGGATTTAGTTTGAGCCTGGATTTAGTTTGTCTTTAGGCACCAGTTTTTGTGGAGTGAAAATTATAAAACTGAACTTTTCTTCGTCAGCTCAGAAAAAGCTGGAAGATTGTGGTTCTCAATAAAGGGGATTCTGGAAAATAGTATATATATATATATATTTTGTTTGTTTGTTTCTTGAATCTATTTCTGTAGTCAATGTGTCTTGTTTAGAGAGTGACATTTATAGTTGCCGTGATCACAGGATAGCTCCTGCATTAGAGGATTTATTTATGTTTTGTCACCAAGTTCAATCGATGGTCCAGAAGTTTGGAAAATTTATAACATGTCATATTTGCTTTGCTTTTCAGTGCAACAGAATGGAATTCGGCATTGTTCCTATACAGCTTCCCGAAAACATCTCTATGTTGATAAAAATACAAAGGTTATTTGCCAGGGTTTCACTGGTAAGCAGGTATGTGTTTCAGGATTTTTTAAAAAAGATGTATACTAGAGATGCAAAAAAAATTTTGTGATTTTTTTTTTTTATCTCTTTAATATAACACAAGTTATAATACATGATTATTGCAGAAAAGTAATACAGTACAGCAATGGAGTTGTATCTTAGGAGGAAGGTAGTTATTATACCCAGCTGGTAAGATGAAAATTGTGTTTAAACTTACCTTGAAAATTCCTCTTGGGGATTTTATTATGTTGGAAACCCACATATTCTCCTTCAGCAAGTGTTAACAACACTGGTTTTCCTCCAGCATTGGAACAGATCACAGTTTCCTTAATTAAGCACTAGGTAAAGTAGATGGCTTGTGTTTAGACCCTGTATAAAAAAATACACAGTTAGACATGGATCTCCCTTCAGTGTGGGGAAATGCTCAAGCCCAGCGAAGCTCATGGGATCTGAGATAGGCTAGGTTACAGCACATTGAATTTTCCCATCCTCTCTGTGCAATGGTCTTGGAGGAGACCATTATATAAATACACACACACACACACACACACACACACATATATAAATAATGCATACATGTATGTAACACATTATGTAGTATATAATATAGATCATACAAATATATGTCTATAGAATAGATTCTCAAAAGTAAAACTGGGTGTCAGGGTTTCTGTGTAGGGTTTCTGTGTATTAAAAATTTCAACAGCTAGTGCTAAGTTGCCCTTTAAAACGTTTGTACAAATTTATAGTTCTACTACAGTAGATGCACAAATATTTTTTTAAATGAGGGAATACTACCAAATTAATTCGATGATAACCATGTGTCTTAACTTAAAGTATCCCTTTCTTTATTCCTGAAGGAGAAATGGCAGGATAAAGGCTATTAATGATTTTTTATTTTGTAATTTAAAAGTTATTGATTTTTCTGTAATTACAATAATTGTCATGTCCATTCTGCAGCATTTTGTTTATCTAGAGCAGGAGTTGGCTAACTTATCTGTAAAGGGCCAGATAGTAGACCTTTCAGGCTTGGTGGGCCATGCTGGCTCTGTTACAGCTACTCAACAGCACTGTAACAGCAAAAGCCACCATAGGCAATATGGTCTGGTTGTAGGTCAGTAAAACTTCATTTACAAAACCAGTGACAGGCCAAATCCCCCAGGCCGTAGTTTACCAACCCCTGATCTAGAGGCTGATACCTAAATATCCAATTTCTATAACTTTTGTTTTTTAAGTACTTAGAAATTGCTTTAAAATTGTATAGTCTTTTTTTATTTTATTTTTTATCCTCACCCGAGGACATTTTTTACATTCATCTTCAGATAGAGCAGGAGGGAGAGAGGGAGGAAGAGAGAGAGAGAAATGTCGATGTGAGAGAGACACATTGACTGGCTGCCACCCACACGACCCCAACCGGGGCTGGAGACAAACTGCAACCGAGGTAGGTGCCCTTAGCGGGAACCGAACCCGGGTCTCTCTGGTCTGCGGGCCGACACTCTAACCACTGAGCCAAACCGGCCAGGGCTATAGTCCTTTTTAAAAAATGAATTTGATTAGAAGGCTGTTTCATGTAAAATATCCTTTTGCTTTTTGACTTGTTTCTGAAATAACTGGACACAAAAATGTGAATTGCATGGACTTTCTTTTTTCTATTCCTTAAAAAAAAAAGACACTACTAACAAATAAAACTCCGACAAAGCCTTGAAATTTTCTTTATAGGTAAAATTGATTTATTTATTCTGATATCCTATTTTATGAGTATCAGTTCCACATATATACATTATAAAGAGAGCTGATGCTCATCTAAGACTTGAAGTACATTTTAACATGCCTGCCAATGAAAATCATATGCAGTCCCTTTTCAATTATTTATTAATTTTGTTAACATATAACCAAATATTTGATTAACACAAATTCCCCACATGTTTATTATGTATAATTGTGTTTTTCTGTTTGCTAAACTTTATATGATCCTATGACATTTTAACCTCTGACCTATTTTCTTAAGAACCGTTATCCCTGGTGTAAGCACTATTTGGAACTGTCTCTAATTAGGTGATAGTTTGCCTAAATATTGAAATCCAAGGTTGGTTTCTGTGTCTTTCAGTTATCTGCAATTATATTGTTTCTCATTTAGTTAGATTTCTTGGGTAAGATTCTAATATTAGAGGTAATGATGAAGTCTGAAATGTAGAGCTTATCTTCATAGGAAACCTGCAATTTGTCTTACTAGCTCTCTTTTATTTCAGTGTGGATTCCAACAATGCAGATTTCCAATGATGGAATTTCTCATACTGGCTCAGATGGCTGCTAAAATTATTCCAGTTCTTAACTGTGCACTGGCTAGGATAATGGGAAAACTAAGGAAAATAAGCTTATTAACAGGAAATATTATTCCTGTTTAGCATGACATTAGAACTAAAAAATTGGGTCATATGAAGTTATCTAGCAGTGTAGACCAGGACAGTGCTTCTTGAACTGTCTGGAATGAGAGTCCAGTTTGGTTTGTCTTTACTTGCCAGTCTAATGCAGATCAATACTTTTGTAAAATACAAGAAAAATCGCAGCAGTATCATATTGCTGTAAAAATTTGCAAACATTCTCACTTTTTGTTTTTTTATTAGATTTTCTTCCTTCTTTCCTCCCTCCTTCCTTCCTTGTGATTTTCTTGTGTGTGTGTTTATATCACTGCAGACCAGTAAGAGTCTATATATATATACTTTGAACAGCACTGCTTTAAAGAGAGTGCTGTGGTTCTTTCCAAAATTCCATCACTGACTTTAGACAAGTCAGTTTACATGCTTGGGATTGAATTTCCTAGTTTGAAAAATGGAGAAGTTGAATTAGGAAATTTCGAAGTCTCTCTTAAGGCCCTAATTTTTATGCCTTTAATAGAATTTGAGTAGTTGAGTCAGCATTTTTAGGTCCTTGTGGAATGACCACATAGCTCCATACAGTTTTCAGTAAGTACTTATTGAGAGCCTACTATATGTAACGTGTTGATTTAGATGCCACCTTGCCGTGAGCAAAGAGGACAGAAATCACTGTCTTCGTGGAATTTACATTTTAGTTGCAGGGGAGAGAACCACGTCAACAAAATCAATGAGTAAGTTATGTGATAGGTTAGAAAGTATAAGTGCTGTGGAAAAAATAAACCAGAGAAGGAAAAATGGGGTGTAAGTTTGTGGAGTTGTAGCAGTGGTTGGGATGGGGGAGGGCGATTTTATGTCTCATGTGGTCAGGGGTCAAGATCTAAATGAGATGTGGGAGTGAACCAAGTGGATACGTAGGAGCGGTGTATTGGTGGGAGGAGGGCATGGTACTGGCATCTACTGAGGGGAGGCCAGGGATGCTGCAAAGGGGACAGCGAGGCTGTGAGGTGAGAATGTGCCTGGTGTTGTGGAAGCTGTGAGGCCACCGTGACGAGTGAAATGAGCGTGGGAGAACAGTAAATGAGGTCAGGCAGGTAAGGGTCTTGGGATGGGGAGGCAGGTTGGGTATTAACTTGTAGGCCAGTGTAAGGAGTTTGGCTTTTACTGTGAATAAGATGGAAAGCCACTGGAAGGTTTGAGTAGAGGAGTGACATGATCTTCCTTATGTTTTAACAGGATCACTGGCTGCTGTGTTGAGAATAGATTGAAAGGGAGCAAGGGCAGTATTCTGTCAAGAGTTGATGGTGACTTAGACCAAGGCGGAAGCCTTAGAAAGGGTGAGATATCAGTTTTATTTTGAAGGTAGGGCAGTATGATTTACTAATATAGTTGATGTGAGATGTAAGAGAAAAGGAGAATTTAAGATGACTTCAATATTTTTGATCTGAACACCTGTTAGGAGTAGAGTTATCACTAATTGAGATGGGTAGAGACACATGGAGGGGAGTGATCAGGAACTCAGTTTTGGGCACTTTAAGTTAAGATGCCTACTAGTTCTCTAAGGAGATGTTAGATAGGCAGTTGACAATGTGAGTATGGAATTTAAGGCAAAGGCTAGATATGTGTATGTGTGTGTGGGCTGTCTGTGTGTGTATGGGAGGCAGGTCACCATGTGGATATTTATTGCCATGATAAGGAATGAAATCACCAAGAGCACAAATTTAGATGAAAAAGAGAAGAAGTCTAAGGAGAGAGAGAGAAGAGGGAAACCTGGAGAGGTGGAGCCCCAGAAGCCTAGTGAGAAAGAATCGTTTGATCTTTGGAGACATTTTTGGTTGTCACAGCTGACTGTGGTGGGGAAGAAGGTGTGTTACTGGCATCCGCTGAGAGGAGGCCAGGGATGCTGCTAAAGATTGTGCAGAGCAGAGGATAGTCTCCCAGCACAAAGAATCAGTGTGTCTAAAATGTCAGTGCTGAGGCTGAGAAGGAGAGTGAATGGATAGGGAAATACAGATGTTGTCTGGGCAGCCTTAAAGGGCTCACTTAAGGTTAGTTATCATTTAAAGTGAGATCAGTTGGCATAGTTTGTTTTTTCTTCAGCTACTGTTTGGCTACAAATGTGCCATCTTAGAGTAGGTGGAGAATTGGATTTATGAAGGTTGTGATTTTTTCCAGATGTGTAAGTTGAAGTGAGAGAGAGCCAAGGCTGCTGTGTGAGTATAATGATTCACCATGGATTTTAAGTTCAGTAGAGGGATGTGAGGACATCAGGAGCTGAGGAGTAGTGAAAAGAGGTGTTAAGTAAATACGAGGGCATTTCTGATCCCCAGTCAAATTTGAAAATGGAATGAAAAGAGACACTCCCAATCCCTCTTTTTTCTTTTTTTTTTTTTCTTTTAACAAACAGCTGTTTTTTTGGCTTTGCCAGAGGCCTGTTTTGCTTCACGGTTTAAAGCTGTTAGTAAGTTGTCGAGAATGCTGAATGTATGTTACTGTTACACTCTGAGAAGTAGTTCACTTGTTTCTTTTCCTTTTCCAAGTCACTGAAGATTGCTGTTAGGTTTCCCAGCCTGCCTGTCTCCTGAGTCTTGTGCTTTTCCCCGCAGGGCACCTTTCACAGCCAGCAGGCATTGGACTATGGCACCAAACTTGTTGGAGGAACCACTCCAGGGAAAGGAGGCAAGACGCACCTGGGCTTACCAGTCTTTAATACTGTAAAGGAGGTAATTAATGGCACCTGAGTGTGGCAAGAAACGAAAAGCCAGCTGGGAAGAGTGAGCATCCTTTGGATAGAGATCTTAATTGTGCCCCTTTGGGGAGAGTCCCTTACCATTTTAAAATCCAGTAACCTAGAGAGATTTAAATCACAGTAAAACCCCGTGGGTTCACTGAGTCACATACGCTGAGGATGTGTCTCTACAGCCCGTGTCCCTTTGGTTTGTAGGCACACATCCGCTCTCAGGGAAGAAGTGCTATGGCGTGGCTTCCGTGTGGCCAGTGCCTTTCTACCCTTTCTTCTTCTGGGATGTTAGTAGTGCACATGTCCGCCTTCTCCCCCAACACTCACTGAGCCTGGGCTTTGTGCCAGGCACTGTGCTGGGGGCTTCACATACAGTGCCCCATTCAGGCCTCCCCACAGCCCTCTGAGGTGGGTGCTGTTATCATCTCCGTGTTAATGACAAAGACATTACTCGTGCAGCGAGGTGAAGGGTCCAGTCCTAAGGCTGGCAGCTGCTCAGTGGCAGGCTTCGCATGGCTCAGAGAGAGTAGTCTGGTGTTCCTGTGTGGAAAACATGGAAAACAGCTGTCGAGTCAGATCGAGAAATCAGAGTTCTAATCTCTTCCCCAAATAGCTGATTGCTTAATATTTTAAAAATGATTTTTAAACTTTTTTCTTTGTTACAAAATGAATATGTGCTTATTGTACAAATTCAGATGATATAAAGGTATGTGAAATTTTATAGTGTTTTCTACATCTCAGTTTTTGCCTTTATAGAGAGCTAATTTAAGCCATGTGTAATTCCTTTCTACACTTACATGAATATATTTTTAAAAGTAGTATTTTTTAAAAACATATATATATATTTTTTTTTTTAAGAGAGAGAGAGATAGAAACATTGATGAGAGAGAGCATTGATTGGCTGCCTCCTGCATGACCCCCACTGGGGATCGGGCCCACAACCTGGGCATGTGCTCTGATAGGGAATTGAACTGGCAATCTCTTGGTGCATGGGATGCTCAACCACTGAGCCACACTGGCCAGGCAAAATAATAGTATCTTAAAGGAAATGGGGGTGTGGGGGTAGGTATAAGAGGGTCAAGGGGGATAAATGGTGATGGAAGGAGACTTGGCGTGGTGAACACACAATACAATATACAGATGATGTATTATAGAATTGTATACCTGAAACCTATATAATTTTATTAACCAGTATCACCAGTAAATTCAATAAAAAATAAATAAAATAAAAGAAATGGTAGTACAAATTCTTGACTATTTAATTATACATGTGCTTTTAAGTTTATTTCTAATAAACGTGCATTTTTGCTATCTCTTAATTTATCAAGTATTATATATATATTTAATTTATTGATTGATTTGAGAGAGAGGGAGAAAAAGAAATACACCGATTTGTTCAATTTATTTATGATTCATTGGTTGATTCTTGTATATGCCTGACCAGGGTTTGAACCCACTACCTTGGTGTATGGGGACGACACTCTAATCAACTGAGCTGCCCAGGCAGGGCAAATATAATTTATTTTTTAAAAGATGTTTGAGAGTCTAGTTCCCAGGCTCAGGGAGTCAGAAGTCCTTTATCTCCTGAGGAGGTGTAGGGTCTTTGGTACTGAATAGGCGATACGGTGTCTCGTAAGCAACAAAAGAAACATGGCCACATCAGGCAGTGCTGTCAGGTTTACTGATATGCCATCGCCTGAGGGATTCTCAGGACCTTTAAATTCAGTTGGCATTCCAAAGGGGCAGAGAGGAGGCCACAAAGCCATCCCATGTCTCCTGGTGGTGTCATTACCCCAAGACTATTAAAATCATGGTGTTGAATTCATTTTTCAATGATTATGACTTAACCAATAATAAAGTGCTTCATGGTTAATGTTTCAGGCTAAAGAACAGACAGGAGCGACAGCTTCTGTCATTTATGTCCCTCCTCCTTTCGCTGCTGCTGCCATTGATGAAGCTGTGGAGGCAGAAGTCCCCTTGGTCGTGTGCATTACTGAAGGTATCCCACAGCAGGACATGGTACGGGTCAAGCACAAAATACTGCGCCAGGGAAAGACAAGGCTGATCGGGCCAAACTGCCCCGGAGTCATTAATGTGAGTGTACAAAAGAAAAGAGCCTGGACTTAGCCTCTCACAAGGCTCATTACCTTGGGATCAGTCCAAGTGTACTTGTGTGTATGACCTATGAGTTACAATATGTTTCCACTTTTCTGAAACTATAATTCTGTTTCTTTAGCCTGGAGAATGTAAAATTGGTATCATGCCTGGCCATATTCACAAGAAAGGAAGAATTGGTAAGTATGTTTCTTATAATTCTTTGCCCTAAGCTCAGAACTTGCAAAGAGAATTTGTGACTATGTAAGTCAAATTCATTTTAATTACCAGAGAAGTATTGTAGTGTATCAATTTTTAAAATATTTTTATTCTATTTGGGAGAGGAAGAGAGAGAGAAACATGCATGTGTGAGAGACGCATCAGTTGGCTGCCTCTTGCACGCCCCCTATTGGGGATCGAGCTTGCAACCCAGGCATGTGCCCTGACTGGGGATCAAATTGGTATCCTTTTGGTGCACAGGATGACGCTCAACCAATTTAGCCATACTGGCCAGGGCTGAATCAATTTTATATCCTGAATTAAATGAGTTTGAGAAAGTGTAAAGATTCTGTAGAATCAATGAAGATATTTTGGGGGGTATTTTAATTTTTTTTTTTTTAATCCTTACTTGAGGATATTTTTTCCATTGATTTTTCAGAGAGAGTGAGAAAATTGATATAAGAGAGATAAATCAGTTGGTTGCCTCCCTCACACTCCCTGACCGGGCTGGGGATTGAACATGCAACCCAGGTACATGCCCTTGACTGGGAATCAAACCCAAGATCCTTCGATCTGAGGGCCAACACTAACCTATGAGCCAAACCAGCCAGGGCTAGACACATTATTTTTACTTTCAATCATACATAACACATTTGACCCCTCCATCCTTTTTTAAAATTTTTTTTTATTTTTTATTTTTTTTTATCCTCACTCGAGGACATTTTTTTTGCATTTATCTTCAGATAGAGCTGGAAGGAGAGAGGAAGAGAGAGAGAGAGAAGTTACCAACGTGTGAGACACACATCGAGTGGTTGCCAGCCACACGACTCCAACTGGGGCCGGGGACAAACTGCAACCGAGGTACATGCCCTTAGCGGGAACCGAACCTGGGACTCTCTGGTCCGCAGGCCGATGTTCTAACCGCTGAGCCAAACGGCCAGGGCTAAAATTTTACTTTAATTAAGCTTTTTATATTTAAATAATTGTCAATTCGCATATAGTTGTAAGAAATAATATAGACAGATTTCAGTGTACCCTTTATCCAGCTTCCCCCATTGGTAACTTCTTGAAAAAACTATAATACAAGGTCACAACCAGGATATTGACATTGATACAGTCAAGGTAAAGGATGTTTTCATCACCACAGGGATCCCTCATGTTGCCTTTTAATAGCTACACCTACTTCCTTCCTGCTCCCACCCCTTTCTTAATTCTCAGCAACTGAAATCTGTTCGCCATTTATGTAATTTTGTCATTTCAGGAATGCTATATAAGTGGAATCATATGGTATGTAGCCTTTTGGGATTGGCTGTTCACACTCAGCATAATTCTCTGGAGATTCATCCAGGTTGTTGACTGTATCAGTAGTTCATTCCTTTGTATTGCTGATTAGTATTCCATGATATGAATTTACCACAATTTGTTTAACCACTCACCTTTTGGAAAATACCTGGGTTTCCAGTTTAGGGCTATTATAAAATAAAACTTCAATAAATATATAAACATTGTGTGTCTGTATATAAATCTTCATTTCTCTGGAATGCTCAGGAGTGCAATTACTTGGTTTGTATGATAGTATGATAGTTGCATGTTTGTTTGTTTTTTAAGAAACCGCCAAACTTCTATCCATTTTAGCCATAGCATTTTACATTTTCATCAATAATGTATGTGTATCCGCATCCTTGTCAGCGTTTGCAGTGTTACTGTTTTTTATTTTAGCCATTCTGATAATTGCTCAGTGATATCTCATTGTGGTTTCAATTTACATTTCATGTGCTTGTTTGTCACCTGTATAGCTTCTTTAGTGAAATGTGTCTTTATGTTGTTGTTTTTTTGTTCATGTTCTAATTGGATTATTTGCTTTTCTACTGTTAAGTTTTGAGAGTTCTTTATCAATTCTAGGCACTAATACTTTTTGGATACGTGGTTTGCAAATATTTTCTCCCACTTTGTAGCTTGTGTTTTCATCCTCTTTCATCATCTTTCAGAGAGTAAACATTTTTAATTTTGATGAAGTCTATAATTTATTAATTTTTTTTCTTTTGAGAAGTGTGCTTTTGATGTCAAGTCTAAGAATTTTTTGCCTAGCAAGATCCCTGTCTTTTTCCTGAAAGTTTTACAGTTAAATCCATGATTCAACTTCAGTTAGTTTTTTCTATAAGATGTGAGACTTAGATCAAAGCTTTTTTTTAAATGCCTATGGATGTCCAATTGCTCCAGCATCATTTGTTGAAAAAATTGTTTCTTCCATTGAATTGCTTTTGCATGTCAAGAATGGTCTATTTCTGGGTTCTCACTTCTGTTCATTGACTAATGTGCCTGTCTAATACCAGTACCACACAGTCTTGATTACTGTAGAAATAACAATGACTTGAAATTGGATAGACTGATTCTTTGCACTTCATTTTTTTCAAATTATTTTAACTATTCTAGTTTCTTTACTTTTCCATATCATTTTTAGAATGATCTTCTCTATATCTATAAAAACTCTTATTGGGATTTTGATGGTAATTGTGTTAAATCTATATGTCAATTTGGGAAGAATAGATATCTTTACTGTTGAATCTTCTAATCCATGGACACACTACTTCTCCATTTTAGATTGCCTTTGATTTCTTTCATCAGCATTATGCAGTTTTTAGCATACAAGTGCTGTACCTGATTTGTTAGATTTACACCTAAATATTTCTTTTCTTTTAAAAGCAATTGTAAATTTCATTGTGTTTTAATTTTGGTGTTCATATGTTCATTGCTAATATATAGAAACACAGTTGATTTTTATTGCTGAACTTGATAGGAGTTTCTTGGTAGATTCCTTTGCATTTTCTTATGTAGATAATCTTGTCATCTGCAAATAGAGACAGTTTTATTTCTTCCTCTTAGAAAACTCAAGAGAAGAAGTGAAGTCTATTTATTTACAGTTCTGATTACTGTGTTTTTCCTTACTGGTATTCATTCTAAGTTTCCTTTTTTTATCATTTTCTTTCTGTTTAGAGAACTTTCATTAGCCATTCTTGTATGATAACATCTGTTGGTGACAGATTCTCTACTTCTCCCTCATCTGAGAATATCTTTATTTCCCCTTCATTCCTAAAGGATAGTTCCACTGGGTGTAAGATTCAAGGTTGACAGCTCTTTTCTTTTAGCACTTAAAAAATCTTTTCCCACTTCTTGCTTCCGTGGTTTCTAATGAAAAGCTGATGTCATTTGAATTGTTTTTGCTGTGAAGGTATGGTGTTGCTGCTCTCTGCAGTTTACTTATGAATAATTTTCTTGTGAATTTCTTTAGGTTTATCCTGATTGAGGTTTACTCACCTTCTTGAATATACAGTAAGTCTCTTGCCAACTTTTAGATTTTGTAAGACATTTCTTCAAGTACTTTTTTAGCCTTGTGGCTCTTTTTTCCTCTCCTTCCAGGACTCTGATAACACAAATATTAGATCTTTTGTTATAATTCCATAGGCCCCTGAGGCTCTGTTCATTGTTTTTTTCCAGTCTGTTTTCTCTCTGCCATTCAGATTGGATAATTTCCATTGTTCTATTACTCATTTCACTGATTCTTTCCTCTCTTCCCTCCATTATCCTGTTGTGATCATCCAGTGAGCTTTTAGCTTTGGTTATTGTATTTCTCAGTTCTAAAATTTATATTTGGTTTCTTTTTATGGTTTTTTGTTGTTGACTTCTTTGTTTTTGTTTTCTGCTGAGACTTCATATTTCCTTGATAAAGCTTTTTTCTCATTTGTTTCAAACATGTTCATGATGGTTAAAGTACTTTTATCATGGCTTCGTTAAAATATTTGTCAGATAATTCTAACATCCCCTTCATCTTAATGTTAGCATCTACCGATTGTCTCAGTTTGATATTGTCTTGTTTCTTGGTATGCTGAATGGTGGTTTTTTTTTGGCTGCTGTTGTTAATCCCTAACCAGGGATATTTTTCCATTGATTTTTAGAGTGGAAAGGAGGGAGGGGAAGAGAGAGAGAAATATGGATGTGAGAGAGACGCATTGACTGGTTGCCTCCCGTAGGACCTGACCGAAGGGCGGGGATCGAACCCAGGTATGTGCCCTTGACCAGGAATCAAACCTGAGACCCTTTGGACCTAGGGCTGATGCTCTATCTTCTGAGCCAAACCAGCCAGGGCCTGAATGAGTTTCTATTGAAGCCTGGATATTTGGGGTATTATGTTTGAGACTCTGGGTCTTGTTTGAACCTTGATGTTTTAGCTGCCTTTATTGACAGTGCTCCAGCAGGAATTGTTGCGGGAGATACAAGTCCAGATTCCCTAACTTCCTCCATTGATACTGGAGTGGATGGGCTCCTCCTTACTGGGGATGATAGTTCCACCTCTCACAGGTCTCCACTGACTCTTCGATGGGGGTGGCCTTGTTGCTGGGCCCTGATGAAAGTCCCGACTCTCCACTAGGCCTTCTCTGATGCCGTGCCACCAAGGAGAGGGGGAAGTACCTCATTACTGCCAGATGAGGATGGCACAGTCTCCCCACATGGTTTCCACTGAAACTGTAGCGGTGGGGCAGGGCTCATTGCCAGATTCCACAGAGGAGAGTCCTGGCTGCCTACTTGGCCTTCCCTTTCACCTTCTTGGCAGGCGAGTTGGGTGCCTCATTACAGCCTTGTGAATGTGGAGGTCTAGCTTTCCCTGTTGGCCTTGGCGCATGTGAGTGGGGATGGAGGAACAGTTTTTTCCTTAGTCTTTAATTGGTATGGAGTGTTATTGTCTAAAAGTTTTCTGTTTTACTAGACCGTCCTTTTGGTTCTTTTTTTTTAAATCCTCATCCGTGGATATTTTTCTGTTTATCATCAGATAGAGTGGGAGGGAGAGAGAGAGAGAAACATCTATGTGAGAGAGACACATCTACTGGTTGCCTCCCGCACGACCCGACCAAGCCCAGGATGAACTGCAACAGAGGTATGTGCCCTTGACCAGAATTGAACCCGTGACTCATTGGTCTGTGGGCTGATGCTCCAACCTCTGAGGCAAACCGGCCAGGGCTGTCCTCTGGTTCTTTAGCTAGAGAAACAGGTTTTTGGGGAAGGCTTTTTAATCTATATGTTTCTGGGATGCTGGCTTTTGTACCTCCGTATCTGGGATACACGAGACAAGAAAACCCAGGGAGCTCACCAACGTATCATTTCTCGAGTCTTGAGATGCCGATCCACTCTGCCTTCTCTCCATCTTCCATTTCTTACATTTGTTTTGTATACAGGATGGGGCAAAAGTAGTTGTTTGTATGGAAAATAATATAATAATTAATAAATAATGATACAAGAATAAACTCCGTGTTTTGTGTACTAACAACTGTAAACCTACTTTTGACTCACCCTGTATATTGTCTGGGGATTTTAGTTGTATTTAGCAGGAAAAATAGAGAAAAGCACCTCTACTTTTCAGAAGCAAGAGTATCCTTATGATAAATATTTTAAAGTGATAGTGTCTTGTACTATATATATTTTAAGGATGGCAGGAGAATTTCCCTGAAAACATCACTTTCATTACCTTCAGTGTATATGTGGTTTGCATTTATATAATTTACATAATTCTATAATCAGATGAAAGCCCCTTACAATAACATCCCGTTGTTTCTTTTCACTGATTGTTATAATGATCCATCAAAAGATTAGAATAAAATATGCCCAGCCAGTGAGGCTCAGTGGATTGAGCATCGTCTCATGGACTGGAAGGTCCCGGTTCAATTCCTGGTCAGGGCACATGCCTGGGTTTCGGGCTCGATCCCCAGTGAGGGGCGTATAGGAGGCAGCCAATCAATGTTTCTCTCTCACATTGATGTTTCTCTCTCTCTCTCTCTTAAAAAAAAATCAATAAAAACATATTAAAAAAAACAGAATAAAATAGTTGTTCTCCCAATAATATAGGACAGCGATTTTCAACCTTTTTCATTTCATGGCACACATAAACTGATTACTAAAATTCTGTGGCACACCAAAAAATACATTATATTTTTTGCCGATCTGACAGGGAAAAAAGAAGGTATAATTTTGATTCATTCATACTGGATGGCTATTGTGTTGGCTGTTGTCTTTTTTTTATTTGACAGCCTAAGGAAAAAGAGGTCAGTGCCCCTGACTAAATAAATAGGTACTGCATGTTGTAAAACTTCTTGTGGCACCCCAGTTGAAAATCGCCGGTCTAGGATGCTGAGTGGACAACTAGAACGTCGTCGTACCATAAGAATCAAGGAGGAGCAGAGTGGAAAGGGGGCTAGATAATTGTGCATAATTATGTATGACTAAGAAGTCACTGGCTGCTTTGCTTAAAAGCTAAATGCACCAAATCTAAAGGTATATAGGCACCACCTGGCTGACCTCAGTTATGAAGGGTTCCACGGAAAAGGGACTGTTCTGGAGAGAAGATCGAGGTGGAAAGGAAGCTCTGAGAACAGGGAGAAACTGCTAAGAGACAGGAGGGATGATGGTAGTGATTCTCATGTGTCATGAATTAGCATCCAGTGAGTGAATGGTCTTAAGACTGTTGGAATTAGAGTTTGCTGCAGCGGAAGGTCCACTCCATGGAAGGTTTTCAGTTTTGACCCTGTCAGTAAATGTTTACCGAGCTCCTGTGGTTGAACTGTGCTTGATGCTGGGAACGTGGGGGTGGGTGACAAATCATGGGGTGGATTTTTTATGTACTTGTATTTGTAATTTCATTTACTGACCCCTGAAGGTCAGGGTCTAGCAAGGAAGATAGTCAGCTACAGAATCTTAGGAACCATGGGTTGCCTCTTACCGAACCAGACAGTAGAACAGGAATGATTTCAAAGAGCAAATGTGAATTATTGAAGAATAAAAGTTTTACTAGGGTAGGGAGAAACGGGAAACGAGGTAGGTTGGCACGATGCTGGGCTGGGGAGTTGGTGCAGTGTTCCATGTGAAATGAGCAGTTGTCGGAGTGACGTAGCTCCTGCTGTGTGGTGAAATCACTCTAAAAGAGCGTCTGGCAGTGGTCTGTGGGGCACCGTCTGGCACTGACCAAGGTACACTGACGTCTTTCAATTGGACTGATTGGGGCTGAGAATCTGAAGTCACTTGCAACTGAATTCATTGTGAGAAGATGGGTATTTATGCACAGGTCATACTCTTAGTACCCGAGTATACAGTGTCAGTAACATAAAACTTTAAGACAGTAAATATGGCCCTGGCCCGTGTGGCGCAGTTGGTTGGAGCATTGTCCCGTACACTGAAAGGTTACGAGTTTGATTCCTGGTCAGGGCACATACCTAGGTTGTGGGTTCGATCTCTAGTCAGGGCATGTACGGGAAGCAACCGATGGATGTTTCCCACATTAATGTTTCTCTCCCTTCCTTTCTCTCTAAAATAAATAAACATATCCTTGGATGAGGATGACATTATTTTTAAGTATAAATATGTTCTACCAAAGTTAAGGTAGCTTATGATTATGGTTTTTGTCTCAGTCTGACAAGAATTTTACTTCCCCTGATAGGAGGATCATTATTGTTAGAAAGTAATTTTCTGCGTTCTTAATAAGTGTTCCAAAGCAGAAGTTTAAGTAAAGCAAACCATGGACACACTGGAATTATTTACTACCCCAGAATTCATGGGTTGATTTAGCCCATATAAAGTTTGTTGTTTTATTTTATTTTATTAATTTATTTATTGAATCATTTAATCCTCACCCGAGGATATCTTTCCATTGATTTTCAGATAGAGTGGAAGGGAAGGAGGGAGAAAGAGAGAGAAACATTGATGTAAGAGAGACACATCAACTGGTTGCCTCCCACACAACCCTGACCTGGGCCAGGGATTGAATCTGAAACCCAGGTATGTGCCCTTGACTGGGAATCAAACCCAAGGGCCTTCAGTCTGAGGGTTGACTCTAACTGCTGAGCCAAACCGGCCACGGCTGTTGTTTTATTAAAAACATTTTTTTAAGCCTTTTTTTTACAAATGTGTTTTTATTGATTTTTTTTAGAGAGAGGAAGGGAGAGAGAAACATCAATCGGCTGCCTCCTGCACGTCCCCTACTGGGGATCAAGCCCACAACCCACGCGTGTACCCTGACTGGGAATCAAACTGGGACCTCTCGGTCCATGGGACAACGTTCAATCCACTGAGCCACACTGGCCTGGCCATTTTTAAAAAAAAATTTTATATATGTTCTAACAACTGAAGTTATTCATTTACACTTCTGAACCTATTAAAATGAAGGACCCACTCATATATAGATTGTGGCATGAAATAAATTACCTTTCCTGTAGCTCAGCCAAGCTTACTGAACGACAAGAGAAGACGGTCAAGCCGCCACTGCCCCATCCCCACCCCACGTATGCACACCTTGTCCAGATGAGAAATGAGGTCCTTTCACGTAGGCCCATTGTATAAAGGAAATGATGTGGTAGACTTGAACTCAGAGGGGTCATGACCTTATTTCCCAGTTTTCTTTAAAGCCTATATATTGTTTGAAAATTATTAGAAAAATGGTTGTGGGAAAGATAGATAGCACTGCTAAACGTGACTCATGGTGGTTTTGCAGGCTGAAGGTTTTGCTAGTTTAATAATTTGGGTATCTATAAGTCCAGTCGGTATGTTCTGCACCCTAAGCAGGATTGTACCCACCAAGTTCACATGGATATTATTATCCCTTTCCCAAAGATGCTAAGAAGAGGTCATTTAGGTCCTTCTTACACTACTTCTATGGGTCATAAAATAACCCTAACTAATAATGTTATTTTTCCTATATCTGATTTTCTAAACCTCCCTGCTTTAATTTAAACCTTTTCTTATTTCATCATTTGAAAGTATTGTTGAGATTTGGATGATAAATCATGGAGTGGATTTTATATGTACTCATATTTGTAATTTAGTTTACCCTGTAATAGTCTATCATATGAACACAATCTAATAATTCTGAATTCTCTTTCTTTAAGGTATTGTGTCCAGATCTGGCACCCTGACTTATGAAGCGGTTCACCAAACAACACAAGTTGGACTGGGGCAGTCTTTGTGCATTGGTGAGGGATTTGTGCTAAAATCATTTCATTGGAATGCAGTATTTTCATTGAATGAGTATGATAATAATTGTTGTTTTGATTATTTGCAAGAGGTTTTGATACTTTTTTATTAAGAATGCATTGATCGCTAGTTTAATTTGCATAAGTGTGAAGCTCTACTGTCTTTTTCAAGATTCATCGTCCCAGATTCCATGTTGAAGAATAAAATCCTTAGACATGTGACTCAGAGCTTTGGTGCCTGAAAACCTCACTTTGCTTGCCGTGAACAAGCAGTCCTTCATTTTAGGACTTTTGTTACTATAATTATTATTTGCTATCATTATAAGCTATATAATTCATGCTTCACAGTTACTGAATTCTTCGCCATTCATTATCTGATTCTTAAGGCACCCCTCTAAGGTACCTCTGAGCTGAAAAGTTGATGAGAAAATCTAGGCTGAGGAAGGTTGAGCTTCCCGGAACAGCTCTTTTTGCCACATGCTGCCTCCCACTTTTAAAAGTAAAATGGTTTGCCCTGGCCGGTGTAGCTCAATCGTCCCATGCACAGAGAGGTCGCCGGTTCGATTCCCAGTCAGGCACATGCCCAGGTTGCGGACTAGATCCCTAATAGGGGGCCACAAGTTGGACTGGGGCAGTCCGTGTTTCTCTCTTATTGATGTTTCTCTCTCTCTCTCCCTTCTTCTCTCTCTCTAAACTCAATCCATCAATCAATCAATAAAATAAAAAGGTTTTTACATTTTAAAATAATTTTGGTATTTGTTGCCAAAAGCCAGGCAAATTTCTCATTTTCATAAATATTTCTTCAGATTCTTAGAATACCTTTTAAAAGCTTTCCAAAGGTAGCTTTTTTAAATACAAAATTATAACCTATGTCCATGGAGTCTTTTTAAGGACTCAAATCCATAAAATCAGTATTGGAACCATGAATTGGGCTTTTCTGGGTATAAAGCACAATCTTATAGGGAGCTTAGTCTGATGGAGAATAAGAAAGGCTTTGAAACAAGTGTTGCCAGTTCCATCTTCTTCAGCCTCTGCTTTTAATGTGTAAATCAAGACTGATAATGCCGGTGTCACAGGTTGAAAGAGTAAGGAGGTGGCAGCTCTAACGTGTGTAAGACGCAGTGCTTGACACGTTTGTCGCTCAGTAAATGCTGATTCCCTTCCTGAGCTTTATTCTTCAGAGATGCGTTAAAGGTTGGAAATCAGTCCTGCCTTCAGTGAGTGTATAACTTTAAAAAAATGTGGCATCCAGTATGTAAGGAACATTTACTTTAATTTTATTCAAGTACTTGTTCTTAAATGGCATGTGCTTGGACAAGTAGAGCCCTATGTGTAGTCTCTGCCATCACCCACTCTGGATCTAAGGGAAAGAGGGGTCAGGACACCCTCCACCTTTCCCTCACTGAGACTTGTGAGTGGATCCTCTGAAACGTGCCTCGTCAAATAGTTACCTTGTGCAAAGAAATTTGTTAAATGTTTAATCAGATGAGACATTCTTGCTTGCAACACGAACATACATTTAAAAAAAAATTTTCTTTATTGCTTTTTAGAGAGAGAGGAAGGGAGAGAGAGAGTGAGATAGAAACATCGATGAGAGAGAACATTGATTGGCCTCCTCCTGCATGCCCCCCACTGGGGATCGGGCCCACAACCTGGGCATGTGCCCTGACTGGGAATCAAACCGGCGACCTCTTAGTGCATGGGGTCAACGCTCAACCAGTGAGCCACACTAGTCAGACAAATATACATTTTCTTAAAGTGCTCATTTTTAAACAGTTATTTAGGGATAATTTTGTGGAAAGGAAGAGGATTAATAAAGGAGCTAAAACAAAAAAAGGTTTTTCTTTGTATCAGAATCCAACCGTCATTTAGGATTCATGTAATATTGTAAACAAATAAATGTACCATTTTGTAATATTTTAAAAATGTTTAGTGCAGGAGTAATGATATATTTGAAAATATTGGTGAGAGAGGTAGGCAAAATAAGAAACCAGTTGAAACATTTCTCAACCTAATTTTCATGCTGTTGATATTCTTTGACTTTTTCAGGCATTGGAGGTGATCCTTTTAATGGAACAGATTTTATTGACTGCCTTGAAGTCTTTCTGAAGGATCCAGCCACGGAAGGCATCATACTGATTGGTGAAATTGGTGGTAATGCAGAAGAAAATGCTGCAGAATTTTTGAAGCAACATAATTCAGTAAGTTTGGCTTTGGGAAAATATACCTCTTTGCTCTTGAATAATACTACTGGCTTGTTTTGGAAGTTATTTTTATTTTTTAAAGATTAAGTTTTCAAGAAAACATGTAAGATAAAATCAAAACCTCTCTGAGCTGGGCCTTTATTTTTTTCTCAGTAATTACTTTAATTTTTTTAATTGCTTTTTAGAGAGAGGATTGGAGAGGGATTGACAGAGAGAAAAATATCGATATGAGAGAGAAACACCGATCAGTTGCCTCCTGTATGCCCCCTACCAGGGATCGAGCTCACAATCTGGGCATGTGCCCTGACCAGGAATCAAACCGGCAACCTGTTGGTGCATGGGATGGCGCTCAACCAACTGAGCCACACTGGCCAGAGCTGAGCAGGGCCTTTAGTACTGGCCACTCTTTCTGGGTTGATTCCTCTTGTCCTTTCCCACAGTGCCTGTTCTCTACCTTGAGTTCTCCTCCCTAGGTGTCACTCCACACACCTGTGGCAGGTGAGTTGGCGTCCTGCTGAATGGAGAACCGTTCAGGTCATCAGCCTGGAAGCCCTCACCTGACCTGCCAATGTGCTTTTTCTTTCTCTTGATCTTAGGAGCTATGAGTGCATGTGTGTGAGTGCGTGTGTGTATGAGAGTTTGAGTGCGGAGTGCATATGTGTGTCTAAGAGTTTGAGTGCGGAGTGCGTGTGTGTGTGTGCCCTCACTTGACCTGCCAACGTACTTTTTCTTTCTCTTGATCTTAGGGGCTATAAGTATTTCTCTTTTCAAAGCTGACCTTCTAAAGATCCTACCTTTTATACACTTTTCCAATCTCACCTCCCTCTGGCTTCATTCTTTCTTTGCAGAGTAGTACTTCCCTTCAGAGGTCAAGTAGAAAGCTTTATTATCTATGTCCTATGAAGGCTTTCCTTGTTGCCTCTCTCTTAGGATTAAACATAAAGAGTGATGTGGAATTGCATCATAGTTTCATTTAGCCTAAGGGAATTAAGCTCTGTTTCTGGGGTGAAGAAGAGAGAGAGGGCACAGTAAGGACTGAAGCAACTCGGTGCCCGCCAGCCCCCACTCAGTGACAGTGTGCTCTGGACACTGTGACAGAGCAAAAGAGTTTCAGGATGTCCTCGACACTGACGGATGGAGAAGCACCTTCAGGAGGCCAGGCAAGTGGGAGGAGATAACTTTCTGTGTTTGTGAAAGAAATTGAGTGAAGGAATTAAATGCCACAGAAAAATAATGAATACTAGAGAGTTAAAGGAACTAATAGTATCACCTACAGGGTAGTATACACAAAATGCCTATTTATATGTGATTTAAGGAATAGTCAAGGGCTGTTTTGAGTATACTTGATTTTCTTCTGTAGTAATTTTAAACTCTGATCTCTGTATAAGATGTAACTCAGTGTTCCCCTCACTTTCTGGATCTCTTTCCTTACTTTTTACTCACTCCCTAATCTTCAGCACTCTGGCGTCTGTCTGGTACTTAAAATCTGTGTGACCTTGGACATGTTACTTAACTTCATTGTGCCTCAGTTTCTTTTTGGAAAAATATGGCTATAGCAGTGCCTACCTCCTAGTGTTGTAAGGACTGTGGAGCTTAAATGTCTTAGGAACGGCCTGGCCAGTGTGGCTCAGTGGTTGAACGTCAGCCCATGCACCAAGAGGTCACCGGTTCGATTCCTGATCAGAGCACATGCCCAGGTTGTAGGCTCAGTCCCCAGTGGGAGGTGTGCAGGAGGTGGCCAATCGATGTTCTCTCTCATCGATGTTTCTATCTCTCCCTTTCCCTTCCTCTCTCTCTAAAATCAATACAGAAAAAAATATTTAAAAATAAATAAAGAAATAAAAATAAATTTCTTAGGAATGTATAGCAGAGTCACACCAAGCACATAGTAACCATTCTTATTTATTAATTTTTTTAATTGATTTTTTAGAGAGAGAGAAACATCTATTGGCTGACTCCTGCCCGCCCCCTTCTGGGGATCAAGCCTGCCACCTGGGCATGTGCCCTGACCAGGAATTGAACTGGTCACTTCTTGGTGCCTAGGATGACGCCCAACCGAGCCACACCAGCCAGCGCATAAGCGCTCTTGTTGAGCTGTTCGCTGCTGCTGCTGTTGAATCTTAACTCTCCTGACATTGCTTTTGCAGAGGTCACCAGTGGCCTCAATAAATTCATCCTCTCCATCCTCTTGTTTTTTCTATCGGTCCTTCTCTTCTTTCTTCCATGGAGTTACTCTCTGTGCCTGTTGCTTAAGTGTGAGTGATTATTGCATATCACATCATCCTTCGTGCAGCTTTCAAGACAGAAACCTCAGAACCATCTTATATCTCTCATCTCGTTTCACTCAGTTCCTAACATCTGTCTCTGAGATCTCAGTAGTATGTTGAGATTCAGAGCATCGTCTATAATAAGTTCTTTTGATCTGGTTCAGGCCCTCATCATATCTCACCTGGCCCATGTTGATAATTTATTCCTGATATCTCTACTCCTTTCCCTCCCGCCACGCAGGCCGTCCTGCTTATGGCCACCCAAATCACCTGCCCTTCACAGCACAGACGTCGGTGCCTCCACCCTGCTGGTTCTGAACCGTTACACTTTCCCATTACATGTAGAGGAGGCCAGACTGAGCATGGTGTACCAGCCCCTCACACACCACTCTGACCTTCCTTCCCAGAACCATGTCCCATCTGACTTGCCAGTTGTTTTCATTCCCGCTTGCCTTTGCTTATTCCTTCCGCAAGGCGTGCCTGATGTCTGACTGTCTTTCCAGACTATCATGGACAGTAGGGAACTGGATCCTTGGTGCCCGGCCCAGCCCTTGGCACAATATGCAGCAATAAATGTTGAATAAGTGAAAGAATAAAGTAGATTGTTAGGTGATTGGAGTAAGATGTTATTAGAGTCTCTTGAATTCAGAAAAGTATAGTTTGAAATTTAGGTAAAAATTGACTTCTTTTTAGAAAAAAAGATTTATGTTAATATAACATTACACTTTGTTAAATGATTTTTAAAATGTATTTAGCCTCAATTTTGAATCCCTTGAATAGCTTAGAATTTAATGGGCAAAACTAAACATGTACATTCATTTGGCACATGTTTTTCTATTCCTGGTTAATTCTTATGGAGCTACTTTTTGTTGAGGACCTGCTGTGTACAGGATTCTGGCCCTGGTCAGTGTGGCTCGGTGGTTAGAGCGTCGGCCTGTAGACGGAAGGTTGTGATTTTGATCCTGGTGAAGGGCACGTACCTGGGTTGCAGGTTCAAACCCCGGCTCCAGTCTCTCTCACATCGATATTTCTCTCTCTCCCCGCCCTTCCACCCTTCCCTTCCACTCTCTCTAAGAATCAATGGAAAAAATATCCTCAAGTGAGGATTAACAAAAAAAAACAAAGATTCTAGGTGGAACAGTTGAGTTGACATACACAGCACTTAGCACAATACCTGGCACACAGTGCACCCTCAGCAGTGTTGTCCACTGCTACAAACATTGTTACAATGACTAAATATTTGCAAAACTAGTATTGTTTGACCCTTACCTTGACCCTTTGTCCTCCTCTCATGAGTGAGGAAGCTGGCATAGGGAGGTTAATGACTGGTCTGTGGTAGGTGTACAACAGGAAGCGAGGGCTGGCATTCGTACCCAGGTTTGCCTGACTTCTCCATCACGCCATGGAGGGCTGGGGGATAGACTGCAGGGACTGAGGGCAGGAGTCATGCTCCTCTGCGCCTGCTCAGACTGCACTGAGAGCACCCTGACTGGTCATTCTGTTTTCACGCTTTCACTCTTGTCATTTCTAGGTCCTATTTTCAGACTGCACTTCCCCCAAAGCCTGTTCATTGTATTTTTCTCTGCTTAAAAATCTCAAGTGACTCTTCTTTGTTGATAGGATGGAGTGTAAACTTGTTTGGCATTCTAGGATCATCATAATCCTGTTCCTTTCCAGTGCGGTAGTCCCACTGTTTGAGTATAGGGACACAGGGCTAAGCGGAATTAGTGCCATTCATGTATGAGATGCTCCTGTCCTCTGCAGAGCCCACGAGTGAATGAATAAATTACTTGTGGAGTCCTTCCTTCTTTTTTTTTCTGTTAATCCTCACCCAAGGATATTTTCCCATTTATTTTTAGACAGAGTGTGGGGAGAGGGGACATCCATGTGAGAGAGACACATCTATTGGTTGCCTCCTACATGACCCCAACCGGGGCCGGAGATCAAACCTGCAACCAAGATATGTGCCTTTGACTGGAAATTGAACCCACAACCCTTCGGTCCTTGGGCCGATGCTCTAACCGCTGAGCCAAATCGGTTAGGACTGGAGTCTTCTTTTTAAGGGAGGACGTAGTCCCTGTGTTCAGGGAATTCATGCTTTAGTAGGGGAACACGGGGGAAGTAAGTGCCAGCCAGAGTACGAGTGCACCAGTAGAGGTGTGTGAGAGGCACAGCAGGGCCACCTGGCCGACGACTGACTACAGGGCATTTGTGGAGAGTGTGGGAGGAAGGGGCAGGAAGGCTTACGGAGGAAGAGGAGTCCGAGAGGTCTTCAGAGTTAAGTAGAAATTTGCCAGGAATCCAAGGAGGATGGGAAACATTCTCAGCACAGGGGCAGAGGCAGAGCAGTCTGGAATTCTGGGCGATGAGAGCAGGGAGAATGGTGGGAGACGAGGCTGGAGTGAGCAGGTCAGGCCACACGGCGCCTGGCCCGCTGGCGCCTCAGCGCGGTCGGGGCGGTGGACGCAGCTGCGCGGGCCGTCGCTCACAGCCATGCACTCCAGTAAAAACAGACACCAAAAAACCCCCAAAGCCAATTTTATTTAAGAATGTCCTTGATGAAGCAGTAAAGATCATGAATTTAATTAAATCTTAACCCTTGAGTCAGTTTGTGATGAAATGGGAAGTAAAGCACTTTCTCAATTGAGTTGTGAGCAGAACTAGCTGCTTTTTCATGGAACACCAATTTTACCCGAAATAACAACTGGCAGACAAACTGGTTATTCAGACTTAGGTATTTGGCAGACCTCAAAAATGAACAAAGCAGCCCCTGCCGGTTTGGCTCAGTGGTTAGAGCATCGGCCCGCAGACCAAAGAGTCACTTGCTCGATTCCGGTCAAGGGCACGTACCTCAGTTGCAGTTCGTCCCCAGCCCTGGTCGGGGTCGTGCGGAAGACAACCAATCTATGTGTCTCTCTTTCTCTCTCCCTCCCTCCCACTCTATCTGAAAATTAATGGAAAAATATCCTTGGGTGAGGATTAAAAAAAAAAAAATGAACAAAGCAAACCTGCCATATCAAGGAAAATAACTCATAATATTTTGTTGCCAGTGATACATTTTGAGCTTTCAAGCGAATGTTAATATTTTGGAAAACTTATATCTGTCACTGTGAACTTGACAATGCCCCTCTACTAAAGACTTTTCTAGTGAGATTTGTGGCGATACTGATGCGTGTGATTTGTTGATACTGAATGATGAAATGTGTCAGCATTGGGAAAATCTGCATAACTCAGCGAACCTATATTTTCCACCTGGCCAGTAATGTTACAGAAGCATAAAGATCCATTCAAAGTGCAAAATAGACCAATAGATTTTAAAGTAACAAAGGACAAAAAAGTCTATTGCTGTGGTTTCAGATTTCCAGCATTGCATCTAACCTTTAAGAAATTACCACTTGAGCCCGGCCGGTGTGGCTCAGTGGTTGAGCATCAACCCATGCACCAAGAGGTCGCCGGTTCGATTCCCAGTCAGGGCACATGCCCAGGTTGTGGGCCTGATCCCTCAGCTGAGGGCATGCAGGAGGCAGCCAGTTGATATTCTCTCTCATTGATGTTTCTATCTCTCTCTCCCTCTCCCTTTCTCTCCCTCTAAAATCAATAAAGAAAAAATTGTGTGTGGCTAGTTGGTTGGAACATTGTCCTGTGCACCAAAAGGTTCGATTACCAGTTAGGGCACATACCCAGGTTACAGGTTCGATCCCCAGTTGGGGCGCTTCTCTCACAACGATGTTTCTCTCTCTCCCTCTCCACCCCCCTTCCTCTCTCTCTTAAAAAAAATTAGCCCTGGTAGGTTTGCCTCAGTGGTTAGAGCATCGGCCTGAAGACCAAAGGGTCATGGGTTCAATTCCCAGTCAAGAGCACATACCTGTGTTGCAGGTTTGATCCCTGACCCTCGTCGGGGTCATACGGAAGGCAGTCAATTGATGTGTATCTCACATAGATGTTTCTCTCTTGCTCGCTCTCTCTTCTCCTCCCTCTCTCCCACTCCATCTAAAATATGAATGGGAAAATATCCTCCGGAGAGGATTAACAACAACAACAAATCAATAAACATATCCTCTGGTGAGGACTAAAAAAATAAATAAAAATAAATTACCACTTGAAGAAGTTCATGTAGTCAAAGAAGAATATCCACAATTATCTGACAGGCTATTAAAACACTTCTCCCTCTTCTGACTACATATGTGTGTGAGGCTGGATTTTCTTCTTATACTTCAATCAACATATTCTAATATATTGAGTGCAAAAGTAAGTATTAAAATCTGTTTTCATTTTATCAGACATTCAAGAGTTGCAACAATGTAAAATAATGCCACTCTTCTCACTAAATGTTTGTTGTTGTTAATCCTCACCCCAGGATATTTTTCCATTGATTTTTAGAGAGTGTAGAAGGGAGGGGGAGGGAGAGAGAGAGAGAGAAACATCGATGTGAGACACATCAATTGGTTGCCTCCTACATGACCAAGACTGGGGCCCGGCATCGAACCTGCAACCCAGGTACATGCCTTTGACTGGAATTGAACCCAAGACTCTTTGGTCCATAGGCCAACGCTCTAACCACTGACCCAAACCTGCCAGGGCTCTCTAAACGTATTTTAAAAAATAGTTTTAAAATTACTTTTAAATGAATTATTTAATATTTATAAAAGTTTTCTATTTTAATTTCTAATATAGTAAATATCAGATATAATCTACATGAACAAAAGTTCTTTGAGATCCTCAAGAATTTTTATAATTATAAGGGGTCCCAAGACCAAATGATTTGAGAACTGCTGGTCTAGGGGAAGGTGTTAGTGCCTAAGTGAAGGCGCTCAGATTCCACTGCTCGTGTTCTGCCTTCCACAGGCCTGTTTGTTTTACCTGAATCCCTTCCTGCCTCTGGACTCCTGTTATGAACATGGTATTTTCATTCACCGTGAAACTTAACCACATACTGCTCTAAGGCATCTCTTAACTGATTGATGTGTATACATATATAGTTTATATTATTTCTCAACTACACTCTCAGCCTAGAGCACAGGAATTCTACATTTTTTTTTTCAGAACGTGATACAGTGCTCTTTGTGCACATAGAGGTAGCACACTAGATGAATTTGTGTTGAATAAATTAACCCTGATCTTCCTTCTTAGACATCATAGAATTTTGGAGGGGAAAGGGCCCTTTGCCATCAATCTAGTTTAGCCATTTCATTTCACAGGTGAGGAAGCTGAGGCCTAGAGAGGGGATGTGCCTTGTCCACTGTCCTGCAGCTTGAGTCATTTAGAAATTGTCTGGTGACTCATTCCTTTCCAGTATACCTTCCCACCTCATCTTTTATTTTAGCAGATTTGTTAAGGGTGAACTGATAATGAATTAAGACAAAGGCAGGTTGAAATAAAACAACCTGATCGTGTGTTTTAATTCATTATTATCACAAATCACATAACATGTATTTTCAAGAGTGCTTTTTGGTATGCATTAGTACAGCAGCCCTGTCCAAGCCACTTACTGACAGAGTCGTGAAACTTATGCTCAGTGTTGATCAACTTCGTCATCAGAGTGTTTAAAATATCACTTTTCAGGGTCCCAAAGCCAAGCCTGTGGTGTCCTTCATTGCTGGTTTAACGGCTCCTCCCGGCAGGAGAATGGGTCACGCAGGGGCAATTATTGCTGGAGGAAAAGGTGGAGCTAAAGAGAAGATCTCCGCCCTTCAGAGCGCAGGAGTTGTGGTCAGCATGTCCCCTGCGCAGCTGGGAACCACCATCTACAAGGTGAGCTGTTAGCGCTGACGGCTGCTCTGCAGCGTGGCCTTAGCGCTGGGCCTGCTGGGCACCTGGAAACGTGGCCTTTGCTTCCGGGTCTTACCTGTGTGTTCTTCCTGGCGTGCAGCTTAACAATCACTAGCAACTCTGCTTATGTTCTAATGTCCTCAGTGGGCATGACCAGGAATGATGTTCTGATTAAAAACTTCCTTTTTGACCGTTGGGATTTTCTCTTTTGTGAGTGGCAAGGTACAATATACAGGAAAGCATTTCAGGGTCCATAAATATCACAAATTCCATTTTAGGAGCAGTGCAGAAAATTGCCTTGCGTTTTGTTTTTCCCGTGGAGGGCCTTTGGGGTACAGCTACCCTGCTCCATAGGTTTCTGTTTCCAGGGGGAGGGGTTGAAGGCTGAGTAACAAGAAATTAAAGCTGGATGAAGAGGGAGTTGGGGTGGAGGGAGATTTATGGAAGAGGGTGAGGGTCCGGGCCTTAGTTTCAGGCCCTGGCTGGGTGGGGAGGCCATTGTTACAGGCTGGAGGGTGACGGCTAAACATTTGCCTTTCTTTCCCCTTTTTAACGGGACACTGTAGTTTCAAGTATTCTAAGATTTGGTATCTTCAGCAATCTCTTTGCAATGATTCTCAGCCTGTTTTCTTTGAGTGACCATTTAAGGCTCTCTATTTTTGTGATGATTATAGCCTTGACAAAAAAGCAAACAAACACCAAAACTTTGTAAGCATGTGGAAAACAGGCCCAAACTGTATTCCCAAGAGGGAACGGTGCATTCTTGCCCTTGTTTTAGGATATAAAACGGACTCCTTGTTTCATCGAATCTTTGCACTGTCCTGTCTTTTGGAATGTGACACTGTGTGCCATAGGGTTTGGGAGCAATCTGGGTTACCAGAGAGTGCGTGATGAGAGATTTTATTTAAAAGAGGGAAAGAAGGGTAAAAGCAAACGCTTAAAAAAATCACATTGGAGACATGCGTTACCATTTTACTCCAGTAAGTGGCAGCAGACATCCTCGCATTTGTTGTATTCCCACCGTCAGTCTAGAGAAAGGGGGTTCTCAGTGCGGTTTCCTTTACAGATATTCTGATGTTCTTGACACTTTGTGCAAACCTTAACTGGATCTGTGTTTAGTTTTATTCCCTGAGAAATTTAGCAAGCCTTATTAGAGGGGCCAGTGTGGTTCACCTATTGCATTAAAGGTTTGGATACGAACAGTCAGGTTTGTCAAATCCTAATAATAATACTGCGGTAGAAAAATAAGTATAATTCCCAGCCCCTTGGCTTCCACGTTTCGGAGACACAAAATTGAAGCTCTGCCTCGAGCTCAAAGCAATTCAAGCTGACACAGACACAGACTAATCTGAAAGCCGCTATTTTGAATTCGAGTACCCTCATCCTGGTACATTTTATTTCTGTAATTTTGGGTTGTTCAAAGAATCCTAGAGGTTTCAGAATCACTTTGACCATGAATGTAATTTGGATTTTTTATCTTCTCCCTCTCTTGTGTTTCTGAAGGAGTTTGAAAAGAGGAAGCTGCTGTGAAGGAAAAGACAAAAAGTTCCCTGAGCCTGCGGAATGAATCACTGTAGCGAAGCGGCAGCAGTTTCTTCTGTTGCCCCCTGACTGTCAGCCTGTGCGCGGCTTCCAGGACAGCGGGAAGCCAAGGCAACGTTTAGAAGGCTCTGTATTGAGATGTTTGCACCTCATTGTGTCACAGAGACAGCCATTAAATCTACCATTTGATTTGAATATAGCTTTGGGGACTTTTTATTGCTCCAGTGTGGAGGAATGGGGGGAGCAGGAGAAACTGAGGGGTGTGTGCGTGTGCGAGTGTGTGGATTTTAATGGGCTCTGTAGAGAACATTCTAACTAAATAAATCTTTTGAAAGAATGAGACTAAAAATTTTAGTATGGCATTTGTCTAATTATCCTAAGCATGGAGTAACCTTAGGTCTGTTTTGAGTTGTAGTTTTCTCATTTCTATTTATAATAGTCTCTATTTTGTAGAATAGTTTTGAGGATTAGAGATAAATATATGAAGTCTGTGGTACATAATAAGGGACCACCACCACCGCCACCATCATCATCATCATCGTAGGATTATAGGCAGAAACTCATCTACGTTTCAGTTTTTGTCTAACTGGGCAATGGAGGGTCTTCAGTAATGCTGTGCATTTCTGTGGTTCTGCAGAGAGCTCGTCCCTTCCCCATCCAGGGCCTACATGTCTTTGCTTGAGGTTTAAGACATTCACTGCAAGAACGCAAGAAAGCTGCTAGCCTCCTACTCTGTGTTTGAAGGGAGCTTGTTGACAAGAAGCAATTTCTGTAGCTAGTTATCACTAACCAGGACAGAGAGGGCTCAGGAGCGTGCATTCTGAGGTAGCAGAGACAAAATATTTTTAAATTGTGTAACTACTCTGAAGGAAACAAACGAGCTTCAAAAACAACATTAGGGAGACGTCCTTGAAGAAAGGCTGTTTGGGAAGGCCCCCGTGAGTGGGGGACACGAGTTGGGACCTGAGGACTGAGAAGGTACCAGCCATGCAAAAAGGATGTGCAGCCAGCAACGCAGGGAGGGGAGAGCTCACCTTGAAGAGGATGGAACACGGCATGCCTTGGGGCAGGAAGCCCTGGGAGGGGCCAGAGGAGGTTTTGGGGTGCTGGGGAAACATGTTTTGGTAGTTCCAGTGGCCATGCCCAGGCTGCTGAGGGTACAAAGAGCAGGTGTGAGGAGAGGGATTCACAGTGCAAGAATTCCTTTCATTTCTGTTAACCGGTAATGATGGAATACCTTGATCAGACTAACCTTCCCACAGATAACAATCATTAAATCTGGACAAATAGTTTATTAAAAAGCTGCCTGAAAGCACTGGAAAGTGACCCAAATCAGGCATGATCGGGGAGATTACCTGCGAAAGAGGAGCTACAGGGGAAAGTTCTGAGTTTGCAGCTTTTTGCCTGAGGGCCCCCAATATGCGATAAATGCTAACCCTTAACCAAAAAATAGCACATTAGAAATCTGAAAGGCCTATCAAAGAAACTGAATTCATAATCAAAATCTTCGTAAATTTCAAGTTCTGATGGTTTTTCTGGTGAATTTTGTTAAATTTAAGAAATAAACAATACCAGTCTTATGCAAACTTTCAGAATACAGAGGGAAAAAGAACACATCCCATATTTTTGGATAAAGCCAATATTACCCTGATACCAAACCTGGCAAAGACATCACAAGAAAAAAATTTTAAAATGTTTAAAAGTTTTCCTCGTGATCATGTACATAAAAATTATTAACAAAATGTTAGCTAATTGATCCAGCAACACATGACAAGGTAAGATTATGACCAAGTGGCAGTCATGAATAATCATACAAGCTAACATTTCAAAATGAAACATTTAATTTGACCAAGTAAAGGGAAAAATCACAAAATCATTTCAATAGACAAAATTCATGATTCAAAACAAGCAAATAGGCCTGGCCGGTTTGGCCCAGTGGTTAGAGCATTGGCCCTTGGATTGAAGGTCTCAAGTTCAATTCCCAGTCAAGGGCATGTACCTGGGTTGCAGGTTCGATCCCTGGCCCCAGTTGGGGTTGTGCAGGAGGCAACCAATTGATGTGTCTCTCTCACTTTGATGTTTCTCTCTCTCTCTCTCTCTCTCTGTCTCTCCCTCCCTCCCTCTCTATCTAAAAATCAATAGGAAAATATCCTCAGGTGAGGATTACCAAAAATAAATTTTAAAAAACAAGCAAGCAAACAACAACAAAAACATTCAGCTAACTTGGGATAGAGGGGAATTTTCCCCATGTGATAAAGGACATCTATGAACATCCTTGAACTAGCATCATCTCTAATGGCGAAACATGGGAAAATCTTCCCGAGACTGAAAACTGGGCGAGGATGTCTGCTCTCCTGTTGAACATTGTGGGAGAGCAAGTGCAGTATAGTGAGGGGGAAAAAACAAAAAACAGTCATGAAGATTGGAAAGGAAGAAATAAAGGTCTAATCAAATTTAACAAATTTTTATTTTAAAAAATCCTAAGAAGTCTATTTTTAAAGACTATTAGATCTAACAAATTCATTTAGCAAGGTTTTAGGGTGCCAGGTCGCCTGGCAGGGGAGAAACCATGATCACGAAGGTGGTTTACCTCAGGGGAGGCTTATCCATTGCACTCCAGATATGCTGACCCCTGCGAGTTCCCCAAATGTGGGAAACTCGACTGCATAATTTGTGGTAGTGGGGGACTGTGTTCATGCTCTCCCCTGAAAGAAGAAAAAAACAAAAACAAACCAAAATTGATTAATGTTTGTATATTTTTGCAACAAAAAATTGGAATATGGAAGACCCAGCAGCTCTTTTGAAAATAGTGTATTGGGCCCTGGCCGGTTTGCTCAGTGGTTAGAGCATTGGCCCTCGGACCAGAGAGTCCCGGGTTCGATTCCCTCTAAGGGCACATACCTCGGTTGCAGTTTGACCCCGGCCCCTGTTGGGGTCATGTGGATGGCAACCAGTCGATGTGTCTCTCTCATGTCGATGTTTCTCTCTCTCTCTTCCTCCCTCTCTCCCTCCCACTCTATCTGAAGATAAATGTAAAAATGTCCTCGGTGAGGATTAAAAAAAAAAAAAATTAGTGTATTGGTTCAACCACTATGGAAAACAGTATGGAGGTTTAGCAAAAAATTAAAAACAGAACTACCTTATGACCCAGCAATTCCACTTCTGGGTATATATCCAAAGAAATCCAAAACACTAATTCAAAAAGATATATACATCCCTATGTTTACTGCAGTGTTATTTACAATAGTCAAGATATGGGAGCTACCCAAGTGCCCATCAATAAATGAGTGGATAAAGATGATGTGATACATATATGCAATGGAATATTACTTGGCCATACAAAAGAAAAATCTTACCATTTGTGACAATGTGGATGGATCTAGAGGGTATTATGCTAAGTAAAATAAGTCAGACAGGGCCCTGGCCTGGTGGCTCAGTTGGTTGGAGCAGTAGTCCCATACATCAAAGGGTTGTGGGTTTGATTTCCGATCAGGGAGCATACCTAGATTGCAGATTCGATCCCGGTCAGGGTGGGAATGGGAGGCAACTGATCAATGTTTCTCTCTCTCCCTTCCTCTTTAATAATCAGTAAAAAAATATCCTCAGGTGAGGATTAAAAAATAATAAATCAGATAAGGAAAGACAAATACATGATTTCACGTATATGTAGAATCTAAAGAACAAAATTCATGAACAAATAAAGCATACAGATTCATAGATACAGAGAACAAACTAGTACAAATTGGTAGTTACAAAATAGTCACAGGGATGTAAATTACGGCATAGGGAATATAGTCAATAATATTGTAATAACTATGCCAAGTGGGTACTAGAATCATTGAGGGGAATCACTTTGTAAGTTACATAATTGTCTAACCACTATGATGTACACATGAAACTAATATAAAATATTATTCAATGTCAACTGTAATTGAAAAAAATAGAAAAGAAATCACACTAACCCTGTGGTCATCATTTAGCAATATATAAGTGCATCAAATCAACATGTACACAAATTTACACACTATTATATCTCAATAAAAATCTTTTTAAAAAGAAAAAGAAAAAAAACACACAATGAGATACCACTCACAACCTCCACTAGAATGGCTAAAAGGGACTTTGCCTCCTAGATGCAAGCACTGGGATGATATCAGTGATTATCTAGCAAGTGCAGCCCTTCATTTGGTGCCAAACTTCTTTGTAAGCCATGGATGGCAAAGCCAAGTATGACATACAAGGAGGCACCAAGGAGGGCTCTATCATCCTGAACTGTGATGGAGAGAAAACCAAACCTCTCTCTGCGTCACAAAGCAGAGCTATGAAGATTTACCACGAGTCAAAGTGGCCTTGGTCTTAAATGTCATATACTCAAATCGCAAGGCCTGGGCTTGGGAGAGTGGAAGGGCCTGGTGGAGAATGAGGAAAGGGAAGTGAAATCAGTACTGATAAAACTGAAAGGAGTTGGGATATTTTTCTTTCAAGAAAAGAGATAGCTAAGAAGGTAAATGGACTGTAAGGTTAACTGAAAATGATAAGCGTTTATGATCCCAGATCCCCTTTTGAATCTCATGAATGCTGTGGACTCTGCCCAGATACATACGGAAGGGGTTTGGAACAGGCCTCCCCAGATGTGCCACTTTGGTGTGTGGATTATTTTGAGCTCAAGGCAATTGAGATTCTGTGAACTCATGAGAAATTTTTACCTCTCCTGTAAAGATTTTAAATTGAAGCCTTACTCATAAAAAGAAGTATTACCAGAAATAACCTTTTATGACCTATCTACAGAGCAGGGCAAACTAACTGAACATCTTCTCTTCTTATTGTCCTGAAAACTGCCCTCCTCTTCTCTGAAGCCCCAGGTGCTTTTACCTTAGCTCAGGGTGTCATATATACCCCATTTTCCCTTTCTGTCTTGGGACCTTTCCTGTATGTGGGGTCTCCGTACGTTTGTATGTAATTAAACTTATTTTCTCTTGGTAATCTGTCTCATGTAGATTTAATTATTAGACCAGCTGAAACAACCTAGAAGGGTAGAGGAAAATTTCTTCTTCCCTGACACTACCTTCCTATGCCCTGAGCTTGATGGTTAGAGCCCTTGACTTAAACTCTTCCCTGAGGCATTTGTATTTTAATATTGAGTTCTTGGAGAAGGAAAGACTAAAACCTGACCTGGGAATTACAGGCTTCCTTGTCCCTCATCTTGAAGCCAGCCTGCCCTTTTCAGACAACTTCACCTGCTGGCCAGAAAGAGGAGCAGGATCCCCACTGCCAAGAGCTTTTGCCTGTTCCTGACCTGGTCATTTGGTTCTGTCTCCTTCAGGTTCTGACCTTATGGCTCTGCATCTCCTACCTCGATTCCGGGCTTGACCCCTAGACTGGGCATTAGGACTTACTCTCTCTGTATTTGAACTTTGGTTCTCCTCAGTGGCCTTTGGCTTGGAGGTCCCTTTGGCATCCAGCAACCTGGTGTGTCCTTGATAGGTGTCTGACAGGTGGCACAGTCGAAGGTGAAGCACTCTGGGAACAGGAACAGTTGGAAGCCATTACCACCTTTAGGCTTGTTGGCAAGGGGAGGGAGCTGTTCCTGAAGCTGACACCAGCAGCTGTGAGAGGGTCCCTGGCAGAAGCTGTGACCTGACATGGGGCAGTGAGGGGAATAAATACCCTTACCTCACACCCCTCCTGTCCTTTGATCTGCCTGTAGGAGGCCTGGCCGGACTCAGCTGGAAGGCAGAGAAGGGTGGGCGAGCCCATGTGATGTTGTGTACAGAGAAGCCTTGTGGGGGCACCGAGCAGGTGGAACAGGACAAAGAAGGGTGGAGAACGGATCCAGAGGGTGCATGGAGAATCACAACTTCCCCTACCCTCCCTCTCACACTTGGGCAGTGTCCTGGCCAGGGCAGCAGCAGTAGGTCTTATTTGGGGGGGAAGTTGGGAGAAACTAGATGTCAGGTACCAGGACAGGTCAGCATGGGCACATTTGGGGCAAAATCTGATGCCTCCAGGAAAATCCTTAGTGGAATCTTTCATTATACCCAATAGTAAGCAGTTTTCCCTGGGAGAAAAATAGTTCATTGTTGGTGTGCTCTCTAAGGAGTTGAAAAATAAAAGGGTGTTTGGAGGTAGGTGAGTGGGCCATGGTATGAGGTTTCTTGAGCGTCCCATGAGATGTGTGAAGACAGCTTTAGGACGTTCAAGGGAGTGAGGGCTGCAGCTGCAGACCAGGGCCCAGGAGGCGAAGGACCTGGGACTTGGGAGCAGGGAGGTCAGGAGGCTGGGCCAATGCAGTGTCCTTGGAGAACCCAGCACTCATGCCCTGCAGTTCTGGTGGCTACTGTGCAGTGTGCGTTTCTCGGTCCCAGGCTGCTCTGTAGCTGGCTTTTCAAAGCGGTTCTCCGGAAGTCACCTGGCTCAGAGCATTTTGCCCAGAGCACAGTAGGCAGGATGGGGCTTGTACCCGAGGCTCAGAGGTAGGCACACTGGCCAAGGAAATAATTCTCTTTATGTGGTTTCCCGACGATGTGTCTTTGTCCCTTGTTTCCTGGGTGACACAGAAGTGCTGAAATGGAGATCTGAAAAAGATTGACCTACCCACATTTTCAGGTTGGAGAGCTGATGCACAGAGGTAAAGCCTAAAATTACAACCAAGCTGGTAGCATAACTGAAAATTAAACCGGGCCATCTTTCCTGGACTCCAGACCTGCGCCTCATTTGAGGGCACGGGGAGGACATGATGAGGTCATCACTAAGCAGTTTAGGGAAGTTGACATTGCAGTAGACATTTTCAGTGATATTACAGGCACCAAAAACAGTCATTCAAACAGTGCGCACACAACTGTGACCACCCTCTTTGAATTTGACTTGTTCTATAAGTGGGATAGGTTCCCCCTGGCAGGGGGCATGGTTAGAGTATGGTTCATGGCCAAGAGATGGCACAGAGCTGGAGGGCTGGGCAGAGGGCAGGACCTTGGGCTCAGCTTCAGCGACACAGAGCTCCACGCTACTCACTAAGGAGCTGACCACAGACAACTGAGATGGCCAGTCAAGGTGCTCTCGGAGCTGTCGGAAGGGCCACTGCTAAAGGAACCTCGATTCCTCATCTGTATCCCTTTATCAGGAATTCTGTCGGAGCTCTGTGGGGCTGGGAGTCTGGTGTCGGATCTGGAATCAAGATTCGAAATTGCTCAGGACCCAAAGCCTGGTCAGGTCTGCTGTAATCCAAAGGGAAACTGAGCGGACAGTGTGAAGGTCAGCACTCATGGCTTTTGTTCAGATAAAGGAGTTCTATCTTTTAATAGCTTTTCAGCTCATTAGTATTCTGATGTGGAAAGGAAAGCACCTTTACAGCTGCTGAATTAATGATGTTTCAATATTCTAGAACCGTAATTTTTTTTTTTTTTAGAGAGAAACATCGATATGAGAGAGAAACATTGGTAGGTTGCCTCCTGTACCCACCCAGACTGGGAATTGAACGCACAACCTAGGTATGTGCCCTGACTGGGAATCGAACCTGCAACCTTTTGGTGTACAGGACGATGCTCCAACCAACTGAGCCACTCGACCAGAAAGGAACTTGAATTTTGACGCTGGGGGTGGGGAGGCCTCTGCAATGTGGTCTGGTTGGTCTCTGGTGATTCCTGGCAGCTAGAAAAGGGATGAGCAGTGGTCCAGAGGCGGGCATGTCTTCTTCAACAAGGTCCCTGCAGCTGACAGGCTTCCAGTGATGGGGTGAGGATGAGGAGGCCCTGAACACAAGGAAGAACCCTGTGGGTGAGTCATCCTCACACACCATCATCCAAGACTGGACAGTGCAAAGTCAGTTTGTAACAGTGTTGGTCAAGTCAGAACTTCCCTGCTCTGCTCCAACCCCGGAAGGAAGAGAAGCAGCAGCTGGCGGTGGGGAGAAAGGTGAGGGGGACGGAAGCAGCTGCCTCTGGCCCATCCTCCCACCATTGACTTCCTACCTGTAGCAGGCCCTGGGCCGGTGGGGGAGGGCTGAAGACGGGGCGGGGGTGGGGTGGGGGTAGGGATGCAAAGGTGAGAGTGGGGAGAAGCCCCACTGGATGGAACTTACTGTTGGAACTGGACATACTAAATCCTGAAGCAGTTTTGTGATTTCAATTAGTATCAGGGTTTTGAAGCTTTAAAGTGGGAATAAAAATGTCATCAGGGGCAGGACAGAAAAACAGCCCCCTGTTCGTTTCCTGGGACTGCCATAACAATCGATCACAAACCAGGTAGTCAAACAACAGGAATTTATTCTCTCCCAGTTCGGGGGGGGGGGGGGGGGGGCGGGGGGGGCGGGGCGAGCCGGACATCAGGGTATCCGCAGGGTTGCACTGCCCCCCGAGGCTGGGGGGGGGGCAGCTTCGGCGTTGGTCTTCCTCGGGGTGCGGCGGCATCACTCTGATCTCCGCCTCTGTCTTCACGTCGCCGGCTCCTCTTTGTCTCATCTCCCCCGGGTCTCCCTTATAAAGATACTTACCATTGGATTTGGGCCTCTCTCCTCCGGCCCTCCCCCAGGGTAATCCACAATGATCTCTTCAAGAGCCGTAACTTAATTACATCTGCTAAGACCCTCTTTCTAAATAAAGCAGGGTTCACAGATTCGTGGAATTAAGATGCAGACATCTGGGGGCGGGGGGGTGCCATTCACTCCCTGACACCTCCTAAACGTGTTCTGTGATTGCGTCGCGAGTCCTGTTTGTTCAGTGAGCTGGGACCTGGGAGTAGAGAAAGCAGGGCCCGAGGTCTGCGCTTGCACTTGACTCCGAAAGCCTCCAGGGGGCGCTGCAGGGATAGGCTCGGGCTCAACATTCAGTGCAGCAGGAGGGAGATTTCCTGTGAGAGGGGGAGTTGCTATGGGTTTCTTTCCTCTTCTTTTAAAACATTTCCCAACTGTCGAAGTGTGGACGAGGTCATCAGCTGGGAGTGAAAGGGGAGGAGCGTTGGAGGGTTGAAGAGAAAGAACGCATGAGACAGTCCTCGGGAGAACAGTGAAGGGAACTTGTAAAGTCTCGACCACTTCCCGCTTCCACGAAATACTCCTAATTGTTTCCTGCCTCAACCCTCTCTTCTGCCTTTATCGTCACATTTCTCCTTGTTCTCTGTTCTTGCTCAGAAACCTTTACTGAATCCTTATGAAATGAGAGTCAAGTTGAGACTCCAAAGCCCAGTGTGACCCACCACGACCTGGACCCCAGCAGTTGCCCTGTTCTTTGCTCTGGTCAAGCGATTGCTCCTGGAATAAAGCAGGGGTAGGCAGGTTTTTTTTTTTGTTTTTTTTTTTTCCTGTAAAGAACCAGATAGTAAATCTCTTAGGTGATTAACTGCTGTTGTGAGCAGACAGAAACAGTACTACACAGAGCATGACTGCGTTCCAGTAGAACTTTGGCAGCTCTGAAATTTGAATTTCATAGAATTTTCATGTGTCACAAAATATTTCTTTGGTTGTTTTCAACCATTAAAAAAAAAAAGTAAAACTCTCAGCTGGCAGGACTGACCAAAACAAATTTGGCCTGTGAGCCATGGTTTGCTGAACCCTGAGATCTATCGTGTGCCTTCTTTCATTCTGACCACCTGTCTACTGAAAACCCACCTTCCCACGAGTCTAAACCTGACCACAACTTTAACCTAATGCTTTCCCTCCTTTTCCATCAATATTCCTCCATCCCCCACCTGCCGCAAAGGCCTAAGGGACCAAATGGTCTGTGCTCCTCGGGATGTCCAGTGGGGCCTGTTATTTATCTTCCCTACGTCTACTTTGTGCTTCCCAAGCAGACTGTGTATTTCTGAAGGGCAGAGCTTGCATTTTATGTCTTCGTGTGACTCCTGGAGTCATGCCCTACACCTACTTGGTGCTCAATAAATATTCAAGAAAAAACGGTACTTTTTAGACTCTAGTTTGCTAGGCTCAAAGGAATTGTTTTTTGCATGAAGTTCAGAAATAAAAAGCCAAACTCCAGCAAAATCGCCTCCTTTTGCATTCTTCATTTTGATGATGTCTCCAAGGTGTGGTTTCCTAGATTCTTTATGCCCCTAACAGACTCCAAATTACCTTATATGTCTGTTGTATCTCATAGATAGGAGGTGACATGTAAGGGTACAGGGCCCCTGGTCACCTAGAGTCATATACCAAAGCCTGTCTGAGTAATCTCATAAACAGACCACACCAGACATTTTATTAAAGGCTTTTACCTTGTGCTGGGTAATTATGCACCATAAAGTTCATTCGCACTGGAAGGAAGCAACAGAAGTCTGGGTGTGTTGACTGTAAGTCAGCCAGTTGGGACAATGGTGATCAGAAGACTCTGGGTGAAAGTACAATAAATCGTCTGATCCAGTCGCTATTTGGAGGTCATTGAACAGGTGCTATTTGAGATACTGCTGTACTCTGGGAAGGGAGGAAAGGGAGCAAACAGAAGAAGATTTTGAATGTTCTAAGTTCTGTGTCTAAGGTATTTAAACGTATAAACTCTCCACCCACCTCCAGTGCAGGGACATTCAAAGTCAATCTGTTGACCCTTCAACCTGAACTCAAACTAGCCTACGCACTACTGTGCACAGTAAATAATGATCACAGTTGAGGATCTGTCTCCCTCTAAAAGCATACTTTTTAATCCTCACCTGAGGATATGTTTATTGATTTTAGAGAGAGAGGAAGAGAGAGAAACATCAATTGGTTGGCTCCCCATACGTGCCCCAACTGGGAATCGAACCCACAGCATTTTGGTTGAATGCTCCAATCAACTGAGCCACCCAGCCACGGTCCTCTAACAGCATTTTTAAGAAGTGAGGGCTGACCCAACAGTTTTCCTGTTTTTTTCAGTCATTATTATGTGAGTTAATTCAGGGCAGTTGGTGACTCAGACTTAGCCCACGGGAACCCAGCCTTCCAGCCACTGCTGAATCCTGCCCACTCTCTTCTCTGCTGGAAAAGACTGACACCACAGAAACCCATGTGCTCACATTCTGCACCTTCTTTCCTCGCCAGGCTTTATCTCTGCTACAAAATCAAACTAATTAGTTGGTAAGTACTAAAATGTCTCACACAGAGGAGCCATTATATACACATAAAATCTGCAAAGAAGAGTCGGCAGCAGAACACTGCCTGTCACTCTCACCCGAGTCTCTCACAGGCCGTCTTCCTATGAGAGTCTTTGAGATGGTCTTACTTTCAAAATTTTTTTTATTATTTTTCTTACAGATGTTTCTCCTTTTCCCCCCCATTGACACCCTCCTCCCCATCCCCCCCACCCCATCCCCAGCTTTGTTGTCTATGTCCATCGGTTATGCATACATGCATATAAGTTCTGTGGTTCCCCCCCCCCCCTTCTGAGGATTGTCAGTCTGTACCCTACTTCTATGACTCTGGGTCTATTTTGTTCATCAGTTTGTTTAGTTCATTATATTCCAGAAATAAGTGAGATCATGTGATATTTGTCTTTCTCTGCTTGGCTTATTTCGCTTAGGATAATACTCCCCAGGTCCCTCCATGTTATCTCAAAGGATAGGAGATCTTTCTTTCTTACAGCTGCATAGTACTCCATTGTGTATATGTACCACAGCTTTTTTATCCACCTATCTACTGATGGACACTTGGGCTGTTTCCAGATCTTAGCTATTGTAAATAGTGCTGCTATGAACATAGGGGTACATATATTCTTTCTGATTAAGATGTTACTACTTTTAAAAGACTTCAAATTTCCAGGTGGTCATTAACTGTGGGGACCAGGTCATTGGCCTAGACTTCCACAGGAGACCTAAAATCTTATCTTCCTTAAAAATTGCTAAGACAAATGCAAGGTGTTCAATCCATGAGGCTGAGTATACCTAATTCACAGCTATATTGCTGGAGTCTGGTAGAGTGTTTTGTACCAAGTAGATGTGAAATATGTATGTCTTCTTAGGTCATGCTCATAGCCTATTAAGAGCTCTATAATTTTCAATAACAATTATACATTTTAGACTTTACCTAACAAATACATGTATATTTGTTAAATGATGAAACGAATCCTGACTACCCACATTATTGCTTTCTTTGGGGTGCTGGCCTGAATGGGAATGTGTGTAGTTAGAAGGTGGTATGAGTCCTAATTAGGGAGCTCCATGAGAGGCTCTCACCTCTGCGGGATGCTGAGTCCTCTCTAGTGTACAACTTGTATACCTGACAGTTTCCTACCCACTTTTCACGCCTCAGTCCAGGACCACCTTCTCTAGGAATAGCATCCGGTGCAGGTCTCTGTCACTAGTTATGGTGCTGATCACATTTGTTTGGTAAAAGAATGTTCAACTGTCTTTCTTTTCTAGACTGTGAACTTCTTTTTGTTGTTGTTGTTGAAAGTATTATAGATGTCCCCCCATTTTTTCCCCATTGACCCCTCTTCCCCCCTCCTGTCCCCCTTCTGCCTTCCCCACACTATTATCTGTGACCATTGGTTTTGCATATTTGCATATGAGTTCTTTGATTTATCTCTACCCCCCCTTCCCTCTGAGGTTGGTCAGTCTAACAACCAGTTTGTACTTCTTAATCAATCCCTCACCTTTTTTGCCCCTCCCTCCCAGCCCCTCTTCCATCTGGCAACCAACAAAAATTTCTCTGTATCTATGAGTCTGTTTCTGTTCTGTTTGTTCATTTTATTTGTAGATTCCATTGTTGATAGATATGTATTTATTGCCATTTTATTGTTCATATATTTCTTTTAATTTTTTTTTCTTTATTGATTTTAGAGAGAGAGGAAGGGAGAGGGAGAGAGAGATAGAAACATCAATGAGAGAGAACATTGACTGGCTGCCTCCTGCATACCCCCCACTGGGGATCAGGCCCACAACCGGGACATGTGCCCTGACCAGGAATCAAACCAGCGACCTCTTGGTGCATGGGTCGATGCTCAACCACTGAGCCACACTGGCTGGACTATTGTTCATATTTTTTATCTTTTTCTTTAAGAAGATCCTTGAACATTTCATGTAATACTGGTTTGGTGGTGATGAACTCCTTTACTTTTTTTTTTTTGGTCTGGGAAGCTCTTTTTATGTCCTCCAATTCTAAATGATAACTTAGCAGGATAAAGTAATCTTGATTATAGGTCCTTGCTTTTCATCATTTTGAATATTTCTTGCCACACTCTCCTGGCCTGCAAAGTTTCTTTTGAGAAATCAGCTGATAGTCTTATGGGAGCTCCCTTGTAGGTAACTAACTGCTTTTCTCTTGCTGCTTTTTAGATTCTCTCTTTGTCTTTAACCTTTTGCATTTTAATTATGATGTGTCTTGGTGTGGTCCTCTTGGGGTTCATCTTGTTTGGGACTCTCTGTGCTTCCTGGACTTGTATTAGACTGTGAACTTCTTAATGGCAAAGAAAACTCTATTTACTCTATTCCCAGGGTAGGTCTAGCACAGTACTTGGCCCAATTTGTATTTGTTGAATAAATAAATAAAACAGTAATATGATGTTATTATACAGAAAAATAATTTGTTTTATAAATTATGAATAACATCACTCTCACTTCTGATATTTGTACACTTTTTTTCTTCTTGTTTCAATGAGAGCGACTTGCCTTCCCAGCTGCACTGAGAATTTTTTTGAGGGTAGAGGCCATGTTTTATACTTGGTTGGTGACACTTGGGTTCTTAGCACAGTGTTAAGTATATAACAACATTCTAGAAAATATTGTTTAATTGATGAGAGACTAAATGTAGGCATATATTCGGATCACTTATATTTTACCTATACATTGTTTCTTTTTATTAAAATAAGGATGTGACAATTAGTTACAACAATGTACTAGTTACTTGAATAGGGTGACATATGGGGACATATGTAAAAAGGTTCAACGGCTGAGGGGCAGTTCGCTGCCCCTTCAGTGGAGCCTGTGCCAGGATCCCAAAGGGCCCATCCTGCCCATCTCAGGGGTTCCTAAAACTTCTTTCTCATTTACTCACCAATTTTAATTGTTTTTCTTTCTCAGACACAGAAGCGCTAAGAAACCACGCATCGGTACTCTCAATCTACACAGAATCTTATGCACACCCTTGTGTTTCTTTCTTTTATTTGTCAGGAGAAATTGCCCTTCTTCCCAAGGATATAAAAATGACTCAGAATGAAATCCTTTAATAGCCAAAGGTCTATTAGCCTAATATCTCTCAACAGTTAAAAATAGTGCTTTAGGCCAGTGGTTCTCAAAGTGTGGTCCCCAGAGTATCCAGATCCCCATCGCTCAGGGACCCTTGTTAGAGATGCACACTCTGGGGTCCCACTCAGACCTACTGACCCAGAAACTCCCAGGGTGCAGCCGTCTGTGTTTTAACAAGCTTATCAGGGGATTCTGATATAGGACAAAGTTTGAGAAACATTGCTATAGACATTTGGCTAAAGATACAAAAGGAATGCAAGTCTCCTTCCCCAATCTTTTCCTCATAATTATTTTAAAGACATTTGAAGAGCACAGACCTAGTTTTAAACATTGCATTGTTAGAGCAAGACGTGATTAGGTCACACAGTAGCCAGGAAAGCAGAGTAGAACAGTCATTAGGAAAAGAGCTCTGAAACCAGGAGTCAGCTGAGTTCACATCCTGCCTCCACACACGCTCCTTGTGTGACCTTGAGCACATTACTCGGCCTCTCCAGAGTCCAGGTTCCTCACCTGTAGCACTGAGATCACAATAGTACCTACATTATAGGGCGGGCTGTTGTAAGGAATGAGCGAGTTCCTATGGATAAGTGCTTGGAACAGTGCCTGGCACAGAATGAGTGCTCTGTAAATGACTGTGAAATAAATTAAATGAACTTGAAGCTGAAGGTTTCGAGGGATGCGATCCGGGATAGGCCCCTATGAGAAGGACACAGAACAGGTGGGTGGAGCAAGTCACAGCTCCGGCTGCGTGGCCTCTGCTACTGCCTGCTGGTGGCCACTGCAATGTATCAGGCTGGAAGGGCATAACTGGGCTGCCAGTGACCACAGATGACAGGACATCTGTATATATTTAGGTTGGATGGACACCAGAGCTGGGCTGAGCACCGGAGAAGGAGGCAATGAGAAATGTAGCTATTCTTCACCAAGATGTGGCAGGTGTCTGAGACCCCTGGGCCATAATTTGGCCAAATTTTAGGTCTTAGAGCTTTCATAGGTATTGCTCTCTTAAAAAAAAAAAAATCAGTTCAACATGATCTAGACACTAACATCCATTCCTGTTGATTGTTGGTATATTCTCCATCACTTGGTAAATAAATTTGATGTATTTTAACCCAGCGTTCAGCTTTCTCTAATCTCGCTTCATCAATCCTTCTCGCTCAGGCATGCCTGCCTTCATTTGGCAGACATGACAGGTTTTTCATTTCCCCATGTAAATGACTTTTTTATTACAGTAGGGGTCCCTGGTCTTGGGAAAGAGTGTGCAGATATCCCTGAATAGAGCTCAGAAAGGGCCTCATGAATAATAACACCCAAGTAAACCTGAGATGAGCTTGGATGGTGCCTCTTTGAAATTGACACATCATTCTAAGTGCCATCATTTAAACAGAAACTGCAGAAGGCTTCCTGGGAAGGCTGAGTCTGAAATATGCCTTCTTTACAGAATATCCTCTCAGTACAAACCCAACCAACAGCAGAAAGCCAAGGTGGGCGGAGGTGACTCCTAGTATGTGTTTTACTCGAGCATAAAATTTGTTTTTCTGATTATACTGAGGCTCTTTCTTCACAGTCTCTGGTTTTAACTTTTGAATCTGCACTTTTTCTATTACATATTCCTCAGCTTCCTTACTTCTAGATGATGAATTTATGATAAAGGGCACAAAGCTGAGGATAAGAAGATGCCATGCAAAGTCAGTTAACTCTCAATTCCATTTGTCTGGGGGAGACGACAGAGAATTGCAGGTGCATTTGTGGCGTGAACTTCAGCTCCTGTCTAGACCACAGGTCCTTAAACTTGCTGTATGTTAGAGTCACTCCGAGATTGTGCAACAACACTGATGCCTGGCATCCATCAAGCTCTCCTGGTCTGGGTGTGTCCTGGACATTGTGATTTTTCAGAGATGTCCAGGTGATTCTAACCTGCGGGAAAGTTTGAGAGCCATCGGCGCTCCCTGTGTCAACTACATGGATTTGGGGATGACCAGGCATTTATGGAGAAGAAGGCAAACTCCACTTGGGGGGTGGGCGGGCCTCTTAGAAGGGAATTCATCCTGAGGGAGGAAGGAGCCAGGCCACTCAGGTATGAAAGCTGAAGTTCTGCCTCTGGGTACATCCACTTCACTCTGTCCCCTGCCTAGTGTCTTGGTGGCAAGTCTCAGACCTAGGGAGAGAGGATGCAGTGAGCAGAAACAGCAAGAATGTTTCTGGTAAAAGCTCCGTAAAGCATTGGGTACCAGAGGAACTGGTAACAAAGTATCCTAACGACCTGAAGGGAGCATCTCCTCTGCTTTGTCTCACAATGTGCATCACATCAGGCCTCTCAGAGGCTGGAGGGTAGCAGTGGAAGTGGCCCAGTGAGCCACGGTGACCTCTGAGCAGGCTCAGAGCCATCATGCCCAGTGACGGTGGAGTGGGGCCAGGGTTTGTCAGGGTGCTGAGGCCACGTACATGGGCAGGGGACGGGATAAAAGTTGCTTGGACTCCGGGTGTGTATCTTTCAGCAGATGGGGCCTGGAGACTCAGGGCATAGTGTGTCTGTATAACTAAGGATGCACGCATATAACTATACTGTTCTACACAGAACACCAGAATGCTGCCTTTTCTGACCATGTTGATTAGAACCCTGAACAATGATTGGACTTTAATGTCATGCCCTTTGTCTGAATTGGGGCAATAGAAGATTTTGGCTGTTACTGTGAAATTGCTGTTAAAAGAATTGTTTATTAAATCATTCAGTGGCCCTGCTAACATCCCACGTGCCAAATTCCTTTAGGAATTCAAGAGTGAATCTCTAGTGAATAGTTGGTATGCTTCTGTTTATGAGATAATAAGAACTGTGCAACCGATTACATTTGTGCCTTCCTCTCATCTGCAGCCGTCAGGAATCTCAAAACCAAATCCAGCGCTTACTTGCAGTAAATATAACCTCTGGTGGTAACAACATTAACCTGAATCCATCTTATTGTGGCTTTTGTGATTTAACAAAATTTTCTCTTTTGTTTTAAGCCACTCTAAAATATTTTTTAAAGAAGCAAAGGGAGAAGATACAAATCTCAGTCCAACAAAATCTCATTTTTGTTAGCTTTTTTTTTTACAGCTTTATTGTGGTAAAATGTACACAATAAGATGTATGTATTTAAAGTGTAACATTTGGTAAGTTTTGACATAATATACCCCCCTGAAACCATGAGACCATTGCCGCGATTTAGATACTGAACATACTGCCCTCCAAAAGTCTCCTCCTGGCCCTCTGCAGTCCCTTCCTCTCTCCCTTCGCAACCGCTGATCTGCGTCCGGTTCCTGTGGCTGCACTTGCATTTCCACAGCCGTATACACGTTCATTTAGACAGTACGTTCCCTTTTCTGTCGGACTTCTTTCACTCAGCATAATTCTTTTGAGACTCATCCATCTTATTTCATGTAGTAACAGTTTATTTTGACTGTTAAGTAATCCATTGAATAGACGTGTAACAAAGTGTTTATCTCTTCACCTGTTAATGGACATTTGGGTTGCTTCCAGGGTTTTGCTATTATAAATAGAGCACCATCGAACATTCACGAGCAAGTCTTTGTGTGGACATATGCTTTCATTCACCTTGAGTAAGTGCCTTGGAGTGGAATGGTTGGGGTGTATGTATGGTAAGCGCATTTTTCGCTTTTTAAGAAACTGCAGATGCCCTGGCTGGTGTGGCTCAGTTGGTTGGGCGGCATCCCGTGAACCGAAAGGTTGCCAGTTGATTCCCGGTCAGGGCACATGCCCAGGTTGCAGGCTCGATCCCTGATAGGGGCGTGCAGGAAGCAGCTGATCAGTGTTTCACTCTCACAGCGATGTTTCTCTCTCTCCCTCTTCCTTCCACTTTCTCTAAAAATCAATAAACAATTCCTTAAAAAAAAAAAAAAAAAGAGAAGAAAAAAGAAACTGCAGAGGTGTTTTGCAAAATGTTCGCACCATTTTACATTCCTGCCAACAGTGTATTTCAGTTCTAGTTGCTCCACATCCTCCCCAACACTTGGTATGGTCAGTCCTTTAAATCTTAGCCATTCAAATAGGGGTGTAGTGATACCTTATTATGGGGTTGGTTTGCATTTCCCTGAGACTAATGATGCTGAACATCTTTTTATTTATTTGCAATTCATATATCTTTGGTGAGATAGCTGTTCAAATCTTTTGCTAATTGTTTAAAAACTGAGTTGTTTGTTTTCTTACTGTGTTTTGAGAGTTCTTTATGCATTCTTGGATGCAGGTCTTTTATTAGACATGCAACTTGAAAATATTTTCTCGCAGTCTGTGGTTTGTCTTTTCACAGAGTCTGATTTTTAAGTTTACCACTTAAGCTACCCAGTGCAGTCCGGGCATGTGAGACTGTGAGGGGTGGTGTTCAGAATGATGACTCAGAGACTCTGCAGCATCCTCAGGCATTGTCCCACCCTGCAGTCACATTAACTGAAAGTCCTGGGCTGGAGGTACAACTGGCCCCAAAGTGGTCTTCCTCTCAGAAGCCTCGCCTTACCTCTGCCTCCTCCAGCCACTGTCTGCCACACAGCCAGTTCTTCGATTCACAGCCATTAAATGGATCTCCATCTGCTAAAATAGCAGTTAATCTTTGATTTGCTTAACATACAAGAGATTGCAAGTACCTCGTCTTCTCCAGAGACTAAAATTTAGCTCTGCTGAAGTTGGGGAGAGGGAGAAAATGGTCTAATTTAACCAACTCGTGTATTTAGGTCAAGTAAAGTGAAATTTCTGCTTTTTTGTTGGTCAAAAGTATCAAATGTAAGTGTATTTGTTTCTTGGACCGCTGTAACAAAGTATAGATTGTCTGGCTTAGAAAACAAAAAATGTATCGTCTTATAGTTCTGTAGGTTAGAATCCGGAGATCAAGGTGTTGGCAGGATTGGTTCCTTCTGAGGGCTGTGAGAATCTGTTTTTGGACCTTTCCCCTAGCTTCTGGGGGGGAGGGCTTGTTGGTAATCTTTGGCATTCCTTGGCTTTGAGGTGCACCAACCCAACCTCTGCCTTGTCTTCACACGGCGCTCTCCCTGTGCCTGTCCAAGTTTCCCTTTCTTATACGGACACCAGTCATGTTGGCTTAGGGCCCACTCTAATGATCTCATCCTAATTGCATCTGCAATGACCATATTTCTAAATAAAGTCACATTTTGACATACTGGGAGTTAGAACTTCAACATATAAATGGGAGGGGGGGCATAGTTCAACCCACAACAACAGGCATTTGCATATAGCTCAGCCTAACAAAAACTTTCCATCAATCTGTTTCTAGCTCCTGACTTCCTTCACACCTTCTGCTTTGGATTGGTTCCTCCAATTCCTAACCTTTTCCAGGGTAACTTGGGGTCAAATTGGCTGCATCTCATTAGTTTCCTCATTCCTCCATTCCATAAGGACTGAGAATTAACTTTTCTCCTCTGGGTCTGCTATTGGTTTGACGTACATCAATCTGTCTGCTGTCTGTCTTCATACACAGTGGTCTATGATGAGAGCTATCACCTAGGCCACTGAAGAGGTTTTCTTTCTATTTCTCTTTTACATGGTGTTTAAGGGTCATTTTGGAGAATGCAGAAATGTCTTTAACCTGCCCTTTAGTCACTGAGGAACCCCACTTTGACTTCTCATAACAAAATCCAGTGGATAGAGACCCTTGTCCTTTGTTAGCTACCAGAAGTCCAGACTTTTTACAAGCTTTTTCTCCTCTGGGCAATGTGGAGATTCTGCAGGAAAGCTTAGTATGCTTTACATGCTGGTGGTGACTTGCCCCTTTGGGGAGCTATCCAGCCTGCAGCACCCTTCTCTGCACCCTACAGGCCCTGCTCACTCACTGTTGTGGTTTTTGGACTAGCTCCCTTCCTATGTGGTTTCCTTGGTCTCAATTGCTTTCCCAGAAAGTCAGCATCTACTCTCCCCTTAATTCTCCTCGGTGATAGTGGTGACCTGGGTGAAATGTTAAGCGCAGTGAGAATAGGTAGTAAGTATGGACTTGGAATAAATAATAATGGCTCTTTGGGGCGTCCAGCATCCCAGAGCAGTGACAGAGCGTTTGTTCTGTATTTGCATGACTGTGAGATGGGAAGTGAGGAAGACAGGGGGCACCGGAGGGAGCGTGGGCTCTGTGACTTGAAGAAGATGGCTATGGGCGGAGGAGGAAGGGCAGCCTGGCACTGCTGAACTTGGTCCGAGCAGAGTGGACTGTGAAATTATTTGGAAAGTAAGAATCTATTTTTATTGGACAAATAGTATTTTTTCTCTAAAGACTTAGCTAGATTGTATATATCTTTACCTATGTAAATATATTTTTCATTACCTACTTTCTGGGAGATGGGAACCTATCTATCTTGAATAATTGGTATACTTCCACCTATGAGATAATAAGAACTGTGCAATTTTTTAAAAAGAAGATTGTAGCCCAGCCTATGTGGCTCTGTGGATTGAGTGTCGTCCCATGGACTGAGCGGTCCCGGTTCGATTCCCAGTCAGGGCACATGCCCAGGTTGTGGGCTTGATCCCCGGTAGGGGGAGTGCAGGAGGCAGCCAATCGGTATATCTCTTTCACATAGATGTTTCTATCTCTCTCTCCCTTCCTCTCTCTCTAATAATAAGATCAATTAAAAAATATTTAACAAAATAAAAAAATAAAAATAAAAAGAGGATAGTCCCTGCGGTCTTACCCACTTGTAACCTAGTTCAGGGACAGGTGGTGGTGGTGGTTGGGGGTGAGGGTGGACTTAAGAACGGAAACAGCCAGTCTCCAAGCCCCAGACAGGATCACTAGGCAACAGCATGAGAGGGCCTCTTACAACATCCCCTCCTAGTGTCTGGGAGGGGAAGAGCAGACCAGATGGGACTTTTAATTCCATCCCAATATGCATTTGAGATGGTTTCCCAGGATCACACAGATGTCCACATAAAGAGAGTTGGGTACACAGCCCAAGGGTCACATTCTTAGGTGATGCTCAATTCTCTTTGTCCTCAGCAATCATCTGTACTCAAAAATTTCTCCCCTGCTGTTATTGCCAAAAGGTTTGTAAATTCTACATGATTCACTGCTCTGGTTCTGTTGAAGGCTACTTTAAAATGCCAGTGTTTCTGAAAGGACACAGAGCAGGAGAGAAACTTGGAAGACACATGTAGTTTGTAGATTGTTCGGCATGCTTGGAGTGCAGGAGAAACAAAACAAAACATGTTACTCTAGTTTATAAGCAAAATTAAATATGGCCCTGTACTTGGGTGAGCAAGAAATCTAATATTAATGGGGCAACCCTGCCACCTTTCTAAAGTCTTAGAATAATTTCATTCCCTGATGTCTAGAAAATAGGAATGGGTGCTGGTTCTCAGTCCACTATCACCCTCAGATTTCGTTCTCTTACAGGCTGCTCCTATAGGCCCTGGCTCTCCTCCTGCCAGTATTTGTGGCTGGCACTGTTCGTTGCTTGCCTGATATCCATCCCCCCTTCTTACTTCTCAGTGTGTGCCCAGCCCTAGGTAAGCCTGCGGTTGCATGATCCCAGCTGACCTCAGGTCTAGACTAGGCCATGTGGCGTAGTTCTGATGTGCAGGAAGGGACAGTGGGGAGCTTTGGGAAAACTTTTGTTCCACAGTTAAAGAGCGATGGAGTTGGTATCATTTCCCCTTGTTCTGGCTTTGGATGTGGGCAGGATAGAGTTTGGACTATCATTCTGTGATCAGATGAAGGACTATCTTTAAAAAAAAATTTTTTTTTTCTTTATTGATTTTAGAGAGAGGAAGGGAGAGGGAGAGAGAGATAGAAACATCGATGAGAGAGAACATCGACTGGCCACCTCCTGCATGCCCCCCACTGGGGATCGGGCCCACAACCTGGGCATGTGCCCTGACCGGGAATTGAACTGGCGACCTCTTGGTGCATGGGTTGACGCTCAACCACTGAGCCACACCGGCTGGGCTGAAGGACTATCTTTTTACATTCACCTTTCAGCAAGGGACAAGGGGTGACAGAATGACCAACTTGTTGAGGTTGAGCTGTTATTTTTAAGTCTTTGGTCTGGTGATGACCATGATCAGTCAAAGTTTGGGGGGAGTGTGAAGATCTGTTCAGAAGTTCTCTGTTTAGAAAAGACGTTTAGTGTCAAGACAATAGGATTTGGATTCCGAGCATTTGAGTTTGGGCCGTGATTCTATTATGTACTAACCATGTGAAATCTGACAAGCCACCGCTGGAGACTTAGTTTCCTCACCTGTACGGTACGAAAATAATGTTGCTTGCTGTCTAAATGAATTGTGGAGAAAAACAAGTAGAATAATTTTCATTAAAATAATTTGTTCATGGCAAGGCTTTATCTAACTATTAGTTACATTGACAGAAATAATTATTTTGCGGTTGTGGAAAATTACAAAATCGAATCATAACAGCTAATATGTACTTAATATGCACCAGTCACAAGTCTTCACCTCTACTCATTAACTGATTTAATTATCCCAAACACCCTATGAGCTGGTTACTCTTTAAGCTCCATTAGAGATGAGGAAACTGAGGCATGGGGGGTGGGGTTAATCCTCTTAAAAAACTCTTTACTCTCCACAAGACCCAAACCAGTTGTCATTTGCTCCCTCCACAGAACTCTCCCCAGATCTATTTTCTCACACTTCCCTCTGATATCAGAGGAAGGGATTTCTCTCTTCTTCACTTAGTCTCCTTTTCAGCAGGGCTCTGGATCCCTTCCCTCTGAATCTCATTAAAACCCTCACTGTCCTGAATTCCCTCTCACTCCATATTATCCCCAGATTCCCACATTTATAGGTTTAATTTCTTACCCATTCAGAGATTTCTAGGAGTCCATTAGAAATGGGAAACTGCTTGATTCTGCTGTTTCTTTTATCTACTTTGTATTTGTTCTCATTCCCTTTCCTGTCAAATCCTCTTAAAAGCATAGCCTGTAAACCAGATGCAATTAACATCTCTTTTTAACTTGTGCAAGCTGGCTTCTAATCTCTACTGTCCAAACACAGCGCAGAAGCAAATGTCCTTGGCAATCTCCCTGAATTTCCTTCTCTGCACGATTAGCAACCTGTTTTATCTTCATCTCTTACCTTTCTCCACCTACACCGCACTTCTGAAGGTGCCCATCAGTCCAACTGAATTCATGCAGTCCGGGGCTCTCTCCTCTCTCTTTCTAACTTGTACTTGTTCTTGTTTGATCTAATTGTCTTCCTTCCCATCGGACTAACTCTTTTATCTCCTTTGGTTTTATTTTGTTTTGAGGAATGATCACTACTGGGAATCATATTTTATATTTATTTTTCTTTTCTGCCTGACAACAGTTGCCTTCCTTCTTCAGCTTATTATTTCTACAAGAGGCACACTGGTGGGATAGAATGAGAAATAAGCCAGTTGCTTCTATGTTTCTATCTGGAAACTGAATGTCACTTGGATCAAATCTGTCTGGTCTTTGAACAGTCACTTGAGGGCTCCTTTGCGTGTCTTCCTGTCACTGCTAGTGTTCTTCCTGGGGGTGACAGAGCGAACACAGACAGTCTGGGAGGAGCGATAGACAAGCAAGGTGGGAATAAATGAAGGCCAACAGTGACGGTTCCTTTCTTACTGAGACCGAGGCAGACCAAAGCCAATGGAAGAAGTTTTAAATTAGATAAAAGATTGAATCTTCGACGTCATTGTGGGTTGGGTTCAAGAGGCTATTGCAATGGGGCAGGTGAGCGATGGCAGGTGAGAAATGAGAGGACTAGCCTTTGGCTGTGGAGAGATAAGAGATGATTGATTCTGAATCTATTTACAGGGCAAAACAAATGAAATTTATTGTGGGATTTGGTGTGGGCATTAAGGGAAAGAGAGGCGTCAGGATTACGTTCAGTTTGGGGGCCTGAGCAACTGGGCGAAGGTGGGTGTCATTTACTAACAAGGAAGGAGCAGATTTGGGGGTAAATGCAAGCTCAGTTTTAGATGGGGTGTTTGAAATGTCTTTTATAGGCTAGGGGGATAGAGCAGAAACTGTCTTTTCTGGCTGGAACGGCTCCCACACTCTTGAGATTTAAAAGCTTTCTCTTGGTGTGAAATTTCTGATGTATGAAAAGCTCTGTAAACCAGGTGAAGTGAGTGGTGGCCTGGGGTGGCTGGCAAGGCTCCCCACATCTGTCGCATGCACAGGATTTCTCCTGTACTAATTTCCTAATCAAAGATGGCAAATGATTTCACGCTGCCTGCCAAACGAGACCCATCGTCCTCATTAACAGTGGGTGGAAAAATAATAAATCAATATGATTTACTCTAAAATATGTAATAGAAGTACATTTCATCACTGATTCTAATAAAATTATACCAAGGTCTGATCAATATTGATGCTGTTTTAAATTTGTTTTACTACGTAAAGCTGTTCTGTGATTTGGGGAGTGAAGCAAAGTTATTTCTGACTGCATACAATTTGTAGTAGAGAAAGGACATCAAGAAGAGTTAGTTACCAGAGCCCTGGCAGGTTTGGCTCAATGGTTAGAGTGTCTGACCAAAGGGTTGAGGGTTCGATCCCCAGTCAAGGGCGTGTGCCTAGATTGCAGGTTCAATCCCCATGCGGGAGGCAACCAATCGGTGTGTCTCTGTCACATCGAGGTTTCTCTCTCTCTCTCCCTCCCTCCCTCCCTTCCACTTTCTCTAAAAAAATCAATGGAAAAATATCCTCAGGTGAGGATTAACAAAAACAAACAAACAAAGAAAGAATTCGTTATTGGAAAAAATGATCGAATAAAAATTATATTCTTTAAATATAATGAAAAGTATGAGGTTATTATTTTGTAATGTGCAGACACTGCAGCCTCAACTTGCAGGCATCATAGCAAGTGCCTGTACTGCTGCCACCCTGAGACTGATAGGTAACGTCCTGGGTTAGTGCAGCCTTTGGTCCTCAGCTGCATTTCAACTCAGTCAAATTCATGAATACACGTGAAAGTTATTTTGGTCTTTATTTTAAAAAACTTGAAAAAATAGAACAACTTACTTTGCTTTTAAAATACTTACTAGGTGTTGGACTCTAGGTTAAACAGAGTACACACAAGTGATGGGAATCAATAAGGTCAAGATTTTGTAGGGATCACTTGACTATTGTGGGTTCAAATACAAATGTATAAAGAAAATCTGTTTTATTATTTAAACTGCTTACAAATTTTAATAATTTATTAGTTACATATGTTTTAAATATTGGATAATAATTTTTTATAAACACAATTATATCTTCTCTCTCTCTCTCTTTTTGTTGTTGTTAATCCTCACCCGGGGATAATTTTCCATTAATTTTTTTAGATACAGTGGAAGGGGTAGTGGGGGGTGGAGAGAGAAACCCCGATGTGACAGAGACACATCAATTGGTTGCCTCCCACATGACCCCAACTGGGGCGGGGGATTGAACCTGCAACCCAGTAATGTGCCCCTGACCAGGAATCAAACCCACAACCCTTTGGTCCACTGGCCAACGCTCTAACCGCTGCACCTAACTGGCCAGGGCTGACTGGGCCTCCTTATAAAGCATCCTGGGTGCTTCCACACCAGGGCAGGGCCTTAACTTCTTGGGATCATTGTGGATTCAGAAGGTAAGCCCGGCCCACTTCCCACGCTCAGGGCAAACCCTTGTCTCTGCAGCTCAGTGCATCATATACTCTAGGGCCAGTCAAGGGTTTTTCAAGGGTTTTTCAAAACACATTGAGTGCCTGCAGCCTTATCACCTCTGAGCCTGATCCAGGACAGAGGGTTGTTGGCGGACCCTGTGCTCAAGGAGCTTGCTATCCATTTCTGTGGGAATTGGAATTGGAAAGGGTTGACGGAAGTGCTTACTTCATGGAAAGGAACGTCAGCCTGTCTCAGGTGCTCACACCATGGCTGCAGCTCTGCACTGTTCTTCGGGATGGGATGGGCATGCCAGGGGTGAGGGAATAAATGGTACCTCCAGGAACACCTCTTGAATGGTGTATCCGGCAGGCGCTCTTGTCCCCGAGACTCAGTGAAACTCTTACTAGGACTGGTAGGAAAGAACAAGCAAACAATTAAACTACTGTATGAATTTTAGCCTCTGCCCCAAACTAAAGGTAATATTAAGATTCCTAAGAAAGAATGTGAATACGATCAAAACTGTCCTCCTGTAGTTTCCAGTTTGGCCCCAGAACTCTAGCTCTGGGCTTGATATGTTATCTTCTACCTCAGCACCAGCGCTGCCCCACTCCCAACCCCCCGAACCCCCAAACAGATGCCTTACATGTCTCTGCAGAACTTCACTCTCTTTTTTGGACCAGACAACTACTTGTTCAAAAAATCCATGTCTCCGGCAGCACCCCTGTAACGTATGCCGAGTGATTTTCCGCCACTTGGGGCGTCTTTAAGACAGGTCCCTGTGTAGAGCCACACAGGATCTGTGCAGAACACCCAAAACTCTGTGGCTTACTCAGAAATTGAGTCAAGTATCCTTCGACAACCAGAACGCATCTCAGACATTTCAGGAAGAGTCACAAGCATGTCCTGACATTGCCAGCTCGAGTGTGCCTCAGCAATTAGTGAGCCGGAGGCTGCCTGGGCCACCCAGGGTCCCCGTCCTGCTCCCACTTTCCCACAAGCCTCACCACCCACGGTAAACTAAATGAAGCGGAGTGGCAGCTGGCTACCAAACGTGGGAACAAACCTTTGATGGCGGGTCGTGCTGCTCCGGGAGCTGCTCTGGGACGAGCTTGGCGCCCACGCTTCAGAAACAATATAAATCCATCTGTGACCTTTGACAGCCAAAATCATTTCCTTGCTACAGAGGCTGACTGTGACTTGGCTTGCCAAATTATGAAAACAGAACCCCCCTGTTAACCCGATGATGTTGCCAATAAAAAGTGTCAAAGCTCCAGGAAGGGAGTAGGAAAAGGTCAGAGGAAGGATGGATGGTGAGGGGGCAGAGGCAGAGGGGCCCCAGAAAGTGCCCGGCAAACAGGGGAAAGTTCATTGAAAAAACAGTGGCCAATTAGAGAACATCCCCGGCCTGTACTGACCTCTTCCCCACACACCTGCACTCCTTTTACAGCAGACTAGCCCAGGGAACAGTAACACCCTCTTTGTCTCTATCCCATCAATGACTCTGAAAGTAAGTACTTTGTTGACTTAGGGGTCAGCCTTCCATCTCGTTCCATCTAAGCACCCGAGTTTCCCTGGTTTTCCATTAGCCTCTGAAATGCTTAGTGCGGTAGAAATTTCCCGTCACACCATCCCACGCTGGAAACATCTCGTTCCCATCTATTTCTGACCAACATAATTTTTCCTCTTAAGCCCATTTTCTCCTATGAATCTGTTCGATCTTCTGTAAAATGAGACGCCCCCCCCTTTCTGAGCAGGAGTTCTTTGCATGTGCTTATTTAACTTCCCTGTTTCGAGCCTCCTTTTTAATAACCTCTGCTCATTACGAAATATTTGCCTCTGCATCTTACCACCTACCCTTTTGCCTCAAAGCATAAATGAGATCAGACTCATTTATTCTGCTCACCAGTGGAAATCAGTGGAAACCCTACCAGCCAGATCCTTCCCAAATTGTCTCAAATTGCTTGCAGCTGGTGTCAATCATATTTTTCCTACCATATTCTGCCAGTTAAAAACCTAATTCCTATAGGATTTTCAAATGGTAGATACACAGGCTTGCCTTCTTTTCCTGTCGTAACCCAACCCCCAGCCCCAATATTTCAGTGATGCATCTTGGTCCTACTTTCTTTTTCAAAATAATAGATCTCGATAGGCAATTTCCTTTTACTTTCTTCCCATCAAGGATTCCATTTCACGTAGACCAGAATGTCCCAAGACTAAAATCCAAAACCATAAAAAGTGATTTAGATTACATTAGGTTTCCTGAAAACTCCATTCTTTTTTTTTAAAAAAAATATATGTTTCTATTGATTTTAGAGAGAGGAAAGGAGAGGAAGAGAAACATTGATGTGAGAGAACATCGCTTGGCTGCCTCCTGCAAGCCCCCCACGGGGATCAAGCTCACAACCCAGGCATGTGCCCTGACCGGGAATTAGGAATTGAACCAGTGAACTTTTGGTTCACAGAATGGAGATCAACCAACTGAGCCATACTGGCCAGGGCAAAACTTTATTCTTGTTTGACACATAGTGACCCACTGTTAGCCTTTCCCAGCCTAGAAGCCTGCAAATAAGATGCCTTCTTCATCTCGCTTGCTTCGCTAGCACTCTGGGCTGCAGGAACTTCTGGTGAACAATTACAGTCAGGCCAAACCTGCCCTGAGTTGTCTGTGACTTAGGAGATGGCATCTCAGCAGTATAGAAACGCTTCTCCTGATGGAGGCTGTCCTCGGGGCCCACAGCCCTGCAAGCCCATGATGTATACCTTCCCCTTATGTGTCCAGGCATGGTGGGGGGTGGAAGCAAGAATGTGCTTCACGAACTAAGCTTTTAGCACATCCAACTGAGACTGACAACCCAGAGCAAACAGCTGCACCCCCTCCCCTCTGACCCACGCACATCCCATTTCGGGATGTTCGGTGCCTCTCTCCTGGGCATAGCATTCTCTCTCCGTGTCCCATCCTACACTTGTTCTCTTCGTTCTCAGTTCTCCAAATACCCAGAACCCCATGATTATCTTCATGTTAACTACCCATGTGATTAAATTTCACGAGGGCTCAAAGATACCCCACTTGAAAATGATGACCTCATTTCTTTTTTTTTAACTTTTTTTTTTCTTTATTGATTTTTAGAGAGGAAGGGAGAGGGAGAGAGAGATAGAAACATCGATGAGAGAGAATATCGATTGGCCGCCTCCTGCATGCCCCCCACTGGGGATCGGGCCCACAACCTGGGCATGTGCCCTGACCAGGAATCGAACTGGAGACCTCTTGGTGCATGGGTCAACACTCAACCACTGAGCCACACCGCTGGGCGATGACCTCATTGTTTATATAGATAGGCCTGGTACAAGACTCTCAGGGAAAGATGGTTCCCAGATGAGACAGTAAGAAGTTTCTTTTTGCCTTCTTACATTCTGCTCTGGGGGGGTCACACTCCCCACCCCCCGCCACTCCCTTACCTAGGGGGATAGCTTTCCGTTTCATAAGTCTTTGCTTTTGGGTTGTTGGTTCTGCACAATTGTGTAATCAATATGGATTTTCATTTCTAGACGAGAACAACTCCAACGGCCCTTCCTTTGCCTTTTATTCTCCTACTGAAACTGCTATTAGGTCTGTTGTTCAGCTGAAGCCTTCGATGAGGTCACACGTAGCCTTTGGCTGATGCTGCATCAAAACCAGCACCCACGCGCCCTTCCCAGGACATGCCTTTGTTTCCATGCCTACTTCTGCAATAATTCTCTCTGGTACCTCCTGCCCTGGCGCAGTCCTCACTCCAGGGATGTCAGTTCTACCAGCCCTGCCGTGAAGGGCCAGATTCTTCACGTTGGACCCACACGTTCATGACGAGGAGATGCTGCTCCAGGGCAACGGCCCAGACTGACTGTGTGGGCACTTCCCACCGGGGGAGGGTGGGCCCCGCTAAGGACCACCGTGGAGGTCACTGGTGCACACAGGTGAGCAGTCGCTCTGGTGGTTGTAAGTTTCAGCATCATTTTCTTGCTTGCTCTTGTGTGACCTATAAATGAAGATGAAGGGGATTTTAAAAATAATAACCAATGTCACCCAAATAAATTTAACTAAAAAAAGAGAAAAAAAAAAAGGCATTAGGGCTCTGGCTGGTTTGGCTCAGCGGTTAGAGCATCAGCCTGAGGACTGAAGGGTCTCAGGTTCGATTCCCAGTCAAGGGCATGGACCTGGGTTGCAGGTTCAATCCCCAGCCTGGTTGGCGTCGTGTGGGAGGCAACCAATCGATGTGTCTCTCTCAGATCAATGTTCCTTTCTCTCTCCCTCCCTCCCCTACTTCCACTCTATCTAAAAATCAATGGAAAAATATCCTCAGGTGAGGGTTAACAACAAAAAAGGCATTAGGTAAAAACTAAGAAAATCTGGATAAAGTATGAATTTAGTTAATGACTAAGTGGTAGCATAGTTTTACACATGTAAATTGTTAAGAAACACATAAATGTTACAACAAATACGGACTTTACTTTGAAAAAGAAAAAAGGAAAAAAAAAAGCCATTACAGAGTGAAGAGTTTTGCTTCTGCAAACAGGTACAAATTAAGCACTGGGTCTGTGTGAGTGTGTCAGGGCCGCTCTGACAGAGGTGTCACACACAGCAAACATTTATTTTCGTCCAGTTGCAGAGGCTGGAGTCTGAAATCCACGTGTCGGCAGCGTTGCTTCCTGGTGGAGGCTGAGCGGGAAGGATCTGTTCCAGCCCCGCTCCTTGGCTTGCAGATGCTGCCTCTCACACCGTAGTCCCCCCTGCACATCCCTGTGTCCAATTTCCCCTTTTTACAAGGATGTAATATTGGGCTAGGTCACCCGCAGGACCTAACTCTACCTTGATTGTCTCTGTAGAGATCCTGTCTCCAAATAAGGTCGCATTCTGAGCTACTAGGGGTTAGGACTTCAACATAAGAATTTGGGGGGATACAATTCAACCCATAACCCGGTCTTCCTTCAAGTCCCCCACACTGCACGCTGTAGATAATCATAAATAAATACATGTACGTCTCTGAACCCCAATCATGGACAGGAATAAAGTGGATGTTTTTTCCACTGAGGTTTCATCCACACTTAAAAAAATTAGTGGTTGTAATTTATATGCCTGATGACCACCCAGTGAAGCCCAAGGGTAGGACACGCCCAAGTATTAACTCCAGTATGAGAAACAGGTGAATAATATGGTTTCCAACCTCAAGAATTTACTGAAACAAGAAAAGCATGATTAAGTATAAATATAAATAGCGTATCTGCTAAAGGAGTTATCTCAGGAGAAAAATAAAAATGTGTCAGGAAAACCAGAAAGACAGGAAAGAGGGACGTAATTGTGGAAGGCATTGGTGGCAGGGACACTTTCAGACACAAACACTTATCCAGGAACCCCAGAGTTCCTGGGGACTAGAGCAGAGGGCAGACTTGGATGGATTCAGTCAGCTTTTCCCTCAGTTTTTGGGAGGAGTGGATTTTGGTGTTTGAGGCGAGGTCAGACCGTGAAGACTCATATTTATTCCAGAGATTACTGAGCACAAGGAGATGGTTTTGAGGGGAGGAGTGAGGTGATTGGAGAAGTGTCTGAGGATCAAATGAGTGAGGGGAGTGGGGAGGGCACAGTGAGGGGAGGTGCATAGCTCAGCGTGGGGGTCCTTGTAAAGATGATGACAGCAGACTAACTCCTTCTGAGCCCACTGCTAGGTCATCGTAATGTTAACACTGGATATCGATATCATGTAAATTATAAAGATCCACATTGAGCAGGTGGGGAAATGTGTGTGTGTGGTTAGGGAGAGAGGCATTGACATGAAAGAAAATTAATATAGGAAATTGATGGATAATGATGAAAAGGAAACCTTAAAATCATATTACTTAGGAAAATATCAAAATCCTCCACTGAGTATTTGTAATTGCCTGTAAGGAGCAGGCAGTGGTGGGGTGAGTGGGGGGGAGGCAGTTCTAATATGTTTATAAGTAACTTTGGCAAGACTAAATTCAGAAAGAAGTGGTAATAAAAATAGTGAGTTCTTTTCATCTCTCAGAATGGAAAGGGCTATTTGACTATACATATTAAAAATTTAAGCTATATACTCTTGTACTCAGAACCCCTAGTTCTAGAAATTGACCCAGAGAGTAAAGAATAACCATGTTCAAATACATGATCAAGGCTGTTCTACGATAAGCATTTTTGTCAGCTGCCATTTATGAGAATGTATATATGTCTGGCACTTACGGACAGCATTTGATGTAATCCCACTGACAACCATTATTTAATATTATAGACTCTTTTTTACTTACAAGGATATAGCTCTCTTTTGTTCTTGCTCTCCTTTTCCTCTGCAATTCCTCTTTTCTTCCCTCGCTCCTCACTTGCTCCTCTCTCCCTCCTCCTTTACTTTCTCTGCGTATATGTTAGGAACATCAGGTTAGGACCTCTTGGCCAGCAAGATGTCTTCCATTCATTTAACATATGTGATGCATTCAATTCAAGTAATGGAGGGGAGGTGACATCTCCTTTTGTCCACAGAATATGTTCTGTAATATAGCTTTTCTTTTCTTTTCTTTTCTTTTCTTTTCTTTCTTTTCTTTTCTTTTCTTTTCTTTTCTTTTCTTTTCTTTTCTTTTCTTTTCTTTTCTTTTCTTTTCTTTTCTTTTCTTTTCTTTTCTTTTCTTTTCTTTTCTTTTCTTTTCTTTTCTTTTCTTTTCAAGCTAAAGACTCTATTTGTTCTCCTGGTTTTCTCAATTAGTGAGAACTTGAGGTGGAGGACAGTGGGTGATCAACCAGACCCAAACCTCCAAGAATCCATATGAGAGAAAGAAAAACAGAAAGTCTTAGTAATTAATAAAACCATGGACTAAAAGAAAGTTGGGTACAGCAAGAAAACATGCTGGATTGCAAAGATCAATGTAAACCCATCAATGTAAAGCCTTAAAAGGAGAGAGATATTCCAGCTAAAAAAGTGGGCCAATGGCAATAATAATTTCAGCAGCAGCAAATTTGCTCATTACTAACTCTCATGTGTGCTGCTAATACCCAGAGAGAGGGAGTGTGTGTGTGTGGGGAGAGAGAGAGAGAGAGAAAGAGAGAGAGAGAGAGAGAGAGAGAGAGAGAGAGAGAGAGAGAAACACGGATGTGAGAGAAACACATCAACATGGATTGGGTTGCCTCACCCACGTGCCCCCTCTGGGGATCAAACCCACAACCTAGGTATGTGCCCTGACTGAAATCGAACCCAAAACCCTTTGGTGTACGGGAGGACTCTCCAACAGACCGAGCCACCCGGCTGGGCTCATCTCTTTTGCTTTTATCCACTGAAAGAACTAGATCTCCTTGAAAACTAGCTGATTCCCAAGTCTTGGGCTGAAAATTGCAGGATGGGTCTGGAACACATCTTGCTATTGCCAGAAAGCAAGAAAGCTTTCAAGATGTCAAAACCCAGTAGTCAAAGACCGCCAGGAACATATGTAGATTTATTTAGCTTGCTGAGCAAGGAAAAACACAGCACTTGGGTGTTTGGGTACAAAGGGAGCTGGAAGGAACTTACAAGATTTGTGCTTATGCTGAAATGATTTTATTGGTAAGAAAGCAAAAATCTCTCAGAGATCTTTTTTTCCTCTAGCTGCATTATGGCTTATGACTATGTTTGTTAGAAATTGTTTATCATAGCTTGACAGCCAGCAGGGCTGATTTTCACTTTCTCAAAAATATCCCAGGCAGTGCTAAAAGAATAAGGGAACCAACTTATAGGGACTTCTCCTGGCTAAGTTGAGACAAGTTGAACATCAAATAGAGAATGATGATTATGCTCATTAAGGCTTTGAGATCATTAAAATATTCAAAATCAAAAGTTAATATAAAGTATACAAAAGGTAACTAACAAAAAAGGTAAGTATGATAGAATATATTTCATTTTTATTGACTACATAAGTTTCCAATTAATACCCACAGAGACATTTAATATCCACGTGTTAAGAATGTCAGCCATCAGACCTAGAGGGTAGTATGCTAAGTGAAGGAAGTCAGAGAAAGACAAATATCATATGATTTCACTTGTATGTGAAATGTAAAGAGCAATATAAACAAACAAATAAAACAGAAACAGACTCGGCCTGGCTGGTTTGGCTCAGTGGTAGAGCATCGGCCCGCGAACCAATGAGTCGGGGGTTCAATTCCGATCAAAGGCACGTACCTTGGTTGTGGTTCATCCCTAATCCTGGTCGGGTTGTGGGGGAGGCAACCAGTTGATGTGGCTCTATCACATCGATGCTTCTCTCTCTCTCTCTCTCCTTCCCTCTTGCTCTATCTAGTGATAAATGGAAAAATATCCTCAGGTAAGAAATAAAAAAAAAAAAAAACCCAAACAGAAACAGATTCATAGATACGGTTGCCAGAGGAGAGGAGGGTTGGGGGACTGGGTGAAAAAGGTGAAGGGATTAAGAAGTACAGATTGGTAGTTATGGAATAGTCATAGGGGTGTAAAGTACAGCATACGGAATATAGTCCATAATATCATGATAACTATGTACGGCGCCAGGTGGGTACTGGAAATATCGGGGAGAACACTTTGTAAAGTATATGATTGTCTAACTGTTATACTGTACATCTGAAACCAATACTAAATAATATTGAAAGTAAACCGTAATTGAAAAAAAAATGTCAGCCATCCAAAGATTAACTTAACTCATCATTTTTGAGAAAGCAACACATTTCAAAAGTTTTAAAACCTATCTGAAAGGCAGAAATTTAAAAGCCTCATGAGATAACAAGTAGAACTTTATTATAAAAAGAGACTCAGCCTAATGCCCCAAGGCTTGGGTTTAAATCACAGTGGTCTACACAGTCAGGCCCCTTGACCAACCAAAATCTTACCAGTTGCAAAATCCCAGAACTTGCCATTTCAACTGGTCCGAGATGGTATTCTTTTTCTTTTGTCACTAGTAAGACTACTTCAGCCCTGGGAATCCTTAACACATCAAAACAAAAACCCTAGGGAGGAAGAAGCATAAGAATGTATGATAAAATTAGAATTCATCTTGATTTGAGCACCTTTGTAACTAGTTTAAAGTGAAAGTGTTATAAACATTATTTAAAGCATTGTTGTGTTGCTCTTTCTTTCCGGCCCCAGGTGCTTCAGGAGCCTCGAGCTTTGGTGCAAGAACCACACCGTGCACAACTAGTCCCCCAAATGGGACAAAGATGGCATCAAGAAACCCCGATCACAAAGATAGGAATCTCTTAAAGGGGTAGACCCCAATTTCCCGAGGAACGCGTGCTTTGCCAAGAAGCACAACAAGAAGAGCCTGAAGAAGACGCCTCAACGCCAAGGCCACGTGTGCCCTGCAGAGGCTATCAAGGCCCCGTAAAGCGCAAGGAGGTCAAGCTCAAGGTCCCACAGGGCAGCAGCTGCAAGCTCAGTTGACTTGCCTGTATCGCTCACCCAAACTTAGGAGATGTGCTGCCCGCATTGCCAAGGCTCTCAGGCTCTGCAGGTCAGAGTCCAAGTCCAAGGCCGAGGCTCAAACCAAGCCCTAGGCTGTGGCTGCGGCTCCGGCTCAGACTCAGGTTCCCAAAGGTGCCCAGCCACCACGAAGTCTCTAAAATAGAGGCCTCTGTCTGCCCACTGAGGAAGGAAGGCCTGGTGTGAGCCCCGGCTGCTGTCTGCACCGGGCTGGTGTCCTCCTGTGCTATTTGTACAAATAAACCTGAGGTGTCTATCAATTACAAAAGAAAAAGACACCTGGCTGGTGTGGCTCCGTGGCTGAGCATCGACATGTGAACCAGGAGGTCACCAGTTCAATTCCCGGTCAGGGCACATGCCCAGGTTGTGGGCCAAATCCCCAGTGGGGGGCAAGCAGGAGGTGGCCAATCGATGTTTTCTCTCATCGATGTTTCTCTCTCTCTCTCTCCTTCCTCTCTCTAAAAATAAATAAATAAAAAAAAGCATTGTTTTCTTTTTGTATTTTGTTTTTTCAGAAAATATATAAAATACTGGATCATCATTTTAATTAAACTATTTAGAACATCTTATTAAATCAGTTTATAACCAATCAGTTTGGGGAAACTTAATTTGTTAGATTCCAAGCCCAGATATTAGTTATGAAAGTACTATGTGAAAACTTAGAATAGTGATTGCTTAGTCCTTGAGAGGAATGCTAATTTTTAAATAAAGTGATACAATTAACAAATCAGGCATTTAGTAGTAACAATGAATATTTCTCTTGATGTACAGACAGATCAGACATCAAAGAGTCTACCGACCCAGAGGTGAGGATGCCACAGAACTGAAAACAAGGTGTTGAAGAATCATTCAGCTATTATTTTTTTGAGATGTTTCCCTAGAATAAAAGTTCTTCTCTGAAAGCAGCCGTTCATCTACATCCCCTGAGAACCTAGTGATTCCATGGTCTCGGCCATAAATAATTAGATGAGAGGAGATGATTTTGTTTCTCTTGGCCTCTCCCTACTGGTCACAAAGTGGTACCCTTAGGGTCAGGCAGGAAGAAGGGAGAAGTGTGACCAGGAAGATTATGCTCAGAGCAGAAGATGGCAAGTCTTGATAAACTCTATCAGTCCAGATGTCCCTCCCTCCCCTCCTCTGCCATATGGCTCTCTTCCATATAAAGGGAGCCACTGCAATGCCCAGAAATTCCCAATTCCAACGTGGGTTCCCAAGGGACATCCCCATTTGCCAACTAAGGCACAGTCTGCTGCCACTTTTATCTCTCTGGCTAGAAATGTAAGGGAGGTTGAGAAAGCAAGCATTTAAGTGAGTCATTGCCACTCTGAAAAAACATAGACCATTTACTAAGGAAGATAAGAAAATGGATATTGAGTGACCAATAACTGTGTCTGCCACAGGAGTGATCAATTTCCCAAACCAGGTGCAATCTTCCAGTGGGGGGAAAGTCCATGGAGATACTTAACCAGGTACGGACCAGGTAGACAGAGCATTTGGATGTGGGAAGATGCCATGTTTTGTGATTTTTGGGGTTGGCTGGAGGCAGATATACTCATCAGTTGTGCGCTCTCAGAGCCCTTGACTTTACCTGCTGTCAGCAGTCTTGCTCCCTTTATCCTCTCACACTTTCTCTATCTCAGAGGATGAAAAGGCCTGCTATTTATTGAAGTCAACCTTGCAGCCTGCCCTGGGGACCCTATCTATTCCATTTCTACTGCATCCTCATAGTTTCTCTATGTGCCTTTCTCATTATCTCCAGTTCTTCATCTCTCCTGTTCTCTTCAGACATGTGTACATGCCTTTAGTAAAACATGAAATCCCAAGACTGACATATATATATATATATTCATATATATGTATATGTATATCTCTGTATATCTATCTATATCTATAGATAGATATATATACACTTTTGTTCTTTCTATTACTAAATACTTCAATTTTATGGCTCATACCCACAGTGTCCTTTCTCTTTCTGGCCCCAGAACTTTGAAGTCTCCTGTTCCACTACCTTATTAAAGCTACTCCTTGGGGGATACCCCAGATTTCTTCCTATCCAAATTTAATGGATTTAAAATTTTTTATTATCACCTTCCAACTTCCTGTTGTAACAGGGAGTCTTGACCTTATGCTCTTCTCAAAGGCCTTCCCTCTTGGGTTTTTTCTTTCTTTCATTATTACTTTATAAGCTCTTCTTCTCTCTTCCCCAACCTGCAGATATTCTGGGGACTGTCTCATCCACCCTCTCTTTTGTCTTTAGAGAAAAATCACACAACTATTTCACTGTCTTTATGTTCTGCTGAAAGGTCCCAATCTCTAGTTCTCTTCTCTACTTCTACGTCTGAGTTGCTTGGGAGATTTCCACTTTAGTGTCCCACAACCATTTAAAGCTGAATTCATCTCTCACAAAACCTTCCCCCTTCCCATTGTCTCCATTTCTAACAGTGTGGTACAATGTTTGTCGGCATGAGCTTTGGAATCAGACAAACAGAAATTTAGCTCTGATAATTACCTGCTGAGGGACTTTGGGCAAATTATGTAACCTCTCTACATCTCTGTTTTTGTTACCTTCAAAATGAGGACACCTAAATGAGAAGGACTGGTATTCCTTGTGTAGTTTTAACTGTTCACAAATATTTAATTCTCCTCTCTTAGGTAAATGTGAGAGCTGTACTATATGAACTCAGGTTGGCCATATAGGTTGTTTTGGCCAATGAAATGAGGGCAGAAGTGACAAGTGCCATTGCTGGAAAGAACCTTCAGAAGCTATGATCTCTTGCCCTCTGCCACAACAACCAACAGTGCTCCCCCTGGTGACTTCTCTGTCCCTCTGGAGTAAAAACAATGTGAAGAAGAACGTCACTCATCCTTGATGGGTGTGTAATGTTGGTGAGAATATGCCTGTGTTGCTTAAAGCCACTGAAGTTAGGGTTGTTTTGTTACTGTAGAATAACAGAGCCTATTACTGACTGCTACATTCCTGCACTAAGAATAAGGCAGTGGTTCTTGCCTTCCTGGAGCTTATAGCTGAGTGGGGAAGATAAGCACTGGAAAGTAATTACATAAAGCTTTTTTGACTGTGACAGCTCTTGTCTTCTTTTGTCCTCACAGTATGGCCTTGAATACTGTCAAATGCTATTAGTCCTCTGACCAAAAGCTTCCTGTTTGCCTAGGGCAAATCCTTTCAGTTGCCATTAAAAACCTTTGTTTTCCTTAAGTGGATCTCCAGTGTAAAGTTGAGTCAAAATCACCTGGAGGGCTTCTTCTTTTTTTCTTTTTAATTCCTCACCCGAGGATATTTTTCTATTTATCATCAGATAGAGTGGGAGAGAGGGAGAGAGAGAGAGACAGAGAGAAACATCAATGTGATAGAGCCACATTGACTGGTTGCCTCCGTGTCACATGACCCAACCAGGGCTGGGGAACGAATCGCAACTGAAGTACGTGCCCTTGACTGGAATTGAATCCATGACTCATTGGTCCTCGAGCTGATGCTCTAACCATCGAGCCAAACCAGCCAGGGCACCTGGAGGGATTCTTAAACCACAGGTTGCTGGGCTTCACCCCCAGAGAATTTGACTCTGCTGGTCTTGAGTGGGGCCTAAGAATTGGCATTTCCCAAAAGTTCTCAAGCGATGCTGATGAACTGCATGCTGAGAACCACTGTGTTCCTGGTTCTGTTCTTAAGGAAATGGAGCACCCTCATCTTTTTGATGCTAGTCTTCATTTACTCACTAGTTAATGTTAGGTCTGGTTTCAGTCTTAAAGGGAATTGTTATTTTCATACCAGGGAGGGAAAGAATACTGGTGTCCACTTGGGACGAAAAACCACAGGGACAGGAGTGGTGACATTAGATACTCTGGGGCAGTGGTTCTCAACCTTCCTAATGCCGTGACCCTTTAATACAGTTCCTCATGTTGTATGTGGGCATATCTGCATGTGAGTGGACCTGCCTGGAGACGGATAGAGGAGCGGTGTCTCAGTTCCTAAGACCATTGGAAATGTGTGTTTTCCGATGGTCTTAGGTGACCCCTGTGAAAGGGTCGTTTGACCCCCAAAAGGGTCGCAACCCACAGGTTGAGAACCGCTGCTCTGGGGGCTTTGTGATGCTACCAAAAGCAAAGGCAAACAAACCCTCAAGCTGGATTTTGAGTTCGTGGAGAAGTTCAGCACAGCTTTTATTGATTAGTGAGGATGAGGTAGGGTCTGTGGGGAAACAACTGTAGCCTATAAGGGCTACAGGGATGATCAAGGAGATAGTAAGACCAACTCTCAATGGATTTATGGCTTGGAACTGGCAGAAGACCAACTCAATTCAACATGGCAAACAATTTCACTTTATGGTGACCCCTAGCCTCATTATGTACTCATTGTAATATATTAGTATTCTAAATGACACACTCTGAGCCATCATGATCAGAAATGGAAATCCCATATAAGGAGACAAAATGACAGAGCTCCTCTGAGAAATCTCCACCCCTTTCCCAGGAAGATCTGAATATCCCTCCCCCTTATTGAATGCCTTACCCTCAATTAAAGGAGCCTCAATAGAAGAAGTAAATCCCACTAGACAGGGGCTGCTCTGCCTGTGGAGTAGCCTTCTTTCTGTCTCACTGCTTCACTAGTACACTCTCTTCCACTGTAAACTTTATGCTGGCTTGTGTTTGATCTTTCCTTCACGAAGCCAAGAATCCACAGTGGGTTGCGGACCTCTGGGCTCCTGAACCCCCAGAACACTTGCATCAGGGGAACCACATTGACCCTCTAAGAGCTGATCCCAGCAGAAAAAAATGGACTCAGCCCTCTGAAAAGCATCAACCTCCTGTCCAGCTGTCTGCTCCCATGAAAGGAGCCACCTTTGCAGAAGAATTGGGTCAAGACAAAAATCAAATATCTGGTGTGAACTGAAACATGTTGATTTAGTCATAAGATATAGATTTCTACAGTTTCTTAAGACAAAAAGAAAAGATATTGGGGGCAATTTTCATTTAAAGTGCAGATAAAAATCAACTATATCTTAAATGTCCAACTTTTTCCTTGCCATTCCTTTAGGAACACCTACTATGGATGCTCTTTAATCCCAATAGCTTGTTTCCTTCTAAATGTTGTGGCTCTTTGAAGAATAATAAAGATAACTCATTTTTACTGCATCCCAGACATCATGTTAAATCCTTTTATTACTCATTATTTTATTAAACCTTAACTTCAACACTTTGATGTAGGTATTGTTACTCTCACTTTTTATAGTCAAGGAAACCAAGGCTGCCCAGCTGGTGTGGCTCAGTGGTTGAGCGTCGACCCATGCACCAAGAGGTTGCCGGTTCAAATCTTGGTCAGGGCACATGCCCAGGTTGTGGGCCCCATCCTTGGTGAGGGGCATGCAGGAGGCAGCCAATCGATATTCTCTCTCATAGATGTTTCTGTCTCTCTTTCCCTTTCCCTTCCTCTCTCTCTAAAAATCAATAAAGAAAAGAAAAGAAAGAAAGAAAACCAAGGTCCTGGGAGGTTAATAACTTGCCCAATATTACCTGGCTAGTAACAGGCAGCATTGAGGCTCAGACTCTGGCTGTTGACTTGTCTGACTCCATGCAGTTAATCACTGTAAATAACTTGTAACAACCCAAGTTAGGCTTCTAATTAAACTTGAAAACCTCTACTTCCTCCTAGGCATTTTCAAACTTTTCCTTCTGTGTCAAAAACACCCAGAACAGGATCATTAGGCAACAGAATGAGTTGGAACAGGAGGTACTGAAAGAATAACTGTAGGTAGATTTGTCTCTGATATTAACTCTTGTTTTTGACTCAAAATGGGTAATTTTGCATTACTTTATTTATTTTCAATCATACTTGACATTCAATAGTATTTTGTATTAGTTTCAAATGTACAGTATAGTGATTAGACAATCATATCCTTTAAAAAGTGTTCTCCTGATATTTTTAGTACCCACCTGGCATCATACATAGTTATTACAATATTATTGACTACATTCTGTATGCTGTACTTTACACCTCCACGGTTATTTTGTAATTACCAATTTGTACTTCTTTTTTATTTTCCTGAACTGTTTTTTAAAATTAATTAATTAATTATTTAAAATTACAGATGTCTCTCCTTTTTTCCCCATTGACCCTCTCCTCCCCACTGTAGCCCCTCCCCCACCCCCCCCACCTCATCACACTGTTGTCTGTGTCCATTGGATATAAGTTCTCTGGTTTATCTCTTCCAGCCCCACTCCCAACCCTTTCCCTCTGAAGTTTGTCAGTCTGTCACCTACTTTCTTGTCTCTGGATCTATTTATTTCATCAGCTTATTTTGTTCATTATATTCCACACCAATCTGTACTTCTTAATCTCTTCACCTTTTCACCCAGTCCCTCAATCCCCATTCCCTCTGGCAACCATTAGTCTGTTCTTTATATCTATGAGTCTTTTAAAATTTTCTGTTCATTTATTTTGTTCTCTAGATTCCACATATAAGTGAAATCATGTGGTATTCGTCTTCCTCTGTCTGACTTGTTTCAGCTAGCAAATACCCTCTAGGTCTGTTTATATTTTTGAAAATGGTAAGATTTCATTCTTTTTTATGGCTGAGTAATATTCCATTGTATATATGCACCACTTATTTTTCATCCATTCATCTGTTGATGAGCACTTGGGCTGCTCTCATATCTTGGCTATTGTAAGTAACACTGCAATGAACACAGAGGTGCATATATTCTTTGAATTAGTGCTTTCAGTTTCTTCGGATATATACCCAGAAGTGGAATCACTAGATCATAAGGCAGTTCCACAAAACGGTGAATTTTCATCTTATGGCTTTTGACTGCCATTCCCAGACCCCTGCTCTTACTTGAATGTCTTTCTGGTGTTTTAATTGAGGCCAGAGCCCTCACATATTTGCCTAATAACTCAGTGAGCTATTTTAGCCAAATGTTAGGCCAATACCAATGCAATGGTGTAAGATAATGGTTTAGGGAAAATTTTTTTCCCTACAACACTATCTTTCTTCAGACATCTTCCATTTGCCACCAATTTCCTCTATTTTCTGCCCCCGCAACACCTTTTGGGCATATGTGGGTTGTTCCTTGTCTGTTCTCCCATGCATGTAAATTTTAATTCCTGTTTTAAAAATCTATTTTTTACATTGCTATATTCTTAACCAGTCTTTTAACACTTTCATTTTATGTACTGACTTATCCTTGCCTGCTGAGATTATTTTACTGTAGTGATTACAGTTTGATTTTTCGTATTTCTAATCCCTTCTTTAAAAAATCTTTTTCTGTTCTTGACTCATAATTGCTTGCTTTTGTTGCATAATTAATTTTTCTTGGTATATAGATATTAGTCATTCCTTTATTTCTTTGAGGATTGAAATCATAGTATTTTAAAGTAATCTTTTACAGAATAATGCATTATTATTTAGAATCCTGAAAGAGAGTTTTCTCCCCTTTATTCAATTTGTTAGCTATCTTTTCTATTTTTTGGGGGGGGTGTTAATCTTCACCTGCAGATATTTTTTCCATTGATTTTTACAGAGAGTAGAGGTGGGGGGGGTGGAGAGAGAGAGAAATATCTATGTGAGAGAAATACATCTCACATTGATTGGTTGCCTCCAGCACATGCCCTGACTGGGGCTGGGGATGGGACCTGAAACCCAGGTACGTGCCATTGACCAGGAGTCAAATCCAGGACCCTTCCATGCGTGGGCCAGTGCTCTAACTGCTGAGCAACACTGGTCAGGGCTGTTAGCTATCTTTTCTGGCATTAGTTTTTCTTGCTTTGGAATTTTAGTTTGTGAGTTGAGGTTAATACATGAGTTTACATGTATGTAAACCCAATACATGAGTTTACATGTATGATTTTTTTCTTTGTTTGCTCATTCTTACAGTTTCCACTCTTCTCAAGGGGCCCACAGGTCAGAGCCAGAGTTGCAGTGATGACTTAGAGCTGTCCTAGCAGATCTGATTCCTGAGTCTGAGGAGGTGCCTCTGCTTTCCGTGCCTTCCCAGGTGTTGTAGCCACGGCCCCAGCACTGATCATAGCCTTTTGTTCTTCTCTCCAGGTAACAGGAGGAGATGCCAACCCCAGTTTTTCTCCAGGGACCTGGGTTTGGTTTTCCAGCCTCCTTGAGGATCATTATCTTGCCCAAACCCAATGGATCTAGAGCGTTGGCTCTTCAGCTGCTGTGTTGTCGTGTAATTTTGGGTGTTTCACCTCCTCAATAATGTAAGCCCTGTTCTACTTATATTGTTTGTGAGTGAGGTTAAGACTTGTAGATTGTGTTGGGAGCAGGTGAAGGTTCTGTATGAAATCATAGTGCTATTGTCCTCAAATTGGGTCCTTTATATTCCATGTTACGAAAATGCAAGACACACCTACCTCTTGCTAATATGTACATATTTTATAGCATAACTTCCATGAATTATTGAGTTATTGAGCCAACAATGCTTATGTCTCTTTACCATAGATTCCATCTCAAACATTTCTGGAAAAATGTTTAAAGGAAGTAGGGATTCGGGGATGAGGGACGTAAACTGTTCTGCCACAAAATAGGTGTTTGTGTTTCAGGTCAGCACGATCCATTAACATTGATCTTATTTTTAAACTTAGACTTAGGCCGTTTAAGATTCTTAAGGTATTTTAGTATTTAGTTCTTGGACGTCAGTTGTTGTCTTCAAGACTTAGCTCGAACTCTCCTCTTCCGTGATACCTTTTCTCATGGCATTGGACGTCTTTGCTCTCCCCTGCTGCTACGTGCACTCATTCAGAGTTTGTCCCTTACAGCACCCAACTTAACTACGCACCTTCTCGGGAGGCACGTTGAACTACACTTGTTCTGTGTGTTTTACAGTGTAAAACTCAATAGTCTCAGTTCTACAAGGGCAGACTGTGAGTTTTCCTACTTTTTGTGACGGTTTATGCAACAGTGAATATTTATTGAGTATGGATTCACTTTTTGGAGAGGCATGGGATGGCTTCGGCCAGCATCACGACCCTGGGTGTGCTGATTTGGACATATCTCTCAAGTTTACACCTCCAAGACCAGAACTCATCTTATGGTGTGATCTGCTTCATGTCTCCAGGGCCACAGGCTGTTAGTTTATCAGAGAATTAATTACAGGATTGGAAGAGACATTAGGAACATACAATCCAGTGGTTCTCAAATGTTTTCTTCGAAAGCACCAACTTCAAAAACCGTAATGTAAGATGGATAAAAGACATGGTGGTAAAACTGTTCTTGTTACCTGGGCCCCGAGGGAGACCTGTAGACACACCTCTGCCTCCCCATCCTTACCATTCCCTCTACCTCTCTGGATGTGACCCAACATGTAACCAGAGAACCAGAATCCACAAAACATTGAAAATCCATGATCTACACCATTCTCCTTAGTTTTACAAACTGAGACCACAGAGGAAAAGTGGCTTGTCCCACGTCTCATGGCGGGTAGCTGACTCAGATTTAGGACTGGCTCTTCATCCAACTCCCTCCTACTGCCATGATTTCCTAACAGAGGTAGAAAAAAAAAAAGAAAATTTAAATTAAACTGTTAACTAAAATTTCACTGTGTGTTTCTTTGTTATTATGCCATATTTCCAGGCACCCCTCCAGTGGTGGGCCCCAAAAGGCAAAACCTGCTCAGTCTGCTGTCAAACCCACTGGCTTAGTCCTTTGGGGCAGACCACCTCCTGAAGACACGTGAAAAGGCCTGGTTTCATTCTGCCTTCCAGAAAGTGTTGATCAAAAGGGGACTCTAGTGCTCTGCTGGTGGGAATGCAGACTGGTGCAGCCACTGTGGAAAACAATATGGTATTTCCTCAAAAAGTTAAAAATTGAACTGCCATTTGACCCAGTGATCCCACTTCTAGGAATATACCCTAAGAAGCCTGAAACACCAATCAGAAAGACTATATATACCCCTATGTTCATAGCAGCACTATTTACAATTGCTAAGATCTGGAAACAGCCCAAGTGTTCATCAGTGGATAAAAAAGCTGTGGTACATTTACACAATGGAGTACTATGCAGCTGTAAGAAAGAAAGATCTCTTATCCTTTGAGACGACATGGAGGGACCTGGAGAGTATTATCCTAAGCGAAACAAGCCAAGCAGAGAAAGACAAATATCATATGATCTCACTTATTTGTGGAATATAATGAACATAACAGTCTGAGGAACAAAATAGACCCAGAGTCATAGAAGTAGGGTGCAGACTAACAAACCTCAGAAGAGGGGGTGGGGGGAGGGAAGAGATAAACCACAGAACTTATATGCATGTATGTGTAAACATGAACATAGACAACAGAGCTGGGGATGCAGCGAGGGTGGGGGATGGGGAGGAGGGTGTCAATGGGGGAAAAAGGAGAAACGTCTGTAACAAAAATAAATTAATAAAAATAATTAAAAAACAAACAAACAGAAAACCTGACCATTTAACTTACCCGGTTCTTCCTTCCAGCCCCCATTATGCTTCTGACTCACCCACAACAGCCCCGTCCAGTAGGTCTTGGCTAAGAGCACAACTGAGCTGAGGGTCAGTCCGGAGGAATTCAGGTTCTAGGTGAGAAGGTGTAGAAAGGTGTTAGATTATGTGATTTCTTAGGTTTCAGAGAAACGTTCTGCGAATTTTCCTATCCAATTTTAGGACTTAATTATACTGATATTTCATCAGGAATTCAGAGAACCAAAATTCTAGGCATTTTCAGGAATTTAAAAATTATAGTCATTAAAAAAAGTCAATGTAGATTTCTTAAAAGAAGTGAATCTTCAGGATACTGAGGAAAACCATGATAGAGAAGAGATGTAAAGCTTTGTATTCAGCTAAATTAACGAACATTAGGCTACATTATAATCCGAAAGGTATTTTTAAGGCTATCATCTCATTGGATTTTCACAGCGCCACCAAGAAGGAGGTATGGTTAGAACTATTTTACAGATGAATAAGTGGAGGCTGGGAGTAGACAGATAACTTCCCCAAGGTCATGCAATTCAAAGTGGTGAAAGCAGGCCCCAAATCCAGATGCTTCTGTCTCCAAATTTCATATTCTTTTATGCCCTTTGAACGGCAGGGTACCGGGCAGGACAGCCCATTGATCTGAGCCAGTTCGGTAGTTTTATGTATAGCGATGGCTCGTTAATCTCATATTACTGGGGAATGAGCTGTTCTACATAAGTGAATATTTTATGTAATGGAAGCTTTAAGCACTAAAGTTAACATAAAACTTAACCATTTTGAAGGGAATCTTTCTGGTTTAGGCTAGATATTTTTGTTCCAGAGGTCACTTCCTGTGCCAGCCCCATTTTTCTGTCCCAGTGTCGTCTGCCATCTGCCGACCACCCTGCCCAGGCTTGGGGCGCATGAAGCCACGGACGTAGGTGTGCACGGATAGTCCCTACTTCTGTGGAAGCTGGCATCTGAGTTTGGGGCTCCAACTGCTTATTGAAATGCGGATGGATTTAAGCGTCTGAGCACCCTCACGCTCACTGAGCTGTGACTAAGTCGCAGGCCATCCTATGCCTCGACAGCAGATGTTATTTGGCTTTTTCGCGGGCACCTGCTGCTCAGTCACCCACTGGAGACTGCAGGCCGATTACTGTCCAGCAGAGCTGGAGGCCTAACTTGTACTCTTCATGGCCATTTTCCCTAAGACAAAGCCCTGCTTCAACATTTTGGGTATTTTTGAGCCCTTTAATTAAAAACTTGTGCCCTCATCTGATGTCAGGAAGCACAGACCCCTGAGTATGTTCATTGCGCCTTGCCCTGTCCCTTTGGATAGGACCCCTTGGATTGTAGTGATGGCTCAGGTCAGGCTTGGGTTTGCTGCTCTGGTCAGTTTTCCTCAGGCCCCATACTACAGTCGTCCTATCCTGATTGCAGCTCGTTTCGGTCTCTAAGTGAGAACTTCCAGCACAACCACTGGTTTGGGTCAGGCTGTTTATGACATCTGACTTCATTTTCAGAGTCATTGAACTTTTTTACCAAAATCAAACAGAATCAGAAGTCTGTTAAAAGAAAAGGAAACAAAACAGCTATCCACTCCTCCCTAAACTCTTTAGAGCTGAATGATAGTTCTTGCTCATCAAATTTTATCATTTTCACTTTTTATTGGCTTCTTATTATGAAGATGATTTCACATTAAAAATATTTTTTATTTATTGATTTTAAAGAGAGAGGAAGGGAGAGGGAGAGAGATAGAAACATCGATGAGAGAGAACATTGATTGGCTGCCTCCTGCATGCCCCCCACTGGGGATTGGGCCCACAACCTGGGCACGTGTCCTGACTGAGAATCGAACCGGCCACCTCTTGGCACATGGGTTGAAGCTCAACCACTGAGCCACACCGGCCTGGCAGATTCCACATTTTAATAAGAGCCACCACCTCTGCTTTCCCTCATGTTTTCCAAATATAATTATTTAAAATAATTTCAATTAAAGCAATGTAAAATATTTGTCTATTTTCCATCTAGCGTTTTGTGGTTACATTTCCTTCCTTGTTCAAAATATTTTTCTTTGTGGAGTTCATAATTACCTCATTTTTTTCCTCACCTGCTTATTTGTCTATGTTTCTTCCTGTCAATAAGGATTTTCAAACCCTCCAACCCCAATGACTAATTTTCCCACCCAGCCCAAAGCATCAACCTTTCGTTGTTCTTCGAGATGTTTGTCTGAGACTTCTCCAGCCTCTCCTTGTCTGGCCAGGCTGTGCTCTAGGAACGCACAGGTGTGCTCCTGGCTCCTCCCTTTGCCTCTCTCCCAGGATGTATCTCTTAGTTCCTAAGCCACGCCTCTTTTTCATACTTACTATATACCCTGATTTTAGTGGAGCGTGTCCTTCAGTAGCTTCTAGAGAAAGTATGCATGAGAAATACTTTTTTGAGACCCAGAAAAATATTAATTAGTATTATTCTCTCTTCATACTTAATTGATAATTGGATTGAATATAGGATTCTGAGATACAGATATTATTCAAAATTTGACGCTGTTGCTCCATTAAAGCCTAGCATTGACTGTTGAGAAGACAGATATTTCCATTTGCAATCTTTTATATGTGAACTAGTTATTTATGACTTAAAGACTGTAGTGTCTTCTCTTTACCCCTGATGCTGTGAAATGTCACAGCAATGGTAAATTGCTGTGGGATCTCTTGAGTCACTGTGCTAGACAGTGAATAGGTGCTTTTAATCTGAATACTCATGTATCTCAGTTACGAGACTTTTTTGTGCATCAATATTTTGATAATTTCCTCTTTGTTTTTACTCTATTCTCTTTTTCTGGAACTCTGTTACATGGTGGTGAGAGTTCCTGGATTGACTGATAGTCAAACTGCCTCTTAGCTTCTATTTTTATCCCTTTTGTTGTCCTTTTGGGGAAAATCCCTTAACTACATCCTAAATGTTCTACTGACTTTTTTTCTGTTAAATCTTTTATTCCAAGCACTACATTTTCAAATTTTATGCTTTCTAATTTGTTTCCTGTACCTTAAAATATATGGCATCCTGTTCTTTGGTCATGGATGAATCTTTTTTCTCACCTCTCTGAGAATGTCAGTTACATGTGTTCAAAGTTTCCTTCCTTCACTGTCTTGATTTCCTCAGAGTTCCATTGGTTACTTTGTCTTGGTCTAGGTTTTTCTTGTGGGAAATTTATCTATTTTTTGTCTGTTTATACTGGAGAATATTATATTGGAACAGATAGATCATTTTGGGGGGAGGGAGGCAGGGCTTGTTTACTATGCTGTGGCTAAGTGGGAATCCATTCATGACAAAACCTGTGAGAGGGAAGTATTATAAATACTGAGTATTAACAAACACTGAGTGTCAGTATTTAGAGATCTTTTCTCAGAGTACATTCTGTTTCCCGGGATAAGAGGGAGTATATCCCTAAGCTGCCCGTTCTTAGAGTCCAGATAAATAAGGACCCCTGGGCCTCACTGTTCTGTGAGCAGACTGTCACTCATGTCCTTGATCTGAGATGTGTGCCTTTCCCTACCATCTGCTGTGGTCCTAGGGCTGGACAGTCACTGGATCCTTTTCTCTGTGGAATAAATCCCTGGTTTCCTGCCAAGGTGGGGGAAGAAACCTGAGAATTTAACCACTCTCTTAATAGACTTTGTTTTATTTATTTATTTATTTTTATTAATTAATTTATTTTTGTTATAGATGTTTCTCTTTTTCTCCCCATTGACTCCCTCCTCCCGATTCCCCCCGACCCCCAGCATTGCTGTCCTGTCCATGGTTATGCATACATGCATATAAGTTCTGTGGTTTATCTCTCCCCCTCCCCCTCTTCTGAGGTTTGTCAGTCTGAATCCTACTTCTATGTCTCTGGGTCTTTTTTGTTCCTCAGTTTGTTTTGTTCATTATATTCCACAAATAAGTGAGATCATGTGATATTTGTCTTTCTGAATGGCTTATTTCGCTTAGCATAATACTCTCCAGGTCCCTCCACGTCGTCTCAAAGGATAAGAGATCTTTCTTTCTTACAGCTGCATAGTACTCCATTGTATATATGTACCACAGCTTTTTTATCCACTCATCTATTGATGGACACGGGCTGTTTCCAGATCTTAGCAATTGTAAATAGTGCTGCTATGAACATAGGGGTACATATAGTCTTTCTGATTGGTGTTTCAGGCTTCTTAGGGTATATTACTAGAAGTGGGATCACTGGGTCAAATGGCAGTTCAGTTTTTAATTTTTTGAGGTAACATATATTGTTTTCCACAGTGGCTGCACCAGTCTGCATTCCCATCAGCAGTGGACTAGAGTCCCCTTTTCTCCACATCCTCACCAGCACTTGCTGTTTGATGATTTATTGATGGCAGCCATTCTGGCAGGTGTGAGGTGACACCTTATAGTCGTTTTAATTTGCATCTTTCTGATGATTAGTGATGTTGAGCATTTTTTTATGTGTCTCTTGGCCATTTGTATGTCCTGTTTGGAGAGGTGTCTATGTCCTCTGCCCATTTTTAAATTGGGTTCTTTGTCTTCCATTTGTTGAGTTGTATGAGTACTCTATATAATTTGGAAATTAACCCCTTATCTGATGTATCATTGGCAATTATGCTCTCCCATATAGTGGGTTCATTTTACATTTTGATGATTGTTTCTTTTGCTGTACATAAGCTTTTTAATTTGATGTAGTCCCATGTATTGAATTTTTCCTTTGTTTCTCTTACCTTAGGCATTATATCAGTGAAAATTCTGCACCGTGTAATGTCTGAAATTTTGTTGCCTACGTTTTCTTCTAGGATTTTTATGGATTCATGAGTCACATTTAAGTCTTTTATCCATTTTGAATTTATTCTTGTGTATGGTGTAATTTGGTGGTCTAGTTTCATTTTTCTGCATGCAGCTGTCCAATTTTCCCAACACTATTTATTAAAGAGGCTGTCTTTATTCCATTGTATGCTCTTGCCACATTTGTCAAATATTAATTGAGCATAATGTCTTGGGTCAATTTCTGGGTTCTCTGTTCTGTTCCATTGATCTATATGCCTATTCTTGTGCCAGTACCACCAGACTGTTTTGATTATAATGGCTTTGTAGTATAACCTGATATCTGGTATTGTGAGCCCTCCTACTTTGTTCTTCTTTTTCAAGATTGCTGTGGCTATTTGGGTCATTTTTGGTTCCATTTAAACTTTTGGAGTATTTGTTCTAGTTCTGTGAAATATGTTGTTGGTATTTTAATGGGGATTGCATTGACTCTATAGATAGCTTTGGGTAGTATAGACATTTTAATGATGTTAATTCTTCCAGTCCATGAACAAGGTATATCCCTGTCTTATTCCTATTCTTAAGGGAAATGCTTTTAGTTTTTGCCCATTGAGTATGATGTTGACTGTAGGTTGTTCATATATGGCCTTTATTATGTTGAGATATGATCCCTCTATTCCCACATTGCTGAGCATTTTTATCAGAAATGGGTGCTGGATTTTGTCAAATGCTTTTTCAACGTCTATTGAACGTCATTTTGTTTATGTGGTGTATCACATTTATTGATTTGTGAACATTGTACCAGCCTTACATCCCTGGGATGAATCCCACTTGGTCATGGTGAATAATTTTTTTATTGTATTGTGGATCCAATTTGCCAATATTTTGTTAAGGATTTTGGCATCTATGTTCATCAGGAATATTGGCCTGCAGTTTTCTTTCTTTGTAGTGTCTTTATCTGGTTTCAGAATTAGAATTATGCTGGCCTGACAAAATGAGTTTGGAAGTCTTCCTTTCTCTTGAATTTTTTTGGAATAGTTTGAGAATGGGTGTTAGTTCTTTTTTGAATATTCGGTAAAACTCCGTGAAGCTGTCCGGGCCTGGGCTTTTGTTTGCTGGGAGTTTCTTGACTACATCTTCAATTTCCTTAGTTGTTATTGGTCTGTTCAAGTTTTCTATCTCTTCCTGGTTCAGTTTGGGAGACTGTGTGATTCTAGAAATTTGTCCATTTCACCTAGATTGTCCAATTTGTTGGCATATAATTGTTCATAGTATTTGTTAACGATCCTTTGTATTTCTGTGGTGTCAGTTGTTACTTCTCCTCTTTCATTTCTGATTTTGTTTATTTGGGTTCTCTCTCTTTGTTTCTTGGTGAGTCTGGCTAAGGGTTCATCAATCTTGTTTATCTTTTCAAAGAACGAGCTCTTTGTTTCATTGATCTTTTGAATTTTTTTTTAGTCTCTATGTCATTTATTTCTGCTCTGACCTTAACTATTTTGTTCCTTCTGCTTGCTCTGAGTTTTTCTTTTTGTTTGCATTCTAGTTCTTTAAGTTGTGAGGTTAGATAGTCAATTAGAAATTTTTCTTGTTTCCTGAGGTAGGCCTGTAGTCCTATGAACTTCCCTCTCAGTACTGCTTTCGCTGCATCCCATAGATTCTGTGTTGTTGTGTGTTCATTTTCATCAGTTTCCAGGAAGTTTTTAATTTCTTTCTTGATCTCCTTGGTAACCCTTTCATTGTTCAATAACATGCTATTTAGCCTCCATGTGTTTAAATGTTTTTGAGTGTTTTTATTGTAATTGATTTCTAGTTTCATGCATTGTGATCTGAGAAGATGCTTGGTATGATTTCAATCTTCTTGAACTTGTAGAGACTTAGTTTGTGTCCTAACATGTGGTCTATCTTTGAGAATGTCCCATGTACACTTGAGAAGAATGTGAATTCTGCAGTTTTGGGGTATAATTCTCTTTAGATATCTATTAAATCCATTTGATCTAGTGCATCTTTTAGAGTCTCTGTTTCCTTGCTAAATTTTTATCTAGAGGCTCTATCAAGTGATGTCAGTGGGGTGTTGAAGTCCCCTGCTATAATTGTATTGCTGTCGATTTCTCCTTTGAAGTCCTCCAGAAGTTTTTAAATGTATTTTTTGGTGCTCCTATATTGGGTACATATATGTTTACCAAGATTATATCTTCCTGTTGGACAGATCCTTTCAATATTATGTAGTGGCCTTCTTTGTCTCTAGTTATGGCCTTCATTTGGAAGTCTATTTTATCAGATATGAGTACTGCTACCCCAGCTCTCTCTTAATAAACTTTAAATAAATCCTTCTGTTTGCAGCCCAGCTCCTTGTGCCCCTTGTAAAGTGCCTCTGATTTCTGAGTCTTTCCAGAGGTCTGAGGCCTGACTTGTTGGCTTCTCATGGGTTCCCTTCTACAAGCCTTGCTGTTCCTCTTTATCAGCTTTGATCATTTCATTGGATGCATTTTAGCTTACAAACGTTGGCTGACATCTCTTGTCCACTGTGAATTCTTTCCTCTCTTGGAGATCACACACACATTCATACACACACACACACACACACACACATGCACACACACCTCTTTACCTTTATTTTAGTAGGATACTAGAAGGGAGCAGAGACAAACATCTGTGTTCAATCTACCATGTTTAACCAGACGTAATCACTGGTCATCTGAGAGCTACTGAGTAGAATTTAAGTTCCCCTGCTGTCTTGACCAATTGTGGTGTGTGAAACAGTCTTTAGGAGGCTCTTCAGGTGTGTATGGTCGTCTGTGCTTATGCTAAATGTTCTCTGATCACTGTACGTAAAACAGTTGTATCTACTTTTTGTAAGTATTGCTTTCTTTCATTCATTCAACATTCATTGTACATACACTATGTGCCTGATTAGGTATATAGCAGTGAAACTGATAAAGTTCTGCCCTCTTGAAGATTTCTGTTGTCTCCTTTGGGCTTTTGCTGTTTGTTATTGTCAGTGTTCTTGCCTGTTTCTTCTATTTTGCCCTTCGAATGTGTTGTGAGCCTAGCTAATAGGGCAATCAGGTTATTAGGCCAGTGTATGAAGAAAGAATAAATTGATTGTGAGTACCAGCCGACCAGGCTCTGAGAGGTATAAAATGTATGAACTTTGTAACATCAGCTTATGCTTTCCATGGGTCTTTTTATTTATTTATTTATTTATTTTGTGCCCTACTTTGGATTCATGGTTATATTTTTTAATAGTTAAAATAGGCAGAAAGGGGTTTCTGAGTACAGAAATTGTTTAAGATCAAAGAATTTTAGAGTGGAAAGATAACTTTGAGGGCACAAAATAAAATCATTTTATTTTATAGTTGCAGTAGTTCATTCGTAGGGAGGTAAAAAGAATTGCTCAATATCACACAGTTAGTGATTGGCTGATTCAGGGTGGAACTAGGATTCCTGGGGACTTTGGGCTAAGAAATGCTCAGATTTATAATCTTAAGAAGCATGCATAGAAAATTAGCTGCCAGTTCAGATAATGGGAAATGACATCAGAGATGAGGCCAATTCTTCTGAAGGAAGAGTGGATCTCATTAGCATAGCAGGGCATCTTCAGCTGAGCCCATCCCAGGCAGGAGCAGGACGGGCTTTAAGATCTGCACCCCACTTACGTGTAATGTAATTACATTTTCACTTCAGCTTAACTGGAAAAAGAGCTTGAATTTACACTACACACAATTTTTATGTATTTTCTACTGATCATTGCTTAACAAGGTATTTCACAGGAGAGGTTTGTTAGCTTTAATAGTCCTTAAATTACTTATGGCAATTACCTGCATCACTTTCAACTCCATGGAGGTTATTAAAATGCTCTCATGGAAACTGTAAAGAAATATAAAAACAGGTAAAGATGAAAGTATGCCCTCAGGATGGCAGCATAGGTAAACAAGGTACTCACACCCTCCCACAACCACATCAAAATTACAACTAAACTACAGAACAACCATCATTCAGAACCATCTGAAATATAGCTGAACAGAAGTCCGACAACTAAGGATATGAAGAAGAAGCCACATTGAGACTGGTAGGAGGGATGGAGATGTTGAGCAGGCTGGTCCCACATCCACGTGTGGCGGATACAAATCGGGAGGGATATCTCAGCTACAGAGTTTCCCCCTGAGGAGTGAGGGGTCCCAGCTTCATACCTGGCTCCCTAGCCCAGGGTTGAAGTGCCAAGAAGAGAAGAGCCCATAACTTTTGGCTGTAAAAAACCAGAGAGGGTTGTGGCTGAGTGAGACAGAGAGCTTGTGGAGTCCCAGACATTCCTCTTAAGGGGCCACACACAGACTTACTCAGAATCACTTCTTTTGAGTTCCAGTGTTGGGGCAGCAGCTCAAAAGGCTCCAGGGACTTAAGGGAGGGAATGAACTGTCTGGCATGAGGGCAAGAGCTGGAGGGACATCTTTCTCCCAGACAGAAGTGCTGGCAGAGGTCATTGTTCCTTTTCTGAGCCCTTCCATGACAGAGAAGGCAGGTGGGCACCATATCTGAGTTTCCATCACCCTGGCTATCACTGTTTTCCCCCCTCCCCCCAGTTAGGTGATTCCCTGGGGCCCTGTCCCACTCAACTTTCAGGCCCACACAAGCTCTTTCCAGTGGCTTTTCCATATGAATAGCCTGTCTTGGTTCAGGATTCAGACTTTCCTAAAATCTCTCAAACAAGTGGCATCTGGCCTCAGCATGCCCCATCCCTCTCACTCAGTGGCCCCAGGCCTGGCACTACTGGCAGCCGGCCTTGGTTCACAGCTTGGCCTCTCTTCAGCACCTCTGAGCCCAGCACAAGTAACAGCCATCTGTAGATTACTCTGTAGCTTGTGCCAGGTGGCCCTGGGCAGGACACAGGTGGTGGGTGACCTTGGCCTGTACCTCCCAGGAGGCCCCAGAGTCAGCGTACCTAGTGGACAGCTTCAGACTACGTCAAAGCACCACCCAACCACCTCTTCAAGAAACACACTCAAGGGGCAGACTCAGCAGGCACCAAAGTTCTGCTGAGGCAATTCCTGCTCCACGGGACGGGCCCCTGCACTGCAGATCGTCCATGGTGGTCACAGCCAGTTCTTGCAGTCAATCAGCCTGAGGTAAATCCCTCCCACTGATGAGCCAACAACAATTAAGGCTCAACTACAACAGGAGCATGTACACAGCCCATAGGGTGAGGCTCACCTGGAGTACCCAGCTCAGATGAAAGGGTAGGTTGTGCCACTGGACCCTACAGGACACCTACTACATTAGGCCACTCTACTAAGCCTGGGAGACATAGCATCTCTACCTAATACATAGAAACAAACACAGGGAGGCTGTCAAAATGAGGAGATAAAGAAACATATCCCAAATGAAAGAACAGAACAAAACTCCAGAAAAAGAACTAAACAAAATGGAGGCAAGCAAGCTACTAGATGCGGAATTCAAAACAATGGTTATAAGGATGCTCAATGAACTTAGGGGAAGAGTAGATGAACTTAGCGATGACTTCAAAAGCATAAAAAGGGACACGGAAACCATAAAAAAAACAAAACAGTCAGAAATGAAGGATACACTAACTGAAATGAATAACTTATAGGGAATGAATAGTAGAGTAGATGAAGCTGAGACTCAAAACAGATTATATCTAAATTAAATATAATGAAGCAAAAAACACCCAATCAGAACAGCAAAAAGCAAAAAGAATTTAATAAAATGAGGATAGTGTACTGAGCCTCTGGGACAACTTCAAGCACAGCAATATTTGCATCATGGAGGTGCTAGAAGAAGAGAGAGAGCAAGAAATTGAAAACCTGTTTGAAAAAATAATAATGGAAAACTTCTGTAACCTGGTGAAGGAAACAGACTACAAATCCAGGAAGCACAGAGTCCCAAACAAGATGAACCCAAAGGGGCCCACAATAAGACACATCATAATTAAAATGCAAAAGGTTAAAAACAAAGAGAGAATCTAAAAAGCAGCAAGAGAAAAGCAGTTAGTTAACTACAAGGGAGCGCCCATAAGACTGTCAGCTGATTTCTCAACAGAAACTTTGCAGGTCAGAAGGGATTGGCAAGAAATATTCAAAATGATGAAAAGCAAGGACCTACAACAAAGATTACGCTACACAGCAAAGCTATCATTTAGAATTGAAGGACATATAAAGAGCTTCCCAGACAAGAAATAGCTAACGGAGTGCATCACCACCACACCAGTATTACATGAAATGTTAAAGGACCTCTTTTGAGAATAAGACAAAAAAAGATAAAAAATATGAACAATAAAATGGCAATACATACATATCTATCGACAATTGAACCTAAAAATCAAAATAAACAAATAAGCAGAATAGGAACAGACTCATAGATACAGAGAACGTTTAGATGGTTGTCAGATGGGAGAAGGATTGGAAGGATGGGTGAAAAAGGCAAAGGAATTAAGAAGAACAAATTGGTAGTTACAGAGTAGTCATGGGGATGTAAAGTACAGCATAGTAAATACAGTCAATAATATTTAATATCTATGTATGGTGTCAGATGGGTACAAAATTTATCAGGATGATCAGTTAGTAAGTTATATAATGTGTAATCACTGAGTTGTACATCTGAAACTAATGTAATATTACATGTCAGCTGTAATTAAAAAATAAAAAATGATTTAAAGGAAAAAAAACAACAAAAACATATGTCCTTTCCCTGAAGGCATTTGCTTGGACTGTATTTGCATTGCTTTTATACGAGGGGATGTATTGAGTTGAGGATAACTATTCTAACCACTGAGGTTTAATGAACCTAAAAACAGACATATCTCATTTAAAAAACTTCTTGTCTCATCTTACCATGTCTATTCGAGTGCTATCGTCACAGAGATAACCGAAAGATATTTTGGGTGAAATTTAATGAGCATTTGTGGAGTCTCTAGTGCTATTGTTGTTTTTTAATTCAAAGAATCCCTGTGAGCTATGTGATATCATATCTGCTTATCATAAGGAAACAGGTTCACAGAAGTAAAGTGAAAATCATAAAATCACACAGGCAGTCAGTGTAACAGATGGGATTCAAGTTCCACAACTACCACTTACTAATTGGACGGCCTCACCTGTAAGCAGGGCCATTTCTGGGAGGTTAATTGCAGAATTCAGGGGAGGATTTTATGCTTGCTTTCTGAGATTCTCTTATACAAATCAAAACCCAAATTTGGGTAATGTTTTACCTAAGTCTCTAACCCCTAATGCCTTGTCACTCAGAGTGTGGTCCCTGGGCTGGCAGCGTTAGCATCACCTGCAACATGCCAGAAAAGTAGACTCTCAGGCTGCACCCCAGAGCTACGAGTCAGAATCCGCAGTTTAACAAGATCCCCAGGGGTTACACAGGCACTGCTCTGAAAAAAACTTTGAGAAGCACTGCTCTTATATGAGAGAATGTGCCATAGACTTCTTTTTCTGTTTGAGAGTATTGATCATTTGAAAGAGTAGGGTGAGAGGAAGAGAGAGGACTCAGCGGAGGGGGAGGACGCTGATACACAGGACACTGCCTATGGATCCCACCCATATCCCCATTGTGTCTGGGACCTGCTCCAAGTAACGAACACAAGGGGAGTAGTCAGTGCTGTGCATGCTGGGATGACTGTCTCTCGATGCCTGTTGTGATATTCCTTAGACACCGGGTCGATGTGTTTGTGCCCTCTGTGGTAAGGATGACCTTGCCACACCATGCCTTCGTAACCTTAATTTTTCACTCTGTTCTTTCTCTGAGCTCCAACCTCTCTTTCTGACTGATTTCTGAGCAACCTAATTCAAGAGACTCATAGTAGCTTCTAACTACAAATACCTAATCCCAAACACATCCTCTTTCCCTCCTGTCCTTCAACACAGCTGTGTTTACCAGTGGTCAATAGTGACATTGATTTATTAATTCAGCCAATCATTCCCCAAGTTGTTATGCAGCGGCAATTACCTGGTCACTGTTCAGGTCCTGCTCTTGAGGACCGACACCCTGACTTGGGCAATGTCCTGGCTGTTATGTTAGGGCGCACTGTCCAGGTCAGCATTCATTAGTCACCGTGGTTACTGGCTAGTCTGGTCTGAGATGGCTCTCAGTACTCTGAAGGCTTAGAGTGACAAAAAGAATGTAAAATACCTCATTCATATTTTAAAAATATTGATTACACGTTGAATTGATATGGTTTTGGATATATTGGGTTAAATAAACTGCATTGTTAATATTAGGCTCACTGGATTCTTTTTATGTTTTTTAGTGTTGCGATTAGGAAATTTGAAATTGCGCGTTATCTTGGCAGGTATAGTTCTCCTGGGCAGGGCTTGGAAGCGCGGAACCACAGAGTCAGGCCAGGCTTCCAAGGGGTGATGGGGCAATAGGAGTGTTTCAGGTAAAGGAGAAAATTCTCTGTGGCTTTAATAACCAGGAAGGCAGGCGAGTTGAAGTTAAAGGGAATGAATGGAACTATTGCTTTTCTGTTACTGGTGATCACATCACCAGGGAGGAAGACAGCAGGCTCCACGGGGAGAGGAGCGGCGTGTCCCCCGCAGTCAGGAGCCCTGTGCCCCTGGCTGTCCCACTGCTGGGCCTGCCCAGCCTCACACGGCGCTCCTGTACTCCCCTTGAAGTGGGGTCCTGGTGTCGCCTGCCGCACACAGCGTGCGAGGGTGAAATAAAATCCATTTCCAGCTCCAGGTGGAGGGCTAAGGGTAGTTCAAGGTTTGTTTGTGATGTTCTGTTGTCTCTGCTAAATGGTGACTTAAAATCGATTATAATCAAATGGAAAGAGGCAAAAGTTGCTGATTCCTGAGACTTCAAGGAGGGCGAGGAGGAGGTTAGGATTTCGCTCTCATTATGCCCCCCAGATAGAAGCGGGACCTTGAGATCCCAGGTTTATGGTGGTGAGAGTTCTGTGTGGCACAGTAGTAGTACATGGGTGACTACCCCAAATCCATAGCAGTGAGGCTGTGGGAGCCCAGGTGGGAAGGGGACTCCTCTCCCAGCTGAGCGGCACTGCCCTCATTGCTGCCTGTGCACCTGTTCATTTCCTTCCAGTTTCTGGAAAATATGGTTTCACTGGGAGGTCCCAGAACTACAAAAGAAGAAAGGATGAGACAGGAGCCAGAAACCTGGGTGACAACGTCCCGGCTGATGTACTCCTGACTCATCTTTCAGCTTTCGAGAAAGATCCCTTAGGGGAGAATAACTTGAGATTTTACCTGTGGACTCAGAGCTGGCTCCGAACACAATGTGAAGTTTATTCAGTAAACATTTGTCAAATCATTTCTCTATACCCACATCGCTTGGGGCGGGAGAAAGGAAGAAAATAATCCCATTGGATCGGTATTTTGGTTCCTATTATAGATGAGAAAATTGAGGTTCAGTGCCTTGCTCCAGATGTTCTGGAGGCCCAGGTCACTAAGGCTTCCTGCGTTTATGCTCTCCAAAGCCACGATGCCTCCCCAGCCCCCTTTCTTGTTCTGTCTATTTCCACTCTGTTGAGGTCCCAGGGTAGGCATTCCTTAGCCCCAAGAGCCCAGGGATCTGAGAGGCAGCCGAGAGCCCCCCGTTCTTGGTGCGTGCTTGGAGGGGTAAGAAGTGGGGCGCAGGTCTTGCATCATTAGCAAGCTTTGCAAACCTTACCAAAGGTCTTCACACCTGCACAGCCCAGCTGCTCTTTTAGGGGAGGGGAGGGAACATACTCGGCCGACAGCAGTTCTCTTTATTTTCATGCTTCTTTCTTCTGAGACTTGGTGTCTCTGAGACTGACTACAAATATGTTTACAGTCAATAGAAAGTAAAATTTTCTCAATTTATCACATAACACACCATCCTCCCCACCCCTAGGCCAAGCAGAGGACCTGGGGAGCACTCAGTTCAGGGCCCCGGCTGCCAGATGTCTGAATCCAATCCTGAGATGTCGGCTTTGCATTTTCAGGAATGAAATTGCCAAACTATCAGCCATATAAATAGAATAAATTTATTCCATTTTGGCTGATAAATATTTATCAAGTGTGGGAGGTATTTTTGTGGGAACCATCTGGCAAACCTCTCTCTCCCCTCTGTTCCTTCCAACCTGTTCAGGACTTCATTCATATGTTAAAACCCTAAGGCCCCACAGTGATGGTGTTGGGAGGCGGGGCCTTTGGGGGTGATTAGGGAGGTCATGAGGGGGGAGGTCATGAGGGTGGAGCCCCCGGGATGGAATTAGTGCTCTAAGAAGAGGGAGAGACACCAGAACTGGGACAAGTGAGAAGGTCGCCATCTGTAAGCCTGGAAAAGGACTCTCACCAAAGCGACCCTGCTGACCCCTGAGGTCAAAATCCCCAGCTTCTAGAACTGTGAGAAATCAGCGTCTGTCGTCGAATCCCCTCCTCCCGTCCGCTGCATTTGGTTCTAGCAGCCCGCATGGATGAAGGTAAGACCTAAAGGCCACGTCAAAGGCGGGTAGGAAAGAAAGGAAGGACGGCAGCGGTCATTGCATCACAGAGAAGGGAGAGCTGAGGACAATTTCAGAAAGGCTCCGGCCAGTCCCTTGTTTGACAGACGTGGAAACTGAGGCCAGGAGAGGTGTGGCAGAGGAACATGCCACGTGGTGGGTGGGGCCAGGCTGGGAACGCGGATTCCTAATGGCTGTCCCAGCTCCCGCAGGGAGACAGCTGTGAAAGGCCACGGTCAGTGAGGTTGCAGCGTTAGGGGGCCGGGAACGGAAATCCATGGCCCCCCTCAGCCCTGTCTGCGAGCTGGGGTTGCTGTGATGTGTGAGCTCACCCAGCCCCGGTGCGCACTTGGCATTCAGCTGCACAGCGCTGTGGACAAGGTCTGGTCTGTTCCCTCAGGCCAGGACTGTCTGTGTCTCCCTCGCCCTGTCAGGGAATGGGGGCCTGGATTAGTCAGGTAAGATGTGGAGAGATGTCAAGAGACCCTCCGGAGAATCCAAATCAATACCACGCAGGAAACAAAGCCAGCTTTGAAGCCCCTGAGTTCACAAAGGAAAGTTTCTTTGCTGCCAAGACAAGTTAGAACAACACAAAAATGGTTAAAACTAGTTCAGGAGTTTTTTTGTTTTTTATTTTCCCTCAGAAAGTTTGGGCATTCGAGGGGATTTTCCCATAGTGCATCTGGGCATATCTGGATCTGTATGAGGAGGAAAAAAAGACGAAGTAAATGAGTTTGCCTTCCGCTGATTGAGGGAGCCAAGCTCCCTCTCGCCCTCTGTCCAGGCCCACAGGACTCGGGCTGTGGCCGGACCGAGCTCACACTTCCTGAGCATGGCCTGTCCTCCTTTTACCCAGACGTATATGCACCACGCCACCCACCCTCACCCCATTCCTTCAAGGCCTTGCTCACACCTGCTTGACGCTGGTAAGTGGCTGGATCCCATTCGAGTTTGCAGTGTTGGATAGAAACGCTCGGTGGCTTTGGTCATTTACTATCTCCCAGCCTCTGTTTTCTTTATTGATTTTAGAGAGAGAGGAAGGGAGAGGAAGAGAGAGATAGGAATATAGATGAGAGAGAACATTGATTGGCTGCCTCCTGCACACCCTGCACTGGGGATTTGGCCCACGTCCTGGGCATGTGCCCTGACCAAGAATCAAACTGGTGACCTCTTGGTGCATGGGTCGACACTCAACCACTGAGCCACACCGGTCAGGCTCAGCCTCTGTTTCCTTTCTTTTTTTGGTATGTGCCCCTAGCGGGGACCGAACCCGGGACTCTCTGGTCCGCAGGCTGATGCTTCAACCGCTGAGCCAAACCGGCAGGGCAGCCTCTGTTTTCCTATCGGAGGTGCTTGCCTCCACCAACCAGAGGATCGCTGCAAGGCCCCAAACCCATGTGAGTTTATGAATGACTGCAAAGGTCTTTGTCAAACTGTAGCATGCTTTAAAACATGCAAGGCAGCAGTATTAAATGGCTTAGTTCAAACAAGCAAGATTTTCAGGGCTCGTGCCAGGTTGAAGGGAAGACAATTGTTGGGAGAAAATCTCCGACCCCCAGATGTGCCCTGTAGGCCCTGCATTTCTCTGTTGATGCCTGTCTCACCCTCCTCCCTTGTTTAATCCCTTTCTTGTCTTGCTTTCTTCTCCTAGAGGAGAGGGGTGGGGTGCCCATGGCCACATCCCTCTTCTGGAGCAAGGAGGAGCTGAGGCCGGTCTGAAAGGGCCTGCCCGGGGTGAAGGAGTGGCAGCCGCTGGAGAAGAGTCCGAACCTTTCAGGTGCCCACATGAGCACGGGACTGGATGTCCGGGGAGCAGATGCTGAGTGGGGCTTTTCTATTGCTTAGAATCGGTACCTAGGGGCCTAAAGTTGAGGATGAAGAGGCACTGAATGACCCACCTCCTGAAGAGAGAACCCACAACTGCACCCGCAGCTGCTCCAGCCCCCTGAGAGGTGGCAGCTGTCCCAGGCTGTGCTCCCCATCCCCACTGCGGGGACCGGGGACCGCGCACCGGGAGAGAACACGGGGAGGGCAGGGAGCTCAGTGTCAGAGCCTGTGTGAGGTGTGGGTGCCCAGCACAGGCGCTTCCCTGCCCTCCCTGCGGGGGAGAGGACTGTCCTTTCCCCCCCTCAGGCCAAGGAGGGCTTGGGATGCGTGCAGGAAGGGACAGAGGGCTTTCATTTCCGAGAAGCGTGCTCCCTGCTGACTGTCCTGGGCCATGTGTGTGGGCGACAAGTGTCAGTGTTGTGGGCACAGTCTGCATTCATGTTGTTTGGGGGGGGGCAACGCTGTGAAGGTTTCCCGTGGATGAGGGAAAGACTGAAGTGAAGACGAGTGAAGGCGAAGGAGGCGCCCCAGCTACACCGGGCTCTCCTCTCCCTCCTCTGCTCCCAGAGCCAGGGGCCCTGCCCAGCCCAGAACCTGGCAGAAGAATGGAGAAGTTTATAGGTTTTAATAACCAGAAGTATCCCCAAAGTTATGGGTTCTGTTCAAACTTTCATTAAGGGGCCTGCTTTCTGGTGGAGAGGGGTAAAGTGTTAAGAAAATACAATAACCCTAGGGGCGGGGCAGGGGAATGAAGGACGAGACAGAACATCCTGGGTATTCGTGTGGTTGCTCACATGCCTCTGTCTTGCTCCTCTCCCTGCTAAAGCACTGGGTCTCTGTCCCTAAGACCTGGCGTGATGAACAGTTACTCAGAAATAGGTCCAGTGTGGGAATGGCAGGGTCCCTAGAACAGCCTTTTCCCTGATGTGGCTTTGGCAGGAGCAGCAAGAAGAATCCGAAGGTCCTGAGAAGCCCCGAGGATCCAGGAGTCCTCAGTAATGTCTCCAGGCACAAATCCTGAGGTCCTGCTCAGAAGGCCACTGGCCAGGCCACGTGTGAGCTCAGTGGAAGCCTCCAGGCTCCTGTCCCGGTGGCAGCTGCCGGTAGCTCTCCTGGTCTTCTGGCCCCGATCTGAGCACCTGTGTTGTTTTGTAGTTCTCAGGACTTGAACTGTCCTTCAGACTGTCCTGGTTGGGAGACCTTCCCCACGGTCCTCTTACCTACAGAGCAACCCGAGGGGGCGCCACCTCTGGCCCCTTTGCTTATGCTCCTTTTTTTGGTTGCAGCCTGGGAGCTCTACCTTGACAGGTTAGCCGGCAAGGTGTTAGGTGAGTGCGGACCACAAGGTGGCAGCAGAGGACTAGCCTGGTCCCAGGCCACTGGCTCAGGCAGTTGGAAGGCTTCGTGGGGGGAGGGAGATGGAGTTTCCTTACCTCCAGGGCGGGTTGGAAGGGAGAGAGAGTGAGGCAGCATGTTAGAGAGCTGGGAGATCGGATGCAGAGAGATTCTAGAAAGGTGTCAAGGTGGGACTTGAATGGAAAGAATGATAATTATGTTCCCTGCTTGGTTTGGCTCAGAAGTCAGAGCGTTGGCTGCGGTGGAGCGAAGAGTCCTGGGTTTGATTCCTGGTCAAGGGCACACACCTTGGTTGCAGGTTAGATTCCCCGGGCCCCTTTGGGACCGTGCAGGAGGCAACCAAGTGCTCTCGCATGGCTGTTTCTCTCTCTCTCCCCCTTCTCCCTTCCACTCTCTCTAAAAAAATCAATGGAAAAAATATCCTTGGGTGAGGATTAAAAAAAAAAAAAAGAATAATAATCAATAATCATGTATTGAAAGTTTGCTGTGAGCTTGGCCATGTGCTTAACACACACATTATTTGACACATTCCGTGAAACAAGCTTATAATAATCCTTGTCCTGCTTGTGAGGAAATAGAGTCTCAGATTCATTTAACTACTTGTCCAAGTTCACACAGCTGTTAGGTGATAGAGGCAAGAATACAGATCAAGTCTGTCTGACTTTAAGCTGAGCTCTCAACCTTTGATGAATAGTCAAATGTCAGGATAAACCAGGGGTTGTCCGGGTGTGGTCCTGGGACCCCGCTATTGGCATCCTCTTGTTAGAAATACAAATTCTCAGGCCCCATCCAGATCTACGGAGTCAGAAACTCTGGGTCAGGGCTTGGCAATGTGAGCTTTCTAAAGCCCTCTGAGGGACTCTGATGCCGGCTTCAGTTTGGGAACCGGGGGTATAGACAAGACTGCGGTTTACTCAGTCACTGGGCTGCGGCTTTGCTCTGGGCATCTCCTCCCACCTGGAATAGCCTCCCCCTGACTTTAGGCCAGCTGGCCCCACAGGTAAAGAAGTGTTTTTAGGGTTCACCTCAATCCCACCCCTCACCTGCCAACATCTCTTTCTCCTCTTCAGCTTTGAGGGGGGGTTGTCTTTGTGGAACTTGGAACTTTTCTCTTCATTAACATGACAAACAGGCCACCTCTGTCAAGGGCAGCCAGTGAGACCAGCCTGGAATTTAGAATCTCCTTATAAATAAAGCCTCAGCTTTAAGCATTAATGAAAGACACGGGATCTTTATGGCGCCATTCATTTCTGGTCTTTCCAATTCAGGAGCTGGAGAGTGTGTTCTGTCTTCGCCCCTGCCACTGATTATGGAGCTCTGCCCTGATTTGCGGTAGTTTAGGTTCTTAGCAAAATCATTATTCATCTAAAAATATGATATAATATGTAAGACTAGAGGAAAAGAGTCTAAATTGTTAATATTTATATTTCTGGCTAGGAATTTCTAACTGCTTTTATCTTGTTTCTTTGTGTCTTTAATTTTTTTAAACTTGGAAGTGTATATAATTTTTTCGGTAAGAAAAAAAACAAATGCTGTTTTATGCACAAGTCTTTTAATCTGGGCGATGAACCCAGTGGAATGAGTTATGAGCCTGAAATCCCTGAAGGCGATGGTTTGACTAGGAAGAACTGTTTGAAGTTTTCATATAGCCATTTAAAGAAAAAAATCTTATTAATTTTCACTTTACTCGTTTGAAATTTGTTATCATTTCCATAGGCAAGAGGGCGCTTTTTGCTGAGGCTACAGAAGGGTAGTAAGGCCACAGTGTGAGCACAGACTGTCTCTATGGGGTTTGAACTGCCTTCCACATTCTCATTCACATGCCAGCCATTGATTCGCTTATTATCCATTTTTCTTGTAGACTCACTGGTCAGATTACAGATGATAACCCTCTGCATTAGCACCTCTCTCTGGCTTTGAAGTCAGATGGTAAGATGTATCGGTATACCAATTAAGCTCTAATTGTTCTCGAATGTGTATCCAGACAAATATGCAAATCCTCTCTGCAGGCTGCGTTCCAGACACCCAGCTGGTTGGATGTCTGATGTTGCAGAATGAAAGCAACAAGATCTACTGAGTGTCCGGCCGGTGTGGCTCAGTGGTTGAATGTCGACCCATGCACCAAGAGGTAACCAGTTCGATTCCCGGTCAGGACACATGCCCAGGTTGTGGGCCCGATCCCCAGTGGGGGGCATGCAGGAGGTGGCTAATTGATATCTCTCTCATCGATGTTTCTATCCTTCTCTCCCTCTCACTTCTTCTCTCTCTAATATCAATAAAGGGGGGGAAAAAATCTGCTGAATTGACCACCTCTCAGAAAATGGGCTTCTGGGCACTTCAAAGTGTGTAGAAGTCAGCAGTCTCCCGTTAGAAGAAACAGGTGCTGATGTAGGCCTTTTGTGAACGGGAAGGGCTGTACCACAAGCTTTTGAAACACAGGGGATGTTTGTATTGTCTGGGAGTCATAGGTGGGCTCAGAGCTGATGACACCTGGCATGGCTTTAAGCTATTAACTGATATGGTCTTTATTTTCATGGGAAGGTCCTGAGCCCTTGTGTTTCTGGATGCTAATAAAAGCTATTTTAAGGGAAATGGAAGTTTTCTTTGGGTCAGAAGAATTTTGAAAAAAGAGATTGATTATGCACAAAACCTGGCAGAGTTCTTGGGGTGTGAGTGTGTGTACTTACTAGGTCATGTTCAAGGTTAACCTCTGATGTTTGGGAAAGTTAGTGAGAAAGGTAGCTGACCTCTTCAGCCTTTGTCAAAAGAAGTATCCACAGAGGCACAATTGAATTAGTTAATCATTTATTTTTTATTTTTGTTAATCCTCACCCGAGGATGTTTTTTCTATTGATTGTTTTTTAGAGAGAGTGGAAGAGAGGGAAGGAAGGGAGTGAGGAGGAGGAGGAGGAGGAGAGAGAGAGAGAGAGAGAGAGAGAGAGACAGAGAGAGAGAGAGAGAGGGTTAGAGAGAGGGAGAGAAACATTGGTGTGAGAGAGAGACACATGGATTGATTGCCTCCCCCATGACCTGGACTGGTGCAGGGCATCGAACCTGCATCCCAGGTATGTACCCTCGATCAGCAAGCAAACCCGTGACTCTCCAATGCACTGGCCAACTCTTTAACTGCTGAGTCAAACCAGCCGAGCTCATTTGGTATTTTTGATCAGGAAAAAAAAAAATTGAGCAACGGGGTTAAATTCTGTGTTACAGAAGAGGGAGCGCCCCTGGGAGGGTGAGGGAGCGCCCCTGAGAGGGTGAGGGAGCGCCCTTGGGAAGGTGAGGGAGAGCCCCTGGGAGGGTGAGGGAGCGCCCCTGGGACGGTGAGGGAGCGCCCCTGGGAGGGTGAGGGAGAGCCCCTGGGAGGGTGAGGGAGCGCCCCTGGGAGGGTGAGGGAGCGCCCCTGGGAGGGTGAGGGAGAGCCCTTGAGAAGGTGAGGGAGCGCCCCTGGGAGGGTGAGGGAGAGCCCCTGGGAGGGTGAGGGAGCGCCCCTGGGAGGGTGAGGGAGCGCCCCTGGGACGGTGAGGGAGCGCCCCTGAGAGGGTGAGGGAGCGCCCCTGGGAGGGTGAGGGAGAGCCCCTGGGAGGGTGAGGGAGAGCCCCTGGGACGGTGAGGGAGCGCCCCTGGGAGGGTGAGGGAGAGCCCCTGGGAGGGTGAGGGAGCGCCCCTGGGAGGGTGAGGGAGAGCCCCTGGGAGGGTGAGGGAGCGCCCCTGGGAGGGTGAGGGAGAGCCCCTGGGAGGGTGAGGGAGCGCCCCTGGGAGGGTGAGGGAGAGCCCCTGGGAGGGTGAGGGAGCGCCCCTGGGAAGGTGAGGGAGCGCCCCTGGGAGGTGAGGGAGCGCCCCTGGGAGGTGCTAGAGATGGAATCACAACGTCGGGGGTGGGGGAGCGGGACTATGGCCCTGGAGACCTGCAGCTTCTGCACCCTCATTCTCTCACCCTAGTCTGACCCTGTCCAGAGAGGCAGACGCGGCTGGACGTCTGTCACCGGGCTCTTAGAATGGCCCTGTATTGTCATTCTGGGCCGCCTGGCTTCCACTCCTCCGCCTCCCAGCACGGTGGTTTCCTTCCGCGGAGTTGCCCCTGTGTCCCGTGGAGCAGTACAGGTGGGTGCTGCGCCTCCCAGCACAGACCTCTCTGCGTGATCCCTGGGGACTCTCCCTGAGAAGTATAGCGGAGGAGCAGCATACGACATAAACGCAGTTGATTGGATTTTCTCTCTCCGAACCCTGAACCTGAAACAGACTGATGGGGTGGGAGAAGCGGTGGCGTCCCTGGATCCAGCCGCAGTGTCCGGGCGGGTGGGGTGAGCTGATAGCTGAGCGAGTCCCGTCTCACTTTCTGGAGCCGCCCCACTTCTGAAGGTTACGAGCCCCGAGCCCCAGAGCACTCCCAGAGCCTCTGACAAACTCTCTTTCTCTTCAGCTGATCAGAGTGGTATTCCACTGTTTGTGACCACAGTCCCTCAGCCAGAAAAGCCCTTTCTCTGGTCCTGTCGCCTCCAGGAACCCTGCACACTTTTCTAAATTGTAAGTATGACCACAGCAAGCCCCAACCTGCGAGGAAAGCTCGAGCTCCTTACTCTGGCAGAGAAGCCCCTTTCCTGCCCAGCCAGGGTGTGGGGACCACCTCCTGCTCAGGATTGTACCCCCCAGGCCTTTACCCTCCCACCTTAACCCACCTGACAGGCACCTCATCTTTCTGAACTTAGAGCAAGAGTCACCTCCTCTGAAATCTTTTTTGACCTTCTTCTCCCTAGAATTGATCACTTTGTATGCAATTCTGTTCTGATCCACTGATTTGTATCTCTAAGACCCCAGTGAAGGAAACTTCCTTGCAGGTGGGCATTGTAAGACATTCACCTTTGTATTTCTGGTACCTGGGCGCAGACCAGATTTTCATTTTGTATTTGCAGAATGGATGGTTGGATGGACGAGTGTCACAATCCGTCAGACACACTCAAACACGGGTCTGGCACCTGTTCTTCTAAATGCCTGGCATAGAGCATGCCCTCGCCTTGGAATCAGGAGAATGAGCCTAATAGTTGGTCAAAAGGAGTGAGGGAACACGTCTGTAAAGGTGGCTGCAGCTATTCCGCCAATTCTGCACACTGGCCTTTGCACTGACCTTGACTGCTCCGCCCATCAAGAAGTAGGTTCAGCCCTGGCCGGTTTGGCTCAGCGGTTAGAGCGTCGGCCCGCGGACCAGAGAGTCCCGGGTTCGGTTCCCGCTAAGGGCACCTACCTCGGTTGCAGTTTGTCCCCAGCCCCAGTTGGGGTCGTGTGGGTGGCAACCACTCAATGTCAATGTGTCTCTCTCACATTGATGTTTCTCCCCGCCGCCCCCCCCACTCTATCTGAAGATAAATGCAAAAATGTCCTCGGGTGAGGATTTAAAAAAAAAAAAATGTAGATTCAAAGTGGATTAAAAAGCTGTGGTTGAGATACACGCGCGCGCGCGCGCGCGCGCACACACACACACACACACACACACACATAATGAAATATTACTTGGCCATAAAAAAAGAAATCTTACCATTTGTGACAGTGTGGATGGACCTAAAGGGTATTATACTCAGTAAAGTAAGTCAGACAGAGAAAGACAAGTACCATATGATTTCACTTAAATGTGGAATCTGAAGAACAAAATAATGAACAAACAAAACTGAAACAGACTCACAGATACAGAGAACAGACTGATGGTTGCCAGAGGGGAGGAGGGTTAGGGAGCTGGGTGAAAAAGGGAAGGGATTAAGAAGTACAAAGGGAAGACATCTATAATACTCTCAACAATAAAGATAAATAAGTAAATAAATACAAACTAGTGGTTACAAAATAGTCACAGGGATGTAAATTACAGCATAGGGAATACAGTCAATGATATTGTGATGACTCTGTATCACTTTGTACAGTATATGATTGTTTAACCACTATACATCTGAAACTAGTGCAAAATAATATTAAATGTCAACTGTAATGGAAAAAGAAAATAAAAATAAAAAAGGAGTGGGTTTAATTCTCCTCCCATTGACTCAGACCCTGCGGCTGACTTTGACCCGGTGAATGCAGACACTGTGAGACTTCTGAACCTGGCCTCAGAGAGCTGTGCAGTGTCCGCAATCCTCCCTTCTGCATTGCTCACCCAAGGGCACAGGACCACCATGGAAGGCAGCTCTGTCCAGCCTACTGGAGCACAAGAGCCAAGCTCTGCAGCCAACAGCCAGCACCAATCGCCAGGCGTGTGAACGAGGCATCTGCTAGCATCCCTCCCTGGTCAAGGCTCTGGACAGTGCGGCCATGTGAGTGGCCTCAGGAGAGACCAGCGGAAGTGCCGCCCAGATGGTCCCAGTCCAAGTCAATGACCCACTGAGCTGTGAGCAAATGAACGAGCTGCTCAACTTTAGCTGGTCTGTTATGCAGCAGTGGGAGATGGATACAGAGACACTGGAACATTTCTCAGTAAACACAAAGATCAGGAGTGTATTGTCCCCTAATATTCTCTATTCTTTAATAATTGTGACTCTACCTGGAGAGTATCATGCTGAGCGAAATAATCCAGAGAAACACAAGTATCACATGATCTCACTTATTTGTGGAATATAATGAACGAAATAAGCTGATGATCAAAATAGATCCAGAGAGATCGAAGGAGGGAACAGACTGATGAACCTCAGAGGGAATGGGGGAAAAGGGGCAGGAAGAGATAAACCAAAGAACTTATATGCATATATGCACAACCAGTGGACACAGACAATAGTGTTGCGAAGGGAAGGAGGGGGTCAATGCGGGGAAAAAAGAGGGGCATCTATAATACTTTCAACAATAAAGTAAATGTAAAAAAATAGCCTGGCCGGTGTGGCTCAGTGGTTGAGCGTCCACTCATGCACCAGGAGGTCACCAGTTTGATTCCCGGTCAGGGCACATGCCCAGGTTGTGGGACTGATCCCCAGTGGGAGGCATGCAGGAGGCGGCCAATAGATGTTCTCTCTCATCGATGTTTCTCTCTCTCTCTCCTTCTCCCTTCCTCTCTCTCTAAAATCAATAAAGAAATAATAAATGCGACTCTGTCTCTGGTGTTCATTTATTTATGGTGCTGACTAGTGTTGCAAATGGTAGTCATTCCCAACACTTTGCTGCCTGTGTTAGTCAGGTCAGGATGCTATGACACAGTACCACAGACTGAGTGGCTTAAACAACAAAAAGTTATTTTCTCACAGTCTGAAGATCCAAGATCAAAGTGTCAGCAGGGCTACCTTCTTTTAAGGCCTTTCTCCTTGGCCCGTAGATGGCTATCTTCTCTCTGTGTCATCACACGGTCCTTTCTCTGTGCCTGTCTGCATTCTAATCTCCTCTGGTTATAAGGACTCCAGTCATGTTGAATGACGGCCCACCCTAATGACCTCATTTTATCTCAACTATCTCTTTAAAAAAATTTTTTTTCTTTATTGATTTTAGAGAGAGAGGAGGAGAGACAGAGAGATAGAAACATCGATGAGAGAGAACATCGATTGGCCGCCTCCTGCATGCCCCCACTGGGGATCGGGCCCACATCCTGGGCATGTGACCTGACCAGGAATCCAACCGGCGACCTCTTGGTGCATGGGTCGATGCTCAACCACTGAGCCATACCGGCTGGGCTCAATTCTCTCTTTAAAGAGTCTATCACCAACAGTATCATTCGGAGATACTTGGGTTAGAATTTCAACATGTGAATTTTAGGGGGACACAGTTCAGCCCATACTACTACCTAAAGTCTAAGACGTAGCTCATTTTCCGTCTACTTCTTGCCTCCTGGCAGTTGGAGGAGCAACTGTGTAGTACTTGAACTGACGGACCACTACGTGGCAGGTACCCTTCTTAGCAATACCCTTCCAGGTATCAAAAGCGCATAAATAGTTCAGGGCGCACAGGTCCATATGTCACCTTCCGATCCCAGTACCACGTCTTTCCTGGCTGCATCTGGGGCTGCCTGAGCGCCCTCTGGGAGCACACTGCAAATGGCCGGAAGGGGCAGTCTGAGGTCAAAGCCTAGCAATCTGCGGAGACCACCACCACCCGGGGCCATCTCTGCTGCTGCTTCTGAGATCCTCCTGTGTAAGGGGCAAGGTAGGGTGGTAACTTTTGCCAAACACTCCAGAAGAAAAGCAAACTCATGTGGTTTGGGAAAAAGAAATGTGCTCACATTCTAAGAATTCAACTCAGTCCTTTAGCATCCAGCCTCCAAATAGAGACAGGAAAGCCAGAGGCCATGGTGCATATGTGGGTCTCTGATTGTTTGCCTTGGTTAATCAATACACACAGCAAAGGAGGAATTTGGTTAATAGAATAATCTAGATTTCTGAAGAGTAATTGGTTAATAAGTACTTATTGAATATTTGCTACCTGTGAAGCCCTGTGTGATGGGTTGTGAAGAAAGATTTCCATCTTAACTCCCGCTGTTGAAATAATTTTTGAAATGCCTGAGTCAGCTTTTCTGCCTAATTGAGTCTAAGTTAGATCATAAAACTGAATCTGATGATGTCCTCCTATAGAGCCTCAGGTTGCTAATTCTTACCTCTCGTGATCCCTGGCCCAGGGCTGGAGCTGTGGAAAGACGGCTGGGCTGCATGTCAATGTCCAGTTCATTCTTTCCTCTGTGTATTAATGAGCATTGTTGACGATCCAATTATGGGTGCCAGAACTGGGCTATGCACCCTGAGACCTGCAAACCACTAAGCCAAGGCTACTATGTTTAAAGACACAACCTAGAAATCGCTCATTTGAGTGAATTCTTGAAAATAACAGCAAGTGTTCCTGGCATCATTCCAAAAGTGGAGTTCAGAGAAAATGTCCTAGTCAGTTAATACCAGTTAATTAGGTTACACGTGTGCACGCTGCATTTTGTGCGTGTGAACAACCATCAAACATTCTTATGGATCAAGCCAGTGCTGTGACACACCTGTCCGTGCTCACATGTGCACAAGCACACACAGACATGATAATTGACTGGTACACACACGCCTACCTGTGCCAGAGAAGCAGCGCTGTGAAATTCCACTTGCTGCAGTCCCAGGAGAGAGACCACAGGAGGTCATGAGGTTTGTGGTGGGTGGTCAGGTTTAGGTGCTGACATTCGCTGGGAGAGCAGCTTGGCCTGGCTCTGGGATAAGTGACTAGAGATGCAGATGAAGTGACGGAATCAAAAAGAAAAAAATGTGGAGCATGCAACAGGGCGAGACAGACAGTTTTCCTAGCGGGAGGCGGCGGGATGTAGAGGGTTCTCCCACGGGAGCCAGAGAGAGCCTGTCTGCACAGCACCGCTGCTAGCCTTTCTGCACATCGGTTACCTCCCTCTCACACTTACTGGGAAGATTCGGTGAAGCCACATATATAAGGCACTTATAACTCAGAAGTCTTTCCCTCTCTGACTTGAAGCTACTTGTGGTGTCACCCAGTGACAGGAAGAAGACACGCACAGATCCCTCAGAGTGTCCCCCAAATTCAAATGTGCAACTCAGATTGATCAGAGTTGCTCCCTTTCAGAGCTATTTCACTTCCAGGGAGCATGAGAAATGTCGGGGAAGAACTGAATTCTCCATCTCTGATCTTCAAGTTTACAGAACGAGGCTGCCCTCTTGGTAGGGGGCTGAGTACCGCAGATGGCAAATAAAGCACACACATGTTGACATTTGCAGGGATATCGCACAGAAAGAGTCAACTCTACAGGCAGAATATGTATCACAAGGTCTTGCTTCTTGGTTGTTGGGGAGTGGCAAGGACCCATCATGAGGTCTGAGTGAGCTGGGGAGGAACTTTAAGGGTGGAACAGAAACATAGCTAAGTCCTATAAAGTGCTGAGTGTGTGCCAGGCATTCTTTCTTCTAAGCACTTTTACACATATTAACTCATTTAACTCTCATAAAACTCTATAAGGTAGGTACTATTAAACAAGGCACAGAGAAGTTAAGCAACTTCTCAGTGTCACATAGCTAGTGAGTAACTGAGCCAAACAAAGATTCAAACACAGGCAGCCTCCTCCACTCACTCAGTGCTCAAAACCACGATCTATGGCCCCACTGTAACTGGCAAAGACGTTTGAGATGTTTTCAAATTTAATGCCAGGGGAACAAAAGACCTACATGTAAAAGGCAGAACTATAAATCTATTAGAAGTGAATATGGAACAATATCTTCATGTTCTTGGAGTGGGGAAAGGTTTATTCTTATTTTCTTATTCTTTTAATCATTTTTTATTTTCAATTACAGTGGACAAAGATTTCTTTTAAAAATAATTTTTTTTCCTTATCAATTTTAGAGTGAGAGGAAGGGAGAGAGAGAGAGAGAGAGAGAAACATCAATGAGAGAGAACATTGATTGGCTGCCTCCTGCATGTCCCCTGTTGGGAATTCGGCCCACAACCTGGGCATGTGCCCTGACTGGGAATCGAACTGGCGACCTCTTGGTGCATGGGTCGATGCTCAGCCACTGAGCCACACCAGCTGGGCAAGGATTTCTTAAGTACGACCCCCCAAAAACACTAACTCTAAAGGAAAGACTGATAAGCTCATTAATATTAAAACTAAGAACTTTTGTTCAGCAAAATACACCAAAAAGAAAGTGAAAAGACAACTTATGGGGTGGAGAAAGATATTTTCACCAATTATCATTACAAAACACTACTGCTCAGAAGCTTTTTAGTTTGATGTAGTCCCATTTATTAATTTTTTCCCTTGTTTCTCTTTCCCTAGGCATTGTATCAGTGAAAATCTGTTGCATGTGATGTCTGAGGTTTTGCTGCCTGCATTTTCTTCTAGGATTTTATGGATTCACGAGTCACATTTAAGTCTTTTATCCATTTTGAGTTCATTCTTGTGGATGGTGTAAGTTGGTGGTCTAGTTTCATTTTTTTGCATGTAGCTTTCCAATTTTCCCAACACCATTTATTAAAGAGACTGTCTTTAGTCCATTGTATGCTTTTGCCACTTTTGTCAACTATTAATTGAGTATAATGTCTTGGGTCAATTTCTGGGTTCTCTTGTTCTGTTCCATTGACTTATATGACTGTCCTTGTGCCAGTACCAGGCTGTTTTGATTACAATGGCTTTTAGTGTAACCTGATATCTGGTATTGTGATCCCTTCTACTTTGTTCTTCTTCTGCACAGCATAAGAAACAAGAATCAAAATGGAAAGGGAACCCACTATATGGGAGAGCATAACTGCCAATGATACATCAGATAAGGGGTTAATATCCAAAATATATAGAGTTCCCATACAACTCAACAAAAGGAAGACAAAGAATCCAATTAAAAAATGGGCAGAGGACCTAAATAGACACCTCTCCAAACAGGACGTACAAATGGTCAAGAGACATATGAAAAAATGCTCAACGTCACTAATCATCAGAGAGATGCAAATTAAAACAACTATGAGGTATCATGTCACACCTGTCAGAATGGCTGCCATCAACCAATCATCAAACAATAAGTGTTGGCGAGGGTGTGGAGAAAAGGGGACTCTAGTACACTGGTGGTGGGAATGCAGACTGGTACAACCACTATGGAAAATAATATAGTGTTTCCTCAAAAAATTAAAAATTGAACTGCCATTTGACCCAGTGATCCCACTTCTAGGAATATATCCTAAGAAGCCTGAGACACCAATTAGAAAGAATGTATGTACCCCTATGTTCATAGCAGCACTATTTACAATTCCTAAGATCTGGAAATAACTCAAGTGTCCATCAATAGGTGAGTGGATAAAAAAGCTGTGGTACATATACACAATGGAGTACTATGCAGGTGTAAGAAAGAAAGATCTCTTATCCTTTGGGAAGACATGAAGAGTATTACGCTAAGAGAAATAAGCCAGTCAGAGAAAGACAAGTATCACATGATCTCACTTATTTGTGGAATATAATGAACAAAATAAGCTGATGAACAAAATAGATGCAGACATGAAAGTAAGGAACAGACTGACAAACCTCAGAGGAGGGTGGAGGGTGGAGGGTGGAGGGAAGAGATAAACCAAAGAACTTACTATATATGCATGTATGCATAACCAATGGACACAGACAACAATGCTGTGAGGGCAGGGCAGGAGCGGGGAGGAGGGTGTCAATGGGGAAAAAGGAGAAACATCTGTGACAAAAAGAAATTAATTAAAAACAAACAAACAAAAAACACTACTGCCCAGAATACATAAATAACTCCTTTAAATCAAGAAGGAAAAGACAAATGACTCAAAATAAAAATTAGCAAAGGATATTAATACACTCTTCATATAAAGAAAATATAAATGGCCAATAAATATATGAGAATGTGCTTATCTCCTTAGTTATCAAGGAAATGCAAAATAAAACCACCAAGGAATATCATTACAGACTCACCCAAAAGGCTAAAACAAACTATGATGCTGAAATAAATACCAAGTGTTGCTGAGATGCAGAGCAGAGGAAATTCTCACTCACCCTGGTAGGAACGAAAAATGGTGCAGACACCCTTGAAAATTACAGTTGAAGATCTTCATTTCTTATGACCCGGGGCACCATTTTCTGGGGACAAACCATGAGGAATGTGTGACCAAGTGCACCAGGAAGCATATGTAAACAATACGCAATGTTCCTAAGAGCTTTATTCCTAATTGTCACAAACTGAAAGTGATCTAAATGTCTATTAACTGAGGAATGGAGAAATAAACTGTGACACATATCTACAATGGAATATTAGCCAGCAGTGAAAAGGAATGAATGACAGTTCCACACAATGGTGTGCGTAAGTATTGCAAACATGATGAATGATGACCGTAAGGAGACCGGCATCGCTTCTGCCATGGCCAGAACCACGGGCCCTACCCCACTTCCCGAGGGTGGGGGAGGGGCAAGAGCAGCCTCCGCTCATCCTCAACCGTGAAGTTCATGAAGCACAGAATTTCCCTGGGCCTTCCATCCAAGGTCATGGACCTGTGCCGTTCTCTGCAGACTGCATAAACCAATACATGCTGGAGTGTTAACGGATTATGAAGGTGCCCTCTAAGTAGCATGTTTACGTTTAAAAAGTGGCTTCTGGAGAAATGGCCTAAAACACCACAGTGGGCCACTTGGTCATAGACTTGGGGACCACGTGTCATTCAGGCAGAAATAACTTGCTGCTCATTGTGAGGCTGCGTGACCTAAAAACTCTTCTGCAGTCGGTTGCTCACCTCTGAGACAAGGTTGCAAGAGAAGCAACTTGAGACAGTTCCTCTGGTCTTGGGATTCAGAAGAAACTCTCGTGCATGGCTCTGCCCTGGCAGAGGGCGGCCGAGTTTTTGATGCAGTCAGTGTTCCTGGAGCAGATGATTTCCCAGTTGGTCCAATCTGGCCACGGGAAGGCAGCGAGGATGGATGGAGTGCAGAGGGTGCATCGTATCCTCAGTGTGCCCTGCATTTCTAGCGTTACAGGAGGAGAGGAGAAGCCTTGGGTTCGGCAGATCCCAGAGCTCAAGATCTGTGCGCTTGAGGCCTCAATTCCTTCCTCTGTACAATGAGAGCTTTAGATAGAATGATGGCTGAGGTCGATCTGAGCTCTGAAACTACTCTTTCTCCTTTCTTTCCACATACTTCAGTGAACACTCTTCAAGACAGCCATATGGCTGTTACGACTTACCATTCATTCAGCTGCTACCAATTCTCTGCCTGTGGATGAAATAGCTGGGTCTGTTATTGGCGGAGAATTCCCTGGACACTTGCTGGGTGCTTGATTTGGGTGGAAAATTCCTTCGTGGCAGTAGTTGTCAAAGGAATCACCTTGCTGGGACTCCTAGTCACCTAGACTCAGTTTAGTTTCTTGACTTCAGGGTGGAGTCGAAGAAGGCTGCCCACGATGCCAAGATCCTGACCAGCCAGGGGGAACGGAGGGTACTGTGTGCTGGGGCCTTTCTCATTCTGACTTCATTCCCGAGGCCAGGGGCCCGCAATGAGGCTCATGTGCCAGGGCTTAATCCTCCAAAGCCTAGAACAGACATTGATCCCTCACAGGCTACTTTGAAAAACCCAGGTGCCTCCTCCTAATTTTTCTCAGTGCAACCCTTTGACTAATCAGGGTTGGCACCCAGGATGGGACCCATTTGACGTCTTTGAGAAAGAAAAATGTATCTAGTACATTGAACTCGAGTGGATAATTTAGGTTTAACAGAATCTAGCCCCAAATGACATGGGCTGTGACAATCCACGGCCTCCCAGTCAATTCCTGGAGACTTATTGTTCAGGGCCCTTCTGCCTTCTAATCTTGGTTTCAACGCTTCCTGTTTCACCTGGGATTTACCTCTGGCACTTTCCCTGATCAATACACCTGCGTGATTGTACTTGGGGAATCCTGGGGGAGGCATCACGTTTCAGGAGAAGCTTCTGCTGTCGCCTGAGTTTGCCCACTCTGAATTCCCATCTACTCCTCTCCAGAAGTCAACAAACTCCTCCTCTCCTCTCATCCACAGCCTAACAGTTTATTGAAAACTTCCTCTGGGCCAGGCACTAGTCTTCATCTTTTTATTTCATCATTATTTGATCTCATCTCCACACAACCTCATGAAGGATCCACTTTCATTAACCTCATTTTGCAGATGAAAAAACGGACGCACAGAACAGCTAGGTAACTTGTCTGAGGTTGCACAGCTGGTAAGTGACAGAGCTGGGATTCAAACCCAGGCAGTCCGATTCCAGGGTCTGTGACGTGGGTGTTGACACTTTACTGTCTCCCATGAAACCATTTCTTCTGGACAAATACAGAGCTCTCCAAAGGAGGGACTTCGGTGAGTGTAAACCTCTTTATCTCTTTCCACGAATAAGCATATTTCTAAATTTTGCCTTAGATAGTCAACGCTAGGAGTACTCAAGATGGGAAATACTATATTTTATTGACTCTAAGACATCATCGATGGGAAAGTGCACCATTATTTTATGCATCATTTAAACTAAGATACAATGTCTTAGTGATACTACATGACTTACGACTTCATCACATTGCTTCTGGATTTCTTGAACACAATTCAAAGGTCTAGGCAAAGTCCCCTGCCTTCAGTCTCAGTAACAAAATATTACATGGCTTTTCCACTTATAAATATCTTTCTTTCTTAGGTCCCAGAAAGAGCTTGCTTGTTATTTTCTAAGAAAATGTGAAATTGCAGCTATTCCTTAGTGTTAAATATTTGTTTTACTAACATTACACGGATACCCCTGCTGCTCTATTTTCTCCTTTTTCTAAAAAGCACAATAAGCATTTCACTTCGATGCGGAATCACTGTTTATTTTGGAAGACTTTATTCCTTTTTATTATGGAAATGCTGAAACATATGAAAAACACAGTGAAAAGAATGGAATAATGAACTCCCATGAATCCATTATCTAACTCCAGCAATTACGAACATCTTACTATTCAGGTTTGGAGACAATTTAAACTCAGTATCTAAGCGCAGACAATGGGAATTGCTCTCACCACAGCGGGGCTCGCGGGCAGTAGCAGCCCATCCCAGTGGCCTCCTGGCTGGGAGAGACCGGGCTACGTTCCTGCAAGACGCAGCCGACTTCAGAGATGGTAAAATGGGAACAAATGTGAGCTGAGCGTTGATAACATGAAACAGCAGCAGTGAGGCCAGTACCTAAGGGGTCATGATTGTCCTTACTCAGTACTTTGTTTAGTTGTTCTGTTTTTATTTTCCTTTCCCTGCTTTCAGCCTCTCCCCAAAGCACAAACAGAACGTTTGCAAAACCTCCTTCTCCTCACCCACGCTTTGCTCTGTGGGGCCAGGCGCGCCTGCAGCAGCCGGGTGATCACTTTGTGGGGTTTGGTTGGAGAGGGCCCAGGGCTTCCTTCTTCTCCTTCCAGGAGATCAGTCCCTCCCACGTGCCCGAGTACGTCTGTGCGCTCAGCTCTGGCCTGCTCTGGGCTTTTGAGCCTTGACCAGATGTATGTGCTTCTGGGAACCACGAGGGGTGCTCACTGTTGGCTGAGTTAGTGCTTGAGCCCGGTGCTGAATCCCCTGTACCCTCCCTGCCCTGACATCCTGCCACTTGGACTCAAGCACTCCCCTTTCTTCTTACTTGCCCCTTGTCCCTGGGTCACTTTCTCCCTCCTGCCAATCTGTGTCCCTGGATTGATATCCTGATAACAGATTCCCTCGGCTTGGAAACCGGCCCCCAAATCTGTGACTTCTCATGTCAGGGCTTGCAAGGCTGGGCATCCTGGGCTGAGCGTCAGAAGCCTGGAGAAGCAGCCTGGCCAGGAGATGCCATCTCTTGGCTCTGACCCAGTGGTGCGGCCAGGTATGAGAAAAATGAGACCCTGGCGGAAAGCAGTCTGGGAGAAACCTCGCGAGGTCTGGAGCGCTCATCCACAGCGTCAGAGGAGAGTGGGACGCGGTACAGCGGAAGGGACCCTCACGGGATGTCAGGCACCGGGGTTCTGATCTTACCTCCGCCCATCGCCAGCTGTCAAAGTCTCGGTGATGGGGTACACACATCCAGGGGGCCTCAGCACGTCAGTGCCCGCTGGCCAAGCTCTTCCCTTTGTCTGCAGGCTGTCTGGGAACAGCTGTGGACAGCCCCTCTGCCTGTACCCTGGCTCCGCAGCCCTCAACAATGGACTCTGGGGCGTGGGCATCAAGCCCTCCAGCTCCCTCACTGCACGGGTGTGATACCCACGAGGCCCATGTTCTACTCCATCTCCAGACTTTCCTCGGGAACCAACCTCCTAGTGCCCACAGTGGTCGCTGGGTTGACAACATCCCTCACTGGCTGCCTTCTCTCCTGCGGCTCACTTCTCCACTTCTCAGTTTCCCCTCATCTCTTAAATAAACGACTTGCATTTGGACCCTTGTTTGAGGGTCTATTTCTGGGGGAACAAAAACCAAGACAAGGAGCAAGTGGGTCCTTTAATTTCCTCAGGCCCCAGGCTTCTCACCTGTGAGGTCATAGGTTTGCAAGTGTGTGTACTGTTAGAGTTCTCCGGGCATGCTTACATGGAGCTCAGGAAAGACCTGTACGAATTCCAGGTCTTGTTATCCCATTTTGCAGATGAGGAATGAGAGGTCCTGAGAGGTTTTGTGAGTTGCCCAAGACCCTTCCACTGTAAGCGGCTGAGCTGAGACCAGAGCGATGGCCTTTGAACTCTGGGACCACCCCAGTGTCCTTTACGGCGTGTCTTGGTCTTCACTGTTTCTTTTCAGAAGTTGTTCTTATATTTCCCAGTGTCCAAGAAAGAACACTTCAGTGTCAGAGACAGATTCCATCATCTGGGCTCTGTCCTTTGGGGCTGTGGTCTGTCTTGGCTGGAGGAGGTGCCCCTGGGGGTCTCTGGTAGTCTGGCTGGGCTCAAAGCCCCCTCCACAGGTCTCCCGAGGGTGCTGGGCTCCCAGGGCCACTGAGCCTTGAGGAAGACATTCACGTCTCGTGATCCACCTTCTGGCAGGCCTCTCTAACTGTCACTGGGCCATCAGCCAGGGCTGCCTTGGCCACAGCTGCCGGATGGGTTTTTTACATGGTTCCATATCTCCACTTGGCTGAGTTGTCCCAGCAGCATTAACTGGTTCTTGGCACTGACTCTCAGCAAGGTCTCTGTCATATGAGCTCCTGGGAGAAAGGCCACTACATTCCAGAGAAATGAGCAAAGATGCCCATTGGAGGGCATTTCCCCCAGGAAGACAATAGCTTTATTATTAGCCCATCCCAGGGAGAAGTTCTTTGGATGATGTCCACCCTACACCTTCAGCCTGGTTCCAGATCCCACCCAGCCTCCAGGCAGAAAAACAAGTGTCTGAACTTTGTCAGTAACTCTCTTGGATTTGTTGACTTCTTTCCTTGTTTATTCTTGGAACACTCTGTCACCCCGGCGACTTTCTCTGTTACTTCCGTTTGTCATTCTCAAGCTCATGCTCTCTCCTAGTTTTTGGAAGGTGACAATATCTAGCCAATGCTACTTCAATTTGACATTTCTTAGAATAGACTTACAGTCATCCCCACCTGCTGTTGTTTCTGGCTCTGTCAGGTAGGTGCTTCCCCAGAGCCAGCATCCAGGGCCTGGTCAGGTGTTGATTTCTTGGCCAGCACATGGCTGGGCCCTGTCACTACCACCCTCACTGAGTATTTGAAAAGGTACCACTTATCACTTAGGTGGTCGTTATATCTCTGGACAGAAACAGCAGAGACTATGTTGAGCCTTTGTAAGCTCAGGGCCATCTGGGCTAGCTTTTTTTTATTTTATGGGCTGTTTTTATTTTGAGAGATTATTTTTGGCCATTAGCTTAGAGCACTGGAGAGGCAGTGATGATCTGATTGAGGAAGGCTAGAAAGAGTCTCAGCCCCCACCCAGTAATATCTACAGCTATTAACTGTAGCAGGGCCTGAAAGTCACATCACTGTGGGGTTCATGTTGAGTCAACAGAGCTCTTGTCAAGGGTGTGGTACTGTAAGGGAGGGGAGCACACATGCAGAGAACCACGACTCTCAGAGAGCAAGGTGCTTCCTAGGGAGTCCAACTACCAGGTTCAAATAGATCAGTCCTTTAGAGAGAGGCCAAGGGAGTAGGACACAGGTAAGGACAGGTAAGTTTGGAAGGAGGAAAGGAATCAGTGACATCAGAGTGTAGGATGCTTCCCATGTGAACAACACAGAAGAGTTGCCTTGTTTAGCAAAGGGGAAGGATGAGGGCCTTGGGCATTGGAGGGTCGGGGAGAGAAAGGCAGTGAGGGCCACCAAAGCTGGTTCTTCACAGTTCTGCCTGAGATCAGCCCTCCTCACTTTGATCTGCCTCATCCAAAGGTTCTAGCAGTCTTTCCCACCCACTGTCCATTGTGCCACCTCCTTTTTATTTATTTTTTAAATTAATTTGTTTAATGCTGCCTCCTTTTTAAAATTTGATTTCTTTGCAGAGCAGTGTGGAATAGTGGAGAGAGCAAAAACCAAGAAGGAGCAGAATTTAAAAGCCAATACTTGAGTCTTCACTTCTCATATCTAGACTCGGACAAGTACAGAATTATCGTGAGGATCCAATAAGATCACGTGTCTCAAGTGTTTCGTAAACTGTGAAACTCCCAGGCAAATGTCCTCCTGAATGACCTTGGAAAACACCCCCCTTCACACTGTCAATCACTCTCACCTTTTGAAAATTAGTCCAAGATTTTACAACATCCTTTTGGGTTTTGCAAAGTCTGAGTGAGGAATTATTTCAGCAGGTCTGTAGGCAACAGTGATTCTTTCTCTTGGACTCACCTGGAAGGAGCTGTCCAAGGTGCCTCTCCGGGGAGATTTCCAGGAGACGCTGTGTGCCTTAGAGGTAGACAGGGCGGTCCATGAAAAAGCGCGGCTGCCCAAGACCTTTTGTCTGGTGTCTTCTCAGCCTGCAACAAAGGGCCTTCGCCAGTGTGTGGGGTGTGCCATGGCAGACATTGCTGCCGGTGAACCTTCTGCAAATGTCAAACGCGTTACCAGGCTGAGGAAGGCAGGGCTTTAACTGAACCTTTCCGTCAACCTTCAGCCCTCCCCAGCAACAACAACAACAACATAACTGTCGTTATGGCCTTTTTACAAGGCCCGGACTGAAAAAAGCAAATTATTGCCAAAGAAATGTTTGCACTGGTATCCGTCTGAACTTTTGCAATGTTTGTTTTTTTATGTCCCTGTATCTTCCGGCTGCCAACACTTTTTGCTCGCAGAATGAGGATGCTATCTGTCACAACAGGTCTTCAGGCAGGTAAAAATGAAAAATTCAAGGAAGAAAGGTCCAGAGAGAACCAGGCTGACACTTTGAAGGATGTTGTCTTGCTTTCCTTGTAACTCTAAAGGTGCTCATACTGTTAGACCTCTCAGACATGGAGACACGGCCCCTTCCTCACCCCGCCAAATCCTCCTTTAACCCTGAATCTTCTTTTACTCTCCCTATGGTTAAGCTTCTAAAATATGTAGCCAATACTCGCTGGCTCCATTTTTGCATTTCGTAACTGGCCCACCTACGCAGGTGCCCTTCTGCCTTGCCCCTGTCATTACACAAGTGACCTCTCTGCTGTAATCATTCACTCCCTCCAGCCCTACTTCTTCTCCTTTACTTCCTGCCACCCTCTTCTGTTGGCTGGATTATTTCAACAGCTTCCTAACATCTCTTATCTTGCCCCTTTGCAATCCATTCTCTTCGCTGTCACCAAAGGGATCCTCAAAGGCATTTCATGGCCCCTGAGATGTTCCAAATCTCCTTACCTGGTTTACGAAGCCTTTTGAATGGAGCCACTGCCCATGATGTTGTGTCTGTGTCTGCCAGTCCCTTGTCACATCTGGCCCTCCAGCCATATTGACTCCTTTGTAATCCCCCTAACTAGCTCTGCCATTTCTTTTCTCAGGACTTTTGCAGAGGCTACTGCCTCTGTCAGAAATGCTCTCTGCCTTTGCTAGGCTGATTCCTACTCATCTCTCCAGTATCAGCATAGACTTCTGTGGCTCCTAGAAGCCTGAGTGTCCCCAGGGACTAGATCCTGTGCCCTTCCCAGGCGTGCCTCTAGCCCTATTTCCTCCATCCTTCCTCGGTGCCCTTGCCTGTCCACTGCTGCTCCCACTCTGAGTGGGCGCTTGGACAGCCTCGGAGGCAGACTCGAATGTTACAGTTCACAGACAAGTGGTGCTTTAAAGAACGTGCTCCCTGGAGAACCGGGCAATGAATGGGGGAAGGAGGACAGAAAGAGCAGTGAGGGAGAGAACCAAGCAGAGGTCTGTGCCCAGGGAACATGGGAGGAGGGTGGCTCCAGCCTGTCTGCAGGAGCTCTGAAGTACAGGTGATGCTCAGGGTTGCTCTACTGGGGCCAGGGAGCTGGGTGGTGGTATCACCACACCTAGCAGCCACTGGCCAAGGGCCACCATGGGAAAATAAATTCCCAGGATTCCAGCACTCCTTCTGTGTCTGAGTGTGTGTTGTTAAAAATGGTTAAAGAAGGCAGTAGGTGATACAAACAAAGGCTATGAAGTAGGTGGTCTCTGCTCCCGAGGGTCCAGAGAACTATCAAGAGCACAGAAGGCAGAATGCTTTGATAGGATGAGTAACAAGGAAGACAAAAGTACACAATTTATAAGGAACAGTGAAGAGAAACGTTGAACATTAATAAGGAACAAGGAAATAACTCTGGAGCCTAGAGGTGGCTTGCTGTTTGGGGATTGGCTGACAGGATATCTTGTGTTTCTTTCTGGTCAAGTGGGGTGTTTACAGGGACACAAAAATGATCCAAGTTTTGGTTTGCTGATGTGACAGCCCAGGCAGGAGCAGCTCCATCTTGGCCTAGAAATTTATTTCAGTAGGGTGAATAAGCCTTTCAGTGGCCTGAGGGTGTCTTCACTGTCAAGTAGTAGAAGTAAAGTCATAGTGAGGAGGGCAGAACACAAAAATGGCAAAAAGTGATGGCAGGGGGGTCTGGGTAGAGCACTGACATTGTGTGGCAGGGTCCCAATGCCCACAGGGTCTCAATGCCCACAGGGTCCCAATGCCCACAGTGTCCCAATGCCCACAGTGCCCCAATGCCCACAGGGTCCCAATGCCTACAGGGTCCCAATGCCCACAGGGTCCCAATGCCCACAGTGACTGGCATGTAAAAGGTAGGTAGTGATTGGTTTTTATTTTTATATTTTTGGTTTATTTTTATTATTTTATTATTTTAACTTTTTATTGAATTTATTGGGGTGACATTTGTTAATAAAATTATATAGGTTTCAAGTGTACAATTCTATACTATATCATCTGTATATTGTATTATATGTTCACTCCAACTCAAGTCTCCTTTCTCACCATTTATCCCTACTTTACCATCTTCTACCTCCTCCCACTCCCTTTTCCTCTGCTAATCACCATACTATTGTCTATGAGTTGTTGTTGTTTTTGCTTAATCCCTTCACCTTTTTCATCCAGACCTCCAACCCCTTCCCCTCTGACAGCTGTCAGTCTGTTCTCTGTATCTATGGGTCTGTTTCTATTTTGTTTGTTTTGTTCATTAGATTCCATACATAGGTGAAATCACATGGCATTTGTCTTTCTCTGACTGGCTTATTTCACTTAGCATAATGCTCTCCAGGTCCATCCATACTGTTGCAAAAGATAAAAGTTCCTTCTTTTTTATAGCTGGGTAGTATTCCATTGTGTAAATGTACCACAGCTTTTTTATCCATTCATCTACTGATGGACACTTGGGCTGCTTCCAAATCTTGGCCATTGTAAATAATGTTGCAATGAAAATAGGAATGCATATATTCTTTTGAATCAGTGTTTCCCACTTTTTTGGACATATTCCCAAAAGTGGAACCACTGGGTTATAATGAACTATCAGAAAGGAAACTAAGAAAAACAATCCCATTTACAATTGCATCAAAAAAATTAAAATACCTAGAAATAAATTTAACCAAGGATATAAAAGATCTTACTAGCAAAATTATGAGACACTGAAGAAAGGAACTGAAGAAGATATGAATAAGTGGAAGAATATACTGTGTACATGGACAGGAAGAATTAACATCATTGAAATGTCTATAATACTCAAAGCAATCTATAGATTCAACACAATTCCTATCAAGATAACAATAGAGTTTTTCACAGAAATAGAACAAATATTCCAAACATTTATATAGAAACAAAAGACTCTGAATAACTATAGTATTCTTGAGAAAGAAGAACAAAGTTTAAGAAATCATTCTACCTGATATCAAACTATACTACAAGGCCATAGTAATCAAAACAGTATGGTACTGACATAAAAACAGAGATATAGCTCTGTGGAATAGAGCAGAGAGACCAGAAATAAATCCACGCCTTTATGGTGAATTAATATTTGACAAAGGAGGCAAGAACATAAAATAGGATAAAGGCAGTCTATTCAATGAATGCTATTGGGAAAATTAGACAGATTGATGCAAAAAAAAAAGTAAAAAAGGAAGAAACTAGACCACCTTCTTACACCATATAATCAAAATGGATTAAAGACTTAAATATTAGATTTGAAACCATAAAAATTCTAGAGGAAAACATAGGCAGTAAAACCTCAGACATTTCTCATAGCAATATTTTTTCTAATATATCCCCTCAGGCAAGGGAAACAAAAGAAAAAAACAAATGGGTCTATATCAAATTAATAAGTTTTTGCACAGCAAAGGAAATCAACAAAATGAAAAGACAACCCACTGAGTGGGAGTATATATTCACCAATGATACATGTAATAAGGGGTTAATATTCAAAATTTATAAAGAACTTATACCACCAAAACTACTAAACAATCCAATGAGAAAATGGGCAAAGGACCTGAATAGACACTTCTCCAAAGAGGACATACAACTGGCCAACAGACATATGTAAAGACGCTCAACATCACTAATCATCAGAGAAATGCAAATTAAAACCACAATGAGATATCACCTCAGACCTGTCAGAATGACTATCATCAATAAATCAACAAACAACAAATGTTGTCAAGGATGTGGAGAAAAGGGAACCCTTGTGCACTGTTGGTGGGAATGGAGATTGTCAGCCACTGTGGAACGCAGTGTGGAGTTACCTCAAAAATTAAAAGTGATTTGATTTTTAAATGAACAAATGTTTTTCATGTCTCACCTCACTGACCTGTTTGTGCCACTTTACACTGCTCAAGTCTCTCTTGAAAATATCTCTTCTAGTGGCTTTTGGGGTTCCACTCTTGGTCCTGCTTCTCTTCTTTCTGTTCTGTCCCCTTCCTTGGCTCATCTTCTCTGCTTGCCTTAAGCACTGGAGTCCTCAGGGGTCATGTCCTCAGGTCTCTGCTCCGTTGATTCTCTGAGTGCTCTCACCTGTAATTATGGTTTTAAGTCCAGATGCTCCTCAATTTATGATGGGATTACATTCAGATCAATGTATTGCAAGCTGAAAATATCATAAGTCAAAAATACATTTAATACACCCAATTGACCGAACATCATAGCTTAGCCTAGCCTACCTTGAATGTGCTCAGAACACGTACATTAATGTATAGTTGGGCAGTTATCTTGAGTTTCATCTCAAGAGTAAGTGCCTTCCTCTTCTTCTCACCAGAAGCAGGAGACACAGCTGGGCGTTTTGTAGATGTGAAAACACAAAACACCATATTTAAAAAATGCTGACAACATAGTACACGGTAGAGTTGTTTATCTTCGTGATGGTGTGGCTGACTGGGAGGTGCAGCTCATGGCCACTGCCCAGGATCATCAGAGTATTGTACCGCATATTGCTAGCCCGGGAAAAGACCAAAGTTCAAAATTCAAAATACAGTTTCTATTAAATGCATAAACTGTAAAGTTGCAAAATCATAATTTGAACCATTGTAAATCAGGGATCATCAGCTATATGCTAATGATGCCCCAATTCATTTTTCTTTTATTCACGTATTCATTTATTTAACAAATATTTCTGAGAATACATTGCTTAGTATGCATCAACCATTATTCTAGGCTCTTGGGATACAACATTAAACAAGTCATGCTAAGATCTCTGCTTTCAGAGCTTGCATTCTGGTAGCAGGATGGGAAGGGGACAGAAAATATGAATAAACATAAGAAAATAAGAAAAAAGTATGATGCATTAAAGGAAAAAAAGGAGAAGCAAAACAAGGTGAGCAGGATAAAAGTGCTGGTGGGCCGGGGGATGTTACATTTAGATAGGATGAGCAGGGTGGTCCTCATTGAGAAGGCGCCATTTGAACAAAGCTTTGAGCTGTGCAGCTGTCTGTGGGAAGAGCATCCAGGCAGAGGGAATTACCAGTGCAAATGCCCTGAGGTGCATTCAAGGAACCACGAGGAGACCTGTGTGGTTATAGCAGAGTGATCTCAGGGAAGACAAGTAGAGATGAGATCAAATTAAAATGGGGGGTGAGAAGATCATGTAGGGCCCAGTGGGCTATGGTAAGACTTTGAATTTTGTTCTGAGTGACCACGTAACATTGCAGGGTTTTGAGCAGAGCAGTGACTTATCTAGCTTATAGCCTAGAGAGCCCTCTCCTGTCTCCAGATTGGTATATTCAATTGCTGTTTGGATGTACCATGAAAATAAGTGCAGTTGGTCCTCATTATTCGTGGAACCCATATTGGTGAATTTGCCTACAAGCTAAAATGTATTTGCAATTCACAAATATCACTTGCCATGCTTCCCTGGTCACTGCGGACATGCACAGGGCAGTGAGCAATGTTGACTGCATGTTCTCAGCTGACGTGGAACAAGGAAGCTCCGCCTTCTTATGTCAGCTCTCACCCTGAAAACAAGTGTGTTTGGTGGCCTATTTAGTACCACAGTTGTTGCATTTTTGTGCTTTGTCTGGGTGATTTCAGTGTTTAAAACATTTTAAAAATATTTTTAAAATTAATTTTGAGAGAGAGAGAGAGAAACATTGATGTGAGAGTGAGACATGGATCTCCGTTGCCTCCTGCATGCCCCCTACCAGGGATCAAGCCCCCAGCCCCCGCATGTGTCCTGACTGGGAATCGAATCAGCAACCTTTTGGTGCATGGGACATGGCTCAACCAACTGAGCCACACCAGCCAGAGCTGATTTCAGTGTTTCAAAAGGCCCCCTAGTGTAGTGCTGAAGCACTGTCTAGTGTTCCTAAGGGCAAGAAGACTGGGGCTGTGACAAGACAGTTTCCCCCCACCCCAACTTCTCTTGAAAATATAGTTCCTAATTTTTTCTTGAATTTGCTGGTTGCACAACAAGCCTCCAGGATGCAGTCTTGCATGTGACAGAGAAGATGAGGCACGTTCGCTACAGTTTTGACATTATGCCCTGGTGGCATTTCTTTCTCATGTCTGTTTTCCTTTAGTCCGAGACTGTTAAACACTTCCCCATCATGTGCGCAGCTGGCGAGGGCCGCTCACCACGGTTCGGGTGGCCTGCGGTCCACGTTGGTATCCAATGATCCTAGGACTTCTAGTCCCTGGAAAGCCCCGATATCTTATCAGGAGGACGCAGGACGTTTTCCCAATGCTTACTTTGCTTCCGTTTTTTAGGTGTGATTGAATTCCGCAAAAGCCTCTCAAGGGAGTGAAAGAATGTTTTTTGACAAGCACTTGAATCCTCTGTTTGTCAGATTCCACTTTTACTGGGTGTTTGGGCTGCTTTCTACCACGTGGTGCCTGCAGGCTCCCAGTCTCCCTCCCAAGCTCGTATATCGTGGGTGTCCCCTCACTGCCGGACCCCCAGCCCACATAATGGCATAATTTACCGCTTTTCAACCCCTTCTCCATCTCTGAGCATATTTGCAGAACGGAGGACTTCTTTCACGCCTGCTCCTGAATTGATCCATACTTCACCTGCTTTATTCTCAGGTCTGGATCACTAGTAATGTGGCCCTTGGGGGCTACAGTGCCCTCAGTAAGACACTGCTATCCCCATGGTGTTCACCGAGACAGAGTGTTTGGGGTGCTGATGTGTGCAGGTCACACCCCACTCATGCACTGCACACTGCCCATCTTTTAATTTTCTTTAGCACCGCAATGTGAGTGACGTTAGCAGTTTCAGAATGAAATTTGGGACTACCAAGACTTGTAGTACAGAACATAAAATTCCTGGAACTCTTCCCCAAATTGACCACCATCACTAACAGCCCCCTCTCCCTGGTCATGTCTTACCTGAGGCCCCAGCCGGCTGCTGGGTTGGTGTGTGGAGTTTTCTTCTCAAAGACAATTTCTCCACCTTGTTCATTATTGAACTTGAAGCCTCCACCCTGCCTGTCAGGTTGTTCAAAGGAAAACGCACATTTTATTCCTTTATAACGCAGAGTAGTTTATCTTCCTTCTGTCTCAACTGTTCTTTCCAGCACCACGTTGGGGCCTGAAGTGCCCATGGGTTGTCCTACCAAACAAAGGGGCAAACTTCTCCCTCGCTCTCTTGATTTTGCCAATCCCCTCAGACTATGAAACTGATTATATTTACTTTTCGTATTTAAAATGAGTAAGGTCCTTTTCCCTTATGGCACCCAGATTATACCCTTTCAAATATTCACCCACAGTTTTATATTTCAAATAGTTTGTCCTTATTGGCCTATTACAAAGAAGACGCTTCAAACTTATGAATCTATGGCCATTTCAGCTACAACTGATCCACTAATTCATACCTATTACAACAATTATGACAATTGTCATTGATGACAAAGGAAATGATGAAATCATTATTAAGTCCTGGCATGTAATGTATCTGTTATAAATACATTTGATAGCTCATAATTATACATTCATTATTCTATAAAAGAATCTTTCCTGTAGACTCCCATACTTAGGATGGATTTAGCTGGTGCAGGGCCCCAGAGCAGTGTGCCAGCCAGGACATGTGTTGATTGGTCCACTGTGACTTTTCCGATTGATAGGCGTCCTGCTTAATATTTGTAATGTCACCTTTGTCCACACTCACGTCTGGCATCAAACAAAGAATTGGAAATAAAATCAGCCTAACTTCTAATTACTTGGAATACATATATCCTAGTCATTAATTTTTTTTTTTTTCTTATCCTCACCTGAGGACATTTTTTTTTTTTGTTCAGATAGAGTGGGAAGGAGAGAAAGGAAGAGAGAGAGAGAGAGAAACATCGACATGAAAGGGCCACATCGAGTGGCTGCCACCCGCACAACCAACCAGGGCCGGGGACAAACTGCAACCTAGGCACATGCCCCCAGCGGGAACCGAACCCGGATCTCTCCGGACCGCAGGCCGACGCTCTAACCGCTGAGCCAAACCGGCCAGGGCTATCCTAGTCATTAATTTATTGGATTTGGTTTAACCGATCAGGTACATGGTATTGGAACAGATGTATTGAGTATGCAGATCCCTGTCTTAGAGGTTGGGACTGTGTATTCAGGGAACAGAAACCCTAATTGGACAGACAGGATTATCCCTCATAATGAGCACTTTATGCTTTTGTGTGTGATGCGTGTTTTCCCGGGCCTTACTTACTCTTGGTTTCTGATTTCCAAGACTATTTGTCTTGGGTTTCTGGTGGCCCACTCACTCCTCAGTGGTAGTTCATTGGGCCATGGTGGCTACTGTGGTTTTCCTGCCCCTGTCTGCATGGCCCTCCTGGGTTGGCAGGGGGCCTGTGTTTCCCGCCTGGACCTGCGGGGGGCAGAACTGGGTGACAGCTGTGGGCTGAAGAAGAAAAGGGAACCACAGACAGCATCTCAGATAGAGTGTCAAACCCAGTGGAACATTTTAGAGACTGGGTAGGAAGCAAAACTTAGATCATGCTGACAAAGGAGATCAAGCAGGAAAAGAGCCCGGAGACATTTTTGAGGCCATGATCTGTGGAAGGCGGAGTCTTTCATGGGGGCAATGGGAAGGGGTGGCGCTGGTGACTTGGGGTAGGAAGGAACTGTGAAAGGCTGGCGATTTTTCCCATTTCTTTTATCATTGTTGGCATCTTCGTTCAGCAGAGGGTCCTGTTCACATCTCCAGGACACACTGCTCCTGAAGCTGGAAAGAAGCCCCCCAAGGGACTGCACATCTTTTCCGACATGGTGTGATCTGATATCTAAGTGATGGTAGATCTCAAGTCTTCTACTTTTAATGTTATTATCCCTTCCCTGATGAAACTTCTAACAACTTTTCAAGGGAGCTCGCCACCTGTGACACCGCCCAGAACTACCCTCACACCACTGGGCTGTATGGGGTCCCACATGCTCTTGTTTCTAGTGTGCTCTCTGTCTTTCTAGGGCATCCCATTAGTGGACACTTCCCTGTGGGTTGGGCGGCCATCACTTTCCTCTCTGTCTAAAAGTCATATCCCAGTGTCCTGGGGCCAGACCTTCAGCCTATGAGTCCCTGTTGATCTGACATAATTCTTGTACCCAGTTTCCTACAGCTTACTCACGATGTTCAGTGGGGTCCCCACTCTGGCAGCTCAGATGGTACAGAGGTGGAAATGTAAGAGAGAATATAGTGACTATTTAGTCTGAGGCTCTGTTATATCTGTGAATGTCAAGAGAACAGGGAGTCTCCAGCCCAGGTTTGTGCTTCTTTCCTATGTTTTAATATAATTTCTATATAATGTCTGTCCCCTGCCTCCCTGTCCCTTGCCCCAGTTCTGGCTTGTCAGCCTAATGAAGTGACCTCAGCACTGATTATTTCCTCCCTTTCGCTTTGAGTACCACTTCTACGTGTTAATGTCTCTCTCAGTAGGAGCGAGGTGAAGAGTTCTCAGCAGAGGGTCCTCAGATACACCTCTGGTCACTGCGATGATGCCGATGATGCCGGCTCAGTTTAGCAGGAGCTGGTCAAAGGATCGCTGCATGGTGTGCAAGCCTGTCACCTGCTGTCAGTCAAGGGCAGTGCACTTCAGGCTGTGATGGCATTCCAGGAAGGAGGCCAGACAGGAATGTTTTCCTTCTGTTTGAAAATCACAAGATCCGGGTTGTCCTCGGTAGCAGGGTGGACACTGCTAGTCTGATAAAATGTCCGTATTTCCACATTCTCACAATCATTGCCGTCTCTGTTGAGAGAGAAAAACGAACCAGCTGAGACCCTCCTCCAACCCCCATGAATGCTGATGCTCTGGTTTGGGAGTCTGAGCTCCATGCTAGAAATGACATCAGGGTAATATAAGGACTGATGCACAATAAGAGAGTGCATCATGGCTAATGGGCTCCTTGGAGCAGAGTAGAGAGCCCTGGGCTGACCATCAAGAGATGAAGGCCCTAGGCCACCCCTGCCGTTACCTGTCTACTGTCTCAGTTGGTTCAGGCTGTGTGGTTTATAAATAATAGCATTTTATTTCTCACAGTTCTGGAGGCTGGAAATCTGAGATTAGGGTGCCAGCATCGCTGGGTTCTTATGAGGGACCTCATCCAGGTTGCAGTCTGCTGACTTCTTATTGTATCCTCACATGGCAGAGGAGACTAGGGAGCTCTCTGGGGTCTCTTTTATAAGGACACTACTCATGAAATCACCCTTATGACCTGATTGCCTCCCAAAGTCCCCACCTCCTAATACAGTCATCTTGAGGGGTAGGATTTCAACAGATGACTTTTAGGGGAGGAATACAAACATTTAATCTAGAGCAGTCAACCTATATTTGGGTCCTATTATTCATGTCTGTGAAATGAAAGGATCAACATAGATAATTTCTAAATTCCCTCTCAGCTGAAATGTCATGGATTTACTGTTTCTTCAATAAAGCACATGGAGAGATTTTTATATATTTTTATACAAGATGCCAACATATGGATTGTGGTTACCACAACTCGGTGGTTTGAGAGTGGGTGGGATGTCATATATTTGATATGTACTAGGAACTAGGTGCCTTGTGATATGTTAGCGCGCTCTGTTCTACCCTAAAACTTTCTTTAGAACATCGATGGAGATATAGAAAAAGTGCATCCTCTGTGTGGGTGGTTGATGCCTGAGAGACACGGCAAGACTGAATGAGGATTAGATGTGTCTTGATCTTGTTTTTTTCCTATTGTCCCCGACTTCCAATGCACAACTCTCTTAGTTTCTGAGAGAATCCTAAATTGAGAAGTATATGGGAGATCTGGGCTCAGCAGTAGCATTTGGAAGAGACACTTCAGGCTACAATTATTTTTTTGGGGGGGTCATGGATCCCTTGAGCACCTGATGAAGCACACATATACACACACAGATAAGCACACATACATACTTTTTTTTTTTTTACATACCGATTCAAGAAATTTATATATCCTGGAAGCCCATCCATTAACTCAGTGTTAAGAATCCCTGACTTAGGGGATTCAAACAATAGCTTGATGTAGTCACAAAAAGTCTCCTGGGATCGTGAATGGAATTAAGTAGAGTGTTCAGTGATTGTCCAGATCTAATCTTTCCACATAAACTATCACTTGGGATTTATACTCTGCTTTCAGGTGACTCTTTCCGGAGATGTACCCAAACCAGACACTTTCACAGGAGAGTGGCCTTGGGATCTTGTCATATACAGAAAAGCCAAGGAGCCTCAGAAAGCTTGTAGAGAACAAAGGAAATGGAGGAGAAAGAAGAAAGTCATGGGCAATGCTTAAATTAGGACCCTGAAGACTCAAGGAAGTGGACTCGAAGATTCAGGATAATTTTCACAAGAGAGATTGGGATTCAGGATAACGCTCAGTTAACCAGAAAGCTGTTTATAAGAAATGTTTATTCCCTTAGAGCTCAGGTTAGTTGGGGTTTTATTGCACTGACCTGGTTGCATGAGTGACTGTGTATGGCAGACTCTGATTCTGTGGGGTAAGCCTGGTGACCTCGGATGGATGTGGAGGCTGGATCAACCAAACATGCGCACTGCAGGCTGCTTAGATGGGTGTTCAAGGTCACCCAGGAGGTCCTGTCCCTTAATATCTACCCAGTGTCTCTACCCTCCACGCTTCCCCAATACCATAATGCTCTGGACGGTTCTGACCATAAGCTCAGAAGTGTAGTATAAATGTAACTTCCTTTATCTTTTAATATAACAGTATATCTTTTAACTTAAGTCCCTACTCTGTCTATTTAATCTAGTTATTTCCAGGTAAGTCTGGTCATATCTGGTTTTCCAGATCATTTTGGATATAAACTCAATCAATTCAGGATTTCTCCTTTTTCTCTAGATTCTGATGTTGATGTGGATGGAAGAGAAGGGGGTTATGAGGTATCCAGATGTTGGAAGGGTCATCTGGGTCTTAGTTATTGACCTTGAATGAGATGTACATCATCTTTAATGTTTTTGAGTCACTGGTCTCTGTTTCTACCAATATCCACTGAAAGGTGTGTTCACTCCCTGCCACACAGTGGTGGGCAAAGTAGGTGTCCAGTTGTTCGTATGGCAAAAAGACATGCAGGTTATGATTATAATAATATAGGAATAGACTCTGTGTTTCACGCACTCACAACTGTAAACCTATTTTGCTCACTCCTGTGTTTACATTCTGTTAGTCTTTCAGGTTTATAGGTCCTTGTAATCTACTTCCAAGACTCTGAGGGACTGTTCACATTTTTTTCGGCGGAGGGAGGACTCTGTCTTAAGTCCCATTTCTGCCCCAAAACATCGTACTGTAAATTCTACTCTATTTCTCTTCTACCATGATGCTGCAGGGAGCCTTTCTTACTGCCCTAAAATATAAGGCATTGGGGTCCTTTGTTCTTAAATTCCCCAGTTTTGTCTGGTACTTCTGCCCCTCCCCCAGTTCAGCAGAGGACTGAGCGATCCACCAGAAAGTTTGCACCTACTTTTTTTTAACTCTCTGACTTTAATTCTCCACCGCCAATCTAGTCTAGATTAATTCTCTCCCCGTCAATCTAGTCTAGACCCTGGCATTCCATATATTCTCTTTTTTTTATTTGAAGAAGCTAACATTTTATGCTCTGTATTCTTTCCAGCTTAAGCTTGCAACCAAAAAACCCCATAAGTTTGCAAATAAAAATCCATAACTTTTAAGTCTTTGCTAAAATTTTTCAAAATTTATTCAGAAGCTCAAAAGGATTGTGAACCTGTTTCTATGTATTCTGGGTAATTCCTCCCAGGAGGTAACACTTGCCACTGAATCAGAGAATGTAGATAAAAAATTTTGATAAGAAAGTATGGAGGTGTGAGGTTACAGAAACAGCTAAGAGGATCCCATAATACAATGGGATATATATTCATTTATTTAACTTAAGTCCATTTCCCATTGACATAAATATCTCTTGGCAGAAACAAAACAGGGAATTCATCATCAGTCATTATTAGCAACTAGATGTGAGTTAGTTTCTCTTCTTTTCACATTCTGAGTCTGAGAGCAATTGACAGCGGAGAGTGGGTTAGGATAAGGGCAGAGGGGAGGACAGGTGTGGTGGAAGGCAGGGGAAGCCAGGGGACATGTTATGGGTAGTGGAAGGTTAGGATAGAGGATTTAGGAGAGGGAAAAGGAAAAAGGCAGCACATGAGGGGCACTTCACATATTCCTCAATTATGCCAGAGTGGGGGAAACATGAGGTCAGTACATTCAGGCAGAGGACGGGAGAGAGAGGTCTGCGGTCAGAGCCAGGTCAAGAATAAATAACCTCTTTCACCCAGTCCCCCAAAAGCCCTTCCCTCTGGCAACCACTAGTCCACTCTGTCTATGAGTTTGTTTTAATTTCATTTGTTCAATTATTTTGTTCTTAAAAAATTTTTTTATTCCTTTATTGATTTTTAAAGAGAGAGGGAGGGAGAGGGAGAGAGAGATAGACACATCGATGAGAGAGAATCGACTGGCCGCCTCCTGCGTACTCCCCACTGGGTATTTGGCCCACAACCTGGGCATGTGCCCTGACCGAGAATTGAATCTGTGACCTCTTGGTGCATGGGTTGATGCTCAACCTCTGAGCCACACTGCCTGGGCTATTTTGTTCTTTAGATTCCACACATAAATGAAATCATATGGTATGTCTTTCTCTGACTGACTTATTTTACCTCTAGGTCCATTCAGGCTGTTGCAAATGGTTAAGATTTCAGTCTTTTTTATAGCCCAGTAATATTTCATTGTATATATGTACTACCACTTTTTTATCCACTCGTTTATTGATGGGCACTTGGGCTGCTTCCAGATCTTGGCTATTGTAAATAATGCTGCAGTGAACATAGGGGTGCATATATCTTTTCAAATTAGCTTTTTGGATTTCTTCAGATAAATATGCAGAATTTGAATTGCTGGGTCATAAGGTAGCACTATCCTTAATTTTTTGAGGAACCCCCATATTGTTGTTCATAGTGGCTACCAATTTGCAATCCCACCAACAGGGAAAAGTGTTCCCTTTTCTCCATGTCCTCGCCAACATGTGCTGCTTGTTGATTAATTGATGATAGCCATTCTGACAGGTGCGAGGTGATATCTCATTGTGGTTTTCATTTCTCTGAAGATTAGTGATGCTGAGCATCTATTGGCCATCTCTATGTCCTCTTTGGAGAAGTGTCTGTTCAGGTCCTCTGCCCATTTTTAATTGGATTGTTTTTTTTAGTGTTGAGAAGTATGAGTTCTTTATAAATTTTTTATACTAACCCCTTATCAGATGTATCATTGGCAAATGAAAATGTCTTCTTCCATTCAGTATGTTGTCTTTTCATTTTGTTGACAGTTTCCCTGGATGAAAGAGGTGAGGGTTTAAGAAGTACAAATCGTCACGGGGATGTAAAATACAGCACTATAGGGAATATAGTCAATAGTATTGCGACAACCATGGTGCCAGGTGGGTATTGGAAATATTGGGGGAACGCTTTGTAAAATACATGATTATCTAAGCACTATGCTGCACACTTGAAACCAATACAAAATAATATTGAAAATAAACTGTAATCGAAAAATAAAAATGAAAATAAACATAAAACAAATAAAAAAAAAGAATTGACTCAGTGATTTGTAAAAGTATATAGGAGACATTCAAATTTCCAGGTGACTCAGAGTGATGGAAGTAATCTTCAATAAGACAGAAGTCCAAGCAGCAACAGAAAAATGAACCTGAGTGGGGATGCCCCAGTCCAGTGAGAAGATAAGCTGTTTGGAAATACAGGAAGAAAGATTAATGCTAGCATGACCCGAACCCATTTCGGGGCAGAGGGTTCTAGGCTGGCAGATGGACAGGTGGGGGTTGGGCAGGGGTATGACATTCTAAATTTAGAGCTTTTACATCTAAAACGAGACAAAGTAGAATCATTCTTTTACTACACATGACTGAGAAAAACAGCTGGGTCCCGTCTTCATGTTCTTTTCAGTGTTCTGCATTCTGCCTCCCTGCTCTGTGCCTGTGTGAAGAAGCAGAGTGCTTCCCACACCTTTGTTTTGCTCACAAACATCAGAAAGGGTGGCATCAGTGGATAGGCAGGAAAAAGAAGAATTCAGCTTCTTTCCTGAAAGCGCCTCGTGTTCTGAGTTTCTGATTTTCTTTTTAGGGTATCTTCACTAAAACCATTCTATCACATGATGGCAGCAGAGATATAACATACATTTATAAGCTAGGATGCATGGATGCATCCCAGTGGGGGAAAACATCTAATTTATGTTTGTCCATGTATTTTTCCTTGGTAGGTGTTTGTGTTCTAAGTTCCGGGAGGCATCCAACATAGAAAGGCCTTGTAATTCCAGACGGGATTAATATAGACAATATTTCGTTCAGGAAGTGAAACCATAAATAAGAGAAGGTGCTTTTAAACAGCCTCTGAATTTTTTTTTTTTTACCCTCACCTGAGGACATTTTTGCATTTATCCTCAGATAGAGCGGGAGGGAGAGAGGGAGGAAGAGAGAGAGAGAAACATCGATGTAAGAGAGACACATTGAGTGGCTGCCACCCACACGACCCCAACCAGGGGCCGGGGACAAACTGCAACCGAAGTACGTGCCCTTAGTGGGAACCGAACTTGGGACTCTCTGGTCCGCAGGCCGATGCTCTAACCGCTGAGCCAAACCAGCCAGGGCCAGCCTCTGAATTTTTTGAGATGCTACTCAAGTGCTCAAAAGACTCAGACTTTCCCTTTTCACATTATCTTAATCCTGACTCTGAATTGCTTCTGTTTTCCTCAAAGGAAATCTCTGTCGGGTCCTAATGGGTGATGAGGCAGCAGGGGGACCATGGAATCCATTAGGATGGGTCTCAAAGCTTTGTTGGGGAGATCTGTGGTTGCCACTCTCTCTGGATGTGGCTTCTCAAGCCACAGAAGGATTCTGTAGAATAACCAGTCTTCTTTGACAATGCCAGATTTTCTCCTGAGGGAGAACTCAAATACCAATGAGATTCATTTTTTTTTTTTTTTATCCTCACCGGAGGACATTTTTCCATTTTTTGTTCAGATAGCGTGGGAGGGAGAGAGGAAGAGAGATAGAGAGAGAAACATCGATGTGAAAGGGACACATCGAGTGGTTGCCTCCCTCACGACCCAACCAGGGGCGGGGACAAACTGCAATTGAGATACGTGCCCTTAGCGGGAACCGAACCCGGGTCTCTCTGGACTGCAGGCCGACGCTCTAACCGCTGAGCCAAACCAGCCAGGGCGATTCATTCATTCTTCAAACACAAGAATGGTGTGTACTCTCCACCACACACTGGGAACTGATACCAGCCAGCACTGAGTGACAGCCAACCACGGGTCATGGTGCTCCAAGTTCTTCACACATATTGCCTCATTGGATTCTCTCTACTCTGCCATGAGGTCATTACCAGCAATATCCCCATTCACCTTACAGGTGAGGAAACCAAGGCACACGAAGGTAGCGTCACAAAATCGAACAGCCAGTCAGAGACAGATTCATGATTAGCAGCCAGCCAGTCTGACTTCAAAGTCCACACTACTAACCCCCAAACTGCAGGAGACAAAGGGTCTGTCCTCAGGTCGTTTATGATCTAGTAAGGAAGGAAAGCTTACAGTCTACGGCAGACATGCTAAATCAAAGAGATGACATTTTGGTGACACATTGGATGTGACTCACGAGAAAAGGTTGGCCCAGAACACAAGCCAGCTCATTAAAGGTTTATAGTTTATGCAGGGAAACATCTGGAGACAGGAAATTCTGCCACCTAGAGAGTGAGATGGACATTTCCTTTCCTCCCATCACCCTGGACATCCCAAGGTCTTCATGGGAACTTCGGTAAGAATATGAGGATAGTTAGTCAGTTTCAGAGATTTCGATTGGAGATTCGATTTGGAGAGAAAGATAGTGGCTAATGGCCTGTATTTTGGGAAACATTTTGGCTAAGTGCTTTTGTGGGTGCTTTTGAGTGTTTTTCACTTTCACCATTTTAAATTTTTTTCATTACATGCCTACCAGGAGTCCCCTTTGAATCTGGAAAGCTCAGAGATAATAAGCAGCGGACCACATAGCTGTGGTGCTGAATTCAAGGGTGAGAAAGGAACCTTCAGATCTCCTTCTGCTTTGTCCCTTTCAGCTCACTAGGGATACGAAAGGTGGCCAGGAGTCAGGCTGGAAGCTCTGTCCAGGAAGGGAGAGTCTGCGTTTATCTGAAGCATCTCTTGGGCTGTAAGTCTCAGGAACCAGGTTGAGGCAGATGGAGCATATAAAACCAACACCAAGCTCTTCATATGAAATCACAGGGAAATTAATTCTCTGCCCGAATAGCAAAGGTGTCATTAAATCATATTCTGGGTGAATCCAACATTCTGTTTATTTTATATTTTCCAGTTACATTTTATGTTAAGAATAACTTGGAGTCGTTTAGTTCCTCTTGTCCTAGAAAAATCTTATTTTGGGACAATTTTAGTCCTCTCTGTTTTTACTTTTCTACATTTTGAAATTTGCATGGGTGAATTAGAAATCAGATATCTAAAAACACCTGCTTTCTTTATACTTTTAGAGAGAAGACGTGTCCAGTTTTAACGGTCTGAAGTCTGAGAAAAACATCTTCAAAAGATAGATTATTGAATTGTGGCCATTTTTAGGGATTGTGACATTAAATGGTGCAAAGGATACTCAAAATGACAAAAATCCAAGGAATAAAAATAATGCTTAACTTCCATTTTACTGTTGAACCATTTGAACTATTAAAAGTGAGAAAATTTATTACAGTGCAACAGTTTATGTTTTCCCATTTCTAAAGGGATAAAGAAAGAAATGGGGCCACATTTCTCTGAAGATAAATGGCTTGAGTCAACAGAGACACCATTCACTGAAAGCTATAATGAGTAGGGGCAGAATATACAACCACTTTGCACTGAATACAGTAGCTGTTGGACTATCTGCATTTTACAGGGTGGAAGAATAAGCATCTTCACTTGCCCTGACTTATTCTCTATTCAGTGCACGTAGTCTGCCTCTCAACACCATTTGCTGATGTTCTAGATATTTCCTTTTCTTTTTGTAGTAGCCAAGGAGCAGATTGGCTTAGAAGGCCAACCTGAGGTAGGGGTGGTGGTGGTGGAGGGAGAAGGCAGGACTTGCCCTTATCATTTTGACCAAATGGCTATCTGTGTCTGTGTGAATCTAATACCCTAGAAGTGAAGCTTTTAGTCTTTTGTCCTCTTTTTGTTGTTGTTGTGAATCCTCACCTGAGGCTATTTTTCCATTGATTTTTTTAGATAGAGTGAGAGAGAAGGAGAGAGAAACATTGATGTGAGAGAGATACATTGATTGGTTGCTTCCCGTACAACCCTGATCAGGGCTGGGGATTGAACCTGCAACTCAGGTGTGTCCTTGACCGAGAATCGAACCCAAGACCCTTTGGTCTGAGGGCCGACACTCTAACCACTGAGCCAAACCAGTCAGAGCTGTTCTCATTTTTAATCTCTATATTGTCAAGCATTAAGAATAAATAAAATGAATTATGAAATAGAAGAAGGATGCTGTGCCCCTGGTAAGATTGCTCTCAGGTTGCATGTACATAGTCAGTTAAAGTTCTTTTCTATGGAAGGTGCATCTGTATGTCCTACAGAGAGAAAGCTGCCCATTTTCAGTCAACCCTTGCCATGATTCAGAGACTCATGGAGGGCCTAATAGGACTAACAGGACCGTTAGCTCTGACATGAGCTCAAATGATAAATCAGCCTCTGAAGAAGTGTCAAGTAGTAAGTCCCACAGTCTCAGTGGTTTGGAAAGCAGAAGGCCTTCTAGTCAGTTCTGTTCTGTTTATTGTACTCATCAGAATTCAGAAGTAAGCAGAATAAGTTATCATCTCTTTTCACTGTGTGAATTCTTTCAATGGGCCTTATAGAATTCTGTGCAAAGGAGCAAACCCACAGCCAGTTCTGGGCTGGTACTCATCTCTCAAAAGGGCTCTGGAGGACAAGACCTTCTCCCTGTAATGGGCCAGCCACTCCCAAGACACAGTGACTTCCCGTTTTCTGGAAACTATTCTCTCCTCATCAGCAGGCGTGGGCTTCCCGGTCCATGATTGTTCTGCATGACTCTTCTCCTTGGGAAGAACTAACTCTATCAGGGTTGGAAATTTGTCTCCAACTGAGAACATTCTCTTTTGTAGGATTTGGAATAGAGAGAAGGAGAAAGAGAGGAAGAGAATGATAGTGAACTAAAAACACACAATATTGTAGCTCAGTGGTTGAGCATTGACCCATGAACCAAGAGGTCACCAGTTCGATTCCTGGTCAGGGCACATGCCCAGCTTGTGGGCCTGATCCCCAGTGGGGGGCATGCAGGAGGCAGCCAACTGATGTTCTCTCTCATTGATGTTTCTATCTCTCTCTTCCTCTCCCTCTCTCTCTCAAATCAATAAAGAAAACAAATTAAAACACACACACACACACACACACACACACACACACACACACACAAATACACAATATTAGGGTTATGGGAGAGCCATATTCCCCTACTTTCAAAAGAGAGAAAGCTGATCTAGAGTAAAAGTGAGAAAAAGCAACGGTAGATTTCCAGTTTTTTCCCTCTTTTTTTTTTTTTTTTTTTAATAATCCCTATACCTCTCTAATAAATTGTCCCAATTCATTTTATCTAGATCTAATTGGTTTCTGTAACTTGCAATCAAAGGATCCTAATTAAAACACTGACTAAGGAAGACACTTATAATTTATTGGCTTGTGCGTTTATTTCCAATAATTTAAAATATGAATCGGAAAAATAGTTTTTATTCAACTTGATATAACTTCAGAACAGGAAAGCCAGGTACAGACTAAACACTGCATAAGAATGTGCTTTGGATGTAATACAGGATAGATACGAACATCTGCCTCTTGCTGGCTTTAGCAAAGTGGGTATATTATTTAACCTTTGAGTTTCCTTAACTTTAAAGTGGAAATCATATGCTTCTCATAAGACTGTTGTTAAATGCAATGACCTACAATATGTAAAGCAGCTAGCTAGCATAATAAAGGCACTCTTCCTAGTTATGGGAAGCTTTCGATGGGGCGAAAACTATTAATTTGCTGGTTTTGTTTTTTTGGTCCTGCTCAGTGTTGGTTCAGGAACTGGCCAGGACTGAATCCAGGCATGGAGGAAACATGATGTCTCCAAGCAGAGTCTGGAGGGGCTGGGGGTGCAGATGGGCTGTGGATGTTGGATGGGGAGGAGATGGAAAGAATATTGAGGGGCTCATACAAGCTTCAGCTACCTGACCATTTTGGGGTTGACCAGCCCAAGCTGTCAGGTCCACAAGAGTGATAAGAAATTTGCAATAATCACACTACAGGGATGGTTCCCCTTCTCAGGTTCTGATGCATTTTTATGTTACTCTGCATTGATGTTCAGCACCCATGTTTCATGGAGCCTCTTAAGCAGACTTTCTCAATCTCAGTCCTATTGCCATGTGGGGCCCACAGTTCTTCATTGTGGGAGCTATTCTGTGTATTGCAGGCATGTTTAGCAGCATTTATGTCCTTTATTCACCAGTTGTAACAATAAAACATGTCACAAATATCTGAGGACATTGCCAAATGGCCCCTGGGGTGGAGGTGGTACAAAATCACACACGCGTAAGAATCAGTGTTCATATATATTTTACAGATTTTTAACTCTGTTTTTAATCAGGAATGCTAATAATAGACAAAGCAATCAGTAGGAAGGTAAAAGGTACTCCTTTATTTCCACTCTTCTCCCACTTCTTATTCTTACAGACCTGGCTCTGACTGCACCACGTGACAGGGCTGAGTTTGGAATGAGAAGACCCGAGTTCAGATCCTTTTGCTGCCTCCTACCCGGTTGTGGGACTTGGATGATGATATCTGAGTTAGGGGGACCTAATTCTCAGCTCTCTGGATTCTGATTGATAAAAAAGACACAAAGATCACTAGCCATATGGTGATCAAAGATTTGGGTCAATATCCAGGCAGTTGCAAAATCACACCTAAATGCCTGGTCATGTGCATGTGTGGACTGTGGTTTATTTGGGGGTTTGCTTTGACCCACAAGAAGCAGTGAGCCTCCGTCCCTCACTGGACACAGGTGCCACTTACACACTTAATTGAAACTCAAGACCTGTTAGAAACCTATTAGAGAGCAGCGCTTAACTCATCCGCAGATGACAGTCAAGCTGTTCTAGAGCCATACTGCGCATGTGCAAAGGATCTCGCCCTGGCTCCACCCTCTAGAACTACGGCCCAATCGGTGACAGCTCTCCCTGATCAAAGGAGCTCCTCCCCCTAGGACTCAGGAGGGAAGAGCCTGTGATTTAGGACTCGACTTTCTCCTTTCCAGATTTGTGGCTTTGGGGAGGAGTGGAGAACTCTTTCCCATAAAACAGAAAGGCAAGCAAGGGGGGAGAAGGCAAATGCCCCCCCTAAGATATGCATCATTTTCCCTCTTTATAATTGGGGTGTGTGCAAAAGAAAACAAACACAATGTATGGGATTGATTATCAGCAGATATTATTGTTGTTTTAAACAGGGGTTTGGTGGTTTGTCTAGCTAAAAATCAACAGCGTTCAAATTAAAAAAGGCCCTTCCTTTAATTCACCTCTTCCCACCCGCATCTTGGACAACAAAGAGACTATGTTACAGGTATCTGAGGCCCAGTAGGACCAACCAGGGGTTAGATGACTGAAGGTTCAAGAGTGCGTTTGATCTGGGAGTTATGCAGAGCAGGGAGGTCATAAATTAAGCCCACTCCTTTAAGCAGTATTTAAATATTAGAAAGAAAGTTGGTGTAAATTCTTATGTAACCTTGAACAAGGGGCAGTGAACAGCATCTGTTTTGTGTTTTGTGTTTGGATTGCTGCAGGCTAGCTCCTGCTGACCCCTGATGACACAGATCGGCTTCTGGGTTGCTTGTATCTGCTTTTCATAGTTGATTTTGTCTATCATTAGAGCAGTAGCTCACTGTTGTCAGAATTTGTTTATCAAAAAATCCTGCAAACTTCCTGCTGAAAATCAAGATAGACCAAGACACCAAATGCTGAACTTTGAATAGCCTCTAAAACAGGAATAAATAGACTCTATGAGGACCTACAGCACATTTCTCTAAGTCATAAATAGTATTAACTAATGAACTTTACAATATCTATTTTTCAAATTTGACTTCTATTCTATTTTATTAAAAACAAACATTATTTTGTTCTGATTAGCTGAGGTTTTTATCAACTAACTTTTATTAAACTTATGTGATAAAATACATACTGGTACCACCTAAGTTCAACCAATATCAGTTAGAAATGAAAATTTTAGGAAGGGAATGAATTCTACCATTAGATTACTTTGTCAGGAACTCAACAAACTCAGTAGTAAACAAACAATTGAGGGAGAATACAGAAATACTATATTTCAGAAAACAGTTGTTCAAAATACCTACATACATCTTTGTCAACTAAATAAATTGCTTAGCCCAAAGAACTTAGCCTAGAGACTATGTACCCAAGATACGCTTCTGTCAAATAGTGTTTTAGAATTAGCATTGGGAGGACACTTCCTTTATCTGAAGCTAGAGCTAATTGAAAACAGCCATGATGGGGGCTACCATAGCTGAGGCAAGCAGTCTGGCATTTTGCTGGGAAGAGAGAGAGTTATACCTGGAGAAGTGTTCTCAGAAACTCATTCCAGGATCAGATGTCCCCAAAGGCCGATGGAGCCCAGGGTCTGTGCTCTTTTTATGCAGATTACATTTCTAATGTCCCTGTTACAGTGAAAACCCTTCCTGGAAGACAAGTATGCTGGAAATGCATCTGACCTATCGGGACAATGTCTGCTTTTCATTTCTCCCCATGGATTAAGAGATTTTCCTCCCTGTAACTGGGATAGTCTGGGAGGGCAGCTTCCAAGTTTGCTGGGTTAGGATGAAATAAGAGAAAATAGTGTAGTGTTTCCTGGGTCCAAATCCTGCTCAAATTTTTAACAGCTGTGTGACCTGGGGTGAGATTTTAATGAGATAATTTATTTAGAGTGCCACCGTAGTGCTTGACATGTAGTAAATACTCAATAAACTATCTAGTGTTCTATAATTTTTGAATTACTATTATTGAAACTCTGTTCTTTATGATTTACTAAAATCATGACCATTGAAAGTGTCCCCCTCCCCGGCCAGTGCTATGAAATGTGGGGGTTGGATGATCTGATCCCTATCTGTGGCACTCTGAGGCCTCACCTCTCTGCCCCCACACCAGATGGGTTCACTCAAAGCAGAGGAGAGACTTACCGAGTTGGACCCAGTGTGAGGAGGAGGATGGTTTCATCCATACTTTCCCCAGCACCCTCTGACTAGGTCATAGCAGACATCAGGATTGATGAGAATGGGACTGAAAGACCTCTTAGTCCCTAAATACCTCTTCACCACTTTGTCTCATGTCTGAAATTTCTACCACAGGTCACCTTTATGCCTAAGGGCAAGAGGAGTTTTGCAGGAGCAAAGGTAAGTTTGCCTAGTCCACCCTTTCTCTTTAGAGGTGAGAAAACAGGCAGAAAACTGAGCTCTCCCACATCTCAGCTATTGGTTTATTGTCAGAAATAGGTTCCTGGACAGGAAAGGCCATGGACAGCTTTTTTCCTTTTTTTTTTAAAAAAAATCCACACCTGAGGATATTTTTCCATTTGTCTTCAGATAGAATGGGAGAGAGGGAGAGAGGGAGAGAGGGAGGGATGGAGGGAGGGAGAGAGAACGAGAGAGAGGTGGGGAGAGAGAGAAACATCGATGTGAGAGAGACACATCAGCTGGTTGCCTCCTGCATGACCTGCACCAGGCCCGGGGCCGGACCAGAGCCAGGGACCGAACCACAACTGAGGTACATGTCCTTGACCGGAACAGAACCCATGACTCTTTGGTCTGTGGGCCGATGCTCTAACGGCTGAACCAAACCAGCCAGGGCGCCATGGACAGCTTTTAAGGTTTTAAAGTTTTTCCATATTTTACCTGGGTGGTCTCTACAGGAACAAACGCATAACATGCCAGCAATTTCTCAAGGCCTTGTGTTGAAATCCATGGACTTCCACTGGAATCCTGGCCTCAGGCTTTGGTGGTTCATATGTCATTCTCCACTTTAGCTATAGAAGCAGCAGGTGGAGAGAGAAAAAAAAAAGCCTGTTTAGAGCAGCCAGATTTTGTTTTGGTTGTCAGCTCAAACAGAAACTCCATCATTCTGGACCTGGCAGCTTGTTAGTAGAAAAGCCACCGGGAGCTCCGAGTTGGTAATTTAGAGCACAGAATTATTCCCCGATACAGCTGCAGAGCAGCAGGTGGCTGTGACTTAAGCAAACACTAGCTTTAAAAGAATGGAATAATGGAATAAGACACGGAGAACTTTATTTTCCCAATATCAATATGGCTAAGGACGCAAGAGTTCATTTCTTGTTCCTCTGGATTCTCTTTTCATTAACTTGCTTAGACATATAGGAGAGCATTTCACTCAATTTAATTCACTTTAACAAACACTCACTGAGCACCTCCTGAGTCCCAGACACAGTGCTAGGTTTTGGGAACTGTTATTCTCTACTTTAGGCCTGGAGACAGGCAGAAATATAGATTCATAATGAAGGAACAAAGATATTCCTTCAGAACACTGAACAAGAAGTGATTCTGCTTGTGAAGTGGGAGACGCCTTCTAGGAGACAGTGAGCAGAAGCTGAAGGAATAAATAGAGCAGAAATGGACTGGATTGGAGGAAGGGGGCTCCAGGCAGAGGGGGCTGTTGGGCAGAAATCTGAAGGATATCAGAGTGGTTGATTGTGAGAGGAAATAAAATAGAGATGTTCATTCTGTGTCTCTGTCTGATGGATGTGCTCATATTAAAAATTGCAAAGGGTTCTTTAGACTACCTGACCAAAGCATTTGCCACGGATACCCCAAACCACAAAGGTACACAGGACTTTTTTTTTTTTGTCATATGGCACGTGGAGAACAAAGAAAATTGTCCAAAGGAGATGGAGACTAAGAGAAGCTACGGACATAAATTTAGAGTAATATGAGTGTAAAAAGATAAATGGATCTAAAACAAATATAGGAAAATGAATAACTTCTATCTGTACATCTATTACTACTTCAAAGTTATAGTGAAAAAAAGTTACCCATAAGAGCAGTACAAATGCAAAACACCTGTGATTTATCATAATCAGGAATTTGGTGCAAAGCCTAGATAATGAAAACCACAAAAGGCTATAGAAGCTATTAAAACAGGGTATTAAAATGATTTGACTAAATGAATAAAAATAAAATGTTCATAAATGGGGACCCTCCATTTGTAAAAATATAGTGGGTTCCCTAATTTTATTAGGTTTAATGTGATTCCAATTAAATTCCAACAGGATTTTTTTTTGAAATGTGTAATTCTAAGAGTTTATTGTTAAAGTAAATGGCCAAAAATTTAGATAATTTTTTTGGAAAAAAAAGAAGCATTACTTTACTAAGTCATAAATAAAATGTATTTTAAACAAAAAATCCGTAACAGCAAAGGCATAAATCATCACACAAAAGAATTGATACAAAAAAGGTGAATAAAATAAGTTAAGTGAAAAGAAGGGAACAATATTTGCCATACAGAATTAAGAGAGTTGGATCTTTAATATATTAAAAAGTGTTAAGAGACCATGTACAACCCCACAGTAGAAAAATAACCAAAGAATATCGACAGGCAATTGGCAAAAATGACAAGTAGAAAGAATGCCAAGAGACATTTTGGTTTGATCATCAAATTTATTTTAGTGTTAATGAGAATTTAAATGCTTATAACTGAAGAAGAGTGATTTAATAATAACCATCACTCAGCAGTTTTCTTTCAGAAATGTATCTTAATACAATGATCAAAATTGTGTGCAAAGACTTATCAATGAATCATTTAGCCCAGTGATTTAAAAAATAACAGTGAATAGTTAGAGATTACCCAAATCTCAAAAAAGAGGATTGGCTAAATAAATTTATATGATAGAATGCTATCTATGTAGCCTAAAAAAAATTTTGTTGCTAAGATTTTAATGACCAATGGAAAACATTCCCCATTTACTCTATGTTGAAGAAGAAAGAAAAAGAATAAATTAAGGCCATATTTGGATTCATAATTGATCATATCATAATATCATATCTAAATATGGTCCTAATTTTGAAAAAAGTGTACGGTTATGTATATATTTACAAATGTAATAATGAAAGCACATAGACTTGGCCTGTTAATGGTTAATATTGATGGGTGGTAAGATTAGAGATCATTTTAATTTCTTTCTTTGTATTTTTCAAATCTGCTGCAAAGAATTTAAAATTGAAAAATAAAACACACATTCCATTTTCAACAGCCTAATCTCAGTTCCTGGCACAGAGATTCTTTGAGAAATAGTGGCGTTAAAATGTTTAGTAATTGGAATAGAAAGTCTGCAAACAAGAATGTCAATGGCAGTGAGGATAACTCCAGGACCCGGTCACCTGGATTCGTGGCAGGCTGGAAGACCCAGAGGCCCCACAAAGCAGGGAGTGTGGACAATTTGTAGGACATTTCAGAAATCACACCCTTCTCCTCCCTGTTCTCTGCTCTCCCCACCCTGCTGAACACATTCGCAGAGTCAGAGGAAGGATTCTGGGTTTGCAGGGGAATGAAAGGGCTGTGAAACAGCAAATGGGCTGAGCTCTAGGGTGATGGACTGATCCACATCTTGTTCTCTGTGCCTGCAACCCAGCTGCTGTGACCTCCAGAGGTCCCTTCTATGTAAAAGAAAAGAAACATGCTTTCTTCTTTAAGAAGCTGGCAGATTGGAGAATCAGAGAATGGCAGTTACAGTGGACTGAAGGTCTCTTAACTCAGTAGGCCAGCAGAACTCATCAATGGGAATCAGCATGGTGACTGAGAATTCCCAGTACCCCGTGTGAAAGTGAGAGAGGCTGACTTCAAGTAGGCTAGAGCAGAGAGGAAGAGGGGCTAAAACTAACACTGGATTTAAACTGGCCATGCTCTACTCACTCTCTCCTCCCCCCTCTCTTTCCAAATTTATTAAGCACCTACTGAATATCCCCATATCCTGGGATCCCTGGTTCAGACTTCATATGGCTCAGTCTAACAGAGCTACCCTTCTGGCTAGGTTTCAATATAGGGACTACGTGATTGGCTTGTATCTTCTCCCAAGGTTTCCTGGTCTTCTGCTTTTTGTTTGTGTTTGTATTCTTATTCTCTTTGAGGGATGAAGTGAGTGATGGTCTGTACTCTCTTCCATGAGATTAGCTGGATACTAGGATTTAATCCCCTTTCCTCTTGAAGGTGACCAATGCAGGGAAGACAGAAGAGGATGTGTTCCTAAGTCAGTGGAATTGGGTGAAGGAATGAGAGTAGAGGGAGCTTCTTAAAATGCACTTTCCTGGGCCCATATCCAGATACTCTGCTTGAATAGATTCGGGTGGTGTCCAGACTGTTCCCTTTTGTTTTTTTTTTTACAATGTCCCTGGTTGATTCTGAAGCTGATGGTCTTCCATACTTTGAGAGAAATGTTGCTCTAGGCTTTGATTCCTTGTCATGTTGACAGACTCTCTGCTTCTCTCAGTTTCAGCTTTCACAGGTGACCAATTCTGCCTGTGGCCCCCAGAAGCTTCTGTGAACAACCGTTAGGTGTCCACAGGCAGGAGGTCAGTTCAGCTCCACTTCCTGACCCATTTTCCTGTTGAGTTCCTTTCTCTGGAGTGCTCTCTGCCATTGTACAGCTGGATGAAGAAGCAACATTTTTTTTCCTTCAGTTTTATTGAAATGCAATTGATATGCAGCACGGTACGTTTAAGGTACACGGTATAATTACTTGACTTACATATACTGTGAAATACCACATTAAGTTTAGCTATCATCCATCATTTCATATAGATACAAAGAAAAGAGAAAAAAAAAGTCATGAAACAAAGTCCAACTGAGTACATTTGAAGATCTAATTGGCTTTATTAAGCAAATCATGAATTGGGCAGCATCCCACCTAGCAACGAGAAGGGTGATCTAAGAGGTTGTACAAAATGGAAGGTTTTTATGGAAAAAAAGGTGGGACAAGGTAGTTACTAGCAAAAGAAAAGAAAGGATTTGTTTTCAGATCAGGACATCTTCAGCTTTTGGGAAATGAAAATGGAGAGGATTGTATTGTGCAGAATGCCTTACTCCTGGGGAATGTTGAGGGCCCTCCTGACAGATCAGCCCAGTGGTGCTGGCCAGAAAATTCCAGACTGGCTGATTAAGATTACATTTCTGGAGAAGATCCAAACTACATTTAGGTTAGGCATTAAATCTAGGTTCAGTATCATGGGCTTTTAGCACAAGTGATGCCATTTTGGGCCCGAGGCATTTTATTTTTAACAATTCCCCCTCTTTTGATCAGTCCCTGCTTAACTGGGAGATGTGACCAAATTTAAAGCATTAGCATTAGTGTCACTCTCAGCTACTGCTCTGCAGGTTTGTTGATGCTTGGTGTGGCATGCCATTTTTGCTTAATTTGCATGACATTTACACGCTATGGTTCCAAGTTCGATCATTCTCTTTCTCTCTCTTTTTTTCTAAGGTCCGGGTCTTAGAGAGATAGTTTGCCTGGTGATCAGTGGCTGCAAACATGCATTGAAAGCTTTTGAGAGAATACAACTCGTCAGGGGATTATTGTGATTAGAATAAGCAGGATAATCCCCAATGTTTGGAGTTTACTTCAGAGCTGTGGTCTCTAAGACTCAAATCTGCCAAAGCAAGACCCTGTTGAAGGGGTCTCTGTTTTAATCCAAACAGCTTGTTCAATGATTTTATATAATGAGTTTCAGCTTTCCCAGAAGTGGTCCAGGTACAGCAGGTGGTGTTGGCCACAGCACGGATACCTCCTTGCTCAGCTGAAGTTAATCAAGGGCTGTCCTGTTAGTGAGATCACCCTTGGCCAGAGATTCTAAGGATTTTTGCTGGGCTGCTAATGTCTTAGCACAGATTCTGCAATGTCTCCAAGAGTTATGGAAAGGTTCCTGATTATAGTCTTATTTGCATAACCTCCTAACCAGGGAATGGATTTATTCATGGGAATTGCTGCATTTACCCATTCAAGTCAGGGGTCAGTCATAATTTAAGCACATGTGGGAAGAGAATCTCTTGTCCCGAAATAGTAATCATAAATGCCTTGCAAAGATGGGTGCTGCCAGTGAGATTTCTTCTTGAGGTTGGCAAATTTCATCTAAATAATTATGAATAGTTTAGAATCTTTGACAATAAATCCAGCAATCTGAAAAGTGACCCCTTTAGTAATAGCCTGAGAGGTTCAAATGATGGAGTTGTCTTTCCAGGTCAATGTCAGAGTAAAGGAAAGAAAGAAAGGAAGAAAGGGTTTTACGTTCAGTTTAAAGTAGGAAGTCCTGATCCAGCATCTTGGGCAAAAGCAGTCTACTTTAATGTTGGCTACTTCTTTCTCTTCTTGTCAATCTGATTTGAAGGTCTCCAGTGTTTGTGCAGGACCAGGTGTCAGGACGGGCCTCTTTACTCTGAGATGTGTACCCCAGGCTCAACACCTTTTAGTTTTGCAGTGTCCATGGTCAGAAGCCCTTGGTAAGGCCCCTTCCAATGGGGCTCGAGGACTGAATTCCTTTGATGATGATTCCAGAATACTCAGTCACCAGGCTCTAGGGTGTGACCAACAGGATCCCTTGAATTGGGATCCAGGACAAGTTCTATAACTTGTTTTTGATGGACTTGAGCATAAGACATTAAAGACTTAGAGTAGCTGGTCTTACTATCATGAGACAACAAAGGATCAACAGAAGGTTGTACACCAACAGATTGGTCTACCGGTGATACTCTCATGTGGAATGAGTTTATATTTCCCAAAGGCAGTGCTGTGAACTGTCAGCAAGACCAAAGGCAATATCCTAGGTCATAGGAGTCCAGTAGTCTCAACAAGTTTAGAGATTGTAAGTTTGAGGATCCCATTAGTTCTCTTGAATTTGCTTGATGATTGATAGCAATATAGACAGTGGCAATGCTAAGACGTTTGCAAGGCTGTTGTTAATTTACCCAGTAAAGTGAGTGCCTCATTCACTGGAGGTTGTGGAAGGAATACCCCAAGTGGGAAATACATTTTCTAACAGTACTTTTACCCACTGTGAGGGCACCGGCCTTGGGGCAAATGCTTCAACCCATCTGGAAAACATACGTATAATAACAAGAACATATGGATAACCCATACTAAGTGGCAGTGGGATTAAATCCAGCTGCAGGTGTTCAAAGAGTCCAGAGGGAGGAGATATGAGGTCTCTGGGGACAAAAATAGTTTTTTCAGGGTTGTGGACCTGCTGGTAGATGGTGTTTGCAATTTTATAGCAGTCTCCCCACCAATGTTTATCATTTGAGTCATCATGAATGTACCATGGTGAGTGAAGGAATGAAAAAAATAAAAAAAGAGATTTGTCAGGGAGCCTTGAAGAACCAAGCGTCCATCTTCAGTTTCCCATAGCCCTGAGGTTGTTTAATCACAGCCATTGTTTAACCATCTGGATTTCTCTGATTCAGGAACAGACTGTTGTCACGTTACAAGGACATCAGGATGACAAAAGTCTGGCATGAGAGGCCATGAGTTGTAGAAGCAGAATGGGCTTCGTCCACATGTGCCACGATCTTATAGATTCTGTTGCTGCAGCCTTTTCATGAAGGTCAGCCAGGGCATTTCCCTGATTCTCAGGTTTAGTCCTTTTAGCGTTAGCCTCAATTTTGAAGACATTAATTTCAGAAGCTAAGAAAACAGTAATGAGAAGACTGTTTCTTTGTTGCCCATTTTGATTGAGATCCCAGAGCATGTACGAAAACCCCTTTGTTTTCATAATGTCCCCAAATCACAGACAACCCCAGAGGCATACCAGCAATCTCTATCAATATTAATGGGTTGTCCTGTTGGTAATTGGCATGCTCTGGTAGGGGCATGGAGCTGTGCTTGCTGGGCTGATTTTAGCTTGCGGAAAGTCCCTCCTTCTGAGTAGGCCATATGGGGTGAGTAATAGCATAACCAGCCTTTTCATTTTTACAGTATGACCCATTAACAAACAAGATTTGATCAGGATTAGTTGTAGGGATGTCTTGTCAATCAAGACACTGTGTCACAGAATGAACCATTAGTACCTTTCAGTCATGGAGCTCACCTTCATCAGGTAGAGGTAGTGAAGGAACAGGATTAAGAACTTTGTGACGTTGAAGATGTAGATTAGGTGGTGAAAGCAGAAGGATTTTATAAAAATTAGTCTATTTGAAGAGAAGTGTTGAGTCAATTCAGAGTTAAGAAGGCTTTGGACAGGGTGTGGAGTTTGCAAAATAATGTCACTTCTAGGGTCAAATCGGCTGATGCCTCTAGTTTTACACCTGCAGCTATAGCCTTAAGATACTCGATCAAGTTATATGCTATAACAGGCAACAGGCTTAGGCTTATTACCATGCTCCGGCATAAGCATTCCCAGAGTTTGATAGTCTCTCACATGCACAAATAAAACAAAAGCTTTTGAATAGTTAGGTAGCCCGAAGGCAGGTGGTTCTTGCAGTGCTTGTTTTAGTCTTATAAAAGCCTGCTCATGTTTATCTTCCCAAGGGAGAGGTTCAGACATTGAAACTTCAGCAGATTCATAGAGTGGGGAAGCTCATAGAGGAAAATCCGGGACTCACAGTCTACAATGACCAGCCAAACCTAAAAATCCAGGCAACTGCTGCTTAATTGTGGGTCTAGGAAATTCCTGGATTAGCTTAATTCTTTTTGCAGATAGCTGACTTTCTTCAGCATGTAGACTATGACCTAGGTAATGAACAGTGTCCAGACAAAATTGTAATTTTTCCTTAGAGACTTTGTGTCCTGTTTCAGCTAACTGTTGCAGCAAATAGATGAAACCTTTTATGGACTCCTCTTTAGTAACTGGGTACAGCGAGATTATTTATATATTGCAAAAAGATTGATTTCCCAGGGAACGGGAGGGTGCTTAAACCCTGGTGAAGCATTTGGGAAAAATAAGAAGGGGCCTCAGTGAACCCTTGAGGCATAACTCTCCAGGTATATATTGTTGATTGTTCCAAGTAAAAGCAAACAGATATTAGCTATTGAGATCTACAGGAATGTTGAAAAGGCTGAACAGAGGTCTACAACAGTGAGCCCTATGGAGTCGGGTGGATCTTGTGGTAATAAGGGGTTTGGGTTGGGAACAACTGGGAAATGGGGAATAACTATTTTATTAGTAGCTCTCAAATCCTGGACAAATCACCATCTCCTTCCATAAGGTTTCTGGACTGGCAAGATTGGCCTGTTGCAAGGACTATATAGGGAATGATTAGCCCCTGAGCAGTGAGGTCGTCTACTATGGGTGTGTGGCCTTGCATGGCCTCAGGCTTTGATGAATATTTAGGTTATTTCGGAAGAAGTTCAGTTATATCTATCTGAATCTTCATAGATTCTGCACTTTTTATCCTTCCAATGTCAGTGTTAGAAGTAGCCCACAGGTTTTTAGGTACTTTGATTAAATTAGGGGAATTTTGTTGGAATCGTTCTTCTTTTATGTGAAGGACAGACTGTAAAGAACAGAAAAGGTCAGGTTTATGCTGGTCAGGAAATTCCAAGGTGAGTTCTGCATTGGAGGCGAAACGTATTAGCCCTTTTAATTCGGAAAGAAAATCTCTACCTAATAGATTGACTGGGGCTGTATCACACAGCAAAAAGGATTTTTTTTTCTCTCTCAGTAAAAGGTCCCAGAGTCACCTATACTAGTTGAGATAAAAGTTCTCTCTGAACTTTATTAGCTACTCCCACTATGGAAACCCGACGTATCTGCTGTCCTCTGAGGCTGGGGTTAAAGTAGAAAGTTGTGTGGAGCAAGAGCAGAGTAGGCTTTTTGGACACTTTTGACAATCCAATATGGAGTCAGTGTTGGCCATGACAGTTATGCTAAGTGCTCTGTCAACGCTCAGGTAATGGAGTGTAATGGGAATGCCCTTGGGAAGGAGCCTGGACACTCAGATAAGGACTCCATCTAGACACTGATATGAGTGGGACCACTGCCCATTGTGGGCTATAAGAACTCAGAGTTCGATCATTCAATGCTCGAGCTTGGCTGTACCACGGGTCACACTCGGAGCCCAGTGGGACCTCCACTTCACCAGACCCGTGCCGTCACTGTAGCTGCCTGGCTTGAGATCAACGCTTGTCTCTCCAACTGCGGACCCTGCCAGTGACCTGGACTTCGAGTCAGGCACTTGCTCTGCTCGCTCAACTGCGTAAGCACCCCCTCTCTGTGTGTAACCCGTGTGACTCTACTGGTTCAGTGGGGAGGTCTCCCCAAACACACCTGGCATTGTGGAAAGGTACAAATGTGTGTGTGACTTTTTTTGGGGTGTTCCTTTGCTCATGACAAAAGTGTAACTCTGGTAGCAACAAAAATTTGGCAAGACTTCACCTTAATTTTAATTATAGTTTTTTCTTGGCTATTAAAGGGTATTAGTGGCAATAGTGTACCAGATAACCCCTTGGGAGCCCCATCAATTGTGGGAGGGGCCCACATGGGAGCCTTCGTCTGGAGGTAGCTAAGGGGGCATTCGAGAAGAATTTGTATAGGACTTTGAGGACAATATCTTTCCAATGTCCCAGTTGATTACAATTGAGACATCAATCTTTGGATCAACTTTTTTTTTTTGAATTGCACCCTTGGTGGGGGGATTGCAATGCAGGAGGCTGAGATGCTATTTAGAGTCACTGGCTTTGGAGCTGTTCTAGATATAAAACTATTAGCTTGGTGGGTTTTTGTTTGCAATCTTGCTCCAGGGTCCTTTCAAAATGCTCAGCTATAGTCAAAAGTTTAGTCAGGATGGCCTCCCATCCTATTTTCTGCCTTTTAATGAATCCACTGATCTCAGGAGAGAATCCATTTACAAAGAGGATAGCTAGGGCATGCTGAATGGTCTTCTCTTCTCTGTGGAACCGTGAGTGCCATAGAAACAGGGTTTCCAAGGGAGCTTTAAAATCCGCAACAGATTCCTCTTTCTTTTCTTTGCATGTTTGAATAACAGCCAATCAGTATGGGCAGGGAAGGCTCTTGGCTTATGAAAGGTCAGATGCTATTTTTGAGTCCTTTCTGGTCAAGGATCTGAATGTTATCCTTGGGTTTTTGCCAGTTTGCTTCCTGCATCCATTTCTTGGACTTCGCCAGATTCTACTGACATGGGCACAAGTTGATAAAGATCTGGCAGCCCTGGGTTATAAGCACCAGCAATGACTAAATTCCTTGAAGAACTTTTGGGGTTCCTCCCCGCATTCAGAAAATTTCTTAAATACAGCCCTTAGTTCAGTCTTTGACCAAGGGGTAAAGGACACCTGAGGGGTTTTGTCTGCAGCCTCAGGTCGTTTTATTTCCAGTGGTAACTGTCTAGGAATTTCTTCAGAGTGGAAGGCAGTTCAGACAGAGGATCAGTGAAGTGTGAGTACTCGTGTGGAAAAGGAAGGGGCAAGCAAGTACGAGTCACGTACATAATCATGTTCGTTGTATTGTCTTTTGTCTCTTTAATTTTTATTAGCCTTTTGTAACAAGCTTTTCAACGAAGCTGGTTTGGATTCTTGACCACTTTTGTAAACTTCTGAAAACCAATTAAAGTAGGCATCCCATTCTATCCGTCAACTTCTCTTAAGTAAACATCTTAAATAAACAGTCTTGGCTAACTGGAACGTTCCTCATAACGGTTGTTGTAATTCTAGGTTGATTTTAGTAAGATCTTGCCATCTTTTTCTTTTTTTTAATCCTCACCCAAGCATATTTTTCCATTGGTTTTCAGATAGAGTGGGAGGGAGGGAGAGGGAGAGAGAAACATCAACGTGAGACAGACAAATCGATTGGTTGCCTCCTGCACAACCCAAACCAGGGCTGGGGATTGAATTGCACGTGCCCTTGACTAGAATTGAACCCTCGACTCTTTGGTCCTCCGGCTGATGCTCCAACTGCTGAGCCAAACTGGCCAGGGTAGATCTTGCCATCTTGCTAGATATCTGCAACTTCTGTGACTATACTTGTTAAACATCTAATAAACAGGTGTTCCAGAAGGTGACTTGCTCAATTATTTGGATATGGAAGATCCCATTTCTTTATCTAGGCATTTGAGTTTTTTGGAGCCAAACTAATACCTAAGGGCCCTACCAACTTTTGTGGCTTTTTGGCTTCTGAGATTCCCTTTAGTGACTAGTGTTTATTTAATAGCCACCTAAGGCCTCCCATTGGACCCATTCCAGCACAAATTGGATCCAGTCAAACTCCTGGCCTATTAACCACCAACAATTCTCATGGACACTTGGATTGGGGAAAGGACTGGGCAAACCCAAAAGAGTGGGAACTGTGGACCAATTCCAAACAAAATAGAGAGATACAACTGCCACCAACAGTTACCAGCATGGAATACGGGGAATTCAAACAAATGGTAATTGCAAATTAACCTGTCAGCAGTTCCCAGTGTGGAATCCAGGGACAGAGCTAAGGGCTGGGGTGCTCATCCAGGGAATTGTGGTCTGAAAGACTAGGGCATTGGCTCTGGGTAATACCATCTGCCAGCTCAATTTGCTCTGGGCAGAATCCTCTACTAGCTCAATTTGGGTTCCAGGTAGAATTGTCTATCATTTTAATCACCTAGTAAAGGAAAGCCAAATAATTATATTGGGAGCTAAAACCAAGAGAGATTTACAAATGATGCCCAGAAATGGTGAGAAAGACATGGGTGCCATGCCTGTGTTTCTTTTTTCTGAATTCCATCAAAAGTTTGCTTTGAGTCCGGCTGGTGTGGCTCAGTGGTTGAGCATCAACCCATGCACCAAGAGGTTGCAGGTTCGATTCCCAGTTAGGACACATGCCCAGGTTGTGAGCCCAATCCCCAGTAGGGGTCATGCTGGAGGCGGCCAATCGATGTTCTCTCTCATCCACGTTTCCATCTCTTTCCCCACCTCCCTTCCTCTCTCTCTAAAGTCAATAAAGGAAAAAAGAAGTTTGTTTTGATTCCACCATTGCCACCAATCTATTAAAAAACAAGATCCAACTGAGGAAATTTGAAGAGCTAATTGATTTTATTAAGCAACTCATGAATCAGGTAGCATCCTATCTAGCAAGTAGAAGGGTGCTCCAAGAGGCTTCCTTTTTTTTTTTTTTTTTGTGGTTGAATAGTATTCCATTATATATAATATTGATTTTATATATAATATTTCCTTCCTCCATTCATCTGTTGATGGATGGACACTTAAGTGGCTTCCGTGTCTTGGCTTTGGGAAATAATGCTGCAGTGAACAGGGGTGCAGATATCTCTTCGATACAGTGGTTTTGTGTCCTTTGGATAAATACCTAGAAGTAGAATTGCTTGATTCTGGAGTAGTTCTATTTTTTATTTTGTTGCTTTATTTTGTGCTTCAAGTGTCATATCAAAAAAAATTATTGCCAACACCCATATCAAGGAGCTTTATTCTTGATTTCTTCTAGGTGTTTTATGGTTTCAGGTTTTACATTCAAATCTTTAATCCATTTTGAGTTAATTTTTGTGAGTGGGGTCTAGTTTCATTCTTTTACATGTGAATATCCAATTTCCCCAGCACCATTTATTGAAGACTTTGTCTTTTCTCCATTAGTATTCTTGGCTCCCTTGGCAAATGTTAGTTAACCATATATGCATGGGTTCATTTGCAGGCTCCAAAAAGCAACATGTTAAAAGAAACTTGGTCGCCTGGCCGGTGTGGCTCAGTGATTTAGCATCGACCCATGCATCATGAGGTTGTCAGTTTGATTCCCAGTTGGGGCACATGCCCAGGTTGTGGGCCAAATCCCCAGTGGGGGGCATGCAGGAAGCAACCAATCGATGTTCTTTCTCATCAATGTTTCTATCTCTCTCCCCCTCTCCCTTCCTCTCTCTCTAAAATTAATAAAGAAAAAAAAAATAAAGGAAACTTGGTCAACATTCTCTAGGTTTCAGTGAAAGTCCTAGAGAGATTTGCTATTTCCTCAATAGAGCCCCAGGGGGATCTTTTCTACATCAGTAATGAGGGCAGCAATAGCATGGTAGCAGGCTTAGTTTCCAAGAGGTAAATTTGGGCCCATCAGTATAGAATGACCCTCTGACACATACCTTTCAGGTAGGCTCTGGTAACCTATTCAAACTACTGGTTTTCTTTCCCTACAAGGTAGGAGAAAGAGAGACTGCCCTTGACGAGTTTCTAGATTTTACCTCCATCACCTGTTGTGTTCTGTCCACCCCCCACTCTGTTACCCCTTTATTTCAGTGCTAGCTATACATTCTTCTGGTTGAGTCAGTTCACCTGCTTCTCAGATCTCACTATTGCCCAAGTTCAAGGTCTTCTTTGTTATAGCTTCAAACCTGACCTTGACCTCCTACCTCTGACCCCAGATATTTGCTGGTCCATGTTTTATTTCCTGGTACTATTGCTCAAATTATGACTGAGAATAATGATGAAATGTGATATGCAGTGGCCCCGTATTTGTCTCACAAACAGAATAGATGCCAGACACCTCTATGCTAAAGCACTAACTTGAGAAACACATGGTTCCGTGTGTTCTAAGGAGCTTTGCTGGCCTAACAGGTGCATCTAAGGTTTGGCCACGGTGGAAAGTCTCAGGTCTTGCCTCTGGACATTTTAGCAGCAAATGAGAAACTATAACCTTTTATTAAATTTCCACAATTATGTATTGTTTTATTGAAGCAAAAACCAAAAAGCACAGGTCCTGCTGGGATCAAAGAAGGCAGAATATTTCCACTGCATCTGAGAGTTGAAAATGATTTAACCAAGGTCTGAGAAGGAACAATACAAAGCACTTCAGTTTGGATTCATGGTGAGGCTCATGCAGTGTGACCAGGAGGGCCGCTGACTCCTGTGCAGGGTAAACAGACCCATGCTGCTTCTGTTCTTGATTGCACATGTAAAAACCTGACAGATCTGTGGAGGAAATGATAAAGGCCATACCTGTAAGCAATGACAAGACCGCTTTAATTATTTCCTGGTCTGGCTTGGAGTTGATAAGTGCTACTTCAGAGTCACTTCTATAAAAGGTCTCATTCCCGAGATGCAAATTAAAACAACAATGAGGTATCACCTCACACCTGTCAGAGTAGCGGCCATCAACAAAGCATCAAACAAGTGTTGACGAGGGTGTGGAGAAAAGGGGACTCTAGTACACTGCTGGTGGGAATGCAGACTGGTGCAGACACTATGGAAAACACTATGGTGTTACCTCAAAAAATTAAAAATTGAATTACCATTTGACCCAGTGATCCCACTCCTAGGAATATACCCTAAGAAGCCTGAAACACCAATCAGAAAGAATATATGTACCCCCATGTTCATAGCAGCACTATTTACAATAGCTAAGATCTGGAAACAGCCCAAGTGTCCATCAGTAGACGAATGGATAAAAAAGCAGTGGTACACATACACAATGGAGTACTATGCAGCTGTAAGAAAGAAAGATCTCTTATCCTTTGCGACGACATGGGAGGACCTGGAAAGTGTTATCCTAAGTGAAACAAGCCAAGCAGAGAAAGACAAATATCATATGATCTCACTTATTTCTGGAATACAATAAACATAACAGTCTGAGGAACAGGGTAGTCCCAGAGACGTGGAAGTAGGGTACAGACTGACAATTGCCAGAAGAGGGGGTGGGGGAGGGGAGCAATGAACCACAGAATTGTACGCATGTACTCATAACCAATGGACATGGACAACAAAACTGGGGACGGGGCAGGGAGGGAGGGGGAGGAAAAAGGAGAAACATCTGTAACAAAAATAAATTAATAAATTTAAAAAAATTAAAAAAGAAAGAAAAGGTCTCATTCCCTAGAGCAATCTCCCTACATCCTACCCATTTTTTCCCCTGAAATCTTCTTCCTCTCAACTCTTAGAACTTATTGTCTATACTATTCATTGTCCACTGATCATTTATCATCCTTCTCTGTTTCTGATCTCTGTAATTTGATTTTGAGCATTCTGAGAGCCTCTTCCATATTGTTCTCCCTTATATTGTGGAAACAAACTTTTCATTCTTTGCCCCTTACTTCTGCCCCTTTGAGTATCTCTCTTTTCATTTCCTCTATTCTACATCCTGTTCTCAAGAGTGGAGGAGCTGCTGCTCTGAGTAACCAGCTGGGAGTCGACTATCAGTAAGCACCGTCACTGTGTTTTGAAGTGAACATGGTCTGCAGTACTTGGGTACTTCTTGTTCTTGTGTGACAAGTGTGCCCTGGCGGCTGATTTCTCCTACTTCACACACTAGCTTCTCTGAGCTTCCTTCTATCGAGGCCTGACAACCTCTGTGTGGTGCTGGTGGGGTGGAGCTATTTGTGTTAGTTGTGTGTATGTGTGTGTGTGTGTGTGTGTGTGTATGTGTGTGGGTGTACATGGGTGGAGACTTAAGACTGAAGCCAGTTCTATGTCTGCTGAGTCAGCTGTTACCAACAGCCTTGTATTGGGTCTTTAGCTTAATAACATTTAATGCAGGCCAGGCTCCCCCCCCCCAAATCTTAACACAATGCGGTTTCCATTGAACTCTCACAGTGTGTGTAATTAAATGAGGGAGCAAAAGAAAGTGATTTTCAGAGACATCTTAAACAGTGATTTGAATACTTGACAGTAATGGAAGAAGACACCTTCTCTGTGTCTGGGAAGGGCTGGCCTGAGGCAAAGTTGTCAGGTAGTTAGCCTGGTTGTCAGGGGGCCTCTTTCTTGCTTAGTCATCTCATTTTTTTTTTTCTAATCCTGCCTTCAGGCTGTCCAGATTCTTCAGGTGGTTTCATTCTATTCATTTGCAGTTTGGTGTTTAACCCCCAGACACAGTTCTCTTCCATGCACTGTTAAGGAGAAATAAATTCAGTGTTTGAACACGAGTAGTTGGAGGCATGGACTTTAGGCCCAGGAAATGCCTTTCAGAGCATCGTGGGGGAGTCCCCACAGCGGAGAAGCCCACTGGGTGGTGGGTCTGTGGGGAACAGGAGAGAGCAAGCGGATGCTCCAACAGTTAAAGGGAGCTTGGAATGTTTACTTGAGGCTGCCAGGGTCTGATGTAGGACCAGCAAAGAGGCTATGTGCTCAACATGGAGGAAGTTTCATGAGAGGAGTGAAAGGGTTAGTGACGTTTTAAAGGTAAAAACTTGCAAAAGGCAGAAACTGTGAAAAAATGGGTTGCTTGCATGACCTTTGCTCAGCCTTCTGTTGAGTATGGATAAGGATTATCTGGATTATCCACAAGACAATGACTCACCCAGCAGATGCAGGATGAGCTACCAGACTAGTCCAACTGCAAAGTGGACAATGGGCCAGGTCGAGTAAATCAGCAGGAACTGCCGGAAGCTACAAGTAGAGTATATAACCTACATCCCAACTGTTATTCGAGACTGACCCCTTTTCGGCTCAGCCCTCCCGCACCCAGGCGCATGCAATAAAGCTGTTTTGCTCTACATTGGCCTTGCCTTGTAGAGCAAAACGATGCTCAGTCCACTGAGCCACATCAGCTGGGCAAGAGAGAGACTTTCTTGATGTTTCAAAAATGTACATTGTTCTCAGTTTCTTGTCAAGACATCTTTCTGAGGCCTGAGAATATCCCCAGGGAGATGTGATCTCCTGCCGGCTCAGACCTTTTAAGGAGAATGTCAGCCTTCCCTGTGAAGGGCAACGAGGTCCTAGGTATGAACATGGGGGCAGCTGCCTGTGTGGTATGATCTGGAGGGTAGCAAAGGCCTTATTGAAAAATCATTTCTTTGTTGGCCTTCCATTGTGCTGAAAATGCTTCTGTGCATTTGGATATATTTTGCAAAGCCCTTGCAAGATAATAATCAGGTTAACTAGGAGGTCATATACTGTACAAGTAAATAACCCAACTAGAAATGGTGACACATAAACTCGTGAAGACCTAGGACACAGGACTTGGGTTACTTGATGAAGTAAGGTTACCTGTGGCTGATCCTAGGGAAGGGACAGAGATCTAGTGAGTTTTTGGAGGCTAGTGTGTTGCCAGAGGGCACATGTATGGAGATTCTGGGAGTGAGGAGGGGATGTGAGGTTTTTGAGTACTTGGGGTAAGAGGAAAGAGGAAAAGAATAGGGGAAGGAGATGTCTAGATAGAAAGTGAGACACTGAAGGTAATCTTTCCAACTTCAGAATTTTCCCAGCCTCTAACGTTTCTGTTGCTCTTTTTATCTGTGTTTAACTATTTGGGGAGCGGATCAGCAGCTCATCTTAAAGGGGAGACTTTAATTAGGTGCATATTCGATTACATTAGATGATCAAACTGCTTATCTCGGGCTTATAATGACATCCATTCAGAGTATGAACTCTATGGATTGACCGTCTATATTATCCAAGTGAATGAGGTCATTGATATATAATCTTAAAATCACTCCGTGATACCCAAAGAAAAAGAAAATGGCCCTTTTTACTGTAGGCTTCAGCCTGTCACATACTTTCTGTTCAAGGAAGAAGGTGGGGGCGATTTATTTATCTGGTCAATTGAGGAATTAAGGAGACACCACATCAGCTGCATGAAGATAGCGAGAAGGTGTGAGAAATTGTTCACAGGAAGTGGGATGATGTCCTATTCCTTGTCAATAGCCCTCCTTCAAAGGCCTATTTTTGTCAATAAGTCATTTTATTACTTTGCTGCCCAGTCAGGATGAATGAGCCTGCTTCCCAGCTCTGTTGTGGGGTCCCTCTCCTTCTGTCCTCTTCTTCTTGCAGTACCCCCTTTTCGGTCAACCACAGATGACGCACTTCTTACTGTCTTAGCTACCATAGGCAAGCTATGTAGTAACACACACGTGCGGACATTCCAGCAGCTAGGACAGAAACGTGATTTCTTATCCACGAACATCCCACGTGGTCAGCTGGGTTTCCCTTCCACCTGCCGCTGCCAAGTGGTTTCCAAAGGGAAGCGGAGGTGGGGAGGCACTCGTGCTCCCGTGGATCACTGACCTTCCCCTTGGCCAGGACTCCCGTAGTCCCAATTTAACTGCAAAGGCAGCTGGGTAGTGCCCTGGGAGAGCCATGCCGTGGTGAACACGAGGCATCGTCTCTGCCATTACCACGGACAGACCTTTAGTCCCGAGTTGGTGCCTGGTAGCCTGAAAACAGTGCCTGCCTGTGAGATCAGACTGATCTGGGTTGGAACTCCGGGCACCGGTTCATCCCCTGGAAGTGAAGATAAACTCGTGGGGTTGCGTATCAGCTCCCAGTTCAGTGCCCGGCTCAGAGCGCGCACTCAGCAAAGGGTGTTTCCCTCCACGTCCCAGACGTTCATCGCAGCATTGGGAGGAGTGGGGGCGTTATAACCCACCTCTTCCCCATATATCCTGAATAGATCCTTTTCGAGGGAGGATCACTGTTGGGAAGCTGCCAAAACTTTCAGGCTAATTCCTTCAATTCACTCCTTGGGTTTTTCTCCAGACTTAACACGTACTAGGATAAGCGGGATATCTGTGATCATCAGTGTTGAGCTAGAGAAAGAAGCATATCCCCTCTTCCTAATTAATCTGGCTAGTCCCCGCAGCAACATTAACGAGCGATGATATGCAGAGAGAGGAAGCGTTCTAGTTATTTGTCTATGATGCTGTAATCCTTTTACTACGAGTGCCTCCCTCTGATGTATAATCTCCTAAATCAGACACTAAAGAAGAAATACCAGCTTTGATTTGACAAGCCTATCCTTCTCACCGAAGGGGGGAGAAACAACCCACCCCAAATCTCATTCTCAACAGCTGTGAAGTATTCCCTCCAGGACAAAGTCTTCCGCGTGGAGACGCTGAGCGCCCCTGGGCGCTTGATTTGTTTCCTGCGGGCCCCACGATCCTGGCATTTAGATTCAGTGACTGTCTTCTTCCTGATGAGAGTGAACAAGACACGGAGTGAGTGGGAGTGGGCGTGGCAGGGGAAACCGTCAGAAGAGCCAATAAGGGGGAAGGGCACAGAGAGGTGACCGGTGCATGCAAGGGACCCAGCTGGATCGCATCAGCTCACAGAAACACAGAACGAGAGCTGGGAGGGGAAACGGCAACCTTGGCTTTGAGTTTTGAGCTCTGGATCTACCATTTTCTAGCTGTGTGATTTTGACAAAATAGCTGTTGTAAGATTTTTAAAAAATAAACAAACAAATAAATAAAAGGATCATGTGGAATCAAGGGCACCATACAAATTTGAGTCATTTTAATTTTATAGACATGTAGTTGGGCACACGTGGAGTTAGAGAAACAGCAGGAGAGGCAATGCTTGTATTCCTTTAGGACACTTTCTGAATATATTTTATATGTGACAAATAGTGAAAAGTCTCAACTCCTTAGGCATACAAGCAGGAAGTAGTTTTACTTTTCTAAACACCTGCCCCCACCTGTGTAGGGCCCAACCTTTCTGCCAGGGAGCAGGACTCCTTGTGGTCTTGGTGTGATTTCCTCACTTCTCAGACAGTTGGTTAACAAAGCAGTCTCAATAAGTTCTGTGAGACTCAGTCCTGATTATTGTAAAACTTTGTTCTCATGCATGAATCACAGCCATTCCCCATTCCTACCACCCCCTCTCTCGCCCAGTGCTTGGCTTGGAACAGGGGCGTGAAGGAGAGAGGAAGCCAAGGCCTTTATCACAGAGATGTTGCTGCCCTCTCCTGGGCTGGTCCTTATGTTAATCCCGTTATGTGCCTTTGGACCAGTGTGATGTTGGTTGCTGATGAGAGGCCCACACCCGAACTGCTCCTCGGGCGCTGGTGGTCCCTTCTGGGGCAGGTCACATCCTCTGGGTGATTCTTAGCTAGAAGCTTCCCAAGAGAGAGTAGGGGGGACAATATTATAACCCACCAAGAGAGGCTTCTGCTCAGCACCAACTGTGCCTCATAGATGAAGTCAGCAAGCCCTTGGAGGAGAGTACTGCTCCCAAAGTGTATATATTTTCAGTTTAGAAGTGGGGAATGCTTTTTCTCCCTAAAGCTGTGTCCTTCATTGTCACAAGTAGGAATATTGAGGAAGGGACTCTAATCTCTCTGGAATTTAATATGTATATTGATATATAAATGTATAGTATGTACATAGGAACTTTTTAAATCTAAAGCCTAGCACTGAAAATCTTAAAATCTGTTTTTGATGGCAATTCATTTCAAATTTCTTTTTTTGAAAACTGGTAAATGTTCCCTCTCATTTTACAAAGAAGGTCACTTGTAAATTAAAAAGAAGATTTCCAGCTTTATAGACACTTAATTGACATCTTGTATAAATTTAAGGTGCATATATAACTTTATACATGTATATATTGCAAAAATAGTGACCATCATGAAGTTAGTTAACACATCCCATCAATTCACAGCTAACAATATATTTTTTTTTGGTTGGAAACATTATAATATTTACTCTCTTAGCAACATGCAAATATACAATATAGTATTGTTAACTGTGGTAATCATGTTGTACGTTACATCTTGAAATTTATTCATATTAACTGGAATTTTGTACCCTTTGACCACCTTCATCTATTTCCCCCGCCCCGACCCCTGAGCCCTGGCAACCACCCATCTGCTTTCTATTTCTGTAAGTTTTTTCTTTTTTTTAAGATTCCATGTATAAGTGAGATTATACGGTATTTGTCTTTCTTGGTCTGACTTATTTTACTTAGCATAATGCCCTCAAGTTTCATTCATATTGTCACAAATTTCCTTATTTTTTTTATGGCTGAGTAATACAGTTAATCCTTGAGCAACATGGGGTTTGAACTGCGTGGATCCACTTATAAGTGGATTTTTTTCAATACTGTAAATGCAGCTACCCTTCGTACCCATGGATGCAAAACCAGATTCAACCAATCAGAGATGGAAAACAGTATTTTCACACTCCCAACCAAGGATTCCCAATCGAAATAGAAAATAGTTTTCATTGTGTGGTTGGTTGAATCCGAGGAGGCAAAGAGCAAACTGTAGAGTCAAAAGTTGTATGTGGATTTTTGACTGCTGGGTAGGTGGGGGAAGGGGTTTTGTTGGTACCCCCTTAACCTCTGTGTTGTTCAAGGGTCAACTGTATTCCATTGGGTATATGCATTGGCTATTGTAAATAGTGCTGCAGTGAACATAGGGATACAGATATCTTTTCAAAATAGTGATTCTGTTGAGTATATACCCAGAAGTGGAATTGCGGGATAATATGGTAGTTCTATATTTAAAATTTTGAGTAGTCTCCATACTGTTTTCCATAGTGGCTGCACCAATTTACAGTCTCACCAATAATATACAGGGGTTCCTTTTCTCTGCATCCTTGCTAACACTTGTTATATGTGTTGTCTTCTTTTTTTAATCTTCACCCGAGGATATATATATATGTTTTTCATTTATCTTCAGGTAGAGTGGGAGGGAGGGGGAGAGAGAGAGAGAGAGAGAGAGAGAGAGAGAGAGAGAGAGAGAGAGAGAGAAACATTGATGTAAGAGAGACACATCGACTAGTTGCCTCCCACACCATCCTGACCAGGGCTTGGGACCGAACCGCAACCGAGGTACGTGCCCTTGCCAGGAATCAAACCTGATTTGGTCTGCCGGCTGATGCTCTAACCGCTGAGCCAAACCGGGCAGGGCTATCTGTTGTTTTTTGATGATAGCCATTCTAACTCTAACTTGTATGAAGTGATATCTCATTGTCGTTTTGATTTGCATTTCCCTGATGATTGCTGAAGTTGAGCACTTTTTCATGTAGCTGTTGGCCATATGAATACCTTTTAAAGAAAAATTTCTATTTAGGTTCTTTGCCAATTAAAAAAATTTTTTTTCTTTATTGATTTTAGAGAGAGAGGAAGGAAGAGGAGAGAGAGATAGAAACATTAATGAGAGAGAGCATTGATTGGTCGCCTCCTGCATGCTCCCCACTGGGGATCCGGCCCACAACCTGGGCATATGCCCTGATCAGGGATCAAACCGGTGACCTCTTGGTGTGTGGGTCGATGCTCAATCACTGAGTCACACAGGCTGGACATTTGCCAATTTTTATTGGATTTCCCCCTATTGACTTGTATGAGTTCCTTCCATAGTTTGAATATTAACCCCTTATCAGATGTATAGTTTACAAATATTTTCTCCCTTTCCATGGCTTGTCTTTTCATTTTGTTGATCATGTCTTTTACTGTGCAGAGGTTTTTAGTTTGAGGTAGTCCAAAACTAAAAACCTCTGCACAGCAAAATAAATTATTTGTTTTTGTTTTTTGGTGTCATATGCATGAAATCATTGTCAAAACCAATGTGAAGAAGGAGATTTTTCTCTGTTTTCTTCTAGAAGTTTTCAATTCTTACATTTAAGTATTTAATCCCTTTGAATTGATCTTTGTGAGTGGCATAAGATTCTTGTACATTTTTGGAATTATGTAGCAATCAAGTGATATTGAAAATTTCCAAAGATGGGAATGATTAAGAATTCTACATATAAAATGACTTCCAATCCAGGATGGAATATTGTCTGCAAATTGTAGGTCCCTTGTATTTGATGAAAAACAACCTTAACCTTGATGAAATAAGAACTTTTGTGGGGAGGAGGAGGTCGATGGGGGAAGCAGGGAGGGAACACCTGCAATGCTTTCAACAGTAAAGATAAATTTTAAAAAAGAACATGTGATCAACTTTTTGTTAAGTGAATAATTGCAATTCCTATTCTTTTCAAATTTATTGTATGGTCAGTTTACCTATTCAGACCTGGGTTTTGTAAATGTGAGACTCATGTAATGTTTCTTTGATTCTGTCTTTGGAAATATTTTTGTTGTGTCCACATGAACTTAGAGTCATTTTTCCCTTGAATGCAAGCTTTATGTCAACATTTAATACTGAACTCCAAGGTTGTGTTTTCACAAGCAGAAGCACTGAATCCCCTAGATCAGATCAATCCATTGCTTCCCTTTTGCTCTCCAGGACTGTAACCATGGCTGCTATTTTCTGATGACTAGACCCCAAGGCCATTAGAAAGATTTCGCTGAGAAATGCTTGTTGATAACAGAATCCTAGGAAATGAAATCGAAGTACAGCCTCCATCTATAGGGAAGGTCCTGCTACTTCTTTTTAATTTGCATAACCAATTTTCATCTATTAATAAGTTTCATTATGAAGATCCTGCAGAGACATTTACTCAGTAAATTAATTTCATCCTAATCATATAATGAGAACATCTCAGAGTTGAAAGAAATCTTGAAAACCATTGTAGTCCAGTGATCTGCCCTTTAATTCCCCCTCCAATATCTTGAAAATATCTCTCCGCCTCTGTTTGAACAGGAGGCAGCATATTCCTGGACATTGAAAGTGTATCCTTTTGAGGAACCTGAATCTATCATCTACCCTTTCCTTCCTTCAGATCTTGATTAGAATAATTTTCTCTCCCTTTGACTTCTTTTTCATTTCATTCATTTTTTTTTTCTTCGTGCTTCATCACCTCCCCATTTGACAAAAGTTCAAGACCTCCACCACCTTGGCCATTCCGCTCCTCATATCCACTTTAAGTGTCTTTCCCAAATTTGAATCCAATATTCCAGGTATGGTTTGATCAAGCTCAGAGCAGAGCATAGGAGAATCTCACATCCCTTATTCATTAAACCTCTATGTTTCTTTTATCCTCATCCCACCCACCTTTTTCAGATGCCAGATCACATCTAGTTTGCAGTTGAATTTCGGATCCAAACAAGATCCTGCATTATAGATACTAAATTTAATATTGCTAATTTCTTTAGGAACATTTTCTTATTTATTGCAGGAAATGCCCACCTTGTCTACTTTATAATTTTTCTTTATAATTGTTGAGCTTTGAAAATAATGTTTCTCTTTAATGAGTAAGAGAGTTTTAGAGGAAGATTTCTTCTAGGGTAAGCCGTGGCTCCCATTTAGGTGTGTGGCCGAATGTGCCCAACAGCTGTCCCTGCTGAACTGGGCTACGGCAACCTGGAATCCGCCCAGAGAAGAACTGGGCAGACTTTTGGCCTCAGGAAAATCCTGGAGCAGCTTACACTTTGCTTTCCACATGTCTGCAACAGAAGGTGCAAGGAATAGCGATTAAGTGTTGCTTCCTAGTTGATTTTGTACCGTCTGGACCATGATCTGAGAGAGGGACACTTCCTTTTTTTTTTTTTTTTAATATGTTTTTGTTGATTTTTTAGAGAGAGAGGAAGGGAGAGAGGGAGAGAGAGATAGAAACATCAATGTGAGAGAGAAACATCGATTGGCTGGGGATTGAGCCGAAACCTGGGCACATGCCCTGACCAGGAATTGAACTGGGATCTCTGTCCATGAGACGATGCTCAATCTACTGAGCCACACCGGCTGGGTGAGAGAGAGGCTTTCTTGATGTTTTAAAAATGTACCTTGTTCTCAGTTTCTTGTCAGGACATCCTTCTGAGGCCTGAGAATATCCCCAGAGGACAAAGAGGAGAATCACTGCCTCGGGGCTTGGTTCCAAATCTAGTTGCAGACACGCACAGCAGATAGAGCTCCGTCTTTGGACGCTCTCAATCCGGTCCAGCCAGGCAACCTCACCTTCGACCCTAGGATCAAAGCTCCAGATCTGTTTCTAAATCCCTCTAAAGTTTCTGATTTGCAGTCACAGTTACAAAACTTTTAGTAATAATGGAATATTCCACCCCCCACCCCCCCGTTTCTTAGGAAGGTTAAATGATGTTTTATTCTCTCTTATTAAAGAAGGTAGATACACAGTTCTGAAAATAGCACATTTTTGCTAATGGCATCAAAGCTGGTTTCTTTTCTTAAAATGTAATGATATTTTCTTAGTCAGGGATTTGGCACCACGGATGGTTTTCCACAGCCTCTTTCCTTTTATCATTATAATTGAATAATTATGATATACACTTGAATGTTCTATTTATGCTAATGCACTGGTTATAGAGAACGACACAACATATCCATATTATGGTGGTTGCATTTAGAATGGATAAAAGGCTACATTGATGTAATTTCATTTCATTATTTTTATAATTATTTCCTCCTCATTAATGTTCCTTGAGCTCTTCCTATTCAAAGCTAGTGTTTATTGAACAAAATTGTTCTTTCTTAGGCTAGATCATTATTCACAAAGCCCACAAGACTAGAAAACATTTCATTATCAGCCCTCCCTGTGTTTATCACTAAAGATTTGTTTCATTCATTTCTTGGTAAAAGAGAACCAAAGTAAATAAGTTAGAAGTTCATTTCTCTCTGACTTGGAAGTGTGGAGGCATGTGGACAGTCTAAGACGCCCCCTTTTCACAAGTTGTGAGCAATCCAGTGTCCTTCCAGCTTATTGATCCACTTTTTGTGCCTTCTGTTCCAGATGTCAACCAATGGCTCAAGATGACTGCACCAGCACCAGCCATCAAGTTTGCATTCCAAGCTACAGAAAGGAAGAAGGGCTGGAACAAGGGGTGTGAGCCATCTGGCTTTGAAGGTGTGACACATCATTTTTGTTTAGATCTCATCAGCCAGAATGTAGGTATCTGGCCCCATATAACTGCAAAGGAGCCTAGGAAACAGTTTCTCTCTTTTTAAATTTACTTTTGTTTCTGGGCAGTCATGGACTGAGCTAAAAAATAAATAAATAAAATTCCAAGATTCTATTATTATGAAAGAGGGAAGAAAGTTTTTTGGTAGCCAGCCAGCGGTCTCAGCCTCATTGTCCTCTAACCTTGAATGAGTCAGAGGCACATGGATTGGAATGTTGGTGATCTAAAGGAGGCTGATAGAGCCTTACTGCTGGCCTGCTGGGCAGTCCATCTTGGCCCCTGGGTAAAGACATGTCTTCCTCTCAGCCTGAATTTATTATAGAGCCCTTTTAGGTCCTTTAAAACGTTAAAGCTTTGAATAAAATTCAATTGTTCTCTGAGAATATTAGTGGGTTAATAGCTTGATGTAGTACAGAGAACGTGGATGTCTGACTCAGACAGAACCACACTTAATTCTGGCTCTGTAACTCATAGATGAGTGAATATGGAAATAAAAGTAAACATTCTGGTCTCAGTTTTCTCATCTGTAAAATAAGTACAATAATACCTTTCACGTATTCTGTGTGTGTGTGTGTGTGTGTGTGTGTGTGTGCGTGTATGTGTAGTAAATTAAATAATGTTTACAGAGTGTAAAGTTGGTGATTAAGAATGATCTCTTCTTTGCCTTTCCCTACTAGCCATGTGCATAAGAGCTCCAGTCAGATTTGTATATCATCAGAGCTCTGGGCTCCCAGGAGATGTAACCAGTGATGGGTAGGTTTTGATAGGAGATGATCAGAATTATTCTGGGGAAGAGGGGAAGCTTTTGGAAGGAGCTGGTTGGTGGCTACGATGTAAGGTCCCGACCGGCAAGAGGCAGGATTAGAACTCCCAACTGCATCCAGGAGCACATTTATTTTGACATGTTGCTGAGATAGTTTAATCCAGTCTTTTAGAATAGATGCATTTTGGTATAATCTGAAACACCACCCATTCAACTTTTACTTTTTAAAAATGGTCAGCCAGCAGGTGGAACCAGCATCCATGTGGAGTGAAGCGCAGGATCTGTTTGAACCATGGGTGGGTGTCAAGAATGAGGGTGACACCCAAGGGTGGAGTGAGGATCAGGGATAACTATTGCACGCTTTCTTTTTAAATTATAAAGAAAAATAGTGTCTTTACTTTTTATCTTGGCTGTTTGGAAGCATCAAAACAACCTCATCAAATGAGTCATGTCAAAATGCCCTGCTTAAAATACAGTCTGAGTGCTGAATAAGCATCGTGTATATGCTGCCTTGGAAAAAGACTCAACCAGGTAGGAGATGTGCAGTCCTGTGAAATGTCAGGAAGTCACCATCGAAACTGGGGAGAAACACTCGGACCTGAGCTCCCATCCCAGGAGCTCGGGGCAGTCAGCGTGCCGCACGCCCTGACGCGTGTCACCGCGCTCACTGGCTGTGTTCCTGCGCTTTGAACGTGCTCAGCAGCGTGTGCTGTGATCTAGGGCGGAGCTGGTTTTCCGCCCCAGGAAAGAGCGTTGTGAAGGATGGCGCCCTTCTCCCTGGTTTACTGCTGCCATCTCCGCGCTGTGTGTGAGAGCAGAGAGGCAATAACGCACTAACGACGCCTTTCAGAGCTGTGTAAATCCTGTCCTTGATAAACTAGTGTGTGAACAAGATGAATGCCCTGGAAGGGGACGCTCTCGGGGAAGAAAAGCACCCTGACATATGTCATCATAGGCGCCTGGAGAATTTCTGCTCAGAAGAGGGCTGTTCGAGACCTCAGAATTTTGTTTCATATTATGCTTTGTTGTTTAAAAGCCTTTTGTCTAGTAATGCCTAACATTTTAAGAGGAAAGCAAACAAACACACACACACAAACAAAACAACCACACATACACACACACACACACACACACACACACACACACGCACACGTGCGCACACAAACCACCACCACCACCACCACCACCAGAACGGAGCCACAGCTGAGAAAACAGCAAAGCGAGGATTTTGGAAAAGAAATGTTAGACTGTCAGCTCCCACCTATATGTGTTACGAACAGTTCTTAGATAAGATATATCAATTCCAGTCTTGTGGATCACAATTGTGGGGTGTAAATAAAATGTTATGGTAACAAAAAGTCATGCGACTTTTATGTGGAGGGATAAACATAACCTATTGTCTACTATACATTGGAGGATCGCTGTCATGTGAGACAAATGGTAGACCGAGAAATAAAACAGGCATAAATGTGGCGACAATTTTCTGTGTGGAAGTTGATCTTAAATGAAATTGTGGATTAAATCCTGAACCCTGAAACCATAGTTATAGTAATTTGTTGAATTTATAAATGAACTCAAAATATATACTTTTCCCCCAACAGAAATAAAACCTATCCCCGCTACCCACCCATTTTAACCAACCAGAGAACCAAGACTTAAAATATATTAAACCTGGACCTGGACTTAAAATATATTAAAAATGCAAAGATATAAAATACCAAAAATATATCTTGAATCAAATAAAAATTCCATTCTGAGAGGGTCAAACCATCAAAATATTCTCATGAACAAATATCATTATTAGATAGTAGAATAGAGGCAAACTGCCCCTCCCTCTTTTTAAACTTTCTTTTTTTTTCCCCCAAAAGAAAAGATGGTTTTTCTTGTCTCTTGTCTCTGGTGCACCTTCCAGCATTTAGATTTTTATTCAATTGTCCCAGGGCACAGTTTGCATGACAAATATTTGTTTAACACAGGCCAGTTTTCTCATTTCTCTAATATTTGAGTTCATCTTGGGCTTTCTTGTTGGTTTTTAATTGAAAACTTCATTGAGCAAATAGGTTGGACTCTTGAGTTTAGATTCATCAATTCGCTGAGGGCGCAGCTCATTTGCTGTGTTTATGGACTGACATGCTGAACATTTCGACAGGTCGCATGGAGTGAGGATGAAGGAAGAGAGTTACAAAGAAAAAGAGAAATCTGGAAGTTGATTGTGTGCCCATTTTCATAAATGTTTGCATGTGTCAAAGAAGTTGGGACGTTTAGATTTGTTTTAGTCTTTTGAAACATGACCGATGTTCAGTCTACTGCGCCTCATCAGTCACCACGGCGACTTGCAGTAAAAAACAGTCACTGAGAAATTATTGGGACTGGGAGAATGCTAACTGGAGAGACACTTGCAAGTCTTCAAAACTGTTCTCCAAGCATTCACACCTTGTCAGAGCCTGCCCTGGTTTGACACTGGGTGAACGTTTCTCAGCACCTCCATCCTCCCCAGGATAACATTCTTGTTTATTTACAGGCTAATTATGCTTACTCTGGTGCACCTCAGAGTTTGCTATGACTTATTTGATTGGTGATATTGGTGAGAGGCTAACTTCTCTTGGACCTCGTGACGTAGGTGAGCAGGCTAATGCATTGAAAAGACAGTGCTTGCCCATCACTTCTGAAATCTCCACTTGCTGATTAGGCTTGTGAATGGGCTTTCCCTGCACTTCAGAATTTTATATATGAGGATGATGCTTTGATTCCCATCTTGTCATTAGTTCTTTGTGTTTACGCATCTACTCTACTGTAATGCAGAGAGGTGATTGGTCTTCCCAAGGCACTCACTGCCTAGGTGCTGCTCATTACTGTTGAGACCTTTGCAGAACTGACCTGCAGTGGCTTCTAAGCCAGCATGGACATCAGAATCACCTGGGACATCTGTTAAAAATACCTATTTCTTTCTTTCTTTCTTTCTTTCTTTCTTTCTTTCTTTCTTTCTTTCTTTCTTTTTTTTTACAATGTTTATTAATTTATTTTTGTTACAGATGTTAAAAATACACATTTCTTGTACCAACTCCAGAGCTAATGAATCCACACTTTACAGAACAGGGAGCAGGATTCTGTATTTTCAACAAGTCGTTCAGGTGACTGGGATGACCAGGCATGTTTGAGAAGTATCTTCTGAGATTTTCGCCAATATCCTCCTCCACAATTAAAACTTAACCTTTTCCTGGTCACATTCTTGATGATTGCTGTTTAGGAATTGGTTTGATACATGATTGCTCCAAAAGGGTATTTGTATGTGTTAACAATGACCTCTCAGCAACAATGCTAGAATTTAAAAAAGGATGCCATTCCAGGCTCTGCGTCAGTCTGTGGGGCAGTTTGTGAGTCTTGGGGGGGGGGGGGATTTTTAAGCACTGTTCAAATCACATCTTGCAGGCCAGGTCTCTTGCAGAGTCACATAGGCCCTTAGAGTGTATTTCAGACTGATAGTCATTTCTGCCCATGCTGCTGGACTTGGAATGAAAGTGTAGATGAAACATAAATTCTACACATTTGGGAATCAGCAGTTCCTTCTTTTGAATAGATTGGCATAGAGAAGACACAGGTGACAGGCCATGGGCTGGTGACATTCATAAATTATCAGATCCTAAAATTCACATTCTAACAGGATTATTTTAAAGAGGCTTAGCTCTCGTTGGGTGCAGAATGTCTTATTCTTTCATCTTAAGCATTCATAAAATGAATAAAAATGATTCCTCATATAAATTCATTTATTATAATTCAGCCCTTCCTAAACTCCCTTGATATAGAGCTACAGAAAGTTATTTTTCTTTTTCCTCTTGAGAAAGGTGCTAAAAATGCAATACTGCCTTATGGTATATGAATTCATCCAAAATTCTTGCAACAAATTCGCCTGCCTTTTAGAAGCTCTGCCCTTCTATAACTTGTTTTTTGCCTGCCTAACAAATTATTGTCACATATATATATATAATTTGTCATATATATTCAATTATATATAGATTATTGGATTCAATCAAAATTTTCCAGTTGATCAATTTACGACTCCCTTCTCCTTTCCTGAGCAGTCTGCCCTTCACTACTTTGATGTCTTCAGCCATTTTGTTCCTCCCCTTGGGGTGAACTCACCTTCAGAGTGACCTTCCTGCTTCACCCATGGTCCTGCCAATCCAGAATTAAGGCATCAACAGGGACACCGAGGGATGACTGATGTAAGAACTGGTCATTGAACTTCCTGATGGTGACCTCAACATTATAGGGGCATATAGTCTATCTTTCCCTGGCAATGCTAGTGACATACGAGTGCAAGACAGGACTTCCAGTGCATTGCCTCGCTGCAGATAAAGGAGCGGATGGATTCCATCTGCATGCTGGAAGGTTCTCTCCGTGCCTGCTGCATGATCGACGCGACTCAGCGCTCTGCTTTGTAGACGGTTTGTGCCTGGCAAACGAAGCTGCTCAGCCTTGGGCCCGTTGAATTAGTACTTGCTCTGGGACGGTGAGTGAGGAATTCAGCTGCAGGAAGCAAGGAGAGCAGGGGCCTGTGTTTGCCGCCAGTTACCTCTGCAGTCTGATTTGGGACTAACAGAGAAATGCTTTGGTGTCCCCAGATCCTAACTTGAGAAATTCTTTTTTTTTTTTTTTTTTGAGATAATATACTATACTTCTAGGAATCCTGCATTTAAATGTAAAGTGTCGACCCTCCCTAGGTGTCAAGTTAGTATTATTAGCCTAAACAAATGGAGTGTGGTCAGTCACCAGATACTAACAGCATCCTGAGGGCTAGGCCAAAGGATTGGAGAGTTAGAGAGGGGGTAAGGGTAGGACGGCCAGATGCTCACTCTGTCCTGGGACACTCCCCTCCCGGCTTTTGGCACATTTGACTGTAAGTAGGCAGTGAGTAGGCTGTGTGAGTGTAGTTGCCTTGTATCCAACCACTTGGAATAGAGTCCAAAAAGTGGGGGATCTGCTCTGGACAGTCCTCATTTACAAGTAGTTCTCTGAGTTCTTGAGAACGCTGCTGTCCCCTAATACAGCGTAGGAAGGAAGTCCCTAGGGAAGGACTCCCAACCCTTGCTGTTTAGATTCATGTTTCCTCTAATGCAGCTTTATTTAGGGATTTTTAAAATACATATTTGGATGTCACAGTAAAGTGGCATGTGGCCACCCTTATAAGTTTGATTTAAATGTAAAATTATTTACACCTATGCTTTTTTTTTTTTTTTTTTTAAAGAAAAACATGGAGTGTAGATATCTCTAGTGCTGCTCCTTAAATCATAATTTTGTTTTACCTAAAGGGGTAATTTAGCCAAAGAGATTAACTCCCTGGACTGACAGCTTACTGGTTTATGAAGTAATATTTATTTGCCCAACCACATTATACATGGCCAGGAGGTATTGCTTTAGTAACTAATCTCTAGTTTCTTGTCTGTGGAAAGGGACTCGAGCTTTGCTCTTAGGCATGTAAGACAACGCATGGGTAAGTTTTCCATTTATTCTTAACCCCAGATCCTACATCCACAGTCTTTGGGTTAGGGTGTGACTAACCATTTTGCTTAATGTTTTATAATTTCATCCTTATCATCTGTGTGAAATGCAATCAAGGATTTTATCTTCCTTTTACCAGCCTCTATGTAAACAGGAACAATGGATCTATCCCATGGAAGCAGAGAGCACACATTTAAAAATAAATCAATTCTGTACCATATTATAAGAAATGTATAAGAGAGGAAGAGGAGCAACACAGAGGCTACAAACAAACAGTTTTGATATATGCCTGAGAATAGCAGAGGCTCTGAGAGCTAAAAATATTTATGTCTGCATTATAAGAAACTCATAAAATGACTACTCCCCAGGAGAAGTCAATTTTACCAAAATTAACTTTTCCACAGTCTGTACCTTAACTTTATAAAACATAGCCATGTAGACATTCACAAATAAAATCACAAGTTCCCCAAAAGAGAAATTATAAGATTGGAATCGTTATTTAAAAATGTATTGATGTGTGAAATAAAAGAGAGCCCTGGCAACTCACCTAAAACAAAACCAAATCATCTGAACATCATGTGATTTAAAGATAAATGAGATAGAATTTAGGAATTACTTAATATTAAAGAGGGATAAGAACTTTATCTATAAAAACCTATGAAATCAAGCCAAGAAAAATTTATAGTTTTTAATTCATTTATTAGAAAACAAGAAAGATTGAAAATCAATGAGTTAAAATTTCAACTCCAGAAGCTAAAGCAGGATAAGAAAGTAAATCAAAAGAATGCAGAGAGAAAATATTGATATAAACATAACTAAAAGATATCTCTACAGATAAATGCAGAAATTAGTAAAATACAAAATAAAAAGTAGATGTTTAATCAAAATAAAAGCTTTTTCTTCGAAATAATGAGTAGAATTGCCCTGGCCGGTTTGGCTCAGTGGTTAGAGCATCAGCCTGCAGACCAGAGTCCTGGGTTCGTTTCCCGCTAAGGGCATGTACCTTGGTTGCAGTTTGTCTCTGGCCCCGGTTGGGGTCGTATGGGTGGCAACCACTCGATGTGTCTCTCTCACATTGATGTTTCTCTCTCTCTATTCCTCCCTTTCTCCCTTCTGCTCTATCTGAAGATAAAAGTGTCCTTGGGTGAGGATGAAAAAAAAAAAATGTAGAAATAATGAGTAGAATTGTTACAAAAATTTTAATATGATCAAACCAAAGAGCAATAAATAAATGATAAATAAGAATAAGAACAAAAAAGGAAATTTATCTGAAGATTTAAAAAAAACATTAAAAATATAAGAGAAGCCCTGGCCGGTTTGGCTCAGCAGTTAGAGCATCGTCCCGCAGACCAATGGGTCGAGGGTTCAATTCCGGTCAGGGGCCTGTGCCTTGGTTGCGATTCGTCCCCGGCCCGCGCCCGCTCTCTCTCTCTCTCTCTTTCTCTCTCTCTCTCTCTCCCCCTCTCACTCTATCTGAACAAAAGTGGAAAAATGTGCTTGGGTAAGTACTAATATATATATATATATATATATATATATATATATATATATATATATATATAGGAGGAGAAGTTCCATTTTTGAGATGACAGCATGAGAAACACTACAGACTCTTTCCTCGGCCAAATAAGCAAAGCTGGTGAAAATTATTAACAAAAAATGTGTCAATAAATAATCCTACAGGCATATAAAATGAATAAGTAGTTTATGCAAGAAAATCTACTAAAGCTTTATAGGGACAATGAGAGTCTGTGGTATTTGAACCTTGACCCTCTCCCTCATTACCTTTGCCCCAGCTCAGCTTGACTAAAGTTGTATTCTGGGACAGTGTAGCCAAGAAGATGGGGCATCCTCTCCCCTCTCAATAAAAGCTTACCTGTCTCACTGAAAAGGACACCAGCTAGCATTTCTCATCTCCCCAATTCTAATTGAAGAGGTTAAATTCTTGGTGATTGTGGCTTAGGGGTCAGGGGCTCATTTCCTCCACATGACCCCTCACCATAGGATGGAGGCTCTACCTCAAGGGTAAAGACATAATAGTAGACGCTAACTCAAACCCATGGGATAAATGAAAACAATCAGAAATGATAAATGAAATGGTAAATGTAACAAACTATAAATAAATAATTGCTCTTCTTTCTTTTCTCCACTTCTTTAATAGACAAAATTTTATGAAATAAGAACTATAACAATATGTTGACAGATCTGTAAATGTATATAGATATAATATATATAACAATAATAGCACAGAAAAGAATAAAAGGGAATAGAGCTACATAGGAATAACATTTCTACCACCTCTTTGGAATTAATTTAGAATAAATCTGAAGTAGATTTGGTAAGTTAAAGTGTATGTGAAAAGCCCTGGAGCAACCACTAAGAAATTTACTTGAAAAAAATCATATAAGGAACTAAAATGTTCCCCTAGAAAGTATTCACTTAATGAGAAAGGAGAAACAGAGAAACAAAAAAGACCTGAGATATATAGAAAATAAAAAGTAAAATGGCAGACATAAATGCAATAATATTAATAACAATATTAAATGTGAATGAATTAAACAGTATGATCATAATGCAGAAATTATTAGCATTGATCTAACTATATGCTGTCTACAGCAAAACTACTTTAGTTTCAAAGATATGTGTATGTACATAGATTAAAATCAGAAGGATAAAAAAATATATCATGCAAGCAGCAACTCTAAGAAAGCTGGAGTGACTACGCTAATATCAGACAAATTAGATTTTAAAAAGAATGTTACTAGAGATAAAGGGACATTTTATAATGATAAAAGGTTCAATCCATTAGGAAGTTATAATGATCATAAACATATAATGCACCTAATAAAGGAATCCCAAAATACGTGAAGCAAAGGCTGAGTGAATTCAGTAAAAAACAGAGAATTTAACAATAATCATCAGAGATTTCAATACCTTACTTTAATAATAAATAGAGAAACCAGCCAGAAGATCAACAATGAAAAAGAAGGCTTGGTAACACTATGCACAAAGTAGACCTAACAAATAACTCTAGAACACTTCACTCAACATTACAGTACCCTTTCTTCTCGAGCAAACATGGAGCATGCTCTAGAGTGGGCCTTATGCTACACCATAAATCAAGTGTCAATAAATTGAAAATAATTACGATCATACAACATCTGTTCTCTGATCACAATGAATTAAAATTGGAAATCAATAAGAGAAAAAAATTGAGAAACTCACAAATATGTGGAAATTCATACACTACTGAATAACCAATAGGTCAAAGGAGAAATGGAGTTAGAAAACACTTTGAGGTGAGTGAAAATGAAGATACAACACACCAAAACTTATGGGATGCAGCTAAATCTGTGCTTAGGGGGAAATTCATGGTGGCACATACCTATGTCAAAAAAAGAGAAAGATCTTAAATCAATATTTTAACCTTCTATCTTAAGAAGTTAGAAAAAGAGAGGAAATAAAACTCAAGTGTATAGGAGAAATAATAATGATTGCAATAGAAATAAATGAAATAAAGAATAGAAAAACAATAGAGAATATTAATTAAACCAGAAGTTGACTTTTTAAAAAGAACAATAAAATACACAAATCTTTAGTTAGACTGACCAAGAAAAAGTGAGAACAAATTAGTAAAATAAAAGGGAACATTACTACCAAACTTATAGAAATATAAATAATGGTAGAGGAGTACTATGAATAGTTATATGTCAATGATTAGATAATCTAGATAAAATGGACAAATTTCTAGAAAGAAAGGCATTACCTAAACTGGCCAGGAAGAAATAGAAAGTCTGAATCTAGAAAGAGTTTGTGGTAGTAATGAAAAGAAACTTCCCACAACAAAAACCTGGGGCCAAATGACTTCACTGTGGATGCTACCAAACATTCAAAGAAGAATTAATGCCAGTATTACCCTGATATCAAAACTAGACAAAAACGCTAGCAGGAAAGAAAACTACAGACCAATGTATCTTATGACTATTGACACAAAAATCCTCAACAAAATACTAGCAAATGAGATTATGCACCATGACCAAGTGGTCTAGAATATGGTCTGCGCTGGAGAAACAATAAGACTGTCAACCAAGAATTTTATATCTAGTAAAAGTATTGTGAAACAATCAATGAGAAATGAAGACATTTAGATATTTAAAATCCCCCACAAACTTAGAGAATTTATTAATAACAGATCTGTCTTACTAAAAACACTAAAGGAAATTCTTCAGGCTGAAATGAAAAACAAAACAAAACAAAAAAACCCAACAGCAGATGGTAACTTGAATCAACATAAGAAATAAAGAGTATGTGGTGTCATTTACACAGTTGGATTCAGATCCTAAGTCAATTGCTATTGACTGTGGGTTGCACGAGTTATTTACCCTCTGTCACCTTCTATCTCTTCATAGACACAGTGGGGTTAATCAAGCATGTAAACAAGGAACATATGTGTAAAGCTCCTAGCAAAATTTTTGGCATTTAGTAGATTTCCAGCAATAAGTGGCAGTAGTCTGCATTTGTCCTTTCATTAGAAAAGGTATTTTTCTCTGAGATTTTGTCTTTTCTCTCCTTCCTGAAGGGCAGGAAACATTTCCAGACTGAGGGCATGTGATGTTCAAATTTATTTCTGACTGAGCACAGGGGATCCTCTGAGGACTGTGCTTCGGGCATGCCATCAGGGTCCGTCTTTGTCCTCCACATGAGACAGGTGTTCTCTGCAGCAGGTCCCACTTGCCAGTCTCAGCCAGAGGCCAAGAAGGTGCAATTTCTGTTTGGCCCAAGAACACCAGGTAGCAGCTGTGGTTGGTCTCTGGCAGCTCCCTGTCCAGTCACAGCCAGTCTCTGGCCACTGGGGAGACTGACTGGGTTGGCAGTTGCTAGTTTGACCAGATCAGTTCCTTGTCTGATTCTCGAATTGTCCTTTGTCCCATTTCATGTCCTCCTGTGCAGCCCCTGCTCCATGTAGCAGCAGCATCCTGAATCGGAAAACACACCTGCCCTCAGTGTCGCTTTTTGGGGTCTCTGGGAATTTTGCCTCCTTGATTCTGAAGAGGGAAAATGTATGTATTTGGAAACACTGCTCCTTTAAACTGGTCTTTTCTCTACTTATCTACACCCTGCTGCTTCTCTCATGGTGAATTTTCATACAGTTTTTATGCCTGAGGAGTTCATACCTGGGCAGTGAGGTATCTCAGCTCTCTCTGGAGCTGAGGCTATTGAGGAATTTAGGAGTGATGGGACAAGAGGAGGAGGGGGCCTCTCACTGATAAGTGATTATTGGACCAACTCCTGCTGATTAATCCCCCATTGCTAGAGGACCCACTAGAAAACATGTTTGTATGTAGATTTTGTCTGGAGATAAGGAAATGCATTTCGCGTCTCTTTTCTGTGCTACTGTCCAAATTAACCAAAGCAAAGTAGGGGAAACGAAGACTTTGAAACATGTTGTTATAAAATACGCTGTTTATTCTGTTATTATTTGTTTCATACTGTTTTTCTCCCAGTAGACTGTGAGCTATTCAAGGTCAGGAGCGTCCCTTTATCTCTGTCTTCAGATAGTCATCCTTGTGAAAGCAAAACCTCTATTTTTCGTTGGACTACTAAGAGGTTCTAATGAAAGCAGTGGTTTGTTTTGTTAAAAGCTAAGTTGAACACCTTTGAATATGATAGTTCATATGAAAGCTTTTCTGCTTTATTGAATCTAATCTAGTGAAATGGATAGTGAACACACTCAGCCATTGTTCAGAAACTCACTTCTTCACATTCAAGTGTCAGGAGAGAGTTGGGGCAGGTGTAAGTAGGGCTGACAAAGAGAGGCTTGAGTGCCTACTCTGCCATCCAGTGCCCAAGGCAACCATCAGTGTTTTATCACTGCAGGCTGTCCCACTGAGCTCAAAGCCTTGGCATTCTCCTGGAGAGGTGTTCTAGGCAGACACTACCTATGGAAAATGATGGGAAACAGCAGTTGAGATAGTCTATTTACCAGTTTAGGGGAACTGAGCCACATATGTCCTCTAAATCTACCCTTTTGACTAACTTCTCAATATCCACTCACATTTCTGAGATTAACTCCTTTTGCCTAAAAAAGTAGGGGACTTCTCCAAATCTAAGCACAATCAGCAAATTCTTTTGCTTACTGTGCATTTACCTTAAAGCATTATTACTGATTTAACTAAATAATTGTTTAATCATTTTACTTTGCATTGGTTGAGTTCAATAATCCTGATTTCAAAAGAGATACACAATCCGGCTGGTGTGGCTCAGTGGTTGAGCATTGACCCATGCACCAAGAGGTAGCCGGTTCTATTTCTGGTCAGGACACATGCCCAGGTTGTGGGCCCGATCCCCAGTGGGGGGCATGCAGGAGGCGGCCAATTGATGTTCTCTCTCCTTCTCACTTCCTCTCTCTCTAAAATCAATAAAGGGAAAAAAATTTATTAAAAAAAATAAACACAGTTGAATTTCTTTATTCCAGGCAGGGCCTGCACCCCCAAAATGCCAGACTTGCCCATCTCCAGGAGATACTGCTTCTTTGCCTGTAAAACATTTTCGTTGCTCCAGCTGTCTATAATCTACATATCCTACAAGACCTAGAAGGTTCTGGTCTCACCTTCCTTTATTGATTCCTCTCACTGTTATTGGAGAATTGCATGGGTGGAGTTTCTTCGTTGCTCCTGGGAGTGGGGTTCTTGCAGTATCTTGAGAAAAAGAAATTTCTAAGACTTGCATGGGAGAATGAGTGATTTTTATTTGGGTAGAGTTTCATTCCTTGGTTTGCAAAGTCCCATTTCCCTTAGTCCAGTCCTGGAAGAGAGTAGCTGGGAATTCAGTAGAGCTAGAAGCAGGGCACTGCGGTGTACAGTTTCCATTCCATGGTGGAAGTGAGTTGGGTGGAGCATCAAGCATCAGGCTAGTCACAATCCATGAGTTCGCTGTGTAGAGTCCACATGGCTGTGGGCCATGCGGGCAAATGTAGGGGAACTCTCCTCCTGCAAAGAGAGCCAGGAGCATGGGAAAGCAAGGGAGAGAGCCCAGAGAGAGAACTCCCTTTGTTTAGGAGTTAAGTATCTCAGATTTTGCACCCTTGTGGTGGTCATGCCTATTCTGGCCAATTAACTGTTTCCAGGTGTGATTGACAGGCAAGTACCTCCCCACGTCACCCAAACCTTACTGGGCATGTGTCTATTGTCCAGTTCCTTCCCCCATTGATCTGTGGGGAGTAGACCTGGAGAGTGAACTGCAGCTTCCTGGCAAAGCTGTACAAATGGTGTGCTTATATAATCTGGGCTCCCCTTTGCTCCTTTCCTGTTAATTAATAACCAGATTATTTCAATGGTATCATCACTACCCCAGCTCTCATGGTTCTCAGTCCTTCCCCCTACAGGACCACACTTCATAGACCACTTTGAGGAGAATAACCATATTTTTTAAATTTTCATCCCCGGTGGTGCTGGGGATAGTACTCAGCACATAGTGGGCTTCTAACAAATGTCTGCGAAGCGAATGGACATATATGTACAAGATTTACAGATTAGTAAGTTTTCTTTCGCATACATTATTTCCCTATTCAGTCTTTGAAATGTCTCAGTAAGGCAAGTGCTATTTCCAGAACAGGACCCTGAAGCCAGGAGAGATTAGGTGACCGTTCTGAAAATGCCCAGTGAGTAGGAGGCAAAACCGGGACTCGAATCTTATTCTTCTAACTCTAAATGATCACTCTACTGCTCAATATAATCATGCTTCTGGGTTATGAGCTGTTATGTGTCATTCACTGCTGAATCCTGCGTTCGCATGGTCTGTACATATAGATTATAAACCTCTCACGGGTAAGATAAATATCTTGATTTTATTCTCCCTGCACCTCTTCTCTCTTTATTGCAATAGGTTGGCAATTCCAGGAGCATGTAGTCTGTATCATCTGGTCACTGGACATCACAAATCACTGTAAGATTAATATTTTTAGCCCTGCTTTGCCAAAAAACTGATTTGTCTAATAAGGTCATTAAAAAGAGGCATGAAATATGTTCAAAAGAGTCTGGAATTTTATGCTGTGATGGCAGTATTTGAACTGCCTGAGCAAATACAAAAGGCCATTAGAGAAGCTGTGTGCTTATTAAATCTTACAAAAATTTTTTCTGTAGTCATTGTAGTTGAAAGTCTTCGGTATGACACTCGCCTGCCAAGAATCACAGATGATCTAGTGGGACAGAGTCTAATAATAAATCCTGGCACTTGGTGATAGGTCCTGATTCTGTGAAGGTCTCTTTGTCCCCTTTCCTGAATAAGAATTTTCTCAGGCTAAAGAGTAATAGTTGAGTAAACCTGGTATGTCCCCTTGATATACATATATATATATTCCTAAAGTTAATGGGAACTTCTGGGTTATAAAACAATTCCCATATTATGTAATGCTACCAGTTAGCTAATGTGAGTTATGATATGGCCTAATTTTTCTCTGTAAATATATAATCTCAAATCACATTCCTGTTCAGCAGGAGCCGAGGGTAAAACCATTCAAGGATTAGTTATTATAAAATCTTATGTTTCCTCAAAATATTACTCCCTGTAACTTGAAATCTTTTGTGTTTTGTTCATTGAAAATAGCTGAAGGAGCTCTTTTAAATCTGTAATCAAACATTTGAATACAATTCACAAAGACTTTCATGATCACCTATGATGTAGATGACATCAGGTTAGGGACAGAGGTACAAGGGTGAGGGACACTCATTATACCATGGTGGGGGAGGAACAATTTTTCCTTTACACTCAAGGTTCTTCTGGCTGCTCTAATAATCAAATAGACATGAGACAGATTAGCAAGAGAAAATAACCAAGTTTAATACATACATATGTATAGGAACAACACATACATAAGAGAGTCAGAGACCCCACAAGCAGGAGAGGTTCAGAGATAGAAAGGCGGGTTGAGGGATATAAGACGTTCTGAGCTAAGGGTGAGGTCATGCACCTTGGGAATTTCAAAGGGTCATTGCAGGATAAGAAGAACAGAGGCTTAGCCAATAGAAGTTTGCCTGGCCCTATAAAAGAGAGGGAAGAGATTACAACCAATTTAAACAATTAGGGCAGACTTTATAAAGAAGGTCGAATTTGGAATGAATCTTACATGTGAAATTGAATTCTGAGTGATAAGAGTATATAAATAAATGGATAAGTGACATAAACAAAGCCATTATTTGGGGAACTGTGAACAATCCAGTTTATGTGAATCTCAGCCTGTACAGAGAAGTAGTGGGAAATAAAACTGAAAATGTAGATGGGTCATTGTGTGTGTGGGGTTATGATCAATGAGGAGGTAGGCTGTGCAATATTCTCCTGGGAGATTTTTAATTAAGTTATTGCCAATGGTTGGAAGTCTAGGTGAGGTCATAGAAGCTGGTCAAGAAGGGACAGTTAGAGGCTTATGTCTGAATAAATTTGGGATATAACTGTATAGATTTCAAATACAGACAGCTTTCACGTTTGGTTAAGCCAATTTTTGATTTTGTGTGGATGTCTTTTTTTTTTTTTTTTTTTAATTTTAGAGAGAGGAAGGGAGAGGGAGAGAGAGATGGAAACATTGATGAGAGAGAACATCGATTGGCGCCTTCTGCATGCCCCACACTGGGGATTTGGCCCACAACCTGAGCATATGCCCCGACTGGGAATCGAACCAGCAACCTCTTGGTTCACAGGTCAGCGCTCAACCACTGAGCCACACCGGCCGGGCATTGTGTGGATGTCTTTTGTTGGCTCATCAAATCCACCCTACACCCTTTCCAACTGGTTTTGCCCCCGGGGAGCTGACATATATGATCTGGTGTTAGTGGGTTTGCTTGCTTTTTGGTTTCTGGTTTGGCTAATGGGAGGTGCTGGATGGAGCTCTGGGCAGAAGGCTAGTGGTTCTGACATTTGTCTTCCTGGTTCCCTCCATGCCACGGCTGGCACTGGCCAGTTTCTTTCAGTGACAGGACACATCGGGGCCTGGTAACCTCTTCCTCCCTGTTCCTTCAGGACTAGGGATGTAGCCTTGGGGGTGAATTACCTCTTATTGGTTTCCTTAATCCTGCACTTTTTAAAACTCTCCTCGGTCACCCATTTTGAGCCTGCCATCTGTTTCCTCAGGGGACCTTGAACTATTTGTTGTGTATTTTGGTTTCCATAGTAACCAAGCTGTGGCAATTTCCCAGCTTTTCTCAAAATGAGAAACCAGAGGACTTCAAAAGTGTCCTAACCAAAGCAGAGAGTGGGCCTCACACCCATTAGCATTTATTTATTTATTATTTTTTAATCCTCACCTGAGGATATTTTTCTTTTTTTATTTCTTTTTTTATTTATTCTCACCCTAGGACATTTTTTTTCCCATTTATCTTTAGCTAGAGCGGGAAGGAGAGAGGGAGGAGGAGAGAGAGAGAAACATCAATGTGAGAGAAACACACTGACTGGTTGCCTCCTGCATGACCCGACCAGGGCTGGGGACGAACCGCAACTGAGGTATGTGCCCTTGGCCAGAATCGAACCCATGACTCCTTGGTCCGCGGGCTGACACTCTAACCACTGAGCCAAACCAGCCAGGGCCCATTAACCTTTAAACCAAGTTTCTACTAATGCATATTAACTTTTCTTAGAGAGGAACTATTTGCAACCAGATTAACAAAGTTTTATTTTCACAGGGAGCCAACACTGACCTGTGAAAATAGCTTTGTTGGCAAAAATCTCCTTTGTAATACAGTTTATTATAATCAATGAAAACCAAGTCTGCTCTGGAAAAATCAAGCTGGATTTGGAGCTGTGTAACCCATGGGTAATGCAGGCTCAGTTCCACTGGGAAGCTCAGGCCCAACTGGCAGGACGTTAGGGCCCCTCAGGATATGTTTATGTAGGGTCTACGGAGGAGTTTGTCTTCATTGTCACCTCTGAGTTTTCAAACCCATAGAAACTGCTTTCTGTATTGTTTAACTTCCATCTATCTCCATAGGCAGATCTGGCCTTTCCTGCCTCTCCCCTCCTCTTTAGTCTTGCTTTTGATGCTCTAAAATCTCCTTTTCCTTCTTTAAGGTGGAGCTTACATTTCCCCTCTTTTCCAAAGTCCGTCTTCCTTTGTCTGAGGACTAGGAATGTACCTTACTGTTCTTTGATGTCTCCCATCACATAGAATGGAATAGGCCCTTGGTTATCACTTCTGGACTGGTGAAAGAAAATCAAAGCAATTTCTTGGCTAAAAACAATTTGAAAATAAGAACTCATATATCCATTGTTCAATTACATGAGGAATTACAAATAAAATTATTTTGATTTAAGAACTGGAAATATTTCTATTTCTATTTCTGTATGGTATTTCTTGCTCATCCTTCAGAACTCATCTCAAGATTTATGTGTGGCCTTTGTAGGTATGTTTTCCCTGCCCCCACCTGAGCCAGGACTGGAGGTCACTCCTCAGCCTAATTGGACCATCTTGGTCATGAGACTTCACACTGTTGATTTGCCCTTGACTAGCTCCCATTTTGCTCTGTTTATATTACAAACTCTTTGAGGGCATGGGCCTATGAATTTTCACCTTGTGTACTTGAGTTTAAAAAACTAAACACAGAGCCCAGCTGGTGTGGCTCACTGGTTGAGCGTCGACCCATGCACCAAGAGGTCCCTGGTTTGGGGCACATGCCCATGCTGTGTACCTGATCCCCAGTGTGGGGCATGCAGGAGGTGGCCAATCAATGTTCTCTCTCATCGATGTTTCTATCTTTCTCTCTCCCTCTCCCTTCTTCTCTCTCTAAAAATCAATGAAGAAAAATAATTAAAAAAACAAAACAAAACTAAACACAGAGCCTGGCACATAGTAGGTATGTAACAAATGCTTGTTAAAAGCAAGAATGAAAACAAATGGAAATAAAAACTGAAAGGGTTAGTAACCTTTTAAAGGGTAAAGGTAAAAGCTTGAAAAAGGCGGAAACTGTGAAAAATTGTGTTGCTTGCATGACCTTTGCTCAGCCTTCTGTTGAGTGAGGATTATCCAAGTATCCTCAAGACAATGACTCACCCAGCAGATGCAGGAGGAAATACCAGACCAGTCCAACTGCAAAGTGGACAATGGGCCAGGCAGAGTATGTCAGCAGGAATTGCTGGAAGCTAAAAGTAGAGTATATAACCTACATCCCAACTGTTATTCGGGGCTGAACCCTTTTCGGCTCAGCCCAACTGCACCCAGACGCATACAATAAAATTGTTTTGCTCTACAATGGCCTTGTGTTGTGGATGTGATCTCCCGCCGGCTCAGACCTTTTAAAAACCAGTCTATGTGCTTCTCTATTTAGGATTGGAGTTTCAGTGCACATAGGAAGAGCTGGGGGCGTTTGCAGATGAACAAACAGAAAAGCTCACCTCTACATTCTGCCCTGCTGTGTCCCCTGTCCCCAGGAGAGTCTCTTTCAAGTCTGGGGTAAAGCTCAAGAATGTACATGATTGACAATACATACCAGTGGTTGCAAAAGAGGATAAGAACTGTGGATCTGACTTCTCCTAGGAGCACGAGGGATGCTGGTACATTTTGCCTCAGGATTTACAGATGACTGAAGCAAACTGGAGGCTTCAGAGGTTTTGCTTCCATCTGTCTTGTCATGAGTCAGTGTTGGGAACGTGGACCCTTACTCTCAGTTCGAAAGCAATCATTTCATGAGGACTTGGAGGGTGAGCTGGTGAGATGGCTTTGTATACAAATACGTTAAAAGAAACTATGGTAAAAATTAAACAGTTTTTTGGTGAAAATTTAAAATTCTTAGAAGATTACTCAAGATGTCAGACACTTTCAGGTTAAGATTTTCCTTTTTTTTTTCTTCCTGGGAAAAGATTAAATTCTATCCCTCCCTTAATGATGGCGTTTCATGAGTTCTTGCCTTTGTGAGGAATTTGTTCCTGCAAATATCCCTCTCTTTATATGATTAATTTTCTCATGTTCTGTTGGATCATTTCTAACAGCAAAGAACTAAAATATCTTACATTTCTTTTTTTAAAAAGTCGTAGTCTCCACCTTACCCTCTAGCTAATATTCAATCTTTCTGCTTTGATTTATAGCTAAACTCTATGAAGAAACTTGAAGAATAGTATCTCCAGATTGACAAGGATACGCTTAGCACTGGGGCCATAAACAAAAGCCTGGGTTTTGGAAAGGGCTCAAAGAGGGGATGTGAGTATGATTTACATGGGAGGGCCAAGCAGCAGTCTGAATATACACACTGGACATACGTAGTGGCTTTGGAGAGAGAGTGGGACACATTTTGTTGTCAGTTGAAGGGCAAAGAGTGAAAGGAAGGGGCAGTAAGCCTGTACTTTTTCTAACAGTTTATCTATGAGGAGAGGAAAGATATAGAGACATGCTTAGAGGGACTGGGAGATCAATTTGAAAATGATAAAGCTTCTTAAATTCCTTCACCTTTTTCACCTAGTCCCCCACCTGCCTCCCCTCTGGCAATTGTCAGTCTGTTCTTTGTGTCTATGAGTCTGTTTCAATGTTCTTTGTTTATTTTGTTCTTTAGATTCCACATATAAGTGAAATAATGTGATATTTGTCTTTCCCTGACTGACTTATTTCACTTAGCATAATACCCTCTTAGTAACAATACCCATGTTGTCTCAAATGGTAAGATTTCATTTTTTTATGCCGAGTAATATTTCATTGTATATATGTACCACGGCTGTTTTTTTTTTATCCACTCGTCTATGGATAGGCACTTAGGTTGCTTCCATATCTTGGCTGTTGTACATAATGCTACAATGAACAAATTGGTAGTCAGAACATAGTCATGGGGATGTAAAGTACAGCATAGGGAACATAGTCAATAATATTGTGATTACTATGTATAGTACTAGGTGGGTACTGGAAATATTGGGGGGGGGACACTTTGTAAAATATATGATTGTCCAACCACTGTGCTGTACACCTGAAACTAATACAAAATAATATTGACTGTAAACTGTAATTTAAAAATAAAATTTGAAGTTCTTTTTTTTTTTTTAAAAAAAAGAAACTTCTAAGAAAAATTAAAAAAAAATTATAAAGCATTATATAACTTGGATGAGGATCTGACAATTTGATTATTTGAAGGAAAAGGATGAGGTTCCTTAAAGGTTGCTGCACTTGGTTGTGTGAACTCCACTCCTGTATTTATCACATCAGACTGAGTTTCTGATTTTATTGTATGTGGGATCACATACATCACAGAGAGGTTCCTTTCTTCTGTTACCAGAATAACACATAGAGACAATGAGCACCAGACATTGCCAAGTTCAAATGGACCACCCTGTGAGGTAGTGAGTTGGCTGGCCATCTGTCATGATTGATGAACGGACATTGAAAATAGGTAACCCCCAAAGTTAAATTCTATCAAGTGGATTCTCCTTCCAATGTGACTGTAGCTCAAGAAATCTCATCATTAAAGCCCGTTCCAAGAATGTGGTCTTAGCATATTGAACTGCATTCTCTTAGAGTTTGGAAGAGTCCCTTTAGTTCAATCTGCGCTCCAGTTTAGAAATCTATTCCAACACCACCAATAAGGCTTTGCTTTGAACTTGCCTATGAGTTACCTACTGATTCCCATCCTGTTTTCCTTCAGGAGGAGAACTATAGGATGGGGCAAAAGTAGGTTTACAGTTGTTCTATGGAAAATAATACAACAATTAACAAATAATAATAAGAGAATAAACCTACTGTTGCCCCCTCTACTGCCCCCACCCCATATTTGCCATCTGAGTTAACCAGAGTTGCTTGCTGCTACTTAACAAAGGAATGGCTCTCAGAGAATGGGAATCAAGGCAGCAACAGGTCTGAGAATATGGAAAGCTTTCTAGCATGATGCCCAGGGAGAATCTATCTGAGTGAGGTGTAAGAGTTATGGCGGAGAGTCCAAGGGCATAGCTTTAGTGGTGGGATCATCACTGGATGAACACACACACACACAAACCACATGTGGGAATTTCTTTCATCATTTTGCCCAGCTGTGGCTGTGACTGACAGTCCCACCATGGCTCAGTACCTAGAAGAGTGCTTGACACATAGTAAGTACTCAATAAACGCTTCATGACTAATAATCACCTGTTGACAGCATGCTACTATTTATGAATGCGTTCCTTAGCATAAGACAGTCCCAGATTTGATTGCTGGCTCACACAAAGTTGTTCCTGTTATCTCACGAACCTCAGGTTCTTTTCTGTGAAATGGATGTACTGGTCATACTTCTCAGACATATGTAAATATATATAAATACACATACACATACACACACTCATAGGTGGCTCTATCTACCTCTTTCTCTATCTGTCTAAGGAAAGAGTAAAACATACTTGAGGCCTGGCTGATGCGGCTCAGTGGATTGAGCATTGTCCCAAGGACTGAGAGGTTCGTGTTAGATTGCTGGTCAGGGCACCTGCCTGGATTGCAGGCTTGATCCCCAGTAGGGGGTGTGCAGGAGGTGGCCGATCAATGGTTCTCTCACATCAATGTTTCTCTTTCTCTCTTCCTTCCTCTCTCTCTAAAAAAAAAAAAAAAAAAAATCAATAAAAACATATTAACCCCCCTCCTCCCCCCCAAAAACAAAACATACTTGAGGAGTACTTATGTGGCAGACACTGTTCTAAATGTGTCCCATAAATTAACTTATTCAATTATCACAACAAATCTATGTGTAAGGAACCTTCACCCATGAAGAAACGGGCACAGAGAGGGTAAGTAACTTGCTCAGCTAATCAGTAGCAAGCTGAGAGGTGAAGTCAGGCCAGGGTAGCTCTTGAGTCCCCACTGTCAACCACTATATCACCTTTCCAAGGTAATGCATGTAAACTTGTGTAACACGGTGCCTGGCACAATTTTCCCTTGCACTACAATTACCATTATTTTAGCCTCAGGTTGAGCTCTTCATATGGTTCATGGTATCCCCCAAAAGGTGAGGGAAACAGGATCGCCTAAGCCCAGAGGACACAGCTGCGGCATGTTTTGGATTGACCTCTGCTTCCCCAGCATTTGTTTGAGTTTTGTTAAATGTGCTTATGTTACCCCCAGGGAGAAACCAGTTTGCTCGGTGCTCAGTAAGTACAGCCTCTAGAGCAGTGCACACACTTGACAGTGTACTTCCAAGGTGATTATTACACTACGTTAATCTATCAGCCAGCAAATGACCCCAAAGATTCATGGGAACCGAACAGTGCTGTGGTAGATCAATATCACACTCACTTTGTCGCAGTGGATGTCTGGGACAGCTGAGTGTGACCAGAGTGCAGCCAGCTATTGGATTATTGAGCAGCTCCCTCTGGACTCATCCTGGAATTCATAAAATATTAACTAGGAGCCGATGTTTTTGATGACCCTTGACCTGGAAAGAGATAAAACGTCTTTTATTTGATAGCTGATGAAGTATCGTAACTTATGGGACATGATGTGATGAATGAGAAGTTTTCTTGATGACGAAAAAAATCTTTTGTATTATGCTAGTGATAGAGTATCTGTTCATAATCCCCTCTGACTTTTCAAACTTTTCTGCACGGGGTATACTTTCACAAATATTCCCCTCCGCTCTTGTGCATGCTTACTCCTTATTCTTCCCAGCATTTATGGAGGAGAAAATAGTTTTCCTGGGTAATTCCTCTCCCTTTTGTGTGTGGCACTAGGTTATGAAAGTCAGTTATTGAACAAATATCTCTGTATTGTTAGCTCTGGGCCAGGTTCTGTGGTAGGCATTCTAGCATTCTGAAACTGGCAGTCAAACAAGGGAGAGAGAAACAAAAAGAAAGAAAAAATATCTTGGAGCCAGTTCTACTGATGTTCCTAAAGGGGTGGGGAGTGAGAGAGGTGAAATGTTGCAAATTAAAGACTTAGAGGAGGCGCTTGTTTGCAGGGGGCTGGGACATGGGCGCACACGCGCGTTTGATGTGGGGCAGATCCGAGAAGGGGTTCTTCCGTTCCATCCAGGTGTCTGAGAGCTGACTCATGGGCAGATGTGGGGGAAAGACAGATGTGGTATTAGGCAGGATAGGGCACACCAGCCTGCCGTGACAAAATCTCCCAAATCTTAGTTGTTTGTGACAACTCACAACGTTTTCCTGCTCACACTTTTGTCCACGTCAGGCCAGTTGTGGCTTCTGCTCCGCTGTGTTCTTACCTTTGGACCCACGCGTACAGAGCTGCCCCGTCCTGAGCGTTGCCGGTTGTTATGTCAGAGGGAAAAGACAGTGACTTTTTCGAACTAACCATTGACATGCTCACAGCGTATTGACCAGAACTAGTGATGCAGCCTTGAAGACCCGGAGATGGGCTGAAAGAATGATGCTACCACGTGCCCCTGAGAGCATAGACCTGGAGACGTTTGGTGAACAGGGTCAGCGACAAACCCGAGCTACCACGGACCCTGGGACAGGGGAGTCAGCGGCGAGGGAGAGAGATTTCAGGCTCTGCCCCAACCTCAGGGAACAGCAGTGAGCGGTAGCGAAGCAGGCAAAGGAAGAAAAGTCCGGACAAATGCTAACCTCAAACCAGAAGACAAACCAAGGGCATGTTTCTATGTCAATTTCCTTATCAAAACCAAATTTATGGTCCGGCTGGTGTGGCTCAGTGGTTGAGCATCGACCCATGCACCAAGAGGTCGCTGGTTCGATTCGCCGTCAGGGCACATGCCCAGGTTGTGGGCCCGATCCCCAGTGGGAGGCATGCAGGAGGCAGCCAATCGATGTTCTCTCTCATCGATGTTTCTACCTCTCTCTCCCTCTCACTTCCTCTCTCTCTAAAATCAATAAAGGAAACAACAAAACAAAACAAAAACAAAATCCCAAATTTATGGGCCTGCTCCAAATGATACTAAAATTTATGTGTAATAAGAGTGAGGGAACAGGTGAGGAGCCCTTAGAGTTTCTTGGTTTCTCCTCTTTTTCCAGCTGCAGGGCCTTCCCCTGACACACCGTTGTGTTTTCTCCATGGTAAAGAAATGGGAACAGCTTGAGTGTTTGTCTGGTCTTCAGGGAGAAGGGAGGCTGAGGCTGAGTGATTGGCCAGTTCTCAGTGGCTCTCACCCAGGGAGCTTCCTGCCCCCTGTGGGTGCGTTTGAACATGTGAGGGGGGCATTTTGGATGTTCACAGTGATGGGGGTATACTTGGCAAGTATTAGCCAGGGATGCCGATTGTCCTAAAATGTCCTTCACAATAAAGAATTGTACCACTCCAAATACCAATAGTTGAGAAACTCTGGTGGAAGCAGCTGTCAACACAGGAGACAAGCGCTGTAATTTAGGGGGGCCCTGAGATCCAGAGAGGCTTGGAGTGATGACCAGATCCTCGAGAGTGGGGTTTTTAGTCTTTTTTTTTTTTCCCTACTTAAGTGGCATTGAACACAGTGATTGTTCAATTAAACACATGGAAAACGGATGCCCCAGGGACTGTGTTCCTGGAGCTTGCATGACAAGACTCCTTAAGATAGTTAGAGGCTTAAAAGAAAGGTCTAGGAAATTCATGGATTATATTCTAACAAGTTAAACAGGAAAGCTAGGGACATCTGGGACATGTTCCTAAATTCTTCAAGTCAACATCGGGGCAGCTGGGGGGGGGGGTCCTGCTGCACACTCCTGGATGCCTTGACCCCTGTCGGAAAGAAGACTTGTATCCAGAGGAGCAGAACCTGGTCTTATGTCTGGGTTATTCTTTGGCTCCTATGGTCCCACTCTTTGTCTAACCTTGTCTACCTTTCTCTCCTCTTTAACATCAGGCTCACTTTCGCTTCATCAGGGGAATCTTGATAGGGCCCTGAACAAACCACAGTCTCTCTGTTCTTTATTTTATTTGTTAATTTATTTTTCTTTATTGATTTTTAGAGAGAGAGAGGAAGGGAGAGGAAGAGAGAGATAGAAACATCGATGAGAGAGAACATTGGCCGCCTCCTGCATGCCCCCCACTGGGGATTTGGCCCACAACCTGGGCATGTGCCCTGATCAGGAATCAAACCGGTGACCTCTTGGTGCATGAGTCAATGCTCAACCACTGAGCCACACCGACTGGGCAATCTCTCTGTCCTTTAAACCCCTGCCTCATTTATCATCTGAAACATTCCTCGGGACTCCGTTTCTTCTGATAGATCCTACACAAAAGGTGAGATTTGCGTTCAGGATAATTTCTTCTGCAAATGGAATGAAGGATGAGAGTGAGAAATAAGAACCTAAAATTTCTAGATACAGTCAGTTCCGCTCTAACGCTTGTTTTGAAAACGCAGATTTGTTCCAACATGATTGAACTATTTCGGGGACAACTGAAACACTGAGAATCTGGCATTTGCTTCTGCAGGATTTCGTCTCCAGCGAACAGCAGGTGAATGCAGACAGTGCACCCTGCTGGATCTGCTGGGGAGCAGTGGACACACACACACCTACCGCACCCATCCACGACTGCCCTTCCAACATTCTGGTATCAGACACCCCCTTCCACCATTGCACTATTAACTTGCAGGCTGCAACCTTTCCAACACCCCCGACTCTTCCGGTCTCTCTCACTGTAAAGGATCATGTGTATCATCACACTGATGTTGTTCCTAACCATTTAAGGTGTGCAAAACCATGCTACCATTTCTCCTTGGTTCCCAGCATTTGTTTACGTGTCACCGACAAAGTTCTCGAATGTGGTGCCCCCAACCCCATTTTCTCCATATGCCTTGTCATTTTTATTGCACAATACTGCATAGTATCATGGCTTTTAGAAACATGTATGTGTCACGTTATAGCAAAACTGACTACTTTCAAAATTCCAATTGGAGATGGTTGGTCAAGGTTGCTTGCAGGGAGAAGAAGGTGGGGCACAGCTTTTACCCCGTTCACTTCAAGAACCCACATTGCATAATAATTAGTCAAGACTGTTATCAAGAGGGGCCCGAAAAGGGGAAACAAACAATGTGCCTGCACATTTAAAGACTGTGAAGTTGCACCCTGGCCGGGTCTGCTCAGTGGTTAGAGCGTCAGCCCGCAGACCAAAGAGTCTCAAGTTCGATTCCGGTCAAGGGCACGTACTTCGGTTGTGGTTTAGTTCCAGGCCCTGGTCCGGATTGTGTGGGAGGCAACCAGTCGGTGTGTCTCTCTCACAGTGATATTTCTCTCTCTCCCTCTCTCTCACTCTATCTGAAAATCAATGGAAAAATATCATCGGGTGAGGATTAAAAAAAAAAAGACTATAAAGTTGCTCTGTGTTACACGTCCATGCTTAGCTCCGTGGACCGTTCTCCTTTATTCCGCAGGGCAGGGGAAAGAGACCCTTCCTCAGTTCTGTGGTTTGCCACAGTTCCTCTATGGAACATCCCCACCACGAGCTCTTGTCACTCATATTAGTTCATGTCTTTAAGACATGAATTTGAGTTGTTTCTTCATACACTATATTTTATATATAGCAAAATTTCAGAAAACTAAATGGTGCTTAGAAATTTAACAGCCTAAAACAATAGATAATAAGCGGCCACTTTAGTTTTGAAATAACACCTAAAACACACCTTTTGCCCTAAATAATAAGGCAATGCAAGTCTTGAAATAGGCTTTGTTTTATGCATTACATGAAATTAGGTCCCTTTAGAGAATAATATAAAATCTCAGAGTGAGAGGACGGGGTTTACTCAAGGCTAAGGGAGTCCTTCCAGTCCTACCTTTCTGCTCCTCTTGGTTACTCCTTTTTCTGTCTTGAGCAGTGATCATTTGGGCTGGGCCTTGTCTTCACAGACTGGTCAAAAATTCTGATGAAAACAAAAATGGTACCAATCCTTCCAGGGAGTTTACAAGTCATAGAGGACTAAAATACTTAAAGAGCTTTCAAGATTCAAAGGATTCAATGTCTAATGGTGGAATTCCAGACACTGTAGCAGGTGTTTCTGAGTTTTGTTTAAGGGTTGAGGGCTTATTAAAATTACAGTTCTTATTACAAAAAAATTTATATTTTTTAAAAACCTAAAACACATACAAAATGAGTCAATGGTATTCACAAGTTAAAGAGAGCAAGCAGAGACATCAAGTCCAAGGTCTTTGGACTCTGCTGAGGAATTTCCCTGGTGGGGTTGGACACAGAGGAGTAGAAAGGCAAATAGCCAGGTCTGAACTTGGTAGATTTTTGTGCACTTTACATAAGGTTTCTGTTAAGAAAGAGTTGAGCTATTTAAAACATGTTTGCAAACCAGGGACCTAGCCCACTGGGTGTGGGGTTCCTGACTCACTGTTGTTGTTTTTTTAATCAATTGTCCTTGGCAAAGAAATTTTATAAAACTAGGGGACTGAGCTATTTTGCATCCTGGTCACTTGCAGAGCAAGAAAGAGGAAAGAGCCCTGGCCGGTTTGGCTCAGCGGTTAGAGCGTTGCCCTGTGGTCCAGAGAGACCTGGGTTCGGTTCCTGCTAAGGGCATGTACCTCAGTTGCAGTTTGTCTCGGGCCCTGGTTGGGATCATGTGGGAGGCAGCCACTCGATGTGTCCCTTTCACGTTGATATTTCTCCCTTCCTCTCTCCCCCTCCCACTCTATCTGAAAAAAAAGGAAAAGAAAAAAAAAATCCTCTTTCTGTGAGGATAAAAAAAAAAAAAAAAAAGAGGAAAGAAACGAATGTTTATTGCTTTCTTATGATAATGCAAGACACTGAGCCGGGAACACTTTTTATTTTATTGTTTGAATAACACAAAAAAGCAGCTGTGATTCCCATTTTGTCGTTGAAAAAACTGAGACTCAGAGGTGAAGTTCCATGTCCCAGGTCACAGGATTTGGCAGTCACAAAGCTTTCACAGAGTTCAGGACTCTTGCCCGAAAAAGCAAATTTCTTTCATCCTTCACACTCTGCTGAGTTGGGAGAAGCTTTAGATCAGGAAAGACAAGACAGGTCACCGAATCTGCGGCCAGCCAGCTGCGGTGAGGCAGAGACTAATGTATGACCTCTACGTGGGGAGAAGGTATCTGTTAGAAAAGCCATTCAGCTTTTCCAGCTTCAGGTCATCATTTGTTCCTTTTCAGTCTTGCTGTCTCAGGTTTCCAGCTCCCCAAATGTGATGACATCAGTGTATACCATGAGCATACATGTCGTTGTTTTCTTTCCCCGTGTAATACCTGATTTACATTGTAACTATGGATCCGCCCTGGCTCCCTCATCTCCAGCCAGAGTGCGGGAGGCATTTCCTGCTCTCCGTTCGGTCCCAGGAGGGACGAGAAAGCAGGTATTAAGCCTCCAGGAGAGAAGCTGGATTCCACTTCATGGCCTCTGCAGTTATTACCATTTTCTTGCTGTCTCTCCTGCTTTCCATGTCTTTCTTCTGTTTCTGTAACATCACCTTGGATTCTATATCACTAAATCTTCAACTCCGGGGCATGAACAAAAATTGGTTTTCATGTGTAAGTAGAACATTTTTCTGTTTGCTTTTGTTACTTGAGTGTATTTTCTTATCAAGTGGTCAAGAAGAAAATGACAAGTGACTGAAATTTACAATTGCATGATTGCACAGAGACAGCCGTTCCGGGACGCGAGGTGGTGGCCTCACACCTGCACTGTCCCCATTTCCTCCTTCGTCCTGCACCAGCGACCTTCCGGCGCTGTTTGTGGAAGCATGGGGCCTAGATGGGTTTTGTTTGGGGTTCTGGGATGTTTGAAGTAAAGATAGCTGAGAGTAATTAAAGAGGAAATTACTACAAGTTAATGGGAATAGAGTTTAGTTTTTCCTCTTTCTAACCATAGCACCAAAATTCTTTTTATCACACAGCCTTCCTCCCTGGCCAGGGAGTAGAGGAAGCCTTTTGTATGACCTTTTTCAATGACTACAATTTGTAGGAAACAGAGCCATCTGTCCACGCGATCTACCTGGTAACGGTAACTTCCCTTTTATCTTACCACATTTTTTACGGCTTCATTTTGGGTTCGTTGTTTAAAGATGGTGTCCTTCAATTCTCTGCATTTGGTAAGGGAATTGTTTTCTGCGGCTTATCTACAATGGACGTGGAGCCATCAGGCCAGGGGAGTGCACACATAGAGATGAGTGATCGAATAGATGCCCAGAGGTGGACTGTGACAGAATACATCTGGGGACTTAGAGTGCTCACTGGCAAGAGCCATTTATTGCAAACTGATAAGAATCCACAAGACGAAAATGGAGTATGTCCCAAATGAAACATCGAAAGCTCCCCCCTTTTGATAATGATTTCTTCTGGATCATGGGTTATGCTGCTTACAACGGTAGCTGAACTGCGAGGGGACTGAAAGGGGGTAGTCATACCAAAGGAAGTATAGCCCATGAATATTTTGAGCAGCATCAGTGTCATCAAATTTCCTGCTCCCAGCATGTGGCAAGAACATCATTTATTTCCTAAGGTTTCTAGGCCAAACTGCCCCAGAGTAGCCACAGTTTCTTATCAGGAGAGGGGTCCTAGGGAAGTAATACCATGTATTATTATACAGCAAAGGGCCTCAGGTGAACCCCATGCTCCCCAGTGTGAAGAGATTTTTCTGCCCATGAGTCATCTATTTATTCAATAAACATTTGAGGGCCTCTTTTGTACACACACAGGAGAAAAAGACGTCTTGGAGGTCTCATCACATAGCCAAGCACCAAGGCATATATACTTTAGGAACTGGAGCAGCAGCCAGATGAGTGAGAAAAAAAAGGGGGGGGGGAATAGTAAAAACTTGGAATTACATTGTTAGTCTAAGCTAGTATACAACTTTTGGAAATTCTCTATTCCCTCATATAATTGCTTAAAGTTTGCTTTTCAGATCTTTTATCAAATACGTTGTTAAGGATAGTTTCTTTCTGGTATATCCTTTGACTATTACTCATTTTGAGAAATGTGATTTATGTGACTGGATGTTCCTGATATTTTATATTCTAAAAATGTCCCTTCTTTTGGGGGGGGGGGGCATGTGCTGGTTCTGTCTTTCTGCATACGAGTGCCTTGTGTCCTGCTTCTTTCGATTTCAGGTGATGGGAACTTCCCCAGAGATTCCTAATCTGAAAGCAGATTGTCCCTTTGAGTAGAAATATGGGCACTATGATATGTCCTGGGTAATACCTTAAACATCTCCCTAACGGAAGTCTGTTAGTAGCACCAGGCTCTATTATGTCATGGGGGTTTTGCCTGCATCCTTACACACAGTATTTTTGGTCCACGTAGACCTGAAACACATACAAGGAAAGAAATACAAAGATCAATTTCGCAGCCCCTGATGCCGGATTAGAAAACACTGCAGCATGATTGGCACTGCTGGAGTCCCTGCTGAGTCCCCACCTACTTGGAGGAGACAATAGAAGATCAGAAAGGCATAACTATCCTTCACAGAGGAGCACAGACAGCCTAAGTGTAATAAAAAAAAGGTTCAATATGATTACCGAAATTGCTTACCCAACTATCAACAACTTTGACAGACTTCATCTTAATAGAGTGTGGGAAACTGTTACAGGCTAAAAATGTAAAGTAACTATTTTATTAAAGAAAAAAAAAACCCAGTAAATTGGGAATAAACACAGTCCACCACATTTACTCTGTAGTGAATAACACGAGGTACTGGTACTCTCTATTACTACGCTGGTCCTAGTATACTGTGTAGTCCACTGAAACAGTCTCGGGGCTCCACAATTTCTAATATACACATCTAAGCTCCCACATTTGCAAATAACAGCCCCAATCAAATTGGCTTTAAGTGGTCACCAAATAAGATCATCCAAACAAGATTATTGTGTTGATAGACACTTCTGGCAGAATTTAGGGTGGTATGCTTAAATGTTAGACGCATACACACAATGCTTTCCCCCATCTGCTTATATGTTAATGCTGACTTTTTAAAATCAGTGATACAGTCAACACTATACTATATAGATACCCATGGAAAGAAACTTCCATAAAATAACACCTTAATTTCTTAAGTTATGTATTATACTAACCTAATTGTATTCATTATCTATTGCTGCATAACAAATTACCCCAAAACATAACAGCTTATAACAACAGCATATTTCTTATTTTGTATCTTATCTATTTCTTTCTCTTTTTTAAATTAATTTTTTTTAACTTATCTTTATTGTTGAATGTATTACAGATGTTCCTCATTTTTCCCCCATTGACTCCCTCCTCCCCATTCCCGGACCCTCCTACTCTTCCCCACACTGTTGTCTGTGTCCATTAGTTATGCATATATACATATAAGTTCTTTGGTTTATTTCTTCCCACCCCTCAACCCCCCTTCCCTTTGAGGTTTGTCAGTCTAACAACCAATTTGTACTTCTTAATCCCTTCACCTTTTTCACCCGTCCCCCTAGCCCCCACCCATCTGGTAACCAACAAAAGTTCTCTGTATCTATGAAAATGTTTCTGTTCTGCTTGTTCATTTTGTTTGTAGATTCAATTGTTGATCAGATAGGTATTTATTGCCATTTTGTTTGTTCATATTTTTTTTATCTTTCTTCAGGAAGACCCTTCAACATTTCATATAATAATGGTTTGGTGGTGATGAACTCCTTTAGCTTTTCCTTGTCTGGGAAACTCTTTATATGGCCATTGATTCTAAATGAGAGCTTTGCAGGATAGAGTAATCTTGGTTGTAGGTTCTTGCTTTTCATCACTCTGAATATTTCTTGCCACTCCCCTCTGGCCCGCAAAGTTTCTTTTGAGAAATCAGCTGACAGTCTTATGAGAACTCCCTTGTAGGTAACTAACTGCTTTTCTCTTACTGCTTTTAAGATTCTCTGTTTGTCTTGAACCTTTTGCATTTTGATGATGATGTGTCTTGGTGTGGGCCTCTTGGGGTTCATTTTGTTTGGGACTCTCTGTGCCTCTTGGACTTGTATGTCTGTTTCCTCCACCAAGTTAGGGAATTTTTCTGCCATTATTGTTTCAAATAGGTTTTCAATTTCTTGTTCTCTCTCTTCTCCTTCTGGCACCCCCAAGATGCGAATGTTGGCACGCTTGAAGTTGTCCCAGAGGCTCCTTACACTATTCTCATTTTTTTGGATTCTTTTTTCTTTTTGCTGTTCTGATTGGGTGTTTTTTGCTTCCTTATATTCCAAATCAATGGTTTGCTTCTTGGCTTTACCTACTCTACTATTGAATCTGTGTAAACTATTCTTTATTTCAGTTAGTGCCTCCTTCATTTCTAACTGTGCATCCTTCATTTCTGACTGATCCTTTTTTATGCTCTTGATGCCCTCACTAAGTTCACTGAGGTTCTCACTAAGTTCACTGAGGTTCTCACCAAGTCCATTGAGCATCCTTATAAGCAGTGTTTTGAACTCAGCATCTGCTAGGTTGCTTAACTCCATTTCACTTAGTTCTTTTCCTGGAGTTTTGTTCTGTTCTTTCATTTGGGACCTGTTTCTTTGTCTCCTCATTTTGGCTGCCTCCCTGTGTTTGTTTCTATGTATTACTTAGTGAGAGGTATGGGGCTAGCTGAGACCAGATGCTGCTTGTTTGAAAGAATTTAGGAAAAGCTGAAGCAGGCTCCAAAACAGGCCAATTCTATGGTAAAGCAACTGGCAACAGCTTGGATGGGCCTGAAAGTTGGGTAGGGCGGAGCCTCAGGGAATCACCAGGGTGGGGCAAACAGTGTGAGCCAGGTAGCTGGAGTCCCAGATATGGGGCGTCTGCCGGCCCAGGGAAGGGCTCACCAAAGGAACAAAAGCCTCTGATAGCACATCTGTCCAGGAGAAAGCTGCCTCTCCAGCCCTCGCTCCAATGCCAAACAGCTCAGTTCTTCCCCATATGACTCTGGTGCCTTTCAAGCTGCCTCCCCCATGCTGGAGCCTGGAGGGTGTGAGTCGGAGTAAGTCCGTGCGCGGGCCCTTTAAGAGGAGCTGGGGGGGGGGGGAGCTCCAGCCGCCTCAGCCTCCGTTCCCACTGGTTTTTCCAGCCAGAAGTGATGGGGATTCTCTTCTTGGCACTGGAACCCTGAGCTTGGTGCCTGGTGTGGGATGGGGACCCCTCAGTCCTCAGGGAGGACCTTCCCAGCCGAGGTGTCCTCCTAATTTTTATCTGCCACAGGCGGGTGTGGGACCAGCCCGTCGCGCCTCCGCCCCTCCTACCAGTCTTGATGTGGCTGCTGCTTTAATGTCGTCATTGGAGGACTTCCATTCAGCTCGATGTCAGGCGGTTTTTCAATGATGGTTGTTCTGTAGTTTAGTTGTAACTTTGATGTGGTTGTGGGAGGACGCGATACCGCGTTTACCTACGCCGCCATCTTGACCGGAAGTCGTATCTTATCTATTTCTTATCTCAGGATGTTTCTTCTCTTCTGCAGGTCAGGAACCTGGACACCGCTGAGCTGAATCCTCTGCTTCAGAATCCCCCAGCTGCAGTCAGGTATCAGCTGGAACTGCTGTGTGGTCAAACCTCAGCTGGGGGAGGATCCACTGTCAACATTACAGAGTAGGTTCTCAATGGGCTGTTAAACTGAAGACCTCAGTTCCCAGATGGCAGCTGGCTAGAGGCCACCCCTCAGTTCCTTGCCGTGTGGACCCCTCTAATACAGCAGCTTGCTTCATCAAAGTGAGCAAATCAAAGAGGCAATGAAGAGGTTTGCTGGCAACACGAATTTACAAACAAAAGTGACATCCCATGATTTTTGCTGTATCTTATTGGTTAGAAGCAAGTCACCAGGTCCAACCCATAATCAAGGGGAGGGGATAACACAGAATACCAGGAGGAGGGGATCTTGAGGGCCATCTCAGAAGTCAGCCTATCATACTGATACTTTTGTCGCAAAATAAAAGTGTGAAAATGAAAGTGTGCCTGAGTGCCCTGGCTGGCTTGGCTCAGTGGTTAGAGCATTGACCTGTGGACCAAAGAGTCGCAGGTTCGATTCTGGTCAAGGGCATGTGCCTCGGTTGAAGTTTGGTCCCCTGCCCTGGTCAGGGTCATGTGGGGGGCAACCAGTCGATGTGTCTCTCTCACATCAGTGTTTCTCTGTCTCTCTCTCCTTCTCTCTCTGTCTGAAGAAAAAATAAATAAAAGTGTGCCTGAGTGTAATTTTTAATTGCTGTGACTAATGAAAAATGAACAGAATAGTTTGAAACCAGGACACTAGAATGGAAGAGGACACTATATAGGATTATTCCAGAACAACAGGTACATACCAGGACATTGATTTTAATAATATATTTAACCCAACATACCCAAACTATTATCTTTTCAACATGTAATCAAAATAAAATTATTAACGAGACACGATGCATTCACTTTTCATACTAAGACTGCAGCTCGCTGTGGATCTTTGCTGGCAGCATGTCTCAGGTTAGACCAGCTGTATTTTAAGTGCTCAGTGGGCACATGGGCTCAATAGCTACAGCACTGGATCGCACAGCTACAGAATATGTGGTTCGTTGAATATCATTGTATCCAGTTAACTACACAGGCAGATACATGGCGCTCCTCTTTCATAGTGTGGTCCAACCTTCCTGAGTCAGCTGCCGTCATTAGAAATCAGGTTCAAGAATCCCTCAGCATTAGGACTCGGTTGCTGCATCTTTGGCTCGGCTTTATTTTAATTTTCAGTCAGGCTCCTCTCTTCTAAATGTAAATCTAGAAATTCTAGATTTATTCTCTGCTAACAGGAAAGTGACTCATTCTTTTCTTTTCTTTTTTAATCCTCACCCGAGAATATTTTTCCATTTATCTTCAGATAGAGTGGGAGGTGGGGAGAGAGAGAAACATTGATGTGAGAGAGATACATTGATTGGTTGTCTCCTGCACGACCCCGACCAGAGCTGGGGACCGAACCACAACTCAGGTACGTGCCCTTGCCTGGAATCGAACCTGTGACTCTTTGGTCCAAAGGCCAATGCTCTAACTGCTGAGCCAAACAAGCCAGGGCAAAAATCACTCATTCTTTCTCAATAATTCCAGCAAGTGTCCAGGGATTGAGCCTGATTTGATCAACCTGGGTCACATGCCCATCTCTGATGCAGTCACTGGCCCAAAGGATGGAGAGCTTTGACTGGTCACATAGCCATTCCTGGGGTGCCAGAGAAGGGGTTACGTTCTATCCAGACACGATGAACTGTGAATGGGGAAGGGCCTTCCTAGCAGAACCCAGGTGCTACTACCTGAAGGGACATGCACGCTGGGTGCCAAAACATCAGCAGTAGTACAGGAGCTCTTTGGAAACTTCGGTGGAAACAGATACAGCTTAGCTGAGCCAGGGGCCTAGCCAGCCTGGAGTAGTTCTCCAGGGGCACCCCTTCCCTCGACTGTCAGAAGCCTGTGTGAGGCCACCAGGGAAATTCCTTCTCCACACTTCTCAGGCGGTGGACTTGGTTATTCAGGTAGTATGTGACGTGGTTACTAAAAGATCCAGTGTTAACTTCCAGTGGCAAGACTGTGATGAATGTTTTCAGCCACCGAACGAAAGATTCGGGCTTTCTGGGGCTAGAAGGGAAAACATGGATTATATCCAGGTTTCTTGGAATCTCTTACATGCAGTGAGAACACTCGTGTCCCAGAAGGGACCAGGCTACGTGATTATGGATATTAAACAATCCACACTTTGAGTAATGTAGACTAGAAGCATTCTAAAGGGCAAAGGGACCCCAGATGAGCGATGAAAGTCTGATGAGCTTTTGGGGTGTGACAAGTGGATCTTGAGCACCTTTGGGGGTGCTGTTCAGAGCAGGTGGGTATCCCAGAGCGTCTTGGCACTGCAGGGGCCTGGGAGACCCATAGGAGGGAAAGGACAGAATCAGCCGTGGAAGGATTCCGTCCTTCCTGGGCTAAGGCAGGGATCAGCAGGGGGGTAAGCTGGCTTACATGCTGCATCTAACAAAGCCTTGGGAAGCTCCATCTCTGTGGTACCCCCGAGGCCGCAGGCTGGGAGCCCGGCTCTGTGAGTGGTGGTGGTCCTCGAGAGCCAGGTCCCCACCAGCCACAGCCAGCAGGAAATCACTACGCCATCCGCTGGGACTGGCGACTGGACAAAGCTCGTCCCGCTGCGGAGGTCAGTGGAGTCCAGCGCTTCGTAGGCATCCTTCCGGATGTGTATCCCTGTTGACGAGGGAAGACACACAGTGAGGATGTTCCGTGACGTGTGTGCTTTAATCATCACATCCGTGCAAAACTCCCCTCTTGAGTGAACATACTGCGGAGACCCTGGGTCTGGGAAGCAGAAAGGTGGGCCCTGAATCTGGGCCCTGCCTCTTAGCTGTGAAACTCTGAGCAAGTCCTGAAACATTGCGCAGCTCGGCCGCGTCCTCGGAGACATGAGCACCTTGAGAACGCTTGTCTTACTTCACCCTTCGTGTAGTGGTTTATTTATTCACGTGTACACTAACTATTTATAGAGTGCTACGTGTATGGCACTGACTTAGGCACTGTGTATAAGACAAAAACAATTTCGGCCTTAATAGAGAGGGCAAAATAAGATATTGGATTAAAAAGAATCTTATCCACTTTGAAGTATAATAGGCATGCGAATGAGGGGGATGCTCCTATTATATCACCAATTCAACTTCTTTTCTCAGACAGTTGTTTATCTTCCAACTTTCCCCGTAAGCATGTTGAATATACTACATCAGCAATTTCCTTCCTTTGGAGCAGAGATTTTATTTTCTTTGTCAGTCTAGACAAGCCTGCTGCAGTGTTTGTATTTATAATTGTCCCTGCACAGGCTCCTGGGGCCTCCAGGGACAGGTGTGCCAAGGTCGTTAAGACGCAGCCTCCCCTGCCCTCTGTCATGGCGCAGTCATCAGCCCCAGGGCTACACAGGAGAATGTGTCACTGATGTGTAATTAATGCAGAGGGAGTTGGGCTCAGCATTAACACAACACAAATCAAGACCTTGTCAGCCATGGCGGGGGGTTGGGGGACTTGACGGGACTTTTGTTCTTTCAGCAATATTTATTGTTACAAAATGCTGCACACTTGAGTGGGGAAGGGAAGTGCCTTTATGACATTAGCCATGTGTCTGTTTGCAGCAAGCCACAGGGACAGGCATCAGCTAGATCTGCTGATTATTTCACAGCTCCAAAGACTGAAGTGGACTTGGGAGCTGGAGAGAACATTCTTCTCTTTAAATGTGGTGATGTGGTCCGGCCAGTGTGGCTCAGTGGTTGAGTGTCGACCCATGCACCAAGAGATCGATGGTTCGATTCCGGTCAGGGCACGTGCCCAGGCTGTGGGCCCAATCCCCAGTGGGGGGCAAGCTGGAGGTGGCCAATCGATGTTCTCTCTCATCGATATCTCTCTCTCTCTCTAAAATTAATAAAGGGGAAAAAATAAATTAAAATGTGGTAGTGTGCAGTGTTCATCCGATTTGAGCTGCCCTTGGTTTCTGCGAACCCAGGGGCTTTTAAGAAATGCTGTCCACCCCGATGACATGAGTTTATTGAGCATTCCCTGAGTGTAGGTGATAGAACAGTGTGTGACTCATGAGTTCAGACATTTTGTATTTAGTTCATGGGGAACAAAGTTCCTGGAGGATCTGGCAATCAGAGATAGAAGGAATTTTAGAGCTTAGGTTGCCCAACACTCTGGGCAGGAATTCTCTTCATGTGATGACTTCTAACTGCTTACCTGTGTTTTCTTGCCTGTGGTTAAACCAGCAGAGCAGTGGGTCACAGCATCTAATCCAAACTACTCACTTTTTGGGAGATGATAGAGAGGAGAGCAAAGAGAAAAGAAAGAGGCAAAAAAGACATTCTTTGTTTTCTCTGAGGGCTCAAGGAGAGCCAGAATAAAAATGGGCAACTCTAAAGCAGTCTTGTACTGCACGCATAGGCTAGGGTTGATTTTAATTCGTGGTCATCGGACCACACACGTTGGATTTTCAGTTCTGAGACATTGACAACATTCCCTTCCCCTGGCCACCAGGTCCCAGTGCTTGTCATACCTTAGGACTGACCCCTATCTAAAATTTTATGCACAGCTTCACCTGGCTTCTTTCTTCTTCTCTTCAACTTTATCTCTACTCCCTCCTCTGTCCCTCCTGCCATGCTTTTCTGTCTGTCCTGGGCCATGGTGTATCACTGCAGTCACTCTGTTGCCATGAGCACACCTAGTTATCTCACTTTATGGGCCTTATGGTGCAACTTCCTTACACATCCCCTACTTTTGATCAATCCGACCATCTGGTTCTCTGCTCCAGCTCCCAGATGGCTGGATGCTGTACGTAGGGTGAAAGCACATGACGGTACAGGTGTGGTTTCCAACTTTAGCTAGATTCTCAGTGCTGTTCTGTGATCTGTCTACGTGGTCCCAGTTGGTGTCCTCACCTGTTACTTACAACAGCTCTTATACAACACCATCCACTCCTCAAATTTATGCAAAGATGGCCTTGCTTTCTGTTATCACAGAGAAGGTTAAGGCTCATAGCCACACACTCTCTCCATCTTTCTCCCCCTATTCCTATAGACTGATTTATTTAACTCATGTCACAAGGTGTCTTTTTTGGGTTCTCTCCAAGTCAAATCAGGCCCATAAGAATTGTACCGGGAGTAATTTATTTGGAAAGTGAGCCCAGGAAACATCAGTAGAAAAGTGGGGAGTGGACAGAGAAGGAAGGAATGCAATAAAGGCTGAGTTATCAAGCAAGTGTCCTCTGTAAGAAACTGGAACTTAATCCTAATGAGAACTCTGAGAGTGAGCATAGAACACATCTTCTGTTATCCTATCCAGGAATGAGGAATAGTTACAGACCATCTCCCATCAGTTTGTGACTAAAGGCTGCTCCAGGAGTCATTCATTCTCCAGAATGCCTGGCCTGGTGCAGCCACACTCTCTTGGAAGGTTAAGCTCTTATAACAGCTGGTCATACTTTGAAACTTTTGGGTGGGACTTACCTGGTTCTCATGAATTCTGCATTCCCTTTCTAATATATTATTTATTTAGAAATACTAGATCTTTTCCATGAGGTGATGGTTACTTAGTCTTTAAATCAACATTTTTAGAGCAATAAAAATGTCCTCCATCAAGCACCTGGCTTCTGCTTTTGAAAGTTAAGACTTTCAAGAGACTCTCTCTCTCTCTCTCTCTCTGTGTGTGTGTGTGTACATTTGCTATAGGTTTACAGTAGACTAGCAACAGCATGGTCTTGTTGTGTTTTATCTTCTGAGGTAACTAGCCACATTCTTTTGTTCTATATTTAATATTGGAGAGAGGCAAATGATGATGATGGTGATGATGATGATGATGATGCTGACAAAATAATTCCTGAGAAATAAAAAATAAATTGGGAAATATTAAAAAAATATTACCTCCCCACGTCACATCTGTCCATGTCTCCCCGGCTTGGCTGCCCGTATCACTGACCACACTGCTGATGCTGACAAAGACATGTGCTGGTGCCAAGTGCTGATTCAAGCTGATGTCCACCAGCATCCCGACTGGTGCCCAGAACTGAGATCACTCATGTGTGGTTAAATCCTTTGCTGCTGAGCCTGTTGGCACTAAAGCTGCCTCAGTCCTGAGTTTTCTGTTTCTCAACTTTAGCAGAATTGTGCTTTGCTTTTGTTTCTACTTTATATTTCTTGCCCTAAGAATTAGTCATGAACTCTTGTGGTCTATACTTACCCCTAAGCCTTCATCTTTTGGTTTCTTTAACATCTCTAAAATGTGTCTCATCTGCCTCATGTCCACTGGTGTAGAGTCTGCCGTCTGCTGCCTGGACCCAGGTGGGAAGATAAATAAGCGAGGCACTTCATACCAAGCTCTTGGCACAATCCTGGCACATAGTACATGTTTATCAAGTGTTATCCAATAAACTGAGTCTTATAATTAGTCTTCTGACAGCTTTCCAACCTATTCTGAAGCCTACTCTAGAATAATCTTTCCAAAAAGCTAAATAAATCATATTAAAAGCTTTCATACACTCCACTGCCTGTAGAATAAAGAACCAACTGAGCAGCAAGCCCAAGACCTGTCATGACTTGTTTTTTGCCATTCCCTCCAGCCTCATGTCTTGCTACAACCTCCTTTTTGCCTGATGTCATTAATATGCATATTTCCCTGTGCCTACCAAATGTGCACTGTGTCCTATTCATTTTTGTGCCTCCAGTACTTAGTATTATGTTAAATAAATGAGTGAATAAAACCGATCACTGACAAGTTGACATTTACCTAGTTTTACAGGTCAAAAAATACCCCTTCATTATATTATTTAATGCTTAAACTTGTCCAATGCACAGTGGATATTTTTAGGGCTGTGAAACTATTGTGTGTAATATTGTAATGGCAGATATGTGACATTAGACATTGGTCAAAGCCCATAGAATTATACAACCCAAAGAGTGAACCCTAATGTAAACTATGAAAATTACTTGATAATAATGTATCAATATTGATTCATCAATTGTAAAAAATGTACCACATGAATGTAAGATGCTAATCATTGGAGAAGCTGAGAGAATAGAGGAGGAAGGGGTATATGAAACTATTTTCTTTTTAGTTTTCTGTAAATCTAAAATTGCTCTAAAAATGAACTCTCTTACTTAAGAAAAATAGCTTCATGAAGCAGTGAGGACTAGTGGGTAGTATTACCTGAAAGTCAGAGAAATAGTGCAATTGGCCCAAGGTCACACAGCTAAAAGAGTCAGAGACAGGACTCAAGTTTTCTTATGCTGCACTTTCTGTAGTTAGTACCATTCAACTTTGGGTAAGGCAAGCTCATCACTGACATTCTCCTTTCGGCACTTTTGGAAAGCAAGTCTTAGGTAGAGTGGAGTTTATTAGAAACTGTGAGAATACCCTTCACAAGACTAATTTAGAGTCTTTATGACTCAGTAGAGGCTGTCAATCCTAAGTTATTTGACGTTTAATTCCTGCTGATGTAAATTTTATATGACAAATAGTTTCATTTAATTGTGTCACCTCTGGCTTATATACACCATAAAAGGTTTCAGTTTTAACAGCCAGCAACAAAAGAGCTGAGAGGAATAATGTTGAGAAAACTTGCAAGGGCACGGCTGGCTGGGGAAGGGCAGGTGGCTCTCCGAGGGAACAGATCTCTAGAAGGAGGCTGGGCTTTGGCCAGGGGTGCACCTCTGCTAGTCCTAAGAGTGCCTGGACTGGCAAGGGTGCCACTTCTTCTTGGGACCTTGACTGATACACTCTCCTTCTGGCAGTGGGTTTATACACCTGCCCCTCCTCTGGTTCATCTTCCCACTGATAGTTTTTCCACAAAGAGCACTTGCTTTATAACGCGCTCTGACATGCACTAATAACAATTTCATAATGATTTCATTAAAATTCCCCAACTCTGCGTCTTTGTTTCTCTATGTAACATCAGTGTGCTTAGAAATGATGGTATCAGTGAATCCCATTAAGTATTGGGAAAGTGCTGACATGTATTTGTATGTCAAAAAACAATTTATTGAGCATCTACTATATTCCAGGGTCTGTGGTAGATATTATGAAAAATGAGCAGTTTCTGTCCCCAAGAAGCTTTCAGTTTACTGGGAAGATCTGATAAACCTATATAACGAGACAACAATAAGAGATACATGTATGTGTGGCACTCTGTGGTTTATTAAGGACTTTTATGTGTCTATTGCAACAATATTTTCTTGGTGATTACAGCATATATTATTTCTCCCATTTTATTGGACATGACTCTGATGTCCATGGTAGGACACCTGGTTTTCCATTTCCAAGATCCGGCGGTCTGTTCTCTTCACACTTTGTGCATACTCTACCAAGTTCCCCAATAAAATATGAATCCAAGATACTAATAACATAAAATATATGTTACTCTTGTGCTTGCCATTACTGACAATTCATTGGTCCTGATGGTGGGTATTTTGTACATTTCTGATTATAAGGAAATCAAAATAGGAACTGGTTAATGTTGGTTCAGTCTACATAATAAAATATGTGTTAATATTCCACTAACCAAATGTGTTGAATGTTATTAGGGCACATTATATAGTAGACCTTTCTCATTTTGAGTCTAACATTCATAGTAACAAACTTTGTGTGTTTAGACGTTCTATTGTTTATGTGAAAGATGTGATAACTGGCAAACCTTTGAAGATGAACCTCGCTATGTGTGCCAGATAGCTTCCATTGACTCTACCTGATCCAGTCTTCACACTTCCCATCCTTCCTACCCTGCTCTCTGCCTGAAGAGGCTGACCTACATGGACTGTGCCCTCAGGAGGGGGCATCTTACTGGATTTGACCAATGCTGATCTCTGGCAGGAAATCAGAGGGAAGAAAAAGAATAAGGCCAGGGTGTTTATTCCCCAAGATCCACCTCTTTGAGATCATCTTGGTCTCATTCTATTGGTTTCTGTTTCCTTTTCTCTTCTCTATATATTCTCTTCTCTTTGCCCTTCAAAGTCTAGGGGCAGTGCCAACTAGTCACAAACAAAACACACTTACTTAACACAGGAAATGCCTTATTTGCAAACAACCCTTTATTTAATCTTCCTTAAATTATCCTAATCTGAGTGTGCCTTTTATTTCCTATTGGGATTCTTAAAGAGTCCATGCACCTTAAAAGGTCCATGCAACTACTTCTCCCCTGGCTTCTTCTTTCCACTAATAGATATTTTGTAAGGTGAAAATAAGCACAGTGACCTAATAAAGAAAACCCAGGCAACACGAGGGCTAGAAAAGCACATGCTATATGAATGATGAGATAGGAGTGGAGGTGGGTAGAGCTGGAGATGAAAGACCCCCCAACAAGAAGTCTTCTGTTTCTTGTCTTTGAGTGGCTTACAGTGACTTTGAAGTATTTTGAAATCCAAAGACACAATTTCCCTTGGGAAGGTCAATTTCTAAAATGCACATGTATGCATATTAGGGAAATAGAATAGCGCAATGAGATCAGACCTGGGAACCAATTTGTAATCCACTACTTACTAGTGTCATTGTCTATTAACTTCTCTGAGCTTTGGTGGCCTTTCTATAAAGTGCAGATAATATTACCATAGATCCTTAATTTATAAATATTATTATTAGTTGAGGTTTAATTATATTTTAGATACATAGAAATATATTTTCCTTAGTGAGAAAAAATTTTTTTTGGGGGTGGTGGGGGTACTTCATTTTCCTGTCATACATAAAAGGAAATATAAATTAATGCCTACCCTAAAAATTAAGTTCTTCCCCAAATATCCATCAATCAAGGCCAGACTGTACAAAGTTGGGACAGTCTCAGTTGATATTAACCTACCACGAGGGAAACTTTGGAATAAGGAATCTGGGATTGATGATACCACATTGTATTATTAAATGAATCAATAAAAAGTTTTAAGTAAGTGTTTGCTACATTTTTGCAAGTCCCTGTGTTAGGTGCTTCAGATATAAGAAATATGTAAGCCATGGTCCTTGCCTTCAAGAATGCCATCTTGGCCTGAAAGAGGTGACCTATCAAGACCATAGGTCATGTCGTATTAGCCTCTGTCTCCCCAGGGCTAACATACCTCCCGTCCCTTGTGGGTATGTATCATAAAAGTCTGTTGAATTTGAACAAATTGACAACCAGCAATGCCAGGCCCGGGAAGCAAAGACACTAAGTGCATTAGAAATTCACAGGAAAGAAGGTTCTTTGTGGCCCTTAAAAATTTCATGGAGGTGGAGGAAATTGTTCTGGGCCTTGATAAATGAGCAGACTTGGGTAGGTGAAGAGGGCGGGGCCCACACTTCAGGGGACTCATTATTTACTTAGGATAGATTTATAGAAATCAAATTGCTGAGTAAAGTGGTATGAATTTTAATAGGACATGACTTACAGACACATTTACATAGTCTTGATTTTAATAGGACTTGATTTACATATACCATCCAAAAGACTGCATAATTTGCTTTACAGCAACCGGCACTCCGTGAAAGTACGATTTCTCCGTAACTGTGCTAGCATAGTGTGTTATCTTTGGAAAATATTTATTTACTTATGTGATGGATGACACCATATCTCAATTTAAAAAGTGCATTGATGAACAAAATAGAACTAGAGGCATGAATACATGGAACAGACTGACAAATGTCACAGGGGAGAGGTGGAGGGACTGGATGAAAGAAGGTGACAGGATTAGCTAAAGAACATATATGCATAACCCATGGACACAGACAATAGTGTGGCGAGGGCCAAGGGGGGGGGGCTGGGTGGTGGTGGACAAAGGGGGGCATGGGGGACATCTGCAACAGTGTCAACAATAAAAAATTTCAATAAAATTTTTTAATTAATTGAATGAGGAGAGGGATACAGATATACTGTGATTGCATTGAGGTAATGGGGCCAGAAGGACTGAGCTCAGTCAAGAGGCCTAGCAGAGGCAGGGGAGAGAAAACCATGGCCAAAGAGTGGCCATGTCCAGGTGCCTGTGGGAAGTGAACACAGCACACATTTTAGAACCTGTGATGTGAAGGGTGGGAGGGTGTGTTCAGCAGGTGTGCAAAGATAGGCGTGGTGAGTGGAAATACATTGGTCATCCAAAATGGAGGCTACCAGCTGGGGGACATGGAGGCAGAACAGCAGTGGGTGAGGAAAAGGTGTGAGGTGTGGCTTGAGGCTGCAGGTAGGATCAGTGCAGGCAAGTAGCATAAGAGCTGGGACATTAGGGGTCAGGTGCATTATCCGTACTTTCTTGATGTGTCCGAGGATGGGGTCCAGTATTGTGGGACAACCAGGCATCACTTAGAACCAATAAATGGCAGGAGTATTCAAGGGAATGTTCTGGAATGTTGTTGGGGGGAGGGGAGGAAACCTTGGTGGAAAGTGGAGCATTAAGGAGAAGCACTATGGCTTAGAAAGAGGCTTCAAGAGCCCTGGCTGGTTTGGCTCAGCGGTCAGAGCCTCGGTCCTCAGATGGAAGGGTTGCTGGTTCGATGGGCATGTACCTGGGTTGCAGATTTGATCTGGCTGGGGTCATGCAGGAGGCAACCAAATGATGTGTTTCTCTCTCCCCCTCCCTTCCACGTCTATCTAAAAATCAACGGAAAAATATCAGGTGAAAATTAACAACAACAAAAAAAACCAACAACAACAACAAAAAAGAGGCTACAAGAAGAGGTTTGCACTGGGATGAGCTTTTATAGGTATCAGGGAATCATAGCGCTTATTGGCTAAAAATAGGGCTGGTTCCTCCATTTATTAGTCATTTGATTTTGGACAAGGCACTTCACTTTCTGTGCCTCAGTTTCTTCACCTGTGAAATAGGACTCCTGTGGACTGTAAAGGAGATGTTACATTACACATGAACAGAAAGTGTCTGGCACATAGTAAATGCTGGTGAGTGTCAGCCACTTTATTATGGCATTACTGTATTGCTGTGGTTGGAGGAAGTGAATTTTTATCCTGGTTGCTGTTACCGTATGTTGCTGGGGGGAAAGGTGTGTATAAAGTGTTGTTATTACATCAAGGATGACGGGAAGGCAGCCAAGGAGCAGGCTGGAGGCCAATGTGTGCAGCAGGGATATGTGGATGGGTCTCTAATCCGTTTCAAAACCTGTAGGACGTTGTGGGGATTGCAGGAAGAATGCTTCAGTGTCCTGGATGGGTATCTCTCCCAGTTAGCATCCTCCTAAACCTCTTAAGCCTTTGGACATCGGAGCTCTTTTACATACAGAATGACTCTTGGAAAAGAAGCGAGGCAGAGATCAGGGTGAGCATTGAACGTCTGCTGCAGAGCCTCTGTCCATGGGAGGACAGGGAAAGTTAGGACTGACTTTTTGAACTTAGCGCCAACAGGACTCTTTCTGGCAGGCGGCTGGGGACAGCAGCCTGACCTCTGCTGTTCACAAAGCCCAGAGGTCCCTAAGTATCCATTTGCAGTCCTGGCTTGGTTCTTTGCTCCTTTATGTGGGGGTTTATTTGGGGTCATCTGTTTTGACGGGCTTCTCTCCATAAGGTGAGCTTGTAAGCTTTGCAAAAATAGCCTGTGACTCCTTGATTTATCATTCCCGTTTATCTGTTTAGTCATGTGATCTTTATTTTTTTTCTTGGTGTAGTCTGATGAAAACAAGTGAACTGTTCCTGACAAGTTTCAGCCCACAATGGATAGCTTCTGCCACTTTTCGGATAATTTTATACTTGTCTAAAGCCACAGTGGTGTGACAGCCTGTTTGTCATGGTGATTCGGACACCGGCCGAAAGGCTCTGCCCTTTATGTGCCCAGAGCCAGAAGGACCAAAAGAACCCGGGCCCAGACACAAGGTACACTTTTCAGTTGGGAGATGAGAAAGAGTGTCCCAGCTTTGAGTTTTAGGCAGAAGACCTTTCCTCCTTGGATGAAATACGTCTTGCAAAATACATCAAGCCATTATTTGGCTACACTCACTTTAGTCGGGAACGGACCTATAAGATTCATTGCCCTGAAGGTGTTTTGGTAGGACAGGCCACGTCTGACCAAGGGCCGGGAGGCGGGAGAGGTCCAGGACCTGCCTAGGGGCCAGGGCATGTTATACCACACCTGCGGGACCCGGAGAACCAAGCGCAGTGGCGCCGCACACCGCTTTTTCTCTCGGCGGTGATGCTGGTGGTCAGAATAAGAGGCTGGTAAAAGGGGAAAGAGAGTGTGGACAAATCACCACAGATCTTTGTTGACCATCTTTTTAAAAAGACTTTATTGTTGAGAGTATTACAGATGTTCCCCCTTTCCTTCCCCTTGCCCCCCTCCACCTGGTTCCTATCCCACATGGAAACATGGAACAGACTGACAATCTTTTTTTTTTTTTAATTGAGAAATAATTGACATATAACATTATATTCGTTTCACTTGTACAACATGCATCAATATGTGTAGATGTTGTGAAATAAACACCACAAGAAGTCGCTAACATTCATAACCATACAATTTTTTTCTTGGGATGAGAACTTTGAAGATCTACCCTCTTAGCTACTTGCAAATGGGCCGTACAGTATGAAGTACGTCACCAGACTGTATATTCCATTCCATGACCCATAGCTGGAAGTGTGTACCTACTGGCCCTCACCCATGGCACCCACCCTCCACTCCCACCATGCTTCTGCAACTTCAATCTGTTCTCAGTATCTATGAATTTGGCTGGAATATTTTGATTTTGTTGTTATTTTTTGGCTTCCATATACAAGCAAGATCACACAGTATTTGTCCCTAATGTATTTTATTTAGCATAATGTCCTCAAGGCCATCCGTGTTGTCACACATGGCAAAATGTCCCTTTTCTATTTTTTTATTTTTTTTTATTAATTTATTTTTGTTACAGATGTTTCTCCTTTTTTCCCCATTGACACCCTCCCTAAAAATCCTCACCCAAAGATATTTTTGCCTTTATCTTCAGATAGAGTGGGAGAGGGAGAGAGAGAACATCGATGTGAGAGGGACACATTGACTGGCTGCCTCCGGCACGGGCCTGACCAGGGCCGGGGACCGAACTGCAACCAAGGTACATGCTCTTGACTGGAGTCGAACCCGCGACTCTTTGGTTCACGGGCCGATGCTGTAACCACTGAGCAAAACCGACCAGGGCTCCCCCCACCCCCTTTTTTTTTTAAAATCCTCAACCGAGGATATTTTTTCATTGATTTTTTTTAGATTGAGTGGAAGGGAGGGAGGGGGAGAGAGAAAGAGAGAAACATCGATGTGAGGGACACACATCAATTGGTTGCCTCCCGGATGACTCTGACCTGGGCCGGGGATTGAACCTGCAACCCAGGTGTGTGCCTTTGACCAGGAATTGAACCTGAGACCCTTCGGTCTTCAGGCAGACACTCTAACTGCTGAGCCAAACTAGCCAGGGCAATATTTCCCTATTTTTTACCGCAGAATATATACCACATTTTCTTTATCCATTCTTCTATTGATGGACACTTAGGTTGCTTCCGTATCTTGGCTGTTGTAAATAATGCTGCGCTGAACTTGAGCATGCAGAGATCTTTTTCATGCAGTGATTTCATTTCCTTTGGACATATGCCCAGTAGTGGGAATGCCGGATAGGGTAGTTCTAGTTTTAATTTTTTGAGAAGAGTTTATACTGTGTTCCACTGTGGCCGCACACAGTTTATATTCCCACAACTGTGCACAAGGGTGTTCCCCATGTCCTCACCTGCACTCGTTATCCCTTTTCTTCTTGATCGTAGCCACTCCAACAGGTATGAAGTGATAGCTCACTGAGGTTTTGATTTACCCCTGATGATTAGTGATGCTGAGCATCTTTTCATGTACTTGTTGACCATCCGTATATTTTCTTTGGAAAATTATCTGTTCGGGTTTTTTGCCCATTTTTTTCCTGTTATTATTCCCATATTTTATTTTATTTTTATTTGGGGGGAGGTATTTTTTTAAATTTATTTTTTCCATCACCATTTATCCCTCTATGCCCTCTTCCACCTCCAACTACCCGCCTCCCCTTACAATCACCACACTGTTGTCCATGTCCATGAGCTCTCTCTTTATTTATTTATTTTTGCTCCATCCCTCCACTGCCCCCCCCAACCACAGCTGTCTGCCCATTTTTAAATCAGATTATTTGAGGGGTTTTTTGGGCTATTGCGTTGTATGAGTTCCTTATATATTTTGGATATTAACTCCTTATCAAATATATGATTTGCAAATATTTTCTCCCATTTCATAAGTTGTCTTTTCATTTTGTTGATGGTTTCCTTTGCTGTGCAGAAGCTTTTTAGTTTGATGTAGTCTCACTTGCTTACTTTTGCTTTTGGTGTAAAATCCAAAAAAAAAAATAAAAAAAATAAAAAATCACTAAGAACAATCTCAAGGCGCGTACTACCTATGTTTCCTTCTAGGAGTATTGTGGTTTCAGGTCTTATGTTTAAGTCTTCAATCCATTCTGAGTTGATTTTTGTGTATGGTGTTAGATAGTGATCCAGTCTCATTCTTTTGCATGTGGCTGCCCAGTTTTCTGTTGACCGTCTTGAGCTCATAGTGTCATTTTGTGTTAACTCTGGGGTCAGCAAATCAATATCAGAGGCCCTAGAAAATTTTCTTTTTTTTTTTTATTAATTTATTTTTGTTACAGATGTTTCTCCTTTTCCCCCCATTGTCACCCTCCTCCCCCTCCCTCCCTGCCCCGTCCCCAGTTTTGTTGTCCATGTCCATTGGTTATGAGTACATGCGTACAATTCTGTGGTTCATCACTCCTCTCCCCCACCCCCTCTTCTGGCAATTGTCAGTCTGTACCCTACTTCCACGTCTCTGGGACTACCCTGTTCCTCAGACTGTTATGTTTATTATATTCCAGGAATAAGTGAGATCATATGATATTTGTCTTTCTCTGCTTGGCTTGTTTCACTTAGGATAATAGTTTCCAGGTCCTCCCATGTCGTCGCAAAGGATAAGAGATCTTTCTTTCTTACAGCTGCATAGTACTCCATTGTGTATATGTACCACAGCTTTTTTATCCATTCGTCTACTGATGGACATTTGGGCTGTTTCCAGATCTTAGCTATTGTAAATTGTGCTGCTATGAACATGGGGGTACGTATATTCTTTCTGATTGGTGTTTCAGGCTTCTTAGGGTATATACCTAGGAGTGGGATCACTGGGTCAAATGGTAATTCAATTTTTAATTTTTTGAGGTAACACCATAGTGTTTTCCACAGTGGCTGCACCAGTCTGCATTCCCACCAGCAGTGTACTAGAGTCCCCTTTTCTCCACACCTTCGCCAACACTTGTTGTTTGATGCTTTGTTGATGGCGGCCATTCTGACAGGTGTGAGGTGATACCTCATTGTTGTTTTAATTTGCATCTCTCTGATGATTAGTGATGTTGAGCATTTCTTCATATGTCTCTTGGCCATTTGTATGTCCTGTTTGGAGAGGTGTCTATTTAGTTCCTCTGCCCATTTTTTAATTGGGTTCTTTGTCTTCCTTCTGTTGAGTTGTATGAGCACTCTATATATTTTGGAAATTAATCCCTTATCTGATATATCATTGGCAATTATGCTCTCCCATACAGTGGGTTGCCTTTCCACTTTGATGGTTGTTTCTTTTGCTGTGCAGAAGCTTTTGAGTTTGATGTAGTCCCATGTGTTCATTTTTTCCTTTGTTTCTGTTGCCTTAGGTGATATATCAGTGAAGATTCTGCTGCGTATGATGTCCGAAATTTTGTTGCCTACATTTTCTTCTAGGATTTTTATGGATTCATGAGTCATATTTAAGTCTTTTATCCATTTTGAGTTTATTCTTGTGTATGGTGTAAGATGATGGTCTAGTTTCATTTTTTTGCATGTAGCTGTTCAATTTTCCCAACACCACTTTCAATCATCTCATGTGAGGAAGGAACAGAGTTGAGATCACCAGTTGTTCCTTTCATTACCAGCTCATTTGAGGGGAGGAGGTTCCACTGTAAAGAAGAACTTAGGAGTTATTGCATGATACAACGATTCTTTCCCTCATGGAACAACAATTATTTTCTTCATATCTTTCTATTTCTTAGTGAGCTGCTCATGTGTTGGTTCGCAAATTAATTGTTTTATGGGCTCAGTGGATCTAGAGATAGGGTAAAACATTATCTTTAAGTGTTTGAGACATAACCCATTGTGTATTAATAAAAGAGAAAAAAAGATATAATTGCTTTTTAAATATCCACTACACCTAGACTTTACATACTTCTGACTCCAGACCTTTTCTCTGGTTTTTCCTTTCCTGCCCACAATCTAGTCTCTTGTCTCACAAATCCAGTTCACATTCCACCTTTTCTACCTTTCTTCCTGTAAGTATACAAATTGATGTTTCTTCAGGTCTAATTATCTTTTCCTGAGAAAGTTTGGATTTATTTATTTCCTTCTTGAAATGTAGTGCTCAGATTTAAACACAATAGGTCGGATATGGTCAACTACAGAGTAACAAAAAATAAAATAACAATTATTTCCCAATGTTTGATATTGTGTTTCCATTGAAGTCGTTGACAAGGGCATCCACAATTTGTTCTTTGTACCCTAAAACTTCTGGGCCTTTTCTCTTTAGCTGGGCCATATTCTTACCGCAGCCTATTTGTGAAGTTAACTACTATATTTAGACTCAAGTGTAGGAATTTACATTTATCTTTGTAAAAACTACATCTTGTAAGACTCAGCTCATCACTCCAGGCTACCACTTAGATACATTTGAAACTGGGTTATAAAAAATTAATTTCCTTTTTAGCTTAATGTCATCCATGAAGTTGATAAATATGGCTAGGAACTTATAAAAATATTGAAAAAGACATACCTGAAGACACGCTAGAGTTCAGGAGGGCTGTACTGATGCCACTAGGCTCAAGTGTCAAGCCTGGTTCAGGCCCACAGAGCCCAAGGGTCACTGAGCTCCAGCCTGCCTTCAGCTTCAGCATCCAGCGCCTCCCCTGGGGGTCCTTTGCTCTTCATGCAACCATCAGTTCTGTCCTTCTCTGAATCTTTGCTCTTGTAAGGACTGGAATGCCTCCTTTTTAAGCTGTACCCTTCCTTTGTGGATGGCCACATGACTCAAACCCACATGACTGATTTTAAGTTTGTCTGTTTTCCTACCCAACAGAGATACCTCACAGAGGACTGACCATGATCATTCGGTGGTGCTTAATATGTGTGTATTGAATTAAAGAGTGTATGAATGAATGAAACAGGTGTTTTATAATATTCTTTTTTTCCCGATAGTATAAAAATATCTGGAGACTTTTTTTTAAGGTAAGACTGGTGACAATATATAATTATCTGGAATACTGACTATATTAATTTGCTAGGGCTGTCATAACAAAGAATCATAAACGTGGCTTAAACAACAGAAATGTATTTTCTCATGATACTGGAGGGTGGGATCCCAAGATCAAAGTGTTGGCACGATTAATTTCTTCTTAGGCTTCTCTTTTTGGCTTGTAGATGCTGTTTTTTTCCTGTGTCTTCAGATGGTGTTTCCTCTGTGTGTGTCTCCATCCTAATTCTTCTTCTTGTAAGGACAGCAGTCATATTGGACCAGGGCCTACTCAACGACTTCATTTAACCTCAATCACCTCTTTAAAGACCCTGTTTCCAAATACAGTCTCAATCTGAGGCTCTGGGGGTTAGGACTTTAACATATGAGTTTTGGAGGGACAGAACTGAGTCTATAACACTGGCAAACAGAATTCAATAAACATCAGAAAGTTTCCAGAATGTATATCCCTCTTGGAATCTTTCACCAAGTTATTGCTACCGAATTTGTCATAAACTAGAGGGGAAAAAAAAAATCAATCTTCCCCTTGGACATATTTTTCTCAGCAGTTTGATCTTTTCCTTTTAATCAAGTCCAAACTACTTTAGGTATTTGGGGGTCTTTGTTCTTTTTCTAAAAGTAAAATCAATGCAGTTAATAGGGTGAAATAGGGTAAGTCTATTGAATGAGAAGATTCTAATTGAGAGGCTAATTTTCCCCCCTGCATATTGCTTTCCTAATTTGGTTCTCCTTGCATATTTTCCTTAAAATCATTTAAAGTTAACGTTTGACAAATTTGACATCTCAGATGTTGAAAAGTGATCTTGGGATATGGCTTGTCTAGATTTTCATTGTTGCCCTGTTGCCAGCAACTACTTCTTCTCAATCTTCCATTTTCCTATGCTCCTCACATATTCCGGACCTGTCAATGTTTTGTGATTTCAAAGATGAAGGACAATAATGGCTGCTGTCCTCCTCTTCAACTCCAACCCATAAGTTAACTTTGATTCCAGTTAAAGCACAAATTCCCTGAGAAGGCTATTTAAATTATTTACACTTTAACCTCACTGAAAGCTCTAATTAAGGGAAGGAAATAGAACAGCATGAGAGTCACCAAAAAGGGCAACGGGGTCCAAAAACTTGGAGCACAGAAGACACACTTTCCCACCTGACAACTCTTCACTGGGGATGCTTGAGAAAGACCTGTAATAGGAGACCACCTGCTCTTCCGTGATGGGGAACGGTAGCTCCTTGTATTGTTGTGCAACAAATTATTACAAACATAAAGCCTTGCAAGGATACCCATTGTGATTTCACAGTTCTGTAGGTCAGAAGCCCAGGTGGACTGGGCTTTCTGCTTATGGTTTCTTGAGGTGCAGACGCCAGGGTTAGCTGGGTTGGGTTTTCATCTGGAGGTATCCTCTCCTCCACCTTGTGCCTGAAATCACCAAGGAAACAGAGAGGTCATCTTAGGCTGCTCATGGAGCTCTAGAATCTAGTCAGTTGTGTTTCTTTTTAAATTTTATTTTTCAATTACAGTTTACATTCAGTATTATTTTGTATTAGTTTCTTCAGAGTTTACTTTGTGGAAAATCAGTTCATGGTTCATTTAGTTTCTCTTTGAAGACAATTGCAGGGCACTTGGACTTACCCTTGATGATCGGTGTCTCAGACCACGCTGTTGGCCAGGATTGGACTTGTGCGTGGAGGCAGTTGGAATTGCTTCACGGTGTGTTTGAGAGGCTCCAATGCATCACTTGAATTTGCATCTAGAACTGCCTACCTCTCCCAAAGACTATCTGACAAATGCAATCCAGACTCTTTTTTTTTTTTTTTTTTTTTGAGTTTTCAACTTCCTACTTCTCCATAAAGAAAGTCTTCCTACTATGGTCAGATCAGCCATTACAATATTCTTGAATTGAGCCCAAATCTGCTTCCCATCGGTCTCAGATCTGGCACTCCATAGTGCAGACCACTCCAACAGCTTTTTAAAAAAAATTCTATTTTCTATTTTGTATTATTTTCTCTGCTGGGAAGCAGCATATGTCTCAGTCAGCTGAGATTAGACCATGATCTCCCTTTGAAACTAGAATAAATACTGCCCTTCTTAGACTTTTTCCTCCTTCACACCTGCCCTTGAAGTTTGTTTTATGCACCTTTCAGATGGAGAATGGCAGGGCCTGTGAGTCCCAGGAAGTGGCAGACGATGCATATCCCAAGCACCTGAAAACCTGCTCAGTGCATCAGGGAGGGTGTGCTCTGCTGAGCTGGCTGTGCCCACCTTTTAGAATCAGAGCATGCTGGGCTGTGAGGGGGTGCTTGGAGGAACACACCTGGAGGCATGACCAGGTGGGCCTTGTGAGATTTAATATCTTCCTATGCAGAAGCATCCTGGGATGGCCGAAAACCACAGATCTTCACTGTGAAGAAGTACAAAGTTATATTTTTGTGTAGAATGAGGTTGAGGCCATGAACCGGAAGCTGAGGTGACCTGGGAAGTGTTAGTGCTTATTTTCATCACAAAGAAGCCTTGAAATATATGTGTATCCAGCATTATTATAGTTAGAGTGAATGTTATGCATTTCAGGTACACTCAGGACTGCAGATGGGCAGGGATGTCATCCGATGATATTCCATGTGTGAGCAGTTGAGAGTTGATGCTGCCCTGAGCTTTGAGAGGAAATTCTCTTAACATGCCCTTGACAGTCCCACAGGAAATACAATGCCCTCCCCAAGATTTCTGTGGATTCCTGGGAGTTCCCTTCTCACGGGCACTTCTGGTTTAGAACACCGGTCTCCCTGGACCCTCCCTCTCCTTCAGTCTCATTTCCCATGGCTGGTTTGTTTCTTCTGCTCTCTGCTTATTAAGCTGTAGAACTCCGCATTCTCCTTGCTTTTTGCCTAAACCATCCACACAAGGCATTAAAAAGTGTTGCAGATTTTATGGAAGCATTGGGAGGAGAGATGATTTATAGTAACATTAATTATTTTAATTGGGATATTAATTATCCTCCCTTGTTAAAAGTCCTTTGGTTACCCTGTCATTGGGAATTCTGACTCGTCACTTTCCTGTGGCGCCAAGCTCCTGCCCTATTTCTTAGCCATTTCTCCCTTCCATTCTCCCCTCCCCTCCCTTCTTGAAGTTCCCCCAATTTCTGTTTATTTTCATATAAAGCTATTTAGCTATCAGTTTGATCCGCAGTCATCTTCTAAACCATGGCCCACTATACTCAAAGGGACTTTCCTAAATGCAATTCTCTGTCTATAGAATAAACCTAAACACAGGTAATTCTCTTACGGGAACTCTTCAGATAAAACGATCTTCATCCACTACACATTACTTATGGCCTGAAGGGAATGTATTACAAAGTTGTGTGGTTCCTGGTACTGCAGGAGTTGATCCATTGGCCTCCCTATAGACCAGCGCCCTTTAGGGCTGAGACCTCGTGGACACGTGCAGCCTTTCGTGGCTCCCAGGGCCATTGCTGATGAACTGTTTCATGATCCGGGTGCTGGATATATGTGTGTGCTCACTTTGTAATAATTACTTGAGCTGCACACTTATGAATTAATCAGGCTTCTCTCTATATATTTCAACACATATGCTTTTAAATTATTTTTAACTTTTTCCTCTATTGATTTTAGAGAGAGAGGAAGGGAGAGGGAGAGAGAGATAGAAACATCGATGAGAGAGAACATCGATTGGCCGCCTTTTGCATGCCCCCCACTGGGGATCAGGCCCACAACCTAGGCATGTGTCCTGACTGGGAATCGAACCAGTGACCTCTTGGTGCATGGGTCGCTGCTCAACCACTGAGCCACACCAGCTGGGCTAATACATATGATTTTAAAGAAGTGGCTTGCACAGATGGCACAGTTGTGAAGTGACAGCTTAGGTCTGCGGACCCCAGTGAGGAGCTCAGTGCAAAAGAAATGACATTTGCATTGTCCCCCCCATGTCTCTCCTCTATGCTCACCCCTGTGACCACCTGAACCTCCCCTTCAGACCCCCAGAACCAGGCAGCTCTTTGCTACCAGACACCTTTGCTCACATCCAATTCTCCTTTAGTGAGTGACATTCATTTTATTTCTTTTCTGAAGAGCACTTTTTGGGGGTAGGTATTTACTCCCCCCTCCCCTCTCCCCATTTATAGCAGGATGGGCTTAGAGTCCCTGCTTAGGGGATCAGAGTTGGGGGGCAGGGTGCCATTTTGAGAGGGTGCTGTCTGCTTCACCTAGGTAGGGGTTCTCAGCCTTGGCTGCGCTTGAATCACCTGGGCAGCTTTAGAAACTATGGAGTCCTGGGCACCCCCCCCTGCCCCGCCCCACTTCAATGATTCTATTTAATTGGTCTGAGAAAACAGGTTCTAAATCTCCCCAGGTGATTCTAATGTATGGCCAAGGTCAGCAGCCACTGATCCTCGTTTAACTATTGGCAGGACCTGCTGAACAATGAAGGTCTTAGATGGACATGGAGAGCAAGATCTGACTGTTAGGGCACCTTGCAGTGCATCCTCCTGTTGAGCATCCTAGAGAATCAGTCTTCTGTGTTGTGCAGCGATTATTCCCCACTTCCTGTTGCACCTGCCCACAAGGTCCAAATGAGCTTGAGTTGCTTATAGCAGACGTAGACACTGACACTCTATTTCTTAGGTTTAAATTTATTTGAGTCATGTTTCAGGTAGTCGCAGGGGTGAGCTGAGCAGGAAACTCAGCCCCATGGGAAGGGCATGGGGACATGTGAGACGAGGATGCTGAAGGAAGGTGCCTCACTGCACAGGGAGGTTGTGGTGAAGTCTCAGTGCACAAAGGTCAACGCAAAGGTCAGGCGTGACTTCAGCCTTGTTGGCTTCATGAAACCTAACCAAGGCGCAGTGGTAGCAAATCCAGAGGCAGTCATGAGTGTGGTGTCCATTCATATATCACTGGCACTACTCAAGGTGGGAGGACAGCATCCTGGGGATGGTGGCTCTTCACATCCTCAGTGCACGCAGGGATCAGGTTAGTGCCACCATATTAGAGGGAAACTGGCAGCCCAGGAGGGGAACTGTGCAGAAGCTGTGGGTTCAGAAGATGGGACAGAGCAGGCAGGTGAGGGCACAATGAGTGTTAAGCGCTAATCCTGAGCTTAGCTGGTACTAGAAGTCAGCTATCAACCTGCAACCCCAAGAGCTGAAGCTCACCTTAGGGCTCTGGCTTGATTCTACGACCATCAGCTCCTGCTGCTGCTGACCATGTTGTGTTTGATGAGACTCACTCATAACAAGGCCAGCACCAGCCTGCTGCTGAGGGACACCCGTGGGACCAACCACAGGAGCTGGAGAAGGCACCAAACGGTGACAAAAGTGCCAGCCGATGCTTCTGGATGTGGGAGCTCAAACAAAGGGTTTCACTAGCTGTCAGGCCTGGACCAGCTTGGTTCCTTTCTCTCTTCTTTACCTTGTTTCCTAGTGGTTACGTGGCACACCTGTCATCTGGAGGCTCGACTGCCGCTTGCGCGGTGACACCTGTCTCAAGGGTCGGAAGTGTAATTCCTCCGCTCACCGCATGCGTAGCGGGTGTCCAACTTCAACAGCCACTCATCATGCCCTCAGGGGCCACTGCAGACTTGCAGACCTTTCTGGGGAAGATCGCGGCACTTTTCTGTGGCTTTCTGGCAGGTTTTTAAATTTATCCATGGACCTGTCCCTTACAGCCTCCATAGAGCCATGCTAGCCACCTCACTCTCCCCCTTTCCCCTGTCCAACTTGGCTTCTGGTGGTCCATGGGGACTTTCCTTCTTCTTTCTTCTCTTCCTTCATCTCACCTCCAAATCCTCACACATACTTTGGAAGAGTTGTGCTTTTCCTCCTAAGACCAGCCTGTATACACCTCTTCCAAAAAGCCACTCCGTGTTGTCCCCGTGGAGATTGCCTGTCTTTCCTACATGTTCTTGGCACAGACTGTCCCTTCGTCATCCTACTTACTGCCATCTGCTCTGAAGCCAGGATTCAGTGAGCCTTTATGTTGTCACTCATGTGACTATCAGTGCAACTAGTACAATGCTGTGAACATTGGTTCCGTTGTGCTGAGCTATTTGCTACTGTTTGCATCTTTCTTCCTCTCAACAGCTCTACCAGGTGGGGGCTGTCATTAGCTCTCTTTGACAGATGAGGAAACTGAGGTTTAGAGATGAAGCAGGTGCAGATATGGGGTTTCAACCCATGCAGTCTTCACTTGTTTACCTCACCGGCCGGGGAGATCATAGAATACAGGAAATGCATTTTTATGATTCATGAATACCTGTGTGTACCCACTAGAGCACCCAGCACAGCTGTTTTTGGTGGCACTATACCCTTGCTTCTGAATCTGCACACGTTTATTGGATTGACTTGTGTAAATGAAAGATTGACTTCGTTGACTTGTGTAAATGACAAACGTGCCGATGTGGGGAAATCCATAGCTCCAGTGAAAATGTTTGCTTGTTTCCATTTAAAATGTACCATTTTGATCACTGGAAACAAGGCTGCCTTTAGGATGTACGGGGCTGAGGGAAAGTTTTGGGGAGTTCTTACCTAGACAGTTTGAGTCACTCCCAATCAGCATGTCAGCTCCATTCCGGCAACCTTGTACAATTCCACCGAAGGAAAACCACCCCGCACAGTGGGAGGACTCTGGTCCAGATGGGAACTGGGGCCCACATGGGACCCATTCAGACTCAGGTTGCTTCATCTAGCTGACTGCTCTGGCCTTACCCACCCAGCCAGTGGAATGGGACTTAGAAATTACAGAGTACGGTGTTCCAAAGCACTGAGGGCCCTGAGCTGGGGCCAAGGCTGGACCCTGTTTGTCTGGATCTACAGTGTGTTCCTGATGGAAACACTATAGGCAAATGATGGTTAAGACCATTGCGATAGAAATGTTGATAGTCACACACCACCTCTATATCCACTAGGTGTTTAAATCTGAAAGTATCTTGTACAAATTACTGTTGAACTCTATTTAATCACTTTCTTGCTTTCTCACTTGATGAGCTCTGTGCCTGGACAAGTGCCGGGGTCCAGCCTCGGCAGGTCCAGGGGTTCCCAAAGGTGTGGACGGAGTCGGCGAGAGAGAGAGAGAGAGAGAGAGAGAGAGAGAGAGAGAGAGAGAGAGAAAGCGCACGCAACGTGGGAGACAGAAAATCCTTGATCTTACTTCTGCTTAGTCTTAATGCTTCTGCTTCTGCTTCTGCCCCAGACTAGCAGAGACTTTATTATGTATATCGATCCACAGGTTACATTGTTTCCCCCAAACCTTTTAGGCAAAAAAGTACAGACATTCTTTTGGTTGTTTACCCAACTCTTATGTATATTACATGTTAATTACTAACTATTTTCACCCTTCATCCAGACATCCTCTTAAAACTCCTGACCTTTCCTCCTATCTAAGATCCTTTTAAGCTTCCACATTTCTGTCCTAAATCTTCATTATTTTCTTGCTTTTCTTCCTGCAATCTTTTCTACCATTTACATCATTAGTCATCTATATGTTACTTCTATAATAATTTCTAACAGACAGCTAACAGATAGAGAAAGCAAAGATTAGTCTCCTTCAGTTGCCATCCTGCATTTTTATTTTCCCATTTACTTTATATCTTCAGTCACTGTTCTTCGTGATTCCTGCCACGCAGAGAATCCACTTCTCCAGGGACAATGTCAAACCATGGAGCTCTCCCGGGACTATGTCAAACCGTGGTGGTTGCTGTTCCAGTGACACTGCTCCCAACAGACAAGCAACCAAGTTCTCTGAATCTGTTTCCTCGAGCATACAAGGGGCAGCGATGGCACTCGGCCAAAGTCATGTACAAAAGTGCTATTATGATGATAATAACCTGCATTTATTGAATACTTATTGTGCACCAGACACTATTCTAAATGCGTGACATGGATTATCTCATTTGCACCTCACATCAATCCTTTGAGGTGGGTTCTTTTATTCTCTTTTTATAGATGAAAAAATGAGGCATGGAGAGGTACCCCATTTGGACCTGTGCATCCAGTGCCAGAATCTAAGCACAAAACCATCATGCCAGGTCACCTGGTTCAGCTCTTCTCAGCCCCGGCTGCACGGTAGATTGTTTGAGGGACTTTTAAAAAGTAACAATAGCTGGGCATCATCCCTTCCCCCAGAAATTCCAGTTTAGTTGGCACAGGCATTGATCCTTTTCACAGCTCCCCAGGAGGTTCGCATGGCAGCTGAGCTGAGCACTAATGGAGAGGCTTGTGTGGAATCTCAACCAGGGTCACTCAACCTTGACAGCACGAATGCGCCCATGTGCCCAAGTGCTTTTCAACTAAGTGCTTCATACACACAAGGGGTTCTATGTGATGTTTATTAAGCTGGTACTTATCCAAGTCAGAGAAACAGATATGTGCAGAGTATCTCTTATGCAGGAAGGAGCAGGATGGGAAGGGTGGGAGTAGACAGGGATGCTGCTACAGCGGGGAGGAGTATTTTATCACTGACCATGTTAAGAGCTGCCAAAGTTCCCTGGTCGGATGGCTCAGTTGGTTGGAGCATTGTCCCATACACAGAAAGGTTCAGGGTTCGATCCCTTGTCAGGGCACATACCTAGGTTGTGGGTTCGATTTTCTGTTGGGGCACCGATAGAAGGCAACTAATCAATGTTTCTCTCTCCCATTGATGTTTCTCTCTCTCTTCCTCTTCCTCTCTCTCTAAAAATCAATAAAAACATATCCTCAGGTGAGGATTAAAAAACATTGCCAGAGTATGAAGAAGACTGAATTTTGTTGGTTTTATTATTATTTAAAAATTCTCTATGCTCTCATCCTGCCCTGTTGGTATGCTACAATTTAGTATGTCACTGCTATTGCTTTTAAGTATATCATTGAAATGATAAATTAAATGTGTATATATATATAATTATTATCATCAGTATATATAAATAATATATACTGTATATGTTAAACTATTTATATGTACATCATTCATATATTTATACTAAATTGATAAATAGATAACTAAAGTTATATAAATAAAAATATGTTTCATAACAACCTTTTGAGAAAAGTATAATTATCCCCATTTTACAAATGAAGAACTTGAAACAGGATATTTAAGTCATGTGCCCAAATGCTAGGAAGCTAGCGATACATAGAAAACAATTTTTTGTGTGTGATTTACCAATGTTATTTCTTTTAATTCTTTCAACATTCTTATGAAGAGGTACTATTATTAGTCCTTAAAAAAAAAAAGGCACAAGAGAAAGACAAAAGGGGTCCAAGGCACAAGATGTCAACATTTTTTTCTAGCCTCTCTCGACTAGGAGGTGGTGGGACCAGAACTTGGTGTCAGGTGGTCTGCGAGTGACACTGTTCTTAAGCTTATGCCAAGCTGCCTCTTCTGTTAGGTGGTCAAAGCCTAAACTCCAAGGGTTTTCTTGGTATACTTCTCCCTCTTCATTATCCTTTCTACTTTCCTGTTTAATTCTTCCCATCCCGTTTTCAACTTCTAGATTCCTATCGATTGAAAAACAACTAGAATATATCACTCCAAAATATGTTGCTTTGGCTTAAGTAATATTTTGACTAAAGGCAACGAAGAAACAGATACAAGAAAAACTCTCTGTCCTCCCCCTATTCGCCTACAAGCAGGACATACATTTTCAAAGGTCTCCCTCTCCGCTTTCTACCAGGAAGAACAAAAGTTAATTACCAGTGAAGACAACTTCAGACTCCTCTCAGTGTGGAGAGGGCACCAGAGGGATCTATATAACAAGCTACTAACTAGCCTTCCTCTACTATCAGTTTCCCATGCATTTACCTTTCCACAGTTTGTGGTTCTTGGAAGCCTCAAAACTTTCTTTTATTTTGTCATTTGTCTACAAATTTGTTTTTTGTTGAAGACACTATATAAGCCTGGATTCTAAGTCACCGCTTTGAGTTAATCTTTCCAAGTTTCTCCCAAGTTCATATGTGATACACTAGTTTGTTTTTCTCTGATCTATCTGCCTTTTATTACAGAGCTCCTACCATGAACCTAAGATAGGTAGAGGAAAATTATTTCCTTCCCTACACAAAATAATATGCACGGCTCATTGGGTTCTCCTTTAACCTTGTTAACCGAGTACTACTTCCTGGTTCAACCCTGAGTACCTCATTCAACACGTCTGAAATTGGAGTCTTCCACTTCTGCCTCTCCTCTTGTGTCAAGAGCCTAGTCAACTGCATCATAATCCAGTCTTTCACACTAGACCCCCACTTTCCACCTGGGAATTGTCGTATTGTCTCCTCAGGGAGGGACATGGTTGCAGGCACACAGAGGTCTCTCATAACCCCTCTTTATTTCACTGGGTCCTTCTTTGTTTGACCACAATCCTAAATTCTGTCAAAAGGATTACAGTAGTAGGAAACATTTGAAACTAAATTTGGTGACTCTGTGACCTTGGAAAATTTAGCAAACTTTCCTCCTATATTCTTTGATCTGTAAAATGAGGATAGTGTTAAGGTTCTGAAAGGGGGCTTGTGGTAGAAACATATGTAGACAAGCAATAATAATTACAGGGGGCACACTTTCTTGCAGGAGGGGGAGGGTGTGCTTATTATGCCCATCTTCTTCCTAGATTCAGTGTAAATAGGGGCCTGGAATTGGAAGATCTCTTCTATTTGATCTGTATTTAGAATTAAGAAGCTAATATGATCATTGCTATGGACTGAACTGTGTCTCTCCAAAATGTATATGTTGAAGCCCTAACCCCCAATGTGACTGTATGTGGAGATAGGAACTTTAATTATAAAGTTAAATGAGGTCAGAGGGTGGGGCTGCAATCCCACATGACTGTTGTCCTTATAAGAAGATGGACAGGCACCAGAAATACACACAGAGGGAAGGCCACATGAGGTTGCAGCCAGAAGGCAGCCCTCTGTAAGCCAAAGAGATAATAAACCCCTTGATTCCTTGATCTTGGACTTCCAGTCCCCCAAACTGTGAAAAAGTAAATTTCTGTTGTTTAAGCCTCTCAGTCTGTTGTATTTTGTTATGTCAGACCAAGCAAACGAATCCAGTCACCTTTGTACTACGACACCTATTCAAAATTGGTTGTTTCTGAGTGTGTTCATTCCATCTCAGCTCAAGCATATATATAAAGGAACATTCAAGGGTGGTCTTGGCCATTCCCAAAGTTACTCTCATCATTTCATTATAAGAAAGAAACAATCACCTTAATTTGCATGCAAAGAGTTTTATCATTAATGATGAAAGCTGCATAAACAGCTTTCAACTTTTTGAGGGGTTGGGGAAAGCAGTTTTCTCTTTGTACAACATTCTGGTCTTTTGTGTCTTTTAAGGGACCTGGTCCTTTAAAGAGACTTTGATGTTTGTCCCAATTTTATTTTTGTTATTAAACCTCTCTGACTGGCAGGAATACTCCAGCTTTTGTCATTCTCTCTCTCTTAATTGGACCTGCTATTGAGTGGCAGATCAAATGCTCTTAAATTAATAACAACGATGAATTTCTCTCATATGGTACTGTACATAAAAAGAAACACTTCCATTAAGCAAATGTTATGTCATCAAGAAACCCATTAATAGCTCTTCCAGTGATCATAGCTGTGTAATTTTTCTCATCACTGTTAATCACCAGCAAAGTTATAATTGCATATGGAGCTTAATTAAAATCTTCTATCCTATTAATGAGTGTCCATGCTTCAGATCTCCCATCAAATGGTCTGCAAAATTTAGACCATATTTCTTGAGGTCCAGGTTCTTAGAAAACATGAGAAGGTATGGACAGAAGTTAAGTTGGATAATAAAATTCAATATGCTGCAATGACTAGTCATTGGATATTAGAGGTGGAATTGGCTTTATACATGATTTAAGCTAATTTCAGTATTTTAAGCAGTTTTAAATAAATTTTATTTTTCGATCACAGTTGACATTCAATATTATTTTATATTAGTTTCAGGTATACAGCAGAGTGGTTATATTATAGTAATTTTTATTTTACATATTTGTATCTCTTACATATAACATAAATAAAAAAGAAAAATGCCTATCTCCTAAGTAAAAAGAAAACCATACTTAGCAAGTAAACCTATCTCCTTAGTAAATCTACTCTTCCCATTTCTATATCTCTTACTATCTATTCATATACATATTGTGGCACAGACTGGCCAGGTGCTCACCTGACCCACCTGTGTTTCTCCTGAGCGCTCACCAGTGTTACTTCTTCCAGCTCCCTTCATCTAAGGTCAGCCAGAGGCCATGTGACTTGTTCTCGCCAATGTCCTTGAGCAGAAATTATTTTGTCATTTTCAAACAGAGACAGTTAAGAGCTGGTAGTCTTCTCTTTCCACCTCTCATTTCCTTCATCTGTCTTTTTTTTTTAAATTTTATTTTCTTTATTGATTTTAGAGAGAGAGAAAGGGAGAGGGAGAGAGAGAGAAACATCGATGAAAGAGAACATGGATTGACTGCCTCCAGCATGCCCCCCACTGGGGATCGGGCCCACAACCTGGACATGTGCCCTGACAAGGAATCGAACTGGCGACCTCTTGATGCATGGGTCGATACTCAACCCCCGAGACACACCAGCTGAGCCCTTCATCTCTCTTTTAGATGAGATGGATGCAGGGGATGAGGCCCTGGGAAGTCATGAAATCATAGTTGGAAAGATCCTGGGTCCCTAATTAACTGCATGAAACCAAGAGCACCCACTACTGCCTGCTGACCTAAATTAGACGGTGATGTCAATGAGACATTAAGATTTACTAACTTGAGCTACTGAGATTTTGAGATTATTTTTATAATACTTAGTTTACCTGCATACATATATATCTTACCAAATTTCATAGGTAGTTATAACTTTTTATTTTACTTAAAAAACTTGACATTACTGGATATAGAATTTCTACATACCATATAGTCTTCCATGGGACACAGATTTATCATTTTAATGTGTGTATAATATTCCAATTTTCAAATATTATACAGATCATTTCCTGTGTTCTCCTCTTCAGGGAGTAGCCTCATACATATAAAATATTTTCTTGAATTATGTTGGCAACTTGTTTTTTATAGTAATATGTCTGTTTACATTGCCCCTAGCCATTATAAGGATGCAAGTTATAATCAACCTTTCTACAATTGAGAATTTATTCTTTTAAAATTTACTTGGCATAAAATAAAGGTAGAATGTAAAATATTTCTCCCATATGTATGGATGTTTTCAATGGATTATTTCTGGGGAAAGCTAATAAATTCTCTATAACTTTGAAAAAAATAAAATTTATTTGGCATTAAATGATACTTTATATATAAACACATTATATGTAAACTTTTAATATACAAACACATTATATTTGAACTCTTTATGTATACTTCATATTATACACACACACACTTTAATAACTGGTGAATTTTATATTTTCCATATATATTTGCTTACACAAACATGTTAGCTCCTTTCACACGGCAAATTTAATTCTGCCCAGAGCACACAGCCCTGCACACGACCCTGCAATTTAACAGATGACACAGCTGAGAGATGAAGTGATTAGTGAGGGAGGTAATGTTAAGATAATGACTGAGTATCAGAATACAGATCTGATCATTTAAATACAGGGATTTTTCTATTATAGCAAAACTTCCACATTTATGAAATATGGTATGTCATTCTGAGCCCTGTGACTGTCATCTTGGAAAGAATGATCATGACATAAATAAAACATATATCTTACCCTACATCATTTCTTGTCACTAATAGACGAGGTGAATTCAATAAAGGCCTCCAGGCACTTGGTGGTGCACAGTCTCGGGAGCTCGGATACTGTGGTTAGGTTCACCCCAGCCTTGGACAGAGACAAGCACAACAGCGATTTCACAGCCTCCTAGGTTTTGTCCATGTGATAAAGGGATGAATGAATTCAAGATGCGTGATGTAGTCTTAGTGGTTGAATGATTTGGTTTCTGAAATGATAAAAGGGGCACAGGCACATGCTGTTTGAGCAGTAGTGAGTCATCCCGAGTATGGTTTACCTAGAGCTGAAGCAGGAGAGCATGCTGGAAAGACAAGTTAGAGCTGGTGCAACTCAATTCAATGAGCAGGTATGAAGCTCTGTTGTGTGCCAGGCATGGCCACCGGTACTGGGTTGATGAAAGGCACATCAGATAAAGGTCTTGCTTGAGCAATTAATCAAATAAGAAGAGTATAGTTCAATGAAGAAGTCAAGAGACTTTGTAATTATCCTGAAGTATGAGACTCAACTCTGAATTTTGTGAGCTTGGACAAGGTACCTTAACTTAATCTTCCTCATCTGTAAATTTAGGATAACTATAGGACATTGGTTGGTTGGAAGCAAACCTGGAATTATGCCTGCAAAGATTTTAACTCGCTGCCTGGCGCATAGTGTACCCACTGGAATGCTGGTTATTATTTATAAAGTTTCATTAATGGGAAGATCGGCTGGCTAAACAGTCACGATACAGCATGATCAAATGCAACAGCAGAACATGTCAAACTGTAAACTGCTTGTGGTTATGGGCGACTTTGTTCTTTGCTTCTTGTATTTTTCAGTTTCCTGTTATATGCACCTGCTAACTTTTTGTTGTTGTTGTTGTTGCTAATCCTCACCTGAGGGTATTTTTCCATTGATTATTTATTTTTATATATATATTTTTAGATAGAGTGGAAGAAAGAGAGGGAGAGAGAGAGAGAAACACTGATGTGAGAGACACATTGAGTGGTTGCCTCCCACGTGACCCCAACAGAGGCCAGGGATTGAACCTGCAGCCCAGGTACATGCCCTTGACTGGGCATGGTCCACAGGCCGATGCTCTAACTGCTGAGCCAAACCAGCCACAGCTGCACATGTTAACTTTAAAAAAATAAAATTTAGTTTAAAAACAAACAAACAAAAAAATAAATGCACCAGTAGAAACACATGTAAGATACAGTTAGCCGAGAAAAGACTTGGGGATATAGTTCATTCAAAAGTAGATTGAATTATTAATAGCAGTTTTTGATCCCTTCTGTGTCCATGGCATTTTCCATGAAATGTATGCATTGCTTTTCATCTTCATAGGAAAATTATACTTTCTTGTACCTTTATTGTGCTATTGGCCTTGACCAATGGACATTAGCAACCAAGGCAAATGGAGACTTGAATTGTGCTTATGGACATGAGCGTGTGGTTCCTGCCCCTCCGTGAAGCCATGTGAAGAACATATCCTGCTCACCTGATTGTCTCAGAAGGACTGTGAGACACATGTAGACTCATGGAACCGACGCAGGCCCACAGATCTGGAGCTTGAAGGAGAATTACCACTCTAAACCTGGCTTAGATCAGTCAATTCCCGAACTCATGCGCAAGAAACAAATGCTCATTGCTGTCTGCCCCTGGATGTGGAAGTTGTTGTTCCAGAGCATGTTTGACAGGTATAGGGTGCATGCTCCAGGATGGCCTTTTAGAAGGAGTGATTTGTAAATCGGGTTTTGTAGGAGGAACAGAAATGTACCGGGAGAAAAAAATGGGGTAAGGATATTCCAGAAAATGGAATACGGAGGAAAATAACTCAGAAGTATGCAATAACATGATTTAGCATTTTAGTGTCTGGGCCCTGGTTGGTGCATATAGGTCTAATAAAGGAATGATGGAAGAAAAGACGATAAATATAATAAATAAGAGATACCCGGTATACTATACAAAAGAGGCTCCATGACTCTAAGAAGTAAAAGAAAATTAAAATAGTGTCTATTCCTCCCCAAAACTGATAGATTTTTGAAAGCAAGAGCAGAAAAAAATCACAAAATAAAGTGGAGATTATTCTCATTAATTTCATGCCAAAGTTATTTTTGAGCAGGTGAATTGTGCAATATCGTAGGCTTCTTGACTTCTAGCTACAAAAAGCCCCCCCATGACCAATCCATTCCTATCAAAAAGCCCGCCCCCCCACCTTTTCACTTTATTCTGTATATAGTCAATGATTCTTTAGAACTCTTAGGGCTCTTAAACAGGCCTTCCTCCTTCCTAATTTAAGTTATAGTGGAAAGGTAATTGGACTGGGAGCTGCTGTTGTCCTGCTGAGCCAGTGATTTATTTTGAGTCCTTGGACAAGTTCTTTTATTGCATTGAGCATTGCTTACTCATCTGCAAAATCAGAGGTTTTGATTGAATAATCTTTAACATCCCATTTAGCAATGATTGCCATGCATCTATCCATCTAACAAATATTCTTGAGTCTACTCCCTGACTCACAATGTCCTGGATCTTGTTCTCTTTTTGCAGGGAGAAGACAGTCAATAAACAAACTGATAAATGAGAACAATGTCTGATGCTGATAAATGTTCTGCTGAAAAATAAAATGGGATGTGATGTAATTAATAGTGATTTGGTGGCTGCTGTACATTGAGTGGATAATAAGACATGGTCTCCCTTAGGAGGTGACATTTCAGTGATAAAGAAAATGACAAAAAGAAGCCAGTTTTGTCGGGATGGGGGAAATTATGTTTATCTTGAGTTATAACTCTTAAGAACTTTTTTCTAAAATATGAGGGATGGTGGGACCTGGCTGTAAGGGCCATCACTAAACTGTCAAATAGCTTATATTACTGCATGGTTGGATAGTTCTAAACTGACTGTTCAAAAGAGCAAAGTGCATGTATGTGGGCAGGGGGCTAGGGTGGGTATGCAGAGGCAGCACAGAGGTGGGCAGGAAGCCTAGGCTATGCACAGAAGTCAAACTACAGAGCCCATAGGGCCGGAGACGTAGATGAAAGAAAGTATAAATACCACCACTAGGGTGCAGCATCATCACCTGGAAATAGAGAAGGAGCATTGGACAGCTGGCTTATTCTCCTACAGGAAAACTCAAGTCCAGAGAGGTAGAGTAATTTGCCTAAAGTCACACAGGTCTACTCTTGCAAGTCGTGTATTCAGTTCCTAAGAATCACAAACTTAAGTAAATCATGAGTCAAGTCTGATGGGACTTCCAGATGTGAGGTGGGGGAGGGCGAGGAGGCCCCAGAATTGCTGCAACTGCCTGGAGGGTCCAGTTGCCCCTTGTTACCAGATTTCACTACTTCTCCATTTTTAGGTTCCATTTGGATGGAGCAGGAATATTGCAACACTGACACTCACATACATCTTCCCCAAAAAAGAAAAAAGGAAAGAAAAAAGAGGCGAGCCTGCTTACTCCTATAGCATAGCCTCATTTCTATTTGGCTTACTTCAGCAGATCTGAGTCCCAGACCTGATTTGTGACTAACTAGGGGAAATCTTATGTTGCAGCAGAAAAATGCCAAACTCTTGGAATTACAGTCAGAAGCCCTGTGTTCATTCCCTGTGGCCACCCTTTAATCTTTGGTTCTCTAGCCCGGTAAACGATCGTGTCACTTGCCTTGCCTACTGCATGTGGTTATCAAGAGTTAAGTAGAGACCTCACGATAGTGTTTTGTATATTAAACAATAAGTGTAAGGTGATTGGATTACTTACTAACTTAAATTTTTAATTAGCTGAGTTGTTTTACTCCTCTGGGTCACAGTATACCATTTTTCTTTTTTTCTTTTAAAGAGGGAATTAGATTAAATAAACTCTCAGGTCCCTTCCAGCTCTAACAACCTATGATTTTTATAACAAAATAGTAGCCTTAAGTCCTTGGAAAAGTGTCCTCTAGTACTTTCTTTGCTATGGGTTTTGCCACTGGCAACCTAATATATCCCATGGTATTGATGGGAAAATTCATTACTGGAAAGTACCTGACTTAGTTCACATACACACAAAACTCTAAGGAGCTGGAAAGGGTGATTGACCTCACAGCAACCTTTCCTGGAGCTGATTGACATATAACTACAATTTCTCGATTTATATTGGGAATAGAGCTAATCTGGTACCTGTATGATGCCTCTTGCAGGACCACCTGATGAATGAACCACTTGATGAACCATAAATCTAACTGGCTTTACAGTATAAATCCTTTATGAGTTAATAGTCATAGATAACCTCATAAGGTTCTCAGGGCAGGATTCTGCAAATCACTGAATTGAACAATTGCTCTCTGAATAGTAGAGCAAACTCATTAGAAGCCCATGAGAAATTAACACTCATTCTGAAGGAGGAGGTTAAGTGGCCAATATCCCAGAGATTTCCAAAGATAATGGGCACCCTGTCAGCCAGCAGCTCTTAAACTTCTTTTTGTCAGTTATTCACTTATATGAAGCAAAATACAATAAAGACCTTTTTCATTAGCTCCATTTGAAAAGGAGAGGAAAAATCACCTTTGTTTAATTGCAAAGAAGTGTTACTATACAAGATAATATTGGGAGAAATTATGTATCTATATCTTAGCAATGGGGGTTAATGTGTAATCTTACTTGTAAAATATGTATAAATTAAAATCCGGTTATTTGAAAATTATCAGTGAAAAATCCTGATAAACATGTATACCATTCTGCATGGTAGATTTATAAAAATATCCAACAAGAAACATAATTAATAATGATAAAATAAAACTCATAGTATCTCAAAATTTGGAAAGCAAGAATGTCAGCAAATGCCCGGCTGGTGTGGCTCCGTGGATTGAATGTCGTCCCATGCACTGAAAAGTCTGGTTCAATTTCCAGTCAGGGCACATGCCTGGGTTGCAGGCTCGATCCCCGTAGGGGGCATGCAGGAGGCAGCTGATCAATGTTTCTCTCTCACATTGATGTTCCTATCTCTCTCTCTAAAAAAAAAAAAAAAATCAATAAAAACATATTAAAAAAAAAATGTCAGTAAATGAAAATCATGACCTACTGAAGACAGCACTGATAATGCATTGACATTATCTTATTGTATTACTGAAAATCTTCATGTATACATTGACATTAGCATCTTCATAGGATTGCCAAGAATTGCAGAGCAGAAAGACCTAGCAGAATACTGAATTACATTCACTAGAAAACTCTTGTAATACCTTAGTTTTCATTTAAGCACCCAGTTCTATTGACTCTTAATAACTAACTTAGAAGGTCAGTAGTCGACAGTCTTCTTCATCATTGCAAATGTGAGTCTACCAGAGAATTGTCTATCCTTCACCTCAGACCCCAGAAAAGTTTGTAAACCCAGGAGGAGAATGTCATGGGTCCTGTCGCAGACTAATTGCCTGATGCTTAATAGTTCTCATATGCTTTTTAAGTGGAGGCTTTGATATTCTGTATAAAACTACATTTTATTGGAAAATGGATCATTTTCTCTCTTACTGGGTCACTTAAATCTAGGAATTGAGGACTTAATCAAGAACTTGCCAAAGGTTATGTTTTCAATTTAGCAATCACCTGAGACAGAGGGAGAAAGGGACTATTACTTAATATCAGGAATTTTTCTAGATGTTACATATACTATGCTAAACACTGTTATGAGGTATTTATTATTTGTCCTGATTTGTTGATTAGAAAGCAAAGATTCAGGAAATAAATGAATTTGCTGAAGTCTATACAAGCAGTAAGTCATGGAGCTGGGACTTGAACCAGTATCTTTTAGTTTCAAAAGCCTGCTCTTTTCACATTATTGGTACTACAAAGGTGACAGATATCCTTCCCCCACATTTAGGACACATAATTCCCAATGCTTGTACCATCAGTATGATAGATTTGTCCATAATGTTACCCATGGTCTGGGGACTATAGCAACCAAGAACTGCTGAGCAACGATGAATGGCCGATATTCAGGTTTAGCACCTGATGTGAGTTTCTTGAGAACTTTTTAAGAAATAGAATATATCAATTCCAGCCTCTCCACATGACAACACAAGAAAAAAAATATTTTTGTCTTTTTTTTTTTTTTTAATGATCAAATGAGTGGAGAACTTGGTGTCATCAATTACTCCTTGGAAAAAAAAAGACCAATGAGAGAAATATTTAGTTTCCTGGGGATGTGATGAAATTTCAAAGCCAGCAATATCACATTTCATCTCCTCTAATCCTATATAGGTCTATGCTACCCAGGGAGGCCACTGGGGAATTCTGATGCTTTTGAGAGCATAATATCAAAGAACAGGCAATGAATAAATAATAAAAGTGGGGAGAGAGTCTTTGGCCACTTTGTTTTTAGTGTGAGGTGCTTCAGAGGCAGCTCTACAGTGAAGGTAGGTGAAAACAAACATCTTACTCCTATGAGCATAGCACCAGGAGCTCTGCCAGATAATTTATGTGCATAAGTGTCTATAATTACACATGTTCATACATATTCATTTCCATGCTCCTAATTTTAGAGAACAGAGAAGTGAATAAATTGATTAGTAATTTGATTGTATTTGATTCAGCTGGCTCTCTTAAGTGTCTTATAAAGGTCCCAGAGTAAGTTTCAACTAATAGAGAACTCAGTTCAGCCTAAGACCTTGGGGACTGGTAGATTGACTGATGATAGAGTGATTGAGTCATTCATTTATTCAAACATTTTATTGATTTAATTATTCATCCATTCATTCAACAGTTATGTCCTACTATGCCAAGACATTGTGCAAACTACAGCAGACACCGAGCTTGATAAGTGATGGGCCTACAATGTCTATCCTTTATCCTTGTGGGGAAGATAGTCAAGTAACAGAAGTATTGATTACAGGAAAATGTGTCTAAGTGCTGAAGGCATCCAATGCAGGCTGGAGTTTCAGGAATGATTTCCTAGCGATGGAGAAATCTGAGCTGCTTTGTGAAGGAGGGTTAAGAGCTACCCAGATGATGAAGGCATTCCAGTTGGAGACACGGCCGTGAGAAGGGTTCTGGTCCTTTAAATTTTCAGAAATTTTGTACCATTAGAAGGAAATGGGGAGAGTGGTTGAGAAAGTTGTGGGGAAGGGTCAGATGGTTACCTCTCCTAAAAACTAGTGTGGGGCCTGGAAGGGTTTTAAGCCAACGGGTAATACACTAGATTTTCATCTCAGAAAGATCACTCTGTGTAGAGGGAAGATTGGATTTGGCACAAACTATGGGCAGAGAGTTGAGTTAGAAAATTATTGGAAGAATTCACACAAGGAATGATGAAACTCAGAACTTAGTTCCTAACAATAGACTGTGGGAAGGAGGAGAAGCTTTGATAGATATAAGGAAGGTAAGAATTATACAGCGTGGGATATAATGGTAAATGAGAAGGGATATAAGGGTAAAACATGTTCCTATTCAGGCAATTGGGTGATGAGGATACCATTCATGATGTGAACACAATGGAAAGGACAGTTTTGGGGAGGGATGTGTATTAGATTACTTTAGGAACATGGTAAGTTTAAGACAAGAAGTCACAGAACTGATGATAAGTTGGGGCTCAGCCACACTATCAGACTAACATAGGACTATTTTTAGACCGATGTTCACTGGTCATGGTTTATCTTTATTTGGAATGCTTCAACCTTCTCCCACCTTCCTCCCCATACAAGCTTATACTTCTGTTTTAAGGGTCATCTCAAATGGTGCTTCCTCTGTGGAGGTTTCTATTATCTTACCTTCTTACCCTTCCCACCCTCACCCCCATCACCCACTCTATCCCTATCCTCACAATCCTTGAAGAGCTAAGTCCCATCTCTCTTTCAGTCCTCATCCCAATGGATTGCCATTATGTTTGCATGCCTGTCTCTCCTGACATCCCAAGAGCTCCTTGAGGGCAGGTGGAATCCATATCTCATTCACTTTTGTAACCTCAGCTTCTAACAGGCCTGGCACCTAAATAAATCTTTGTCTTATTAAATTCTCTCCCACTTGACTCTCTTCTTTCTTAGATTATTTTTCTCATCTGGCATCCCATTCTCCCATAAGATCCATTCATAGCTTTCTAAGTGAGGCAAGAGGAAATACAATGATTTTGTTCATCTACTTATGGCCCTCCTCTTGGCAAGTAGTGGAGCACTACTGTTCCTTGGTGCTTTGTGCTTGGCAGGCACACACATAGTGCCAGAGCCCTTGTGAGCAGAGGGAGCTGGAGAGCTCATGGTTGTCAAGCAAGGTCTCTCTGTGAACCTGGCCTAGGGAGACTCTCACTGTCTATGACTGGGTGGTTATAGCTTGGTGGTAGGCTTCCTTTGGTCAAATTTTGACTTGGTACCTTAGTGAATTACCAGTTGGGAGTCCCAGTCTTCCCTAGCTACTCCTGTTGCCCATGGAGCTCACCAGCAGAGGAGCCAACTAAACCTCCAAAGCAAAAAACAAACAAACAAACAAACAAACAAAAAACAAACAAACCCATCCTAACCTAATGTTAACAGCACCTTGCTTGGCTGCAGCAAGTTGCGTCTACACAACATCTAGTCTTGGGTACTCTGTGCCTAATGATCGAAGACATAGAGGTGAGCTTTTGACCTAGAGGTGAGGGCAGGCACCAAACATGCCCACACACCCAGTCCCATATAGACATTAAATCTGCCTAAACACCCTTTTTCTAGTTGGCTTTAAGCTTTGGGGAGGATTGGACCATTAGCCAGCCCTGCCTGCCAAATTCCCATGGAGATGTGGCCATCCTGGGATTTTAATTGTGAGTCCAACCTGTTTTCTAGGTGCCCCCACATTTTCTTATTTCTTCTTATACCTTGGCCTCATGGCTAAAATGTGTTTCTCATAATCATCCTAGACTCAACTCAATAAACTTGTTTTCTCTTGGGGTAATGGCTTCAGCCTGGCACTCTTGATGTGTTTTTTACCTTTTCATCTTTGCCTGGAAGTCCTTAAGACTCACACTTCCCCAGACTGTAAAGATTGACAAGGCTCTTGGAACTGTATTCTGACTTCAGCATGACTGCCTTCTTTCTCCCTGCTCCTAAATTGTCTCACCTTCCCCCAACCACACCCTAGACAGGGCTATTCCTGGGGCTCTATCGGATTCCACTGGCCTCTAATTGCTTCAGGACATGTTCTCTGCTTGCTTGTTCTTCACAATTGCAGGAGCTGCTAGCAGACTAAGTAGCTAGTGTCAACTCTGACCTCTTTTCCTTAGATATATAATGGTCACCATTCATTGCTGACTCATTTACTGCCCTGGGGTTTGTGGAATGAAGGTATAAAGAGAGAGCAGAGTATTTGTCCTGGGAGACAGCCAGGTCTGTCTCTTTCTCCTTCCCAAGCCATGCTGGGCAGAATCCAGAAGCCAAGTATTTAGCTCAGGGGAGAAATGGAGAACATCCAAGTGCCTGGCTGAGGCTTTGGTATTACACTGCCAAGACCTAGTAACCTGGGCATCAGGAAGAGGTGGTGTGCAAAACAATAGGGAAATGGAGAAATCACCTGAGTCTGAAACAACATCGAGGAAGAGATATTCAGAAGGACAGATGTGTGGGTTAAGTTTACTTGAGATGTATTTGCCAAGACCATGCTGAGAACCAGAGCATCACAACAGACTCACAGAACTTCAGAGCTGAGAAGAGTGTGAGATTCTGTTGGAGAAGCCCACTGGGGCACGGTGGGCAACCTAGGTGAATAAGTAGGGATGATGGCAGATGGTGAGTGGTGAACCTCCCATCCCAACCCTGTAGCAAGTTGGCCCAGTGTTGCAAGATCTTCACATTTTTCAAGAAAAGCCAGAAATCTAGATTTTATGTGAAATTTCATCACTTTAAAATATTGTCAAGTAATTAAGATTGTTTTCAAACACAGCAAAAACCAAAATACATCTGTGGACTGGATGTAGTCTCTAATTTAAATGCTCTCTTTATTTTTAAGGTGATAATAGCTGAGGCCCAGGGAAGTGAGTGTATTTTTCCAAGGGCCCATAACTGTAGAAGGGGAAATAATTGATGGCTCAGTATACTGTCTCCTCTTTGTCTCTGTCTCCCTGTTCCCCTTCTTTCCTCCCTCTCTCCCTTCCTCTCTCTCTCTATCTCTTCAATCCAACACCCTGTGGAGATGTGGGACACATAAGGTATTCTACCCTCTCCTCAATCAGAAGTGATAGGATGAGGCTGAAGACCCTCTACTGCTTCTTAGATTCCTCTTGGCTTGGCTCCTCCCTGGGGAGGTTGGTCCCCTGTTCATTGCAGAGCGAGTGGAAAGAGACCTGGACCATGTTCTAGCCCAGATTTAGCCACTAACCTTGGCAAATTCTCTTCTTCTCTCTGGACCTTACTGTTTTCATAGATAAAACAAGATTGTCAGACTGGTAATTTCCAAGTTCCCTTACATGTCTACTCAAAGTGAATCCAAACTGGCTTTAAATATTTTTCTAAATCTCTATTTCGGCAGTCTTTGTTAACACTCCCTTCTGCTCCATCCCTTTTTCTCACGCACATAACCCCAGCCACACACATATCGCGGGTACCCGGTGTCTTGCTGCTTCCCAAAGCCTCGAGTTCCATTGTGAAATACCCCTGGGCCCACCCTTCACTGCCTGTGTTAAGATCTATTCCAAATCCCTCTTACCATCAAACTCACATATACTAGTAGAGAACTAACATGCCCAACTTCAGGAAATGGGTAAATAAATTTCTTAGTATATAAAGATTAAACTGAAAAACTTAGAAAAAAATATGAAAACTAATGATAGTTGAGTAAAATGGCAAGTTAAGAAACAAATACACGAAAGACTGTATTGTTTTCTCTAGATCAGCCATAACCAGTTACACACACACACACACACACACACACACACACACACACACACATTTGTTTTAGAATCAAAGGACAAATAAAGACCTTCCTAGACAACAAAAAGCTAAGAGTGCATCAACACCAAACCACTATTGCAAGAAATGTGAAAGGGTATTAAGAAAGATAAGAAGAAAAATAAGATAAAAATATGAATAACAAAATGATATTAAATACATATTTATCAATAATTATGTTAAATGAAAATTGATTAAATGCTCCAATCAAAAGATGTAAGGTGACTGAATGGATATCAAAACAAGACCCTTACATGTGCTGTCTACAAGAGACTCACTTCAGATCAAAAGACACACACAGACTAAAAGTAAAGGAATGGAAAAAAAATTTCATAAAAAAGGAAACAAAACAAAAAACTGCTGGATTAGGGTGGGCCCTAAATTTAGAGACTGGGGTCTTTATTTATTTATTTATTTTTTATCCTCACCCGAGGACATTTTTTCATTTTTTTTTTTTTTTTGTTCAGATAGAGTGGGAGGAAGAGAGAGAGAGAGAAACATCAATGTGAAAGGGACACATCAAGTGGTTGCCACCCGCACGATCAACCAGGGCCGGGGACAAACTGCAACCGAGGTACATGCCCTTAGCGGGAACCAAACCCGGGTCTCTCTGGACCGCAGGCCAATGCTCTAACCGCTGAGCCAAAACAGCCAGGGTGAGACTGGGGTCTTTATAAGATGACCTTGTGAAGACACAGGGACATGCACATAGGGAAGGAAGCCATGTGACATCAAAGGCAGAGACTGAAGTGATGCACCTACAAGCCAAGCGATGCTGACTGCCGGCAGCCATCAGAAGCTGGAAGAGGCCAGGGACAACTGTCCTCCAGATCCTTCATGGGGAGTGTGGCTCTGCCGACACCTTGACTTCAGCCTTCTTCCTGATTTGTGAGAGAATACATTCCTCTTGTTTTCTTTTTTTTCTTTCTTTATTGATTTTAGAGAGAGAGGAAAGAAGAGGGAGAGAGAGAGAGAAACATCGATGAGAGAGAACATCGATTGGCCGCCTCCTGTATGCCCCCCCACTGGGGATTTGGCCCACAACCTGGACATGTGCCCTGACCAGGAATCGAACCGGGGACCTCTTGGTGCATGGGTCAACACTCAACCACTCAGCCACATCAGCCAGCATTTCTCTTGTTTTAAGGCAGGCAGTAGGTGGTAATTTGCCATGGCCGCCCTAAGAAAGTAATACAGTCTCTTTACCTCTAAGGCCTTTCTGACCACACTCAATGGACTCAACAATTTCTTCTGGGAATTCTCTGCACTTCTATGCCTTGCTCCATTCCCTGAAATGCCAACATTTATGCATGCTATCACCAACTCCGTTCTCTATGGCTGCTAACTGGGTTGGCTGATGGGAAGCCTGGCAGGAGATCCGAGCAGAAGGGAAGGACGTTAGGGCATTTATTTCCCTGGCTCCCTCCTTGTGTGAAGTTCTGACTGTTGTTTCTTCCTCTGTAACTACAGCTTCTGTCAGTTGGTCCTTCTTCCAAGGATCTAGCTCTCCAATGGGCTCCACTAATAGTTTCCTTTCCTTCGTCTTTTAAACCTAAGGTGGTAACCATTGTTAACCCTAAGTCCCTCAATAGCTCTTGTAGATGTTCTTAACCCTGGCCATAATTCTGCAAATGGTTCTGCCACTAAAAAGTCTGTTCAGATACACCACAGAGGTGTCTATAGACACTGGATCCCCCTCTGCCTTCTATCTGGTGCCTGTGCTTGGGTCTGTCTCCCTCTCAGACTGTGGGCCTCCAAGCACAGGCATCCTTTAATTTAATAGTCTCATAATTTCTCCTAGAGACTATCCCATAATATCAATAAATGAATACATGAGGATGGTGGCCCTTTCACATTCTGAAGGTGTGATTTAGAAATTTATTTTATAGGCTCCTAGGAATGGCAGGCTGTGTTTTGGAGGTACATGGTAGAGTTCATTGTACAGATAATAAAAATAATTATTGCAGCTAATACATGAGTGCTTATGTATATATCATAGTATTTGACCTTCACCTCAACCTTACGAGAGATAGACAAAAACCAGGTATTATCAGAAGAATTAAATGCAAATTGAGAAGGAAATGATTCTCAGAGTGGGAGTCCAAAGCAGCTAATTCCCTGTCCATATGCCGGGAACTCAGCCTGCTTGCATGGAGAATATGCTCCTGGGCGGTCGCTGCCTTTCCCTCTAAGCCAGAGGTTAATGAACTTGCCTGGGAGCCTCATTGCCGCTGATGACAGTGTTTCCGTGTTCCATGTGGCCCTGCAGCAGCGTCCTAAGAAACTTTTTGGGAAGAGTAACAGGCAGAAGATACCTTTTGGGTTCTACCTGCCAGACCTAGACTAGAGCAAGTCTTTTGCCTTCCATGTGCGTTTCCTTCCCTGTGAAATGTGCAAAATAATACCCATTCATCTGTATCCACGAAACGAAGTGAGCGTGTGGATCTAAAGGGCTGTACAGAAAGTGCCGTGTGTGTTCATGTAGGAAATGTTATCTGTTCATCTCGGATCGCTGGTTTAGGTGACTTTCCCTAATCATTTATTTATTTATTGTTGAATATTTAATATGTACAGTTAAGCAGAGGACCCATCTTTCTTATGTGATAGTAGTTAACATTTTATCATATATGCTGCAGATCACTTTTTTTAAGAACTCAAATCTTGCAGTTATAGTTAAAGCTCCCTCTGTATTCAGCATAATCGGATTTTCTCTCCTTTTGTGCCACATTTTTATGCATTTGTTACTTACATATCAAGCCATCAAAATTTAGATTGTATTTTTTTGTGTGTTTTTAAAACTTAAATAAATTGTATATACTGCATATATTATTTTTGCTACTTGCCTTCTCTGTTTTAAAGTTGGCTTTTGGAATTTATTCACATTATTATCTATTCATCAATTATCTATCTACATTTATTATATGTGCTACATATTATTTCATGTGCAAATATACTGTATTATTATTATTTTTTAATTCTCACCTGAGGATATTTTTTTCATTTATTTTCAGACAGAGGGGGAGGGAGAGGGAGAAGGGGGGAGACATCAATGCAAAAGAGAGACACATCGACTGGTTGCCTCTCGCATAACCCGACCAGGGCTGGGGACCGAACCAAAACCCAGGTACGTGCCCTTGATCAGGATCGAACCCGCGACTCTTTGGTCCGCAGGCCAACGCTCTAACCACTGAGCAAAACCAGCCAGGGCTATACTATATTATTTAATCTATTTTCAAATAGTGGAATTCTCCCCCACCCTCATTCTTCACTATAGCAGATAATACTGAGTGTATATTCAGAATATCAGTACTATATTTATTTCTAAGTGGAAATGCTAAATCATAGGACATGTGCCTTTAACGTTCTGAAACATCGCCAAATTGTTTTCCAATTATAACACTCTACGCTTTCTCTAGGAGTACATAAAGAGAAAAAGGATATTTCCAGTGCTGCAGTTGTAGGTAGCAGGGAAGTGAAGGTGGGAGTCATTGATGGGCAGATGAGTTCCTATGACACTGGCATCCTCTAATCCTCCTTGGTCTCACAATGAGCATCTTCTTTCACTGGCTGTGGTGTGCTCATCGCCATCCTTCCATGTGGTACCCAGCACGCTTCACACTGCCCGTTTCCCCTTCAGCCCTATTATCCCTTAATCCCTTCCTTCCCCACATGTATTCGACTAACACAGGTTCCCTCTTTACTTCTGTCCAGATGGTTATAGGTGTACTGAATTCCCCAACAGCAACTCTCCCTAATGGCAACTTTGGAATAATAAGAATGGTTGCATTCCATAGCCATCCTAACCAATTGTGGACGCTGCCTGAGAAACCTGTTGGTGAGCATGTCAACTCTACTCTATAACCATGGGGGGGGGGGTCTGTGTATTTTCCTCAAGGCTCTAACCAAAAAAGCTACCTGCACTTATTGCTTTACAGGGAATAACTTCACTATCAGAATAATAAAATGAATTTACTACTCAGAATCAGAATTGTTCCCCAGTTCCCTCCCCAAATCCCCCTCACTTGATGGTCATGCTTCAGACCTGTAGGGAACTGTATGAATAGTTCTTCATCCTGGCTGCATATTGAAATCATCTTGGAAGATTAAAATATATATATTTTAGTCCCATTGTCAGTGATCCTGGAGATTTCGGTTTAATTGGTTTGGGGCATGGCCTGGGTATTGGGAGTTTTACCAGCTTCCTGGGCAATTCAAGTGGAAAGCAGTGTACAGAACACGTGTTTCAGATCTTCAATTTTCTTTGTCTCCTTCGATTTACTTCTACCTTCTTATTTCTCCCACAACCTCTTACAAAACATTTTGATTTCTCTTGCTTTGTTTCTTATAATGAAGCTCAATATTTCACATGGAGTTCTCTACTCTTTCCCACAAAAAGAAACACACATGTCCCTGAATTCTCTTTAGTTCCTATCCCAGGTCTGTGCACGTAGTAGGTTCTTAATGTCTCCGGTGGGTCAACGTGCTGGAGATCACAGTCCCTTCCTCCTCCTGGATGGAGCAGCCTCCCTTTCCAGAGGCGGTGGGAAGCCAGAAGGTCAAGAAGATACACTGGTTTTTAGAATGCCAACATGAAAAATGAGAAAACTACTTTTAACAGTTGGAAACCTATTTAAACACCTAATTCTCTTATTAAATGTGTTGGAAGACAGCTTGGAGAAACCGGCGTAGAGATGCTTCCATTTACCATCCAGATGTACAAAATAAATAATGGAATTTGAGTCAGCTGGAGAAGCTGCTGAGCCCTAACACCTGATGAGATTCCTTTATTCATTTTACCCCTGGGAAAGTCATTTCAGCAAAGAATTGCATCACACTGTCCTAGAGAGCAGGTGTACACGGTACCACCACTTCTCTTGGAGAGAAGTTTATTTGATAAAAGGATATGATCTCAAGTCTACTTCATTAAGTTAACAGAAACCAGTTGTAGGTGTGTGGTGGTCATAGGGACTGTTGTTATAACTGATCCTGCAGGAGAAAGAAAATGTAACTGTTTGGAGAACCCCTGATGCACTCTTAAAAAGCATTGTGTTTATAAATGGTAGTAATAGGCCCCTTTATTTATTTTCTTACATGCACTTTACAGTAGGTCAACAGGAGATATAAATATATATATAAATATATATATAAATATATATATATAAATATATATATAAATATATATATATAATTTCCCTTTAATTTTAACAGTGTCTCTGAAAGTCAGAAAACAGTACCACTTTTTCCAAATTTAAAAAAAAAAATCTGAGACTCAGAAGTTACTTGCTTAAAGTCGCACAGGTGGCCAGTGTCAGAACCAACACAACGGTTCAGATAATTCAATTTTCCAAGTTTACTCTCATTATGGCGGGGGGGGGGGGGGAGTCCAAGACATTTTTAGGAATACAGGGCCCATGTAAAATTTTGCTCTTGGAGCACACGTGGAGGTAGAGGTCGGATTAAGACCCCTTTCTAAAGTCAGTGGAGGAACTGTGGAGGAAGTGACCCTGGGCTGCGGGGGAGGAGGCGCTTTTGTGACCGGCGCTTTTTCTTTTCCTTTGGGAATAAGCTGGATGCAGACACTGATGGAAGGAGATCTGGTCTCCTGGGTACTCAGCTGGGCCCTGTACTGCTTCCACCCCTGGTGTCTGAAATGACCGTGCCGGACTCCAGTCTGTCCTGGATGCTGCTCCAGAGTGCCTGCCGCCTTCTGTCACTGTCAGCAGGCTCTGCTCGAGCCTCATCACATCACACTGACATCCGCAGCACTAGCTCTCACGCAAGGCCGCTGGATTTCATCGTCTCCTCCTCTTCTCCATCCTCAGGACAGGGGCTTCTTTTCTTTATTGTCACTGTCTTTCTGGGTCACTCACCTGCTCCAAAACCTAACTGGCTCCTATCCCATGGAACTCTTCTGACTCACTTGCAGGCTCCCCAGTTCCTCTCCAGGTGTGCCCTCTCGTCCAGTCTCCAGACTCACCTCGATTTCTCTGCCCTCAGCCATTCCTCTCCACCTCCCCCTTCCTTTCTGAATACTCCCTCTCATCTCTCCCTCCGCACAGAAAAGTCCTGCACATTTCCCCGTTCCCCTCCACACAGGTTCCTTTGCTTGTCCATCCCTCACTCAGCTGCCTCTTCTCCTAGGATCCCCCCAACAATTCTGCCTTCTGTCGGTCTCATGCACGTTCTGGGCGTGTTCCTCCAGGTGCGGAACCATCAGTGGGTGTCCAGTGAACTCCTGGGGCTCCTTGGGGAAAGGGACAGGATGACGTGACATATTGGGGAAAACCTTGAGATTTCCACATTATTTTGTCCTTCAACTCAGGAAAGGAAAAAACAACACCAAGGATAAGGACACCTGGAATGATTTAGTCCTGCCAGTGTTGCAGAAAACGTTCCTCTTCAAGGGTAGCTAATCAGTCCAAAGGCAGGCAGAATATGCTGATCTATTTACTCGCTTGGTCAGTCACCCTTGCTCCTTTGTCTTCCAGACCATGAGGCCAATTGCCCCAGCATTTCTTAATAATTTATAATTTCCACACTCTTTTGAAATAACCCCTTTATTACACACTAACATTTGTATGTTACCTTCCCGTGCTGGTTCTTCAGTGGCTTTCTGACTTGGATACCTGGTAGAGAAAAATTCCTTTAGTACTTTTAAGAATATTCTTGGCCGTATTCATTCATTCGTTTTCCAGATAAAAATATAAATTTACCATGGCACGTTAAAAGATTCTATTAGAGTTTTGATTGGGATGTCATTAAAACTGTACATTTATTTGAGGGAGAAGGAACATCATCGCTACTTACAATAGCCTCATTCACGAACAGTTTGCTTCAGTGTATATTCAAGATTTCTTTTATACTTTCTGACATAAAAATTGTTCGTGTCCTCATTGGTAAAATGCAGACAAAATGATCTACATCGTAGGATTATCGAGAAGAGAAATCGAGATGACATGGAGTGCCCTAATGTGCTCTGCATGGCGTAGGTATGCAACAAGCATGAACTTCCATGATGACAAAGGCAGCGGGGGTGAGGTCTCCTAGCAAAGAATGGCCATTGCTTCTATAGCACCTGCTTATTTCTTGTTTTCCCTCAGGGTATTGTATTCCCATCTTGCGTGGACCATTTATTTTTTCACATGATTATAGCTTCTTCTTACTAAGATAGAGGGAAACATTTTACTTTTTCATAAATTTATTTTTAACTGGACAACTTACTAACCTCTTATGGATTCCATTCGTTTTCCGGGGATGCACCTGAATTTTCTAAGCAAGGAACTGTAATAGCAACAAAAACAAAGTATAATTCATATTTCTAATAGTTATATTTCATAGCCCACTGTTTACATTTTATTCCCTTGACTAGATCAATGTTACTAGACAGTAGTAATGAGGGCAGGGAGACTCACTACCCTGCTGAGACCTTCTATTTGTTTTACAAACTACTACACTTTGTACAGTGTGTGGTGGACTTTCAAGAGCTTTGATTTAGGGAGGGGGAGAGTGTCCCATGTTCAGATAAATTAGGAGAATTTATCAAATTTGAGCTGCTTTACTTACTACAAGTTTTTTTAATGCCATAGGCAGAGTGTATAGTCTGCAGAATTTCTCAAGTGCACTTGACATGTATTTGACACTCTTCAGTGCACGTCTAGCAACCTCTCCAGAAGCAGTGTCCTGTTGTACACCAGGTTGGAAATTACTGCCCTGGTGATTGACTCATATAAAGTCGGGAGTTGCATTGAGATAGATAAGCTTTATATTTGTTATGAAGTACCTTATTCCTGACATTAAAAAAGGGAGAGGATGTGGAGTTTTACTAAGTGACTGCGATCTAATGAAAGCTGGCATGGTGACGTGGATAAAAGCATGGGTTCTGGAGTCACACCACCTGGACTCGAGTCCCAGGTTTTCTCTCACCAGTCGTATGACCCTGAGCAAGTTACTTGACATCTCAAAGCTTCTTCCTCTGTAGAATGGAGACCGTAAATGTATTTGCTTTATAGATTTACAATGAAGACAAAATGAGTAAATGAGCAAGGCCTGAATATAGCAGGCACTATAAATGATCATTAAATGTTAAATTAAGATAAAATAATGTGTCTAGTCCTATAGGCGAATGGTCTTAGGTATGTTCCCGTAGTGATGAATGGCGCTCCGTGTTCTCTGTTTCAGCCCATTCTTCCACTTCCGTCTTCACCCCAAAAGAGAAGGAGTGGGGGTGAATAATAGCCTAGGTTCCTCTTAAACCCCTAGAATTACTCTATCAATTGTCTCTGCAAATCCAGCTGAGAACGCTTTGCCTGAAGTTGATGATGCTAAGAATCCCTATTGTCCTGCTAGAGTGGAAGTCCTAGTGTTTTTTAGAGTAATTTTGAGCATTTGTCTTTTCTCTTTATTTGATTTGATTTGACATTCTAGACCTTTGTCTATTTTCCAGGGGAGGGGTACTTTGTTTTCAGAGAACCAGCCACTTTATTTATCCATTCTACTACTTTTTCTGAGCTTTATATTTGGATTTCTGTTTGCGTTCTTAATTCTTTTCTCTTGCTTCCTTTAGTATTTTGTTTGTCCTTCTTCTAATTTGAGTTCAAGGCATAATATAATTTCTTTCCCTTATTTTTGATTTATTAGCAAAACAATTCAAGTTTATGAAATTGCCTCTGAGCATGGCTTTTACTGCTTGTCCCATTAGAATTGATATAGAGAGTTCTTCATGTCTAATAATCTGTCATTTCAATGTGATGTCTTCATTAACTCGGGAGTTATTATTTAGAATGGTAATGGTTCTTGTTTGTTTTATTATTCATTTTATCTTTTAATATCCATGTGGTCACTTATTTTTGTTCATGCTATTGTTTTTATTTTATTAAATTGTTGCCAGAGACAATGTCTTGTGCGTGTCTGATTAGGAGAATTTATTGAGATTTCCTCAGTGACTGAATGTATATATTTGTAAATGTTCCATAGATTCTTCCTGGAGGCATTTGCGATAGTTCCTTTCCCAACATGACTCAAATTCAATTTATTATCAAACTCTGTCAAATCTACCAAAGATTTATTTCACAACGACCTCATTGTCTCCAACTCCACGGCCTCCACCTCCCTGCAAGCAGCCACCATCTCCCTCGGTCCACCGGACTCGTCCCCTCTCTCCTGCTTTGATCCTTCTTGCTCCCACCCAACCCATTTCCCACCTGTCAACCACCGAGTTAAAGAAATGAGTGCTCATCTCTCCCCTAACTGCTGAAGGCTCTTCACTGGCCTCTTCTGCTCTCAGGACAGAAACAAGACCTGGACACACTGCCGGGTTGGCCGCCTTTCCTCTTGCTGACTGTGATCTAGCCACAGAAGCACCTGCCTTCTTTCGATCCTTGAACATGCATACTCTTTCCTGTCTCAGACTCACGTGCATGGTGTTCCTCCACCGGGGCTCAAGGGAGGCTGCCCGAAAACATCTCGGAATGACATATTGATTATTTTAAATTAAAGTGACTTAAAAAACTGCCAGTGCAAGAAGAACACTCAGGTGTCTCTGTTTCCCCTAAAGGCAGGAGACACCTTCTATGTGAAGGTGCCTTCCCTGCACCTGAAGACACCCCGTACGGCGAGTAAACAGCTCAGAGCTGGAGGGTCCCTCTAAGCAAATTGCCTCTTTTCTAATTTACTACCCAAGCCGAGACTTTGTTTCGATTTCTCTCTAATAAATACCTGAATAACGTAGCCCTCTGTCGCTTCTGATTTCTTTCTCTGTGGATTGATTTGCCATTGCCTTTCACATCTTCTTACATCTGTCACAAATCTGCCCAAGGCCTATCACAGGTCATCTCCTCTTGGGGTCCTTCCTGGGATTCCCCATCACCCCAAAACTATCTCCCAACAGAATACATTGTTCCCTCCCCTGCTCTTCCCTAGATTTCTGTTTCTACTTCAACTATATAACGTATCATTTGCATTCATCAAAATAATTTGTTAGATATATATTTTCTTCCTAATTTGAATGAAATAGCGTAATATCTGAAACATTTGGACCATAAACACGTTTTAACCAATTGAATCATTTCACCATGTTCCTACCAAAAAAGTTGCGTCCTGCATGTCAATCTTGCCATTTTCTCGGCACTCATCCTGTGCTCCCTTTTGAGCTATCTCTGTTCCTGATGGGCCTTTCTTTTTTCTCCTCTTTTAATGTACTGCCGCTCCTAAAACATGTTCCTATTACCACTGTTTCTTCCTTTAATGTGAATCCTCATAGACACTTGTCTGGCTGCTCCGCAGAGTAGAAAAGCCACCCGCAAACTAAGTGGTCCAGGGTCATGTGGTTCGTCTGAGGCAAAGCCAGCCCTCGAACACGGTCCCCAGTCCCCGCTTCCTGCACCGCCATCCTGACAGATGGTCCATTGGAAAGGACCACTGAGACCACAAATAGACCGTGATGGCTTAGTAAGGGGCATTTAGGGAGAGAGAGAACATACTTTGCTATATCCAACACTAATATACGAGCACTAACTTGCAGTTGTAGAAAACTTTTTGAAAACATTTTATCTATTTGTCGATCACAGAAAATGTTCCTTATGGTCAAGTTTCTCCTAATGCGGCGGACCTATGTCTGCTGCTATGGTATTGTTTCTGAGGCATCGAGAGAAGCTCTCTGTTTTCCAAACTTCTCTCCTTCCTGGGACGCTGGCACTAGGGGCGGCTTCCTGTGGTCTGATGCCAAACAGAGGCATTGGCCATAAATTAGTGTAAAAAGTCCCTGCAGAAGGCCTTGATACATGTTTGCATAATTTAAAGGAATTAATTAATATATTTGAAACCCCTTTTAAGTGAAGTTCATTGTTTCTCCTCAAGAACAAATTTTGGAAGGGTGTTTAAATATGGAATGAGACTATCTCAAGCCAGGAGCTAGAAGAGACACAACAGCAAGAAAGGAGAGTGTGAGGACATCTCATTAACACGGTGGAGAGGACTGTGGTCTCCCTGGGGGTCTGGTGAAAATAAGCAAGGAAATAAAAAAACCACCATTCACGGTCGGGGCTCCAACTTGAACCTGGACACATGAGCTCCTATGAAATGCGGAAATGAAAGTTCAACCAGACACCTAATCTAGCCCCTTGATGAGTTGTTACTGTTGCATTTATAAACGAGTATCTTTTATGAATATCTCGGAGTCTGAAGCCAGAATATTATATTTGTTAAATCATCACCCACAGATAAAAAATGGATATTAGAAAGCACTCCATTATTTTGATACACTCTCTGTACACATTTAGCTTCTTCTTCATCATAATTTGAGAAGAAATATTATTACTTACCAGTGGATAGCATGAACCATATATTTATAGCTGGTGTTATTCTCAGCATCTGCGTGTGTAATTAAGGAGATGAAAAAATAGGTTGTAGTTTTTCATATACGGAAAAGATGAAATGCGAGGAATTATTTTCGGATTGATGAGATGATGTTTGTTAATAGTTTGGAAAATAAATTCGAATTTCAAATGAAGATAGCTACAAACGTTATTCCAATCTTGGCCTATTAAATTGTTGTCGGGAAATTTATGCCAAACAGAAATTTTACAACTTTCTGGACTCAGAGAAACTTAAAAGTAACTCATTAGTAAGTAAAAGAGTTTAATTACACACACACACACACACACACACACACACACACACGTTCTCTTAATAAATACCTTACTCAGACTACCAGAATTAGGCACTGATAGATAATTGAAAAAGGATATACAGAGAAATAAAATGACTTTTCTAAGGTCACACAGACCCCGGATCTTTTCATTCCTCCTTCCACTGGGGTTCTGTGCATCCCTTCAGACTTGTGATGACTGAAGAAAGACTGAGGAAAGAGGAGGAAAAGGTAGCCTGAGAGGTCCCGGGGTAACCCTAACCCTGTCAAGCCCCCAAGTCAGTTCCATTGGGGTCTTCCAGGTCAAGGGTACCCAAGGTGGAGTGAGCTCCGCAATGTCCGTGAGCAGAGTCTGGGGGTGGGGTAGGTGCAGTTAGCCCAGAACTGAGAATTAAAAGCAGTGCTGGGCATGGAAGTCATCTGCACCATTTCGGATAGCCCACTTTTTTTGGACAAATGTGCTTTCCCCAGGATGGAGCTTCTGCTCATGGGGAGTCATGATGTTGTGTCCTGGGTTCCCTCATCTCCTGCCGCTGCCTTCCCTCCCAGTGTCTTGGTACCTTTCATGAGCCCCACCCCCGTCTGAGTACCTGGGTCGCCTGACCTCCTTTCCTCACACATAACATTGGGTAGTATAGCGGAAGTCCCAACAGATCATTTCTTCTGTTACAGTATTTTATTTTATTTTTTTTTGTACGTGCCCCTAGCGGGAACCGAACCGGGACTCTCTGGTCTGCAGGCTGACTCTCCAACCGCTGAGCCAAACCGGCCAGGCCTGTTACAGTATCTTTTTGTCCATTTCATGACCTTTTCGATTTCGACTCTGTTACCTTCTCTCCATATTTATCTAACTTATACATTACGTGTGTTCCCACAGAACCCTCTTTTAAGAATATTGATGTTAATTGAAGATGTTGGGCTAATATAGACAGCAGAAATTAAAATTTTGTAAGAAAATATTTACCAAAAATTCCTTGCCTGGCCGGTGGCTCAGATGGTCAGAGTGTCGTCCTGTACACCAAAAAGGTTTCGGGTTTGATTCCAGTCAGGGCACATACCTAGGTTGCGGGTTCGATCCCTGATCAGGGGGCATGTGGAAAGCAACCAATCAATGTGTCTCTCTCACATCGATGTTTCCCTCTCTTTCCCTTCCTCTCTCTCACTAAAATCAATCAAAACATATCTTTGGGTGAAGATTTAAAAAAATTCATTAAGCACAGGCAATCCATCGATTTCTGTAACCCTGGGCTCTGAGATGCACACCAGGCTTCTCTGGGAAGCTCTCAAAAACCAGATTCCTGGCCCCATCCAGACCTTCTAAGTTGAGCTTTGAGGAGTAAAAGACCAGTGGATGTTGAAAGACGCTTACAACTAGTTTAGATCATCTGACTTTCACTCCCAAACCAAACCAATCTGTTGGAAAACTGGTTTCTTGGACTGTATTCCTTAGCATCTCACAGACTGTATTTATGAAACTGTTCTCTGCCCTTCTTTGCTCAGGTTGAATTGAGTAGCTTAATGAAAATTGCTAATTTAAAGCAAATTGGGTATTAAAGGTATTGACTACAATTTCACGTTTGCATCAGGCTCCTGGGTGAAACTTTCTCTTAGACTTAGGTGCTGCAGTTGAGGTGGGGGTTGGCACAGGAGGCGGTAAACAGTAATTTTTTTTCTGAGAAACTTCTGTCTTCTTCGATTTTAAATTTGTAACTAATCAGGTTTCTCTATTTTCTCCTGGCTTATTACAAAGCTGCTAATTGGAGTTCAAGCTCAAAGTGACCAGTTTTTATGATTCTAGATATCTTTCTGGTGGTGTACATACTTGTATATAACCTTGGCTTCATTTTACTTTTTAAATTATATTTTCCTTTGGGCTTCATTTCTTATTCTGCTTCTATTATTTTGATTTATTATTCAAAATTGCATTACATTTTTTATGGAATGATTAATAAAGCACAAACATACACATAACAACAGTTGCATTTTTTCTCCCTTTTATAAAGTTCATTGTTAGACTTGGGAACAAATAATATAGACTCTAGAGTTTGGAAAAGTAAAACAGATGTCAGGTGAAGAAACTTGGCATTAAGAATATCTTTGTATAACATTTCATTAATAGATATTATCAATTATTAACACTATCTTTTAATATCAGTATTACATTGATATAACATTGTGGCTTTTTTTCCTGATCATTTCCACTCATATTATCTAGTTTGTTTTCACAACTATTCTGTATTATAACTAGCATTATAATTATTTTGCACATTTACAGTTGAAAAATAAAAGGGCCTCTGCCAAAAGGTTTTATAATTTCCACAGAAGTATTTTTCTAATATACTGGAGGCATTCAGATATTCCTGCTCTGATTCTGCTGTTGATCACTGAAGTTCAAGTATATCTACAAAATTCACTTAATAATGTGTATTAAATGCACGCAGTAAATAGGATTGTGCCAGAGACTGGTAATAATAGAAAAGATACTTTATCCCCCGATTTCAAGACTTTTATAACTGAATAGAAGAGAAAAACATATGAATGTGTGATTTTAAGGAAAGACTAAATTAGCAATTATAGGAAAAAAACAATTACAGAGAAATTAAAGTGATACTTTATTAGTTGTCTATAAAATTGATAAAGGTAACATACACATCAGATTCAAAGCTGTTAATGGGCAGTGGTAAGAATATATCTTATAATTTGGATTATAAGTTTTTTACAAATATTCTGGAAGACGATACATAGAAGTATCAAATATGTTTCTATCCTTAAATTCTACTTGAGGAAATAATCAAAGATATATTTATGATATTGTTTAAGGCTGAAGTGCTTATAAGACTTTATATGTGGGATCATAGAAAAGGGAAGAATAAATTATTCACAATGTTTACTTTGAAATGTAAAATTTTTATACTTATTGCAACAGTCTAAGTTTTTATAGGACGAGCTGTTACCTTTATAACAGGAAAAGAACAACGACAAACGTCATTTACAAATTCTCATCAGAGAAACCAGTTACTGAGTCCTATGTACAGCCAGGGACGGATGCTTAAAAATATCTAAGTAGATGTACCCAATTTTAGCTCTAGTTTATTGCAGAGGGAAGGTGGACAAGGGAGGTTGGAGGCTGAGGCTAAAGCAGTTAGGGAAATGAGCTCTTTCAAGGAGAAAGCCATGTAAATGCAGCTCCCGGGCACCCCCTTCTACGGGATGGAGTGCTCTTCGATCTGCTTCCTTTGCCAGTCACGGGGGCTGGTGCAGCCTACCTGGGGAAGAGAGACCCTGCACCCTGACTGTGGCTGTCACGCCACAGCTGCTCCTGCCATCTGTTCTGCCTTGATTCATATTGTTTGTCATCTCCCCCGTGCCTTTTTTGTAGGCTGCTGTCCAGTGCTCATTTTTAAGTGACTTCTCTGGGACCAGGGGATGGATGGGCATAGCAGCATGATTTCAATTCTCTTTTACCTGGGGAGCATCCCTTTCAGAAAAAGAAATCCAGGGAATATATCAGCAACCCGTGTGGGGCAATTCAAGAAGTTAATCAAGTTTTTGTGATCCCTTTGTTCTGATGACCTAGTTAAGTAACTTGAAGATGCTAGAGGGGATATATGTGGCCTGAATGTAGACTGATGGATAGAAACATAATTTAGATGGTACACAGACCTCAAGGGACAGCTAGGAAGTGGCATTTTCTGTCAAATCAGTCAACTATATTTTCGGTGTCTTCATTTCTCTTAACCTAATGGTTTATTTAATGGATAGTTTTTGTCCTTTTCAGAGCCTTAAAGAACATACAAAAAGATTTAAATGTTATAATCAGCTCCCTTCACTCATTCATTTGTTCAAATGCCTGGGTGCATGATTTGAGCCTGGCTCAGCACAGAGTTGGAGGTATAGAGATGAGTAAGGGACATTCCTCCTGTGAAAGAGTGAAGAGAGACAAATTCTTCTCCTTGCAAGGCTAGACGACTCCAGTGAGGGCGCCCAGACACTGCTTCGTTGAGGCGATGATTGTGACGACCCAGTGGAAGAAAAGGGCCCAGAGATGTGTGATAGAAGGAGGGTGAGTAAATGAAAAGGGACAGATGAGGCACTTAGAAGAGAACCATAGAACCCTGGAATAGAAAACTTTATGGGTTAGGACAGTTTTAGCATTAGAAAGGGAACTCAATTCTCTTGCTTTAAGGTTATCCAAAAGGCAGTTTGTTTTTCACTTCCTGGACATCCCAGTGTAAGGTATTTTGAGACACTCCCATAAGATTGGGTGTCTCATTCCCACTCTAGCAAAACATTCCTCTCCGAGTCCAAGCCAATTTCGGCTGTGCAAGGCCTCTGTGGCTTTTGCTATGAAGGGCCCATTTCCTCCTGTTCGATAATAACAACATCTGCAAACAACATCTGCAAAGCACTCAGTGTGCTTTGTGTGAAAAGTGCTTTGCATTTTTCACCTTATTTGATTCTTAGAACGAGCCTCGGAGGCTCAGAGTTTTATTGTCCTCGTTTAATAGATGAGGCCGTTGAGACTCCCGAGAATTAAGATACGTGAAAAACCGCTGAACAGTAAGGGACGTCTTTGGTCCAGGCTAGTCTGACTCGAGTCATGGTGTACAGCACAGATTATTTTAAGAATATGAATAAATAACTGGTTATCACGGACACCATTCACCACATCTTTCTGGTTGTCCCCTCCCAGGAAACTGCTGGGATTGCATTTCCTGGCCCCTTGTGGTGCGGTAGGCCACACAGCCGGTCGAGCCTCTCAGTTGGGAGCTCAAGGTAGTTGTTGTTATCAGTCTTCAGAATTTCTCCCTCTCAGATCAAAGCTGGCCACATGAAGACTGTGGCTACTTTTTTAGCCTGGGTCTCTGCGTGACTGTGGAAAAGCAAGGTCCCCACTGACGCCTCATGGCCGTAAAGAAAACAAATACTTTCAGTTTTGTTTTTTTTTAACCACGAATCTAATTACCTTTATTTATTTATTTATTTTAATAATTTATTTTTGTTACAGATGTTTCTCCTTTTTTCCCCACTGACACCCTCCTCCCCATCCCCCCCACCCCGTCCCCAGCTTTGTGGTCTATGTCCATCAGTTATGCGTACATGCATTTAAGTTCTGTGGTTTATCTCTTCCTCCCCCCCATCCCCTCTTCTGAGGGTTGTCAGTCTGTACCCTACTTCCACATCTCTGGGTCTACCCTGTTCCTCAGACTATGTTCATTATATTCCACAAATAAGTGAGATCATGTGATATTTGTCTTTCTCTGCTTGGCTTGTTTCACTTAGGATAATACTTTCCAGACCCCTCCATGTCATCTCAAAGGATAAGAGATCTTTCTTTCTTACAGCTGCATAGTGTATATGTACCACAGCTTTTTTATCCATTCCTCTACTGATGGACACTTGAGCTGTTTCCAGATCTTAGCTATTGTAAATAGTGCTGCTATGAACTTGGGGGTACATATATTCTTTCTGATTGGTGTTTCAGGCTTCTTAGGGTATATTCCTAGAAGTGCGATCACTGGGTCAAATGGCAATTCAACTTTTAATTTTTTGAGGTAACACCATAGTGTTTTCCACAGTGGCTGCACCAGTCTGCATTCCCACCAGCAGTGTACTAGAGTCCCCTTTTCTCCACACCCTCGCCAACACTTGTTGTTTGATGATTTGTTGATGGCGGCCATTCTGACAGGTGTGAGGTGATACCTCATTGTTGTTTTAATTTGCATCTCTCTGATGATTAGTGATGTTGAGCATTTCTTCATATGTCTCTTAGCCATTTGTATGTCCTGTTTGGAAAGGTGTCTATTTAGTTCCTCTGCCCATTTTTTAATTGGGTTTTTTGTCTTCCTTTTGTTGAGTTGTATGAGCACTCTATATATTTTGGAGATTTACGTCTTATCTGATGTATCATTGGCAATTATGTTCTCCCATACAGTGAGTTCCCTTTCCGTTTTGATGGTTGTTTCTTTTGCTGTGCAGAAGCTTTTGAGTTTGATGTAGTCCCATGTGTTCATTTTTCCCTTTGTTTCTGTTGCCTTAGGTGATGTATCAGTGAAGATTCTGCTGCGTATGATGTCTGAAATTTTGTTGCCTACATTTTCTTCTAGGATTTTTATGGATTCACAAGTCACATTGAAGTCTTTTATCCATTTTGAGTTTATTCTTGAGTATGGTGTAAGTTGATGGTCTAGTTTCATTTTTTTGCATGTAGCTGTCCAATTTTCCCAACACCATTTATTGAAGAGGCTGTCTTTACTCCATTGTATGCTCTTACCACTTTTGTCAAATATTAATTGAGAATAATGTCTTGGATGAATTAACAGAAAGAGAAACTAAAAAAAAAATCCCATTTACCATTGCAGCAAAAAAATTAAGATAACTAGGAATAAACTTAACCAAAGAAGTAAAGGACCTACTTGCAGAAAACAATAGGACATTGAAAAAAGAAATAGAGAAAGATATAAAAAAGTGTAACCACATACCTTGTTCATGGATTGGAAGAATTAACATCATTAAAATGTCCATATTACCCAAAGCAATCTGTAGATTCAATGCAATCCCCATCAAAATACCAACGACATATTTCACAAATACTTCAAAAATTCATATGGAACCAAAAAAGATCCCGAATAGCTACAGCAATCTTGAAAAAAAAGGACAAAGTAGGTGGGATCATAATACCAGATATCAGGTTATACTACAAAGCTACTGTAATCAAAACAGCCTGGTACTGGCACAAGAACAGGCATATAGACCAGTGGAACAGAACAGAGAATCCGGAAATTGACCCAATACTTTCAGTTTTAATCCACTGAGATGTTAAGAGTTGTTGCCACAGTGTAAATTGGCCTGTCCTGACCAGCACAAACGTGCACTTTCAGACAAGAAAACACTGTGGTCTGTCTCGTCTTTCTCTCTGGGCGCTCAGATCATCACTGAAAGAGACACTCAGGCTTTGCTCTGAGTTTTTATTTAAAAAATTCTATTTATTGATTTTAGAGAAAGAGGAAGGGAGAGGGAGAGAGAGATAGAAACATCAATGAGAGAGAACATCGATTGGCCGCCTCCTGCATGCCCCCCACTGGGGATCTGGCCCACAACCTGGGCATGTGCCCTGACCAGGAATCGAACCAGCGACCTCTTGGTGCATGGGTTGACTCTCAACCACTGAGCCACACAGGCCGGGCTGCTCTGAGTTTTTATTAAGATTAAAAGAGATCATTTGCAAATGACTCTACCCACATCATTATATAGACGTTTTACATGTATTGAACAGTTAAGGCATGCATTTATTACATAATAACCCAGTGGTTGGATCCAGGCAGAGGTGAGACAACTCTTTCTCTATGAGTTCTGAAATCACCGCTGGGATCCGAGTCATTCCCTGGGCCTCTTCCCGACGAAGACTGTTGTTAAGTGTCCATGGCTAAGAATGTTCCAGGATGTGACTCCCATATCTGGATATAGTCAGAATCACATGGAGAGCTTTCATAGATCCAGATTCCTGGACCCCACCCCTAGGTTCTCTGACTCCGAATGTTTGGGAGGGGTCCAAGGAAAGCTGATTTTAAAAGAACAACAGCGAAAACCTCAACTCTCAAAAACTTGCGTGGAGATTGCTGACCACAGCCAAGTCTGGCTGTTTTAAAATATCTTTCCTCTCTGACAAACACACACTTTAAGGCCCTTGGATGAGTTCTGCTTTGGCGAAGACAGTGTTTTGACTCAGAGTTTTCAAAACAGGAGTTTTCTGGGTCCTGGGGAGACCAGCCTGGGGGAGCTGGGCAGTAAGTAATGAGCAGGAAGGGCCGTCAGCTGCACTGTCTCCTGCCCGCAGCCCGACAGCTAGGAGTCCTTGTGGACCCTTTTATTTTCACACTGCCAGAAACATACACACTAAGCCCATGCATATTAAGCAGGAGTTTGAATCAGACAACCACTAATTTATTTTTTTGGAGGGAGGAACAACCTATTTGATTTATTCACATGCTTTTTGAACACTAAGGACAAACACACCTGGAGTTAGTAAGACCAGCTGGAAGGCAGAGTTTTCTCTGAGTGACATGCCACCACCCGCCTACATGCATCTCAGACGTGTGGCAGTTCCCAAGTTCCACTCCCAGGTCACATTAGACACAGAGTCAGGTCTCCTCCTGCCTCCCCTTTTTAATCCAAGCATCCTTGCCATCACCCGACTGCCTGATTCCTAGCCAGTGGCTCCTGGTGTTAGGATTTAACACCCTGGCCTTCCATGAGCCCTAAGCATGGAGCTGGTGCACCATGACCCTTGAAAATATTCTCTTTTCTTTCTTAAAGATTCTCAGCCTTGTAGAGGCGGGATGGGGAGGAGGGTGTTTGGGGGGGGGGAAGGAGAAACATCTGTAACAAAAATAAATTAATAAAAACTGAAGAAAAAAAAAAGATTCTCAGTCTTCGTTATTTATAAGCCAATATACAGAATTAAATGACAATCAGTGACAGAGTTTGGATTTATGAATCCTTATATTTTTCCTTTTCTTTAGGAACTCACAACCCAATGAAAAGTAATCTTATTAATAAAAGCCAGCGATCACACTGTGTGTCCTCGGGAGTTTATGACAGTCACAGAGTGGGGGGAGAAGGGGAGTTATCATCTCATGGTCACCTGTAGTCGGTGAGCCAGATCAGCTCAGGTCAGCTGTATGTCCCCTTCCCTTCGTACCTGTGCTGCTTCACGCTGTTTGGGGTATGAGCTTCGTCTCTTTTTCTTCGTTTTCACAAAACTGAAGACAAGAAAATAAACAATCATAAAAGCGCTCGTGCCTGGCTGGTGTGGGTCAGTGGTTGAGCGTCGAAACATGCACCAAGAGGTCACTGGTTTGATTCCCGGTCAGGGCACATGCCCAGGTTGTGGGCCCGATCCCCAGTGGGGGGCATGCAGGAGGCGGCCAATCCATGTTCTTTCTCATTGATGTTTCTAGCTCTCTCTCCCTCTCCCTTCCTCTCTCTCTAAATTCAATAATAATAATAATAAAAAAGCTCTTGCAGAACACATCGGTGTATGTGTGGAAAACTTTATGAAAGATTTGGGGGAAAATGAAGAAATTGATCAAACAGACAGGCAAACAACTAGAAGTTTAATGTCAATTCTCTTCTTTCTGAAAATGCCCATCTGTTCCAGAGTGAGCCTTAGCCTCCCTCTGTGGCTCCGCCTTCCCCTTCCTCCTCACCTTTTCCTTCCCCTCCCTCAAGTTCATGTTCTTTTGCATACAGAACAATTTACCTATTACCTCATAACCAAGTATATTTCTAAAAAGATACAATTCCTTCCTGAACAGCTGAGATCAGCTGTAGGAATGCATGCATAAGTATAACCCTCTAGAGAATTACAAAACACAACATTATAAGAAAACCAGGAGTTTTGCTTTGTTAACATGAATCTCAGGAAGAGACGCTGGTCCCTTTTCAGATGGGCTGGAACCATGTCCCTAAAAGGCAGCAGTAAGAACTAAGTGATAATTAAAAAAGGAAAACATAACATCACAAAGATATCAACTGTAATCTCTTAATAAATGATACTGAGTTAGCAATTTTGAGGAAACTATATAAACCCGAAGATACATATAATTTCTTATCTAACACCTGGCTGTTCTAGAAAAGTTTTTTCTCACTCTAATCTTATACACAAACCAGATTTGAAAGCTGAACATAATGACTTTCTTCGATACAATGTTGTTGTTTGGTTAGAACTCTCCCTTTCAGCTGGTGTCATAAATTGCTGGGCTTGGCTGTAAAACTTCTTTGCAACCAGGAAGAGAAAAAAAGCTTGGACCTCAAGTGATCTGACCCAGGGAGAAAACTAGTCAGAAAGGTAGTAGCCCCCCTGGTCTTGGCAGGTGTGAAAATCCAGGGAGGTTCAAGGTGGTGGCTGGGGCTTGGCCATAGGAGAACTAGCTGAATGACTGCTCAGTCTCAGGCAGATGGCAGTGTGGATCTATTGAGAAGAGGAGAAAATGAGCATATTGGAATGTCATGTGGGGTTTGGCTTTCCCCTGTCCCTCTGAGACAGGAGCCTTGGCAGAATTAGACAAGGTGTGAGCACCTCGGCTCTGTGTGCCAGGTTTAGAGAAAGTTGGAGAATCGAAAGCAGGGGATAAACCGAAGCCCAGCACAGTGGTTGCTAAGTAAAAGGTGTGATTCAAAAGCTACAGATGCCCTGAGCCCAGCCCCTCCCACACTGTACATGGCTCATCACCTCCCCAGGCTAAATGGTGGGACTGAGGGGCCCAGAGCATCTTCTCAGGACCTGGGCTGACTGGACTGACTTAGAATGGGATGGAGCAGGACTTACAGGTGAAGTTCTCAGGGACCTCAGGTGAGCAGAGCTGGGAAAGGCAAGGTGACAATGCCCTGCGTTTAATCAAGAGACAGTCAATGGTTCATTATCTTCTCCATTTTTTTCACTAACCCAGAGTTCTGTGCCTCTCCAGCTTTCTCCTTGCAAGAAGATTGCATTTATTACACACCCTCATATTTTGCCTTCAGAAGCTCATCTCACCTATATCTATATTCCAATAACCTGCTTTGTAATTTGCTTAACTGGTTCTTAATTTGCAGACTCTTTTCAAATCCTTATTATTTGACTCATGCTATTCCATGAGTATTTTGTAAATAATCTGCCTGGAATGACTTTCCTTCCTCCTCCTCCTCTCACCCCCTCCTTTAGGTCTCCCAGCCTTTCTCCAAAGTTCAGCTCGGGGTGTTACTCCTTGCTGGAAGCCTGATCAGCACCTCTGAGATTTGGGGAGCTGCTCCTCTTTTGTATTTGTGGACACCACAGTTACACCTTGCTCTTAGCACTTTATATTAAAATTATTCTTATTCCATTCTTATCTCCGCCCATGCCAGAATTTATTCATTTTGGGGCCCCTAGTCCTTAGCATCATGCATATTAAATGTTCAGTCAATATTTGCTGAATCAAATAAACTGCATGGTTATAACGAAAACTTTTGTTTGGAAATTGGAAAGTGACCCTCTGTCACACAAAATTCTTTAAAAATAAGAATTCTTTTTGGTTATTATACAAATGATTATGCCTATTAAAACAGTAAACAAAGAGACTATGCAAAATAAAAAAGCAGCACAAATTTTATCAACCAGAAAAAACAACAACAAATAACTAAGGTTAACATTAGGGAAAAGTTATACTGACATCTCTCTATGCCTGCATGTAGACAGACAAAAACAATTTTATAAGAATTGGATATGATGTATTATTCTAAAAGTATATTTTAAAATTTAATTTTATGCCAACTTATCAAGAGAATAGAAAGCAAAATGAAAGAAAAGAATTACTGAATTTTGGATAAATATTTCTTTATCACAAGTAGTCATCTCTAAAAGTTCCCTCCAAGTTGAAGACAAAAACATTAGGGGGGATATTAAAAGTTCAGAATCATTGTGCTTTTTCCTACTGTGGATTGCAATGTCACGGAGCATAAGCTCCCTGCTCAGACAGAAAAGGAGAACGGCACTCTCCCGTGTCCCCAAACTTTTTCTCTCACCATCCTCATCCCTGTCGATCACATTTTAATTTTTATTTTGTCAGGCATTGCAATATTTCTATATTTTTGAAAATAAACAACCTCACCAAACAAGTGTTCTAGAGCCAATTCTTCTGTAAGTATGTTTTTAAAACACACGTTCTTTTAATCTGGAGGTTCAATTTTTTATTTTTCATTTTAGAGAATAAAATACTTTCTATCATATTTCTGAGTACTTTTTTTTTTTAATCCTCACCCGAGGATATTTTTCTATTTTCAGACAGAGTAGGAGGGAGAGAGAGGGAGAGAGAGAAACATTGACATGAGAGGGACACATTGACTGGCTGCCTTCCGCACCACCCGACCAGGGCCAGGGACGAACCGCAACTGAGGTCCGTGCCCTTGGCGTGAATCGAACCTGCGACTCATTGGTCCACGGGCTGATGCTCTACCACTGAGCCAAACCGGCCAGGGCTCTGAGTGCTTCTCATTCTATAGGATGGCTTCTCCATCTTAAGATCTCAATTATTCTTATGCAGATCATTTTTACTGTTTCTAAGTATCATCATCTGTTAGATTAATTTAATTTCTATTCTTTCCCCTTCACATTCAGTGTGTGAAGATACATCTGTTCAGGAAATGTTTTTCTGGAAGGATATAGTGGTCTCTAGAAGTTCTCTGGCAGTGGCTAAGCATCACAGCACCTGGTGCAGTGGGGGGGCAGTGCACGAGGATTATGGGTAAGGGAATATAGACTACTATTGGGTTACTCACACTAGCTAGTTGTTGTCAGTCAGAGGCCCAGGTGGAAATCTCAGTATGACCTTGACTGTGACACTGTGTGGAGACTCCGTATCCCTATTTGTAACATGGAGTTAACATACGCTTTGTTGTGCTATCATCAGCCAAATTCAGATCATATGACGTGACTGACACATAGTAGGTCTTCAATACGTATGAAAACAAAAACAAGAACAACTTAAGTAAGTTTGAGTAATAAAACAGCGTGATGTACATTTATACCAGACAGTAACCTGATTTTTCGGAAGACAGACTTTATTTCTTTAGTTAGGTGTGAAACTTAAGGATCACCTTAGCAAAAAGTGTCAAAAACTAGTTGGTGTGTATAGTTCATTTTGGAGTGAGCTAACGGAATACAGTAATCAGCAATAGCTAGATAATAGCAGAAAGAAGGGTGAATAATAGATCCCGAAAAGGTCCAAATTGGTCCCAGACAGCTACACCAATACCAAAATGGATGTGAAAATGTTTCATTAAATGTAAAGTTCAATAGAAATATTTGCATGAATTCTCTCTCTCTTTTCAATTTTTATTAATTAATTTTTGTTACAGATGTTTCTCCTTTTCTTCCCCTAGACACCCTCCTCCCCATCCCACTCCCTCCACTTCCCAGCATTGTTGTCTATGTCCACTGGTTATGCACACATGCATATAAGTTCTGTGGTTTATCTCATTCATCCTCTCTCTTTTTTTAAAATCCTTGCCCGAAGATATTTTTCTATTTATTTTCAGATAGAGTGGGAGGGAGGGGAAGAGAGAGAGAGAAAAGAGGTATGTGCCCTTGATCGGAATCGAGCCCAAGACTCTTCGGTCTAAGGGTCCACCCTCCGCTGAGCCAAACCGGCCAGAGCAATTCCCTTTTGTTTTGAGATAAGTTATCATCAGAGAGGAGCAGCAGAGCGTTGGAATTCGGGAAACGTAAGCTTGCATCTCACACTTGTATAATGTGGGGGACTCCAGTTCAGCACCCCTTAGCATGCGGTGAGGATGTCACGGCCACACCAACCTTGCAGGGCCAGAACGCACACCCTGGTCTTCCCCACCCAGCCCTGTCTTCCTCATCGGCGTGTCCAATAGACTTTCCAAACGCAACCCATTTCCTCTCTATCTGAGGCCTGTTCCTTTTGTGGTTTGAACGGTAGCTTCTCACAGTAGGCTTAGGGTGGTGCCCTGCTGTCTCCCGCCGGGAAAATCCTCCAGAATCCACGCTTACTCCGCAGGCGGCTGTCTCTGCAGTCAGCTCTTTTATTTCAACAGCTTTCTGCCCTCAACCATTTCTTCCTTTCAGAGAAGCTAAATTTTTAAAATGGACTCGTGCCCAGAGAGTTTGCGCATCTTCATGTAAAGTTTCGTGTAGCAACGAGTGTGTGAGTGCCAAAAGCGGTAAGCAAATCACATAGCAACCTGCTCCCTAATGAATCAGAGCAGTTTTACTCCAACCGAAGCATTAAAGCGGCGACTTCCTGATCTTTCAAGGGTAAGGGAAAATTCCAACCATTTTATTTTTGTTACTTAAATTTGCCACTTGACATGTACTTTGAAAAAATAATGCACGTTTTTGGGTCACTTTAAAAAGGGGAATAATCCATTACCTAGTCTACTTACTATGACAAAGAACAGCTAAAATGTATAATTTGAAAATAGAATTTTGGCATATAGATATATTAAACCTGAACAGTTATGCACCAAGTTGCCAGAGAGCCAAAATATACTAAATGTTTTTTTCTTGGAGACCATTCAACCTTATCTTTTAGTTTTAGAATTCAATGAAGGTAGAAATATGTTAATTAAGCCTCTTAATGCCAAAGCCATGGAATTGTATTGAACCATTAAAAGAGAAATTGGTAAGAAATTACTGAATATGAAGCCATTATAGAAATATTCTTTGAATTTTATTCAAAGTTATTCTCTTGGTGGCCATTAATAATGCCTCATCATTTGCTCAATTTTTCTCAAAGAAAATAATTCCCAGTGAGAGAGGGGATCACCATCTCTTGTATGGCTTCTGTACATTTCTAGCATTTTCTTAAATTGAGAAAATTGCCAAAGTTATACTTATCTGGCAATTAAGGAGTGCTTTGTACCCATAAGGATATTCAAAAATGGCATTTTATAGTTCTTCCAAGGATACCATCTTTAGATGTTGAAATGAAAAGATTAACCTTTATGTCCCAGAACTCCTAAGACCAATGACAATAGCATGAGCACCATGGTGGCTCTGTCCTCTGCTAAGGCCGATTTCTGCGGCAGAGACTAGCCCCTGTCCTAGGGGCTAGGTTACTGTGCATTGAGTTTAGTTCTACCTTCTAGCCCTCAAGTTCTCAATCAAATTTATAAGCTGCCTGCCTCGTTCGCTAGGCCATCTATGTAGGGCTATTTGTCGCCATGTGTTTTTACCTCTGTGTGTCTCTCTGCTCCTCTTGCCCCTCAGTGCTGTTTGTCATTCTCTGTAAGCATGATATCACGCTAGGAGTTTAATGAACAGAAAATACTATAAAGTGCATGGAGAAGACTTTAAAGCGCCTGGATTGCAAATGGATATCGACAGTGCTCACACAACCTTAGACTGTTTAATTCATCCACCCCCTCCATTCCCAGGGCTTAGAAATAATAGCCTTTGGCGGGCGCACGTCTTTGAGTTCCCATAGCTCCTGGAGGCTTAGAGCTGCCTTCGATGCAATGGTTTGGGAATCTTCGAATGTCCTGGATTAGATTAGGGGGCAGATAGGAACACATTTATTCAGATTCACATCAGCAGGACATTCTTCTCTGTCCTTAAAACTTAGAACCTTCCCACCAATTCTGTTCCTCCTTTAGAATGCCTCCTATTTATAAACTACCCCCAAAGGTATAAATACCCCAACCCATCTGCCCCAGAATCATCGAGAGATACTTTTAAAATCATTGAAATTCTTGGGCTCCTCTCATAAATCTACTGAGCCAGAATTTTAGGGAGTGGGCCAGGGAATTGAAATAGTTAAAAGCTTTCCAGGTGACTCCTGTACACGTTAGGATGTGTGGACTGCCACAATAAATGGCACCATTAGCCACCCAATTGCTCATACCAAGCTCTGGCAGTCAATCCCTACGGTTTTATGTCTCTCACCCTCCTGCATTTAATCAATAACCTAATCTACAAATTTACCTCTTAGGGATGTCATGATTATAAGAGACACCATCTAAGACAATGATTTATAATCTGATTAGGTAGGACACTGAAGCATTAAATTAATTAATTCCTACGTGCAATTTATACTCTTCCCACAAAACTTAAAGATAAATACTCCTTAGGGAATAAGATGCTAAGTGGTTGAACAAGATGCTAAATCAAAACACTGGAGGTCTAATCTACCAGATCCCCTCACCCTTTCCCGGTTTCCAGCTCCCCTGGCTTATTACTTACTGATCACCTCTCCAAATCTCACCATAGACACTGCAACCTTCCTTAATTCCTGTTTGTGGTCAAAAGACACTGAATATTTTACATTAGGACCTTAAGGTTCACCATGTTAAATTAGTGTCCTGCTTCCAGGTGATGGAAACTAATTTTCCAGAAGCTTAAATAACCCAGAATATTTTATTTTTGCTACAAAGACAGAGAATAGATTCTTGAGGCTGATTTTTCTTGTAATTGTATCTTTTGTTACCATTGGCTTGAATGGCTGCCTGACACAATTCTTTCATAATAACCATTGTTAGAGCAAATGCTTCTGACTGCATTTCTTGATTTATCTTGTATTTGTTTGTGACTTAAAAATCTTAATTTAAGGCTATGTTTTTGCTTCCTTATAAAATGTCCAAATTGATTTGTAATTTCTTAAAATTTACTTGTATTATTTTTCTGATTGCAATGAAATAATCACTAATGGATATAAGTTGAAAAACAAAGAAAACTCTAAAGACAAAAAGAAAATTAACTATAATTCTGGAAAATATGTACATCTACCAAAATCAGGTTTAAAGAGGAGTCTATTAAATGCTAAACATTTATTAAACCCCCAGGTCCCTTTTAGGAAAAGTGGCAATCAATGTTTATTAAGCACATACTTTGTACCAGTTATGTGCTGAGAGTTGAGCATTTAATAGTGAATAATTCAGATCCAGATGCAATAGACTCATGGAATGGGCAGTCCTAAATTATATTATATTTATTTTATATTTTTGTTTTGGCAGAAGTTGCTATGGACATACTGTTAAGGGGAAATGATACCATATACTGGGCTAGCTCACTCATTTACCAACTTTTATTGAGTCTTGTTTTAGTCAGTATAAGTAACACTAGCTGCTTTAAGAAAACATCATGAAAATCTTAGTGACTTAAAATAATAAGAGCTCCTTTCTGGTTCACGGTTCAGTCTGGTGGGGGTTGGGCTCCTCTCCAAGCATTACCCCGGAGATTCTGACTTTGCCTTTGGAATGCCACCATTTTCAGTGCAGATCTTCCTAGAACAATGTCGATGATCACATGGGATTACTGCAAGGACCAGACCTGACTTGGCCTCTGTTACATACAGTCACATTCCTTTAGTTAGATTTAGTCATCTGGCCCCCAACCTAACTGTAAATGGGGGGCTCAGGGAGAAGAGAGCACATGGGATTCTGTGAATACTTCACTGGGTCTGTGCCACAGGTCATCAGCAGCCCATCTCAGTGGGTTCTCAGACATAGAACACTCCCTACTCCCATTTTCTCCCTAAGAGATGCAATCCAAATCCCATCTAGTCAAGGCCCAGTATCACTGGTTCACGTACAGTCCTTTCTGTCACATTTGGTTGCATTGATAGTGCAAAGAATAAAGAGACTCATGACTTACCACCCATGTCTCCATACAATTGTGGAATGAGGACTATGGAACAGCAATAAACACAGCAGAAAGGTAAAGAATGGGAAACCCCACAGTCCCTGATCTCCAGCCATCTAAGGTCCCAGGGAACAGATACTGAGAAGGCTTTCTACCTAGGGCATAGTAGAAGGAAAGAATGCCCTAATTAGTCTAAGAAGATTTACCTCTGAGAATGAGTTTTAACAAGACATAGAGGTAAAATTTAAAAGGCACTAAAAATATCAAGCTCATATGGGTTTTTGAAAAGGGAATATTCTCTGTAAAATGTCTAGAACAATGTCTGTCACATAATAAATATTCATTTAACATAACTTAATAAGGCCAGTGTATCTGTCTCTATTTATCTATCTATCTATCTATCTATCTATCTATCTATCTATCTATCTATCTATCTATCTATCTACTGCAGGTAATAAAAGGCTCATTCAAACTGGCTTTAAAAATTAGGAAATTTGCCTGGCCGGTGTGGCTCAGTGGTTGAGCATTGACCAATGCACCAAGAGGTCGCTGGTTTGATTCCCGGTCAGGACACATGCCCAGGTTGTGGGCCCAAACCCCAGTGGGGGGCGTGCAGGAGGCGGCCAATCGATGTTCTCTCTCATCGATGTTTCTATCTCTCTTTCCCTCTCCCTTCCTCTCTCCATAAAAATCAATAAAGAAAAAAAAAAAGGAAATTTATTATCTCATAAACCCTGAAGTCCAGACTCAGTCCAGACTTCAAAGCCTGCCTACTTAATGGCCTGTGTTCTTCCCTTGCCTTTGGTCTGTCGAGAAGACACAGCAGTAATAGGGGCAGCACACTTTTCTGATCACACACTGTGGGGCAAAAATGCAAAAGCCTTCCTTCATTCTGGGATTTCTTTCCCTTCTGCCTGATTGGACTAACTTAGGTCACATGAGCATTCCAGACCAATAACAATCCCCAGGATAATATTACGTACTGACTGATTGGACCTTAGAGCTGAAATGGGCACCACACCCTCTGAGTCCAGGGGGCCACATAAAGTGGGGTAGATCCCTGAGTAAGGCAGGGATTATGGCTGGGTAGGCAACCACTAGTGTTCATTTAATTAACTATGTGTCAAATATTTTGCTAATTGCTGGACATTTTGAGATAGCTGTGACACCAGTTAAAATAAACAAACACGCCTAAAACCTTTCTTGCTGAGGAAAGCTCAGGATGCTTTGGGAATGTATGAAAGGGATGTAATTTGAAAGAAGTGAGTCAGGAAAGGCACAATAATGGAGGACAATGGTCACAATGGGGTGGTGGGATGTGAATGAGGAGGGAGGAAATTGCAGCCAGAGCTGGCAGCTTATAGAAAATTCCAAAGACAAGCAGGCATGAGGAAGACTGGAGAAAACCCAGGATCTTAGACCGGCACTGTCTGATATGGGAGCTACTACTCACATGTGACTACTGAACACTTGAAATGTAGCTAATGCCACATGGTGGAATGATAATATTTTTAGTGAGATACAATTTAGTGACATATAATTGACATGTAGCATTGTGAAAGTTTAAGATGTACAACATGTTGATTTGATACATTTATATATTGCAATATGATTGCCACCATGGTGTTAGCTAATACCTCTGTCCCTTCTATAATTATAATGTTTTTTGTTTTTGTAATGGGAACAATTAAGATCTTTTTCTTATTGAAGTTTATAATACATATTACTACTGTCTATAACCACTATGCTGTGCATTAGATATCCAAGACATTTATCTACTGGTTTCAAGTTTGTACCCTTAACATTTCCCCAATTTCCCCACCCCCAGTCCCTGGTAACCACTATTTATTCGGTTTTTATGAGTCTGACTTTTTAGATTACACATGCAAGTGATAATATACAATTTTGTCTTTTTTTGTCTGACTTATTTCACTGAGCATAATGCCCTCAAGGTCCATACATGTTGCAAATGGCAGGATTTCCTTCTTTATCGTGGCTGAATAATATTCCATTGCACACACACACATATGGTACAACTTCTTTATCTGGAATGATAATATTTGGGATATGATGAGTTAAATATAATATATTTTTAAAAATTCAATTCATCTGTTTTTATGTATTTTTATCTTCAGATAGAGTGGGAGGGAGGGAGAGATGAAGAGAGAGAGAGAAACATTGATGTGAGAGAGACACATCGACTGGTTGCCTCCCGCACAACCCCTCGACCAGGGCCCAGGTACGTGCCGTTGACTGGAATCAAACCCACGACTCATTGGTCTGTGGGTTGGGGCTCTCACCGCTGAGCCAAACTGGCCAGGGCTCATCTGCTTATTTTTCACTTTTTTCCATAGCAGTGTTGGCTTAAACAGACTGAAATGAAAAGCACGAGGAGGGACATGAAAGGAGGTGAGGCTGGGGAATGAAGCAGGGGCTGGCTCATGCGGGGTCGTGAATGCTCTGGCATGGACTTTAAATGTTATTATTTTATCACTGGGAGTCACTGAAGTTCTGATGTTTATTTCAGCAAGTTCACTGCCTGCTTTTGGAGCATGGGTTGAAGGAGGTAAACAAACTGGAGAGGAGCCTCATACACAGCGGTAGTAATTCAGGCAAGAAATGAGGAGGCCCGCCCAGCCCATGTTGTAGCTCAGAGGTTCAGTGTTGACCCATGCACCAAGAGGTCACTGGTTTGATTCCCGGTCAGGGCACATGCCCAGGTTGTGGGTCCAATCCCCAGTGGGGGGCATGCAGGAGGCAGCCAATCGATGTTCTCTCTCATCGATGTTTCTATCTCTTTCTCCCTCTCTCTAAAAATCAATAAAGAAAAAAAAATTAAAAAAAAGAAATGATGAGGCCCCAAAATGTAGCAGTGGGGATGGTGAACAGATTCAAGCAACAGTGAAGTGAGAGAATCTGCAGAACTTTGTAATTGATCAGAGGCTCGGGCAGGGCTGAGGGGGATGTAGTGCGGTTTGTGGGTTTCTGCCTTGAGTACCTGGGATCCTGTGTTCATTGGTATAGGAAATACACAAGAGGGAGACAATTTGGGGTAAAAGTTGATAAAAATGCCATGTGGTGGGAGAGGGAGAAACAGACAAAACCAAGCATGACACGAAGAGTAGAGATTGGGGATGGTTGTCTTGGCCACGCCCTCGGCAACACAGCCCCCTTGGAACACAGTCAACATGAGTTGTAAGGGTCCCTGGGGTTGTTCTTGATATCTAGTATTTATTTTTTTTCTTTTGGGGTATTTTTCTTCTAAGTTATTGTCTTTCCTGGTGTTGGAACCAAGCATATTTTTATTCCGCAGTTTCTCTAACAAGTTCGCTTAATACCCTGACTTTTATTAGTAAGAAATCCAAGTTTCTAAGAGTTTCTCAGTGTGTCTGATTATTAATGGGCAGGTAATTTTAGTTTTTGCTCACATCAGAAACTAAATCCTCTCTGTGCCTTTCATCACTGTTGGCGAAGTTTTGGCTCGTCACAGCAAAATGCCTGGCCTATTTCAATATTCTTTTCCGTTGCTAGGCTCTAAATGGAAGGGGATTTAGAATCCCAATAGTTTTGTGTGTTTTATTGCTAGACGCCCCCAGCTCCACTATATAGCTACCTGTGTTTGCATATATAAAGATGATTTTATTTTCCTGGAGAGGTCCTGAGGACAGAGAGGTTTTATGTCACGCTTGGGGTTTGGATTCACTGGTGGAACTGCTGTGGCAGGTAGTAGATGCATATGCCGGACAGAGGCTGTTTGGGGAAGCATAGCTGTTGGATGTAAGGACGTCTCTTGATTAGAATGGCAAATTTTCCTGAATCGCTTTGATCAGGTTTTTCTTCTTTTTTTTTTTTAAACCAGTATTTCACCACAGCAGAGATGAAAAGCATAGTTTTTCTTTCATTACTTTGGATAGAGTCAGGCCAGTAAGATATACGAGCATACAAGGGGTTCTCAGGAATAAACATAGAGACCGTTTTATTGACGAGGTATCTTTAATAAGCCTTCTTTCTGCGGCTAACCTAAATCCAGCAAATTATTATGTATCCCTTTATTCTTAAATGAGTCTATTTTCTCCTGTACTTGTAATAATAGTCTCCTAATAGCCCAGAGAGCTTCTGTGGGTTGAGCATCTACCATGTGTCAATCACTTTATATGTGTGCATTTTTCTGATTCTTAAAGCAACTCTACAAATTAGGCATCATTATTCGCATTTTAAAAAATTTTTATTGGACTTCAGGTACAAATACTTGGACTTGGTAAAACCTGTAGTTCCAGACATAATCTTATCATTGGTAAATGAAGCTCTCTTCTGCTTACTTGCTTGTTTTTATAATATCATAAATGCTCACAAACAATGACACTAGAACAATGATGCTAATTTACATCTCCTGTGTAACCTTCTGCCTCTCATCTGAGAGAACCTCTGTCCTGAATCCAAGACTAAAACGAAATCGAAATTGAAATTTGTTTAACAAATGGTTTGGGGACAATTGGATATGCAAACACACACAAAACTCAGATCCTTACCTACACCATACACAAATATTAACTAAAATGGATTGTAGATCTAAATGTAAGTGCTAAAACTATAAACTATCAGACGAAAACCTAGATACAATTTTTGTGACTTTGGGTTAGGCAAAGGGTTCTTAGCTATGGTACCAAAGCTCAGCTGTAAAAACAAACAAACAAACAAACAAAACAATTGATAAATTAAAATTCACTAAAAGAGCCCTGGCCGGTTTGGCTCAGCGGTTAGATGGTTGGCCCACAGACCAGAGAGACCCGGGTTCGGTTCCTGCTAAGGGCACGTACCTCGGTAGCAGTTTGTCCCTGGCCCTGGTTGGGGTCGTGTGGGTGGCAACCAGTCGATGTGCTCTCTCCCTCCTGCTCTATCTGAAGATAAATGCAAAAATGTCCTCGGGTGAGGATAAAATAAATAAATAAATAAAATTCACTAAAATAAAAAGTGCTACAATTAAACAGAAACCATTAAAAAGATAAGTGTAGAGAAAATATTGCAAACCCTAAATACAATAAAGGACATGTTCCACAAATATATAAAGAATTCTTTAAATGCAATAATAGGAAAACAAACAACCCAATTAAAAATTGACGTCATAGATGTGTGTATCTCTAACACAATTTTGTTGTTTTTAACCTTTATAAAAAGATTACCATGTTGAATGTAATCTTTTGGCATTTACTCTTGTTTGCTCAATGTTTGTTATTAATATTAATTCTTTTGCTTGTGTAGTTGCAAATTCATAGAATTTTACTATTGTGTAATAATCCATTGTATAAATAAAGCATAATTTACTTACATAAATATTTTACCAATGATTTTTGCTATCATGAAAAGTACTGTCATGAAAACGCTTACACATGTCTTGTGATGTACATTTGTGATTTCTTTTGAGTATATAAGAACCTTTTGATATTTAGCACCAGATACTGGATATTCTCTGAGACTATTATAAACGGTATGTTTTCATTTGCCTTCTAGTTTATTATTGATGTATAAAAGTACAATTGACTATGTACATATTTGTCTCACATCTAGGAACCCTGTTAAAAATTTTTATTATTTCAATCAATTTATGTGTACTTATTCTTTTAAAATTTTCAATCCAGTTTACAATGCTGGCTTTGTAAAATGAGTTGGAAAGAATTCAATACTTTTTTTTCTTATTGTCTGAAGGAGTTTAAGATTGAGATGAAATTTCCCTTGCAAGTTTGATAGGATCTACTTGTAAAATCATCTTAGCCTCATATTTCTCTCATGTGAAGATTTTAAAACTACTGTTTTAATTTCTGTAATAGCTATAGGACTATTCATGTTTCCATTTTTTGCTTGAATCAGTTTTAATTAATTACTATGGGAAATATTTAGTATATGGTATTTTCCCTTCAAACCTTTCTTTTATCTGTAGATTTGCCCAGTTTATTGTTCATAATGTTTTTTTGCTCTTTTATAATAAACTTTATTTTTTAGATCAGTTTTGGGTTTATAAAAAATATATAGAAAATACAGAGAATTCCCATATACCCCTTCCTCATTCTTGACATAGTTCCTTCTATTACTAATATCTTGTATTAGTGTGGTTACAATCTAACTGATATGCTATTGTTAATTAAAATCTGTACTAAACATTAGAGATCACTCTTTGTGTTGTAGTTTTATGGGTTTTGACTAATGTAAAATGCCATGTACCCATGATTACAATGTCATACAAAATATTTTACTTATTCATCCCTTTCCCCTCCTTCCCCTGAATCCCTGGCAACCACTATCTTTTGCTACCTGTATAATTTTCCAAAATTATATAATACTATATAGGTGGAACTATATGGTATGGAACTATATATAGTATGTGGCTTTTTTAGACTGACTTTTCAAAATTTTTTAAAAATTTTCTCTTTTTTTCTTGATTGATATTGCCAGAGTCTAGTCTATTTGATTAGTCTTTTCAGAGAACCAACTTTTCCTTTGTCGATCTTCTCAATTGTAACTCGTTTCTATGTCACCAATTTCTAGTCCCTTTTAAATCTCTTCTAATTTGTGTTTACTTTGTTGTTGATTCTAATTTCTTAAGTTGGATTCTAACCTCCTTAATGTTTAGATTTTATTACTTTCTAACGCAAGTACATAATGCTGTAGATGTTCCTCAAAACACCACTTTACGTACAGTGCACACGTTTTGATATGTAGTGTTTTCTTTATCAAGCAGTTTTAGATCATTATATTTTCACAAGAGTTATTTAGGTACATTTGTTTGAATTTCCAAATGTGTGGGACATTTTTACTTTTAGTAATTAACTTTTAATTGACTTGCATATGATCAAGAAATAGAAATTCTGTTTTTCACCTGTTCTTTGACATTTGTGGAGACTTGCTTTATATTGTAGCACATGATTAAATTATATAATGTCATTTATATTCTCGAGAAGCAGGTTTGTTCTCCAGTAGTTGAGTTCAGCATCCTACATATGTCCATGTATAGATCAAACTTCTTAATTGCGTTTAGATCTTTATATGCCCATTTTACCTGATTGGTCTATGAATAAGTGAGAAAGCCACATTGAAATCTCCCACTCTGATAATGAATTTATCTATTTATAACTATGGCTCTATCATTTTATTATATAACATATAGAAGACCATTTTTAGTCATAGATATGTTTAAAATTATATCTTCTATCATAATAAATGAAAACTTTTACTAATGTGTAAGAAACTTCTCTATCCCTTATGAAGATATTTTAAATTTAAAACCTATTTTGTTCTAATATTAATGTAGCTACACTGTTTATTTTCTTTAGAATTTTGCTGATATCCCTTTTGCATCCTCTTAATTTCAACCTTTCCTAATTGTTATGGTTTAAATGTTTCTCTTTCACACAGATTGTTTTTAACCCAACCTGATAATCTCTGTCTATTAATTGCTGAGTTTATTCTTCTTATATTTATTGCAATTATTAATATATTTGTATTTATTTACAATATTTTTGTTTATTGTTCAATTGCCCTACCTTTTTATTTCTTATTGTTACTTTCTTTTAAAGAATTGATGTACATATCTTTACCTTAAAGCACAATTTTTTACATGCTATTCCCCCTCTTTTTTTTTCAAACTCTAAACTGTTTATATTATGTAGCATTTTAATTTTACATTATTATGGAAATGCGTTTTGGTCTTTTACATTTTTTAGATAGCTACAAACTTAATTATATTATCTCTATATGTTATTAATATTTAATAGGTAAAGAGCTTTCTTACATCATCTCCCTGATTTATTTCTCTACTTATTTTAATACTTCCTCCAAAATGTTACGATGAAGAAATTATATGTCAAAGATTCTGAAGTCTTTATCTTCTAGAGAGATTTATCTACTCTCTTAACACATACATACACATGAATAAATTATATGTGTGAGGATAATGGTAAACTTAATTTTTAAAATTAACTTTAATTTTATATAACTTTAATTTTAATTTATATATAACTTTAAATATATATGTATATATATAAAATCTCATATTTGAATTATAATTGGGCTAGATATAAAATTCTAGGTTCAAAATTATTTGCCTTTAATTCTTTAAAAATATTTTTTTACTGAGTTCTCCTTTCCAGTGTTGTTATTGAAAGGGTCAGAGGTCAGTCAATATGATCTTTCCTTTTGAATGTGATGTCCTCTTTTTCTCCAGAGATTTTAGAATTTTCTATTTATCTTTGGTTTTTCTTAACATTTTCTATAAAGTATATTTTTAATTTCTTTTGTTTGACATTTTGTAGCTTTTTCTAGTCAGAGGTTCAGGTCCTTCCTTCCTTCCTTCCTTCCTCCCTTCCTTCATTCCTATTATTCTGGGAAATTTAGCTCAATTATCCTTCAAATATTCCCTTCTATTTGATATTTCTTTCCTCCTGTGACTCCTATTATTCTGATGTTGGTACTTAAGAGATTTTGCTGTATCCACTCTTTATCTTTCAACAATATTAACTCAGAGTTAGCCAGACTGCAAGGTTAAGGGCACAGTCCTCCGGACTCCCAAGTCTTCCCAGGACATCTGGCACCAGCTGCAAGTTCACAGGTTCTCAGGGGTACTCACACTTCAGACTAGCTAGTTACAAATTCAAGGGTCACCATGGACGCCTTCAGATTTGATAATCTGATAGAATGACTTACAGAATTCAGGGAAGTGCTGTACTTATAATTACAGTTTTATTATAGCAAAGGGATAAAAATCAGAACCAAAGGAAGAGATGCAGAGGGTGGAATCTGGAATTGGGAGGTTCTCAAATGCAAGGCTTCTGTGTCCTTCAGGACGCCTAGTGCTCTGACTTTGGTATGTGGTAATATGCACAGTATTGTCAACCTGGAAGCTCACTGTAGCATGAGTATCCAGAGTATTTATTGAAGCTTTATTATATAGGCATTATTGACTGAGTAATTGCCCATATGGTCAAACTCAATGTCAAGCCCACCATTTCTCAGAGGTTGGGCTGATTTCTCATGACTCATATTCTAACCCTCTAATCACATGGTCTTTCTGGCATGGCCAGCCCCCGCCCTAGGTCATCTTATTAGGAAAAAGCTCTCTTTGGTGAAGTTAATTTTTTTACTATGCAGTATTGTGCTCATTTCCAAAATTATATTTTCATAACTAATATGTTTATTAGTTCAATAAATATTTAGATATTTATTTCTTTTGTTTTGTTTTATCAAAATGTTACTGTTAGACTTATAAAATTTCTTGTTCCGTTTTGTTTAATATTTCTGCTCCTGATGCTATCTGGTATCTAGTTCATTGTTATCTCTCTTTTATTTTTCCAGTTTTATTATATACTTATTTATGTATTATATAATTATATATTATTTACTATATAATATCAGAAATATTATATAATTGGTATACCAAAAAACTGCACATAATTAATGCATACAGTCTGGTGGGGTTGGACGTATGTGGTAAGAACACTGAAGATGAGATCGACACTCTCAGCAACGTGTCAAGTGCAGAATACCTTCTTGTTAGCCATGGCACTGTGTTGCACAGCTGCCTCTGGAACTTATTTGCTGTTTCCTTTTGAAGTGGTTGTCCTCACTTGTCCTCAAGGTGCATGTTAAGATAAAGGGATGGATACTAGAACCCACGTGAGCTCAAAGGAGGAGAGGAAATGCACGAACATAAAGAGCTACAGAAAACCACTCTTCATCCACTCTGAACAATCCTTCTGCAAGGATCTTATTCTCGGCTACTTCAATCTCACCCCCATGATGGCCAGGAGACTTTTCTTTCGGTTATAACCCACCACTGTGATTTGAAAAATAAAGGGTAAGGGGCTGAACACCTAGGCTATCCTGTCCCTACTTATTTTTCTCCGCTCCTCCTTTTATGAAGCTGCACCATGTTTTAAGGAGGGAGCACTGATGGTCTGAAGGGAACGGCTGAGCTCAAAGGGCTTTTCCTCATTTGTCTCTTTCAATCCCACTGGCTGGATGCTGCCTTCGGGTGGAGACCTCGCTTCCTCCCTACGCAGTATTGCAAACATCTCTCCCTCTCTCCGTGTTTTCCACAGTTGTCTCTGTTATTTCTTAGGCTTTTAAAAGTTCCCATTGTTCCCCCACCTACCACTGATCTTAGGACAAGGAGCCAGCAGCCTGTGCTAATGCCGCCTCTTATTAGAAACCAGAACAAAACGCTGGTGTTTGATCCACATTACAAAGATGAGGCTAAGCTAAATGAAGTGTTCACGAATCCATCACCAGCGAGGAGTTAAACCAGATTTCAGACCCCACCTGACTGAATCCTAAGTCTCCGTCTTTCTCCTCTGTCTTTGTCTGTCCCCAGGAGGGTTTAGACTAGACAGAATTTACCTTTCGGGAACTTTGTAGCTCAAGACTTTTCCATACCTCCTTCACCACCGGAGGGAAGCACAGTTGGTGCGGGTTTTGGAATGTCTGCGGTGGGGCAAGCTCTCTGACACTCTGCGGATGAGAAACTACCATAGTAAGCAGCAGCACGGCCCCCTCAGTGTTTTTCCAGAGCAAATCCGTGGCTGGTTTGTCCGACCTTGAAAGCCCGTGCCACTGCTTTGCGCAATTAGTGACTCTAAATGTGTATTCAGGTCACATCTGTGCTGAATTGTTTTATTTATGTTGATTGATTGTGGATTATGACACAGCATTTTCTACTTATTCAGGGTAAGTGGAGTGAGGAGTTTTAAGGACAAACAGTGAACCAGCTGCAGAAAGGTCGAGTGTAACATTGCAACTTGATAATGTAAACTTCCAGAAGATGTTTTTATTAAACCATAAAAAACATCTGTACCATCTTAAGACAGAAAGTTCAGGCTTATTAGGCACTGGCTGCATAATGAATTTTGCGTACTGTCATCATCAGACTCTTCTCCACCTGCCATGACTCCTGGGGAGACACATTAGTCTACTCCTTACCCGGGAAGTATTCAGAACTTTCCCCTAAATATCCTCCAATGGCCCACAAGAGTTAGTGAATATCTCCGGGGTAGAAAATTCTTGTAGAACATTTAAAACACACTTTTTTTAATGTTTCCAGTATGCAGTTTTGGACTCTACTCCATAATATAGCCATGTTTGGTTTAATAAATAAAAATATAACCCTTTGCCTAAATCGTGTGGTTTGGCACCTACTTCAGTTCTGCCGAATGAGGATCCCAGAGATGTGGACTTCTGTATATTTAAAAAAAAAATTTTTATTGATTTTAGAGTGAGAAGAAGGGAGAGGAAGAGAGAGAGAGAAACATCAATGAGAGAACATCAATTGGCCGCCTCCTGCATGGTCTCCTATTGGGGATTTGGCCCACAACCCGGGCATGTGCCCTGACTGGGAATTGAACTGGTGACCTCTTGGTGCTTGGGTCAACACTCAACCACTGAGCCACACCGGCCGGGCTCTGTATATTTTTGCATAGCCCTGTGAGTGCTTCTGGTGTGCAGTCAAGTTGAAAGCCACAGCTGTAGGAGGACGTGTCTTAGTTGCCACATGGCTTTGTGCTTTCTTTGGCATCGGGATGAGAAGCTCTGCTTGAGACTGAAGACCTGAATTCTGACTAGTGGATTCTCTCCTCTAAATCTAGGGAGTCATTACATTTGTGAGGCTACAGGACAAAAGAGACAAGTGCGGTGAAGATTTCTGGTAAGATTCTCACCAGATGAAGAGTGTTGGCTACGACACTCCTGTAAGTAGATGGAGAACACTCTGGCTAAGTCGTTGACAATGCAAATTGTAGCTTTGTCTGGCACAGACCACCGCATTTTAAGCAAATGGGTCACTTTTCAAAACTGCCTTCTTCAAAGGTTGGTAGTAGTAGCTTGGTCTGTTGCTTATTCAGATATCTAAACAACAACAATAGGTCTCTTTGGCTCCTCGTTGGGGCCCTCCATAGTTTTGGGATAGTTCACCACCTTAGTCAACTGTGGGACCCACTTCATATGTGCTCTTGCCTGTGGCCATCAGAGGAAAGGGATTGGGTAGATCAGAAATGCCTACTAAAATGTAACTTTTTTTTTAGAAGAAAATGTTGGTTTTTATTTGAATATTCATTCATCAATCTATTTTCCCCCCCTCCCCAAACAGAACCATGATTTAAACTCAGGTATCCACCTCTCCTCCCATGACTCAAGGTAAATTCTGAATAAAATTGGTGGTTTGAGCCTTTTATCAGGTAATTTATTTAGAATGGGCTTGTGACCCAAGACTGGCAAGAAGCCAAAAGGACAGTTGTCCTCAAGGGCTTCTCCTCTTAAGGAGGAGATTCCAGAGAATGTCTCCCTTTTTCTGCCTTAAACTATACTCTTGGTGGGTGGAATGTTTAGAGTCCCAGCAGCCGTCTTGCTCTGGGAGGAGCCAGCCTACGGGCAAAGCTGAGCCCCTGAAGGTGCCAGAGAGAAAAGATGGAAAGAAACTGGGTTTTTGATGATGCCGTGGAGTCCCTAAATCAATAAAGCCTAGAGCCCTTCCTTCACACTCGTCTTTTTTATATATAGACTTAATTTTTAAATCTGTTTTTTATTGATTTTAGAGAGAGAGGAAGGGAAAGGGAGAGATAAAAACATCGATTAGAAAGAAATATCGATTGACTGCCTCCTGCATACCCCCTACTGGGGATCGAGCCTCAAACCCAGCCATGTGCCCTGACCGGGAATCAAACTGGTGACCTCTTGGTGCACCAGACGATGCTCAACCAACTGAGTCACACTGGCCGGGCTAGACTTAATTTTTGAAGAGACTTTTAGGTTCACAGGATAATTGAGCAGAAAGTACAGAGATTTTCCACACAGCCTCTCTGCCTCTCCCAATAACCTGCCTAACCATCAACTTTTCACACTAGAGTGTTACATTGGTTACAACTGATGCATCACTGACACATCACTATCACTCAAAGTCCAAAGTTTACGTTAGGGTTTACTCTTGGTGTTGTATATTCTATGGGTTTGGACAAATATATAAAATATACATCCACCATTACAGTGTCATACAGAGTGTATCCACTGCCCTAAAAATCCCCTGTGCCCCACCTATTTATCCCTTCCTCCTTCCTAAAACCCTGGCAACCACTGGCCTTTTTACTGTCTCCATAATTTTGCCTTTTCCAGAATGTCATATAGTTTGAATCATATAATATGTAGCCCTGTCAGATTGGCTTTTCATTCAATAATATGCATTTAAGGTTCTTCCAAGTCTTTTCATGGCTTGATAGCTCATTTCTCTCTGTACCTCTTTGTATGTGAGGTAATGAACATCCTCATTTTTAAGACACTTTGAGTTGAGGCTTTCTGTAACTTGGAAGCCTAAAACAAAATAACCAGTGTGATCTCTGATCATCTACGCAATGAGAATAGGAGTCAGGGGATCTGAGCTTTAATCCTAGATTGAGAATTAATTATCTATGTGATTTAGGGCAGGTCATTTTCCTCCTGAAACAGAAACTGCATAGTTTCCATGGTGGGCACTAAGACCAGCTCCCCCAAATCCATTTTGCTCCTGATGATTGTGTAACCAATCAGTGCCTGGCTTCCCTCTGGCAGGTGTAATTGGTCTAATGGGAACACATCTTAATTTGATCCAATCAAACGGAAGAGAGATTATTATGTTGGATAAAGAAAATCTTTCCAGCTGGATAGAGAAAAAGCAGCACATATTCCCTTTTGTACTGGTGGCCTTCCTGAGGAGAATCAGTCCCATGATGAAGTCAATGGTGAGGATAAAAGGTGAGAGTTACCAGAAGAACCCAGATTATTGGGTCAGTGATCAGGTCATGTATGATTACCCCATCTCTGGGACTTCAATAAAGAAACATAATCAATTAATTTGTTGCTAACGTCAACTTGAAGTCTCAAGTTTGTCCTTTTTAGTTCATATTATCATAATGGACATCAGTAATTCTACAGATCCAATGAGAGACTATAACTAATGTGCTTTGAAATGTGAAGACACCATACAATTTCAAGGGAGTATTATTTGCCCATTATAATAAGCATGTGCTTCTCAGGGACCACTGGGAAGATGAACACACAATTATTGAATATCCACCAGGTGAAGGGACATCTGCATAGATTTTCAAATTTATTCTCACAAAAATCCAATGAGATGTTATTAATCCCATTTAATAGACGTGGAAGCTGAGTGTTATGGGCTGAATGTTTATGCTCCCTCATAAACTCATCTGTTGAAATCTGAATGTAATTGTGTTTGGAGCTAGGGCATTTGGGATGTGATTAGGTCATGAGGGTGAGGCCCTCATACATGGGATTAGTGACTTTATAAAAGATCTTGGAGAACTCTATTTCCCTGCTTACATGTGTGGATGGTGAGAAGACGGCCATTTCTAAACCAGGAAGTAGGCCCCTACCAGGCACTGAATCTTGAACTTCCAAAATTCCAGAACTGTGAGAGATACATACATGTTTCTTGTTTAGACCTTGAGTCTATAGTATTTTTGTTACATTAGTCTGGATAGACTAAGACACAGGCCAACAGATATTAAATGAAGGACCCAAAGGTACATGACTGTTGAGATCAAATTTTGGCTCTCCTGGATTTAGCTGCTTTCAAAGTCTGTGTTCTTTCATGAGCTGCTTTCAGCTTAATTGTTCTGGGAACAATGTCATAAAATAATGGCATTTGAGCTAAGTCCTGGGAAGAGGTAAGACTCATCCAAAAGGATTAATAGCTTGAGTAATGCACAGAGATGAGAGGAAGTCCAGGAAGTGAAAACGGATGTCAGAGCACATGGGGCTTGGGGAATTAGTTGGGGAGAGCAAGCTTAGGAGTCAGAAAGGAAAAGTAGACCAAGATGGGCTGGGAGCTGTCATGTGAGCAGTGGGAGTGAGGGGGTGCAATGAAAGCTTATAAATTAGAGATTTGGGGAGATAGTATCATGATGCTCAGATATTTGTTCTAAAGGTAAATATCTGGTAGCAGTGTACAGAATACTCGATAGAGGGCAGAATGGAAGAAACCTAGAATTTTCTCTTCTACCATGTCTCATGTTCTTTTCTTCTTTTCAAATATACACCATGTTCTACCCCAGACTTCCCCTCCCTTTCTTCTTCCCTGCTATACTTTCCACTAGTACCTCTGTTTTAAATCTTAAACCATCTCCTCTATTAAAAAAAAATTGTGGTGAGTTTCAAGTAACATAAAATTAATTATTTTAAAATGAAAAATCACCAACATTTAGTACATTCACAATGTTGAGCAACCATCATTTCTATTTAATTTCAAACCATTTCCATCACCACAAAAGGAAACCCCATACTCATTAAGCAGTTACTTCCCAATGCTCTGTTCTTCCCAGAACCTCTTCAGAATAAAACCATTGGTTTGGTTTTTGTTTCTGTAGATTTACCTATTTTGGATATTTCATATAAATGGAATCATAAAATATGTAAACTTTTGTGTCTGGCTTATTTTGGTTGGAAAAATATTTTGGGGATTTCTTATTGATCTTTATATCTTCTTTCCAGATGTCTTATGCATTATTGAATGTGGAGTATTGAATTCTCCAACTATGATTGTAGAACTGTCTGTTTCTCCCTTCAAATCTGTCAGTGTGTGTTTCATATGTATTGGGGCTTTATTATTAGGTGCATATATGTTTTAGTTACATCTTTTTGTTGAATTGACTTGTATAGATGTAGAATGTTCTTCTTTGTATTTTATTGCAGTTTTTGATCTAAAGTCTATTTGTCTGACATTCGTATACCCAGCCCAGCTCTCTTTTGGTTACTATTTGCACAGAGTAACATTTTTCATTCTTTCACTTTCTACATATTTGTGTCTTTGGGTCTTAAGTGAATCTCTTGTAGAACAGCTCTTCACTGGATTATGTTTCTCTATTGATGCTACCAGTACTTGCCATTTCATTGGAGAGTTTTACTCATTAACTTTTAAAGTACTTACTGATGAGGAAATTCCTATTGTCACTTTTCTATTCGCTTTTATTTGTATTTTATCCCCCCGCCACATTCCCTTTATTACTGACTTCTTTTGTGTTTAATTGATATTTTGGAATGTACCATTTGATTTTCTTCTCATCTTGTGTGTGTGTGTGTGTGTGTGTGTGTGTGTGTGTGTGTACACTCTCTCTTCAGCTTTTCCTTCTAGGTTTTAGGCACTCTATTGTATGCCTCAATCACATAGTCTGTTGACCCAGAAGGCTATGGATTGTTAATTTTACTTAAAATATTTTTGAGGAATACCTGCTTTTTTTTTTTTTTTTTTGCCCTGATTGAGTTCTAAATTAGGTAAAAACAAACAAACAAACAAACACAGACAAGCCCCTTGTATCAAGCCTTTATTTAGCTCCAAAACAGGTTAGAGTAAACAAACCCAATTCTATATAAATAAACTTTTCTCCCTCTAGAGCCGGGGCCCAGGGTCTCACACTGAGCACGTGGGCTACTATCTTCAGACCATTCCTGAGCCAGGAAGGAGGCAGAATAAGGGAAAATAAAAACTCCATAAAGTTTTTCTATCCTTTTTAAGTTGCCGTTTTCTTGAAACAGCACTCCCTTAGTTGCTATAAACCTTTGATATGTTCCAGAGCTGTGAAAGATTGGATTCTGACCGTTTTTGCTCAGTGTTTTAAGTGTTTCTGTAGAGAGGTGTGCCCTGGGGCTGCCAACTCCTCTGATTCTGTCGACTTCACTCTCTCCTCCATTCATTTTTATGATCTCCCTTCCATCCTGGCTTCCAGTTTTCCTTCTATCCCAGCCTCCAAGCATTCTTTGACACTACCAAAAGCTATTATTTGATTTGTTTATTTTAGTGTTTTTGTTGCTTTATGTTATGGTTGTGTGTGTAGGCTTGTGACTGTTGAAGAAAGTTGGGTGATAGCAAACTAGAAGTTCCGGTTGGCAGAAAAGAAATGTTAAATTAGCCACAATCAGGTGTCTCTAAATATGCACTTATTTTTCATGGAATGCCACTTGATTGAAGGAACACAATTTTCTTCTGGTGAAATATTTTATTTATTATTATTATTTGTCTAAATCCTCACCTGAGGATATTTTTGAATTGAATTAAAAAATTTTTTTTTTCGATAGAGAGTGAGGAAACATCTATGTGTGGTTGCCTCCCACATGACCCCAAACGGAGCTGGGGACCAAACCCAAAACTGAGGTAAACACCCTTGACTGGGAATCCAACCTGCAACTCTTTGGTCCATGGGCCAATGCTCTAACTGCTGAGCCAAACCAGCCAGAGCCTGGTAAAATATTTTAAAATGGGATTTTGAAAACATTAATAATCAGGAATGATCTATTTAGTAAAAGGGACAACCAAATGTTTATCGAAGCTTGTCACTGTCAAGCTCCTGGTGTTCTGGTTTAGAGGGAATAAGAAATTGCCATTGTGAGGGAATTAACACCGCAAAATATAAATCTTGTGAGTAATTAGGCAGCTGTATATTTATCAGCACAGAATGTGTTTTAATTTTTAATCAGGGCTTTTGTTCTAAGTGACAAAATAATGGCTTGTTTGCCATCTTCCACTGAAACAGATTTCCCAAAATGGGATTCGGTGCATCAGTGGGTCCCTCTGTTTCATTTGCTCTCAAGTCTGATGCACCACGTAATCCCCTCGGTGAGAGGCCCCAAGGACACGCTGAGCTGCTTTTAACTTGCCCATGTTTTTCCTGTATATGATTTACAAGGTAAATAAAAATGTTTTTTTTGAGCAATGCATTCTCAGTTTCAGGGAAATGAAAGAGAAATATTATTACAAAGGTATTGGAATTATTATATGAGCAGCCAGAATCATTTTTATGGGGCTCGAATGCAGATTCTATCTCCAGAGAAACCTCAGAATTTAAGAACTCCTATTGGGCTAGTTGTTATATTGCCCATGGCAAAAATCTTCCCACTTATTTCCACTCCCACCATAAACAATATGTGCAAAATTTAGATGCAAAGGATAGTGAAATTTCAGAAACATACCTCTGTACCCCTACCGCTCATTTCCTAAGGAAATATTATTTGCTATATTAGCTGATATGACAATGTCTGTGGAGGGATTTGTTAAAAAAAAACAAAAACAGAAAGAGTTCTAGAATTTAATCAGAAAACTCAAATCTGAATCCCAACTCTCCAGTTTACGAACTACGTGGTTTTTGAGTGAGGGGTTTTGTCTCTCTGTGTTTTAGTTTTCTCGTTGGTAAAATAGGAATCATTCTAATGGACCAACGATTTTGTTGCATTGTCATAATGATTTGATGATACACCATTAAAGGAGCAGTGTAACTATTTGAGTTCTGACGTTGCCACTTACTGTGACATTTGTTAAGTTACCTAACCACGAAAGAGCCTCAGTTTACTTATCTGCAACATGGAAATAATGATGCTCATCTCACAGGGTTCATGTAAGGATTTCTGAAAATCCAGGTAAAATTTCTTGGACATTTTAGGAGTGCAATCCTGTTTATTGAATGAATAAATACAGTAAGAAGTTTTTGTTCTTAAGACCTCCCATACATTTTTCTAATGAAAGTACAATAGAATCCACTTCAAGTTGATTTGGGAAACTGGGAGGTTTGTTCATTAGGAGTTTGAAACGATACCGATTCACGAACAAGTGTGAAGCCCGTGAAAGACTCTGTCTGTAATGGGCTGGCTGATAACTATTTCAGGTTGCGGACTATTGTGTGTCTCTGTCACACCTCTTCCGATCTGCCATCGTGGCACAAAAAAGTTACTTATGGTATGTGAAAGCCCCGAGGAAGAAAACAGCACGTATCTCCGGGGGGACCATGAGAACCCCTATGAGGTTTCTTTTCCTTATTGGGAGTTGTGTCCAGGTGGGAGAAAGGGCATTGTCATATTGGGTGACCTCAGTCCAAACCCTTCATTTCTTTTCTCTCAGATTTCCTTCTCCGTTAGATGTGAACGGTAACCATTGTTGTGAAGGTGCTTTGTAGAACATAAAGCCCTGTGCCAGCGGTCATTGTCTTAAATGGAATATGGTGAATGAACTTGAGTTAAGGTGTCAATGAGAAGGGGCGGAGGGTGTCAACAGGAGATCTGCTGACTACCAGCTGTGAGGCCCAAGTCCGACACCTGGTCTGTCCACCACTGTGTCATGGTTTTGTAATGCGGTGGAAATTGCCATTCAATCTGCCTTTGCACGAACAGGTGTATGCCACCAGGCCACTCCCTGTCCCGCTCCGGGCCTCAATCCCCACTTACTTTAAAGGAATGGGCGGGACTAGATGACCACTGAAATCCTGGTGTGCTTTCCCATGGACTCTCCTACAGGCTATGATTGCATACCTGGAATCTTGCTACCTTTGCAGAGCAGCTGCTGGGCATATGGTCTTTCAGACACTCGAGGGATCTCCTCCTTTGGATGAGACGCCAGATAGGCTAATTTTGTACTGAATTTCGCTGTGTAGTGAATAATAGCAGTAAAATTTTCCTTTTGCAGATCTTAGAACACAAGCTCCCACTCTACCCATTGCTCCTCTTTTTCCCTCACCATCCCATATCCATGTAGTCCTGTGGGTTTTTTTTGGGATTTCTAGAACACATTTCTCCTTGTCTTAAGCAGCTTCTTGGATGGCGTGGACGAGGCAGTGCAGTGTAGTGGTCACTGCCACAGGCTGTGATATCGGGGAGACGAGTCCTAGTCGAAGGTGTGCCATTCAGTGTCTGTGTGACCCTACCTTGGGTGAGTTTCACGCCTGCAAAATAAGCACAATGCTACCTCCTGGGGAAATTTCAGTGATTAAGTGTGACAATGACAATACATTTCCAAACATATTAGCAAGAACATAGTAAGTCTTCAACAATAATAATAATTATTACTTTATCTTTTGGTTCTCCATTAAAAAATTCAATCTTTTCTTAGCATCAAGGAGACAGATGCGGAAGGTGTTTCTCATGTCCTTCTATTTCAGCTTTGCTGCTGGACGACCCTCTGAAGGAATGCCCCATCTCCCCGAGGGCGGGGGAGAACAGTCGTGAAAACAGCACGCCTGGGCACATGCAAGTGCCATATCACGTGATAGTACTGAGAGTGTCTTCATTAGCAGTGAATGTGTTAATTACGCCAAGAGGAGCCATGATGTAGAAAGTGTTTTTTTTTTTCCCCGCTCAGCAAATCCAGTGCTAATTGAATAAGACTTACAGATCTATTTTTAATGGTATTGTGCTGTGATGCCAGCTGGGTTAGCAGTGGAAGTGGGTGCAAGATGAGGTGCCAAGACCCAGGGATCTCAAAAAGCCTGAGAGAGGAGGCAGGAATGATGGGTGTCAACAAGGTCGGCCGGGTGTTATTATGAAGTGAAAGGTTCATAGGAAACAGTAAGTGTAGAGCAGAGGCTGGAGCACCGGCCATGAGCGGAGTGGTGAATATTTTAGGTTGTTCGCTCTTCCGTGCCTCTGTCTCACCTACTCGACTCTGCCACCGTGGCGGAGAAAGCAGGCATAGAAACTGTAAATGAATGGGCACGGCTGTGCTCCCGTACATTCCATTTATGGACATTGACATTTGAATTTTATTAATCCTTGTTTTGTTTATTGTATTTAAAAATGTAAAAGCATTCTTCTCTTGGTTACAGTACAGAAGGAAGCAGGTGCTGGTGGTGGTTGCTGGCCTTTCGTCTGGAGTCACGTTCACGGAATTGCAGATCACAGAGATAGAGCAAGAAAGAGCATCAGCTATAAAACAGCTGCCCGACTGGCCCCGGCTCCGTGGGTGTGAACGTGCCCGGCTCTTGCCTAAGCCAGAAGTGGGGCTGCGCTCTCCTGGAGGGGCCCGGGTGAGCGGAGTGCCGCCTGAGGCCATCAGGACTTGTCCAGGGACACAGAACAGGAGGGCTGCTCAGAGGCAGGTTGACTCGGGCAGGTCCTCATCTACGTTTTCCTATTATTTTTTAAATGTTTCCCTTCAGAGTTATCACATCTCCCTCTCCTGCTGGTTTCCACCCGTCTCCCTTCAGAAGCCGTTCCTGGCTCCCCGATGTCCTCTGAGCCAAGGCCCTGAGCCAGGGCTAAGCCCGGTGCGCCCCACGAGGACAGGCTGTGCCAGGCGGGGCAGCCTCGGGCTTCATGAGGACGCGTGCTCACCACGGAGCCAAACGGAGTTCCCAGAACAGTCTCACCAGAGTGACTGACACAGGGCTGACTCTCCTCTCTGGCACACACACTCACACGTACTCACACACTCATGCACACTCGCACACGCACACACACACATTCACACTCATACATACATTCACATGCACACACTCACACACACATATTCACACCCACGTACACACATATTCCAACTCACACACTCATGCACACTCGCACACACATTCACACACACATTCATACTCACACACATACATATTCACACTCTCACACATATTCACACTCACACTCTCACACACACTGAGACATTCACACTCACACACACACATTCACACTCACACACATACACATTCACTCACTCACACACATTCACACTCACACACATATTCACCCTCACACACACTCACACTTTTCTCAAATGTCCCTAATTAATCCTACTCTGAAAAATCTATTCTTCTCTCCTTCATTTGTGCAAAACACCTGACAATGTGCATCACTGAAGACAAGGTCAAGCCTGGTTAAATTCAAGCTCCACTACATGCCAGCTAGATGACCTTGGACACCTTATTTGAATTTTTTCTAATCTGCATTTTTCAAATGCATTTGATAATATCGCCTAATCTAATCATGCCAGCATTTACCGGTTTTCAGAATGTCTGAAAACAAAGATATTAGGGAGAGTCAATTAATTTGTATATTCCATTATGTATGTGTTTTGAATTATTTAGAATATATTATTTTAAATATTTCATAGAGTCTTTTAAACACATTCACACACACACACACACGTGCACACAGACACACTGCAGTAAGTGGCACAGAAATGAAAGATGTATATGTGTGACTTCAGATTTCGGGACTTGGTCTCTGCGTGGACAGTGTGTGGCTTTAGAGACAAGGAAATAGGACTTGCGTTACAGGCCTGGATTCTTCCTGAATTAGTTTCAAGGGTGGAAATCTTGTTTAACATCTCTGAATTTTTATTTCTTCATTTTTAAAAATGAGGATATTAGCCCTTGCCTTCATCACAGGATTATTTTAATAATAAACTGAGATGATGAAATGCATTTTATAAAAAGTATGCCCAGCCTGTGTGGCTCAGTAGTTGAGCGTCAACCCATGCACCAAGAGGTCGCTGGTTCGATTCCCGGTCAGGGTACGTGCCCAGGTTGTGGGCCCAATCCCCAGTGAGGGGCGTGCAGTAGGTGGCCATTCAATATTCTCTGTCATCAATGTTTCTATCTCTCTCTCTCTCTAAAATCAATAAAGAAAAAAAAAAGTAAAGTGCTTTGCAGATGTAAGTCTAGCCTCAGTTGCATCATTTTCTCTCCTGGGATGACCTGAAAGTCTGCTCAGAACTCGAGGAAACTACAGTTTGAAAAGCACTAGCAGTAAGATAGCAAACTGGCACAACAAGGTGATGTTCATTGACAGCTAAACTATACTTACTGAATTTTCCTATATACGATTAGGAGACCAATTTCAATGTGTGCTCTATTAAAATTCAAAAGTTACCTTCAGAGTTCAACAAATGGATTTTCACTAAACCTTGAAATGAAAGATTCTTTTCACAAAGTTCACAAATGTATATATTTTATATATAGTTTTCCTTGTAACTGTTATTGCAGCAAAATGTTGTTACTAAAGCACCAGGAGCTTGATGCTCCCTTTTGATCTGGAGAAAGGAAAAACGGTCTGTGCCAGAGTCTTGGGGGGAGGGAAATGTCTTCCCAGCTTCTAAAGAAGGTCGTGCAACGGGCCAATTTTACCAGAGCAGTCAAGCGGTTACTTGAACTAATTGCTTCCCTCAGATGACTTTCTCTGACTGAATTCACTAGGTGTTTGAGTCCAGAGGGATGATCTCCGACTGCTTGCTTGACCCAAAGCCACGGGCAGCATAGTTTAAAACAAAACAGAACAAAAACAATTAGAAAAGTGGTCGTAGGGTGTGTGCATAGTGACCCAAATTAATCAGGTCGACCCTTTCTGAATGGTCCCTCAAAGGGCCAAAAGACTCTGATTTTTATTCTATTTTTTAAAAAAATGTTTTTTTTGTTGATTTTTTAGAGAAAGAAGAAGGGAGAGGGAGAGAGAGATAGAAACATTGATGAGAAAGAACATCGATTGGCCGCCTCCTGCATACCCCCCATGGGGATTTGGCCCACAACCTGGGCATGTGCCCTGACAAGGAATTGAACCAGCAACCTCTTGGTGTATGGTTCAATGCTCAACCACTGACTCACCAGCTGGGCAAGATTCTGATTTTTAATACAAGATTCTCAGAGAGTACTGCATTGAACTATCAAAAAACAAGGAAGATTTCTTTCTCTGTTAAATCAATGCTTTCCATTATAGCTTCTGCTTACTCATCGTGAGTAAATAAAAGTTAGATAAGGAAAACAAAATTGCCAAATGATAAGGGGGAAAGAAGGCCTATTTTTCCATTGGTGAGGTTTGGTGAGTAAAGCCGTATAAAAAAGCATTCTCTCAAGGATACCCATCTGGCAAGATTTTATTAAAATTGACAGAACATGAGGCTATCCATGGTTCAAGATTCTTACTTTTGGGAAATGGAAGTCCTGCAGACTGCAATGCTTAAAGAAGACATGCAGGTGAAGTAGCTTGAGAGCCACAGGAAAGCATTGTCCAGACAGGTGCAAGCTTATTTCTTAGGCTCATGTCTTCAATTCCTGATTGCATACTAACTAGTGACTCCCATATTTCTCTCTCTAGTCCAGTTTTGTTCTCTGGATTCCAGATCAATACATCCAGGTACTCATTTTATATCTCCACATGCATGTCTCAAAGGCATAACCACGTCAACATGTTCAAAACTAATAATCTGCCTAAATCTCATCTTCTTTTTGCATCTGCTCTCTCAGTAACTGATACCATCATCTGTCAAGGAACAAACTGGTTTTTGAAACTTTGTTACTCTTCACAGATCACAGCTAATCCATTACTTTATTTTTTTTTTCTAAATATTTTTTCTTTATTGATTTTAGAGAGAGAGGAAGGGAGGGAGAGAGAGAAACATGGATGAGAGAGAACATCGATTGGCCGCCTCCTGCACGCCCTCCACTGGGGATCGGGCCCACAACCTGAGCATGTGCCCTGATTGGGAATTGAACCAGTGACCTCTTAGTGCATGGGTCAATGCTCAACCAGTGAGCTATACTGGCCGGGCTCCATTACTTTATTTTAAAAAAGATTTTGTATTATTTAGAGCAGCTTTAGGTTCACAGCAAAATTACGAGGTTTCTCATATACTTCCTGCCCCCACACATGCCTACTCTCCCCATCATCAATATCCACTACTAGAGTGATATATGTGTTACAATGGATGAACCTACATGGACACATCATTATCACCCAAAATCGATAGTTTACATTAGGTTTCATTGGGGGTGTTATATATTTTATAGATGTGGATAATGTATAATGAAAAGTATACATCAATATAATATCATACAGAGTATTATCACCACCCAAAAGTTTCTTCATGCTCGCTCTTTTCAACTCTGTTCTCCCCCAGCCACCTACTGCAACACCTTATCTTTCTACTCTCTTCATAGTTTTGCTTTTTCCAGAATGTCCTGTAGTTGAAATCAGACAGTATGTAGCCTTTTCAGACTGGCTTCTTTCACTTACTAATATACATTTAAGATTCTCCCATGTCTTTTCATGGCTTTATCGCTCCATGCTTTGTAGTGTTCAATAATGCTCCATTGCTTGGATGTACAATTTATCCATTCACCTACTGAAGGACATTGTGGTTGCATCCAAGTGTTGGCAATTATGAGTAAAGCTGCTGCAACATTCATGCTCAGATTTTTGTGTGGATGTGTTTTCAGCTCCTTCGGGTAAGTGCCAAGGAGGGGGATTGCTGGATCATATGATAGGAGTATGGTTCGTTTTTTAGGAAACCTCTAACGTGTCCTCCAAAGTGATTGTACCATTTTGCATTTCCATCAGCAATGAATGAGAGTTCCTGTTGCTCCATGTCTTCGCCTACATTTTCACTGTTGGTTTTCTGGATGTTGTCCATTCCAACAGATGTGTAGTACTATCTCATTGTTTTACTTGAACTTCTCTGAGGACATATGCTACGGAGCATCTTTTCATATGCTTATTTATTATCTGTATATCTTCTTTGGTGAAGTGTCTGTGGCCCATTTTTAATCAGGTTGTTTGTTTTCTCATTGTTGAGTTTTAAGAGTTCTTTGCATACTTGGAATAATATTATCAGTTAATCTGGACAAGACATGTTCTGATATATCTTCTTTTCAGATATGTATTCTGAAAATATTTTTTTCCAGTCCGTGACTTATCTTTTCTCTTGAGATTGTCTTTTGCAGAGCAGACATTTTAATTTTAATTAAATCCGGATTATCATTATTTCTTTCATGGATTGTGCCTTTTGTGTTGTATATAAAAATAAATTGCCATACCCAAAGTCATTTTAGGTTTCCTCCTAAGTTATCATCTAGGAATTTTCTAGCTTTGCATTTTACCTTTAGGTCTATTATATATTTTGATTTAATTTTCATGAAGGTGTAAGGTCTATTTTCAAAATAGTTTTTTACATGTGGACATTCAGTTGTTCTGGCACTATTGGATAAAAGATAATCTTTGCTTCTTATTGCCTTTACTCTTTATCAAATATCGCTTGACTATCTAGTATATACACATATACTTTTTAATTCACTTTCTTTTCTAATTTTATTATCTAAAACTTCCAGTATGATTAGGAAAGGAGTTATGAGAGAGGACATTTGAATTTCCAACATATCATTTTCTTTCTCTCTAAAGAAATTATTTTAACATTTTTTTGCAAGGCAGATCTACTGGGCAGCATATCCCCTTAATTTTGGTTTGTATCTGAGAAGGCCTTAATTTTTCATTCACTTTTTTTTTTTTAAATAAATGTTTATTGCAGAATGGCTTAGGAATGTGGAAAGGTTTCTTAAATTAAGAAAGTGGGCCTCCTGGCTTGTGTGGCTCAGTGGCTGAGTGTGGACCCATGCACCAAGAGGTCACCGGTTCGATTCCTGGTCAGGGCACATGCCCAGGTTGTGGGCCAAATCCCCAGTGGGGGACATGCGGGAGGCAGCCAATCGATGTTCTCTCTCACTGATGTTTCTATCTCTCCCTCTTCCTTCCTGTCGCTCGATCTCCACAGGACTTGTCTTACAAGGAGCAAGTTCCTCTGTGACCTCCTTTTCCACGGAGCTGTGAGAACAGTGTGAAGGTAACCGTGAGTAAGCAGGAATCCTGTGTGTGTGGAAGATCCGGGCCTGCTCCCGCTCATCTAGGTACCACTTTACAACCTCCATCATCACATCAGCAGAACCACAGCAAGATCTAGAATTCTATTAATATATCCAGCAAAATTATTCTTCAAAAGTTAAGGAGAAATAAAGACTTCTCAGATCAACAAAAACTGAAGAAATTCATCACCAGTAGATCCGCCTTAGTGCATTTGTTGTCTACTGTCTGTCTCTTCTTGCCAGAGTCGAGTTCTTGGGCTCCGGCAGACGGAGGGAGGACTGGACTGGAGCTCTGTGGGGATTCCTGGGATTTGGAGGGCGCTCAGAGTTTGTGCTGAGACGCGGCCACACAGGACGGTGGCCAGCTTGCTCCTTCCCAGAGCTGTGGGGACAAGCAGCAGCCCCTCCCTCCTCATTCACTTTTAAAGGATAATTTCATAGGGTACAGAATTCTAGTTTTTTTTTTCTCTCAATATTTTAAATATTTCACTTTCTGAGAAATCAGATGTAATCTTATCTTTGATCCTCTATAGGAAACATGTCTTTAACCTCTGTTTTGTTTTTTTTTTCAGGATGTTTTTGTTTACCTTTGATTTTCTGTAGTTTGAAAATTATATGCCTAACTGTAGATTTTCAGCATTTATCTTGCTTGGTGTTCCTTCACATTTTCTTTATCCATTCATCTATTAGTGGACACGTAGGTTGTTTCTATGTCTTGGCTATTGTAAGATATTGCAATGAACATGGGAGTGCAGATCTCTTTGGGGCAGTAATTTTATTTCCTTTGGAGATATACTCAGAAGTTTGATTGCTAGATCATGTGGCAGATCTATTTTTATTTTTTTAAATATTTTTTCTTTATTGATTTTTAGAGAGAGAGGAAGGGAGAGAGAGAGAGAAATAGAAACATTGATGAGAGAGACCATCGACTGGCTGCCTCCTACATGCCCTCCATTGGGGAGCAGGCCCACAACCTGGGCATGTGCCCTGACCGGGAATCGAACCGGCGACCTATTGAAGCATGGGTTGACGCTCAACCACTGAGCCACACAGGCCGGGCTGGTAGACCTATTTTTAATTTTGCAAGGAACCTCCGTACTGCTTTGCATAGTGGCTGTAATAAGTTACTTCCCCACAAATAGTGCACAAGAGTTCCCTTTTCTCCACATCCTTGTCAACACCTGTTATCTCCTGTCTTTTTGATAGTAGCCATTCTACCAGTTGTGAGATGACATCTCATGGTGGTTTTGATTTGAATCTCTGTCATGATTAATTAGTGATGTTGAATACTTTTTCCTGTACCTGTTGGCTATTTGTATGTCTTCTCTGGAAAATTTCTAACCAGGTCCTTTGGCCATTTTTTAATCATTTTATTTATTTATTTATTTTTATATTGAGGTATATGAGTTTCTTATTAAAATTGCAAACATTTTCACCCATCCCATCTGTGTTTATTTATTGCTGTATGTATTCAACTTTTGTTTAATTTTTATTTTATATTTTGTGAGATATGAAGATATAAAATATTTTAGAAGATTATAGTACATTTAGATAGATAAGACACGTATACTGCAATACAAGGTGACATTTAATAAAAGTAATATAAGTGATTTATTAATAGTGTATTCAGATTTCAAAACAAGATCTCATTCTGCTGGGTTAGTTAGAGAAGATATCATGGAAGAAGGCTGAGGAGCCAAGAGGACTCACGCACCGAATCTGGAACAATGGATGTCTATCTTGTTGTAACTTTGCAACTTGCAAAAACAGCACCACTGCCATTCACTTAGTCAATCAAAGGTAGACCTGAGAATTAATCTTGACTTCTCCCTTTATTTATTTATTACCCACAGCAGAAAAATGTCTGTAATGGGTATTGAGAAAATAATACAGATTTTGCAGTCATAAAAGCCCTTAGAATAAATACTGTCTCTACCACTGATTTTATAGTGAATGGGTATTTTTCTTTCTTGTTTAATTCTCAAGTTTTGCATTTCTAAGGGACTGTGTTAGTGTCAGATAGCAGAAATCTCAAATTATGTAGCTTAGATGACATAAACGTTTATTTTTATCATATAAAAAATGTGCTATAAGAGAAGATCAAGGGATGTTATTTGGCCCCCCCCAAATGTCAGTGATTCAGGTGTTTCAACTCATTGTTCTGATGTAGTTAGCTGGCGATATGCATTGTCAGGCTCCAACCAACACTGCTGGCAGATGGAAGAAATGGTAATAATAATAATAATAATAATAATAATAATAATAATAATGAAAGATGCAGAGAACACACACCAGCTATTGATTCAGGGCATTCTTAAGAAGCTATAACACAACACTTCCACTTACATTTCATTGGCCACAATTTAGTCACATGACAATACCTAGTTGTAAAGGAAGCTGGGAAACATGATCTTTATTTTTGTAGCCTGTGCATAGCTAAAAAAATGGGAGTTTTGTTTTGTTATTAAGAATAATAACAACATGAGAAAAAAAATCCAAGTGTTAATAAAATGCTTAGTTCATAGTATTTTTATTTTTATTTTATTTTATTTTTTGGTACGTGCCCCTAGCGGGAACCGAACCTGGGATTCTCTGGTCCGCAAGGCCGACGCTCCAACCGCTGAGCCAAACCGGCGAGGGCAGTATTTGTTAAATTAGTGGTTATTTTTTGTCTTTCTGATCTAGTCCTACTTTCCCTAAATCATATTTTCCCGTCTAATTTCGCACTAAATTTGTCATGATTCTAGATATCAGAATTCTTTGTCAGATTGATGTTATACTGGTTTGTGTTTATACAGTGCAACCAAATAGTTAAATAATTGTTAGAATAGACTGAAATTTTGCTCAGAATAGCTTTTTCAGATTTCCTAAAACATACGAGCAAACCAAATACTTAAGTTATAGGAATAGATGTAAAAACTCCATTGAAAAATATAGGAAGTGAGATTAACAGTAGTCTCAGCTTAATCTACGCTGCATATATTTAGTCTGTCTTTGGTATCATCAGATTCCTGTCCAGGCACCTCCCACTGCTGCCTCCCTCTGTGTTCTCACATAGCGGCACATTACCTCTTACACCCTCTACCAAAACTTCAGAGATCTCACTGGTTGCCCTGGAGGACAGCTTAAAGCAATTAGATTCAAGAAGGCTCAAGCTTTGAACACAGGTACAAGGTATCATGTTTAGAATTTTAGAAACAATGGCATGAAGGACTTGCCAACACCCTTTACTCACGGGATTTACTTTTTCTATGTCAAAGCCAGGCTTAAGAATCTGTCAAGGCAGAGGACTTTCTCCCCCCAGGTCTAAGTTTCCACTTCTATTAGATGAGAGGGTTGGTTCAATACTGCCAATATCATACTACAGGGGGCATCATTTGCACTTTGTTGCATGCATCATTCAAATTTTCATAAAATATGAAAGGCGAATGCTATTTCTGGAATTGAGCAGCACAGTGGTCCTAGCTAATATCTAATATGTAACAGGCAAATATCCTTTTGATCACACCAAGTAAGGATCTGTATAAAAATCACCAGCTTGAGTTTTGTATGTATGCCATTTTGCTTCTATATATTTTCTATTGACTTTATAAATTGAACAATTTCTTTTATGCACGATATGGTCTGTCTTTGCAGGAAAAATACTGTAACTTTTATTCAATTGAACAAAATGGTGCAGGTTTATGATCGTCAGTGGGTTTGTGATTTGTTCAAGGTAAAATGAATAACTTTATTAGCCATGTGTTATGTATCATCATCATTGTTGTTATTTTGGGTTGTGAGCAGATGATTCATGATTCCTGAGCAGTAAGTAAATATATGAACAGAGTTTACTGTTGTGATAAAATGAAACTTACATACATTTATCTGACATAGTTTATCTGACTCTTTAATGAAACACATAATCCTTATTGTGTTGCGTAGTAAACAGGCATAAATTGTAAACTGTTCACTTTAAGGCTCATAATTAAAATTACTTTTACAAAGACGAATCATGTTTTTAGTTTTCTTATTTCATTTAGTTTTCTCATATCTTGGATCACTGTCAATGGAGTTCAGCAATGAGAGAAAGGATTCAGAAAGGGGTATCGATCACTTCTTAGAAGCAAAATGCATGATTCTCTAAACTCACTATAGCTTTAGCTAGAGGAAGAAACAACAGGCTTTTCATGTTCCAGAAGCAGGAACAAGTCATCCAGAATTTTGTTTAATAGAAAATTTATAGGAGGAGTGAATCTGAAGTTTGAGTCTGTCTACTAAACATGGAATAAAATAATACAATTGTAATAATTACATTCTTTATGCACCTGCTAAATGTCTAAGACAGGATGATTTTGCTACCTGCTCATAAGATCTTGGCTGTATATTTAAAAATAAAAATAAAAATAAACACTGTGTAACGGATGGACCTTATTATGTTAAAAATACTTGCTGCTCCTTCCCTGTGAGAGGAGTATACTTCTCTGTCTCCCACTGACATGGGGTTCAGCCATGCGACTTGCTTAGTCCAAAAGAAGTATGAGGGAAGTGACATTTACCACACTGGAGCATAAACTTCAAGAACGCTGTGAGGGTTCACCGAAATAATTTAAGAGGCATTGCCTAGTTGTGTGCCAGCGATCTGGGCATTCACAGCTCAAAGAAGAATAAAAACAACCACAGACAAAGAAATTCTGCCAGGACACACTTGCCCATTCAAACCGTGGGTCAGTTAGGTTTTCTCCTAGTCTGAAATAAAAAAATTGTTCAAAATTCCAAAGGTCTGGAAGATATGAATAATGGCATTATCTTTCCAGGCTAACGCCAGAAGGAAGGAAGAAAGAAAACAAGGAGGGGTTTTATGATCAGCTACAGTAGGAAGTCTAGGTCAGTGTTTTGGGCAGAAGCAGTCTACATCAATGCCAGTTACTTCTCTTCTTAATCAATTTGTTCAGAAGGTCTTTATTGTTTGTACAGAATCAGGTGTCAGCTGAAGCCTTCTTTTTTTAAAAACATTTTTTCCCTTTATTGATTTTAGAGAGAGAAGAAGTGAGAGGGAGAGAGAAATAGAAACATTGATGAGAGAGAACATTGATTGGTCGCCTCCTACACACCCCCAATTGGGGATCGGGCCCACAGCTTGGGCATGTGTCCCGACCAGGAATCGAACCAGCGACCTCTTGGTGCATGGGTCAACACTCAACCAGTGAGCCACACCAACCGGACAGGTGAAGCCTTCTTTAACTGTGAGATGTGCACTCAAGGCTCAATGCCTTCTAGATTTGCTGCACTTGATAAGGTCCCTTTCAACAGGACTCAAGCACCATCCTCTTCTGATGATGCTTCCAGAATAACCAGTCACCGAGCTCTGGGCTCTGACCAAAAGGATCACTTGATTTGAAGTCTGGAAAATCTTCCTTGACTTGTTAATGATGGGCTTGAGCACAAGACTTGAGTACAGTAAGTAGCTGGTCATACTAGCACGAGGCAACAAGGGATCAGCCGAAGGTTATATACCAATAAACATTGGTCTACAGTGACCGTCTCATGTGAAGTCAAAGCACATTTTCTAAGTGTGAAGTCATCAGCCTTGAGGCAGGGAAAGGCTTCAACCTATTTGGAAAACATACATATAACATTAGGAACACATTGATAACTCACACTAGGTGGCATTTGAATGAAGTCCGGTTGGAGGAGTTCAAAAAGTTCAGAGGGAGGAGGTCTGAGGCTTCCGAGAACAAAACAGTTTATCTTAAATGCACTATGGTGAGTAAAGAAAGGCAACAACTAAAAATGGGATTTCCAAGGAAGCCTGAAAAACCCAGGTAGTCCTCTTGAGTTTCCCATAGCCCCGACTGCTCATTGAATATATAGCCATTGTTTACCCATCGAAATTTCTCTGATTCAGGAGAACACTGTTGTCATCACATGGATATCAGGATAGAAACATTCTGGCAATGAGAGACAATTTTTTGGTAGCAGCAGATTGGACTTCATTCACATGTGCCATACTCTTCATAAATTCGATTTTTACTGCCTTTGCCTTAACGTCAGCTACTGGGGCATTTCCCTGACTAATTCTCAGGTTCAGTGCTTTCAATCTGAACCTCAGTTTTGATGATAGCAATTTAAGAAACTAACAGGATTTTAGTAAGAAGGTAATTTTCTTGTTGCTCATTATTAGAGATGTAATGGAGAATTCACTACAGTGAAACTGACAAGAAAATTTGGTTATTTCTGTGACATCAAAAATTTTAAGATAATAACTGGAATTACAAATGATAACATTATACCAGACCATATCAGTTTTTTAGGAATTTTATACAATTTCTTTAGAACAACTTATATTAACCCATGAAATATAACCTAAGAAGTTTTATCACCACTTATTTAATAATGTGTCTCATGTAATTTAACATATCAAATAAGTATAATTAGTTTTGTATCTCCCTTTTCATAAGGAAAGAGAACAAATCTTTTATTTTCTTTTTAAATCTGTTTTATTGATATTTTAGAGAGAGGAAGGGAGAGAGAGATAGAAACATCGATGTGAGAGAGAAACATGAATTGGCTGCCTCTACACCCCCTACTGAGGATTAAGCTGGTAACCCAGGCATGTGCCCTGACCGGGAATCGAACTGGGACCTCTCAGTCCATGGGACGACTCTCAATCCACTGAGCCACACTGGCCAGGCAAGAGAAAAAGTCTTTAGGAAGTTCTAGAGACTCTCTTAAAAACTTAGTTTGTGGTCAGGCTTTAATTATAATTTGATTCTTAGGAAGTTTGTCAAAAATATCAAAAGGTTTTAAAATACTTGACCACATGGGATCACACATTATTATGTAACAATACTTAATTATCTATTTGACCAAAGTCACAATAAAAGGTTTCAAATACAAATAGAGAGGGTTAACTCTTACTATGGAAAAGATTCCGTTTTCTTAAGTAATCAAAGGCCTGATTAAGACAACCTAGAACACAGAAAATTTTTTTGATAAAACAATATTTGCTGCATTGGCAGATTACTTGAAAAGAAAAACCTTTTTCAATTTATCATCAGGAGAAGAACACTGGTTCAATAATTGTCCTTTTAGCAGATGAAAGAAAAGTTTTAGTTTTGCATAACTACACCATTGATACTAAAGCTTAATTTTAAAAAACCTTATAATAACAATTCAATTTTTTTATTAATTTATTTTTGTTAGATATTTCTCCTTTTTTCCCCATTGACACCCTCCTCCCGATCCCTCACCACCCCGCCTCATCCACAGCATTGTTGTCTATGTCCATGGTTACGCATACATGCATATAAGTTCTGTGCTTTATTTCTTCCCTCCCCACCGACCCCCTCTTCTGAGGTTTGTCAGTCTGTACCCTACTTCTATGTCTCTGGGTCTATTTTGTTCATCAGCTTGTTTTGTTCATTATATTCCACAAATAAGTGAGATCATGTGATATTTGTCTTTCTCTGATTGGCTTGTTTTGCTTAGGATAATACGCTCCAGGTCCCTCCATGTCATCTCAAAGGATAAGAGATCTTTCTTACAGCTGCATAGTGTTCCATTGTGTATAAGTACCACAGCTTCTTTATCCACACATCTATTCATGGACACTTGGGCTGTTTCCAGAACTTAGCAATTGTAAATAGTGCTGCTATGAACATAAGGGTACGTATATTCTTTCTGATTGGTGTTTCAGGCTTCTTAGGGTATATTCCTAGAAGTGGGATCACTGGGTCAAATGGCAATTCAGTTTTTAATTTTTTGAGGAAACTCCACGTTGTTTTACACAGTGGCTGCACCAGTCTGCATTCCCACCAGCAGTGTACCAGAGATTCAATTTTTAGCCAGCTTAATTACACAAAGTAAATGCCTCTCCCATGCTCACTCTCTCTTTTCAACTTTTTGTATACATTAGTTTGTCTTTGGTAACCAGTAGTTGTAATTTAGACAAAATTATTCTCATTTCCCTTAGCAAAAGTGCATCATTTTTCATTATAACTTTGTTTAGCCAAAAACACCTCCTCCTTTCTTGCATTCTCCTGATTTATTTCCAGTAGCTTCAATTACATATATTAGATTAAAAAATATTTGAAGGGCCTTCATTTCTAGTGAAAACTAAGGAGCAGACAATCACAAACTATCTTTCATATTAGCATTTGGTGTATTGGCAGGTAAATACTTTTTATTATTTCTAGAAACAAAGCATGACGTGAAGGGTAGAGATGGGGGATGGTTGTGTTGAACACAATCAAAGTGAGTTGCAGAGTCAGTGGGGTTGTTCTTGATATCTAGTATTTTTTCATTTTTATTTTGGGGTGTTATTTTTATAAGTTATTGTCTTTCCTGGAGTTCGGACCAAGCGTATTTTTGTTCCCCAGTTTCTCTAATAAGTTAGCTTATATACCGACTTGTTCATGAGTGAGGAATCCGTGCACACGACCAGCAATTGCGGGTTTGAACTAAACCAGTGCACGGTACATGAAGCCTGCAGACTGGAATTGGGGAAGCGGTTGCAATCTAGAGGCTGGGAGCTGCACAGCAGGGGGCTGTCGTGCCTTAGGCTCTTAGGGAAAACGTGCTCTCTGGACGTGGCCGCTGAGGCTTCCCCAGGGCAGCTATGGCCTTGTGTTTGTTACGATGCCCAGCACAGCGTCTGATGCAGACAAGAGCTTGCAAGTCTGCATGGGGCTGGATTTCTGAGCAGTGGAGGATGGCTAGTTCACTGTCCATCTCTGCAGCAGAGAGAAGCCTGAGAGGAATCAAGTTTCTTTTCAGATTTAAAAACAATTGACAGAACTTATATGCGTGTATGCGTAACCATGGACACAGACAACAATGCTGGGGACAGGGGTTAGGGGTGGGATAGGGAGAAGGGTGTCAATGGGAGAAAAAGGAGAAACATATGTAACAAAAATAAATTAATAATAATTAAAGACAAAAAATAAAAACAATTGAGTTCAGTTTCACATAAAAATCACCTTTTGAAAATATTTTGGAAAATTATTTTTAAAAATGTTGAATTCTCTAATCTCAGATATGCCTACCAATAAAGTTCTGAACAAATCTCTCTCTCTCTCTCTCTCTCTCTCTCTCTCTCTCTCTCTCTCTTTCTCTCTCTCACACACACACACACACGCACACGCACACACTGGAGACATTTAGTCTTCACATGTGCTGGGCAGCTATCTCCGTTAGCCAGGAGGCATGTTAAGGCATTTGTTCTAGCAGAAGTAAATCTGGAGAAAAGAAGAAAGAAGCACAGAGCTAAAATATGTTGAAGAGTCATGATTTCCATGCTAAGAAAAGTTTTAATTTACTTTTTATCTTTTTTTAATCCTCACCTGAGGATATGCTTATTGATTTTAGAGAGAGAGAGAGAGAGAGAGAGAGAGAGAGAGAGAGAGAGAAACATTGATGTGAGAAACATTGATCAGTTGCCTTCCACTGGTGATCAAACCTGCCACCTAAGTATATGCTCTGACTGGAATCGAATTTGCAACCTTTCAGTGTACTTGATGGTGCTCAACCAACTGAGCCAAAGGCCAGGGCAAGGAAAGCTCTTAAATGGCAAAAGATGTTAGAGAGGATATCTTGTGGAGAGAAGGATGTGGGATCCAGAAATTTTTCTGAATGAACAGAGGACACTGATTGACACAACCACCACAAGAAGTGTTAGTGTCCAATACACCATCATGTGCAGTAGTAAAGCTCTCCCATCTCTGAATCCTCGTCCCTCCTCTTCTGTTTCCTTCCTCATCTCTTTCTCCTTCTTTGCCCCTACCTTCTCTTCCTCCCCTCCTTTCCATTATCTTCTACCTCCTGCTACATTTTTTTTAATTCCCCTTCTTCTCGTTTTTCTTTTTCTTTTGATTTCTTGTTCTCCTCTTCCTCCTCCTTTTTTCTTCTCATCTTTTCTCCTCCTCCTTCTTCTCTTAGAGGTTAGCTCTAATTTTGGAAGAAAGTAGAGCAGCAGAATTCATTTCCTAGTCAATTTTGATGGGCTGCATCTATTTGAAAAATATTATGAGATAAACTTTAACAGATTAATCACATTTTAATTAATCCCAGTCACTTTTCTAGTGATAACAAGAGTTTCTATGTCCTGTGTAGCATTCCTTCAGGCATCTCACATGGTTCAGAATAAGTGGGTTTATTTTTTAATGAACTACGGGTAGCCAATGAGACAGCTTTCCCAGTATCTTCTCATGTGCCTTATTTTGTCATTTAAAACACATTTAAACACCAGAAAATCTGCTTGTTTTGTTTACTTTTATTAATTTATTTTAACTTTTTAACGGTTTCCCTGTTCCATGTGTCCGGGACATGATTTGAAATATTTTATAATTTCAGTGATTAATAAAACCACTTCCCGGAAATTCATATTTCCCAATAGAATCAGCACTCTATTTTTAGGATACTAGAATTTCAATAATATTAAAAGTATTACCATGTCTAAGAGTTGGGCTATGCTTTATGTTTGGTGTGGATACATGTGCCAGAGAGCTCACGCTTCTTCAGTGTCCTTGTTAGTGTCTGTCCTCTTGACTCCTGGCCCTAAGAACTCTCAGTGGAGTTCTTGCACCTTGCACCTCGTTTGGCTGGACTGCACTGAGATCACACTGGGGCCAGTAGTGTGGTGCTGAGGTATGGGAGAGGAAGCATTATACAATCTTATGGTTAAATCTCAGTATTTGAGTGAGCCTGTATCGTTGGGCTGTGACCTTCACTGTGTCTCATGGCTCCTTCCTCCTTAGGTAAGGCAGGAAGGCTAGAGGGTCATGGGTAAATGCCCTTCCCTCTAGGTGGGATAAGGTTGTGTAAAGTCTTCTTCCCTGGAGAGTAGGCTATTGTTGTGGAGAATCCTCTTCAGGTAGTATTTCTCAGTGGTTACTTTTTTCCTGTCCCTGCCAAAGTCTTAGGGGATATTTCTTGCCTCTTAACAGTGACAGCAGGGTGTGGTTCTTGGTGGAAAAACCCATTAAAGGGTGGGGGCCCTGCTAAGACTGTGGTCCTGAGAAGTTTCTTATTTTCAAGTTAGTGCATACTCAGACCCTAGTAATTCATTAAAATGACCATTAAAGTGTTCCTACCAGTTCATGGCTCCAGGGACTTCTGCCTCAGGAAAGCTTTTCCCTCTTGGTTCTCTCTGCCCAACTCCAGATTCAGTGATGGAGGTATGCCCTGTGACCTCCGTTCTCTGATGGTTCCAAGAAAACTCATTAAATTTCAATTTTTTCAGCTTTTCCTTTTTTGTAAGGAAAGGAATGACAAATTTCAAGCTTTTTTTTTTCACATTGTAGCTGAAATGAGATATCCAACTGAATTATTTTCAAAGGAGCCATAGACCATTTACCACATTTTTTTCTTTACTGATTTGAGAATAATAATATGTATTTACTTTGTGAGGTACAAATAAGATCTTAAATTTTTTAATATGGTGCCTTCTCACTGTAAGTACTCAAAAAAAGTAGCTATTTCTAATTTTAGTATTATTAATTTAAAATTTCTTTGAATCATCAGTTTAGTTCCATTATTTTGGTTATTGGTGTAATTCAATTAGTTATCAACTGGTATAACCAACTCAATAGCAGCTCTTCTGGAAATTTCTTTTAAGAAGAAAAGACTGCATTTTTTTTTTAAGGAGGATCCCTTATTTCTTGAGTCATTTTTTTGTTTTGTTTTTTCAGTCCTCACCCGAGGACATTTTTTTCCTATTTATCTTCAAATAGAGTGGGAGGGAGGGAGAGAGAAGAGAGAAAGAAGCATCGATGTGAGAGAGACACATTGACTGGCTGCCTCCTGTATGACCCTGACCAGGGCTGGGGATGAACCACAACTGAGGTACATTCCCTTGACCGGACTCAAACCCGTGATTCATTGGTCCCCTGGCTGACGCTCTAACCACTAAGCCAAACTGGCCAGGGCTTGAATAATTTTTATTTTTTATTATCTTACCTGATGAGAATACAAAAACTAAGAATAGTATTTACTTTTACGATGGAGCATTTTATACATAATAAATTTTATTTTCCACAGAAGTCCTTTGAAGTAGGTACTCTTATCATCAGTCATGTTTAATTGATGAGTAAACTATGACTCGGGAAGTTTAATTTATCTGAGATTATAGAACCAGTAAATGGTAAAGCTGAGGTTTGAAACCACGTCTGACTTTTTCCACAACAAAGCCCTTGGTCTTCCGTATAGCGCAAACATATCTGAAACTTAGCAGTGCATGAAATCCTTTAAAAAAATCTGTTAGATTACTTTATTCAGATTTTTACTATTTTTGTTATAATATTATTTAAGCATATATGCACAGTGAACTGTGTATAAACTCCTTTTCAAATAGCTCTTCTCCAACTACAGAATGAAATGAGAGCACAATTTAAATGCAAACAGAATTACAAAACTGATCAAATTTAACTAAACATTTTGACTCAAGAAGTGACAGAAAGATACAATCAGGCAGTTGAATGCTTAAAATAGAATTTAAGCACTTTAGTGGGTGGATTCTAATTTTAAGATCCTGGTAGGCACCAGAGCTTTTCCAGGACGACAGCAATGATCTGCAAAGCACACCGCATCTCACCCAGAAAACTGCGTTTGTTTAGTCAGTGAATGACTAGAGATAAAGAGGGTCACCTCCGCAGCACTTCTGTGGAAAGCAAAAGTCCAGAAATAGAATCTGAACTGAGCAGTGTCTTCTGAAATGGTGTCCTGTGGTCTCAGTGCTAATGATGTTGATCATTTCATTGACCTGGTCTGTTTGCAGCTGGCCAGACCCCTTTCAGTTCCTTGACAAGGTATTCTACACTAGTCAGAACTTTTTATTCCAAAAGACACAATATTATTTTATAGAGGATGTCTGCAAAACTTTGTTTGAAATACTATTTTGAAAGCAACTTATTTTGAGTCTTTTAATTAAAGCATAAGTAAAAATTATTATAACATATTGAAGTACAACTTTTCCCACCAAGGGAAAGAGTAAAACAATGAAATATTTTCTTCTCATTTGGTTACCTTTTAATGCAATTTTACGCATATGTGTTTAACTTATATAAAGAGAGCAGTAATTCAAGCATCCTTAACCTTAGGATATTTTCTTTTTTCCAGGCATCTCAGTCCTAGTTCCTAATATAATTCTGACCAGGGAAGGCAATGCATTTGGTGTTTCCAACCTCTATATATGTATTAAATGTAAAATTAGCCCTGCTGTTAAGGGTTAGAGGCTTAGTATAGTATGTACTTTACTGAGTACTTCAGCCAGCCATAGGTTCCAAAATTCACCATCTTTGGCCAAATAAATATTAGTTTTTATCTGTCTCAATTTCCTGGGATTTAGAGAAGCAGAAAAAATAATTATCAAGCACTTACAATTTTCCAGACACTGAGCTAAGGGATTTTTATACAGGGATTGATTTAATACTCAAATAATCCTATAAGGTATTATAATCTATTAGAATTCCACTGAAGCAAACTGAATTCATAGCAAATTGAAGTTCATAGAGAATAAGGAGAGAAAATGGATTAGCTATCCCAGATCACTTTGATTCCAATAAAAAAAGATCTTCCCACATTCTAAACTAATCCTTCCATGAACACTTGTAATCCTGATATCTTGGACAAGTTGGCTGGACAATGCCTCCTGGCTGGAGACCAGCTATAAAAGAAATGAATTTACCAGATCCATAATGCGGTTCCTCATCAGAACTTGACCATAACCAGCAAACACAGGAATGTTCAATACACAAAAACACAATTCCTCTTCAATGCACATCCCAGTCAAGACTGAGCTTGCCACATCCTCTACAAATATCATTTAGGAATGACAAATTGATGATTAACCCATTGAAGATCATCTTTTTGTTGTTGTCGATTGTACTTTTGTCCCTAAGCCTCGGGCACAGAGTCTTGGCTTCCTGTCTTGTCTCACTGGTCAAACCTGATTATCAAATTACCTGGTATGCTTCCTGGTAAAGCCCAGAATGTCTTCCACATTCCTTATTGCTTCATAAAATAAGCATTGAATTTCTTATACTCTATGTAATTAGAGATATTTCATAAATCTTAAACTCTTCAATTAACATTTCTTGATTTATGCTAAAGCCTTTATTTTCAGTGATTAGATATCTTAGTTATGCTTATTTAATTATTCATGATTTCTGTATTTGTTATTTGGCTAGACTGCACAGCTCTTTTTATTTTTTATCTTCAAGCTTTTAAAATAAAAATTGGTGAGCTCTAGGAATGAGTGACACAGATAGTCAGGCCTTCATTATTAGATTGACAAAACAAGCCATTAAATGTATATATTGGGAACTCTGGTATTATACCAGGAAAAAAGGATAATGTTTTTGAGATTTTTCTAGTAAGGAACACAAAAGAGAATGATTTTAAATTATTGAGTTTATATATACACCAATCTTGAAGGTGGTGTGAAAATTTTGATTGCATAGGAGATACAATGCAATTATGACCTCTTAGGAGGGAAATGACAGCAGTATTAGTGCCTCTCAATGATGAATTGCTTCGGAGGAAACATTTACTGATGTTTTTAGGTTTTATTTACTCTGGGAGAAGCTGTGGTAAAGACTATCACAGTGTAGCTCTGTCATTCTTTTTTAAAGACCTTACTGAAGGTTGGACTTTTAAAATGCTTCAGGAGCAAGAATGGAATAACACCCAATATAATAGGGAAAGATAAATGGCTGCTACTAAAAAGAGAAAACAGCATCTGCCTGAATATAAATCATCTCTCTTCATTTATTTGCTTATAATGATTTCCTTGCTTGAAGTGACTTCTCTGTCTTGGTGAACTATTATCCTTCAAGACCCTGCTTAGATATAACTCTTTGCTGAAGCCTTCTCTAATTTTCCTCTTCCTTCAAATTGCTATAAATTTTATCAATTCAATTCAATTCAATTCATTCATTCATTCATTCATTCATTCATTCATTCATTCATTCAACAAACCTTTCTAGATTATCTACCAGGAATTGGTCTTTAGATACTAGTAAGACTTGATTTCTATTCTCCAGAAGTTTATATTCTATTTGAGGGAGATTCACATATTGAGAAAAATAAGTGCAACATCTGTTAAAGTTTCTATTAGAGACATCTTTATGAAGCATAAGGAGTTCACAAAGTGCTTCTGTTAACCACTCTTGGGAACTAACAAAGGTGTAATAGAGAAGGTGGCATTTGTGATTATCTTGAAAAATGTGTACATTTGGCCAGTGTAACTGAAGCTGTTGGTAGCTTCCCTATATTTTTTTGTCTTTGCAACCTCAGTGCATACTGGCTGAAATATTCCTGGAGTTGGCTCTTTGGCCACATTCATGACAGACTGGACATTCTGGGAATTAACCACTCCCTTGCAAGTAGCCATCAATCATAGGTATATGGTCTATGATCAAAAGAAAAGTCTGGGATGGAGTGTTAAGTATAGCAGTTGGTGGATAAATACCACATTTCCTTACCCAAGGTTGAGATAACTCTGAGGAATGTGTACCACACTGACTGGGAGTACCCCAGGGAGAGTTAACTGCAGTTACCCATAGTAGTAACTGGTTTTATAATGTATATTTATAAGCTGACTTCCCTACCTTGTCTCACTTCCTTATTTTCCTACTACCCAAATAAACTACTTGTATGCTGTTATGAGATGATTTTTTAAAAAGTAAAATCAAGGCTCTCATATAATTGTGAAATAAATACATATCAATGATTTTATTTAACTTATTAATTGAGAAAAATGAAGGAACTGGTAAGATGTCACAATTGAATCAAAGGTAAAATTGCCAGATAAAATACAGGATGCTCAGTTAAATTTGAGTTTCAGATAAACAACTTATAATTTTTCAGTGTAAGTATACATAAAATTTTTAATGGGACCATTCTTATGCTAAAAATGATTTATTTGCAACTCAAATATAACTGGGTATCTTGTTAGTTTGATTTACTAAATATGACAACCCTACTCAAAGGAAAGTTCAAACTGCTACATATAAATGCCAGATAAAGAATGTTGTGAAATAAATTTACAAATAGGTGCAAAACTGGAAGAACTGGTCAGTACCTATGGGACAATAATCAATTACATTCCACAGGACATAATTTATGTGTGTATGGAAAATAACAATTTACATTGATAACAGTATTCTACAATTTACAGAGTTGTGAAATGGCTCAAAGACAATGAAAAGGTAGAGATAACTGGGAAGGTGTGCTGGATAGGGCTCTCAGTAGTCTTTTTGTTCATTTTCCATTTCATAGACTTTTATAATTTTTTCCAACCACAGAAATTCTTGTCTGAGAGACCACAAACTAAGAAACTGTTTTGGGGACAGATGTGGTGATCAATCTAGAAAATGGAACAGAATTATGGTGCACTTTAAAAACTGTACAGGGTATATGGAAGGTTGTGTTGAGTGATAAGAGGATAGTGATAGGTTGGGAGTGAGATCATTAAGAAACTTGAGTACCGTGATGTGTAGCTAGGGCTACATCATGTAGCAAGTCTGGAGCTACTGAAGAAGTAACATGATTAGATTTGCATTTATAAAGATCAACCAAGAGACATCAATTGGTTGCCTCCCTGACTGGAGTGGGGATGGAACTTGAAACCCAGAGAGAGAAGAAGGGAGAAAGAGAGAGAGAGAAACATCGATCGGCTGCCACCTGTATGCACCCCAAATGGAGATCAAATCTGAAACCTAGGTATGTGCCCTGACTGGGAGTTGAACCCACAACTTTTTGGTGTACAGGACACGGCTCCAACTAAATGAGCCACTTGACCATGGTGTTTTCCAATTTTTATTTATAAAAGTAGCACATATACACAGTTTTAAAAGTCAAAGTAATAGAGACAGATTCCAAAATGGCAGCAGAGTGAATGGAAGCTACACAGACCATCTCCCAGGACCAAACTGGAATTACAAAAAAAAATAAAGACAAATCATCAGGAAAAACCAATAGAAAAGCAGCTGGAGAGGACCCATATAACCACAGTCAGAAAGAGGACACTAAATTGAGCCTGGTAAGAATGGCAGAGGGTGAGAGGGTGGGCTCGGAGCCCACAGAGAGCAACTGTTTTAGTGGTGGGCAACTCCCTCGGGGTTAAAATTCCAAGTCAGCTTCACAGTGCAGAGGGCCAGGACAGAGCACCAAATTAGCTACAGCCACTCATCTTGGGCTCCGGCAGAGGGAGGGTGGACTGGAACTGGGTGGAGAGACTTGGGAGCTTGGAGAGCTGGGAGGACAATGGGAGTTTTGTGCTGAATCACTCCCTCATAGGAAAGTGACCATATTACTCAAAGAACTCCTTCCTAGAGCCCCAGGGAGAAGCAACATCCCCTCCTTCAGGAATTTAACACCACCCGCCCAGGCCAAAGAATAGCAAATTGAGGCTCATTAACAGTCAGCAAGCATCTGCCCCATCCTCTGGAAATCCTCTTACCCTGAACCCCTGAGGGATTTTTTCATTCAGTTGAGGGCTACAAGCCAAGGCTCATCAAGTAACTGACACTAACAATCTCCAGGCAAAAAACTAGAGGATAACTGAACATTTACTGGGCTTGCAAATCTACCCAGGATAGTAAGACTTGACAGTTGTGTTTAACGTGGGTCCTCGCACACTCATCCAAACCCAGTAGAGGGAGCCAAAACCAGTGGAACACCAACAGACACAGGGAAACTTTAGCAGGCTCCAAAACCCACTGAGATAGCCACAATGGTGAAACAAAGAAACAAATCCCAAATGAAAGAAGAAGAGAACTCTATTGAAGAAGAGATAAATGAAATGCAGTTAAGCAAGTTATCAGAGGTAGAGTTCAGAGTGATGACAATGAGGAAGCTCAACAACATGAGTAAAGAGCTCAATAGCATAAGTAAAGATATAGAAACATTGAAAATCAACCAATTGGAAATGAAAAACTACTAAGCAGAAATTAACAATGACATAGCAGAAATAAAGAACACATTGGAAAGAATAACCAGCAAAGTAAAGGAAGCCGAGGACTGGATCACTGAATTAGAAGACAGGGTAGAAAAACTCACCAAATAAGAGAACCAAAAAGAAAAAAAAAACAACAATTAAAAAACAGGAAGACAGCTTAAGAGAACTGTGGAACAACTGGAAACGTAACAACATTCACATCATAAGAGTCCCTGAAGAAGAAATTGAGCAAGAGTTAGAGAATATATTTGAAGAAATAGTGTCAGAAAACTTCCCTAACTTGGTGAAGGAAGAAGGCATTCAAGTTCAAGAAGCACAGAGAGCCCCAAGTAAGAAGAACCCAAACAGGTCCACACCAAGACACATAGTAATTAAAATGCCAAAAATTAAAGACAAAGAGAGAATCCTAAAGACAGCAAGAGATAAGCACCAGGTTACCTACAAAGGAACCCCCATAAGGCTATCAGCTGACTTCTCAACAGCAACACTACAAGCCAGAAGGGAATGGCATGAAGTAATCAAGGTCATGAAAAACAAGGATCTGAATCCAAAACTACTATACCCAGCAAGACTATTATTCAAAATAGAAGGTAAAATAAAGAGCTTCCCAGACTAAGGGAGGCTAAGGGAATATATTAGCACCAAATCAGCACTGCAAATATGTTAAAAGCACTGCTGTAATTAGAAGACGAAATAGGAAGAAAAATATAACCACACTAAACAAAAATGGCAATAAATAAGTACATATCAATAATAACAATAAATGTAAATGGATTGAATGCTCCAATAAAAAAACACAGAATAGCTGATTGGATAAGAAAGCATGACTCATATATATGTTGTTTACAAGAGACCCACCTCACAACAAAAGACTCACATAGGTTAAAAGTGAAGAGATGGAAAAAAATCTTCCAAGCAAATGGAAAGGAAAAAAAAAGCTGGGGTAGCAATACTCATATCTGATAAAATAGATTTCAAAATGAAGGCCATAACTAGAGACAAAGAAGGCCACTACATAATATTGAAAGGATCTATCCAACAGGAAGATATAAGATCAGAGCAGAAATAAATGACATAGAGACTAAAAAAAACAATTCAAAAGATCAATGAAACAAAGAGCTGGTTCTTTGAAAAGATAAACTAGATTGATAGACTCTTAGATAGACTCACCAAGAAACAAAGAGAGAGAACCCAAATAAACAAAATCAGAAACAAAAGAGGAGAAGTTAGAATTGACACCACAGAAATACAAAGGATTGTTAACAAATGCTATGAATAAAATTATATGGCAACAAATTGGACAATCTAGGCAAAATGGACAAATTTCTAGAAATACTCAGTCACCTAAAACTGAACTGGGAAGAGATAAAAAACTTGAATAGACCAATAACAACTAAGGAAATTAAAGATGTAATCAAGAATCTCCCAGCAAACAAAAGCCCAGGCCCCGAAGGCTTCACAGGAGAGTTTTACAGAACATTCAAAGAACTAACACCCATTCTCCTCAAACTATTCTAAAAAATTCAAGAAGAAATAAGACATCCAAACTTGTTTTATGAGGCCAGCATAATTCTAATTCCAAAACCAGATAAAGACACTACAAAGAAAGAAAACTACAGGCCAATATCCCTGATGAACACAGATGCCAAAATCCTTAAGAAAATACTAGCAAATCAGATCCAGCAATATGTTAAAAACATTATTCACCATGACCAAGTGGGATTCATCCCAGGGATGTAAGGCTGGTACAGTATTTGCAAATCAATAAATGTGATACACCACATAAACAAAATGAAAGATAAACATCATATGATCATATCAATAGACGCTGAAAAAGCATTTGACAAAATCCAGCACCCTTTTCTGATAAAAATGCTCAGCAATGTGGGAATAGAAGAATCATATCTCGACATAATAAAGGCCACATATGAAAAACCTATAGCCAACATCATACTCAATGGGCAAAAACTAAAAGCATTTCCCTTAAGAACAGGAAAAAGACAGGGATGCCCACTTTCACAACTCTTATTTAACATAGTACTGGAAGTCTTAGCCATAGCAATTAGACATGAAGAAAAAATAAAAGGGATCCAAATTGGAAAGGAGGAAGTAAAACTGTCATTATTTGCAGATGACATGATATTGTACATAGAAAACCCTAAAGACTCCATAAAAAATCTACTAGATTTAATAAACAAATTTGGCAAGGTAGCAGGATACAAAATTAACATCAAGAAATCGATGGCATTCTTATACACCAATAATGAACTCACAGAAAGAGAAACTAAAAAAATCCCATTTACCATTCCCGAAAAAAATTAAGATACCTAGGAATAAACTTAACCAAAGGAATAAAGGATTTATTTTCAGAAAACTACAGGACATTGAAAAAAGAAATAGAGGAAGATATAAAAAAGTGGAAGCATGTACCTTGTTCATGGATTGGAAGAATTAACATCATTAAAATGTTCATATTACCCAAAGCAATCTATAGATTCAATGCAATCCCCAGTAAAATACCAATGACATATTTCACAGAACTAGAACAAAAACTTCAAAAGTTTATATGGAACCAAAAAATACCCTGAATAGCCACAGCAATCTTGAAAAAGAAGAACCAAGTAAGAGAGATCATGATACCAGATATCAGGTTATACTACAAAGACATTGTAATCAAAACAGCCTGGTGGTACTGGCACAAGAACAGACATATAGATCAATGGAACAGAACAGAGAACCCAGAAATTGACCCAAGACATTATGCTCAATTAATATTCTACAAAGGTGGCAAGAGTATACAATGGAGTAAACATAGCATCTTTAATAAATGATGTTGGGAGAATTGGACAGCTACATGCAAAAAAAATGAAACTAGACCACCAACTTGCACCATACACAAGAATGAACTCAAAATGGATAAAAGACTTAAATGTGACTTGTGAATCCATAAAAATCCTAGAAGATAATGTAGGCAATGAAATTTCAGAAATCACATGCAGCACAATTTTCACTGGTATAATGCCTAAGGCAAAAGAAACAAAGGGAAAAAATAATACATGGGACTACATCAAACTAAAAAGCTTCTGCACAGCAAAAGAAACAAGCATCAAAGTGGAAAGGGAACCCACTATATGGGAGAGCATAACTGCCAACGATACATCAGATAAGGGTTAATTTCCAAAATATACAGTCTACTCATACAACTCAACAAATGGGAGACAAAGAACCCAATTTAAAAATGGGCAGAGGACCTAAATAGACACCTCTTCAATCAGGACAAACAAATGGCCAAGAGACATATGAAAAAATCTTCACTATCACTCATCATCAGAGAGATGTAAATTAAAACAACTATGAGGTATCACCTCACACCTGCCAGAATGGCTGCCATCAACAAATCATCAAACAATAAGTGCTGGCGTGGGTATAGAGAAAAGGGGACTCTAGTACACTGGTGGTGGGAATGCAGACTGGTCCAGCCACTATGGAAAACAATACGATGTTTTCTCAAAAAATTAAAAATTGAACTGCCATTTGACCCAGTAATCCCACTTCTAGGAATATATTCTAAGAAGCCTGAAACACCAATCAGAAAGAATATATGTACCCCCAAGTTCACAGCAGCACTATTTACAATTGCTAAGATCTAGAAACAGCCCAAGTGTCCATCAATAGATGAGTGGATAAAAAAGCTGTGGTACATATATACAATGGAATACTATGCAGCTGTAAGAAAGAAAGATCTCTTATCCTTTGAGACGACATGGAGGGACCTGGAGAGTATCATGCTAAGCAATATAATCCAATCAGAAAGACAAATACCACATGATTTCACTTTTTTGTGGAATATAAGAAACAAACTAAGCTGATGAACAAAATAGACCCAGAGACATAGAAAGGAGTACAATTCAGACTGACAAACCTCAGAGGAGGGCGACTGGGGGAGGGATGAGATAAACCAAAGAACTTATATGCACGTATGTGTAACCAGTGGACATAAACAACAATGATAGAGGTGAGGGGGTGGGATCGGGAAGGAGGGTGTCTAGGGGGGAAAAGGAGAAACATCTGCAACAAAAATAAATTAATAAAAATTGCAAAAAAATAATAATGGTCAACCAATCGATAGAATGATGAATGGATTTTAGGGCTATAAAACTGGAGATGAGAAACAGGTAAAAGAAGCAGTAGGTACAGAGATAGAAGAGAAAGGAGAGGAGAACTCGGAAAAAAGTTGGAGACAGAATCAGCAGGAATGACATATTTATTAAAATGTGTGGGTTGAATTAGAAGAAACAGTGTAGGAATTAATATCAGAGTTCTGCTGTAGTAGTGATATTAACAAAGATATGTTATCAAGCTCTTGGTCAAAAATATTGAGTTTAGCTTTGAATGCATGAACCTCTCTCAGGAGGCAGCCATATATATGGTTTAGGATCAGGAGAAAGGCTTGGTCTAGAGATATGGATGTGTGAGTCTTACGCAGGTTAAAACTCTGAGAGTGAATGAAATCACCGAAGAGAAGATGGGCAAAGGCAAAACATTGAAGGGTGCACAGGAGTAGCAAACTCAGCAAAGGAACTTGAGGAGCTACGTTGGACATTGGAAGAATCAGGAAGACTCTAACAGGACCCAGGAAAAGAGAAGAGAGCTTTAGGAAATCAGAAATAAGAAATTATGCCAAATGCCAAGGAGAGGCATGCCAATAAGATTAGTACACCTCTATTGAAATGATGAGTGTTGGCCCGGCCGGTGTGGCTCAGCTGTTGAGTGTCGACCCATGCACCAAGAGGTCACTGGTTCGATTCCTGGTCAGGGCATATGCCCAGGTTGTGGGCCAAATCCCCAGTGGGGGGCATGCAGGAGGCGGCCAATCGATGTTCTCTCTCATCGATGTTTCTATCTCTCTCTCCCTCTCCCTTCCACTCTCTCTAAAATCAATAAAGAAAAAAATATTGTTTTAAATTAAAAAAATAATGATGAGTGTTGTTCATGAACCACAAAGTATGTTTTGAGATACTCAGCTTTAGGGTTCCACGCCCAAATAATTTTGGGAACATTTGCTATTATATTCTCCTTTTGTTGGTTTAAAATAAACATCATTTAGGTAACTGAGAAATTCTCACGTATTTCACCAAAGACCAAAAGCACAGAGAAGGGTATGATTTCACATTAGTCCAATGTTTCCAATCTGACTTGACTATGAAGAATTTTCTGCTTCTTATTCATATGCTACAGAACAAATGCTTTCAGGAAGGATGCACTAGAATTAGTAAAGAAGTAAGAATATTGAAAAAAAAAGTTGGTAAGGGAAAAAATGTAAACTGTTTAATATCTGTACTAGCAATATTCCAGGGACTCTACAAACATGATTACATTTAAACGTCAAGGTGATCCTATAAGATGGGCACAATTATTATCCTCAGTTTACTGATGAAGAGACTGAAGATATTAGAGAACTTAACTATTTTCCCATAGATCACACAGCTAATTAATAGCACAGTCAGCCTCTGAGCTCAGGTGGCCTGACTCCAACCACATGCTCTTATCCTCAATACTATGTTGCCTCCTAAATATTCCTTAAAGTTATTCCAAAATGTTTAGAAGGATATAAAAAGGTGGTCACTAGAGTTGCAGTTGAAAGGAGGTAAAAATTAATCACAATAATCTGGTATTGCATGTTGTATAGATTAAAGAGGTTGGCAAACTATAGCCTGTAATCCAAGTCCAAACTGCCACTTGTTTTTGTAAGATATGTGAGCTAAAATTTTTTTTTAACATTTTTAAGTGGTTGAAAGTAAATGAAGGATAATGTTTTATGACACATGAACATTATATGAAATTAAATTTCAATGTCCATAAATAAAGTTTTATTGGAACACAATCAATTCCATTTGTTTACACATTATTTATAGATGTTTTCATGCTACAATAGCAGCATTGAGTTGCAACAGACAGAATGGCCCACAAATCTTTAATTAAACATTTTACTATCTGGCCCTTTACAGGCAGAGTTTGCTGACTCCTAGAAGAAAGAGCAGGTTCTCTAGAGAAAAATGAAGGTATAGCTTAAAGCTTAGGTTCCACAGATGCCATTATTATTATAAGATTATTCAGCGCTTGGGAAAACTGAAGCCTTCCATTTGGTTAATATAAAACTGCTATAAAGGCTGGTGTGCAGAGCCAACCCACATAGTTCAGTTACAAAGAACAAAAACCATCCCAGACAGCAAAAATAAAGGGGTGAAACAGCATCGCTGTGTTCTCAGGATACGGGAATCCCAAGATTCAAGGAACTGAATTGCAGTCCTCCACAGAGCATCTCTCTGCTCATTCATCTGCCTTCACAAAGCTGCCTCCAAATGACAGTGTATACAACCCAAAGGTCTGCGTGACCTTCCAGCTTGGCTCCACGTTGCTAATGGGTGCCTCTCCTGAAGTTCCAGAGAGAAATCTGATCGCGCCGGCTCAAGGAGGTATATGACTCAATCCGAGCAGTTGTAACCAAGGGACTGGTTCATATGCTCCAGATCCCGTCTTCTGACCTGAAGGGAAAGAGTTTAAGACAATCAATCATGTGTTCAAAGACAGTTTTTATAGAGTTCCTACAACACACCAGGCCTTGATTTGCAAATGGTGAAGAAGAACTAGGAGCTGCCTTCCAGCTCTGTGGTAGGAGACAGTGAGAAGGAAATAGTCACAGTGTGGGGATTCTTGGGGAAGAAAGATCCTCAGGGCAGATCCAGGTTTCAGTTAGAATAAGAAGTGAAGGAAACATTTAGAGATGAAGTATATTTTGTTGATGATGGACCATAGATTGGAGAGGGTACTTTGGAAGGGAGTGAGGGAGTCAAAGGGGAGATAGGGTCACAGCAGGAAATGGCTCTTGTACCTATATGTCCTAGTAGAAATGGCTGCAATTTTCCCACTGTGATGTAAGAAACAAAATTATTCTAGAGAAACAAAGTTCCAAAAAACCTGTCATGAGATGAAACATGTTCCTTTATTGTGTGTATCCTGAAGGCATGCCTGGACATCTTCAAGACTTCCTTTTCCCCTATCACCTTTATATTTCTTCAAAGTATTTTACACCAGCGGTCATATTACATATTTATTTGTCTTGGCAGTATCTCCTAGTAGAATGTGAGAACAGGACTTTGCCTTTTTCCACTAATGCATTTCCAGATCAGTGCCTGGCACACAGTATATAGTCAATAAATATCTATGGAATTAAGAAATGAATAAACACATTAATGGATGCTGAATTCATACTTTACGATACCATGTAGTTAGAGCTTGACTTAGAGCAGGATGGCTTTTGTGGGACGACTGGAGTTCGATGACCAACTAGATTCAGAATCCAGGGTAAGTGAACAACAGAGGGATGGTCAGAAAAGTAGAAAAAAAAAATGCTGTCAATTTTAGAAATGCTCAGTGGAGAGAAATGGTGAGCCTAAGGCAGAGTGCAACATCATAGCAAAGTGGAAACTTTGGGAATCCAGCTACATGGATACAAGTCCCCAAGGACTTGAATGCCTGGATAGATTGGGAGGGCCAAGGAAGACTTTCCTTGAACACATGGGGTTACTGGGAAGACCACTCAGTAAAGACAGGAACTAAAGCTTGGAGGGCAAACCACATTTATGAAACTGGAATAAAGGGGAGATTTAAAGTACAAGGGAAGAAGCCAGTTACTAAAACTGGGTTACGCGGTAAGCACTATCTGCTGCATCTCTGGCTCTTTAACCTCAGACATGTGCAAAAGTGGACTCAGACATCAGTGCTTGCTCCAGGTATCTCTCACTTCTCAATTTTCTTCTTATATTCCTATTCCTTTCTCCTCCTGGGTACCAGGCCCTGGAAATCTTTCTCAGCAACCTTTCAGTGCTTCTCTGTTTGCTGAGACACTAGGACTCCTTGAAAACCTGTCCAGTCTCCTTTTTTGAGTGGAATTTCTCCACATCTAGTTGACTTCTGAGTCTTCTGCTGATCCAGGCAAGAGATCCCCCTCTCTTCCTGAGCGATTCTCACTTATTGAGCAGGGACTATGAACCCCTTTAATTGATGTTTGGAGTCTTACTTAAGACACCACCCTCCCCCTTCAGTGGATATGAAAGAAGCCAAACCAGAATTCAAACTCCTTAATCGGATAAAAAGCCTTTTAGGTTGCAAGGTAATGGGATATATTCAAAGGAGACTCTTTAGATCTTGAAATTTCAGTAGAGACCCCAATGCCTGAGAATAATAGAACAGGTGCCACATACCCACATACCCAATACCTCAGAAGGACAGGCCAAGAGATTGTAAAATCCAGCCTACATGACGTTTCTATTAGATTTGAGCGAGAGACTTCCATGAAGAGCACTGTCAGTGTACTGAGGCTGTTTTCCTCTTTCTTCATGGGAGCAGGGGAAGGTGATGGCCCTTCATATTCAGCCAATTGAATGGGGTATCAATAAAATACCTTGGAGATTTTTATAGGAATCCCTCAAATTTAGAGCACACAGGGACTGGTTTTCAGTTCTGCTAGGAGGGGTCTAAGGTAAGTTTGGTGGGCCTGAGGCAGGAGACAGAAGGAAGGTAACCACCTTGGGAGCATGCTACTGCATTCCTACCAACAGAAAAGCCAAGATGCTGTGTTCCAGAGGCTGGACCTGGAATGGACCTGCAGTCTTCTTGAAAGGGATCTTGTCAAGGTGACTGCCAGAGAGGCAGAAGGGGAACTGGTGGGAAGCCTCTGGGCTGAGAAGGAGGTCTAAAAGGCCTGCCAGCATTAAGAGTGCTAAGGTGTGCATTCTCCAGCAGAGGAACCTGTGAGAAAACCATGGGAGCGCCATATGAGATTTTAAAAAAGAAAAACTGAAAAAAAAAAGGGTAATCATATTGCTTAAAGTTGTGCTAGCTTCATAAGATCACACTAATCCTTCCTTGTTCCCTCTGCCTTCAGGTTCTGAAGCAGCCTCCAGCAAGTGGGTAAGGGGGTAGAGCGAGAAATACTGACAGAGCCCACCCAGCGCCCTCCCTCACGGCAGGCTTCCCGGCCCCCAAATGGCCTCACCTGAAGGAGGGCATTGATCTGAAATCAGATAATACTTTAGAATTGTATCGTTTTTACTGGATAAGATTCCTTCATGCTTCGTGAGAGTGCCAAGAAAACTTTTTATTATCTAATTTATATGTTTGTATACCTCAGCACATGAACTAGGAGATAGGATAATGTTCAGTATCATTGTTCATAACAACCAAACAATGTAAATAACACAAATTCTCATTGATAGGAAAAAAAAGGATTGTTGTATGACTCATTGATGGAGTGCTATAAGTAGTGAAAAAGAATAAAATACAGGTATGTTCAATAATAAAGATGATTTGTGGTTATATAATATCAAAGGGAAAGAAAAGCAAGTCCCAGAAGACTACATATAGTATACTGTCTTTTCTCATAAGGTAAAAGAAAGTAAAAGTAAACAATATATTTCAGTATTTACAAATACATTGGTTGATAAACTATAAAAACAGGCAAAAAATTGAGGCATACAGTGCAGGGTTGTGCAAACTTTGGGGGTGGGAAGCAAGGCAGAGGTGGGCAAAGGGTAGAAGTATGTTATTGGCAATGTTCTAGTTCTGTGGTTGGGTGGATTGTGGAGGTCTACTATATTATTAATATAAATGACTGAATGCAATATAACACAATAAAAAGACATTCATGAAGACATAATAGGTCATAAACCAAGAATTATAATTAATCTAGTTCTGTGCTTTACTTTAAAAAAGAAAGGAAAAGAAAGAACAAGAAAGAAAGAAAGAAAGAAAGAAAGAAAGAAAGAAAGAAAGAAAGAAAGGAAGAGAGAAAGGAAGAGAGAAAGGAAGAGAGAAAGGAAGAAAGAAAGGAAGAAAGAAAGGAAGAGAGAAAGAAGCTCAGATTCCTAGTTGATATTCCCAGCTATGGCTAGAGAAGAATGAGTCTACAAAGCAATCTAGTGAGTGGGCAGAAAAGTAAATATTCTCTTTTGCTTGTACCTAAGACATTCAGCTTTTTCAAAGAGTTGTCTTTGCCTTAGCTCACACATGTGAAAGGGGAGAAGCTTTGACTGGCTGTTTAAAACATGGTCATGTCTTGTCAAAGTTCTAAGGGCAAGGTAAAGCTGAAAACTAAAATGTCAGGGCTGTATTTGCATAAACCAAGTGGAAATGATCTGAATGTCTAAAGAGAAGGTTTTTCTCACCAACTTAATTATGGATCTTGATGTTAATGCTGATGTTCATAGTTTTCTCTTATTCAAGTAAAGGTTATTCTGTCATTGAATAAAGAACAGAGAGTGACCTGTCAGAGAGAAGGCTCTGTGGTGGTTCTGAATGATCTGATTAGATAGAACCAGAGGTTCCAAAAAAAAGAGGGAAGAAAAAATCTAGAGCTCCTCAAAGAAGACACTCCTCTCAATCTTGCAAAGTGATTTTACATAGAAAAATGATCCTATAATACAATAGGGGTAGATGCATTGGAATTTATTATTAAACAGCATAACTTTCTCCAACTTCCATTTAAAAAAATATTTTGTCTTTATTGATTTTAGAGAGAAAGAAAGGAGAGGGGGAGAGAGATAGAAACATCGATGAGAGAGAACATCGTTTGGCCACCTCCTGCATGCATCCCATTGGGGACCTGGCCCACAACCTGGGCATGTGCCCTGACTGGGAATCGTACTGGTGACCTCTTGGTGCATGAGTAGACACTCAACCACTGAGCCACACTGGCTGGGCATTCAACTTCTTTTATGTGCCTGAGAAGATGAAGAAAGGCTAAGACATGCCTGAAATTGGTGGGATATCAGAAAGTGCATTGGTAATGTCTACAGGGACCTCACCCAAGAGAGATTTTAATATCAGTTGGAATTCCCATGGCCCTGGAAGCCTAAGGCTTCTCTCATCCACCAGCAGCCTGGGCACAGGACGTCTTGATATTAGTATACATCAGCAGAACTGGAAAATGGTGTGTCTGGTTTGAGTGTAATGATGGTAGAAAGAGTTGGGGAACAGATCTCATAGGGCCTGGATAAGGCAGCAGTGAATTCTCCAATCCACTCTATAAAATGAGGTAACGAATAAAGAGTCTTTCTTTTTGGCACCTGTTATTCTGTTGATAGTGATAGTCTTTCCCTGGGTGGCAAAGCTTGCTGAAGAACAATTCTGCCTGGCTGGCATCAAATATACAGGAGTCTGCTTGTTTCCCTCCCCCATTTTGTACTGGTTCCAGGTTGAGGCCACCTTCTAATGAGATTTGGAATGAAATAGATAGCTCTCAGTCTGATGGCCTTGGAAAAAAGTTCATATGTTGTTCCTGGAAGGTGAGGAAAATGACTATGACATATCAATTACTGATACATTCACAAGGATAGCTGCCTATGAAAACGGATTGAAGTCGGAGAGAACTCAGATCAGTATCAAAGCTATTCCTGGAGCGTTTGAGTGAAGTAGCCAATCAGAGTATTTAATGGAGCAGATGGGCTCTTGGAATGTGGCAAGTGACATCTGGTGACAAGTGTCTGTTTTCTCTTACTTCTAGTCATTTAAATTTTAAATTAAGGCAGAGGAAAAGTAAAAAAAAAAAAAAAAAAAAGCAAAAGATTGCCTGAATCCAGAGAATGTTGTTGATCATTCCTTTCATTCAACAGGTGTGCCAGGTGATGCCACAACTGAGTCAGTGACCACGTGAGATTAGCAACACTGATTTCTAGGGCAGCCTTTACGGGCACTGACGTGGTTTCCAAATGGATACTAGTATTTACTCACTGTATAAGGAAATGTTTATGTAGCTCATCAAATACGTCACATTGCCTTGTTTAGATACCCATTTAAGAAAGACTCAGGAATCATTTACAGCTTTGCTAAAGTAATATTGGGTATCTGTCAAGGCTGGAGTTGGCTGAAAGGTCTGAGTTGGGAAACCAAGCTCCTTCAGATGCATGCTGGAGTGAGAGGATAAAATCACCTGTCAATGAAAATATCCCATGGGCCATTTGCAGTGATTGTAGCAGTTTGTCCCTTATGGCCAGCAGTAGGGAAGCCATACTTCATGTCTTCCAACCCCTTATATTTTCTAAGTGGAAAACTTAGGGCTGGGCAAACCTGTGAGAGAATGACTGACTCCTGAGATAGGAGGAATAAGGGTAGAGTCAGAAGACTACCTTAACTGACAACCTTCTTAGCCAGCGTCCTCTCAATAAAGCGTTGCATTTACAAGAAAGAGCATCAGGCATGTAGTTCGGATGTTCAAATTGCTTTATAAGAGTTGTTCAGGCAGGTGGAGGGATTTGACAGGTATCAGCTATTAAGGCTGGCAAGAAATCACACTTATGGAGGTTACAGCAAGGGTGGGAGTTGAAGGGTTTCCCCACACACAGACATAGTACCTGGGAGGCAGAGAATTCAGAAACAGAAACCTTTCTTGAGTCAATTTATCCTGTTTATTTTTTGCACATAGAAAAGCCAGTTTCATCCAGCGAACACGGAGGAAACTCAATGGATAATTGTACAATGACTGATAAAATTTTCCTCAGCACAGTGACTATTTTATAACACCCATGAGAGTGATGTGTTCAATGACTGGCCATGGCTGAGCCTTGGTTCACTTGTGAGATTATGGTGAAAGGTGGATTGGAGACTTCCAGGTAAATGTTGCCTCTGACTGAGGCTGAGGCAGAAATGTCAGAATTACCTCCCAAGTTGTTTTTGTGTGTGTTCTAGGTATGGATAACTTGTACAGGAGAACCAGGAAAGGTCACAAGCCAACAGCTTTATGTGTATTTTCCTCTCGGGAACGGTGTTGGAGAATGAGGGGAAACACTTCACTTACTTTGCACACTTTTGTCTTGTTTGCTTTTTTGGCCAAGGGCATGCATGTAGTAAAAAATGAACTGATAGCCAAAGACTATGAAAAATCTCTGTGTTCCGACTGAGATGCTCTTTGCAGGATCAGAGGCTGGTTTTGTTGTTTGTTTCTTCGCCTCTCTTTTCCTACTGACCTTGAGAGTATATGTGTTTCACTATTTGCTCTTAAGGGAAACAGAAAAATTGACTCTAAAATCTGGATGTTAAATATTTAATATTTGAGCAACATAGAGCCTATAACATTTTAACTGCTTTGGAAAGCAGCCTTCAACCTGTGTGTGGTTTAGATTTATAAACACATCACCTAGGATTTTAAAAACAAAGCAATTAAACCAACTAATTGGGTTTGGGAAATACTTTGGTTGAGGTTTCTCAGTCTTGTGTGCTTACTTCAACCATCTTTTACTCAATTCCTACTAAGTACAAAACACGGTACTAAATGTTCTAAGATTAATCAGATATAAATGCTGCCCTGTAGTAGTTTACTTCTAATTGGTGGAAGAATACAAGGTTAAATAAGTGCTACTTAGAGGTGAACATCTAAGATCTGTGGGGTACAAAGGAATGAGTTGTAGAGCTAAGGAATATCGTGCTGAAGATTAAGTTTTTTCCTGGAATGGTTATTAGTCCCATGATGATAATGTATTTCATCTCTTGCAATGAAAAAGTGCTTAAAACTAAAGTTTTTAGGGGATAGAAATAGCACTGGGCTGGTTATCCCAATATCTGGACTTTAATTCCAGCTCTCTCTAGGTCAATTGTACTGGGTAGATGCTTGGCAATCATTAGGTTCAAGGTTCCTCACTAGTCCCGTCTCTTGGAGTACAGGTTTAAGGATCATTAGTGAACCATTAAGCTGTGCTGGAGTCAGTCACGTGATGTTGGAAAGGGCCAATGTTTTGAGCTCGGGGGTTGAGTATTTTTCTCTTTGGAACCTTTTGGAATTTATTTCTATGGTGTCTTCTCTTTCTTCCCTACAGGTGAGTATTAAAAGGCTTCAGGGTCTTCTCATTTAGAAAGAAGTGTTTAGAGAGCCAATGAGAATCATAGGCTCTCACAAGGAAAGCAGGTGTGAAGGGTAGCTTAGTCCTACTGGTACAGGTCTTTAGGTGAGACCCCCTCTTTCCTCCATCCTATATTCTGGAATTGTTTTCAGTATTATGATGTTAAGTTTAGACCAGAGGGTTGAGAACTGGGTGTGATCTAGGGGGGCAAATGTATCTGGACAAAGTCAAAGAGCTGGCTTTTGATTTTACTTCTAGGCTCATTCTTTTTGGGTCAAAGTCTTGAGAGCTCTATGGGGCCTAGCCTAATTAACCAAGAAATTCTAATACTGCCTGAGGAAAATATCTCCTTTAAATCAATGAAATAATTTTGCCTTGATGATTGTCTTTATTTTCCTTGAGAACTTGGGACAGTGACAGGAGGATGATTGAGGATTCATGTTTTCAGGATGGTAAGACTGGCCATTTTTGGTTTTGTTTTTCCCGAAGAAACAAAATTTGTTTAGTTCTGACTTTTTTCTTGTGTCATTTTCCTTTTGGATTCTTTTTAGAAATATATTCACTCTGTAATTTATCATAAGCAGAAGTACCAAAGCAGTGGTTATAGGAAAACACATGAATCCTTTTTTATTTCAACTCAAAATCTAGGGATAGCTATTGGCAACTCAGGAGATTAGTGCATATTTTATGCAGCATTCTTAAGACAGTTCATTAGGTAATGGATTAATTAATTAAGTGGATATTTGCTGTGTCCTCCATGTAATACTATCTTCTACATTACACTTTCACCTGGGCTTCTATCTTGAGGTCCTTGGATTCCTAGAGGGGTCAAGGATAATTTTCAAAACACTATGAATCCCCTGAATTTTATGCAAACTTTGTGTATGTGCTTAACCAAAAACATGACTTTGTAGCTTTGATAGTTTCCAAAGGGCTCTCTAATCTCAAAAATAGAAAGAACAACTAATTTAAAATCCAAATTCTCTAAGGTCATAGGCCTTATATTTTCTTTCCTTGGTGTCTGTTAGCACAAAAATCAGTGTTAGTATAAAATTCATCGGTGTGGGTTAATTCACTACAATAGGCATTTATTGAATGCCTATTTTGATTCAGGCAAAATGTTTGTATGCTCAGCAAATAAAGTTGGAAGTAAGGGAGTGGGAAAGGAGGAGTTTCAGGGCTACCTGAGGAGCTCATTCCCATCAGCCACCCACTCAATCAAAATTTCAAGGAGAGGAGTAGACACAGAGGGTGAGCTGCAAACAAGATTTTTTCAGATCATTCTGTAGGATCTCACCCCGATGAAGTTTCAAAATCATGAGTCTGGTGGGAAAGATAAATAGATATGCATTAAATAAATATACTTCAAGACAAGATGAGCTCCCTTCTAAAAAAAAGATCTCATTAACATGAACTAAGAAACAGTGAAAACTAGGTGACTTTCAGAATATCTGTGACTTTGAACCAGACCTTGAAGTGTCAGAAAATTTCGATAAGAACAAAATGATAAGACTTGGAAATGCTAAGTATGGAACTTTTGATGATGGAGAAGGGAAGGGGAACAGAGTTTTCTGATTTTCTCCTGTGACAAAGAGAGCATCCAGATAGGAGAACATGTTGTATAGGGATTGGGAACAAATCTATTAATGCAGAACTCAAACAAAGGACTATGTAAATGAATTTATCTGAGTTGGCTGACAATATCTTCCCAATTGGTGTAGCTCTACTATAAATTCACCCTCCTTTTGTTTATGTTCAGGCCTGTTATAAATAGTATACATAGTTTGACTGAAATCAATCAAACAGATGAAATTTCCAACAGCCAATTTAATATAATCAATATAATATTTTTAAAAAGCACACGCATTTATCAAAGCTTCTTGATTAAAAAACAGTAACAACAACTCATTATGAGAAAACTACTTAGAATTTCTAGAATATCCTGACAAGGCCAGTATTTGTCATCTAGGCTGACAATTCAGCTTAAATGATTTCCTGTATCTTCATGCCATTAGCTGATATTTGGCTAACTGGTATTTTCTTTGGAGATTTTGCTCAAGAAACTAGTTGTTGAATATTGTGTTAGTTTTCTGTGGCCACTGTTAACAAATTACCACAAAGTTGGTAGCTTACAGACATAGAAATTCATTTTCCCACAGTTCTGGAGGCCCAAAGTCCAAAATCAAGTTGTCAGTAGGAACACATTCCCTCTGGAGCTTCTAGGGGGAGAAACTGCTCCTCGCCTCTTTCAGCCGCTGGTGGCTTGTGGATATTTCTTTCTGCTTCTTGCCTTCCCCTCTGTGTGTCTCCTTGGTGTGTCTATCAAAACTCGATTTCCCCCTCTCTTATAAGGATACTTAAGATAGTGTTTTCCCTTTTATTGATTTTTGCTCTAATTTTTATAATTTCTTTCCTTCTGATTACTTTGGATGTGATATACTCTCTTCCTCCTCCTCCTCCTCCTCCTCCTCCTTCCTCTTCTTCTTCTTCTCTTCTTCTTCTTCTTCTTCTTCTTCTTCTTCTTCTTCTTCTTCTTCTTCTTCTTCTTCTTCCTCTTCCTCCTTCTTATTCTTCTTCCTCCTCCTCCTTCTTTTTGTTTCTTAAAGTAAAAGCTTAGAGTATTTATTTTAGATATATGTTTCTTTTATTCTAATATGCTGTACACTTCCCTTTAATTACTGCTTTCACTGCATTCTATAAATTTTGATAAGTTGTATTTTCATTTTCATTTAGTTTGAAATATTTAAAAATGTCTCAAGATTTCTTCTTGATCCATTATATTGTTTAATCTCCAAATATTTTAGAATTTTTAAAGTTATTGTTCTGTTATTATTTTCTAGTTTAACTTGATTGTGGTCTTATGATTTCAACCCATTTAAATTTTTTAAGGTGTGTTTTATGGCCCAGAATGTGGTTTGTGTTTGTGAGTGATCCACGGGATCTTGAGAAGAATGTGTTGGATAAAGGTATTCTATAAATGTCATTTAGATCCAATTAGAGGCATAACTTGTTTGACATTTCACCTTGCAGATATTGCTTTTTTTTTTTTTTTTTTAAACAAGCTGGACATTTGTGGCAACCCTGCTTTGATCAAGTGGATTGGCACCATTTTTCCAACAGACTCAGACAATGGTTAGCATCTTTTAGCATTATTTTTTAAAATTAAGGTACATATATATATTTTTTAACATAATGCTATTGAACACTTAATAGATTGCATTATAGTGTAAACACAGCTTTTATATGTACTGGAAAGCCCCCCAAAATCATATGACTTGCTTTAGTGTGATATTTGCATTATTGCCGTGGTCTGGAACCAAACCTGCAATATCTCTGAGTTATGCCTTGTCATTGATAGTGCTGGTCAGTTCAATTTTATCTTCACTGATTTTCTGTCTGTTGGATCTATCTCCAGCTATAATAGAGGATTGCAGTTCTATCAATTTTTGCCTCCTGTATTTTTATGCTTTGTTGGTAGGTGCATACACATTAAGGATTAAGTCTTCTTGGTGAATTGACCTCTTTATCATTAGTGATTGCCCTATTTATCCCAGAAAATACTCATAGCACTGAAATCTTTGTCTGAAATTGATATAGCTACCCCAGCTTCTTTTGGTGATTGCTGATTTGATTTATTTTTATTCATCCCTTTACTTTTAATTTCTCTGTCTCTAGGCAGGTCCGCCCACATGCAGATACACCCACATACAACATGAGGAACTGTATTAAAGGGTCGCGGCATTAGGAAGGTTGAGAACCACTGCTCCAGAGTCTCCTTCTTAAACAGAAGCTAAACTGTGCTATTCTTTCAACTGTTATCTCCTGTTAGACAGACCTATTGGTGTGCTGGTAAGATGTAGGGGAGGGGAAATACATGTATTCTCTAATTCTTTTTTTTTTTTTTATTGTTGAAAGTATTACAAATGTCCCTCATTTTCCCCCCTACTTACTCCCTCTACCCCACTCCCGCCTCCCCCAGGCCTTCAATGCACTTTGTGTCCATGGGTTATGCATATATGCATATGAATTCTTTGGTTAATCTCTTTCCGCCCCCTCCCCTTCTCTCTGAGATTGATAACTGGAGAGTATTATGCTAAGCAAAATCACCCAGTCAGAGAAACACCAATATCACTTGATCTCACTGATATGTGGAATCTAATGAACAAAATAAACTGACAAACAAAACAGATCCAGAGACATGGAAGCATGGAACGGACTGAGGAATGTATTTTCTAATTCTGTGATTAGACCTCAGTCTTTCATGAATCTGTGTCCCTGGACTGTGACTTTTACTAGTGCTTCTCAGCTTACCCCTCTCCCTTTAGGTGAGACAGAAATACTAGAGGGGGCTGGAGTTGGGTAATTCCTTCCCTTCGGGCCAGTTAGGCTCTAGAAAACCCTAGCTGGTTAGGTTCTGGTAAAGTAGTTTCCTTTGAGGATTGGCAGTTAAAAAGAACAAAGCATGTCCACCCAGTGTGGCTCAGTGGATTGAGTATCATCTCATGGACTGAGGTCCTGGTTTGATTCCCAGTCAGGACGCATGCCCAGGTTGTGGGCTTGATCCCCAGTAGGGGGCGTGCAGGAGGCAGCAGATAGATGTGTCTCTCACATGGATGTTTCTCTCTCTCTCTCTAAAAAATCAATAAAAACATATTTTTTTAAAAAAAAAAGAACAAAGCATTCTGAGCTTATTTAATAATTGTTACTTTCTCACTTCCTCTGTCAGAAACATGAGAGGATTTTTCTCTGATCTTTAGAGCGAGAACCCAGTGGAGCTTTTGTCTGGTACACTTATGGTTGGGTCCCCAGGAATTTTTATCTCTCAAGCTAGTCAATGCTTCATCTTCAGCACTTATTGAATCACTGCTTAAGTGTCCCTAACAGGCTCCAGCAGTAGCTTCTGCTCCCGGTAAGCTGTGATTATCTGAATTCACCTGTCTCTCCACTTTTCAGGTCAGTGGCTTGTCCTGTCACTTCAGTTCTCTGATGGATTTAAGAAGAGTTGCGGATTTTCAGTTTGTTCAGCTTTTTTTCCCTTGTTAAAACAGTAATGATGATTCCAAACTTTTTGCGTGTTAGACTGGAAACTAAATCATTGAAACCTACCTTTTAGATATTATAGCGTGGACATATTTAATAGGAAAAAGAGTTGTACTTAATAATCATTAGATTCTCTCCCAGGTCTGATTTTTTTTTTCTAATTCTAACAAGTTTTTGCCCCGTAAGTTCAAGCAGTTGCAAAGGCACTAAATATTTCTTTGACATTGCACTTTTGAAGCAAAATACAAATGGGGTGGGGAGTGTCTGGATATAAACCATGAGGGTGATGTCTTGTTCTCGGCTTACCGCTTCTGCTATGGTCTAGAAAAAATCGCTTCATATCTCTGGATCTCAGCTTCTTCACCTGTGGAACAGGCAGTCAATTTAAATTGCAATTAACACGAACATTCTTCTATTCAAGAGGATGATTCTTTAAAGGATTCATAGCAAAAATGTGCTTAATTTCTTGCACACAACCTTAGTTCTTATACATGAAATACTTTATGGGCGTTAAGCAGATAGCTATATAGTCAGCAGTGGATATGGGTACCCCATCTGGCAGCCTTCCATTTTCTAAATGGAAAGAAGAGGTATTGCTGGTGCTCCCGTTTATTTTAAACATAAGACATACATTTCCTGATGGTTAACAGATCTCCTGAAAACTAGAGGAATTGGACTCAGTTGAGCAAGATAGCTTTTGAATGGCTGATTCATTGAAAGGTGAATAAAGGCCACAGTTGTTAAATACTGATTTTCAGCCTTTAATACTCAAATAGTTGACTCTGTCAATAGATTTTGTTAGAACATGAAAAGTTCAGTAAGTCAGCTGACTATTTAGCTATTTAGGCCATCAATGCTCCAACAAGATAGATTTTTTTTTTTTTTTTTTTTTTACAGATTTGAATATATTTGTGTATGAATTGACCAAGCAGATTTTCTTTTGTTACTATGTAGGCACAGAATGATTCTACTACTTGCCTGTATGAAATAAATTGACATTTCTTCTGTACTTTCATCTTCTAATCAATTAAAAGATCATTTATTTAATATACGTGGCATGTCAGAAGCTATTTTAAAATTTGGCAATAAAGAAATAAAAAAAAATGATAGGCAGGTCTTCAAAGAGTTCACAGTTTTGTATGAAACAGAAACATCCTAGTGAAATTAGGTCCTTGAAAGTTATACCAGAGATAGAGAAATTCATTTGAGAGTCAACATATAGATGGAAAATGAAAACAGGAATATGGGTGAGTTCTACTAAAGAATAGAACCTTGAGAATCCCCAATATTTAGAGTTTGAGTGACAGGAAAAACCACAGAAAAGAAATATTCAAAGAAGTAATTAGGGAATTAAAATTTTGTTTTTGTTTGAATTCCCAAATTTTGTCTTTGTTAAAACCCCAAGACAAAGTTTGAGTGCAGGGGATGTATTTGGAATGATCCTAGGAAGTAACAGTAGGTGAGTGAAGAGGTGAGACAGGGAAGAGAAGACACCCAGCAAAGGTTGCTTTATGTAGCAATTTATAGCTGTGAGCAACTGAAGCTTAACTTGGCTGTGGAACTCTGAGACCCAGGACAGGCGTGTGTTGTTAAACAGTCTTTCCTCTGGGGTGCAGGGGCTGAAGTATCCATATAGCAATAGCCGTCATTGGTTAGGGGTGGTTCTCAGGGGTTGTTAATTCCCTGAAACTACTGGCCTGTCACATGTACATTGAGTGGGTTCCAGTGGTCAGAGAACCCTCAGGCAAAAAAGTATCCGGTGCTTATGGTAGTAAGTCTGGGCTGTCATGCGTGGAAATGTTAATTGCTTAAGAGTTATGAATGAAACATAACAGCACCTATTATAGTTTAGTGCTGTGGAAACCACAGGGAGAGAGAGTTCTGGTAGGTGGGAGTAGTGAACAATGTCAGAAAAGAATCAATAAGTAAAAGAAAAACTGAGAATGAGTCATAAGCCAAGGGGAAAGTGCTAATAGAAATAGGAAAAAAAGTAGAGATCAAAAAAAGAGATGGGGACGAATAATTGATACAGTAAGATGCAGGAAGAGATGAAATGAGGGTGTGTGTGAATATTTATAACTGAATACAAAATGCACACAAAGACAAATTAAATAAAATTATCATTAAAAAAAACCCTTTTATGTTTTAATTCCTATAGCAGTGTATTCAGGGGACTCTCCTTGAACTGCTAAGTCTGGCTTAAGCGCCACTTTTCTCTCCAATATACCCTTTGCTGATATTCATGATGGAATTTACCACACAGACTCCAAATTATTCATTTACTGCCTATGCAGGGATGGTGTCAGGCACAGGGAGACGTTAGGGCTCCATTTGGCTCATTTGAGCTATAAAGCTCTGAATTACTTAGTGCCCAGCAATCTTAGGAAGCACGAATAGAAACTAAGCCAGCATCCTGGGGGATATCAACCTGGTCACACAGTGTCCATTCCAAACAGGTTAGTCACATCCTTGATGTCTTCTCCTGACACATTGATGAGTTGTTGCATTGCAGCCAGCCATCAGAATACAGAATGACTTCTCTTTAGCAATTACATTTTTCCTGAACAGGCTCTAGATGGAGATATTCATCTACTGTTTTGTTTTCTCAACAGTTGCGGTGAACAATATACTCAACAACAGAAAAAGTAAATTAAAATTATTCCTCATGTTTGAGTCTCTCAAAGACTCCTAGGAATGATTTAGAGTATTACACAAGGCAGATAAGAGATGAAAAATATTTTTGAATTGTTAATCCAGATAATTTATTAAAGTGGGGGACTGCTGCATGTTACCTCTTTCCATATATATATATTTTCTAAATAAGATACAAATCAGTTGCCTTTTTATATGGAATAAACTTAATGAGAAATACAAAGGATTTCAAACATTTCCATTTCTTTTTTAAAATCTGCATTTTGTAAACAATGGTGAATAGCAAAGTCAATCCACAATAGGGAAAAAAAAAAGCAAAACTTGCAAATGTTCTTGAGTAGATTTCAACATTTAGTTAAGGCTTAAGGAAATATTATTATTGTTGTTTATTATAGAATATCGCATGCATCACTTTCCCAGTAAATGGGCTATTCTGCACCCTGAGCACCTATGTTTAGAGAAGGAAAATGAATATGGATCCCAGAGAGAGACGTGGGGCGATGGAAGAGCTAACCAACTCCTCACACACTGGGCGAGCATGACCGTCTCTGAGCTGATTTCTCCGCTGTGCAAAGAGGACACTTCTCCCTGCTGCACAGACTTGTGGCCTGGGATTGTGACGGAGAGGCGGAGCGGCGGACTGGGCTAGGCTGGGCCGGCCGGGCTGGGGACAGGCCGGGGACCCGCCTCTGCGGGGCGCTGCAGGATGGGCCGCAGGCGCTCCCCGAGCCTCTGGCGGCTGTTCCTGCTGACGGCCGCGGGCGCCGGGCTCCTCCGGTGCTGGAACTCCGCACCGTGGAGCTGGCGGCCCGCGACGCCCGAGGCCTGCCCGCGCGCCCTGGTCGTGGCCCTGCAGGGGAGCCCGCGCTTCCAGCGGCTCTTCGATCTGTCCACGCCCGTGCTGCTGTGGGGCGGCCTCCTCTCGCCGCAGCTCTGGGACAGCCTGAGCCAGCTCCCGGGCCCCTGCAGCTGGCGCGGCCTCCCCCGGGAGCCCATCGCCTCCACCCTGCGCCTCCTGAACGGCTCCGAGAGCGCGCGGCTCTTCTCCGCGTCCCGGGAGCCGCGGTGCGTTCGCTGCGCCGTGGTGGCCAACGGGGGCATCCTGCGGGGCTCCCGCCAGGGCCGCCGCATCGACGCCCACGACTACGTCTTCAGAGTCAATGGTGCGGTGACCAAAGGCTTCGAGAAGGACGTGGGCACCAAGACCTCCTTCTACGGCTTCACGGTGAACACGATGAAAAACTCTCTCAACAACTACGGGAGCCTGGGCTTCCGCTCCGTGCCACAAGGGCAAGGCGTGCGCTACATCTTCATCCCTTCCGACATCCGCGACTACCTGATGCTGCGATCCGCTATTTTGGGTGCGCCTGTTCCCGAGGGTCCAGACAAAGGGGACAGGCCTCAGGCCTATTTTGGGCCAGATGCCCCTGCAGGTAAATTCAAGCTACTACATCCAAACTTCATCCACTACCTGACGGAGAGATTTTTGAATTCGAGCTTGATTGACAATGAAACTGAACACATATACATGCCTAGTACTGGTGCCATCATCCTGCTGACAGCTTTGCATACCTGTGACCAGGTTAGTGCCTATGGATTTATCACGAGAAACTACCAGACATTTTCTAACCACTATTTTGACCCCAAAAAGATGCCATTGAAATTTTATGGAAACCACGATCTGCTTCTTGAGGCCGCTCTGTGGGAAGATTTGCACAGGGCTGGCATCATTCAGCTGTATCAGCGCTGACCCCGACGTCCCTGAGCCCTCTGCTTCTCCCTGCCTCCCCCTTCTTCCCAAAGGTGGGGCCACAACTCTTACAAAATGTGAGACACCGGATCTTGCTTCTGACTCTTCCGAGAGAACTCCCCACTGGATCTTAACTAGACATTCCAACTTTAGCTAAGGAAACACAGATGGCTGTGTTCTAAAATGAAAGATAACACTCCCAAGAAGATAAGCGGCACCCTTAGCTAGCAGAGGCAGGCATACCTGTGTTTAGCCTCTTGAAGCCAGCCTTTGGTATTGTGATACTTTCAAAATGTCACTCCGGCCATTCCAGACCTATCACTTAACCAAGATCAAGCAGCGATACAAGGCAAATGCACAGTGCCTAGCCCCCAGTCTCCCGCTGGCGATGTCAGGGTTTCACACAACTCTTCAGGTCCTCAGCAACTCAAGGATAAGTCTTCAGAATCTTTCTGTGAGATGTTAATTCTGAGAACATGATCAATTTGCTTCTGCCCCACGGGGAGTGGAGCCTTCTTGTCTGAGAAAGTGGGAGCACAAAAAGAAGCAGAAAAGACATGTAATTTGAGCCCAGCCTGTGTGGGTTGGTGAATTGATAGTCCTACCATGGACTGGGAGGTCTCCCTTGGATTCAAAAAAGGTTGTGGCTCAATTCCTAGTAGGGGGCGTGGAGGAGGCAACACCGAAGATGTTTCTCTCTCAGGTTGATATTTCTACCTCTCTCTCCCTTCCTCTCTCTCTCTCTAAAAAAAAAAAATCTATTAAAAAAACATAAAAAAATGTAATTTGAGGTTGAATAATTATATAAATGACTATCATTTGTGGGGTTTTTCTTTTTTCTTTCTGCATTGGGGAAGTAGAGAACGCATATAAAATGCAGGGTGAAGTGTGAAGATCACTCTTAGAATTCAAGAATCTGGTGAGGTAGATTGAGGGTTGACAGAGGGGATGGGGTTGGGGGACTGGGTGAAAAAGGTGGAGGGATTAAGAAGTACAAATTGGTACTCACAGAGATATAAATTACAGCATAGGGAATATAGTCAATAACATTGTAATAACTATGTATAAGGCCAAGTGGGTACTTGAAATATCAGGGAACCACTCTATAAACTACTGTGCTGTACCTCTGAAACTACTACAGAATAATATTGAATGTAAACTGTGAACAAAACAAACAAGAGAGTGAGGTGAGGTTTCTGGGTATTTGGTGGGGGTGTCCATAATACTGAAGACTGCTTACCACTGGAGTAAATTCCATGGCAGATTTATTACCATCATGTTATAAAAAAAACACTAGTGGGTAATGAACCCTCAGTCAACTCATGATTTCAGTTAATTTGAACCGAGGGAGCTGATAATCAATTTAATGGATTAGATGGGTTGGAGCTGTACCAGCTGGGCTTTTATTGAGACTTGGTTGCTTCCCAAGGTCATCCAACATATTATCACCATACAACCCGTTTAACCAAGCCTTGTGATTTAATGTCTTGGTAACTAGTTGTTCTGGATAGTCTATTCCACTATACCAAGGGAGTGGAACAAGATTCTTTTCAAGGAAGCGTTTGCCTTGGAAAATTCAGCAAGGACCAGCATCTGGCCCTCAGTTCTGTGGTTTTGGAAAACAGAGTTTATCAACTCTATGTATGTGTGTGTGTGTGTGTGTGTGTGTGTGTGTGTGTATGTATATATATATACATATATATATACACAATATATATATATATACATATATATAGACACAACCTGATAAACAAAATGTGATTGTGAGAGCAGTTATGTACAAGGGCAGCATTATGATAACCTTTGACTGGTAACTGAGTACCCAGGACAGATCATCCTGGCAGCAGAAGCTCAATTTGTGGAAATAAGAACGTTGTAGATCTAACCCCTTCGTCTGTTTTCCTGATCTTGGAAAGCCAGCTGATTTTTCTGTCCCTTTGTTACCAAAATGGACTGTGAGTGAAGCACCGTGGGTGGAGCTGTCTGTAAGTGTAAAATGCTAATATAATTAGCCACAGGAGATTCCTTTGTTCACATTTCCTGAGACTCTAGTGGGTGAGATTGTTCTGCTTTTCAAGTTTCTCAGTTTTACATGAGGAAACAAATAAAATCCCACATCGTGGTTCCTTATTTTCCACTGTATGTGCTTCGATTCTTCTTTTTGCTATTCAGAGTTCTCAGTACAGAGCTGCCCGGTCTTAAGACCTTGTGCTGCCCACTCCAGGCAGCTTGTCTGCACATAAAGGTGCTGTGTTCATTTATTCCTCTTTGCATATTTGTGTTTTTTTTTTAACTTTTTTCTTTATTGATTTTAGAGAGAGAGAGGAAGGGAGTGAGATAGAAACATCAATGAGAGAGAACATTGATTGGCTGCCTCCTACATGCCCCGCACTGGGGATCAGGCCCACAACCTGGGCATGTGCCCTGAACGGGAACCAAACCAGCGACCTCTTGGTGCATGGGTCGATGCTCAACCACTGAGCCACACCGGCCGGGTACATATTTGTTTTTTACTGTGCCTCATGTGATCACCTATGTTCCCTCTGCTTAGCCAAATCATGTCAATCCTTAGGGGCCACTCCAGTCATTCGAAGCAACCAACTTTCCTTGACCACTGCGGTCATTACTGAACCACTTCTATTTTTAACCTTTAAAACATGTGTAGCTCAGAACACGTAAATTGCTTTGAAACACATTCTCATGTATTATTAGTGCCCTTTCAAGTACATGAGCACTTTCAAACCAGAATGAGGGCTGGACCATGTCTTGACGCATGCCAGTTTTATATTTCTCAAAGTGCTTAGCACTATTCTTCAACATTATGTGACCCATGTTTCTGTCCCAGACTACTAATGCCTAATACTCCTCCACTGCAAACAAACATGCTAAAACACTGTTTAGCATGGATAGATGAAGTCATAACTTGAAAGCAGCCCCTATCTAGTAGAGAGCAGATAGAGGGGAAGGGGAAAAGAGAGTAAGCAGGTGGATAGAGGCCAGAGGCACAGGGCAGGGCTGGGAGCTGGGAGGTTTATGTATCAAGCAATTTAAAAAAAAAATTACTTTAAGCTTTTTATTTTGTTTCAGACAGCTGGACAAGGCATTTACATTCTAGCACATCATCTTAATCATCACTAACTAAATGGAGGACTCTGTTACTTACTTACCTATAGAAAGGCAAGGGGGAAAATGTTATGATGGTCTCACAGGGAATTTGAAGCCCCAAATAAACTATCTTACAAAAATATGAAACTTACTTTTTTCAAACATTTTTGTATTCTTAAAAATGAAAAAAGCCCTGGCTGGTTTGGCTCAGCGGTTAGAGCGTCGGCCCGCGGACCGGAGGGTCCGGGGTTCGGTTCCTGCTAAGGGCATGTACCTCGGTTGCAGTTTGTCCCCGGCCCCGGTTGGGGTCGTGTGGGTGGCAACCAGTTGGTGTGTCCCTCTCACATCGATGTTTCGCTCTCTCTCTTCCTCCCTCTCTCCCTCCCGCTCTATCTCAAGATGAATGCATAAATGTCCTTGGGTGAGGATAAAAAAAAAAAAAGAAAGAAAAAAAATCACATTGAAAAGAAAAATCTGTAGGCTTATATAGCAAGTTAATACCATCATTTTCATACACTAAAGAATTCTTTCAAATGTTTTACACAAATTCACATTTTCAAAACGTATGTCAAATATTTACCCTATGTTTGCTTGTTCAAATAAGTGCTATTTATCAACTTGACGTTAAACTGGACAGCAAAGCTGTCCTACAAATAGTATAAACACATTGACATGTGCACATCACAGGCACATGTGCACATCACAGGCACATGTGCATACTACTTCCACGAGCAGTTTTACCCCATGAAGGTCCTTTAGATGATCTTGAATCAACTTGCAAAGAAACAGCCACAGAAACGACTTTGATTATTGTAGACATTTGCTCAGGCATTTTAAAAAATGCAAAAATTACAATGCTGTTGGGGCTTAAAGATTATTGAACATAAGCTAAAAAGTCAACACCGCTTACAAAACACCTGGATGTGGAGAACGTATTTAACATACCCATGTGGGCAGCACATGGGGAATGTGTATTACAGAGCTCTGGATTCTATAGGTCTATTCCTGTTGTTCAATTCTAAGTTTACATGGCCTTGGATCCTTAACAGAGAAAAGACTTAACCCAATAATATTACATTAACTCTTTGTTCTCATCACCAAATCTAAAAAGTACAGTGGCCCTGGCCAGTTTGGCTCCGAGGTAGAGTGTCGACACGAGGACCAATGAGTTGCGGGTTCGATTCTGGTCAAGGGCACATACCTCAGTTGTGGTTCCTCCCGGCCTTGGTCGGGGTCATGCGGGAAGCAACCAATCGATGTGTCTCTCTCACGTCAATGTTTCCCTCTCTCTCCCTCTCACTCTATCTGAAGATAATTAGAAAAATATCCTTAGGTGAAGATTAAAAAAATAAAAAAGTACAGTGGAAGGGTATAGACCTTTACGTGCTTGATGTTTTAAGGCCGATTCAATTTTTATTGTGATGTGATATTTTAATTAACACACGCCAGCAATAAGATTAACTGCATTATGGTTTTGTTCACAGCATTCAAGTATTTCATTGCTAAAATATTCCGAAATGAATCCAGTAAATATTTTCTATTTTCAATAGCCTGAGAGATTAATCCAACTATTTTTATCAGTTACAACAAAACTGGGATGAGAACAGCTGTGCTAAAACCCAGTCATCAAAATGTCTAACACACTAATGCCTTTCATCCAAGACAGAAGAGTGAGCATCCACAGTAAAGAGAACCCCACGATTAATCAAGTAACCAATCAACAACCACTTTGTTGTTCAAGCTAATAGTTTTTCAAAGTTTGACATTTCTACTTTCAATATTACTGATGGTTCCTAGAGTCACAGTTTCACTGTCAAACGGGACAGCTCTGAGGCTCTCTTGCCCAGCAGTAACTGTGGACAACCGAATGGCACCGTTGTTATTACCGTAAACATCTCAATCCTTCTGCAGACAGTCATCTCCATCGGGGCTTCTGCACACATTCCTCTGATGTCTCTTCTCTCCAGTTGTCTCCCAGTTTCAAGCCTGAATGTTAACGTCGTCCACAGAAGTAAACTGGAGTGCTGTAGTTGGAGAGATGGCCAGCCACATCTATCTGCTCTAGGACAAGGCATTTTCCATGCTGCTCAGGGCACTGTCGTCAGACTCTGACCTCCTGGTCTCTGGTTTCTGCCCCTCTGGGAAGCTAGACCTGCCTGCTCCTTTCTGTCTTAGTGGACCCCTCAGCATGGCTCACTGCCTTCCCAGACTGCATACTCTGCCAGGCCTTTCCTGCCCCGGACCCTTTCTCTTCCGGGCTCACTCTGAGTAACCTCTGTATGACATGCTGCCCTGTCCTTTGTTCTTGAATGACCACAGGCTTGAGGGACAGTCTAGCTAAATGAACTTGCTAACTTTTTTTTAAATTTTAATTTTTTCTTTATTGATTTTAGAGAGAGAGGAAAGGAGAGGGAGAGAGAGAGAGAAACATCGATGAGAGAGAACATCAATCGTCTGCCTCCTGCATGCGCCCCCACTGGGCATTTGACCCACAACTGGGGCATGTGCCCTGACCAGGGATTATACCGGTGACCTCCTGGTGCATGGGTCGATGCTCAACGGCTGAGCAACACCGGCCTGGCTGAGCTTGCTAACTTTTATTGAATGTTTACTGTGTGCCAGGCACTGTTGTAATGCCTTACTCATATCAACTCATTTAATTCTTGTGTTGACTACGTGATGTCCCTATTAACATCCTCATGAAGTAACTGCTCCAGATCACCCAGATGTTAGGGGACAGAGCCAAGATTCATCCCTGATAATTTGGATCCCAAAAGCTGAACTCTTTTTCTTTTTATTTTTTCAAGATTTTTAAATTGGTTTTTAGAAAGAGAAGAAGGGAGAAGGAGAGAGAGAGAGAGAGAGAGAGAGAAACGTCAATGTGAGAGTGGAACATCCATGATCGGCTGCCTCCTGCACAAACCCTACTGGGGATCGAGCCTGAAACCACACCCTGTGCCTGTGCCCTGACCGGCATGGAACCAGCAACCAACCCCTCAGTGCACGGGACGCCGCCCAATCAACTGAGCCACACCTGCCAGCGCCCAAAGGCTGAACTCTTAACCCTCACAACGTAAAGACTCTGTAAATAAACACCCAGGTGGTAAAGTATGAAGAAGCCAGAGCAGCAGATTGAATCATTTACTATGTATTGTTATTTGTATCATGTGTCAGGCTCTTATGCATGCAAAGTTGTACCAGACAACAATTTTACATTCTCTGAGTTCACAATCCAGTGAACAATAAAATAAAGGCGAGTGTAATCAACACTAGATGAAAAATGCAGTCTGGTTGCTAAGAGAGCACGGAAGAAAGTATGCGCAGTCCCAGGACAGAGGACTGGGGCATCCTTCATGGTCCAGTTAGAGTTTGATTGGATCCAAGCATAGTATTTGGGAATCAGAAAGGAGCAAAGAGGGGACCCTTCCAGGAAAAGGAATAACAGAAGGAGGGTCCCAAGGACACACTGTGTGCAGGGGAAGTTCTTATCTGACTTCTGTCTTTGGATAAGAACCCGAGCGAGCACAGAAAATAGAGTTGAGAGGTTAAGGCCAGAAGTTAGAAGACCTCATATGCCAGATTAGAGTTTGCATACAAATCGAAAGGAGACACGTGTCAGTGGTTTTAAGCATGCTTCAGGAGGATGGACTGGCAACCGTGTCATATAAATTGGGGCTAGGGGCAACCAAAGAAGAGGTTAATATAGTCTCTGAGAAAGTTTATCAGACAGTACACAAGAGAGAAATGAATTTAAGAGCCATTTTAAAAACAGAGACAAAACCCCCAGTGAGCTAAAGAAGAGAGGCGAAGAAGAAGAGGGAGTTGTTAGAGCCAACGGGAGTCAGAGCGCCCTGGCCCTCACCCGTGGGTAAGTATCTTTTTTTTTTTTTAACCTGGTTTCTCAGCACACTTCACCCAATAAGCATGAAATGCAAGGCCTCCACATTCACTAGTCTGCCTTTTGTGACCCTCCACAGAGGAATAATAAAGGCATATTTGACTCTCAGATGGTGAAATCACATCCTGCTTGTGAAATTAATACTGAAAAGGGCTTACACCACTTGTGGAACCTTGGTTAGGCTCCATTTAGAAACTGCATTAATTCTATGGCCACTGTTCTTAAAAAGGGTCAGGGGAGCTCCCAGAGCAGCCCAGATGGCCGTTGCTCGAACAGAGAACAGGATGTTGAGTTAATTGCTCACTCAGACTTTCATTTTGTTCTGGGACCTTAGGACAGGGGAAAAGATGAAGCACTGCCCAGAGAAAGATGCTGAGAGCAGATGCGCTCTGATGAGTCGCAACGTGGGTGGCGGGGGCAGGAAATGCACCAGTACAAGCCATCCAAACTCAGGTCCAGGTTTTGTAGGATGCTGGAGTTGAAACAGGTGAGGCCCCAAAGGGCAAGACGCCTTGACTATCTCTGGGGACTTTGGGATCTGGCTTTCTTCTATGAGACCCTTTTAATGGAAATGTCTATAGCCCTTTAAAAAGTATGGAGAGGCTGGCTGGTGTGGTTCAGTGGCTGAGCATGGACCCATGCACCAAGAGGTTGCTGGTTCGATTCCCGGTCAGGGCACATGCCCAGGTGGGCCAAATCCCCAGTGGGGGGTGTGCAGGAGGCGGTCAGTGGATGTTCTCTCTCATTGATGTTTCTATCTCTCTCTTCCTCTCCCTTCCTCTCTCTCTAAAATCAATAAAGAAAAAAAAAAAGTATAGAGATTATCATGCTTAACTAGGAGAGTAGCAGACACTTTGGACCTAGTTTGGGGAAATAATTATATGTCCTCCTTTCAGAGGAAAGAGTAGGACTGGTTTAATGCACGGGTATCCCCACTGACTGAGATTTAATACTTTTTCGTTAGTGCTGCCCTCTAAATTCCTTGTCACAGAGGAGTGAGACAACGGGAAAGTCTGGGTGACTTACACCCATCTCTCATTCCTTGACAACAACTCTGGCACGGCCATGCGGGAATGGATGGCAATCCCAAAGCATGCCCGGACTAGATATGAGGCTGAATGACCTTGGCATCCAATCCACTGCCCTGTTCCTCACTGCGAACTGGAATGCCAAGTGTGCTTCTTTAATGCCACTTTGCCACATGCCACTTCATATGCTGAGAGTCTGGAGCTTGCCCAACCATGACGCCGTTCAGCTGAAATCCAACATGTCAGATAATATGCAAGGTGCCGTCTCCACAGGCAGCTGTGACATTTCATAAAGGAGGCTGACCAACTGCCTAAATCCCACGGTCTCATTTAATTTGCTCTCACCAGTCCTGAGAGGGCTCCTTTTTCTTCCTGATGGGTTGCTGGAGTGTGGTTGGAGTAAGCTGTTATCTCTACATTCGTCCAGTATGAGTCAGGTAATGGCCAGCATGATGTTCACCCTGATTTTCACAGCTGACGCCTGATCTTTTGAGCAGATGGCAGCCACTGCAGAGGTGGGGCATGGACGACACGCAGCAGTGACATGGAAAGGTCCTTCGCCCAAGGGCTGGAGTCCAGGTTCTCTTAGCTGCGAAGCCATCAGGAGGCGGCATGAGTGAGAGATGGCAGGAGAGGCCAGCGAAGCAAGGTCGCCTGATGTAGGGCGCAGTGGGCTACCTCTCAGGGAGCCCAGAAATCTCCCTCCTTGACTGCATTTACCGGGAAACAACTTGTTCCCGGTATGTCTGAGGTTTACCTCCATCTCTTTGCACACTGTGTGAATATTCAGTTCAGCAAATGAGGAATTTGGAAGAAACATTTTTACATGTGGTTGTCTGAACTATTTTCATAGGATCAATAAAATGAAAATGTCACTCTTTAGAGGGTCTGAAGGCCCAGCAACTCAGAGAAGCCATGATCATGATTTATACTGGATTTTACCCTAGGCTGCCACAGGTCCCAACGATAAGCATCCTGGGGCCTATAACAGGTGCATAATAAATTGAACTGAAGATAATAGGAGAGCTATACATCAAAAAGAAGACCCTTTACCTATCTCCATATCTTTTTTTAAATGTTTTTATGAATCCCTTGAAAGAGGTGTGCTGGTTACTTTTGCTACGTTGGGATTTCCCACCAGTAATTGCACCCTGGAGAGATCTCCTCGCCTTCACCTGAAAAGCAGGGCCTGGGAAGGAAACCCTCTGTGCTGGTTGGCAGAAAGTCCCACTGGCTAGTCTAACCGGTCAGTGTCCCTTAGGTCTTCGTGTTCCCCCACTAAATGCTCTTAGAGTGACTGCACTCACTGCTGCTGACGCGTGTGGACTCCACTGTGGTTCTCCCCTCAGGTTGGCCCTGGGCTCCTCAACTACACTTGACTCTTCCTTAACCCCAGGTCCCCTTGATACTCACCATTCCACGTCCATCCATCATTCCCAGCGAGCCATTTGCATTTCAGCCTTTTATCGTGATTAGTTTTGTATTCGTTTTCTGTTGCTGCTGTAACAATTACTACACCATTTAGTGGCCAGCACAGAGTTAGCCAAACTGCCAAGTCTGAGCGAACAGTCCCCAGGAGACTGCCCTCACTTCAGACGCTCCCCGTAAGTTTGGAAGTTTCCAGTTTCTCCTTCACTGCAGACTAGCTGGCTACACATTCCAGGGTCCCCACTGTCACTTCATAATGCTCCAGAATGACTCATAGAACTCATTGAATGATGTATTACCGAGGAAGGAGGCAGGTTAAAATCAGCCCCAGGAAGAGACACACAGAGCAGAGTCTGGGTGGGTTCAAATGCAGAGCTCCAGGCCTCCCTCTCCCAGCGGAGTCAGGAGGGTGTTGCCTCCCCCCAGCCACTGTGTGTGAAAATGCAAAGCGTTGCCAGCCAGGCATGCTCAGCCAAGCCTTTGGTGTTCAGAACTTTTATTGAAGTGTAGTCGCACGCCCATGTGCTGACTGCTGGTCGCCTGTCTCTCGCTGGGCGGTTAACATCTTTAGTCTCCAGTTCCTTCAGAGGTTGAAAGTGATACTGTGTGATCCAAAGCCCCACTGTAAATCATGTTGTTAGACTGTCTGGTGGTCAAACCCCCAGGCACAAAAAGACGCTTATCAGGCAGGATTTTTCAGGGGTCTAGAGATCACCACCTAATAGCTGAGGCCAAAGACCAGACTTCCCTTGGCCGAAGCCAAATTCCTTACTACATACAGCTGAAGCAACACACATTTTCTGTCTTACGGTTCCATACGTCAGAAGTCTGACGGGTCTCACAGGGCTAAAACTGAGGTATTGGCAGGGCTGCGCACCCTTCTGGGACTTCAGGGGGATGATCTGTTTCCTGCTCATTTGGGTTGTTAGCAGAATCCAAGGCCTTATGGTTACAGGACTGGAATTCCTGTTTCCTTGCTGGCTGTCACCTGAGGGACATTCCAATTATATAGGCTGCCTGCCTTTGGCCTCCTTCCTTTATCTTCAAAGGTAGCAAAGGCAGGTGGAATTAACCCAATTCTCTACATCTCTGCTCCTCTTTCTTCTTTAAAAAATTTTTTTTTCTTTATTGATTTTTTAGAGAAAGAGGAAGGGAGAGGGAGAGAGAGATAGAAACATCGATGAGAGAGAACATCGTTTTGCCGCCTCCTGGATGCCCCCCACTGGGGATCAGGCCCACAACCTGGGCATGCCCCTGACCGGGAATCGAACTGGCGACTCCTTGGTGCATGGGTCGATGCTCAACCACTGAGCTGCACCGGCGGGGCTGCTCCTCTTTCTTGTGTCAGCTCTCTGACCCAGCAGAGGGGAGGACCATGTGATTAGAGTGGTAACCAGATAATACAGGGTAATCTTCTTATCTCAAGATCCTTAACTTAATCATGTCTGCACAATCTCTTTTGCCATGAAAGGTAACATATTTACAGGCTCTGGGGATTCGGGCACGGGCATCTTTGGAGGCCAATATTATGCCTACATAGGTACCAAACATGAATTTTAAAATGTGGTTTTGTTACCTTAATTCAAATGAAAGCCTGAAATACAAACCTCTAAGCCATACAGGGCCAGGAGGGGAACTCATTCTCATAGAAAGAGCTGGTCAGGATGGCTTTGTTTCCCTCTCTGGCTTCAACTTGTGTACTTACTTGGTGTCACATTTTACAAACAGTTATCAAGAAATGCTTGTTTTCCAGCCAGTGTGCTGATCACATTTGCTTGTTTTTTTCCCACGAAATCACTTAACACCAGGAAAAAGATATTCAGGTCTTCAGTTCGAAGATCAGGAAACTGGATGTTAGAGATACGTAGTCCATTACCCAATCGCACAGTGAAGAAATGGTATCTCAGGGATTTGAACATGATTTTCACTGAGTCTAGGATTTTTCAGACTGCAAAATGCCATCTCTTCAATTTTATATCTAACTGGAGACTAAAGATGTTAACCCACCAGGGAAAGACAGGCCACCAACAATCAGCCACATGGGCGTGTGATTAAACTTCAATAAAAATTTTGAACACCAAAGGCTTGGATGACCTTCCTCGGTTGGCAATGCTTTGTATTTTCACACACAGTGGCTGGGGAGAGGTAATACCCTCCATGACTCTACTGAGAGAGGGAGGCCTGGAGCTCTGCATTTGGACCCTCCCAGACTCTGCTCTGTGTGTCTCTTCCTGGGGTTAATTTTACTTTTTCTTCAACTTCTGAGAACTTAAATGCAGAATACATGCATCTTATTTATCTGTTGAAAAAGTTAAATGTATTTTAGGTGCATACCTAATTTTATAAAATATTATCTGATGATTTCTTATTAGGTCAACTACACAGTAAAGACATTTTAAATGAAATTTAACAGGCACAGAAGTTATTCATTTTAATTGCTCAGGTATCAACTCAGTGAAATCCCAGAATATCTGTGTAACACTTTCGGTGGACTCCTTCATGATAGGAAGGTAGGTATTTTAATTTTTATTGTTTTATCATGTAACCCATATTTTTACTGTTGGTTAGTTTAATTCAAGGCTATTCTCTGACCAAATTACTAGCCCATTATAAGAGGTAATTAGGCCCGGCTGGTGTGGCTCAGTGGTTGAGTATCGACCCATGCACCAAGAGGTCGTTGGTTCAATTCCTGGTCAGGGCACATGCCCAGGTTGTGGGCCCGATCCCCAGTGAGGGGCATGCAGGAGGCAGCTAATCAATGTTCTCTCTCATCCATGTTTCTATCTCTCTCTCCCTCTTCCTTCCTGTCTCTCAAATCAATAAAGAGAGAGAAAGAAAAAAGAGGTAATTAGTAGATCAGTTACTGGAGATTTAGATTTCCAGCATTTTCACCAGATCTCATACTCTTTCTGGAAGTAAGTAGCCTAGCGTGCTGGTTGTTAACTTCTCTTGCAGTCCCTAGCCTGCATGCTCTGTGCTATGAAACCAAGTGTCAAGATGCTATTTTGCATCTTTCTAGTCAAGGAATCTCCATTCTGTGTTTCTAATTCTTTTCCCCTCCAATGTCCCTCCTCCCTGGCCTCACTGACCCGAGGACCACTTTTGCCAGTGAGAGAGGCGTATTCTCTCTTTTCAGTCAAGTGCATATTGGATATTGGTTCCTAGAGTCTCCTCGTTCATTCAAAGTAGACAATCAGAGCCAGTGATCACGTGGGGATGGCAGAGAACCGCAGACATCTCCCAGTGAAGTCCAGGCTGGAGGACATCTTCTTTGGAGAAGTGGGGTCTCTCAGAAGCTCTTCCTGGTGGCCCTGTGTCTTTTTGCTGGGGCCCTGCTTCCTTAAGGAATTTCTCCACGCTCCCTGGGTTAGAGAAAACACGATATGATTTTTAGTTCTACCTTCTAATTGATTTTTTATTTTTTTCCTAGAGCCCTTTAGTGGTAACTGTGAGGCCATGTGACTAATTTATAAATCCAGGTTTTGAAAGCTTCTTTTTAAAGTTCCAAAGAGTGTCACAAAGAGTTAAACACAGACATCTCAGCAACACATATTTAGTTCCTCCCTTTGGTTCCTTTCACCAGGTTGGAAGGGAGCGCTCAGATGCCTGGGATGGAAACTCATTCACACGTGTGACGAATACCAAGTAGCCACTTTGTACCATCACAGTTCTGCGCATTGGGGAATACAGAATATAACCCAAAAGACAAAAATTCCTCCCTTTATCAAACGTTATTTTCAAGTAGGAAAGAGAGACAATGAAATAAGTATATAAAACGTATAAAATGATAGGTGATGAATGAGGGACACATTCTGGATTGTGTGCGGGTGCATGTTCTCCAGGCCCTCCTCATCCTCAGTCTCTTGAGAAGGTGTCTGAATTCACGTAACTGGCTACAGTGGACACTGTCTGTTGCTTATCTAATATCCGTACTCCCTGTACTTCCTGATTTTTCCCTGGGCAACCCATAGTAATTTCCTCAAAGTCCTTTGCAGCTATAGAAAGCAAGGCTACTCAGTTCTAGTCATGAGCTACAGGCAAATGTTCCTGGACTGGTTCTCTCTTTCCCTCCAAATCAAAGATTTTAACAGGAGAAGACACTTTGCTTCTCTCCTGCTTTATTTCTGACCAGAATGTGAACACAATCCCTGGAGTTGCAGGAGTCACTTTGCAAGCAGGAGGAAAGCACACGTCGGAGACAGAAGCGCAGAACAATGAAAGTCAAACAGTTGTATCAGCCCCGATGGCCTTTTCCTCTGAGCATCACCACATTGCCTGACCCCAGGGCCTGCATCCACACTGTGGCCTCAGCATGTGCCCTGGACCACAGTTCTACAGGGTATGATATATATAGATGAGTCTCTCTGGAATTGTGTAACATTGCAGCACTGTTTTTTATTTACTTATTTTTAAAATTAATCCATCTTTGTTTTATTCACAGTAGTCAGGTTGCAATTGCATGATTACATGCAGCCGAACACAATCTTCAATGATTCACTAGAGGGTTAACAATGACCATAGTTCCTCTTCAAAACTTTTCTCTCAGGATCCAGAGCACACACCCAAGTTGAATCCCAGGACAAGTCAAGTGTCCTACATGGATGGCAATCATGCAAAGTAGGCTGTAATAGTGACTCACTAGTGTAATTCCTTTGTCAAGTTTATTTTTTTGCTATCCCAATATCTTCTAGGACCCCAATTTGTTCAGAAAGGACAATTAAAGGAAGGATGAGGTTGGAAGTATTAGACTTTAAGTCAAGCATTAGGGCATAATCAACCAGAACTATATCTTACATTTTATAAGTGCAAGGAGGGCCATTCCTCAGCACCAAGTGCTCACACGTCTGTCCAGACTACCTCCCAGTATCTAGAACCTGCATCCATTGTCACTGAACTGATTTGACCTCATTTGCCTTATACTTGATCTCCATTGCATTTGCCTTATACTTGATCTCCTTACCTTCAGTTTATTTTCCCTCTAATTGGGTCTCCAGATTACCAGAGAGTTGCCTTTCTCAAAATCACATTTCCCACTATCACTTTTCTTATTTAAAACTTTCTTTAGGTAAATGCTGCCTTCTGGGTCAAGTCCAGATGCCTTAACGTGGCACATTAAGTTCTTTATATTGTGGCTGTGTTAGACTTTTCAGCTCCAGCTCCTAACACTAACACAATAATAATCATTGCTGAATACACTGTGACATATATATTGTGCCTTTCTTGTATATGGGTTTTCTCTCTATCAAGAATGCTCTCCTTCCTCTCAACTTTCTGCATTCCCCTTGTTCTTCCTGCAAGGCTCAGAAAATAGAGTCAGTTTTCCCTGATCTATCCAGACAGTTGGTTTCCTTATCCTGCATTATTCCTCATACAGCACTTGGTGAGACCTCATAACAACACTTTACAATGATCAATTTTTTTTAATCCTCACCTGAGGATGTTTTTCCATTTATCTTCAGATAGAGTGGGAGGGAAGGAGAGAGAGAGAGAGAGAGAGAGTGAGAAAGAGAGAGAGAAAGAAACATCGATGTGAGAGAGACACATAGATGGGTTGCCTCCCACACAACCCTGACCAGAGCTGGGGACTGAACCACAATCAAGGTATGTGCTCCTGACTGGAACTGAACCCACAACTCTTTGGTTCGTGGGCCAATGCTCTAACCACTGAGCAAAACAGGCCAGGGCCATCAGTTTTTATTTATTCGTATTTGTCTCTCTTTTCAGATTATGAGTTCCTAAGTGTTCATATTTTTTATGTCTCAGTTTTTACTATAAGTGTTCAGTTTAAATTTTTGAAAATTTAGAATTTAATCTAAGGCCCTGGCCTGATAGTTCAGTTGGTTAGAGCATTGTCCTGATATGCCAAGGTTGCGCCTTTGATCCCTGGTCAGGGAACATGTAAAAAGCAACCAATGAATGCATAAATAAGTGGAACAACAAATCTCTCTTTCTCCCTCTCAAATCAATAAATAAAAGTTGAACAAAAATTAAATCTAAGTAATTGTCTTAATCATGCTACCTGGTTTAATCAGAGATGGGAATGAAATGGTGAATAATTCTAAATGCAAAGCTTCTGAATTATTTGGAATCAGATTCAAAGCCTTGAGTTAGTTTGGAAATAACTAATCTGAGACCACTAGAACCACACTCAGGAAAATATCAGTGATGACATAACTATCAAAGACATGTATTTACTTATCTTCACACGCCCACTGGCAGAAAATACATGTGAATATATCTTACTAACAGGACAAAACAATAATATTTTAAGAAATTTTATTATAAAAGTGTATATATTAATCTTCAGTTTGGCTGGAATAAAAACTCATTTAATTTGATTAGGTGGAAGTGCTACAAACAATGCATATCGATATCAAGGGAGCCTATTGTATTTAATGTTGGTGGATGCTAACATTGGCAATTCATATATAGTTCCAACAGGTAGCAACACTGCTTTTAGGTGCAAACTGTTAATAAAGAAAGCTTGTTGTAAAATGTCAATCAGTGGGAACATCTTTCCCCATTGGGGAAAAAAATCAAAAAAACAGAAACAGTCTACTGTTTATTTGTCACATATCTGAGGAACTAGGCTGGGAGATGACTAATTATTGTGTTCGGTATTGGAAATTCTCAGGTTCCCATGAGAAGGTGGAGGCACGGGGCACTGCTTTCATGACGTTTTACACTGAGTGGTGGCACTCTGTCCTCTTTCTCTTCCCCTTTCCCTCTTCTCTCTTCTCCTCTTCCAAAATGACATTGTGTCCAATCTATTTGGGTAGACTATTATATACTGTCTGTACTTCAAAAGACATCAGTATAAGCTGTGTGATATGTCCATGGATGAGAAAATTAACTTTACCCCCTAGCCCTGGCCGGTTTGGCTCAGCAGTTAGAACGTCGGCCCGCGGACCAAAGAGTCTCGGGTTCGATTTCAGTTAAGGATCGTACCTCGGGTGCAGTTCAGTCCAGGGTTGTGCAGGAGGCAATTAATCGATGTGTCTCTTACATCAGTGTTTCTCTCTCTCTCTCTCTCTGTCTCTCCCCCTCACACTCTATTTGAAGATAAATGGAAAAATATCCTCGGGTGAGGATTAAAAAAGAAAAAATTAACTTTACCCCAAAATAATTGTTTAACACTTGATATACCCTATTTAATTATACATTCTAATTACCAGGTTTCCACACTGAGAGAAGCCTCAAACAGGCCCTTTAGTATCACCATCTAAATCTGTACTTGCCCCTTACTATTCAAAGTATGGTCCAGAGACCAGTAACTGAGGCATCACCTGCAAGCTTGTTAGAATGTAGCGTCTCAGGCCCTCAACCCAGACATAATGAAGCAGTCTGCATTTTAACAAGGTTCACAGTGGATTCTGTGAGCATTTAATTTGAGAATCACTAAACCAGGCAGTTTGTTAATTAGCATGAGAGGTTAGAAATCATTTTTGCCTTAGTGAAGTGAATGATGACCAACTGTGTTTTATTAGAAATATTGTACAGGTACCTCTGCCCATATTGGAATCAGATATAAGAATCTAGGGAACCCAGTAGCTTTTGAGGTGGCACCCCAAAGTGAATCTAGAACTCATCTGGTTCTGTATTCCTCCACTTAATAGAAGATTCTGACATCTGATCTGACTGCAGAGTTAGCTGACCTGCAGTCAAAATATTGTCAACATTTGCCTTGGAATAAAACTTTCATGGAAGTTGCTTGCTCGTGCCCAGGCCAGTGGCTCAGTTGGGTGGAGTGTTGTCCCACACACCAGAAGGTTGTGGGTTGGATCCCTGGTCAGGAGGAGGCAACGTACGGGAGGCAACTGATCGATGTTTCTCTTTCACAGTGATGTTTCCCTCTCTCTAAAAAATCAATAAAAACATATCCTCAGTTGAGGATAAAAAGAAAGTGACTTGCTTGTTATTGTCTACAAGGACAGAGGAGGTCACGTGATTGCTTTTGTACATGTTTGATAGTAAATGTTTGCATGTGCTTATAAGTTTGTATATCCAAGACTTCTTGAATTTTATTGATATAGCATGCCACCTGATAGTGAGCTCGGTAATCACTGGAAGGTTAGACATTTACCAGGAAGCATCCTAAAAAGACCAAATTGGTTTGGGGCATTTTAGAAGAGACACTTGAAAGCTACACAGACCTGCATTTACTGTTTTTTTGGTTTTTTTTCCTAGTGGTGATTTTGGTTTACAGATAGTCTCATAACTGAGATTGCTTTGTATTTTTTAAAAAACTTCAGTACAAGTAAGATTTAAGACTATCACTAGTAATATTTTGTTTTGAATGCCACTGGTGGAATTATGTGTTCATTTTTGCAAAAAGAACTTGGCCCTGAATTGCTATTCCTCTTCACAGCATCATATTAATTGCCAGTGAATGGCACAAATAACCGTATACACTTCATAAACATTTCTGCAACATTCTCTTACTTTGTCTTTCTCAGATAAGGAAAAAACTCTGTTTCTTCACATATCTTTAATAAATTAGCATAAGAAAGCCTAACCTAAGGTAGTCACACAAACTTTGATTTCTGCTCTCATTTTTATTATTTATTTTATTCTGCTTGCTTTGACTTTAATTTCCTCTACCTTATCTAGTTTCCTAAGGGGCAACTTAAATTATTGAGTTTAGATTTTTTTCTAATGTATGCATTCAATGCTATAAATTTCCCCCTAAGCACCGATTTTGATGCATCTAACAAGTTTTAATAATAGTATTTTCATTTAGTTGAAAATATTTTTAAAATTTCTGCTGAGATTTCTTCTTTGACTCATATGTTAATTGGAACTGTGTCGTTTGATCGCCAAGTATTTGAAGATTTTCCAGCTATCTTTCTGTTATTAATTTCTAGTTTAAACCCATTGTTATCTGAGAGAAGATACTGCATGATTTCTATTCTTTAAAATGTTTAAGGCGTGTTTTATGGGCCAAAATGTGGTCTATATTAGTGAATGTTCCCTTTGAATTTGAGAATGTGTTTTCTGCTGTTGTTGGAGGAAGTAGTCTATAGATATCGAATATATATAACTGATTGATGACCATGTTGAGCTCAACTATGTCCTTACTGATTTTCTCCCTGCTGGATCTGTCCAGTTCCTATAGAGGGGCACTCAAGTCTCCAAGTATGACCATGGAGGCACCTGTTTCTCATTGCAGTTTTATCAGTCTTCACCTCACATAGTTTGATGCTTTGGTGTTAGGTGCATACATTTTAAGGATTGATATATCTTAGAGAATTGATCACTTTATCATTATATCATGCTTTTCTTTATGCCTGATAACTTTCTCTGCTTTGAAGTTTGCTCTGTCTAAAATCAATGTAACTTGCTACTCCTGCTTTGTTTGGTTAGTATTTACATACTATATCTTTCTCTACCCACTAATTTTATTTTTTGGTAGATATAGAAAAGTTTTAATTTTATTTATTTTTAGTTCCCCACACCAACTTTAGTGAGATATGATTGACATATATAACAGGGTGTATGTTTAAGGTGTACAATGTGATGTGTGGAATCTCAAAATGCTGAACTCATAGAAATAGAGAGAATATTGGTAGTTGCCAGGGGCTGGAGGGTGGGAGAAATGAGGAAATGTTGGTCAAAGGGTATTGAATTACACTTATTTTAATCTGTTTTTCTTTATATTTCAAGTGGGTTTCTTGTAGACAATATATTGTTGGATCTTGTTTTCTGATCCAATCTGACAATTTCTGTCTTTTCAGTTGGCAAATGTCTACCACTGTCATTTAAATTAATTATTGATAAAGTTGGATGAATAACCACCAAATGTGTTACTATTTTCTGTTTGTAACTCCTCACTGTTTCTATTTTCTTCTTCCCCTTTTTTAGTGGTTTTAATCGAGCATATTATATGACTCCATTTTCTCTTCTTTTTTAGCATATCAACTTTAATTCTCTCTTTTTATTTTTTTAAACTTTTTTTAGTAGTTGTCCTAGATTTTGCAATACACATTTACAACCAATCCAAGTCTACTCTCAAATAACAATCTGCCACTTTACAGGTAGTGTAAGTGCCTTACAATAAAAATAATCCTAATTTTCCCCTCCTATCCCTTGTATTTTTGCTGCCAATCATTTCCCATAATCAAATCCATTGTTACTATTACTATTTTGAACAAACTATTATTAGATAAAGAAGAAGAAAAATAAATTTTTTGTTTTAATCATCACCCAAGGCTATTTTTCCATTGATTTTTTAAAAAAAATAGAGTGAGAAGGAGGCAGGGAGGGGTAGAGAGAGAGAGAGAGAGAGAGAGAGAGAGAGAGAGAGACGTCGATGTGAGAGAAACACATCCACTGGTTGCTTCTCGCACAACAACCGTGACTGGAGTCAGAGATCGAACCCGCAACCGAGGTATGTGCCCTTGACCGGGGATAGAACCTGTGACCTTTTGGTCCACTGGCTGTCACTCTAACCACTGAGCCAAACCGGCCAGGGCTAAAAATAAAAATTTTGTTTTATCGTTACTTTTTCCTTCCTTGGTGCTCTTCCTTCTGTATGTAAATCAAAGTTTCTGACCTATGCTATTTTCTTCGTTTTTAAAGAACTTCTGTTAAAATATCTTGCAAGGCAGGTCTACTAGTAAATTCCCTCAATATTTATTGATCTGAAGAAATCTTTATTTCTTCTTTATTTTTTAATTTAATTAAAATTTTTTTAATCTTCATCTGGGGATATCTTTTTTATTGATTCGAGAGAGAGAGGAAGAAAGGGAAAGAGAGAGAAACACCAATGTGGGAGATAAACATCAATCATACGTGTCCTGAATGGGGATGAACCGCAATCTGGGTATGTGCTCTGACTGAAATCAAAACCCCACCCTTTGGTGCATGGGACAGTGTTTTAACCACTGAGCAACAATGGCCAGGGTATCTTGTTTATTTTTTAAGTAAAAGTTCATAGAGTGTAGGATTTTAGGTTGGTGTTATGTTTTTTTTTCCCTCCCCTCAATACTTTAAATATTTTACACCACTCTCTTTTTAAATTATTTTTTCTTTATTGAGTTTTAGAGAGATAGGAAGGGAGAGGGAGAGAGAGATAGAAACATCAATGAGAGAGAACATTGATTGGCCACCTCCTGCATGCCCCCCAATGGGGATTTGGCCTACAACCTGGGCATGTGCCCTGACCAGGAATCGAACCGGTGACCTCTTGGTGCATGGGTGGACGCTCAACCACTGAGCCACATCAGCCAGGCATACTTCACTCTCTTGTTGCTTCCATAGTTTCTGAGAAGTCAGATATAGTTCTTATCATATATATATATGGTATATTTTTTCTGTGTCTTCTTTGAGGATTTTTTCTTTATCTTAGATTTTCTGTAGTTGGAAAATAATATCCCTAGGTGTATGGTTATTTTTTATTTGTTTAGTTTGATGTCTGATATTATTTGGGGGAAATTGTCATCATTATTGCTTCAAATATGACATGTTCCTTTTGCTTTCCTTTCCTTCTGATATTCCCATTATACATATATTTCCCAGAGTCCTTGAATATTCTCTTCTGTTTTATTTTTATTTGTTTTTTTTCCCCAGTCTTTGTTCTCTTTGGTTTTTTAGTTCTGGATATTTCTATTGATATATTCTGTAGCAGATGTCCAGTCTATTAATAAGTGCACCAAAGTAATTCTTCGTCCTTATTACAGTGTTTTGTTTTTTTAAAAATAGGTTTTCATTGATTTTTTAGAGAGACAAGAAAGCAGACCTACCTTAAAAGAGTGGCTAAAGGAAGTTCTCTAAACAGAAAGAAAATCACAGAAGAAACTTTGGGACATCACAAGGTAAGAGTAAGGAAAGTATGAATAAATATGGGCTTGTCTTCTCGTCTTGAGTTTTCGAAAGTATATTTGATGGTTGAAGCAAAAAAATATGACACTATTTGGAGTTCATTTAGTTTCTTGGATCTATAAATTTGTCTTTTGCCACATTTAGGAAGTTTTTATTCATTATTTTTTTGAACACTTTTTGGCCCCACCTTTTTCTCTTCCCTTTGATGACAAGTATATTTTATCTTGTGTTAGAGTCCGAAAGTTCCATCCCTAAGAGTCTAATTGTATTCTAGTTTATTTTCTTCCTGTTGTTTACATGAATAATTTCTATTGCTCAATCTTTAAGTTCACTGATTCTTTGCTCTATCTTCTCCATTTTGTTGTTAGACCTGTCTACTGAGCTTTGAATTTTGTTTTATATATTTTTCAGTTCTAAAATTTCTGCTTGGTTCTACTTTATATCTTCTGTTTATTTGCTGAGACTTTCTTTTTCCTTGCTAGGATTTACTCTTTTTTTTTTTTTAACATTTATTTTCACTTGATTCAAGTGTTTGCAATTGCTCATTGAAGCATTTTTTGATGGCTGCCTCAACATCTGTGTCAGATCATTCTAATGACCCTGCCATCTTGGTATTGGTACCTATTGATTGTCTCTTTTCATTTTATTTGAAATCCTGCTGGTTGTTGATATAATGAACCTTTTAAGATTAAAACCTGGAGTTTTTTTTTTGTGTTTTATTATGCCTTTACATTTTACTTACACCTTCTGTTTTAGCTGGATTTCTCTGATACCAGTTCAGCAGCAGCAGCAGCAGGGAGGGCGCTGCCTCATTATTGTCAGGTGGTTCTAGAAACCTAGGCCCCTTAGTCTCTGATGACACCTAGACAAGAGTCTTCCTGTTATTGTTTAGTGGGGGTAGGAATGGCAATATCCCATGGGGTCTCTTTGACAATGCGTTGGCTTTAGCCTCATTACTATTGGGTGATTCTAAAAGTCTTGTCTCTCCACTGGCTTCTTTGACTACCCCAGCAGAAAGGGGGAGGAGCACCTCATTATTGTGTGTGTGGAGGGGGGGTGGAAGTATAGATTTCCCTCTTGGTCTCCACTGTGGAAAAACACCAGTGATTGTTGAGTCTAGACTCCTAACAAGTGTATGAAAGTTAAACTGCCTTTAAATAAGACATTTTAATTCTCCAAATGAGAGGAGACATCTGAAATTTTTGAGAAATCAAATATAGTGAAAAATAAAAAGGGAAATATACTTATGTTTTTCCTCTGGAAAATTTACCTTTCCTGACCCTCTTTACTTAACATTGGTTTATTTTGCATTCCCCTATTTTCTCTATTCGTGTGTGTGTGTGTGTGTGTGTGTGTGTGTGTGTGTGTAACTGTACTTCTGCTTTAAGACTAAACAATTGTATTTTTAGAGGGAAAGTTATAGCAACTTCAGAAATATTTTGATCCCTCTGAAAGAAATTGCTTTCGCAATGTTTTATCTGCATGCTGTTTTCTTACTGTGTTCCACTTCCCTAAGAGACAACTTTATATGGATGAGTACATTGCTGGGAACATTTTCTTCTACCAATTTCCTCAGGTCACAAATCTCGGCTGCTGAAAGCTCCTGGTATATTGTTCTTAAATAAAAGAATAATTTTTATAAGGAAGTGCAGGTCTTGACCGCTTATTGCCAACACGTCCAACTAAAATTTTTTTCAAATTATCAACTTACTTCATTTACCTTCTGCTTGATGGTGATTAAGTGCGTGGACTGATCCTATTTATGGAAATTACTTATTTGGGCCATGATGGAGAGAGCTCTGAACAAAACCTCCCTTTATTTTATGTGCATCTCGTACACTGTGTGGAATCAAATCAAGAGGCAGCCAAGGAGATTGGACTCTAAGATGCCTCCGTGTTTTAAGGGATATGTCAGAAACTATTGATGTTCAGATTTCAGGATAAAAAAAAAATCTCAATTCAGAAAATAGATCCAAGCATGAAAGATTTAAAGAGGCTACAAATGCAAGTATATGAAAAAGAAAGTTTTATTTTTGATGAGGAAATATGACAAAGTATGAGACTGCCCACTCGAGGCACTGATTTTTCTTTCTGAATCTTGATGAGACTTAATTATGGTCATTACTGCATTTTGCTTTCATAGAGGTAGTATTTCTCTGAATATTACAGATAATATCCAGTTCTGCCATATCGTATAGAGTTATTTGTCTGGGATTTAGCTTGCAAAATGCAATGGTAGAGAACTAGAAAACGGCTGCCATTTTAAGTGCTTTGTAAGTGCTACAGCTTAAAGACCTGCCAAGGAAAAGTGAAGAGAAATTTAGGGAAAGCTTTGCATTCTCCTTTTAAAGTCCAACTTTGTCTTTTTATAAGTATTTTTTTATTATTATTCTCCTTTATGTCTCCAGATCTCTCTCTCTCTATATATTTTTTAAAAATATGTTTTTATTAATATTTTAGAAAGAGGAAGGGAGAGATACAAACATCCAAGAGAGAGAAGCATCAATCAGCTGCCTCCCACACGCCCCCTATTGGGGATCAGGCCTACAACCCCGGCATGTGCCGTGCCCGGGAATATAACTGGGACTTTTCAGACCATGGGATGACACTCAATCCACTGAGCCACACCGGCTGGGCCATATATATTTTAAATTCTATTTTAGAGAGATTGTTGGTTGCGTGGCAAAAAGGAGAACAAATACCTATTATTGAGGATTTCTCAGCCTTTTCACCTTTTGGCTCATGCTATGTTCCTCTGAAAACAATTTTCCTCTTGAACTTATCTCTTCTGCTGTATTAATTTTGTATTAATTATCTCCTTTTCCTTCCTGTTTTCCCACTTGCAAATACTATGCATATATACTCCTACCTGGATCACTTCCAGATCATTTGATTGTATATAAACAAGGCATACTTAAGACTGGAATGTAAATGGAGAAGGAGAAAAAAATGTTTACTTTTTTACTTTATGCTTGAAATCTATTTTAACCAAGCAGATCTAGGTATCATTTCATAGGTTTTACCTGATGCCTAACAAACTCTCAATTGTGATTTTAGCTTTCTTTTTCAGTTTGAGAATATTTATTTCTGTTTTACCTTTGATTTTTGAGTCTGTCCCATTTCCTCAGGTTTTCCTATGGTACCACCGGTGATCCACAGGCTTATCTCCATTTTCTGTCTATCATGTTTGTTACCTATCTCACATTCTCATGGTGGTTTACTTGATTCATTGAGAGTTCCATATTTCATTCACCTGTTAAGGTGAGTGGGCGTGTGTGTGGGAGGCACACTATTATGCATAGCCCCAGGCAAATTCCTGGAATTATGTGGTCAGTGGAAAATTGTAAGCCACAAGCTACTCTGTTCTCATACATTTTCTTGTCTCCTTAGCTTCCTTTGCCACCTTGACACGCAACGATGCAGTGGACCACTCTCTTCTTGAGATGTACATGGAAGGGGAAGAAGTGGGTATTGTCAACACCTGGTTGCCTCAAAACACAGGAGTTTCTGCCTTTTTTATATTTGGGGCAAGAGCCATATTCTTAAGGAATGCAGAAAGGTTGAATAGGTCTATGTTTTTCCTGTGTGACTTAGCTGTTTTGCTTTGGAAGTCAAAGCTTGTGTCAGAGGTCAACGTTGATATTTTACATTATGACCCTGTTTGGTTAATAGAAATACCTAAATCTTTTAATTTTCCTCATATCTTTTATTTCCATCTATAATATTAAGTTATCATTTGCTTATTTGCCTGTTGTCTGTCTCTCTCCATTGGAACATCAGCTCCCTGTGAGCAGGGGATCTAACTGCTTTGTTCACTGCTGGATTCTTGGTACGTATTCATTAAAAGGAAGGAAGGACATGACTGTAAATTAATTGGTGAAGACAGGGATGATTTTCAGGCTCTTTACTTCCTTGATTCTATGGTCCCAATATATATAAGTATCTAAAAATGAAGATAAATGATTTAGAAAGGTAGGGTGGATGGTTTATTTGGAATATATTGGGCTTAAGGTGCCCAAGAGACATCATGGAGATGTCCATGGGTTATTTAGATTGAAAATATGAAGCTAATGGGATAGTTTTATGCTAATGGAGAGACTGAGGATTCAGTGACATCTATATAGTATTTAGTGCATACAAAGCACTAAGCTGATTTTTGTTGCATGAAATGAGCAGTGGGCTGAAGACTTAACTCCTGTGCACTCTAATGTGGAACTAAGAAAATTATATTTTTATATAATTATGTCATCTGAGCTAAGAAAACTAAGAGTGTGGACAAACATTGGATGTTAACGAGTGCTGGAGTAGACATAAAGTTCTAGAGATGGAGATTTCTCTCCAGCAGCTACGTTTTCATATTTCAAGGAGGAGGGTGGGGTACAATCCCTGGAACCATCTGTTTGTAATTGAAAGAATTACAGAACATTAGGGAGAAAAGGTTTATCTCAGTTTTTCTGGAGGGGGAGTGGTAGCAGTTTCTATTTAAGCTCTCAGATTCATAAATTCAGATTATTCTGCCCCTGTGCTAAAGAAAAAGTTATTTGTGGATGCAGGGGTACACCTGTCTACCCTTGTAGCACTTTGAAGGAAGACAATGGGTCTTGGGGAACCAACATATTTGTTGCTGTAAAGTAATAATACTATGACTTTGATGCAAAAATCTAATGTTTCATTTTAGGACAAAATAAACAAACATGGATATTAAAAACATTGGCTAGTAGTTATATACCAACAAGAGGAAAAAGAACAGAAGATTGAGAACTAGAAAAGGATGATATCTTAGATGATAACTGTGTTTTCAAGTATTTAATGAACCCAGCTAGTGTGGCTCAGTGGTTGGGCATTGATGCATGAACCAAGAGGTCACTGGTTCAATTCCTGGTCTGGGCACATGCCCAGGTTGTGGGCTCGATCCCCAGTAGGGGGCGTGCAGGAGGCCACCAATCGATGTTTCTATCTCTCTCTAAGAAAAAAAGAAAAGAAAAGTATTTAATGAGCTCCCAGGTAGAAGATGGATTTAATCTACATTGTAGAGGGCTGTATAAAGATCAATTGTCACACATTACTGGAAGGTAAGTTTTGGTACAAAAAAGGAAAGCATTTTTATCAAAGTTTTCAGTAAGGAACCACTGTCCCTTAGACTAAGAGAAATAGTATGTTGCAATGAAAAGAATACTGAACCAGGAAAAGGACAATGCTTGGGATTTTTTTTTCATTACTCATTACCATGTTGTTTGGGGCAAACATGATCATATTTGAATTTCTGGTTTCTCATCCTTAATCTGTCTACTTAACAGGACTGTCCTGAAGATCAATCAGGTACATTCATTTGTAAATTTTTAAATGCCAAATGTATCTTAGATAAATTCTCCTGAACTAAAGATTTAAAGCAGAGACTAGGTGGCCATCTATCAAATCATCTTGGATGTCTGACATTCTGATAACTGCAACCCTTGATATTTGAATGCAACCTCACGGGGGACCCCAATAAGAACCACCCTGAGTCCAGTCAATCCCCAGAACCCTGAGAGACAATAACTAATTGTTCTAAATTGAGATGTAGTGCTACGTAGCAATAGATTATGTACTTCGATGCATTTCTGTGTGAACTGGGAATATACAAGAAACTAAACTACCTGAAGATTCCCAAGGCTAATCATCCTGGTATGTTTGGCTAAAAGTATATTGTTTGTTGCTATCACACATTTAACTGTAACTTTTAAAATTTTATGTGCTAGAGTGCTTATTTGTTTTAAGCCTCCACTCAGTTCTCTGCGGGACAACTGCACTGTGACTCCAGCTCCCCCAAAGGACATAACTCAATGTTCCTTTCCGAAGCCATTTATGCTGCCGGGGAGTGCTGCAGATATATTGCATAGGGAGAACACATGGGTTCCCATACAGAATTTTCTTTGTTTAAGAACATAAAATTACATTAAGAAAAAGAAATACATTTCCTATCCTTTGAGAGGTTTCATAAGCACCTGAGAATTGCATGAGAATATGATCTTGTTTTTGAGAAAATGGTATATTTTGGGCATACTTTTCCTAAAGATTGAATGCTAATGTTATTTCACCATAGGACACAGTCATTTATCAGCAAGGAGCCAATATGTGATAATAATAGAAATATACTTTAATTTGTTAGAATTCTTATATATATGTGAATAAAATTAGAGTATTAAAGTGAGGAATAATGTTAGGCAATAAGTTTAATCCCTTCATTTTCCAAATAAAGACAATGGAGGCTAGGGGTTAAAGTGGGTTGCTCATGGGCATTTACCTAGTTGGTGGCAGAATCTAGGTTCTTCAGTTTCTGCCCACTATTCATTATATCACTTCTGTCTTGGGAGACCTCTCTGGGGTAAATACAGAAGCACTTCTTTGTTTAGTTTTACAATGAGTGAATTAAGGCAAAATATCATTATGGTTGAGTTATTTAATTAAGGTCAAAAAGGCAATTTAATGCCAATGATACATCAGATAAGGGGTTAATTTCCAAAATATATAGAGTGATCATACAACTCAACAAAAGGAAGACAAAGAACCCAATTAAAAAATGAGCAGAGGACCTAAATAGACACCTCTCCAAAAAGGACATACAAATGGCCAAGAGACATTTGAAAGAATGCTCAATGTCACTAATCATCAGAAGGATGCAAATTAAAACAACTATAAGGTATCACCTCACACCTGCCAGAATGGCCGCCATCAACAAATCATCAAATAACAAGTACTCCAGTGCTGGCAAGAATGTGGAGAAAAGGGGACTCTAGCACACTGCTAGTGGGCATGCAGACTGGTGCAGCCACTAGGGAAAACAATATGGTGTTTCTTCAAAAAATAAAAAAATGGAACTGCCATTTGACCCAGTGATCCCACTTCTAGGAATATATCCTAAGCCCGAAACACCAATTAGAAAGAATACATGTACTCCTATGTTCATAGCAGCACTATTTACAATTGTTAAGATCTGGAAACAGCCCAAGTGTCTAACAATAGATGAGTGGATGAAAAAACTGTTGTACATATACACAATGGAACACTATGCAGCTGTATGAAAGAGAGATCTCTTATCCTTTGAGATGACATGGAAGGACCTGGAGACTATTATGCTAAGCGAAATAAGCCAATCAGAGAAAGACAAATACCACATGATCTCACTTATTGATGGAATATAATAAACAAAATAAGCTGATGAACAAAATAGGTGCAGAGACATAGAAAGGAGTATGGTTCAGACTGACAAATCTCAGAGTAGGGGGGTGGGGGAGGGAGGGATGAAACAAACCAAAGAACTTATATGTATGTATGTGTAACCAATGGACATAGACAACAAGGCTGGGAGTGGGGAGTGGGATGAGGAGGAGGGTGTCTGGGGGAGGAAAGGAGAAACATCTGTAACAAAAATAAATTAATAAGAATTGCATAAAAAGAGCAATTTAAAACATAACCCCAAGCACTCTTAAGATCCCTTATCATCCCCGCTGCTCCTGGGAATTTACCCAAATGAAAACATGCAGCCACATAAAAGTTTGCACATGAATGTTGATGGAATTACTCATAATAGTCAAAAAGTGGAAGTAACCCAAATGCCCACCTACTTATGAGTAAATAAAGTACGATATTCTGTATCATGGAATATGCAGCAATAAAAGGAATGAAGTAGCAATATATTCTATAACATGGATGAGTCTTGAAACATGCTAAGTGTACAATGCCGGATGCAAAAATTCACATATTTTATGATTCCACTGATGTAAAATATCAAGAATGGGCAATTCCATAGAGTCAGAAAGTAGATTAATGGTTCCCTAAGGCTGGAGGTGGGGAGGGAATGCAGAATATGGGTGACTAATAAAGGGCATGAGACCTCTTTTGGAGTGATAAAAATGTTATAACATTGATTGTGGTGATATTTGGACAACTGTGTGAAGATACCATTGAATTACACACTTTAAATGGGTCAATTTTATGGCATGTGAATTATGTCTCAATAAAGATGTTACCAAAGAGAGAGGAATACAGAGAGAGAGAGAGAGAGAGAGAGAGAGAGAGAGAGAGAAAGGAAGAGGGAGAGAGGGACAGAAGAAAACAACTACTCTTCATCATGATTTAGGAGGTCAGAATAAGATTTTAAAATGGCACATTCTAGATCACTGAAATATGCCAGCTAAATAACTCTATTCAAGTGAGATGGAAATGACTTAATGCTTGTGATTTATTCTTTTTTTTTTTTTTTTACCCTCACCTGAGGACATTTTTGCATTTATCTTCAGATAGAGTGGGAGTGAGAGAGGGGGAAGAGAAAGAGAAAAACATCGATGTGAGAGAGACACATCGACTGGCTGCCACCTATATGACTCCAACCAGGGTCAAGGATGAACCGCAACCAAGGTACGTGCCCTTAGCAGGAAAGGAACCCGGGACTCTCTGGTCTGTGGGCGGACGCTCCAACCACTGAGACAAACTGGCCAGGGCTGTGATTTATTCTTGACGTGGTTCAGATTTTCCTAAAGCAGTATTTGCCAAGGGATGGTAAGCATTCTCTTGACGGCACATATAATGATTTTAATTAACATAAAATTAATTAATTAATGCTAGTATTCTATTTGTGATGTTAATATAAAGTTTTTTTCTTGAAATATATTAATTTGAGTTAAAAGAAAATTACTGTAAAGAAAATATACAGCTAATGGTACAGTTGGTATGAAGATGTAGTAATGCTTATGAAGGTGGTCTATGAACAATGGGCTTTTGGGAAACTTTGGTCCAGAGGAAAACGTCTCCTGCCAAAGCTTAGGTTCTTCCCTAAACTTCTCCAGCAACAGTAAGCTTTTTGTTACCTGAATGGGGGGCCTACCTGTGTGTGGGTGGATGGCTCAAGGTCATTTGTTCTCAAACCAGTTGGCTTAAAATGGCAAATCATTAGTGACTCACTTCTATGTGAAGAACCCTGTCTCATATTTAATTCAGTGATATAGTGAAATGAATAGGGACAGATGAACTCAAGGAATTTAGATTTGAATATTTGTTGTGTGATTTTTGGGGGCCCATAACAATATATTTGTGTCTGTGTTTCATTTGTGAAATGGAAATACTATGATTTGTTTTAATAATGTGGTTGTATGGATTAACTAAACAATGTAAGTGACATATATCACCTGAAACAGAGTAGATGATTTAAGACTAGTTTCCTTCCTTTACTGTAGGTCATACAATCACATGTCGTGGAATAGAGTGAGAAGTTAATTGACTATGTTATTCTCTCAGGAAGATACATGTTAAGGGCCTTTCCAAGTAATATGCAGTTACTGGTCAGCCATACTCCAGAGGCAATTAACACATTTGATGGACAAAATCACTTTCAAAAGACTTTTCTAACTCTGCAGTTCTGATTTCTATTCTAGACATCCTGGTTGTTTTGCAGAATTTGTGTGTGTGTGTGTGTGTGTGTGTGTGTGTGTGTGTGTGTCTGGTGACTGTATCTTCTCTGAATAAAGACTGGAAGATAACCGAGGGAATTATTTTGGAGTCCCAGATACTTTCTACAAGAGGAAGCTTGTTCCTATGAGCCTGGTAGTTTGGTATATTTATAGATGAAGTAGAAATGACTTCCCCTTATGTACCATTGGACTATTCATATGTAATAGATAACTGGGTCTTTATTCAGTACACAATGTGAGATGGTAGACAGATCATGGGCTTTGCAAATATACATCCTTGCATGTACCTGCTAGCTCTAAGTTTTATTAGCTTTATGACCACTGTAATAGTTTGTCTCTCTTAGTCTCAGAGTTCTCTTTGATGAAAAAAGAAGATAAAGGAAGAAAGCTAGGGGGTGAGAGGGGAAGGAGGGAAAGAAGGGAAAAGGAAAAAAAAGGAGGGAAGGAAGGAGATTAATATCTTTTTCACCAAAATGTTTTGAGAATAAATCAAAATGAGGTAATTTGGGAGATAATTAGAGTAGGCACTTAGTAAATACAGTATGTATTCTGCTTTTTCTTTTCTTCCCTTCTCTCTTTCTTTTAACTGATTTTGGAGTTTAAAAGACTTTATTACATAACTGATCTACATAGACATTATGGGTAGAGATTACAAAAGTGGTAAAGGTATAGTTCTTGTCCTTAAGGGTGATTACAACTTAGAACACACAAAAATATGTTTAAAATATATTCGATTGCAGAGCAATGGTGAGGGACTGTACATAAAAGCTCATAAAAATTCTTCTAAGTATCACTGAGAAGCTTCCAGTGAAAGAGTCTTCTTTCTCCTTTATCATCTTGTTACAGTGACATTTCAGTCAATATATTTTTGGCTTGATAATGCATGGTTTTATCCTCAGGCAGTGCATACTATTTCACTGGAGAACTTGTTACATTTAAAGAAACACCCAGATGGGGGCTACATTATTGTCATTTTATAGATGAGGGAGTTAAGTCTCAGTGAGGTAAAGTAACATGTCCAAAGTCATCTAAGGAGGACGGGAGCACTTGGACTCTGTTCTACCCAACCCTAGAGACTTGATTCATTGTCACCATGTGTTAGAGCCTCTCCAGGACTTGAAGAAAGTAAGGGGAGCAGGTTGTTCGACAGAGAGCATGTATGAAGGGTACTCCTCTGGCTTCTAGAAATGACTCAATAGAAGCCTTAGCAGGTTCTGGAGGGAAAGACATTAGACAACTTGGCACATTTAGAGTAGAGAGATGGGATAACTATCCGCAGCTACTGGAACAATTTGGGAATGTCTCTGACTCCATGTTTAAAAGAACAAAGCACACATTAGTCTGGATGCTTGATTCTGCAATAATTAACTTACTTTTGTTTCATAGGTTGTGCAGAAACAATATACAACTGTGCCACGGCTTTCCTTTTTCCTCTTCTTATTAAAAGCTCGGCAGTCAAAGTGGTTAATATCTCTGCACATGTGCACATGGAACCCAGCCCTTCCCATTTGCCTATGCAAAGAGCCATCGTGATGTGAGGTAAGGAAAATGTGAACAGACTTTTTATCTTTTAAGTGTTGAAGGGAATGGCTCAGTTTCTGTGAAAACGTCCATTATGTTTAGAGTGATTTTCAGCATAATGCAGAGAATGCATGATTTTTACTGCTTTTTAAACATTTGCAAGATGGATACTGTTTAAAAAATATTGTGATAAAACCACACATAGGGAATGATGGGATGTGGTGGTCTGTGTGGTGAGTGTAGGGGGCATATGGGATTATTTCTTTAAGTGAAGGCTGGCCTAGGCAAAGTACTAATTGGGTAAAGTTTGTCTTTGGGGACATTTCTTTCTCTCCTTTTTTGAGTCTCTCTCCTACTCCCCGGAATGCTATTCCTTCACGAAACTGCTCAGAGTAGCTTACTCCCTTGAGTTTTATCCATACATCAAACACTGCCCTCTGACTCCAATTCCCAGAACCACGCTCAATTTTGTAGGAACAAGAATACTAAAAAAGAGCCTATTTCTTTTATTTCAAGAGAAGCAAACATGTGCCCAGCCTTGCCATGTAACGGAGGGCCCAGGCCAATGGCATGAGACCACCTGGGAATTTGTTTAAAATGCAGAACCCTGAGTTCCATCTCAGGCCGATGGAATCAGACTCTGCATGTGAACACGATTCTCAGGTGATTAAAATTGGGAAGCTCTGCTCTGGAGACTCAAAGTTCTTCTATGGGAAATAAAATTCAGGGCACAATTCCCTAAGTATCATGTCTGAACCAATTCCATGTGATCTTGACATGTGCTGGAGTCTGAGGTCAATGTGCTCAGTTCAGGAATCTCTGGGTTAAATGAAATTAAACAGGCAATTAGAACAATGAAAATATTAATATGCTACCGGCTGCCATGTTTGAGCCCTTATATGAAGGCACACTTGGAAAGTTCTCTCATTTATTTTTCACCATAATTCTACGAGGAAAGTACAATACGTGTCTCTATTTCACGTGGGGAGTAACTTAGCTTCAAGAAGTTAAATATGTGGCCCAAGGCCGCGTAGCTGGTGAAGTGGAGATTATGTCGAAACCCAGGCGACCTGACCCCGGAACCCAAACGAATGTTTTGAGCCTACTGAAAGTTCTAAGAGCTTCTAGAATTCTAATATGCTTTATAAACCTGTAAACCACAAGTACAGTTAAGGTTTCCAAAGTGAATTTGGCCACGGAACCCAAACTTTTGAAAGGATGGAAGAACTTTCTAGAAGAAACTCCACAGAACATCTGGGAGCTGTGTCCTTTGGTGCCAGCTTCACAGGTGGCGAAGGGCCTGGTAACACAGTGAGGCAGGTCAGCAAGCACTTCCCTTGGGCACCGAAGGGCCTGACGTTCTCTGACTGGCCTGGGAGGGGTACATGGAGATCTCGCTATTACAATCGTCCATTTCGTTTAAGCACTGGAAAACATTTTCTTTTGTTTCAGCCTTGATTTCCAACCCTCTGTCCTGTTTCCAGTAAGCAGCAGGCCCTAGATTCTCTTTCTGAACATGGTGATGAGCCAAAGTGGGTTTTCTGAAGCTCACATTTTGTTTCAAGTCTCATTTTTAAGCTTCAGATTTGGTATGACTTTTGCTTTCTTCCCTGGGCTGGATATTCTGTTTTCGCCTTCATATTTACTTGCTACCCACCTCCTCCTTGCTTGAGGCCTCCATATCCAGCCTCTATGGATGGCATTGATGGGACACCCTTGCCCTCCAGCTTATGGTTGGATTTGACCAATGGGCATCTGATGGTCAGAGTGGGGCTGGATAGAGAGATCAGGTTACTCCTTCTCTTGGCTCTCTGCCTGCTTGGCTGCAATGCATCTCTCTACCAAATGGCACAGCTCTGGGTGGGTGGCTCTTTCTCACAGCTTCCGATGACCCCAGGCTCCTTCGGGTTCAGGGGTGCGAATGGACCCCTCCTCGTAGGGCGATTCACTGCCCCTTGTTGGTTTCCCTTCATTCTTCCCACAGATCTCTAAGAGGTCCTTTGTTAAACTGATCAACTTCACCATTTGGTTATGCCATTTGTTTCCTGCCTGGATCTCGACTGACATATAAATAAAAATATAATCAGGTTTATTTAAATGAAGATGTTTTTAAAATTATTTACTTCTGATATTGCTTAACTTCTTCCTCATCTCTGCCTTCATTTCCTGAATCTTCAGTTAAAAGCAGTGTTCCAGGAAATGTACCCTGTTTCTCCACCGGCTTCTTCCAGGTATTTCCAAGGGTCTTGTGAGTACTCCACGTGGGGGACGCTGTGAGATGAATATGAATGTTCACGCCTGAGCGAAACGCATCCAGCAAAGAGCACAGCCCCGAGGTGCTAATTTCTTCTCATCAGAAACACAGAGAAGCATGGTGAGGGCCACTGTCCAGAGAAGAACCGCAGTGACCCACAGCCATGGGGTGGCCTGGGGGTGAGGGACAGGGTGGAGGCCATGGTCCTGAGGAAAGAAGACTGCTGTGGAGAAAGAAAAGAAAAGAAAATTCCTTTCCTAGCAAGTGCCTCTGGCCCCAAGCAGGATGACAATGTGGATGCTAAGCTATACGATGCATTTCTATTTCCGAGAGATGTCAACTTTAGAGCATCTCTGAGTCCAGGCCGAGGCTGTCAGAACTGAATACCCCTTCTGGGGACAGGACAGCTGGACCAGGTCAGATACGCTGCTGTGCCAGGGTGTGAAACGAGCAAAGGGAACTGACAAAGAAGTAAAAGGCTTTTTGAATGGAGGGTGAGTTCCTGAGAGAGGCAGGTCTGGGAGAATGACTTTCTCCCAAATACCATAAACACCAATGGTTGTCTGAGCTCAAGGATTAACTAGAGCCCCTGGAAAATGACAAGTGGACTCTTTGCCTTGTTAATAAGGATGACTGCCAGGACAGTAGCTTTCATCTGGATCCAAAGAAAATAAGAAAAAATGGGAGCTAGAGTTTCTTTCTTTTAAAAAAAATTTTTCCCCCCTTTATTGATTTTAGAGAGAGAGGAAATGAGAGGGAGAGAGAGATAGAAACATCGATGAGAGAGAACATCAATTGGCCTCCTCCTGCATGCCCCACACTGGGGATCTGGCCCACACCCGGGTATGTGTCCTGACTGGGAATTGAACTGGTGACTTTTTGGTGCATAGGTCGATGCTCAACCACTGAGTCACACCAGCTGGACTAGAGTTTCTTAAACAGATACTGCATCCCACACTTAAACATAGTAGTGTCATTTTAATCTCCTGACAGAATTTTTTTCCCCCCTCTGTATTTCATATGTGAGGAAACTGAGGATCAAATTTTACTAGCAGAGGGTCGGGAGACCAGCGTCAGAGCCGTTCACACTCAGCGTGCTGGAATCCAGAGCCCACCGTACCGGGCATCCTCCTCCCAGGCCCAGAGAGGCCACCTTCCCGTCTCATCATGGATGGAGGGATCCGTGGGAAGCAGTCAGCATAACCATGGAGTGGCAATAATTCAGACAATTAAGAAAAACTAATTCACATACCCAATGCCTGAAGGAAGAGGTCTGTGAAGTAGAAAGAGGAAAAAATTGAGGAACTCCCCGAAAGAGACAGTTTTAAGCTCGCCATTTGTGGCCAATGAAGTTAATAAGGTGAAACTCCATATTTTAAACTTACATTAACCATATGTATTACACAGTTATACCCACAGCTCCCTCCCACTCCAGCAAATCTTAGTTGAGCATCAGAGTATGTTTAAAGTACTGGGCCCCACCACACAATGATTACATTGAGAAAGCCGGTCTCAGATTTACTGTGCAAGGAAATCACTCGGGAGTGACAGTTAAAACACAGACTCCTGGGCCCCACCTCTAGACATTCTGATTCATTGGTGTTTATGGTATTTGGGAGTAGAACCCAGGGATGTGCCGTGCAGCAGCCACCAGGTGACTGACGGGGGTTGATCACCTACTGGAAGCATTGGCTTTGAGGCACCTCGGACCTGAAACCTGACCGAGGAAAAGTGACCTCAGCAGAAAATAGGGATCCATGCCAGACGTGGAAATAAAGCTGGTTTTGAAAGTCTGATGAATAGAACTCTGCACTTTTTTTTTCCACCCATTTTTCTCATTCTCTGCTTCGTCTCCAGTTTACTCCTTTGTCAATTCACTCTTGTATCATTTAATAGACTTGGTCACTTGGGTTCTTGAGAATACTCTTTTTTTAGCCACTACCTCACCCAATCTGATATATCCTGAAAGGTAACCTTCCCATACTCATATCATAATGCCATTCTTTAAAAAACACACACACACACACACACACACAATCTTCAAGTGTTGTTAATGATTTTAAAATGATTTTTCAATGATTTTAATGATTAAGAGTTAAAGGCCTATCTCCGTGACATAGAATGTAAAGTTCTCTGAAATCTAACCCCTCCTTATTTTCCAGAATAATTCTTCTGCATCCTATATAAAGTTGTCTCTAAAGAACATACATGCATAGCCCATGGACACAGACAACACTGTGGTGAAGGCCAGAGGGGGGAAGGGAGGGATCAGGGTGGAGGGGGTCAAAGAGGGGGAAAATGGGGGACATCTGTAATAATGTCAACAATTAAAAAAATAAAAAAGGAGTTCAAGTCCAGTCTCCTTGACAGGGAATGTAAAGTTCTCTGAAGTCCAGCCCCTTCTTATCTTCCAGGATAATTCTCCTGCATGAATTCTGCAAGATAAGATTGTGTCCTCTTTCTCAGCAAGTGCACTGTGAGCAACATTCTTCCCTGCCCTTGCTAATACTGCAGTGACAGGGAAGGACACGCCTCGTGTCTTCTCACGTGTCTACCTTGAGGCATGGAGGAGGGGCTGTGAGAACTAGGTATGCTGGTAAAGGCTTAACAATCAGCTCTCTTTGGGGGAAAAAAAGTTCTGATTTCCAGCATTTGCCAATTTTCATGGTGCCAATACTCCCAATATGGCTGATTTCAAGTCACCAATGCTGTGGCCCTGGAAGTGGGGTTTGGAGGTGCTGTGTACGGTGATCCCCTCTGAGCCTAGTGAAGCGAACTCCAGCACACCACGGGGACTGGCGGTTACTCCCTCTGATTTCACACATCATGGTGCTGTCTGGCTGTAGGGGAAGCTCAGCTTGTCTTTCCTGCCATGAGTGGAGGGGTGACTAGCTTGATTGCCAAAGTCATTCAGCCCCAGGGCCGGGGTTTCTGGCCTGATGGCCTTTGTCCTGGGCGATGCTCAGTGTTCCACTAGCAGCTGCTCAGATCCAATTGGTGACTTATGCCATCTGCACTCTTAGTACTCTCAAGGCTCGGTGCCCCTTCCTCATCAGCGGAATTGCCTCCACTCAGCCATTGCTGGGACCATCGGCTCTGTGTTCAGCCACGTGGTGCACTTGCCTCTTGGCTCCTCCTCGGTCCCCCAAAGGCTTCCCCACTGCGAGCCTGCAGCTCCCGACTCAGCCCGCTGCCAAGGACTGCCTGGGTGCCAGCAGGGACTTTAGCTCTAATCCAGGGAGCTGAGGGGGCTGAGGGGCAAAGTCTATGACCTTCTCTCTGTGCAATCTCTTCCTTCATTTATTTCTTTTCCTCCATGTAGGTAGGGTCACACTAGTCGCAGAGATTGTCTAAGAGAACTAGAAAGCTCCCCAGTCTTCAGCTGACAAACTGAAGAGTGGGTGCTGGTGCTCTGGGCCCCCTAACCTGCTTGCTTGTTCCTTAACCATCAACATTCTCCTCTCTGAGGTTCCAACTTTGAGAGGTTAGCAGAATATATATCCTTCTCTATCCTCCCCCTTTCTCCCTCCCCCGACTTTTATTTTTCTTGCCAGAGGCCCCCTGTTTCCATTTCCTTTCAGGAGATCACTTTTCTCATATTGTGTGTAGTCCCTAAAAACACTGAATAGAAAGAAATACACCGTGGTTGGCGAAAGTAGGTTTACAGTTGTGAGTCCACGAAACCCAGTTTATTCTCCTATTATTACTTACTGTTTCTTTGTATTACAACTGTAACCTCCTTTCGCCCACCCCCAGATGGATAAACAAACAAGCACGCTATTTCCTCCCCAGGTACAATCGAAGTGATGTGACTAGCAAACAAAATGACAAAATTTGTAACGCCATTAAGTTTTGACCTCAGAACTCATGAGAACATTGATTATTCTCAGGCTGGCTTATACTCTTGAATGGGTTTGATTCGACCCATTGATAATTGTACTGCATTTGATATTTTTCAGGCTCTCAGGGTGTCTGCTAGATGCTACACGCTTCGCATACTGGAATACTGCATTTCCCAGGATGCACTTATCTCCAGGCAAGAGCGATGTCTCTGTTGTGACAAGTGGCAAGGATTCGGGCGATCTGGCTTTCTAATCCTGTGATCAAGCCAAAAGTCTAAATTCCGAGACTCCAGGGTTTAAAACAGAAGCACAGATGAGTCAGCAGTTACTCTGCCGGTGATTCTCCCGGGGAGAAAACGTTGAACAACTGGGTAGGACTTGTTCCTTCAGGGTCTTAAATATTTAGGGGGGTAATCTTCTCTCTGGGTGTCGCTAAATTATTTAAACTCAATTGGCCTGCCCCGTGGTCTGTTCTCTCCACAGGATTTGAAAGCTCGACTATTTCCTTCTCACAAGCGGGTAGGTTTACAGCTTCTTCGGAACGACAATTACCTAAAGCATTATGTTGATTATAAAGCACATCAGTTACAGGGTCACCAAGGCAGGGAAGAGGGAGGGTGTGAGGAGTTCCGGCTGCTGGTGGAACTGGAGAGCGGATTCTGTTTTCTGCCTCTACCCCTTCTGCTAAGGCGAGGAGTGAGCTTGCCTTGGAAGCCATGCACATTGTGGCTGCCGAAACTGACCCCGGGTCCCTATAGGAGCGTGATCCCGGGTCCCTATAGGAGCGTGATCCCGGGTCCCTATAGGAATGTGATCCCGGGTCCCTATAGGAATGTGATCCCGGGTCCCTATAGGAATGTGATCCCGGGTCCCTATAGGAGCGTGATCCTGGGTCCCTATAGGAACGTGATCCCGGGTCCCTAAAGGAATGTGATCCCGGGTCCCTATAGGAGCGTGATCCCAGGTCCCTATAGGAGCGTGATCCCAGGTTCCTATAGGAATGTGATCCCGGGTCCCTATAGGAGCGTGATCCTGGGTCCCTATAGGAACGTGATCCCGGGTCCCTACAGGAACACGCTGGCCTTTCCCACCCACGCAGGCTGTAGCTGGCGGCCAGGGCTTCCGACTGCCTTTGTCCTGCATGCCTCCAGGTTGTTTCTGTCTTGACACACAGGACTTCTTTTATTTTGATGAGAGAAAAAATAGAAGGGGCTGAGACATGCGGGCAGGACTTGGAACATTTTAGGGGCTGACGTTTGATCCAAGGATTCTATTATTCAATGTGGAACCCTCCCAACGTGGGACTGAAACCAGCACGTGAACTCTGCTCTGAGGTCACCTCCACGTCTTTCCCATCAGGTCACTAGGTCACACCTGCATAGCCAGGTATAATCAAAGGGATATGAGCAGAAAATAAAACGTTTCATGTCATTAATCCTTCACGACAGAACTCAGCAGAAAAATGGAACCTCCAGTCCCTCAACATTTCTCAATACAGTCCTCGGGCTACCACGGATACTCATCTTAGGTGGACCCAGGTACCCGGTTTCAGGTATACCTGTTCCACTCTGGGGTATTTCTTCTGCTGCACTGATGCGGCAGAAATAAAGGGATGCTGCTTTTTTTCTCTTTCATGAGGTTATTAGTCACTTGATCTGTGGTCACAGTAGTTACTGCAACCAATTCTCTTGCCTTAGGTGGTTATGGCCGCTTTAGTCCTGTAATAATTAGATTCTCTATTATTCCAGACCTGTGTGCTGCCCCTTCCCCGTGGTGATCTGAACACAGTATTCGCACATAAATTTCTGCTGAGCAAATTAGGTGAAGTGAAGTGGGGAGAAAACTGGCAGAAGGGACGTTTTTTTTTTCTTCAGTCCTTAAAACAGGGAACAATTTGTCCCCTGAATGAGACCATTGTCTAGGAGGCCCCCATGGCTAAGCTCATTAGAAAGTAAAGCCAGAAGCACATCATAAACCAGGTAAGAGTTCTCAGTGTGGTCCTTGGAACCGTGTCAAGTAGAGACTCACAAAACAAGGTTGGGGACCAAGATGAGAAACCTACATCCACCTTGCTCTGTGGGTGTATTTCTCCACTCTAGTGGGGGAAAAATACTTAAAGGAAGAACATCGATAGAAATGTTTTCTTTCAGGAGCTATCCTTATTTATTAATCTTGAAAATAAGAATTGTCCTCTCTGTAAAGACTTTTAGAAATGGGATGGTTGATAATGTGTAAAGGAGTCACGAGTATGTTTTATTAAAGAAAAGATGCACTGAATTCTACTCTGTTATGAGAAAAGGAGCAAAAGGAACAAGAATAAACACAGCCACAGAATGTAGTTTAGGGGACATCATTGGGATATGTGGATGCATGCAATGGAGTGGGTGTTTTGAATATAAAAACATCAGAGCCAAATCAAGTCAAGTGTTTACAGGGTGATGAACAGCTTCTGCTATCATAATAGGGGAGAGGAATTAGGTATTGGTATTGACTGTACAAGATTCTTAAATAAGATGTTTCCATGACTTCTTCAAAATAATTTAAAGCAGAGTGATACAAATCATCATGTATGTTTGTTCTAAGCTGTCTGGGGGCTACCTGAAAAATCGGCAGAAATAATTCATTTCTGTTTTGCTTAACTTGGAACTCAGGGCAGAAACGCAGTGGACATCACCCCAAAACATTATAAGGCAAACGGACAACCTGCAGCCACTGGGACAATATATTATGGCAGAGACAATAGTCAGCCTTAAACTTGGGGGTCAAATATGGGGAAAGGGTTTCTCTGGGAAATTAGAGCATTCAAATGCTCCCGTGTATACTTGAGAATTTATATATATATACACATGCCCAGGGATGGATGCATGCTCAGAAAATATCTGAAAAAACCCTAAGCTTTCGTCTTTGTGGTCTTTATGCTCAGTGCAAGCAGAAAATTAAGGCTAAGTGAGGCAGAGTTGAAAATGGCCCACCTGAGTGGTATTGAAAGAATGCCTCAGGACAGAGACTGTCTTCAAAGCCGGGGAGAGGTGTTTTTAAGCTCCTAGTATTCAAGGAAACCTCTTTCAAAACACTAGCTGAACACAAGCTAAAAAACAAAAAAAGCTTTTAGTGACCACACATGCAAAGGAATATAGCCTTTGCAAAAGTAGATTAGAAATGACTAATGAAGTGGATGACTGAGCACTTAAAATACCCACAGATAACATCATTAATAGTGAAAGATGAAAAGTTTTCCACCTAAAGATCAGGAACTACACAATGATGTCTACTTTAACTGCTGCTGTTCAACACTGTACTGGAAATTCTAGCCATACGAAATGATTTTTGAGGTGCAAACAACTTTAGATGTTGAGAAGGACTTCTTGGGTGCTACATATATTATATTTCTTGACTCAGGTGTTTTTCACACAGGTGGGTTTACTGTGAATAATTCATGAAGCTATACCATTGTGATTTGTGCATTTTCATATCTAAGATTTTAATTAAAAAGTTAAAACATATACCATGGAATAAAAAATTGACATGACCCTGGCAGGTTTTGCTTAGTGGTTTAGAGCATCAGCCCACGGACCAAAAGGTCACGGGTTCTATTTCCAGTCAAGGGCACATACCTGGGTTGCAGTTTCGATCCCTGACCCTGGTGGGGGTCGTGTGAGGCAACCAATTGACGTGTCTCTCTCACATCGATGTTTCTCTCTCTCCCTCCTTCCCTTCTACTCTATCTAGAAAATCAATGGAAACATATCCTTGGGTGAAGATTAAAAAAAAAATTCACTGGAGGGGGTGATATAGGCTAGAGGAAACTTCTGATCTAAATGTACATTATTAGCTTGGCTGTTTCTTCATCTATAATTTTTTGAGCATGTGGTGAGGAAATGACTCTTTCTTTCCCAAAAGATTGGCTTATAAATCATTATCCACTCACTTACCTATGCTGATTTTTTTTCTCATTAATGTCTGAGAGTCTGAATATGTGGAGAAGAAATTTTTCTAATTGTACTTTGATTAATGCTGAATTTATTAAACTGTGTGCGTTTGACGTGCCCTTGCCATTTTGGAAAACATTTCTGTTTTCTAGCATTAATATGATAAACCCAGAACCGTTCTGTTATTTTTTTGGGTCAAGTCATGGAATCAAGTGCTTTACAAGGTCCCCATTGATTATCCCAGTTCCACATATTATGTTTCTTAACTCTCCTTTTAAAAAATAATTACTAAAAATGTTTTTATTGATTTTTAGAGAGAAAGGAAGGGAGAGGGAGAGATAGATAGAAACATCATTGAAAGAGAAACATTGGTCGGCTGCCTCCTGCTCACCCCCTAATGGGGATCAAGCCCACAACCTGGGCATGTGTCCTGACTGGGAATCCAACCAGCGACCTCTTGGTGCATGGGCTCATGCTCAACCACTGAGTTATACCAGCAAGGCTTAACCCTACTCTTTTAGGACAAGGCTTCTTCAACCACTAAGCTTTCTTTTACCCCGATAATTTACAAAAAGGCGATCAAAGCCAGTATGGAGGAGCATAGAATATCCCTGCTATTGTGATACGGAGGGCAGAAAAGTTGAGGGCATGTACAAGGTGTAGAAGGCATATTAACATTCTAGCAGAACTGTGTAGCTAGACACATTTTAATGAGCACTGTTATTTGCAAAAGCACTGTGAACGCTGATTTTAAAAGCTCAGGGTTACTAAACAACTGCTATGCCCCTTTCTCCTTTGTCCACTAACACTGGAGCACATACCCACGTAGGAGAATATTAGAAATTAATGACCCTCATAGTCATAGTGAGTAGATTTGAACTGATCCTATTTGCTATCAAATCTGTTCTACTTCAGTATGACCTATGTCTTTTAATTATCATGTCAGCCACCTGTCAGCCAGTGTTACTGACTGTAGCATCTGTGACTTTCTTTCCTTTCTCTCTATTATAACATAGCAGTTGGAGCCAAACAAATCTGGGTTCAAAATCTAAGTTTGCCAATTACTAGCTGTGACCTTGACATGTTATGTATCCTCTTGCTTTCTTTATCGGCAAAATATGGGATAATAATAATCTTCATTTTGTGGAGTTGTTCATAGAATCAAAGGATGAAATGAATGCATCTGATAATCGGGAAATGCATAGGAAATGTTGCTAATTGTTACTATGATTATTAAGTGCCACTGATTCTAGCTTAAACTTTCTGTTATTGTTGCACATGTCTCTCTGTTCATGCTAGGACTGTCCTGATTTAGGTCTGGTCTTCCTGCTGCCCTGGACTCTTAAAGAGCTAATCCAATGTACTCATTTTACCCACTTTTATTCCATATCTTTCGCTGTTCCCTTTAAAAACCTTTAATGACTTCAAGTTTTCCAGAAAACCAGGTGGAATTATCTTAAGCTAGCATTTTAGGCTCCTAAAGTTTTGAATGAATGTTCCTTTTCAATTCACTTTGGTCTCAATCTGCTCTTGAGACCAGGTGTGTGGTCTTAGATCAGCCACTAGACTTGGCAGTGAGGTTGCCTACTCTCAAAGTTCACTATGAGGATTGTTTCATTTATTTCCTGGAAGTTCTGAAGCCCCGTTAGTTGGCCGAGTGGCCTTGGGAAAATCAACAGACTTGCCTGTGCTTTATTTTACTTATCTGTACCTTGACAGGTTCTCAAACTTCAAAGGGCATAAGGGTCACTTGGAGAAAGTGGGAAACATGTAGACTCTGGCCCTTATCCCAGAGAGTCTGATAATTTTTAATTTTTAAAAGTGAAACATAACATACAATAAATGCACACAGTACACAGATATTAGGTGTGCATCTTGATTTTTTACTTACGTATACTGTTGTGACGCCATCCAGGTCAAGACAGAAAACATTTCCAGTACCCCAGAGTTTTCGGTGCCTTCCAGGCTATTTCCCTTCTAGAGACAACTACTGTTACTTCTATCATCATCCCTTTTTAACAATCTGCTTAAATGATTTTTGGTGTTCCTTTTGGAGACAGTTTATCTGGTTCTCGATTTTGACTAAGTTCACAGTGTGGTCCCAACTTTAGGTATTACTTAGAAACATGTTTCCTATACCCCTGTTCCCAATGCAATAAGAAATACTGAAGGACTTTCCTCTCCTTTGATTCTCCACCTTTATAAACCTTCATACCCTTTCTTATTCTTCAGCATCCTAGTGTCTTGTTCCCAAGCTAGGCTAGAAACACAGAATACTACAGTCAGAGGTGAGGTATTCCAGCCTCCATCTCTTACAGCAATTCCTTGTACAGCATCCTTGGAGAAAGGCCTTTTATCTCTGCTTGACAACTTCCAGTACCTGAGAAGTGATCACATCACATTTTTGGATATTTTTCTTTGCTAGAAAGTACTTTTCTATGTTGAGATTGATAAAATATTCTTTGGTTCATTTGCTCATACTGATGCTCTTTAGAATAATAAAGGATATCTGGCCTCTTTTTGTATGGTGGTTTTTCAAATATCTGTGACTCTTGCCACATATGCCCTAATATATATCTTTTTTTTTTTTTCCTACTAGTTGGAATCCGGACCCCCAGCACTTTAATGAATCCCTTCATGCCTTTCAAAGACCCAAGACTAAAGGGTACCATACAATCATGAGTCCCAATAGCCTATGAGGGGAGAAATTATACTTTATGATGTAACACAACTGTTGGAGCAATAATGTATAGGTTCTACCCCCTGAGACACAGAGAATAGCACAGATCTGTCAGCCCGCGCACTTCCCCTGGGCTCATACCTCATTAGTCTCCATGCTTGGTTTGATGCTCCGCTGTTGCCATCTGAAAATTCTTAATATATTTTGAACACAGTGTCCTCTGTTTCATTTTGCACTGAGTCGCACAAACGAAACAGCCAGTTCCGCCTTTCTGGTTGTCTTGCCTTTGCTAATGCCTTACATATTTTGATGTTTCTTTTTCACTAATGGTTCCTATAACTGCCATTAAGAGTGTATTATATTTTATAGTTCTTTTTACTTATTTGAAAAAGATTTTCCTTAGAGCAGGGAAGATAGGTTCAATATTATAATCATGTTTTAGATGAATGACCTAGGGCTTAAAGAAATTCAGTCAGTCAAGTTTTTATAGCTTATTAGTAACAAAGCAAGGCCAGAACTAGGTCCCCTGACTTCAGCATTCTTTGGATAAGAACCTCCTGCCCTTCTCCTGAAATAGTGCTATATCCCAGATTCTCAGGGTTCAAGTTAGATACTCTAATTTTATTAACTTTCCAGTTTCCTGTAGTTCTCCTTTTTGCTCACTTTCCAAGCACCGTGCTTTGACTTGACACCATGTATTGCTGACTCATGTTTAGTCTAGAATTCCCTCTATTTGCTCCTCAGGTCATTTACCCATAATTGCCTAGTCTTTTCTTATCTAATAATTGAAGCTTATTTTTCTACCCTAAGTGATTTACTCTGAGTTTGCATTTTTTAAAAGAAGTAATCTCAGGTTAATTTTGAGCGAATTTCAATGCAATCTCATTCCACCCCCCCCCATTATGATTCTGATCTATAGCTAATCTTCAGATCATTAAGGGTGTTCTAGTAATTGGAAAGAAATCTCCATGTTATTTTCAAGTGCTCATCTAACTTCCGAAGGGAAGTTAAACTACTCTAAGCTGCTGAGACATGCCATATTGGACCAAAAAGAAATCCAAAGCAATTTTATGAAAGTGTAACCTCATTTGCAACTATATTAGTCAGGTGATGGGAAATGAAGGGTATAATGTAACAAGGTTATAATGACCATCTTAATATGGCAAAGTGATAGTGGCATGAAGCCTTCACATTGGCCGTATCTCTGCAAACTCCACAGACTGATCTCAGTCTTGGGGGCTGTCTGGCCCCAGTAAAACTGTACAGTTGATCTATGTCTTCTGGTGGTGACTCTGACAGGCTCTTTCTCCCGGAGAGCCCACGTTGAGATGTACATTTCATATGCAGTGCTCACACCTGAGGTAGTTTAACAATGTTACTTCCTAATTCCTGGAGGATAAAATCAAAAGACTTGGTTGAGATGATTTAATTGTCCTTATATCTGTAACATTGCCAGTTGAGATGTTACCACTGTAGGCAGGTACCACTGACCTGGAAATAAATTTAACTGGTCATTTCTATCCCAGTTAAGGACACCACCATCTTCCCCACTTACATTGAAGGACCTGGCACTTGCCTTGTTCCTGCCCTTTGCTTTCCTTCAGCATCCAATCAAACAACTAAGCCCTGTGCTTCTATCTCCAAATATATCCCCAATGATTTCTGCTCTCCATTACACAGCTACACCTACACAATCCACACTATACCCACATGCTACACACTACACCTACACACCAAAACTCAAGTCGTACTGCTTCTCACCTGGTCTCTGCAATAAACTCTTAACTGATCTCCTTTACCACAATTATAAGCCTTTCTCTATACAGCAGTTGAGATTAGGCTTTTAATAATGCAGATCAGATTATGTCATTCCTTTTATTATAACTCCACCTTAAATCTGTTTTTTTAAAAAGAAATCATAATACTATCTATATACTTTCCCCCTTGTTTATATTGTTTTCTTCTTTCTCCTTCCAACCCCAAACTAGAATGAATAGAAGGGGCTGCCTATCCTGGTCATCTGCCCATGCTTATTAGAGTGCTGGCAACCAGTAGGTGCTCAAAAAATTATTCACTGAATAAATAAGTGAATCTGCAAACCAGGGCTGAAAGACAGCCCATATCCCTTTATTTCAGACAATTCTCTCCAATGTTCCAGTGCTAACTCCAAGCTTTGGCAAACCACTGGCCCCACTAGTTGGCTCTCAGCACCTCCTCTGCTTATCCCTTTGGCTTGGCTGTAGCCAAAGACCACACTCTGATTGGGGTCTGGTTCCAATCTTTCTTCCCTAATGCCTATTCAGTGTGTCTTCAGCTCTGCAACTCTAGGAGCAGTGGTTCCTCCTATCTGAATTTAGCCTTTGACTAGTCATGCCCTTCTGTCTCTCCTTTCTCTGTAGCTAATGTTGACTAGGTTGCCATTCCTGGTTTCCAGTGTTCTGGCTACCTCCCTGAGCCAATTAATAGCTGCAAATTGTCATATACTCTTTAACCCCTGTAGGGTTCAATGCATCCCAGGTTCATGAGTATGTTTGGAGTGACTAAGCCAAATGAGTGAGACTTCTGATCATATAATATATTCAGGATACATGTTTCTTCCACTCTGAGATTTGCAAGGCTTCATGGCTTACAGATAAGCACTTGTTTCCCAAAAGTAGTCTGTATATTTTTGCTTACTGTGTCCATCTATGAATCTATGATGAGAATACCATTGCTCAGCACCCATAGAAATAAATGAGCTGCATTTGATATATTCCCAACTGTTCTCTGACAACTAAAACTTAGTTGTTCACTTAGAAATCAAGAAAGATCACAATAAGCAGCTGGCAAAACAATCCTAATGGCAGAGACGGGATGTTGAGCATAACTTTGGCTGGCATTTTCAGGATTTTTAAATGCTTGCTTGCAACTGTCACTTCCTTAAGGATTTCATGAAGATTAATAATGTAAGAAAAATAACATCTTTCAAGTAATGGAACACAGTTACTGTTAGCCAGGACTTTTTCTGGCAAAATAGAGAAAGAGAAGAAATTTGCCTCCCTGTATGTTCATTTCTATTTTTCTTTTTCTTTTCTTCTTTAAACTATTCTGCTATTTGTCAATTATAAGTCATTAATATGGGGAAAATTATATCATGGTAATAACAGTATTAATAATAATATATACATATATGTATATATGCAGACACCTGTACATGTATATTTTGTGCCATCAGGTATAATATCTGATAGGGTTATTTTGATAATAACGAATGTGAAAAATGAATGAAACCAGTAAATGTACCATAGTAGGCACTCAATAAAATTAGCCTTTGTTATTGTTATACTGTTATTTCTATAAATAATGAATACATTAATATACAAGAGGAAGATCGACTTCTGTACGACAGTGTGGAGAACTTTACTGTTCTGCCTCCCAGTGAAACAAATGAAAACTATTTCAAAACCTCTACAAAATGGTTCTAAAGGCAAAAAGCAAATTACAAAACATCTACTCAAATGCATTTATGAAAAGTTGGTAAGAAAGGCAAGAGTCTGTGGTGTTTGAATCAGAACCATTTTCTCAGAGCTCACATGGAGTTACTAGATGACCCAATAATTCCATTTCTTGGTATATACCCAAGAGAAATGAAAACATATACCTATATAAAAGCTTGTACAAGAATGCTTATAGAAGCTTTATTTGTAATAGCCCAAATATGGAAAGAACCCAAATGTTCATCAACTGAAAAATGAATAAACAGATTTGGCATAGCCATATAATGGAATATTATTCAGCTATAAAATGAAATGAAGTAGTACTGCCAATGCCATAGATACTACAAGAAAACTACAGACCAATATTTCCTATGGACATTAATGCAAAAATCCTCAACAAAACACTAACAAACCAAATTCAGCAGCATATTAAAAGAATTATACAACATGACGGCGTGATATTTAATCCTGAAATGCAAGGGTTGTTCAACATTTGGACATCAATCAGTATAATACATCACATTAACAGAACAAAGAAACAAAAACACACACAACAATGTCTATTGATGCAGGAAGAACATTTGACAAAATGAAACACCCTTTAATGATAAAAAGACTCAATAAATGAAAAATAAAAGGAAACTACCTCAATATAACTACCACATATAAAAATTTCAGTCATCATCATACTCAATAGCAAAATACTGAAAGGTTTTTCTCTAAATCCGGAACCAGACAAAGATGCCTTCTCTCACCACATCTATTCAACATAATATTGGAAATCTCAGCCAGAGCAATTACATAAAAAAAAGAAAAGAAAAGAAATAAAGTTACACAAATTGGAAAGGAATAAGTAAAAATATCTCTGTTTGCAGATGATATGAGCTCTTATATGTATGAAACCCTAAAGATTCACCAAACTTTATTAGAACAAATAAATGAATTCAGCAAAGTAGCAGGGTATACATTCAACAAACAAAAATCATTTGCACTTCTATACACTAACAATGAACAGTTCAAAAATATTAACAAAGCAATTATATTTATGATAGTATCAAAAAGAGTAAAAGTACTTAGAAATTGGCTTAACCAAGTAGGTGAAAGACTTGTACAATGAAAACTATAAAACATTTCTGAAATAAATTATAGAAAAAATAAATAAATGAAAAGACATTCTATGTTCATGGCTTGGAAGACTTAATATTGTTAAAATGTCAATAATACTTGTGATATGCAATTTTAATGTAATCCCTATCAAAATCCCTAAGATGTCTTTTTCATAAATTAAAAAAAAAACTATCCTAAAATTCATAGGGAATCTCAAGGAACCCCAAATAACCTAAAGAATCTTAAAAACAAAAACAAAAACAAGAGAACAAATCTGGACCTATCAAACTTCCTGATTTCAAAACTTACTACAAAACTACAATAATCAAAACAATGTGGTGCTAGCATAAAGACAGATACCAATGGAATAAAATAGAGAGCCCAGAAATAAACCTTCACATATATGGTCAAATTTTTTTTTTAATTTATTGATTTGAGAGAGAGAGAGATAGAGAGAGAGAGATAGTTGTTGTTCCACTTATTTATGCATTCACTGGTTGATTCTTGTATGCTCCTTGACCTGGGATGGAACCCACAACCTTGGTGTATTGAGATGATGCTTTAGCCAACTGAGCACCTGGCCAGGGCCATGCCATGGTCAAATGCTTTTTGATGAGTGCCAATTGTGCTGGGATAGCTGGATATCCACATGCAGGAGAATGAGGTTAGACTCTTACCTAAACCCACATACAAAAATAAATCTGTGATCTAAATGTAAGATTTAAAACTACAAAACCCTTAAAAGAAGACAAAGAACAAAAACTTCACAACATTGGATTTGGCAATGACTTCTTGGATGTTACACTAAAGGAAACAAACAAAAAAATAGACAAATTGGACTTCATGACAATTTAAAAACTTTGTGCATCAAAGGACATTATCAACAGGATAAAAATAAAACCCACAGAATGGGAGAAAATACTTGCAAATCATATATCTGATAAGAGATTAATACCAAGAATATATAGAAATCCTCTAGAACTCAATATCAAAACAAACAACCTGATTCAAAAATGGGCAAAGGACCTGGATAGACATTTCTCCAAAGAAGATTAAAAATAGTTGATAAACACATGAACAAATGCTAAATATCACGAATCAATAGGAAAATATAAATGAAAACTACAATGAGATACTACCCCATATCCATTAGGATGGCTACTATAAAACAAATAAACAAACACAGAAAGCAATAATTTGACAGGGATGTAGGGAAACTGGAAAACTTGTACACTCTTGGTGGGAATGTAAAATGACACAGATGCTATTAAAAACAGTATGGTAGTATCTCAAAAATTTTAAAAATAAAATTACAATAGAATCCAGCAATTCCTCTTCTGGGTATACACTAAAAAGAGTTGAAAGCAGCGTTATGAAAAGATACCGGGCACACCCATTTTCATAGCAGCCTTATCACAATGGCTAAAGCGTGGAAGCAACCCAAATGTCCACCAACAGATGACTGGATCTATAAAATGTGCTATATACATACAACGGAATATTATTCAGCCTTAAAAAGGAAGGAAATTCTGACACATGCTACAATATAGATGAATCTTGAGGACATTATGCTGAGTGACATAAGCCAGTCACAAAAAGACAAATACTGTGTGATTCCACTTATAGGCGATACTTAGAGTAGTTAAAATCAGAGAGATAGAAAGTAGAATGGAGCTGGGAGGAAGAGGGAAAAGGAGTTATTTGTTAGTGGGTATAGAGTTTTAGTTTTGCGAGATGACTAGAGTTCTGGAGATGAATGGTGGTGATGGTTGAAGAACAATATGAATGTACTTAATACCACTGAACTGTACACTTAAAAATGCTTAAAATAGTCTATTTTTTGTTATGTGTACTTTACCACAATAATTTTTTTTAAAAGGAATAAAGTATTGACTGATAAATGTACAATTTGAATTAATCTTGAAGTACTATGCTAAGTGAAAGATAGTCACCAATGACCATTATATGATTCTATTTGTGTGAAGTTTTGTGGACAGAGAAATCAATATCGATAGTAGATTAGTGGTTGCCTAAGGCTGGGGAGAAAGATGGGAAATGAGGATGATAACTAAAGGATGGGGAAATAGGGGAGTGATAGCTAAAAAATATTTCCTTTTAAAATAAAAACTACTGTCATAAAATATAAGTAACATAAAATTGACCATTTTAACCATTTTAATAGTGTACAATTTATGACATTAAGTACATTCACAATATTATACTATTATTGTCATTATTCATTTCCCAAATTTTCATCATCCAAGTTAGAATCTCTACACCCATTAAACAATAACCCTCCATTTCTTCTTTTCCTAACCTCTATTTTACTTTCTCTATAAATATGACTTTTCTAGGTACCTCATGAAATTAAAATCATATATATTTGTCCTTTTTTACTGGTTCATTTCACGTAGCAAAATGTTTTCAAGGTTCATTCATTTTGTATGATGTTATCATAATTCCATTCTTTTTTAATGCTGAATAATAATATCCCATCGCATGTATATACTTCATTTTTTTTTATTCATTCATCTGTTGATGATATTAGCATTTGGGTTTTTTCCACCTTTTGGTTATTGTGAAAAATGCTGCAATGAACATCAGCATGTGAGTACTTCTTTGAGTTCTTTCTTTCCAGTTTTTTAAGTATATACCAAGGAGTGGAATTGCTGGATCATATGGCAATTCTTCCTTCCCAATCTGTTTACTTTTCAGTGCCTTTGCTTGTCTTACTGCATCAGCTATAACTTCTAGTACAGTGTTGAATAGAGAGGGGACAGTGGACATTCTTATCTCATTCCTGATCTTAGTGGGAGGGTACATAGTTTCTCACCATTAACTTTGATGTTAATTGTAAGGTTTTTGTAGATGTTGTTTATCAAGTTGAGAAATTACCTCTTTATTCCTAGTTTGCAGAGAGTGTTTATCGTAAATGGGTGTTGGATTTTTTTCAAATGTCTTTTTTTTCCATCTATTGATATGATCCCATGATGCTTTTTCTTTAGTGTGTTTCAGTTTATATTTGTTGCTTTTTAAAGGTTGGATCAGCCTTGCATAATTGGAATAAATCCCATTTGGTTATGATGGTGAATGATGCCCTTTATAGACTGTTGGATTAAATTTGCCAAAATTTTATTGAGGGTTTTTGCATCTAGATTTATGAGAGGTATTGGTCTATAGTTTTACTTCCTTGTAATATCTTTGTCTGGTTTGGATATTAGGATAATCCTGGACTCATTAAATGAGTGAGGTTGTGTTTCCTATGCTTCTAATCTGGAAGAGACTGTTGACAAATGATATTATTTCTCCTTTAAATATTTGGTAAAAATTCACCAGTGAACTCATACTGGTACTTTTTGTTTAAGAGGGTTATTAATTGCTGATTAAATTTCTTAAATAGATAAAAACTTTTTCAGAATTTCATTTTCACAGGTGAGAGTCTTGGTAGATTATATCTCAAGGAATTGGTTCATTTCATCCTGCTTCTCAAATTTGTGGGCATAGAGTTGTTCATAATATTCCTTTACTGTCCTTTTAGTGTCCATGACATGAGTAGTGATTTTCCCTCTTCATTGCTGATTTTGGTAATTTGTGTCTTCTCTCATTTTTCTTAGTTAACTCGGCTACAAGTTTATCAATTTTATTGATCATTTCAAAGAATCAGATTTTGGTTTTGATTTTTCTCTATTTTTTTTTTCAATTTTATTGGTTTCTGCTTTCATTTTTTTAAAATTTTTTCTTCTGCTTACTTTGAATTTATTTTTCTCCTTTCTGCTAAGATTAGATTATTGACTTTATATGCTTTTTCTGTTCTAATATTTGCAGTAAAGTCTATAAATTTCCCCTAAGCTCTGCTTTCACTGAATTCCACAAATTTTGATGTTATATTTTTGTTTTCTTTTAATTTTAAATATTTTAAAATTTCTCTTGAGACTTCATATGTGACCCATGTATTATTTAGAAAAGTGTTGTTTAATCTCCAAGCATTGAGGGTTTTCCAGCTACCTTTCTGCTATTGACTTCGAGTTTAATTCCAATATTGTCAGAGAAAGGCTTTATAAGGTTTCTATCCTTTTAAATTTGTCAAGGTGTGTTTTATGACTCAGGTGTGTAAGCTTGCAAAGAATGTGCATTTTGCTTTTGTTGCATGAAGCATTATGTAGATGCCAATTAGATCCAGTTGACTGATGGTGCTGTTGAGTCCAACTATGTACTTACCGACCTTCTGCCTGCTAGCCCTGTCAGTGACTGATGGAGTGTCATATGGTAATTCTACATGTAACCTTTTGAGAAACTGCCAACCGTTTTCCACAGTGGTGCCACCAAGCAACACACACGTGTTTCGGTTTCTCCACCAACACTTGTGATTTTCCATTTTTAAAATAATAGCCATTGTAATAGGTGACAATTGGCATCTTGCTGTTGTTTTGATTTGATTTCCCTAATGGTTAGTGATGTTTTGGCATCTGAAATTTCCTTTAGAGATAAAGCAAATGTTCTAAAATGGACTGTGGTGATAGTTCAAGTATCTGTAAATATATTAAAACCTGTTGAATTGTCCTGGCTGGTGGCTCAGTTGGTTGGAGCATGTCCCATGCACCAAAGAGGTTGCGGGTTCGATTCCTGGTCAGGGCACATACGTAGATTGTGGGTTCGATCCCCAGTTGGGACACAGATGGGAGACAACCGATCAATGTTTCTATCTCTCTTTCTCTCTGTCTGAAAATCAATAAAAACATATCTGCGGTTGAAGATGTTAAAAAATAATGTAAACATTGAATTGTCTGCTTTAAGTGGTATGTGAACTATATCTCAATAAAGCTGTTAAACAATGGAAAAATAGGCAAGGAGAAAAGGAAAACTTAGTATTCCTCTGGGCACGATGACACAAACACATGATGGTATGAATGTACCTCTACATCTAGCTTTAAAAAAGGAAGCTGCTGCCCCTTACAGATTGGCTAGGGGTAAGCCAACTTTGAGAAGCCTGGAAGTGATCCTTTTGCTGAGAAAAATATTCACTGATTTGTGGAGAACAAATAAAAGAGAGATGGAAAATGCTAGCAGAAGGAGTTTCCTTCTCCATGAAGCAGGAGAAATTTTGGTGAGCTAAACCCATAAACTCTTAAAACACACAGAGGTCAATCTTTGTTACCTTGAATTTGGCAATGGATTCTTAGATATCGACCACAAAAGCACACACAAAGTAGATAAACTGGACTTCATCGAATTTTAAATGTTTGTGCTTTAAAGGACATTATCAAGAATATGAGAAGAAAACGTGTAGAATGAAAGAAAATATTTGCAAATTGTATATCTGATAAGAGGCTAGTATCTAGAATATATAAAGAGCATTTACAACTCAACAACAGATGAACCAATTAAATCTTCAGAGACCCATGAGTTAGAGATAATTAGCCCCTCTTCCATGCAAAGGAAGCAGAGGTTCAGAGAAGTTGGGTCACACAGTAAATGAGAGACCATAGCTCTCAAGCTTTATCTCTTCCTCAGGTAGGGGAACTTCAACGTGCATGGTCTTCCCTTGGCCCAGAGCTCTCTCCATGGACGCCTGTGTGTCCTGTGTGTTTACATGGAGAAAGTAAGATGCTGAAACCAAAGTGTTATTACAGGGTTGGTAGAAGCAGCGTGCTATTTATTCCCACTTCTTCAGTCCTCACGTTGAGCTTTTCCGTTCTACCACATGGTTGAAAATGTTTCCCAAACACTACTGTTTGCAGTTACAACTCTTTACATTTTACCGGCTTCCAGAACCACGGTGTCTGGGCGCCGATCTGCACCGCACACTGGGGACCATTTCCGCGGCGGCGCCTTCCCGGTCCTGCCTTTGGATGGTTGCCTTCAGCAGCAGGCGCAGCTAATTTAGTCATTAACATTTCAGGAAACACACAGTGGCATTTTAAGTGAAATACAAATTACAAAATTCTGCTGTTCTTAGTAACTCTTTTCTCCCAAATTTGAAAAGAAATCGCTATCAAATGACCCAAGTCACATTTATCCTTGTTAAACTCCCTCGGCTGCTGTCACGGTTCTGCCAAATTCTTGATTTCTATCCCCTTAGATAGAAATTGTGCCCCTTTGGAGCCACAGTGGGGAGAAAACTGAAGCCTGATGGATTCAGAGACAAAATTTCTCCGAGACACAGAGAACGCCTTGCTGGAGCACTTGGCTCCCACTTCTGCTTGGCTGGCTCCCGCAGCTGCGACTGTGTGAATCCATGTTGCACCAACACAATTTCTGGATCATAGCTACCAATCAATATAAATTGGTTGGTCAATTGATTGATAAAGAATTCCTTTATTTAACTGAAATCATAGATGAAGAGTATGCTCTTTATTTTTAAAAGCTAATATTTTATAGATTTTTTGACTATGTGCCAAGCACTCTGGTAAGCACATGGCATGCATGATCTCATTCAATTCCCTGCCCAACTATGCCACGAGGTAGTACCCACTGCTATACCCAATTTAACAGAAATGAAACCCATTGCAATATGTGAAAATGTAGTTAGGTTCCACATTGAGTATTAATTCCATTAAGCATGGATTAATTTAGTCTTAATTAATTAATGGAATACATTGGAACATGTATTTTATTTCATCAGGCAAACTTTCCCAATGTAAAATTAGCCAGCAATTATTAAGCATTTACAGTGTGCCAGGCACTATGATGTGATTTACATAATTTTTTTTTTTAAATCCTCACTTGATATTTTTCCATTTATCTTCAGACAGAGTGGGAGGGTGGGAGGGAGAGAGAGAGAGAAACGTTGATTCGAGACAGACACATTGACTGGTTGCCTCCCTCACGACCCCGACCAGGGCCGGGGACCAAACCACAACCGAGGTACATGTCCCTGACCGGAATCTAACCTGCAACTCTTTGGTCTGCAGGCCAATGCTCTAACAGCTGAGCCAAACCGGCCAGGGCTACATAATTTTTTTTTAACTTTGACAATTGCCTTATGTGAGAGATATATTATTAACATCTCCCTTTCATGAATGAGAAAGATGAAGCTAAAGATGTTTAAGGGACAAACCCAAGATTAGAAGGATCATGGTGGAGCTGGATTGCAATGGTAACTGAATGCTGAGCCCACGCGGTACGATGTTTCAGACCCACTGCATAGCTCACCAGGGAATCAACCACACTGGCAAAAGTCACCCTCTACAGAACACCTTTGAAGTCACCTTCTTTTCGGATGAGGAAAGAACCACGGAGTTGTCACCAGCTCTGTGTTCTCTATGGCCTGTAGGACAATGGAGCAAATGCCTTCTAGAAAAAATTATTCTAAATATAACTTTGTATCCTGTTTCACTTTTTTTATTTAAAATTAAAATATAAATATTTTAATGTTATTAACAACTCTTAATAAGCATCATTTTCCATCGTTCTTTAATTTTTAAAATTAAGTGAATATATTACAATTTATCCATTTCCTTATTTTCGACCATTTATTTTTTTTCTGTTATTTTGCAGAATGCTGTAATAAGTATCTTTTTATATAGAACTTCCCCACCCCCCTGACTTATGTATAATTCTTAAGGAATGAACCTAGAACTGAAGTCTGGGGACTGGATACTTTGTCTCTTGACACACATTGTCAAATCGCCTCATAAAAGTTCTGTACCCATTACACCACCCCATCAGGCTCCCCACACCACATATCAGGTACAGAATTAAAATAAAAGAAAACTTTGCTAATTTTATGAGTGAAAAACTCTTACATTATTATACTTTCTATTTGATTATGAAGCAAAATATTCTCCCAATATTCACCAGCCATTCTCTCCCCTTGTTTGATCATTTTCAGTTCCTGTTTCTTATTTATTTATTTATTTATTTATTTATTTATTTATTTATTTATTTATTTATTTATTTATAATTTTTCCCTGTGAGATTCTAGTGCTTTGTCTGTATTCCTTTCTCATTAGGGAATTCAAATTTTGCCACATTTATTGTAAAAATGTTTCCACCTGTTGCCCCCTCTGGATCAGAAACAGAAGGAAATATGCTGCTGAAACCAAGGGACAGGAGCCCAGCAGCAAGGAAAGGGTGCCAGGAGCTTCCGGTGTCAGGAAGAGACCTGGCCAGATGAGGCTGGGTAGTATTCATGGAGTTCACACACTGTAATGAATGGCAACCACACTTACATTTTGCTTTAAATCAGGTGGGAAATAATTTACTATTGTTCATTTAAAGTAAAGTGGTATATCACTAAAAAAAACCCCGCTAACTTATTTGGACATGGGTAACAAATAAATAAGAGTATCACATTAATACCATGCTGGTAAGGAACTCAGTCCCTGCCCAGAAGAGGAAACTGAGGTGCTCACTCTCTTAAAATGGACAATTCAAATGGACTGCCATTTGACCCAGGGATCCCACTTCTAGGAATATACCCTAAAAGCCTGAAACACCAATCAGAAAGAATATATGTACCCCTATGTTCACAGCAGCGCTATTTACAATAGCTAAGATCTGGAAACAGCCCAAGTGTTCATCAACAGATGAGTGGATGAAAAAGCTGTGGTACAAATACACTATGGAATACTATGCAGCTGTAAGAAAGAGAGATCTCTTACCCTTTGAGATGACATGGAGGGACCTGGAGAGTATTATGCTGAGCAAAATAAGCCAATCATAGAAAGACAAATACCACATGATCTCACTTATTTGTGGAATATAATGAACAATACAAGCTGATGAACAATATAGACCCAGAGACATAGAAGTAGGGTACAGACTGACAAACCTCAGAAGAGGGGGATGGTGGGGAGGGAAGAGATAAACCACAGAACTTATATGCATATATGCATAACCAATGGACATAGACAACAATGCCGGGGTTGGGGGGGGGGTTCGAAAGAAGGATGTCAATGGGGGGAAAAGGAGAAACATCTGTAACAAAAATAAATTAATAAAAATTGCAATGAAATAAAATAAAACAGTTTAAATGAAAATACATTCAATTGATCCTTGAACAATAGGGGTTTGAATTGCAGGGGTCCACTTATGTGCAGATTTTTTCAATAAATACATTAAATGTGTTTTCTTTTTCTTTTGATTTTCTTAATAACATTGTCTTTTCCCTAGCTTACTTTATTGTAAGAATAGAGTATATAATGCATACAGCATAAAACGTACGTGTTAATCTACTTTTGTTATCCGTAAGACTTCCAGTGTGTCCTCCATATTTGCCAATTCCCAATTGCAGATTGACAGTTTTGTTTTTGATCTGCAGTTGGCTGAATCCGTGGATTTGAAACCCATTGATACAAAGAGCCAACTGTAGTTAAGTTTCTGAGAAGTCAAAGTTATACACAAAATTTTTGACTGCATGGGGGGTCATGGGGTTAGATAACCCTATCCTCCACGTTGTTCCAGGGCCAATTGTACTTTCTGATTAAAACTGATGATGGAAGGAGACTTGACTTCGGGTGGTGAGCACACAATGCAATGGACAGATGATGTATTATAGAATTGTACACTTAAAACCTACATATATTTGTTAACCAGTGTCACTCCAATAAATTCAGTAAAATTAAAAAAAACACACAGAAATAAAAGTCATCATCCAACTAAATTACTACTGAAAATAAAAAATAAAATAACAACAATAATGAAATGTTTAATAACCTGGTGTATTAGGGTTCTTTAGAGAAACAGTACTAACACAATGTGTGTGTGTGTGTGTGTGTGTGTGTGTATGATTTATTTTAAGGATTGTCTCCTAATTGTGGAGGCTTGGTTGGTTCAAAATTTGCAGGGTGAGCCGCAGGCAGGACACTCAGGGAAATGTTGCTGAGTCCAAAGGCCGACTGCTGGCAGAAATCCTTCTTACTCAGAGGAGGTCGGTCTTTGTTCTGTTCTCTTCACTGATTGCAGGAGGTCCTTTCACCTATGGAGAGCAATCTGCTTTACTCAAAGTCCATCAATTTAAATGTTAATCTCACTGAAGAACTCCTTCACAGAGACATCCAGAATTAAAAACCTGGGCACCATGGTCCAGACAATTTTACACAGAAAGTGAACCATCACGAGGTTAATCAGAATTTAAAATTGTATTTTTTTATGTTTTTAGAGGAAGGGAGAAGGAGAGAGATAAATAGAAACACTGATTGACTATCTTCTGCATACCCTCCTACCGGGGATCAAGCCCCAGAAACCCAGGCATATGCCCTGACCTGGAATCAAACCAGCAACCTTTTGGTGCAGGAAACAATGTCCAACCAACTGAGCCACACTGGCCAGGGCAATATTAATCAGAATTTAACCATCACAATGTTGATCAGAATTTTAAGAATTCCTGTTACTTGAGGTTTTAATCTCATAGAGACATTACAACAGCCTTCTCTCTCCTTGTTCCTACTCCATTTTTTGTTTGTTTGTTTAAGTCACCCCCCCCCCTTTCTGATCCTGACTGTGATCACCTAGGAGGTGTAGCCTACCTGGAAGAAGGGGGATGCAGTTTGTACTGAGTTCCTAGAAACTTCTTTTCTGTGAAGAGGTAATGCTGTTACTGTTCTCTAGTCCCCTGGAGCTCTTTCGTACCTTTTCATTTTGAGTTGCAGCCACAATGAAGTTAAGATGATGGATGTGAAATGGAAATGTTCTGGTTCGGATACAATTATATGCTTTTCAAGGGCTTATTTTTTTATTTTAGTAAATATGCATTTAGCAGAGTCAGGTAGCAGAACTAATGATTACAATTTAGTCTCAAAGAAAGGAGGAGACAAATAGTGTAATTATATAAAGTACAAATCAAATCACCTAATTAAATAGAGAAGGAATATCTGCAATAATTACTGAGGTAGAGTCCAGTTAACAATGCACAGTAAAAGGACCCATAATTTTAAGAAATACATCCATGCCTGATTTATTAAGAGGTACATGCAATAAACAAGTACCATTTTTACTTTTAAAAATACAAGCTTCATCTATAGTAAATTAACCTCAAATGACTCCTCGGGTGTGAGATTGCAGACTTTCCTATCTCTGTTTCTTCAAAGAATTGAAAAAAATATTTAAATGATCAGTTTTATGTGAAAGGAATATTAATACTTAATTGTACAGACTTAAATACTTCTCTGTTCATATCCAAACTCCAGGAAGCCTCAGTGATTATTGCCAACCCATGAAAGCTACATGATGTGCAAAATCTCAGCTCTCAGACGTTTGCTTCATCTGTTTTTTTTGGCACCATGGTTGACATATGGCTTGCCCTGAATCCTCAAGTTATGTCCCAGAAGGGCTGAATCTGCCTGCCCAAGAAGACTCCAAGTCTATCAGAAACAGAAATTGTGCCTTCTATCTTAACTGCCTCTTCCCATTCCTACACCATTCACTTAAAGCAGTAATCATTGTGTGTGCGTGCATGTGTGTGTCCATGTATGTATCATACTCTGCCCTTTGCCAGGAAAGGTTGAATGGGTCCCACCAAAGTATTGCTGGAAGCATTTTGGAGCAGGTCTCATGGCATTATGTAATGCACTAACCAGCCTGAAGTTTTACATCTGATTATTTTCTCACAAAATCTTGATAAAAACGTGACAATGATCAAGATCTCTGAGTCGAATAAAACTCTGTGTTAATAACTCAGATTACATTCCAAATTTCCTATACCTTTTCATCTTCATCTCCTTAAAGTGCTAAAGAGAATTTCCTTTAAGAATTCTCACCTTTTCACATTCCCCACAGCAGATAGTCCAGGATTTCCATTATTCTCCTCATCCCACCAGCTCTGGCTCAGTGGGAACCCTTAGCTCCAACCTTAATGAGAAGATGGCCAAATCCAAGCAATTTTCCCTAGTTTCATTATTTCCTACCTCAGAGTCTTCTTGTGTCTTTACTCTTTATTATTCTGGCTTGATCCCGTTGTCTTCAACTTTTCCCAGACTTCGGTCTTCAGTGATCTCTTCTATCATTAATGTATTCATCCTCATCTGTAAACATGCTTAGTCACTTCCACTCTAGAATGCACTCTAGTGCATCTGGTACATTTCCTTTTCTCTTCTGTAATAGCTGAAAGCTTTCTGTTTCCTGCACTCTTTCAGCTCCCCCATTTCGGTATGTGCCCCACCATTTTTTTCTCTAAAAATGCTCTCTCAACTATTTCCTGCAACTTTAAATTAATCAAATGAATAACTCACTCAAATGATTATTCTTCAGTCCCTAGCCTCCTCGAGCTCTCAGCAACATAACAGGCTATTTTGAACATTCCCGACCCAAAATGTATTCTTCTCTTGGTTTCCCTAAAATATAAACTTTGGGACTTTCCCTATTCCCTCTATCATCACCTTGTCTGCCTCCTTCCTTAACTCTTCACCTGGTTTTGTACTCTAGTGGAGAGAGCACTGGTTCGGCAGAACACCAATCCTGTCTCTCAAAACTCATTTTTTCAACTAGAGATTGCTTATGCTGTGTGGTTCTCAGCTTTGATAACTGTAAAATGGGGTAGTCTGTGTCACTGCATTTCAGCTGTGCCCTACTGAGTCTTAAGAATCCCTTTCACATTTCTTGGCCACCATCATGATTCCCATCCCTGATCTAAACACAACAGTCACACTGTAGTCTGGTAGATAGATTGGGCATCCGCAGTAGATTTCCACTACTAGCGAAAGATCTGAGTCTGGAAATGCAAATAGTTTGGACCAGTGAGTCCAGTGACCGTTATCCGATATGAGTTTATAGAGACCATTTCCAAAGATCAAGTTTGATGAGGGAAAACATGTCCTGAAATGGGACGAAAGGGATGCTGGGCATGCCATCTATTGGGATGGTATTCAACCTGGTAACCGATATTCTCCACAATGTGTGATGGTGGCACAGGGGTGGGAGGTGGGGGTGGTATCTCTACTGGTAAAATCACTTTCCTATTGAAGACCTAGCATTCACCTCTAAGATCACCTTTGGTTCTACATGTAAAAATTCAGTATTGATTTTCTGGAGTTGATGCGGGAATTATGTAAGATAATATCTTTAAAGGAGTTAGTACAGCACGTGCACACAGAGATCAATTAGTACATTTCTTTGTTTTCAGTACTTTCTCTGTGACATTAAGTGAGGACATGCCAATGTGCATTTTACCCCACCCCCACCCCACACAGTGGCCTAGCTACATACTACTGACATACATTAATAGTCCAATTTCTGTTGACTCATTTTGTAAAATCAAGACATAGAAAACTGGTTCAGTCCGACCAGCGTGGCTCAGTGGTTGAGCATCGACCTATGCACCAAGAGGTCACCAGTTCGATTCCCGGTCAGGGCACATGCCCAGGTTGTGGGCCTAGTTGCCCGTAGGGGGCATGCAGGAGGCGGCTAATTGATGTTGTCTCTCACCGATGTTTCCATCTCTCTCTCCTTCTCATTTCCTCTCTCAGTAAAATCAATAAATTAAAAAAGAAAAAGAAAAGTGGTTCAATGAGCAGGAAGGAGCATTGGGAGAGGCATTTACAATGATCTAACTATGAAGACTACTCTTATGTTTCAACGAGTGAAAAGGAAAAAATAAAGGCGCTGCCTGGTTCCATTAGAGATCCTGCCTGTTGAAAATGAGAGAGAACAGAGGTTGTTCTCTGAAAGCAGGGCGTCTGAACTTTGGAAGCCTGTCCGCAAAGTTTCTATCTGAAAAGCTGCGAGGATCTGACTTCCCCGACTCCAGAGGGACACTTCCTCCCTGCAGTGAAAGTCTTTGTTTTATACCACATCCTGCTAGCTTGGAAGATAACACTTGTGATTTCTCCTATATTTATTTCCCCTGAAAATTGCTGCCAGGACACCCCAGTTCTGTGCAGTGAATCATTATTTTGTCACATCGCAAATAGCAACAATACCTAGCTGATTCCACTTAAAATCAAAAGAATGAAGAAAAAAAGAGCACCAGGAACACAGCTGAAATCTCAAACCAAGCATTAAATGTCCCTGAAATTCCTGCAGCGGGCCCCGACGATCTTTCTATGTAGGGAAATGGAGCCACTGTCTGCGGTGCAGTAATGGCCACTTTCCTGATTTGCTTAGGTTCGTTTCAAACGAATTTCTACTCTTACTGTGCATTTCAGTGTGAAAGACAAAGAACAGGAGAGCGGCTGTGCCCGTTAGCAGAGTTCTCAAGCACTGACTCTTCAAGAAGTTGGATGCTAAGCTTAAAACCAGTGCAAGCCCGGTCAGTGTGGCTCAGTAGTTGAGCATCGACCCATGCACCAAGAGGTCACCAGTTCGATTCCTGGTCAGGACACATGCCCAGGTTGTGGGCCTGATCCCCAGTGAGGGGCATGCAGGAGGCAGCCAGTCGATGTTCTCTCTCATCGATGTTTCTATCTCTCCCTCTCCCTTCCTCTCTCTCTAAAAAATCAATAAAGAAAAAAAATTAAAAAAAATATAACAGTGCAAAAGGTGCTAAATACATTACTTCTCTCTCTGCTAAATTTTTTGATGATGATTATAGGCTGTGACATGCCACAATTTTAAAGTTTCTTACAGTTTATTAAGCACTTGCACATAGAATATGTTGTCTGGTCCTCATACCCATCGTGTACAATAGATAAAGCAGGATCAGGCTCTTTATTTTCTTTAAAAAAAATTTTTTTTTCCTTCATTGATTTTAGAGAGAGAGGAAGTGAGAGGGAGAGAGAGATAGAAACATCTATGAGAGAACATTGATTGGCCGCCTCCTGCATGCCCCCCACTGGGGATTTGGCTCACAACCTGGGCATGTGCCCTGACTTGTAATAAAACCAGCGACCTCTGGTGCATGGGTCAATGCTCAACCACTGAGCCACACAGGCTGGACTAGGCTCTTTATTTTCAAATGAAAATACACGGCGACTCAGAAAAGTGAAATGTGTTGTCCACAATCACAGAGCTTGTTCTCCAAACCAAGGATCCTGAATCTGGAGCCTTGCTCACCAAAGCGTTTACATCTTCTCCAAGAGCCTCTGCAAACAGACAGGCTTCTGCCCGATGATGACATAATGCTGAGACCTCTTTAGGCATTCGCCTTTATTCCTCTTCCCAACAACCAGGACCCTTGTGCCAGCACCGACTTTTCCATGCTGACTTTCTCCCCATCCAGCACTGTCCACTTTGTTCTCTGTCTCCTGGAGTGGTTCTTGTTTGGCTCTGCACTCCTGGTGAGTGAGGGGCCCAACAAATGATGGACAGTGGCTACATGGACGGAAAATTGTGTCTCCCCAAATTCCTTCGTTGTAATCCTACCCCACAAAGGAGCCTTGGGGAGATATGAGGTCCAGAAGACTTCATAGGAATAGGACCCACGTCAGATTAGTGCTCTTATAAGAAGAGACACTGGAGAGCACTGAGCGCTGGTTCTCTCTCTCTCTCTCTCTCTCTCTCTCTCTCTCCCTGCCATGTGGGGACACAATGAGCAGGGAGTCATCTACAAGACTGGAGGAGATTTCTCACTAGAACCAGACCGTGCTGGCACCCTGAATCCCAGACTCTCAAACTTCAGAACTATGAGAATTAAGTTCCTGTTGTTTAAACCTCCCAGTTTGATATTTTGTTTGACAGCCTGTTCTGAATAATGTGGTAGATTAATGCATTTTCTATCCTGGGGTGTCCATTTTTTCTTGTTGTTGTTGTTAATCCTCACCTGAGGATATTTTTCCATTGACTTTAGATAGAGTGGAAGGGAGGGAGGGAGAGAGAAAGAGAGACATATCGATGTGAGAGAGACAAATGGATTGGTTGCCTCCCACATGTGCCCCAGTGGGTTGAGGATCAAATCTGCAACCCAGGTACATACCCTTGACTGGGAATCGAACTCAAGACCCTTAGGTGCACAGGCTGGTGCTCTAACCACTGAGCAACACTGGTGGGGTTGTCCATTTCTTTTGTAACAGGAACTAACTCACAGATGCACATGCTTGCATATGGAGTGTTGAGCATGGAGGTTCCATGGCAGAGCACAATCTACTGAGGTGCCAACTGGTCTGATGGTTGGATCTTTCCTTGGCTCATATAATAAGTCAATACTCCGAGGTGAGCAGGCTCTCAGCTGCTGCCTTTCTATTGCCCCCATCACCCTCCTCACAACAGCTCCCCAAGGATTGAAGACTGGTCCACCGGTGATTGGAAGCTGACTAAGGAGTGTTAGCCCTGGTTCAGCCATTTGGTAGCCTGTGAGTGTGGGGAGTCATTTTCTCCCTGGCTGCAGTTCCTCACTGGTAAAATATGGAGATTAAACTAAATAATGCCCTAAACCATTTTCTCTTTTGATGGGTGAGCTCCTGTTTTCAAATGTAACATAATCTAGGTCGTCAATACATAGAATATAAATACGGTGCTCTCTCCCTTTTTTGAAAAGAGCCACTTGCTATGGGGGTGGGGGCTGGCTCTGAAGGAGAAAGCAGCAGATATGGGACTGAGAGAGATTTTTATCTAGTTTTTTGGGCAGCCATTTAGCAAACATTTTATTAAGTTTTTTTTTTTTTTTTTTTTTTTTTTTGATGGTATGGGGGAGGATACAAAGATATTACAAGGCCCTCTCTTGGTCTGAAGGAGTTAAAACATATATGGATCAATCACTAAAACATGAGGTGGAGATGACAAGGGGCCTTTGTGGGCTACAGCTAAGGTGCTGAGACAGCCCGGCAGTGAGCCATGAGGGAGACAGAGACAGAGAGGGAGGAAGGTAGCAAAGGCAATACTTGGTCTGAACCCTAAATCATTCAAAGGCATGCAGTCCCCTGTTGATTGTCATTTCTGAGGGATGAGTTATATACCTAAAAGGGTGAGTGAAAGGGGCAATGTGTGCTTGGTTCCGCTGAGACTGCCTTTCTGTCGGAAGATCATCCCAGCCTATCTGCAAGGTCTCTCTTTGTTCTTACTCAGAAGCTCCTCCGTTGGACTTTCTCCCCATATTATCCAGATTGGCCATCTCTATTGATCAGATTTATCAAGCAGTAGCTAATCTCTCACACAGAGACCTCCTTTATTTCAGTATGCCCTGAGAAATGTCTTCCTTCATGGACCCAGACTTCTAAGTGGAATTTTTCAGCAAAAGAGTCTGATAGTACTTTAATTAACTCAGCTAAGCCTTCCTATCACACTCAGGAGCAGGAGTTTGCAGGTTAATTTAGTTTCCTTAATTACAATGATAAGGCCAGATAAAAATTCTGATACAGTACCAAGTTCATAGTCAACATGCTGAATTACATGGGGTTGTTGCAGTATTTGCTAATCTACTCAGGGGACTCCAGGTTCATTAAGTTAATGGCGACTCTAGGGAAGGGTTTATTCCCTACGCACAGCTGCTTGCTATTTCCAGACCTGGGTGAACTTTGATTCACGAGGCTGGAATGATTTCCATTCCAGAGAGATTCTAGGCCCGTGCTGTGATCACAAGGCATTGTTTTCATTAGAAAATGTTGAAAACACCCATAAGCCAAAATTAATTCTAGACTCTATTAAAGCATAAAATGCATTTATTGAGCAAAAAGGAGTTGCAGCCCGGAAACACAGATTCGGTTAGCAACCTAAATTGTGTTCCACTGAGACCAAGGGGAGGCTCCCTTATATAGCCACAGTCCTTGCCCAGGCTCCCAAGTTGGTCGATTTCATGTAAATGAGGTATCCAAATTGTGCAGTTATGATTGGTAGGATATAATTTATGCAATTCTGATTGGACGGGGCAGATTTCAGTTCATTGGTAGAAAGATGAAACCAGAGTTTCCTTGAAGTTGTTGACTCAGACAGTATAAACAAGCTGAGAACAGTTCGGGAAACCAAGTTCAGCCTGAGGTTCTCAGCATGCAGAGTACATGTGAGAGAGACACATCAATTGGTTGCCTCTGGCATGCACCCTGACTGGGGCCAGGGATTGAAACTGCAACCCAGGTACATGCCCTTGACTAGGAATCGAACCCACAACCCTTCCGTGCTCAGGTGGCCTTCTAACCACTGCTCAGGGTTATTCAGAACATTTTAAAAGACAAACGTTTTCAGAGGCATCCTTGACTTTGACAGTTAGGCAGTCTTGGTATTTTATATTCTTTCTCCTGATTCCTGTTGAGAGACCTACAGGGATTTGACTCTGAATGACACTCCCGACTGTTTAATGATTGAGCCCATCGCCCTCAAATTGAAAAGTTACTCCTTTCATTTTTCTGAAATATTTTTGAAAATACCTTGATCTTCTCTCTTCCAACATTACTTGGACCAGTGATCATATATAGAAGCCAGAGGTGTGCTCAGTGCTTCTGAATTACACAGTGATGGATTCTAGGAACCTGGGGAAAAAAGGACCAAGGAAACAATGGACTATTGAGGTGGGAGAAGAACAGCCTGAGACTCAGCCTAGGTCTGTCACCTGAGCATGCCACCGAGCTTGAGATCCGGGATGAGTTTTGAGCCTTAAGGAGACGAGAACCTACCTGTAAAGACAAAGAAAAGTGGTGGTTTGGAGCTGCCTTTCTCAGTGGCTGATAAACTGGTTAAGGTATTTCTGACCTGACGGAAATGCCAACTCCAAAGGAGACAACTGTGGGATAGTGAAGGAGGAAGGGAGCCAGATAACTCCGTGTGACCAGGTGGATAGAGGGGCCCTGTATGCTTCACAGAATGACCACTTCCAGTTGGAATTTGAAATGCTTAGTTTCCTGATATATCCCAATATTTTCCTCAGAAACTCAGATTTCAATAACCTTTTAATCAAGTGACAATTCAACATATTTAATTCAAGCTCCGTGTTTCTATAGGAACAAAAACCTGTGCCTCCGGCAGGATAAGTGACTTGCCTAGGATCACACAACTAGAGGTGACATGATTTCCTAATTTATTATCCAGGGTTCTTTCCTCTAACAACAGTAGTTAAAACCATCTTCAGACGTTGATGGGTTCTTATTTCTGATGTATTTTCACATAGAAGCCTGTAGGTAAAACGTAAAATAGCAGAACCGTTGTCTGTGAAGCCACAATGGAGACGGTGCTTCAAATCCTTCCTACCTGCCCCTCTTTTTGTCCCTTGCCTCCAGCAGCAATCCTGGGGCTCCTGTGGATCACAACTGGAAAATGACTGTCCTGGTCACGGCATTAAGAGTGGGAGTCCAAAGGCCTTCGGATTTCCTTCCTGCCATAACCATTGTTTATGTCAGTAACATTGGCAGGACTGAATCTACTAGACTTTCCACCCCAAGACCCTGCCAGGCAACATATTAAAAACGCTTTTGCTTTTAAATTCATATTATTAAGTGGAATTAAGACAGCATGACATTTATTAGTAGCTTGATGGTCTATTGGGTGAACATTTTATTGCTTAAATAATTTTGAATTCATTATATACAACGTACTTTAAGTCCACATGGTATCTTCTTTTACTTATTTTTTATTCAAACATTTTTATTGAATTTATTGGGGGTCACACTGGTTAATAAAATTATATAGGTTTCAGGTGTATAATTCTATAATACAATATCTGAATAGTCTATTGTGTGTTCCCCATCCCAAGTCTCCTTCCATCACTGATTATCTCCCCTACACCCTCCTCCACCTCCCCCACCTGCCCCAACTCTGGTAATCACCATACTGTTTTCTATACCTATGAGTTCTTTTTTTCTTTGCTTATTCTTTTCACCTCATGGTATCATCTTTTACAACATTGGCACACTTGTCCAAATATTCCTCAATAGAAATAGCATAAAATCTAATTAAATATTATGTAAATCAAAACATGATTAAATCTGTGCTGTATAATTCACTTAAAGATGATCATGTATAATACTATTTAGGTTTTTATGAAAATACTTAACCCCAATTACTCTATCAGGTGAACCTAAAAGATGTCCATTCCTCCGATCCTGAAAGATGTCCATTCTTCTGGTATTCTTCTCCCTCCTCCCCTGGACCCACTGTGTAATACCCTTCAATTGCATAGCACACTGAAGTTTTTAAAGCACTTTAACATTTAATGTAGTACCAATGGCAGGCAAAATATGTCTTATTATTCCTTTATAACAAAAAAAGAAAAACTGATGTTTATAGAAGTTCAAAAGCTTGCTGAGGGAGGTCACATAAATAATACACTAAAATGTCAAAACTAGAATGATGGTCTCAGCGGCTCATCTTTCTGTTTCTTCTGTCCTATCATAGCCGCAAGTCAGATTGTGTACTGAGGGTGTCGACCTTTGTAGGGGAGGGAGTAACTGTGTTAGGGATCATCTTCCAAAGGACCTGCTCTCCACTGGCTCCTTTTCTGCACCACAGGGGAAGGTGCTGACTCTCAGTGTGATGAGGTGGGGTCAGGTCAGCAAACTGCCTTTGCAAACACCTTAGGTCAGGAACATATGCTGTGCCCACCTGTGCCACTCTCCCCAGCTGCCTGGATTCCAAATGTTCTGTTTCAAATCACACGTGGGCTGAGTGTGCTGTGGGGGTGAGGGGAAGACGAGGGAATGTCTCTTTACGTCTATGTCTTCAAGACACAGATTCATAACAAACTTGTGATACCTGAAAGTCTATGTCCCCTGCAGAATTATGAATTGTAAAAAGGGGTGAATACGTCTACTTCACAGATACTTAGTTTAGATCAATCAACTCCATGAGAGCTTACTTTTAACAGGACCTTATTGAGTGTGCTTAGAACGGTGTTTAAAAAGGGATAAGAAGAAATGTAAAAGCACATAGTTTCACGACTATAGAATCCATGTGGACTGTCAACACTTTATTTTAGAGCAACTTTAAGAGAGCACAAATAAAATAACAATTGCTACTACTGGAATCAATTAATCAGGCTTCATGCCCCACCCCCCAAGCATTTATAAACAAGTGTAAATAGAATGAGGGTTTGACATATGAAAATGGGTTAAGTGGGGAAAAAACATCGAATAATTGGTCAGAATAGGAGTTTTAGCACTTAATTTACAAAATGCATTTTTAGTGTAAGATATTGATTGCTACTCTCAATGTGATTAAATTATTTGGGGCCACTGGCAGTGTGTGCACACATACCCCTTGAATAGAGAGTGCAACCAGCAGAACCAATGCTTCACCCCAGACTCCTGCAGGCATGTAGTGGTGTTGGAAGCATGGAGTTAGGGAAGATTTGGAGGCTATTTGGGGAAACCTTGCTGTGCTTTGAAAAACATTCTTAATTTTGATTTTAACATCTTTGTCAGTCCTCTGATGTGACACCCGTTCTTGCTGAGATACTGTTTTTGAGAAATCTCCCACATTGGGCTGTAAGGTAAAGCAGACTCATTGGTTTTTTCCACCTCGGACTTGTTAGCATTTATAGCAAAGTCGTTTCCCTGTTTGTGATGTGGATTATTCACTAATACACATACACCAAATAACCCAAAGTAAGATAGGCAGTGGTAAAAAGCTACGGGGAGAAGAAAGATTTGTTTGCACTGCATTTAAGGACGTTTTGAAAAATTTAGACAGTTCATTGGTTTACTTATTTTACAAGAAAAAAAAAGTAAACGCATCTATTATTCTCCCACCTCACACTCATAATCTGTACACATGTATACAGGCCATAATGAGAAGAAATAAAATAAATCAAAATATAATTAATGGGCTTATCAATTTAAGACAGTTTGGCTTCTAAAGAGTGAAAAAAAAGTGGCTCTTTTTTCCCCTTTTTAAAGTTGGTAAATTTTTAATTAAATTTTTGTTTTAATAAAATACTGTTTTCCATAGTGGCTGTACCAGTTTAATAAAAATTGGGTAACTTTGGTAAGTCACATTATATATTTCAGGTGTACAACTTTACAATACAACATCCATATACTCTATTGTGTGTTCACAACTAGAAATCTAGTCTCTGTCACCTATGTTTAACCTACTTTATCCTCTTCGTCCTCCCCCGACCCCCTTGCCTTTTGATAAGCACCATTCGTATTGATGAGTTTGATTTTTATTTGTTTGTATGTTTGTTCATTTGTTGCTTTTTGTTTTACATCTCACATATGAGTGAAATCATATGGTTCTTGTCCTTTTCAACCTGACTAATTTCACTTAGCATAATTCTCTCAAGATTCATCCATGTTGTCTCAAATGGCAATATTTCATGTTTTTTATGGCTGAGTGGTATTCCAGTGTATATATGTACCACATCTTCTTTATTCAGTCAGCAATGGAAGGACACTTAGGTTGTTTGCACGTCTTGGCTATTGTGAATAATGCTGCAATGAACATAGGGGTACATATATCCTTACGAATAAGTGTTTTCAAATCTTCTGGGTAGATACCCAGAAGAGGGATTGCTGTATCATACGGTAGCTCTATTCTTAATTTTTTCAGGCACCTCCATACTGTTTTCCATAGTGGCTGTACCAGCTGACATTCCCTCTGGCAGTGTGTGAGGGATCCTTTTCTCCACATCTCCACCAGCACTTCTTATTTCTTGTCTTATTGATAATGGTCAGGTAGTTTCACATTGCGGTTTTGATTTGCGTTTTTCTTTTAACTAATGATGTTGAACATCTTTTCATGTATCTTATGGTCATCTGTATGTCTTCCTTGGAAAAGTGTCTATTCAGGTCATCTGTCATTTTTAAAATCAGATTGGTTTTTTGTTGTTGTTGAGTTGCATGAGTTCTCTATGTGTTTGCCCCTTATCACAGGTATCATTTGCAAATACCCTCTCCCTTTAGGTTGGTTGCCTTTTTTGTTGTTGATTTTTTTGTTTTGTTTTCTGTGCAGAAGCCTTTTAGTTTGATATAGTCCCATTCATTTATTTTTGCTTTTAATTCCCTTACCTTTGGGATCAAGTTCACAAATACCCCTCTGAGACCAAGATCCTTAAGTTTAGTGCTTATTGTTTCTTCTATGTATTTTACTGTTTCAGATCTTATATTAAAGTCTTTAATTTATTATGAGTTCATTTTTGTGTATGGTATCAGATACCACTCTAGTTTTATTTTTTTTGCATGTGGCTTTCCAGTTTCCACAACACCATTTATTAAAGAGCCTTTCCTTCCTCCATTGTCTGCTGTTGCTCCTTTGTCAAAAAATAGTTGCCCACGTTCATGTGGGTTTATTTCTGGGTTCTCAATTCTATTCCATTGGTCTGTATGACTGTTTTTTTCCTTTAAAAAAAAAGGGCTCTTTTTAATGAAGAAAATACTCTATTAGCCTTTGAGAAAATAGGTAATGCTAGTGAGTCACCAGAATTATCACAGCTTGTTTTATTGTTTTATTTGGCTTTTATTTCCTACTGAGTAGGCTGTCCTGAACTAATTTACTTTGATGATTAAAATGTGTTCTCCAAGTGTTCTTCTTTCCTGTTTATATCATTTGTACAACCTCTGTCTTGCAAAAACAAAGGTTGTTGTTGGTGGTGGTTTAAGATAACTCTAGAACAATTACTGTGTACTTTAAGCAAAGAACATTCTCTCCAGTTCACATTATTTCCTAAGTGGAAATTTGCTAAGTACTCATAGTGCTCTCCCAACCTGTTTAGAACACATCCTGGAAATTGTCAAAGTGCAGAATGCATGCTTGTTGCTATAAGGTGAACATGAGAGTCAGAGGCTACCTGAGAGATACAGTGTGACAGCTGGGCAGGGGCAATGGGCCCAGAGATTCAAGGATCAAGCCCATGCTGGTGTAGGCACATCCAACCTTGCTATGGGCCACCTACCAGTCTACCAGGACTGTTGCTACTTTGTTGTGATGAAATACTCAAAGGCCTTATCCTATTGCTCAGGACTAAAAGTAAAGAAACAGGAAGTTGGAACTTGGGAGACATGTAACAAATCAAAAGAAGGATGGAATTCAAGAAACCAACTTGGAAGCCCACAGTGGGTGCGTAGCTGCCAAGAGGTAGGTGGCCCAAGAAAGGTGGCAAAGATTTAACAGCTTTGAACAAATAATTATTGAATACTCACTGCTGTCGAGCAATAACTTATAGACCCTGATGTAGTCTCAAAGCTGAACAAGCAGAAGGAAGAGCAAGGACAATAATCAGGCACTCAAAGGAAGGATGTAGTTGTAGCTTGAGATGTGGAATGTTGAGGGTCAGATGGAGGTTCTGCTAGTGAGCACATGAGATACCAAACTGCTTGAGGCTTTCAAATATAGAATTTTAAAAATTATCTGGCAAAATGCTCCCCCTTATAAATCTTTACTCAATCTTCTGACATAGCTCAGACAGTTCTCAACCAGTGATGTTTCCCTCCTTTCAAAGGCACAAGTAGATAACACTCTCTCAATGGTCCTGTGGGCTTCACTGGACCAATCCCAATCTTCATGATTTTTTTCAGCTCAAGGCCATATTAAGATGGAATCATCAGTTTTACATGAAATGCCAAAAACTGGCTATGAAATATCTACAATGTTGTTTTCCTAAAAGGAATCCTCAGTGCACATGTGTGTTGTTGATATGAGACAAGTTGGAATGTTTATATGGTGAACGTTGTTCTGGACAGTGCAGTCTGGAAGCTCCACCCAACTAAGCAGAGCTGGGGCATATTTTATTGTTCTGCTGGAGTCCTGCAATGCCTCTGTTCATGGAGAATCTAAGCGAGCATCTTTCACTCCCCCAATGCTTCATCTGAGACTAGTGTGTCTCCCTGATAATTTCTTGCCTTGAGACTATTAGGTTTACTATGTATCTTCTTCACGATTTTATGAAACAGTAAATGCTACCACCTCTGTCCACCAGGAGGCAGCTTCCACTGAAGGGTGAGACTTAGAAACAATTTTTTTTTAACTCATCTTTATTGTTGAATGTATTACAGATGTCCCCTCTTTTTTTTTCCCATTGTCCCTCTCCTCCCCAATTCTGCCCCCCTCCTACCTTCCCCACACTATTGTCGGTGTCCATTGGTTATGCATATATGCATAGAAGTTCTTCTGTTTATCTCATCCCGCCCTCCCTCCTCTCTTCCCTTTGAGGTTCATCAGTCTAACAACAAATTTGTACTTCTTAATTCCTTCATCTTTTTCATCCATCCCCCTGGCCCCCATCCATCTGGCAAGCAACAAAAAGTTCTCTGTATCTATGAGTCTGTTTCTGTTCTGCTTGCTCATTTTGTTTGTAGATTCAATTGTTGATAGGTATGTATTTATTGCCATTTTATTGTTCATATTTTTTGTTCTTCTTCTCCTTCAAGAAGACCCTTCAACATTTCATATAATACTGGTTTGGTGACGATGAACTCCTTTAGCTTTTTCTTGTTTGGGAAACTCTTGATATGTCCGTCAATTCTAAATGATAGCTTTGCAGGATAGAGTAGTCTTGGTTGTCGGTCATTGCTTTTCATCAGCTTGAATATCTCTTGCCACTCTTTTCTGGCCTGCAAAGTTTCTTTTGAGAAATCAGCTGACAGTCTTATGGGATCTCCTTTGTAGGTAACAAACTGCTTTTCTTTTGCTGCTTTTAAGATTCTCTCTTTGTATTTAACCTTTGGCATTTTGATGATGATGTGTCTTGGTGTGGTCTTCTTTGGGTTCATCTTGCTTGGGACTCTCTGTACTTCCTGGACTTGTATGTCTGTTTTCTTCACCAAGTTAGGGAAGTTTTCTGTCATTATTTTTTTCAAATAGGTTTTCAATTTCTTGTTCTCTCTCTTTTCCTTCTGGCACCCTTATGATGCGAATGTTAGCACATTTGAAGTTGTCAACAACAATCAAGACTCAATTACAACAGAAGGGTGTACAGTTCACACTAGGGGTGCACCTCGAGGGCCCAGCTAGAGTGATCAGGGAGGCTGTGCCACTGGATCTTACAGGACACCTACAACAATAGGCCACCCTACAAAGCCTAGGAGACATAGCAACTCTACCTAATACATAGAAACAATCACAGGGAAGCAGCCAAAATGAGGAGACAAAGAAACATGTCCCAAATGAAAGAAAAGAACAAAACTCCAGGAAGAGAATTAAACAAAATGGAGATAAGCAATCAATCAGATGCAGAGTTCAAAACACAGGTTATAAGGTTGTTCAAGGAACTTGGTGAGACCTTCAAGGAATTTAGTGAGAACATCAACAACATAAAAAAGGACCAGTCAGAAATGAAGGATGCACTAACTGAAATAAAGAATAATTTACAGGGAATCAATAGTAGAGTAGATAAAGCCAAGAAGCAAACCATTGATTTGAAATATAAGGAAGCAAAAAACACCCAATCAGAACAACAAAAAGAAAAAAGAATCCAAAAAAATGAGTATAGTGTAAGGAGCCTCTGGAACAAACTGGTTTTTGAAAATCATAGGAAATAGATCATTGGTACATTCAACTTATGCTGCAAATTCTGTCACATCTAAAGTCCTAAGAAATGAAGTATTTTCTTCTTTACAGAACTACAGGAAGAGAGGAAGCCCACCAAAGGACATTGTCTTCATTTTTAAATGTGTTTGGTTGAAAAGCTTTCCCTCTGCCAGGGGCTTTGCTAGGGAACAGCTAATATTCTCTGAGGATATCAATGAAAGCCTTGCCAAAAGAAAGGGAGTGGAAATGAGGGCAGAGTGGGGCTCCAGGGCTGGACTTGTTTAAGTTATAGGATGACTCAAAGGATCAAGAAACCTAAACTAGGAGGCAGATAGCAGAAAAACAACAACAACAAACACTAAAGTTTTGGGCAAATTATACAAACTTCTTGAACTGGCTTTTTTATGAAATTTTGGCTAAACACAGCTGTGTATAATCATTGTTATTAGTACAGTTGATAATTAGTGCCATCTTTAGCCTACTGTTAATTAATGTAGTCTATGCCTACCTGGGAATGAAGCCCAGCGTTTCTTAGAATGTTGGAATACTGGAGGTTTTGCTAAGAAAAGGGAGTTTTGCTTTATTCTAGTAGTAATACCATCAACCCAGCTTAAATCACTATGAAGTAACCCGTTAGATCATTGAGGCCCATTGTTGTGCCCTGGATGATTCTCTTTAGTGGTTAAGAATCTGAGGTTTGGATGCCTAATGCCTAGGTTCAAATCCTGACTTTTCTATTATACTTCCTAACAGTGAGACTTTGGGCAGGGTACTTAACCTCTCTATGTTGTTCTTTCACTTACACGCTGAAAAGAACAATGGTACCTGAGTTACAGTATAAGATAAAGCACTTAACACATTATCTGACACATAGTACATGATTTATAAATGTTATTAATGTTATTGACAATTAACTAGTTAAGTGAATTGTATTTATCAATCTATTTAGTAGTGAACTCTCGAAGCACCCTAGTTATACAAATACTAAAGTAGGCAACTGTGTTTGTCTCTCCACGCACAGTCTGCAAGGTAGCAATGAATCAGCTTAGAACCATGTAAATCTCATAATCAATAAGACCATCAGTTCTTGTTCCCACCTACATAGCTCCCCCCACCCCAAATTTTTAATTTATTAAACTCTAATCAGGGGTGGGAAACCTTTTTTCTGCCAAGTGCTATTTGGATATATAGAACATCATTCCCGGGCCATACAAAATTATCAACTTAAAAATAGCCTGCTCTAGCCCTGGCCAGTTTGGCTCAGTGGTTAAGGCGTCGGCCCGCGGACCAGAGAGTACCGGGTTCGGTTCCCGCTAAGGGCATGTACCTTGGTTGCAGTTTGTCCCCTGCCCCGGTTGGGGTCCTGTGGGTGGCAACCACTCGATGTGTCTCTCTCACATTGATGTTTGTCTCTCTCTTCCTCCCTCTTTCCCTCCTGCTCTATCTGAAGATAAATGCAAAAAATGTCCTCGGGTGAGGATAAAAAAAAAAAAAAAAGCCTGCTCTATTTGGCCAGGCTAATTTGGAGAGGTGTGTGATGTCAGCTGGTAGTGGTTTCACAGGCCTTATATGGCCTTCGGGCCTGACGTCCCCCACGCCTGCATCCCTTAAAGAAAGGACAGCACCTTGCATCTCCAATGCTCAGAACTCAGTGTGTGATTTAAAACTGCTTGAAAAGCACCGACTGTGGGTTGCCATGACTTTATACGAAGGGTTTTAATCACATGAGTCGTGTTTTAAAGTCAGCAGGGTTAATATTCTTTTTAGAGAGCTGTAAATGGAAGACCCTTGCTTTGGGAAGGCACTCTAGTAAGTCTACTAATTCCAGATGGTTGGCACTAACTCTGGGCCAAAGTTGCAGGTGGTACCCTGTCATCAGATTTCTTATCATCAAGATTCTACACGTTTCTCCTTTTGGCCTCTTACTTTGCTCGAAAAGGACTCTGTATAGTTTATTATTTCCAGATGACAGCTCTTATCAGCTTGTAGTTAGAAACACATTAATTATTCTTTTAATTTTGAAGTTCCAGATGCAGCAGTGAGCATCACAATGGCCCCAGTGGCTTCTGAATAAACGTGTGATCAGAGAGGATTGCATACGTTTTCTAACTCATCATGTGAGCATCTGGAAATTATGGACCCACACTAATACAGGCCACATCAAGAGCTCGAGTGGACAGCTCTTTCCCAATTTCTATTTTTCCCTAGCTTCATCTGATGCATACAATTTGTCCAGAAAGAGTTCCCCCATTTCCTGAATTAAAAACAGAGCATAATTTACTGTCTTCTACCATTTAGCAGAGAAGATGTAATTAATCTTCTGTTGATAATTCTGCAATCTGGAAGGCCAGAGATGCAGACTGGGCAGGGCACTATAGATTGGGAGTTGCATGACTTTCCCTACTTCTGACCTGAAGGATTGTTACATGCCTCTTGTCCTCTCTTGGAGTCTATGTCTAGCTCATGGTGTCCTTCAGAGACTGGGAATTCTACCCTAAAGGCCATTTGATTATATCCCTAACTAGAACCTGAGAACTGCTTTCAGAAGCTCAGTCTCTCCCTAAGCTCTTCTCTCTACATCTCCAGAAGCTCTGCTGTGAGTACACTATCCCACAAAGTTAGACTGCTCTCCACTTACCTGTAGGAATCCCCATGGAATTTTTGACCTGAACTTTACCTGCTTGCCCCTTTTGTAGTTCAAATATCAACAGTCATCTAGATCAGTATCTCCCTAAAGTTAGTCCACAAAATACAAGTTCAGGGAGACGCTTATAGCTGCCCTTTCATTCTTATGTTTGGGAAATATGTTTTTCTCCCTCTTAGAGAAATACATTGTATGTTAGCACATTAAAAGATCTGAGATGCCTTTCTTAGGAGGAAAATATGTACCAGTTTAATTTTGTTTAACTCACCATTGTCAGATGTATTTGAATCTAGAACATTTGTAAAATTGAAATTCTTACCTTAAGCCCTAGGAGACAGTGTTCTATGGAACACCAGTTTGGAAAATGCTAGCCTGCTCCTGGGTCACTGGGGATTCAGCTGCCTCTAAGAGATGACTCTTTAACCCTCGGGTTAGCCATCTGTGGGTTTCTTTCTTCTTCAAAACTTCCTGTTGCTAGGATCCTGAAATTCTTCCCACCGCCACCTGCTACATTCACAACATGAGTCATAATCCAATGGTTTTGGCATATTAGGATTTCATATTTTTAAGTTCCAACTGCCCCTCCCCCCAAGGGAATCTTTTGGGAGGAAGAGGGCAATTTGTTTTTCTTCAGGCTACTCCTTCAGCTACTCAGCTTTCTAAGGGCGCTTTATATCTGGTACAGAACACTGTTCATCTTCGGGCTTTAGAAGATATTTTCAACATGGCAACTAAAAGCATACCCTGCCAATTAGAGCATAACTATCATCTCTTCACACCAGATCAAAAGTACAAAGCAGGCCCTTGAGCTATACTTCTGCTGTACGACATGCCAGCAAAATAATTTGTTGGTCATGTACTACCAATAATAAAATTTTACTGTCTCACAACTCTGAATAAATCCATTACCGACACTCATTTGTACTTCAACCACAACTTTAATTGTGGACCTCCCCAGACAAGTAGCATTTACCTGTATCCATTATAGGTGAATGTCTTGTTAAACTATTGGTTTTGAAAGGTTGTGTTATAGCCCTTCTCCAGCAAGTGACATTTAAGAGTGGCAAGGTGACCTACAGCTGTGCTTTGGAGTGTGTTCTAATGTATTGCTAGTTCCTTTCTCAGTATTGACATTATTATTCCTACTGTCTCTCCAATTATGCTTATTTCATCAATTTTTTTTTCTGTCTCACCTAACAAGAGCCCCTATAACATGTACTCCCATATGTCAGAATAGCAAATTGGACTTCCTATATAATGATTAGGCTTTACCAGACTTCATTCCCAGCAGTGTACCAGACAGGGAACCAGCCAATGGTCAATATAGGTTAACTGATTGAGTGAAATGGGTGATTGCTGTACTCAGTTGACTGAAAAACAATGGTCCCAACCTTCTATCTGTGCAACATATCGTATTTTCCTTTTCATTATCTTCATCGAGCACATACCACATCCCCTCTGAGAGAAGTGAGAGGGGAGTGGTTTGCAGCAGATATAAAGAACTGATCACCTCAATAAGGGAAGGGAAGAGGGATTTCCAGCAACATTTCTGAATAGCTTGGTAAATGCAAAAAGCTGATGAGCATATGGTGTAGCCTAGAGTAACGCAGAACCTGGAGGAGGGAAAGAAAGCATTAAAATCAAATCCCATAGTGGGAGACACAGTCCATTTGGGGAATCACAACTCTGAATTTCACTTGCCTCATTTGTAGCTGGGGTAGGGTGAGTCAACACCATCTGTTACAAATGGGAGAAGGACCTTAGAAAAAATGAGGAGGCAGTGAGGAATCAGGGAACATTGAGAAGGGGACAGTAAAAGCAAGTGACCCCTTCGTTTGCCTTCTGTAAGAAGTGGAAGAGCAGAGAAAGAAAACAAGAAGAGAGAGAAGGACCTGAGGGATGTCAGAGAGGGAGAATGTAGTACTAAAACCAGGGTGGGGGAGCACGGGCTTTAGATCGTTCAGAGGCAGGTACTAATCCTGCTGATAACGCATGGTGTTGAGCGACCTTTGCTAAATTGCTTGACTTGCTCAAATGTCTTCTTTATTAATGAAAGAGGAGAACAACCATGGCTGCTGGAATTTGAGGGATGTATTTGCAATAATATAATAACAGCAGTAATAGTTACAGAGTCATTGTTGTAGAGTTGTCGTACTAGTTAATGTTTATTGGACAATTATTCTGTGCAAGGCCAAGCACTTTACATAGAGATCTTCGTTGAATCCTTACAGCCGCCATAAGAAGCTTCTGTAATCATCCTCATTTATAGATGAATAAACTGCAGCCTAGAAAAGTCAAATAAGCTGTCCAGCTCATACAGGTATTAAATAATACAACTGGAACTTAAACCCAGCCTGCCTGACTCTAGAGCAAATGCACTGAACCATTAGACCATATTATAGTGTTCACTCATTGAAGAATCTGTAAGGATAGAAATTAAGACTAAGGTTAAGAACAAGGGAGTTTGAGCTTAAAAAACAGAAGAGAGAAGTAAAACCTGACCCAGAAGGACTTTTGCGATGTGCAGGGACCATGCAGGGTGTCAACACTTTCATTCCGGTACTTCTAATGGTGGAGGAGGAAAAATCACGCATCCCTGCAGAGGCAGGCAAACATAGCCAAGTGATCCTTAGCAAGAATGCCATTACTTTGGGACTCAAGCATTTTAATAAGTGCAAATTAGGCATTTTCCTCTGTAACATATCCAGGTTAGTACAGCTCTATGAGTAAAATTATTCCCTGGCGTGAAGGTAGACACGCAAGGGCACCAGGGCTGCCCAGTCGTAGACAAGGGAAACAACTTTGCATCATAAAGTGATTTCTGCAGCCTCAGGTCTGCAGAACTGCACTCCTAGAAGGGAGGGATGACACAAGTCCCTTTTGGGGATGTACACTTGAGTGAAGCGGCTTCCAAAGCAACCAAAATTAGTTTCAATGAATTAGGAGTGGAAACCATGAAAATAATGCAGACACTTTATAGAGGTTTTTTTTAAGTCCCGGGAGAGAAACATCGATTGGTTGCCTTCCACATGCTCCTGACTGGGGATCAAACCCACAACCCAGGTATGTGCTCTGACTGGGAATTGAACCAGCAACCTTTCGGTGCAAGGGACAATGCTCAACCAACTGAGCCACTCTGGCTGGGCCATAGAGCTTTTAAAGGATGGGAGGAGATAATGTAGGTAAAGTGATTATTCTAGCACCTCCTTCCCCCACCCCCAGCAGTTTTTCCATCATCATCAACATCATCTTGCCTCAGCATCTTCCCCTTACAGGGCAGGAAGATTCATTTTGAAGGAAATTAGATCAACTTTAGAAATTGCAACTTTGCGGTAAGGACAAACGTATTAATTTGGGATGAAACCAAGAAATTTTTACTGTAATTCATATTTCTGAAATCAAGACCACAAGAGGCCGGATTTAGTTTTGGGCTATTCACCAAGCAGAAAGGGACAAAACGTTGAGGAGAACTTTGTGATGGTTTGCTAAATAAACCGAGATCAATTCTGTCAGGTCCAAGACAGTTTGGGGTAATTTATCAAAACCAAAATGAACTCAACACCCTTATATACTTAGTTAGTAATGGGTCTAATGTAAAGTTAAGCTTTTCTGAGACGTTTAAATCAGTCCCAATCATTTGGGTTGGTCACAGCTGGGAGAACCTTGCACAAACACCCAGGAGTTCTACTAGGTTCTGAGTAATTTAAACCAGCTCTGACTTACCCAAGGCTGTTCTCATTAGTTTACATTAATTTGGCCTCATCTAGGCCTGTTTAAACTTATCAAAATCACTTGAGTCATGCAAACCCTATAAAGAAGTTTCCTTCAGTTCAAAATGTTTCTGAAACTGCAGAATGAACTTGAAACTTTTTGATTAGTTGTATTTTCTTTTTAGATCATACTGCTTCTGAGTCCAATCAGTGATAACTCTCTCTCATCTTGTTCAAACGGGATCAGATCCATTTAATGATATTTGACTGGTTTATGCCAGAATCTGGGGAGAAAGGCAGCCTAATGATCTGTTGAAATAAGTGCCATTATTAGGCCCCCAGGTACAATAAAAAAAGGGAATATGGTCAACTGGGTTTTCAGGAACAGATGAGGAAGATAAAGAAGATGGATTCATATGGCTGTAGGAATGAACAGGAAATAAAACAAAGGCAAGTGGTCCAAAAGAAAATAGTTGACTCTAGCTTGTGCTAAACAAAGATGGAAACTCACAGAAAACTGATACATCAGAGACAGAAATAAGAAAAGGCAAAGGCATCCATGTATTATTTGAGATGGAGAGTATAGAAGATGTCAACAAAAATGCAACCATCACATTATTATATTATAAATCTCTCAAGGATGTTCGCATGACGGAGAAGCAGAGTCAGAGTAGCTAAAAACGAGAACAAGGAAAGAGAAGCTAAAAGAGGGAGTTTGTTGCAAACATCCCAGATCTGAATTAATTCAGAAATGTGGTTAAATGACAACTGATATTTGTAACACAAATGCCACTGAAACATCAGAGGGTACAGGTGTACCCTAAAGGGCTTTCAGCCATAAAGTCTGCATATGACCTACAAGATTTAGGGGAGAAATGTGTTTTGTCAATGAAAAATACTGGGTTAGTAGTGTTTACTGTTGTTCAGAAGAGTGGCAAGCAGATAGGATTTTGGTTCAGGGAATATTAGGTGGGCATGTGGGATACTTATATCAGACAGTAGTGCATTTAAATGTGGACAGCTGAAATTTTAACTGTAAAGTAGATATTTCTAAAAGCCATTATAAAATATACAAATCTATACAAATAAAAGGGCAAAACTAGGGGAAAAAGGAATGAGTGGAAAGTATATTAAACTTATAATGATGATAGAAACGCAAAATCGTGGGTATTGTAGATAAAGCAAACATAAGAAGATTCTTTATTTTTATTGTTGACGCTATTACACGTCTACCCGTTTCTGTCCCTTTGCCACCTCCACCCAGCCACTGACCTCCCTTTGCTCTGGCCATCACTATACTGTAGTCTGTCTATGGGTTATGCCTATATGTTCTTTCGTGGAGAGAAGAAGGAGGACTTGCTAGAGACCTCAAGAACCACAAAACTAGACAGTAGAAAGTTGTCTGAGTTTTCTTTTTACCTAGACTTGGAATGAAGAAGCTGACAACCCAGAAATGCCAACAGGCTCAAACAAATTAAAAAAAGAAGCCACGCCCGGCTGGTGTGCTCAGTGGTTGAACATCAACCTATGCACCAGGAGGTTGCCGATTCGATTCCCGGTCAGGGCACATGCCCAAGTTGTGGGCCCAATCCCCAGTGAGGGCCATGCAAGAGGCAACCAATCGATGTTCTCTCTCATCGATGTTTCTGTCTCTCTCTCCCTCTCCCTTCCTCTCTCTCTAACATCAATAATAACAAAACAAAAACAAAAAAATTAAAAAAAAGAAGCCACAACAAAAGCCTCTTTTGTAGCCAATAATGAGACAAGAGGTAGTCTAGCAAGACAGAAAACTTTGGGACAACAGCTTCTGCATATACAAAGGTTATGATCCCACTCTCACCCACACTAACAAAGGCTGGGTGGGGAGCCTAGATTTCCTCTCTAACAAGGCTGCAGTGAGGCAACCAAACATCCCCTTGCCTTGGGTGGGGACCGAGAAAGCCAAGGAAGGAGGCTGAATTTCATTCCCTCTAGACACTACTAAGGACATCTCCAGCAGTGCCAGGGGAGACCATGTGGGATTTCTGGACTCCTGTCCTAACCATGCAGTAATGACACAGCTCTCCCTCCTGGCTGGGAAGGTGTTACATGAGGCCTCGTGAAGAAGCAGCCTTTTGGCATCAACAAGTGGAAATGAGGCAGGCCACCTCCAGCCTGTACTACTCAGTGCTGGCTTCTTTCCTTCTACCTGCATGCAATGAAGTTTGTGATCTTATAGCACCTGTCTGACACTAGGTGCTCCTGACATGCTTGTTTCCTTCCCGTGGAGAGCAACGTCACGTGGTATACATTAGTTCTCAATTCACGTTTGTTTCCTCTCCACTGTGTGAGTAAAGTTGTACTAGGCTAGTGAATGGCACATACTAATAGTTCAATTCATGTTTGTTTTACGAGTATAACGTTCTCCTAAAATAGTACATAGTATACAGTAGGAACCCAATGCATTCCTGTTTCCTTTCCCCTATGTCTGAGTAATGTTGCATGAGTGGTGTCTAGCATATATTAGGCACTCAGTGCATGCTAATTTTCCCCCTTTGGGTAATATTGTACTGGGAGAGTGACTGACAGACTGGGCACTCAATGAGTTTGTTTGTTTCCCTTATGAATGAATAATGTCATACTAGAACTAGTGTCTGGTCTATCCATGTTGCTCAGCGGAATCTTCTTTCCTTCATCTATGAATGAGTGACGTTGTTTTCAAACAGGACCTGTCATACACCAGGTGCTCAATGCATGCCCATCTCTTGTTCCTTTGTCTGAGTAGTTACACTAGAATCATGGCTGGGATATACTTAGGTGCTCGATATACGCTTCTGTCAGTAATGTTGTAGGAGAAAGCACTCGGCCTAGAGAGGCTCAATGGATGCTTATTTCCTTCTACCTATATTAGAGGAAGTCTTTCCTGGAGTAATGCCCGCCTTCTATGAACTAGGATGTTGGAGGAAGTCAGGGAGAGGATGTGACTGCTGACTGATACATGACCCACGCAATCAGAAGCTCCTCAACCCCTCCTGTCCTTGTACATTCCACCCACTGTTCACACAGCCGGCGCTGTTTCAGTCTTGAGAGAGAAAGGTGTTGTAGAGACCTTCTGAACTGGCTACGTGACTGAACCCTGTTAAGGCCCGTGTATAAACCTTTGAGATTCTGGAAGATGCGGAAATCTACTCCTCTTATGGTTCCCAAGACTAGGCTTGTGTGTGAGCTCCCTTGCTTACTGAGTCTGCCACCTCCATATCTGGGTGGTCTGCCTATTTCTTCAGTTTTTTTCTTGCCTTCTGTATATGGGGGTGAGTTTAATCACACCCAGGAAGCTCCCAAGGTTGTGAACCACACGGGGAGTTAAAAAAAATCGTGTCTTTCACAGATGTCAGGGTAAGGGTGTACTGAAGTAGGGTCTGGAATTTACTAGGTGCTCCATGCATGCTTACTTAATTCCCTATGTGTGAGTGTGTGACTCTAGCACGTAGTTCGGCCCGCACTAGGTGCTCCATGCAGACTTGTTTCCTTCCTTTTGTGGAGGTGTGTTGTACCTGAGTGGCATCACTTGCATATCAGGTACCAATGCACGCATGCTTGGTCCTCCCTGTGAGTGAGTCACGTTTTACTAGGTTCATGTCTGGAATACACTTGGAGCTCGGTTCTTGGTTTCACCTAGGTATAGAATGTACGAACACATTCTTCTTTCTATGGAACAGTGAAGTCGTACTAGATTACTGCCTGCCATACACAAGCACTTAATACACGCATGCTCCTTGCCTCCTAGTCGTGGGCTATGCTGTGTTCTAATAGTGCTAGGCAATACCAGATGCTCCTTGCATGCCTGTTTCCTTCTGAGTAAAATGTGCTGGAATTGTGCCTGACAAATACTAGTCACTCAATAATACTTGTATCATTCCATTGATTTGTGAGTGCTATTATGTTAGAAAAGTACCTGGTTGTCTGGCCGGTGTGGCTCAGTGGTTGAGCATTGACCTGTGCACCAAGAGGTCGCCAGCTTGATTTCCAGTCAGGACACATGCCCAGGTTGTGGGCCGGATCCCCAGTGGGGGGCATGCAGGAGGTGGCCAATCAATGTTCTCTCTCATCGATGTTTCTATCTCTCTCTCCCTCTCACTTCCTCTCTCTCTAAAATCAATAAAGAAAAAAAAAGAATTTGAAAAGTACCTGGTATATACCTGGTGCCTGATGCATATTCATTTCTTTTACACCGTGAGAGTAAACATTTGCTAGAGTACTACCTAGCATGTACCGGGCACTCACTTCAGGCATGTGACTTCCCCTTTGTGTGAATAAAGTTGTACTAGAGTAGACCCTTGAATATCCCGGTGGCTCAATGTATGATTTCTTGCTTCCCACAGTGTGAGTAATGTTGCAAGAATAATACCTGGAAAATACCAAGTGCTCGATGCACGCCTATTTCTTCTCCCCTTTATGTGAGAAATGTACTGGAAAAATGCCTGACATACACTAGTCGCTTCGCCATGTTCATTTCCTCCTATGTGTGAGTCAGGTTGCATGGCACATGCTAAGTTCTCAATGTGTGTTTGTTTCCTCCCCACTATGTGTCTGTCGAGTTGTGCTAGGCTAGGATGTGCCACAGAGCAGGAGTTCAATCCACGCCTCTTTCCCTTCCCTTACATGTGCGTAAATTTGCACTAGAAGAGTATGTAACATACTCTCAGCAACCAATGCCTTTATGCTTCCTGCCTGCTCTACTGTGGGTACAGTGATATTAGAAAAGTAGCTTCCATAGGTGGTCAGTGTATGCTGGTCTTCTTTCCCCTCTTCGTGAGTCAGGTTACCCTAGCATTGTTCCTGATATATACCAGGTGCTGAATTCAATCTTATTTTCTTCTCCTAGAGCTGAGTGACATTTTCTAGAATAGGACCTGATGTACACTAAATACTCAATGCAAGCTCATTTCTTGTCCTTATGTTTGAGTATGATTGCCCTAGAATAGTATTTGGGATATGCTACGTACTCCATGCAGGCTCAGTTTCTCCCCACTAATGTGAGTAATGCAGTAGGGTAATACCAGGCACCCATCAGAGCTGCAACGCATAGGTAGTTCCTTCCCCTTACATGGGAGTAAATCTGTGCTACAAAAGTGCCTCTTATGTCCTTCACTGATGTGTGGGTAACATTGTATAGAATCCTGCCTGGCATATACTAGGTGCTCAGTGCACACTCAGTTCTTCTTTGTGTGAGTAATGTTATTCTAACATATAGTTTGGCATATGCTAGATGCTCCAAACAGGCTTGTTTTCTCCCCCCATGTATGAGTATGTTGTATCAAATAATATCAAGTAGGTGTTAGGCACTTGAATCAGTATCCATCAGGGTTTCCCATAGAAAGATAAATGTATGTGTCTGTGGAATACTCTAAATGCTTAATATATGTTACCTTCTTTCCACATGTGCGTGTAATGTCTTACTAGAAGCTAAAATATTGATTGCCTGAGCATATATGTGGTGCTCCATGCAGGCTCAGATTCTTTCCATGAGTGTGAACAAAGTTTTGCTAAAATTGCACCTCTTATGTATTAGGTTTCCTTTATATTTGCTTCTCTGTGTTTGAATAAAGTGGCAGTAGAATAAGGCAGCATACACTAAGGGCTCAATCCACAGTCTGGGCTCATTTCCTTTTCTCACGTGTGAGTAATGTGCTTGCATAGTATTTGAGTTACAAACAGTTCAGGGCACAATTCCTTTTTCCTCCTATGTGTCATGTCATGGTAGAAGAGTGCTTAGCAATACTCTGTGCTCCCAGAATATTTGATTCCCTCCTTTAGATGTGAGCAAGGCTGTAGTAAAAAATGACTTGGCATATGCTAGGTATGCCATGCATGCTTTTTTCCTTGCACAATGTGAGAGTAATGTTGGACTGGGATAGTGTGTGCCATATACCAGACACTTAATGGTACTTGCTGCCTTTATTTATGTGTGAGTAATATTTATATTAGATTATTGCCTGGTACAGACAAGGTACTTTATTCATGTTCATTTCATTCCATTTTTCTACAATAACGTTTGACTAGACTAATTCCTAGACCATAATCACCAATTGATGCAAACATCTTTCCTTTTCTCCAATGTGTGCATAACATACAAAAATAGTCCTGTCACTTAGGTTGCTTCCCTATCTTTGCTATTGTAAATAATGCTGCAATGAACATAGGCATACACATACCTTATTGAATTGATGTTTCGGATTTCTTCAGACAAATACCCAGAAGTGGAATTGCTGGGTCGTAAGGTAGTTCTACTTTAATTTCTTTTTCTTTATTGATTTTAGAGAGAGAGAGATAGAAACATCGATGAGAGAGAACATTGATTGGCCGCCTCCTGCATGCCTCCCACTGAGGATGGGGCTCACAACCTGGGCATGTACCCTGACCGGATATCGAACTGGTGACCTCTTGGTGCATGGGTCGACTCTCAACCACTGAGACACACTGGCTGGGCGGTAGTTCTACTTTTAATTCTTTGAGGAACCTTATACTGTTTTCCATGGTGTCTGCGCTAATTTGTGTTGCTACCAATAATGAACAAGGCTTCCCTTTTCTCCACCTCTTCAGCAACATTTGCAATGGAATATTACTCAGCCATAAAAATAATGAAATGTTACCATTTGTTTGTCAACATGGATGAACCTAAAGGGTATTATGTTAAGTGAAATAAGTCAGACAGAGAAAGACAAATATTATAGAATTTCACTTATATGTGGAATCTAAAGAACAAAATAAATGAACAAACAAAACAGAAACAGATTCATAGATACAGATAACTAACTGATGGTTGCCAGAAGGGAGGAGGGTTGGGGAACTGAGTAAAAAATATAAAGGGATTAAGAAGTAAAATTTGGTAGGAAATACAGTCAATAATTTTGTAATAACTATGTATGGTGCCAGGTGGGTACTAGAGTTATTGGAGGATCACTTCATAAATTATATAAATGTCTGACCACTGTGCTATACACATGAAATTAATATAAAATAATATTGAATGTCAACTGCAATTGAAAAATAAAAAAATAATAAAAAACAAAAATAGTTCTGGAATATAATTTACATTTAATATATGTCCATCATATTTCTCAATGTGAGATTAATGATGCATTAGAATAGTGTCCAGGATTCAATAGACATTAGTTGCATGAATATCTGTCTCCCTATATGAATAACATACCTTGCATATGCTGGTGACTCCATGCATTTTTTTTTACATGATGTGGTATAATATTTTACTGCAGTAATACCTGTCATATATTAACTGCTCAATGCCCATTTATTTTTCTCTTTATGTGGGGAGTTTTACCAGAATTGTGCCTAACATGAGCTAGTTGCTCACTTATACTTCTTTACTGCTGTCTATGTGTGAATAGTGTGAGATTAGAATAGTGCTCTCATATACTAGTTGCTCTATTCACACACAGACTTGTTCCTTTGCTTATGTGTGTGCAAAATTGCATAAAACAGGGTCTAGCATCTATTAGGTGCCTGTTACATTCTCATCTCATTCCGCTGTGTATACGTAAGTTTGTAATGAATAGCACCTTGCATGTACTCGGACTCAGTGCACGTTTACTCAATTCCACTATGTGTGAGCAATGGTTTTGAATAATTCCTGGCCTATACTAGGTAAACTCTGCAAACTTGTTTTCTATCTTCCCCTATCTGGGTAATAGGTACTAGAATGTTCTCTGGGTGATTTTATGTAATCAATTAATGTTTTTGATTTTTTTGCTCGTGTGTGAATAATATTATAACCAAACAGAACCTCTCATATATTAAGGATGCTTTGAATGCATTTTTCCTTTCTCCTACATATGATTTATGTTGTACTAAAATAATACCTGTCATATGTTAGTGACTCACTGCATGATTGTAACCACACCTACAATGTGTGAATAATGTGGTATTAGAAAACATTTCCGTTACTGTTCTAGGACGTCCTGACTGTGAATTGAGAAAGGAAATACGCATCTTTGGGAGTGAGGCTGTGCTGTAGTATTACCGGCATACAGTATGCACTCAACGCATCTTTATCCTGTTCCCTACGTGTGAAGTTGATAAATGCCTGACATATACTAGATGTTCAATAAAGTTTTCTTCTTCTTTCTTTGCAGTGTGCAGTTGTAATAGAATAGTTCCTAGACTTTACTAGATGCACAATGTATCCTGTTTCCTCCCCTTAGGTTTGAATAACATGGTACTGGGCTAGCACGTGGTAATACTAGGTGCTTACGGAATGCTCATTTCCTTTCCCGATGGGTGAGGTACATGGTACCAGAAGAGTGGATGACAAATATTAGACATTTGATTCACAGTTGTATACCTCCATTTATTTTTATTTTTTATCAAAATTTTTTCTTTATTGATTTTAGAAAGAGAGGAAGGGAAAGAGAGAGACAGAGATAGAAACATTGATGAGAGAGAACATTGACTGGCCACCTCCTGCATGCCCCCACTGGGGATCGGGCCCACAACCTGGGCATGTGCCCTCACTGGGAATCAAACCGGCGACCTCTTAGTGCATGGATTGACGCTCAACCACTGAGCCACACAGGCCAGGCCCTCCATTTATTTTTGAATGATGTGTTAGAATATTTTCTGGCATACACTTGTCATTCAATGCTTGCCTATTTTATTACTGAATAACATTAAGCCAATACAGAACTTGGCATCCACTGGGCACTAAATAGATGCATGCTTACTTTTTCCTGTATGCATAATACTTGAATAAAATAGTGCTTGATTTATCCCAGATACTCCATGTTTGCTAGCTTTCTTTTGCCCAGTGTTAGAGAATTCTTTGACTAGATTAGTACCTAGTACGTATGTATTAGGCAATCAATACATGTTTACGTTCTTTTCCCAATGTGTGCGTTATGTTGTGTGGTAGTAGAGTCAGGCATATGTAACATACTCCACTCATGACTGTTTCTTTCCACTCTGTGTGGGCAAATCTGTACCAGAACACTACCTGCCTTCCACAATAAATATGGATGATTGCTTCTTCTACCCGATTGTAAGGAATGTTGTATCTGGTATATTTGAGGTGCTTTGAAATACTGTTTTCTTCCCTGTGTGTGAATAGTTTTGTACCGAAATAGTGCTTGCTACAGCATCGGCACTCAATGCATTCCTGCGCTCTTTGTCCTAAGTAAGAGTGAAGTGGTGCTAGGGTGCTGGCTGGCATAAACAGGGCACTTAATGCACTGTCACTACTTTTCTTCTAATAGTAGGTAATGCTGTGTTCATATCCTAAGGGTAGTACCCGGTATGTCAGGCTGAGTAAGCTTTTCTTATCCTTTGAGGACGCTTGTACGAGAAGAGCACCTTGCATATAGTGATGGCTGTTTCCTTCCTCTATCTGAGAGCAACATTGTATTACAATGGTTCCTTGTATTCACTAGATGATCGCACTTTGCCTATTTCTTGCCCCTATGTGTGAGTAATGATGGTCTGGAGGAGTGCCTGGCGCATACAAGATGCTTAATACAATCTTTTTCCTTCCCTTATGTATGAGTTATGTTTCACTAGGATAAGACATGGTGCATAGCAGGCGTTTAATGCATGCTGGCGTCTTTCTGTGCTACTTATGTTTTGCTAGAACACTGCCTGGCATATAGTAGGTGCGAAACGCATCCTTGCTTTCTTTTCCCTCTCTGTAAGTTTGTACTGAAACCAGGCCTTGTGAACAGTAAGCGATGATACATTGTTTTCCCCTTCCCCTTTATGTAAGTTTTGATGAATTGTAATAGTGCCTGGCATAAACTAGTTACTAATTGCATTCTCCTTTCTTTCCTCTATGTGAGGACAATGTTCTCCTGGAATAGCACCTGGCATATATTTGACATTAATTCATGCCTATCCCTTTCTACGATATACAAGCTGTATTTTGTTAAAATAGTGCTAAGCATAGACTATGTGCTCCTTGTATGTTTATTTCCTTCTTCCCTGTGAGCACTGACATACCAGAAAAGTGCCTGGCATATAGGCTATATGTGCTTCATGCATTCATGCTTTCTTCCCCTACATGGAAATAAAATTATATGAAAAAGTATCCACCACATATTAGATGATTAATTCATGTTTGTTTCCTTTCCCCTATGTGTAAGTAATATTATAATGGAATCATGTTTCACTTATTAGAGATGCTCAATATAATCTTGTTTCCTTCCTCCTAATTAAGATAATGCTATTCAGAATGGTGTTTGGCCTAGATTGGATTTATGCTCATTCCCTTCCCTTATGTGTGAACGTTATATAACAGAACACTGACCTGTAGCAGGCTATGGATGCTTATTTCCTTCCCCTAAGTATAACATTGGAATAGAATAGTATCTGACATATACTAGGTAGTTAATACAATTTATATCTTTCTATGTGTGACTGACATTATGCTAAAATAATGCCTTGGCATATTCTAGATGCTTCATGCATACTTCTCCCCATCTTCCAGTATGTGAGTAATGTACTAGAATAGTCCTTGGCATCTGGTAAGCTCTCAGTATATTCTCATTTCTCTTTATGCGTGTTTGTGGTGTTGTAATATAATAGTGTCTAGCAGGTATCAGGCGCTTAGTGCATCTCATTTATTTTGCCCTGTATGTGAGTAATGTATTAAACGAGAGTCTATCATACATTGGGTGTTCAAGGATACAGCTTTCCTTTCCTTCTGTTTAAATGATGCCATCCTAGATTATACTTGGCATATGCTAGGTAATTAAAGCATGCTTGATTCCTCACTTCTGGGTGATGTTGTACTAGAATAGTTCCTGGCTATCATAGGAGTTGAATTCATTCTTGTTCGCTTCCCTTATGTATAAATGACCTCGACTAGAATTGTGCTTGTAATTGGCGGTTCATGCTTGCTCATCCACTATGTGGTCTATACATGCTCTTTTCCTTTCCCTGCGTGTTAGTAAAGGCTCATCGACTAGTGCCCGACGCACACTAGGAGCCCCATCCATTATTATTTTTCTCCCTCTGTGTGTGAGTGATGGCGCGTTATAACAGTGCCTTGCATGTCCTAGCGGCTGGGTCTTGCTTTCTCTTGCCATATGTGAATAACATGGCAATAGAGGAAGACCTGCAGCCGCCAGGACTTCAGTCTACACTTGTTTGCTTCCCGCTGCGGGAAAGTTGGTCAAAGAGTACAGATTTACAGTTTTAGAAATAAGTAAGTTTTAGAGATCTAATGTACAGCATGGACACCATAACTAATAATAGCGTATTGTATACTTGAAATTTGCTAAGAGAGTAGGTCTTAAATGTTCTACACACCCACACATGCACAAACACACACACACCCATGGTAACTGTAGGAGGTGATAGATATGTTCCTTAGCCAGACTGTGGCAATTACTACACAAGGTATAGTTATATTAAAATACCTTTAAATATATATAGTATTTTTGTTTTTTATTATACCTTAATAAAGCTGGGGGGGGGAAACCTGACCCCCAACTTAGAAAATAATAACAAAAATAAAACTTTACCAAATGTTTTTTGTTTAATAAAAATGAAATACATAAACAAAATATCCCTCCCTTTCCAGCAACAACAAAGAGATGCAATGAAAGACTCATGACAAGTGCAGATCATTGCTAATTTAATGATAAATAGAAGAAAACAAATTCGAGTAGAAACAGCTCCATCAGGAACTATGATTGTCTTCAGCATATCAGCCTCATGGAGCTCAAACTAGTGAAGCAAGAACACAATGACTTCAGTTCATGAAATTTCACAGTCACTGTAAAAGATTAAAAATTGAGAAAGTAAAATTCCTGCCAGGGTGTACTGCACTGGGAAGCTTTCATTCTCTCTGAATGCAATCATCAAAAGAACACGACCTAACACCAAGTTGTACAATAAGACTGTACGACCTCAGATTTTGTCCATAGACACAAATTTTACAAATGGAACAAACACTCTGGTGAGGGCATTGATTTTTCAATTATATTATCACTTTAATTGTAGGCTTCTTGGATGCTTTTGCGTAATTCCTTTGTATCTGGAGCACCCAAAAAGAGCCTTACAAAGTTCTCTTTTCTCCCTTGTCTGGAAGAAATACAGATATTTTAAAAGGCCCATGTCATTATTTTAGTCTTCAAAATTTCTAAGGGCACTAAAAAGTATGTTTATATATGCATTGTACTTCAGGTTAGCCTGATGTCATGCAATTACTCATTGGATTTTATATTTATTGAGCACCTATTATAGTCCAGGCAATGGTTCAAGTGTCATGGAAGGAGGAATTGTGCAGGTATATACATAATGCATCATGTATCTATAAGATATCATGGGATCGAATGAATTGAATCAGGTATGGGCTCTGCCCTCCAGGAGATTGCAAGAAACAAAGAAAGATAAAACATAAACACAAATAATTTTAACAGAAGGTAAAGAACCAGGATAAGGATCATGAGAGACATATGATAAAACACTAAGGAAAGACAGGGGAGGTGAGGTATAATTTCTGGATGGAGAGCTGAGGTGGGGTGGGAAGATCAGAAAAACAGCAAAGCCTCATGGAGGAAGAAGATCTGAAAAATTGTACTCTACTGAGAATTTTGCAAGGCATTTCAAATATCTCTAAGGTTCTCAAATAGTAAAAGAATTAAGCACAAGTAGCTTGGGCAGTTTTATGTTTGGAGCAACAAAACTAAAGAGACAGGTAGACAGGGCACAGGGAACCTGTCCCTGCAGTTGTTTGCATGGGCTCTATTCTAGGCCTGTTTCCTTTAACATTATACCACCGGCACCTTGAGGAGGGTGTGGAACTTTGTAGACACTCCCTTCATATCTGAGCAATTAGAGAGAAACCACAGGACATGGGAATCTTTCCTCAGAATAGGTGAGTTAAGGTCTTAGCAAACAGGAAAAAGTGATATGAATAAGGCAAAGTATTTTTATTTCTTTTTTTTTTTTCACACCAAAATGTCCCCCCACCCCCAGTATTTTTATTTATTTATTTTATTTTTAAATTTTATTTATTTATTTTTGAAAATATTATAGATGTCCCCCCTTTTTTTCCCCACATTGACCCCTGCTCCCTACTCCCACCCCTCTCCTGCTTTCCCCAACCTAATATCCGTGTTGATTGGTTGTGCATATATGCCTAAAAGTTCTTTGGTTTATCTCTTCCCACCCCTCCCACCTCGCATCCCTCTGAGGTTTGTTAGTCCGTTCCCTACTTCCATGACTCTGGATCTACTTTGGTTGACAGCTTTTTTGTTCATGATGTTTCATAAATAAGTGAGATCATGTGGTACTTGTCTTTCTCTGACTGGCTTATTCAATTGTTTGTTTTTGACCAGTTCTCTGTCTATTTATTATTGATGTATGAACTAGAGCACTGGAACAATTTTTTAAAAATATTTCTTAAAAGAATTGTGAATGAAACCCTTCTATGTCAAATGTCAACTTTCTCTGTGTCTCCTCTCCCAGAAGAAACTGCAGGGAGGTGGGGCTCGGTCAAGCTCCTTACTGCCACAGGTTTCATACAAGCCAGCCCGACTCTGTGAAATGCATCTTGATCTTTTTTTCTTTTTCTTTTTCTTAAACAGATAGAGTGGGGCGGGGGGAGAGATGGGGAGAAAGAGAGAAACATTGATGTGAGAGGGACACATCGATTGGTTGCCTCCCTCACGACTCCAACCAGGGCTGGGGATGAACCACAACCGAGGTACGTGCCCGGAATCAAACACCAACTCTTTCTTTGGTCCATGGGCCGATGCTCTAACCGCTGAGCCAAACTGGCCAGGGCTCATCTTAATCTTATATCGGAACTCTTACAAAGCAGTTGAGCATTTCAGTGCAATTTTTTAAATGGTTTGCACATGCTAAGATGATTTATTTTACATCTGTATAGGAGCACCCAAGGGGAAAAGTCGTGGTATACAGGAAAGTACATAAAAATACTAAGACGATTATAAACTCTAGTGAAAACAACACTTTGTATAAGAAAGTAAATTACTTACATCACATTTTATACCTCAGTCTGAATAATTTTAATAAAATCATAATAACTATTATTGGGAACAGGAAGAAAACGTATATATGTGTATATATATGAAAGAGTGTAAGGGAGCTAAATTTTCACCTCTATAAAAGAAAGGTTAGAATTAGTAGTTAAATATCAAGTTATGAAATGGTAGTATAAGCTTATGTTTTAAAAATTTTGTTTGTGATTTTTTTTGACACTTACAAATAATAAATAGATGAGGCAAAAATGACAAATAAGAGGGTAAAGATAGATCATTGCTTATTGTTTGGAATAAATGATATACAGTGTATTAAATATTAATGTAAAGACTGAGTTTTTTCCCCCAAGATTTGTCCAATGGAGTTGTGTTAATCCTATCCACAGGCAAACATCTTATATTTGTATTAAGTGTTGTATTCAATAGTGCTTTCAAACACACATTATCCCATTTCATAATCTAATAAAAATCAAGTGAGAGAAACCATGGTCTCCAGTTTATAGACAAGGATAGTGAGGCTTAGGAAGAATACAGCCCGAGTTCACAGACCCGGTAAAGGGCAGAGCTGCAACATTTCCAAGTCCATCCTCTGCTGTTTTACATTAGAACTCTAATTGTCATAGAGGAAGGGAAGTCATTAAGCTAATGATGCAAAATAAGTGGATCTTTTCTATAGCCTTGCTCATATCGGGGACATTAGGCAACTAACACAAAGAAATAGGCAGAGAAAGGTGATCTGAGGCAGAGTGAGTTCATGATCAAAGTCTCTGCGACTCCTGTTCAGAGTGTGAGATTCACTGCCGTCTCAGGGGAAAGCCAGGCTGCTACTTCACACTCGTGGAGAAGAACCCCTGACGTGGAGATGCTGCTCGTTTTGCTCTTAGTCCTCCAACTCCAGCCATAATTGCAGGAGAGAAGCGGCCACAGATGAGAATGAGATCACATTTCACACAAAATTGGATTAAGGGCTCCTGCATCCCTCTTGAAGGTACTTCTTGAAAAGAAAAGAAAAAAAGCACACTTTCCTATTGAGGATCTCACAAATTATTGCGTGTAATGGATCTGGCCACATAAAGTGCACTGTGCTTGAACTCCAAACTTGTGTCATGCTTGGTGAGTGCTTTATGAATTGTAAAATTGAAAAGTCAGTTAAGATGCAAAAGTGGCTGCTGGCTCTTTCATCTGATAAATCTTATCTGGGATTAGACTGTAATATTCCCTTTAAGACCTCTTTTATTTTTTTTAACGGAGTTTAACTGAATGCCAATAAAAATTAAAAATTCTATCTTGTATCTTTGCTTCTTCATTGTTAACTCTGTATTACTTAGCTGTGCAAATTTTTCTTCTCAATGACTGCAGATTTTCTGAAAATGTCAGCATTCAGATTTAACTGTGTTTTCTAATTTCCAGACATTGCGCCATGGCTGGAAATATGCTTGGAGGTACACTCTTTAAAAACAGATGTTTGCCTGGCCTGTGTGGCTCAGTGGTTGAGCGTCGACCCATGCACCAAGAGGTCGCCAGTTCGATTCCTGGTCAGGGCACCTGCCCAGGTTGTGGGCCCAATCCCAGTGGGGGGCATGCAGGAAGCGGCCAATCGATGTTCTCTCTCCCTACTTCTCCCTTCCCCTCTCTCTAAAATCAATAAAGGAAAAAAAATTAAAAAAAAAACAACAGATGTTAACCAGGGGAGGACCAGCTTCTGGAGTGGCAGAGTAAGTGCCTTGATGAATTCACGCTCCCTCTAAAACCAAAAACAAACAAATGCAAGCAAAATAACTAAAATCAATCAGTTCATAACTCCGGCAATTAACCAGAGACACAAAATGAACTGAAAATTGTCTGTACAAAAGAAACTACTAAACTTTGGTAAGACAGCAGAGCCTGTGATGTTTGAACTCAGGACTATTCTCCCCTCACTTCCTCCGCAGCAGCTTAGGGGTGCAGCAGACACAAGCCCGAGCGCATCAGAGAAAGGAAAGCTGGCACTGCTTTCGGAGTTCCTTTAAAAACATTATCCCGGTGCACAGTCAATATTTGTCTGAAATTTCAGCTCCCTGGGATAGTTCTATGGTAGATGGCTATCTGAATAACTCAGAGCTTAGCTCAGTGGGAGGTAGAGGAATTTGATACCAGAGTTGCTACAAACAACTCTATTTGTAACATACAAACAAACAAAATATCAGGCACATGGGAAGATACAGGAAAATAAGTCCTCCTACAACAAAAAATGTCCTGGAGGGGGAACAGATTTTGGACTTAGACAAAGACTTTACATAAACTATTATAATTATATTCAGAGAACTAGAAAGAATTAAAGAAAGTGTGAAAATGATACTGGCAATGGTAACTGCATAGGTATTATAAAAGGCTATATAAATTCATTTTTGTTTGTTTTAAAAGACAACCGCGAACAATAAATATGAAACTATGTTATTGGACTTATAATATATACAGATGTATGTTTGTACAAAGGAGGGAGGAAGGAGGGGTTCATTTTAGAAGTTTTTGCATATTATTGAAATTAAGTTAGTATTAATCAACTAGATTATTTTAAATTTAATTGTTTTAAATTAATTGTAATTTCCAGAGCTACTGCTACAAAAATAACTTAAATAAATACATATAATAAAACAAACAACAAAGAAATTAAAAAGGTACACTAGAAAATATATACTTAAAAATAAAAGGCAAGAATCAAGGAACAGAGAGAAAAAGCAAAGACATAAGGAAAAGAAGTAGCAAAAGGACAGATTTAAATCCTTCCTTATCAGCAATTATATGGAATGTAAGTGGGTTAAACACCTCAATGAAAAGACAGATGTTGGCAGAACATACATACTGCCTATAGAATACATACATACCTTAGGTTCAAAGACAAATAGACCGAAAGGAAAAGGACCAAAATATTTTACTTGCAAGCAGTGATCAAAAGAGTGCTGAAGTAGCTATACTAAAACCAGAGAAAACAGACTCTGAGACAAACATCATTACAGAGAAAAATAAAGACATTTATTTTATCATAAGAGGGTCAATCTATTAGCAAGATATGGCAATTAATAACATGTATCAACAGAGCCCCAAAACACATGAAGCAAAAATTGACATACTTAAAGGAAGAAATAGATAATTAAACAATGATAATTGGAAATTTCAATACCTGATTTTCAATAACAAATAGCATAATTAGCAGGTCAACTAAGAAGCAGATGATGTAAAGAAACTGAGTAGAGATGACAGACATCTATAGAAACTCCATTCAGCAGCAGAATGCACGTTCTTCTCAAGCTCACGTGGAATATTCTGCAGGATGGATCTTATGTGAGGCCATAAAATGAAATTCAATAAATTTAAAAGGATTAAAAACCAAAATAAGTTCTTTGACCACAATGAAATTAAGTTAGAAATAAAAAAGCAGAAATTTGAGAAATTCATAAGCATGTTGAAATTAGACATCACTTTCCTAAATAATCAATGCAGCAAAGAAGAACTCACAAAGTAAATTAAAAAACACTATGAAAAAATGAAAACAAAACACAACATATCAAAACGTATGAGATAGTGTAAGAGCAGAGGTTAGAGGGAAATTTATACCTATAAATTCTCATATTAAAAATAATACAGATATAAATTCAATAACTTAAATTTCCACCTTAAGAATCTAGAAAAAGAAGAACAAACTAAACCCAAAGCAAATTAGAAAAAGAAAAGAATAAAGATTAGAGCAGAAATTAATGAAATGAAGAATAGAAAAATAATGGAGAAAATTAATAAAACCAAAGGGGTTCTTTGAAAAGATTTTCTTTTAATTGACAAATTTAGCTAGACTGACCAAGAAAAGAAGATGAAATATTCAAATTACTAAAATTAGCAATGAAAGAAGGAACATCATTACTGATCTTACATAAATAAAGTTAATAATACAGAAATATCAACTACTGTTGCCAACAAATTAAATAATCTAGAGAAAATGGACAAATTAATTTCTAGGAAGACAGAATCTATTGAAACTGACTCAAAAAATATAGTGTAAACAGACCTATAAAAGCAAAGACTGAAATAGTAATAATTTTCTAAAATATCCAAGAAAGAAAAGTCAATTCCAGATGACTTTACTGGTGAATTCTACTAAACAATTAAAGAATCATCAACACTAATCCTTCATAAACGCTTTCAATAAATATATGACGAGAGAATACTTCCCAACTCATTCTATGAGATTAGTATTACCTGACCCAAAGAAACAAACAAACAAAGAGAAAAAAGACTACAAAAGACAAAAAACAAACAAACAAACAAAAAACAAAACCTACATTAAAAAATCTGTCATGAATATCGATACAGAAGACCCCAACAGCCCTGGCCAGTTTGGCTCAGCGGTTGGAGAGTCGGCCTGTGGATCAGACAGTCCCGGGTTTGGTTCCCGCTAGGGGCATGTACCAAAAAAACAAAAAAAAAAAAAACAAAAAACAAACAAACAAAAAAAGACCCCAACAAAATACTAGTAAACTGAATCCAGCAACATGTAAAAAAACTTATAAACTTGGTGAGAGATTTATCCCAGGAGTCCGAGGTTGAGTTAACATCCAAAAAGGTATCAAGGCAGCATAGCATATATATTGGTTTCTCATTGTTGCTGTAACAAATTACCACAAATTACCACAAATTTAGTAGTTTACAAAAACACAAACTTATTATCTTACAGGAAGTCGTAAATTTCAAAATGTCTTACCCTGGGCTAGAATCAAGGTATTTCCTTTGGAGGCTCTAGGGAAGAATCTTTCCCCCTGCCTTTTCCAGTTTCTCCAGGCTCTCTTCATTCCTGGGATCATGGTCCCATATCACACTGCCTGTCCTCTTCTATTTTCATTATCACATCACCTTCTACTGTCTTTGACATTCTTGCTTCCGTGTTTATTTTTATCCTCACCTGAAGACATTGTTTTGCATTTATCTTCAGATAGAGCAGGAGGGAGAGAGGGAGGAAGTGAGAGAGAGAGACATCAATGTGAGAGAGACACATCTAGTGGCTGCCACCCACAAGACCCCAACCAGGGCCAGGGACGAGGCACATGCCCTTAGCGGGAAGCGAACCTGGGTTTCTCTGCTCCGCAGGCCAACACTCTAACCACTGAGCCAAACTGGCCAGGGCTTTGCTTCTGTGTTTTAAGGATCTTTGTGATTGGGTGTGTGTATATATATTTACATATATATATATATAAAATACATTTTACTCATACATTATAGATAAAGCCAAAAGTCTTTTTAACATATTGTTTATATTTTTCCCTTTATCTTTATGATATTTATTATATAGAATTGCACACTATTGAATTATTGTTTTGGTATCATGCTGTATGTATCTGTTTGCAGGTTTTGTTTAATTCAGAGATGCTTTTTCTCTTTCTTTTTTAGAGAGTATCTTTCTTTGGATGATGTTAATGAAATTGACAAATTATGAGTTGGGATTTTTCTGTTTCTCTTTAATGCAGAATGTGACCATCAGACTATCATTTGGTGTTTGAAGACTATGTTCCATTCAGTCAGACCTTTGGGTATGGTAGGTAGACCTGTGATTAGTGTCTAAGCACTGGATTTTTGCTTAGTGCGCTATTCATACACTCTTTCAATGGGAACCAACCTAAAGGTGTAAGGATGGTTTTATGCTCTACAACTGTGTGCGTATAAATTTTTTTTGATATATCTTTATTGTTGAAAGTACTACAGATGTCCCTCCCTTTTTTCCCCATTGACATCCTCCTCCCCGCTCCCACCCCCTCTTTCGGCCTTCATCTCACTGTTGTCTGTGACCATTGGTTATGCCTATATGCATTTAAGTTCTTTGGTTTATCTCTTCCCGCCCCCCGCCAACCCCCTTCCTTCTGAGGTTTGTTAATCTGTTCCTACTTCCAAGTCTGTGCATCTGTTTTGTTTGACAGTTTATTGTGTTCATTATATTCCACGAATAAGTGAGGTCATGTGATACTTGTTTTTCTCTGACTGGCTTATTTCTCTCAGCATAATACTCTGCAAGTCCCTCTTCTGACCAATTCAATGGGAACCAATCTAAAGGTATAAGAATGGTTTTATGCTCTGCAATTGTGTGTGTGTGTGTGTGTGTGTGTAATTTTTCGAAGCAATTGAATTTTCTAAAAGTTCTCAAAGGATTCTCAAACTCACAAAAGTTTAAGGACCATTAACCGAGATTCTACTTTTAAATTTTAGTTATTTAAATAAGAAAAGTCAATTAAGAAACACACAAACGTCAACAATTTAAAAATAAGTCACTTCCTATTGTTCAGCCTTAAAAAAAAGATGACATTAGGACACGCTACAACATGAATGAATCTTCAAAACATTATGCTAAGTGAGATAAGCCAGACACAAGAGGACAGATACTGTATCATTCCACTTATATGACATACCCGGTATAGTCAAATTAGTGAGACAGAAAGTACAACAGTGGTTACCAGGGAGTGGGTGATGGAGGAGAAGGGGGACTCACTATTTAGCAGGTAAAAGTTCTCTATATGAAGATGAAAAAGAGCTGGGCTTGGATGGTGGTGATGGTCGTACAACAATGTGAATGGACGTAATGCCACTGAATTAATTGCACACTTAAAAATGGTTCAACTGGTAATTTTGTTATATATATTTTAATACAATAAAGAGAAGTGACCTGAGGTTACCCAGGTGTGTGCATTTGTTAAAACTCAGCAAATGTATCTTTAACTAACAAACAAAATAGAAACAGATACGTAGATGCAGAGAACAGACTGACAGCTGATCAGGGAGGGGATTTGGGGGTCTGAGTGAAAAAGCTGAAGGGATTAAGCTGAGGGGGAACATGAGGAATGCCAAAAGGAAGGGGCGGGGAGGAGAAAGAGGGCAAAGGAGGGATAAATAGTGGTGGAAAGAGACTTGACTTTGGGTGGTGAGCACAGGATGCAGTATGCAAATGATGTGTTATGGAAACCTGTATGGTTTTATTAACCAATGTCACCCCAATAAATTAAATGTAAACCCACTCCCTGGTAACCACTGTTTTACTTTATGGTTTACTTTTAGTACCTTATTTTATTTTTTTATTATTATTTAAAAAATTTTTTTTTCCCTTTATTGATTTTAGAGAGAGGAACAGAGAGGGAGAGAAACATCGATGAGAGAGAGCATCGACTGGCCACCTCCTGCATGCCCCCCTGGGGATTTGGCCCACAATCTGGGCATGTGCCCTGACTTGGAATTGAACCAGCGACCTCTTGGTGCATGGGTCAATGCTCAACCACTGAGCCACACCGGCCGGGTGACTTTTAGTACCTTATTTTAGTTATTTTTTCTGAGAATTACCTGACTAACATGTTAATGATAGTCTCTCATGTTTTCTTCTACAACATTATTCTTTTAGTGTTATCTTGAGGTCTTTAATCCATCTGAAATTGATTTTTTGTGTTTGGTGAGAGGAAAGAGTCAGTGTTTATTTTGTCCACACACACAGCCAATTGACTGAGCATCATTTACTGAAAAGACCACTCTTTCCAGTGCATTCTTTATTATGTTTAATAGGGAAATTACAGATTGGTTTCTTCTTAGCCAATACCACATTAATTTAAGTACTCTAGACTTAGGATAAATCTTGATACCTGATCATGTATGTGACCCCATTCTGTTCTTCTTTTTTGAGGTTGCCCTGACTATCTTTGGCCCTTCACTTTCCCATGTAAATTTAAAAATTAATTTGCCAATTTGTATACATACACCTCAACTCGCTAAGATTTTTATTGGGGTCTTATTAAATCTGTAGATCAATTTGTGTGGATCCGACAACTCTGTAATATTGAGTCTTCCAGTACCAAAACTTGGCACAGCCCTCTGTTTGTTACATCTCCTTTACTTTCAGTCAAAAATGCTCTGTAGTTTTTGAAACAGAGGTCTTATTCATACTAGATTTATTTCTCAGAATATAATATGATTTTTGGTGCTGTAAAATTTTAAATTTCATTTTAACTTTTGCTTTCTTAGAGAAATTCCACTGATATGCGTGTATGATCTTTTAAAAGCACATATTCCACCTTGACCCTACTACTAAAGCCCAGGTTTGTAAAATTCAATAACAACATCAGTTATATACCCAACACGTGTGTGTATGTGTGTGCGCATTTGTCTGAAATCAGGACTGTGTTTTGAGTTATTTTCATGTTCAAATAAAGAGATTTCTCACTTGCTTGGTGATTCTTGTGGTAAAGAGTCACTGTTTTTAATTGCCATAGCTAGAGATGAGGCAGTTCCTTTTAACTACCCCTCATGCTCAATGAGGAACTTGGTGAAGTCCTTTTGGACAACTCAGAATTTCCTCTAACAGATATTCTTAAAGAAATTCAGCAGATGGAAAAATAAAGCTCCGGATAGGTTCACATGTACACCACTCAGTTTTCAATGCTGCTGTGTGCCAATCAATTAAAAGGATGTAGGACTGGTTCATATTTTTCTTATCTGGCTAAATTGAACTTAGTTAATTTTTAACTTTATTGGTTTGAATGCTTTTCTGACTGTTTTCATTTTGCAGCTAAATTTGTGCTAAATTCTAGTCTTTACCTCTTTTCTGGATGAAACACTTGCTTTAGAAGTGTCCCAGTAACTGGAGCCTGCCCATTGCCTCTCCACCTTGTCCTTCTCCTGGGACCCGGTGGACCGGAGGGAACGATGTTTCCATAGGTTGTTATTCCTCTGCTGAAAATCTAGCAACCAATTTTCAATCCAGTTAAAAGTCATATTGTTTAAGCTTATTAAATTTAATTATCTTAATAAAAGTCTATACAAAGATACTAAATCATATTTTAACACCTAATTATACAGTGTGCTTTAATATAATACTAAGAGATCGTGTGTCTTAAATAGTACCTTTTTATTGGAATATATATATATATATATATATATATATATATATATATGGTCTGACACAACCACAGAGAAAACAATTCAGTGATCTAGTTTGAGGTTAATGAAATGATTCTGAGACAAGTGCAGAGGATGCTAAAATGTGCCCTCTCTCTGCTCACCATTGTTCTGTGTGTATTTCAGATCAGTGAACCATTGTTTCCTGAGAACATTTTATGTCTAAGACACAGTGTTCCATGCTGTGGGAGTACACAAAGATTTCCAACAGATTGTCCCCCAATGTCTGTCCTTGGCTCTATTTTATTATCACAAACATTACCTATATTACCTCCTGACAATTATTTTCACACAGTTTTTAAATGACCTGAATTTGTTTCTGTGCCTCAAACCCCTTAGAATTATTGTCAGTTGGATATTGACTACCTTATGTGTAACTCAAATTCAATATGCACAAAGATGAAAAACATGGCTTCTCCACTCCTCCTCTCTGTATGTCCCATCTCCTATTGGAAAAACAAACAAACACACACTAAAAAACATAATAGATAACATAACCCCATTTCTAGTGCTGACTTCAATGTCTCTTTTATTGCAATCCTCATTTTCCAAATGGCCTGGAATCCAAATCTCTGAATTATCTCCAACAATTCCATTGACAAAGTCGATGAAGTCCTGTTATTCTTTTTACAATACTGGGCTTAGCATGTGACCACATTTCACTCTCCCTTGTCCATTAATCCTTCCTGCCAATGCCCACATTCAGGTTTTCTGTACAGGTTCCTGGATCATTGCAGCTTTCTGGTATCTGCCACAATCCTACTCTTCCCACCACCCTTCTACTCTAAAATCTGCCAAAATTCCAAGTTTGATCATGTTAGTTTTCGGCTAAGCGGTCTTTTTATGAATTTTAATTACTTAATTATATCCACACAACTATTCACCTGACACATGAACCTTACATTACCTAAATTTACCCTTCAGTTTCAAAAAATATTATATCACTCCAGCAATATTCTAAATATTTCCTTATCAAAGCATTCAAACGGACTTTCTGGCCTTTTCTTTGCATAAAGACTGCTCTTACTAGATTTCGCATCTATTCTGAAAAATTCACAATCATTATTTCTACAGAAATTTGATCTATCTTCTATCTATATATCTATTTATCTATCTATATGCTTTGAAATGTATAAATGTTCAAAAGTATCATATGCATAATCACCCACTTCCTTGTTTTTTTATAACTGCTTTATTAAGAGTATCTTATTGTGATATTTCGTGTATCTCTACTGTCAGTTCAGTCCACGGACTGTCACTGTTCTCTTTACTAAAGGAAGTAGAGTTATTAGTATCTTTAAATCTATTCTAGAAGCCCCAGAATCAATCTGAAACCTCATCCTTAAAATTCTAATACTTCTCTCAGTGCCAAATTATGTATTAGTCATAGGTTTTTCAGAGAAACAGAACATATATATATATATATATATACATATATATATATATATATATATTCTCTCTCAATCTATATACATATTACACAGAGGTATTATATAGAAATATTACTTTATCATAAGGAATTGGTTCATGCAGTTATAGAGGCTGATAAGTCCCAAGAGCTAGAGACCCAGGAGGCCAATGGGTTAGTTCCAGTCCTAGTCTGAAGGCTTGAGACCCAGGAGAGCCAATGGTTTAAGTGTCCATCTGAAAGCTGTCAGGCTTAAGATCCAAGAAGAGCCTGTTTCAGTTTGAGTCTGAAGGCTGCGGAAGACTATGTCCCAGCTCAAAGAGTCAGGTTGATGGAATTCCTTCTTACCCAGCCTCTTTATTCTATTCAGGTCTTCAATTGATTGAATGAGGCGCACTCCCATTAGGGAGGGCAACCTTCTTTACTCAGTCTACCAATTCAAATGTTCATCTCATCCAGAAACACGCTCACAGATTCACCCAGAATAATACTTGATCAAATGTCTGGGCAGCCTTGTAGTTCGGTCAAGTTTACACTAAAATTTAGCCATTACAAGGACTGCCTTTTATTGCTAGGGACAAAGTTTGTCATTTTGATTTGCACATTAAATGACCTGTGATTCCCCCAGAGCTAATAACATCCCACCATCTAAAGCTTTTATTAGAGAAGTTCAGGAAGAAAAAAAGGCTAAAAATGGAAAGGAATATTTAGTGTGTGGCTAACATCCAACTTTGTGGGTCTCGAATACTGACTTTTGCCCGTGGAGAGCGAAGAATCTTTTCCTTTAGCTGTTTCCAAACCTGCGTAATGCACATTATATCATCCATGTTCCTTGGAAGAGAACATTTTGTACAGCAAACATCATTTTCCAAAGTCTCTTGACATCATCTGAATCCTTGAGTCTTAGATACTCTTAGGGATGAAATCTCCCTTCCACATTCATTTCTGAATTCAACACACAGCAGTCTCTGGACTACCTTGATCCATGATGTTTTGCCAGGCAGAATTTTTTTACTTAATGTAGTAGTGATTAATATTCTGATAGTCAGCACTACCAGCTGTTTGATTTTAAAGGAAATTCCAGCAAAGCTTTTTGTCAACATAGACTATAAATATTACCTGTCTTATATGCTTATATTACTTATATGTTGTTAAATCTTTATATTCCTATACCAACAACGTAAATAGTAAATAGTGGCTTAACATACTGCCCCTTTCAGAGGATGTTTGCATTTTATGTGGGTTCTCCAAATTTAACCCATTGTTTTCTCAAAGCATCCTCCTAGAGGCACAAAATGATTCATTGAAACATAAAATTTCCTAGTCAAAACTTTTGGAAAACACTGCAGAGTGTATGTCCTCTTGGAGATTCAAAAAACATGAGTGTGTACTAAATGCTCTGAGAAAGCCTGCAATAAAGAAGTTAATTAGTGTTTTGCAGACTTGATTGAATACTGAGGCTTTTTCGTCAATGCTTCTTAATGTTGATCCCATATGGCAACACCATAATTAATATTCATTAAGCTTTTAATCTATGTTAGATACTATATATAGTGTTTTATATTTTTTCTAATTTTGCTCTCATCACCATCTAGGACATGTACTGTTATTATCACCATTTTATTGGTGAGGCAATTGAGGCTCAGAGATGTTCTGTAACTTGCCCAAGGTCCTACAGAGTAAGGGGTGGGAGACCAGGGTTTGAGTCTGTATTCATTTTATTTGCTGCAGTAATGAATTACCACAAGCTTAATGGTTTAAAATAACACAAGTTCATTATCTTACAGTTCTGTAGGTCAGAAGCCCAACACAGATCTCACTGGGCTAAGATCAAGGTGTGGGCAGGACTGCATCCCTACATTCTATAGGATCTAGGGGAGGAAATGTTTCCAGTTCATTTGGGTGTTGCCAGAATTCAGATTCATGCATTTGTAGGACTGAAGTCTCCATTTCTTTGCTGGTTTGCAGCAGGGACCTTTCTTCTTTACTGCAGGCTTCTCTCTGCTCTTTACACATTGATCCCTACATCATCAGCACCCAAGCATGACATCTTTCTCATATTGCCATCTTTCTTGTCTACCTTTCTGTCTTCCTCTTCCTGTTAACATGAGATGTACTCAGTAAATTATAAGTATACAGTACAGTATTGTCACTATAGGCAGGATGCTGTCCAGGAGATTTCCAGAATATACTCATCTTGTGTAACTGAAATCCCCCCCAGCCCCTGGCAACCACCATTCCACTCTCTGCTTCTATGAGGTTGACTATTTTAGGTATTCCATATAAATAGAATAATACAGTACTTGTTCTTTTGTGACCGACTTATTTCACGTTGAATAACGTCCCCAGAGGTGATCCATGTTGTCACATATTGCGGGATTCCCATTGTGTGGGAACTCACATGATTAAGCTGGGCTCACCCAGAGGATCCAAAATAATCTCCCCACTTCAAGGTCACATCTGCAATGTCCCTTTTGCCATGCAAAATACACTTATCACAGATTCCAGCGATCACCAGGGGCTCTTTAGGGGGCCAATTATTCCGCCATCCACAGAGTCCCCCTGCTTGACTTAGAGGCCATGTGCTTATCCAGCACGATCTTCTGTTGTTTTAAGAAGATCATACACAGCATAGACCTGGGGGAACTATTTTTCTTGTTTAAAACAGCAACACAAGTAGTAAAAATGTTCACACGGGGCACACCTGGGAAAAAGCTGTTTGGGTTTCCAGGGTGTCAGAACACAAACGTGGCTGCAAAATGCCCATTTGGGGGAGCAAAGTACGTCAAGCACCGCACGATTCAAGAAACCCCAGACAAACTTATTTCTCAGACCTTTAGAAAGTCAGTGAGAAAGAGAAAGTGTACCCTTAGATGTGATTTCTCTGGCCATAGCTCCCTGATAAACTGCCCTGTGACTCTATGAAAGCCCATTTTGTTGGTAGATGATTTGTTTCTAAAACTCACTGTAGTGATTTAAACCAGGGGCAGCAAAATTGCTTCATGTATTTCCTCTATGGCTATAGCTTTGTTTTTAACACTTCAGACTTTAGTAAAGCCACATGCTTGAACACTTTACAGGGACCCTTTTCTCTTCCGTGCTCAACACTGCTTTTTGGGTAGTTTTGGAAATGACAAGTAGCATATAGCTGAACACTTCCCGTATCCTGGCTACTCAATGCATTCCTTTCCAGATTTTTAGTATGTGTTTCGTTATGTGAGAGACTCATCTACTTGTTGCACTAATGTATCTTAAATACTTTCATCTGGTTTTTGTTTTCAACGGAGAAAAAAGAGTGGTTGACAGTAGTTATCGACCTGGAGTAGAGTGGCTTTTTCCCCCCTAGAACTCTTTAGTTTTATTTTATAAAATCAATCATTTGATATCACATGAGTACTAACAACATCAAAGCACTGTCTTGGTCACCATGCGAGAAGCCATCCTTCGTTAAACCTTCCTCATCACTACCGAATGGTTCCTCTTGACTGTATTCCTCAGTCAAAGGCTCACTCGGCCTGGGTGGGGAACTTCCAGCCCGTGGGCCGTATAAGGCCTGCAAAATCAATACCAGCTAAAATCACACATCTCACCAAGTTAGTCTGACCAAATAGAGCAGGCTAATTTGTAAGCTGATCATTTTGTATGGCCCTTGAATGATGTTATAAATATCCAAATGGCCCTTGGCAGGAAAAAGGTTCCCCACCCCTTCGTTTGGCAAATATGTTCTTTCTGTCTGTGGCTTCTTTTTCATCTTATTGTGAGTTCCTTTTTTAGAGAAAAGTTTTAAAATTTTATAAAGGAATTTAAATATCAGGCTATTTTGAACTTATCACTGTGTTAACATTTTTGAACACTTCTAATAAGCCTGGATTTCTCCTCAGCCTCCTCCTGCATCATTACGTGTTAGCTGCTTATAACATTTCTGTGAGATAGACATTTCCTTTTACAAAATAGGAAACTGAGGCTCTAGAGATCCAGTGGGTTATATGTATATATTGCATTTTCCTTGGCTTTCGTTGCTATTTTGCAAAACCAACATGTTATGGTATTTTTCCATCAACTGATTAAGGGAATGTAGCTATATTTTTGGGAGGGGGAGGCATTTTAGGGCTTCATGAATGACTCTGTAGTTAGAATCTTTTACTTCTGAAAAATAATTCAGTCATAATCACAAGTAAACATTCCATGTGAAATCAATGAAGTTTCCCTTTGGAATATTTCCATTTCTTTGTAAAGAGCCAGGGCATGGTGATGTGAACAGTATGTAGTTCCTTGCATCTTGCTTATAATTTTCTCTGGAATGATTTTCCCATGGTGTAATCTTTAGTTACTGTATGAACTGCTAGTCTCTTTGACTGTCTTGCATTTCCCAAGTTTTGGGATTGACCTTCAAAGGCAGCACAACTTTATTCACTTAGAGCAGTAGAATCTCCCTCAGTTTGGCCAGACTAGTTAGATGTTTTAACACATAGTATTTCTATTCTGATATTTATATTTTATTTCTGAGATAAATGTGCTATGCTATGTTTATTATACAACTTCATTCCTCTTCTTACTGACTGTGGTCCGCCAATACTATACCAATATTCATAGCTGAAGACCAACCCAATCCATCAGTAACTGCGTGTAACGATGTTCACCTTTCCAGTACATGTCCTGGATTGATTGAGCTGGCTACATCAATAACTCCCTCTAAGACTGAGTACCCAGTGCTTCACTGTGACTGGTTTTATTAGCCACTCAGAGAGAATCTAAAAAAAGAAAAGAAAAACTTATGAGAAAAAAAGCTCAGATTTATTACCCTGGTTCTGATAGGAGTGCATGTAAGTAGCATCACTCTTTCCTACTCTCGCTGTAAAAAGGCCAATATAATCCTGTGACTTGCCTTCTTGAAATATAATGTTAGAGGACAAGTTGTAGTATGTGCTATGTTTGACATTGTGGACATAGTAACGAGTTGTTCTCTCAAAAGATATTCTAATGTGCAAACCGGCATCGTAAATTTTTTTCTTGAATTGGTTATATTTTCATAGGCCCATACTTACTTTAACATTGAGGGCTTATAATGACCTAACCCTGAACTAGCGGAGGATGAGACCAGGGCGATTTTACACATCCCATCTCTTGGTAAAAATGGTATCTAGATAAACTTTTACTCATTTCAAAATGAACAAATAGAAATGCCCACATGGCAGCTATAGAAAACAGATTGCAAACAAAAAGAAAAGGATTCTTTCTTTCTTTTTTTAAAAATATGGTCTATTGATTTTTAGAGCATTAAGGAAAGGGAGAGAGAGAGAAACATCGATCAGCTGCCTCCTGCATGCCCCCTACTGGGGATCTAGCCGACAACCCGGGCATGTGCCTTGACCAGGAATGGAACCAGTGACCACTTGATGCATGAGTCAACCCTCAACCACTGAGCCACACCAGCTGGGTGGGAAAGGGATTCTTACCACAGATGACTAAGAGGGAGAACACAGTTATAAAGTTAACTTATTTCCTCAACCAAAAGAACACTTCAGACAATTATTTCAAAATCTCAAAAGGATAGGAAACATCCTTTTCATTGAGTTGGTTCCTTCTCATTCTTTGAATCTCAGTTTAAAAGTCATCTTCTCACGGGGTACAGAGTGGGAGGGACTTTCCTGACTTCTGCATGAATTAAGTTAGCCCTTTTATTGTTGCTTTTCACAATTTACTACTTATTTTCACAGTACTAATTATAATTTTAAATTATGTACTTAGTTCTTTTAATTTATTGGCTTCCAAAACAGAATATAACTCCATAAATACAGTTACAATACAACACCCAATAAATTTTTTTTACCATAATTAACTGATAAAATTTGTTGAATAATTTAATGAACAAACAAGAAACAGGAAGCTATGAGGTTGACCCAGGAAATACCAGGTTGACCCAGGAAAAAACAATAGTCAATGAAAAAAGTTATAATAGAATTTTGTCCCAGAAAGACCACATGATTTAGGCTTTAAAGATATACTCTTTAAAATTTTCTAAGAAATGATGCTATATGGCTTATTCCAGAACAAAAAACATCATAGAAAATGCACCAGTTGATGTAACATTTTGGTTAATAGCATAGACTATGATCCTAAAAGGACCAGATTCGGTGATTTGAATCTACCATTATCAGGGGTAAAACAACAGGTACATACTCAGTGACTCTAAAATCTATTTTATTTATCTATAAAGTGAACACAAAGTAAATTCTACTAAATAGAATTGTTTTGAGAATTGATCATGAAATTTTATATAAATTAAACATTACAGAACAGATAGAGAACAGTTAGTAACATATACAATTTATCATAGTATGGGGCAAATATTAAACATTTATCATACATGAGCTATTAATATCATTAAAAAATTTTTTTCTTTATTGGTTTTTTAGAGAGAGGAAAGGAGAGGGAGAGAGAGATAGAAACATCAATGAGAGAGAACATCGATTGGCCACCTCCTGCACGCCCTCCACTGGGGATCAGGCCCACAACCTCAGCATGTGCCCTGACTGGGAATTGAACCCACGACCTCTTGGTGCATGGGTCAACGCTCAACCACTGAGCCACACCAGCCAGACTATTAATATCATTTTTATGTTACGTGAATAAACTTGATACTAAAATGCAACATAGCATGTGTCTCATCATTGTACAAATATCTTTAAGAAATGACCAACCAGACTTACCAGTACCATGACTAAACAGGAATGCAAGATAGACTAATAAGCCAATCTACTAGCTCATTATTACATTCCATAAGAAAGGTCTGATAATATAGTGGAAAACTTAAAGTGTATTAAAAATAAAATATCAACAGCCTTGTTGCTAAAAGCTTTATGAAAATGAGAAATATCGGGAAACTTTCCGATAATTTAAAGAATATATCAACTCTAAAATTTTACTCATTTATTTATTCATTTATACGACAAATACCTATTGAGTATCAATTATGCTAGTCAATATGGGTATTGTGCTAAACAGAATAATGTCCCCCTAAATGTTTATGTTCTAATCCCTTGAACCTATGAATATGTTACTTTACATCAAGGAGGAATATTAAAGTTGCAGATAGAATTAAGGTTGTTAATCAACTGATTTAAGATAGGGAGATTATCCTGGCTTGACTAGGTTTATTCTAATCACAAGGGTCCTTTAAAAGTAAATAAATGAAGGAGAAAAAAAGGTAAGAGTGAGAGGCATCAACCCACCTGTAGAAGCTGGAAAAGGCAAGGAAATCAATTCTCCCTCAGAGCCTCCAGAAAGGAACACAATCCTTGCTGATACCTCAATTTTAGTCCAGTGTGACCCGTCAGACACCAGACCTACAGAAGTGTAAGATAATAAATCTGTGTTGTTTTATGCCACTAAATGTATGACAATGTGTTATACAACAATAAAACACTAATACAGGCATGACAATAGATGAAAAGAAGCATGAATTCTATCCTAACAGAACTTATAGTCTGGTAGAAGAGTAACTAATCATTTAATAATAGTAAATATCAATGTAAAGCAGTTACTGTGTGAAGTGCTATGGAGTATAGGCTTTGAGATATTTATTTATATTTAAAAACAGTTATGTTCTAAGGTCAGTATAAAATGTGCAAATCATCATAGTTATGATTAAGTCTGAATAGCTCTTAAATTGAAGTTTATTATATAAGATTTTGAATGTACAGGCTGGAACAGTAATTCTTAGACAAACTAAAGCATGATAACCAATAAAGCAGATGAAAATAACAACAACAGAGTTTATATGCAGAGTGGCTGGATAGCAAATGTGGCCTCTTTTGAGAAAATAATCAAATAACTAACAGTGACTGGAACTGGGGATGTGGAGAGTGCTAAAATATTTCTGCTTTCCTTCAGAGTTTGCTCTGTTTTATTTTTCACTTAAAGCTTTTAAAACCTCATTTTGAATAGTGAAAGTCTAGATATAGTCACATTAAATTTAAAATACAATAAGTTCTTCACAAATTTTAATACTTTTAAACTCAATCTAGACATTCTGATCAATATAATGCGACAAAAATAAGGGCTGTAATCATTAATCATTATAAAGTCTAAGATTAAAAGGAATCTTATTTTCATTTTTATTTTATTGTGGTAAAAACACAGATGATATTATATACCTAGAAACCCCAAGAAAAGCAACTGAAAACTACTACATTTACCAGTAAAATTGTTCCATATAAAATGGAACAATAGCTGTCGCTTATAAGTGATATCATAAAAGAAAACAATTTCTTAACAAACAAACAAACCATAAAGTTCTAAGGATGGCCCTAACCAATGAATTTAGAGAATCTGAATAAAGGGAAACATTCAAAAACAAAAAAGGCATGGAGAATGCACTGTGAATTAACCGACAACATTTTAAGTTGAAGAGCTATGTCAGCACGTTTGGATAGGATGAAGATTTGGAGAGGGAGGCACAGCTTTTATAAGAATCTAATAAGGTTTCAGAAATCTCACAGGCCAATGGGAAGTGAGAGTGTTCAACAAATTATTATGGAATAAAAACATTGGGTCTTCATTGCTCATAATTTACCAAAATGTATGTCACATATATTAAAGTACTAAATTTTTAAAATTTAAATCTTACTGCTATATGTGATATAAAAGAAAATGTAGATGACCTTAAATTAACTGATAATGGAGGACTCAATAAGCATCAAAGAAATGAAAGATCAATAGATTTAACAGTACAAAAACATAAAATGTTTGCATGGTAAACATCTTGTGAAAATTTAAAGATTTACTATAAGCAGACTAATATTTGTAGCAACCACAGTTGATATAAAGTTACTATCCCTATGAAAAGATCTAAAGAAGCAATAAGAAATTTGCTAATTAAAAAAAAAAACAAAAAACTGCCGGGCCGGTGTGGCTCAGTGGTGGAGCATCGACCCATGCACCAAGAGGTCGCTGGTTCGATTCCCAGTCAGGGCACATGCCCAGGTTGTGGACACGATCCCTAGTGGGGGGCATGCAGGAGGCGGCCAGTTGATGTTCTTTCTCATTGATGTTTCTATCTCTCTCTCCCTCTCCTTTCCTCTCTCTTTAAAATCAATAAATTAAAAAAAAAAAAAACAAATAAAAAATAAGCATCTTTCAACAATAAAGAAAAAAAGTCCCAGTAAGCTAAAAATAAAATAAAATAAAATAAAAAAATAAACATGAATGTGTTCAACTTCTCTACTAATCAAATATTGTACATGCAGATTGAGGTAACAAGAATATATGAATTTTTGCTTATTACCTTAGATATGGTTGTGTATTAAATATCAACATTGAATACTACTAATTTTATAGTGGGATGATGCTGCTTCTGGGATTATTAGTGTAGATACATTATTATCATTATTATTATTATTATTTTTTTTTTTTTTCAGAGAGAGAGGAAGGGAGAGGGAGAGAGAGAGAGAAGCATCGATCGGCTGCCTCCTGCACACACCCTGACTTGGGATCAAGCCCACAAACCCGGGCACGTGCCCTGACCGGGAATCCAGCTGGTGACCTTTCAGTGCTTGGTTCAATACCCAACCAACTGAGCCATACCAAGCAGGGCAAGTTACATATTTTTGAAAAGCAATTATCAGTATATATCAAACGGCCTAAATATGCATATATTTTATTTTAATATTCTCACCTCTAGGACTCTATCTCAATTAAATAATCATAGGTTCTGACAGGGAAGATTTTTGTATTAAGATTTTAACCACAGAATTTAGTACATTTGAAGGCACTTAATACACACTTTTAAGTGAAAAATAACCACTTTTGAAGAGGCAAAAATAAAGTGGGCCTAAATATCCAGGAGAGAAAAAGTTAATGTAAGTATACAAAAAGTTATTTACAGTTATACAAATTATGTACCGTAGGTAAATGTGGTAGTCAGACTCCAAGATGGTCTCAGTGATTATTGCCTCCTGGTATTCGCGCATCTGTGTAATGTCCTCCCCTTTGGTGTGGGCTGGCATTAGTGACTTGTTTCCAATGAATCACACAGAGTGGAAGTGATGGTATATGACCAGAAGACTAGGTCATAATAGGCAATATAATCTCTCTCTTTCTCGCCGCCCCGCCCCACCCACTTAAGGAGAAGCCATATTGGGAACTACTCTGTGGAGAAGCCCATGAGCTTCCCCAGGCAGTAGACAGGTGAGAGCTTCAAAGGGACTCCTCCAGACCCAGTCAGTTCTTCTGAACCTGCACAACCCTGGTCACAGCTTGACTGCAACCTCAAGAGACGCCCAGAACCTCCTCGCTAGGCCCTCCTAAATTTCTGACACTCAGAAACTCTGTGACATAATAGATGTTTGTCTTAAGTTCTGGGGTAATTTATTATGTAACAACAGATAACTACAGTAAGTTCCAAGACAAAATATTAAACAATTGTTAGACTCATGTTCTCAAAGACTGCTTAATGGCAAACTGTATTCACATGAGATAGCATCACGGGTAAGAAAAAATTAAAAAACGAAACAAACAAACAAAAAACAAACATAAAGTAGAATTTTATGAACAGTATAATCCCAACTTAAATTCATCTTTATAAATCTTGAAAGAAAATATACACAAATATGGACAGTAAGGTTACATATGATATGATAATTACACATTTCATTTTTCTGTACTTCCCTGTTTTCCCTCAAATGTTCTGTAATGAGCTTATATTGCTTTTATAATCAGAAACCAGAAAGGAATCATTAAACACTACCTATAAATTTGTGCAAATAAATTTCCATGAAATCCATTTGAAAAAAGAAGCAAACATTTTCACATCCAAAGGAAAATAAAAGAACAAATTACAATATTTATTGTATATTTCTTTTCTTACTATTGGGTTATAGTTATGAATCATGTCTTCTTAATCAGATCTGACTTTCCTTTTGTCATTAAGGATGTTTCACTTAACCTAATGATTCCTATAATAATAGATGTAAAATCTTTTGATCTTCATAACTTTTCTCACTCAGGTTCCTGTTCTTGAATATCCTTCAATCTTGTGAATAGTTGCCTTGGAGAAAGGTTCAGTCTCTGCTTCCCTTCCATGGTCCAGCAAACTCTAAGAAGAAGACAAGGGGACAAGCCTCCACACACCTTTAGTGGGGCCGTAGCCAGGCAAGGAGCAACAGCATCAGGTAATTGATGGAACATAACCATCTTGGGAACACAAATTCCCAAGATGGAACACAAATATAAATTCATTCATTTGTTTGTTCATTCACTCATTTATTCAACCAATTTTTACTGAGTATTTACTGTGTACCAGGCACCATGCTAAGTCTTAATATATGATGTTAGTTCCTACCTCCCAGGAGTTAATATGTGAAGGTGGAGTTGGAATAGCACTTGCCGAGACTCTGGGCTGGAAGGAAGCAGGCTGTGTAGGAGGGACTGAGAAAAGTTCCCCATGCTAGAGCGGAGTGAATGAGCTTGAATGTGCTTCTGGATCTCAGTGGAAGAGTTGGTGGGAGACTGTACAAGGAGAGTTTTCAGACCATTTAGGAAGTTTATTCTAAGCCCCTGGGGTGGGGGGATGGGTAGATAGCCCCCTGACATTTGAGAGCTAGCCTGGCACTCCCAGCAAAGCCAAACGATTCTCCTGTTAAATATAAACAATTTCTCAGAATACTGGTCTTAGACAAGGTTACTCAGAGATAAAATGAGACAAAATATGATCTCTTCCTCATGTTGTCTAAGCAAAAGCAAAAAGTGTCACTGTGCTACCCACAAAACACCAAACGCTCCATTTCTTGACCACAATCTATGACTGCTACTTCTTTACCTTTTACAGCTTTATCTTCATGGTTATCTAGGTTTATCGACATATCCAATCATAGAATAACCCTGCTTTTTGACAGCATTCAGACTGAAGTGAAACTCCACTTCCATAGATCTCCCTTAACTCATCCAACCAAATCCCCAATCCTAAAATAGGCTCTCTGTAATACCCCCTTACTGAGACACCCATGGTTTCCCATGATGTGTGTTCTTCTCCACTGCAATGAGCAATAAACCCAACTTGTTTTACTATGAGTATATTCCTGGTGGTCTTTGGCTAAAGGACACTGATACCACTTGAGATATTTTTTTTTCATTGTTGACAGTGTTAAAGATGTTCCTCCACCCCTTTTGCCCACCTCCACCCAGCCTCAGCCCCACCCCAGGCCTGCCCCAAACTATTGTCTGTGACCATGGGCTATGCATATATGTTCTTTGGCTAATCTCTTCACCTTCTTTTATTCAGTAACCCCCTCTCTCCTCCCCTCTGACATCTGTCATTCTATTCCATGTATCCATGCCTCTGGACCTATTTTGTTCTTCAGTTTATTTTGTTCATTAGATTCCACATATGAGTGAGATCATGTGGTATTTGTCTTTCTCTGATTGGCTTATTTCACTTAGCATAATACTCTCCAGGTCCCTCCATGTTGCCTGAAAGGATAAGATATCTTTCTTTCTTACAGCTGCATAGTGTTCCATTGTGTATATGTACCTGCAGCTTTTTTATCCACTCATCTACTGATGGGCACTTGGGCTGTTTCCAGATCTTAGCAATTGTAAATAATGCTGTTATGAACATTTGGGTGCATATATTCTTTCTGATTGGTATTTTGGGATTCTTAAGATATATTCCCAGAAGTGGGATCACTGGGTCAAAGGGCAGTTCCATTTTAATTTTTTGAGGAGACTCCATATTGTTTTCCACAGTGGCTGCACCAGTCTGCATTCCCAACAGTGCACGAGGGTTCCCTTTCTTCAACATCCTCACCAGCACTTGTTTGTTGATTCATTTGATGGTAGCCATTCTGGCAGGTGTGAGGTGATACTTCATTGTAGTTTTAACTTGAGGTTTTAAAAAAAATACTTAGAATAAATTTTGACAAGATTTTATTGAGAAATCTGATAAAATGAAAGTAAACACAGTATAGTACCTTAAATTCCTATATATGCCAAGATAGATTCACATGGTCTTTCCTGGGTTAATACTCTCCCTTCCTTTCAGTTGTCTCCATGAGTTCAAGGGCAGGTTTTCACTTTTCCTATCTCACCTTCCCTTCTCTGTTGACCTCTACACACATTCTGGAAGCACTACATATAATTCCATAGCTCAGAACATGGGCAAAATTAAGTCTGATTTCAAAGAATACTGGGAAAAAGTTATTCCTCACACCACTTGTTGTAGTTCCTGTCCTCTAAAATAGAACCTTGAGATGAAGATTCATGTGCCAGTGATTTGTTAAAGAATTGCTCCCAGGAGAAATGTGTAAGACAGTAGAGGAAAAGGAAGGGATCAAGTCAAGGATCTGATTTCAGGCAAAAATCCCCGTTTCAGCCTTGTCCACAGAGAGCCTTGACGTGTAAGTTACACCTCAGAATCTGCATCAACTTGAGGCAGCAACTTAGGCTATTAGACTGTGACATTAGTTGTTGGTTAATGGATGCTCCAGGGGCACATAACCTTGCCTGAACTTCCAGCAGTAGCCAAGGACAGCCACACAGAGAGTCACAAATGGGGGTCGTTTAAAGCAAAAGCAAGTAGGGGCAGAGATGTCACAAACATGGTCAGAGATTTTCAAGGGGATCTGGTAAAGCACCTCCATTTACTAATCCTTGTCTCCCCATCTCTATTTCTGACCACTAGACTGATCTTCCTCAGAACAATGACAATGGAAATATCTGTTTGCTTGGGAGGAATGTCTTTAGGGATATGGTATGGTCCACTGGCTCCCACAAAACAAAAATTTTACACAGCAGAACTTTAGGCTGTATCCTGAAATTTATTTTAAATTCATTTTCCTGAAATTCTTTATTTTAAATATCACCCCATAAGAACGATCTCATGGCAAATTCAGATTTCCTTGCAACAAGTTCAATTTTGTTTCCTTTTCCATTCTTCTCCCAGTATATGTGTTCAAGAATGTATGGGGCCAGCTTTACCATCTGTCCCATCAATGGATATATTAAACATATAGTACATTGCCTGGCACTGTGTAGATCATAAGTATATAGTAGCTATCTTTGTGCCTCTTTCCTTCTAAAGAACAGGAAGAACAGAAAGTTAAATGCTAAGACAGACAATTACCTCTTTTTTGCCATTATTGACCAGTTATCTACTAACATTTCTGTCCTCCCAAGACCTGAAAGATGTGTTAACCACACCATGTGACAGGACCATCTGTAACTTGTGCTTTTTTGGAACTGCTGTATTTTCTTCCCTTGTATTTATCCAGCATAGCTGCAATGGCTCAGAAACAAACACATGTCTCTGTGACTACTTGGAGGCAGCAATGGGAGAGAAGATAAACTGCCAAGATACCTCTTCCATCATAATGAGCACTAATTGAATGTCTATTTGAAAAATATGTAACATTACAAAGACATGTCACTCAGATGATTTAGGCTGTTGCCTGGACGATGCAGGTCTGTGTCTCAGACATGATGTCATAAGCCAGTTAAGATATGTTACATGTTTTATTTTTTTTAAGTTTTTATTTTTTTATTTTTTTTATTTTAGAGAGAGTGGGAGGGAGAGAGATAGAAACATTGATGTGAGAAACATCGATCGGCTGCCTCCTGTGCACTCCCTACTGGTGATCAAGTCTGAAATCCAGACGTGTGCCCTGAGCTGGGAATCGAACCAGGACCTCTCAGTCCATGGGACCATGCTCAATCCACTGAGCCACACCAGCCAGGCAATATATGTTACATTTTTAAAAATGTTGTATTTACTTGGAGTGATCAAGTATTATAGGACATTTCTTCGGACCAGCCTTCAAGAAAATGATAAAAGAGGCCTTTTCCCTAAACCTTCTTCGGCTTTAGGGCTCTCTACCCTTCTAGGTTCTCATCTGAGCATATCCTGCCTTCCCAAAGTGCTAGCCTTCCCTGGCCCCTCTGACTCCAATTACAACCTGTTTGTTCACTGTGTGCTGACTCATTAGGCCCAAGGGTTAAGAAACAGGGAAAGGCAGGGACTTAGCTATGGAACCTAGCCTAGGAATATCCAGCTAGTTGGGGACATGGTCAGAAATGGATTTCATAATAGGTTGCATCATTTTATTGAATTCCTTGATCAGAATAAGGGTGGGATTTTGGTGGTATTTTAATGGAATTACAGTCAGGGTCTTTAGAATACCTAAATGCCGCTCTATAAATCACCCCATCCTCTCTCATTAAGTTCAGAGAAATTTAAGTGCATAAGGAAAAAAAATAAAAAAAGAATAAAGAGAACAAGAATACATTTATTTGAAATATATTGACAAGTATCTATTGATCTCTAACACAATGCTGTTTCACAATACATTAATTTAAAAATGTAACCTGGGCTCTGTTTATGAAAGGGATGTCTGGTGATCTAATCAATCAAGGTATCATCTCTGTTGAGGCAAATGCTAGGAATGGACATTAGCAGATTCAGTTCTCGAATGGAAAGAGAGCTGGAAGTTTTCCTTATCTGACCTTCCTTGGTATCTGTTTTCTTTCAACTGATCAGAGAGCCTAGAATAAAATCAAGCAAAGCTGTGGCTGCCCTGACCCACCTCTATGAGACTCCTTCTCTAATATCTTTCTTTGCTCCTTTTTAATCCTCTTGGAGCAGCGGATTTTAACCAGTGTGTTGCAAGAATTTTTAAAACATGCAATACCTGACTATTTAGCCAGGGGTATTGACCTCTTTTCCCTTATGTTGTAAAATAAAAAATGACAACAGCCAACACAACTCTAGCTGTCTGGTGTGAATGCCCTGACTAGAACCATAAACATTTAGGTCATATGACAGAGTTGCATCTTATTGGTCACATCGCATAATGAGCTTGTCTCTGATTGGCTAATTCTTGGTACCAGAAATCCTTAATATACACCTGATTTTTAAAAAAAGTCTCTTTGGAGCAAAATGAAATCAATTAAAATTATACATATTTTTGTCAGATCAGCAAAAAATATATTTTTTGGTGTGCCACAGAATTTTAGTAATTAGTTTACGTGTGCCATGAGATGAAAAGGGTTGAAAATCACCGTCTTAGAGTAACTGAAATGGTTGTCTCTGAAACTGACTAGAACAAACATTAAGTTAACTTTAAGGCCAAACTATTCATTAGGCTGAGATTGCACTCTCCATTCTACTTAGCAACCTTATATCAATGGTGGTAACCAACTTTTGACCTAATTCCAGGATGAGGTTTCAAATAAAGCCAAACAATAATGGTCCAAATATGTAAATTCTTTACAAGGTCTTTATATTCCGACCCCTGATTATCTAAGAAACACAAGGCCTAGTGCTTAAGAACATGGTGCTCTGAGCAAGTGTACCTGGTACAGTCCAGGCTCTGACACGTGGGAACTGGATGGCATTGTTATATTACGTATTTAAAGAGACATTCCTCCAAAAACTGGATTATGCTATCTAGAATTACTTTCCAGCACATTAGTGCAAATCTATTAAAAAACCCTAATGTTAGGAACTTATCTTTCATTGAGAATAGATTTTGATTTTTAAAAACAATCACCATTTGGGTATAAAAGAGAAATTAAAAAAATATGGTAATGTGTTCTTTTTCCTCCCCAAATGATGCCATGAATAAAAAATGGTATATTATTTTAATTTTATTTATTTGAATTCAAGTCCCCTTTAAATATATTTTCCTGTGCTGTTGGTTATTCCCCTCGCTGGCACTCCCCACTGTTGGAAGATGGATTGCCTTCTCATGACCTTGGCCTCTTTTTATATTGAGGATTATTTTTCCTTATGGAATTGTATCTACTTATATTGAATGGTAAGACCTTCATACATCACCTTCAGCCGCCAGGGGAAAGGTTGTGTTCTGAGTAGCAGGGCTCATGTCGCTAAAATTCATGAATGCATTGCTTTCTTCCTCCCTTCACTCCCTTTGTCTTCAGGCCCCTACACAGTGTGTCACGTCTATTTCCCTGTATTGTGAGCACTGATAGTCCTTGTCCTCTTCGGTCGGTAATGTTCTCTCTTTTTCTCCCTTTCTTTCTCTTTTTCTCTCTTTTTGGTGAGAATTCATTTGATCTTCCCTGCCATTTTTCTTATGTGTAAAGTCTATCCACAATTTCTCTCGTTTGATGCTGAGATTACCTTTGTGCATCTCAAGAAACATCTTCTTGAGCTCCCCTGTTCAAAGCACAGGACCCCTTCCATAGTCAGAGTGGAGTTCCTCAAGTAATTATGAAAACCAAGGAACTGAGAGAAGTGAGGGCTGCTTCCTTTGGGAATGGACCTCTGGAAGGACACAGACTTCGCAGAAGAGGAGGGGAGAGGGGTGTGCTTTTGAAATCATGTTCTTGGGCATAGGAAACCACTGACTAAACCAATTCTTTTCATGCACCTGTTTCCAAACATAGGTTTAAAGACGATGTTCAGATAGGCAGAGAAGCTGTAAATATGTATGTGGACACGTGGAATTGATGAAGATGAGTATTTCCTAGAGCAATGCCAATACATCTTCCAAATTATTTATAGATTTATTGACATCGGCTCATGGTCTCTTCTTCAAGAGTGTAAATATGAGAATTGGTTAACCCTGAGGCAGGAGCAAAAATTTCATACCTATTGATAATTGAGACAATAAGCTTTCCTTGGGCACTCATAGTGTCAAAGCACATTGGCTGGTGCTATGCAGTAAGCAAAGAGGAAGGGAACTGAATCTCTGCCCTTGGGCTTGAAGAATAGAAAATAAGATGTGAGACATTAAACAATAGATTAACAGATTTAGAATGCTATTCCATAATTATCGCTAGCCAGCTGAACGTTTGAAAGTCTTACCTTCTATGTTCTCTTCGTTATTTTTTGAGAAGGTATGATTTAAAAATGGTCTCATATTCAACATCATTTCAGCTGAAAACATTTTTCCTTCTGACTGCATCCTAGTCCCACTTGAAGTAATTTAACTGTTCTATGGTGAAATATGACACATAGAAAGAAGAAAAGCTAAGACCGAAGGTCATGGCTGGGACAGAAATTAGGAAAACAGGCAAAAATGTGGGTGAGGAACATCCAAACTTAAAGATCAAAATACAATATTACTCAGTTATTATTAATTGAGTGCCTACTAGATTTTATACAAGTGCATTTGGATTTGGGGCAGGAAAGTGCTATGTGAAGCTTGACTTAACATATTTAGACATACATTTTGCCATAAATAATAGAGGGTTACAAAAAAAGAGAGCAATTGTTGTGGAAGTTAAGAGGAGGGCAAATATTGAGATTAAAATCTATGAAATTTAGATGATTTTTAAATCAGAATGAATCATACATTGTGGAAAAGGAAAAGAGTGTTTGTTATAGTAGGCAAGGGAGGGATCAGGTCCAAATCATCTGGGAAGAGTTTTGCTTGGTGAACTGCTTTGTTTGGACTGGTTTTACTGGTTCATTTGTGGACAGATCAACTTCTTCCATGAGTTCTCCTAGAGACAGTGAGCAGTTTATGACAGAGCTCACCACGCCAGGCCTTCATGAAGTGATGGAGGATTGTTCCTGGATGATAAATGTTACCAGGGAAATTGGTAGGAGCTCAGACGAGCTTAGCAGATAACAAGCATTTGTTCCAAGGTACACTGACACCACAGGGAAAAGCAGGCAGTACTCTGTTATTTCATGGTTGGTCAGGGTTTAAGAAAGCTGATTTAATGGACAGAGCAAAATAACAGCCCTGTGATCATGCAGATGATGAGAAAACCTAGAAAAGTAACATATTATTTCCTCATCTAAATCTATCTGCCATAATAAGGGATACATTTCCTTTCCAAGTTTTCCATTCAGTTGGAAATCACATGATGGACGGAGTCTGATGTCAGCACACAGACTAGGAGCATAGCAAATGTTGTTGAATATGTATTTTCTCATTTGCTTCTTTGTTCAAAGATTTTACAAGTCTTTCTGAATCTTATTCCACCAATGTTTATATTTATATTTCCCACTTTGTGTCACAAACAGCACACCTGTGTAATAAACTTGAACATAAGACTGGCTTTATGGTTAACATTAATATCAAGACAAGAGGTTCCAGATGTTCATTTGAAGCAGCCTGGTTGCACACCTGTATGTCATCGGTGTTGAGTGACCCTAATCTGTTTAATAAATCATGCACCATCCTTAGAAAGAGATGTGAATTCTTTAGTTAAAAGGGTAAGACATTTAACTCATAAACCCCATCTGGTGCCACAAATGGTATTTTGGGTTTCAATGTCCCATCCAAGGACTAAATGAGAGTTGTGATTATCTTCTTAGTTCCCAACTGACCCACTGATACCAGCCATAAGATTTATGTCAGTTTTCATTTTAGAGTATACTTTTCTTTAATGTACATAACATTTAATTGTACCATTTGCAATTGGAAGTAAACATCTTGAAGGAGCACAGGGATTTTTATCCTACAAAATGTAATTTTAACATATACTCTACTTCCCATTGTTAGTTTTTAATTTCCTCTTGTTTTTATCCATAGACTAAATGGAATTTAGCTCCTGTTTTTAGCTCCATCATTCTTATTTGATTTCCCTAGAAATGCTTCAAATACCTCACGTAAAAATAAAATAATTTATTTTATGATCGAAAAATACTTAAGTACTTTCCTACCCTTCTGATAATTTTCACCAGGTTAGTCTAATAGTTCTTTGAATTGTTTCGTAGGGGAGTAATTCCAGACCCTCATAATTTTAGACATTCTTCACCAGAGGAGTTGACATGATTGGACTCAATATTACCATTAATGCATCCTAAGACCCATATTTTCACATTTAGTGTTACCATCTATGGGACATGAAATAAACCAAAAATCATGTTAACATTACTCTTCATTGATTAAATGATTTTCTTATTTCTCTGAATCTACCAAAGGACAAACTCCTCTGTTGCACTGCATTCCAGTTCTCATGAGTACTTTCATAATTTAATAAATATCCCCAAGGAGCTTTCAAAAGTGGAAGGTATTAAAATAATCTGGCAAATAATTGTCTTATATCACCACAACAAAATCACTAATAGTTTTCTATTTCCAATAATTTTTTTTCCTTTATTGATTTTTAGAGAAAGAGGAAGGGAGAGGGAGAGAGAGATAGAAACATCAATGAGAGAGAACATCGATTGGCTGCCTCCTGCATGCCCCCCACTGGAGATTTGGCCCACAACCTGGGCATGTGCCCTGACCGGGAATCAAATCGGTGACCTCTTGGTGCATGGGTCGACACTAAACCACTGAGCCACAACGGCCAGGCCTATTCCCAATAAATTTTACTAGCTATTTGTTTGAGGTTATATTTTCACCATGGCCAAAATAACTGTTTGTTTAAAGAAGGAACCAACTCAATGAAATAAACAAACACAAAGTAAAACCTCTCGTATGGAATAAACTGTTCTAAAACAGGAATGATGATCAATGCAGATAAAAGTATTCAACCAAGAGGCTCATCTGGAGATAAGCTGGTCTTGTGTCCTTCCAGCAGTATTTTGTGGTAATCATCTAGCTCAGAGCTTTCTTACATATAGAAAATACACAATGACTATGCATAACATAAAAATAGGTGAATAAATACCAAGAAAATCTGGCTGCCCCTAAATCAAGAAGAGCTGCTGCATGAGTTAAGCTCTATAAATGTCTTTTCTGTTTCCCTGCAGAGTTGTAAAGAGTGTTCATCTTTTCTCTGTTTATTATATTAGTTGGTGAAAATGCCTGTGCACCAAGGTGCATGCTCAGAATATTTGCATCTATTCATGATCATGTATTAGGAGGAATCTATTTTGAAAAAAGTAGTAGCTATTGGGCCAATGTGCCGGAGGAAGCTGGACACAGGAGAGAGTCATAAAAGGGAATTGATTTCCAGTCATCAGGATCTGGCTCTCAGGTGTCTCTATCCTAGATGGAGTTGTGGAAATGGAATTATAATTGTGGTTATGGGCATAGAGGAGGAAAATAAAGATCATCTTTTGGGACAGCACAGGTCTTCATAAAAATCCATAATGCAAATAAGAAAACTGGAAAACATTTTATAGAACACAAATAAATAGAAAACTTAGGCTTAAATGGAAGTCTGTGATGACCCCAAGGTGCTGCCTTGGGTTGGGAACTTGGTGTACAATCAGAGCCAATGTAACTTTTCACCAAAATTTAAGTAAAATTTCAGTGGAAGACACAGGCTCAAGTTATTTATTCTTTTGAAACTTTCTGCTCATCATGGAGTAAATATTGGTGTTTAATTTTTTAGGGAGAGAAAATGAATTAGGCTCTGATTCCAACTCCTCTACCGAGAAAATGTGCAGTTTTTAAAGGATATAATGTTGAATGACCTAAATCATCATCATCATCTTCAGTATTAACATTGACTCAGCATTTACTGTGTAATTGAGACTTCTAAGGTCCTTACATGAGGCATCTCACTGAATCCCCCCGAAGCTGAGAGAGGTGAATGCTGTTATTTTTGTTTTAAGAAGAGGAATCTGAAGCTCAAGGAAGTTAAGTTTTGCAAAGCTGCAGAGCTCTGTGCTTTGTGTTGACATGTGAACTGGTTGGGTCAGAGTGTAAACCTGGACAATCTGGGGAAGGAGGAGTATGTGTGAGGAGCTCAGCTGAACTGGAGGCAGCCGAACTGCCAGATGTTGGACTAACCAATTAAAGTAACAAGCCAAAATGGATGTCACAGTCAAGACTTTAATTGCTTTCAGTAACAGTAGAAACACAAAGCTATGGCATAGAAAGTACTAACTCTCCCTGTTCCATTCCTCCCTAAGGAACAGCACAGTGGTTGAGGGTCTGGTGGATCAGCACATATCTAGACTTGTCTCATTGTTGAATGAGTCTTGAACAAAAGGCTTCTGCAGTTCTATGGTCCCTAGGGCTGGATGGAGGGCAAGGGGAAAGAGCTAGGTACAGGAAAGTACTGAGTGCTACCGAGTTGGAAAAAGTGTCGGAGTTTCTCTCCCCATCCCTACCTCCATAAGAAGGCCTTAGCTGTGCACCTGAAGAAGGTATTTGCTTAATGCCCCAGATAAAGTCTTTGGAATGGAGGCCCCTAGGCTAGGAATGCAGGTATGTTTAAAAGCATGGCCAGTCTTAGAGACGCAATGCTGTCGGTGTGGGGAGGCCAGTTTTCCTGTGTGAGGCCTTCCAGGTCAAGTCTTTGTAATTGCCTATGGCGGGGCCTGGAAAATCACATATCGGTGTTCAGCTTGGGCTGGACTCCTTAATAAGCAAACCCAACCTGGGGAGAAGGTCAGCTACACGTTCTCTCCCTAACCCCCCAGCGATTCTGATATGCCCTCCTCTTCATTCTATTTTGAAAATGTCTCCATAAGGGTGCCCCTGTGACTAAGAGAATTATGTTTTCCAGTGTGGTGGGTTAGAAAGAAAATTAAATTACTAACTAGATTTCTGACTAAACATAGACAATCGCAGTAAATTTAAAATTCATAAACTCATAAGATAAAAAGGAATGAAAGGGAACAACACTAGTGAACACAAGATGTCAACACAGTATTGAAAGATGGAAAAATGATGGGGACTTAGGAAAAGAGAGAGAACCTACGGCAGAAGACAACAATAAAAAGCAAGATCATTGCATTCTAGAATCCAGTCAAGTCTCAGAAATGGGAGGCTCCAAGTACCACAAAAGGTGATCCTGATTAAAGGATGAAAACAAGGGGGTTGCTTGACAGGTTTACCAAAGCACAGTTCACTGACTACCCATCTGTGTGAGAGGACCAGTGGTATAGTCTGTGGAGAAGTCAACCCCCAAAAGCTCAAGTGTGTGGTTCACTAGGCACAGTAGAAGTTGAGGGTGAGATTTGGGAATGAAAGTGGGAGGTCACATGCAATGCTGAATGCTGAGGGTTGGGAAGCCCAGCCACCTTCTCCACCTTGCTCTCAGGATTCTGCTGGGCAGGTGAAAATGCTCCAGGGAAGAGATTGGAGGCTTTCTCTGGAGAAACTGGCAATTGTGGGTATAACAGCCAACATTCAGTTCTCTGCTTGATATCCCAACAGGAAAGCCCACAAAATAATAAGGACTTTGCATACCCACACAACTTCCAGTCAGCCTTCTAAATATAACTGGAGAGTCAAGGATGACTGACATTTGAACCTCCAACATGAAAGACAGATTCACAAAGAAACAAACAGAAAGTAAAGAGAGGAACTTTAAATATTCTGCAGTCAGTATCTTCAGAGAGGTAAAGATGGTATTGCATCTATTTACAAAAAGGAATGCTAGAAAAGTGAAATCAGAAATAGTACATAGGTATTATTGCTTTATTTATTTTTTAAAGATTTTTAAAATGTATTTTTAAAGAGAGAGGACGGGAGAGGGAGAGAACAAAACATCCATTGGCTGCCTCCGGTATGCCAGCTATATATCTATCTACCTACCTACCTACCTACCTACCTACCTACCTACCTACCTACCTACTTATCTATCATGTATGTATGTATGTATGTATGTATGTATGTATATATGTATCTACCTATCATCTATCTATCTATCTATCTATCTATCTATCTATCTATCTATCTATCATCATCTATCTAATATATACTAACATGAGATGCAAAATCATGTAGTATGAGCATAAAATTGAAGGGATTTATTAATTATGCACTGGGTAAAATTGAAGGTTGTATAAATCTTGTCAAAAGGAATAGTCTCAAAATTATGACTGGAATGTTCATACAGTCTAACACATTAAATCTTCTGAATAATAATGATATGACTCTGCCATTCACATCTCTAAGATTCTTCCCTTGACTTTCAGGCTTCCAAAGCCCATAGTATTCTCACCTTCACACTCAAGCACTCTTCTGATTTTGTTGATTCTGGAAGATATTTATGCCTCTTTAAAGCACCTCTTTATGAGGAATCTGGTATTTCATGTGTGAATGTCAATATTATTTACTTTATTATATATTTGTAGAATTGGTTTCCTTGCTATTTGGGAGATGTTACTTTCCAACTCCTGATAGCTCCTTACATGTCAAGGGATGTTAATTATTGAACACTCCTGGCATCTCTCTGCTCTATAATCCATTTCATTTCAGGTGAGCGACTTACCTGTTAGGTAAATCTGAGATAACTACACCAAGACTTACACAACTCAGACTCCCATGAGCTTCCTTAGGAAGCTATACTCTGCTCCTCCATTCATGTTTCCAACCTGGACAGTGTCCCCAAACACAGCTTGGGATGGCATCAGTAATCATCCATAATCATGGGTTTTATTTAGCTAAACCATGTTGCTATTATACTATACTATATGTATAATTTAGATTTTATAAATAATGAAGTGAATTTTGTTTTCTATCCGCATTGCCTTTTTTTTTCTTTTCTTTTTCTAACCTACTAGCTCAGAGCCTGAGTGAGAAAGAGGAATAATATTTACCGGCCTGCTTGAAGAGCTCAAACATTTGCACAATGAGATTACTTGGAAAATACTATTTTAATTTGATGATACTGAAAGAAAACTGGACAGAGTTACGTCTAATTTTCCTACAACTTTAAGATGTGATCTTGGGAAACATTTTATTTTTCTAGGAATCAACTTTTCTATTGCAACACGAAGTAGATGAGGATAGATGATTTCTAATCTACTAATTAGTTAGTCATGAGTAATTTGTGGCTTTTCATGGATTGATCAATTCAAGTAACTGTGGCATAGAGGTATATCAATAGCTTTGGGTATACTCAGGGGACTCGTTTTTCTAGGTCAAGTTAAATGGCCATCCCGTGACTTCTTCCATAGACTGTTTGAAATTGAATAAATGTCAATTGAAATGTATGTCTTCCATGCCTTACCTACTGTGAAAACCCTTTAAGCTGTGTGTGTTCTTTCTGTGTTGATTTTCTGTATGCTTTGGCCTTCCAATTACATGACCTTCTCATCTCCAAAACATTTCTTCTATTCCTCTTTCACAGTCACATTCTTGACCATGCCTTCACCTGGAAATACATAATTTCTGAAATTTGATCATTATCTCCCATTCTCACAGCATATTGCTGCATAGAGTTCACTTTAACAATGTGTTGACCTCACTGAGAATCACAGGCTTTACTAATTAATATTTTTTCTATTGTTCTCCTTATGTCCTCACTACCTTCTTTACCTCATTTAGGTTCCATTATTCATCATAATTACCACTTCATTGCAAATACCTTCATCTCTGAAAAAAATCTCCAGACAAATTTTATTTCTGGTTAAACCCACAGGGACTGGTCATACTTTGTCCTCAGTAATTCTTCACTGAGTGAACAAATGAGTGAATAAGTATGAAAAAAAAAGAGGCAGAATATTTCACTTATGGAAGGTCTACCATATGCCTGGAACTTTGGTCGATATATTCTCTAGATGAAGAAACTAGTTTCAGCACACCTCATTAACTTGTTTAAGATTACATGATACCCAGGAGAAGAGGAAAGAGTTGAAATCAGTTCTGACTGCAAATGTAATATTCAAGGGTGGTGGAATCCTCAATTCCTTCTAGAAACTGTTTCTTTGGACTGTCTCCAATGGGTCTCCAAAGGACAATTTCTGCAATAACTATTCTATACTTCTGTGCCCTAGATGTTGCGGCCCCTTCTAAAAATTTTTGTCTCCTGATCTTGGCTACTCTGGAGAAAGCCATTATTTCCAGAGCTGTCCCCAGACATTTGACTCCAGCTCATCTTCCACTGACCTGTCCATATATTTATGTACTTAGTAAATGTTAGTTTACTTCTTTTGCTCAACAAATAGTCATTGTATGAATCATTATTTTAGTAAAGACATTCCTATTATCTCCTGACATCAAAATCTCTGCAATGCAAGGATAACATAAGAGAGCAATATGTGATCTTTTTATGGTTAGTCCATTTCTTTGTTTGTCCCATGCAACCTCACATAGTATGTAAGAGTTAAAGCTGCAATAGATCAGGGTAGAAAAATGGCACAGATAATAAATGGGTCAGCAGAAATAGCTTCTGTCCTGCTGCTTCTGCTGCAGGGCCTTTAGGAATATTACAAACTATGACTATATATACGTTTATGTTCCCTTGTAAATATGTCATAGGTAAATATTTTTCTGGAAGCCTGGGAGGGCTGAATCAATGTATGACCATTTTTCCTCCTGTCAGAAGCAATAGAATTTTTATTAGCATAATTTCCATTACTCAGCACTGACTATGATATCTTTGATCAAACTAATTAGAAATAGTTACACTTTGTACCATAAGATAGATCAAATTTATTAGAAAAATTATGTATGTGCACACATAGAAAATAAATAGGGATGTTAAATATAAAAATATGACATTTATGCCAAAGTTGGAGTGAGGAGGCATTCTAATTAGATAGTGAATATTCTTAAAGCGTGGATTTTTTTTTTTTTTATGTGGATTGCACTATTCGGCTAAAACTACAATTGCTAATAGAACTTGAATGTATAGAGGAAGGCAAAGATTGTGTGTGTGTAAGTATGTGTGAGAAATCAAGTTAATCTGTATTTTTTGTCCACTGTTATGTGTCTTTGCTAGATGATCTGGTGAGAAAATGGGTTTCAGACATTGAGAAGTCTTTTAATATAACTTGAGGACAAATTCTATCCGCATTACTCTAATTGGCTAGTGTACAAAAATAGAAAGGAAGGGGGGAGGGCGGGCGGATGAGATAAACCAAAGAACTTCTATGCATATATGCATAACCAATGGACACAGACAATAGTGTGGGAAGGCAAGAGGGGGGCTGGATTGGGGAGGAGGGGGTCAATGGGGGAAAAAGGGGGGGGGACATCTGTAATACATTCAACAATAAAGATAAGTAAAAAAAAGAAAGTTATAATATCTTTAAATGGGTGTTACAAGAAAGTACTGATGGACTTGTGTAGAGAAAAGATTTCACTCTGTGGTTGGACGTTGAAGTTGGCGAGACGTAATTGATTTTAACAAATGAGTTGGGGAAAGAAGATGGCAGTAGGGAGTATATGACAGGGAGAGGAAGGATAAGAACTGGGGCTTACTTTCTGCACCCAGGGACTTAAGTCATCAATGATGGAGAGACTCAGACTCCAGTCATGAATATGCAGTGTGCCCAATGGTTTGGAAGATCCTATGCTAGGAGTTGAATGGGATACATAAACCAGAAGTGCTGAATGCTGCTGTTGTGGTTTCTCTTGCTGTTGTTGTTACGATTTTAAGCATCTTTATTTAGTGACTTCAGAGTTCATAAGAAAAGAGACTTTCCTTGTGTTTGGCAGTTGTGGAAACAGCTTATGTGATTTATGCAACCTGTATGCCCCAGCTCTTACCAGTTGTGATAAATATAGGGTCATGCTGTTGTGGTAACACATGCGTCCTACAAGTCTCAGGTTTTGCTGTACCACCCTCATCAGTGAGCACTACAGATGCACATGGACCAACACGGCAGCCTTTAGCGTGTCCACACAGTGCCCGCTGGAGCCCATCCCTGAGGCTGTGGCATCTAGTGCCCTCTAATGATGGCGATCCCCAACTCTGAATTCTGGCAAAGCTCCGCTCACAAACCATAACCAAATCTTGAAAATGTGTACCTGCTGAGACCCTTGAGAAGCTTCTATAGCACTAAAATTAATGCCTGTTGTACTCTGGAGAGCCAGAAGAAAATAATAATATTATTTACCAGCTCTTCAGTTTGGAATTCTCCTGCTCACTTGATGGACATTCGAACATGGGATAGTAACTGTCATTCCTCTTGCAGTGTCCCTCCTCATAGCAACTTTCTTTCTTTTTTTTAAATATGTTTTTTACTGATTTTTTTTTAGAGAGAGAGGAAGGGAGAGAGAGGTAGAAAGATTGGTATGAGAGAGATACATGGATCGGCTGCCTCCTGCACGCCCCCTATTGGGGATGGAGCCCGCAACCCGGGCATGTGCCCTGACCAGGAATTGAACTAGGACCTCTTGGTGCATGGGATGGTGCTCAACCCACTGAGCCACACGGGCTGGGGCCATAGCAACTTTCTTGCACTCACTTTTATATGTCCAAATATTCTCTTTGCTATTTCTGAGCTTCTCAGTTAATTTTACTAAAATTTTTCAGAGTGACGGGAAAAACCAATGTATTTCCAGTCATCTGAAACTCACAGTTCTATCACAGGATGGCTCTTTAAAAAAGTCTGTTTTTGTTTTTGTTTTTGTTTTTGTTTTGCCCTTGGTTTTTATTCACACTTAAACACACAAGGAATGACTCAGAGCAATATTTCTCTTTGAGAATAATTAACCTGTACTGGCAAGAGTCAACAGAGGTGAAAAGTTGTGTTTTTTGAATTGCTAGCAACTAAGCAACCATGTACACAGTCACATAGAAAAGGCAAAGTTACAACTTTTAACCAGTGGGAAGCCATCAGGTAGGAAGCAAAAGGATAACACCTTTTATTGTATTCTCTTTCCCTTGTCCTCTCATTTCACTTTATGTATTATTAAACTAAAATGTATTTAGATTACTGATTACTAAAAGTGCTAAATATGCTGAAAATAAGAATAGGACCGGTATACAAATATAGTATGTGTGTCTATGTATACACACAAACATGCACACACAGACCCATACGTCTATACAACTCTCAGTTAGTGTAAATTTCTTAGAGGAGATCTGAAAACTTTTTTTTTTTTTTTTTTAGAGAAAGTGTGTTTGTCTAGGTGCTAGAAATGAGAGAGAATGCTGGGTATGTGGGATCTCTTGGTTTTTGCAGGTCAGGAATTTCTGTATATAATTGTTGCCTGTTTAGGTTCTGTCCCAGATGACAAATACATACTTTTGGACTGATTCTCTAGTATTGGTTGTGGCAAATATGGTAACTTCTAAAGGGTCACTATGGACTGTATTTTTTTAAACGATATTACAATAAATAATGGAGTAATAAATTATTGATTAAAAATGGCAACAGGAAACTATTTTGGCTCCGCAAATCCTATGTTTATTAGATGTTATTATATACCATAACAAGCATTAAAACTATTTGAAAACTCTTCGATCCTAAAATACACTTTTGTTTGTTTGTTTGTTTTGCCAGACGTTAGTTGCTCTGGGCTATTCAGTCATCTACAATACTAAACCAAGAAATCAAGTCTACCTCATGGTTCGACACAACTGAAGATGTATCTATTTCATAATCAAGGCAACGAAAATCAGATAAAGAAAGAAGGATGTCCCACGATTTTTTAAAAAACGAGCAAGAAAGAATGAATTTAAAGTGAATCTCAAATGCACAGAACTGGATTCATCCTAATCCTAATCTCATCATTTGTCCATCAATAGCCCTTGTATTTAATTATTTTTTTCATAATTTAATGTAATGTACTTTCAAAACGCAACTCAGAAAACCCGCCATTCTACAAGTAGCCTAGAACTTGGAAAATAAACTATATGTACTTATACCTCTTCCCCCATTTGAGGAACCATCATTATAAATCTAGCGTTATCATTCCTTTCTGCTTTATTTAGTTTTATAGCAGTTATATGTATTGTGTACATATGTACATATACACACACTATATATGTACCTACATACATACATTACATGCACAGCATGTCCTAGGATAATGTTGATTTTTCATAATGTTGATGAGAGGAATTAAACATTGATTCCCAGCTGGGGCCACTGTCTGTGTGGAGTTGGCATGTTCTTTGAAGAGGTCAGTGCCTTCATACCTGGAACATGTTTTTATGTCAAAACTGTTTTGTCACTGTCATTAAGGTTATGGACGTTGACGTGGGGAGATTATATGGTATTTTCTTGGTGGTCCCAAACTGATGACGTGAATTTGTAAAGGCAGATAATCTGTGTACAGAGAGAGGAATATGAGAGATGGCTGCAACTCCCTGATGCAGGCAACTATGTGCAAGAGGCTGAGTTCTGTCAGCAACCCGGACAGGGCGGGATTGGATTCTCACCTAGAGTCTCAAACAGTTCTGCAGACACCTTAGCTCAGTGAGACCCGTGTCAGACTTCTTCTGACCTGCAGAACTGTGACACTGTGATTTCGTGATGATTTAAACCACTAAGTTTGGGGTCAATTTTTATGACAACAATAGAAAACTAATGCAATATAGGAGTTCCTTTTTAAACAGTTTTTTGAGATATTATTCACATACTACACAGTTCACCCATTTAAAAGTGTAAATGTAATGAATTTTAGTATACTCCCAGATATGCGCAAACATCACCATAGTAAGTTTTTGAACATTTTTATCATGTAAACAAGAAATTGAATATGCTTTAGCTATCACCCCAAACCCCTTATCCTCCGAGCTTTAAGCAACCACTAAACTACTTTCTGTCTTTATTTTCTATTTTTTTAAAAAAAATCATTGAGGTGAAATTCACATAAAATTAACCATTATAAAGTGAACAATTCAGTGGCTTTCAGTACATTCAGGATGTTGTGCAATGAGCATCTTTCTGTAGTATAAAAACACGTCCATCACTCCCAAATAAAACCCTATGCCGTTGATCATGCCCCCCATGCCTCGTCCCGAGCCCCAGCATCCACCATTGGCTTTCTGTTTCTATGAATTGACTTATTCTTGATATTTCACAATAATAGAATGATATAATATATGATCCTTTATGTCTGGCTTCTTTTTCTTAGCATCAGGTTTTTGAGGTTTTATCCACATTGTAGCATGTGTCAGTACTTCATTACTTTTTACTTTTTATTTTTTTTTAAAATCCTCATCCAAGGATATGTCATTGATTCTAGAGAGAGAGGAAGGGAGAGTGAGAGAGAAACATCGATTGGCTTCCTCATCTACATGCCCCGACCAGGGATTTAACTCATAACCTGGGTATGTACCCTGACCAGGAATCAAACCTGCCACCCTTCTGTACACAGGATGACACTCCAACCACTGAGCCACACCGGCCAGGGCAATGCTTCATTACTTTTGAGGAATAATGTTTCATTATAAACATACAGTACGATTTGTTTATGCATTCATTCATTGATGGGCATTTGGGCTGTTTCTCTTTTTTGGTTATTATGAATAATGTTGCTATGAAGATTCATGTACATGTTTTTATATGGGCATACATTTCCATTTCTTTTGGATATATTGTCTAGGCGTAGAATTGCTGGGCCCTATGCTAATTCCAAATTTAACTTTTGGAGTAACAAGCAAACTGTTTTCTATGATGTATGAACCATTTTACCTATAATCATCAAGATTTGTTATTTCCTTTCAAAAAACCTTAGAGGGAAGGGGGATGGAGGGGTGAGAAGAGATAAACCAAATAACTTATATGCATATACGCATAACCAATGGACACAGACAATAGTGTGGGGAAGGCAGGAGGGAAGCAGGGGGAGTGGGGAGGAGGGGATCAGTGGGGGAAAAGGGGAAACATCTGTAATACTTTCGACAATAAAGATTTAAAAAAATTATTATTATAGTCTCCTTGTGGGTGTGAAGTGGTGTCTCATTTTGGTTGTGAGTTACATATTCCCAATGACAAATGATATTGAGAATCTTTTCATGTGCTTGCTGGTTATTTGTTTATCTTCTTTGGAGAAATGTCTAGTTAAGACCCTTGCATATTTCTTAATTAGGTTGTTTGTTTGTTTGTTTGGTTATTGTGTGGTTAGGTTCTTTATAGAGTCTAGAAGCAAGAACCCAATCAGATATGCTATTTGTCACCATTGTGAGGGTTGTCTTTTCACTCTTTGATACTGTTTTTTAATACAAAAAATATTTTAATTTTGATCGAGTGCATTTTATCATTTTTTCTTTTGTTGCTTATGCTTTTGGTGTCATAGTTATGAATCCATTGTTATATCAAAATCATGAAGTTTTACCCCTATGTTTTTTTCTAAGAGTGTTATAAATTCAGCTCTTATATTTAGGCCATTGATCTTATAGACAAAAAGGGGCCACATGCTAACCTGACAAGCTCAGGGAAGGCCTGTGTGAAAGCCTTGCAAACTCAAAGACCTAAAGTAACCATGAAGGATGGTCTGAAATGTAAACTTTTTAACTAACAGCAGTTCATGGCAGGTAGTCATGTCCTAGGCCTGCATCTTCCCTGACAAAGGTCAATTTTCACCTTAATGGAGCCTGTGGTCTTTTTGCAGCTAAGATAACATATCTTTGGAATGTGGGGTGACTTCCTTTTTTCCAGACCCCACAGGGCACAACCTATGCACCAGGGCAGAGACCACAAATCGACTCATTGTTATTATTATCATGTTAATTGTTGACTGTACCCATCTATGTAAAAGATGTATGTGTCTATCATTTTACTTCTCATCTAATCCCAGATGTTTCCCCGCTTTGCTTTCTCCCACCTCCCTATTCTATCACCAGTGGATTTCATGTAACCCACTTACATCTTTCTTTCTGATTGTAATGTATACAATAAGGTGCAAAACTGCCATTCTCTGGAGCATTATCTCAATCCTTTGAGGTTTTGCTTCCTGGCATTTGTCAACAGTTTGGCTCAAATATACTCAGAACATTCTTCACAGATTTAAATGTTTCTTACGTTGACAATCTATTTTTGAGTTAATTTTTCTGTGTGGTATGGGGTAGAAATCTAGTTTTTTTGTTTGTTTTTGTCTTTGTTTTTTTGCCTGTGGCTATTCAGTTTTCCCAGCACCAGTTGGTAAAAACACTACTCTTTGGGCATTGAATAATCTTGAAACCCTTGTGGAAATCTATTTGCCGTAGATATATGGGTTAACTTCTGGACTCTCAATTATATTCTATGGGCATTTTTTGTCTATGCATATGTCAACACTGCAGTGTCTTGATTAACCTAGATTTTTAGTAAGTTTTAAAATAAGTAAATGTGAGTGTGTTTGTGTATGTGTGTGTTATTGGAATTGCCATGCAGGGTTTCAGCCTGAATGATGCTCAAAATGTATCAAAGAACTAAATGAAAATGCAAAACTATAAAACTTATAACTAAAGAAGACATAAGGGCAAATCTTCATATGGTTATGTTTGGCAATGACTGTGTAGATATAATACCAAAATCCCAAGAAATAAATCTACATAACTGATAAGGGAGGCACCATCCCTTGATGTTCTTCAAAATTATTTTATATAGTCTTGGGCTATTGCTCTCCCAAGAAAATTTTAAAATCACCTTTTCAAGTTCCATGAAAAAACCTACTGCAGATTTATTAAAATGCCAAGTATTTAAGAGGATGAGTTATTGACATAATAACATATAAATACTTATTAAAATGTCAAAATATTGAAAACAGTGAAAATAGATGATCCAGTGGAATTGAATAGGAAGCCCCCCAAAACTGCTGGTGTCCTCTGAAGCACAGTTTTTAATTTTGATAAAATACAATATATCTAGTTTTGTTTTTGATCCATTTTGAGTTCATTATTGCATATGATGTGAGGTAAAGGTCCAATTTCATTATTTTATATGTGGCTGTCCAGTTGTCCCAGCACCATTTTAATTTTAATTTTATTTATTTATTTATTTTTTTAATCCTCACCTGAGGATATTTTTCCATTTATCTTCAGATAGAGTGGGAGGTGGGGAGAGAGAGAAAGAGAGAGAGAAACATCGATGTGAGAGGGACACATCAATTGGTTGCCACCCGCACCACCCCAACCAGGACCAGACGAACCACAACCGAGGTACATGCCCTTGACTGGAATTGAACCCACGACTCTTTGGTCCGCAGGCCCACGCTCTAACTGCTGAGCCAAACTGGCCAGGGCCCCAGCACCATTTTTTTAAAAAGACTATTCTTTCTCCACTGAATGGTCTTGGGACCATTACAAAAAATAATTTGACCATAAGCACATGGTTGTATTGTTGGACTAAGAGACACATAAAATCATCTAATTATGGTCCCTATAGTTTGAAATCAATATAGTTTGGGAAATTCCTTGGAAAGTTATGTTTCTTACAATTCCATAACTATGAGGGCTTTTAACTATGAGACACCGGTACTGCCTTTTTTATTATGCGTAAATTATTTTATTTAATTATCAGAGTAACCCTGAAAGATGGGTATTTTTATGTGATCACTACTGCTTAAAGACGGAGAATGTGATGAGTCATCCAACACCCTGGAGTCAGACCGCCTGGGATGAGTCCTGCGTTTCCGTCGCTTTTGCAGCATGCTCAAGGCGCTTAACTCCGGTGTTTCGGGTTCCTCATTTGTAAAACAGCACTTACCTCACAGGCTTGATGTGAGCATTAAAGAATTTAATATACATAAAACACTTAAATTAGAGCCTAACTCAAAGAGCTACATAAATGTTATAATTATTCCGAGAATAGGAAGGCTTAGATACATAAAATTAGACCATTTGTTCCACGTAATTAAACTAGAAATTTATGTAGTTGATACAGCAAAGGGTGTCTGTGCTCATGATCCTGCCTACTCTGCTTTCTGCCTCCCAGGACGTTTACTTTGATTATTATTTTTTTTTTATTGTTTTAGGGGTGACTGATGCTGCCTGTTTTGAAATGTTCCCGGGTGAAAAGCATTTCAGTTTTAAAGGCATAGAATTTTGCAGAGGTGATCTGCATTTGTCTCTGGGTTAGACTGGTCTCCAAATTTTCTTCTGGATGATCTTCTGGCGCTGCCCACGAGTATTTCATTAGCTAACTTGTGTTGAGTTGAGATGAGCATGCTCAGACTGGGATTTGATAGCTCTCCCTACTCCACAGGTGACTGTTATTGTGTTAACTGGCCCTTAACTGACTGATAACATATAGTATCTGCATGTCAGGCTTTATACAGATAATGTAAACTCAAATCTTAAATCTTTACCCTTATTAAAAACTTTCTGTTAACACAGGTTTCCCGACAAATAGCCCATTCATTCTTAGAGGTGTTTAAAATGTATTATTAAATTAAGTCCCATAATCAGAGGGCTGTGCATTTAGTTTGCATTATTATGTCTTCTTACAAAATCATTTAAAATAAATTCCATGGTGGAATTATGCAAATAACTTGAGACATGTATTAATAATAGTTCTATAAACTCAGTCTTGTATCTATTGTGAAGATTTGATACAATGCATATAATAAATTCTTGACATAGACACTATCAAGTTGTCAATATACAAAAATAGTTAAGGCATGCTCTTACCTCTGAAGGATTCACAGACTTGCAAAGACAGAGTAAACAAATAAGTTAAAAAAAAAAACACTGTTATACCAGCACAGTAACATTACAGACCTGCAACAGAAAGGTAAGTGAATCAAGGGTTGAATTTCATTTGAATAGTCAGGAAGGTTCATGGCAAAGGGGAAGACATAGAGATAGTAAAGAAAGGTAGTTTGTCTTTGTGAAGGGCTTGGATGCAGAGTGAAAGAGATTGTAAAGTGGTGCTATGTTGAAGAAAGCATCAAGTTGTTTTTTTTTTTAATCTTTATTCATTTGCTTTGGTTTGTATGTAGTGGGGCAGATTTGAACAGGCTTGTAAAGTGTCGGAAGGAAGCTGTTGAAATGAGAAATACCTGTTGCTTATCATTCCTCATCCACCAATCACGAACATGGCAGCTCACACTCCTATGTAGGTTGCTAGTGCCAGAGGGAGTAATACGGTTCTGATTCTCAAGTAATTACGGTAAAGGTTTCCATCTGTTTGTTGGTTTCCTAAAAGACTGGTGAAAGCGCTTGACTTTATTTCAAGTAATGTGGAACATTCCAAGGACTGAGGTGGTTCCTTGGAGACATTTGCTGAACTTCTAAATGCAATAGAGAGACGTCTAAATATGCAGCAGGCGGCCGGGAAAGTGTGGAGAGGAAGACTTTAGGAAAATAGATGCATGGGAGAATAAGGGCTTTTAGAAGTTCCTGGGTGATCAAGAAGGACATAGGCATGTGCAGAGCTGGATGCATACTCAGAAGACACGTGAGAAGACCCTAAGCTTCCATCTCTGGTTGACCTTCATGCTCTACACAAGCAAAATGGGAAGGTTAAAGCAAATTTGTAAGTAGCTTGGAAAAGTGTTGAAGGAAAGCCCTCACACAGGGCCAATCTGCAAAGATTAGAAGAGTAATTTTTTTTTTTTTTTGGCCCTAAGAGTTTAAGAAAATCATTGTCAAAACATTTGCTGACCACTAAACTAATGGAAGAGAGACTTCAGTGGTTACACACAACAACGAATAAAGACATAAGAGTAGCTTGGTAAGGGCCATAAACCCAGCGAACAAGGATGACCCACAACAAGCAGCCAACAACAAATCCTGGGGTGGGGAGAATCTGACTTTTAGATGGCCACATTATAATATTTAAAATGTCCTGTATTCAACAACAACAGAACATGCTATGAGCCATATAAATAAAAAAGAAAGTCTAATTCACTCACAGGAAAACAATGAAATGAATAGAAATGTTACCAGACTAAAGGGATCCATTTGCCTGCATGCATCAAAGCCCAAAAAGACAGGACCTTGCAGCAAAGAAAGTAAGGTTTCATAACTTGAGGAAGTGGCCCATGCCTCGAGTCACAGGGGACATACTATTCAAAGACCTGGCTCCCAGGGGATGGGTTCTAGAGGGGAACATTTATGAATCATGGCGACTAAGGGAGTTGGGGTCGTGCTCCGGGTCATGGTCTCCACCGATTGGCTAGTACTAGGATCAGGGTAGGTAACCAGTGCATCCGGTCCTGACATCAGCCATGGTGTCGGTTCTTCTGGTTTCACCTATTTTCTGGGCGTGCAGCCAGATGACACACAACTGAAGCTTAGATGTTATCCGTAGTTGGATTGAAACGCCACCCCTGTAGACAATGGACCCGAGTCTATTCCTAAGATTATGTGGTGCTAACCAGAACCTCACTGCCCTGAGGACTTAATCATTAAGGGAGTGGACATGCAAGGGGGAAGGAGGCAGGTGAGCCAGGGTCCTGGATGAGGCCAGTTTGAATCAAAAGAAAGGAGAAAGGTTCATATTAAGGAAATGGAGGTTCTCTGTGGTTACAGAAATGGTCTCTGAGGAAGTGCAGGCATTGGGACTTACCAAACAAAGATTTTAATGGACTGTTTTAAATATCCTCAAAGAGCCAAAGAAGCCAGAGGCAAGTAACTTAGCTAGGAGAACTGTGTATACCAAACAGAGAATATCATAAAGAGAACTCATAAAAAGGAACCAAATAGGAAAGCATAGGGGGAAAGATTTACTCTGAGTCAGAACAGGATATTTCCTTTCTTTGAAACTGGTGTTAGAAGGTAAGGGGGTTGCATCTACAGAGAAAGTCTACACACAGTCATGGAGAATTAAGAGAGGTCACAACTCTTAAAGCCAGTTATTCTCATATTAATTAATTAATTAATTAATTAATTAATCAATAGCCTTGCAATAGTTTTTGTTACACAAAAATGCCTTGTTTTTTTTCTTTTTTTTTTTTCTTTATTGATTTTAGAGAAAGAGGAAAGGAGAGGGAGAGAGAGACAGAAACATCGATGAGAGAGAACATCGATTGGCCACCTCCTGCATGTCCCCCACTGGGGATTTGGCCCACAACCTGGGCATGTGCTCTGACCAGGAATCGAACCCATGACCTCTTGGTGCATGGGGCGATGCTCAACCACTGAGCCACACCATCTGAGCTATTCTCTTATATTTTATGTGTTTTTCTAAACTGCCTTGAAATCTTTGTGGTTTGTGGAAGGCCAGGGAGATGGGCTGGTCTCTAGATGAAGGGAGGAAGGGATTTCACCTGAAACGTTCCCCTGTGCTGTAAAGAAACAAAATCTAGATTTTTCTCCTGTCCCTTCTCAATGGAGAGTGAGGGCTTCATAGGGAACATGAAGTCAATACAATAGAAATAAAGAAGTGATCTTTGAACTGAACCCTGAGTGAAGCGGAAGTTAAATTGGCAGCCCACAGCGACACCATGTGATCTGATCATTCTGTCTCATGCTGACATGAATTGTCCAAATTCTCCAGAGTGGCCTTGCAGATATCAGTTCATTAGAAATAGAGACATGGACAAGTTAGAGGTTCTTCCTTAGAAAAAATCAAAACTACCATAAATACCCAGTGAAAATAAAGGGGAAGAAAAAACACCAAGCAGCTATCACAAAGTAAACTTTAGTAAATACACCTTTGATGGATGGCTTTGATTTCATGTGGAAAGTTATTTTGGAGTTTAGTTTGAAAATTTTTTCCCTGATTTTTTATTCTTTTAAGATAGTTTAAGACTGAAGTTTTAGAAAATGCTTTTCAAAGTCACAATCTATCTTTGATGGGGCATGTTACATGAAACTACAAATTTAAGGAACAAAATAAAAAATCGATTTGTCTCAAGAAAAAATATAATAAACAGGTATTCTTTGGCTAATGTGATTTATGGGAACGAATGACTCCCTTGTGAATCTTCATTTTACAAATCAGAAAATGAAACCTGTGACATGGTGATCGGCACTAATTAAAAAACTCAAGTTTAAAACAAATCAGATCTTAAATTTGGCTTTTCTGGACAAGGCTTCTAGAAATGCCATATTTTCTAGTTTTTAAAAAATACCTGTGATATGCTGAGGTCAAATCCACTGACTGAATCACTGTTCAGAATCTGTCAGACAAAAACACTGAAAATTTGGAAGTCAACTCATATGTAGCATTTCCATGATTAAATGTTTCACTCATGTTTATGGATGTATCCAGTCATTTGTTCAACTCAGATTTGTTGCACTCCTAGTAGGTGTTAGTCATTGTGCTAAACCCATCCTCCTTCCCCAGAGCTCTGATCTCTCTTCTCTTCATGTAGTCCTTGATGGTGTTTTTGAAACAACCTGGATGACTCATGAAAGTTATGAGGCTTCAAATCACAAGTAACCAACAGATACACTGTCTTACTGGCATGTGTCTTAAAAGGGGCTGAATCATTTCTTCTCAGTGAAATAAAGGGGGAGAAACCCAACACAATGGAGGGAGAGATGAATCTTTGTAAAGCAGGTTACTTCTTTAACCTGCTATGGATACAAAATATTGCACTTGATTGCTATCTCATTTTTAATTTATAGCTCGACATTGAATAACTTCACAAATACATACTTTGACAAAATTCTAAGGAAACATTACATTTTTTTTGAGTAACCAAAGGTTTTCATTGTTTATATGACCCTCTTTTTCTTTTGTATTATTTTATTTTTTATTACAGATGTCCCTCTTTTTTCCTCATTGACACCCCCCCACCTTTATCGCACTGTTGTCTGTGTCCATTGGTTATGCATATATGCATATAAATTCTTTGGTTTATCTTTTCCGGCCCCTCCATCCCCTGTTCCCTCTGAGATTTCTCAGTCTGTTCCTTACTTCCATGTCTCTGGCTCTATTTTGTTCATCAGCTTATTTTGTTCATTATATTCCACAAATAAGTGAGATCATGATATTTGTCTTCTCAGATTCTTTTCATATACTTTTCAAACTAAAGCACGTAAATAATATTGATTTTTCATATGCACTTACACCCAATGTTTTTTCCCAAATTAGAAGTAACATAAATGTCACAGAGAACCTGTGACAAAGATTAATTGCTTTTCATTTAAAAAACATCACTCCCTCATTTCATACCAAGAGTGTGCATTAGTATAGGGTGAGCTTTTCCTATTTCCTTTTTTTGCTCAGTTTTAAATACTTCTAATTATTCATTCACCATATCAAGCACACATTCATTGTGCTTACATTTCTGCTTGGGTGTTTTGAAACAGTAAAATATGAGCATAAAATAATATATCAGCTAAGCCCAACACACACAATCTAATCCAGAAAGATTCAATCTATTATTATGAAATGTCTTATGTTATTAAGGTAAGAATTCTCAGCGTTATCCTCACCGAGCGGTAATCTTTCTTTGATAGAAATGTAAGTCCCTGAAGGAAGGATAAGCAAGTAATAAACATATTGTTTTTTCATTGTCACAAATTCAAACCTATGAAAAAGCCAAAATGGTAAGAAGTAATTCAGAAAATCATATAATGCAAGTACATTCAGAGGGAAACTTGAATTTTTAAAAGTGGATGGGAGATTTTCATGTTAGTTAATTATTAATAGTGCCATATATAGAGGCTGACCTCATTTGGAAGACAACAATCAACTTTTGAATGTAAAATTTTACTCTTTCTGAACATACACTATACGCTAAGCATTATGGGAGGGTGAGGACGACATTTGTGTTTCCATGGTACCCCTGGTCTGTCCAGAACTCCATCCCAGTCTCTGTGCAGCCCCAGACCAGGACTTTTGGCCTTTGGCCTCTCCATCTTGCCTTTCCCGTTCTGATTCCCCTGGTGAAATACAGAGGTCCACATGCCCTTCCGTCAGTGTTATTTTATTGTTATGCTAAACCGATTAATATAAGTACCCAGATATTAGACTGCTAATACTCTGTCTCTTGTGGTCAGTGCCTACGAGTCTGTAGTCAGAGGTGGGCAAGGTCAGTAAAAGCTTTTCCCGGTGAGAATACAGACGAACCACAACAAAACAAAACAAAGAGCAACAAGTCATAGAAGAAAATCCATGACAGGAATATTTTCATCTCCAGAAAGGGTAATTTGTGAATATCAAGCCAAGGATGAATCTAATCACTGAAAGTTTAGGCAACCCTTAGAGTCAAACGTAGAATGTTTATCAGAAGGAGCCGTTGTCAGTGCTGGACATGTTTACATGATTTTGGTAACTGCTTATTCTTTTTTGTGTGTGCCAAGACTACAAGTTTCACTTAGAAGCTTCTATTCTTTCTTTCTTTCTTTAAAAAAAAAAAATTTATTGATTTTAGAGAGAGAGGAAGGGAGAGGGAGAGAGAGATAGAAACATTAATGAGAGAGAACATCGATTGGCCACCTCCTGCATGCCCCCCACTGGGGATTGGGCCCACAACCTGGGCATGTACCCTGACCGAGAATCGAACCGGTGACCTCTAGGTGCATGGGTCGACGCTCAACCATTGAGCCACACTGGCTGGGCGAAGCTTCTATCCTTTCAATAAATTTCCAGAAAAAGAGTTTCCGATTCATTCTAGTACCTACTGTTGCTGAAACAAATCAAAACTCTCACACTCAACCCATTCGTTACCTGGATATTTTTTAACTGCTTCATTATAAATGAGACCAGAACCAAGAAAGTTGACGTTTCTGGGCACACCACATACCTGACACCACTTATGGACGCTTGGCCCTGGGTCACGATGTCTCTCTGTCATTTCTACCAGGGAGACAGAACAGAAGGTCTGGGGAAACAGGGCACCGGGCTGTGGCTCGTGATCCATGCTCCCAGTAGCAAGATGAAAAGAAAACAATGGGACTGGCCCCTGACCTTTCCATCTACCTCATACAAGAACTGACAGTCCTGAGACATCCTTGGCCACCATCCAGCATGACAGATGTGACTCTCAAAGATGTGGATTGATGCTGGCAATGAAATTCTCAGCAAGATACCTTTCTGCCGTATGTTCTGGGAGCGCCCAGGGCGTCAGGCTTCCAATGACAATGTAATTTAATGGCTTCAAAATATCTTACCCGTATTTCCTCCCAGAATCTTCAGACTAGGAGTTAACCACTGCATGGAATTGGCTTCTGGATACTGGCCATTTGCTTACTTTAACTATGAATTGCCTCATTCGGCCCCATGGACAATATCCTTTTGGGATTCATTTACTTAGACTCTATGGTTGAGAGTATTAGCTGCCTTTGTGGAAAAATTATGACAATGATGGTGAAAGAGAAGATTCTTTTGGAAGTTGAGTCTGCCTCTGTTCAACCTTAGGGCAATGCTTTTTCCCACCCCCCACGTGTTCCTAAGTGGAACATGCGTATAAAAACATAACTGATAATGCGATGGCCTTTCTTGACATTGAACTGTTTTACTTCATGTCATTCCTTTACATCAAGGGTGAAGCAAAGTGAGCAGGGGAAGCAGAGAGAGAAATTCTCCCCCCTCCCTGATGTATCCACAAATGTGAATTTTAAATCTGTCCCTCAGCCCTTAAACCTTCTCTGTTGCCTGTGTCCTTAGGACACTGACAACATCTTTAGAGCCAGAAATATTGACATCACCCTCCATACCTGCCTTAGCTGTGACAGCAAATCAGATATCAAGTTTTAGCAATTCTACCTGCAAAATAGACCAGACCTGACCTTTCCCCCTTCTACCACCACTACTGTAGTTCAGGTGTTTAGCAGATCCCCCTAGCCTCATTGGGTAGCTTTTATATTAATGCCCTTTCCTTGATCCCTCTTGAGAGATATTTCTCAAACTGTTGACACAGTCATTCTTTCTAAGCCAACTAGGATCGTATCACTTTCCCCTTTAAATACCCCTCATGGCTACCTCTAGCACTGACAGAATAATATGCTGACCCCTAACCAGGGAATACAAGGCACCACTACATGGCTGAGTCATGTCTATCTAACGCACTATGCTCCAGGCACATGGAGTTTAATCACCATTTTCTTTACAAGCCATGTATTCCCAATGCTTTGTGCATTTTAACAAGTTCTTCATTCGTTAGGATGTCTTTGCCCTTTAGCTGCCTAATGAATGAATTTCTTCTCACAAATTCAAGGCACAGCTCCAAAGTCACCTGTACATTTTCCCCATTCACTCTCCCCCTGTGTACCCCTGTTAGTTATTCATTCCTGTATTGTAGCACACATTCAGCTTAATTGTCATCCCCAGGAGAGTCTCTAGGTTTGCTTGATAGGAAAGGGGTCTCCAAGTGGACTCTGACGTTGAAAAGCTTATGTACTAGTTGGGGAGATAAGATTAATTTACATGAAATGTTATAGCAATGATACAATAATGAAACAGACAATAATACTACATGCTACAGAAGTTAGAAAAATTAAACACTAGAAGTTTTGGAAAAAACTCTTACTGATGAGTTGAAAATAAGTGAGTTGAATTATAGTACATTCTCTATGACCCAGAGATTTGAGATGTGTTTTGAATCCAAAGCAGAAAAGAGTTGAATAAATGATAAATTCCTATCTTCCAATGGGAAGCCTTTAAAATAGATAGCTGAGCCCGGCTGGTATGGCTCAGTGGTTGAGCATTGACCCATGCACCAAGAGGTCACCAGTTTGATTCCTGGTCAGGGCACATGCCCAGGTTGTGGGCCAAATCTCCAGTGAGGGGCATGCAGGAGGCAGCCAATTGATGTTCTCTCTCATCGATGTTTCCATCTCTCTTTCTCTCTCCCTTCCTCTCTCTCTAAAATCAATAAAGAAAAAAAAAAAAAGAAAGTAGATAGGAGACTAACTGCAGATATTGAGAAAATAATTACCTGGTTGAGTTCCTGATGTAATAATTTCCAGTTGCATGGAAAGTACAAACCACGTAGCAAGCAACCAGCTCAGGATGTCGAGCACTGGCCCCTGCTGAGGTGTGGTGAATAGGGTGTACCTGCCTGGACAGACTTTCGAGGGGGGTGAGCTCATTTCACAGAGATAACCATCTCTAATTTTTTCTCCTGATTTGTCACTGACCTAAAATCCATCTGAACCTCGTTAGACAAAAAACAAGTAGAATTCCTAGCCCAACCTATAAAATATAACTTAAGCCCTTTTGAAATGATGTGTCAAAGAACATTGCTGGCCCTGGCCAACTGGCTCACTTGGTTCGAGCATAGTCCTGTACACCAAAAGGTTGTGGGTTCGATTCCCAGTCAGAGCACCTACCTAAGCTGCAGGTTCGATCCTGGTAGGGGCACGTACAGGAGGCAACTGATGTCTCTCTAAAAATCAATAAAATCATATCCTTGGGTGAGGATTAAAAAACACAAACACATTGCTGTACCCCTACTTATAACCACCAACACACCAAAAAAGTTAAATCAAGTACTCCTGAAAAAAAACAACAACAAAGATAAATTCCTAACTATGGAATATCATACTTTTAATATCCCTGTTTTCTCTAGATACATATAAGAAAAACTATATAAAAATGGATACATTTAATGAAATATATCTAAGCTCAAAATTTAAGTGCATATCTTTCTGTACCAGAAATCAAAAGGAAATATGAATTGGCAGATTAAGAGCAGAAATGGTAGGCCTGCTGTGTTTTATGTCCAAAGACAGACTTAATTAGCATAACGTAAACAAAGCTTATTCACACACACAGGACACTTTTAAATGATAAAAGTCACATTTTGCAATGTTATCAATATCTGCTGTGAATAACATAGTGGACACTTTATTTTTTTTTTATGTTTTAATGGATTTTTATTTAGAGAGAGGAATAGAGAGAGATATATCGATCCTTCTCTCTCACATCAATCGGCTGCCTCCTGCACGCCCCCTACTGGGGATTGAGCCCGAAACCCAGGCATGTGCCCTGACGGGAGTTAAACTGGGACCTCTCAGTCCATGGAACTACGCTCAAGTCACTAAGCCACACCGGCTGGGCCACAGTGGAGCCTTTAAAAGCAAAAGCTACAAGCAATGTGAGAAGACATGGGTAGAAAAGTATTATTAAAAAGAATAAACTAATGAGCTACCTAATGTTCAACACAAATCATGTGGACAAGAAATTTTAAAGTAAGGCTATAGAAGACCCAAAAAACACAGTTAAAGCATTATTCATTATATACAATCATATGGTTATATATCAAATTTTATACACAGATAATGTAAAATCCAGCTTCTTAAGCACACATGGAACATTCACAGAAATTGATAATATATTAGATAAAAAATCATTAGCAGTTTCAACAAAGTAAAACTATTATAAGCAATACTTTTATTCCAGTGCAATAAAACTAGAAAGTATTAAATAAAAAACAAAAAGCCCCTTCCACCTGGAAATTGACAAAACCCTATCAATAACTTTTGTGGTTATTGATATAATTTCTAAAAATAATGATTTATCATTTGAGATTTCTCAGTTCAGTTTATGGTTACTTTCTTAGAGTTTTATAATTTTTCATTTCTAACTTTGCAGTACAATATGTACTGAGAAATACTGTCTTCTTTAACTTTGTCATTATGTGACCAGTGTTTTATGTGATTGAATTTTTGGATCCCACTTGTCACATTCTGTTGGAGTTTTAGTCTGCTTCATTATGTGACTAAATAACAGTTTCTCTACTGTTCTACTAATGAAGCTTTGGGATATTTCTGACAAGTCTGCTGTTAATGTTCTTATCCAGGTCTCTCTGTGTTCATGCAAAGCACTGACATCACTCTTTTAGAGTATTTGCATCCTCAGATGTACGTGTTGCCAAATTGCTATCCAAATCAGCTTTATACAAATACCACTTTGACCAGTAAAACACAGGACTTTCTGTTTTGGCACAATTTCACCAACCTTTGGTAATAAGCTCTTTAGTGTTTGTCAAACCAAAGAATGTGAACTAACAATTTACAAGGGTGAGCAGTAGAGGTGTGGTTAAACACAGCGACCCCCACAGGCACCTTGCTTTCATTCACGGCCAGCTTTACCTCTTTTTCACTGTGTTATCTGAGGAGGTGACTTTGCTTCCCGGTGCCTCAGTTTCCTCATGTGTAAAATGAGGATAATAATCCTGCCTATCTCATAAGGCTCTTGTGAGGATTCAATGAGTTAATATATATATATATAAATCACTTAAAACAATGCCTGTTCTATCGTAAGCGCTGTACAGGGCTTATCAGTTACAAATGAGCCCAATGATTTCCTCTCAGCACAAGAAAATCCCCCATTGGGTGCTGTACTTGATTGTTATGTCTCTTTAGTCTCCTTTAGTCTGGAATGCATCATTAGATTTTCTTTGTCTTTTGTGGCATTCATACTACTGAAGAATACGTCTTGCCATTCATCAATTTGGGAAAGTCTATGTTTCCTTCTAGTCTGGTTCAGGTTGCACATGGTCTGTTCTTCTCAAAAAAGGCATCAGCTGACCCTCCATGTGGCCACCTGGAGTTGGGATGGACTTTCTTAGCGTTTGAGTTGGGTGGAGGGGCTGGGTCTTTACACCCCCCATTGAACGGGCTGCCAGGGGAAAGAGTGTGACCTTGGGAAGACAGTTCTCTTTAGCAGAGGGTGATTTCCAGAGAGGTATGACGGCTAAGGCTACCAGTCCCACTGCTCCCAGCAGCTGGGGAGAAAGTCCTTCAGCTTGGAAGGGACAGCTGGGAGGCACATTACCAGGTGAAGAATAATATGAACTATATCATGTCTTTTACATAAAGTTTAAAATAAGTAAACAATATTATATGTCATATCAGGTACCTGTATATGCAATAATAGTGAGAAGAGCATTAAATTCACATTATTGGTTATGACTGGGGATGGTGGTTAATAGGACAAGGAGTGGGTTCCTAGGAGTCTACCTCTATTAATAATCCATTTTTAAATCAAGGAAAAAACAAGATTTCTTAAATCTAGATGAGAACACATGCTTTTAGTATTATTCTGTTTATGTTTCAACATATCTAAAATGTTTCACAATAAAACTGTTGCTGGCATCATTGTCATTTTAGTGTTTCCTGGCCACAACAAATGATCCATGCTGACTTTTAAATGACTTTATTTTAACTAACAAAGTAATTTGTGCTAATGGTAGAACAATAATTGTGCAAAAGTGAGTTAGATGAAAAATAATAGTATCTTTACCTAACATGCTGCCAGTGTCTCTACCCATATCTAACCCTTTTTAAAAATGACTGTTTCTTTCCAGAAAATCTCTATTTCTTTCTTTGGTAATATGCATTTTATTATTTCATATACACACTTCTAAAACCATTTGTTTCTTTTTACTTAACAGTAAATCTTGAAGATATTTCATGAGTATGTGTATGCCTAATTCATTCTTTGTAATGTCAGCATGATTCTTCATTGAATGGCTACACTGTTTTTTTTTTATTTAAAAAAAAAAATGTTTCCCAATGAATGACTTATATATTGTCTCCACACTTTTTATTCTTTTAACTACATATAGTAATATGTTCATTTCTGTGTTACCTAATCTCAATTAAAGAGTGGCCATTCCTGACCTGAGAGCAAACGGCAGGATCAGAGGAGGTCCCCAGTTCTTGGTATCTTTTCGTCTCAGCGTATTACCATTTCTTCTTCAAAGATATCCTGCTTCCCTCATGTTATTTAATCTCACAATAATACGGATGATTTTTCAGCCTTTAGAAAATGCATTTACATCTACCAAGAATCAAAATGCTCATGTGTTGGCTTTTAAAAGGAGAGCAGTTGAAGACTTGGTGCATTCCAGAGAGATGGGATGGGATTGTTAAGAAACATCCCTATTATCATCAGGGATCCAAGTTTGTCACCTGATGTGAGAAGCACCTTCATAGAGGAGTCTGCATATTTTTAGATCCCATGGGTCTAGTCAGACCTATGTATATTTCCTACAGGCAGAGAACATCTGCTGTTTGATTTTCCTATATTTGAGGTCACTCTTCAGCATTTCAGCTCATCTCAGTGATAAACACACTGAGCTATCATTGTGCTCCGTATTTTACATTTGTATTGGCTCTAATAATGGTCACCTATAGGTCAAAAATCTGTACAGCAGGTTCTCAAAAAAATAAAAAATGAAATGGCTGTTAGGTAAAATCAATAAAGTTGTCATTATATTTTAGGCAACTTAGTCATAAGCTACAACACCCCAGATTGATTTGACTGGACTGATATATGTAAGTCCTCACAAAATATCAGAGTGAGAGGAACACGGTAGATCGTTTGGCTTCTCAGTACTCGCTGACTGGCCGAACCAGGCAGTGGCTGTTCCCCTTGAAGACCTTGATCTAATCTAACAATTCTGTTTTCTAAGAGATACCCAAAGAGGATGAACAAATTACTCAAGGGTTCTCAGCTAGTGCATGGAAGAACCAGGACTAGAACCAAGATGACAGTTCATTTATGTTTTCAGCATCAGTAACAGGCTAAGCTGATCTTGTCATTAAAATGAATAACTTATTAACTACTTTCTTGTTATTTTGGTCATTTTAGGCACAGGTTCAAACCGCCAAAGTGTTTGATCGAATTCCTGCAAGACAAGGTCACACAGCAATTTGGGGAAGAAACTCTCCAGGAATATCCATTCATTACCCAGCGATCATTAGCAATTTTCAAACTCTTTTGCTGCATTTTAATAATGAAAAGTCATATACTAGTCCTAGTTTTAATTGAAAGCATTGGGTATGGTCTATCAATTACAACTTGATGAAAATATGTGTGGTCTGTATTTTAGAAGGAAATCACTGAGGGCAGAGGAACAAAATGAATTTGTCTTGCTAATAGAAAAACCCATGGTAGTGCAGAATTGAAAATCCAATCATGCTGCCTTCTTGTGAATGAAACATACAGATTGAAAGCTGGGGATGGATTCAACCATAGCACCTGAATCACACAGAATTATAGGTTTGGTTCACAAATTGCTGTTTAGGATTACATTTCCATAATGACAAGGCTGTGCTGAGGACCAGAAAGCATTTACTATTTCTGCCCCTTGATGAGTGCAATGTCTCTGGGGGCCTTCTGGTACCTGTTGGAAATCACTTACACTCTACCTTAATTACTCTCTGCATGAAGCCAGAATTTGGGTTTTGGACCTCTAATTCTAGAGCTGAGGTTTGTTTTCATGATGCTATATTGCCTGTTTGGGGATTACTCACCTGACACATTTGATGCTTGTATTGTTTCCTGTCTCTCTTTGGGAGAAAAGTCTCCAACCCTTTGCTGATGGACGCTGTGAAGTCTTTGCAATATTTAAACTTCTATTTTATGTTATTGTTTCCTCTCAGGATGTCTAGGACAGAATTTCATTTTACCTACTCTCTGTTCCAGCTATGGGAGTCTTAGCTCCTGCATTGTCTACAGGCTAACTTGTGAAATAATTGACCTTTGGGTGAGTATGTGAAGGTGGTGTGTGCAGAGATGTGGTGTCTATCCATCGACACTGAGACATTTTGTGGACTTATGAACATCTGGCTACAGCCGTGTCTCAGGAGCTGGCACTTGCCAACGGGAAGTCTGGGACTGTTGCCCTTGAGGCAACTTCTGCTGGTTTCCTCAACCTCCCTAATTATTATCCTTCTAACCAGGACATTTCAGAAATTCTCTCCAACCTATCATTTTCAGTCTTGGAGAGGGACTAGCTTAGACTCTTTCTCTGCCTTCCCTCCAGCAGGGTGAAAGCCAATTTAAAATCCCAAAGAAGAAGTCTTAGCCAGGGAACCATGAGCAGTAGTATGAACTTCTGCTTCGTGGCCACATGAAAACGTGGTCATTCTCGTGGCCATACTCACTTGCTCTATCCACATTGCGGGAACCAGTTGACCGCAAGCTTCTTCCACAAGAATGTCCAGTGCTGGGTCATCACAGGGGGTTGCTTCCATGCACACTGAGAATCAGTCCTCTCCTTAAAGAGGGTAGAGTCTGCTGTTTCCTCTTTCTCACCATGTGGGGAGATTCCCTGTAATTGTATCACTAAAAAAATGGAAGCTGTGTTCCTGATGCCACCAAACTTACCACGTGCTCCTTTTCAGACCTACCAAAGTCACTTCTGCTGCTGAGGTTTCTCTTTCATTCCAAAGGACATAATTATAAGGGCTAAGGACACTGTACACAAAAGTGACTATTGGTCAATACAAAGGGCACTGTGGGTGGTGTCAACACTGTCACCATGGCCCAACGACACTAATATCATCACAATTGTCACCATTATCATCAGAACTGCAATTGACAGATCTCTCAGGCTCTTAGATGTTTACAGAATTTATTGGAAAACACTCCTTTAACTTACTCATTTCTCATGGACCTCTTGGAAACATGCCAAATATTTCCCATTTTTCTTAGGATCAAAATCATTAGGGTCGGGACCTTGTCAGTGTTTCTCCTCAGTGCTGCTCCAGTGCCTACAGAGGGCAGGGCCCACAGTAAATGATCAATACATGCTTTTTGAGCTTATGAATTATATCTTCCTGCTGTAGGACTCTGGTATGTGTCTGGGGAGTCGTTACACGCTGACAGGCACAACCCTGTATTGAAAACAGTCCTTCTCTTCAGAATTTGATCTATTGTTTCCACGTCAAACTTCAACATGAGTTTTTCTCAAGACAATAGACACACTGACAGCCTACCCCTGTCATTCTCCAGACATGCTGGATCTTAATTTGGAAGGAGCTCAGGCTTGTGTGTAGCAGTGATACATTATTGGTCTCTATGTCTGCTTCACTCACAAAATACCAATTTTATTTTTTAGGTTTGAAATTTTCTCTTACTCTTATGCCTCCTGAGGCTTGGCACACATAAAGTGGCTAAATAAATAAAATATGTATGTGTGTGTAGTCTCTTCCCCAGGATAGGTAATGTCTTGGAAGCTTTGTTTACTTAATGCTGAATAAAGTGGGGAAATAGGCCATAATAATTGGAAATCTTCCAGGTGTTTCTGTCTTACCTACTATGTTAAAAATACCACTCTAGATATTTATTATGTTAGATATTATGTTAAATATTTATTTATTATGTTAACTATATCACTCTAGATTTGGTTTAGAAATACATAACCAATTACTTTATTTAACTGCCTGGAGGTAGAGGGAGGTATGTGAAACTGAACATCCCAAATTCAAATCCCATCTTTGTATAAGTATATATATCTCCATGGGTTTCCACTTACTAAGGGGAAATATGATGAAGTCCTATTGTAAGAGTCACAGATGATGGCAGGGACTGTGTGTCATGGACCTCGGCCTCACTCAACTCGTGGAAGGACCTGGAATGGAAAGGATACTGAACTTTCAAGCCAGATCTTTGACTTTTGTTAGTTTTTATTCTTTCTCTACTTTTCCATTTTTAGCTTTCTTTTCATCCTCGCAAGCAATAGTCTACAACTGAAGAACACTTATTATGTGCAAAGCTTGGTATTAAATTTTTTTAAAAATAAAGAAATAGGTGAGCCCTTAACATCAAATATAATAAATGTGTGTATGCATGTGTGTGTGTGTGCGAGAGAGAAAGAGAGAGAGAGAGAGAGAGAGAGAGAGAGAGAGAGAGAGAGAGAGAGAGAGATCCTGTTGGACAGGGAAGGGAAAAGGAAGTGAACCCACTGCATACAGAAAAATAATTGTAGATATTCTCATTGGCCTCACAGTGTCCTATTTCATATCCCTGACTGGGCTCTTTTCTTCATTTTCAGAACATTATTTCTTAAAATGCATCTCTTACTTGGTCTCTTTCTTGATCAATGAGTTTCAGAATAAAGTCCTTAGTTCAAGATAACCTTGTGTCAACTCTCTCCGTAACCCCTGTCTTCAAATGTGGCTATAGCCATTCAACTGTAACCCCCAACTCCCCCTTAGCACTTTAATAGTCTAGGATTTGCATGTGCTGTTTCTCTACCTGGAAACTTTGCTCATTCTCCTCCACTAAAACACAGGTTGGCTGCTCCTTTCCAGTTTTCCTACGGTCCAACATGTTTATCTCAGCACTGATTATTAAGGACTTGTATAGGTTAAACTATATAAAATTGTTGATTTTTGACAATTTTTACTTAGAAAACAGCAAATGACTATTTCATATTTAAACTAAGTATTATTATTATTATTCACATTATTGTTGCTTTAGTTTTAAAGACTAGTCACCATTGATTGAGCTCCTGCTGTAAATGAGGGGGTCAAGCACAGTTGTCTCCACCATAACATACAATTACAAGGGCTGAGAATGTCACATTGGCATTTTGAAGAGCCTTTATCAAGCTATTTTTGGTTTGATTTCTCTTCAATCACTCTTTAATTGGCTAGGGCATCCTATTTCGTTTAAATGTAATGCCCTGAGGCTGGGGGGAGGGGAAGAGGGAGAGCTAGGGGTATAAAAGCAGAAAAGGGGGCTTCTTTTCTCCACATCCCTTCCCTCCCCATTAAGAAGTCCTCAGCAGAAGTACCTGAGGAAGGACACAGGAGTGGGAAGATCCCACATGAAGAAACTGTGAACCTAAGTACCTGGGCTAGGAATGCAATATGCATAAAACCATGGCAGCTTAGGAAAGCCTGAGTCCTTGGTTGCAACTCCCTTTAGATACTGCAATCCACTTCCTGTGCACCAGGTCTGGTGTAGGGACACCAGCTTCCCTCTGTGAGGCCAGACAAGTAAAGCCTTTTTGCCTGTAGTTGGGCCTGAGAAATCAAATACAGTTTTTTTAACCAAGAGTGTTATTTCTCATCGCTCTATTGGGTGCATTCAGCTACTCTTTTGGGCGGCATACTTAGGTTGGCTTCAGGAGAACCTAAGGGGTATTTGGCTCAGATCTCTTTTATCTTTTCTCCAGTAAACACTGGGAATGTTATCAGTTCCCAGGGCAGCTTTGTCTTATGCTACCACTAATGCAGTAGCCAGCAATAGTCTTTCATATCTAGCCTCCTTCAGTCATGGGGCCTCAAGGTCTAATTGGTACCGTTGAAGCCTTTCACCTTGACTTTGATGCAGGAAGGAAGCACCCATTCCCATCCCTTGTAGGAGGGGATATTATGCTAAATACTGCCAGTTTTTCTAAAGAAATTCTTGCTCCAAGTTCCATCTCTTCCAAAATTCTAGAACTATGAGATGAGTATAGATCTAAGGGTTATAAAAACAACAACCAAAAAACAGCTTTTGGTGATCTTCTTTGCACGTTCTGCATAGTATGTTAAGCCCATATTATGAGAATATTTGTCACATTATTTTATGTTCATCCTTCTGGAAATTGGCCAAAACTAAGTTAAGGTGTAAGCATCCAATTATACTTAAAGCACTGCTGGGAAGAAAATAATGCTATTATTCAATCCTGACTTTATAGCTGAAAAAAATAAAGCCCAAAGAAGTGAAATATGTTTTAACCCATATTATGCATTTTTAGTCATCCCAATAATAGTATTATTAACTGTTTTACTAACAGTACAGTTTGGAAGATAATATATATGGACTTCGAGTCTCATTTCTATTTTAGCCCAATTTTCTGTTAAGATTACATAAAATAATATAAGTAAAGTGGCTAACAGGTGGATGATCTATTGTGAACCCAGAAAGTATAAGAGCCATCTTCTTTATCACTTTTATCCAGATCCCTTCTCTAAATCCACACATATTTCTAAAAATTCCTAATATATTTTTAAAATAAAATATGAATTCACTTTTTCTCTTCATTTAAAATTAGTATAAATTTTGCTACCTATTGTTCTTACGTAGGTCCTACAGAAGGAAGACGATACCTGTAGGGAGGATTGTTGCATCTGAATGTGAAGAGAGTGTAGAAAATACCATATAATAAATCGTATGAGGATGAGAATCGAAAAGGGGAAATGAATGTCTGGGATGGAGACACCAGTAGCAGTAAGAAGGTCTTAGCATAGCACTGAAAACTGTAAACTGTGGAGAGATCAATGGTCTCAGGCAACTAAGGATTGATCTATGAACAGGGATTGTTTTGTAAATAAATGAACGAGAACAACATTAACTTGATCAGTTAGAGCTCTAAAACAGATGCAGATCAAACTATAGAAAATGTTAGACAAGACAGCTGAAGAATGACAGTGTCTGGAAGATGTCAAACGCATTACTTATTGAGTACATGAGTTATATTCTCTCTAAGCAAATGCCATAACTCAGTAAGTGGGAGCAAATTGGATTTCTGTTTTTTTCTTTTTATAGACATATAAAATACATATCAATATACATAAATATAAAAAAGAAAATATATATCGTCTTATTAGAAGGAGAAAATTATTTTTGGTTCTATAATTCTTGCTGGTGACCTGTGCAGAAAGGATTTTGGAAGAATTACAGCCTGCTGGGAAATTTCAGGTTTGTAAAATATCTGGGGATCATCTCAGAAGAATGATGAAGTTCTAGTATAAAATTAGTCTGAGCTCGTATCATTCCTGGTCCCAAGTTTCTCCCCAGGTGTAATTAGGCACATCAGAAATAGCAGTTTATATCTTCCTGGAATGCCCATTTCTCTGTCAAGTCTGGATCAAATACTTACTATTAGTCACTATAACAGTACACCATATCTGACTTGTCTTTTGACACGCTCCATAAAATGGCTTGCTAGTTCTGATGAAGCTATCCTTCCTGATATTTCCCATCTTCTGTGCAATTCAGAGATGCTGTTTTATCAATGGGGCAGTGACCAGTGGATTCAAGTATTGATTGAAGGATCAATTATTGGTCTAATTTGGTGTCAGTCATATTTGTCCACATGGAAGGAATAGAAGGGAGAGAGACATTTGTAAGTGATTTGGAAAGGCTTTGTGCGGACATTGAACAGTGCAGTAGATACTTTGCTTGTTTTCTAACGGAGTTCAAGAGACAATATCCCCATAATAAGCTCAGAGGTGGATCTTTAGGACTAGAAGTTCTGCGCAGAAAGGCCAGGAGCCAAAGCTCTGATATGGATATTTGAAATAAAAATTTCAGTGGATGATTTCAACAGAAGAATGAAGGAAGCACATAAAAAAAGGTCAGTGAACTAAAAGATAGAAAAATAGAAAAAAAATACTCAATTTGAAAAACAGAGTAAAAATAGACTGGGGAAAAGAAACAGAGAAGAAACATGTGGGACCGTAACAAAGGAACTAGTGTTTGTGTCACTGAAGTCTCAAAAAGAAGAGAAGAAAAAAGGCAAGGTTGAGAAAGAACTCAAAAAAATAATGGTTTATAATTTCCCAAATTTGAAAGTCATAAAGATACACATTAAAAAAAGCTAAGTGAACCTCAAACAGGAGAAACCTAAAGAAATTCGTGCCCAGACATCTTATAGTCAAACCTATGAAAACTGAAAACAAAGAAAAACAATCTTGATTTAGTGAAAGAAAACATTTCACGATAGGGTAAAAACAGTTGGAATGGTAGTGGATTCAAATTAGAAACCATGAAGGCCAGAAGAAAGTGGAAAAATACTTTTTAAGTGTTAAAGTATCTGCTTACCTAGAATCTTATGTACAGCAAAAGTACCATTGAAGAAGAGGCAAGGGGCGGGGGTGGAGGCAAGATAGTCTCAAATAGAGGAAAACTAAGGGAATCAGTTGCTAGCGGGTCTACTCTGAAAGAATGGCTATAAGAAGTTGCTAAACTGAAAGGAAGTAATAAAAACGGAATCTTAAAATATCATAAAAAAGTAAGAAACATGATTAACAAAAATATGGATAAATACATTTTTCTTCTGTACAAGGTTTATAATTTATGTTTAATGATGAAAAAATAAACATTCTCTAATATGGGTCTAATATATAAAGATAGATATTTAACATAATTAAATTATAAATAGGAGAGGGTAGAAGAATATATAGGAAGGTAAGATTTCTATATTTTACTTATACTGTTAAAATAATGAAAAAAGCAGACTTAGATAAGTTATGTATACATAATATAAATCTAAGCAACTGGGAAAACAGCTATACAAGGACACTATATATAAGTAAAAATGGAATTCTAAAATATGTTCAAGAAACTCACATGAAGAAGTAAAAATAAAGAGCATAAATGCAAAAAAAACACCAAGAGAAAACAAAAAAATTAAATAGCAAATTTTATCCCCAATCTCTTAATAATTACATTAAATGTAAATGATCTAAATACAACAATGAAAAGATAAAGATTGGAAGTGAGGATTGAAAATATGACCCATCTATGTGGTATCTTGATGTCTAAAAAAAACTCATTTCAAGTATTTATAGACAGGTTGAAAGTAAGAAAAAAAATGTATATTAGTTTCTTAGGGCTGCTATAAAAAATTACCATAAATTGTGTGGCTTAAAACAGCAGAAATTTATTGATTTAATATTTTAGAAGCCAGAAATCTGAACTCAAGGTGTTGGCAGGGCTGTTCTCCCTTCAGAGTCTTTAGAGAAGAATACTTTCAGGATTTTTTCAACTTCTATCGGCTGTTGGTGTTCTTTGGTTTGAGGCTACGTAACTCCAATCTCTGCTTTCTTCTTTTTTTTCTAATGACACTTTTCATTTGATTTAGGGTACACCAAATGATCCAGATAATCTCATCTCAATATTCTTAACTTCATTTCATCCACAAAGACTCTTCCAACAAGGTCACATTCAATAACTAGGACACAGACATCTTTTTTTTTTTAATACCATAATTCAACACACTACAGGAGGGGAAATATATGACATGCAAAGATTAATAATAGAAAGCAGGAGTGGCTATATTAATATCAGTTAAATTAGACTTCAGAGCAAAGAATATTACCAGAGAAGAGAGGACTATCATATAATAATGCAAGAAGTCAATCTCCAAGCAGTCATTATCTAATCTAAATATGTACATACCAAAAAATATCACTGGAGAACGCATGAAACAAAAGCTAATTAAATTGAAATGAGAAATAAAGAAGTGCATGATTATGTCTTGACTTCAACAACCCTGTATCAATAATTGATGGAAAACTATATAGCAAATCATCAAGGATGTTGAATAACTCAACAGCATCATCAACCAAAAGGATCTGATCAATATTTATCGAACACTTCACCCCAAAACCACTGATCACTCATTTCTTTAAAATATTTACAGAACATTAACCAAGATGGACTATAGCCTGAGCCATAAAACAAAACCAACACATTTTTAAAAGTTAAATCCACAGAACATGATTTCTGGCCACAATAGTATTAAACTAGAAGTTAATAAAAGATAACAAGAACATCTCCAATCAATTGCAAACTACTCTTAAAATTACTGGATCAAAGAGGAAGTTTCAGTAGAAATTTTAAAAATGCATTGAAGTGAATTAAAATAAAAATACAGCCCTGGCTGGTTTGGCCCAGCAGTTGGAGCGTCAGCTGGCGGACCAGAGTGTCCTGGGTTCGGTTCCCACTAGGGGCAAGTACCAAAAAAAAAAAAAAAAAAAAAATACAACATATCAAAACCAAAAATTTTGGAACACATCTAAAATAGTGATAAAAGAGAAAATTTTAATACTAAATGCATATCTTGGATAGTAAAAACTCTTTTATTAATAATATAAGCTCCTACCTTGAGAATCTATAAAATAAACACCAAATAAATGCAAGGCAAGCAGAAGGAAATAAGAAAGCAGTAATTCTTGAAATTAAAACCAAAGGAACAAGGAAAAACCACAATGGAGAAATTAATGAAAAAAAATAACGGGTTCTTTGAAAAAATTTATAAAATTTACAAATGTCTAGAAAGACATGGAGAGAAAAAAGAGAGGACACAATTTACCCATATCAGAAATGAAACAGGGATATTACTACAGATATTGCAGGTATGGAAAAGATAAGAGAACACTATGAATAACTTTAAACACACAAGTCTGACAATCATAGGTCATAGATTAGTGGACCAATCCCTTGAAAAACACACAGTAGCAAATTTTACTCAATATAAAATAGATTATTGAAGTAGTTCTACATTATTCCAAATATAATTTTAATTTAAATATTCACAACTAAAAATGTCTTGGCTGAAATAGTTTCAGTTAAGAATTCTTCCAAATGTTTAAAGAATTCATAGTGTTACACATCATTTTTTAAGAAAATTGAAGAACAATGAACACTTCTTAATTAATTTAATGAAAAAAAATGTTATCCTGATAACAAAATGAGACTAAGACAATACAAAAAATAAAAGATGAAAATGGAAGGCCACCAATATCCCTTATGATATAGGTATACATATACTTAAAAATTATTATCAAATATAACCAATCAATATGTAAAAATAATTACACACCAACCAAGAGGAGTTTATTTGAGGGGTGCAAGGCTACTTCAGGATTAGAAAAATCAATGTAATTTATCATATTAACTATGATTAACATAGTAAACTATATAAACCATATTAATAAGATAATGAAGAAAATATATGGTAATATCAATAAATGAAGAAACAACATTTGATAACATTTAATACCTATTTATGATTTTTAAAAATCTTAGAACAATAGGAATAAAGAGTCACTCTGTCTACCTGGAAAAGAGCATGTACAAAACAACACAAAGCAAAGCAAACAGAAATACCTATAGCTAACAGTGTGTTTCATGGTGAAATACTAAATAATTTCTCCCTAAGATCAGAAAGAAGGAAAGGCTTCTCACGCTTCTTAATTAACAGGGGATTAGAAGTTCACTTATATGTGGAATTTTAATAAATCAAAACAAGCCCTGGTTGGTGTGGTTCTGTTGCTTGGGTATTGAAACTGAAAAGTTGCAGGTTCAGTTCCTGGTGGGGGGGCATGCAGGAGGCAACAGATCAATGTTTCACTCTCACTTTGTTGTTTCTCTCTCTCTCTCTCTCTCTCTCCCTTCCTCTCTCTAAAAATCAATAAAAATATTCTTTAAAAAATCAAAACATATGAACTACAGTATCATAAGCCTAGAAAAGAAGATAACAGATAAACTGGAAAGAAAGAAATGCACTGTCCATATTTGTGGATATCATAAATGCTTATGCAGAAAATCCCAAGGAATATACAAAACAGAATGTTTATGTTCAAAACTGCAAAATGCCAAAGAAATAAATAAAAGAAATTCTAAATAAAGAGACACGCCTCCACATCTTCATGGATTTCATGGTTTGAAAGATTTAATATATAAAGATGTGTATTCTCCCAAATTGACACACAGTTTTGATATGCTTTCTATCAAAAGCTCAGTAAGATTTTTTTTTAATGTGTAGATATACAAGATTTTTATAACATTTATCTGAAAAGTCAATGAACTAGAATATCAAAACCCATATTTAAGAAAATAATAAAGTGAGAGGAATCCATTTACCCTATTTTAATATTTATTATATAATTACAGTAATCAATAGACACATAGATCAATGGAAGGAAACAGAGAACTTTGAAAGTCACCCAAATATGCCCAGCAGAAATTTTTTTAATCTTTTAAATTTGACAATTTTTCAGTTCCAGCTGACATTTAAGAGTATATTAGTTCCAGGTGTACAGCACAGTGGTTAGACACTTATACAGCTTATGAAATTACCCCCTTGATAAATCTAGTACCCACTTGATAGCATACATAGTTATTACAGTATTATTCACTGTATCTCCTACACTGTACTGTACATCCCTATAATTATTTTGTAACTGCTAATTTGTACTTCTTAATTTCTTCCTTTTTTTACCCAGCCCCTGGACAGATACATGCAAAAGCTGAAACTAGACTCTTTTCTTACACCATACACAAGAATATACTCAAAATGGACTAAAGACTTAAATGTAAGATCCAAAACCAGAAACCTCCTAGAACAAAGCATAGGCAATAAACTCTTTGATATTTCTCTTAGTTTTATATATATACACACATCTTCAGGCAAGGGAAATGAAAGAAAAACTATACCAATGGGAACACATTAAACTAAAAAGTTTCTGCACAGCAAAAAAAAAAAAAAAAAAATCAACAAAATGAAAAGACAACCCACCTACAAAATGGGAGAAGATATTAGACAATGATACATCTGATAAGGTGTTAATATCCAAAATATATAAAGAAGTCATACAACCTAACACCCTGACCCCCACCCCCCAAAAAAAAATCCATAACAATCCAATTAAGAAATGGGCATCTTTATGTCCTTTTTGGAGAAACAACACACAGATGGCCAGTAGACATATGAAAAGATGCTTAACATCACTAATCATCAGAGAATTGCAAGTTAAAACCACATGAGATATGCTTATTTGATTTTTGAGAAATGTGCAAAGACAATTCAGTGAAGATAAGATCACCTTTCAACAAAGGTTGCTGGAGCAACTGGACATCCACACTGACCTAAGTCTCACACTTGATACAAAAATTAACTCAAGATGAAGCATGAACTTAAATGTAATACTATAAACTTTAGAAAATACATAAAAGAAAATCTTTGGAACAGAGGACTGGTCAACAGTTCTCAAACATGGTACTAAAAGTACAATCCATAGAAGAAAAAAATTGAACTTCAATAAGATTAAAAGCATTCACTTGGTAAAATACATGGCTAAAATGATGAAAAGAGAAGCTACTGACTGAGAGGAAATCCTTGCAAACCACATATCTGACAAAGGATTAATCTAAAATATACAAAGAAATCTCAAAACTCAACAATAATAAAATATTTATTTAGGAAATGGGCAAAAGATAGGAATCTCTTCAGATCTTCATTCATTGAAGAGGACCTAGAGAGAGTCAATAAATACATAAAAAATTCAAGATCATTACAGAAATGTAAATGAAAACCACACCAATATCATTGCACACATATTAAAATAGCTAAAATATAGAAAAAAATGTGCCAAATACTGGCACGTATGTGGAGAGCTGGACTAACCCTTACATAGCTGGTGGGAATATAGAATGGCGTGTTCACTCTGGAAGACAATTGGCAGTTTTTATGAAACTCAACATGCAACTAATCTGTTTTCTAACAATCAAAACACTTCTAGGCATTTATACCAAGGAACTGAAAGCTTTGTTCACACAAAAACCTGTACGTTAATGTTTATTTTGGCTCTATTTACAATAACTCCTAACTGGGTCCCCCGATGCCTTTCAATGTGTGAATGATTGAACGGTTTTATATCCATTCCAGGGAATTCTACTGAGCAATAAAAGAAAGAAAGAAAAAAAAAGCTATTGACACAACAACCTAGATGGAAATTTTTGCTGAGTAAAAAAAAAAAAAAAGGTCATTTCCAAAGGTTACAAACCGTATGATTCCACCTGCATGACATTTTTGAAATATAAAAATGACAGACATGGAGGCTGGATTATCGATTGCCAGAAGTTAGAGAAGGGCTGGGGCAGGAGGAGACAGGGCGTAGCTGTAAAAGGGCTGGGTGAAAGGCCCTTGCTGTGTTGGAAATGTTGCATATCTCGACTGCATCAATGTTAATATTCTAGTTGTGACATTATATTATAGTTTTGCACGATGTTACCATTGGGAAAAATGGAATAAAGTGTACATGGACTGTGTGTGCATTATTTCCTACAATATGGGAAGCTACAATTCTCTCAAAATAAGTTTAATTTTAAAAAGTGAAATGTGTGTAGTCAACTGATCTTTGACAAAGGCGCAAAGGAGACACAATGGATAAAAGGTAATCTTTTCAATAAATGGTACTGGATCATCGAACATCCAAATGCAAGAAAAATAAATAAATAAATCTAAGCACAGACTTTATACCCTTCAAAAAAGTTAACTTAAAATATATCATAGATTTAAATGTAATATGTAAAACTCCTAGAAGATAACGGGAGAAAATCTAGATGAACATGGGTGTGAGTAATAATTTTTTTGACAGAATACCAAAGATCTATGAAACAAATAATTGATAAGCTGGACCTCATTAAAATGAAAAACTATTGCTCTGTGAAAGCTACTGTCCGGAGAATGAGAATAAAAGTCACAGACTGGAAGAAAATATTTGCACAAGACATATCTGATAGAAGACTGTTATTCAAAATACACAAAAAACTCTTACAACCCAACAATATTCCCTGGCTGGTTTGGCTCAGCGGTTAGAGCATTGGTCCACGCACAGAGGGGTCATGGGTTCGATTCCTAGTCAAAGACACATACCTGGGTTGCAGGTTCGATCCGCAGCCCGGTTGGGGTCGTGCAGGAGGCAACCAATCTATGTGTCTCTCTCTCCGTCCTTTCGACTCTATCGAAAAATCAAAGGAAACATATCCTCGGATGAGGGTTGACAAAAAATTAAAAAACTCAACAATATGACAATCAACAACCCACTTAAAAGTGGGTAAAATATGTGAATAGACACCTCATCAAAGAAGATATACCGATGGCAAGTAAGCATATGAAAATATACTGCACATCATATGATTTTGTGTGTTACATGTCGTTGAGTCAGCTCTGAATCCTGGTGACTCTGAATGACTGATGTCTACAATGTCCTATCCTCAACAGCCCTGCTCACCTCCTGTAGGGGCACTTGCAGGGAAATGCAAATTAAAACTGTAGATAACACTACACATCTATTAGAAAGGCCAAATTCCAGAACACCGACTACACCAGATACCGGCCAGGTAAACTAACAGGAACTTTTATTCATTGCTGGTGGGAATGCAAAATGGTACAGCTACTTGGAAGATAGTTTGGAAGTTTCTTACAAAACTAAACTAACTCTAACCATAAGATACAGCAATTTCTTACCTAGATTTTTTGTCTCAGGGTGTGACAATAGTTGTCCAAAGTTGTGGTCTCATCTCAAGGCTCCCCTGGGGAAGAATTGGCTTCCAAACTCTCATGGACTTTGCAGAATTCAGTTCCTTTTCACCACACAAGTGAGGGACTACGCTTCTTCCTGGCTGTCAGGTAAAGGTCGTCCTCAGTACCTTGCCACACCAGCTTCTCCAACACGACCACTTGCTTTTTCATAGCCAGCAAGGGAGAGAGTCTCCATCAAGATGAGCATTGCCCTGGCCAGTGCCACTCAGTGGTGAGAGCATCAGCCCATGCATAGAAGTGTCATGGGTTCAATTCCTGGGCAAGTGCATGCACCTGGGTTGCAGGTTTTCCATCCCGGACTCTGGTTGGGACACATGTGGGAGGTAATAAATTGATGTGTCTCTCTCACTTCGATGTTTCTCTCTCTCTCTCTCCCTACCTCTCCCCCTTCCTCTCTCTCTAAAAATCAATGGGAAATATCCTTGAGTGAGGATTAACAACAACAACAAAAACGATGAACATTAATATGATGATGGGAAGTGGCATCCCATCACCTTTGCTGTGTTCCTTTGGTTGAGAGTAAGTCTCAGGTCTTAGCCCGAGAAGGGAAGGAGAACGCACAAGGACCAGTCATCTTGGATACCACCTTAAAGCCTGTCCTTCACAAAGCATGCAGTGAAGCTTTTGAATTTCTTTTTTCTTTTCAGGCTTTCTTCTTTTCAGAGCCCCATTTTCTATTCTATAATTATATCATTATTTTAACTTAGACTAATTTTTAATGATAAAATTATTAAAGATAAAATATTGTACTGAAAATATATAAAATTTGAATATATTTTTATAATACACTAGCAATGAACAATCCAAAAATAAAAATTAAGAAAATAATTCCATTTAAAATAGCATAAAAATAAAATACTAAGGAATACATTTAACAGAGAACATACAGAACTTAAAAATTATAAGAAATTAGAAAAGACCTAAATAAATGGAAAGACATCCTGTGTTTACAGTTTGAAAGACTTAATATTATTAAGATGCCAATATTTCCTAAATAGATCTACAGTAATGCAATCTTTACCAATGGCCTTCCCCCCCTCCCCGCAGAAATAAGCAAGCTGACCCTTAAATTCATATGTAATTATGTAAATATAAAATGGTGCAGCTGTTATGGAAAATACCTTGGAGATTCTTCAATATCATAAACATAGAATTACTATTTGACCAGAAAAATCCTCTCCTAGACCCCAAATAGTTAAAATAATCTTTAAAACGAACAAATTTGGAGGACTCACACTTTCCACTTTCAAAATCATTACCAATCTTTCAATTTAACATCTAGATCAATCAAACAGATACATCCAGACATAAATGGATGTATCTGTGGTCAAATGATTTTCAACAAAAGTGTAAGACTACTGAATAGTGAAAGGATTGTCTCTTCAACAAATGCTAGGACAACTGCATCCTCATATGCAAAAGAATAAAGTTAGAGCCTTACTTCACACCATATACAAAATGAAATAAAAATGAATCAAATGCCTAAACCTAAGAGCTCAGACTATAAAATTCTTAGACAAAAACCTAAGCGTAAATATTCATGAACTTGGATTTGGTGATAAAGTCTTAGCTATGACACTAAAAACACGAACATCAAAAGAAAAACAAGACTCATTGGATTTTAAAATTAGAACATTTCTGTACATCAAAGAGCACTTTCAAGACAGTGAAAAGACAACACATAGCCTGGGCCTTTTCCAATCATATACCTGACAGGGGGCTGATATCTACAAAGAACTCTTACAACTCAACAACAGAAAGACAAAAAAACAAAAACAAAACAAAACAGAAAGAAATAAATGAGCAAAAGACTTGAAAGACTTGACTAGACATTTTTCCAACCACATACAAATGGCTAGTATGTACATGAAAAAAATGCTCTACATCATTAGTCATTATGCAAATGCAAATAAAAACAAAGTGAGATGCCACTTCACACTCACTAGAATGTTAAAATGAAAAGCATGGAAAATAAAACTTTTAGTAAGAATGTGCAGAAATTAGAACCTGCATTCACTGCTAGTGCAAATGTAAAATGGTGCAGCTATTATAGAAAATAGCTTAGAGATTCCTCAATATCATAAACATAGAATTACTATTTGACCAGAAAAATCCTCTCCTAGGTATATACCTAAGTGATTTGTAGACAGGTGTTAAAACAAAAAATTGTGCATAGATATTTATTACAACATTATTTATGATATCTCAAGAGTGGAAACAATCTATATGTCCATCAACTTCTGAACAATTAAACAAGAGTGTGTACACATATAATGGGAAACTATTTAGTGGTAAGATGGAATGAAGCACTGATACATACTACAACATGAATTCACTTTGGAGACATTATGCTAACTGAAAGGAGCCAGACACTTTTATGAATACATAATTATGGAGTGTCTAAAAAAGGCATATCCAAAGAGACAGAAAGAAAATTAGTGATTTGCAGTGGCTGAAGGGGGGTAGTGGTGAATGATTGCTTAATAGTTACAGGGTTCTTTTTTGGGAAGGGTTGAAAATGTTCTGGAATTAGAGGTTGGTAATAGTTGCACAACATTGTGAGTGTGTGAAACACCACTAAATTGCGCACTTTTTAATGGTGACAATGGCTAGTTTCATGTTACATGAACCTGACCTCCGTTTCAAAGGCCTGGAGATCCTGTGAAGAGTGGCATGGCAAGGAGGTCCTGCCACAGCTGGCAAACGGCCCTCCCCGGCCCGCATCACATCTTCCTTCCCAGCAATGTGAAATCGACCACGGAAGCACACGCCAGAATGAATAACTCTGAATTTGGGATTCACATCTACTAACAGTAGATTTTTATCAGGAGATAGGGAGAAAAACCCAAGTGGCATAATTAGACATTTTCGGTGAGCTTGCAAAAGCAAAATTTCCTCTGGTAATACAGAACTCTGTAGTTGGCTAAGTATTTTCATATGCGATGTTAGGAGGCCGGGAGAGAACATCGAGGAAGAGAGGAAGAGAGTAGGAGGAACGAGGGTCTCAGAGCCAGACGGCCTCCAATGGGACTCACCGAACGCCCACTTAGCCCTAGTGCTGTCGTGTGGAGAATGTGGATACATGGTTCTGTGATGTCATTGTCAAGGGCCACCAGAGTTTTTGCCATTATTGTTTTTGTCTATGTTTACATGGATGGCAACCTTTGGAACCAGGCAGCTTGCTTTGTTAAATCCGAATTTTACTGATGTCAACATTGAAACCTGTAGAGGGTGTTGCCCGAGGCATTGCGCCTGAAATGGGAAGATCTGAGGCTTCTGGTTTCCAGCTTAGTCTTATCCTTTCTATCTTCCTATAGAACCCGCAGCATCTGCCTGGAGATTAATAAGGCCCCAGTAAATGGCACAATTGTTTTTTTATTGGATACAGTGCCCTGAAACTTAAAAAAATAAATAAATAAATCAGGGATACAATGCCCTGAAAATATTTCTTTCTAATATGGCAAAGAAGTCTGTGCAAACCAAGACATCTTAACGTTCCCTCTTCTCTTTCCTTCCTTCTCCCTCTCTGGCCTGGACCTTGTTTAAACCTCAAGCAGCTCTTTGGAAACAGCGAACCTAAGCTGTATGATGACAAATGAGAGCGAGGCTGGATGCCATGGTACCCTGTAGTGTGTGGGGATGAGCACAGGCTCCTGGTACCAGCTCCCTCCAGGTGATGGGGTGCTCCAGGAAGGTCCTGAGATGAGACACATCACAGTGGAAGATGACACCCACTATGCTTTACTAAGTAGGATCTCCTACTTTCAAAATGTTATCGAAGGTAGGGTCTGTCCTAAGCTCTGCTAACACCAACCATCGTAGTGACAACTTGCTGAGGGAATGCTGACCCAGGATACGATGAAAAGATCTTTGGCTTGGGAGTCAGGCTCAAGTCTGTCTCTGCTATTGTCTCCCTGGGTGATCAGAGGCTGAATTGGCTTAACATTTGATGTGTGTCTTACCTGAATGTGTGTGCTCATCTTCAGACCTAAGGCAACATCTTCCACCTTGAGGAGCTGTTTTGGCATCCTTAGTTTGTTTGTTTGTGAAATAAGGCCGTGTATAATGATACCCAAGGTCAATTACAGATTTTATTTCTAAGACATGATAATGCATTGATATAATATTGCCATATTAATTTTTTGTTTCAACATTTTTTTATGGTTCCTTTTTTTACCTTATTTTTATTGTTGACACTATTAAAGTGTCAACAATGTTCCCATTCCACCCCCACCCCCCTTTGTCCATCTCCACCCAGCCCCCACTTCCCCTTCCCTTTGACCACACGGTTGTCTGTGTCTATGGGTTATGTATACATGTTTTTTGGCTAATCCCGTCACCTTCTTCCATCCAGTCTCCTCCACCCCTCTCCCTTCTAACAGCTAGCTGTCTGTCTGTTCCATGTAACCATGCCTCTGTTTCTATTTTGTTCGTCAGTTTATTTTGTTCATCAGATTCCACACATCAGTGAGATCTTATGGTATTTGTCTTTGTCTGACTGCCTTATTTTGCTTAGCATAATAATCTCCAGGTCCATCCATGTTGTCACCAAAGGTAAGATTTCCTTCTTTTTTACAGCTGCGTGTCAACATTCTAATCAAATCGACATGTTCTAAAAGGGGAATTTGAGAAAACTATTTTAAAAATGTCATTGTATTTTCTTGATTCTAAAATGTCTATGAAATTAGAAAACAGTATTGTTTTGGTAACAGCTTTTCCAGGAAAAAGGTTCACACTAGAAAATAAACAGAAAATATCCAATTAGCTGACAACATTATCTATTTACACAATAAATATGATTTTAATCTTTAATATATCCTATTAGAGTATAAAGATTTTTAGCACCTAAGATTTCTTCATACTCGAGTTTTAAAAAATGAACTCACACTTGATTCTTGACTGTTTTGAATGAACTATAAGGACATACTGCAGTCTTAGTTTATTTGTGATTGTGATTCAATTCATTCCACACAGTTGACCAAATCATTCTTGTGGTAAGATGCAGATTGAGGTTTTAGCTACATTTTTAATTTGAATAACATAATAGCGTTTTTATTTTTTTCTAAATTGAAGTATGTGTCACTGAAAATAGAGGTCACTGGGAACTTCTGACAGATTTTCTATGCCATTCTAATAATCCTTCACTGTGAGAGAGCCAGCCATGTCAATCTCTCTAGTTTTGCAAATGTTTAATCCACCCTGAAAGGTTTGACAGCTACAACAGTCTTTTTTTTGTTGTTGTTGTTGTTGTTATAATATTGGAAATTTTAATGGTTACCTCTTCTCAACCTTGGGAAACAGTTCAAGTTTTGTTGATGATTTCCAGAGGCATAAACAAAAAGTGATTCAGGTCAAGCTAGTCTTGCAAAATAAGTTAAATTAAGCTTTAATTTTATGACTAAACTGTTTCTTTCTGCTCAGGGATTTTTCAAGGCTGGTCTCTGTTTTTAAAAAATATTAAATACTTGCTTTTTTGAGAGTTCTACATTCACAAGATCTGTGCATGTAAACGAAACATTGCTTTCCAAATATCCTAGTTGAATCTCCCAAGTTAACTGTGCTTCAACTTCTTGTGGTTATTTAAAATATTTTTGAGTGTCTCAGTCCCCATCATAAAAGTTTTCTCTGAGTATCACAACCTCTAGCATCAAAGTGCCAGAGAATCCATGCTCCCAACCCTTTCTCAGAGTGCCTCTTTGTTTTCATGATTGAGATGTGTTAACACTGAACTACTGAGACTACCCTAATGATACCAATGCTATCAAACACAAGAATAGTTTTTAAAATGTTTAGAATAAAGCCTTTTAATATACAATTATTTTCATTCTTACATCATATTTTTTTATAATTATCTTAAAGGTACATATCTGTACTTCTATTGCAGAAATAAATGGTTGCAACAGAATACATTCTACATGTAATTAGCAAATCTTCTGTGGCGTTTGTAATAACACTCTATGTATATCCCATTTTATCCACAAAGCTAAAACTTCATATAATAAACACGATCTCAACAGATAATTGTACAATAGCCTTTAATTGCAGTACCTAGCATGTGTCAGGAAACACTTCTATAAACGTCTTAATGGCATTCCCCGGCCCAGTAGCTCAGCTGGTTAGAGCATTATCCTTATATGTCAAGGTTGCGGGTTTGATCCCCATTCAGGGAACATATGAGAAACAGCTAATGAATGCAAAGATAAGTGGAACAACAAATCGATGTTTCTCTCTCTAAAAATAAATCAATAAAAGAATTTTAAAGATGTAAGTGTCTAAATGACAAATGGCTTAATAATTGTGGGTGTCTATTCTTCTAAAGTCCTATGAGCTATTTGATTGTTGCTTTATAAGATATTTTGTAACTTAGTTATTCTTCCAGTGATATATGTCTACTTTCTTTTTACAGGATAAGCTTTCTTGCTACTTTTATGCTATGCTCTTTTGTACTGGTAGTCTATTTTATGTATTTTACGTGTAGTGCTACATCTCAGTGTAATTTTGGTAAAATATTTTCAGTGGTGATGAAATGCAAATATAAGTTATCATTCAATTGCATGTGGTGATTGCTATGCAAATATCTGAATGGGACAATAGTCTCAAAAGTGGACACTTTTGCTACATGGCACAACTCGTGTGTGCTCAGCACTGGGGCCTACACTGGCACCACTCACATTTTTCTTCTCAGATTGACAAGATTATTTTCACATGAACTTGAAGATACACATGTTAGTTCTATGGAGAAAAGAGTGTTTTAAAATAAAAATAACTATAAATATAAATGTGTGCATGTATGGGTATATTTATTATTATTATTATTGCTATTAAAGCTAACAATGCCTTAACCATGATGTAGAAGCTAATTTTGAATAAGGCAGTGAAGCAGTCTCTGAGAGTTGTTAATGGTGCGAGGCTTTCTCCAGGCAAAATGGTGAGATATTCATTTTATCTCTGGTAACTGTTTTCTTGCTACAAATCTTTGCCACCATATCCTTTTCCATGAAACATACATATTCCTTCTCTAAAACAATGTTCCACACATTTCGGTGTTTTACTGTCGAATTCATGCACTACACAACTACCCACAAACTCTGTGTAAAACTAGACTTGGAATCAAATCGATTCAAACAGATTCTCCCCCTCCTCCCCAGTTCCAGCATTGTTGAGCAAAAACACAAAATCATCCTTTGTTTCAGAATTGTTAGCAGGATAGGATTTCACAAAAGAGTACCTGGCTTCAGTCCTCAGTACCTAAACACTGTTCGGTTTTAAGAATTGCCTTAATACCCAGCTGGTGTGGCACAGTGGTTGAGTGTTGACCCATGCACCCAGAGGTCACCAGTTTGATTCCCGGTCAGGGCACATGCCCAGGTTGTGGGCCTGATCCCCCGTGGGGGGCATGCAGGAGGTGGCCAATCGATGTTCTCTCTCATCTATGTTTCTATCTCTCTCTCCTTCTCCCTTCCTCTCTCTCTAAAATCAATAAAGAAAAAAAATTAAAAAAAAAAAAGAATTGCCTAGAAAATGGACAAGCCATATATTTAACTCTCTATTCCTAACAATAGTTCTTGCACAGTGTAAACCACTGATGGAAAATACTAAATCCTACCATATGATTTTGACTTGTAATTTTAAAGAATTTAATTAGCTGAAAACAATGATTATGTGTTCCATCACCTTGATTTTCAGGTCAAGGCTTTCTGAATGAATGAAACAAGCAATACCTTAACTTCCCTCATATTTCTGTTTCAAGCTGGAATTCATTGGAAAAAAAAAAAAAGTTCCTTCTACGATCCTGCGTCTGCTTTCATGTTATTATCTCTTTCTCTTTGGGACTGAAGCACTCTAGCTCCACTCAAGATAACATCAGTAAAAGTAACCAATACTCTGCTACAACATATTAATAGAAACCTTCTTCGGAAAGAGTTGCTTACAGGTCAGGGCGTGGGAGCTACCACTAGCTTACCTATTCATGTTGCAATCCTAAAACATTAATCTCCTAGACATCTTCATTTCCCCAGGTCCCCTTGCTATGCCCCCAATTTAGAGAGAGAAAAAAAATCTATTTCTTATTTTTCTAAGTGGAAATTCTCAGCTGATTGTTGATAAACTGGGCACTGTAGCTGTCAGCAAGAGATGTTTAACAACCCTAGGAAATGTCCTTTATAGCTTATGTCAGATGGCTTTGCATTGAATAGCTGCACTCTAACAGCAGGTAATTGTCTTTTCTTTTTTTTTTGTCTGTCTCTAGTAATACATTCTCTCCTTCCAGGTACAGAAAGCCCCACGCCACCCACAAACATGCACTCACACACGTGTCTGCTGCAGAATAGGAAGAATAAATTCCAAGCCATCATTTTTACAAATGATAAGACTAAGGCAAAACTGGAGTGAGACAAAATACCTAAATGATAACTTCAAAATAATCAAGGTGAAAAAAAAAAAATGAGGGTTTGAGAATGAGGACCACATGCCAAGTCAAGTTTAGGATGAACGGTGGGTCAGGTCATGAAGGAAAGGTCTTGCTTACCACTCGTTCTTAAGGCAATGAACAGTTGGCTCATACAATTATATAACTCATATACATGAATGATCAAATAAATGAGCAGGAAGAAACACAGGCAGATGAATGGCAAGTTCTGGTAGCTATTAGAGAATTGAGGTTGAACATCAGGGCCGAAATGATGCCCCAAGCAATAGCAGGATTTTTCCCAGAGATGCTAAATATACAAGGAGGACTAGCAGCCAATATCTCACTTTAGGAAGCATGTCCTTTGGGTGTAGATAGGATTCCATTAGGACCTTGGTACCAAATGCACAGAAATAGAGCAATATTATATCTTTGAATAGATTTCCTTATTCCAATCAGATTTTCAGACTTATTTAGGGACATAACAAATCCAAGTTTATTCCACTGAATAGAAAATAAGCTTTTCAAAGGAAGTGTAAGAAATTTAACTCATCATTTTGCTTTTCTATTAATTAGTTAAATAGTAAATAGCTAAAGATTATATAATATTTATTATGTGCTAGACTGGATACCAAACATTTTTGTATGTTTTAACTTATCAGTGTTGTACTCATCATTATGATCTTCATCTTACCCAGGAGGAAACTAAAACACAATGTTACATAATTATAGTCATTGACTGTGTTACATAAAAGCATTTGACTATGTTACATTGATTGTCAATATGCTACATGTGACTATGTTATAATGGCAAAGTCACTGAGGATGTTGCAGTGTCAAACCCTTGGTAGAGCTAAAATTTGATTTCAGGTAGTCCAGGCTTTAAATCATAATAATCTGGCCCTGGACAGTTTGGCTCAGCGATTGAAGCGTCGGCCGGTGGACCAGAGAGACCCGGGTTCGGTTCCCGCTAAGGGCACATACCTCGGTTGCAGTTTGTCCCCGGCCCCGGTTGGGGTCGTGTGGGTGGCAACCACTCTACGTGTCTCTCTCACATCGATGTTTCTCTCTCTCTTCCTCCCTATCTCCCTCTCGCTCTATGATAAATGCAAAAATGTCCTTGGGTGAGGATAAAAATTTTTTTTTAAAAATCATAATAATCTGATAATCAGGTAAACAGAGCAACAAGGTTAAAGACCCTGATGGAGGTTTCAGAATATCATGTACTTGAAGGATGAAGATGTACAGGACTGAAAGCTCATTGGTTCAACAACATTCATGAAAAGCTGTAACTATACCGCAAGGAGTCAATTCCAAGATATTAAAGATTTGCTCACGAAATACGTAGTCCTCCCTAATCTGTGGGTTTACTTTCTGTGGTTTCAGGTACCCAGGATCAATCGTGTTGGAAAATGTTAGGTCAAAAATTCCAGAAACAAACAATTACAAATTTTTTAAATAGTGCACTGTTCTGAGTACCTTGATGAAGTCTCTCCCCGTCCCACTCCATCCCAGCCTGTAAGGGAATCATCCCTTTATACAGTGTATCCACACTGTGCACACTGCCTGCCCACTGGTCACTTAGTATCTATCTCAGTTATCAGACGGACTGTTGCAATATTGCAGTGCTTGTGTTCATGTAACCCTTATTTTATTCAATACAGGCTCCAAAGAGCAAGAGAGAGTAGTGATACTGGAAATTGGGGCATGCCAAAGAGAAGCCATAAAGTGCTTCCTGTATGTGAAAATGTATGTACATATCGGGGGGGGGGGAACATAGTGTATACAGGGCTTGTTACTATCCACGATTTCAGGCATCCACTGGAAATCTTGGAACACATTCCCTGCAGATAAGGGGGCAACTGCTGTATCTTTTTTCCCCTTAATAGACCACCCTGGATGTATCTTCGTGAATTTGTCTAAAATCTTTTAAAACTTCCCAGTGTATCTGTGTTTTAAAATGGAAATACTAGGTTTTGTGACAGTTGAAAAACAAATGGCATCTAGAGTTTCCTTGAGAAAACCCACCGATCCCTGACTTTTTATTTTATTTATTTATTTATTTTCATCCTCACCCGAGGATATTTTTTACATTAACCTTCGGATAGAGCTGGAGGGAGAGAGGGAGGAAGAGAGAGAGAAAGAGAAACATCGACGTGAGAAAGACACATCGATTGGTTGCCACTCGCACAACCCCAAATGGGGCCAGGGACGAACTGCAACCAAGGTACGTGCCCTTGGCCGGAATCGAATCCGGGACTCTTTGGTCGGCAGGTGACGCTCTTACCACTGAGCCATAACAGCCAGGGTTGACCTTTGCAATTATAAATGAAATTCTAAGAACTGTGAGCATCACTTCATCAGCAGTGCATCAATCCAGCTGGACCAATAGCATTAACTATAGCATGAATACTGAGAGATAGGTTCCCCCCAAAAATACGACAAGGAGAATTCATCATTCATACTGGGAAATTTATCCAGAAATCTTCTCTGGGACTCAGTTGACACTGAAAACAGGTAAATCCCTAGCACTGATGCTATGTCACCAAATCAACACCCTCACTAGCAGCCGTGTGCATCCTCACCCCTGCAAAAATAAGGGCCATTCGTAAGAGATGAAAAGATTCCATTACTCCTTTCCGCTGAGGAATGAATGTCATCAGGCAGATCTGACATCTCTCAATGAAGGACACTTCTATTGCTTTTTATAGATCTGGATGTCCAAGGAACTGTCATTCAGGCTTGGACAGAATGGAGAAACTAGAAGAGCTGGGGAGATAATTCTTAGGTAGAGAGAATTAGGTTTGTTCCTTAAGAAGTCTTCAAAATAGATCCTGCTAAGTAGGGCACCAAAATGGTTCCTTCCCAGAATAGTTACATCAAATTTAACAAATGTCCATCATGCATAGATTACAACTATTGTAGAGCCCTGGCCAGTTTGGCTCAGTGGTTAGAGCGTCAGCCCGGGTTTGATTCTGGTCAAGGGCACGGACCTTGGTTGCGGTCCGTCCTGGCCCTGGTTGGGGTCCTGAGGGAGGCAGCCACTCGATGTGTCCCTTTCATGTCGATGTATCTCTCTCTCTCTCTTCCTCTCTCTCCTTCCCACTCTATCTGAACAGAAATGGAAAAATGTCCTCAGGTGGGGATAAAAAAAGAAAAAAAAGTCGAAGATCTCATTGCCTTAATAAAGTTACTCCAAAAGTGAATATAGAACATAGGAAGTCAGATGTTGACACAAGATGGAATCAAAGTAACAGCAAGGTCTATGTGGTTGAGACTGATACCGTTTTAAGAAAGCAAACTAATTTACCTTTGAAAAGTAGCATGCAACAAGGCAAGAAACTGCACTGTGGAATTAAACAACTATAGGTTGGTGCCTGAGTAATAGCACCTTTTGTGGCTGAGGGACCATTCTGGCTTAAAATGCACCTTTCTGCACAGTGCTAGCTCGTGGGGAAAAGTGGGTATTTTGGTATCAAGGTCAAGGAATCTCATTGGTGGGAAGTGATGAATTGTATTCTGAATCTCTTCATTGATTTTTTTTTTTTTTTTTTTTTTTATCCTCACTCGAGGACATTTTTTCATTTTTTGTTCAGATAGAGTGGGAGGGAGGGAGGGAGAGAGAGAGAGAGAAACATCGATGTGAGAGAGACACATTGACTGGTTGCCTCTCGCATGACCCCAACTAGGGTCGGGGATGAACCGCAACCGAGGTACGTGCCCTTGGCCGGAATTGAACCTATGACTCTGGTCTGCGGGCCGACCCTCTAACCGCTGAACCAAACCGGCCAGGGCTGAACCTCTTCCTTTCTGAAATGTAATGTTACAGAACTTTGTTAAGGTGGCTGAGGTTAACTGGTACGAAAGAACGTGGAGGACCCACAAGGGAAGGGGAATTGGCACTGGTGACAGAATTTCAATATTAAGGTCTGAAAGAATGTGGGCCAGTGGCTGGATCAGAAACAGTGAGTGGCTGAGGCCAGAGCCCTCTGCCGTCCCAGCCACCCGGTTGGCAGAGGGCTCTGGGGGTGGCAGCTCAGCCAGTAAGGCATTGAGGACATTGAGGACACTGATGTGGGCTCCTTTCTGTCCCTTGCAGGATTCTGGGCCTGTTGAGGTGTGATTGAAGCAGTGAGAAAAGAAAAAGCACATTTTATAGGACCAGAGTTCTCCAGTCAGGTGTGGTTCTGTGCCCACTAGAGAAGGAGCCAGGAATGATGTGAGACAAGACTCTACTTTCCACAGCAAGGGGAGGAAGGGACCTTTAGAGGAAGGGGTTTCGAAGCTTGGTGTGTGTGTGTGTGTGTGTGTGTGCGTGCACGCCTGTGTGTTCAATGTAATAGCATTTACTGGACCCTGTGTAATGATACAAGCATGTTCTTAGTGGCTGATGATACAAGCTTGAATGGGAGAGTAAGTAGTGGTCGCTTACACACGTGTGCACACTGAATGTCACTTTATAATTCACTTTTACATGCATGGTCTCATCTGACGTATATGACATTATCCCATATTACAGTGATGAGTCCAAGACTCAAGGAGTAGAGACAGTTAGTGGCCAGGGAGAGGAGATAAGATCGGAATCAGCTAATCAAAATTCGGTGTTCTAACTTCACCTTCTGCATTACACAAATCTAATCCGGTTATCGCTGTGTTTAATCTCCAGGCGAGTTGCCTGTTATCATTGGAATAAATGACAACATAGACAGAAAGATTGGCGTGGCCTGGTCCCTATAAATGCTCCAGGCTCAGGTCTGGCCACTCGCCTTGCCTTTCTTCTCAGGTTCACTGGCCTCCACGCGGACCCTCAGACTCACTGTCCCTTAGCATCTCGTGCTCTTCCATGAAGCCTGGCATACCTAGTTTTATTATCACTTACTAGTACTTATAGATTTAATATCTGACTCCGAGCTAGACTGTAAGCTCTGTGTTGGCAATTCCACGTGTGTGTTGCGTATTCAGTCTGTGTCCAGTGCATCACATAGTGTGTAGCACACAGGTGGTGCTCATTACATGTTTAACTTTACACACTAACTCAGCTACTGAGAAAATTATCTTCCTATGACCTTGTGTAACTGCTGCTCCTGTACCATCTTTCTGAATCTTTGTGAAAGTGAACAGACTACACCCACCCTCTTGCTTCGCTGGGTAACATCTGCTCATTCTTCCAAGTGCAATGTAAGACGCTCTGGGATGATTATTTCTCCCCCTCTTAATCTTCTCTCATATTCGCTGTTAGAATCCCACCATCAACATTTGATTGCATTCATTCTTTTTCTAAAAAATATGTATATTTCACGAGTATTTTCCCTGTGGCTTCAATAGGATGTGAGATATTTTTAAAAGAAATGCTGGAAGTCTTTTTCTTTCCGTTTCTTTGCAGAGCCTAATGCCTGCCAGGCACCTTTCAGGTGACGCGGTACCCTTCGCTGACACAGATTTGGAAGATGCTGCGAGGTAGACAGCAGTTGGGCGACAAAGGTTTCTGAGCAGATAGTCTGGAGCGGATCAAAGAGAGGGCTGAGGGAGACAGTCCCTTTTCATTTCTTTTCTTCAGGAGGCTGCATGTCTAGAGATTGTGGTAAATATTCCGAAACATATACGAATAAATAACAGAGTAGATATTTGTCTCTCAGGATGTATCTGTGAGCAATGTACTGGCAAAGTCAATCTGAAAACTAATAAGAAAGTCAAAGTTAATAGGAGACATATTGTTTGAGAACTGCAAACACAATCTTCGCAGAACTTCTAATTTAATTTCACATGAAAAAGCAACACAGAAAATGAAGCAAAGCCCACTGGAATTTAAATCACTCACAATCATCTGTATTTGGCCTCTTTTATTCAAATATTTTTGGAGTTTTCAAACATTGAATTTAATCAACCCAACAGCACGAAAATTGATAATCTGAGAGAAGAGAACAATTGAATAGACTGTCTCCTTTCAACGTGAATAGAACTTGCAGACTGAGGAAAACTATTTGTTCTCTATTCATTCCATGTCATAAATCTATAGAACTGAATAACCTTGTTCTGAAAATCTTTTTCAGGCATTGAACATGAGGCTCTTAATCTCAAAATCCGGTGGCCCAACCTGTATTGAGCTGAAAGGTTTGCCTTTTTCTCACTAAATTGTGAATTCTGGGGCCCAGAGACATTTTTGTTCTCTTGTTTTGTTGCATGCCCATCAGGTGTGCAGTGTCTGGCTTTTATAAGGCACATTTCAAAAGTGAAAAGATAAAAGAAGAAATGTAGGAAGCTGCTACTGTGAATCATCATATTTTCAAAATCATATTTGGCAAAACATGAAAATCCCTCAGCTACAGTTCAGCAAAATGCATTTTTCAACAGATCTGACCCAAGGAGGAACAAAGATGAGCTCCCTGCTCCCACCTATTTGCAGAATCAGTCTCCTTCCTCCTCCTGTTGCAGCTTTGGGCTAGGCCTTGCCAGCTCTGCCTACGGCGTTCCTGTGGCCTCTGAGAGATCAGTAACACATGACACCAATCTCAGCGCCATGAATCGGTGCTTCAGGTAAACCAAGACAGAATTTGTTGGAGAATGAAAACATAGGTAAGAGAAGTTTTGAAAAGAGACAAGGGGATTATGGTTCCGGGCTTATCCTTTCGAAGGAAATGTTTTATGATCACGGCAAGAAAATAGGTGTTGAAAGGAATAGAGATAGAAAAGGCAAAACTGCCAGGCCGGTGTGGCTCAGCGGTTGGGCGTTGACCCATGCACCAAGAGGTCGCTGCCTCAATTCCTGGTCAGGGCACATGCCCAGGTTGTAGGCCAAATCCCCAGTGGGGGAGCATGCAGGAGGTGGCCAATCGATATTCTCTCTCATCGATGATTCTATCTCTCCTTCTCCCTTCCTCTCTCTCTAAAATCAATAAAGAAGAAAGAAAAACTGCACAGTCCCCCTTTTGAAGGAGACCCACCAGAGATAGTTTCATTGCAGGGATGTGACTAGGTTTTGGGTCCCTATTGGCTTAGGACATTCTGATGCCACACGGGAAGGGATCCCAGGAACGAGCAAAGCGGCACAGAAGTGTCACTACAGAAACATATTTTTTCTCTCCTGGGCATGAGAGAAGCTACTTCCACGATTGGCTACTCACACAGTTACTTCGCCAGGGCTGAGCCTGTTTGGGAGCCAGAACGAAGACCACGTGGGGAAAGTGTTTCCAGTCAGCGCTGGGGCTGGGCATGAGCATGGGTAGGTACGTGGAAGTGGTAATGCTTCCTCCCCGCACAAAACAGTCATCACTCTTTTCCTCGGTTTTAGTTTTCTCTCAACTCCATTCCCTTCCACACCCCAATTCAACATTTGCACTACCCCATTCCTGTCACTTTTATTTATTTATTTTTTAATTCTCCCCCAAGAAAACATTTATTGATATTTTAGAGATCGAAAGAGAGAGAGAGAGGAACATCGATGTGAGAAAGGCACATCATTTGGTTGCCTCCCGTGTGTGCCCTGACCAGGGATCAAGCTTGCAACCCAGGCAATGTGTCCTGACTGGGAATCAAACTCCCCACTTTTTAGTGTATAGGATGACGCTTCAACCAACTGAGCCACCTAGCCAGGGCTCATTTACTTTTTAATGCAGACAGATCCATAGGTGTTCAATCAGTTATACTATGCTTCCAGTTATTCCAATTATATTTCCTCAGACATGTTGCGGGGGCTCGGGTGGAGATGAAGTGGGGTGGAGAGCGCAGGGTTCCTTGACTCCTCCCTCACTGATTCTGGCTAGTACGAATGTCTAATGTGACCACCCCAGAAATGTCTTGTTGTAATCCCACAACCTGGGAATATGATGAGATATCATACCTGTGAATATGTCACCTTAATAGCAAGAGGGGCTTTCTAGATGTAATAAGGTTACAACTGACCCAGGTTCAGTTGACCTACAGATAAGATTATACTGAGTTTTCAGATGGGTCCAATGTAGTCACAAGTACCTTTAAAAACAGAGTCTTTCTCTGGCTGGTCAGCAGAACAGGAAGGAAGAAGTGGACATCAGAGGGAGTTGAAGCATGACCAGGACTTCATTGCTGACTTGAACCCTGGGTGGATCAGAAACTGTCTTTTTTTTTTATCCTGTCTTTTTTTTTTTATATGTATTTTTATATATATATATAAAAAATATATATATATTTTCATTTATCTTGAGATAGAGCGAGAAGGAGAGAGAGAGAGAGAACTATCCATGCAAGAGAGACACATTGAGTGGTCGCCACCCACACTTGGGGCTGGTGACAAACTGCAACCGAGGTACGTGTCCTTAGCGGGAACGGAACCCAGGCCTCTTTGGTCCGGGGGCCGACGCTCTAACCGCTGAGCCAAACCGGCCGGGGACAGAAACTGTCCTGAACCGAGCAGTCACGGGAAAGATGAGCAGGATAGAGCGTGGTGTTCACAGATCTCTGGACCTGACCCAGGTGGGAAGAAGGGAGATGACTTAACACCGAAACAAGTTAGGTGAGTAATTATTACACAGGGCTGGGCTTCCAAATTCTCTGATGGAGACTCTTTGTGGCTTACAGTAACAATAAGATTGTCATTATAGATGACCGTAAATCTCTGTCGACAGTCCTATCCATTCCTTTTACAATCTATTACTTCCCAGAGTAACTCAGAGGTTCCTGCCAGAATGCTCTTAGTAATTCATTAATTTTTCCATGGCTTTTAGGTCAAAAGCAATGCCGAACAGTTTTATTTATTAAGTAATTGTAGGTCCAAATAACTTAAGTGTTTATGCCCTAGCCACTTGGTAGCTGTTTGGAAAAAAAAATACACACAAATGGAAAGGAAATATTAATTTTAGTTTCTTAAATAATGTTAATTAGTTATTACTGGGATGTGTATGTTTATTGGGCTTCTCTCGATTTTTTAAGATCTTGGACTCAAACTGAACACGCACATCTTATTGCATGTTCTACATTGACAGTCAGAATGGTACTTGCCTTTTGTTTGGTTTGCCTTTTAAGTCACAGCATACGCAGAGAACCCAGCTTCAGCAGAGACGGGTCATAGGAAGTAATGGACTGTGATCTAATATTGAAACTGCACATTACCTGAAACTAGCAATTGCCTGGATTTTGACAGTTGTCAAGTATCACTTTTTCTCTCGGAAAATAAAAAATAAGCTCTGGAACCCCTCTGAGCTCCCTGAGAAGCCCCGACACAGCTGGAACTGCAGATTTAAGGAACTTTTTCACAACAACAGATAGGGGTAGAGCTGGGATTGAATCCAGTTCTCTGTGAACCCTAACCAGTGTTGGGCTACTATCATTTCCACTGAGCACATCGGGAGCAAGAGGTTGCCATGGTCACTGGACAACCATAGCGAGTTATGTTAGGGAAGATTTCATGGACATGACAATTTTGAATAATGAACAGCATTAAACTGTGCATAGTTAATCCTCTTAGTTACTCAAATGTTATTAACTGTGGAGTCTATGGGAAGGAATTTTTTAAAAAGCACCAATTTCCAGTTTATATTTATACTCTCTAGTTTTCAAAGTTTAATTAAAGCAACTGCTAGTACTGACAAGCTAAAAGTCTTTGTGTTTCTCTTATGAAAGCATTTTTTAATTTTCAGCTGTAATTTTACTTGTGGGAGATACTGTTTATGCCCACAACAAAATGTGTTGGTTTAATTAAAAACACTGGGCTTTAAACAAACAGCTGCTTTTACTCTCTCATGAATTTTATTCATTTTAATGTGACTTGCCTTTTAAAACATTTCTTAAAAGGCAAAACCACCAAAAAGAAAGATCTTTTTATTTCAGAATATAATTGCTCGAGTAGATTTGCTCAGCTGAAAGTAGCCATTAATAATGAGAAATCCCAAGAGATCCAGAAAATTGTTAATCCACTGCTGATTTGCTGCATAGTTTACTTAAAATCAAACTATTTTTAAAATAGTGTTATTATCAATATAGAGTAATTAATCCAGCATATTTTACATTTTCTTGCAATCATTCAATGAAAAGGTTTGATATATTCTCTTTTATAATGTAATGGATAACAGTATTTTCTAAGCAACTGTTCTAATTCATTCATTTTCAATGTAATCTAAGTGAAATAAAAACTACTCCTTTACAAATTGATTTTTTGAAATATCTCTGTGAATTCCCAGCACTGTGTACACAGAATATTCGAGAGGGAAGAGCTTGAACAACCAACGCAGAACTTTCAAGAATAATACCAACCACTGCAGTGCTTTTAAGAATTCAAATTAAGTTACATAGCTTGCATGAGGTCTCAAACTGGCTTCTGTAACTGCATCGATGGGTTTCAATGACAGTGTTTATTTGTGTCTTTTATATGTTTACTCCAGGGTCCAAAATAACAAAACATATATTTCTGTATCCCCTATTTTTTTTCTAGTAGTCATTAGTAATCTATAGTATTTATATACATGAAAAAAATCAAAATGAAGTATTTTTTATGAGAAGAGAGTAACAGTGGGTCAATGAATTAGTCAATAAGGGGCTGCTTATGAAGATGGAAGCCATTATTTTGAAATGTTTGGTTTTATTTATGCT